>OX941084.1:107496250-110247500 GCA_954870635.1 Arctium minus
TTATAAAAACAATCATTTGTGCTTAATTCTTTCAATCACAAGCACGTACACACAGGAAATTCGTTTTTCTGTCAAAACGTTCATAGAATACACTTGTGTTATTCGATGATTGGATGGAAGACCTGGGGGAGTGAACTTCACAAAAGCTCCTTTCCAATGTGTATTCGTTACACACAGTGACTTCGTGTTATTGACAGACATTTTAACTGATTCATTTGTTGATTCATGTGTTACACTCATAATTTGTCTGAATTTGCAAAGATTCGGATGAATATCTTTTTGGATCGATGAATAATCAGAGGCTCGGTGTTAAAAACTCAGTGGTCAGAACAGATTAAGGACATTTCTTGTGTAAAGTTTTGATGATTTCAGTGCTCTATCATTAAAAGGAGGTAGAATCAAGAAATGTCATAGATGGGGGAGAAGATCAATAATTGTTTGAAAAGTGTTCAAGACTTATTGGATCTGATAGAGTAAAGTTGGAGTTGAAAGAAGAAATTTATGTCATGACAGTTGTTTTTAAGGAAGTTTGTTGAAAGATGAAAGAGAAAGTTCAAAGATTTCATAATGTGAGCAAATTTTACTGAAATTTTATTTGAAGACAATTTGCTGAAGCAATCTGAGCTGAACCTGAAGATAATTTATTTCCGTCGTCTGGAAGAGGTTTTTATAACCTTGGGGGAGATTGTAATTTTTGTGCTACAAAGGGGAGATAGTTTGTGTTAAATAGAAAGGGGGATATTACACAAATTGAGCTTAAAAGGGGAGATTGTATTGCAAAATCTTTTAGAGATGATCTTGAATCCAAAGGGGGAGATTGTTAGAGCATATATTTGTTGGATACAAGATCATGAAGACTGAAGATCAAAGCCAAGCAAGTCAAAGCTTAAAGTCAACTCTCAAAGCAATGTCAAAGTCAACTTTGTAATAAAAGTCAAAGTCAAAGTAATTGTGTTTTGTTGTAAGCTTTGTGTAGTGTAAGGTAGCTTAGTATAAATTGTTCTTTTCGTTCGTAGACTCATTAGTCTATGAGGACATAGTGATTTAGAGAGAGAAATATTAGAAGAGACCATGTACGAATTCTTTGTGAATTGAAATTGAAAACAAAGTTTGGTTTGAATTGATTCTCATCTTGTTATTATGATTAGATTACATTTAGAACTTGATAATTGGGAATTAACACCATCCATCAACATCATATGAGCCGTTGATTTCTTATTTAAAGGTCATGATGTGGGTTTTAAGGGTTGCAACCTTTATGAAGGTTGTAAATTAAACTACCCCTAAGAGTATAAAGGCTATTGATTTCAAAGTGCAACGATGTGGGATGGGGAATAGATCATCAGTGCACGCTTGACAATCTTCAAATCTCAATCATCATGAAAGTATCCCACATCGACAAAATTGAAAACAAAAGAAGAGAATACACGTATATAAAGAAAACCGGTGGGAATGTTTATAATCGTCAGTTTTTATTTTATTTTTAAATGTTAACTCTTTTATTAATATAATAAAAAATATAATAATAATAATAATATTTATTGATTATTGATTGCTAATTTTCTAATTATATAAATGTTAACTTAATATTATTGATAAATGAACGTAAACGAACACATCGACGAATATATACGAACACTAATAAACGAACGTAAACAAACATAAATGTACGAACGTTCACGAACGTAAACGAATGAACGAGACCTTTGTTCATGTTCGTTCGTTTAAGTAAACGAACAAAAAAATTTGTTCATGTTCGTTCGTTTATTAAATAAACGAACATAAACAAACTTCCCGTCGAACGATTCGTTGAACGTTCGGTTCGTTTACAGTCCTAACGATGGTATTGGGGGTTGACCAATAAAATTTGTAAGTGTTAGTCGTGTCAAGATCGTTAGGAAGTAATGATCAATTCAATTATAGTTTTAAGGTGCTTAGGAATGGTATGAATTGTATGTAGGTTGCGGTTTTTGAGAAAACAACGTATCGAATGATTAACAATTCAAGGTAATTACATTATGCGATTTTAATGGGATATATACATGATTATTACAAAGTATTTTATCCATGATATTTGCATTATGTGTTTATATGCATATGATGATAACCTGATTGTGTTGATGTACATAATATTCAAGTATATGCAATATATGAAAGATGTTAATGATGATGAGAAAGACGTTGATGACTTGATATTATTAATATGATATTCAAGTATATGTATAACGTGAAAGATAATGATGATGCATACGAGATATATGTTGTCAATTGCATGGGATGTATATTGCATGTCATGGTGAGATTTGCATTAAAGAATGAGTATTGCAAATAAATGGTATGCAACTAGTATGATTCGGCAAGGTTCGTCCACTATACGGGGTAGGTTGGACATGAAACGAGGGCTTGCAATTCCAAGGTCTTGAAGTCCTCGCCCATAGAATACGCCACTTACACAAAGAAAAGTGATGAGCCGATGTCACACTTGCAAGACAATAATTAAAACGTGCTAAAATACTATTATGTGTGCATGATGATATTTGCATTAAAGAGTGATCATTACAAATAATGGTACGAAACTAGTATGATTCGACAAGATTTATCCACCATACGGGGTTGGTTAGACATGAAATTGCAATTCCAAGGTCTTAAAGTCCTCATCCATAAATACGCCACATACGCAAAGAAAAGTAACGAGTCGAAACCTCATTTACAAGATAATAATTAAAACACGCTAAAACACTTTTATGTGTGCATGTTATCATGAAACCATATTGTATTCACTAAGCTTATAGCTTATACTATACATGTATATATCTCAGGTCTGACTGTCATTAGACGATTCGAATGAAGAAAGATGAGACTGTATTTTGGATCATGCTAGTTTAGATATTTTAATTAGCATTGATTATGTTAAGATATTTTACGCTTCCGCAATTATATAATGAATGATGCTTAACATATTATATATGTTCGAAATTTTTAAGTTCGTATTTTTACTCAAGGCGTAAGTTATTAAGATTTATGTCACGACACTTGATCAGAAATCGGGGCGTGACACGAACACACACTATAACTTGTTGAACTTAACAAGTCGAGCTTCATATGCCCAATGTTCGACTCGGCTCATTCGAAATCTCGATTAAACTTTTCGAGTCGAGCCAAACGTTTTCATATATTCATATATCATATAACCAACGTATATAAATTATTGAGATCGAGCCAATAAGTGAGCTAATCGATCTCGAGTTCGAGCCTGTAAAAGACCATCGAGCTTGAACAATGTAAAAACATTCAAGCTTGAACTCAAGCCCTACTATGAAAAAATTATTTGAGCTTGAGTCAAGTTGGAGCCTTGGTAATACTTTTTTGAGTCAGCTCGAATAACCTACAACTTAACTCGACTCAGCTCATTAACAGCCCTAGTGGTTCCAACCCAATACACAAGCCTCACTTTTTAGTGGTGTAGGCATTATGGGTGTAAATGATTTGAGTTTTTAACGACCTATCTAGAGCTCGAGTCGATCTTGAACACAAAATAAAACTTGTTTAACTTAACGAGCTAAGCTTCACAACACCAATGTTCGACTCGCTTGGTTCAAAAAATTAATTATTTTTTCTCATGTCAAGTTGAGCCGAACCATTCGACCATACACTTTTCGAGTAAAACAAGCTCATATGTTCATAAATTATGCGATAAAATATAAAAAATTTTGTAGCTCGAACTTGGTAGTTCAAAAAAGAGCTCGAGATCCAAACTGATGTTATGTTTTGAACCGAATCCAAATTGTTAGTGCATAAATGTCGGATCCAAGATCATTAGAATTGAAAGTCAAAGCTAAAGTTAAAGCCCAAGTCAAACTCTAAATGCAAAGTCAAAGAGGAAAGTCAAAGTCTTCTAAACTCAAAGTATTAGTTTAGTTTGTTTGTTTTGTCTTTGTAAGTGCGTGAGTATATAAGTCTTTTGTTTTCCTTGTAAGCTTGTAGCACTTTGAGAGAATATTGTTTAGAGAGAGAATATTTGTATCTGAGAGAGAATTTCCATACGAGTTGTAATATGAGATCATATTCTATGACATATGGATATTTTCATTGATATTTGGTGTTCATCTTGATTGAGATTGTAAATAGAGGGACACACAATTGGTATCAGAGCAAGCACTTAATCAGAGATATCGTTCAAGAATCTGATTTTTGGATCGAACTTTCAAGAACTCCCAGACAAACTGGTCCAGGATCGATTTTACAAATGTTGTGTTGTTGTTGGTGTTGTAATTGTTGATCTGTAATCATTTTGTATTCTAGAACAAATCTTGTATTTTCAATTTCGTCCAATTCACAATTGTTGGTGAGAATTTTTGGATTTCTAGAAAAATTTTGTTCGAACACAGAAACATACTGTGTTCTTGATCGATTCCGTATTTTTTTATTTTGGTTGTAATCAATTGTTTGTAATCTGTTCGATTTGTCTTCGTGGACAAATTGCTGAAGTTTCTTGGACTAATTCAAGGTTTTTAATCATTTTTGGCTGAAAAAGTTGATTGCAGGCTCAATAAATTGAAGAACTCGCAAGATCTTCAGAATTCACAACCTTCAATCTCAAGAACTCGCAGGTCTCTTGTTGTGTTTTTGTTGAAATTTTCAAGGCAATAATTCGCAGAAACTAGTATGCGAAAAGCCAAGAATTCACACGTTGTGTGTTGTGAAAAATTACTGTTACTACTCTCCAGCCTATGAAAAGCTAAGGAATTTGCAGAACCTTGTCTGCGAAAAGTAACTGTTTGAAGCCATTGATATACGAAAAGCTTGAAGAATTCGTATGTTGAATATTTTTGAAATTTTGTCTAAGTCCGCTTTTCGCTAAATCTTTTGCGAAAAGTGAAAATCTTGGAATTTTCTAAGTCTATATTTTGATATCTTCTTGCGAAAAGCTCAAGTGAGTGTTTGATATATTTCCAAGTCAAGAATTCGCACGACTCTTTGTGCGAAAAGCTCAAATTTTGCAAGCTGTTGTTTACGAAAAGCAGGAATTCGCAAGCTGTAATCTACGAATTGTGGAGGTTCTTTGATCTGCGAAAAGTGATATTCATAGTCTGCGAAAAGTTCTCAACAGTGGTCTGAGAAATTTTGGAATTTTTCTGATTTTGTGTTTAAAGATCTGTGCAAACATCAAGATGACGTCAAGAGATGCTTTAGCTATTGGAACCGATGTCAAACCACTAGTATTGTTCAAGGGAGAATATGAACAGTGGAAGGACCGGTTTCTGGATTTTATTGATAGAAATGAGATTGATGAGTATATTAGACAGTCTTTGAAAGAAGGTCTCATGAAACCTCCGACAAAGCTTCATACTACAGAAGAGAATGGAGTAGAGATTCTTACACAAGAATATGAAATAGATCCAGATGATTATACAGATGAATAGAGGAAGAGGCACAAAGCTGATAGGTTGGCAAAATCTTTCTTACTTCAAGGGAATCCAAATGAGATTGTTAGAGCATAAATATGTTGGATACAAGATCATAGAAGACTGAAGATTGAAGTCAAAGCTAAAGTCAACTCTCAAGCATCAAAGTCAAAGTCCAGTGTAATAAAAGTCAAAGTCAAAGTTGTATTTTGTGTTTTTAGTGTTCTGTGCGTTTTAGTGGTGCGAGTGTTTAGTGTCTTGCGTGTTTTCTGAGTTTGTATAAATTGTGCTTTGTGCGTGTAGTAGATAAGTAACAACAGAGATAGAATTGTGAGAGTTTCAGAGTTAGAGAGAGAAAGTGTTGAGAGCTTATTGTAATCATTTCTGTGATTGATAAATAAAATTGGAATTGATGGAATTGGTTAAATCATCTTGTTTACATTGTTATCTGGGATAACAATTGGTATCAGAGCTCACAGAATTCAGAAAAACAAGGATCGAATTTCAAGATTTTGATAGTATTTTGGAAGAACTCGCAAGTCGGTTTGTGGAGATTCGAATTTCAAATTAGTGTTGTTTTGGATCAAATTTTTGTATCTTTAGACTCGTTTTGTCATCTAGAATAACTTTCGTTTGTACTGAATTACCTAATTCACATCATTTAGGTGCGAATTTTGAGTTTGTATGAATTTTGGTTCGAAGTCTATAAATGTACTGTAATCAGATCGAGTTCGTATTTTTGATGTATTAATCTGAAAATCATTGATTGTAATCTTTTCGAAACATACTCTAGAAGATTCGTACAAAATTTCAAGCCAATTGAAGAAGGATTAGATCGATTTCAGTCTGAAAGTTAGAGTTCTTGAACTGACAAGGGAAGAACTCGCTAGATTCAAACTTCTCACCAACCAAGAACATGCTAAGGGAAGAACTCGCTAAAGTGAAGAACTCGCAGAAGCAAGAACTCGCAAGAGAATAATTCACAGATGAAGAAACTCACTAACAGTTTCGTGCGGGAAGCAGAAACTCGCACATCACAAGGTGCGAGTTTACACTGTTCATTCAAAGAGTTTTGCGCGAAGTGGTATCTGCGAGAAGGGTTTGTCGTGCGCGTTTGTCTTTTGCATGAAGTATCCTTATCAAAATTTTCTAAGTCTCAAACTCGCAAGCCTTGGTCTTACGTGTTTGCATTTAGCGAGAACCAAATTTCTGAAAATTTTCTAAGTCTCGATCTCGCAAGTCTTTTGCGCGAAGTTTCAAAACTCGCACATCGTGGTGTGCGAGAACCTAGAAATCGCATAAAGCTTGTGCGCGAACCTTGGTTCATGCAAGCTTCTTCGTGCGCGAATCTTAAACTCGCACAACTCTTTGTGCGCGAAGTACAGTTCACGCAAGCTTTGGTGTGCACATTTCTGAAACTCGCACATAGAGTTTTGCGCGAAGTATCTTTATTTTAATATTGTGTGTGTTCTGTCCTTAGTGCATTTTTCTGGAATTTAACTGAGTTTGATTTTTGTAGATCCAACTTTATTATCTGAATTTTGACGATCATAAAAGTAGTGTAGATCAAAGATGACCTCTAGAGAAGCACTTGCTATCGGAACCGATGTTAAACCACCAGTACTCTTCAAGGGAGAGTATGAACAATGGAAAGATCGATTCTTGGATTTCATTGACAAAAATGACTTGGGAGCTTATATCAGAAAGTCATTGGAGGAAGGAGTTATGGAAATTCCAACAAAGACTCGTACTGTTGGAAATGAGCAGAGAGAGTACCCACTTCCACCTGAAGAATACACAGAAGAGCAAATAAAGAGAGTAAAAGTTGATAGATTGGCAAGATCATTCATTCTTCAAGGCATACCAAACGAGATATATGTCAAGATTGATAGCTATAATGCTACGGGAAAGCAAATGTGGGGTCAATTGGAGAAAATGATGCTAGGATCGAAGAGTGGCAACCAGCTTAAGATCTCTAACTGCCTCAACAACTACGAGGAATTCAAAGCCAAAGAAGGAGAATGTCTGGAAACCACTTATGATAGATTTGTGATCTTGCTGAATGAATTAAGCAAGAACAAAGTGAAGAAGTCACAAATTGAGCTGAATGTCAAGTTTCTCAGTATTCTCCAACCAGAATGGAAAAGGTTCACTAGACAGATAAAGCATATGAAATATCTGAATGAAATCCCACTCCACGAAGTCTATGAAACCTTAAGGCAGAATGAAGAGAAAGTAGATGAGATTAAAGAGGAGAAGAAAAAGGCTGATAAGGTAGTTGTTGATCCGATTGCTCTAGTTGTCAAAAATAAGTCTATAAGTTTGAAGAAGAAGAAAAAAGTGATAGTTTCTGAATCAGAAGAGGCTGAAAGTGAGGATAACTCTGACTCTGACGACTGTGAGAACCTGAAGCAGGCTATGCTTATGTTGACCAAGGCTTTTCAAAAGAAGTTCTACAAAAAGCCTAGCTCGAATAGTCAGAGATATTCATCTGGTTCAAGGAATTATGATCACAAGGAAAGAATTGAAGGAAAGAGATTAGAGGAAAAGAGGCCAGAAGAGAAAAAGTATATAGCTGAAGAAAAGAAGCAGCCAGAACCGATAAAATGCTACAACTGTGGCAAAATCGGACATTTTGCAAAAGATTGCCGAAAGCCGAAAGTCAAAAACTTCGAGTATTACAAGAACAAAATGCTCTTGGCAAAGAAACAAGAGGTTGGCAAGGCATTAATGACGGAGGATGAGTTCTGGCTCGATCATTCAGATGAAGAAGTTGAGAAAGAAGAGATAGCTCATATTTGCCTCATGGGAAAGATAGTGGATGAAGGTGAAGATGAAGCTGAGACCGATGATGAAGACAATGAAGAGGTATGTGATATGTCTCAATCTGATTTTCATAATGCCATGCAATCCATGATGGTTGAACTTCAAGAAGTAAAGTCTAAACATGAATGCGAGAAAGGTATCATGAAAGAAAACAAACAGTCAATACTGAAACTTAGCAAGGATCTTGCTGAGAAGAACGTATTGATTGAAGCTTTACATAAAAACATTGATATTAGCGCAAAAGAGAAGACTATACTTCATAATGAATTATCTGAAGCTGTTTCAAAATATAAACTGTGTGAGTTTGAATCAAAAGAGATTGCTAAAATGTATTCTTCGCTTTCAGAAGAAAACAAATCTTTACTTGAAAAAGTGAATGTTTTGGAAGGGAAATTATACACTTTGGGTCAAACTGAACAAACCATTCATCTAAACAAACCCAAAGAGAACAAAGAGTGTTGGGGACTCGGTTATGAGAATCCACACTATCTCAAAAAGGGTATATCAGAAGTGCCAGCGCTTTATGATTTTGGATTTTTAAAACTGGCACCACATTACCCTGAACTTCAAGTTGAGTAGACTAAACTATCTGAAGAGGATGAAGCCAAGGAAAACGAGAAAATAAAGAACACAACTAAAGTTCATTTTCCATTTCGATATAATAGGTTGAATAATAGTTATAGTTCTGATAAATCAAAATTTCTTTCAAATGACTATTTTGAGAGTTATTCTTTAAAAGAAATGGAGGCTAAGTCTATCGAAGATAAGCTTTACGTCCCTCCTCTCGTTTTGGAAAGTAAAATTTCCGAACTCGAGAAAACTCTAGCAGAAGAAAGGATTTTGATTGATCTTGAACAAACTGTATTTTCTACTGTGTTTAAATATACTGATTTTTCTAAATCATCCAAGGCTTCAAAATCTGATGATATGTCTGGTCTATTTGATGATGAGTTTGATTTCTTAAACTCTGATGGTGATTTAGATGACTGTGTTGCTCAATTTGATTTTAATGCTAAACTTCCTGATCATTCAAAATTTGTCATAAACTCTTTTGGATTACCAAGTGTGTATGAAAAAGGTGAAACATCAACGAAAGTTGATAAATCAGTTCCTGTGAAAACCAAAGTTGCCAAAGGTAAGAAGAAGAAATCTGGGCATTCCCAGAAACCGACCACTGGTAAGCCAAAGAAGAAGCATTCTCTTGATTCTCACAGTTCTAACTTTAAACATTCAAATGTTTCAGATATGAGGAAGAAAAAGAATGAAGTTAAATCAACTTGGCGACCAAAGAAGAAGGTTGACGAGACGGCGAAATCATTACCTAATTTTTCTTGTAATAGAAATACTAATAGTACTTCTGATGTAATTGAGAATGTTGCTTTAAATAGACAAAAATTGGTAACTCCTTACAAGAAGTATTCAATAGAGCAATTATTCCAATTATCTCCGTATGCTAGAACGTTTTCTAATAATCGTCGGAATGATTTTGCTTCTCGACAACATTCTAATGATTGGTTTGACACATATCATGTATATTCTTATCATTCATATGGTTCAACTGTTTTTCAAAAAGCAAAAGGGTCCATTTTTAAATGGATTCCAAAATCTACTTGTGCTAACACTGTAGGGCCCATATATAAATGGGTACCTAAACCAATTGTTTCGTGATTTTCTCATGTGCAGACTCGTCATATGTGGTACTTGGATAGCGGGTGTTCCAAGCATATGACTGGGCAGAAAGATTTATTGTCTAATTATACAGAGAAATACTGCGGGACTGTTAGATTTGGAAATGACCAATTTTCACCAATTTTGGGGGAATGAGAGAAGATGCAAAAATGATCTACATCTAATTGAGGGGGAGTTTATAATTTTGCATATGATTATAACTGATAAATTTGCTTATGCAAAATTTCATGGGGAGTTAATTGTCAAAAGAAATGGATTAAGGAATATGATTTATGATAATCCCAAAATCACTAAATCATAGAGAGATAAAGTATAGAGAGAGTGTAACACCCTGAATTTTGGGGTTGGGTAAAAAGTTGACCTTTACCCAAAGTTCAAGGGGGTAATTTGTAACTTGGGCTATATAAATAGAAATCAAATCTGACATATTTTCTAGTATCTCATTTTGATCTGAATCGTGTTTGAGAAGCCAAAGAGAAAGAGAAGAGCAGGAGAAAAGCAATGTTAAGAGGTTGATCGTTTCGGGCAAATCAAGGTACGAATCTAGCTTAATGCTTTGATCTAAATGCTTTTAGCCGTGTAGAATCTCGTTGTGAAGGTTTTCAACCGTTCCATTTTGAGATCTAAGTATTTCTCGTTTTGGATCTGGGTTCTGCGTCGACTGTTCTTGATGAACAAGACGACCGGACTTGTTAGAACCGATAGGTGTTCGACCGGAAGAGCATTCGACCGGAGGGTTGTGTTCGACCGGAAGAGCATTCGACCGGTGGGTTGTGTTCGACCGGAAGAGCATTCGACCGGTGGGTTGTGTTCGACCGGAAGAGCATTCGACCGGTGGGTTGTGTTCGACCGGGAGAGCATTTGACCGGTAGGTTGTGTTCGACCGGTAGTCTTTAGACCGGTATTTGCCTTTCGACCGGGAGTCTTTCGACCGGTGTTGTCTTTCGACCGGTATTTGCCTTTCGACCGGGAGTCTTTCGACCGGTGTTGTCTTTCGACCTGTATTTACCTTCGACCGGATTAGGTTCTGTTAGTTGTTAGATTCTGTTATTTTGAGTTCTAAGTCAGGTAGCGGAAGAGTTATCTGTGTTTCGACTTACCGTTTCTTTCGGTGTTGTCATAGGTAGCGCTCGTTAAGAAGAAGGAAACAGAGGTGAGTTCCTACTAACTTTTCTAAACTGTTATATATGTCAAAGATTGTGTTTTTAACTCCTACATATCTCTATGTTTTCGGATTGTCCGTTTATTTCAATTTGATGTAACTTGGGGTTTTGAGATATGTTAGGGTTCCCGAAACGCTTTTGACTAAAATGAGGGATTTCATCTTGTTGAAGTAAAATAATGTTTTACTTGCCCAGTATGAGGCTTATTTAAAAGAATGATATAAACTGGTTTTATGATTACCTTTCTTAACAGCAGTTGGTCTGGAAAATGGCATTTTGAAATATAAATGTGTTGAAGCTATTTATCTAGCTTGGTTGGTCACATGAAATATTGTGACAAGTCATGACTATACTAGTGGATCCCTAGGTATCGAGTCGGCTTATGGCTGGGAAGGATATGCCCCTTCCGTTGTAGTTAGATACATTTGATCCTCGGGGGCAACTTAGGTACGGTTATGTGAGACCGGATCCTAGCCATGGGTCAAATGTAGTCTAATGAACGAGTATGACATGGTTCCTTGGGGGCCCTCCCTCACATCGTAGTACGGACTGAAGAGTTCGTGGCCATGGTTCCATGTATTTAGCTCATAACTCGGATTTGTGGCTTACTTTGTGTTCCACTATAATCCTTGGTAAATCGGGTAATCCCCGTCATCGAAAGATGTGTTTTGGACCGGTTGTCCATTAATTATCAAGAACTGTATTTTGCACAACTAAACCTTTGAAAAGATGTACTTGATGCTCTTGTTTATATCTCTTGAGATTTACGAACTGTATGTTCTCACTAGGCTTTAAGCCTAACACTTTTTCTCAAATGATTTGTATAACAGGTTTCCCTTAGCGGTGGGCTGCCGGGGTTTTGAGAGACGAGTTTGGTCTCGAGGCATGTTGAGATGACTAGTATTGTATCTGGGCATTTGTTAAGTCCCATTCTTTTGGTGAATTATGGATTGTCAACTGATGTAATCTTGATATAGGTATCTAGATTAGTTTGTTGATGAACCCTATATCTGTACAGGTTTTGTAAAGTCTTAAGGACTGATCCCCTTTAAGGGAGGTTTATATCAATACGATCATCATATTGCCAGGTTTTCCAGGTTTTATTTTACTCTGATTTTTGAGGTGTTACAAAGAGAGAGAGAGAGAGAGAGAGAGAGAGAGAGAGAGAGTGAAAGCGCAAAATATGATCTATTGAGAATATGCGTTAAGATCCTTACAAACCACAAAGCCACAAGGGACATAAATACCCTTGGCTAATACTACACAGATAAGCTCTCTAAACACAGTATTAGACCAAGCCTATAAATACAATGATTACTATAAAATTTGACTTAACAATCTTCCCCTTAGTAATCATTGGCGCTGTGGTCTTCAATATCAATCTTCTAAATCAACTCGGACCATCTAAGCGACTTAACGAAGAAGCTTCTTGACTTTAAAAAAAAAATTCTTCTCAGCATCTTTCTATTTATGTAGCCTTTGCTGCCTTAACAAGTCTGGACCTGTTTATAATAAACTTGAACGAACAATCGGTTCATCAACTTGTGCTCTAGACGACACACCTTTTTCAAAAATGTACTTGAATGAACTGTGGTGATCGGAGCTGGAACAACAAAAGAATTAGTAGCTGAGAGAATAGAATCTTGAGCGAATCTTGATCAGCAGATAAACGTTTAAACTCTTTGTCTCTTTAACTACTCCTTAACTTCTCCCCCTCATGACCTTGATGATCTGGATCAACTTGGTCATGCAAATGTTGGAGATGAGACGGCTTCAGATCTGCAAAATCAGAGTAAAGAAGAAAGAAAGGAGGTTTGTGCTAACTGTTGGTGGCGCAAACTTAGTTTTGCGCTAGCTTAAAGTGGCGCAAAGTTGGTTTTGCGCTAGAAACTGTTGGCGCAAATCTGAGTTTTGCTCTACTAACTGTTGGCGCAAATATGACTTGAAATCTTAAAAAAATTCACCTGATAAGCTCTTTGACTCCCCCTACACAAATGCACTAAATATGACAATTCAAGTTAGCATTCGTATAGAGAATCAGATACTCCCCCTCGAAAACAGATATGATCTTTTCAGAATATTCTCCTTATTCACTCCCCCATGAATAATGCACAAACCCATTTACAAAAATATGAGAACACAAGAATTTAATCATCAATGTCGAAAGAAAAATATACTGAATATGTATTTTGAAACAACTAAACATATAAAATTTTAAACACTAAACAAATTAAATTCTACTCAGTAAAATATCACAGATTTTATCAATCAGTTGAAATCAAGTATGTGTTGTTGGATACAAATACAAGTTTCATTGCATATCAAGTTAAGACATGTTCAGTTTCAAAAACTTCCAGCAATCTATTCAGTGTTCTCGCATGTGAACTTCGATTAGCTTCAAGAAAATGCAATTCTAAAAATATAATAAAGAACTTTGCATGTACTCACACTAATCTATCACGAATTAAGACTTTTACAAATCTATAGGTTTATTGCAACTCAAACATATCACCAAGTATCATGAGATGTGTGCTCATTGACATCTTTTAGCATTGTGCACATTGGCATCTTCACATGAGTGTGCTCTTTGGCATCTTTTAAGCTTGTGCACTTTGGCATCTTTTAATCAAAAAAAATTGGTAAGTAAAGAACATGTCGTAAACGTAACTTTCTATCTGACCCTATTGCATGATTTGGGTCAGCCGCTCCCAGACCAGTTGGCCTTAGGGGACTAGGTGTCAAGCACCCCTTGGAACTTACTCTCCCAGATCAGAAAGGCTACATCGACACATCCTAAACCCATTCATACCAGTAGAACATGACTTTCGATCTGGTTTTATAGAAGGATTTGGGTTCGATCACTCCCAGACCAATTGACCTTAGGGGACCAGATGACAAGCATCCCACGGAACTTACTTTCCCAAACCAGAAAGGTCACAAGTATAAACTTTTAAACTTAGAGATTTGTGTATTTTATATATAGAATTTTCATCTCAATTACTTAGTTTTACATCTAAGTGCTTAGCCCATATTTTCATTACGATCCATAATTCAGACTTTTTAGGATTTCCAAGCATTGTAAACTATAAATATTCCGAATCGCATAACTTTAAAGCAGTATCAAAAGTTTCAAACATGTTGATGACCTTTCGACTTTTGTAAGACTTGAAATTTGAACATATAAAACTTCGATATAAACAAAGCAACTTGAAAATTTATCTTAGACACACATTTTATTCAAAAGAAAGAAAACCTGTAAAGCTTTTACTTTATAGAATAAAATTTGTAAAGATTAAAATTTTTAAATTCAATATGCCAAGTGGTGAAAGCATGAAAATAAAACAATTTTCATGAAAGGATTTTGTAAAATATTGACAAATTGATATTTAGTCGAAACAAAATAAAATTCAATAATATTATCTTCCACATAATGTAAAATGAATTTGTGTCTCAAATGAAAGATTTGGGTAGTACAAATTCAAGAGTTAGTTAAACTTGCTCAGATTCTTGAAAAACAAGAGAAAACTGGAACAACATCATTAAAGTTTCTCATTAGTCCAAAAATATATGCAGCGGAATTAAGTAGATGTACTCACAGTTTCTCATTAGTCCAGAAGCTATATGCATTGAAGAATGAGTCCTAAACTGACATGTTTAGAAGTCAAAGACCATTGAAGTACGGGTTCTAAGCTGATGTACTTAGAAGCCAACTTTCTCTTACTCCCCTTTGACATTAGATGCCTGCAACTTAGAATCAATCTGTGATTTTGGTACCCACTTGTATTTGGGTCCATTAAAGTTAGTTGCAGTTCTTGTGGGGAAATATTTGGTAGATTTAACATTGAAAGCACGAGAAATATTATCAGAATAATGAACATAAGAATCAGTAGAAGAGAAAGCATAATCATCTGAACTAGAATAAGAAGAAGAATATGAGACATCTTTTGAAATTTGAATCATTTGCTTTATTGAGTATTTTGAAATTTTATTACAAGAAGCAAATGAATCACTTTTATAGTGTTTGTCTACATATCTATCTTCATCAGTCGTAGATTCATCAGATATCCGCTTGACTCTCCATATCTGCTTTGTATGAGTGCTCAAAGTCCTATCTGAAATATTCGAATCAGAAGAATTAGTATTTTCAGAAATAGCAGTATCTTGTTTCTTTGACTTCTTTGACCTTCTTCTTTTATGCTTTGGTTTATAATAATCATCATTTAGCGTAAAAAATTCATCAAGAATTTTAGAATTAAGATTTGAATCAGAAGAAACAATTTTACCTAATACGCCCAACTGATCAGACAATAAATCTGAACTTACCTCGGAGTCAGAAAAATTTTGAGAAAATTTTTCAGATTTTAGAACTTCCTTTTTGTTTACTTGAAAATCAGAAGAAAGACCAGAAATAGAATCTTGTTTTGGAGAAAATAATTTTTCTTCAAGACTTGATGTCATGAACGAAAGAAATACATCTGATTCAATTTCTTTTTGAATATTTTGATCTTCCATTTTATCTTCAAGGTCATGATTTTGCCTTCTAATACTAAAGGAGGAGTATATCTCTTAGAATCATAAAAGATTGGAGAGATATTTTCTTTATCAGATTTAGTGGCATATATATCAACATAATCATCAGACACTGAAGACTTGATGGAAGATATGTCATTTAAACTTTTTCGACCCTTCTTTGATTTGTCAGGAAAATATTTGGCATTTTCGCTCGTGTAAACAAAAGAAATTTCCTTTTTCTTATTATTCATGCTTTTCTCATTTTCGATTTCTAACACTTGCTTTTCGTTCATCCAATCAATTTTAAATTGTGGATCATATTTAACAAGAGTTAGATAATCGTATTTATATAAAGTAGGGGATTTTTCGATAGCATTGTTTAAACAATGAGGATTTTCAAAACCAAGTCCCCATTTTTCTTTTATAGACTCATAACTCCGCGGTTTGTTCAAATAAATAGTTTGTTCAGATTGATTTCTTCGATATAATTTTTCTTCCAACTCATTTATTTTATCCGAAAAATTATCTTTTAATTTGGTCATTTCAGTCAAAGACTCAAGATAAGTCATATTTGATTTTTCTAAATCATCCAATTTCTTTTGAAAGATGTCTTTTGTATGAGCCAAAATAGATTTTTCATCTTTCAAAGAAATTTGTAATTTATCAATCAAATTTGACTTTTCTGAATTTAATTGTTTTTCAGATAATAACTTCGAGCGTAAATCATATAAAGCAGAAATAATAATGTTCATTTGAGAAGAAATAAAATTGAAATCAAACTCAGAAATTACCTCATCTTCATCAGTGGAATCTTCATCATCAGCATCACTTTGATCATCTCCGATAAAGCACATATGAGCAGTCTCCATAATATCAGCTTCATCATCGAAGTGATCAAGCCAAAATTCTTCTTCAGCTAACAAAGCAGTTCCATTCTCTCTCTTTTCGGCCAATTCCATTTTCTTCCTATAATATGCCGAATCCCGAACCTTCTTCACTCGACACTCTTTAGCAATGTGACCCGGCTTTCCACAGTTGAATCAAGCATCATGTTTATTAGCCTCGGGTACTTGAACATTCTTGGACCCATAAGTGAAGCGAATAGTGTTGGAACTCGAACGAGGTTGGAACTTCTTCTGATAGTGTTGAGAGAGAAGGATCATAGCTTTCTGAAGAGCTTCACCATCATCATCAGGTGCACCATCATAAGCATTCTCGGATAATGCTTGTTCAGACAGTTTGCTTGTGAGAAGTGCAACTGTGTCCACTGTCTTCTTATTCTTCTTGTCAAGTTTGGCCTTCTTCTCTATGACTATGCATTCATCTGTCATCAGAATCTCGTACAACTCTTGGATTTGCATTGATGATATATTGACATCATTCCTCAAGCGATGGCAAAATTTATTCCATTCCGGTTGCAAAGCATTGAAGAACTTCAGATTTGTTTCCAGCTCAGTCTTTTCAACTTTTTTCTTTCTCAGATCATTAATCACCGCACAGAATCTGTCATAAGTACTTTTCAGTAACTCCCCATCTTTGGCTTTAAATTCTTCAAAGTTGTTCATGTAGCGTGTATGCCGAAGTTGAGTTGCAACTGAAGACCCAATCATAATCTTCTCTAGTTGTGCCCACATTAGCTTAGGATTGTTTTTGAAGCAATCAATCCTGTTGTAGATAGAATTTGGCAAAGCTAGCATCAGATTAGCCTTTACATCACGATCAACTTGATATTGCACCAACTCATCGGGTGTATATTCTTTGGTAGGCTTTGATAATCCATTAGCCAGAGTGGGTTGTACAAAAGATCCTTCAGATAAGATCTTCATCATGTCATCTCCATTCTTTTGACACTCGATGAAATTCAGAAACCGATCTTGCCACTGAGTAAATTCATTTTCATCAACTAGAACCGGAGGACGAGTTTTTGTTCCCAAAGACATCATGAGATCGCTTTTGTAGAACTGAGCTTGAAACACAAAATTTTCAGAATCCATAGATGACAAATTTCAGAAAATGCTAAGTCTGGAAGCAGATAAGCTGGCGCAAACTGAAGGTTTGCATGAGAAGCAGATGGCGCAAAAGAGATTTGCGCGAGCAGAATGTAGCGCAAGCTAAGATTTGCGCGAGACTTTGGTAGTGCGAACTTGACTTTGCGTGACAAGAATATGGCGAGCACCACTTTTTGCGTGAGAGGTTAATGGCGCAAGTTTAAATTTGCGTGAGACTGAGAAGGCGAAAAATATCACTTACACACTCTGAACCGAACTTCTCGTGAGATAAAGATAGCGCAAACTTTAATTTGCGTGAACTGCAGATAGAGAGATCCTTTCTTTGCGTGAAAAGTAGGTTGCGCACAACTTAGATTTGCGCGAGAATGATAAGACGCAAAGCTTGTTTTGCATGAAGAACTGTCAAACCCTGAACTCGATAAGATGAACTGGCGCAAAGTTCGATGAACTCGTGCAAACTTTGAAGAACTCGCGCAAAACTTGGATCTGGCGCAAAACGTGAGAAAATCAAGAAACTTCTATTAATTCAATTAAAAACTTGAAATTGATGAAAAAATTTCTTACACAAACACGTTCGAAAACAGTTTTCTAACACTTTCAAACAACCAATACGATTAAAAACCACAAAATCGTGATATCGAAATAAGAACAGTACGTTTCAACGAAATTTCAAAAACTCGAAAAATCTTAAAATTGATGATCAAAAATTGTTTTTCTTGCAAATTGATGTGAATCGAAAATATTCTCCTAGTAAAACCGGATCTAACGAACCAAAAATCAAGAAAATTTGTTCACTAAACAGACCGAATTTGATGAAAAATCAAAAAATGAGATTTTCTTGAAAAAAAATCAAGAAAATCAATCAAATTTTCTGATTCAACACAAATTCAGAATTCGAAAAACATTTCTCTCAATTCTCTTAGATTTAGAATAGCTCTGATACCAATTGATAATCCCAAAATCACTAAATCATAGAGAGAGAAAGTATAGAGAGAGAGAGAGAGAGAGTGAAAGCGCAAAGTATGATCTATTGAGAATATGCGTTAAGATCCTTACAAACCACAAAGCCACAAGGGACATAAATACCCTTGGCTAATACTACACAGATAAGATCTCTAAACACAGTATTAGACCAAGCCTATAAATACAATGATTACTATAAAATTTGACTTAACAATTTCTGATTACTTCAGATCAGAACTCGTACATTCAATGTTTTACTGCTTTCTGTCATTTACATTTCAATACCAGTTGTGAATAAAGTTTGACTTTGACGGACTTTTTGACTGATGCAGATTGAGAGGATGCTTACAAGATCATATCCTTATGACTTTAAGTTGACTTCATGAGATTTAAGACAAAGCGAAAAGTTTATTTCTAATCTTAATCTCATATATGGTTGAATGAAGGACGACTTTCAATCATAGAAAATATGTTCTTAAATGTTCAAACCACTTCTGATTCTTAAAACGATTTCTTGAATATAGAAGTGTGATTTTAAATGTTTTCATTTGATTTGTGCTTACATGTATATAAATCGTGTGTTTCCAAAGATTAATACTTGCGTATTATCTTTTCTATATATTTTTAAGTATTCACACACACCGGTTTAATATTTTTTGTTGAAATTGTTCTTACCATGTCTCTAAATTGAAAGATACTTTCGATGGTAAGACACCCCGATTGAATTCCATTTTTTGAGCGCGGTTTCATTTCTAAACATTTCTTTCAAGACTTGTCTATATATTGGTTCGTATAGACAACATCCAATTTTTGCTGACCTAAGCTTTAATCGATAAATCATTTGATTTGATCTTTCATACAATGTTAGAATTTCAAACAAGTTTCTTGTCATCATGTTCATTCATTCAATATACTTGTTTGAAATATCCTCACTGTTTAAAATGCTCAAATCTTCATGATTATTTTTTTTGAGCATACAAACGTCTGACATATATTTTGTGCGTTAACTGCAAAGTTAAACCATTTTCAACAACATTGATCTTTATAGGAAAACATAGGTTTTTTGTGTGCGCTTAAATGAAACTTATATGGAATCACGTTAACCAGTGTTTCCTACCCAAGAAGTTAATCCTTGAGTGATCGATTGTGTGAGGAGTTAAATACTGAGTTTGGGTTGTGTGACGAGGTAAAATAAAAATGAGAGTTTGGTTAGATGTGAGCCCAATGATTAAAAGAAAGAGGGTGAGAGAACATAGTAAAAGAATATCAAACTCTGCACCAACTTTTTCTGAGCCGGGCAGCCACATTACTAGTGTTTCACAATTCTTCGTGAACATTATTGAACTAGGCAACTAGCCCATGCCAACTCTTGTCTAAAACCCCACCAGCCACTCGTTTTCTTCTCAACAAGAAAATGTTTCAATATTTCAAGAGGACGCAACATATTATCTATCTGGTTTTCATTTGGAAAATCTGGATATTGAAAAAGAAAGAAGTCTGCCCCACCTTCGCACTTCGATCATGCACATTGAGTCTGTGTTTAACTGTTGTTGTCTAAATGGTTTACACAATGTTGAGCCTTATAAAAGCAATCATCATGTGCTTCATTCTTTCGAACACTTGCACGAACACACAAGGAAATTTGTTTTTCTTGTCATAACGTTCATAGAAATTGCCTTTGTGGTATTTCGATGATTGAATGGAAGCCCTGGGAGAGTGAATATCACAAAAGCTCCTTTCCAATGTGTATTTGTTACACACAGTAACTTTATGTTACTGACAGGCATATTAACTGATTCATTTGTTGATTCAGGTGTTACATTCTTAATTTGTCTGAATTTGTAAAGATTCAGATGAATATCTTTTTGAATCAATGGAGAATCAGAGGTTCTTGTTGAAAGATCAGTGGTCAGAACAATTTGGTATATGACATTTCTTACAATGTTTTGATGATTTCATGTTGCAATTATCAAAAAGGGGGAGATGACAAAGTTCAAGAAATGTTGACTGAAGAACAGTTTGAAACAATTTTGGTGTTGATAAAGAAAAGTTGGAGAATAAAGACTGATTTGAAGAGTGTTTGTTTTCAAAGATTGCAAGACTAAAAGAGGAAAGCAAATTCAAAGGATTTCTAAAGACATGCTGAATTTTACAGAAATATTCTTTGAAGATAATTTGCTGAAGTAATCTGAGCTGAATTTGAAGATGATTTATTTCAAGTGTCTGAAAGAGGTTTCTACCATTTTTTGGGAAAGATTGTTACTATTTGTTGAAGACAGATTTTGGAAAGAATACAACTGTTTTGAAGATGATTTGAGTTAATAGAATTTGACAAAGGGGGAGATTGTAATTTGTGTACTCAAAGAGAGAAGATTGAATTGCTAAATCTTTTGGAGATGATCTTGAATCCAAAGGGGGAGATTGTTAGAGCATAAATATGTTGGATACAAGATCATAGAAGACTGAAGATTGAAGTCAAAGCTAAAGTCAACTCTCAAGTATCAAAGTCAAAGTCTAGTGTAATAAAAGTCAAAGTCAAAGTTGTATTTTGTGTTTTTAGTGTTCTGCACGTTTTAGTGGTGTGAGTGTTTAGTGTCTTGTGTGTTTTCTAAGTTTGTATAAATTGTGCTTTGTACGTGTAGTAGATAAGTAACAACAGAGATAGAATTGTGAGAGTTTCAGAGTTAGAGAGAGAAAGTGTTGAGAGCTTATTGTAATCATTTATGTGATTGATAAATAAAATTGGAATTGATGGAATTGGTTAAATCATCTTGTTTACATTGTTATTTGGGATAACAGAGATATATGTAAAGATTGATAGTTACAAAGCTATCGGCAAGCAGATGTGGGATCAACTAGAAAGAATGATGTTGCGCTCAAAGATAGGAAATCAATTGAAGGTCTCAAACTGTCTTAATTACTATGAAGATTTTAAAGCTAAAGAAGGAGAAAGTTTGGAGACCACCTATGAAAGATTTGTCACTCTTTTGAATGAGCTGAGTATGAATAAAGTGAAGAAATCACAGATTGAGCTCAATATGAAGTTTCTGAGTATCTTGTAGCCTGAATGGAAAAGATTTACCCGACAGATGAAAAGTTGAAAGATCTAAATGAGATACCATTGCATGAGGTTTACGAAACTCTTCGCCAGAACGAGGAAGAAGTTGATGAGATAAGAGCGGAGAAAAAGAAAGCTGACAAAGCAGTGGTAGATCTTGTTGCCTTGATAGTGAAGAGAAAAGAGAAGAGGTCTGTTAGTCTAAAGAAGAAGAAAGTAATTATGGTGAGCCTAAGGAAGAAGAGAGTGTTGAGTGTGATTCTGATGATAGAGAAAACTTGAAGCAAACAATGCTCTTACTGACCAGGGCCTTCCAGAAGAAGTTCTACAAGAAGCCTGGGTCAAACAGTCAACGATATTCGTCAGGATCAAAGAACGATGAACATAAGAAGAGGGTGGAAGGAAGGAGATTTGAATAAAAAAGATCTGATGGTAAGAGGTTTGAAGAGAGGAAGCCGGAAGATAGGAAATATGTGAATCGGTATGAGGAGAAGAAAATTGATGAACCAGTCAAGTGGTACAACTGTGGTAAGATCGGCCACTTTGCCAAAGATTGCAGGAAGCCCAAAGTAAAGAATTTTGATTATTACAAGAATAAAATGATTCTGGAAAAGCAGAAAAAGGCAGGTAAAGCTCTAATGGCCGAGGATGATCATTGGCTGAATGTCACCGATTCTGAGAGTGAAAAGGAAGAGACTGCCCACATGTGTTTGATGGGACAGAATATTGCTAAAGAGGATTCAGATGAGGAAGCTTCTGATGAGGTAAATGATATGACTGAATTTGATTTTCTTAATCAAATGCAATCCATGATGGTTGAACTTCAGGATCTGCAATCTAAACATAAACGCGGAAAAGGTGTCATTGAAAAGAAAAATCAAGCAATACTGAAACTCAACAAAGATATTGTTGAGAAGACTGTATTGATTGAGTCTTTAAATAAAAACCTTGATACCTTTGGTAGAGAAAAGACTGCAATTCAAACTCTATTATCTGAAACATCTTCAAAATTTAAAATGTGTGAACGTGAGTTGAAAGAGGTTGTTAATAAATGTTTATTTTTGAAATCAGAGAATAAAACTTTGGTTGAAAAGGTCAATGGTTTGGAGGAAAAACTTTATACTCGATGTCAGACTAATCAAACCATTCATCTTAACAAACCAAAAGAGTTCAAATTCTTTAACGAGTTTTGGGGTATTGGTTATAATAATCCTCATTACTTGAAAAAGGATATTTCTCAAATGGCTGCTTTATATGACTTTGATTTTATACAATTGGCCAAGAAACACCCTAAACTCAAAGACAAATGGACAAAGTCATTAGACGAAGTTGAGGCTAAGGAAGATGAAAACCGGAAAAATAAGGATAAAATGAAACTACCATTTTGTTACAGTAAACTGAATGCTAGTTATAGTACTAAACAGTCAAAATTCTCTCAAACGATTATTTCCAAAGTTATTCTACTGAGGAAATGGAGGCAAGACCTATTGAAGGTAAAATTTATGTTCCTCCACTCATCTTAGAAAGTAAAATTTCTAATCTTGAGAACACTCTAGTAGAAGAGAGAATTTTGATTGATTTAGAACAAATGGTATTTTCTACTGTTTTCTTGAAAACTGATTTCAAATCTGAAGTTACGGGTAATAAACCAGAATCAGAAAGTACTTGTGAAAAAAATTCTATTGATTATGATAAATCATCTTGTAAACTTTTCATGAGTGATATTTTTCCTGATTTAAAACCTTTAGATTTTGAACAAACGCCTGAACATGTTAATGTACTGTTTTTAGACAGTTTTTTAAAGTCATCATTAGTGCAATAGGCTTTGTCATTAGCATAATGGGTTGGGCTAAATTGTGTAACATGGGTGATTGGGGTATAATAGGAGGTGTTTGTAGTTTGTTTGTAACTTCTATTTTTCACAATGTAGCCTTTCATGTCTTGTAAGTGTTTCTAGAGAGAAAAACTCTTTCTATCTCTAGGTTGTGAATAATACAACATTTCCAACCCAATCTACCTCTTGTTCAATCTTTTATACATTGATTAATTGTGAATTCATGACCTAACATGTGGTATCAGAGCCTAATCGAAGAAATTATTCATCGAAACGATCAAATTCGCATTTTTTCAATGGAACAATAATGTGGTCGTATGAATAGTAACTGTGGATTTCAAATTCTTCTTTTTGGAGCTTAATTGATCAAGATTTGATGCTAGATTGATTATGTGATTAGAGTCGAATCATTTGTAATCAATCACATTGTGTGATTTGAATCAATTTAGAAGAATTAGTCGATTTTGAGATTTTTTTTGTTCGAAATATTTTTCACTGTGTTGTGATCGAATTCTAGTATTGAGATGTTTTTAGACAAGATCATCAACTACAAAGTTGTTCAGAAGTAATTTTCGAACATGCTCATAAAGTTTCATCTCAAAATTCGAAGAAATGTGATAGATTTGGTGTTTTCAAGTTTTTAGACTCGACTTCGTGCAAGATATGTGAAACGCGCAAGTTCATCGCAAGAACGCGCAAGCTGAAGAACGCGCAAGGATAGGAAGAACGCGCAAGATGAAGACATTCAGTGTTCTGCGAGTTTTGACATTGTCAAAGTTTTTCTAAGTCCTAAAACGCGCAAATCAATCCTTGCGTGTCTGAGAAAAGCGCAAGATGAAGCTTGCGAGTTTCAGAAAAGCGCAAGACTAAACTTGCGAGTTTGAGCAAAAGTGCAAGATGGGGCGTGCGAGTTTACTAAACGCGCAAGACAAGGCTTGCGAGTTTGAGCAATTAATTTCCTTCAGTCTGCGAGTTTCATACTTAGCGAGTTTTGATATTGTCAAATTTTTCCTAAGTCATAAAACGCGCAAGTCAAGGCCTGTGAGTTTTCAAAACGCGCATGAAGAGGCCTGCGAGTTTCAAGAACACACACATCATGTTTAGCGTGAAATAATGTGAATAGTTCTTTGCGAGTTATTTGTTCTGCGAGTTTATTTGTTCTGCGAGTTCTGAGCTTTTGCGACAAGGTACTGTTCACACCCATTTTGCGACAAGTTTCCTTGTGAGATTTAACTTTCAAATTTTTCCTCAGATAAATCTTCTACCCTACCTAGTAGTGTTTGCTACAAGTTGCATCCTCCGACAAGCATACCAGATTAAGTTCTAAAGTTGCATTCCTATTCAACTCGCGGTCAAAGACAGATTTGATGTTATATACTAAAGATGCACTTTGGGTGTCATGTCATAATCCACACATATCATTCTTGCAGGCGTTAAGAAATGTGTTGGGTTTACTAAAGTTAAAAGTTGTATTTATGTGCACTCAGTCGAGGTTACTGTTCACATCAGGTCTGATATTTTAGTTGATATTTCAAAGGATAAGAGCTACTTTTAAGGGGGAGCCGGAGTTGTTTTGAAGTTTAAGCAACGCTAAAGTTTTTCAAAGAAATCAAGGGGGAGAAGAGCTGAAGCTGATAAGAGATGATTCCTTTACAAAACTTTAGGGGGAGAATGTTAATGTACTGTTTTTAGGAAGTTTTGTAAAGTCATCATTAGTGCAATAGGCTTTGTCATTAGCATAATGGGTTGGGCTAAATTGTGTAACATGGGTGATTGGGGTATAAATAGGAGGTATTTGTAGTTTGTTTGTAACTTCTATTTTTCACAATGTAGCCTTTCATGTCTTGTAAGTGTTTCTAGAGAGAGAAACTATTTCTCTCTCTAGGTTGTGAATAATACAACATTTCTAACCCAATCTACCTCTTGTTCAATCTTCTATACATTGATTAATTGTGAATTCATGACCTAACAGAACAAAAGAAGTTTTCAAAAGATTTTAATGCTTTCATGTTTCCGAACACTTCCAAAGCTCCTCTATCTGATGATGATGATGATTTGTTTGATGATAATGTTGACTTTCTAAACTCTGATGGTTGTTTTGATAAATGCATTGAACAATTTGATTTCATGCAAAACCTCTAGACCATTCTCAATTTATTGTTAATCCTAAAGGTTTACCAAGTGTATTTGAAAAGGTGAATCATCAACTAAGGTTGATAGATCAGTTCCTGTGAGCACCTATTATGCCAAAGGTAAGAAAGGAAAGAATATGCACTCATAGAAACGGACCAACACTGGTAAGTCTAGAAAGAAACAATCTCAGAAAACTCATGATTCTAACATGATTAATTCATATGTTTCAGATATATAAGAAAGAAAAGGTCTGAAGGAAAACTGGAGTGGAGACCAAAGAAGAAGATTGACGAGCCTACAAAATCATTTTCTGTATCGGATAGTAGTAGGAATACTGTTAGTAATTGTGGTGTAATTTGTAACACCCTCAAATTTGGAAAGAACAACTAGTTTAAAAGTTTCAATAATACCTCAATTATTCAGGAAATCTCTTACGGCGAGTCCATACTTGAATTTCAATTCTAGATTCAACCGTCAACAGAGTTAATAAAGTCTTACATAAGGACTAATTAAAGGTCGGGTGTTACTAAACCCATCAAACATTGCTATCTCCAAATATGCGGAAGACTTCACCCAAGTTATTCACTCTCATGCTAGAACTAGCACTCAGATCTTCATAGTGTTACTAGTATCGTGCCCCAACCGGGAGCTGATGCACATGCCGACAAATAAAAAGGTTAGGCTAACGCCTAGTGAGTTCAAGAGTTTTCAACATGAATAAACATTTCGTTAAAACGGAAAGAATGCGACCTAAAACATAATCTTTCGATATGATATACTTTAAATATGAAAACGACTTGTTTTCCAATAATATGCATTTTTTAAGGACGAATGCCCAATACAAAACATTCTTTATAAAGTGATGCAACCCAAAACTCACTCAAAACGTGAATAGGAAACGGACTCCTAATTTATAAAAACGCGGATAAAACTTTATATCCCGAAACACCCGAAACACGGGTGGGGCATAATACTCAACTCATAAATCATGGAAAATAATCCATATAAGTATAATATGTTATTAAGTCAGATTTTATAGTAATCATTGTATTTATAGGCTTGGTCTAATACTGTGTTCTTAGTGTGTTTTCTGTGTAGTATTAGCCAGGGTATTTAAGTCCCTTGTGGCTTTGGTGTTTGAAAGGAACCTAACGCATATCTGAATACAATCCTACTTTGCGCTTTCTACTCTCTCTCTAATTTCTCTCTCTAAGATTTAGTTGATTTTGGGATTATCAATTGGTATCAGAGCTATTCTAAATCTGAGAGAATTGAGAGAAATGTTGTTCGTTTTTGAATTTGTGATTAAATCAGAAAATTTGATTGATTTTCTTGAATTTTTTCAAGAAAATCTCATTTTTTGATTTTTCATCAAATTTGGATTGTTTTCTGAACGAATTTCTTTGTAAATTGGTTTGCTGGATTCGATTTTGATAGTGGAACACTTTTGATTCACATTGATTTGCAAGAAATTCACATTTTGATCTTCAATTTTGAATTTTTTCGATTTTCTGGAAAAGGCGTTTTACGAACTGTTCTTTTCAAGAATTCTCAATTTTGTTGTTTTTGATCGAATTGTTTGATTGAAAAGTGTTAGAAAACTATTTTCGATCAATTGTATGTGAGAAAATTTCTTTAATTTCGTATCTGTAATCGATTTTTGAAGGTTTTTCTTGATTTTCATCGTTTTTGCGCCAGTTCATATGAGTTTGCGTCAGATCTGGATTTTGCGCGAGTTCATATGAGTTTGCGCCAGTTCTTCCTAACTTTGTGTCAGTTTATTTCAGGTTTTCATCAAGTTCAGATCTCTTCTCACGTAAAGTTCAAGTTTTCTTCATCATCTTCTCGCGCAAAGATATCTTTGCGTCATCTTAGTCTCACGAGAATCTTTCTTTGCGCCATCTCTTACTAGCGCAAGTTACCTTTGCATCACCATTCTGCTCAATCAAATAGAGGTTCTCGTCAACATCATCTCACGCAAAGATAAGCTTGCTCCACCTACATCTCACGAGAAGTTTAGTTCTTGTGCAAGTTATTTTTGCACCAACCTTGTGTCACGCAAAGTTTGTTTCACACAAGTATAGTTTGCGTCTCCATCGCTTCACGCAAAGTCTAATTTGCGTTACAGTCTTATCGCAAAACACTCAGTTTGCGCCATCTTAGTCTAACTCAAATCTAAGTTTTCGCCATCTTCATCAAGCGAAAAGAAAGTTTGCGCTAGTCACTGTTCACGCAAAACTCAAGTTTGCGCCAGATCCTCTGTTTTCAGACTTAGCATTTTTCTGAAATTTTTCTGACTATGGATTCTGAAAAGTTTGCATTTCAAGATTAGTTCTACAAGAGTGATATCATGATGTCATTAGGCACAAAAACTCGTCCTTCAGTTCTAGTTGATGAGAATGAGTTCACTCCGTGGCAAGATAGGTTTCTAAATTTCATCGAGCGTCAAAAGAATGGAGATGACATGATGAAGATTTTATCTGAAGGATCTTTTGTAAAACCCACTTTGGCTTCTGGATTATCAAAGCCTACTTCCGAGTACACACCCGATGAGTTGGTACAATATAAAGTCGATCGTGATGTAAAGGCTAATCTGATGTTAGCTTTGGCAAATTCTATCTACAACAGGATTGATTGCTTCAAAAACAATCCTAAACTAATGTGGGCACAACTGGAGAAGATTATGCTTGGATCTACAGTTGCTACACAACTTCGGCATACACGTTATATGAACAACTTTGAAGAATTCAAAGCCAAAGATGGGGAGTCACTGAAAAATGTTTATGACAGATTCTGTGCGGTGATAAATGATCTGAGGAAGATAAAAGTGGAAAAGACTGAGATGTAGACAAATCTGAAGTTCCTCAATGCTTTGCAACCAGAATGGAATAAATCTTGCCATCGCTTGAGGAATGATGTTCAGATATCTTCTATGCAAATCCAAGAGATGTACGAGATTCTGCTGACAGATGAGTGCATAGTATCAGAGAAGAAAGCCAAACTTGACAAGAAAAACAAGAAGACAATGGACACAGTTGCATTTCTCACAAGCAAATTGTCTGAACAAGCATTATCCGAGAATGCTTATGATGGTGCAACTAATGATGATGGCGAGGCACTTCAGAAAGCTATGATTCTTCTCTCTCAACACTATCAGAAGAAGTTCCAACCTCGTTCGGGTTCCAACAATCTTCGCTTCACTTCTGGGTCTAAGAATGTCCAAGTGACCGAGGCTAAGAAACCTGTTGCATGTTTCAACTGTGGAAATCCGGGTCACATCGCTAAGGAGTGTCGAGTGAAGAAAGTTCGGGATTCGGCATATTATTGGAAGAAAATGGAACTGGCCGAAAAGAGAGAGAATGGAACTGCTTTGTTAGCCGACGAAGAATTTTGGTTAGATCACTCTGAAGACGAAGCTGATAATATCGAGACTGCTCATATGTGCTTCATCGGAGATGATCAGAGTGATGATGATGAATCTTCCACTGATGACGATGAGGTATTTTTCTGAATTTGATTACACATTTATTTCTTCACAGATGAACATTATTATAACTGCTTTACATGATCTTCGCTCAAAGTTATTATCTGAAAAACAATTAAATTCAGAAAAGTCAAATTTGATTGATAAATTACAAATTTCTTTGAAAGATGAAAAATCTATTTTGGCTCATACAAAAGAAATCTTTCAAAAGAAATTAGATGATTTAGAAAAATCAAATATGACTTATCTCGAGTCTTTGACTGAAATGACCAAATTAAAATATAATTTTTCGGATAAAATAAATGAGTTGGAAGAAAAATTATATCGAAGGAATCAATCTGAACAAACTATTTATTTGAACAAACCACGGAGTTATGAGTCTATAAAAGAAAATTGGGGACTTGGTTTCGAAAATCCTCATTGTTTACACAATGCTATAGAAAAATCCCCTACTTTATATAAATACGATTATCTAACTCTTGCTAAATATGCTCCTCAATTTAAAATTGATTGGATAAATGAAAAGCATGTGTTAGAAATCGAACATGAGAAAAGGATGAATAACAAGAAAAAGGAAATTTCTTTTGTTTACACGAGCGAAAATGCCAAATATTTTCCTGACAAATCAAAGAAGGGCCGAAAAAGTTTAAATGACATATCTCCCATCAAGTCTTCAGTGTCTGATGATTTTGTTGATATATATGCCACTAAATCTGATAAGGAAAATATCTCTCCAATCTTTTATGATTCTAAGAGATATACTCCTCCATTAGTATTAGAAGGCAAAATCATTGACCTTGAACATAAAATGGAAGATCAAAATATTCAGAGTGTAATTGAAACAGATGTTATTTTTTCTTTTATGACTTCAAGTCTTGAAGAAAAATTAATTTCTCAAAAACAAGATTCTGTTTCTGGTCTTTCTTCTGATTTTAAAGAAAATGAAAAGGAATTTCTAAAATCTGAAAACTTTTCTCAAAATTTTTCTGACTCTGAGGCAAGTTCAGATTTATTGTCTGATCAGTTGAGTTTCTTAGGTAAAATTGTTTCTTCTGATTCAAATCTTAAATCAAAAATTCTTGATGAATCTTTTACGCTAAATGATGATTATTATAAACCAAATCGTAAAAGAATAAGGTCAAAGAAGTCAAAGAAACAAGCTAAAATCATTTCTGACAGTTCTAATTCTTCTGATTCAAAATTTTCAGATAGGACTTTGAGCACACCTTCAAGGCAGATATGGAGGGTCAAGCGGACATCGGATGAATCTGCGACTAGTAAGGATCAAAATGTAGACAAACTTTGTAGAAATGATTCATTTGCTTCTTGTAATAAAATTTTCAAATAGTCAATAAAGCAAATGATTCACATTTCAAAAGTTGTCTTCTATTCCTCCTCTGGTTCAAGTTCAGATGATCATGCTTCGTCCTCTACTGATGTTTCTGTTAATTCATCTGATTATTTTTCTCGTGCTTTCTATGTCAAATCTAGCGAGTTTTCTCCCATAAGAACCGCAACTAACAAACTTGGACCCAAATACAAGTGGGTACCAAAATCAAAGATTGATTCTAAGTTGCAGGCACCTAATGTCAAGGGGGAGTAAGAGAACAATGGCTTCTGAGTAAATCAGCTCAGAACCCGTACTACAATGAACTTCGACTTCTAAACATATCAGTTTAGAACTCGTTTTTCAATGCAATTAAGCTTCTGGACGAATGAGAAACTGTGAGTGCATCTACTTTATTCCGCTGCATTTATCTCTGTCTATGATGTTGTTCCAGTTATCTCATATTTTTTTTAAAGAATCTGAGCAAGTTCAACCAAAACCTGAATTTGTACAACCCAAATCTTTCATATGAGTCACAAATTCATTATACATTATGTGTAAGAAGATATTATTGAATTTTATTTTGTTCCGACTAAATATCACTTTGCCGAATTCTTTACATTTGTTTTAAATGAAAATTTTTCAAACTCGGCATGTTGAATTTAAAAGTTTAAATCTTTACAAATTTTATTCTATAAAGTAAAAGTTTTACAGTTTTTCTTTCTTTTGAATAAAATGTGTGTTTAGGATAAATTTTCAAGTTGCTTTGTTTATATTGAAGTTTTATCTGTTCAACTTTCAAGTCTTACAAAATTCGAAAGGTCAGCAACATGTTTGAAAATTTTGCATTCTGCTTTAAAGTTATGTGATTCGAAATATTTATAGTTTACAATGCTTGGAAATCCTAAAAAGTCAGAATTATGGATCGTAATGAAAATATGGGCTAAGAACTTAGATGTAAAACTGGGTGATTGAGATGAATTATATATATAAAATACAGAAATCTCTAAGTTTAAAAGTTTGTACCCGTGACCTTTCTGGTTTGGGAAAGTAAGTTCCGTTGGATGTTTGTCATCTGGTCCCCTAAGGTCAATTGGTCTAGGAGTGATCGAACCCAAATCCTTCTATAGAACCAGATCGAAAGTCATGTTCTACTGGTATGAATGGGTTTAGGATGTGTCGATGTAGCCTTTCTGATCTGGGAGAGTAAGTTCCAAGGGGTTCTTGACACCTAGTCCCCTAAGGCCAACTGGTCTGGGAGCGGCTGACCCAAATCCTGCAATAGGGTCAGATAGAAAGTTACGTTTACGACATGTTTTTTACTTACCAAACTCTTTGATTAAAAGATGCCAAAGTGCACAAGCTTAAAAGATACCAAAGAGCACACTCATGTGAAGATGCCAATGTGCACACATCTCATGATACTTGGTGATATGTTTGAGTTGCGATAAACCTATAAATTTGTGAAAATCTTAATTTTTGATGGCTTAGTGTGAGTACATGCAAAGTTCTCTATTATATTTTTAGAATTGCATTTTTTTGAAGCTAATCGAAGTTCGCATGCTAGCACACTAAATAGATTGCTGAAAGTTTTTGAAACTGGACATGTCTTAACTTGATATGCAATGAAACTTGTATCTGTATCCAACAACATACATTTCATTTCAACTGATGGATTAATCTGTGATATTTTACTGAGTAGAATTTAATTTGTTTAGTGTTTAAAAGTTTATATATTTAGTTGTTTCAAAATACATATTCAGTATATTTTTCTTTCTACATTGATGTTTCATTCCTTGTGTTCTCATATCTTTGTAAATGGGTCTGTGCATTTTTCAAGGGGGAGTGAATAAGGAGAATTTTCTAAAAGATCGTATCTCATATTTCAAGGGGGAGTATCTGTTTTTCTATACAAATGCTAATTTGAATTGTCATATTTAGTGCATTTGTGTAGGGGGAGTCAAAGAGCTTAACAGGTGAAATTTTTAAGATTTCAAGTCAGCTTTGCGCCAACAGTTGGTAGCGCAAAACTCAACTTTGCACCACCTTCATCTAGCGCAAAACTAAGTTTGCGCCACCAACATGTAGCGCAAAACTTCCCTCTTTTTCCTTTATTCTGATTTTACAGATCTTAAGTTGTCTCGTCTCCAACATTTGCATGACCAAGTTGATCCAGATCATCAAGGTCATGAGGGGGAAAAGTTAAGGAGAAGTTAAAGAGACAAAGAGTTCAAACGTTTATTCGCTCAAGATTCTATTCTCTCAGCTACTAATTCTTTTGTTGTTCTAGCTCCGACCACCACAGCTTATTCGAGTACATGTGAAAGAGGTGCGTCGTCTAGAGCACAAGCTGATGAACCGACTGTTCTTTCAAGATTATTACAAACAGGTCCAGTCTTGTCAAGGCAACAAAGACAACATAGATTGAAAGATGCTGAGAAGAAATTTTTTTTAGTCAAGGAGCTTCGCTAAGCCGCTTAGATGGTCTGTTTTGATTTAGAAGATGGATATTGAAGACCACAGCGCAAATGATTACTAAGGGGGAGATTATTAAGTCAGATTTTATAGTAATCATTGTATTTATAGGCTTGGTCTAATACTGTGTTCTTAGTGTGTTTTCTGTGTAGTATTGGCCAGGGTATTTAAGTCCCTTGTGGCTTTGGTGTTTGAAAGGAACCTAACGCATATCTGAATACAATCCTACTTTGCGCTTTCTACTCTCTCTCTCTACTTTCTCTCTCTACTTTCTCTCTCTAATATTTAGTTGATTTTGGGATTATCATATGCCACCGAAAACATGGGACTAAAATTCAATACTCACACGACCATAAAATGGAATGAAATTCAACTGTTAAAGAATGGACAATTAAATATCCAAAATATTGTTGGCCGACAACGGGGGAGATCTATATCTATTGAGAGTGGAGGAACACAAAAGCATACCACTCATACAACGTTGATCGTATGACACCTCAGGACATAAAAGCCCAAGTGTCCCTACGAATCCCTTCAAGCTACACCAAAAGAGACAGCTGACCTTAGTGAATATTACCGTGAATATCACCAAAGGCCCGGCATAGTCGGGGGTTACAACCAAGGCATTACCCCAACATGGCGGAGGTCCCAAACGTCCATCAACACGATAACACAACCGGATTCAGCCCTCCTAGTGTACACTTGAAAGGTTAAGGTCAAAACACATGAGCCCTGGAGTCCAACCCCGTAATACCCAATTGACCATCAAATAAAGACCGACTTACGTGCCAATGGATCCAATTCAACACAGTCTAACATTACATGATTACACATGAATGACCAACACACTCGAGCATGTAATTATCATCAATATGCAACAAGGTGCATTAATATGTAAATCATAAATGAGCTCTACATTGAGCCATTAAAACTAGAAAAATGTCCCCCCAAGACTTTTTTAAGTCAAAACCGAGCTAAAGTGCTCAAAATCCTTTTTGACCAACAAATAACGGTCTCCAAACAATAAAACGCAATCGACTCACGTTATGCAAACACACACTCCAAAATACATGAATAAACTCCCACACGGTTTAAATTGGGACTAATTATTTTCCAAATGAATTTATACCATTTATTCTTTCAAAGACATCCCATAACACATAATTAAACGTTTTTTCCAAAACAAACACCAAAAGTGCATTTATACTAAACAAATGTCTACTCCCATAAAATAAATCAATAAAATACTAATACTTAAGATTTATTTATCAAAGTGCCAAAAATCCCAAATATAGGTGTTTTGCAAAGTTTATAAAGTTAGACACTTCGAATAACCGAAACTCACCAAATAACCCAACAGTTGATAATTTCATGCAAAACCATATAAACATTTTTAAATGAACATTTTGGCATGTACACTGTTTTCACAAATCAACTTGAACTCACCTTGCTAGATTTAGGCTAAATCTGGATTTTCCCCAACTTGAGCTCCTTTGAAGAGACTTGGATCTTCAAGTCAAAACATCCCAAAAACCTAGATCCACAAGTTTCCAACCATTAATATCCACATTCAACCATTTAGAATCGTTCCCCAAACATTATATACCAAAATCATCATTTTTGACCAAAACCCTAATTTCTCCAAACCATCAAACCCGAAATTTGAGAAACATAGACACTAGGAAACCATCAATTGAGCATTTATAACTCATAAAGGAGTTTAGAAATGGAGGGGATGAACTTACCACTTAAGTTTTGGTGAAAACCATGAAACCCTAGCCAAAACTTTGAAGAAATGCATGGAGATGGTGCACTCTTGATCCTAGCTTCCAATCCTTAACTTGATGATGGAACACCTTAAGAACTCAAGAAATGGATCCAAAATGAGTTAGGGTTTGTGAGGGAAGGATGAGAAACGATTTGGGAGAGAAAGGGAGAAGTTTAGATGTGAGAAATGAGAAAAATGGCTGAAATCCCGATTTTAACAGCCTTCACTCCCCCTGGGGCGACAATGACACACAACTATGACACGGTCATTGTCGCTTGTCATAGTCGCACACTTTGTGCTACATTGACACGCGACTATGACACGGTCATTTTCGCGTGTCATAGTCGTACCAAGTGTACCATGGGCATTCCAACTTTTGCGACTATGACCGTGTGACTATGACATTGTCATAGTCGCCGGACATTATAGTCGGACCCTTTACAAGCCCTGAAACCCGACTTTTTCAACGCCAACACTCCCGATACTCTTAGGGACTTTAAATAATGTTTTGCCGACATAATCCCACCATTTCCAAGTTGTAAAATGTCCGGGTGACCTTTAGTTACCGAAAATTATGGGTGTTACAATCCTCCCAGCCTTATAATGATTTCGTCCTCGAAATCTTTTTCTCACCTAAGGCATTTCATTACCACCCTCAACACTTATTGGGTTTCCTCGGTTTTCCTAAAAGTAACAAACGATTCATAGACCTCAATGACGTCATTATCCCAAAACGACCAACTTCCTTTTCCACGAGATTGCTTCCAACCCGATTCGTCCTTGAGTTATAACTAGACGACCTCCTGACGCTTCTGACATACTGATTTCCGGGAAGACCCCACATCCAAATCCACCTTGATACGTTACACCCATACTAGAGTGAACATCACACCCTACCCTGGTGCTAACCATACTATCTCGTTTACCTCCCAACCTTAGGTGACACGCACTACCTCAAGGGTAGCTAGTGACTTCAACTTTTCACCGACCACTTCGTCTCAGTTCAACATGATTTATGGATCTGTATCCTAATGATCAACACCAAACCCGAAGAATCCCCTAAATTCCTTAATAATTTCCCTTGTTATTGGCGGAGTCATCCTTCCAGGGACGTGACAATACGTTCCCCACGGAGTCGGTTCATTCAAATCTGGAAATCTCGCAACTCCCAAACTGTACATCAACATCTGTCATTCAGTAGCTATGAACCTTTACCGTATCAAGAAAACCTTAATCATTGATACTTAATTGCTAACATCCAACATCCTTAAGGTTACTACTTAAATTGTAACCACACAAGATTCATCGGAAGTGCATTGAAGCACACCAACGGTCATTGCCCTCAAAATCGAGTGTCAACACCTATCCTCAAAATGACTATACCGCAAAAGTTGGTGTACCGTCAAATATTTCATTTTGGATTTACATTGTCAAATTAAAGCTGACACCTAACATGGTACTAAAATTTGAATCTTACGTCTCTAACAAACGAACCACAATATTTCCTTTACTCGCAAAGGCTCATTAAAAGGGTACACCACCAACATATATCATACGGTCGAACGAACAGACAACCCATCAACTCGTGTCCAACCATAAGCAAGCAACCACCCAAAACTTTAACCCGAAGGTTTACTGAAGCGGAAAGATCACCACTTAATTAGCTGGGAGAAAGCATAAATCTAATACCTCAATTATTCATGTGAGGACCCACTCATAAGGCTGAAATCCATAGCTCGAAATTGGCCACAAATCGGATCATTCGACGCTTCAATTTCTAAGGACTCGTCTAGTCCCTAATTACAACTCCTTTCACGATAGGGGTTTAAATATATAACTCCAATGTGTTCAAGGTTTTTCAAGCTAATATGCCAATTTGATATTTTATAAAATTTTCAATTACAATAGCTTTATAAGAGTTAATTGTGCGTGTAAAAATCCATTACCGTTTACTCGGTAGGTGTGCAAAGTGGTCACAACCGCCACACATATAAAAATAATTTCGAAAACCATTTGATTATTACTCGAGCTAATAATGACCACAATGAAAGATGTACAACAAACTTTTCAAATGAACCACTATGGTCCTAACATGCATCAATTTATGCCAAGTACGAAAAATAATTTTCTACACTAAGGCAGTGTGCAACAAATGTTTGTACAAACTCCAGAAGGAGAAATTTACGTAATCAAGTTCCAAAAAATTTCTCATTTAACCATATAACGACATGGAAGAAACTTGCCAATAAGACACGCATGTCTGAGTTCATTTCTCAAAACTTAGCAAAACAAAATGTGTATGTGATTGGTCGAAACGTCAAATACTTTTGATCAACTTCAAACTTTAAACCGGACCACCAATATGTTCTAGGTCTTAAAATAGTGACTACAATGTCATGCATAACAATAAACCAATATGACGTATTGCATGAGACAATAACAGTAAAATCAACAACTAAAGAAGATATAAAGCAAAATTTCAGCTCGAACCATCATAGGTCCTTTGCATGCTTACTCACACTAAAAGTATACATCAATTCAAATACTAAGTAGTGTACAACGAAAGATACTCGTGTAAAACTCAAAAGAGAAATCACACGATACTGAAACTCCAAAAATAACATATGAGAGAACATACACCAACAAAACTCTCATGAGTTAAAATGTTAAATAAAATCTCATAAGTTAACGCACACAATAATTCAAGTATACGCGTTTCAAAGTTCCTCTACGCGGTGCAAAATGTCGTAAAATAAAACTCTAAAAGACCCAAGCGAACTTCCATAAAACTCAATGAAACTCAATGGCGCCCAATAAATCAAATGGTGTAAAAATTGCTTATCTCAAAATCAAGTAGTGTAAGACAAAATTATGACTACAATGTCAAAGCTCTAAAATTTTTCCCTTTTTATGGCAATATGAAACAAAGCGACACCTTTCAACAAAACTTGCATGAAATAAATTCTCAATAAAACTCGGACACCAAAAGGAGAGAACTTCAAATGTTTTACCATTTAGCTATGGATGCTTAGCGGGGGTTGAGAGATCCCTTGACGCCGACAAAGAAAAAAAGGTTGAACTAATGGAAGGTAACTCTTCGTCCAAAACCTTAACATATGTGGAGGAGATCCAATGTTAATGTCATAAATTGCAGTTACTTGTCCAAGACCCCAAACAACATGTAAATTATGGATATCATAGTACCATAAAATAGTGTTGGGCAACAACGAAAATGAATAAGGTCTCAACAAGTTTACAACCACATGCAATAGAATAATTTTATGCATGTTTAAAATTATGACTTAAAATTTCTGTGTGCTAAACATTTTCCCAAGATTTCGTAATATAATCCACATGAAGATTTGGAAACACGAGAAATACTTGATGCGATTTATTTTAGGATAAATTTCGTGCATGAATCTGATCGGCACCTAACATCTCAAATCACACTCTTAAATTTCTCGGTCACACTATCGTCATCCGGATGTTCAAACATCTTAAGACAATAATCGAAGATTTCATCAGTTCACCTTTCAATTTCTCCTCACATAATGTCGATTCCATAAGTCTATGGTTCTAATCCACTCAATAACTCCGACCTGAAACGGTCCACTTAATGCAATTACCATGCTTATTGTCACTCTAAGTGACGAATGTTAAAATCATCAACCTCTGTTACTGGCTACCCACTTAGAAACTTCCTCACTACCCCAACGGTCGTCACATCAAAGTAGTCCAAGTATACACATGTAACTCGTAGGTTCACCATAACACTAGCCAGGTGCAATTATGAACGTACTGCACATGATCATCCTAGCTACCCTCGACGTGTTTCCCGATCCTGGTGACTCCATCAACCTCAAGACATTCTATCTTAAAGTACCTATTGGTGCAAATTTCTCTCTCATTCACTTAAAAGAACGCTAGTTTGAGTATAGGTATCCAAAATTCACACCTAAATCTCTCAAACTTAAGCTCTAATACCAACTTGTAACGCCCTCAAATTTGGAAAGAGCAACTAATTTAAAATTTTCAATAATACCTCAATTATTCATGAAATCTCTTACGACGAGTCCATACTTGAATTTCAATTCTAGATTCTTATAGTGTTAGATCCAAGCTCATACAATCACACATAAAGATGTAGGAATCGATCTTTATTGATAGAACAATGATTACATAAATTCATATACCTATTTCTTACGTATCTCTCTTAAGCACTCTATGTGTGTTCTGTTCTCTCTAGATTGAACTCTTCTCTCTAACTGCACGTATGTAAAATACAAAGACAGAACCTATTTATATGGACAACATGACCTCACACAAAACTTAAGTTAAACATACTAGCTTTGACATTCAACACAACCCTTACATTTTACAACTATTACACATTGACCCCTCATTTAATCTTGAATACAATATTTGACTCAACAATCTCCCCCTTTGGATTCAAAATTAAAAAAAATTGACAATAATCTTCAGGTCATCTTCTTTTTGCAAAATCTTCAAAAATTAAATCTTTAACAGCTTTGTTGATCCCAATGAATGATGTTCTTAACTTGATTTGACCTTTCACTACACACAGATTAATTAAATAGAGTGCGGAAGCGGTTATATAGTGTATGAAAGGTAGAACATGCAAAGGTAGTAGACACACAATGTAATCAATAAACAGAATAGTAAAGTATTGCAAGAAATTACTCAAAGAACTGTTTCATTGATTACTGAAGAACACCAAGAACATGCACAAGTGTGTGCAAAATCCTCAGGAAAAATACAAATCTCTAATTCAGAATGTGTGTGCTCGCATACATAAAACTCAAAGGTGGTGCTCCCATAATATACAAGAAGGATGCACCCCTTAGTACAAGACAATGGTTGACATCCCATAAACGGAGTGCCACCTGGAAAGTAAAACCATCGTGTCGCTCCAAGGTGATCTGGAAATCTTCGTATAGTAGGCATCACGTGATTCGCATGTGATCTTGTCTTGAACTGAGTTTGCACATCTTCGAACTGTCTCCAGAGGTTAGCCATCACAGAGGCTCTGTGAGTGATCACAGAGGCTCTGTGATATGATGATCATTATCAGGTGTGTCCTCTAGTAGTGTTGACAGATGTCTTCTGAGACTTTAACTTCTGCGGTGTACTTGGATGTTCTGTGATAGACTTCTGCGGTTCCTATACTTAGCCTATTTTCAATACTTCTATACAATGTGGTTGGATCTAACAATCTCCCCTAAGTATTGAAAAATAAAGAAATGGAAAAATGAGCATTTGGCTAAGTTAGAAACACGAAGAGATGAAATGAACTCATCCTCTGTCTACTTACTTTCATTTAAGAGAAGTGCCAAAAGGCAATTACATTTGATTACAATAATGAAAGTAAAATTGAAAATACAATTCTTCAGAGCCTATACCTTGGCGTCTGGAAAGTCATTTATTTTTCTTCCAAATCCTCCTTCCTTCTTCAGCTCTCTGTAATAGAACAAGCACAAGTCCCTGAAGTTAAGAGTCGCACGTATATTTTCCAGGAGGACGTTTGCAGGTTCTGTGGGGACGAGTGGTGTTCCTCTATGCTTGATGATGAGTTCTTGGATGAGCAACAGAGACTAAGTCGAGTACTTGTGGCTTTCAATCCCCATAAATAATTTCTTTTCGCCCTTGGGATTTATGTACACAAAGCCAAAGTAAGGTAAGTTGATTATTGAGTTTGGAAGTATTGTGGCAGAGGGTGATAAACTGTCCTCTGGTGCAGGAAAGTTTACCTTTTTGACCCCGAGGTCAAGTGCCACCTAAAAGTCCACCACGCTGTAAAAGAGTAACTTTTCCCTCATAATTCTTTTAATCATTTGGTGGGCTTCTTGGTACTCCCTCTTCCACTCGTACTTGTCTTCTGTCCATTTGAGCAGCTCTGGGAGATCGTGGGGATGAAGAGTAGTTAGATCTGCATCTGTGAATGTCCATATATTCCCATCCTCTCTCTTCAGAGCATACGCGCAGAACCAGAAGTTTTTTCATTTTGTCTGGCTCAGCTTGATTGACAGAACCTCTGCGATTTTGAACATAGAGAAGAATTGGTCCCTTGGTTTGGATTTATCTTTGTAGAATCTCCTCCTCTCCTCTGAGATGATTTCTTCTGAGAGCTTGACCAAAGGCTGATCATGGACCCTGCGACTGTAGAGGTACTTGCAGACGTCTTCTTCTAGGTTCTTCTTCTAAGGAACGGGGAAGGGTCTTCTCAAGCTCTCGAAGCCTTGTATTACCTCTGCCACTCTGTCCTCTGATGGTTTTTCAATGGGGTCAAGGACGGGGAGTTCAGAGAGGGGTTGTAGATCAAAATCCCAGTCTTCCTCATCAGGTTTAATGCCTCTCAGAGCCTCACTTCTGATGGCATCTATAGAGCTTTGGAGGAGCTTCTCTGTGCTAGGAGGGGCCTTCTTCTTCAAAGGTTCTGTGGCAATAGCTTTGCCTTTGTCTTTCGCGGTGGGTAGCGCTTTCATTTGGATTTTTAGGATTTGGACTTTGGGGGATGATAGAGCTGCAGAGGCCTGTTTCTGTTCTGGCTTCTGTGATCCAGGATCTGAACTTGTAGGTACTTGGTTCAGGGGTTCAGTTGCTGGAAAGATTACTTCTGATGGCATGACCTCCCCCTCATGAGGACCAGAGGCATCAGGATCCTGGTCCTCATGCCTTGCCCTCTTCTGCGATGCCTCGGCCTGGCAAGTCGCAGGTGCCTTCCTTTTTCTTTTCTTGCAGAGGTGCTCGTCGACATGCCTCGTGATCTTCTTTAGAACATTCTCTGTAGCCAACGACATTTTGTTGACCTCCAGATTAGACTTGAACCTGATCGTGGCTACAGTTTTCTTCAAATCTTCTGCCACCTTTTTGCCCTGTTGAGAGATGTCAGAGCCAATGAGGTTGAGGTTGCTTAGAACCATTCTCCCCATTGTTTCTAATTCTTTCTTTGTTGCTAAGGCAGAGAGGTCAGTGGCAGAGGTTGATGGTGGGGGTGCAGAAGTGGACGCCTGTGGTTGGAAAGGCACAATAACACTGCGAGTTATATCCTTTATTTCGTCTCGAAGCTTGGTCAGGTCATCCACCCCTGACTGAACAACTTTGGCTGTAAACGTACCCATTTCCTCCATGCAGATATCCCCCAGAACTTTAACTGCATCAGTCTGGATGTTGATCGATTGTCCGCATTCCTGAAGGTCAGCTCGAGTTACAGAGTTCTCTGTTAGCTTCTTGATCTCTGTAGTATGTTGTACTGAAGACTGATTAAGAGCTTTCAGAGCCTCTGTGTTTTCTTGGAGAGCCTCTGCAAGGATGTTGGAGTTGACTTGGGACTCCCTTGTGACAGAGCTTTTCAACTCGTCAAATTTTTGGAGCACCAAGTCAACAAAGGCTTTAAACTCGCCCTTTGTGACGAAGGTGTCCGAGGTGACCTCTGGAACAATACATGTTCCAGATTTATCCAACGAGTATTTGGCACCTTCAGAGCCTGTTATGAGGTTGAGCTTGGAAGGATTTCCTTCCAATCCTCGATGTTCCACAGAGGAATCATCTATGGAAGTTCTGTCAGTAGGCTTCTTGAGGAAGGTTTCAGAGGCTTCCTCAAGGGTCCTAGTGATTAAGTTTTGTGGTTGTTCTAGAACCACAGAACTGGTGTGAGCTCTCACTTCCATCTCTGAAGCAGTTTGGTGGTCACTCGTGTGCGTGACAGAGGCAACAAATGCCTCTGTGTGTGGAGGAGTTGTGTCCTGGGGCGAATGGACATGAAAAACAACACTCTCACCCTTTTGAGAGGGTGAGGTGCATTTGGTTTCCCCGGAAGGTGGTATAGAGGATGAAGGGATATCCTCTGTCCGGATGGCTTAGGTAGGGATCGGACTGTGCGGTCCTTCTTCAATACCTTTCTGCACTAGAACTGCAGAGGTAGTGGTGTGGGTTTCACGGAGGTGTGGCACAGGTTGTGTGCCCAAGGCATCTTTTATTTCGCTCTCCTCCTTCGATTTTTCTTTCTCACCCTGTTCCCCTTCACTCTATGACTTTTCGGTCACATCCTCTATCTCCATGGCCACGGTTTCGCCTAGGTCCCCCGAGTACCTAAGAATGACTTCTCTTGCTATGGAAGAGGCCATTTTTAGTGGGCTTTGAGGTCTATCCTCAAGGGATTCTTCAAAGACTAGTGTTCTTTTTGTCTTCTATAGAGGTTTTTTGCTACCCTCTGCTGGTTCGGTTCTAGCAATGAGATCCTTTACCAGGTCTTTCTTTCTTTGTCGGATGGCTTCCATAGATTTTTCTTTTTCTGCAAGGGTTCTCAATTTTCTCCTTTTCTTTTTCTCGGAGGATTTGATCTCTGTAGTCTCTTCTCCAGCTTTCTCTTTTAGTACCTCTTCTTCTATGGTCCTCCTTTTCTTGGATTTCTTAGAGGACTTTGGAACCTGTACGTCTTCGGTTCTCTTTTTCTTACTTTTCTTTTTCCTCTTTTTCTCACTCCCCTCCACTCTAACTAACGCTCTCTCTCTCTCACTGACTTGAGCCTCTGCGGCTCCAACTTCTGTCACCTTTTCTCCCTCATCTCTAAAGTAAATCACTACATCACCTACTTAAAATCCTACGCGAGGGAGGGTTGCAAGACTCGGTTCAGGAGTCCTGTACCCTCGTATGTAATCCCTAGTTCCCTCTTCACTACCCAAGTAAATCAACATTCTAGTTGACAGAGGTCTTGCAGATGGGTAACCGGTCTGGAGAGTGGTTGGTTTGTGAGACTTCATCTCATATAGCTTTATCATCTTCCCCACTGCAGTCATCTTGCCTTCCCCGATCAAGTCATCACCCAGAAGTAAGCCTAGGAAACGTCCAAAGGTTATGTTTTTGGGCTTTGTGCCCCTATCTTGATCTTGCTGCTTGGTGATCACAGCATTTTGGATTTCCCTAAAAATGAGACCCGCATAGTCTAATGGGAGATCATAGTAGATCCCATACATGATGGCCAGAATGGTGTGGCTAGACTGGTCTGGGCTCCCTACCTTTGACGTTAGGCACCTGTTCAGTATTGAGAAGAGCACATTCCACAGAGGAGGCAGGTTCTGTCTTCTGAAGTTTGTGCGTTTGGTGATTGGAACGGCAATATTTCTTCTTCTGTGGGCTCTTCTGAGAATTTTCGTAGATTGAGATCTACCTTAGTGGGGATTTAAAAACTTCAGACAGTTTTCTTCGGTTGATGCCTAAGTCCATAATTTTTGATGTCGAAGGATGGGTTGCATAACCAATGATGCAATTACCATATTTCTCCATTTTGGCATGACGGGCACTCAGCCAGAACTGCTGAATGTAGGATTCAGAGATGTCATTTCGTTTCAGAGTTAGGGCTTTGAATAGAAAATGGTTCTTGAGGATGGTTATCAGGGGAGTTGCTTCGGCAGGGAATCCAGAAGGAGTGAGAATGACAAAGTGATTGTTTGGCTTGCTATTCATCTGAAGCATGTTTTAATCATGCCTAGTAAAGGAGAGCATTCTGCTCGTAAGCACCTGTACCTGTCCAATGGAGGTTGAATCAGCATGTTGAGCTGCAGAGCGATGGGTTTGGTTTGATTTCTTGGACCCATGAGAGTTCTTTGAAGAGCTTGAGTGGGAGGCCATTGTAGAGAAAATGAAGAGTTATTTGCGAAGGGGTTCTTGAGAGCAAAGTTGCAGGTAAAAAGGAAAAAGAGGGCGTAGAGGGAATTATATACTGAGGGGGAGGGGTTAGAAAGAATTAGCGGTAAAATATAAAAATTTGAAATCCGTAATGAGTGCTAACGGATAAGTAGCCGTTTTCAAAAAGCGACGGTACATATACGAACCAATAGGAATGTGCCACGTCAGGATAGGCGGTGCACGATCGAGTACGTGCGCCTCCCTCTATTCTCATGTGCGTGACAGTTACTATTCCCACATGACAGTGATTTTGGTAAATAACCCGCACATAATGACCAGGGTAAATAAATATTGAAGTTAAAATTTGGCAGAAGCTCTGTGGGACAAGAGCTTCTGAGGTCATTAGGAGGTTTCAGGATACTTAAGATGACCAAGACTTTCGAAAGAGCATACGAGATGATCGAATACAGATTAAATTTAGTGAGTAATGGACGAAAGACCCCTTTGTGAGGTACAGAGGCTCTGTGAAGGGTAACAGAGGCTCTGTGGAGGACCGCAGAGGCTCTGAGATCCAAAACTTCTAATTTAAGAAATAATCTGAATTGGTGATCACTTGATAGCTGTTAAAGCATTTTTGAGGGGCAGAGCGGCATGTTTGACAAAATATGTGGAGCTCCCCCTTGAAGAGTCAAGGTCTTTTATCTCAGCTCCCCCTTGATCTGTGTTTGGGTTTAAAAATGGACGATTTGAGCAAGACACAGAGGAAGAAGGCTATTTTGAAAAAGGCTCTAAGAGAATGTACAAAAACTATTTACAGGGATACAGAATGAACTTACAGAGGCTCTGTGCAAGGGTACAGAGGCTCTGTGAATCAACTCATATTGAGCATGCCAATTTTGCCAACAAGAAAAGTGAACCTTTTCTCGTCTAATGCCTTCGTGAAAAGGTCGGCAAGCTGGTAATCTGTGGGGACAAAGTACATTTCTATTGTCCCATGCTCCACGTGATGTTTCAGAAAGTGGTACCTGATATCGTTATGCTTCGTTTTAGAGTGCTGAACTGGATTGGCAGAGATCGCAATGGCGCTTTTTGAGTCACAGAGGATGGGGATTTTCTCGATGTCAAATCCATAGTCTCTGAGTTGGGTTCTCATCCACAGAACTTGCGAACAACAACTAGCAGCAGCAACGTATTCCGCTTCTGTCGTGGATGTCGAGACATAATTCTGCTTCTTCGAAGTCCAACTTACTAGTTTCCCTCCAAGGAATTGACAACTCCCAGAGGTACTTTTTCTGTCTAGCTTGCATCCTTCGTAATCTGAATCTGTGTACGCCACTAAATCAAAGCCAGAGTTCTCCGGATACCAGAGACCAAGAAACTTGATCCCTTTTAGGTATCTGAAGATCCTCTTGACAGCATGAAGATGAGATTCTTTGGGGTTAGCTTGAAATCTTGCACAGAGGCATGTGGCGAACATTATATCGGGTCGACTCGCGGTTAAGTACAATAGAGACCCTATCATACCTCTGTAGAGTTTACACTCCACAGACTTTCCCTCTGGGTCTGCATGAAGTTTTGATCCAGTGGCCATAGGGTTTTTCATTGATGAAGAGTCAGAGAGATTGTATTTTTCAAGTATGTCGGAAACATATTTAGATTGGTTTATAAAGATGCCCTCTTTGGTTTGTTTGACTTGCAATCCTAAGAAGAAGGTAAGTTCTCCCATCATGCTCATCTCAAACTCACTCTTCATCAAAGACTCAAACTTTTTGTAATAAGATTCATTTGTAGACCCAAAGATAATATCATCAACATAAATTTGTACAAGTAGAATCTCACATTTTCTCTTTTTATAGAATAAAGTTGTATCAGTTGTACCTCTTTCAAAACCATTTGCAAGAAGGAAGTTTGAAAGTCTATCGTACTAGGCTCTGGGGCCTTGCTTGAGTCCGTATAGAGCCTTGTCCAAAAAATATACATGATTTGGGTACTTGGAACTTTCAAACCCTGGTGGCTGTTGAACGTATACTTCTTCTTGAATTTGACCATTCAGAAAGGTCGACTTAACATCCATTTGAAACACTTTGAAACCTCTGTGGGCTGCGAAGGCAAGAAATATTCTTATTGCTTCGAGCCTAGCCACAGGGGCAAAAGTTTCTTTGTAGTCAATCCCTTCTTCTTGGCAGTATCCCTTGGCCACCAGCCTTGCTTTGTTTCTGATCACCACGCCATCCTCGTCCTTTTTGTTCCTAAAGACCCATTTGGTCCCTATTGCGGTTTTGCCTTTCGACAGAGGCACTAGGGTCCACACTTCGTTTCTTTCAAACTGCAAAAGCTCATCTTGCATAGCCTCTACCCAGTTTGGGTCTTCAAGAGCTTCAGAGATCTTTTTGGGCTCGATGATACTCACAAAATTTATATAGTAACAAAAATTTGCGGTACTGGATCGAGTTTGGACCTTGTCAGATGGGTCACCAATAATTTGGCTCTATGGGTGACTTCTGGTCCACTTGGTCATTCGAGGTAGGTGATCATTTGAACCTTCTTGGAATACTTCTGGAGCATGTACATTTTCTTGAACCCGATCTTCCTCTATGGGAGGGAGATCATTTGTACTTATCACTGGACTTTGGTCATTCTGAGTCGATGTCATGAGCTCTGTCATGCTTTGTTCAGAGTTCTCCGATTGCTCTGGTGTTGACCCTTCAGAGATGTTTTGAAGTTGACTATGTTCTTGATTGAGTGTGGAGCCTTGGTCAATGTTACCCTCTGAGTGCTCCCCCTCGACATTTTCACCTGTAAAAGTGTTGGAAGAGGGTGAAGTATTTCTAGGACCAGACAAGGACGTACCTGATTGGTCTGCAGAGGTTTCAGCTCTAGAGGCTCTTTGGTCATCCTCTGAGGGTCCATCATCATTGAACATATCTTTAAATAGATGATGAAGTTCATTTGTTCTTGATGAGTCACTAGTTTCCTTATCTTGGAGCTTGAGTCCTGAGCTGATTTGCTCAGAAGTCACCTGAAACGAGTCATCAAATGAAACATTAATACTCTCAAGTATATGTTTTGATTTAAGCACATAGACTCGATAAGCCTTTGAGTTTGATGAGTAGCCGAAAAATTTGGCCTCATCAGCTTTGGGACTGAATTTCCCTATCTGCTCTCTGTCGTTCAACACAAAGCATCTGCAGCCAAAGACGTGGAAGAACTTGATGTTTGGCTTTCTTTGATTGAGTAGGTGGTGAGGGGTCTTTTCATGTTTTTTCACCACCAACGATCGATTTTGGGTGAAGCATGTCGTTGAGATGGCTTCTGCCCAAAAGGAAATTGGAAGTCCTGAGGCAGTGAGCATAGTTCTTGCGGCTTCCACAAGCGTTCGGTTCTTGCGTTCAACAACACCGTTTTGTTGTGGAGTCCTTGCAGCAGAGAAGTTCTGTGAGATTCCCTCTGTCGTGAGATAGTCCTCGATTGTCGAGTTCTTGAACTCTGTCCCATTGTCACTTCGAACTCTCTGTACCCTGCAATCATAAAGAACTTGTATCCTCTTAAGGAGATTGATTAGTACCTTAGGAACATCTGATTTCTTTCGAACGAACTCTACCCAAGTATATCTTGAGAATTCATCTATGAGTACAAGGATGTACTTCTTGCCACCTAGACTCTGCACAGATATAGGACCACAGAGGTCTACATGAAGCATCTGCAGAGGTCTGGTGCAAGACATGTCTGTTTTGGTCTTATGGGCCGCTCGTTTGAGTTTGCCCATTTCACATGCAGAGCATAGATGATCTCTGTTGAATTTGACATTTGGTAGCCCCTTTACTAGGTCTAACCTCACAAGTTTATCTAAAGAGTGAAAATTTAAGTGACAGAACCTGTTGTGCCAAAGCCAATATTCTTTGTTCTTACTTAAGACCAGACAGAGCTTTTCGTCTCTGTTGATGGACTTGAAGTCCATGAGGTACAGGTCACCTCGTCTTTTGGCCCGCAGAAGCTCTGTGGTTGTGTCTTCTCTGAACAATGAGCAATATTTCTTTTTGAACATTACATCGAGTCCATTATCACAGAGTTGGCAACACTTAGCAGGTTGTGCTTAAGGCCATCCACATATGCAACTCTATTGACATCGACGTCTCCATTTGTAATGACTCCATAGCCTTTGATTTGTCCCTTCGTGTTGTCTCCGAAGGTTACAGAACCACCTCCATATTTTTCTTTGTAGGCGGAGAGCAACCCTCTGTCGCCAGTCATGTTCCTTAAACACCCGGAGTCTAGGTACCAAATGGGCACACACTGTCTGTTCTGTGGACAGATCAAGAAGATTTAGGTACCCATTTCCAAATGGGTCCAGTCTTGTTAGGAGTCTTAAAAGATGCCTTAACATCTTTGATTTTGGTTTTATCCTCTTTAATGGAGGTACCATTTTGTCCTTTCTCACCCTTGAATTTGACATTCATTGGCTTTGGGTGAGATATAAGACAGGAGGGCCTAGAGAAGTGTTGATTTAATGCATGCACAAGATCAAAACATTTGCAATGAGGAACCTTGGAAGCAAACTTCTTAAATATTTCATTGAAATTGTCAAAGGGGGGTACAGAGTAACTTTTACAACAACCCATTTTAGATTCGGGTTTCTTTTTACAGAAAACTTTGTCTAATCTAGGTTGCCTTTTGTCAAAAATTCCACTTGGATGGCTCTCTCTGTGAACTCTCCCTCGACGACCTTCCCTTTGAGCTTTCACTGTCACAGAAGCGTTATTTTTGTTAATTTTGGGCCATTTTGCCTTCTGTTGCCAGGTGAGCTTTTCTTGAAAAGGTGTTGATGCAAAGACAGGTTTTGGAACTTTGGGAATTTGAGTGATCTTGATCTTTTCACTTTTCAATTTTTCAACCTCAAGAGAAGTCTTTGCTTGAAGACACATGTCCAAGAAGTCAAGGCAGATTGGTATTCCTGTGGTTCTCCTTTTAGGAGCAATTATCCTGTTAAGGATGCCAGAGGGTAGTTTATTATCCTCTGGACCACTGATGACCATGTCAAGTTCCACAGAACTTGTTTCTGATTCGACAGAGGACTCAGATTCTGATTCAGAGTCTGTGTCAAGGAAGTCCCTGTGAATATGATCGTGACTTTCTGGAGATGCGTTCCTTTGTCCATACATAGTGTCCTTGGGATTGTTTAAATCTTTTGAAATGCAAGGAATGACCATAGGAACACTAAGACAATTTAGAAGATCTTACTCAAAGATTTCTCTTATTTCAGAGGTTAGATCAGGATGGTTGAGAAAGTGATTTTCATAGGTTTTTCTCAAGTCACTTTCCAAGAACCTTTTAAAAAGTTTTTCTTCCACAGAGGCGGGAACAAACTCTGGTGCATCAGAGGATAGTTCCTTTTCAGGGACCATCATGCACATAAAAGCCATTTGAGTTTGGGTTTCTGGGTGACCAAATCTGAAGACTCCTATCTGTTTTTGAGACAAATATTTCTTTGTAATAGATTTTCTCTTTGATGAGAGTGCAGATGGTAAATCATTGTTTTCATACCATACATTTGCCATCTGCAGAGGTTTCCTCAGATGTGGTCCTTCAGAGGTTCTGCGCCTCTTAAATGTGGATAATAGGTTTGGAAGACTTGGTTTTAAAAATTGTCCAGGGCAAAAGATGTTTGATAAAGATTTGTTTCTTTTATTTCCTGTGTAAGGGTCAATATCCTCGAACCCTATTCCTCTTCTGCCGATCTGGGTGTTGACTTTTTCATGGACCTTTTGAGCATCCTGATACCTCTTAATTAGGAGATCTCTGTCGAACAGATCTTGATGAAGAACTTCTCTTTCTTTTTGGAAAAAGTTTTTCAAGGAAATGGCATTTAATCGATCACTCTCACTGTTCTTTAGCTCTTTCACCTTGTCTCTCAGGGCTTTATCGAGTTTAGAAATTTTCTCTTTCAACCCTTTCTTTTCAACAACATGCTCAGACACAAGAGTTTTTCTTTCTTGATAGAGCTTGTCCTTTTCTTGAGTGAGAAGTCTTGTTTCTCTCTCAAAAAAGGCCAATTTCTTTTCTAGTTCTGAGCACATGTTTTTGTTGGGAAGAAACTCATTTTGTATTGTAAGAAGTTTGTTTTCAGATTTAGAGTCATAGGAGTTAGAAGTAAATACCTCACTCTTGTTGTCTGAAGAGTGGACTTCTGCCATTCCACAGAAGAGTGCGTTGTTGTCCCCTTCATCAGAGGACTCATCAATCTCAAGGTCTTGTTGTTCTGCCATCAGGGACCTCTGTGTGTAATACTCTGCCTTCTTTTTGTAGAAAGCAGCATCTCTTGTGGGCTTACCTTTGATGGCAGAGGACCTGCACTCTGCAGCAAAGTGGCCTGGTTTTCCACATTTGAAGCATCCTTCAGTTTGCTTCGGGGCTCTATCACAACTTCTGCCGTCTGGCCTCTGTCCGCTCCTCTTTTCTTGTCTTTGCTCCTCGAACTCTTCTCTTCCATACTTTCTCACCTCACCAAATCCTCTGCTTCTTTCATCTCTATCCTCTCTTCCTCTGTACTCTGGCTTTTTCTTGAGACCACGATTGAATTGTCGAGTCATTAATGCAAGAGTCTTGGCCAAAGCACCCATATCAATCTCTTCTTCCGATCCTTCCTCACTTTCGCTCTCTGCCACCAGAACCTTTTTCTTCTTTTTCTTTTGAGCTTCCTCTGTTGCTTTCTCCTTTCCTCTGTCCTGACCCTCTGTGGTGCTTCCTACTAAAGCCAGAGGACCACCGACAGGGGTCATCAACTTTGATATCCTGTTTTCTTGACTTATCAGAGTTCGGAAGAGGTCTGAGATGGACCAAACATTGAGATCCAGTGTTGCTTGCATGGACATGGTTAGATGGATCCCTTCATCATTCAGACTTTGAAGAAATCTAACATTGTTTTCTTCAGAAGTTTTGTGGATGCCATACCTTTTGCACTTGTTTAATAGGGAATTGTACCTATTGTATGTGTTTTGAATGGATTCACTTGGCAAAACCTTGAATGAAAAATATTCATTGATGCATAGAGCCCTGTTGTTCTTGAGGGTTTTAGCACCACCCTCAAGTTGTTTCTCCAACTCCAACCACAAGTCTTTCGATGTTTCACAGGAATCAAGGGATTGGAAGATATCGTTTGGGATAGCCATAATGATTAATCTTTTGGCTTCCTTTGCAAGTTCATGTTGTGCCTTTTCTTCTTCAGTCCATTCAATGACAGGTTTGGGATGCTGGTATTCAGGAACTTCAGGAGTGTTTGCAGTGGCAGGAACACGAGGAACGGTTGTCATTGGGATAAAAGGAGGATTGTGAAGAAACTCAACCAGACCAGGATCCACACCTTCGAGAAAGTACACCATCCTGATCTTCCACTGAGGATATTCATCCCTTAGTAGAGTGGGAGGTTTTGATTGAGATCCTGCACTGAAATAGTTAACAGGATTCGCCATTATTAAATGAAGAGTAAAACAGAGTATTAGGAACTCTTTTGAGAAAGATAGGGAATGTGTCTAGCATGGATGAATTTCTGGTATGAGAAAGGTGATAACTAACTAACTAAGCTTTGAATCTGTCTTCAAAGAGTTAAACACACTTGCCTTTTGATCTACGTCAAACTAGTTGAAGTAGCTCCAGAAAACAGAGTATGTTTATGAGTGGGGATTGAGATGAAGAAACAGACTTCAAACTACTACTTGGAGCGTGGGAATCAAGTATAGAACAGGATCCTTTGATATTGAGAATCAAAGTCTGCTCTGATACCAATTGTTGATCCCAATGAATCATGTTCTTAACTTGATTTGACCTTTCACTACACACAGATTAATTAAATAGAGTGCGGAAGCGGTTATATAGTGTATGAAAGGTAGAACATGCAAAGGTAGTAGACACACAATGTAATCAATAAACAGAATAGTAAAGTATTGCAAGAAATTACTCAAAGAACTGTTTCATTGATTACTGAAGAACACCAAGAACACGCACAAGAATGTGTGTGCTCGCATACATAAAACTCAAAGGTGGTGCTCCCATAATATACAAGAAGGATGCACCCCTTAGTACAAGACAATGGCTGACATCCCATAAACGGAGTGCCACCTGGAAAGTAAAACCATCGTGCGCCCTCCAAGGTGATCTGGAAATCTTCGTACAGCAGGCATCACGTGATTTGCATGTGATCTTGTCTTGAACTGAGTTTGCACATCTTCGAACTGTCTCCAGAGGTTAGCCATCACAGAGGCTCTGTGATCTGATGATCATTATCAGGTGTGTCCTCTGGTAGTGTTGACAGATGTCTTCTGAGACTTTAACTTTTGCGGTGTACTTGGATGTTATGTGATAGACTTCTGCGGTTCCTATACTTAGCCTATTTTTCAATACTTCTATACAATGTGGTTGGAGCTAACAAGCTTCAAATATTTAATAATCTCTCTCTGATAAGTCTTTTCATCACACATACTTTGTCTTTCTTCACAAACTTTAAATCCTCAACACTTTGACACTTTCTTCAATCTCCCTCTTTGTTCACAAATATGATAACACTTGAAATCTCTTTCAAACTTTGAAATTCTCATTCTAACTTTGACTTTGAATTCTCTCCACTTTATGACTTTCACTTGACTTGATTTTCTTCTGAAATTGAACTTTGAAAACTTCTCCCCTTTCTGATAAACTCTGACTTTGAAATCTAGAAATATCTCCCCCATTTTGATGAATGATGAGAAATCAGAATCATCGAAACATTTCAACGTCAGCACTGTCTTTGAAATATCTCCCACAAATATCACGATAAGCACAGTCTTTATGAGATAGAGACAATCTTCTCCTTTCAAGAAAATATACAATCTCCCCAAGTATAATATGAATTCCATCTGATATGATTTGAACATTTTGCCGTCAATTCATAAATGTATTCATCTGAATCTTTTCAAATTCAGACAAATTAGGATTGGGAACCCTGAATCAACAGATGACTCAGTTAATATGTCTGTCAGTAGCACAAAGCCACTGTGTACAACGAATGTACATTGGAAATGAGCTTTTTGATGTTCACTCCCCCAAGGCTTCCATTCAATCATTGAAAAACCACAAAGGAATTTTCTATGAATGTTAAGACAAGAAAACTTATTCCTTGTGTGCTCGTGCAAGTGTATCAATGATTGAAGCATTTAAAGCTTTTTAACAGGCTCAAAGTATGTAAACCGTTGAGACAACAATAGATATTACATAGACTCAATGTGCATGAAAAGAGGTTCGAAGGTGGGGCAACTTTCCTTCTGTTTCAATATCAATATATTCCAAACGAAGATCTGATAGATTATGTGTTGTTTCCCCTTTAAATTTTGAAACATCCTTTTGTTGAGAAAAGAATGAGTAGTTGGTGGGGTTTTAATGCAAGAGTTGACATGGGCTAGTGCCTGTTTCAATGAAGTTCATGAAAGAATTGTGAAACAATAGTAATGTGGTTGCCCGACTCAGAAAAAGTTGGTGCAGAGTTTGATATTCTTTTACTCTGATCTCTCACCCTCTTTCTTTTAATCATTTGAGCTCACTTCTAACCAATCTCTCTTTTCCATTTTACCTCAGCACACACCCACACTCTATTCTTTTGACCCCTCTCCCCTCAATCACTCGGGATAACTTCTTGGGTAGGAAATACTGGTTAACGTGAATCCATAGAAGTCTTTTAAGCACACACACTGAATCCCATGTATTTGTTCTAAAAGTGATGTGCGGCTCAACAATTTATCTTGACAGATAAGCAACAGATATCATTATCAGAAAATATATGCTCATTAAAAATAAGAATGAAATTTGAGCATATTGAACATTTAATATCTCTCAAAACAAAGAAATTGAATAAATGAAATGAATTCATGTGAAGTGTTTTGAGAATCTGACAATGATTCGATCAGATCAAGTATCATGAAGAAAAATATATTGGGATATCAAAGAACGAATATTTGTGTATATGAACAAGATATAAACATATTAACAATGAAAGCACAAAATACAGAAATGATGTCTGACTTCAATCAACTTTGAATTTCAAACGGGAGTATTACCATCAAAAGATTTATCTTTTGAGACATGGTAATAACAAAGTCAATAAGAATATACTGAACCAATGTGCGTAAGAATACTTGACAGTATATGAAAAGACAATACACAAGTATTTATCTTTAAGAAACACGCGGTCAGATAAACATGAAAGTATCGATATGAAAAACATTTAAAACCACACTTCGAAATTCATAAAACTTTTGAGAACACGAAGTGGTTTGAACATTTTAGAAAACATTTTTCACATCTGAAAGTCGTTCTTCTTTTAGAATGTGTAGAGATTAGGATTCAGAATTATATACCTTCAGTGTAGAAACTTAACTACCATAACATGAATATTTATATTTGAAGCTCCGTTTGACAAAACATCAGATACTCCTTCACTATATCTGTAAAAAGTCAAATTATTAGCAGAGAACAATATGAATATAACAATTAATCTTATTTCTCTTTTCTTCTATCTCCCCCATAAAAAAATATGAGAGTGAAAATTTAACAAACTCCCCCTCAAACGAATAACAAACTTCCTAAAAAGATGTATCTTGTCAACATCCTTAAGAATAAAATCATTTAAGTTCGGGTTCTGAACAGAAGTATCCAGAAGCCAACGTCACAATTTGATAACCTGCAAAACAAGAATTTTTTTGGTAATCATATAAAATGATTCCGCTTTCGTCAGTAAGTCAGAATATAAACAAATGTTCCAACTCCCCCTAGACATGTAAACATCAAGATCTACTCCCCCTAGAATCATGCAAGAGATATTGACAAACTTTAAGAAGACATGTTAAGCATACCTAGTTTGTTGATTAGAAACTTAAAGCGTTTTTCGTCTAAAGGCTTGGTAAACAAATCAACTAACTGGTGACCCATCTGTAAAAATGCATTATCACCTTTCTCCACATGATCCTTGATGAAGTGGTAATACACATCTATGTGCTTAGTTTTGGAGTGCTGAATCGGATTAGCAGTTATAACTATTGTGCTCTTGGAATCACAATAGATAGGGACTCTCTTGTAGGTGTATCCAAAATCTTTTAGTTGCGTCTTCATCCACAAGACTTGAGAACAGCAGCTTGCGGCAACAACTTACTATGCCTCAGCAGTGGATGTGGACACACAATTTTGCTTTTTGGATGTCCAACTTACAAGTTTATCACCTAAATATTGACATGATCCAGATGTGCTCTTCCGATCAAGCTTACAACCTGCATGATCAGCATCTGTAAAAGCAGTTAAATCAAATCCATATTCCTTCAGATACCAAAGGCCTAATTCAGAAGTGCCTTTCAAGTATCTAAGGATCCGTTTCACGACTACAAGATGAGATTCCTTCGGATTAGCTTGATATCTCGTGCAGAAACAAGTAGCAAACATAATATCAGGTCTACTTGCCGTAAGATACAATAATGACTTGGTCATACTACGGTACGTTTTCTGATCAACAGATTTACTGGTTAAATCTGCGTGCCAGTAGCGTGCCAGTAGCCATGGGAGTTTTCATTACTACACTATCGGTCATATTAAACTTTTTTAAAATATCTCGAATGTATTTGGACTGTTTGATAAATATACCATCAGGGGATTGTTTCACTTGAAGACCAAGGAAAAATGTCAGTTCACCCATCATGCTCATCTCAAACCTAGTTTCCATAAATTTTGAAAAGTTTTTTATAGAATTTAGGATTTATAGACCCAAATATTATATCATCTACATATATTTGAATTAAAATCAAGTCCTCACCTTGTTTCTTTAGGAATAAGGTAGTGTCAATCGTACCTTTCTTAAAACCTGAGGCAAGAAGGAATTGTGTTAAAGTTTTGTACCATGCTCTTGGGGCTTGTTTAAGACCATATAATGTTTTATCAAGAACATAGACGTGGTCAGGGTGTTGTGGATCTATGAAGCCTTTGGGTTGTGCAACGTACACTTCTTCATGCAGTATACCATTTAAAAATGTTGATTTCACGTCCATTTGATAGACTGTGAAATTCTTATGAGTTGCATATGAAAGAAAAATCCGAATAGCCTCAATCCTTGCAACAGGAGCAAAGGTTTCATCGTAGTCGATACCCACTTGCTGACAATAACCCTTAGCGACCAATCTTGCTTTGTTCGCACTACAATTCCCGCCTCATCCTTTTTATTCCTAAATACCCACTTTGTGCCAATCACAGATTTATCTTTTGGTCGTGGGATCAGCCGCCATATCTTGTTCCGCTCAAATTGGAGTAGCTCGTCTTGCATAGCAAGTATACAATTAGGATCTTGAAGAGCCTCCAAGACCTTTTTCGGTTCTATGGAACTCAGGAAACTGGTATATAAACAGTAATTTGCAGACGTTGCACGGGTCTTGACTCTACTATTTACGTCACCAATTATGTTGTGTAGGGGGTGATCTCTAGTCCATCTAGTTGTACTACGAAGTGGTTGAACATTAACTCTTGTGTTTTGCTCATTGTGCTCGTCAACTATTGCAGGAACAACTTCATCCACTGGTGATTCTGACTGTTGTATTTCTGGTGCAACAGAAGAAGTACTCGGGACTTCTTGACCATAGTTGGTATCTGCAGAAACAGAACCATGATTAGTTTGATCAGAATCATTAGGCTTTGTCGTACCTGATGAAGTTGTTGTTGTGACGGGTTCAGATGGTCCAGAAATATTCTCAGTTACTGTAGGGACCTCTGATGTTGATGCGGACGCGCTTGATTTATCAAAATCTGCACATATGTCCATGAATGCATCAAAAAATAAAAGATCTAACTCAGATGTAGAAATTGATGAGTTAGAAGACTTATTCTCTACAGACACCGGTTCTATTCTGTCATGAATAGAAGCCTTTCCTTTCAGCTTGAGTCCTGAACTGTGTTGTTCAGAAGTCAAAGTCGAATGTTCATCAAATGACACGTTAATGCTTTCCATGACAGTCTTGGTTCGGCGATTGTAGATACGATAGGCTTTTGACGTCAAGGAATATCCGAGAAAGTAGCCTTCATCTGACTTCTTATCAAATTTGCCAAGATTGTCACGGTCATTTAAGATAAAGCACCTACAACCGAAAACACGAAGGAATTTAACATTAGGTTTTCTTTTATTTATGATCTCATGCGTTGTCTTGTTTAAACGTTTATTGATTATCGTCCTATTCTGAGTGAAACATGCGGTGGCAACGGCTTCAGCCCACAGATATAATGGAAGACCAGAATATGCCAACATAGTCCTTGCAGCTTCGACTAAAGTTCTGTTCTTGAGTTCAACAACGCCATTCTGTTGTGGTGTGTAAGCAGCCGAAAAATTATGAGAAATCGCAATTGATTGTAGATAACCTTGAAGAGTCTCATTCTTGAATTCGGTGTCGTTATCGCTTCGCAACTTCTTAATGGGCAATTGTAATAGAACTTGCACTTTCTTGATGAAGGCAATTATTAACTCTGGCGCATCTGATTTGGCTCTTAGAAACTCCAACCATGTATATCTGGAATACTCATCAATCATAACCAAGATATACTTTTTACCATTGATTGATTGAGTACGCATCGGGCCACAAAGATCCATGTGTATCATCTTAAGCGGCGATTTGCAAGAAGATTCTATCTTTGCCTTATGGGAACTTATTTTCATCTTTCCCATTTTGCATTCAGAACACAAAGAATCCTTCTCGAATCTTAATTCAGGTAGACCTTTGGCCATGCCTTTACTCGCCAATATGTTTATAGCCTTAAAGTTTTGGTGAGAAAGACAGTGATGCCAAATCCAACTTTCTTCTTTTGAGGCTTTAGAAAGTAAGCAAATAGAACGAGTTGCCGAAAAAGTTGGAAAATTAACCGCATATAAATTTCCATATCTTTCTACTTTGAATACCTCAGAACCGTCTGAATCTTCTATGTGACAGTGTGTCATGGTAAACCTGACTTGGTAGTGGCTGTCACAAAATTAACTTGTACTGAACAGATTGTGATCTAGCCCTTCCACATAGAGAACCTTCTGAATGGTCACATAATTGTTATTAAGCATTCCATATCCTTTGATGTAACCTTTAAATTCAGAATTTGCGAATCCAACTGTTCCAGCAGGTTGTTCAACATAATCATGCAATAAGTCCTTGAACCCCATCATGTGCCTTGAGCATCCAGAATCTATAAACCATAGATGACGGGCCTGAAACAGAAACAGACTTACTTTTGTTTAGGTACCCATATCCAGATAGGTCCTTTCTTGTTAACATCTTTAATCTTTTGAAAATCGTCAACCTTGTCTTTAACTCTCCATTCAAATCGAGGCTTAGGTAACCATTTCCAAACCATATTCACATTTAAATCATGAAAAGTTTTCTTCTTTGAGAAATTATTTGAGTTAGCCTTGAATATGTGAATTTGTTGGGTCGAGGCCTTAGAAAATGATTTGACTTTAGGAAAGCTTTTAACATTCTTTGATTTAGGAGGAATGGAGTGAAATGAAAAAGAATTGCAACCACAGTGATTACATATAAAGTTCTTGCGAGTAAATGTCATGATTTTTGATTTATCAAATGTTTTACAATCCTTGACACAAATTTGACATTTATTGATCGTAGAACTATTACATGAAGAACTATTATCACTAGTAGAAACAATACAATCTTTTTCACACTTTTCATAAACAATTTTACAATCTTTCTTTTCACAAACTTTCTTCCTCCATTCTCCTTTAACCTTTCCACTCAGATCTGAAAATCCAAAAGAAACTTTGTTAGTCGATTTCTTAGAGAGTGAATTCTTTGTTTTAATTCTAGAGGTTTCTTCTTTCTCAAAAACACTTGGTTGTTTTTCAAAACATGAAGAATAAAAAACCGTTTGCTTAGCAAGTGTCACAAACTCTGGGTTTGATCTAACATTCCACTTTTTGTCATCAAACTCCTTTTGTTCAGATAAATTTTCTTAAACAAATCATTTTTCAAATCACTAATTTGTTTACAAAGCTCTTTATTTTCTTCCAAAGATTTATCAAGTTTAAATCGAAGATCACAATTTTCATCTTCAGCTTCTCAGATCTGAAAATCCGAAAGAAACTTTGTTAGTCGATTTCTTGGAGAGTGAATTCTTTGTTTTAATTCCAGAAGTTTCTCCTTTCTCAAAAGCACTTGGCTGTTTTTCAAAACATGAAGAATAAACAACTGTTTGCTTAGCAAGTGTCACAAACTCTGGGTTTGATCTAACATTCCACTTTTTGTCATCAAACTCCTTTTGTTCAGATAAATTTTTCTTAAACAAATCATTTTTCAAATCACTAATTTGTTTACAAAGCTCTTTATTTTCTTCCAAAGATTTATCAAGTTTAAACCGAAGATCACAATTTTCATCTTCAGCTTCTTCAAGAGCCTTTTGTAAATCAGAGATTTGTTTTTCAAAATCAGATGTTTGATGAACCACAGAGTCAGACTCAAGCTTGTTTAAAATCGGGATAGGATCTGAAGAATTCATCATCTCTTCAAAAACTTCTTCAGTCATGTTTTCAACAAACTCAGATTGATTATTAGAATTCGTGACATTTGAAGACTCTTCTACCTTGGCTCCATTTGGAGATTCAGAAGCAATGGATTCAGAAAAGATGGTCTGATCACAAACATCAGTATCAGAATCATACTCATCATACTGACATTTGGCCTCAGGTATGATTTTATCCTCGTTGACTGATTCCTTTGAATAAGGTGGGGAAAATAATGATCCGAACTCTACAAATTCCAACTTTTTATTTTTGTAGCTCTTATTTAAATAATTATATTTGAATCCCACCGATTTAAAACTAGATTGTGAATCAGTGCAACTTGATTGATCATCATCCATGACTTCCTTACCTTTTGACGGAGTTTCAGATATAGGACTTTCAGCTTTTACAAACGTGTCGCGAATATCTGGAATCTTCTTTACAGTAGACCCAATTTATCAAAGTTATATAAATTCTCAGGGGCTCTTTTTAAAACATCATTTTCAGACAAACCTAACCCCAATTTTGGATTATAAAAACGAACATCCTGGAGTTTGTTTGTGAGAAGATTCAGAGTTTGTTAAGTCTGTCCTCTTTTCAAATTTATATCCTCTAGTTGCTTAATCTTGCAATATGCCTCGTTTCTTTCTTGAAAACAAACTTCAAATTTTATTTTGTATTCACCCTTTTCAGAATTCAGATTAACTAAGTTCTTTTCGAGTTCGATGATCTTAGTTTTCAAATCAACTTTTTCCTTTTCCTTGTCCTCAATCACAACTTTCAACAATGCATTTTCATCGCGAAAATTCATCATTTACTGTCGTTCAAGGCTTAGTTTACTTTTTAGCCCTTCAAATTCAGATTCCATATTTTTAATTTGAGCAAATAAAGAATGATCCATATCAGCATTATCACTTAGCTCATAGTCAGCATTAGAATGTTCAGAAACAAACTCAACATCTTCTTCAACTTTAGCCATCATGCAAACTTGGGTAAAGTAGGCTTCCTCATCGTCAGAACTCTGGCATATTCAATTCTCTTCTTCTGCCATCAATACTTTCCCTTCTTCCTGTTTCTTTGCAAGCAATGATTTCTTGGCGTAGTACTTTGAATTCTTTACTCTCTTGAACTTGCAATCCTTTGAAAAATGGCCAAACTTGCCACAGTTAAAGCATCTTCCGCTTTGCGGATCTATCTTCTCTTCCTTCCTCTCTTCTTTTCTCTCTTCCTTCTTCCCATATCGGGGCTTGTACTTCTCTGATTATTTGTAGCCTTCATACTTTGGCTTTGAAAAGTATTTCTTCTTACCAAAACTCTTCTTAAACTGCTTGGTTATGATGGCCAGATTTTCAGCAAACCTTTGAATATCTTCATCAGAATCCACCTCAATCTCTTCCACCGATGACTCAGAACTGGAGTTTGGAAGCTCAGACAGATAATCTTTGGGCAGCTTTGACTTGGATTTTGAACCAGAACCAGAAGCAGAACCTGACTTACCCACTTTCTTTTGAGCAAGCAGAGCTAACGACTTTTTCACCATTTTCTTCTCATCACTTAACATCTTTACTTCATCTTCATGTTGTAACAAAGTAGTAAAGATGTCATTTACATCTTTAAGATCCATGTCTTTTGACATCTAAAGATTGATGACGTAGCTCTTCCATTCTAGGTTAAGGTTCGTGATGAACTTATAATTGATCTCAGACACAGTCTTGTTCATCACGTTCAGTCTCAAGTCATTTAGAATCACATTGAACCTAGTGTAGGTGTCTGCCAATGATTCACCTTTCTTTGCCCGAAAGCCCTCATAAGCATTAATACTCTGATTAAGCTTAGCTTTAATGGATCTGTCAGTTCCTTGAAATTGCCTTTTCCAGCTCATCCCACATTGCTTTCGATGAGTCACGACTATCTACACGGTTGTAGATGTCATTTGGGATAGCCATTGTCAGGTAAATAAAAGCTTCTTCATCTATTTTTGCTAGCTCCTTCTCTCGTTCACTGAAATACTGGTAAGGCTTTGGCACATACCGGACAGGAATTTCAGGTGAAGTCTCTGTAGCAGGCTGTCCAGGAACTGTTACTACTGGATTAACTGGACCTTCAATGATAGACTTCATGTACTCTCTGTTCTTATGATTCAGGAACTGAGTCATTCGACGCTTCCACTGAGGGTATTCTCCGATTGAAAGTACATGCGATTTGGACTGAGACCCCATTGAGAGCAATTCTTTAGACATCTTGACAAACTGTAGAATAAGAGCTCAGATTGATCGTTAGTTCGAAAAATCAACAGTTAACAAATCAGAAAAATTTTCAGAAAAAATCTTCCAAAAATTTTCTAAGGTAGAAACTCTCACACCACTGTAGCTATCAAAATTCACACACAACAAGAAAAACCTTCTCAAAATTCGCAGATCAAGGAATTCTCACACCGAGTGATCCAAAATTCGCACGACTCAAACAATTCGCAAGTAACCCTATGCGAGTTCTAACAATTCTCATATAATGAGATGCGAGTTCTGGAAATTCGCACACTTCAGGATGTGAATTGTAGACTTAGTAAAATCTTCAAACCTCAAACTTTTCGCACAACACCTACATGCGAAATCCATACTTAACCAAAAAATTTATCCCAAACTTCTCGTATCGATACGAATTCCTAACTTAGAAAATTTTCGAACTTTCTATGCGAAATCCATTATAATTCATATGTAGCTCGATGTGAATCCAAGAAACTCGTATGATATGCGATGCGAATTTCAAACTTTTCGTACGTAGGATGATGTGAATTGTTCCCTTATCTCACTTCTCGTATCAAATACTATGTGAATTCTTCAACTTCTCGCACGTCACACTATGCGAAATTCATACTTCTCGCACACAAGCACATGCGAATTTCTACTTCTTGTATCTAATGTTTTGTGAGTTTCTCACTTAGACTTTTCAACAAATCAAATGAGATGCGAATTAATCATCAACATGCGATTGAGAGTTCTTCATAGTTCGACAAAAAATCTTCAAATTCGATCAAAAACCCATCAAAACTTCGAATTAGCTTATGCAAATCCACGAATTTGATCACGTACACTGCTAGAACCAATTACAAACAATGAATTTCAGAAAAATCGACTCAAGTACACATTTCAATCGAGATACAATGCATAAACTTCGACTTTTCAAAAATTCACAAAAAATTCAAATTGAGTGAAAATTACAGTGCAAATGTGTTCAAATACTATACAAAACATATCTAATACATCAATCGATCCTAGAACAATCAATTTGACAACCAATTACAATCCAAAAATGAAAAATCGATCAAGATCAGAAAACAGGGTGCGAGTTCTCCATTTTTGTTGATTTCTTCGAATTAGGCTCTGATACCAATTGATAGTCACAGATCCAAGCTCATACAATCACACATAAAGATGTAAGAATCAATCTTTATTGATAGAACAATGATTACATCAATTCATATACCTATTTCTTGTGTATCTCTCTTAAGCACTCTGTGTGTGTTCTATTCTCTCTAGATTGCACTATTCTCTCTAATTGCACGTATGTAAAATACAAAGGTAGAACCTATTTATATGGTCAACATGACCTCACACAAAACTTAAGTCAAACATACTAGCTTTGACATTCAACAAAACCCTTACACTTTACAACTATTACACATTGACCCCTCATTTAATCTTAAATACAAATTTGACTCAACAGATTCAACCGTCAACAGAGTTAATAAAGTCTTACATAAGGACTAATTAAAGGTCGGGTGTTACTAAACCCATCAAACATTGCCATCTCCAAATATGTGGAAGACTTCACCCAAGTTATTCACTCTCGTGCTTGAACTAACACTTATCCCTTCATAGTGTCACTAGTACCGTACCCCAACCGGGACCTGATACACATGCCAACAAATAAAAAGGTTAGGCTAACGCCTAGTGAGTTCAAGAGTTTTCAACATGAATAAATATTTCGTTAAAATGGAAAGAATGCGACTTAAAACATAATCTTTCGATATGATTTACTTTAAATATGAAAACGACTCGTTTTCCAATAATATGCATTTTTAAGGACGAACGCCCAATACAAAACATTCTTTATAAAGTGATGCAACCCAAAACTCACTCAAAACGTGAATAGGAAATGGACTCCTAATTTATAAAAACGCGGATAAAACTTTATATATCCCGAAACACTCAAAACACGGGTGGGGCATAATACTCAACTCATAAATCATGGAAAACAATCCATATAAGTATAATATGCCACCGAAAACATGGGATTAAAATTCAATACTCACACGACCATAAAATGGAATGTAATTCAACTGTTAAAGTATGGGCAATTAAATATCCAAAATATTGTTGGCCGATAACAAGGGAGACCCATATCCATTGACAATGGAGGAACACAAAAGTATGTCACTCATACAACGTTAATCGTATGACACCTCACGACATAAAATCCCAAGTGTCCCTACGAATCCCTTTAAGCTACACCAAAAGAGACATCTGACTTTAGTGAATATTACCATGAATATCACCAAAGGCCCGACACAGTCCGGGGTTACAACCAAGGCATTACCCCGACATGGCGGAGGCCCCAAACGCCCATCAACACGATAGCACAACCGGACTTAGCCCTCCTATTGTACAATTGAAAGGTTAAGGTCATAACATATGTGCCCCATAGTCCAACCCTGTAATACCCAATTGACCATCAAATAAAGACCGACTTACGTGCCTATGGATCTAATGCAACACATTCTAACATTACATGACTACACAGGAATGACCAACGCACTTGAGCATGTAATTGTCATCAATATGCAACAAGGTGCATTAATATGTAAATCATAAATGAGCTCTACATTGAGCCATTAAAACTGGACAAATGTCCCCCAAGACTCTTTTAAGTCAAAACCGAGCTAAAGTGCTCAAAATCCTTTTTGACCAACAAATAACGGTCTCCAAACAATAAAACACAATTAACTCACGTTATGCAAACACACGCTCCAAAATACATGAATAAACTCCCATACGGTTTAAATTGGGAAAAATTATTTTCCAAATGAATTTATACCATTTATTCTTTCAAAGACATCCCATAGCACATAATTAAACGTTTTTTTTCCAAAACAAACACCAAAAGTGCATTTATACTAAAAATGTCTACTCCCATAAAATAAATCACTAAAATGCTAATACTTATGATTTATTTATCAAAGTGCCAAAAATCCCAAATATAGGTGTTTTGCAAAGTTTATAAAGTTAGACACTTCGAATAACCGAAACTCACCAAATAACTCAACAGTTAATAATTTCATGAAAAACCCATATAAACATTTTAAAATGAAAATTTTGGCATGTACACTGTTTTCACAAATCAACTTGAACTCAACTTGCTAGATTTAGGCTAAATCAAGATTTTTCCCAACTTGAGCTCCTTTGAAGAAACTTGGATCTTCAAGTCAAAACTTCCCAAAAACCTAGATCCACAAGTTTTCACCCATTAATATCCACATTCAACCGTTTAGAATCGTTCCCCAAACATTATATACCAAAATCACCATTTTTGACCAAAACCCTAATTTTGACCTATTTTCTCCAAACCATCAAACCCGAAATTTGAGAAACATAAACACTAGGAAATCATCAATTGAGCATTTATAACTCATAAAGGAGTTTAGAAATGTAGGGGATGAACTTACCACTTAAGTTTTGGTGAAAACCATGAAACCCTAGCCAAAACTTTGAAGAAATGCATGGAGATGGTGCACTCTTGATCCTAGCTTCCAATCCTTAACTTGATGATGGAACACCTTAAGAACTCAAGAAATGGCTCCAAAATGAGTTAGGGTTTGTGAGGGAAGGAGGAGAAATGATTTGGGAGAGAAATGGAGAAGTTTAGATGTGAGAAATGAGAAAAATGGTTGCAATCCCGATTTTAATAGCCTTCACTCCCCCTGGTGCGACAATGACACGCGATGTAACACCCCGAATTTTTGATCTCGTTTGATGATTATCAATTATGACTTTATAATTAAAGGCTCCAAAACTAATCTGGTGATTTTAGTATTGATTGGATCAATTTTTTTCGCGTCGTTTCGGGATCGGTCAACGGCTGGGGTGTGGCCGGCGATTGTGCCCCGCGACTGTGTTAATGGCACTGTCGTCAAGGAAATATTGCACGGGGTGTACCACTCGCGGTACATTTGCCGCGATTGTGCCACTGGCGCTATCGCCAGAGCACTGTCGCGCGAAGGGGTCAGGCGGGTGTTTTTCATTTACTGCGATTTTTGAGGGTTTTGTGTCTTGTTTTGGGATTTTCAGTCTAGTGGTCGAGCACACACATTCAAGGTGAGATTTTCACACACTCTTTCCCCCTTCTCTCTTCATTTAATGTTTGGTAGTTGAATCATTAAGGTTTGGTGTTTATTAGGGTTCTAAGGTTGTAGAAGCATTACTCCTCAAAGCTTTCAAGGATCCAAGTCTCAATACCATCCATTTCCTCAATTCTAGGGCTTTCTCTATTCTAGGGTTTTACTCTACAATCCTATTGGTGAGTCTCCTAAACCCTAACTATTTCTATTTGTGTTATTATGTGCTAAAATGAATATTACAAAGTGTTGAAGTAAACTAAAACTAGGGTTTATGTATTTTCCATGTATGTAGGCTTGTTATTGGAGAAATCATTTAATATGGTGAAGGTTATTATATGTATGATATGATATCTCAATAAATGTTATGGAGATGATTATGTTGGGTATGGAAAATGTGTAGAACTATTCTTATCAGTAGTTGGACCTATGTCCACCAATGTAGTTATTACAATGTCACTCTAGTAGCCAAGTAATTAATATACATGAGAATGCTTTATTATGCTTTAAATGGTACATGTTCATTGCATGAAATATGTCACTTATATGCATATATGCAAGATTCAAATGTGGAGGTTATGTCTAATCCCTTGTGCACGAGGAATTAGATGGTTCTTGAATGAAATGCAATTGTTGACCGTTGGGTCTTTAGTGAGTAGGCAATAAGTGACGCGAGTCTCCGAGTTGTAACTCGTCTACTTTGGATAGGCATCCATGTCCATAAGTCCTTGGAGCATAACTCGACGGAGTAAGCGTTAGAGGCATAAACGGTCCGAGGATTGTGATGTCCGGCGTGGCATGGGAACTAGGATCGGGATGTGTGATGAAATCCAATTTAACATCGCGGGTGACCCCCTCATATGTTCTCGTCACCCAAGATGGAACAGGTCTTCCCCGTTATCTAGAGATTTTCTCTGGTGATTCGTACAGGTTTTAATTGTTTGTCCCAAGCGGGATGATGGCACAAATTTTAATCTAAAAGGTGTATCGGTAACATTTACTTGCTTTACTTGTAATCCTTGATAAATGTGAACATCTTATAAGTTCCCCTTGACTCCAACCTAACACTTGTGTTCATGTTTAATGGTTCACAGGTTCCGCTAGTGGTGCGAGTAGGGCGCCTTGATTCACCGGGAACGCACCTAGGATCCTCCTTGGACCGGGCATTTTTGGGAAAACCGAGAGAGAGCGTTTTGAAGTCATAGTGACACCCATCTTAATCTAGTTGTTAATTATTCTAGATTAAATAGGTTGTCATGTATATGTCTTATTTATTCCGCTACTTTATTTGAGGAACTACCCCTGCTCTATTGGGTTATAGTCATCATGTTTACAGGTTTTTAATTCATCGTATTTTAGATGTTATATTGCTGAAATTTTAAGTTTTATTTTACCCAATTTTTAGGGTGTTACACGCGACTATGACACGGTCATAGTCGCGTGTCATAGTTGCACACTTTGTGCTACATTGACACTTGACTATGACACGGTCATTGTCGCGTGTCATAGTCTCACCAAGTGTATCGTTGACGTTCCAACTTTTGCGACTATGACATTATCATAGTCGTCGAGCATTGTAGTCGGACCCTTTCCAAGCCTTGAAACCCGAATTTTTCAACGCCAACACTCCTGATACTCTTAGGGACTTTAAATAATGCTTTCCCAACATAAATCCCACCATTTCCAAGTTGTAAAAACGTCCAAGTGACCTTTATTTACCGAAAATTACGGGTGTTTCATAATTGATCATGTTGTTTCTCATAAACAAAAACTTGTACCTCCTTACAAGTCTTATACAATAAAGCAATTGATCCAATTATCTCCGTCTACTACTCAGTCTTCCACATATTGTCGAAATGATTTTGTTACTCGACAATATTCTAATAGTTGGTTTGGTTCATATCATGTATATCATTCTTTAATCTCAAAAGTTTTTCAAAAGATAAAAGGATCCAATTTCAAATGGATGCCAAAATCTAGAACTAACCTGATAGGACTCATCTATAAATGGGTACCTAAACCAACTGTTGCTTGATTTCTCCTGTGCAGACTCGTCATATGTGGTACTTGGATTCAGGATGTTCCAAGCATATGACAAGGTAGAAAGATATTTTATCTAATTATACAGAGAAATTTTGCTGCAACGTCAGATTTGGGAACGGCCAGTTTTCACCAATACTTGGTTATGAAGATGTCGTGCAAGAGAACATAACGATTAAGAAGGTGAGCTATGTTTAAGGACTAGGACACAATCTTTTCAGCATCAGACAGTTTTGTGACAAGGACTTATAGGTAAACATCAAAGACAATAGATGTTATGTGAGAACCGAAGATGGAAAAGAACTCTTGGTTGGCATGACAAAGTCAAACCTCTACATTATCAACATGTCCAATGTCAAGCCGGATAATGCATTGTGTCTACTCTCTAAAGCCTCTATGCAACAAAGATGGTTATGGCATAGAAGGTTGTCTCACCTCAACTTTTGATACATTAACAAGTTGGTGACTGGTAATTTGGTCAAGGGTTTATTAGAGCTTAAATATGAAAAGAATATCTGTGTGATGCATGTGAGAAAATAAATATGAAGAGAGCTTCACACAAGCCAAATCCTGGACCTAGTACAAGTGCTCCTCTAGAGTTCTTTCATATGGATCTCTACGGTCCCATGTGAACACAAAGCATTGATCGTGGATGATTATTCCAGATATACTTGGGTCAAGTTTCTGAGATCAAAAGATGAGACTCCGGAAATCATTATCTCATTTCTCAAGACTATCCAAGTGAACATGCAGAAGACAATAAAGCTGATAAGAACAGATAATGGCACAAAATTTAAGAACAAGATTGTTAAAGATTATCTCGAATCGGTCAGCATAACACACAAATTTTCTGTGGCCAGAATGCCAGAACAGAATGGGGTAGTTGAAAGACGGAACATAACCTTAGTTGAGGCTGCACGCATGATACTCAGTCAGTCAGACTTACCTCTATTCTTATGGGCAGAAGCTGTATCTACTGTGTGTTATACTCAAAACAGATCAATCATCCATCGTCGCTTTGGTAAAGCGCCTTATGCTTTGATTAACAACAGAACACCAAGCATTAAACACTTTCACATTTTTGGATGCAGGTGTTATGTGCTGAATGATAAGGAGAGCTTGAACAAGTTCAGTCCTAAAGCTGAAGAAGGGATCTTCACTGGCTACTCTCCGACATCAGCATCATACAGAGTTCACCTAAAGAACTCAAAGATCGTTGTGTAAAGTGTCAATGTTAAATTTGATGAAGCGATGGAGATGGCTTCTGAGCACATTAGTTCAGAACCCGTTATAACAGGAGTATTAGCTTTTGGCCAAATCAGTCCAGAACTTGTATCTAGTGTTACTAATTCTGTAAAGCATTTACTTCTACATCGCATTTAACAAAATTAGATTTATTATTTGAACATTTCTATGATGAGTTTCTCAGATCTAAAGTGTCTAAACCTGTTGTGATTGACAGATCGGATGATTCAAGTGATAATCAACCAATCACTTCAGATGTATCAACTGAACCAGTTTCCCCGGTTCAGACTGAAACTCAAGTTCAAATACCTACTCAATCAGCTGAAGTTGCACAAGATAGTGAAGATCCAAAAGTATCGCATTCAGTTGGGGTGTACAACAGTGCCTATCCAACAGACAACGAGTGTCTAACCAACTAAAGCTTCGACACCTACTACTTCAAATGAACCCCAACTAGAAGATACTGGATACTTAGATGATCAACATGATCAATCTATATCTAATCCACTCCCTCACATAAACAAGTGGACCAAAGAGCACCCGATTCATCAAATTATTGGAGACCTATTAAAAGTCGGTGTAAACTAGGTCTGGTACTACAAACGAGTGCATGTTTGATTCCTTTCTGAGCAAGATAAAGCCTACCAAAGTATCTGAAGCTCTAACCGATCCAGATTGGATAACAGTTATGCAAGAAGAACTCAACCAATTTGAAGAGCTCAAAGTCTGGAGACTCGTGCCTCGACTGGAAGGAAAAACGATTATAGGCACGAAATGGGTATTCAAGAACAAGAAAGATGAGGACGGTATCGTGATCATAAATAAAGCTCGACTTGTTGCAAAGGGATACTAGCAAGAGGGGGAAATAGACTACGACAAGACATACGCTCCAGTTGCATGTATAGAGGCAATAAAGATGTTTCTAGCCTATGTTGCACACAAAAACTTCACCGTCTACCAAATGGACGTGAAGACTGCCTTTCTAAATGGCATACTGAAGGAGGAGGTATATGTCTCACAACCATAGGGGTTTGTCAATGCGGGAAAACCGGATCATGTCTACATCCTTGGCAAGGCCCTCTACGGCTTAAAGCAAGCTCCTCGAGCCTGGTACGATGTCCTTTCCAAGTTTTTAGTCAAGTCAGGATTCTCGAAAGGTAAAATCGATACCACTCTCTTTATCAAAAAGGAAAAAGCTGATATCATTCTTATTCAAATATATGTTGATGACATAATTTTCGGTTCAACAAACCCGAAGTTTTGTAAGAACTTTTCTGCTCTAATGGTGTCCAGATTTCAAATGAGTATGATGGGAGAGATGAATTTCTTTCTCGGATTACAAGTTAGACAATTTTCTACGGGGATTTTTATAAACCAATCGAAGTACAGTTCTGACATTTTGAAGAAATTTAAAATGGAAAATTGTACTCCTATTTCAACCCCGATGGCACCGGGAACTAAGATTAGAGCTGATATTTTGAGAAAAGTTGTTGATCTTAGAACCTATAGAGGAATGATCGGTCTTTTAATGTACTTAACGGCTAGTAGATCGGATATTATGTTTTCTACGTGTTTATGTGCTCGATATCAAGTTTCGCCTAAAGAATCCCATCTCTCGGCGGTAAAGCGCATATTTAGAAATCTGAAGGGGACTGTAGACCTTGGTTTGTGGTATCCTAAAGATACTGGTTTTGAGCTAACAGCGTATTCAGACGCATACCATGCAGGATGTATGCTCGACAGGAAAAGCACATCGGGTTACATTCAATTTCTGGGAGACAAGCTCGTAAGTTGGGCGTCAAAGAAACAATTATGTGTTTCCACATCAACAACTGAAGTAGAGTATGCAGTTGCTGCAAGCTGCTGCTCTCAAGTATTGTGGATGAGGAAACATCTTCGAGACTATGGATTCCATTTCAACAAAATACCAATATATTGTGATTCGAAGAGCACCATAGCGATATCTGCTAATCCTGTTCAGCACACGAAACAAAACACATAGACGTGCAATATCACTTCATCAAGGATAATGTTGAAAAAGGTACAATTGAACTTTACTTTGTAAACACGGATTATCAACTTGCTGATTTATTCACTAAATCTTTAGACGAAAAGAAATTTAATTTTCTCATTTCGAAATTAGGTATGTTGAATATGAAAACATAATCCGTATTTACCTAGTATAGTTTGATTTTGTAATTTTTCTTCATTTCTTTATTCTTTTGTCTACATGATATCTGCACTGAAGGTTTGCTAATGATTTCAGGGGGAGTGAGACAAATATTAGATGATCTACTTTCTAGGGGAAGTTAGAGAATTTTTGCATTTGATATATACTGACATATTTTTGTGAATGCAATATCATTTCAGGGGGAGTAGGGAAAATTGACTTCTAAACATCCAGTTTAGAACTCGTACTGTAAAAGTTTTAATTCGTTTTTCAAGTCTTTACTTTCAATAAATGTTGTTTTTTCGTTCAATAAGACTTTGTTGCTTTGACGACTTTTTGACTACATGCAGATTTTGAGGGGGAGCTTACATGATTATATCATTCATGACTGTGAGGCTGACTTTATGAGATTAATGTTGAACGTAAGGATAATTCTAACCTTAATCTCATTGTGTTTGAAAGAAGGACAACTTTCAGACATGAAAACAGTTTTCTTAAACATTCAAACCACTTCTCGATTCTTAAACAGATTTCATGAATTCAGAAGTGTGATTTTAAATGTTTTCATTTTATGTGCTTTCATGATTAACTAGTCGTGTGTTTCCAAAGATAAATACTTGTGTATTATTTTTTCCATATACTGTTGTTGCGGTATTTCGTGTTTACACCTTTTTAAAATGCAAATAAATAGATCTTGATGTAAATATACATCTCAATCTACTACCGTTTGTAACAAGTAATAATGATACTAAGTACCGAATATCGATCCCACAGGGAAGCTTGGAAAAGTTCTTCTTGAAAGTCGGGTTTGTAAAAGCGAGTTTCAGATGGAGAATTCGAAAACAATATTTTGATTGGGGGTTTTGGGTAACAATTACTGAAGGTTTAATTATAAAAAGAGCGCAAGGTATAAAGATCCGTTGGGACAAATTTGATAATTAAATAAAAGACGAGATCGCATTCCATCGTTATCTCAGAGTCGATATTTTATGTAACTTAAAGAAGTCGTCATACAATGAACCAGTTGTCAGTTGATTAGTTGTAATCCGACATAAAATATAACTTTGGACAATCATGCGATACATTACACCTTTTATTCTCTTATCGGTCTCGGTCCCAACTTTACTTTATACCCCGAACTGAGACGGTTAGCCCATCATCATTTTAAATCCTAATTTTAAAGATTGTAAAAGCAATTAAAGAGAATGAAAAATATGCCAACTATTCACTATTAATTTTGAAAGAAATCTTAACGGATTACACATGTAACTAAAACCTTTAGTTGAACGAGAAAAGTTAAATTGCTTAAATTACGAACACTATAATTATAGGATTTTAATTTAGTTAGCTAATTGACGTTAAAGTATAATGGTAATTATAAAATTAAAATTTACCAACTAATTTACCAACTAGTTAAAGTGTTGTATTAAATGCGGATTTTAAATTACTTTGAGAGTCCTTGGCATTTGTCAATATAACTAACGTAATATGCGGGATGGTTTTTAAAACTTTGGAAACACGAAGAAATTTTAATACTACAACAAACCGTGAACCAAACGAGGTTGGGAATCCGAAATGATTGATCGGACTTCCGGTTTGTAATAGAACTAAAATTGTAAGTGGAAACCAACTAAAAACCAAAAGTTATCGAACCGTAAGAGATGAGTAGAATTTGCGGAAAAGTAACGAGAAGCTAACACTTGAAACGAGAAGGTAACGTTGCATTAATTTTAACCAAAAGAAGAGGTAGTTTGAATTGTGAGCCTAGGCTCTATGTGACAATAGTGAGCTCACGACTCACTGGTTTCAAACCACCTGATATGTTACTAAGGTTTAGAATGTGCTTCCACTAGTTACCCATGTTACTAACTAAGAACAAGCAAAAGATGAGATCATTTACCTAGCTAAGCACTCCTATATATAGGCCAAATTCCAACTTGGGGCTCAAGCAAAACAAAATGGGGGCCCAAAATGTATGAAAGAAATTAGCCCAAAAAGATAGCCTACAAAATGTGTTATCCCAACTAGCAATTTTCGGCCCAAGTAGTAGCAATTGTCCAACAAAAATCGGTCCATCATTGATACATAAGTCGGCCCAAAATAGAAGTCCATGGCATTCGGCCCAATCGGCTCCATTTAGTCTAAAAGTTGAGTTTGAAACGAACCTAGCCGAATCCATGAAATCGGCCCAAAAATTTGCAGTCCATGTCTTTTTCACTGCATCTCGATTATGTTGGACTTCAAGCGGCCTATTTCTCGAACCTGTAATATCCATATAACTAAATTATATTTTTGTCGCGTTTTTCATATAAAACAAACCTAATTATGACCAAAAGCATTAAACATTTATTTATGCGAATAAAGCGTAAAAATGAACTAAAAAGACTCAATTGGGAAATAAAAATTAGCTCAAAATTATATAAAAAGGTATAAAATAGGGTTAATAAAATAACTCTATCAACTGTCAAGTATTCACACACACCGGTTTAGAATTTTTGTTGATTTTGTTTTTACCATGTCTCAAAACGAAACTATTTTTCAATGGTAAGACACTCCTTTTGTACATTCAATGTTCGTTGAGCGTTATTTCATTCAAAGCATTTCTTTCAAGAATGTCTATATTTGTTATTATAAACATATTCCAATTTTTTTCATGAGCTAAGCTCTTATTGATAAATCATTCATATTTGATCTTTTTCATACATTGTCAGATTCTCAAAACATATCTCTTGATTTCACTTCGTTTATTCAATTTCTTTGTTTTGATAAATTCTTCCATGTTTAAAATGCTCAAATCTTCGTACTATTGTGCTTTAACTGTTAAAGTTAAACTATTGAGCAATTTTATGCTTTTAGGATAAACTACATGGGATCAGTATGAGGACTTAATAGAACTTCTATGGATTCACGATAACCAACGTTTCCTACCCAAGAAGTTATCCTTTAGTGATCGAGAGGCGAGGGGTCAATATCAGAGTGTGGGTGTGTGTTAAGGTAAAATGGAAAAGAGAGTTTGGTTAGAAGTGAGCTTATATGATAAAAAGAAAGAGAGTGTGATAACAAAGTTAAAAGAATATCAAAACTCTACACCAAATCTTTTCTGAGTAGGGTAACCACACCTACTGTTGGTTCATTTTTTTTGGTGACCATCATTGAAACATGCACTAGCCCATGCCAACTCTTGAATTAAACCCCACATGCTACTCATCCTTTTCTCAACAAAAAGATGTTTCATTTGGAAGATGTGGATATTGAAACAGAAGGAAGTCTGCCCCACCTTTGCATTTCGATCATGCATAATTGAGTCCGTGTAATACTATTGTTGTCTCAATGGTTTACACATTTTGAGCCTAATATAGCACAAAATGCTTAAATTCTTTCATACACAAGCACGTACACACAGAAAATTTGTTTTTCTGTCAGAACGTTCATAGAAATACCTTGTGTTGTTCGATGATTTAATGGAAGACCTGGGGAGTGAACATCAATAAAACTCCTTGTACAGTACATTCGTTGTACTAAGTAGCTTCGTGCTGCATACAAACATTATAATTGATTCATGTTGATTCAGGGTTACATTTTTATTTGTCTGAATTTGAAAAGATTCGGATAAATACATTTCATGAATTGACGGATGTTCAGATGATTATATGGAAAGAATAGTTGGTCAGAAATCGGAATAGTACATTTATTGAAGAAAGTTTTGATGATTTTTATGTTTTACATCATCAAAAAGGGGGAGAAATAATTTTAAAAAATATTGTCTGGAGAACAGATTGTGGAAGTCATGGGGAGAGATTGTCAAGAAATGAAAGTTTTTGAAAGCTCAATCTCAGAGATTTGTGGAGAGTGTACAGAGTGAAAGAGAAAAGTTCAAGATAGATTGCTGAAAATTTACTAAAATTTTCTTTGAAGATTATTTGCTGAAGCAATGTGAGTTGAATCTGAAGACAATATCTTTTCTGAAGTCTGAAAGAGTTTTTCATAACCTTGGGGGAGATTGTTAAAATTTCTTGAAGATGTTTTTCACAGACTTTGGGGGAGAATATTGCAAATCTGAAGATCTTTCAAAGAAAGAAAGAGATTGTTACAGACTTTGAAGATGATCAATATTAATTTTTCAAAAGAGGAAGATTGTAGGTCAAAGACATAAAGAGGGAGATTGTTCTTTGATACTGAAATTCGTTTTGAATCAAAAGGGGGAGTTTAAATGCTTATCATTGTGAAGATGTTATATGAGAGATTGAATTTGTTAAAGATCAAACAAAGGGGAGATTGCTTGTTATTGCTAAATTTCTTTTTGAAGATGACCTTGAATCCAAAGGGGGAGATTGTTAGTGCATAAATGTTGGATCCAAGATCATTGGAATTGAAAGTCAAAGACCGCCCCTTAGCCCGGTGCTCATGATGCGCTACGGAACCTCTACCGTGCCGGGGGACCAAGCAGGGCATAGCTAGCGGCATAGGAGCCGACTCGGCATCAACGGCAAAAGTCAAACTCTCAATGCAAAGTCAAAAAGGAAAGTCAAAGTCTTCTAAAGTCAAAGTGTTAGTTTAGTTTGTTTGTTTTGTCTTTGTAAGCGTGTGAGTATATAAGTCTTTTGTTTTCCTTATAAGCTTGTAGCACTTTGAGATAATATTATTTAGAGAGAGAATATTTGTATATGAGAGAGAATTTCCATACGAGTTATAATCTGAGATCATATTCAATGACATATGGCTATTTGCATTGATATTTGGTGTTCATCTTGATTGAGATTGCAAATAGAGGGACACACAAATAACCTACTACTCGTGTGGGCTTAGCTTGTTTGCACCCGTAGATGTGCTTAGAGTTGTAGTCCTTTTGTTTCTTTAATAAAGTTTGTCCTAGTTCCGTCTCCTTCTTCAAAGAAAAAGAAAAACACTTGTTGAAAGTTTAAGGGGTGTATTATGTACTCTTCCCAAACTTATAGATTAGATGCCACAACTGCCATTTCCATCTCACCCTCCCTAAAACCCTCAATCAGAGCTCCAAACGCAATTTCCATGGCGTCCGCTTCACCCCTTCAATTTTGGATGGCAATTCAACTTCCTTCAACTTCGTATATATCTAACAACCGTTTGCTTCACATGCCTTCCATCTCTGTAAACCTACGGCAATTGTCTTCTCGCTGCTCCGTCGTTACTTGTGCTCGCCGTCGTAGCAGTAAAAGCAACTCTCCAATTTCTTCCTCCAAGAAAAAGAAGGTATTTGTTTTTTTGTTTTTGTTTTTTTCACGTTCTGGAAAACTTCATTTTTTGCAGTAATTATAGCCGTTTGCTGGTGACATGGCTAACACCCTGAATTAAGTTGAATTCAATTGCTCTCGTTATAACTGGAATAAATCCATCTTAGGAGGAAGCCACTGGTTCCATAACAGAGACCACCAAGGACTTTTCTGGCCATGAATTGAAAAGATGAAGATTAATGGCTCTAGATTGAAATGATACACTCTGAAAATGGATATCTGACTATAAGATGGTACATTAGTAAATGACTTGATTGATTTACAGTTCACGTTACAGATTCATGAATATCATTTTGATGACATAATTTCAGAATGAGATTGTATAGAATCTAAATTCCCAATTTTAAATTTTTTAGTAGGTGATAACGGATAACAAGGCTCTTTTTGTGTCAGGGGTCTCTTTGTTGCTTAAATTCAGACATGATTATAAGAACTTAAACCAAATTGATCAAAGGCTTCTTTATCCCAAATAAATAGGTTTTGATTTTGGAGATTCAACCTGCAAAAAAGTTTTAACTCCAAATGTCTCTGTTTAATTAATTTAAAAGTTTAATGTGGTTTCCATTTGTTCTTTTTTGTGTGTTCTGTTTTGATCTTTAGAAAATAAAATCTGTTTGTTTTGTCTATTTTCCTTTTCTTTTCATGTCCATTTTTTGTGGGTCTTATCTCCAAAAAGTAACTCCACGCTTGGTAATCTCTTTTACATAGTGTGAAGTTCTAAATCATAATTGTATCTTTAAAACTTTTTGGATGTTATATGATAACTTATGACCCTAGATTGTCTTGTGAGTGCTGAGAATCCTTGTTGAACTTCACTGTAGCAAGTGTGGATGACAACCCTATTTGCTTTTGGCAATGATTTATTTCTCTCGATTGCTTTTGTTTCTGCAGCAAGGCTTGGGCAGAAATAGTGTTGGTAAGGAGGAAGATATCGAGGAGGATGCTTTTGAAGCACTCTTTAAGCAGCTAGAGGAAGATCTGAAAAATGATGGCTTATCATTTGATGATGATGATGCTGAGATAACCGAGGAAGACCTTGCAAAGCTTGAACGTGAGTTGGAGGAAGCACTAGGGGATGATGGGCTATTGGGATTGTTTGATGATACCGTGGATGAGAAAAATGAGGCTGGAGTCAAAGACAAGGAAGCGATGAATGAAAAAGATGAAACGATGAATGAAACAACTGAGAAGGAAATCAAAAGCTACAACCTAGAAGAAGAGGGAGAGAAGGACGAAGACGAAGATGAAGATGGAGATGAAGACGAAGATGAAGATAGAGATGAAGAACCACTGGAACTCAAAAGGTGGCAGCTTCGGAGATTGGCTTATGCACTTAAAGATGGACGACGTAAGACCAGTGTAAGCACATTTAGATGTGATTTATGCTTTCTCCATATTTCCTGTTTATTAATGCATTTTCTTACTGAATTTAAGTTATCTAGATGGCTTAGTGTTAGATGTTTGAGTTTTGTTGTTTTGTTGCATTAAAGTATGGCTTTCTTGATTTTGTATTCTATTAGAGGGATTGTCATTTGTAAATTTGCAAATCTTACAATTTATTTTCACAATATCTTGATTGAGGTAAGACCCCAAACTCTACACCCTTGACAAGTGAGAGGTGAAGGATAGCCTCATATGAAGCTAGGACCATCAACCGTGCTAACCTAGATGGAGAACATGCATATACTATTTTCTGTCATACTTTTCCTGTTGTGATCTATTGTGTTTGACCCTGTGAATTTTCTCTTGTATTAGGCTTAATGGTCGAAATGGCAGTGACTTATTCATCTCAGTTGATTGAACTTGCCTGATACTAATTGCAGCATGCCAATCTCCAGGCATAATACATGAATTGAACTGCAACAGTTTCTTTATCTTTTATCTTTTTTCGGTTTTAATAGTTAACAATCTAGTTTCATCATTTGAGGCTGAATGCATATATATATTCGAGTATTTTAAGGATTTATATTCAAGGGAACTGTGATACCAAGTTGGTTCAAACTCTGATATTATGACAGCACTTCATTTAGGTTTGTAATTGTTCTTTTACTACCATAATTTTTCCCAATGCATTTGATTTTTCTTTTTACCATGTCCGTTACAAGAGAATATTTTAGTCTTCAGAAGTCATATTACAAGTCTGCCTATGCTTCAATGTTTTGTAGTCTTTAGATTATCTGTCATGAAAAGTTTGAATTCTAAGATAGCTGACATATTCTCACGGTTCAGAACTTGAACTCCAGTCAAGTCAGAGTAAAACCCACATCTGTAGTAATTTTCTAAATCAGAAATATTGAAAGGACCGAAGGATGGAATATAAGTATGCTAGGAACTGTGAGAATAGAGGAATGTTTTGGAAATTACATGACTCCATGCTGGGTTTATCTTTGTAAGAGAACATGGCAATGGTGGTTACTTCATGGTGTTCAAATGCTCTTTGTGCGTGTTTGTGGGGGTGGGGATGCGGATGAACACATCTCTCTTCACTTACAATTTTTTTGGAATTGATATCTTCATTTACATTTTTTTGGAATTGATATCTTCATTTACCATTTTTTTGGAATTGATCTCTTCATTTACTCATCAATTACTATAACCATGTGACAAACATATTCATCATGGTAGATGTTATATTGGTTGCTCTTGTTAATGCAGATCAAGAATCTGGCGGCAGACTTATGTCTCGATAGAGCTATTGTTCTCGAATTACTTCGTGACCCCCCTCCAGATCTTCTTTTGCTTAGTGCCACATTACCTGATAAAGCCAGTCCAACAATATTGGAACCCGTAATCAAACCTGAGGATGTTGCTCTGTTGGCAAGTGAAAGAGATGCACTAAACGACAAGGTGACCACAAAAGTTCCAGTTCATCAAATGCAAAGTAGCTGGTCTGCTCAAAAGCGAATGAAGAAAGTGCATGTTGAAACACTCGAGAGAGTTTATAGACGATCAAAGCGTCCCACGGTCAGTGAATACGTTATACGTCATTGCAGCTATTTCAGTAGAAAGATATGTCATAAATGATTAGTTATACACTCTGCTCCATTTGGGGAGCATGGTTCTCCTTTTGGATTGGTAGTTACTGAGATCGTGTTATACCTTATGTAAACAAATCAAGTTTAATTGATCCTTTACATATATAGGATAGATTCATGAATGTCTGAGGAATACATGTGAGCGTAATGGTCAATACGCGTTCCTGAGCATTTTTCCTTTGAGCTTAATTTGATGCAACTCCAAAATTTAAGCTGAGTAATTAGAGAGATTGATGAGTTCAAATACCCAAGAAAATAAAAACCTTCTGTATGGGTAGCTCATTCCTGTCTAGACCTAGAGGTCAATTACAATTTCTAGACCATGATGTTGAACATTTTTGCTCCAATATTTAAATCCGTTGAATTTGATAATCACGTAAGGTGTTTTTCTTGCTCATATTCCTCGATATTTAACTTTATCGAGAATTTCTCTTGCTTACATTGTACTTATGATCTTGCAATTTGCCATGCCATGATTTTGGTACTCTTCCATCCTGTCTATACACGCTTACTATATGAGGAGTATGAGCTACGAGTAATTGAATTACTGTTGTAGAATAAATAAATAAATAACAAGCATGACATAATAGACCATAACTATCTCATGAAAATTGCAATAATTTTATCTTTGGCGTGTCGCAATATATTGCAACATAATATTTTTTGGAGAGTATTCATGTTAAAATCAGTTATTGATACTCATTTTGCAAATAATTTAATGCTATTTGATTTGGGTATTGAAGATTGTTTTCTATATTGTCCTTATTGCATGTTATTTTAGATATAGACAAATAGTAAAAGATTTTTTCTTAAGTAATATGTGAAGCTAGACACTACAATCTTCATAGGATGAATGCAGTAGTTAACATAGTGCTACTGTTAAATGTGCTTTATGTTCATTATGCAACTTTGCAACTTGCATCCTTAGATAGAATTGATTAAATTTGTGGTTTTGTTGAAAATTGAATGCAGAATGCCATGATTAGTAACATTGTGCATGTGACCAAAATACCTCGAAAGAAAGTCCTGAAATGGTTTGAAGATAAACGTGGTGAAGATGGTGTTCCTGATCATCGCCTACCTTATCAACGGTTTGCTTCTGAAATTGTCTTGATACCATATATCTACCATATGCATTTGGAAAATCGGTTCAACATGCTATTCATAGGTTTTGATAGAGTCTACAACTATAAATGAGAAATATCACACATGCTTTGATTGTCATTGCTTTGGACTTCATAGATAAGCATCATTTAAATCCTTAAAGGGTCATATGAATTTACATAAGTTGACTATATGTATTTCTTTGACCCGTTGACAGCACATTGTTAACCTTATCTATATACTCAAAGTTGTCTACTTGTCTTTACATCCTAAAAATGCATATTAGGTTTATCCTGATACAACCTGGATTCACCCTCGGATAGAAATTCTTAAGTATGAAACTTGTATAAGATACAAAAGGAGTAGGTGTTATACCCTGGGTAGGTGATAGTAAAATAGTCAATATTGGTAGGCCATGCCAACCGGTCAATTTTGGTAGGCTATGTAGGCAAGTACAAGTCCTTGATGCACTGGCACAAGTGTGTACTGCAAGATAGTAAGTCAGTGGTATGTAGTGGTATAAGTAAAGTGGGTTGTGTGAAGCGGTGGGTATCGATCATTTTTGTAAACACTTCGGCGACAGCCTTGGGAGAGCACCGACCTCTAGAAAGCCAGAAAATCATTCGACTCATTCAGTTAATTGCAGTAAAACTCTAAATCTACCTCTGATTTGTTAGTTGAACGATGAATGTGCATCAAATAGTATCGGAGCAGGATATCTTGAGGAGGATGCTATCAACAACCAAAAAAATGTTGGAAAACCTCGATTGAATGCAATCAACATTGACTTCCGTACAAGACAAATTGGGAATCATGAAGGAAGAGAGGAGTGAAGATTATAAAGAAGGAAAGAACATGAAGACGATGGGTGAGCGAGATTTAGAGAAGGAAAGAAGAGACTTACTTGAACGTGATGAGATCAATAATCAGGATCTGATAGTTAAAGTCAATGAACCGATGTTTATGGTGCAATATCAATCGAAAGCTTATCAGGTATTTGATGAATCATTAACTCTAAGTGTCGGAACTTCCTTATCCTTAATTTCTGATAAAATTGACGTTGATACAAACCAAATCATAACCAGTCTCGATTCCAAAATCAGACTAGATTGAAATTTAAAATCTGAGCCAAGTTTGAATCTAAAAGCAGACCCTAAACCGCCAGATCAACTACTTCAGCCGATTAATATTGATACTCTGCTACATTTTTCTTCATTTTTGAGTCCGAATGATGTAGATCCGGACTGGCGGAGGTTCTCAAAGGCAATGATTCATTTTGTCAATACATACAAAGAAGATGCAATCGACTATAGTAAGAGCTGGTTTGGGTTGTTGGAGAATGAGTTCAGGTGTGGGAATTGATAACGAGCAATGTTATTGGCATTGGTGCTATATATTACAGTTTCAACATCGTTTCATTCTCATCCTGTGGCATGAGTACTTGGGAGATTCCCATGTCTATGGATGCGTAAAACCAGACATTGTTGCCTATCGGAACGTAAGGGGATTCAAGATTGGAATAGGTTGTAGAATTCTAACAGGAAACACAAGTTCTGTGGTGCGTGGTGTGGTGTGCCTCCTTGTTGGTGTTGTCCTTGAAAGTGAGTGAAATCACATCTTTAACCCAACAAGCATGAAACAGGTTTTGGTTAAGGGTGTTGTAAAGATTTATGGTCCTAATACGTATGAGCATGGTGTTGGCAGTGTTAATTTGCTAGAATCAAATGAAATACTAAAGAGCTACATGCCTCGAGCAACCATCTTTCCCAGTGCTCGTGATTATGCAGGCTGTCACTATTCTTGGCCTTTATGCCAACAGCCTCTCTGTGATGGTGCCATGCCGATTCTTTTTAATGCTGACATATTGAATGTAATGGGTGTTGTTGGCTACTTTGGAGGTCCACCATGGCATCCGTCAAATAAGGAAGGCAATCTTCTTAGTATCCGTTTCACTTATTTCGACATTATTTTAACATGGACCGGCTATCTTGCATTGCACATGAAAATCAAGGAAGGAGCCTGGTTTTCTTGACAGACTGTGGATGACGTGATGGTGAACGTTTACATCCCTAGTGCTCTAAGGAAGAAGACCTTTCGACAGATTATGTGTATGTTGCACCTGAGAGGTGGTTCTGACTCAAAAGATCAATATGTGTTATCTGGGATCAATTCCCTAATATCAAATACCTTGTAGAAAGTTGCCACCGCCACCACCATTAATCATTGATGTAAAAAGTTGGAGTCATTTCTTTTATTTTTTTTCGGGCGGATATTGTTATACCCTGGGTAGGTGATAGTAAAATAGTCAATATTGGTAGGCCATGTCAACTGGTCAATTTTGGTAGGCTATGTAGGCAAGTACAAGTCCTTGATGCATTGGTACAAGCGTGTATTGCAGGAGAGTAAGTCGGTGGTATGTAGTGGTATAAGTAAAGTGGGCTGTGTGAAGTGGTCGGTATCGATCAGTTCTGTAAACACTTCAGTGACAACCTTGGGAGAGCACTGTCATTCGACTCATTCGGTTAATTGGAGTAAAACCCTAAATCTACCCCTGATTTGTTAGTTGAACGATGAATGTGCATCAGTAGGGATGTAGGATATTCTTCATTCCATGAGATGGGGGTGAAATAAATATTGTACCAGCAATGTGGTAATATCCATATCTGTATTTACTCCTATTGCTTGGATGTGGATTTTTTTTTTCTTCAATGGCTTTGGACGTTTGTGGGTATTTGCATTTGCATGTTGCATAATATTTGATGACCATAAGATGAACAATGCACCGGTGTTAGTGATAAAAATTTGTGTGGTTATGTGTTGTACATTTTGCTAGTGGTATAAAAGATATCTTTACTTGATGAATTATTAAATCTAGATCCTTATGCTTTTAACCATACTATTATTTTATGAAGAAGATATGTTATTAATTGTATATTAATATGTTATTTTATAATATACACATGTCGAATATTTTTGGGTGCGACTGCAACCATATCTACATCTGCTTATAAACGAAACCAAACCAAACGAAATCAATAAATCCCACATAGAGTGGGGGTCTGAGGATGGTACAATATATGCAGCCTTTCCTCCACCTGGAAAGGAGTAGAGAGACTGTTTCCATCCTCATTTATGTCATTTCTAACTTCTCTTCATGCGCCTTCTTTACCGTCCAACACTTTGGCTCACTAAATACGGCTGGTCTGATGGTTACCCTATAAAGTTAGCCCTTCCATTTTAACAAGACCTTTTTGTCATACAACACTCCCGTGGCAGCCCTCTATTTTTCCCATCTTATCTTTATTCGGTGTTTATTGTCCTTGACTTTTCTTCTTCTTTCTGAATCATAGTGCAGAGGTACTTGAAATTGTCATGTTGGGGTTCCCTTTACTCCCAAATGTTGACTTCCACCCCCTTGTCAGTACTCTCTCTACTGAACTTGCACCAAAGGTATTCTGTTTTAGAACGACTAATGCACATGCCTTGTGCTTCCAAGGCTGCTCTCCACTGTACTGGTTTAGCATTCGCCTCTCTTCGACTCTTCTACTAGTACAATGTCGTCCGCAAATAACATATACCATGATACACTCCCTTGAATCCCGTGTGAGATCTTATCCAAAGTTGCATCAAATAAAAAGGGGCTTAATGCCAAATCCTTATGTAGCCCAGGAAGTACTCCGTCTAACCCACTGGGGTCCTAACGCAGGTCATTGTTTGCTCTTACATATATTGAATTGCCCTAATATACCTCCATGGTACCCGTCTCTCTGATCATGTCCCGAGTTATGCTATCACAAGCCTTCTCCAAGTCTGATCACCATGTGGAAATCCTTGCCACGTGTCCTACATTTCTACATGAGGCATTTGAGGAGGTGGATTACCTTGATGGTTAACCTCCTTGGCATGAATCCGAATTGGTTCTCCATCACCCCTATTTTGTGTTTCACGCTGGCGTTGACCACTCTCTCCCATAATATTATGGTATAGCTAAGAAGCTTTATACCATGATAATCCCCGCAACTCTGCATTGCCTTTGTTCTTATATAGCGGCACCACCACATTAAGCCTCCACTCTTTCAGCATCCATGCCTCGATGGGGATGTGGTTCGGGCCTACGGTCTTGGCCTTCCCCATCTCCTAAGTGCTACTTTAACCACCCCCTTGTTGATTCTTTGACTAAAATAGTTGTTGTGCGACGGTCGTTGACTTCTTATGCCTTCCACACCCACCTCCCTCTCCCTTGACTCGTTAAAAAGCAAATGAAAGGACCTACCCATCTCTATTTAATCTCCTCATCCTTTACTACAACCTGTGTACCCCGTCCTTAATATACCTTACGCTTATGTCTTGATCTCTTTGCCGCCTCGCTTTTGCCAACATGCATCTTTCATCCTTTCCTTCTCCGGTATCCAACCTCTTGTACGTCTCTTAATAAGCCTTGTCCTTTGCTACAACTGCGACTTATCTTTTTGCCTCTCTCTTTGCTTCCTTGTACAATTCTTTCGCCCTACCCTGCTCCTCCTGTCTAGCACAATGTCAGGTTCTTAAAACGCGATGGTTTTCCCTTGGCCTTCGCTTGAACGCCTTCATTCAACCACCATGATTTCTTTGGTCCCTAACTTTCTCTGCTGACACTCTGAGCGCATCTTCGGCCGCCGTTCTAATGGTTTGGGCCACTTTAGTTCTCATTCGTTCCACGTCCTCCCTCTGCCCGGTCCCTGACTCCTGGCAGACCTCCTTGAATACCTCTGTTGCTCCTTCCTTTAGGTTTTTCCTCAAGATCCTTGGTCTTGCCTCCTTTCTCCCTGCTGCTCTTTGCCTTATGGATAAGCCCATTATCACCAACTCGTTGTCTAGCTCCCCAGGGAACACGTTGGAATCCTTACAAGCTCTATGATCTTGGTTACACATATGGGTGCTATGTTCCGTTCTCCAAGAGGCGATCCAATGTTCCTCCCGTTTGTTAAAGCAAGGGTTCAAAACTACTAGATCATGTACTAAAGCTAAATCAAGGCACATACCGACTCACTCATTCCTCGCACCAAAGCCAAAAACCCCATGTTCCTCCTGTTTGTTAAAGCACAAGTTTGAAATTCCTGGGTCATGCGCTAAAGCGAAATCTATGAGCATACTGCATAACTCATTCCTCTCACTGAAGTTAAAACCCCCCCATGGACTCCATGATATCCATCTGCCCCTTCCCAATAAAGCCGTTGAAGTTGCCCCCTATAAATTGTGTTGATTCCTTGGTAAACCTTCCACCAAAACTTCCATGCCGTCCCGCAAACTCTTCTTTTCTCGCTCCCCAATCCTGGTTGCAGCGCAAAAGCACATACAATGCTAACCACCTCCTCCCCTAATCTATCACCACTCTGAGCGCCATGATCTTGTCACTACACCTCTTCAAATCCACTATGCTATCCTTGAACTCCATGGCCAACATGACTCCCACTCCATTCCTCCTGATTGAGTCTGAATACCACACTTGTACCCGTTACCCTCTCTAGTCCTCTCCCCCTTCCACTTATTCTCTTTAGTTTCTGAATTTATTCGAGTCGGTTTTACTCTAGTTGAAACTTGAATTTCTTCGTTAAATATCATTTGATTTATCTTTCATGACTTTCCTATAACTGAAATAAAAATATGTTGAAATGGGTTTGGTTATAAGATATTTAAAAAACCAATGGAAACCAAACTATGAACTACAAGTCGTTTGCTTGTTATATCAACTTCACGTGTGTGTATATGTATTTATGTATTATGCTTTACGGCCAAAATTAACAAAAAACATACAGAAAAACACATGATACTAGTGTTGATTATGGTTTTGCCATGAAACAAACAAATGGTATCTTAACATTTTCCTTGGATCCTATTTTCTGGCTTTTTCTTGCACACATGCCTAATAAATGTTTACACATTTGCAACAAATGCAGGGACTCAGAAGCCGACAACGAGTCCGAGATCAGCCATGGCAACACTACAGAGGTCAGAAAAGTCATTTAGGAGGCAGGGTTCATCAGGGTCAGTATGGGATGGCAAAAAGTTAACCCAAGAGGTGAACCAATTGATGCGAAAAGAAGGTAATAGTGAAGATCACAGGCAACTTCGGCCATGTTATAGTATTAGTGGTGGAGTGAGAGAAGGCTCGTTATCAAATGTTGAGCCCAGGGTTTACGCCCGAAGCCTATCGACACCTTCTCCTATGGTGGGTGTGGTTGGAAACAGCGGCAGTGGTGATTCGGGGAAGTTACTGAACAATGGTAAATGAGTTTGAAAAAAATATGTTTTTCTTTGTCAAGTTTAAGTTGATATATGTTTAATCTTTGGCCTTGTGCAAGATTTTCTATGGTGGTCATGTATTATTCTTCATTGTTAATTAAAATCATGTCTTATATTGCATTTGGATTTGGTGGTGGTGGTGGGTGGTGGTTAAACGATTGTATTGAAAGTGGTCCATAAGGGTGGGAGAGGACAATTTTGTTGATATTGTTGAGGTACAAACATATACATGTCGGACGTATCTATGTAGATGCGTGTTAGATAGCAAAATGGAAATGATATGTTGGTGGTGTTTTGTGTCATTGAATAATATATACAGAAACCGTTTTTATACTTTTTGTGGCAGAGGTAAGGTCTATAAATATTTTATTTTTGGACGAGATATATTTGATTTTTTGGTTTGGCAGCTCCGAATCTCATGCAACCATTGAATTATTTCAACGTGGTGTAAATTTTTTAAAGGTATTAATCTATGCAATCATAATTTTTTGTTGTGTATAACCTTAAATGTTAGAATCGTAGGAAGTGTGAAAGATTTAGAGAAGAAATTATTGTTACACACTGATGATCAAATGCTTAAACCTAATATTAAAATGAATAAAAAGGGTTTCTCAGTTTTCGAGAAACTGAGAATCTGAGATATCTTCCAAGACTTGTTGCTAATCTCAATGTCACACAAACTAATCGATACCCCCTCTAAATCTCAACCCCTTTATTTATACTTGATAGCCTGCATTAACATTAACAACTTGTGCTATTGTAGTAACTATTTGTACCTTCCATTTAACATTGACCATGCTTACTAGTATTGACTATTTGATCTAGGGTACAACAATACCCGCCCCCCAAACTTCTACCTTGTCCTCAAGGTGGGAAAAAGATAAAGAATTTTGTTTTGCCACATTATATGATCATCCAAGTGCTCTTCTAGAGAATGTAATCCCTTCCACTTTAGCTTCATATTCAAAACCCAACAACAATGATCGAACCGTACAAAATTTTGACGTGGTTGGAGATATGGATTGGAATTTGGATTCAAATAGGGTTTTAGATCCATTTTAAGTCCAGGATTTGGGTAAGGTTTTAGATCCATTTTCAGATCAGAATTTGGGTAGGGTTCCAGGTCCATTTTCAGATCTGGATTCGGGTAGGGTTTTGGATCCATTTTCAAATCAGGATTTAGGTAGGGTTCTAGGTCCATTTTCAGATCTGGATTTGAGTAGGGTTCCAGATCCGTTTTTCGGATCTAGATTCGGGTAGGGTTTTGGATCCATTTTTCAGACTTGGATTTGGGTAGGGTTTTGGATCCGTTTTCAGACATGGATTCGGGATTGAATTGGATTTTGGTCTCAGATTTGGATTTGGATAGGGATTCGGTTTTGGATTCAGACTAAGATTTGGATCTGCATTTGGATAGGGTTTCAGATCGACATCCAAATCTAGATTTGGATTCTTCATCAGAACCAGAACCACATTCCTTTTGTGTGTGGATGTAGCGAAGTGTCTGACTCTGTTGGTCATAGTTTCCTGCTCTTGCGGCCAGCGCTCGTTTGCGCGCGCGTGAACCAACCCAACAAATAAGGACCTAGGGAAGGAGGGTGATAGAATAACCTTTTTAGAGGATGAGATTTGTCATCTCTTCCATGAATTAAGAGAAAAAGAAAAAAGGCCCCTGCAGATTGTTTGGTTGCTTATGGTCATACTCATTCAGACTCCATTTTATTTAGTACCTTAGGGTCTCTTCCTTTTGATTCTAAAAATCCTGTTCATAGCCAAGGCATGTTCTTTGGATTGAATCCATAAACCGCTCTGTGGGGTTCAATGACTCTCAGAATGGCTTAGAATTTCACACAATTACTATAACTTGGGTCTAGTCAAAATCCTTATGGGCTCAAGTCGTTACCATCAACTTCTTCGTCCTTTTGCAGTTTTGTATCCACTCTTTGTCCGATTCAAGCATCAACAATGAAAGTTTGTTCTTCGAAAATTGATCAAGCTTACTAACCTGATTAGTAGAGCATTGCTTCCGTTTTCTCCATCGGTTTGATTTGGCGAGTCTCAATTTTTTTTGGTTGGGCCAAAGTAGACCTATATTTATATTGTCAGCCCAAACTAGAAATCCTGAAAAGCAAGGTCTCAGCCCCTAATTCAGCAACCACGACCTCACCTATAAATTTATTTCCCTGATCTACGACCTTCCTTTTCTTCTTCACGGGATCCTTCTTGGACTTCCTAACAACCACAGTCCAATCACCAGAAATTGAACGTCTCCGTCTTAAACATCTCTCGGCCGGAACAAGTCTTTTCAACGTTTTTGGTTCTTAATCTGATTTTGGCTTCAGATTTGCCTTTTCTCCTTCCTTCCTTCTATCTCTCATCTTCTTTTCTTTTTCTCATTTCTGCCAAGACGCTAAGTTTGCGACGTTCATGATCAATTGATTGTTCTTGGATAGAATTCAAGTCTTCTTGAATTGATTCCTTTATGATTTTCCAATCTTCTTGAACCGCATCCATTTTCGACTTCATTGAAGTAATAGTTTCCATCATCTTTTGTGCGCTAACAAACATGCTCGTGGTAAATTCCAAAATCGACTGCTCTGATACCATTTGTTGCACACCGATGATCAAATGCTTAAACCTTCTATTAAGATGGAATGAATATAAAGGGTTTCTCAGTTTTCGAGAGACTGAGATATCTCCTAAGACTGCTGCCAATCTCAATTTCACACAAACTAATCGATACCCCCTCTAAATCCCAAACCCTTTATTTATACCTGATAGCCTGCATTAACAACTTGTACTATTGCAATAACTATTTGTACCTTCCCTTTAACATTGGCCATGCTTAGTAGTATTGACTATTTGATCCAGGGTACAACAATACCCACCCCCAAAATGGTATCAGAGCTTAAACCTTCTATTAAAATGGAATGAATACAAATGCTTAAACCTTCTATTAAAATGGAATGAATACAAATGGTTTCTCAGTTTTCGAGAGACTAAGATCTCTCCCAAGACTGTTGCCAATCTCAATTTCATACAAACTAATCGATACCCCCTCTAAATCCCAACCCCTTTATTTATACTTGATAACTTGCATTACAGCTTGTACTATTGCAGTAACTATTTGTACCTCCATTTAACATTAACCATGATATTGACTATTTGATCCAGGGTACAACAATTATCAATTTCACTAATATATATATATATATATATATATATATATATATATAGGGTCCCCTTCTTTTGTTAACCAACCCATTAATTTTAAACATGTTAGCCAACCACAACCGTAGATGCATCAGATCAATGGCTAAGATTAAAAATTGATTTTCATATCCTACCTTAATTAGTCTCATGCGCCTAAGACTTTGTGCATATGCGCAAAGGGGTAATTTGGTCAAAACACCCAAATCATAAACATTGTAAGTGATTTTATCCACAGTAATTGGTCTGTATTTGAAGCAACTCTATCCACGGTAACTCCTTCCTGTTTTTGGTCAAACTTATAAAAAGAAGCTTGGACTCTCAATTAATTCAAGTTTTTAATTAATAAAATCTTGTTTTACTACATATCTACACATATGCACTTATACACATAGGCACAAATGCACGTATGCACATACGCACTTATGCACATAATCTACACAATCTACGCATATACACATAATATACATACTCTACACATATGTGCACTTATGCACTTAAATTATTTAAACACTATGAATGTCATGTTGTTTAAATATGCACTTATGCACTAAAACTGTGCATATGTGTAGATATGCACAAATCATATATGTAATGTGCATATATGCACAAATCATATTATTCATATACGTAACCATCAAACAACTTTTCAAACAAATAATACAGTCAAGATTATTTAGATAGTTACCCTAATTAAATATTTAATTATAATAAAAAAATAAAAACAAATAATAAAAATAAAATAACTACCAAAATTAAAAAGGAGAAATATATGAAAATAATACATGGAAAGGAATCTTGAATTAAAATACCAAATATACCCCTATTTCATAAGTCAGGTGTGGAAAGCAACATAAATGGAAAATGGATTGTGATTGGTTGGAATTTGGTTAACATGGTTAGAACTAATAGGATGATCAACAAATGAATGAGACTATATATATATATATATATATAGAGAGAGAGAGAGAGAGAGAGGCACCTTCATTTAGAAACTAAAGAAATTGTACAACCTATGCAAACTAATCATGACAGCCTATTCTCTTGATCAACGGATATGAATGAAGCGGTGACATAACAGTAATTCTAAGAAATTTAAAGGCCTAATATGAAATAAAATAAATGAAATGAGGGAAAATTGGTAATTCCAATGAGGGTTCTGTAACACCCTCGAAATTGGAAAAAGCAACTAATTTAAAACTTTCAGTTATACAACAAAAAGGATAAGACCTATTCTACAAATCAACACTTGAGTTACCTCAAAAGAATACTAGATTTAACTTCAATGAATAAAAGGTCAAGTCTCGAATAAAGACTAATCAAGGTCGGGTGTTACTAAAACCCAAAAGAAACAGTTACTCTTCTCAACGACTAAAGCGGAAGACTTCATCAAGCCACTCACCCTTGCACAAACTCCTAGCACTCAACACTTCACCAAAATGCTAGAACCTCTTCCCCCAACCGGAACCTGATGCACAAGTCGACAAATAAAAGGTTAGGCTAACGCCTAGTGAGTTCAAGAGTTTACAACATGAAATAAATACATTTGCTAAAGGGAGAGAAAGTAGTTTAAATCATAGACCCTCAGAAAGATTTACTTTAAATATCAAACGACACCATTTTCCAAAAGTACACCTTTAAAACAAGGAACCCAACATGAACCTTCTTTCGTAAAACCACTTTAATCCCAAACTCACCCAATATGTGAATAGTAAGCAAAGCTCCCAATTTATAATAATACGAAATAAAACTTTACTTCTCGAAACACCTCAAATGTGGACGGGGCATAATACACAACCCATAAATCTTGAGTAAACAATTCCCCATAAGTAAAACGTCACCGAAAACATGGATAATAAAATGACATAATTAAATACCCAAATAACACCTTCCGGTGACGGGGGATACCCGATTCCATTGTACGTGGCGGAACACAAAGTTAAGCCACATAACTATGTTGTCGAACTACACCTCAGATCATGACTGTATTGCCTGCTCTACCGAGCTACACCTCCAATCGGACTTTATTTCAAGTCTCAAAGCACCGTATCCCTTATTGTTTGCTCTGCCGAGCTACACCTCAAGGATACGCGATCTTATTGCCTGTTCGGTCTCTAGCGGAGTTTCATCCTCAGGGTACCCACTCGACCCTTAGTGCCTACTCCCTAGCATTCAAGATAGAAGCCTCAGCTCCTTACTTGATAACTCTTGATGTCTAACCCTCATGCACAAGAATTTGACATCCAAACACAAGACCCATGGTCCCGAAGTACAACCCATGAGGGTTCCTTTTCGCCAAACAATCGGGACGACATTAATGCCAACACGACATAATTTCCCAAAGTGAGGATCCCAAGAGTCCTCACCATTACATGCGACTGTCTTACATGCCTATGGATCCAATGCAATATAGTCTAAAATACATGACTCCAAATGAATGACACACGCACCCAAAACATGTATTCTCCAAAATAAAATGAAATAAATGCAACTCACACCCAAAGCTCCACTTAGGCTATTAAAACGGACAAAAGTCCCCAAGAACCGAAAAAGCCGAAAACCGAGCTAAAGACCCAACAATTTACGTAAATCTCCAATGGAAGCCAGTATAAACATCGAAACGCATTTGACCAACAATTATGTAAACACTACAACCTAAGAGTAATTAACCCAAAACTTCTCATTGGTTGAAACAAAACGTTTTCCAAATGGACTCATCCCCTTCATGTTTCCAAAATGACTCTTAACACAATGATATGCATTTTCCCATGGTTTATAAAATCGTATGCACCAACTGGACAATTATATAAGATGACCTTCATTTATATACTATATCATCAAAGAGACATATCAAAATGATTTATTTATCATCATACCCAAAAATCCTAAAGATATGGGTTACATAAGTTTATAAAGTTAAGCATTTCCAAATAACCAAAACTTATCAGCAGTTAACAATTTAGTGTAAAACACAAACACTTTAAAATAAACATTTTGGCATGTACATCGTTTTCACAAATCAACTTGAACTCACCTCGCTAGATTTAGGCTAAATCTAGATTTTACCACGCTTCAAGCTTCCTTGAAGAAATCCGAGTCCACAAGCAAAATCCTTCAAAAACCTAGATCCATAGATTTCCAACCATAAATAAGCATCTCCAACCATAAAGAATCGATCTCCAAACATCTTATAACAAAAATCTTTATTTTGGCCAAAACCCTAATTTGGCCTATCTTCCCCAAAATCAACCAACCCTAAGTTGGATAAATAGAAACACTATGAGGTCAAAGATGAAGCATTTGTAACTTGATTAAAGTGTTAGAAAGAAAGTGAATGAACTTACAATAGTGGGTTTTGATAGAACTCAAAACCCTAGATTTTCTTGAAGAAGACTTCAATGGAGATGGTGGAATGGTAACTTCTTGAATCCTAGACTTCCAAGACTTGGATGGTGATGGAAATGCTTCAAAATCAAGGTGAATGGCCATAGGAATGGCTAGGGTTTGAATCAAGAAGGTGGGAATCAGTTTGGGAGAGAAAGGGTGGAATTTGAGAATTGAGAAATGAGAAAAAGGCTGAAATTCGCGACTTAACAGCAGTCTGGGCCATTGGTGCGAGAATGACCATCGACATTGCCCATGGCAATGTCGCCAAGCTCCCCCTGGCCACTGTTCCTTCTCTGCGACTATGACAGTGCGACTATGACACTGTCATAGTCGTCGGGCATTGTAGCGGGACCTTTCTGGGGGTCCGAAACTCAACTTTTTCAATGCCAACACTCCCGATACTCCAAGGAACTTTAGATAAAGCTTCCTCAACAAAATCCCACCGTATACCAGTCACAAAACGTCCGAGTGAAAATTACTTACCAAAATTACAGGTGTTATAATCCTCCCAACTTTAAAGAGATTTAGTCCTCGAAATCTAGATTTCAATGAAACGTTGCCCGCAGGATTGATTGTCTCTACACCGCTTGCCAAAACTACCACCATAGCCCCGTGATGGTCCTCACGATAAATGCCCCCCTTGGGCACAACACACTTATATCCGAATGAACAATTATCTTACTAATCTTAGCCTTTAACCATGAGACACGTGCTACCTCACGGGTAGTTTCTAATCCCGATTCCTCATCGACCAAAACACCTCAGATCCACATGCTTCTAACTCCCAAAGTCAACGATCGACATCAGACCCTACAGAATTCTCAAAACTCCTTAATGATCCATTATTGATTTTGATAGGACTGTCCTTCCAAGGGCGTACCAAAACGCTCTTCGGGCCGCTGGTTAATGAAGATCCGACTATCATTCAACTCCGATCTACTCTCAACCTCAAAACATTCCTTCAATAAGATCTTTACCACATCATAAAACTTATATACGTCAATATTTAATTACCAACCTCTAATCTTCCTTTAAATTCCATCACCGAGAGATCAACATTTCTCATGATCTAACGGGAATACTTCCAAACATTCCAAGATTCATGGACTTCAAGAGAACAAGTCGACGCCTAACACCAAAACGGTGATCACGAAAACGTGGACATCCCACCCGATATTTCATTCCCGCAGTATAGACGCATTAAGGTTGACACCTAATAGAGGACTATTGTTCCCGATCTTACATCCCTAACAAACGGACCACCATAATTCCCTTGATCACGAAGACCCATTAAGACGGTACACCATCAACATATACCATGATGTCAAACAGACAAGTAACCCAATAAATCGAACCCAACCAAGCACAGATAATCACACAAGACCTTATCCCGCAGGTTTACCGAAGCATAGAGATCACCCCTTAATTAACTGGGAAGACGTAATATAATACTCCCATTACTCAAACGTGCACATATTCAAGAATTGAAACCCGAAATTCAAGGCTGACCACAAGTCGGATCATCCGACGCTTCAAATCCTAAGGACTCCTCCAGTCCCTACTTACAACTCTTTTCTAGATAGGGTTTAAATCTGTAGCCCTAATGAGTTCAAGGTTTTTCAACTAGTATGCCTATTTGAAATTTACAAAACTTTCAAATGCTCAAGTTTCATAATAATAATTAGTACATGTAAAAATCCCACTACCGCTTACTCGGTAGGTGTGCAAAATGATCACCAACATCACATATATGAAGCTTATTACAAAATCCATTTGATCAATATTTACGCTAATAAAAACGGTAACAAAATATGCACGGTAAAATTTTCAAATGGACTACCACGGTCCTAGCATGCATCAATTTATAATATGCATATGAAAATAATTTTCTGCACTACAACGTGTGCAACAAAATGTTGGTACAACTCCAAAAGAGAAATTCACAAATTCAACTTTAAAATCTTTTCCTTTAAACCACAAAACGTCGGAGGATAAAATCCCCAACAAGGCCCATACACGTCAGTTTATTTCCCCAAAACCAACAAACCGATAGGATTCATAAATAAATTTTAAATCGAGTTCAAACTTTGGGCCGTACAGATAAAACGCACTTGTCCAAAAATAGCATTTACAATGACATGTATACCGATAACTCATTTAATGCATTACGAAAAATTTATAACAACAAGGTCAACAATCGAAACACGTTTAGATTAAAAGTTTAATACGAGACAACATAATTCGTTCACATATTTACTCACGTGAGTGAAAATCAAATTCAACCCAAAAGTATGCACATATACTCGTGTAAAACTCAAGATGCAATCATGCGACATTAAGATTTTCAAGATGCCTCTTACGGTTGCAAAAATATAGGTGCAAGACTCGCATGAGACAAAGTATTAAACAAAACTCGTAGATTAACGCACACAATAATGCAAGTCTACACGTTCCAAAATTTCTTCTTATTACGCGACTCAAACTGTCATAAAATAAGACGCCATAAGGCCCGACTGAATTTTCATAAGGCTCACTAACGTTAAAATCAACGACGTCAAAATTTTCATTTCCCGACATAAGAGCATAAGGAGACAAGTAATCTAAAAATGTTAAAATCTTAAAACCGCAACGTAAGATAAAACGACCCTTTTCCAACAACACTAACATGCGGCGCGACGCCTAAAAAACTCGCAAACCTACACGTAGCAAAATTAAATCTTATACCTAGCAAAGTGTTATAAAATAATACTTCATAAAACTCTACACACTCACACGGAATAACATTCCACAACCGGACTTGCATGCGCCATATACCTCACAAAACTAGAATTGCGAAATGCATGCATACTAAATGCAACCAAACCTCACGCACAAGAACCCAAGGAAAACACTACAACTGGACGCCATTAAAATTACCACATTAAATCCATAATAAATACTAAATAGAAAAGGGAAAGCGATGTCGGCACCAACGAATAAAGAACAACCAACTTCAATACATAGATGTTCATATTAAAACCAAAAATAGGACATCTGAAGTTCTGCATACAACAGTGTCAACCCACCAAACATATGAATGACTATGAACAACAAAAAAGGGGTGGGCATGAAATTCAATAAACACCAAAAGAAAAAGAAGGGACCCTTCAAAATCTATATACCCTTCACCCAACGAAATGCAAAGCACCTGCATCTATCCTTCACATTTTTTTATCTTAGCAAGCAGTTTGTCCATCGCAAGGGTTTTCTCCCACAACTTCCTCGATGTAGCTTCATAATCAGCCTTACACATTCGAGATATCATCCTCTCGTTCTTAAGTTTGGCTTTCTTTCGACCCAGCTTCTTCGCAAACACATCCAGACGAGCATTGAGATCGTGGTTCTCCTCCAGAAGACGCTAAGATGTTGGTTCTGATTCACTAGCGCACACAACATGGACTGAGGAACAGGCTCCTCGGGGAGTTGGGGCGGGCTATTCGCAGAGGACAACTGGTCCGCCATTATAGGGTTACGATGGGGGGCGGGAATGGAATTAAGGGATGCGGAAGGTTTGAAAAGAGTTATGAACTAGGCTACAAAGGGAAGGGGGTTTTATAATTCCACAAAAAGGGAGGGATATGAAGAGCGTCGTCGGTAAATTCGTGGGGAACACGCAAAAAACACACTAATTACTCACTCCTCCCTAAAAAACCATAATTATAGTAGGGTTTTAAAAAAACCAACAATTATTACAATGTAAACCAACAAAAAAAAATGACTTTCATAACCCTTCATCAACTGCATAAACCCAAAAAAACATATAAAATTTCACCAAAGCTTTAATAACCCACCCCTAAAAAGTAAAAAAAGTATCATGAAATAACTACGAAGTCTAACACAAAAAATTAAATAAGTTATTCCTACCCACTAAACCTCGATGGACGGTTACGGGAATCATGGTTCGCTAAATTATTGCAACGTTTGCACATTCGTTTTTGTTTTTTGTTTTTCATAGTCGTCTTCTCCAATGCACCAACAAGCCTCTTCCCGGTTCCACAACCTTTGTTCCGAATACCCACCGATGGAAAAATCTCGACGGTTTTCCGAAGCATCAACACCATAACAATCTCTAAGCGCCTCCACCTTGTCTTTTGCTGGACAACTTACATAATTTTCTACATCAAATTTGCTCTTCAACTTGTCAATAGTTGCAGCAAACATATGCAACTTCTGCTTATCATTCCTAAGACGACTAACCAATAGGTCAACCTTCATATAAATATCATTGATTAGCCTATCCTTCTCTGGATCAACCTCACCATACCTGGCACGAGCTGCCTGAATTTCTACCGGGATCAAAGTACGAGTCCAACGACGATGTACAAACTTCTCAGGAATGCAATCAACATCATCGTTTAACAAAACCTTGAACATGTGTCGACATAAAATGTCATTACTTGCATAGAAATTGCATTCACATTTCATTGTCTCCTCAATTGGGTTTTCAACAACCAACACACATAACATATAAGAACAACCATTGAAAAAAAAAATACTAAACAGTAAGCACATTAGATTAACTTAATAACGAAAAAAATATTAAACCATATACAACTTACAATATATGACACTTTCGTAACATACTTTCGGTTCTTATGCGTCACACAATACCGCTTCGTATCACCATCATCCGACAGAGACTTCAAGCCACAATACAATGTTGCCTTCCTAATTTCCTTTCGAACCTCAAAGAATACCATTCACGTGTAAATTTCGGAAGCATGCCTTTCAATGAGCAACGGAGTAGCACAACGAGGTAAAGTGTTGCACGTTACATACTCTAGAATCTGGTGCTTGTTCCTTTGTTTGTCTATTGCACCATCGAACGCATGCAAAAATTTAACTAGATCATTACGATATGACACATATATCCTAAAGAAAACATTCGTACTTTCAGACCTAGACGTCGTCCTCATTAACCCGACATAGGGATATCCTTATAGTAAGCGAGAATCCACGATTGTCTAATCTCAAACATATTGCGCAACCAATCATTATCATGCAATTGATATTCATCAATTATAGCATGCCACTCTTGTTCAAACGCTTCCGGATCAATATACGTATTCGAAACCAACTTATTAATCTTTCGCTTGAAAGTCACGTTCGCGTCAAGATCACCACTTATCTGTAAAAGGAAAACATGTTAGCATTCATATACATCAACTTCGTATATTTCAAAGTTTTCAGACTATTCCTTCATGAAAATATACCAAAAAAAATCATTGCTCACCTTGTTTGGCAAATTTTTCATGATATGCCACATGCAAAGCTTATGCTTCGCATCAGTAAACACTGCAGGAATGGCTTGCTTCATAGCATCACACTGATCCGTTATATCAAAAACCGACTGCTTACCATGGGCTTTTATAAAGGCCTCCAACACCCATTTGAAATTGTCAACCGTCTCATGACTAACCAATGCTGAACCAACGACAAACGACTTCTTGTGATTGTCAACGGCTATAAACGGTATAAATATCATAGCATGCCTACGATAAGACAATGATAAACATAAAAAATCACACATTTGAAGAAATAATGGAAAACCATATGAAAAAGGAAATTGGCATACCTATTGGTACGAAACGTTGCATCAAACGAAACCGTATCCCCAAACTTTTGAAAGTTCAACCTTGCAATATCATCGGCCTAGAAAATAGTGTGCAACTCTCAATTGCAGCACATGTACTCAAAGAAAAAATCTGGAACTGTCAATCTTCTATTCGCTAACAAATTAACAAGCATTTGCGCTTCTTTCCTACCAACAAACCTAACCATGTCCCTCCTAGCATTTTGATAGTCAATTGAAGTGGCTCCCATATATTCATAGCCACCCTTCAAAGCTGATTGAATCATATGCGACTTCGAAGCACCAATACTCGCCGACAATGCATTATACACAACCCTATAATCAATATATTGCAATTGCCTCCTAGAACGAGAAAGACTCCTATCTTGATGATTAAACAAAGGGTGGTTATGTTTATCCTCAAACTTATACACAACATACTGCTTACCCTCTTTCATTAGTCGAAACTTCACACACGCCTTGCAACCAGATCTCTTCACATTTGAATTCTGGAATTTACGATCACCGCTATTCATACCTAACGAATCAAAAATTTTTATTGCAAGGAATCCTTTCCTTGCTACATAAAAGATACCTATTCTGAACGTCACCTAAGCTATTCTTCTTCTTATTCGAGTGCCTAACATTAAACCCCGCAGCCTCCGCATATTTCATGTATGCAACTTCCACCATTTCAAGAGTGGGATAAATAGACCCCACATCAATTTTAAGAACTTCATCAACCTTAAGAACCCAAAATTTAGTTCCTCCCGGGCTCTCAAATATATCATCTTCATAATCTACATATCATTAACAAAACGAAGGAAAAGGTTAAATACAACATACCAAAAGACACCCAAAGGATGAAACCATAAAGTACGTGCATGGATAAAATAACGAACTTCATACCACCAAACTACGAACTTAAATACCTAGCATATCACAATTTAATATTTTCATACACGTCACACTTCATAAATTACATATGACAATAAACTTTCATAGTCCAACCAAAAAAGTTTCATATAATAATTTCATAACTTTCATAACTCAAAAAAACACCTACATTAAATATCCACATTCAAATACAAATAACAATTCATACTCCCAATACAGATTCATACCTTTCATAAAACTTACTGCATGTGTTAATAAAGCTATCAAAACCCAAAGAAACATAACAACATAAACGAATGGATCAAATCATAAAATAATAATACTAACCAGAAAGTAACTTCTGTCAATACCATCGACTCTTTGCTAGGGGCAACTGATAGTCCAAGAATCAACTAAATCCTAGAGAGAGAAAGTAGAGAGAGAGCATGAAGCGCAAAGTAACAATGTATTCAAAGTAAGCGTGAATCCTTACAAACAACCAAGACCAAAGGGACTTAAATACCCTTGGTCAAATACAACAGATAAAACCTATCTAAGTACAGTATAAGACCAAGCCTATAAATACAATGATTACTATAAAATCAGACTTAACAATCTCCCCCTTAGTAATCATTGGCGCTGTGGTCTTCAAAATCCATCTTCTAAATCAGCATGGACCAACTAAGCGACTTTGCAAAGCTTTCTGACTTTTAAAAAAAAATTCTTCTCAACAATTTTCAGTTTGAGTTATCTTCGCTGCCTTGACAAGACTGGACCAGATTGAAATAAACTTGAACGAACAGTTCATTCACCAGCTTGTGCTCTATACGATACACCTCTTTTAAATGAACTTGAAGAATTTGTGGTGATCGAAGCTTGAACAACAAAAGACTAGTATAGCTGAAGAAATTAGAATCTTTGAGCAAATCTTGATCAGCAGATTAACAATTGAACTCTTTGTCTCTTTATCATCTCCTTAACTTCTCTTAACTTCTCCCCCTCATGACCTTGATGATCTGGATCAACTTGGTCATGCAAATGTTGGAGACGAGACAGCTTATGATCTGCAAAATCAAAGAAACGGAGAAAACAGGAGAGGTTTGCGCTAACCATTGATGGCGCAAAGTAAGGTTTGCACTAACAGAAGGAAGCGCAAAGTGAGGTTTGTGCGACATGCAGGAAACGCAAAGCTTGTTTTGCGCTAGAAGCTGTTGGCGCAAATTAAACTTTGCTCTACCAACTAGTGACGCAAATCTGACTTGGAGTCTGAGAAATTTTACTTGTTAAGCTCTTTGACTCCCCCTACACAAATGCACTAAATTTGACAATTCAAGTTAGCATTCATATAGAGAATCAGATACTCCCCCTCAAAAACAGATATGATCATTAAGAAAAATTCTCCTTTATTCACTCCCCCTTGAATAATGCTCAAACCCATTAAGATATAAATGATAACACAATGATTGAAACATCAATGTAGAAAGAAAAATATACTGAATATGTATTTTGAAACGACTAAATATATAAAAATTTAAACAGAAACAAATAAAATTCTACTTAGTAAAATATCACAATAAAATCCATCAGATGAAATCAAATGTATGCTTTTGGATACAGAAACAAGTTTTATTGCATATCAAGTTAAGACATGTTCAGTTTCAAAAACTTTCATCAATCTATTCAGTGTGCTCGCATGTGAACTTCGATTAGCTTCAAGAAAATGAAATTCTAAAAATATAATAGAGAACTTTGAAAATAATCAAACTAATCCATAAAAAATTCAGACTTTCACAAAATTTACAGGTTTATTGCAACTCAGAAATATCACCAAGTATTATGAGATGAGTGCTCATTGGCATCTTTTAGCATTGTGCACTATGGCATCTTCACATGAGTGTGCTCTTTGGCATCTTTTAAGCTTGTGCACATTGGCATCTTTTAATCACAAAGTTCGGTAAGTAAAGAACATGCCGTAAACGTAACTTTCTATCTGACCTTATTGTAGGATTTGGGTCAGCCGCTCCCAGACCAGTTGGCCTTAGGGGACTAGGTGTCAAGCACCCCTTGGAACTTACTTTCCCATATCAGAAAGGATACATCGACACATTCTAAACCCATTCATACTAGTAGAACATGACTTTCGATCTGATTCTATTGAAGGATTTGGGTTCGATCACTCCAGATCAATTGACCTTAGGGGACCAGATGACAAGCATCCCACAGAACTTACTTTCCCAAACCAGAAAGGTCACAGGTACAAACTTTTAAACTTAGAGATATCTGATTTATATAAATTTAATAAACATCTCAAACACAAGGTTTTACGTCTAAGTGCTTTGCCCATATTTTCATTACGATCCAAAATTCCAACTTTTTAGGTTTTCTAAGCATTGTAAACTATAAATATTCCGAATCACACAACTTTAAAGCAATATCAAAAGCTACAAACATGTTGCTGACTTTTCGATTTTTGTTAGAACTGAAATTTGAACATATAAGAACTTTAATATAAACAAACGAACTTGAAAATTTATCCTAGACACACATTTTATTCAAAAGAAAGAAAAATTGTAAAACTTTTACTCTATAGAATAAAATTTGTAAAGGTTTAAACTTTTAAAACAACATGCCGAGATTTAAAAATAGAAATATTTGATCGGCAAGTTTATATTCAGTTGAAACAAAATATAATTCAATAATATCATCTTCCACATAATGTAAAAATGAAAATTTGTGTCTCATTTGAAAATATTGGGTTGAACAAATTCAGGAGTTAAAATAAATTTGCTCAGATTCTTTTAAAAACATTTGAGAAAACTGGAACAACATCATTATCAGATATAAATGCAGCGGAAGTTAAGTAGATGTACTCACAGTTTCTCATTAGTCAGAAGCTTAAAGCATTGAAGAACGAGTCCTAAACTGACATGTCTAGAAGTCATAGTCATTGAAGCATGGGTTCTGAGCTGAATTACTCAGGAGCCAATATCTTGACATTGAGGTGCGGGTCTTGAACTGAGTTATTCAAGAACCATAATCTTGACATTGAAGCCCGGGTTTTGAACTATTGTGTTCAAAAGCCATGCTTCTCTTACTCCCCCTTGACATGAGATGCCTGCAACTTTGAGTCAGATTGAGATTTTGGTACCCACTTGAATTTGGGCCTGTGTTTGTTAGTTGCAGTTCTTATGGGGAAAAATTTGTTAGATTTAACATTTAAAGCACGAGAAATATCATCAGAATAATAAGCACAATCATCTGATGAATACAAAGCATAATCATCTGAACTAGAATCAGAGGAAGAACATGAGACATGTTTTGAAATTCGAATCATTTGCTTTATTGAGTATTTAGAAATTTTATTACAAGTAGCAAACGAATCACTTTTATAAAGTTTGTCTACACATTTATCCCCATCAATTTGAAATTCATCTGATGTCCGCTTCGCTCTTCAAATCTGCGTCGATGACTTGCTCAAAGTCCTATCTGAAAGATTAGAATAAGAAGAATTAGAACTGTCAGAAAGAACTTTATCTTGTTTCTTCGACTTCTTTGACCGTCTTCTTTTACGCTTTGGTTTATAATACTGATCATTTAGCGTAAAAGATTCATCAAGAATTTTAGACTTAATATTTAAATCAGAAGAAATAATTTTACCTAAGCAACCAATCTGATCAGACAATAAATCTGAATTTTCCTCGGAGTCAGAATTATTTTGAGAAGAGATTTTAAAATTGGAAACTTCCATTTTGTTTACATGACAATCAGAAGAAAGGCTAGAAATAGAATCTTGTTTTTGAAAAAATAACTTTTCTTCAAGACTAGATGTCATGAAAGAAAGAAAAATATCAGATTCAATTTCTTTTAAAATATTTTGATCTTCCATCTTATCTTCAAGATCAATGATTTTGCCTTCTAATATTAAAGGAGGGGTATATCTCTTAGAATCATAAATGATTGGAGATATATTTTCCTTATCAGATTGATTGGCAAAAATATCAACAAAATCAGATACTGAAGACTTGACAGGAGATATATCATTTAAACCTTTTCTGCCTCTTCTTGATTTATCAGGAAAATATTTGACATTTTCAAACGTGTAAACAAAAGGAATTTCCTTTTTCTTGTTATTTGTCCTTTTCTCATTTTCGATTTCTAACACTTGCTTCTCATTCATCCAATCAATTTTAAATTGAGGAGCATACTTAGCAAGAGTTAGATAATCGTATTTATATAAAGTAGGGGATTTTTCAATCGCATTGTTTAAACAATGTGGATTTTCAAAACCAAGTCCCCATTTTTCTTTTAAAGCCTCATCACTCCTTGGTTTATTCATAAAAATTGTTTGTTCAGATTGGTTTCTTCGATACAACTTTTCTTCTAATTTATTTATTTTATCCAAAAAATTTTCTTTTAAAATGGTCATAGCAGTCAAAGACTCAAGATAAGTCTTATTTGAATTTTCCAAATTATCCAATTTCTTTTGAAAGATGTCTTTTGTATTTGCCAAAATAGATTTTTCATCTTTCAAAGAAATTTTCAATTTGTCAATCAAATCTGACTTTTCGGAATTTAAATTCTTTTCAGATAAGAGTTTTGAACGAAGATCAGATAAAGCAGTAATCATGATATTCATCTGAGAAGAAATGAAATTAAAATAAAATTCAGAATATACCTCATCTTCATCTATGTCATAATCATCATCTGACTGATCATCTCCAACAAAGCACATCTGAGCGATCTCGACATTTGCAGCTTCATCGTCAGAGTGATCTAGCCAGAATTCTTCTTCTGCTAGCCAAGCTGTTCCGTTCTCTCTTTTCTCGGCCAGTTCCAGTTTCTTACGATAATATGCCGAATCCCTAACCTTCTTCACTCTACACTCCTTAGAGATATGACCCGACTTTCCACAGTTGTAACAAGCAGCAGTCTTTAGTCGGGCACTTTGACTTTTGAACCAGAAGTGAAGCGAGGAGTTTTGGAACCTGACCGTGGTTGGAACTTTTTCTGATAATGCTGAGAGATAAGAATCATTGCTTTCTGCAGTGCCTCACCATCATCTTCAGTTGACCCATTGTAAGCGTTTTCAGACAACGCTTGTTCGACCAATTGTTTCGAGAGGAGAGCAACCGGGTCTACTGATTTCTTGTTCTTCTTCTCCAGTTTGGCCTTCTTCTCTAGCACCAAGCTCTCATCAGTAAGTAAGATCTCAAACATCTCTTGGATCTGCATTGTAGATATTCTGACATCATTCCTCAGTCTGTGGCAGGATTTATTCCACTCTGGTTGAAGTGCATTGAGGAATTTCAAATTTGTTTCAAGTTCAGTCTTTTCTACTTTAATCTTCCTCAAATCATTGATAATGGCACAAAATCTGTCATACACAGTTTTCAGTGGCTCCCCGTCCTTGGCTTTGAATTCTTCAAAGTTATTCATATAACGAGTATGTCGGAGTTGAGTCGCAACTGAAGAGCCAAGCATAATCTTCTCAAGCTGTTGCCACATAAGATTAGGATGAGTTTTGAAACAGTCAATCCTGTTGTAGATAGAGTTTGGCAAAGCTAGCATCAGATTTGCCTTTATATCACGATCAGCTTGATATGCCGACAACTCTTCAGGTGAATATTATTTAGTAGACTTATATAATCCAGAAGCCAACTTGGGTTTTTCAAACGGTCCTTCTGATAAAATAATCATCATGTCATTTCCATTCTTTTGACGTTCAATGAAGTTCAGGAACCGATCTTGCCACTGTGTAAACTCATTTTCATCTATCAGCACTGGTGGACGATTTTCTGTACCCAAAGACATCATAAGATCACTTTTGTAGAACTGAGATTCTACAAAAGAAAACTTGTCAGAATCCATAGCAAAAATCCAGAATAATGCCAAGTCTTGACTGAGATGGCGCAAACTTGAGGTTTGCGTGATAGGCAAGTAGCGCAAACTGAGATTCTCGCGAGCAATATGAGACGAAAACTATTCTTTGCGTGAACAAGTTGTGGCGCAAAGGAGCTTTGCGTAAAGCACTAGTAACGCAAATGTTACTTTGCGTGAGCAGAGGAGACGCAAACTGGAGGTTTGCGTGATAAAGCAGTGGCGCAAACTTGATTCTCGCGATCAGTGAGTGACGCAAACAAGGTTTGCGTGAGCCAAGTAAGACGCAAGATGAACTTTGCGTGATGCGCTGATAACGAGAACTGAACTTTGCGTAAGTAGCTTGAAACGCAAACTGAAGTTCTATCGAACAGAAGGAGATGCAAACGATACTTCTCTTGAGCTGAGGAATACGCAAACTTTACTTCTCGTAAAGCACGGGAGACGCAAAGTTAGCTTTGCGTGAATAACCCAATGCGAAATCCTGAAACACACTAACGCAAAGATTAGAACAACAATATGAACTAGCGCAAACTAGTATGAACTCGCGCAAACCTATATGAACTCGCGCAAACAGTAGATCTAGCGCAAACCGAAGAAAATCAAGTAAAACTAGCAAGATTCGATTATAACCATGAAATTAATCCAACAAAAACACACAGATTTGAACGAAAACAGGTTTCTAACATATTTCAATCAACAAAATCGATTAAAAACCACGAAATCGATATTTCAAGAATGTAACAGTACGCTCAAAACGAGTTTTTTTTTCTTTTAAGAAAATCAACAATTTTCAAAATTGACAATCAAAACTTGTTTTTCTTGCAAATCGATGTGAAACAATAATGTTCTACAATTAAAAACGAGTTCAACAAACCAATTTACAATGAAATTCAATCACAAAACAATCCGAATTTGATGAAAAATCAAGAAAACGAGATTTTCTTGAAAAATTCAAGAAAATCGATCAAATTTTCGATTAATCTACAAATTCAGAAACTAAAACACAATCTCTCAATTCTCTCAAGATTCAGATCGGCTCTGATACCAATTGATAGTCCAAGAATCAACTAAATCCTAGAGAGAGAAAGTAGAGAGAGAGAGCATGAAGCGCAAAGTAGCAATGTATTCAAAGTAAGCGTGAATCCTTACAAACAACCAAGACCAAAGGGACTTAAATACCCTTGGTCAAATACAACAAATAAAACCTATCTAAGTACAGTATAAGACCAAGCCTATAAATACAATGATTACTATAAAATCAGACTTAACAGCAACATCAACTCCAAACCCATTAGTCTCCCGTAAAGACCCACCGTCCAACACGATTTTGGAGTTTTCATTAATCGTAGGGATTATATCACAAAATTATCACAGAAAAAGGAGTCGACGTCCAAACAAGAACTCACATGTTCTTCTTCCAATTGATATCAAACACAAGAAACAACCATTGACGACTACTTTAAGAGAAAAAAATTATATGAAAAAATTAATAACGACAAAGGAAACTACCAAAATAATCATAACCTAATCATTACCGAAATTAAAGAACATTAAATTTCAATCAAATAAAAAAATAACTGTCGGCCTAAAATAAAGGAAAAAAAATACAAAATACAAAAGACTTATATACCCTTTTTAATTAAAAAAATTGGAATAAGCCATGATCAACGCCTGGGATCAGTTTGCATAGTTTGTAATCTTTCATCAGTTTCTAATTGATTATCCCTATATATATAGGGGTTTAATTATTTGAGAACTCTAATTTTTTTGAGATTCATGAGAACTTCTACCTCACAGTTTTGTTTCACATAAAATTTTCTCATCTAAGGGTAGTATTGAATGTAATGGTTAACATATATTTGTTTCACAATGTTAATGCTTCATATGTATTTGGTTCACATTGTGAAACTCTTTTATGTGTATATTTTGTTTCAGAAACATGTCAAAAATGTTTACATTGTGAACCAAGTACATGTGAAATAAATACATGTTAATCAATATTCTAAATCCTAGTATTAGATAAAAAAAATCATATGAAATAGCACATGATGCACTAGTTCTCAAGGTTAACACAATTTCATGGGTTTTCAAAAGAAGGCCCCTATATATATATATATAGCCATAGGTTCATTTGAGAATTGCTAAATGTGTCAGAAGTAGATAAACGATCCTAGCCCTTCCCCTGAAAAATTAACGCTCAAGATTTGAGGGGCTAATTGTGTAGCACCAGATAATTCGGTCGCATTGGAACAATTATGGGGAAGATAAATGGGTAGTTTCGTAACTTTTACAACTAAGCGGTATATGTGCATAAATTAACCCGCGTGATTCACATATGAACTATATGTACATATGTGAACCCATGTGATTCACATATGAACTATTTAACTGATTTATATATGAACAATATATTCATATGTGAATCCGTGTGATTCACATATGAACCCATGTGATTCACATATGAACTATATGTGCATATGTGAACCTGGGTGAATCACATATGAACTATTTTAACTTACATATAAACTATATCTTCATATGTGAATCCGTGTTATTTACATATGAACTATTTAACTGATTCACATATGAACCTGTGTGATTACATATGAACCCGTGTGATTCACATATGAACATATCTGTTGTGGTTTCCGGTTGTTTACACCCTCTTCCTACTCCTACTACTCTCTTCTCTAATTTATTCATCAATCTCCAACAAAATTTTTGGATCAACGATTACAAAAATCCTTAAATTCTCACAAACATGATAACAAATTCATCAACGAACAACATATATATGTTGAGTTGTTTCTCAAAATGTTGAGGAATCTGGAATCATTGTTCACAAATTCATCAACAAACATGAACCTGCCAAATAGAAAGGGAATTTAGCAAAAATACACCAAACTGAAGAACAAGAAGAAGAGATTCAGATCTGATTGCACCGGTAACGAAGAAGATAAACTTACATAAGATTATGAAGATAAATTTACATAATAAAAAATTAGGGTTAGGGCTTGTCAGAAATTGAGTAGATGAAGGTGGTGGCGAGTATGTGGATGTTGGTAGCATTCGTTGAAAGTGGTGCCACTTTTTTCTATTACCATATTACCCTTTCTTTAAAAAAAATTGATCATCTGATCTAAGGGCTAGAATCACTTCTTCACTTCTCGCATATTTAACACTTCTTAAATAAACATCTCTCTAAATATATGTTGTAAAATTTGAAAATGTCTTGATTCATACTTAAGCTTGACTGTTGAAATTATGGGTTTAATAACAAAAATTGACGTATGTAAAACCTGAGATATTTTTATTTTATGTTTCTTCAATTTTATCTTTTCTAAGTGATACACTTTTAATCAGACAATTTTTAGAATATAAACAGAAAATAACTTTAGTGAAAGTACGGGTATTACGGGATACACACTTTTTATTTAATAATTATTTTTTATGCTATTTTATTTTATAATTATTATTTTATGCTATCATTGAAAAAAAAATTATTGGATCATATTGGTTGAGTGGTTGGTAACATTAGTTTTGTTCCTACGTTTTGTTAAAAACGAGGTGGGATTAATGCCCGCACGTTGCTGCGGATGGAAAGAAATATTAAGATCATAAATTTGAGCATGACCAATTATGAGAACAAAACATTTTGTGTCTGTTAGCAGCATGACTATAATTTACAAAATGCCCTATGAGGATAATGTGTGTGTATGATAGGAAGCGAAAATAAATTGGCAAATGGTACATTACATCATTAAACCTAAAAAAAGTTACATTGTTATTAAACATAAATTAAATTATAATAAAAATATGAATTAAACAAATTTTACATCATTATTAAACATAAAATAAATTATGATAAATTACTTTATTAATAAATAAAAAATTGGTGCGTGAATCACCTACGACTATGTGCTTGGATTGATGGGGAAGGCGGAAGGTTTTGGGTTGGAGAAGACACAGTCATTGAGATGCGATGCATGTTAAGGGATCTTTATTTTATGCTTATATAATAAAAATAATTTTTATAATATAACTTTTATTTATTTAAATTAGAAAATGAAAAAGTTATAAATGATCGAAATGTCATTTACTTAACGGTCAGGAGCTAACAACTTTTAGTTTCGAGGACCAAAACATTACGCAAATGCAAAATCGAAAGTCTATTTTGGAATCAACAAATTATGGAGACTAAATCCAAGAGGAAAATAAAACTATAGGGACAAAATCTGTAACTCTACAAACATAGGACTAAATCTAACAGGGAGATAAAACCTCAAAGACCAAATCTGTAATTTACTAAAAACCTCAAGGACCAAATCTATAAGTTACTATTCATCATTCCTGTTAAATGTTAATAGGGAGATAAAACCTCAAGGACCAAATCTGTAAGTTACTGTTCATCATTCCTGTTAAATGTTAATATATATAATTACGACTACACGCTAAACTCTATTTGTTGCATTCTTGATCATGGGGTATTCATTTTGTTATGATTATAGTCCATGTGGTTTACTTTGTTAAAAAATTTGTTAATGCAATTAACACAAGGGGTAGTTTCGTCTTTTTATGTCAAGAAGTGCTAAATATATGGGGAGTAGATAAGTAATCCTAGGCTTCATACAATCAAACGGATTTGATTGGTGTGAATCATATGAACTAATTAACTGATTCACATATTAACCCATAGGTTCATATTCATATGTGAATCAATTAAATAGTTCACATATGAGCTAATCAATGGGTTCACATATAAACATATAGTTCATATGTGAATCACAATGATTCACATATGAATTTGTTTGTCGTCTATTTGTAAAAGTTACAAAAGTACCCCCTCTATCTTCTTCCGACCATGCGAGAAATTATCTGGTGCTTCACAGTCAATGCCGCAAATGTTGACCCGATTAAGGTATAAAATCACTTCTCAACTTCTCATACATTTAGTATTTCTCATTTGAACCTCTCCATATATATATATATATATATATATATATATATATATATATATATATATATATATAGCGGTCTAATCAAATGAGAACTACGTAATCTGTGATAACTGTGGGATCCAATATGAGCCACTCATTTAAGATAATAATTTTTTTATTAAATTAATATAAAAGATTATTTTGGTAATTTGCATATTTTGCAATTAATCAGTTACCTAATATTATGGAAAAATTGATTTCATTCCTTTTAAGCTACCCTATTATTATGGAATATATTTTTTGAAATCCATGATCAAATCTGCCGACTTACCCCCTCGGGTGATAAAGCTTCATCTTCGGTGGCAACCGAGATGTTATCCGCATTGCCAGTGTTAGAGCATAAATCTGTTGGATACAAGATCAAGACTACTGAAGGTCAAAGATTCAAGAGGTCAAAGCTGAAAAGTCAACTCTTAGTGAAAATCAAAGTCTTTGTGTAATAAATTGTCAAAGTCAATGTTTTGTATTTGTACTGTTTTGTTTCCTTGTTTTCTTTTCAATAGATTAATTACGAATTTTGAGTTGAGCGTATCCAGAGAATTTGTAGAGAGAGAAAGAGAAGTCTAGAGAGAGAAAGTTGTAATATTTGGATTGTGAAATTGAAATAAAAAACAGGTAATTGTTAAATCTTGTTTTGTTAATTGAATTGCAATTAGAATCTTGATTTCAAGGACACACAACCAGTCTTCTCGGTATCATATTGTGGTATCATATATGCATAATCGTGAAATCACACTGTATCACAAATTATATCGCAGTGTATCACAGTGTGGTTTGTATCATAATATGTATAATATTAGAGTGTGGTTTGTATCACAGTGTTTACCTTTTCACAGTATGAACGGTGTCGATGTTTTTAGGTATCACAGTGTATTTTCGTTGTTTACAAAATGTATCACAGTTTGTCTTCGTTGTTTTACGAAGGGTATCACAACATTTCTTATTTATTTTCATTATTTTCGTTGTTTACAGAAGGGTATCACAATGTGCATCATATGTTCGTTGGAATAATGTTGGCCGAAAAGAGGAGAGAGAAGATTTAAAAACTAACTAAAATACCATCTAATTAAAATTTTAATTAAAAATACCAAAATTATTGATTTCCTAATTTATCCTCTAATTTGTGGTTTAGATACAATTAAAATATTAACCTAATTAAATTAATTTGAAGACTTGTGAGGGAGAGAGAGAGAGAGAGAGAGAGAGAGAGAGAGAGAGAGAGAGAGAGAGAGAGAGAGAGAGAGAGAGAGAGAGAGAGAGAGAGAGAGAGAGAGAGATTTAAATTCAAAATTAAAATATTGAACTAATTAAAGTAACTAGAATATTCAAGATAAATTACTAAATTGTCCCTTTACTTTATTTTAAAATATATTCTTAATTATCTCAAATTATTGGTTCATATTAGATCTCACGGTTACCACAAACTATTGAGTTATCATTTATTACGTCCACACACACACACACACACATATATATATATATAGACGGAGGTTCAGGGGGAAACCTCATAAAAAAAAACGGAAAACTGAAGAACACTCTGGTAGCTTCATCTGGATGGTATGCACATGTGCATACAGGTAAATTATGTTGTTTTTTGGTTTTTATGCACTTGTGCATATGCACAAATGCATGTTACAAATTATCTGTATACACAAGTGCAAACAGTCCAGATGAAGGGCTACGAGGTGTTCCTCAGTTTTTCGTTTTTTTTAAGGTTTCCCCTAAATCGGACCCTATATATATATACACACACACACACAACCATAGGTTCAAATGAGAAATGCTAAGTGTGTGATAAATAGAGAAGTAATCCTAGCCATTCATACGGTCAAGATCGAATTTGACTGGTCAAATATTGAGTCTTTAACTAGTTAAGAATTACGGCTTTGATTGGTCAAAAGTTGCGGCTATTCCAAAAATAGAAGGACAATTTCGTAATTTTTACAAATACACGGGACAAGTTCATATATGAACTATATGTTCATATGTGAACAAATGTAATTCACATATGGAGTTTTTTAACTGATTCATATATGATCTTTGTGATTCATATATGAACTAATTAACTGATTTACATATGAACTAATCAACTGTAGGTTTATATGTGAATCAGTTGAACTAATTAACAGATTCACATATGAACCTTTGTGATTCATATATGAACTAATTAACTGATTCTCATATGAACCAATTAACCGTATAGTTCATATGTGAATCACATAGGTTCACATATGAACTCGTCCCGCGTATTTTCCGAAAGTACCCCACTATCTACTACAGACCACGCAAGGAATTATCTGATGCTTCACGGTTAAAGCTGTAAATGTTGACCAGATGAAGGGCAAGGATCATTTCTCTATTTCTCACACCCTTAACATTTCTCATTTGAACCTCTCCCTATATATTTATATAGAGGGCGGTTCAAACGAGAACAATAACTAAATAAGAGAATATAAAAACGGTCAAATCATGTGCAAAATCACATAAGATTTTACACTAACGGTCAATACAAGGGTATTTGCAAACTGGCCCACGACCTCAGGTCGCGACCAAAGCCGGATGAATCACATGTGATTTTACACCAGATAATAGTGTAAAATCACATGTGATTCAACTGTTTTCTTATTCTCTTATTTAGTTATTGTTCTCTTATGAACCTCTCTCTTTCTCTCTCTTTCTCTCTCTCTCTCTCTCTCTATATATATATATATATGGTTGGGTTCCGGTGAAAAATTGAGTTAACGTGAGAAGTGGTTATCAACCGTTGGATGCACATTAGGATGAGATGCACCGAGGTAAGATGCAACGTGATGCACCAGATCAATTCCCTTATGAAACGCGATTCATGAGTGGGTTTGAGATTATAAGTGATCAAGGGTTTAGATCCACTTCTCGTGCTTCTCACGTTAACTCAACTTCTCACATGATCCTTCGCCTATATATATATATATATATATATATATATATATATATATATATATATATATATATATATATATAGGGGGCCATTCAAGGGAGAACTAGGTTGTTTGTGATAACTTTGAGATCCAATGTGAGCCATATATTAAATGATAAATTAGGAAATTATTAATTTTGGTAATTTTGTTTGAAATTTTGATTAAAGGGTATTTTAGGTATTTTAAAATTCTTATCTTTCTCTCTCCCCCCTCTCCCTCTCTCTCTTCTCACCTCTCTCATCTCTCCGGCCTCCAGCCTTTGCTGAACCTTATTTTGGCAGATACACAATGTGATAACTAAAAAAGCGACATTGTTAACCAAGATACACAATGTGATACCAAAAAATACATTGTGGTACCAATTATGATACACACTGTGATACCCATTATGATACCCATTGTGAGGTGTAATACTCTGTTATTTCCTCTACTTTTTTCACATCCGTTGTATCATGTGATACCCACTGTGATACCCATTGTAATACCACTATGATACCCATTGTACCCATTGTGATATACATTGTGATACATCTCTGTCGTTACATCTCCAACGTTATATGTGTTACATGTCCGACAAGATCTAGGTTACATCTACTATGATACCATTGTGGGGGAGAGACTGTTTCCCCATTAATGGTGGGAGACGTGAGTTATAAAATACTAAATTAGGGTAAAGTATATTAGGTAACCCGTAGGATTTGAATGAGTCAAATAAGGATTTGATATGTTATAAAAAATCTAAATTGTCAATTTACCAAAATATCCTTTTACTTTATTTAAAAACAATATTAATTATATTAAATGAGTGACTCACATTTGATCTCACGGTTACCACAAAATATCTAGTTCTCATTTGATTAGGCCCCCTATATATATATATATATATACACACACACACACACATACACACATAATGCACCAGTTAACATATCTCCTACCACATCGACCTCTATCTCTAGCCATCACCTCGGCCCCCCTTGACCACAACCATCACTTCGGCACCCCTTACACAAAAGTTGTAAGTGTCTTTGTTCATCCATCTTAACCTGTCTGCCATTTTGTGCACATCCTTATAGCTACACCCCATGTGGCCCCCCTTCCCTCCCTACTAAAGACCCAGATCCAATGACCCAGATCCAAAAGCCGAAGCAGAAATGTTGCTAGGTTTTGGAGATGGCGATGGTCATCTTCTCCGGCAGTCGTAATGCTCCACCTCCTATTTTTCGTCCTCTATAACACCCCTAAAATAAAAAAATAGCAGAAAGTTTAAAACTTCCAAACTCCTTAAATTGAAAACAACTTTAATACATAAATGCACAAAGTTCACCCAAGAAGGAGAAAAAGATATGCATGAGAGTTCTAAACGGGACTATCTAATTCCCAAACATAATTAGAATAGGTTGGGTGTAACTAAAACCACCAAATATGCTATCTTCAAAATCGGATGATGCCTCTAAAGCCATCATAGCGGAGTGTCTACAAAGCCCCCAACGTCACTCCGATCGCACTAAGACCTGAAATACATGTCAATAATAATGTTAGGCTTAACGCCTAGTGAGTTAAAACAATTTATCTCATAAACATAAAACAATACAACTAGAAGATTTCTCTTTAACCACCAATTCCTTCATTTGAAAATCACATTTAAAATCAAAAGGAATAACACTCCAAAACCCACCAGTTTTAAGATGGAATCCAATAATCAGAACACTTTAGATTAAAACCAACATCCAACCCACCCTGAAACAAGTGGATAAGACTCATTCCATAAACCACCCAAATTAAAATCATACTTTGTACCCCAAATCACCAAAATAATAGACAACTCGATACCCAAAACAACAACTTTTGGTGATGGGGGAGACCCATTTCCATTGACTATGGTGAAACACAAGGTAAGCCATGTGTCAATGTTATCAAGTAGCACCTTAAGATCACGATCATGTGTCTAACTCCTATCAAGTTTCCACCACAATACTCAAGGTCTCGGAGCCCGACCCCATACGTGTTAATCTCCATAATACCCTTGACTTTAATGCCTACTTAGGGGGCGTTTGGTTCACAGGATTCCGATGGAATCTGAAGGAATTGATATGATCAATTCCATTGACCAAATTCCTTTCAGGTGTTTGGTTTCCCATAGAATGGAATTGAATTTCACACATTCCATCATTCATGGATTTGGTCATTCCATCATATTTGAGAAGGAATTCAATTCCATTCCATCTCATTTTCTCAAAAAGACAAAACTATCCCCATTTACCTACATCCATATGAACCTCTGTCGACTACCACCGATCGGAACCACCACCAACCACCGTTCTAAACCACCGCCGACTGGAACCACCACCGACCACCGTTCTGAACCACCACCGACCACCGTTCTGAACCACCGCCGACCACCACCGACTACCACCAATCGGAACCACCGTCGACCACCTAATCGGAACCACCGCCGACCACCGTTCTGAACCATCACCGACCACCACCGACCGGAACCATCGTCGACTACTGTTCTGAACCACCGCCGGCCACCATCGATCGGAACCACCGCTGACCACTGCTCTGAACCACCATCGACCACCACCGATCAGAACCACCGCCGACCACCATTCTAAACCACCGTCGACCACCACCGATCAGAACCACCGTCAACCACCACCAACCAGAACCACCGTCGACCACCACCGATCTAAACCACCGCCAACCACCACCGATATGAACAATCGCCAGCCACAACCGTCGACCACCACCAATATGAACCATCGCCAGCCACCACCGATCTGAACAAATGCCATCCACAACCGATCTGGACAACCGTCAACCACCACCACCAATCGCTGATCTGAATCACTGTTAACCACCAATCTAATTCACCACCGATCTGAACCACCGACCTGAACAATGTTAGTTGGATTTTGGTTTTCAAAATTTTCATTAAGGCTATTTTGGTCATTTACTAATATTTCATTCCAATTCCAAAGTTACACTATGTGAACCAAACAGACAGATTCCAATTCCTTTAACAAATTCCCTTCCAATGTCTGGCAACCAAACAGGTGGTCAAACCTGATGACATTCCATTCCAATTCCTTCAAAGTGAAATTCCTTTGACAGATTCCATTCCATCCAAAAACATTCTGCGAACCAAACGCCCCCTTACACAATATAGAGTTACCCCTACAAGTCAATGGTCCTGGGGTCCGACTCCATGCATGTTTATCCCCAAAATACCCCATATGACTTAGTGTCAACTCTACTAGGCCAAAGCCTCAAAACAAGGGTCATGCTGCCAACTCCTCACGAATTTATCACCGTAATACCCAGGGTCCCGGGGTCTGACTCGCAAGAGATCACCTCTACAATACCCACGTTCCTAGAGTCCGAAGTTTCTATTTGCAATTACGATAGTCCGAGAGTCCAACCCTGCAATACCTACGGTCCTAAAGTCCAATCCTACACGGGTTCCTCTCTGCAATACCAAAACTACAACTATCCGTAATCAGGCAATGACCTCAAAATGATAAAATCAAAACTCCTCACTTCCCAAACATGACTGACTCACATGCCTATGGATCCAATGCATTATAATCTAAAATTACATGACACTAGTTAAATGACCAACACACTCAGAACATGTAATTATCCAAACAAATATGCAATAACACAAATCACGTTCAAAGCTCAACATTGAGCCATTTAAACAAGAAAAATGTCCCCCAAACTCATTTGATTTCAAAATAACCCAACAGACCCAAAAACTAACTTGACTATTCAAATAAAGTCAATATAAATCAACATGAGCCAAGAAGGTGTGTTTTCCATACTTTTAAGTAACCAATGGCACCTATAATATGAATAGGCCCATAAACCATCGTTTTGTTGAAGATAAATGGCGAAAGGTTCAAAACCACGTGATTTGTACTTTTAAAAATCCCACTAATCCAATGAAAGGCTTTTATCAAAGATTTACACGCTTATAACAAAAAAAAGGCTCAAGTGCCAAAATTAGAAGTTTATAAGTTGGGTAAAATACCAAAACAACATTTTTCAAGAATCAAACTAATATATTGGCCCAAATTATCCAAATATTCAGGAAACCTAATCCGATCCAAATAAATATCATTTGGAACAATCTTCTAAGATTTATGTCTCAAAATAACCAATAAACACATTATAAACATTCTTTCAAGATTTGAAACCCGAGACATACCAAAATGCACAAAATTCACAGAACACATCAAATATGAAATAAACTCATGGGAATGTGTTCAAAACCCAAAATATAGAAATTTTGACACGTATGTAGTTTTTCAAACCAACTAGAACTCACATTGCTAGATTTATACTAAATCTAGTTTCCACCCGAAGCCTTAAACTTCCTTTGGTGAAGACTTGAGATCCTCAAGCTAGAATTAAATCAAACAACCAGTGGTGGTATAGAAACTTAGGTGACTTGTATAATATTACGAAGTGTCAATTTTTTTTTTCAGAATCGAATAACCCTCCTGAATCAAAACGGTTTCGAGTTATTTGGTTTTTGGGTTAAACGGTTCAATTTCAGCTATTCTTTTACTATTTCGGTTAAAACGTAGCGAATTATACCGTAGTTTTATACATTTTACTTCTAGATAATTAGTTTGAGGCTTTGAGCATATAGAACAATTAACGAATGATCAACTTGTTTATTGTAAAGTTAAAATAACAAGATATTGAGATGGATTTAAGAAAATGATACAAAAGAACTAAATATTTAAATGCCTAATATTCAGATGGATTTAACAACCAATACACAATATATTGAGATTGATTTATTTTCTTTTTCTTTTGAGGGAAAAATCAAATGTATGAGGTTTGGTAAAAATTGAATGGGCTTTTTAAGCATAAAACTATATCATTTGTGGAGGCTAATTAAAAAAAAAAAGGTAAATCCATGTTTTTTAAGTTTTGACTGGGGTCAAAAAGACCCTATTACTTTATATGTTTCTACCATTGCTCATAACACCTCTATTGATCCTACTGATCCTTATCAATGATTTGATGATGACCCAGTCAAGACACTTAGTCTTTTTTAATGTAAATTCTAGGTGATAGTATATTCAACGATTGAGTATGTTCAACGCTCACTGAATGTTCCCTTAGTTATTGAACATAGCTTATCACTCACTGCATGCTCTGTCAATAATGATAGTAAGTTTCTCTCTTAGTGATTTACTTCTTAGTGTTTACTCAGTTACCCTGAAGCTCAGAGCCTTACACTTAAACAAAGAAACTTCAAGCTATGTCGAAGATGTAGATGAAGATAAAGACACGAAGAATCGAAGCGGTTTCAGAAGATCTACCTAATTGAAGAAGTGATGTTGATCAAAGCAAGAAGTCTCAACGAGCGCTAAAGAAAACTTCAGTCTTTTCTCTACCTGAACCAGAATCTTGCGGATCAAGACTTTGTCTCATTCTATCTTTCAAAAGTCAAAACTATGCACCTACATGTCAAAGGTATAGTACAACTAATGCTTTATTGTCTCTTTTCATGCATGACCACTATCCTGGTACACTGTGCATATGTGGCCAAGCCTGCCCAACTCAAGGACATGTAGAACCTACAATCCTCTCCCTGAGTGACACGTGGATAGTACCAATGACATTCATTAATTTCCTCTGGTTTAAATACCTGACAAGACGTCTCTTCTCGGGTGCGCATCTTCAAGAGATTTTCTAAGTGTATTCTTTATGCAAGAGATACTGTGTGGTCCTTTTAAGCTTTGTTTAGAGAATGTAGTGCTATCTCATTTAGCAAAATAAGGTTGTTTTAAAATTAGGTTTTCTAACTTATTTTATTCCACAAACAGTCTGTAAATTAATGTATTGATTCTTCTTATAATCAATAAAAATTTTAAAAGTAAAAGTTTGTGTTTGTATTCAACCCCCCTTCTACAAACCGTAACAACCTTGGGACCAACAAACCCCTCCCTCATTGAAATTACTCTAAAAATTTTGTTGGTCTTGTCAGATTTGTTTGATTTATATAGAATGTAATCATTGTAACCATATGTGATAGGTGAAACTCAATAATAATTGTAACCATATGTGATTTGTGGGAAGTAGAGGGTTTGGGAGTTGGCTGGAATAGTGAACACATAGAATGGAAATAGGTTTGTTATGGATGAAATGAGACGAGGTTGTTGGAGGGCGGAGGTTATTTATCGACTATGTGTCATGAGCTTCTTTTTGTCTGTAAATTCCTTCACCAAACTACATACACAATTGAAAAATTGAATATGAAACACAAATTGCGGGGAAAGAAAAATGTGTTGTAATTTGTAAAGGGATTGTGGGTGTTGATCGGAGCAATGAATCAGGTCGCATAGGGGAAGGTACACATGATAACTGTTTGGGTCAAAATACACGACCATGACAGAGAACATTTATGATACATTTCTCACGACTAACTTTTTATTTCGATGAGGTCCTGTCGACTGTATATATTTACAATTCCTGTCGTCACTTTCGAAAACATAGGTCGAACGTTACTAACGACCTTTGATTGTGTGTTTGTCAAAATCATACGACGGTCGTAAGATTCTTTACTACCACGACTATACTAACATACGACAAAGTGTTAGAGCATAAATATGTTGGATGCAAGATCATAGAAGACTGAAGGTCAAAGTTCAAGAAAGTCAAAGCTGAAAGTCAACTCTCATGTAAATGTCAAAGTCTTGTATAAGTCAATAGTCAAAGTCTTAATTAGTTTTTGTTTACTTTTTATATGCGCGTGTTTCTTAGTTTTATTTTATAGACTTGTGGCTAGTTGTGTAGTACGTAGAGTATCACTTGTAACAGAGATTGTATTCACATAGCTTTATAGAGAGAAAGCTAGAGAGAGAGAGAGAAAGATTGTACGAATTGTGATTTGGAATTGAATAACAGGTTGAGATTAGAATCTGAATTCATCCTATTTGTTTTGTGATTGTTTGAATTAGATAAGAATTTGAATCAGGGACATTAATAATTAGTATCAGAGCAAATCTAATTCAAAATCAAGAAAAATACAGAGTTCGACAAACTGTTCATCGAGTTTGGATTGATTCTGAGTTTTTGTGCGAATTTGTATGTAAATTTGATTTGGTTGTATTCGTTTAGTGTTTTTGATTGAGTTTGTATAGGTTAATTTGAGTTTTGCACTGTAATTGAGATCAAATTTGGAATTTGTACGTGTTTGAGTTCACGAGTCAGTCGCACTGTATTTTGATTCGATTTGTAATAATCCGTGTTCTTTATGGAAATTCATTGTTTGAATTCGATTCTAGATGTATAGGAGAGTGAATTGTCGAAGTTACAGTTCAAAATTCGAAGAATAGATAGGTTTTTGAGCGAATCAGTGTGGTTTTTCATTCAGATCTCAAGAACTCGCAGAGTCGTCAAGAACTCACAGGAAGAACTCGTAGAATCGATGGATTTCGCAGAATATTAGGATTTTGCATAGTTGAATCTGAAAATTTCCTAAGTAAAGGATTCGCATCAGTGTGTGTTGCGAATTATACAGGATTCACATATGTGTCTCTTGCGAATTTCATAGAATTCGCATATCAGTGTGTTAAGAATTCTTCAGAATTCGTATTGGTCTATCTGCGAATTTTCAAGAATTCGCAGAAGCCTAGTTTGCGAAAAGTGTTGAGAAAGTTTTCATAAGGGTAGAATTCGCATAAAGCAGGGTATGAATTCCTCAGAATTCATATCTACCTTCATACGAATTCCTCAGAATTCACTTAAGTGTTTGTTACGAATTCTTTAAGATTTCAAATAATTTTCTAAGTACAAAATTCGTGAGATTCCTGTCTGCGAATTATAGTGTGCGATATCTGAAACTTTTGTTGTCTGCGAATTCTGAATCCTTTGGTGTATGTGAATTCTTGAATTGCTTTTACTTACGAATTTTGATTTTGTTCTATTATACGAATTCTGTGTGCGAATTCTGTGTGTATCACAGTGATTTGCGAATTCCTTGTACTTCTGTGTAGCCTGCGAATTTCTTACTTAGAGAATTTTGGAAATTTCATTTATGAATTTCTTTCTAAGTATTTTTCTGTATTCTTGCTTGATTTCAAATTGGACTAACGATCATTTTCAAGTTTTTATTGAATATTTCTATTAGAGCACATATTTGTTGGATTCAAGATCATAAAGATTGAAGATTAAAGTGAAGCAAGTCAAAGCTGAAAGTCAACTCTCAAGTAAAAGTCAAAGTCAAAGTTGTAATAAGTCAAAGTCAATTTCTTTGTATTTTGTTTTTGTAAGCTTATAGCTTTCTTTAATAGTTTTGTTGCTAGGTATAAATAGTCTTGTTTCTTTGTAATTTGAAGAGAAAGAAGTCATATTGTATCAGATTCCAGATTTGCAGAGAGAGTTTTAGAGAGAGAAAGAGATTTGTAGAGAGAGAAAGTGATTCAATAGATTTGTAATTGAATCTTGTGGTTTAATCAAAACAGGTAATTGATAAATCTTATTTTTGTGTTTGATTTAGATTAGAACTTGAACAGATGAATTAAAGAAATGTTTGAGTCAGAAATTTCAAAGTTAGAGAATTGTTTGAAGATCAACGGATAATTGTGAAAGAAGGATGCAAAGTTAAAGATTTCTGAAAGATGTGCTGATTTTACTGAAGTTTTCTTTGAAGATACTTTGCTAAAGCAATTGAATCTAATTCTGAAGATAATTTCTTTCCGAAGTCTGAAAGAGTTTTGAGATAGTTTTGGGGAGATTGTTGAAGATTGTTTCTTTCCTTGTTGGGGAAGATTGTTAATATTTTTAAAATACAGTCTTGTGAAGAATACAATCAAAGAAAGGGGAGATTACAATGTTTGTGTTTAAAGAAGAAATTTGTTACAAAAAGGAAAAGATTGTCCAGATTGATATGAAAAGGGGAAATTGCTTTGCTCAATCTTGTTGAAGATGATCTTGAATCTAAAGGGGAAGATTGATTTGCAAAATCTTTCAAAGATGATCTTGAATCCAAAGGGGGAGATTATTAGAGCATAAATATGTTGGATACAAGATCATGAAGACAGAAGGTCAAAAGTCAAGAAGTCAAAAGCTGGAAAGTCAAATCTCAGTGAAAGTCAAAGTCAAAGTTTTGTTGTTTTAGTGTAATGTTGTATGGTATAAATAGTTTGCCTTTGTAAGTAAGGTGTGTGTAACATTAGGTGATTCATTGTACACGAGAGCAGATTAGAGAAAGAAGTCATATTGTATCAGATTCCAGATTTGCAGAGACAGTTTTAGAGAGAGAAAGAGATTTGTAGAGAGAGAAAGTGATTCAATAGATTTGTAATTGAATCTTGTGGTTTAATCAAAACATGATGACATCAAGAGAAGCTCTCGCAATTGGAACCGACGTTAAACCACCGATACTCTTCAAGGGAGAGTATGAACAGTGGAAAGACCGGTTCATGGATTTTATTGAAAGACACGAATTGGGTGATCTTATCAAGAAATCTTTGACAGAAGGAATCATGACAATTCCCATGAAGACTCGTACTGTTGGAGGTGAACAGAGAGAGTATCCTTTACCACAAGACGAATTTACTGAAGAGCAGTTAAAAAGAAGAAATGTTGATAGACCGGCAAAAACTTACATTCTTCAAGGCATCCCAAATGAAATCTATGTCAAAATTGATAGCTACAGGCAAATAAATGTGGGATCAACTGGAAAAGATGATGCTCGGATCGAAGATCGGCAATCAACTTAAGATTTCCAATTGCCTCAACAACTATGAGGAGTTTAAAGCTAAAGAAGGAGAATGTCTGGAAACTACTTATGACAGATTTGTGACCTTGCTGAATGAGTTAAGCAAGAACAAGGTCAAGAAGTCACAAATTGAGTTGAACGTCAAGTTTCTCAGCATTCTACAGCCTGAGTGGAAAAGATTTACAAGACAGATGAAATAGATGAAAGATCAGAATGAAATCCCACTTCATGAAGTGTATGAAACTCTAAGGCAAAATGAAGAAGAGGTAGATGAGATCAAAGCGGAGAAGAAAAAGGATGATAAAGCAATTGTTGATCCGATTGCTCTTGTAGTGAAGAAGAAGTCGGTGAGCTTGAAGAAGAAAAAGAAAGTGATAATTTCTGAATCAGAAGAGGCTGAAAGTGAGGATAACTTTGATTTTGATGATTGTGAGAATCTGAAGCAAGCTATGCTTATGTTGACTAAGGCTTTTCAAAAGAATCTCTACAAAAAGCCAAGCTCAAACAGTTAGAGATATTCATCTGGTTCCAGAAATTATGAACATAAAGAGAAAGTTGAAGGAAAAAGAATTGAGGAAAAGAGATTTGATGAGAAGTCGTACAAAGCAGAAGAGAAGAAACAACCATAATCTACCAAGTGCTACAACTGTGGTAAGCTTGGACATTTTGCAAAAGATTGTCGAAAGCCAAAAATCCGAAATTCAGAGTACTACAAAAACAAGATGCTTTTGGCAAAGCAACAGGAGCTGGAAAAGCACTGATGGTTGAGGATGATTATTGGCTAGATCATTCAGATGAAGAGGTTGAGAAAGAAGAGACAGCTCATATTTTCCTAATGGGAAAGATAGTGCATGAAGCAAAAGATGAAGCAGAATATGATGAAGAAGAGAATGAAGAGGTATGTGATATGACTGAATCAGATTTTTTAAATCAAATGCATGCTATGATGACTAAACTCCAAGAATTAGAGTCTAAACTTAAGCGTGAAAAAGGTGTTAATAAAGATAAAAACCAATCAATACGGAAACTTAGCAATGATATTGCTGAGAAAAATGTTTTGATTGAAGCTTTACATAAAAACATTGACACCAACACGAAAGAGAAGACTATAATCCACAAAGAGTTATCTGAAACTGTTTCAAAGTATAGACTGTGTGAGTTTGAATCAAAAGAGCTTAATGAAATGTATTCTTCACTTTCAAAAGAGAACAAATCTTTACTTGACAAAGTGAATGTTTTGGAAGGGAAATTATATACTTTGGGTCAAACTGAACAAACCATTCATCTAAACAAACCCAAAGAGAACAAAGAGTGTTGGGGACTCGGTTATGAGAATCCACACTATCTTAAAAAGGGTATATCAGAAGTGCCTGCTCTTTATGATTTTGGATTTCTAAAACTGGCACCACAATATCCTGAACTTCATGTTGAGTGGACTAAACTATCTGAAGAGGATGAAGCTAAGGAATTCGAGAAAAGAAAGAACACAACTAAAGTTCAACTTGCATTTCGATATGAGAGGTTGAATAATAGTTAAAGTTCTGATAAATCAAAATTTCTTTCTGATGATTATTTTGAGAGTTACTCTTCAAAAGAGTTGGAGGCAAAACCTATCGAAGGTAAAATTTACGTTCCTCCTCTCGTGTTAGAAAGTAAAATTTCTGAACTCGAGAATACTTTGACAGAAGAAAGAATTTTGATGGATTTAGAACAAACTGTGTTCTTCACTGTGTTGAAAAATTCTGATTTTTCTAACTCTTCTAAGGCTTCAAATTATGATGATATGTCTAGTTTACTTAATGATGGGTTTGATTTCCTAAACTCTGATGGTGATTTATATGACTGTATTGCTCTATTTGATTTTAATGCTAAACTTCCTGATCATTCATCTTTGTTAATAGTTCTTTTGGATTACCAAGTGTTTACGAAAAAGGTGAAACATCAACGAAAGTTGATAAATCATTTACTGTGAAAACCAAAGTTGCCAAAGGTAAGAAGAAGAAATCTGGGCATTCACAGAAATAGATCACCACTGGTAAGCCAAAGAAGAAGCATTCGTTTGATTCTCACCGTTCTAACTCTGAAGTTTCAAAATTTTCAGATGTGAAAAAGAAAAGGCATGGAGTTAAGTCTGAGTGGCAACCTAAGAAGAAGATGTGCGAGACTAAGAAATCATCTTCTATTTCTGATTGTAATAAAGATACTGATAGTAATGATGATGTAATTGTGAATGTTGCTTTTTCAAAACCAAAACTTGTAACACCTTACAAGAGATATTCTATCAAGCAATTATTCCAGTTATCTTCGTTTACTAGAAAGTTTTCTGATTATAATAAGAATGGTTTTGGGTCTCGAAAATATTCTACTGATTGGTTTGGCACATATCATGTATATTCTTATCGCTCTTATGTTTCGAATGTTGTTCAAAAAGTCAAAGGGTCCATTTACAAATGGATGCCAAAATCATGCAATAACCTGCCAGGACCCAGATATAAATGGGTACCAAAACCAAAAGATGAATCTGTGATGCAGGTATCTGAAGTTAAAGTGGAGTAAGAGAACTAAGGCTTCTAGATACTACAGTTCAGGACCCACACTTCATTGCTAAAAGAGATGATATTCCCGGGCTGATATGAGGATGTACTCCGATACTCAAAAGAGGAAATCAACCTTCAAGGGGGAGTGCATTTTTTTTCTTCTGAAATATGCATTTGAAAGATATAATGATCTACATTCCAGGGGGAGTAGTGAATCTATCATGAGCTTTTTCACTGACAAATATTAGATGCATATTTTTAAGGGGAATAAAGAATTATCACTTTTGATTACTTCTGATCAAAACTCGTACATTCAATGTTTTACTGCTTTATGTCATTTTATCTTTTCAATAAATTTGTGAATAAAGTCGCTTTGACATGACTTTGAGATTTTTGCAGATTGAGAGAAGCTATCAAGATCATATCATGATGATTTTAAGCTTTACTTCATGAGATTTAAGATTGAACGACAAAGGTTAAATTTCTTATCTTAATCTCATATATGGTTGAAAGAAGGACGACTTTCAATCATAGAAAACATGTTCTTAAATTTTCAAACCACTTCTCGATTCTTAAATCGATTTCATGAATTGGAAGTGAGATTTTTAAATGTTTTCATTTTACTTGTGCTTAACCGATTAACAAACCGTGTGTTTCCAATGATAAATACTTGTGTATTGTCTTTTCTATATACTTTCAAGTATTCACACACACCGGTTTGATTTTTTGTTTTAAAATGTTCTTACCATGTCTCAAATTTGAAACATATTTTTCGATGGTAAGACACCTCGGTTGCACTTCAATGGATTTTGAGCGTTAATTCATTTCGAAACGTTCTTTCAAGAATGTCTATATTTTGATTCATATGGACAATATCCATTATTCTTGACCATAAGCCTTAACTGATATATCATTTCTTATCTGATCATTTTTCATACAATGTCATATTTTTAAACAAGTCTCTTGCATTCATATTCATTCATTCATTCATTTAATTTACTTGTTTGAAAATACTTCATTGTTTCAAATGCTCAAATTGTCATGATTACATCTATGAGCATACACATATCTGACCCATGTTTTCCATGTCTTAATTGTTCAAGTTAAACTATCTTGATCAACATCGGCTTTATAGGACAATACGTGGTTCTTTGTGCTAGGACTTAAATGAACTTCTATGGCTTCACGTTAACCAGTGTATCCTACCCGAAAAGTTAATCCATAGTGATTGAGTGTGAGGAGTCGAAAAGAAATGAGTGTGGTTTGTGTGACGATGTAAAATGTAAATGAGAGTTTGGTTAGATGTGCGCTCAATGTTAAAAAGAAAGAGGGTTAGAGAACAGAGTAAAAGAATATCAGGCTCTGCACCAACTACTCTGAGCCGGGCAACCACATTACTAATGCTTCACAATTCTTTGGTGAACATTATTGAAACAGGCAAATAGCCCATGCCAACTCTTGATTATAACCCCACCAGCCACTCATTTTCTTCTTAAGAAGAAAATGTTTCATATTTTCAAGAGGACGCAACACATTATCTATCTGGTTTTCATATGAAAAATCTGGATATTGAAAAAGAAGGAAGTCTGCCCCACCTTCGCACTTCAATCATTCACATTGAGTCTGTGTTTATCTACTGTTGTCTCAGTGGTTTACACAATGTTGAGCCTTATAAAAGCAATCATCAAATGACTTAATTCTTTCTACACTTGCACGAACACACAAGGAATTTGTTTTCTTGTCATAACATTCATAGAAATTGCCTTTGTGGTGTTTTGATGATTGGATGGAAGCCTTGGGGGAGTGAACATCAAAAAGCTCATTTCCTATGTGTATCCATTACACACAGTAACTTCGTGTTACTGACAGGCATATTAACTGATTCATTGGTTGATTCTGGTGTTACATTTCTAATTTGTATGGATTTGAAACGATCTGGATGAATACCTTATTTTGGATCGATGGTGAATCAGAGGCCCAGTTCAAATGATCAGTGGTCAGAATTGATAACGACATTTCTTGGAATAAGTTTTGATCATATCGATGCTCGAATCATCAAAAAGGGAGAGAAGGTTCAAGAAATGTGAACGAAGGTACAAGTAATGAGAGAGTTGATAAAGAAAAGTTCAGAAAATGGCAAAGGTTGAAAGTTTCAAAGACTTCAGAATTGTTGAGGATCTTATTGAAATTTTATTTGGAGATAATTTGCTGAAGCAATCAGAGAATGCTGTTATTCTTGAGGATCAAATTTTGAGGAAGATTGCTGTAAGTTTTTGTGTGTTTCCAAAGATAAATACTTGTGTATTTTCTTTTCTATATACTTTCAAGTATTCACACACACCGGTTTATTTTTTTTTTAAAATGTTCTTACCATGTCTCAAATTTGAAACATATTTTTTGATGACCGCTTGCACTTCAATGAATTTTGAGCCTTAATTCATTTTGAAACGTTCTTTCAAGAATGTCTATATTTTTATTCATATGGACAATATCCAATATTCTTGACCATAAGCCTTAACTGATATATCATTTCTTATCTGATCATTTTTCATACAATGTCATATTTTTAAACAAGTCTCTTGCATTCATATTCATTCATTCATTCATTTAATTTACTTGTTTGAAAATACTTCATTGTTTCAAATGCTCAAATTGTCATGATTACATCTATGAGCATACACATATCTGACCCATGTTTTCCATGTCTTAATTGTTCAAGTTAAACTATCTTGATCAACATCACCTTTATAGGACAATACGTGGTTCTTTGTGCTAGGACTTAAATGAACTTCTATGGCTTCACGTTAACCAGTGTATCCTACCCGAAAAGTTAATCCATAGTGATTGAGTGTGAGGAGTCGAAAAGAAATGAGTGTGGTTTGTGTGATGAGGTAAAATGTAAATGAGAGTTTTGTTAGATGTGCGCTCAATGTTAAAAAGAAAGAGGGTGAGAGAACAGAGTAAAAGAATATCAGACTCTGTACCAACTACTTTCTGAGCCGGGCAGCCACATTACTAATGCTTCACAATTCTTTGGTGAACATTATTGAAACAGGCAAATAGCCCATGCCAACTCTTGATTATAACCCCACTAGCCACTCATTTTCTTCTTAAGAAGAAAATGTTTCATATTTTCAAGAGGACGCAGCACATTATCTATCTGGTTTTCTTATGGAAAATCTGGATATTGAAAAAGAAGGAAGTCTGCCCCACCTTCGCACTTCAATCATGCACATTGTGTCTGTGTTTATCTACTGTTGTCTCAGTGGTTTACACAATGTTGAGCCTTATAAAAGCAATCATCAAATGACTTAATTCTTTCTACACTTGCACGAACACACAAGGAATTTGTTTTCTTGTCATAACATTCATAGAAATTGCCTTTGTGGTGTTTCGATGATTGGATGGAAGCCCTGGGGGAGTGAACATCAAAAAGCTCCTTTCCTATGTGTATCAATTACACACAGTAACTTCGTGTTACTGACAGGCATATTAACTGATTCATTTGTTGATTCAGGTGTTACATTTCTAATTTGTCTAGATTTGAAACGATCTGGATGAATACCTTATTTTGGATCGATGGTGAATCAGAGGCTCAGTTCAAATGATCAGTGGTCAGAATTGATAATGACATTTCTTGGAATAAGTTTTGATCATATCGATGCTCTAATCATCAAAAAGGGAGAGAAGGTTAAAGAAAAGTGAACGAAGGTACAAGTAATGAGAGAGTTGATAAAGAAAAGTTCAGAAAATGGCAAAGGTTGAAAGTTTCAAAGAGTTCAGAATTGTTGAGGATCTTATTGAAATTTTATTTGGAGATAATTTGCTGAAGCAATCAGAGAATGCTGTTATTCTTGAGGATCAAATTTTGAGGAAGATTGCTGTAAGTTTTTGTGTGTTTCCAAAGATAAATACTTGTGTATTTTCTTTTTTATATACTTTCAAGTATTCACACACACCGGTTTAATTTTTTTTTTAAATTTTCTTACCATGTCTCAAATTTGAAACATATTTTTTGATGCCCGCTTGCACTTCAATGAATTTTGAGCCTTAATTCATTTTGAAACGTTCTTTCAAGAATGTCTATATTTTGATTCATATGGACAATATCCATTATTCTTGACCATAAGCCTTAACTGATATATCATTTCTTATCTGATCATTTTTCATACAATGTCAGATTTTCAAACAAGTCGCTTGCATTCATATTCATTCATTCATTTAATTTACTTGTTTGAAAATACTTCATTGTTTCAAGTGCTCAAATTGTCATGATTACATCTATGAGCATACACATATCTGACCCATGTTTTCCATGTCTTAATTGTTCAAGTTAAACTATCTTGATCAACATCGGCTTTATAGGACAATACGTGGTTCTTTGTGCTAGGACTTAAATGAACTTCTATGGCTTCACGTTAACCAGTGTATCCTACCCAAGAAGTTAATCCATAGTGATTGAGTGTGAGGAGTCGAAAAGAAATGAGTGTGGTTTGTGTGACGAGGTAAAATGTAAATGAGAGTTTTGTTAGATGTGCGCTCAATGTTAAAAAGAAAGAGGGTTAGAGAACAGAGTAAAAGAATATCAGGCTCTGCACCAACTACTCTGAGCCGGGCAACCACATTACTAATGCTTCACAATTCTTTGGTGAACATTATTGAAACAGGCAAATAGCCCATGCCAACTCTTGATTATAACCCCACCAGCCACTCATTTTCTTCTTAAGAAGAAAATGTTTCATATTTTCAAGAGGACGCAACACATTATCTATCTGGTTTTCATATGGAAAATCTGGATATTGAAAAAGAAGGAAGTCTGCCCCACCTTCGCACTTCAATCATTCACATTGAGTCTGTGTTTATCTACTGTTGTCTCAGTGGTTTACACAATGTTGAGCCTTATAAAAGCAATCATCAAATGACTTAATTCTTTCTACAGGTTCAAGAAATGTGAACGAAGGTACAAATAATGAGAGAGTTGATAAAGAAAAGTTCAGAAAATGGCAAAGGTTGAAAGTTTCAAAGACTTCAGAATTGTTGAGGATCTTATTGAAATTTTATTTGGAGATAATTTGCTGAAGCAATCAAAGAATGATGTTATTCTTGAGGATCAGATTTTGAGGAAGATTGCTGTAAGTTTTTGAAGATACAAAGCTTATCAAAGAAGGGGAGAATGTCAATTTTTCATATTAATAGGGGGAGAATGTTGATTGCTTGAGAAGATCTTTTTATTACAAAGGGGGAGAAGATTCAAATTGAGCTTAAAGAGAGAAGATTGAATTGCAATATCTTTTTAGAGATTATCTTGATCCAAAGGGGGAGAATGTTAGAGCACATATTTGTTGGATTCAAGATCATAAAGATTGAAGATTAAAGTGAAGCAAGTCAAAGCTGAAAGTCAACTCTCAAGTAAAAGTCAAAGTCAAAGTTGTAATAAGTCAAAGTCAATTTCTTTGTATTTTGTTTTTGTAAGCTTGTAGCTTTCTTTAATAGTTTTGTTGCTAGGTATAAATAGTCTTGTTTCTTTGTAATTTGAAGAGAAAAAAGTCATATTGTATCAGATTCCAGATTTGCAGAGAGAGTTTTAGAGAGAGAAAGAGATTTGTAGAGAGAGAAAGTGATTCAATAGATTTGTAATTGAATCTTGTGGTTTAATCAAAACAGGTAATTGATAAATCTTGTTTGTGTGTTTGATTTAGATTAGACCTTGAACAAATTTGGGAATAACAATTTCAAATAACAGGATGACTTCAAATGATGCTCTTTCGATTGGTACGGATGTAAAGCCCCATGTTCTGTTTAAAGAGGAGGACGAGCAATGGAAGGACATATTCTTAGACTTTATTGAACGACACGCAAATGGGGAAAACATTTTGTTGTCAATTACTGAAGGTCCTATGATTCCTCCCACAATGGAGATACCGGATGATGAATCTTTAGATAGTGAGGATGGAGATGAGGACAGGGTGAGAAAGACTAAGACAGTTCCTAAGGATTTTGCCCAGTACAATGACGAACAGAAGAGCAGATTTAAAGCTGATAAGCAAGGCAGATCTCTTCTACTTCAGAGTATCCCAAATGAGATCTATATAAAGATCGACAGCTACAAAGCAAACGCCAAAAAGATGTGAGATCTGTTGCAAAAGATGATGATGGGTTCTAAAATATGAAACCAGATCAAAGTAGCCAACTGCATTAACAGCTACGAGGAATTTAAAGCTAAAGAGGATGAAACCCTTGAGGATATATATGAACGATTTGTTCTTCTTCTAAATGAGCTTTCAAATAATAAGGTCAAGAAGAAGAAAATCGAGAACAACGTCAAGTTCCTCAGCATTCTGCAACCCGAGTGGATGAAGCACACTCGTAGGATGAAGCAGATGAAGGATTTAAGTGACATACCCCTCCATGAAGTCTATGATACATTGAGACAAAATGAGGAGGAGGTTGAAGAGAAAAGGAGTGAGAAGAAAAAGAAAGCTGAGAAGGTTGCTGATTGTTAGAGCATAAATATGTTGGATACAAGATCATGAAGACCAGGAGTTAAAGTACAAGAAGTCAAAAGCTGGAAAGTCAACTCTCAGTGAAAGTCAAAGTCAAAGTGTAATAAAAGTCAAAGTCAATGTAATGTTTTGTTTTATTTTTGTTTCCTTGTTTTAGATAGTACGTATAAATAGTTTTTGTTTTCTTGTTGAATTAGACAGATGACTAGAGATATTGTATGCGTATCCTTAGAGAGAGAGTTTTAGAGAGAGAAAGAGATCTTTAGAGAGAGAAAGTTACAAACTGAGTTGTAATTGTTTGATATTAATAATTGAATTGAAACAGGTAGATAATGAATCTTGTTTGTTAATTGATTTGTGATTAGAAACTTAAATCAGGGACAAACAATTGGTATCAGAGCAGGTTCAATTGAAATCAAATCAAGAAAACCGAAGTCGACACTGTGTTCGTAAAGATTAGATCAATTTTGAGTTCTTGTGCGATTTAGAGTCTGTAATTGATTGAAATAAGTTTGTATGATGTATTCGATCGAGTTTGTATAGTTTGGTTCACAAATTGCACTGTAATTTTCACGAATTTTTTGTTTTTGTAGAGTTCGAGTAACACGAGTTCTGTGCACTGTTCTTTGAATCAAATTGTATTACAATGTGTTTTAGATTGAAATTAGTTGCTAGTTTTTGGTTCTAGGGGTGTTTGTGGTTAGTTTGTCGAAGTTTCAGATCGAAATTTGAGATCTAGATGTGTTTTTAGTCGATTCAGAGGTGTTTTTATTAGAAAACTCAAGAACTCGCAGACTTATTCAAGAACTCGCAAGACTCATATCAAGAACTCGCAGAGGATCAAGATTTCGTAATCGTTGAAAGAATTCACAGAAAACCTCAAGAATTCGTTGGAATCATCAGATTTCGCTTAGTAATTTCTGAAAAATTCTTAAGGACAGAATTCGCAGTCCTCTGTATTGCGAAATCCAAAGCATTCGTAATTATCTCTATTGCGAATTGTCAAGAATTCGCTTTACTGAGTGTTGAGGATTCTTAGAATTCGCAGAAGGTGCTTTTACGAATTTCACAGAATTCGTATAAGAGTTGCTTACAAAAAGTTCTTTATCAAAATATTTCATAAGTACAGAATTCGCGGAGGTCATGTTTGCGAAAAGTGTTTGAAATTTTTTTCCAAGGACAAAATTCGTTAATGTGAGTGTTACTAATTCCTGTGCATTGCGAATTCTGTGATTGTCTTCATAGCTTGTGAATTCTGTTTGTTTCTTAAAGCTTGTGAATTCTAATTCCTATCCTGCGAATTCCTTGTGCTTTTAGTGTACATTGCGAATTCTTTGTTGTTCTAAGTGTAGATTGCGAATTCTAGACTTAGTGAATTTTAGAAATTTCTTTGTCTAGTTCATTTCAGTGTTATTTTGTATTCTTGTGATTTCTATTGGACTAACGGTCAATTTCAAGTTTCTTATTGCATATTTTTCTAAACAGGATGACATCACGAGAAGCTCTCCCTATTGGAACAGACACAAAGACACCGGTACTCTTCAAGGGAGAGTATGAGCAGTGGAAAATCGATTTTTGGATTTAATTGACATAAATGATTTGAGGGATTATATCAGACAGTCATTGGAGGAAGGTGTTATGGAAATTCCAACAAAGACTCGTACTGTTGGAAATGAGCAAAGAGAGTATCCACTTCCACCTGAAGAATACACAAAAGAACAGACAAAAAGAACAAAAGTTGATAGACTGGCAAAATCTTTCATTCTTCTAGGCATCCCAAATGAGATATATGTGAAAATTGACAGCTATAAGGCTACAACTAAGGAAATGTGGGATCAACTGGAGAAGATGATGCTTGGATCAAAGGTTGGGAACCAGCTTAAAATATCCAACTGCCTCAATAACTATAAAGAGTTCAAGGCTAAGGAAGGTGAATCACTGGAAGCTACTTATGATAGGTTTGTGACGTTGTTGAACGAGCTCAGTAAGAACAAAATGAAGAAGTCACAAATTGAGCTTAATGTCAAGTTCCTTAGCATCTTGCAACCTGAGTGGAAGAGATTTACAAGGCAAATGAAGCAAATGAAGGACTTGAATGAAATTCCACTCCATGAAGTCTATGAAACTCTTAGACAAAATGAAGAAGAGGTTGATGAGATTAAGGATGAGAAGAAAAAGACTGAGAAGGCGGTTGTTGATCCAATTGCTCTTGTTGTTAAGAAGAAGTCTGTTAGTTTAAAGAAGAAGAAGAAAGTTGTATTTTCTGATTCTGAAGAAGCAAATAGTGATGATAACTCTGACTCTGACGACTGTGAGAACCTGAAACAGGCTATGCTGATGCTGACGAAAGCTTTCTAGAAAAAGTTCTACAAAAAGCCTGGTTCAAATAGTCAAAGATATTCTTCTGGATCTAAGAACTATGAGCACAAAGAGAGAGTTGAAGGAAAGAGATTGGAAGAAAAGAAGCCTGAGGAAAGGAAATATAGAGTTGAAGAGACAAAGCAGTCAGGATCGAGTAAATGCTACAACTGTGGCAAATTGGGTCATTTTGCTAAAAATTGCAGAAAGCCCAAAGTCAAGAATTCTGAGTATTACAAGAATAAAATGCTCTTGGCCAAACAACAAGAGGCTGGTAAGGCATTAATGGCAGAGGAGGAGTTCTGGCTCGATCACTCAGATGAGGAAGTTGAGAAAGAAGAGACAACTCATATTTGCCTAATGGGAAAGATAGTGAATGAAGCTGGAGATGAAGCAGAATCTGATGCAGAGGACAACGAAGAGGTATATGATATGACTGAATCGGATTTTTTAAATCAAATGCATGCTATGATGGTTAAACTCCAAGAATTAAAGTCTAAACTTAAGCGTGAAAAAGGTGTTATTAAAGAAAAGAATCAATCTATACAGAAACTTAACAATGATATTGCTGAGAAGAATGTATTGATTGAAGCATTACATAAAAACATTGACACCAACGCGAAAGAGAAGACTATAATTCACAAAGAATTATCTGAAACTGTTTCAAAATATAGATTGTGTGAGTTTGAATCAAAAGAGCTAAATAAAATGTATTCTTCGCTTTTAGAAGAAAACAAATCTTTACTTGAAAAAGTGAATGTTTTGGAAGGAAAAATATATACTTTGGGTCAAACTGAACAAACCATTCATCTAAATAAACCCAAAGAGAACAAAGAGTGTTGGGGACTCGGTTATGAGAATCCACACTACCTTAAAAAGGTATATCAGAAGTGCCTGCACTTTATGATTTTGGATTTCTAAAACTGGCACCACAATACCCTGAACTTCAAGTTGAGTGGACTAAACTATCTGAAGAAGATGAAGCCAAGGAATATGAGAAAAGAAAGAACATAACTAAAGTTCAACTTCCATTTCGTTATGAAAAGTTGAATAATAGTTATAGTTCTGATAACTCAAAATTTTTTTCAAATGACTATTTTGAGAGTTATTCTTTAAAAGAGTTGGAGGCTAAACCTATCAAAGGTAAGCTTTACGTACCTCCTCTCGTTTTAGAAAGTAAAATTTCTGAACTTGAGAATACTCTATCAGAAGAAAGAATTTTGATTGATCTTGAACAAACTGTTTTTTCTACTGTGTTCAAATATTCTGATTTTTTTTAAAATCACCAAGGCTTCAAAATCTGATGATGTGTCTGGTTCACTTGATGATGAGTTTGATTTCTTAAACTCTGATGGTGATTTAGATGAATGCGTTGCTCAATTTGATTTTAATGCTAAACTTACTGATCATTCATCTTTTGTTATTAATTCTTTTGGATTACTGAGTGTATATGAAAAAGGTGAAACATCAACGAAAGTTGATAAATCAGTTCCTGTGAAAACCAAAGTTGCCAAAGGTAAGGAGAAGAAATCAGGGCATTCATAGAAACCGATCATCACTGGTAAGACAAAGAAGAAGCATTATGTTGATTCTCACAGGTCTAACTCTAAAATTTCAAATGTTTCAGATCTGAGAAAGAAAGAGCTTGGAGTTAAATCAACATGGCGACCACAACAGAAAGTTGATGAGAAGGCAAAATTAGTTTCTGAATCATCATGTAATAGGAATACTAATAGTCCTTCAGATGTAATTGTGGATATTGCTTTTAATAAACAAAAACTTGTAATTCCTTACAAGAAGTATTCTATAAAGCAATTATTCCAATTATCTCCGTATACTAGAAAGTCTTCTAATTATCATTGGAATGATTTTGCTTCTCGACAAAATTCTGTTGATTGGTTTGGCACATATCATGTATATTCTTATCGTTCCTATGCTTCAAATGTTTTTCAAAGAGCAAAAGTGTCCATTTTTAAATGGATACCAAAATCTACTTGTGCTAACACTGTAGGACCCATATATAAATGGGTACCTAAACCTCTTGTTTCGTGATTTTCTCATGTGCAGACCCATCATATGTGGTACTTGGATAGCGGCTGTTCCAAGCATATGACCGGGCAAAAGGATTTATTATCTAATTATACAGAGAAATTCAGTGGAAATGTACGATTTGGAAACGACCCGTACTCACCGATCTTAGGATTTGGTGACATCATTCAAGACAACATAACGATTACGAAGGTCAGCTATGTTGAAGGATTAGGACACAATCTGTTTAGCATTGGCCAGTTTTGCGACAAAGGTTTAGAGGTAAATTTCAAGGCTAAGAGTTGCTCGGTGTGTACCGAAGACGACAAAGAACTCTTAGTTGGTACTCGCAAGTCAAACCTCTACACAATCAATTTATCAAAGGTCCAGACTGACAATCAGGTGTGTCTACTTTCAAAAGCCTCGATGCAACAAAGCTGGCTATGGCATCGACGACTCTCTCATCTGAATTTTCGTTACGTAAACAAGCTGGTCAGTGGAAAGTTAGTGCATGAACTTTCTGAGCTCAAGTATGTGAAAGAACAATTGTGTGCAGCGTGTGAAAAAGGGAAGATGAAGAGAGCTCCACATAAACCAAAGCCTGAACCTAGTAGCAGTTCTCCATTAGAGTTGTTGCATATGGATCTCTGTGGTCTGATGCGAACGCAAAGCTTAGGCGGAAAGAAATATGTTCTAGTTATCATGGATGACTATTCGCGATACACGTGGGTCAAATTTCTACGTTCAAAAGATGAGACGCCCGAAGTACTCATTACATTTCTGAAGACGACCCAGGTGAATCTGCAGAAACCAGTCAAGCTTCTAAGAACTGATAACGACACAGAGTTTAAAAACAAAACTGTTGAAGAGTATGTCGAATCGGTTGGGATATCACATAAATACTCTGCTGCTCGTACGCCAGAACAGAATGGAGTAGTCGAAATGCGAAATCGAACGCTAGTCGAGGTCGCTCGCACTATGCTTAGCCAATCAGACTTAACTCTATTTCTGTGGGCAAAAGCTGTTTCGACTGCGTGCTTCACTCAAAACCGTTCCATGATACATCGCAGATTTCAAAAGAATCCATATGCTTTGATCAACAAACGAACACCGACTATCAAAATTTTCATAGATTTGGGTGTAAGTGTTTTGTGCTAAACGACAGAGAGAGTCTGAACAAGTTTAGTGCTAAGGAAGATGAGGGCATCTTAATTGGATATTCTTCTACATCTGCTGCATACCGAGTATATTTGAAGAAGTCGAAGACTGTTATCGAGAGCGTAAACGTCACATTCGATGAGGAGATGGCTTCTGAACAAGTTAGTTCAGAACCCATGATAACCGGAGTGTTAGCTTCTGGGGAACTCAGTTCAGAACCTGTATCTGATTTAGATCTTTTATTTGAACTGTTTTATGGTGAATTTCTTGGAACTAACGTGACTAAACCTGTTGTGGTTGACAGGATGGAAGATTCAATGACAAATCATCCAATCACTTCAGATGTTTCCACTGAATCAAATTCCCCGATTAAGTAAGAAATTCCAGTTCATATGCCTACTCCGAGTGTTGAAGATGTAACTACTAACGAAGATCCAGAAGTTACTGAATCAGTAGGGTGTACTGTAAGGACTGATCAACAGACTGAACAAGCTGTACCTACTGAAACTTCTGCACCAATTACTTCGACTGAATCACTCCCTCATAATGTTCAAATTGAAGAAGTTGAAAGTGGATTCTTAGATGAAAATCATGATCAATCTTCATCTAATCTGCTCCCTCATGAACATCGTTGGACCAAAGAGCACCCTTTTCACCAAATCATTGGAGATCTGAACAAGCCGGTGCAAAGACTTCTGAAGATTATTGAAAGCTGAAAGAGAAAGTTCAAAGACTTCTGAAGATGAGCTGATTTTCCAGAAATTTTCTTTGAAGATAATCTGCTAAAGCGAACTGAACCAAACCTGAAGATAATTTCTTTCTGAAGTCTGAAAGAGGTTTCTACAACCTTGGGGGAGAATGTTATTATTCTTGAAGAACAGGCTTTGGGAAGATTACTGAAAGTTTTGAAGATACTATTTTCATCAAAGAAAAGAGAGATTGTTTCAAGTATAAAGAGAAGACTGAGCTTTAATGTCTATTCTGTTAAAGTTTAATAAAGGAGGAGAATGCACAAGTTGATATTAAAAGAGAAGATTGAATTATAAAATCTTTTAAAGATGATCTTGATCCAAAGGGGGAGAATGTTAGAGTATAAATATGTTGGATGCAAGATCATAGAGGACTGAAGGTCAAAGTTCAAGAAAGTCAAAGCTGAAAGTCATCTCTCATGTAAATGTCAAAGTCTTGTATAAGTCAATAGTCAAAGTCTTAATTAGTTTTTGTTTACTTTTTGTATGCGCGTGTTTCTTAGTTTTGTTTTATAGACTTGTGGCTAGTTGTGTAGTACATAGAGTATCACTTGTAACAGAGATTGTATTCACAGAGCTTTAGAGAGAGAAAGCTAGAGAGAGAGAAAGATTGTACGAATTTTGATTTGGAATTGAATAACAGGTTGAGATTAGAATCTGAACTCATCCTATTTGTTTTGTTATTGTTTAAATTAGATAAGAATTTGAATCAGGGACATTAATACAAAGCGTTTCTTTTTGGTCTATTTAATGCAGAATCAATGCTCTTAAAGACCAACGGCTATAACCAACAGAGGACATCAAGATCATTAAAATCTCCGACTGTTACTCAAGAATTCAAAGAAACATTTATGGCGATCAAGACTATAAATACAAGGATCCCATCCTCATTCAACTCCTGAGAATTTGAAGAATACAAGCTCATTACTGAATAATCATTCCTACTCTCTCTAAAAGAATACACGACGCAATATTGGAACGCACGATTGAATCATTTTACACACGACACACGATTGTTATTAGCAATTAAGTTTATTTATGCTTATGTTGTAAACCATTGTAATCCCGACATCTAATACGTAAGGACATCTCCCCTGTTTGGCGACCATAGTGCATCGACGACTGTATCTGTCGTCCGCGGTTTTTCTTCATTGAGGTTTTTCTGCGTCACCAAATTCCTTGTCTCTTTATTTTTATCTCTGTCGCACGTTTTGTCGATCGATTCCTTTCTGTAGTTGTTAAAAGCTCCACATCAACCTTAAGTTATCCTTTTGGACGATTTTTGGCATTAACAATAACAGCTAATTGGTTGTATTAAAATGTTTTTTAAGTAATGGGTAAAAAGACTAGAGTATCCTTCACTTAGCAAAACATTCTTAACGGTATTAGTCAGTGTAACACCCCTAAAATAGGAGGAAATTTAAACCACTAAATAAAAATGGAATGACAACAACTATATATCGCCCAAGAAGGGGAATAAGAAGCGTTTACATCAATGAGTGGATGGAAATTAACAACCTACTAATATAAACCAATATAAGTTCAAATTAAATCAAGTGTCACTACCACACCAAAAGAATCCTATATAGTCATAATGCCAAAGTCACAAAAAGTTATCATTCCCAAAATAATGCCTCTATCGGCATCCAACCCTCCACTTAAGCCTTCTTGGATCCACCGTCTAGAGATCCTAGTATACATTTAATTTAGGAAGGTGTTAGGCTTACGCCTAGTGAGTTCAAATAGTTAGAACATACAATTATAAGATGGTATTAGCGAAAGATATAATCAATTGATATTACCCGTTATGGTAAGAGTTGTATATAGTGACACATCTAGCTTGATATGCTACAACTTTCAAAAAAATATATACAACTGGCATCTTTTGATGACGAGGGAGACCCGTTTCCATCATTAGTGGCGAGAACACAAAAGTATTGCCACAAATAGATGTTACCATGTTACACATCAGATTCTTTGACTTTAGTGCATACCCAAAAATGGCGTCACCTCAAGCCATTCAATATCTTTAGTGTCTACTCCAATGAGTTCCACCTCAAGAATATGTGAATATTAATGCCCACCCTTCTCTAGACAAGTGCTACCTCAAAGCTCCCATTCAGCCTTTAGTATCTACTCGCTAGAATGCAATATAAATATGACAACAACATATTTACCAACATAACCATCTATCCCTCATGCATAAGGGTTATAACAACAAACAAAATACCAAGATTGGACATTTAACACCAAAAGGCACACAAATACCTCATAAACATTGAAATTATATCAATGAGTGGATGGAAATTAACAACCTACTAATAGAGTAAGTATCACATAAAATTTGGTTAGAAACCCTAAATGTACCCAAATGCCTTTTTGTACCAAATTACCATTTGGAGTGTAAAATAATAAACAAGTTATAATTTGGAAATAAAATCCCCAAAGAACCACAATTTCTTGTTTTCATGCCATAATATGATAAAAATCAAGAGAGGTCTCTCAACCTAGCTCTATCTCTCTGTTTAGGTCAAAAGATACCCACATCACACCACATTACCATGATAGGTGAAACATTCATGAGTGAAGCTTAGAACTATTTAAGATAGCAAGACTTGAACATGTATAAACTTTTAAAAAATAGGGATGAACTCACTTACTAGGTTTTTGGAGAAAAACCTAGAAAATCCACACAAATAACCTAGATTTTTGAGAGAAGACTTCAAGCTTTATCAAGAAGAGATCTTAGTGTTTAATGCTTAAAAGACATTTGGTAAAATCCTTAAATGCTTCTAGAGCCAAATTGAATGAATATAGAAGGATAAGAAGAAGGGTGAGAAAAAGAATGAGAAAAAGGGTGAGAAAAAGGATGAGAAATGAGGTAAATAGATGAAAAATCTGGTTTTATGTCGTTGTTGCACGCGCCTGCGACCTCAAGTTGTGCAGCAAGTCACGCGTATACCTGGTCTACCCTACAGTGAGTTACAAGACCTGGACAACGACCCTAGGTCAAGCGCCAGGTCGCGGGAACCTCTGTTTCGCACGGTATCTCTCGTTTTTTGAATTTTAAGCTATAGGGAGGTCCAACAACATAACTACCAACCATTTTATATAAGTTTTCTAAAAAGTAGGCCAAAATATTACAAATGATACAAAATTTATGGGTTTTATGATCCTCCCCTCCTTGGAGAAGTTTTCGTCCTCCAAATCTGGACATTAACAAAATAAATTAAGGTATCGTTTCTTCATATCCTCCTCGGCTTCCTACGTCATGTTGGAGCCGCGATTATGTTTCCACTACACCTTAACCATCACAATCTTTTTATGGTGAAGCTTTATAGACTTTCTCTCCAATATGGCCTCGGATTCCTCAAAACAATAGTTATTCCCGTCCACCCGGATCTCCGATAACGGTATCGTGCTTTCTTATTCCGCAAGACACTTACGAAAGTAACACACATGGAAGGTATTGTGGATTCCTGCCATTTCGAGTGGTAACTTTAATTTATAGGGTTGGAGCCTGACTCAGCTTAAAATGGTGAACGGTCAAAGAAAACCGGAACTAAGCTTCCTACACTTTCTGAACTGTATGATACCCTTCAAAAAGACACTTTCAACCGGGTTTTTTCTACTTGGAAATTGATTAATCTTCTCTCTTTGTTAGTGTAACTCTTCTTTTGATCTTGAGTTTCCTTCAAATGCTCATGAATACCTTTCACCTTATCAATCATTCTATGATAAAATTGCGTCCGACTAACTGTTTCTCTCCTATCTTAAGGCAACACACAGGAGTTATGTCTCGATGCTAGAGTGGTAACTCTTATTGTAAGAAAACTCCACTAAAGGTAAGTGAGAGTTCTAGTGGCCACCAAAATCAAAGATGTACGACCTTAGCATGTCTTCTAAAGATTGGAAGGTCCTGTCGCTTTGACATCATTTTGGGGATGGTAAAATGTGCTCAACTTCACTCTTATGACCAATTCTTTTTGTAGACTGTCCCAAAAGTTTGAAGTAAAGCGGCTATCATGTCGGATAAGATTAACAATGGAACTAAATGCCTTGCAACCACTTAATCGATGTATAATTTCACTAGATTATCCATCGGTAAATTTTCCTGCATTGTCAAAAAATGGGCACTCTTGGTCAATCGGTCCACCACTGGCCATATTATGTCGTGAGCTCTTAATGCTCTCGGAAACTTAGTCACAAAGTCAATAGTGATGTATTCCCACTTCCAATCCGGAATTTCCAAGCATTGAAGACTCCAATATGGCCTTTCATGTTCCACCTTGATATGTAGGCATGTCACTCACCTTTCTATGTACTTGTCTATGTCGAGTTTCATGACGGGCCACCATTAATTCAGTTTTAGGTCTCTATACATCTTCGTGCTTCCAGGATGGATGGAATATTTTGACTTGTGAGCATCCTCCAATAGTCACTTAGTTTCTTCTGATCTTGGGCACCCAAATCCATCCTCAAAAAAGCTTCAGACGTCGACCATTATTCATCAATTTCAAGTGTTGCTTTACCATGATTTCATCTTCAAGGTTAGCCTCAACAACTTTTCAACTTGTGACACTTTAATCTTCTTACTTAGGCTCAAGACCACATCAATCCATGAGATTGAGGTTAGATACTCTCGTTGTACTCTGAAAAACCAAAATTAAAAAATAACAATAATATCATAGTCTTTGTGCAACCCATAGATGAGCCCATGAGTCTAAGTTCCCTTCAAACACAAGGTACACAGTCGGGATAAGTGCATACCATCGCATACATGAGGCTTCTGAGTGCACTAGCATATGAAACTTTTAACATTTTGTCTCTTCCCTTGTGTCCATAAAACAATCTTGATTAGTAATCTTAATGTGCTTCAGTAGCGGTGTGCTAGCCGACTTGGCACCATCAAGATTAAAACGCTTTGGAATCTTCTAAATGTATGCTCGTTGTGTTAACCTGAGTATCAGGAACTTTCTGTCCCGCATGATTTCCTTGCCCAAAACCTTCTACATTGCACCGAGATCCTTCATTTCAAATTCTGACTTTAACTTATCTTTCAGATGTTTGATCCCTGACCGATTTGTTGCATCCTTTCTAAGGTAACAACCTTCGGTCTATAATACTGATGAGACCAGAGCTTCTTTTCTACATCAGTCTATGAGATAGAATAGAGGATCAGACGCAAATCGGGGAAGTTATAATACTGATGAGACCAGAGCTTCTTTTCTACATCAGTCTATGAGATAGAATAGAGGATCAGACGCAAATCGGGGAAGTTAGCTTGCTTTTTAATGAAAATCCAATAAAAAGCTAGCTCTTTTTAGATAGTTCATTACAAATGATCTTTGAGAGATTATTATCACCTAGTTCATTTTTGATTTTTTGCAGGCAATAAGCATATCATCCACACAAAGAATAAGAATAAGTGAAAATGCCACCACTTTTTTTGTGATAGACACAAGCATCCTTTTTGCTTTGATCAAATCCTAGAGTGAGCATAAACAAATCAAGCTTCTTATACCACTGACGAGGCAACTGTTTAAGTCCATAAAAGGACTTCTTGAGCTTACACACATAACCTGACTTGCTTTCAAAAACAAAAACATCAACTTGCTTCATATAGATAGTTTCCTCCAAGTCTCCATGTAGGAAGACGATCTTCACATCGAAATGTTCTAGATCCAAATCATGGATGACCACGATCACCAAAGGAACACGCATAAATGTATGAATTACAACAGGAGAAAAAATATTCTCATACTCGATACCTTTTGGATGTGCAAAGCCTTTAACAACTAGACCAGCCTTGTACCGATTGTCATCTTTGACATTTAAAACCCACTTGCGACCAATAGCATGGCTGCCCTTTGGCAATGGACATAAGTTCCAAGTGTTGTTCTTCGATAGAGATTCCAACTCTTCCTACATGGATCTCATCCATTTAGAATATGGTAACGGGGTGGGTGTGGGGCGGGTTTGACAATCCCCGACCCCAGCCCCTATTTATGGTAAGGGACCCCGGCCCCAGTCCCCGACGGGTACGGGGATCCATATCTCAGCCTCGCATTGTTATCCGATCAATCCCCGGCCAACCCCGGTAAATTCCCGGTACATACCTGCTCCCCGTCCCCGGTTTATACCCGCTGCCCCAACCCGGTCAATACCCGGTACGGACCCGATTTTGAAGCTTTTTCCCTCTTTTCTGTCACTTTTCTTCCATAAAACTAACACATAAAATATATCAAAAATTCATCAACTAAAAAAACATAAATTGCACCAATTGTTTCCATTTAATTGTTTCCTCATATCATATGCATCCTCTCCATCTGCATAATACTTAGGCCTCCATGTCATGGATCTTGTACCCCTAGTGTCTCGGTGTACAAATTGAATGCGGCTCTATTAGTCTTCTGTTAGAGCATATAATAGTTGGATACAAGATCATGAAGTCTGAAGATCAAAGTCAAGCCAAGTCAAAGCTTAAAGTCAACTCTCAAGAAAAGTCAAAGTCAACTATGTAATAAAGTCAAAAGTCAAAGTCTTTGTATTTGTATTTGTGTTTTGTTCTTAGCACATGTGTCTTGTTTTTAAGAGATATGTGACTAGCTTTGTAGTTGTAACAAGTTCAAGAAGTTAACAGTTGCAAGTTAGAGAGAGAGAGTGTACGCCGAGTTTCTAGAGAGAGATAGTGAACAGAGCATTGTATACGAATTCGGTAATTGAAATCAAATAACAGGTTGAGTAATCTTGAATCATCTTGTTGTTGTTATTGTGTTTGTGATTAGAACTTGATAAAATTGGGACTTAATAATTGGTATCAGAGCAAATCCAAGGTGAAATCTATGAAAGAAAATGGAGTCGCACTGTTCTGTTTGAGTTTAGATCGAATTTCAAAATTTTACAAGTTTTTGGAGTTGTAATTGTATTCTTTGAGTTCGTATAAGTGCATAGATCGATATTGTATTGGTTTGTTGTTGATTTGCACTGTAATTGATCATCAATTTTGAAATTTCACGAGTTTTGAGTTCACGAGTTCTTTGCACTGTAATTGGTTTGATTTGTAAGTGTAAGTGTTAAATATCGAAATTCTTTGATTGTAATCATTTCTAGTTGTTCTAGTGGACAAATTGTCGAAGTCTCGGATTGAAAATCGAAGGTTAAATGGGTTTTTGAGTGAATCAGAGTGTATTTTGGTAAAAGATTTGAGGAACACGTAGAATACTCAAGAACTCGCATCAAGAACTCGCATATCCCGAAGAACTCGCATAGAATTCCAAGATTTTGCATCTAGAATTCGCAAATCTATTGTTTTCACATAAAATTCTTGTCTGAAAATTCATAAGTGTTGAATTCGCACATGTGTGTTGTGCGAAATGAGGAGAATTCGCATATGTGTGTAGGGCGAAAACCACAGAATTCGTACAAGCTTATTTGCGAAAAGTTAGCATTTGCATAGTCTCTTTATACGAAAAGTGTTTGTGAAAATTTTCAAAGGACATAATTCGCATATGTGTCTCGTGCGAAAAGTTAAGAATTCGCATCAGTGTGTTATACGAATTCTTCAAATCTCGCATAAAAAGTTTTTAAAATTCATTCAAGTTCAGAATTCGTATAATTCCTTTGTGCAAAAAGTTTATATGAAAAGTTTCATGCAAAAAGTTTAATTTTCCAAAAATTTTTGCAAGTCTAGAATCCGTGTAAGTGTTGTGTGTGAATTCTAAGAACTCGCATATAACTTCATGCGAATTCTATTGCATGCGAATTCTGAAATAGTTTTTGTATGTGAATTCTAAAGTTAGTGTGCGTTTGTGCGAATTCTTGGTTATTTGTGTAGTGTGCGAATTCTGTAGTTTGTGCGAATTGTGCATACGAATTCTCTGTGTTTCACGGTATTGTGTGAATTCCATACTTAGAGATTTTTTAAAATTTCATTTCTGAATTTCTTTCTATGTTTTTCTGTATTTTTCTGATTTCACTTGGACTAACGATCATTGCAAAGTTCTTATTGAATGTTTATATAACAGGATGACTTCCAGAGAAGCTCTCGCAATCGGAACTGATGTGAAACCTCCAGTGCTGTTTAAAGGCGAATACGAGTAGTGGAAGGATCGTTTTCTGGATTTCATTGATCGCAATGACTTGGGAGACTACATCAGAATATCTCTGAAGGAAGGACTCATGAAAACTCCAACAAAGACTCACACAGTTGTAGGAGAAAATGGAGAAGAAGAACAAAGAGAGTACCCTCTACCACTTGAGGACTATACAGATGAACAGAGAAGAAGACATAAAGCTGATAGACTGGCTAGATGATGCTCGGATCTAAGATAGGCAGTCAACTCAAAATCTCCAACTTCCTCAACAACTACGAAGAGTTCAAGGCCAAGGAGGGTGAATCTCTTGAGACAACTTATGATAGATTTGTGACTTTGCTGAACGAGCTCAGCAAAAACAAAGTCATAAAGTCTCAGATAGAGCTTAATGTCAAATTTCTCAGCATCCTCCATCCTGAGTGGAAGAGGTTTACCAGGCAAATGAAACAGATGAAGGATCTGAACGAGATTCCACTTCACGAGGTGTACGAGACTCTTAGGCAAAACGAGGAAGAGGTGGAGGAGATCAAAGATGAAAAGAAAAAGGCTGAGAAGGTAGTTGCTGATCTGATTGCTCTGGTTGTCAAGAAGAAGTCAATGAGCCTCAAGAAGAAAAAGAAAGTAGTAGTTTCTGAGTCCGAGGAAGTGGACAGTGATGATAATTAAGACTCCGATGACTGTGAGAACTTGAAGCAAGCTATGCTAATGCTGACAAAAGCTTTTTAGAAGAAATTCTACAAAAAGCCTGGCTCGAACAGTCAGAGGTATTCTTCGGGTTCACGGTACTATGAATAGAAGGATGGAATAGAAGGAAAGAGTACAGAAGAGAAGAGGCCTGAGTAAAAGAGGTATAGAACTGAAGAGAAGAAAGAGCCAGAATCGACAAAGTGCTACAACTGTGGAAAACTCGGACATTTTGCGAAGTACTGCCGAAAGCCTAAAGTCCGAAATTTCGAATACTACAAAAATAAGATGCTCTTGGCGAAGTAGCAGGAGGCTGGCAAGGCACTTATGGCTGAAGATGAGTACTGGCTCGACCATTCTGATGAAGAAGAAGAGAAAGAAGAGAAAGCCCATTTGTGCGTTATGGGTATGACAGTGACTAAAGATGAAGTTGTTTCAGATGAAGAAGACACTGAAGAGGTATGTGATATGACTGAATCAAATTTTCTCAATGAAATGCATGTCATGATGATTAAACTCCAAGAATTAGAGTCTAAGCTTAAGCGTGAAAGAGGTATCAATAAAGAGAAAAACCAATCAATACTGAAACTTAGCAATGACATTGCTGAGAAGAACGTATTGATTGAGGCCTTACAAAAAAACATTGATACCAACGCTAAAGAGAAGACTATAATTCACAATGAATTATCTGAAACTACTTCTAAATATAAACTGTGTCAATTTGATTCCAAAGAGATTGCTAAAAAGTGTTCGTTTCTTTCAAAAGAAAACAAATCTTTAACTGATAAAGTGAATGTTTTGGAAGAAAAACTTTACACTTTAGGTCAAGCTGAACAGACCATTCATTTGAATAAACCTAAAGAGAGTAGTGAGTGTTGGGGTCTTGGATATGAGAACCCACACTACCTCAAAAAGGGTATTTCTAAAGTGTCTGCGCTTTATGATTTTGGATTTTTAAAACTGGCACTACAATACCCCGAACTCAAAGTTAAGTGGACTAAACTGTCTGAAGAGGATGAAGCTAAGGAAAAAGAGAAAAGGAAGAACACAACTAAAATGAAACTTCCATTTCGTTATGAGAAGTTGAATTATAGTTACAGTTATGATAAATCAAAATTTCTTTCTAATGATTATTTTGAAAGCTATTCTTTAAAAGAGTTGGAGGCTAAGCCTATTGAACGTAAAATTTATGTACCTCCTCTCGTGTTAGAAAGTAAAATTTATGAACTCGAGAATACTCTAGCAGAAGAAAGGATTTTGATTGATCTAGAACAAATTGTGTTTTCCACTGTGCTTAAAATTTTTGTTATTTCTAAAACTTTCAAAGCTTCAAAATCTGATAATATTTTTGATCTACATGATAAAGAGTTTGATTTTCTTAACTCTGAAGGCGGTTTAGATGATTGTGTTGGTGAATTTGATTTTAATGCTAAACTTCCTGATCATTCACAATTTATAATAAACTCTTTTGGATTACCCAGTGTGTTCGAGAAAGGTGAAACATCAACGAAAGTTGATGAACCTGTTTCTATGAATACTAAGAAAACCAAAGGTAAGAAGAAGAAATCTAGGCATTCACAGAAACAGAAAACCACTGGTAAGCCAAAGAAGAAGCAATCTTTAAAATCTCACAGTTCTAACTCTAAATTTTCAAATGTTTCAGATGTGAATAAAAGAAAGACTGGAGTTAAATCAGAATGGCTACCAATGAAGAAGATTGACGAGAATGCTAAATCATTTTTTGATTCTGATTGTAATAGAGGATCTGATAGTATAACTGATGTAATTAAGAATGTTGCTTTTCAAAAACCATAACTTGTAACTTCTTACAAGCATTATTCAATAAAGCAATTGTTCCAATTATTTCCGTCTGCTAGAAAGTCTTCTAATTATAAAAGAAATGATTATGTTTCTTAGAAATATTCTGATGTTTGGTTTGGCACATATCATGTATATTTTTATCATTCTCATGCTTCAAATGTTTTTCAAAAGATCAAAGGGTCCATATACAAATGGATGCCAAAATCTTGCGCTAACACTGTAGGACCCATCTATAAACGGGTACCTAAATCTATTGTTTCGTGATTTCTCATGTGCAGACCCATCATATGTGGTACTTGGATTCTGGTTGCTCCAAGCATATGACCGGGTGGAAAGATTTATTATCCAATTATACAGAGAAATATTGCGGAACAGTACGCTTCGGGAATGATCAGTTTTCACCTATTCGGGGTTATGGTGATGTGATTCAAGACAACTTGACGATTACGAAGGTGAACTACATTGAAGGATTAGGGCATAATATATTCAACATTGGACAGTTCTGTGACAAAGATCTAGTGGTTAATTTCAAGACCAAGAGATGTTCTGTGCGTACTGAAGACGATAAAGAACTCTTGGTCGGCACTAGAAAGTCAAACCTCTACACAATTAATCTGTCAAAAGTCCAGACTGACAATGAGGTGTGTCTACTGTCAAAATCCTCGCTGTAACAAAGTTAGATATGGCATCGAAAGCTTTCTCACCTGAATTTTCGTTACATCAACAAACTAGTCACAGGAAAGTTAGTAAAAGGACTTCCTGAGCTTAAATATGTGAAAGAACATCTATGCGCAGCGTGCGAGAAGGGAAAGATGAAGAGAGCCGCTTATAAGCCGAAACCTGAGCCGAGTATAAGTTCTTCCTTGGAACTTCTGCATATGGATCTCTGTGGTCCTATGCGTACACAAAGCATAAACGGCAAAAAGTATGTTCTAGTGATTGTGGACGATTACTCGCGGTACACTTGGGTCAAATTTCTGAGAACAAAGGATGAGACGGCCGAAGTCATCATCACATTCTTAAAGACTATCCAAGTAAATTTGCAAAAGACAGTCAAGCTTCTACGAACTGACAACGACACATAATTCAAGAACAGAAATGTAGAAGATTATCTCGAATCGGTCGGGATAGCACATCAGTATTTTGCTGCCAGAACTCCTGAACAGAACGGAGTTGTAGAAAGAAGGAACTGAACGCTAGTCGAGGCCGCTCGAACTATGCTAAGTCAAGCGGATCTACCTCTGTTTCTATGGGCTGAAGTTGTGTCGACTGCGTGCTACACTCAAAATCGCTCCATAGTACACCGCCGGTTTGGTAAAACGCCTTATGCTTTAATAAATAATCACACACCTAGAATTAAACATTTTCATATTTTTGGATGCAGGTGCTTTGTCCTGAATGACAGGGAGAACTTGAACAAGTTCAGTCCAAAGGCTAAAGAAGGCATCTTTATCGGCTACTCTCAAACATCTGCAGCTTACAGAGTTTATCTGAAGAAGTCGAAGATTGTAGTAGAGAGCGTAAACGTCACATTTTATGAGAAGATGGATTATGTTCAAGAGAATTCAGAACCCGTTATCACTGGTGTACTAGCTTCTAGGCAGATCAGTCCAGAACTTGTGCCTACTGCTAATAAATCAGATGAAGCGTCATCGTCTAATTCACATTTATCTGATTTAGATTTATTGTTTGAATTGTTTTATGATGAATTTCTTGGAACTAAAGTGTCTAAACCTGTTGTGGTTGACAGATCAGACGATTCACGAAGACATCAACCAACCACTTCAGATATATCTACTGAATCCAATTCCCCGATTCAGCAAGAGATTCCAATTCAAACGCCTACTCCAACAATTGAAGCTGTGAACATTAATGAAAATCCAGAAGTTGCTGAGTCAGTTGGATGCACTGTAACGACTAATAAATAGCGAGATATTGTTTTACCAATTGAAGCTTCTGCACAGAACAGTTCAACTGCACCCGTATCAAATACTGAGCAAACTGATGAAGCTGAAAGTGGATTTCTAGATGACAATCATGATCAATCTACATCAAATCCACTCCCTCATGAACATAGGTGGACCAAAGAGCACCCGATACATCAGATCATAGGAGATCCATCTAAACCGGTGCAAACTAGGTATTCTACATTAAATATGTGTATGCATGACTCATTCTTGAGTAAGATAAAGCCATCTTGCGTATCTGAAGCTCTAGTCGACTCAGATTTTGTAACTGCGATGCAAGATGAGTTAAATCAGTTCGAAGCACTCAAAGTCTGGAGACTTGTGCCTAAGCCTGAAGGTAAAACTATAATTGGCACAAAATGGGTATTTAAGAAAAAAAAGGACGAAGATGGTATCGTGATCAGAAATAAAGCACGACTAGTGGCTAAGGGATATAGGCAAGGGGAAGGTATTGACTATGACGAGACTTATACTCCAATGGCGCGCATTGAGGCTATTCACATGTTTCTTGTATATGCCGCTCACAAGAACTTCACCGTCTACCAAATGGACGTAAAGACTGTCTTTCTAAATGACATCTTAAAGGAGGAAGTCTACGTCTCTCAGCCTGAAGGCTTTGTCTATCCAGAAAAGCCGAATCATGTATACATCATGTACAAAGCTCTTTATGGTCTGAAGCAAGCCCCTTTAGCCTGGTATGAAGTGCTATCTAAATTCCTAGTCAAGTTTGGCTTCTCTAAAGGTAAAATCGATACTACTTTGTTTAAGAAAAAGGAAAAAGCCGATATCATTTTAATTCAGATATATGTGGATGAAATCATATTTGGCTCAACAAATCCAAAAAACTGTAAGAATTTTTCTAACCTTATGGTGTCAAGATTTCAGATGAGTATGATGGGAGAGATGAATTTCTTTCTCGGATTACAAGTCAAACAATTTTCAACGGGGATCTTTATTAATCAATCAAAGTACATTTTCGATATTCTTAGAAAATTTAAAATGGAAAATTGTACACCTATTGGAACCCCGATGGTACCTGGAACTAAGATTGACACTGATCCTTCGAGAAAAGTTGTTGATGTTAGAACCTACAGAGGGATGATTGGTTCTTTGATGTATTTAACTTCTATTAGGCCAGATATAATATTCTCTACATGTCTATGTGCTCGATATCAGGCTAATCCAAAAGAATCCCATTTGTCTGCGGTTAAAAGAATTTTTAGATATCTGAAGGGCACTGTAGATCTTGGTCTGTGGTATCCTAAAGATACAGGTTTTGAACTGACAGCATATTCAGAAGCAGACCATGCAGGTTGTATGCTTGACAGGAAAAGTACATCGGATCACATACAATTTCTGGGCGATAAACTCGTGAGTTGGGCTTCAAAGAAACAACTCTGTGTATCTACATCAACAACTGAGGCAGAGTACGTCGCTGTGGCGAGCTGCTGTTCTCAAGTGTTGTGGATGAGAACACAACTCCGAGATTATGGCTTCAAATACAACAAGATCCCGATCTACTATGATTCGAAGAGCGCCATTGCTATATCTGCGATTCCTGTTCAACATACAAATACCAAACACATCGATGTACGATATCACTTTATCAAAGATAATGTGGAAAAATGTACAATCGAACTTTATTTTGTAAACACGGATTACCAACTTGCTGATTTATTTTCCAAGACGCTCGATGAAAAGTGATTTAATTTTCTCGTTTCTAAACTTGGTATGTTAAATCTCAAAACTTAATCCGTGATTACCTACTAAAGTTTTTGTTATTGTTATTTTTCTTCATTTCTTTATTTTTCTTCTGAAAGATATTTGCACTTGAGTTTGTTCATGATCTCAGGGGGAGTGTGAGAAGATGATAAGATGATCTACATACATTTGAGGGGGAGTTTATAAGTTTCTGCATATATCCTTAACTGATAAATTTTCTGATGCATAATCGCAGGGGCAGTAAGAAGTAAGGAGTACGGATTATGACTTCTGATTACATATGATCAGAACTCGTACTTTAAACGTTTTATTGCTTTATGTCATTTTATTTTTCAATAAATGTTGTGAATAAAGCTTTGTACTTTGACGACTTGTGATTTTTTGCAGAAGTGAGAGAGAGCTTACATGATCATATCTACTATGACTTAGAGCTGACTTGATGAGATTTAAGACTGAGCAAAAGGTTTACTTCTAATCTTAATCTCATATGTATCTGAAAGAAGGACAACTTTCAGATATGAAAACATGTTCTTAAATGTTCAAACTACTTCTGATTCTTAAAAAGATTTCATGAATATAGAAGTGTGATTTAAATGTCTTCATGACTATATGTGCTTAAATGATTTATAAACCGTGTGTTTCCAAAGATTAATACTTGTGTATTATCTTTTCCATATACTTTCAAGTATTCACACACACCGGTTTAAATTTTTGTTGTAAATGTTATCACCATGTCTCAAATTGAACTAATTTTTCGATGGTGATACACCCCGCTTGTTATTCAACGTTTGAGAGTTATTTCATTTCAAAATGTTTCTTTCAAGAGTGTCTATATTTTGCTTCGTATAGACGATATCCAATTTTTGTTGACCTAAGCCTTAATTGCTAAATCATTCAGATATTTTGATTTTTTCATACAATGTCAGATTTTCAAACAAGTTTCTTGTATTCCTTTCATTCATTCAATATACTTGATTGAAATATCTTCAATGTTTAAAATGCTCAAATCTTCATGATTACATCTATGAGCATACAGATATCTGACTTGTATTTCATATTTTGTGCTTTAACTGACAAGTTAAACCATTTTGAGCAAAACATGTTCTTTTAGGATTACATGGGTTCATTGTGTGAGGACTTAACAGAACTTCTATTGATTCACGATAACCAGTGTTTCCTACCCAAGAACTTAATCCTTGAGTGATCGAAGAGTGAGGAGTCAAAATAACTGAGTGTGGGTTGTGTGATGAGGTAAAATGGAAACGAGAGTTTGGTTAGAAGCGAGTTTAAAGATTAAAAAGAAAGAGGGTGTGAGAACAGAGTAAAGGAATATCAAACTCTGCACCAACTTTTTCTGAGTCGGGCAACCACATTGCTGGTGTTTCACACTTCTTTGGTGAACATCATTGAAACAGGCAACTAGCCCATGCCAACACTTGATAAAAACCCCAACAGCTACTCATCTTTTTCTCAATAAGAAGATGTTTCATATTTCAAGGGGACGCAACATATAATCTATCTGGTTTTCATTTGGAAAATCTGGATATTGAAAAAGAAGGAAGTCTGCCACACCTTCGCACTTCGATCATGCACAATCGAGTCTGTGTTTAATTGTTGTTGTCTCAATGGTTTACACAATTTTGAGCCTAAAAGCAATCATTTGTGCTTAATTATTTCAAACCAAAGCACGAACACACAGGAAATTCGTTTTTCTGTCAAAACGTTCATAGAATAAACTTGTGTTATTTGATGATTGAATGGAAGACCTGGGGGAGTGAACATCTAAAAGCTCCTTTCCAATGTGTATTCATTACACACAATGACTTCGTGTTACTAACAGGAATTTTAACTGATTCATTTGTTTATTCAGGTGTTACACTCATAATTTGTCTGAATTTGCAAAGATTCGGATGAATATCTTTTTGGATCGATGAAAAATCAGAGGCTCGGTGTTGAAAGATCAGTGGTCAGAACAGATTATGGACATTTCTTGTAAAGTTTTGATGATCTCATGCTTCATTCATCAAAAAGGGGGAGAGAATCAAGAAATGTGTGAAGTGATCAAGAAAATTATGTCAAGACATTTTATTTTGAGGAAGTTTGTTGGAAGCTGAAAAGAGAAAAATTCAAAGATTTCAGAATGTGAGCTGATTTTTACTGAAATTTTCTTTGAAGACATTTTTGGTGAAGCAATCTGAGCTGAACATGAAGATAATTTCTTTCCGATGTCTGAAAGAGGTTTTTATAACCTTGGGGAGAATGTTACTATTTTTGAAGACAGATTTTGGGGAGAATACAAAAGTTTTTGAAGACAAAATTTTTTTTCAAAGAAAGAGGAGATTGCTAAGTACAAGGGGAGACTTAATATGATAATATTATGACAAAGGGGGAGATTGCACAAATTGAGCTTAAAGGGGGAGATTGTATTGCAAAATCTTTTAGAGATGATCTTGAATCCATAGGGGGAGATTGTTAGAGCATATAATAGTTGGATACAAGATCATGAAGTCTGAAGATCAAAGTCAAGCCAAGTCAAAGCTTAAAGTCAACTCTCAAGCAAAGTCAAAGTCAACTATGTAATAAAGTCAAAAGTCAAAGTCTTTATATTTGTATTTGTGTTTTGTTCTTAGCGCGTGTGTCTTGTTTTTAAGAGACATGTGACTAGCTTTGTAGTTGTAACAAGTTCAAGAAGTGAACAGTTGTAAGTTAGAGAGAGAGTGTACGCTGAGTTTCTAGAGAGAGAAAGTGAACAGAGCATTGTATACGAATTCAGTAATTGAAATCAAATAACAGGTTGAGTAATCTTGAATCATCTTGTTGTTGTTATTATGTTTGTGATTAGAACTTGATAAAATTGGGACTTCCTCACATGGAGTGACACATACTCAGCACCAAACAAAAAGAACTTCCGGTTTACGAACAAAATAAAATACCAAATGCTTTAAATCTAATATAAATATATAATAAATATACTGGGTACAGGGAGGGGAGGGAGATACGTTACCTGGCCCCGGCCAAAGGTTTTATCCTACCAGGGATCCCCGGACCCGGGACCCGTTTTGGCGGGGAATCCCCGGCCTCGTTCGGGTCAGGTGAACCGGGTTCCTCATCAGGTCGGGGAAAATCATATTTAGAACTATGGGTTGAGGCCAACACCTCCTTTATATCAACCGACTCTTCTTACCTTACATGCAAAGCAAACTCCAGACGATTTGTAAACTCATTTTAAAAAAAATCCCAATCTCCATACCTGTTAGGAAGACAAATAGTAAACTATGTGTGGTAGGTGCAATAGTTGGGACTTTGCTCCTTATTCTCCACCATCATTTAGAATCTTTTCATGAGGATCACTAGTAGAATTCACTGGTGAAATGACTTCTTCAACATTACAGGGTGATCCCGAAATAATATCAAGAACAGATGAATTAGAAATATAAGGATTGTCTACTATCTCCAAATCATTGACAATACGAGCAACTGTAGTAATGACTTTTGAATCTTGAGAGGACTGATGATCCTGTGACTTCAACATGACTGATTCATCAAATGTGACATGACAAGAATTAATCACTTTACAAGTCAAGGGGTTCCAGATTCGGCAACCCTTTATACCATCTGTATAGTCGAGGAAGAATCATTTGGTGGCTCTTGGATCTAGTTTGTCCTGACCTATAACATGAACATATAGTGGAAAACTAAATACATATATGTATTTCAAACAGATGTTTATCTTACCTCTCCAAACTTCTTCTAAAATCTTTCCCCTGATAGCCAGACATGGTAACCTGTTAATAATGTGCATCGTGGTGTGAAGTGCTTTGGCTTAGAAAGATTTGGAGAATTTTGATGTCGACAACATACATTGGTTTTTTTCACGCAAGCCTTATTCATCCGCTCGACAACCCCATTAGACTGAGGGTTTTCAGGTGTGGTGTAGTGACGGTAGATGCCTTTACATGAACAAAAGTATTTGAAATTACCACAAGTAAATTCTCCACCATTGTTAGATCTAAGCACTTTCAATTTCTTGTTAGTCTCAAACTCTACTCGTGCTAACGAAGTCTTAAACGTATGGAAGACGTCTGACTTTAACTTTAACACATACACCCAAAGATTATGTAAGAAATCATCAATAACCGAAACAAAATATTTATCTCCTCTGAGGGACGGACTACTGGATAGTACCTAGATGTTTGTTTAAACATAATCTAGGATTCCTTTAGTGTTGTGTTTTTCAACACCAAAAGAAACATGTGTATGCTTTCCTTTGACACATCTCGAATAAAAATCTAGGCTAGCAGGGACGTTGACTCATCTCGAATAAAAATCTAGGCTAGCAGGTACGTCGACTGTAATGAGCTTTCACTTGTGCAAAATCTCCAAATTCTTTTTGGATATGTATTTGAAACGGAGATTCATAAGTGAGAAACATCAAAATTCTTTGAACTATAGGTAACACATGACTAAGAAGAAATATTCTTGCTAATCGAATGAAAAAGATTATTTCATGTCTGTTCGCCTTCCATTACGATAAAAATCCCTTAGGAAACGTACAAACTCCCGTGTTCAATCTAAATCTTGCAAACTAATTTGGACAATTGTCTAACAGAGATCAAGGAATGAGTTATGGATGGAACAAATTTGACATTCTTCAATGTTCGAATACACGCATCGAACATCATGATCTACATAATACCCTGAATGACACATGAAGTATTGTTCCCTATATAAATATTGTTACCTTCAACTTTATCGAAGGTAAAAAACAATCATGGAATGGTGTCTGAAAGTCTTATCCTTAGTGTTGGTTCAAAGATTTCTAAGTAAAATGTCTGAAGTAAAGATTCAGACTTGAGATCATAGATCAAACCATGAAGGGTCAGAGATTTGAATGTGAAGGACCAGAGATCTAGAAGGATGTTTGAAGTCTCTATTCAGACTTGGTGCTTCTTTGTACATGTTAAGATCTTGTACATCTAAAGATCTTGTATAAAGGAAACTCTACCATACTAAAACACGTGTCTTGATCTTATTAGTTTGTATTTCACAGTCATGTATCTTTAATGTTTCCTTTGTTGTATAAATAGCTTTCTAGAAAAAATTGTTAGATAATAATTGTACATTGTAGATCTTTGACAACTAAAATTTCAGTAGTAAAATTCTCTCTCTACATTCTCTCTGCAATCATTTTGTTTATCAATACAAATGACATTTGGTTCTCAATCTGTGAACATTCTATGTTTGTATTCTTGATTATTGCAACTTAAGGTTTGTTTGGGAGCTATCAGTGTCATATGGTAAGATGCACCGGTATCTAACACCCATTGTCTGTCACCTTGATGGTCTAATTGTGGCAGAGAAGCCATCTTGCTCCTCTTTGGCTGCAACGACTAATGATTCTGCCATTGTCTTTGTCTTTGTTTTTAAGAATCGGACAATCTTTCACCCAATGACATGGTTTGTGGCAATAATTATAATTACCACACTGTTTTGATTTCCCCTGAGAACCAGGTTGGTAGGATTGAGAGGTGCCTACAATTTCCCCTTGACTATTGTGGTTATTATCTCACTGACCATTACCGATTCTCTTCTTAATTCTTTGATCTTCCTGAAATCATTCATGTTTTCACATCAAATAATGAAAGGAAATTTTCCCATCTATAAAACTGTTAGTGAATTGAGAATATTTATCAAGAAGCATATACAACAAAATCATAGCGAGATATTCTTCATCTTTAGTAAGAAGCACATTTGTTGCCTTCAGCTTCATGATGACATTTTCCAATTTGGTCATATGAGCCTTAATGGTTGTACCTTCTTTCAATTTGAAGAAAAGGCACGACCGCATCACTAACAACCTGTTAGTAAATGTTTTATTGAGATACATATTTTCAAGCTTGTTCAAAATACTTGTTGTCTTTTCTGAAACAATCTCAGAAATTACATTCTCTATCCCATTGCCATCTGCAAAGTAGTAAATGCCCATGCTTCAATTTCTTTAGCTTTAAGTTCAGACATATTAGGGTCTAACTCATTTTTTTGAAAATACTATAAGATCAACAACATTTTCCCAAGTGTCGCAGATGTTGTGATTGTCATTTACCAAAAATACCTTCCCCGTTCCATGTCTATATATGAATCCTACCCCCGGCTAAATTAAAAGTACCCTCTTGGTACGATTTTTAGGTTGGGTATGAGGAACCGACACCAAATGGGTTTTCTTCTTGGTTAGCCATTTTTTTAATTTAAAAAAACATGCAATTAGTGGTGTAAATGTTTTCTACAAGAACTCCAAATCTAGATATAAACCTCTGGTACCAATTGTTGGGGTGGATTGCCAAATATAACAAAAACAAGATTTTCAAAGCCCCAAACGAGTAGAAATATTGAAAAAATAACCCAAACAATAAATGTGGATAACGAGATCTAAGATGTTGCAAAATGCTGGTAACCGAGAAATACTAACCCACAATATAAATGACAACGAAATATGCATAAATCGAAGCATACACAACAATTGAAAAAAATCGACACCGAGATTTAACATGGTTCCACTATCAGTACGATAGTGTACATCCACAAGGGAGAGAGATCAGATATATATATATATATATATATATATATATATTTATATATTACCAACCGAAGGAGATTACAATTGTGTTACAAAGATCCTTGGATCTAAAATCAGTAGTCTTCACGAACCCCAAAAAACTAAGAACACCTAGCAAAATACCTACTATATTTTGTAACTATAAGATATAAACAAATAGATGAAAAGTGTGTATGAAGTGTTTGGGAGGAGAAAGCTTCCAAAGGTAATAAAGAAAAGGCGTCGATCTCCTTGTGTGTAAATGGGAGGAGGTTAATTTCCTTTTTATAACCAAAGCCACTAACAAATATCTAGATATTTTCTACATCCAAAAAAGTGGTGCTACAGCATAGCATGCAAGGGAAACACCAACTTTGAAGATAGCAAATGCATTCCAATACTCATGTATCTCTCGATGCTTGAATTATTAGTTCAACATAAACAATGTAATAAAAATATTACAATATATTGAACATAAATTTAGGCATCGAAGATGTTGGAGAACTCTTGTTTAACTTTCTCTGAAATCGAATAGCTTAGTATTTTTACTTTGATGCTTACAACTTTCACCATTGCTTTCTCCATTTCCTTAGGAATAGGAGAAGGGTGCAGGTGGTGGATATATAGGATATAGGAGGGATGACCAGACTATGGACAGTGGACATAGGAGTAGTGGTTGGGAAGGATGGTCAGAGGATTGCATGAGAAGTGGCGGGAACGGGGTCGGGTGGTCACCGTATCCGTGTTTTAGCGTATGTGTGTGTGTGTGTGCACACACACGAATAATACACAATATATAAATAATACCAGATAATACATTTTATTTAAAATTTTAAAATAAAATTAGTAAAAATGATAAAATAAAAAGACTTAAATGTCCTTTACTTAATAGATATTTCTAAGTGAATTAGTGTCAAGATCATTTTGAGAGCAAAATACAAACCACAAGGATGATATATAGACTTGTCAAAGGTTAGATCTCAATGTGAAACTTCTAACTAAACCTTAAAGTCCAAATTTAAACTCTGCTCATCTTGTAATTTCCGATTATGTTAGTTTTATAGTTTTTGATTTGTTTTTGTCTACTTTATTTACTTTCCTGTTCAACTGTGCACGAAATAGGGTTGGAGCAACAACTGTCTACATAATATCAAATGGTTGATCTGAAAGGTACAAGGATACACGTTAAAGTTGCACTATTGCATTAAATGTTTGGACTGCTATAAAAGGCTTTAACGGTCTTTGGATCATATGCAACTTGTCTATTTGAAGAATTTATGTGTGAAAAATTTTGCACGTCGGCGGCTTAACTCTCTGAAGTTATATCTCAGTTCTTCAGTTTCTATTACTGTTAGGATATTTTTCAAGAGTCTTCTTTCATACTTTATGAGCAAATTTGTCATTACTTTAGATTGTTTAGGATAGGTATTGCGTTTCTAGTTTCCACAACAATATGTAATTCTTTGTTTTCATAAACATACAGATAAAAACTGAAAAGTTGTTGTGTTTGTATTCGACCCCCCTTATAATATAAGTCATTAATACCTCCGAGACCAATAGATTAGTTCTTTACTCGATCTTACTACCATTCGAGCAGATATCATGTTCCTCTACATGTCTTTGTGCAAGATATCAATCAAATCCAAAGAGATATTACTTAGCAGCTGTTACACACATTTTCACTTGCCTAAAAGGTTCTCCCAATCTGATTCTTTGATATTCCAAAGACGTAGGTTTTGAGCTAACCAGATATTTAGATTCTTATCATAGGTTGTAAAGTTGATAGAAAGAGCACAACTAGAAGTTGTTAGTTATTGATTGGAAAGGTAGTCAGTTGGACTAGCAAGAACCAAGAAGCGACACTTCATGTCTACTTCAACAGCTGAAGTAGAATATGTTGCTATGGGTAGCTTTTGTGCACAAGTTATTTGGATGAAAAATTAGTTAGCAGATTATGATCAGTTGTTTTCAGAATTCCCTATTTTCGTGACAGTTGAAGTGTCATATCTATTGCGACAATCGAGTTCTTCACTCTCATATCAAGCACATTGATATAAATTGTCACTGTATCAGAGATCATGTGATGAAAGATGATGTTAAACTTAGTTTGTTCTTACTGACTATCAACTTGCTGATTTGTTTATCAAACCTCTAGATGAAACTAGGTTTAATTTTCTAATCAGATAGTTGGGAATGCTAAACATTTACAATTAAATTTGCAAGCATGCACTAGTTGACTTACTTTAGCTAGTTACACTTACTACTTTTACATTGCCTATGATTAACATTTAAAATTAGTTTTGAAGGAATAATGTTTGTTCAAAATCTTCAATTTCATTACTGGTGGTTTTTTGTTCATTCATCAAGCTCAAAAGAATTCATGTGCAAGTACTGTTCAAAACAATCTATGTGGCTCCGATAAAAAGAAACTATTTGAAAACATGGGGAAAGAGAAGTTATGTGCTAAAAAGGAATGCAATTATTTCAAAAGAAATTGTGCAAAAGAAACTAAGTGAAAGTGGGTGATTTTTTTTGTGTTTGAAATAGCCAAAAATATCTTCTGGAAATCACTTATCCAACCTTATTATTGGCTAGTCGATCTTTCAATCAAATCTATGTAGACCATCGGTGTATTCCATTTAGTCATGTTAGCTAATACCTTCAAATAAATCCAAATTCTCCTAAGCCTTTTACAATCTATGTGCCTTTATAGATTCAAAAGAAAAATGGATTTGGGTTTCCATCTAATCCCTTTGGCTACTAGCTCAACTATATATGTCTTCCTTACTAACCGATCCCCCTTCTAGCTGATCCAAATCATGGGTGACCTACCACTCTCACTCCAAACCGTCGGCTATCTCAACCCTTCCTAAATCACCCTTAGTCGATTACCTATCGGCTACCCCACTCCAAATCCACTTGCACCTACTAGCGAAGAATGATCTTACCTTTAGTTTTGTAATGAAAAAGAGTGTTGTCAATTTTACCACTAGAGAACTCATTATCCAGAAGAAAGAGAGATAATGTGTCATACCAGGCACGAGGAGCTTGCTTAAGTCTGTATAGAACTTTGTCTAACTGATAGACATGTCTAGGGTGGTATGGATCTCAAAAACCTCGAGGTTGTTTCACATAGACCTCTTCGGCTAGCATGCCATTGAGAAATGCACTTTTGACATCCATTTGAAAGACTCTAAAGTTCATATGAGCAGGATAGGTGATAAACAGATTGCTTATAATCGTGCAACCAAAGAAACGTCTCATCATAATTGATCCCTTCTTCCCATCGATGGCCTTGAGCGGCAGTCGAGCCTTATTTTGCACAACAATTCCTTCTTCATCCATTTTATTTCTAAAAATCCACTTAGTGCCAATAATGGTTTAGTGAGCCGAGTGATACTTTATTTTTCTCAAATTGTAATAGTTCCTCTTGCATGGCACTAATCCTACGTGGATCAGCAAGAGACTTTTCACTACACTTGGGTTCAATTATAGGGACAAAGTTAACATATAAGAAAAAGTTGCTTGTTCCTTGATGAGTATAAACTCCATCTTGTTGATCCTCAATTATCTTATTAATCGGGTGATCTTTGGTCCATTTAGTAGCCGGAGAAAGAGGTAAAGAAGAAATAGATGGAGAGTCAAGAGAGAAAGAATCGGATGGAAGAAGGTCGGGTATTGGATGATCAGGAGAGACATTGTTGGGTGCTGGTTGGTCAGGATCCTGGTGTGAGGAAGATGAATTTGGTTAGATATTTGTAGAAAAGGTCAATTCACCATTATCTTGATATTGATCGGGAAATTTATTGGGGGATGGTGAAGGAAGGTTTTCTTCTGAAATAGTAGAACTATCTCCCATTCAAGAGACAATCCAGTAAGCGAAGACTCTAAAGTGGGCGAACACTCGGCCCAGCGGGCTAACATTACGTGCTCCGGCTCCTTGCACCTGCAAATCAAGTTCCGAATAATCATGGGATAGGGATGAAGATCAAAGATCATTGAACTTAACATGTATAGATTCATCGATGCATTTTTTGTGTAGGTTGAATTCTCTAAAGGATTTTGAAGAGAGAGACTATCCCACAAATATACCATCATTAGATTCAGGATTGAATTTCTGAGCTGATCACGGTCATTCAGAATGAAGTAGATGAGTTCGATAACAAGAAAGAATCTGACATTTGGTTTACGACTATGAAACACTCCGTATGAAGTCTTATTGTGCCTTTTGACAATGATTAATGGATTTTGAGTAAAACACACAGTGCTCATAGCTTCTGCCCAAAAGTAGATCAACATATTTTCTTTACTAAGCATAGATCTTGTAGCTTTACACATAGTTCTATTCTTTCGTTCAACTACCCCATTTTCCTAAGGTGTCCGAACAACAGAGAAGTTTTAAGAAATGCACTTGTCGTTAAAGAAGTATTCAAGAGTGTTTTTTCTGAACTTTGTTCAATTGTCATTGCAAACAGATATAACTATTTGACACTTCTGATTTCTCCACAAAGTTTATGATTTCTTTAGAAGCATCACTTTTGTATGGGAGGATTTAGTGTATCTTGAGTATTCATCAACAATGACTAGTGTATACCTTTTTCCACCAAGACTTTGCATGTTTACCATACCACACAGATCCATGTGTAGCATTTGTAGAGGAGCATAAATGGATGAGCATTGCTTGGACTTGAATAACGACTTGATCTGCTTACGCTTTTCACAAGTTGTCCATAGTTTTTCTTTTATGAAGGAAATATTAGGAACCATAGTAACTAGATCCTTAGTTGAGAACTTGTTCATTGCTTTGAAGTTTAAAGATAGACTTTGTACCATAGCCAGTTGTTTTTGGCCGATTCTTTAGAAAGGAAACATATGCTGACATCGGATGGAGAGGAGCTCCTGCTGATAATATAGACATTATCTTTTCTTGAACCAGAAAGAATACATTTTCCATATGCATCATATACAATACATTTTCCATCTCCAAACTTCACAAGATATCCCAGATCACACACTTGAGTTATGTTGAGAATATTATGCATAATACCTTCCACATATGCACCTTATTGAGAGTTACCGATCCATTTGATAAGATTCCACATCCTTTGGTGATTCCTTCGCATTATCACCAAATATTACTATTAGACCTTTTGTAACACAAAGATAGTAAGGAATTATCTCCAATCATTTGTTGAACATCCACTGTCCAAGTACCATATCTGTTGATGTCCTAACTCTTGCAATCACAAACAAACCAGTCCTTCGGTACCCATTTAGAGATAGGTTCTTTAGGATTGGATAAAGGTATGCCCACCTTTACAAAATATTGATAAATAAGTACATGCTTGGTTCAACTCTTAAACTTTGAAGTGTTAAGAAATTTATTTCAAGAAGAGGTTTTAGAAATAGTAGAACTAGAGAAGAAATGATTCGGCTTGGGTCCTAAATTCCCTTTTTCCCATTTAGGAATTGAGGGTGTGGAGTTTTTTCGAACTTTGCCTTTTCTCATACTGATTGACGGGGACCAAAGACAATAGATGAAAGAGAGGAACTAGAAGATTTTGAATTGATTATCTTTAATTTCTTATTTTTAAGCTTGAGTTTCTTCAAACACATAGTCTTTGAGGTTCTATTAACTTTCCTTTTTCGACAACAGTGAAATGGTGAACACTCGTCAAGGAGGTCTTTCTAGAGTTTCTAGTAGCTTTGTTGGACAAGAAAGAGTTTCTTAAAAACTTAAGGACCCGATCGATTTCTGAATGGATTCAACACCATCATCCAAATTTTTAGACTCAATGGGTTTGGATGATTCAGTTTCTTTGACTTTGATGAACACTTTGAACTATAAAGGTTCATTATGTTCGGAGGATTTGATAGAGATAGATTCATCTGATCCAGACTCAGATGATTCGAAAGATGAGGAAGAATAAGGATGAGATAATGAAGCAACAGGATTGTCTAAAGAATCTAAACCCATTTTGTCATATCCTAAGACAGACTTATCTTCACAAGACATTTGATCAAGAAAAATTTGATCAAGATTTTTTGAAGAACTTGTCCATTTGCTCAGAAGGGCTTGTTCTTTCTTCAATTGCTTGAATATCTTTGATTTTTCTTTTGACAAGATATCATTAGCCACTTTTAGATCTTCAAAGTCAGATTTTAGTTTGTCAAAATCTTTCAGTTGAGATATACATTTTTGAAGGTGGCAAGTCAGGGACTTTATCTATAAGTCTGACTTTTTTTTGTGCATCCTAGAGATTATAGAAATCAATGGTTCAAGAGTTAAAGGCTTCAATTATGTCAGATTCAGAGAGAAGAGAAATTGTCTACCTTGGTTTGCTTCATAGACTCTTTCTTTTCATCTGAGGAAGAATCGACAGTCGAAGTCATAGCTGATGGAAAGGGGGAAGTATGAGTCTTTCCTTTTTGATCATCCATTTCCCTTATGGGGCCATGACCCATATATGAGCCATTTCACTTTCACATGATGACGTTGGCTCATCAACCTAGTCATGTTATTCAACAAGTGATCCTTTTCCTTTCTACTGAAGGCGTTGGTTCTTTGCCTTCTCTACTTAGCTTTATACTTTTTATAGGTTGAGCGATTGGATTGTTGAGATGAGAATCAGCTGGATTGTTGAGATGGAAATCATCTAGATGGTTGAGATGAGAATCGACTGGATGATTAATACGTCCCATGCTTACTTATCCTTTTGCTTCTGCACTCAATGGCAAAGTGACCATTCTTACCATAATTGTAGCAATCTTCATTTGTTTTATAAGATGGTGAAGATTTTGGTTGGGTAGAGAGTCGCTTATTTGCAACTTTGAATTTCAGATAGTGACTTTTTGTTCACCTCTGTTGAAGTCCCTTCTTGGATTAATGTCCATCATGGTCGTACTATCGGACATGTGTTCGATAGCTGATTCTTCTCCTTCATCATCAACATCACTGAAGTGCAATTCAATCGGATGATTTGATCCTTTGTAGCTTTCAACTTCAGATTCAAAGGATGGATAGGTAGTCCTAGGTTCATACACATATTTCTTTGGAGAGTTTCTAAGAAGATCTACCAATGTGCTTCTTGTTTCTTTGAAAATAGATTTTCTTTGAATCTTGGTTTGCTCATAGTTATGAAATGTTCCACAGAGAGCAGTGAGTGGCATGTGATCGAGATCTTTTGTACTTTTGATGCAAGTGCATATGTTCTCCCAGAAATCGGGTAGACAATCCATGAACTTGCATAAGACTTCTTCATTTTCATAAACACGACTAAGAAGTTTGAGATCATTCAGAAGGTTGTTGAACCTATTGTAAAATTTGGAGAACGATTCTCCCTTCTCATGAGCGAACAACTCATATTTTCTTACCAAAAAAAAATCTTTCTCTTTTTCACTTATTCAGTTCCTTCATAGATCACACACAGGGTATTCCACATGTACTTGGAAGTAGTAAGATTTACCAAGGAGTGGTATACTTAATCTGGAAGTGAGAAAACGATAATATCTCTTACCTTGATTCTAGAGAGCAAGTTCTCTTGTCATCTTCATTGTATTGGCTTGGATTTTTTTATCAGATATCTTCTAGTAGCTTCAATTTTTCTTTTTTAAAGGATGAGTTGTTCAAGTCATCATCTTCGTCATTTTTCTTTTTACCGTGAAGGACCCATATTCATGGGACGATGGGTCCTTCTATCATAATGGTAGGGTTACATGTTGTCCACACCTTCTAGAAACAACATCATACGGTTTTTCCAGAGGGAGAAGTTCTTCTTGTTAAACTTTTAAAGTTTAGCTATGGACCCATTGTAAGATGAAAAAATAACAGGAATTGGTGAGGAGGAGGAATAACATAAGTTGATGATGCCATCACAGATCTAGTCTATGAGTTAAACTATCTGTTCTAATACCACTTTTGGTGCCCAAATGGGATGACAATTACCCAACAAGTAATTGTAGGGGGTTGAATACAGATATTTAGTTTTCACTTAATTTTGATTCTTATTGATAATGATATTAAGAATTACACTTAGAGTACAATATTGATGCGTAAATAGAAAGCTTAAATAAGATAAAGCTAACCTAAACAATATTTTCACAAAGATTACAAAAACATTCAAGAAACAATAAGAACGTGATATTTTTAGATAGATAGATAGAAAGAGAGAGGGCAAACGATTGAATCACAAAGAGAGTTATTCTAAATATGTAACCTTGCATGGGAGGAGAAGTCTGCCTTAAATACCACCATGTGCAATAAATGCATGGGGACACTTGTTAGTTAGGGATAAGATACTGAACATTGACTTCAGAACTTCGGAGAGTCCTTTTCGTTGTACAAGCTGAAAGGACTTGTCTCTGAATAGTATCATAGATATTTCTGAAGGGTCACATCAAAAACATATTAAGACAAACATACCTATTCAGGTGCTTCAGAGAATGTCTTTGTCAAGTACAAAGTTGGTGAGATTTGGTTAGAGCTAATCTTGTAGTAAATCTTCAGACTGATCGACCGATAGTCTAGATGACTATCCGATCAACAGAATCGTCTATAAAAGAAGGCTTGGTGTGTAATTCGAATAGTAGACCCTTGATCTGCATTGGTTGATCTACTCTTGTAATATTGGCTAGTTTTTTATGTCGTTGATCTAAATAACATATAGCAAGCCTTTTTTTACAACAAATAACCAAAAACCAACTAATTATAATATGACAAAGATTAGAAAGAGATCAGAGGGTCATCGACAAATCTATTTGGTGACCTAACACTGTTATTAATTTTAAGTCCATGTTGATAGCTGATAAACTTGGGACAAATATGCAAGCCGATGTAGACAATTATTATTGTAATTTATTATATGCCCACGACATGTGTCACATAGAGATACTGTGAGGAGTATGTAAACCTACAGGGTCGCATACAAATAATATGTTTGTTTCCATCTTTAGAAACCCAGATTAAATTAAGTTGATTAAGGAAATAATTATTCTTGAAGGATAATTATGAAAATATGTGTTAAACTGTAATTATGATAATTACAAGGTGAAAACGTAATTATGTTAATTATGTGGTGTTATCTGTAATTATATATATAATTATATTTAAAGTTTAAAAGATAATTATATATATATATATATATATATTTGAATTTGAATTTGAATATTACAGATAACTACTATACCTTATTTGAATTATAGTCTAACTATAATTCTTCTGGTATAAATTGGGCGTTAGGCTAAACCATTTAACAGACGATTGAAATTAAATTTAGCCTTTCAGAGAAATACATAAAATAAACCTTTTCTTTTCCGTAAAACACATATAGATCTAGGGTTCTTGGGCTTGCACCCGGTGGAGACAGGAAACGTGTTCGTGTGTGGACTACCAGTAGAGGAAACCTGCTTTGGTTTCTTAGTGCTCCATTCTTGTCCCGCTTGATCTATAAAAGGTACAGATTCTAAACACCCTATGGTGTGTTTTTTTTAATTAAATGCATCATTGGATCCGATTGGGTTTTAAATTTATTTAGAAAAAGTCTTCTATATAATTGTTGTAACCAAATTTATTTATTTTTTGCTGTGTTTTATCGGTTACAATTTGTATTAAAACCCAACAGTGGTATTAGAGCCGCTTTGATGTCATTTAATTGAAAAAGTGGGAACAAAATATTATAAGGCAAATTTAATTGAACCCTAAATTTCTAAATTGAATCAAAATTCTATTTGGGCTTCATGTTGAAAGTCTATTTGATTCAAAAGCCTAATAGTTTTTTTTAAACCCTAATTAAATTTAAAAGAATTTTTTTTATTTTTTTAAAGGGGGTTTGAATAGGGTCTGAAAGGGTTTTAATAACCCTAAATACTATTGCGTTTCTCTTTCTCTTCCTTCTTTCCCTTCACCAGCCGCAAGACTGCAAGAGGCCCTATGGTCGACGTTTTTTTTTCCGATTGTTCTACCGTAGGTTTTCGTCGGCCATCATCACCCTTTATCATCACCGGCCTTTTGTTGCCGGCCATCATCACCCTTTATCATCACCGGCCTTTTGTTGCCGGCCACCGTCAGCTGCCATCGGTCATTGGTTACGGCTGTTGCCGCTGTCTGATTCACTGTGTCACCACCGACCATCGTTGGAAACTTGCGGCTGTTGCCGCTAGGTGGCTTACGACTTCTCCATCATCGGTCTTCTACGGTGATCGTCCTTGTCGGTGTTGTTGTGTGGTGTGCCGTTGGAACCACCGCCGTTGGCTTTTGATCCAAGCGACAATTTTGACTTATCGTCGACCATCGTCGGTTCTCCGCGTTGGCCATCGCCGACGGCTGTTGCTCGGTTTTACCGCTGCCCTGGACCACGACAAGACCGTGGGGGATGGTCTTATCACTGGTTCTCTGCGGTTTTAGTTTGGTGGTCGCCAACACCGCCCTGGTCCACGACCAAGATCGTGGGGGCCAATGTCTCCTCTAGTGTCACTGCTGCGGTATACCTGCGGTTCTATCGCCGCCAACCCCTGATGGCTGGCCCCGGCTCCTTACAACTGTTTGTTGTTGGGATCAACATAGCCGCTGTCGTTTCTGTTTCAATAGTCTTGTCATCGGTTTTCGTTGACTACTATTTTTTTTGGTCCTTTGTTTAGTCACCACCGCTGGTCACTAGACCATGTGGTGGGTTTTGGTGTTGGTTTCTATCTCAAACGTCGCTGCTGGAAGCGATAGGTGTGTTTTAGAGTGCCATGTAACATCCTAAAAATTCGGGTAATTTTAAAAATTGAAAATTCGGCAATATGACATTTGTATTTTGAGCAAACCACCCAAGAAGGGTAAAAGTGTATGCGTTTACAAAACCTGTACAAGATGCAAGGGAAATCGATAACAAACTACTCTAAACCATTTCTATCTAGATTACATAGGTTGTCAACCCAATTCCAAAAATGAATAAATTGTTTTAAACGCCATGACCCCAAAATATATATCATCCAAAAATGCCCTCAAGAGACCACACTCTTCACTCAACCCTTTGACGACCAGTCGCTAAGGGAACCTGTTATACACATCATTTGAGAAAAAGTGTTAGGCTTAAAGCTTAGTGAGAACATACAGTTTATATGACTATTTAGTAAGAAAATTAAAGACAACATAAGTAAACCGTTTTCACCAAACACCTTTGTAAATGATTTGATAAACACATAATGACCTTGCGGTCCAAATTTCATCTTACAAAGACGGGAAAACCCGATTTTCCAAGGATTGTGGCGGAAAACAAAGTAAGCCACTTTCCAAGTTATTGAGCTCACCATACTAGGATCAAGGAGACGAACACGCTAGCTCGTACTAAGATGTGGGGGAGGGCACCCAATGATCCCTAGTCATGCTCATTCGCTAGGATTTACATTTAAGCTAGTATCCGGTCCCACATAACCATACCAAGTTGCCACCCTAGGGCCCAATGTCTCAACTAGCTACAAACGGGAGTCATCCCCAAATAATAAATCGAATCTATACCTATGGATCCTCTAGCAATAGTCTAGACTTGTCACAATTTCATTTGTGACCAACTATAATCAAACATATAGTTCTCAATATCATTCATTTCCCAAATTACATTTTTATGGTTAACTGTTGATAAGAAATATCGAGCCCAACATAAATCGTAAGACCATCACCTTATTTCCGAATATGTTTCCTTACCAAGTAAACCTTTCAAGTATAAAAACCATTTTTATGTAACATGGATTTCCTTAACATTAATCCATTTATTTCCTTTTCACAAAATAACACTTTCAACCAAATACACATAGTTTGCTTAAACATGAACTTGGCTAAAATGCCATAGGTTGAACATTTACTCATCAAAATGTGAAAACATCCACATATGTAGTTTCAAAACATAGATTGTTCCATTGATTTACGAAATGGTAAGAAACCCTAAAAATCTCCAAAATATCAAGTTAAGTCAAAATATCATCAACAAAGAACATGTAACCAAGGAGATACTTAGAAGTCAAAAATGCATTTTGATATGTATAAAGTTTAAGAAAAGGAAGTATGAACTCACAATGGGTTTTGAGCAAACCCTAGAACTCCTACCTGGAAGGAACAAAAGATGAAGGTGGAGAGATGATTATCCTTGAACTCTAGATTTCATCACCCTAGAATCACCATCAATGAACCACATTAATAAATGTGAGAATAAATGAGGAAAGATTGGTGGTTGGGGAGAATTTACCTTCAATAAACCAGAGAAAACAGGCTGCCAAAAAAAGAGAAAAGAGTGCTAAATGACCTAGAATTCGGAGCTGGGCAATAAATACCCGTTGGACACCTGCAACTATGACCATGCCACAATGACATGGTCATTATCGTTGGTCAATGTCCCACCAGCCACCCAACCTTCTGTTGGTTTGGTGAGACTATGACACGATGACAGTGACCGTGTCACATTCGTTGGTCAATGTCGCCCAGCACTCCCTCGGGCCCCGAAACTTGTCTATTTCTCACTGAAGGCACCCGATTCATCTTGAAGTTCGAGTAAGGACATTTCTAGGTGATATAATTTGGATAAGAATATCAACAGAAGATTAAAGCTCTTACCGAAAAGTCCGAGTGTTACATGCCACCGTCGGGTTTGAGCTAGGAAACTATTGGCACCATGGTTAGGTGCAAACCCAAACAAATTTGGATTGTTCGCCGCTGCCGCTGGCCCACTTGCTATGCGGCTGGAGTTCTCGTGATCGTCGCTGCCAGCTCGTGTTGAGCGGCTAGGCGTTGTTGCCATCGTTGTTGGCCTTGTGTTGGGCGGCTGTCTTGGTGATTGTTTTAAAGGGGTTGGGATTACGGTCCTAAAAATTGCTCTTGTTTTATTTTATGGTTGAGATATTGCTTTGTTTGGTTGTTGCCGATGAAGCGCCTCGTCTACTCCATTAGTGGTTTGTCTCGCTCGGTTTAGGACAATTAGTTTTTGACCATTGAACAAAATTTTTGGGAATTGGGAATTGGGCTCGGTCTATGTCAGGATCGAATTCTCAACAAGAATTAATTCTCAGAAATAATATCAAAGAAGTTTGCGGAATAACACTTTGATATTCAATTAAACAGTAAATCAATACAGAAAATATGAAGAACAAACTGTAAACTTGTATTTAATGCTTTGAAGTTACAAGATTACTCACTCAACCTCAATATTGATGAACAGGCTCACCAATACGAATTCTACTTCTCTAGAATTAGGATCTAGGCCTTGAGGTTGTTTTTTTTTCTCTAAAAGAATGAAAACAAAAATTATCTAACTATTCTAAACAATACAATATATATACTGAATACAAAGATAATTACAATAAATAAAATATCTTCAGTATATGTTCTATGTATATCTCTAAGCTTCCATGTATATCCTTTCATACGAATCTTCAATGTATAAGCAGTATTAATCTTCAGCAGCATTAACTTCCTTCTAGCAGCATTAACTTCCTTCTAGCAGCATTAACTTCCTTCTAGCAGCATTAACTACTAAGCAGTACTAACCACTAGCAGTACTAACTAGCTAAGCAGTACTAACTTTGTTCAAGCAGCACTAACTTTGACTAGCCGTATTAATAATACTAGCAGTAGTAACACTCAGCAGTATTAACCTTTAAGTCTTCTAGCAGTAGTAATTTGAACCAGCAGCATTAACCATACTTGATGAATTCTTCAGTTCCCAACAATCTCCCCCTAACTTGACTTTTAGGAAGAGAAGTCAAGTTCTTCAAATTTTCTTCAAGATGCTCCCAAAACTCTATCAATGCCTAAATCCCAGTGTTTGCATCCAATCCCAAACTCTGATTGATGGTTCTTTGAATCAAGTATTTAGCCATTTCTGAATCTGGAACACACCTTAACTTTTTCTTCAGCATGGCATGTAGCTTCAATCTGCTATGATTATACATTCTATCCACTAGGAAGTATTCAGTGTGATTTAAATCCAAAGTCACTGTATATACTCCACTAATTTCATACATAGTCCAACTGTTTACTGATTTGAAGACATCCTTGATCAAGTGCTTTACTTCTTCAGGTTTGAACATCATACACAGATACTCCATTACCAGTTTTGTAATTGAAATCCCTGGAGCCTTTAGAATATCTGCATACAACTTCATTCCTATCTCAAACATCTCTTCAAGATCTGATCTAGAACATGTTTTGACAATTTTTGCCCATGTGTTGAACACTTCATACTTTTCATCCTTCCTTTTTAGCCTTATGTATTCCTTTCCATCCACTGTCAATGTATCCCAGTGAATGACCTCAGGAGGCTTAACTCCTACAGGTTCTACTGAAATTGGTTCAGGCACTTTGTCCATCACTACCATATACAAATTTACATCATCTGTGTTTGCTGGCTCTTTCAGTTTGGATGACTCAGTTGCTCCTTCTTCTTCAGCAGCCTTCTCAGCCTCTTCTTCAGATACTCTAGGCTTCTTGATTGGCTTTCTCCTTGCCAACATCTTGGTTCTCTTTAAAGTCTTTAGACTTTCTCCCAGAGTGGTCTCTTTCTTAGGCGGTGTTTCTTGCTCATCTAGAAATGGCTTTTGACAATCAAAGTCATTACTTTCTTTCATCCTCTTCTCCATCTCCACCCTAGCAGTTTCACTTCCCTGAAGCTTTAACATCTCTGAATCATAGAGCTCTTTGATCTTCTCAAAAGACATTTTGGAGAACATCTCCTTTTTGACTCCTACAGCACCTTTGAGAAATATAATCATTTTGTTTCTCTCTTGGGTACCTAGGAATGTCTTTGAGGGTCTTCTCTTCTTTGCAACTGTTTTCACCACAGATTTCTTCATACTTGCAGCTTTCTTCTGTGCAATTTCAGTTGCCATACTCTGTTGATAAGCTTCATTCAGTTCATCAGCTAGAGCTTTTGCCATTTCCCTGTCCTTTTCCATCTGAACTCTTTCTTCTTTTTCAATATCCTCCTGCATCTTTTTAGCTAGGGCTTCATCTGATTCAACCAACCTTTGCTTTTTGATTGGTTTATCAGATTCTACCATCTTTGCTTTTCCTTTATCTTTGCTCATTGCCTTCTTACTGTTATCTTTCTTGATCACTTCACCTTGTTCTTTTATGATTACACCTTTGGTCTTTGAAGTGACCTTGGGAGTATCATTCTTGGCTTTTAGTAAGGTTTCTGCAATCTCAAGATCTGTTAACACTTCTTTCACAGTTTCTGCTGCTTTATTAATGTCAGCAGTAGTAACTGTTTCTTCTTGCTGCTCCCCCTGAACATCAACTTTCTCTCCATCAAGCTCCCCCTTTCTTGTGGCTTCTTCCATGTTGATCTCCCCCTTTTTGGGAGCATCATCCTCAGTGGTCCTTCTCCTTAATTGGAATTGCTTTCTCTTCTTCCTTTGTACCAGACTAACCACCATCCTCTTCAGCTTAGCAATCTGTTCTTGTTGTGACAGAATTACTAGCTTCATTTCTTCAATTTCTTTGCCTTGTTTGAGAACATCTTGATTGATGTTCCCCATTGTTTCCATCAATTCATCGTACGTATATCTGTCCTCACCCTCTCCAGAAGTGTTACCCTCCTTTGAAGGATCATTGGATCTTTTATTTGTGGAAGTCTTCTGCCTTGCAGAGGCACTATCCACCCCTGTGGTTTCTTGGCACCAGGGACCTTCAAATGATTGCTCATTCAAAGTTGCCATGGGGGAGGTCTTATTGATGTTACCACTTTCCTCCTCTGTACTAGCAGGAGTAGTGGCAGCCTCATCACCGATATGCTCTACCTCCTCCTCAGAGAGCACCTCCTTTGGGTTGGGAGACACCCTTGTGGTTTCCCTTTGGATATTCTCTAGGGGAGAATTCTCCCTTAGAGGGCTTATAGGCTTAGTGGGTAATGGTACAAGAAGGGAAGGAGCCTTCTTTACCTGTTTTCTCTTGTAAGTTTGGGTGATGGGAGAGGTTGGTTTTTCAAGAAGGGACTGGGGAATTGATTTTAAGAGGGAAGGTTGGGCTTGGCTAGCAGTGGGTTGGTCTAATGGGGGCCTTGACCCTGCTGCCATACCTTCATTGGTTTGGGACACCACCATCATTGTAGAGAACAATGGGGTGTCAACTCCTTCAGAGTCCCCAGCAGATCTTCTCATATTTGAGAAAACCTTGCCTTTTGGGGGTTTAGGTACATATACCCCAACAGGTTGAGGTATATCCGTCAATTGATTAGTAATAACTTCTTGAACAAACCTGGGATACATAAAGAAGCTCTTTTTGTTTCCCATGTTTGAGACAAGATCACTGAAAATCATTTTAGAAAAATTGTACTTTCTGGCAGTGGCCAAGGACACCAAAGCATAAACAATAGTGCTGCTGAACTCACTCCATCCAGTAGTCTTTTTGGATATACAATGCATAAGAGTATGGACAAAGAAACGCCATTGGGGTGAGAATTTTGCTTTAGAAAATTTGAAAACACCCAATGGGCCTCCATACCCCATTCTTGTAAGATTTGAAAACAGTTCATCGTTTGGGATAGAAGTTATACCAGAGCCATCGTCTAGACGTAGACTGATGCGAATAACCTCTTCAGTAACTGTTAGTGATTTATCACAGATTCTTGTCTTGATCATTTGCACACCATTTTCCACAACAATGGTTGCATTAGCCCAGAACTGCCTTTGATGCTCAATATAGATTGTAGGAGATACAATAAGAGCATGAGCAATGTGGCTTGTCTTGAGGAAATCCACAATCTGATGAAATCCTGAAGCTTGCTTTGGCTTTTGTAGCATCGCAATCTCGTTGTGCTTGTCGATGAAAGTCATGGATGCCATTGATCTTGGTGAAAAGCTTGCCTGAAAACTTCGAACTTGAGAGAGAAAAGGTTTTGAGCGCAAGAGAACAGTATGCAAAGAGTCGTTATGAACTTTTAGGCGGGCAAAAAGTATTTATAGTATTCGGAATATAAGCAGTATTAACCTAGAGCAGTATTAACTACTAGCAGTATTAACTGCTAGCAGTATTAACTAACTAGCAGTATTAACTGAAAGCAGTATTAACTGAAAGCAGTATTAACTGAAAGCAGTATTAACTGAAAGCAGTATTAACCACTAGCAGTATTAACTGAAAGCAGTATTAACCACCAGCAGTATTAACTGAAAGCAGTATTAACCACCAGCAGTATTAACTGAAAGCAGTATTAACCACCAGCAGTATTAACTGAAAGCAGTATTAACCACCAGCAGTATTAACTGAAAGTAGTATTAACCACCAGCAGTATTAACTGAAAGCAGTATTAACCACTAGCAGTATTAACTGGAAGCAGTATTAACTGACTTACTCCTTTTAAACTTGCTAAACACTGAGTACTGCTATGCATATCCTGAAACAGAAGATTAGTAACTCCAGGAATACTATACAGATATAAAACCACTTTTTGAGAAGGGGATTATTCAGAGTTTATCATTCCCACACTTGTTACCAAGAAAGTGAATCTACCCACATCAAAAGCTTTAGTGAATAGATCAGCAAACTGATTATCAGTGTGAACTTTGACAACTTGAATAAGTTTCTTTTCATTACAATCTCTTATAAAGTGATACCTGATTTCAATGTGCTTTGTTTTTGAGTGCTTGACTGGATTATTCACAATGCTAATAGCACTGCTGTTGTCAATAAAGATTGGAGTGTGTAGAAAGGTTACCCCATAATCCAACATTTGATTCTGAATCCATAAGACTTGAGAACAACAACTTGCAGCTGCTATGTACTCTGCCTCTGTTGTAGATGTGGATACTGTGGTTTGTTTCTTGCACTGCCATGAGACTAGTCTAGCACCCAAAAACTGACATCCTCCAGAAGTAGATTTTCTGTCCAAGTTTGCCCCACCTAGATCACTGTCTGAGTATGCTATTAGGTCAAAAGGTGAGTTATGAGGATACCAAAGTCCCAATCTGGGTTGCCCTTTAGATATCTGAATATCCTCTTAACAGCTTGAAAGTGAGATTGCTTTGGCCTAACTTGAAATCTTGCACATACACAGACTGGAAACATTATATCTGGCCTTGATGCTGTGAGATACATGCGAGAGCCAATCATGGATCTATAATGATGCACATCCATATCCTCCCCCTCAAGATCTGCTGTGATATGCTTGTGTGTTTCCATAGGTGTGCTGGCAGGTTTTGATTCTGAGAAACCAAACTTGGTTAGAATATCCTGCACATACTTGGATTGACATATGAAAATGCCATCTGACTTCTGTTGAACTTGGAGTCCAAGGAAGAAAGTAAGTTCCCCCATGGAACTCATTTTGAACCTTTGATGCATTAAATCCTCAAACTCCTTGCACATGTTGTTTCTTGTAGATCCAAAGATAATGTCATCAACATAGATTTGGACCAGCAAGATATCCTTCTTCTTTCTTTTGATAAATAGAGTCTTATCAATGACTCCTCTTTCAAAGTCATTTTCCAAGAGATAGGATGACAGAGTGTCATACCATGCTCTTGGAGCTTGATGTAGTCCATAAAGTGCTTTCTTTAATTTGTATACCCTGTCTGGATAGCTTGGGTTTTCAAACCCTAGTGGTTGACAGACATATACTTCTTCTTCAATTGATCCATAGAGAAAAGCACTTTTTACATCCATTTGATAGACTTTGAAGTTCATGTAAGAAGCATAGGCTAGGAATAGTCTGATTGCTTCTATCCTAGCCACAGGTGCAAAAACTTCTTCATAATCTATACCCTCTTCTTGAGTATAGCCTTGAGCCACCAGCCTTGCTTTGTTCCTTATGACAATACCTCTTTCATCTCTCTTGTTTCTGAAAATCCACTTTGTGCCAATTGCTCTGTGACCTTTAGGAAGGTCTACTAACTCCCATACATCTTGTAGCTTGAACTGTAACAGTTCTTCTTGCATTGCTTCTATCCAGCTAGATTCTTTCATAGCATCATGTGCCTTTTTAGGCTCAAGCTGGGATAGAAAACAAGAAAGGACTGTATGCTGTTGATCTTGCATTTCTTGAAGCCTGCTTTGATGTCTAGTCATCATAGGAGAAGAGATATCTCCTATTACCAGCTGTGGAGGATGATTCTTTTGAACTCTGGTGTTATGACTAGGTTCTTCATTCAGTCCAGCCTCTAGATTAGAGTCATGCAACTCAACTGAAGTGTTTTCAGATGCCACTTCTGATTCTTTATTTTCTTGAGTCTCCTCATCTCTAGTTTCTTCTTCACTCTGATTTGGTCCAGTAAATGATTCCTTTTCACAGTCTTCAACAGAATTCACTGTGGGTATGGGAAATATCACAGATTTAGATATACTTTCTGAGACTTGTGTGATCCTTGATCCTCCACATCCTTTTCCTGTAGAATCATCACTACTGAAACCAAAAGAATTAGTTAGTGAATCAATGTCAAATAGCCACTGAGGTCCAGACCCAACAGGATTTGGTGTGTTCTCATTGCATTTGACATTGTCACTTTCTTCAATTATTCTAGAAGATGAGTTAAAAACTCTGTAGGCCTTACTCTGAGATGAATATCCAACAAGAAATCCATCATCTGCTTTGCTATCAAACTTACCTAAGTGAGATTTGGTATTGAGAATTGTACAAGGACACCCAAAAGGTTTGAAGAAACCAATGAAAGGTTTTCTTTTATTTAAAAGCTCATATGGGGTCTTGTTCTTTTGCTTGACCACTAGAACTCTATTTTGGACATAACAAGCAGTATTAACTGCTTCAGCCCAGAAGGTAATTGGCAATTTTGAATCAGCCAACAGAGATCTAGCAGCATCTATTAGTGTCCTATTTCTCCTTTCAGCAATACCATTTTGTTGAGGAGTCCTAGGAGCACTATATTGCCTCTCAATACCTTTCTCTTCACAAAAGGTGTTTAGATCATGATTTTTAAACTCAGTTCCATTGTCTGATCTAATGACTTTTACTCTTTGATTAGTTTGGTTTTCAATTCTTAAAATAAAGGATTTGATAAGTCCACTTGTCTCATCCTTAGTCCTTAGAAAATATACCCAAGTAAATCTGGAGTAATCATCAACAATAACCAAGCAGTAAGATTTCTTGCCTATACTCATAACATTTGTAGGTCCAAACAGATCCATATGCAGTAACTGGAGACAAGAAGAAACAAAATTTAACTCTTTGGTCTTATGAGAAGTTTTGTGTTGTTTGCCTTTGAGACAAGCAACACAATGATCATCACATGAAAAGACTTTTGAAGGTAAACCTCTTACAAGGGTATTTTTAACAAGATTGTTCATAGTCTTGAAATTCATGTGACACATCCTTCTGTGCCAAAGAGAGGATTCATCTACAGAAGCTTTTGAAACAAGACAATTTAGAGATGAATCACTATCAACATTGTCCATATCAAGACAGTAAACATTGTCCTTTCTTGGAGTTCTAAGTAGTATCATGCTTTCATCAACTACCTTGAACCCTGGAGCAAGGATCATACACTCATTATTAGTAAATAATATACTATGTTGTTTGTCACAAACCTGTGATACACTTAACAGGTTGTACTTTAATTGATCAACATAGTAGACATCCTCAAATGTCATCTTACCTTTGGTGACATTACCTTTTCCACTTATCTTACCACCAGTAAGATTATCTCCAAATGCAACATGTCCTCCATTGATATGTTTGAAATCCTGAAGGCATGACATGTTGCCTGTCATGTGCCTAGAGCAACCACTATCAACATGCCAAATGCTCTTTCCCTTGAGCTGTTGGTTGCCCTGCACATTAGATAAATCAATTAGTATGTATTAGGAACCCAAGCCAAGGTGGTCTTGGGTACCCCTTTCTCATCAAAGTACTTGCATTCTTTCTTGACAAGATTTTTAAAATCAGAACACTTAGTATTTGAATACTTTGTCAAGATTATTGGATTAGCAGCACTAATACTAGCAGTAGCACTATCTTTAGAAGTACTAACAGAGTTAGCAGTACTAACAGGTTTGGCAGTATTGCTTCTAGTAGTACTATCACTGTTAGCAGCACTATTTGTAGTAGCAGCACTAACAGTTTTAGTACATTTTGGAATCCACATCTTGACATTATCTTCCACATTCTGTCTCTTCATGTGGCTTTTAGATTTAACAACTTTCTTAGCCACATGGTTCTTTTCTTTCTTCCTATAACCAAAGGATTTTTGAGTAGGTCTTTGAAAATTTATCCTTTGGTTCATAGGATTAAAGTAACAGTATTTGGCAATGTGGTTCAGCTTTCCACTGATAAAACAGGGTTTTGGTCTATTAATAATTTTTTTTAGACCAACCCCTTGTTTTTGTGCCCAATGATTGTTCCAGTTTCTCTGATTTCCCCTTGGTTTATCATGTTTTTGGGGCTCAAATTTATTGCATACACATTGTTTGCAAGGAATAGGGTTCACAACAGTGGTCTGCTTATAGTGAACCTTCTTGTTCTTTCCCTCAGTCTTTTCTATCTCTTTGGACTTGATCCAGTGCTTTCCACATCCCTCATTGGTGATAATGTGGTTTTCTTTAGGAATCTCGCAGTATTGTCCTTATCCTTGACAACTTCTTTCTCAGTTTTATCCTTAACAACCACTTCATCTAAGGGATCTATTTCAGTGGCTCCCTTAGGTAGATCCTTCCTATCCTTTGTTTCTAACAACTCTGAACTAGAAGGGATGTAGTTGTTGTTATAGGGTGGTGGTGTGGTATTGTACCCTATACCTCTTCTCAGTTTATCATGAATCTGAGTTTGTAACAAAGAATCCATTGCTTTGGAAGCATTAGAAAACTTTTCTACATCAAGTTTGACTTTAGCTAGCTCTCCTCTTAGCTTTTCACTCTCTTCTTTAGATCTGGTCAGTTGAAGCTCTAAGTCATTCTTCTCCCACTTCCAGTAATTTGTGTCATAAGAGTGTTGAAGCTCATTAGCTTGAAAACCCTTAATCTGTTCTTCAAATCTCTCAACAATCCTCACATAATCTTTTATGTCTTTTTCCAATCTCTTAAGGTCATCACTCATGTTCTGGTTGTGATCCCTATACCTTTTAACAGTGTTAATGCAATTTTGAGAGCAAAGATTGGAAGTTACCTCTGTAGGGAGACCAGACACCTCTGCCATTAGAGCTTGATTCTGAATAGCCTCTTCAGCTTGATCACTCCAATCAAACCCCATACCTTGTTGAGAGACAAGGGCTTGTGCAGAGTTTCTGTTGAAGCTTCCAGATTGAGCTTGTTGGTGGTTGTTATTCTGAGACATTCCACTTCTGCATTCTCTAGCAAAGTGTCCCTTTTGATGGCATTTGTAACATTCCACCTTGGACTTGTCAAATCCTGCTCCATCTTCTCTTCTTTGGGAGAAGTTGTTCCTCCCAGTTCTTTTGATGAACTTTTTAACTCTCATGGAGAGCATGGCCATCTGCCATTTAATATCCATCTCTTCAAGATCATCTGGATTGAGTTGTTCCAAGTCATCATTAATGAGAGAAGAGTTTCCATGACTTGCCAGAAAGGCCTCAAACACAGTTTCAGTGCCTTTCTCTTGGTTTGTTCCATTGGCAGTACTAACTGATTCAAGGTTGGAAGTAGAATCAGTTGATGCTGAAAGGAGTGCAGCATTGTGAACATACCCAGAAGGCCTCTTTTTAGCCTCTACCTCAGATTCAAAAACTCTTAGATCATTATAAAGATCATCAAGTTCCTTTTCTTCCAGTTGATCATTCTGTCTGAAAGACACAATATACATGGTCCATTCATCACTTAAGGACCTTAGAAACTTTCTGTTCAGATCATCTTGATCAATTTGGACTCCCACTGTAGCTAGTTCACCAATAAGTTTGTTGAACCTGTCAAAAGTTTGAGTCATGGACTCATTCTTGGTTGACATAAAGTTCTCATATTGTTGCTTCAGAATGGCTTTCTGATTTCTCTTGGTACTTTTGGTACTAGAGAATCTCTTCTCCAGAGCATTCCAGAGCATCTCTGCATCAGTGCAGCTACAGAACTGATGTTGATATTCATTGGGAATAGACAAGATCAAGGTGCTCAAGGCTTTCATCTCTGTCTGTCTGATCTTTCTTTCTGCATCAGTTTTTGGTGGAGTTCTCTTTCCATCTGCACCAATCTTTCCTGCTTCAGAAGGACCATTCTCTATGATGTCCCACATAGAATAGTCAGTGAGGAGTATGTACTGCTTGATTCTGATCTTCCACATATCGAATTCATTGGGTCTAAGCATTGGAACCTTTGAGACCAAAGTACTGCTTGATTCTGCAAGATTTTCCATGAAGAATAGTCGTTTCTGAGAAATCAGGCTCTGATACCACTTGTCAGGATCGAATTCTCAACAAGAATTAATTCTCAGAAACAATATCAAAGAAGTTTGCGGAATAACACTTTGATATTCAATTAAACAGTAAATCAATACAGAAAATATGAAGAACAAACTGTAAACTTGTATTTAATGCTTTGAAGTTACAAGATTACTCACTCAACCTCAATATTGATGAACAGGCTCACCAATACGAATTCTACTTCTCTAGAATTAGGATCTAGGCCTTGAGGTTGTTTTTTTTTCTCTAAAAGAATGAAAACAAAAATTATCTAACTATTCTAAACAATACAATATATATACTGAATACAAAGATAATTACAATAAATAAAATATCTTCAGTATATCTTCTATGTATATCTCTAAGCTTCCATGTATATCCTTTCATACGAATCTTCAATGTATAAGCAGTATTAATCTTCAACAGCATTAACTTCCTTCTAGCAGCATTAACTTCCTTCTAGCAGCATTAACTACTAAGCAGTAGTAACCACTAGCAGTACTAACTAGCTAAGCAGTACTAACTTTGTTCAAGCAGCACTAACTTTGACTAGCCGTATTAATAATACTAGCAGTAGTAACACTCAGCAGTATTAACCTTTAAGTCTTCTAGCAGTAGTAATTTGAACCAGCAGCATTAACCATACTTGATGAATTCTTCAGTTCCCAACAGTCTAATAGGCCTAAGTATTATTTGTGATGTTTCTCTACATGGTTTGTTTTTAGTTTAGGCCCAAAATGTGAATTTGGTCATATTTTGGGCATAGGTCGAAAAGGCTTTTATCCTTATTTTGAATCTTGGTTTGATAACCATGGGTTAGTGATCGGGTTCATTTAAACTTATTTTGCCATATAATAACGTTAATTAAATTATGTCCAATAAATACCCGCTGGGCAATAAATACCCGTTGGGCAATAAATACCCGCTGGACACCTACGACTATGACTATGCGACAATGAGGTCATTGTCGCACCAACCACCGAACCTTCTGTTGGTTTGGTGCGACTTTGAAATGGCGACAGTGACCTTGTCACAGTCGCTAGTCAATGTCGCCCAACACTCCCTCGGGCCCCAAAACTTGTCTATTTCGCACCGAAGGCACCCGGTTCACCTTGAAGTTCGAGTAAGGACATTTCTAGGTGATAGAAGTTGGATAAGAATATCAACAGAAGATTAAAGCTCTTACCGTAAAGTCCGGGTGTTACAATCCTCCCCTTCTTGGAAAAGATTTCGTCCTCGAAATCTGAACTATTCGAAATGATGAGGATATCTCCGCTTCATATCCTCCTCGGCTTCGCACGTTACATTGGCACCACGATGATGCTTCCATTGTACTTTGACCATAGTGACTTCCTTGTGGCAAAGTTTCTTGGACTTCCTCTCTAGGATGGCATCGGGTTCTTCCACACAACGGTTACCCTCGTCCATTCTTATCTCGGAAAGAGGAATGACACTCTCTTCTTCCGCCAAACACTTTTGGAGGTAACATATGTGAAACGTGTTGTGGATTCCGTTCATTTCTGGTGGAAGTTCCAATTGATAAGCTTGCAAGCCAACACGCTTAAGCACTTTAAATGGTCCAAGGAAACGGGGACTCAACTTCCCACGTTTTCCGAACCGGATAATGCCCTTCCATGGCTACACCTTTAGCATCACACGGTCGCCCACTTGGAATTCCATCAGTCGTCTCTTCTTATCGGCATAACTCTTTTGCCGATCTTGGATCGCTTTCAATCTTTCCCTGATACCTCTGACCTTATCGGCCATCTCTTGCACGATTTCAGGTCTGGCGAACTACTTCTCTCTCGCTTCAAGCCAACAGACGGGAGTTCTACACTTCCGCCCGTACAAGGCCTCAAACAGAGCCATTCCAATACTCGAGTGGTAGCTATTATTGTAAGAAAACTCCACCAAAGGTAGGTGAGAGTCCCAACTACCCCGAAGTCGATAACGCAAAACCTTAGCATGTCTTCAAGCGTTTAGATCGTTCTCTCACTTTGACCGTCGGTTTAAGGATGGTAAGTCGTTCTCAACTTCACGCGCGTACCAAGCTCCTTCTGCAAGTCGTCCCAAAAATTTGAAGTGAACCGACTGTCATGATCCGATACAATAGACAAGGGCAATCCATACCTTGAAACCACCTCGTCGATGTAAAGCTTTACTAACTTGCCCATCGGCAGTGTCTCACGCATGGCCAAGAAATGAGCGCTCTTGGTCAACCGATCAACTATCACCAATATGATATCGTGACCTCGAAGAGTCTTGGGCAACTTAGGGGGTGTTTACTTGGGGATTAATGGGCTTAATGGGGTGAATGGATTATTCGCACAGACAAATGGAGTGTTTACTTAGGGGTTAATGGCTTAATCGCGCAGCCAAATTTGGCTTAATCGCTCAGTATTGAAAATGGTAGTTATCCCCATTAAGCCCAAAACTTGACATTTTTACCCTTCACAAAAAACAAAAAGAAAAAACCATCAGCATCATCGACTACTCTCCTAACCTAATCTTTTCTTCCTCCCCTTTCACGCCTCCATCCATATCGAATGCAGCAGCATCGTCGACTGCTCTCCCGGACAACGCCTCCATCGTCGGCGACACTCTGGGTTTTATTTTTGATTTGATTTTCGATTATGGGTTTGATTTTCGAATTGATTTTCGATTTTGGGTTTGATTTTGGTTTGATTTTTGATTCTGGAAGTTGATGTTGTTCTTAGTTTTTAGGGCTTGTATCGAACCAAATCGATTCTGAAATCGATTCTGGAAGTTGATGTCTAAAAATCGATTCTGAAAATCGATTTTGGAATCGATTTTCAGAATCGATTCTAAAAATCGATTTTGTATCCTCGATTCTGTATTCTCGATTATGGATTCTCTATTGTGAAAATCGATTATGTGTTCTCGATTCTGGATTCCTGATTCTGAAAATCGATTCTGAAATCAATTCAAATCGATTCCAAAACAATTTCTAAAAAATCTAGCTTGATTTCTGCCCCTTTTTTCTATGTTTGATTAATCTTCTGGAAATCGATTCTAATCGATTTTTATGTGTTTGTATATCGATTTCAAAATGGAATTTTGCTTCTATGGACGTTCACATCGATTTTTATGTGTTTGTATATTGATTTCTACATCGGTTTCTTGCCATATGTTGATTCAGAAATATGCAGACAAGTAGAAAGATGCATTCATTATCAAATTGGATATAATACATATTGAGGGTAAATTGGTCATTTCCTTCATTCAGACTGTTGATTCAGAAAAAAAATGTAAACAACAAAACTAATTTACCCAGACAGACAAATTTACCCGGACAGACAAATTTATCCATACAGGACTTAATGAAAAATTTGGTAAACAACCCCTTAGTCACGAAGTCCATGGTAATGTGTTCCCATTTCCAATCGGGGATCTACAAGGACTGAAGACTCCCGTACGGTCGTTGATGCTCGGCCTTCACCTGCAAGTATGTCACACAACGCTCCACGTATCGTGCTACATCAAGCTTCATTATCGGCCACCAATAATGTAGATTCAAATACCGATACATCTTTGTACTCCCCGGATGGATGGAGTACTTGGACTTATGGGCATCTTTGAGAAGAAGTTCCCGATTGCCCCCAACCTTGGGAACCCACACACGACCGTTGAACAATTTTACCCCACGGCTATCTTTCGTTAAAAGTAAACGTTGTTTTGTCATGACCTCCTCCTTGAGATTTTCCTCCAATAAGGCTTCCACTTGAGACATCTTAATCTTCTAAATGAGACTCGAGACGAGCTCGATTCTTGAGAGGGTAGCTCGAATGCTCCCGCTATAGTCCTTCCGACTCAAAGCATCGGCCACTACGTTCGCCTTACCGGGACGGTAAAGCAACTCACAATCACAGTCTTTGAGTAACTCGAGCCACCTCGTTTGCCTCATGTTCAACTCCTTTTGATCAAAAACGTACTTCAAACTCTTATGATCCATGTAAATGTACATTTTGTGCCATATAGGTAGTGTCGCCAAAGTTTCAAAGCGAACACCACCGCCGCCAACTCCAGATCATGTGTAGGATAGTTCTTTTCGTGAATCTTGAGTTTCCTCGATGCGTAAGCGATTACCTTTCCTCTTTGCATCAACACACAACCTAACCCCATTTTTGAAGCATCGCTATAAACCACGAAGTCTTCCGATCCTTCAGGTAAGGATAAAATTGGTGTTTCACACAACTTATTTTGTAAAGTCCGGAACGCCTTCTCTTGCGTTTCGGTCCAAACGAACTTCGCATTCTTCCTAGTCAAAGTCGTCAAGGAAGAAGCGATCTTGGAGAAGTCTTGGATGAATCTCCGATAATAGCCTGCCAAACCCAAGAAGCTTCGGATTTCGGGTGGACTCTTGGGAGGTTCCCAATTCATCATTGCTTCAATCTTGGAGGGGTCCACTTTCACTCCGTCTCGAGTGACAACAGGAACCAAGAATTGAACCTCATCAAGCCAAAAGTCGCACTTGGAAAATTTGGCATACAACCTTTCTTTTCTCAACACTTCTAGGACTTCACGAAGGTGTTGCTCGTGTTCTGACTCGCTCTTGGAATATACGAGCATGTCATCAATGAACACAATGACCGACTTGTCGAGGAATGGCCGGCACACTCTATTCATCAAGTCCATAAACACCGTTGGCGCGTTAGTTAAACCAAACGCATCACGAGAAATTCGTAATGGCCGTAACGCGTTCTAAAACCCGTCTTCGGGACGTCTTCCCCTCTCACCTTCACTTGGTGGTATCCTGAGCGCAAATCGATTTTTGAGAAACAACTCGCTCCTTGGAGTTGACCGAACATGTCGTCGATCCTCAGGAGTGGGTACTTATTCTTCACCGTGGCCTTATTCAGTTCACGGTAATCGATGCACATCCTTATCGTGCCATCCTTCTTATTGACAAATAAGACTGGAGCTCCCCACGGTGACGAGCTCGGCCTTATGAAACCCTTCTCCAAGATCTCTTGGAGTTGAGCCATCATCTCTTGCATCTCCGATGGTGCCAATCGGTAAGGGGCTCGCGCAATTGGAGACTCCCTCGGTATAAGATCGATTCGGAACTCCACTTGAAGATCGGGTGGCAAACAGGGCAAGTCATCCGGAAAAACGTCGGGAAACTCGCGCACCACTTTTACATCCTCAAGTTTCTTCTTCTCTAGCTTGGCGTCGACTACGTATTCTAGGAAGGACGAACATCCCTTCACTAAGCACTTTCGCGCCTTAGCCATGGTGATAACCGCTACATCGCCCTTCCTCCTTTCTCCATAAACTACTACCATGTCACCATCCGATATAGGGAGTCGGATTAGTTTCTTGGAGCATAGGATTTCGGCATGATTGTCCGCCAACCAATCCATGCCGACCACTACGTCGAATCCACCAATGACCATTGGCATCAAATTGATTAAGAATTTATTCCCTTCAATACCAAGGGTACAATCTTTCAAAATGTCACGGATTATCACTTGACTATCATTAGCTATCTCGACCACTAAAGCATTCTCTAAACTACTAGTGGGCATGGCAAGCTTTTGGCAAAAAGAATCTGACACGAAAGAGAAACTAGCGCCGGAATCAAACAACACACGAGCAGGTACGGAGTTTAGAAGAAACGTACCCGATACCACGTCGGTGGATGCCTTGGCCTCATCGGTCTTCATCTAGAAAGCTCGGCCAGGAACTCTGGGAGGGTTCCCTTTCTTCTCCGAGGCACTCCCCGTCTTCCACTTAGGACAATCCTTACGAAAATGTCCCGGCATCTTGCACTCAAAACAGACAATCCCCTTGATCGGACAATCTTTGGTAGGATGGTCGGTCTTACCACACTTAGCACAAGAGGTAAAATTGGGGTTGCAGTTGTCGTGGTGCTTGCTTCGGCACTTATGGCACCACCGTGCCTCTTGACCGTTGTTGAAATTCCGAAATAGTCGATTTCTCTTAGGAGGTCCGGAATTGCTTTCCCACTTTCTCTTGTATGCTACTACCACTGATTTCTCTGGCTTTCCCCTTGCATAGACCTCTTCCATAAATTGAGCTTCCTCTATCGTCTCCCGAAGGTTAGAAGCTTTAGAGTTGCGGACCATCGACATCATGTATGTCGGCATGCCTTTGAGGTAAGCCTTAACCTTCTCTCTTTCTATTGAGGCCACATGCCCCACCAACCCCAACTTCTCCATGAATTGACGGGTGTACTCCCTCACCGTCAAGTTTCCCTTCTCAAGTGATCGAAACTCTGATTCGATGTGGTCCAAAGCCCTCTCACTGCAGTATTCTTCTAATACTTTCTTCTTGAACTCGGCCCAAGTCAACTGAGCCAGTACCGTAGGGGAGAGGGTAGACTGGGTGACGTTCCACCAAGTGAGAGTTGTGTCCCTGAGCATCTGAGAACCGAACCTCACTATCTGATCATTCCCACACTCAGATGAGCCAAAGGCTTGCTCGATTCCTTGGATCCATTTTATGCATGCTACCGGGTCTTCGGAACCAAAGAATTCTGGCGGTCCACAACCTAGAAAGGATTTGTAGGTGCATCCCTTCCCACCTTTCTGAGCACCAACAATCCTATGCTATTCAGTTCTAATCCCATTTCCGGTACCACCAGAACCGACCACGATATTCTCTGCAACCGCCTCGTGTCTCTTGAGGCTAGCATCGCGATCCTCCAACATTTTCAGAAACGTCTCTTGCTGCTTCTCTAGAGCCGACATCACCATTTGCATGACGCTGGCCATCATGTCAGCTTAAGGGTTTGCTTCTCGAATAACCGGGTTTGTGGATGCCAAGTATACTCTAGGCACCTGCTCCACCTCTCCCGTGAATATTGGAAGCATACCCGGAGGAGCGACAGTCGCCACCCTTACCACCGGATTCCGTTCGGGCGAGTTATCTTCACGTAAATCTTAGTCGACCAACGGTCGACTGCGCGTGTTCACTATTTTGGAGTAATGGCTGCCACACAAGCACGAGAAAGAGTAAGAAAGAGATTAACAGAATTAAGCACGAAAGGAACTTACTACTACATTCACCAATAATCATAATAACCATAAAACAAGCACACTCACGTAAAACATCCTCATAATAACGTTAGCTAAGTGAAATTATGAACATATGATACGTAAGAGTTCCCGTTACCGTCACTACAACTCATGACTAACATAATTTCCGTAGACTCTGAGACCAACCCATCTCAGAGGTTCTACCTAAACTCACAAATCATTACCTAATAATCTCAACCTAAATCTAGACATCTTACATTCATGCCTAGTTCACTTAAACTAGAGCTCTGATACATACTTGTAACACCCTAAAATTTCGGGTAATTTTAAAAATTGAAAATTCGGCAATATGACATTTGTATTTGGAGCAAAGCACCCAAGAAGGGTAAAAGTGTATGCGTTTACAAAACCTGTATAAGATGCATGGGAAATCGATAACAAACTAATCTAAACCATTTTTATCTAGATTACATAGGTTTTCAACCCAATTCCAAAAATGAATAAATTGTTTTAAACGCCATGACCCCAAAATATCTATCATCCAAAAATGACCTTAAGAGACCACGCTCTTCACTCAACCCCTTGACGACCTGCCGCTAAGGGAACCTGTTATACACATCATTTGAGAAAAAGTGTTAGAATTAAAACCTAGTGAGAACATACAGTTTATATGACTATTTAGTAAGAAAATTAAATACAACATAAGTAAACCGTTTTCACCAAACGCCTTTGTAAATGATTTGATAAACACATAATGACCTTGTTGTCCAAATTTCATCTTACGATGACGGGAAAACCCGATTTTCCAAGGATTGTGGCGGAACACAAAGTAATCCACTTTCCAAGTTATTGAGCTCACCATACTAGGATCAAGGCCACGAACACGCCGGCTCGTACTAAGATGTAGGGGAGGGCACCCAATGATCCCTAGTCATGCTCATTCGCTAGGATTTATATTTACGACCCACGGCTAGTATCCGGTCCCACATAATCCTACCAAGTTGCCACCCTAGGGCCCAATGTCTCAACTAGCTACAAACGGGAGTCATCCTCAAATAATAAGTCGACTCTATACCTATGGATCCTCTAGTAATAGTCTAGACTTGTCACAATTTCATTTGTGACCAACTATAATCAAACATATAGTTCTCAATATCATTCATTTCCCAAATTACATTTTTATGGTTAACTGTTGATAAGAAATATCAAGCCCAACATAAATCATAAGACCATCACCTTATTTCCAAATATGTTTCCTTATCAAGTAAACCTTTCAAGTATAAAAACCATTTTTATGTAACATGGATTTCCTTAACATTAATCCATTTATTTCCTTTTCACAAAATAACACTTTCAACCAAATACACATAGTTTGATTAAACATGAACTTGGCTAAAATGCCATAGGTTGAACATTTACTCATCAAAATGTGAAAACATCCACATATGTAGTTTCAAAACATAGATTGTTCCATTGATTTACGAAATGGTAAGAAACCCTAAAAATCTCCAAAATATCAAGTTAAGTCAAAATCTCATCAACAAAGAACATGTAACCAAGGAGATACTTAGAAGTCAAAAATGCATTTTGATATGTATAAAGTTTAAGAAAAGGAAGTATGAACTCATAATGGGTTTTGAGCAAACCCTAGAACTCCTACCTGGAAGGAACAAAAGATGAAGGTGGAGAGATGATTATCCTTGAACTCTAGATTTCATCACCCTAGAATCACCATCAATGAACCACATTAATAAATGTGAGAATAAATGAGGAAATATTGGTGGTTGGGGAGAATTTACCTTCAATAAACCAGAGAAAATAGGCTGCCAAAAAAAGAGAAAAGAGTGCCAAATGACCTAGAATTCGGAGCTGGGCAATAAATACCCGCTGGACACCTGCGACTATGACCATGCAACAATAACATGGTCATTATCATTGGTCAATGTCCCACCAGCCACCCAACCTTCTGTTGGTTTGGTGCGACTATGACACGATGACAGTAACCATGTCACATTCGTTGGTCAATGTCGCCCAGCACTCCCTCGGGCCCCGAAACTTGTCTATTTTGCACCGAAGGCACCCGATTCACCTTGAAGTTCGAGTAAGGACATTTCTAGGTGATATAATTTGGATAAGAATATCAACAGAAGATTAAAGCTCTTACCGAAAAGTCCGGGTGTTACATGCCACCGTCGGGTTTGAGTTAGGAAACTATTGGCACCATGGTTAGGTGCAAACCCAAACAAATTTGGACTGTTCGCCGCTGCCGCTGGCCCGCTTGCTATGCGGCTGGAGTTCTCGTGATCGCCACTGCCAGCTCGTGTTGAGCGGCTAGGCGTTGTTGCCATCGTTGTTGGCCTTGTGTTGGGCGGCTATCTTGGTGATTGTTTTAAAGGGGTTGGGATTATGGTTCTAAAAATTGCTCTTGTTTTATTTTATGGTTGATATATTGCTTTGTTTGGTTGTTGCCGATCAAGCGCCTCGTCGACTCCATTAGTGGTTTGTCTCGTTCGGTTTAGGACAATTTGTTTTTGACCATTGAACTAAATTTTTAGGAATTGGGAATTGGGCTCGGTCTAATAGGCCCAAGTATTATTTGTGATGTTTCTCTACATGGTTTGTTTTTTAGCTTAGGCCCAAAATGTGAATTTGGTCATATTTTGGGCATAGGTCGAAAAGGCTTTTATCCTTATTTTGAATCTTGGTTTGATAACCATGGGTTAGTGATCGGGTTCATTTAAACTTATTTTTCCATATAATAACGTTAATTAAATTATGTCCAATCTTTATTTTATGTTTAATATATGGTTTGCCCCAAAGACCCGTGTTTGATTTGTTTTTGTTTTGGAAAATTAAAATGTATTAATTGCATGGGATGTAATTTATTTTCTAGATAGGTTCAAATGTAAAATGAATTAGGATATGCTATTTTCTATTTTGTAATCATTTGAAGACGGAGTTTCCAAGATTTCAAGGCGGAGTCCCTGGAGTTCACCAAGATGGCGATGTCAGTGGGAGCTTGAAGACGTCCTTAAAATTGACCATAGTTATTGTGTTGGCTCACAACACCACATTAGGGGCAAATCCATATATTATTGTTGTGATTGTTTATTTTTGTGTTTGCCTTTATTATTGCTTCATTTTTGTTATAATAATTGCAAACGTTTTAAAATAAAATCAAACGCAAAACAAATCTTAAATCGGTAAATAAAATATGATATTTTAAAATTGATATGTTTATCAAAATTAAACCGATTTAATAAAATAAACTTTTAAAACAATATTGTAGAAATAAATCCAAATGTTTTAGAATGATTTCTAAAATTAAACCTTTTACAAAAAAAATGTAAACTTAACGCCACCCAGTTAGGGTACTTGTCAAGCATACAGGATTCCAGTGTGGTCAGTGCTCGGCCAATCATACCGCTTGAATGTAGTGTAAGACAAGGAGCTAAAATAACGAGATTTAAGTGGATAGTTGTTTGACCATTCACATAAATTGTCGTATTTTGGACGACTGATCCCAATAAACCCTAAGTTTAGTATTTAGGTGGAATCACGATACCTTAGTATGGTTTGTTTACTTGAGAATATCATAGACAGTTGCTTGCCCATTTATGAGTATTTTCAAAGCGTTGAAGTGGGATTAAAGGTGCCAATTTCAATATATGATATATTGAATAGGATCCCACGATATCTAAGAGTTATGTTGAACATAATTGGACGATACCTACCTAAATAGCCTAATTCCATAGATAGTTGCTTAGCCATTTATGGAAGTAGGTGAAATATGGATCTTAGCTCAAATCAAATGATTTTTGAAAGGTTAATCTATTTGTTTGAGACATTAAAGTTACTAAAATCATGTTTTTGTAGAGGTCTACCTCAGATTCAAACTCAAACAACTTATCCCAATTTACACTATGGTCAATCCTGGATAAGGAAAAATTGGACGAAACGAACTTCATCGAATGGTTTTGATTCCTAAGGACAGTCCTTAGGCATGAAAAGAAGTTCTACGTTCTTGAAAACCCCCCTCCAAATGTTCCTATCAGAAATGCTCCTACTGAAGTCAGAACTGCTTATGATAAGTACCAAGATGACTCTCTGATTGTTGGTTACCTAATGTTAGCCACCATGACTCCCGAATTATTACGGGATCATGAAAACATGACTGCTTGGGATATGATATCTTCACTGAAGTCTATGTTTTGGTTACAAATAAAGCGGGAGAGATTTGTTACAGTTAAAGCATTGAGTGCTTGTAAAATGACTGAATGTTCGTCAGTTAGTACCCACATTTTGAAAATGAAAGGATACTTTGATCAACTGACCTATCTTGGTTTCCCACTGGGTCAAGAGTTGGAAATCGATATGGTTCTCAACTCTCTACCCAAAACATATAAGCAGTTCATTAAGGACTATAATATGAAAGGTTTGAATAAAACTCTCACAGAGCTTTACAGCTTACTTAAAACTACTGAGAGGAATCCAAGTTGGGTTCAACCAAACCAAAAAAAGCTTTGATGATCAAACCTGACAGTGGGATAATCAAGAAAAGGGGGAGATAACCAAGGGTAAAACACATGCTGGAAGATCCAGCATAGATTAGGGCAAAGGAGAAATTCCTGTGGTTGCAATATGGTATAATTATTTTCACCATGGGTACCAAATGAGAACTTGTCCAGCCCGATTGGCATAAATCAAGAAGCAAAAGGCTACCAGAGTTGGACCTTCAGGTATGTTTATCATTTGATTTAATTCACTTCTGACTAAGTGTTACATGTTGAGTATGATACTCATATTAGGACTACTTTTCTGGAAATAAGAAGTGAAGAGAAGATGAAACCAGACCAAATGGAGCTAAGCTAGCTGTTGCGAAAGGGACATATGATATGATCTTTCCAGATGGTCTTACATTAACACTTAGCAAGTGTCTTTATGTACCTAGTGCTACTAGGAATTTAGTTTCATTTTCTCAATTACAACGAACCGAATTTATGTTTTCAGAAATAAATTTTCGTGTTATCTTAATAAATGCTTTATAAAATTAATAGTTGTAATTATAAATCAATATAACGAATTAAGCGGGGCTTAAAACTGATCTATTTGTGACATTTAAACAAGAAACACATAGCCAAACTCCAGGCGGATGGAGAGTTGGAATCATATGATGATTCATATGATACATGTGTATCTTGTTAGTCAATATGACAAAAGAGCCTTCAAAGGGTAAACCTTTAGGGGATACAAGAACTATTAGGAGTTAACCATACTGATGTATGCGAGATTTATAGTTACGTCACAAGATACGGTCATCACTACTTCATTACATCCTACTGATGACTTCAGTAGACATAGGTATGTTTACCTAATAGAACAAATATAAAAGCTTTGAAATTTTCAAATAGTTTTAGAAAGAAGTAGTGAGTATACATGGCAAAGGATAAAGATGCTTCAGTTAGATCGAGATCATGAATATCTAAGCCAATAGATCATCCTAGAGATTTTGGGATTGTATCCTAGTTGACTCCTAACGGAACACCGCATCACAAAGGTGTATCCAAGAAGAGAAATAGAACCCTGTTGAACATGGTTCACTCTATGATGAGTCTCACCACTCTGCCTAAATGTTTTTGGGGTTATGCGCTAGAAACAGTTGCCCAAATACTAGTTTATGTAGCAACCAACAAGGACCAATAAAACTCACTCTCTTAATATGAACTGGGAAGATCCCCAAGTTATCATGTTTGAGAGTATTGGGTTATAATGCTTAAGTTAAGCATAAAGCTTTTGGAAAGCATGATTCAAAGGTCTGAAAAGTACATCTTTATGTGATATCCAATTGGATATTATTTCTACAGGTCTAGCGAGAACAAAACTTTTGTTAACGCACCCTGGTGAGTTCTTAAAAAAAAGATTTTATGTCAAGAATCACAAATGGGGACACAGTAGATCTTGGAGAAATTGAAGAACCACAAATATGGGACGATGGTTGACACTGACATTCAATAAGATGTTGAGCTTCAACAAGCTGTTAAAGATAATAAACGAGATACAAAATAATCCGAAGATCGGATTACTGATAAATGGCAAGATGCCATGAAGACTGATGTCAAAAGCCACATTCCTTAAAAGGAATTTTTAGCGAGGACATATACAAGGCTTTAAAACATCAAACCTAAAAGTGCAAGTTGCAAAAGTCCATTTATGGACTAGAACAATCATCTCGTAATTAAAATCTTGTATATACAAGAAGGTCAGTGGGCGCATAACAGTATTCTAGATCCTATATGACATCCCAACATTTGAAGGTGTAAAATCATGGATTAGAATAGTACTTCGCGATGAAGGATCTAGAAGAGACAATGTCCTTGGTATAAAGATCTATCGTGGTAGATCGAAGTGCTTAATTAGAGTAAGAAAAAGTACATACATTGACAAAATCTTGAAACACTTCAAGATGAAGGGTTCCAAGAAAGGAAACTTGCCAATAGAACATAGTGTACATCTGAGCGAAACTCAGAGTCCTAGCACTAAAGAGGATATGAACCGTATGAAGGGTGTTCCATGTGTTTCAGCCAACTGTTCAATCATGTACGCCATGCTAATGTACTAAGACTGGACGTCTTGTATGCCCTGAGCATGACGAGAAGATATTAGTCAAACCAAGTGATGCTCACTGTATAACAATGAAGAACATTCTAAAGTATCTAAGAAGAACTAAAGATATGTTCTTACTGTACAACAATTATAAAAGAGATCTGTGTGTTTAAGGATACACATATGCTAGTTTCCAAACCGACTGCAATGACTTAAATTGTAATAGGGATATATGTATTGAACGGAGGCATTATGAGCTGTAAGAGCTTACATGCAAATCTACTTGTCAAGCCTAAGTCTCAAAACAAACATGATTTTCATGTTATAGGCTCGAGGATTTTTATATTGAATAATAATTTTAGTAAACTTTAAACTTTTTTGAACGCTAAAATAGTTATGTTTTTCTCTGATATGGCATACTGGGTATGAGTATGTACATTAAAAAAATGTGTGTTCTTTATTAGCATGTTTAAGTATCCTTAAATAAATATGATGATCATATTATTTAGAATTGTCCTTGATCGATTATTACTAGGGGACTAGTAATAAATCAAGATCATTTTGAAGTTTGGTCATAGTCCAAGTTGGAACAACCAGAGTCACATGCTCTTGTCGGTGCACAAGGCGTTGGACAAGACCCACAGTCAGAATCACCTCATAGATCGGCGTCATAAGGTGAGTCCTCAAATAGTAAACACTCTTTATCCTTATACCTGCGATGTGCATTGGGATCTAATGCACAAGGAATGTTATGCTTTGATATAGTCTAATGTTACCCTTAACCAGGTAATCATAAGGGTTATGTTGGGTGTAACATGAATTGTGTAATTAGTCGTGCACATGCAATATGGGATTTGCTCCTCTCATAATGAGAGAGATATTTCTGGGCCCCTCGATAACATAATTTGATTTACATGCATGAACAAGTGGATTACTTGGACTAATGACACTTGTATAATGAAATATGTTGGGATCGAAAAACATATTCTTTGAACTATAAAGGATAAGATAGATCTATGCCTTAAGTTCAAAACAAAATATCGTGAAACAAAAGGATAATGAATGATTTTACTATATGATTGATTGGATCAATCAAATTGCTCGAAGGTAAAAGCACATTTACATAGCTTTGGGGCGGTGACGTGTTGCTAGACGCTTGCCATCGTCTGTGTTACTATGTATCGTGTGCAAGTGGGATAATGTAAGTTATTATATGCCCACGACACGTGTCACACAGAGATACTGTTAAGAAGTATGTAAACCCATAGGGTCGCACACAAAGAATATGTTTGTTTCCATCTTTAGAAACCCGGATTAAATCAAGTTGATTAAGGAAATAATTATTCTTAAAGGATAATTATGAAAATATGTGTTAAACTGTAATTATGATAATTACAAGGTGAAAACGTAATTATGTTAATTACGTGCTGTTATCTGTAATTTTATATATAATTATATTTAAAGTTTAAAAGATAATTATATATATATATATATATATTAGAATTTGAATATTACAAATAACTACTATACCTTATTTAAACCTTATTTGAATTATAGTCTAACTATAATTCTTCTGGTATAAATAGGGCGTTAGGCTAAACCATTTAACAAACGAATGAAATTAGATTTAGCCTTTCAGAGAAATACATAAAAGAAACCTTTTCTTTTCTGTAAAACACATATAGATCTAGGGTTCTTGGGCTAGCACCCGGTGGAGACGGGAAACGTGTTCGTGTGTGGACTACCAGTAGAAGAAACCTGCTTTGGTTTCTTAGTGCCCCATTCTTGTCATGCTTGATCTATAAAAGGTACACATTCTAAACACCCTATGGTGTGTTTTTTTTATTATAATTAAATGCATCATTGGATCCAATTGGGTTTTAAGTTTATTTAGAAAAGTTTTCTATATAATTGTTGTAACCAAATTTATTTATTTTTTGTTGCATTTTTTTTTCGGTTACAATTTGTATTAAAACCCAACAATTATGATCTAAAAGTCTCCCAGATCGACTTACAGACTCTGGAAAATGAATCTTTGCCAACCGATCTTCCACTTTCCTAAGTAAGGTTTCTTTCCCTGCTTTTGCAAATCTAGTTTGGGAAGCGTTCTTGGTGTTCATAGTAGTTACCACCTATCCTTATGTTGCTCTGGTCACCAAGGATACCTCTAGATCGATTGTTGGCTCTAAAAAAGGCCACATCTTTGGCCACAAAAAGTTGGGTGGTCCTTGTATGTATGTATCCTCCACATCTGATTTAGAGGCTACAACTCTAAAAGAGCCTTCAGAGTCTTACCCCGCCTCAAAACCTTCTAAATCTAGGTGGAGGCATTCTTAGTCATCCCCTATTAGTACTTCATGAAGAAACCAAATAGGGTTAAAAACACATCTCCAGCCAAGGACTCTTAACATTCCAAGCTTGTTAAACTTAGCCTTAACGGGTCCAGGGCGTCTGATATATACCCCCCAATACATAGTGCCCTCCCTTGCAAAAAGACATTGTTGTATGCTTAGGGATGAAATAGTATTTCCAAATCAAATCAAGCACTTCAAACACTCTCAATCAAGATTCAATGATATAACAGTGTATATTTCTAGAGAGAGAGTAGAGAGAGAACGTAAATCTGTATATTATAAATCTGACAATGAAAGCTCTTACAATTGTTCTTGTTTCTAGTTGTTACAAGATTTACAAAGCACAAGCTATTTATACAAAGGACTAAAACTACAAGCTTAACCACAAAGATTAAGATTGACTTATCTAGACTTTGACATTGTTGACTTATCTAGACTTGACTTTTCTCACTAAATCTTGGATACAATTTTATACACTAACATTCTCCCCCTTTGTATTCAAGATTTAAAAAAATTTGACAACAGTCTTCAGCTCTTGATTCTTCAAAACTTTAACTCTGACGGCTTTGAACTTTGAAGCTCTTTCTTAAGTTGTTGAAGAATCTTTGTATCTTTGAAGAGTCAACAAGTCACGAATAAACCTTTGAAAACTTTTGAAAAACTTTTGAACTTCGAGGAATCTTTAAAAATTGTATCTTCATCACTGTGATCTCTGGACCATCTTTGGAAAAACGAACTTTCTCGAATCATCTTATTTGACTTTGAATGATCTCAAAATGATTTCTTTGAATCTGACTTGAACTTTCTTGAACTTTGTAGATTTCTCCACAAGTCTTGACTTTAAAACATTGAAATTCTTTGAAATTGATCTCTGAAGATTTCTCCCCCTTTTTGATTATTGTGAACATCATAATCATTAAAACTTTCTCAATTTCATCACTTTCTTTTAATCTCCCCCTTTTACAAATATTCTCCCCCTTTGAGATACATTTGACATTCTCTGCCCTTTGATCTGAATAGCTGAATCATGAACTTTATATACCCGAATCTTTTCAAATTCAGTTATAATGAACTTGGTAACCCTGATTCAACAAATGAAACAGTTAGGAATGCCTGTTAGTAACACAAAGTTACTGTGTACAACGAATGTACAATTTAAGGAGCTGGTTTGATGATGACTCCCCAGGACATCCATTCAATCATTGAAAAACACAAGGTTTATCTATGAATGTTCTGACAGAAAAACAAATTTTCTGTATGCTCATGCTTGTGTATGAAAGAATTTAGCACAATGATTGTGTTTCATAAGGCTCAAATTGTGTAAACTGTTGAGACAACATCAGGTATTACACGGACTCAATGTGCATGAAAGAGGTGCGAAGGTGGGCCAACTTTCCTTCTTTTTCATAATCTAAATCTTCCGAGTGAATACTAGATAGCAGATATGCTGCGTCCCCAAAGAAAATGAAACATTTCTTTGTTAAGAAAGAAACGAGTGGCTGGTGGGGTAATTGCAAGAGTTGGCATGGGCTCACTGCCTGTTTCAATGATGGTCACCAAAGAATGTGAACCAATCAGAAAATGTGGCTGCCCGAATCAGAAAGTGGTTGGTGCAGAGTTTTCATATTCTTTTAACTCTGATCTCACACCCTCTTTCTTTTTAACATTTAGCTCACTTCTAACCAAACTCCCTTTTACATTTTACCTCTCAGCACAACGAGAAAAACTCAACCGATGAGTTATCTCCGCCACTCTTTGATTTTGACCCCTCACCCCTCAATCACTCTAGGATAACTTCCTGGGTAGGAAACACTGGTTTACATGAATCCATGGAAGTTCTTATAAACTCACACATGAATCTCATGTAAGTCCTAAAAAGAATGGTTGTTCAACAGTTTAACTTTTTTTTTAATAGGGTTGGGACTTCTTCTTTTTCCTACGGCAACAAAAAGTCTTCGTCATATGTGGGCTTTTCAGAGCGTTTTATTATTAAGTATAGTCATGATTTCTCCAATATCATGCTAAGAATAGCTAGGATTTCCAGAGAAAGATGCCATTCGTTTGATGAATAATGAAAAGGAATATCGAAAATTCGAGTAGCTGAAGTTGAAGCAATGTAAGTCCTAAAAAGAATGATTGTTCAACAGTTTAACTTGAACAGTTAAGCACAAAATGTATGATAACATTGTCAAAATGTATGCTCATGAGATTTGAGCAATTGAACAATGAAGATCTCTCAAAACAAGGATATTGAATAAATGAAATGAAATCAAGAGAATTGTTTTGAGAATCTGACAATGTATCAATCAGATCAAAAAAAAAGGTTAGGGTATCAAAGAACTGGATATTTTGTTTATATGAACAAATATGAACAATTTAGGAATGAAAGCACCAATTTGGAATGATGAATGATGCTCAACAACATTTGAAATCAAATGGGAGTATTACCATCGAAAAATTAGTTCGTTATGAGACATGGTAATAACATATTCAAATGAAGTATTGAACCGATGTGTATGAATACTTTACAGTATATAGACAAGATAATACACAAGTATTGATCTTTGGAAACACACGGTCAGTTAAACATTAAAGCTCAAAATTGAAAAACATTTAAAATCACACTTCTTAATTCATGAAATCTTTTGAAAATCAGAAGTAGTTTGAACATTTAAGAAACTGTTTTTCATGCTTGAAAGTTGTTCTTCTTTCAAACAATCAGAGATGTAAGATTAGAAGATACTTACATTTAAGCTCCCCCTCAAATCATTATAGAATGATTTAGGTCAGATAAGATCCTCCTGGATATTTACAAAATATCCTTGTCTGAACATTGAAAAACGGGTCCTGATCTGTCATGTGATCAGAAGCCACAATCCTTTACACTTAAGTCCGGGTTTTGAACTGTTTTGTTCAAAAGCCATCGTTCCTGCTCCCCCTAGACCGGTGGTACCTGCAAAATAGATTTGACAGGTTTTGGTACCCACTGGTATTTGGGTCCTAGTATGTTAGATTTAGGAATCCACTTCTCAATAGATTTATATCTTTTAAATCCAGAATTCTGAGAAGTAATTCTGTAAGAACCGTACCTGTTATGAGCAGTTTCTTTCTGAACGAAGTCATTCTCTCCACAGTAAGAACAACAGATTTTCTTCTGAGCAATCCTGATCAAATGATTAGTCGAGTAATATATATCAGAATTACCAAAAGATTTACCTTTATGCACACAATTCTTTTTGGCATTGGTTGTGGATTTGAATGATCTGTCATTCTTCTTCTCTTCATCAGAATCTTTTACTCTCCATACCATCTGATTTTTCTTTGAATTCCTTCCAAGAGATTTAACATAAAAATTTGCTGAACCATCAACAGATTTGTCATAGAACAGATTAGATGGTCTGATCTGATTTGATTTGACAGTTTGTGATTTGACACTTTTGTTTTTCAAAACATTTTTATCATGAATAGAACTTGAAGCAGTTTTAAATGAGCAAACTGATTCGGTTGAATTGTCAACTGGTGATTGTTTGATCACATCAGAACAAACTTTTTCTGACAAATCAACATTTGCAGCTTCTAAGTTCTTTATCTTTTCAGATAAAATATTTCTTTCAGAAGTTAATGTGTCAAACTTTTGTTTCAAATCAGATCTGGCCTTCTTTTCTTTTTGGACATCTGAAGATAGAATAGTTATTTTGGATGTGAGCTTCGATATTTCAGATTCAAAATGTAAACGCTCAAGCTCAAAATCTTTTTGTAAGTTCTTGGTTTTATCATAAATTTCATTGAAGATCCCAACATTTCTCATTTCATATTTCTTCTTTTCAATCTCCAAAGACTTTTTGTTTTCTTGAAAAGCTTTTCTTTCTTTCTCGAGTAAGTCTTGTAGAATAGAGATCTGTTTGGGAAATTCATAATTTTTATTTTCAAGAACTTTTCTTTCTTTGGCAAAAGTGTCTCTTTCAGTGATTATTATCTTTTCGAATTCAGACACTTGCTTAGAAAGTTTTAAACATCTCAGCTCCAAATCCTTTTTCTCTTGGAGAGTTTTCTTGGAAAGTTCAGATGACTGTTGAGTTGAAGATGTCTTCAAATTTGATCTATCTTTATCTGCTTGGATGCTATTCTTCAGTTCAGCATTCTGTATCTCCAACGCAGATATTTTGTCTTCAAAAGCCTTAAACTTGAGTTGAAGCTTAACTGATTCATCTTTCAGCTCAGATGATTTATGTTCAGTTGGCTTTGAAGATTTTTAATTATAGACTCTTTGACTTTGATTGCTCTCTCAACAGACTGAATGGCATATTCTTTTATTTCAATCATTTTCTCTCCATCTTTAATTTTTATCTCTTTTTCTCTAATTTCCTTCTCTCTTGCGCTGATGATACCTGCATAATCATTTTTAGCAATATCAGTACATTTTGCACAAACAGGAGTTTTATCAGAATTTAACAAATTTAGCTTCAACTCCTGAATCTGTTTAAGAAGCTTTGAATTCTGATTTTTCAGTTTCTCTCTTTCTGCTTCTATAACAGGTATCTCAGGCATGTACAATGTTGCCATATCTCTTGCTGACAATATTGTATTTCCCCTCTCATCTGTCTTTGGCATCTTGAATGATAAATGAGCTTGATTGATATGATCGTTCCCAAACAATTCAGAACAGTTGACTGAAAGTCAAACTTAAAAAAAATATTCTCAAAAAAAAATTCATAAATTTTTCTATCTTTGAAACTCGCAAGTCACTGAAACTCGCTAAGCACTGTTCACTTAGAAACTCGCTAGTAGTTGTTAGCACGAAACTAGAACTTGCATGACGTTGGTAGCGCGAAACTAGAACTTGCTAGACATTGTTAGCATGAAACTCAAACTCGCTAGACGTTATTAGCGCGAAAGTAGAAACTCGTAAGTCATTGTTAGCGCGAAACTCACAGAACTCGCTAGATGTTGTTCGCGAGAAACTCAGAACTCGCTAGACGTTATTAGCGCGTTTCTACACTTAGAATATTTTCCTAATATTTCAATCTCTCAAGCCTCTTCTAGCACGTTTCTAAAACTCGTAGACCTCTATTAGCGCGTTTGTCAAGAACTCGCAGATAACTTGAACTACTCGACCAAAACTCGCAAGCTTTGTCTTGCGTGTTTTTGAAACTCGCAAGCCACTAACTGCGCATTTCTGACGAAAAATGAAATCCTTTGGCTTGCGCGTTCTTCAGCATGACTCTTGCACGTTTCGCAGATCTTGCGCGTTCTTGGGTTTTCTGTGCGTTTTGACAGTTATGATCACGAATTCGATTCAAATCGATTCAATCCTGCAAATTAATTCTTGAAATTTCACCAATATACTCGAAATGCATATTAGAACACTTTTCTAACCAACAAATCTATCTAGAAAACTTGAAATTACAGTGCATTGATCAACATACAGACTCTGTGTTCGTGTTTTCAAGAAAATCTGCAAAAACTCAAAATTCAAACGATACAGTGATTAAATTGTGAAATTGTGTGAATATAAAGTGTATAGAAACACAAATCGATTGACATTAATCCATTTTTACACACTAATTTCAACAAGTCAATGAAAATTGTGATCAAACAGTGAGTTTCCAGAAACGAGTTCGTGAAAACCAAAAATCCAAAAATTGAATTCAGTTTTGTGATCTAATCTTTCTGAATCGGTTTGGTTTGCTCTGATACCAATTGAAATTGTATTTACAGATCAAATCAATCACTTCAAACACTCTCAATCAAGATTCAATGATATAACAGTGTATATTTCTAGAGAGAGAGTAGAGAGAGAAAGTAAATCTATATATTATAAATCTGACAATGAAAGCTCTTACAATTGTTCTTGTTTCTAGTTGTTACAAGATTTACAAAGCACGAGCTATTTATACAAAGGACTAAAATTACAAGCTTAACCACAAAGGTTAAGATTAACTTATCTAGACTTTGACATTGTTGACTTATCTAGACTTGACTTTTCTCACTAAATCTTGGATACAATTTTATACACTAACAAGGGATCCAACACCAATCCACCCCAGCGTCTCTATATGACTGTGGTGATGACTGGGATATCTCCCTTTTTTGAATTCCTTCTTCTCCTGTACATCCTCAACATCTATCACCAAAGATTGATAATCTCGCTGACATTGCACGGGTGAATGACACTTCGGCTACATTTGAAAGTGACATCCTATTTCTATATTATTTGCTTATAGATGTAGGTAGTGAGCCTTACCAACCCACTAGCTCTATCTAGATGGTAATCAACGACTAGCCTCACATCGACGTCAATGATACAGACATTGAGCCTCAGGTTGGTGTCGTTGATACAGACATCAAGCCATAAGAAAATGTCATTGATACAAACATCCAACTTTGGCCAACGTTAATGATACAAACATCCAACATTTAGATGTAGGTAGTGATCCTTACCAACCCACTAGATCTATCCAGATGGTAATCGATGACTAGCCTCACATCAACGTCAATTATATAGATATTGAGCCTCATGTTGATGTCGTTGATACAGACATCGAGCCTTAAGAAAATGTCATTGATACAAACATTCAACTTTGGCCAACGTTAATGATATCCCCATCGATGATTCTCAGGTGTCGATGGTGCAATTAATTTTGTGTTGCTCTCTCGGTATAGGTTGACGAACCCAATCAAAGATTGTTCTCCTACTCCTCCTATTCATAGGTCTCTTAGTGATATATCTATGGGAAAACACATACGTTCTCCATGTATACCTCAGCCTTGGTTTTTGAGTTACTGTTCCCTCTCATCTAGAGATTCTATATGCTCTCCCTCACAAGGTGATTGAAATGTGTAGTGACATTTCTACTCACTCTAGGATTTTTGGTTCCCAATAGGCTACTTGGAATGCTACCTTGTCTATCAAGTTTGATGCACTTGCGACCAGAGTTACAGTTATGAAGGAATGCCTACATATGTAGATTATCATGCCACAACTGATCATATTCATACTCTTAACAGGCTTGTGGAACAAATTGATGGTTTTTCTATTTGCCTTTCTAGCACCAATTGGTTGCTTGAGAGTTCTACTACTAATCATATGGATTTTCGCTCCAATATATTTTGGGATATTAAGTCTCCCAATGATCAGGTGGATGTTCGAGCTTCCGCAATTACTTCTGTCATTGTTGAACTCTCGACCAAAGTATCAAATAAATATTCATTCAACTCTAAGATACGTTTGTCCTCTATGGTTGATCTTAGTACCCATATGACTGATCTATCTGATTCTTAATTAGTTATTCTTTAGTCTCTAGAAGATCTACGTGCATGCTCAGATACTCATGTCAAGTTTAATCAGACTGTTCTCCACTCTCTCAAGGATTTAAATGTTAAATATGATTTTAGGCCTAGATCTCTAAGATGGATTTAGAGAAGACACCAAGTGAATATTAATTTGTCTTAGGTACCAGTCAGTTTACGAAATTAGATCGTGAGTTACCGAAACAGGTTAGTCAACGTGACATAGATTATCATGGTATTCTAAGAAGTATTCACTACAGTGTTTCTCGATTGCTCATGTCAACCTTGTTCCCATTCACCCCATTCTCAACGAAAGGGAGAACTTAGTTATCAATGTTAGTGACAACGGAGATGACTAGACTATTTCTCTTGTTCTTATAATCCCTGTGGTAATAATGATGAGGTAGTTGATGAAGTTGCTAATATTGATGCATTGGCTATCATGATGCTCCTTTTGAGGGGGTGTTGGAAGATGAAGATACGAATATAGCTAATTTATCTGTTGAGGGAGAGCAGCCCATCTCTCGGTCTGTTATTTTCTCTCCCCTTATTATCCAGTCGATTTATTAGTGGAGAGGGAGCAACCATTCTCTTAAGTAATTGTTTCTTCTTAGACTGTTATTGCTTTTACATAAGTCAAAATGGAAGTACTGATTCATCAAGAAAAGGCCCCCACGACACCAAATGAAAGAGTTGTTGAAGTTAAAGTAGCTAAGATACCAATGGATAGGGCATAAGCTCTAAGAAATGAAAAACTTATGGTTCAGGTTCTGAATCCGATTGGAAGTTTTATGACACTCTTGGGCATTTCTTCTGAGGATGCAGCTAAACCAATTTCCCTTCAAAGGCAATTTGTTGAAGCAAATAAGACTCGGACTTTGGTGGAACAAGTGGCAGGGAAGAGACAATTGAACTGACTGATCCCTTTCACTCTCAGCAAACTATTGGAGAAACTTGAACTAAGAAAGAAAGAGAAACAAGTGAACAGAGTAAAGAGGATAAAGTGGTATAATGAGTCGATTCTCGACCAATATATCACTACTACGATAAACTTGAACTCAAAGATTTACCCATGATTCATATCAATCTTTTCTATCATTGGACGAGCTAATGGAGTTGTGAACTGAAAAGATCTCTTGGATGCATGCATATAGAGTATCCAATTTGATTGAAACAATCAAGTTTATCAAGAAAGTTAGACTATGTATCATGACTACATCTTGAGTCATCTTGATCGACTGATGAAAAATACCTCTATCATCAAGAATCATTACAAGCTATGTGCTTGGTCGCAACATCGTTGTCTTAAGATGCTTCATACTGAGTTGGCTCAGTTTGATCCATATTTGCTTCGATTTCTTGATTTGCTCAGAAACCATATTATCTGCTTCAGAAAATTTCAAAGGAAAGTAAGGTCCTTGATGTCTCATTCTTAAACCTTACATTTCCTACTAGTAAGACTTATCCATAGGGAACTATTCTATCTACACCCACGCATGGCATCTTTTTTTTGGAACGTAGATAGTTTCCTTAGATTTTCGTGCCACTGAGATACCAATTGTTGATTCTTAGCTACTTAGTGTGAAATATGGTATTATCTAACTTAGTGACGTCGGAAGAGTTCTCTATACTTTGGTGTATGATGAACAGAAGAAAATAAATGTAGTTGCAGCCGCTGGTGTAGTTGATGTCATGGATGTGGATGATGAATTCAATTGTTGATCTTTCTGTGTGTTTTATTCATTTCCTGAACATTCTTGTTTATTTTATATACCTTACATTCCATGTCTAGTATAAATGAAATTTCTTTTTATTATTGACCTTCAATTTTTTCATTCTTTATATGTTGCTTTTTTGATTCATTATTTGTATTGTAAATATCTTATAGTAAAAAAAAATGTAACACCCCGATTTCTGGGTAAGCAATTATTACCATAAATACGTATTTCGCTTGTAGTATGGTTTAGTTCTTAGTTTACCTGGAAATATGTCTTATGTGGAGGTGGAGTGTATTAGCCGAAGAAAAGGGCAAAGGAGCAGCAGTGCTCCGTGCGGCTCTCCGCACAACCCAAGTCGCACAGCCATCCGCGCGGGGCTCTGCCCTTGCGTGACCCCAGTGCTTGGTGCGCCACTCCGCACGGGTCCAGCCGCGTAGGCACCCGCGCGCGACCACTGGGCGATTTAAAAAGGGGGAATCGGTCCCCAAACCCCATAATCCCCAAAATTGTTTCTCAAAGACTCTCTTCTCTTCTCCCTCTTCATTAAATCCAACCCACCCCATTTATTACTACATTCTCCTTCAAATCTTCAAGTTGGAGTCATCATCTAAAGATTTGGAAGTCTAGGGTTTAAAGGTCTACCTTCTCATCATCTTCATCTTCAACCTCAAGACTTCATCTCCATTTCTAGGGTTTTGCCATTTTAGAGTTTTTACATCACAAACTCTTTTGGTGAGTCTCTTAACCCTTACATCACTATAAATGTAATTATTTGCTTGTAAGTGATTTGTAGGTACATTAAGGTTTTGACCTAAAGGTTAGGGTTTGTGGGTTTTGTTAAATATGGAGTTTTGATCCTTGATATTTGTGCTTAATGATGTTTAATAAGTGTTACACACTCTCTAACATGCTTAAAATGGAATATAAAGTTAGTGAGGATTATTTCTTGTAAAAATGGGATTTTTGGCCTAAGTGAATATCTCTCGTGTATGGGATTCATTTTCTTAGCTCATTGGATCCCTCCTTAGTTTTGAATAATGGGTTGTCTTAGCATAAGAATGAGTTTTTCCATGCCATAAATAAATATGAACTATATGTGGAAGTCATGATTCAAAGTGATAAATGGAGCATGTATGTATAATGTCTTTTGCTTGGTTATGATCATAATGTGGAACTTAAGGTCTATTTCCTTGTGCACGAGGATTTAGATGGCATGACATATTTGGTTATAATTGTTGGCCATTTTGGTCACTAGCGAGTAGGCAATAGGAGACGCAAGTCCTTGATGTGTAATTCGTCTAGATTAGATAGGCAATATTGTCCGTAAGTCCTTGAGGTGTAACTCGACGGAGTAGGCAATAAAGGCATAAACGGTTTGAGGGTTGTGATGTATTTTATGGCATGGGAACTAGAAACGGGACATGAGGTGTAATCCAATAACATCGCGGGTGACTCTATCTACGTGTTCTCGTCACCCAAGATGGAAACGGGTCCCCCCCCACGTATTTCAAGAGATATCTCTTATGTATTTTGTTCAGGTGTGGAATATTTTTTCCCAGTTGGAGTTGGTTCAACCCTTTGGGTGTATCGGTAACAATTAATATGTTGTATTTGCTTAAATTATAAACTGTTAGACCCTTATTATATCACTAGACTTTTGGTCTAATGCTTGTTTTGGTGGTTAAGGGCTCACATGTCCTACTAGTGGTGTGCCTAGGGCACCTTGATTTTCCGGTCGCGCACCTAGGATTCGTGAAGGACTGAGCTTTTGGGAATTTTGTGAGAAGAGCATTTTGGAGACATAGCGACACCCACCTTAATCTACTCTTAATTATTGTTCTAGATTAAATAGGTTGTTGTGTATTATGTCTTATCTTTTCGCTACTATATTGATGCAACTACCCCAACTTTATTGGGTTTTAGTCATTCTCATTCGCAGGGTTTATAAACCTTCATGTTTTAGACGTCATATTTTCGAAATTTTAAGTTTTAAATTTACCCAGTTTTTAGGGTGTTACAAAAAACAAAAACAAAAAATGGTCAAAGTGAAAAAAAAACCCAAAAAGAATCTACATAGGTCACCGAATTCATGAGTTCTTATTATCAAAGAACTTTATGAGTTTTAGTACCTTGTAATTATCTTTTTCTAAGTGTTTGTTTCTTCATCAAATAGGGTTTATTGTTGGGTCACATATTGATTTGATGATGACCATCTGATTTATCCTACTATCCAATCAACACTTAGTAGTTATTGGTTTCTTTGTATTTTGGCTTCTTGGTATAAATTGGGATAAACAAAAATTTCCATAAAACGGAAAAGTGGTATATAATAATGTCAAGACATGAGGTCTCCCAAAAAGGGGAAACCAAAATACGTTTATTTAATTACAAGTTTGTAATTTAACGGTAAAAGATAAAAATCTATTAATCTAACTCCTCTAAGGAAGCAAGATTACAAATGGGTGTCATATGATTCACAAAATAATGTCTTCTTATATAAGCATTTCAAAAATTGATCCCCCAAGCTCACTTCTACACCGACTAGCTCTTCTTGGTGACCACGCCGCTAGATCCTGAGATACATGTCGACACCAAACAAGTGTTAGGCCAAAAATCCTAGTGAGTTGAACAATTAATATAAACCAACAATTAACAAAGAGATATCATTTATGCAGTCTTATAATTCATCCTTTGATATCAATGGGGGAGACCCATAACACCAATCAAGTTTCACCTCAAGAGTCGATTTACCTTAGTATCTAATCCCACGAGTAACACCACAAGTCCCGGCACATCTAAGACTACCTCCAAGGCATTACACCAAATGGCGGAGATCTAGGTGCATATTGTAACACCCCGATTTTCGGAAGGTATGAATTCAAGTTAGTACAGGCGTCTGTATTTTAAGGGAAGAAGAAGAGATAGGATTTTGGACTTGAACTCTAGGTTTTATAGTCTTGTTGGATTAAGGATTCAATCACGAGTCCAGCGGTTCTTTCCGGAGCAAAATCGGAGCTAAAACGAAGAAGTTATGACCAAAACAGTGGTCGGGCAAGAAAAATGAAGAAAACCAGGCAAGCAGTGTTTGGCATGACTTTCAGCATGACTTTGGGTTATCTACACAAATTTAGGGAAATCGGGCGGGTTTTGGCACGGTTTTACCCGCGTGGAAACCCGCTCGACATCGATTTTCAGCCCTAAAACTTCATTTCTTCATAACTTCTTCATCCCAACTCCGATTTCAGTGACTCTTTTTGCTATGAACTCGTTTTTAAGCTCTTTTCAAGATTAGAACAAGATAATGGAAGTGTATTGAAATATTCAAGATTATTTTGTGGTGGTAAGTTCCTCATCTCTCTCATTGTTAAGTTAGGGTTTGATAGTTCCATCCTTTTCCCCTTTCATCCTTCAACTTGGGTGTGATTTTGATGACTTTTGTGGTGAAGGAAACCTTGTAGATATGTTGGATCTAAGATCTAGGTGGATTTCTTGGATATTTCAAGCCTTCATCAAAGGAGATTCAAGTTTTGGGGGTAAAAATCTAGATTTAGCCTAAATCTAGCAAGGTGAGTTCAAGTTGATTTGTGAAAACGGTGTACATGCCAAAATGTCAATCATTAAATGCTTATATGTTTTACATGAAATTATTAACTATTGATTTATTTGATGAGTTTGATTATTTGAAGTCTCTAACTTTATAGACTTGTAAAATACCCACATTTGGGATTTTGGTCACTTTAATAAATAAATCATAAATATTGGTATTTAATGATTTGTTTTATGGAAGTAGATTATTGAGTATAAATGTATTTAATTGTGTGTTTTGGAGAAATATTTGATTTTGTGTTATGGGACGTTTTTAAAAGAATAAATGATATAAACTCACTTGAAAACTGAATCTAAACTATGTTGGAGTTAATTATATATTTTGGAGTATGGGTTTGCATAAATGCGGGTTGTTTGTGTCTGATTTCATTTTTATGATTTTCAACAACGGGTCTTTTGATTTGTTGATCTTATGGCTCGGTTTGGAAGTTATTGGGTCTTGGGGATAATTGTCCGATTTTAATAGCTCAATGTAGAGCGTGTGGGTATGATTTGCATTTATTATATCTTATTTGAGATTACATGCTTTGAATGCACTAGTTCATTCGTTTGGAGTCATGTAATGTTTTTAACTAATGCAATGGATCCATAGGCACTTGAGTCGTTACGATCAATGTTGGGACGAGTAGTTTTCCTCATTGTAGCACGGATAGGCATCAGGATTCATGGTAAGTAAGATGTGGACCCGCGGGGTCGGGCATTGTCCCATGAGCAGTAAGGTGTAATCCAAATGTGTTTGTATGTTTGGTATGGATTTGGTTTTCTCAAAGTATAGACCTAGAGGGGTTGAATTTGAGTCTCCATGGGCAAAAGATCTAGAGGGGTTGAGCTCGATATGTCTTATGAGTATAATCCATACGTTTTGGTTTTATTACATAGTTATGTGACCTACTTTTGTGTTCCATCACGTGCAATGTAATTGGGTTTTCCTCGTCACCGAAAGGTGTTGTTTTGGGTATGAAGTTTTATAATCCATGTTTTCGGTGACGTTTTGAGTATGGGTTGTTATCCATGTTCTGTGGTTTTGGATATTGAACCTTATCCATGTTTTTATTTGGATATTTTGGATGATAGAGTTCATCCACGTTTTCAGTATTTGATTATTAAAGTATCAGTTATGTTTTACGTGAGTTTGGGTTTTGGATTTAAATTCGAGAGAACGGTTTGTATCGTAGTTTTTAATCACGAAGATGGTGAATGTTGAAAAAGAGTTTGTTTTCAGACTTAATGTATTTCATTTTGGAAATCATGATTTAAATAGCATTATTAAAGTTTATTGTTTTATATGTTTATGATGAAAACTTTTGAGCTCACTAGGCGTTAAGCCTAACCTTTTTATTTGTCGGCATGTGCATCAGGTTCAGGTTGGGAATAGTCCTAGTAACACTGTGAAGAGAGGAGTGCTAGTAGGGTGCCCGACAAGCGAGTAGCATTGGAGAAGTCTTTTGCTTTGGTTTTGTGAAGAGCAACTTGTATTGGGGTTAAATAGCACCCGACTTCGATTTAGTCCCCGTTTAATGCTAGAGTTTTAATTATTGAGGCTAATTAGAGAATTTTATATTTGAAGTATGATGAATTTTAAATTTGTAGGAGGAAGTTTTGTCCTTCATTTGATATTATATCGAGATTTTTAGTTAGTTGCTCTTACCAAATTTGAGGGTGTTACACATACCTCCAAGGTGGCACCACAAGACTAAATCCTCCTAGTGCCTACTTGAAAGATTCATCCATAATTTCCCATTAATAAAATTATACACATTTACTCCAACTAAAATGTACATATAACCAATAGAGATAGGCTAGTGGTCCAACCACCATATTTCAACATAGTATGAGATTTCTAAAATACTCTAGGACCTCCAATTAGGTCTAATAAACCTATGATAGCATATAGGTCATTTTCAATATATATAACCAAAAGCCTTGGAACACAAGGTAGAAGTCCATAAACAAGTAGTTATAAACATGAGAAAAGCACATATAGACAAAATCCTCAAACTAGACCAATAAACCCATAAAATGTGAATTTGTATAAATGTGCTCATAATACGAACAAAGTGCCAATATAATCACCCCAAAATATTAAGTATAAATATCATGTTCATCAAGTCACCAACACAATGGCTCATGCTAAAAATGCCCAAAGCCTCAAATAGCTCATCCAAATGTGCAAATATGAACCAATCATCAAATGAAAGGAGAATAAAAAAAAGAGTAAATTACAAAATTCGTCCCTGTAGTATTGAAAATTTTGGATTGGGTCCCCCAAACAAATTAAGTACAACCATGGTCATTGTGGTTTCACTTTTGTTTCAGATTGGGTCCCTTCCCTAACTCCACTAACCATTTGCTCTGTTAAGTTAGTGGTAATATTGTCTTTTTACATTTTTTCTTAAAAACATAAAAATTAATATTGTATATATATATATATGACACAGAGATCTTCTCCCCTTTTCCCTGAAAGCATGGCCCCGTAGGGTTCCTTCCCCCACCTTAGAAATGCCAATGAATTCCTCATACCCCACCTTGGTCCGTTTTTCCGACCAAACAACAGCGATCTCGCCTCCCCCAACCTCCATCTCCGGTGACAACAACTCCTCCCTCATTCTCTACGACTTCTCCTCCTCCCTCCCCCACTTCATGGTTTTGACCAATCAGTTTTCTTGGTTTTAGAATTACTTGCCTATGTCTGTACAACTGAGATTATCCAACACATATAATAACACAACTTTGAACCCGTGACCGAAAGAAGAATGTTTCCAAGTGGTAATTATGGTTATTCCTCTGTGACCGAAAGGTTAAGTTCAAGAATGCCAGGGAAATCAAACTGTGCAAAAGTTGTACAAAGAGAAATGGAACAGAGGGATGGAAACCTGTGCAAAAACTTGAACTTGTTATGTCTTCCTAGTTGTGCAAAACTCAAACTGTCAAAAACTCATATTTGTCAACAAAAAAAAAAAAACTCAAATCCGTCGGCACACCCTTTTCTCTAGTCAAGGTGAATAAAGAAATTGAAACAAAAAGCATGGAGGAGCAAATGAAACATTGATATGCATAATCCTAAATCAACTTCACAATCGAAATTCTATATCAAATTTTCTTTAAACTTCAAAAATCGGAGATTCATCTTTATTTCATCAAATTTGAAAATGAAAACCCTAAATCACCCTACCAAAACCTTTCACAATCAAGTAAAACTTATATATACACAAAATCCATGGATGTAACACAATAGAGGCTAAATCCATAAAACACACACAAAAAATGTATCAAAAACGAAAAACCTAAATCATGTTCAAGGACTGTTAATCCATTTGGCCTGCTTTTGTTGAATGTTAAAGACTGTTGAATCCACCGTTGATGCATTCGAAACCCTAATCGTCATCTATCAGTTTGAAACTTGATAATATCGATCCAAACTCGATGAAGGCTAGATCCATACTTGACGATGCTCGAACGAAACCCTAATCCCTTAATCCTCTTCTCTTAATTCGAAACCCAATGAGTCTCGATCTGCAACCGGTTTTGTTGCTTAGTTTTGTCAGAGATAGTGAATGGTGTTGTTCTCTGGTGGGTGGCCGAAGATGGGTAATTGGTGATGAAAGTAGGCAGTGTTGGTGTTCTGTGTTGGGTGACCGGAGATAGAGGAGGCCGAAGGAGGTGGAGAGGAGAGTTCACAATTTGAAGATTGTATAAGGGAGATTGTTGCTGGTAGATTTTGGGACAAGTAGAAAGTCATGGTCAAACGATAATATTATGTATATGTGTGTCCCTGATTCAAGTTCCAAATTGCACATTAATCAAACAAACAAGATTGTTTAACTACCTGTTTCAATTTCAATTATCAAATTCAAACGATTACAACTTTCTCTCTCTAAAACCTTTTCTCTGAATACGCGTACAAAATCCTCTACTCATATATCTATTAAACAAAACAACTCTATTTATACCTATAAGACTAAACAAGACAAAACTAAACAAACAAACAAAATACATTGACTTTGACAATTTATTACACTTTGACTTTGACTTTCACTGAGAGTTGACTTTCCAGCTTTTGACTTCTTAAACTTTGACCTCTGATCTTCATGATATTGTATCCAACATATTTATGATCTAACAATCTCCCCCTTTGGATTCAAGATCATCTTCAACAAGATTTAGCAAAGCAATCTCCCCTTTCAGTTCAATCTGGACAATCTCTGACTATATTCTTTCAAGTCTGTCTCCAAAAAGATATTAACAATATTCCCCAAAATATGATAGAAACGATCTTCAATAATCTCCCCAAAAACTATCACAAAACTCTTTCAGACTTCGGAAAGAAATTATCTTCAGAATTAGCTCAGATAACTTCAACAAAATAATCTTCAAAGAAAATTTCTGAAAATTCAACACAGCTTCAGAAAACTTTGAACTCTTCTCTTTGAAACTTTCAATCTTTGAACTTTATCTTCTTCAAATCTTTAACTTTGAAATTTCTGAATCTAACATTTCTGTAATTCATCTCCTCCTTTTTGATGAATAGAGCATCTATATCATCAAAACTTTTCCCAATAAATGTCTTTGACCATTCTGATCTGTCCAAGAGCCACTGATTCATTGATCCGTAACCATGTATTTATCAAAATCTTTTCAAATCTAGACAAAATATTCTTGTAACACCTGAATCAACAAATGAATCAGTTAAAATGCTTGTCAGTAACACGAAGTCACTGTGTAACGGATACACATAGTAAAGGAGCTTTTGTTATGTTCACTCCCCCAGGGCTTCCATCCAATCATCAAAACACCACAAAGGCAATTTCAATGAATGTTATGACAAGAAAACAAATTCCTTGTGTGCCCGTGCAAGTGTAGAAAGAATTAAGCACTTGATGATTGCTTTTCTAAGGCTCAACATTGTGTAAACCACTGAGACAACAGTAGATAAACACAGACGCAATGTGCATGATTGAAGTGCGAAGGTGGGGCAGACTTCCTTCTTTTTCAATATCCAGATTTTCCAAATGAAAACCAGATAGATAATGTGTTGCGTCCCCAGAAAAAATATGAAACATTTTCTTTTTAAGAAGAAAATGAGTGGCTGGTGGGGTTTTTATCAAGAGTTGGCATGGGCTAGTTGCCTGTTTCAATAACGTTCACCAAAGAATTGTGAAACATTAGTAATGTGGCTGACCGACTCAAAAAGTAGTTGGTGCAGAGTTTGATATTCTCTTACTTTGATCTCACACCCTCTTTCTTTTAATGATTAAGCTCACATCTAACCAAACTCTCTTTTCCATTTTACCTCAACGTACAACCCACACTCATTTCTTTTCGACTCCTCACACTCAATCACTAAGGATTAACTTCTTGGGTAGGAGACACCGGTTAACGTGAATCCATAGAAGTTCATTTAAGTCCTAGCACAAAGAAACCCGTATTGTCCTATAAAGCCGATGTTGCTCAAGATAGTTTAACTTGAATAATTAAGACATGGAAAACATGGGTCAGATATGTGTATGCTCATAGATGTAATCATGACAAATTGAGCATTTGAAACAATGAAGTATTTTCAAACAAGTAAATTGAATGAATGAATATGAATGCAAGAGACTTGTTTGAAAATCTAACATTGTATGAAAAATGATCAGATAAGAAATGATATATCAGTTAAGGCTTATGGTCAAGAATAATGAATATTGTCTATATTGAACAAAATATAGACATTCTTGAAAGAACGTTTCGAAATGAATTAACGCTCAAAATTCATTGAAGTGCAAGCGGGGTGTTTTACCATCGAAAAATATGTTTCAAATTTGAGACATGGTAAGAACATTTTAAACAAAAAGTCAAACCGGTGTGTGTGAATACTTGAAAGTATATAGAAAATATAATACACAAGTATTTATCTTTGGAAAAACACGGTTTGTTAATAGTGTAAGCACAAGTAAAATGAAAACATTTAAAAATCACACTTCCAATTCATGAAATCTTTTTAAGAATCGGGAAGTGGTTTGAACATTTAAGAATATGTTTTCTATGATTGAAATTTGTCCTTCTTTCAACCATATATGAGATTAAGATAAGAAATTTAACCTTTATCGTTCAATCTTAAATCTCATGAAGTCAAGCTTAAAGTCATGTCAAAGCAACTTTATTCACAAATTTATTGAAAAGTAAACAACAGAAAGCAGTAAAACAATGAATAAACGAGTTCTGATCTGAAGTAATCAAAAATCATATCCTTACTCCTTTTGTTGTACTCATAGACTCCCCCCTAAAGTCATGCATCACAAAAAAATTTAGAAATTAAGTAAATGTAAAAATGTTATAAACTCCCCCCTCAAAATAATGTTGATCATCTTAACATCTTGTCTCACTCCCCCTGAGATCATGAACAAACATGTTAAAGTGCAGATATCCTTTCAGAATTAATGATAAAGAAATGATGAAAAATGACAATAAAATAAACTTTAATAGGTAATCACTAATTAGATTATGAGATTTAGCATACCAAGCTTAGATACAAGAAAATTGAATCTCTTTTCATCTAAAGGTTTGGTAAACAAATCTGCAAGCTGATAATCAGTTTTTACAAAGTAAAGTTCTATTGTACCTTTTTCTACATTATCTTTAATAAAATGATACCTGACATCAATGTGCTTTGTTTTAGTATGTTGCATAGGATTAGCTGATATTGCGATAGCGCTCTTCGAGTCACAATAGATCGGTATTTTGTCAAATTTGAATCCATAGTCTCGAAGTTGTGTCCTCATCCACAAGACCTGAGAGCAGCAACTGACAGCAGCTACATACTCTGCTTCTGCAGTCGAAGTGGAAACACAAAGTTGTTTCTTTGACGCCCAGCTAACGAGTTTGTCTCCAAGAAATTGAATACGACCCGACGTGGTCTTCCTGTCTAACATACATCCAGCATGATCTGCGTCTGAATAAACAGTTAGTTCAAACCCTGTATCCTTAGGATACCACAGAACAAGATCTGCAGTCCCCTTCAGATATCCAAAAATCCGTTTGACAGCAGCCAAATGGGATTCTTTAGGATCAGCCTGATATCTTGCACACAAGCATGTTGAAAACATTATATCTGGCCTACTTGAAGTAAGATACATTAAAGAACCTATCATTCCTCTATAAGTCCTAACATCAACAGCTTTTCCCGAAGGATCAGTGCTAATCTTAGTACCTGGTGCCATTGGGGTTCAAATTGGTTTGCAATTTTCCATTTTGAATTTCCGAAGAATATCAAAAATGTACTTAGATTGATTAATGAAAATTCCCGTTGAAAATTGTTTTACTTGTAATCCGAGAAAGAAATTCATCTCTCCCATCATACTCATTTGAAATCTAGACACTATGAGGTTTGAAAAATTCTTACTATACTTAGGATTAGTTGAGCCAAATATAATATCATCCACATATATCTGAATAAGTATGATATCAGCTTTTTCCTTTTTGATAAACAAAGTGGTATCGACTTTACTTTTTGAAAAACCTGACTTGACCAAGAATTTTGATAATACCTCATACCAGGCTCGAGGCGCTTGTTTTAACCCATAAAGTGCTTTATCCAAGATGTAGACATGATCTGGTTTATCTGGATTCACAAAGCCTTCTGGTTGCGATACTTAGACTTCCTCCTTAAGAATTCCATTTAGAAAGGCAGTCTTCACGTCCATTTGATAGACTGTGAAGTTTTTATTAGCAGTGTATGCTAGAAACATGCAGATTGCCTCTATACGCGCTACTGGAGCAGAAGTATCGTCATACTCGATGCCTTCCTCTTGCCTATATCCCTTGGCAACAAGTCGTTCTTTGTTTCTTATGACAATACCATCTTCGTCCTTTTTATTTTTAAAAACCCATTTAGTGGAGATAACGGTTTTTCCTTCTAGTTTTGGCACTAATCTCCAAACTTTTAGGGCTTCAAACTGATTTAACTCTTCTTGCATAGCAGACACCCAATCTGAGTCAGCTAGAGCCTCTGATACTCGAGTGGGCTCTATTTTACTCAGGAATGAGTCATGCAGACATTGATTCAAAGTTGATGACCTGGTTTGCACCGGTTTGTTTAGATCTCCAATGATTTGGTGAAGAGAGTGCTCTTTGGTCCAGAGATGTTCATGAGGGAGTAGATTTGATGGAGATTGATCATGGTTGTCATCTAAGAATCCACTATCGGCTTCTTCAGTTTGTACAAGATGAGGGAGTGATTCAGTTGAAGTAATTGGTGCAGAAGTTTCAGTAGGGACAACATGTTCAGTCTGTTGATCTGTCCTTACAGCACATCCTACAGACTCAGCAACTTCTGGCTCGTCATTAGTAGAAACAACTTCAACTATCGGAGTAGACATATGAACTGGAATATCATGCTGAATCGGGGAATTTGATTCAGTAGAAACATCTGATGTGGTTGGATGAGTAGTCGTTAAATCTGACATCCTGTCAACCACAACAGGTTTATGCACATTAGAACTAAGATATTCATCATAAAACAGTTCAAATAAAAGATCTAAATCAGATAAATAATTAGTAGACGATGATGCAACACCTTATTTATTCACTGTAGGTACAGGTTCTAGATTGATTTGTCCAGAAGCTAGCACTCCGGTTATCACGGGTTCTGAACTGACTTGTTCAGAAGCCATATCCTCATCAAATGTGACATTTACGCTCTCGATAACAGTCTTCCACTTCTTCAAGTAAACTCGATATGCAACAGATGTAGAAGAATATCCAATAAAGATGCCATCGTCTGCCTTAGCACTGAACTTGTTGAGATTCTATCTGTCGTTTAGCACAAAACACTTACAACCAAAAATATGAAAATATTTTATGGTTGGTGTTCGGTTGTTGATCAACGCATACGGTGTCTTTTGAAATCTGCGGTGTATCATGGAACGGTTTTGAGTGTAACACGCAGTCGAAATAGCTTCTGCCCATAGAAACAGAGGTAGGTCTGATTGGCTGAGCATAGTGTGAGCGGCCATGAATAGCATTCGATTTTGCCTTTCGACTAATCCATTCTGTTCTGGCGTACGAGCAGCAGAATATTGATGTGATATCCCGACCGATTCGAGATACTCTTCAACAGTTCTGATTTTTGAACTCTGTGCCATTATCAGTTCTGAGAATCTTGACTGGTTTCTGCAGATTCACTTGGGTCGTCTTTAGAAAGGTGATGAGTACTTCGGGCGTCTCATCTTTTGATCGTAGAAATTTGACCCACGTGTATCGCGAATAGTCGTCCACGATAACTAGAACATATTTCTTTCCGCCTAAGCTTTGCGTTCGCATCGGACCATAGAGATCCATATGCAACAACTCTAATGGAGAACTAGTACTAGGTTCAGGCTTCGGTTTACGTGGAACTCTCTTCATCTTCCCTTTTTCACATGCTGCACACAAGTGTTCCTTTTCGTATCTCAGCTCAGGAAGACCTTTCACCAATCTGCCTTTGACCAGTTTGTTTATGTAGCGAAAATTCAGATGAGAAAGTCGTCGATGCCATAGCCAGCTTTGTTGCATCGAGGCTTTTGAAAGTAGACACACCTGATTGTCAGTCTGGACCTTTGACAAATTAATTGTGTAGAGGTTTGATTTGCGAGTGCCCACTAAGAGTTCTTTGCCATATTCAGTACACACTGAGCAACTCTTAGGCTTGAAATTAACCTCTAATCCTTTGTCACAGAACTGGACAATACTGAATAGGTTGTGCCCTAATCCTTCTACATAACTCACCTTCGTAATCGTTACGTTGTCGTGTACCATATCACCATATCCCAGAATTGGTGAGAATTGGTCGTTTCCAAATCATACATTTCCGTTGAATTTCTCTGTATAATTAGTCAATAAATCCTTTTGCCCAGTCATATGCTTGGAACAACCGCTATCCAAGTACCACATATAACGGGTCTGCAAGAGAAATTAGGGAATAACAGTTTTAGGTACCCATTTAAAAACGGGTCCTAACGGATTAACGCAAGATTTTGGTATCCATTTGAATATGGATCCCCTTTTCTTTTGAAAACTCTTAAAAACATTTGATTTAGAAGAATAAACGTGATAAGATCCAAACCAATCATTAGAATAATGATGATAAGCAAAATCATTCCACCGATAAAAATAAGATTTAGTAGTAGTAGGAGATAATTGGAACAATTGCTTTATAGAATATCTCTTGTAAGAAGTTGCAAGGTTTTTATTAGTAGAAGCAACAGAACCAACTACATCAGACACACTACTATTTGATTTATTACAAAAATTATCAGGACTTTATTTTGCCTTGTCATCACTCTTCCTTTTAGGTCGCCATTCAGTTCTCTCTTCTGACTTTTCTTTCTTATATCTGAAACAAAAAAAATTAGATTTATTAGGAAAATCAGATTTCTGAGATTAACTTTTCTTGTGTTTACCAGTGTTGTTCCGTTTCTGTGAGCGTTGTTTCTTATGTTTTTTACCTTTAGCATAGTAATCAGCATTCACAGAAACTGATTCACCAACCTTAGTTGATGATTCACCTTTTTCATAAACACTTGGTAAAGCTTCTCCATTAATAACAAAAGTAGAATGATCTGGAAGTGAAGCATTGAAGTCAAACATATCAATTTCATCAACACACCCTTCATCAGAATTTAAGAAATCATTTGTAGACGCAAATAAGTCATCAATATCAGGTTCAGAAGTTTGAGGTATTTTAGAAGATGGAGAACACACTTTAGATTCAAAATGAAAATCTATGTTCTTTAATACAGTAGAAAATACATCTTGTGTTAGATCACTCAAAATTCTTTCATCAGATAAAATGTTTTCTAACTCAATTATTTTGCTTTCTAATACGAGTGGAGGAACATAAATTTTAGCTTGAACAGGTTTTGCCTCCATCTCAGTAGAAGAATAACTAGCAAAGTAATCATTTGAAAGAAATTTTGGTGTATCAGAAAGATAACTATCATTCAGTCTTTCATAATAGAATGGTAGTTGCATTTTCTTCAAATTCATTCTTTTCTCATTTTCTTTTGCCTCAACCTCCTTTAATGATTTGGTGACAAATTTGGGTTTCAAATGATGATATTTAGCAGCAGCATACATAAAATTGGCATTATATAAAGCTGGCTGTTTTCTGATGGCTTTTTCTAGGTAATGAGGATTATCATAACCTAGTCCCCATTTTTCTTTAAAATCAGCTTCTTCATTAGGTGTATTCAAGAAAATAGTTTGATCTGTTTGGCCTCGAACATATAATTTTGCTTCCAAACCATTTACCTTTTGCTCTAAAGTCTTGTTCTCAACCTGCAGTTTAAATGCTTTTAGAACACATTCTTGCTTTTTCTGAATCAGACTTAGACAATTTAGTTTCAAAATCAGAAATCTTATTTTCAAAACGAACCTTTTCATTTTTAAAATCAGAAACAAATTTGCGAAGAGAATCAATCAGATCTTTGTTTCCAATAACTGCTTTGTTAAGATCAAAGATCGTTGATTTTTCTTCTCAATTCTACTTCTTTCCTTTTTCAATTTATTTTGAAGATCATGAAGTTCGACCATCATGGCTTCCATTTTGACCATAAAATAAGATTTAGATAATTTCATTACCTCATCAGACGTTTCATCTTCAGAATCATCATCATTTACCGTGTTGCCCATCAAACACGTGTGAGCTCCTTCTTATTTCTCTTCCTCAACATCAGAATGATCTAACCAATATTCATCTTCAGCCAGCAATGCCTTGCCAACTTCCTGTTGCTTGGCCAAGAGCATTTTGTTCTTGTAGTATTCTGAATTCCGAACCTTCGGCTTCCGACAGTCTTTTGCATAATGACCAACCTTGCCACAGTTGTAGCATTTGATCAGATCATCAGCTTTCTTTTCAGTGTTGTTGTAGTCATTCACATACTTCTTTTTCTCATATGGCTTCTTCTCAACAAATCTACCCTCAACTCTTTCTCTATACTCATGATTCTTTGATCCCATGGAAGAATACCTCTGTGAGTTTGACCCTGGTTTCTTGTAAAACTTTTTCTGAAAAGCTCGGGTCAGTAAAAGCATTGCCTGCTTGAGGTTCTCCCCATCATCACCATCAGATTCAGAATCAGACTCTGAGCTAGAAATGACTATCTTCTTCTTTTTCTTCTTCTCTTTCTTTTCTTTCTCCTTTTCTCCAGCTACAAGTGTTATGGGATCGGCAACCTTCTCAGCTTTCTTTTTCTCACCTCTTTTCTCTTCCACCTCTTCCTCATTCTGTCGTACAGTCTCGTAGACTTCATGGAGAGGTATATCACTCAAATCTTTCATCTGTTTCATCCTGCGTGTATGTTTCTTCCATTCTGGTTGCAGGATGTTGAGGAACTTCACATTGTTTTCAATTTGTTGCTTCTTAACCTTGTTCTTTGAAAGCTCATTCAGAAGCAGAACAAACCTTTCATATGTGTCCTCCAAACTCTCATTCTCCGTTGCTTTAAACTCTTCGTAGTTGTTTATACAGTTAGCTACCTTCATTTGGTTGCCTACCTTTGAACCCAACATCATCTTCTGTAACTGATCCCACATATTTTTGGCAGTTGCATTGTAGCTATCTATTTTCACATAGATCTCATTGGTCATGCTTTGTAAAAGTAAAGATCTGGCTTGTTTATCAGCATTGAACCGACTCTTTTGTTCATCAGTGAATTGAGCAAAATCTTTCTCAACTCTCTTTGTGTTCTAAACTCCATCTGAGTCATAACCTTTAGCAGGAATCTCCTCAGTAGGTCTTTTCATTGGACCATCTGTGATTGATGATAGAATGTTCTCTCCATTTGTTTGCCGATCAACAAAATCAAAAAAGCGATCCTTCCATTGTTCATACTCCCCTTTAAACAAAACCGGGGGCTTGACATCAGTGCCAATTGAAAGAGCGTCTCTGGAAGTCATCCTATTTCAAAGATATGCAATAAGAAACTTGAAATTGACCGTTAGTCCAATAAAAATCACAAGAATTTTGATTAACACTGAAATGAACTAGACAAAGGAATTTCTAAAATTCACTAAGTCTATAATTCGCAGACTACACTAGAAGATATACAAAATTCGCAAAATATACTTGAAACACAAAGAATTCGTAAGATTAGACTTAGAATTCGCAAGCTAAAAAAAATCAAACATAATTCGCAAGCAAGAAAACGATAGAATTCGTAAGATAGAAGTTTACGAATCCTATACTTATAAAATTTTCACACCTACGAATTCTTAACAATTCGCAAAATAGAGTAATCCGAATTCTAAGAATTCTCAATACACTGATCTGTGAATTCTAAGCAATTCGCAATAGAGACAATTACGAATTATGTCCTTAGATTTTTCAGATTAAACCCTTTGCGAATTCGAAACTTTTGGTAATATACAGATCTGCGAATTTTGTACTTAATAAATTTCAGGTTTTAACACTTTACGAATTCTATGAAGTTGGCAACAGACACATTAACGAATTCTGTGCTTTTCGTAATACAGAGGACTGAGAATTCTATCCTTAAGAATTTTCAGAAAATTTCACAATGCGAATTCTGAGGCTTCTGCGAATTCTATCAATATTTCTACGAATTCTCAGACATCTGCGAGTTCTTCATAGGTCCTACGAGTTCTTCGTGAAACTTGCGAGTTCTTCAGATATACTTTTAAAAACGACTCTGAATCACCCAAAAACTCACCTAGACATCGAATTTGGATCTCAAATCTTGACAATTATACCACAAACACATCTAGAACAATTTCCTACCACTAAATTTCAACAAAATACATTCAAAGATACAAACGATCCAATACAGTGCTTGTGAACTCGTGAAACTTCAAACTCAATGAAATCTCAAAATTGATGAAAATTACAGTGCTAAAAACCAATTCACCTATACATTTTCATTCTAAAACACTATACGATCACAAACAAATCAATTACAACTCGAAAAACAGACTTAAAAATCAAAATTGATCTATTTTCAACGAACACAGTGACGACTCGTTTTTCTTGATTGATTTCAATCTGGATATAGCTCTGATACCAACTGTGTGTCCCTGATTCAAGTTCCTAATTGCACATTAATCAAACAAACAAGATTGTTTAACTACCTGTTTCAATTTCAATTATCAAATTCAAACGATTACAACTTTCTCTCTCTAAAACCTTTTCTCTGAATACGCGTACAAAATCCTCTAGTCATATATCTATTGAACACAATAACTCTATTTATACCTATAAGACTAAACAAGACAAAAGTAAACAAACAAACAAAATACATTGACTTTGAAAATTTATTACACTTTGACTTTGACTTCACTGAGAGTTGACTTTCCAGCTTTTGACTTCTTGAACTTTGACCTCTGATCTTCATGATCTTATATCCAACATATTTATGATCTAACAGTATACATATTAAATAAAATAACATATAATAAGTAATAAATGATAAATGATATTTTTTTGTTTTTTGTTTTCGTTAAATATAGGAATAAGTGTAAAATGACCAAAAGATCCCTAACTTAACGATATTAAGGTTAACAAAGTTAGGTGGAGGTACCTAATACGAAACAAAAGTGAAACCACGATGACCATGGCTGTAATTAATTCGTTTGGGGGACCAATCCAAAATTGTCATATAACCACAAGGACCAAATCTGTAATTTACTATAAAAAATAGAACTTGCAATGGAGTTAAATGAACATATTTAGACATGTATCTAGTTTTACAAAACATTTAGAACTCATATATTAGGTTTTTGGAAGAAAACCTATAAACTTGCAAAACCCTAGAAATGTGGAGAAAATGAAGTTGTAGCTTGACTCAAGTCTTGAATCCTTTCTCCTTGAGACCAATAACCCTATAAGAGACTTAATAAATAATCTTGGTGGAAGGATGGTCGCATTAAATGAGGAGAAAAGGGACAAGGTGAGAAAATCGCACCTTAGGTCACCAAAATCGTTGCTGGAAATATTTTGGAAGAAAAGTGAACTGAAAAATGGGCTTGGGGGGTTTTATATCCCAGTCATGCATTTGGCGACAATGCCCGGCGATTGTGCCTTGGGCACTCTCGCATGGCAAAGTCACGGGGTTTGTATCGCAGGCCGCCCCGACGATGCGATAATGACATGTGATTATGCCTGTGTCAAACTCGTGGCACACTCTCGCCGGCGGTGTACTGAGCCTCACTCCTCTCCCGCGGTTGTGACGTGTGACAATGCCCTATGGCATTGTCGCGGGCATACTCGCCCAAAACACCCCAAGTCTAAAACTTCACCTTTCGAGTTGTTGACTACTCGACTACTCATGATCATTATCCAATAGTCATAGTACGATATTTCAAAAAAAAAAGTAACGAGGTTTTACTTACTTGGAATTTCAAGTGTTACACTAAAAGCCCTTGGGAAAATAGAAGACTAGCCAAAGTGAATATAGAAAGGCATTGAGTGGATCAACTATCTGAAATATGCACCAAGACTCCAAGTAGATGATTTGAATCCTATAGCCAATTGGAAGAATATATACCTACAATCTGACCATATCTCTACAATCCATCTACTACCTAAATGGGACATTCCTATAAAGTAGGTTTGTCTCTACATAGTTTCACAAGTTAAGGTACAACGGCGTACGTTAAAAAGGGATATATTAACAATGGTCAGGTCAAAATTTGTCTTATCCCAATGTGACAAATGTCCATTTATTTAATGCATGGTGCATCTCCGATGCACACAAAGCTTCCTAGATAGAACTCTCTAAGTGGATTCCCTAGGCAATCGACTCTCCTCTTCTCCTACTCTATGTGTGTGAAGAAAACTTTGTGTCTTCGTTCCTTGCAAGTATTCTTTGTGTTGTTATTTTAAGTTCTCTATGTATGAGATTGCTTAGGCTAGCTAGGTTTATCTTTTTCTTATTCCACAACAATTTGTATTTTTTTTTTGTGTTAATTCTTGATATACATCAATAAGAATTAAAAGTTGGAAAAAATGTGTGTAACTATATTCAACCCTCGTCTACAATTACTTTTTATTTATTGTCATCCAATTCGAGACCAACAAGTGGTTATTTATATATAGCTAACAATATTTCAAAAGTCCATAAGTTTACCCACTAAACTGCTTTTAATAGTATTTGTTAACATCCTTAAAGAAAAGTATTTTTTTAACAGTTTATTAAATAAAAAATCGATTGAAACTTATATGATAATCGAACAATTATTTATTTATTTTGGCCATATTTTTGGTTAAAAAATTTGATTTTATATTATTGAATATAAATGGTTTGTAGGTTTTGAAGTCTGAAAGTTCATTTGTCATTAATAAGAGCTGGTGCTATAATTTGAAAACAAAATCAGTAAAACTATTTGTTTTTGTAAATTGATACATGTTTGAATTTGTAGACAAAATCAAAATTAACAATATTAAGAAACTATTACTTATATATAAAAAACATAAACGCTATAAAACTTATCAAAATAATAGTTTGTTTTTTAATTTAAAATAAAAACGTTAATCTCTACTACTTAATAAAAATTCTAATTCAGTTTCTTGTACAAAACAGTTTCTTGATTTAAAATCAGTTTCTTTGAAAGTCCCACAGCCCACGTCGTCTCCCTCTCCCCCTCATATCACGCTTCAACCTCCATGACTTCCAACTCCATCAATCGAACAGACGCCTGAAGCATGAACTCGCCCTCTTCCTGCAATCACTCTTTTATCGCTCCTTCAATTGATCACCACCTTCTTCAATTGATTCCATCATCATCGACTCCATCATCTTCCCCTTCAATCGACTCCATTTCACTGCGGATTGTTAGGGGTTTTGCTTTTGCACATCTGGTTTTTCACACACTCTCACAATGGCCAGAAAATCCAGGATGTCAAAACAAGAAGGTGACTCACTCTGATTTTGATTTTCATTTACCGAGTATTTTTCATCCATTTTGCTCCCATAGTTATCTATATTTTTGTTTGTATATATCGATGAGATAGAAGTTGAAGTCAACGAGATGATATGTTGATCCATACTCTCTCAGTGATTTGATAATGACCCTTTTCCATACTTAGTGAAAATTACGTTTAAACATTATGTATTAGTGTTTCATCATCAGCGATAATACTGAGTCTATTCAGTTATCACTAATGATCTCTCTTGTAAACATTCATATGTAATTCTGTTTTACTATCAACGATCTAATACTTAGTATGTTTAGTATCGCTGATGTTTTCTAATGTAAACAGTTAGGCGTAATTCCTGAAGACAAGTTTCGCGACAAAGATGTTCACTACTAAATCGAAGACAAAGTTGCTGAACAAAGACAAGTCTACTCGTGACCTGATGCGGATATCAATGAAGCAAAGACAAATCTACACACGCGAAGAAACCTAAGGAAAAGCTTCAGCGATAGATGAACTTCTTTATATCTCTGAAGGAAGAGATATTCAGCGATCGATGATCACTTAGCTTATGCCTCAAGTCTCTTTTGTCTTATCCTTGCACACATAGTACGATTGTCAGAATAGACATACCTCTACAGCAATTCGTACAGCAACTCTGTCAACTACACTGTTCATCATACGGCCAAAAGCATGTCTCCTAAAGTCAGACTCTTGCAACCATCTATGAATGACACGTGTAAGGTACTATGCCATGCATTTAATGCATAGGGTATAAATAGAAAGATCAACACTCTATCTGAGTGTTTCCTTCTTCTTTCTAAATATATAGAAACCCTTGTTTTCTATATTCTTCCAATCCCCTATTCTCTACTTCTAGTGCAACCTTCTTAGTGATTCTTAAGTTTCTTTAGAATAGGTTTTACTTAATCTTATTCCGCAGCAAACTTGTAAATTGTGTTTTGATTTATCAATAAACAATTTGTTAAACTTTAAAATTATGTGTTTGTATTCAACCCCCCCCCCCTTCTACAAACTTGTTAAGCACCTTCGGGACCAACAAGATAGAGCCTGAATACGTTGACGATGAAGACGATGGTATGTATTTACCTTATATCGGATAAATTTTTATATTCGCGGTGCTGATTTTTTGGATTAACTTGTTCTCAATGTTTATTCAGTATTACCTGATTGGTGGAGCATTACTTGTCATCTCTAGGTCTTTTGCACTACTTGTATGCATGTCAAATCAAAGTGTCATCTTTTTTACTTTGTGTTTTAGGCATTCTGGTGATCCTGGGTTTTTGTTTTCGTTTTCCAACCTTTTTTTCATGATAGCATCTATTGCGCATGTGTCATATGTTGTGTGTTTTGTTGATCTTTCATCTGCAATGTAAAGTTCATTCTTATTATTTGGTAATTTATGGTTTTGATTAGTTCAGTTTGCAGGGAAGCAATGTGTTCTAAAAAGTGCTAGGCAGTTGTCCTATCATTTATCAGTTCAGGGATTAAGCAAATCATAAAGTTGGATGCATTAACCCAGCAAGATCTAATGTATAAAAATCCATTAAGTAAGCAAGCACCGCAGTAAATTCAATATTTAATATCCTTACTAAATATTTGTAGTTTTTGCTAAAAGAATGTTTTAAAGGTAGCAAACATTCTGTAGTTAGCTGGTCATTGAATGAGTTTCTAGCAAATAAAGTTGTGAACTTGGAACAGGTGTAAACCATTAAAAAGAAAACAATTGCTTTTTATTTGAGTTTTCTTGGTTTTTTTTCCTGTCCAAATGCTTCAGTCCGGTTTCTGGTTTTGAAAATTTTAATCCATGGTGACAAGTTTTGGGTTTTCTTACAGATTTTCGTCAGACATATCAAGACTAGAGGCCAAAGTAGAGAGATTGGAGTCACAGTTGTCTGCTAAAGATAGAGAAATAGCAACTATTACCCGGACGGTAATACATGTGTGCATGCTCATGTGTGTGTATATATGTGTTATAAATTGGTTTGCATTCGTTAGTTGTTTGCTTATTGTTTCTTATGATCAGGAAGCTAAAGCGAAAGCAGGTCTCAAGGTCCAAACTGAGAAGCTGCAGCTGGAAAGAGATGAATTTCAAAGGACGGTTATATGAAATCAGGTACGGTTTTATACATCCCTTTTGATATTCTCATCTTATTTTGTTTCTGGTAACCTGCTTTTGTGGATGAGTCACCATCTTCGACATGTCATCTTGCAAAAGCAAGTCAGAACTCAACAGATACACAAGATGAAGAAAAAAGAAAAATAGTACATTAAGTTACAGGTATGCTTTTCGCTTTAAGCATGCAAAATTTCTTGATTTCATCTTATATATCCCAAAATTGTTGTTTAGAACATGCTAATATATGTCGAGCAACACAAGATGTAACAAATCTGGGAGCAATTTCCGTTTTCCGTTTCTTGCAGGAGCGATTAAATCAAGTTATGGTGGAGAAAAAGAAGGAATGTAGATCAGGCATGGAGATAATGAATTTGCTTCAGGTAATTAGTCAATGTTCAAATATATTTGCGCACTTATGAATTCAAATTTTGGGACTTCTAACCATAACCATAAGTTTCCCTTGCACCACAGAAAGAAGGGCAGCAACGTGGGACATGGAATGGGAAGAAGGCTGACAACGATTTCTATAAAAAGATTGTATGTTGTTGTTATATGAATCTTTCTTTTTAACTTCAAAATATATATTATCATATGTCGATATGCTATTGTAGGTACATGCTTATGAGGCAAAAAATCAAGATTTGGTTGCGGAGAATGCTGATTTGAGGGCATTGTTACGATCAATGCATGTATGTTAATATTATATGACGGTTATGGTGGTTTTGGTGAGATTTTATTGATTTATTGAATCAACTTGGAACTTGTATAGTGTTTTGACCAAGTCAACTTGTTTATATACCCTATCTTATCTTTATATGCCTAAATCGTAGAGTGAAAGAGCTTTTTCATGAGCATAGAAATATCTTTTTCTTTTTGATTCATGAGCTTTTGAACAAAGGATGAGCTTAGCTTGGATTTACTTAGCATTATGAACAAAAATCTAATTGCCAATGCGAGTCTAATCTTTTAAAATACAAAATAAAAGGCAATGAAAGAGAGAAAGAGGGAGGGAGAGATGAAGTAGAAACCCTATGGTAATAGGTACATGTATCATAAGAAACATAATTGAAAGATGTTTATACTTGAAAAATAGGTTTGCACAAAATAAATTTTCTGTTATCGATATTGTGATGATATAGTACAAGCATATCAACTAAATTAGTATAATAAATCACTAATTTACAGAGAGAATATTTTCTAGGCTATACATTCCTAAAATACATAGATGTGTAACAAATACAGTAATGACCAAAGATACAACTACAACTAAATAAAAACACATATTTTGCTAATTATCCAACACTCTCATATCTTACGTACCCAATTTGCCAACTAGAAAATGAAATTGTTTTGTGTGGTGTCCCTTAGTAAAAATGTCAGCCCCTTGCTATCCACTAGGATCGAGTTACATATGAACTTGTCTGTTGTCAATTTTCTCTTTGATGAAACGTCTGTCAACCTCCACTTGTTTGGTGCGGTCATGTAAGACTATATTGCGCACATTGAGATTGCTGCCTTTTTATCACAATATAACTTTATGACAATTCAATTAGTTGCTTTTAATTCCTCCAACAGCCTCCAAATCCACATGTTTTCACAAATACCATGAGCTCTTAGCTCTAAATTATGTCTCAGCGCTGCTCCTACTAACCACATTCTGTTTTTTTGCTTCTCCATGTAACCAAGTTGCCGTGTACAAGAACCATATCCAGAAATAGATCTTCCATCTACTGAGCTTCCACCCAATTTGCGTCTCTGTAAGCCTCAATTTGCAACTGTCCGTTTTTAGAAGTCCTTTGTCAGATACCTTAGAGTTCCATTGACAAATTCAAAGTGTTCTGGTCCTGGGCCCCAGAGAAAGAGACTTTGAAAAAAGAAACTCAAAGAAGTTGCTTCCCGCCGCAGACATTTCATCGGCTCTCAATTGCCTTGGACAGACGATGATCAAATTGACGGTGAAGGTAGTAATGGTCCTAAACACCAACAGTCGGAAGGTATTAGACGGAATGTCGCAGAGGGACCTGAGAGCGCTCAACAGCTAGCAAAAATCAACAGCTACAAAAATTGACAGATTAATCAGTTCAAGAAGGTATTATTACATAATTTTCATTTATCTTTTTGTTTTTCATGATTGTTATGTGAGAACATAATATGTTCTATTGTTCTCTTCAGATTTGGCTATATGTCGTTGAATTGCGTAATGAGTAGTTTATGTTGCACGAGTTATTCTGTTATTGACAAGAACTTCTGTTAACAGGCACTTGTTGAGAAGAATCCATCAATTATGGAAGGTATATTTTGAAGTATTTACAGTTCATTGCAAAATAGTCTATTAAGTGGAGATTGTGGTTCTCCTTGTTTTTGTGCCTTAATTGTTTCTGTGAGTTTTGGTTCTTCTTGCTACATGGTAATGCTTTTTTTTCATTTTTAAGCAACATTTAGTCCTCCTTATTAAGAACTTCAAACAGGTGACACTCTTAATGTGCTTCTATCTATAGTTTTATCAATAAATATATGGAATTTACGTGAATAATTTCATGCTTTTGATATGAAAGATTAATCAAATTTTCAGGTCTAGTGCACCTACTTTGCATATTACTACCCGGATTTTCCAGCATTTGTAAGTTGAACTTGATATAACCGTTTATTGGCCTTACCCGGGTAGTTGAGGCAAATGTTGATTTGTATTTTTGTTACAATATAATAGGGTGTAATTGGTTTATTGAACCAGTTATTGGCCTTAACTTTGGTTTCTATGTGGTTGAGAAATGACACATAATTGGTTTTTGTTTTTTAGTGTTTGCCGGTCATTCCAAAATATTTTGTTTGGTCTTGTCAATTTCAATTTTTTTAGCGTTCTACTAATGACCTCCATATCATGCTTTGACAGAGTTAGTAGAACTCTAGACTCTCGATCTAAAAGTTAATGCTAGGTTGAGAAGGTGCTTTAAAATTAGTTCTATTTGACATGTGGAAAATGGTTTTTATAAGCTTGATTGGCTGTTGTCCTATGTTAATTTTCGGGGGATCAGTCATGTTTCTAAGTCTGTTGTGTTTTATCAATCCTGCTATGTTTTTTCTTTGCAATGACCTGTGGCTATATGCAAGAATTTCTTTTGATCTCTTGGAGGCTCAATTTGGATGTTGTTTTGGATCTAATGGAATTGATGCCAATGTCTGGATGTTGTTTGAATCTAATGGAATTGATGCCAATGTCTGGATGCTTAGTTTAGGGTTGAGGCAATCCAAGTTTTGGCAAAGTTGTTGAAATCTCAACGGGAAGTCAAAAAAAGTTTGAAAAATGCAAGACACAATTAAAGATTATGTTTTTTAGTAGCGTCTTGATTGTTGTTTGGTTGTATATTTGGTATACTATTGTACCCTCAAATCAAAACATGGGTTGGGTTTTGTGTACGCGATTCATCGGAGGGATGGAATTCTTAACAAAAAATTTGTTTAGGGATTGAGAATCCAAAGTGGGAAGTCAAGGGAGTGTAGTGATTAGAAGAACCCCAATTCTAGTACTACTTTCATTTGATTTCTTTATGAGTTTCTTCTATGTTGTAACTTGTTGTTATTCAATATGGTATTTGTATGCATGAATGGCATTTTTCAGGAAAACTTGTTTACATTCCGCTGCATCGTGTGAGTATTTGACTAGTATTTTTTTATAGTACTAAGTTCTGTGTATTGAGACTTGTACATTTGAGATGTTCTTAATTCTCAATATTTCATTGTCATGTTACAAGTCATAAAGCTGGAGTTTGTTATATCCATTATGATAGTCCTTATGAGATTTTCTTCGCTCATTGTCGCCACTCCAGCAGCATCAACTTTTGACTTCTTTTCATTACAACAACACCACAAAACAAATTTATTCATTATTTGAAAATATTTAAGAAAGGAAAAAAATTGCTAATGAGTGAATGTAACCAGCTGGCCAACCTATATGTATAATTATTTTGGGGTTTGAAAGGTACACTAATTAAATTTTGAAGGATGCTCCCAAATATTAAAAAATACAATGGACATTAACCAAATAACCAAAAAAAGTCTATAAAAATCAACTAAAAAACACGAAAAAAAGTCTTCGATGTCAACCAAAAAACTTAAGAAAATCCCTCAAAAAAACGGTGGAATTCGGCTAAAATACATCGGGCAACTTTGCAGGTCTTTGATCCACCTTAAAAGTACAACCACTCGACAAAAATCTTGAGTCCGTCACTAGAGATGTAACCCTATAACTTGAAGCTCAATTTCCAGCTTGTTTGTCGGTGATTCTTCAATTGAATTGTTGACGGCAAAGACTAATATCGATCTCCTCTAGTGAAAAATATGATGGATTCTTACAGAAAACAATGTTTACCTCTTGTTTTTAGGGTTTTAAATTTTTTGTTTTTGCTTTAGAAAATAAAAAGATTATATGCTCTTATAAAAAAGAGTCTTATTAACTTTAACCTTACTTTTTCAAGATATATATATTTACATGCGGTTTAATTATTCAAACACGTATCAGATTTTTATTTTAGTTTCATTAAAGAAATAATCTATATTATATTATAAAGATGGCATAAAAAACTCTTAATTACAACTCACTAAGATTTATGTACTATCATTTAAAGTTATCTACTTAAAATATCTTAAAAATAACTACTAAAGCCTAATGTACTACCTGTAAAGCTTTTAACCCTAATTAATATATTTCATCATTATCCCCCAAAATCCTTATCTCTAATACCCAAACCCTAAAATTATGAAATTTGAATTCTGATAAATATAATCAAAACAGGATAAACATCTCAATTTAAATATAAAAAATTTAAAATATATAAGATAATTAATGAATTTTAACAAACTACTTAATTTTTTTTATATAAAAAACATTATATTGTTAAGCCTAAATTAAACAAATTTATATATAAAAAACAATTATCACTCAATAAAAACCATCCAAAATCGTACTGTAAATCAATAAAAAACAAAAAATAAAAATAAACATTAAAATCGTGATGTATTAATCATTATGTACTATTATTTAATACTAATCTACTTAAAATCTCTTAAAAACAATTAATGAAGCAATATGTACTACTTTTAAATGCTTTTAACCCTAATTAATAAATTTCATTCTTATCCCCCAAAAACTTTATCTCTAATCCCAAATCCTAAAATTATTAAATTTGAATTCTGATAAACATAATCAAAACAGGATAAACATCTCAATTTAAATATAAAAAATTTAAAATATATAAGATAATTAATGAATTTTAACAAACAACTTAATTTTTTTTATATAAAAAACATTATATTGTTAAGCCTAAATTAAACAAATTTATATATAAAAAAACCATTATCACTCAATAAAAACAATCCGAAATCGTACAAATCAATAAAAAACAAAAAATAAAAATAAACATTAAAATCGTGATGTATCTTGCTGCATTGCGCGAGTACGCTTCTAGTATAAAATGATGTAACCTAGCAACCACTCCATTGAAATCAAATTTCAATTTAAAATGCATTAAAGAATTAATAAAAATATCATTTCAAACAATCGTATTTGGTATTTTAATTCTAATTGAATAAAGATAAAATAGTTGGTGGTCTTTTCATACATTTTGTTCGAATATAATTTTCTTAAATATATTTACTCTTCGTAAATCACATCTATCGTTTTCTCAATTTAACATTATTCCCCAATAAATACCGTTAACACAAATATTTAATTTATTTTAAATACATTTATTGTTCTATGTTCTTTTAATTACTAGTTATGTACTTGTACTATATAATAAGATATAAATTTTTATTACATCTAAAATAAAATATTAATGTAAGTTTATATCAAAAATAAAAATTCATATTTTATAATATATTTGTAACACCCAAAAAATGGGACAAACAAAAATTTCCGGAAAATAGAAATGTGGTATTCATTTCAATGCCAAGGCATGAGCTTGCCTCAAAAGGAACAATAAATGTCTGTTTAATTACAAGTTTGTAATATTAAGCAATGGTAAATGACAACTTCCTAATCTAACTTCTATCTAGAAACAAGATTACAGTCAGTTGTCATCTACGCCCAAAATGAATGTCTTCTATAATGGCATCCCAAAAATGCTCCCCAAGCTCACATCTAGAGACCGGCTAAACGTCCTTAGCGGTAGCGCCGCTCGAACCTGAGATACATATCAACCAACAAGTGTTAGGCCAAACGGGCCTAGTGAGTTGTACAAGAACATGGCATACATTTATAAAACATGTTACGAACATTTACATCATTTTAGACACTAAAGGCCATAAGGGAAAATCAATGGGGAGACCCATCACTCCAATGAGTTTTACCTCAAGTCAATGTACCTTGATGTTCACTCGCATGAGCAACATCTGTAACACTCTGAATTTCAGCTTAAGAAGAAGTCAGCAGGAAAACAGTGCCCCGCGCGGGTAGTCGCGCGGGTTAGCCCGCGCCGTGAGCCGCGCGGAGCACTGTCCGTGGAATCATACAGTGGGCGACGCGGATGACCGCGCGGGTCAACCCGCACCATAAACCGCGCGCGCACCCTGACGAGTTAAAAAGGGGATTTCAGTCATTATTGCATTTGTTCTTCCATCTACTTTCTCCAAAAGCTCTCTCTTCCCTATTTACTTCTCAAGATCGATTCAAGGAGCCTCCAAATCATCATCCCCAACATTTATTGCAAGAATCAAGCCAGACTCAATCAAGGATCTTACCCCAAGGGTTTCAAGTCTCAAGATCATCTTCTTCCTTCATCCATTTATAGGGTTCATCTCAAGTTTCTAGGGTTTTGCTATAAAACCTAGATTAATGAGTCTTCTACTACTATTTTCAAATGAGATACATATCTTGTGTGTTTACTTACTTAGCATTTCATATTTATGTGGAAATCTGATCACCTGATAAGTTTGACCTAACTGCTACCTTTGAGATTGTTGGAAATGTAGTTATGGCTATTCATGTGGACCTTGATGAAGTTATTATTTATGATATTTGAGCTTGGTGACATGTTATTTTGATGAGCTATGGGCATTATGTTGGGAATTGCATATTTTGGAGTTTTGTACCTAAAATATGCTTGGGATTATATACGGTCTTATACATGAATCTTGTTGATATGGAATTATGTATAGAGATGGATATCGTACGTACGTAGGATGAACCATGAGTAAGTGCTAGGAGGATGTAGTCTTAGGTGCCACCATGACGGTATGCACCTAGACCTCTGCCATTTGGAGTAATGCCTGGGAGGTAGTCTTCAAGTGTGTCGGGCCTTTGGGATGTTGCTCATACAAGTGAGCATCAAGGTACATTGACTTGTGGTAAAACTCATTGGTGTGATGGGTCTCCCCCATTGATTTTCCCTTATGGCCTTTAGTGACTGAAAGGATATAAATGTTCATACCATGTTTTATAAATGTATGTCATGTTCTTGTACAACTCACTAGGCCCGTTTGGCCTAACACTTGTTGGTTTGATATGTATCTCAGGTTCGAGGGGCGCGAACGCCGAGAAGGTTTAGTTGGCCTCTAGATGTGAGCTTGGGAGCATTTTTGGGATGCCATTGTAGAAGACATTCATTTTTTGATGTATATGACAACTGACTGTAATCTTATTTCTAGTTAGATATTAGATTAGGAAGTTGTCATTTACCATTGCTTATTATTACAAACTTGTAATTAAACATGCATTTATTGTTCCTTTTGAGTTGAGCTTATGCCTTGGCATTGAAATGATTACCACATTTCCATTTTCCAGAAATTTTTGTTTGTCCCATTTTAGGGGTGTTACAAGTTGGTATCAGAGCTCTAGTTTAAGTGAACTAAGTGTTGACTTTAGTATACCTAGACTTAGACTGGTTGTGCTTATAGGATCACTGTCCACATGGGTAGAATATTCCTAGGTGGGGAGAGTATTAGGATTACGGAATTACATTGATTAAGACTTATAATGATGACAACGAGGATTATTATGTAAAATACGTTCACAATCTCACTTGGCCAGTGTTGTTCTGAATTTATGATTACGTGAGCATACTTGAAATTGTTATTGTGATGGTTAATCGTTGTAGTAGTACGTATTGAACCGTTTATCTTTCAAAGGATTAACCGGTATGATCTTTATCATGTGTGACAGTTCACAATGGTAAACACCCGAAACATGCTCCAAAATCCGCGGGATGGTCACGTTGAAGTTGAGTCTACCGCCGATCAACATCCTTTGGAAACAGATGCTGAAAGGCCACCCGTAACCGACGTCGTGGGTGGAGGACCGAAACAAGTACAAAGGGTGAATCGCGAGACCGGGCCACCGATTGTAGAAGAGGTGACCATGGAGACAAGGATCCAAGACAATGTGATGCAAGCCATGAATTCGGCCATGGCACAATGTGTGTCCCTGATTCAAGTTTCTCAATCACAAAACAATTAACAAAACAAGATTGATTAACTACCTGATTCAATTCCAATTCAAATTCAATCAATTACAATCTTTTTTTCACTTTCTCTCTCTAAACTTCTCTTTCTCTCTCTACAATCTATTTCTCAGAATACGCGTACACAATCCTTCTAGTCGTATATCTCTTAAAAGAAAAACAAAACCTATTTATACAAGCCACAAGTACAAAGAAACAAAAACAAATACACTCTCACTTTATTACAAAATGACTTTGACTTTGACTGAGAGTTGACTTTCAACATTTGACTTCTTGAACTTTGACCTTCTGTCTTCATGATCTTGTATCCAACATATTTCTGCTCTAACAATCTCCCCATTTGGATTCAAGAACATCTTCAAAAAGATTTAGCAATTCAATCTTCTCTTTAAGCTTCAGTTTTACAATCTCCCCTTTGTCTAATCTGTACAAACTCTTTCTTTTGTTGTATTCTTCCCAAGTCTGTCTTTGAACAAAATTAACAATCTTCCCCAAATATGGTAGAAACTATCTTCAATAATCTCCCCAAAACTTTCACAAAACTCTTTCAGACTTCGAAAAGAAATTATCTTCAGATTTAGCTTTGATTCCTTCAACAAATTAATCTTCAAAGAAAATTTCTGAAAATTCAGCACAGCTTCAGAAAATCTTTAACTTTGCATCCTTCTTTCACAATTAATCTTTAATCTCGAACAAATATTTAACTTTGAAATTTCTGACTCTGACATTTCTTTAATTCATCTCCCCCTTTTTGATAAATAGAGCATCGATATCATCAAAACTTTCACCAAGAAATGTCTGTATATGATCTGACCACTGATCTTACAAAAACGGAGCCTCTGATTCACCATCGATCCAAAATAAGGTATTCATCCAGATCTTTTGAAATCCATACAAATTAGAAATGGAACACCTGAATCAACAAATGAATCAGTTAATATGTCTGTCAGTAACACAAAGTTACTGTGTGTAACAGATACACATAGGAAAGAAGCTTTTTGATGTTCACTCCCCCAGGGCTTCCATCCAATCATCAAAACACCACAAAGGCAATTTCTATGAACGTTATGACAAGAAAACAAATTCCTTGTGTGTTCGTGCGAGTGTAGAAAAAATTAAACACATGATGATTGCTTTTTATAAAAGGCTCAACATTGTGTAAACCACTGAGACAACAGTAGATAAACACAGACCCAATGTGCATGATTGAAGTGCGAAGGTGGGGCAGACTTCCTTCTTTTTCAATATCCAGATTTTCCAAATGAAAACCAGATAGATAATGTGTTGCGTCCCCAGAAAAAATATGAAACATTTTCTTTTTAAGAAGAAAATGAGTGGCTGGTGGGGGTTTTATCAAGAGTTGGCATGGGCTAGTTTCTTGTTTCAATAACGTTCACCAAAGAATTGTGAAACATTAGTAATATGGCTGCCCGACTCAGAAAGTAGTTGGTGCAGAGTTTGATATTCTTTTACTCTGTTCTCTCACCCTCTTTCTTTTAATCATTAAGGTCACGTCTAACCAAACTCTCTTTTCCATTTTACCTCGTCACACAACCTACACTCATTTCTTTTCGACTCCTCACACTCAATCACTATGGAGAAACTTCTTGGGTAGGAGACACTGGTAATAGTGAATCCATAGAAGTGTTTCATTTAAGTCCTAGCACAAAGAACCCATCTTTTCCTATAAAGCATATGTTGCTCAAAATGGTTTAACTTGAACAGTTAAAGCTCAAATACAAGTCAGATGTGTATATGCTCAGAATATAATCATGAAGATTTGAGCATTTTTAAACATTGAAGTATTTTCAAACAAGTATATTGAAAGAATAAACATGAATGCAAGAGACTTGTTTGAAAATCTGACATTGTATGAAAATGATCAGAATCAAATGATATAGCAATCAAAGCTTATGGTCAAGAATAATGGATATTGTCTATATGAAACAAAATATAGAAATTCTTGAAATGAACGTTTAGAAATGAAATAATGCTCAAAATTCATTGAAGTACAAGCGGGGTGTCTTACCATCGAAAAATATGTTTCAAATTTGAGACATGGTAAGAACATTTTAAACAAAAAGTCAAACCGGTGTGTGTGAATACTTGAAAGTATATAGAAAAGACAATACACAAGTATTTATCTTTGGAAACACACGGTTTATTGATCTTTAAAGCACATGTAAAATGAAAACATTTAAAAATCACACTTCCAATCCATAAAATCTATTTAAGAATCGGGAAGTGGTTTGAACATTTAAGAACATGTTTTCTATGATTGAAAGTTGTCCTTCTTTCAACCATATATGAGATTAAGATAAGAGATTTAACCTTTATCGTTCAGTCTATAATCTCATGAAGTCAAGCTTTAAAAGTCATAATGATATGATCTTGTAAGCATCCTCTCAATCTGCAAAAGTCTCAAAGTCATGTCAAAGCAACTTTATTCACAAATTTATTGAAAAATAAAATGACATAAAGCAGTAAAACATTGAATGTACGAGTTCTGATCAGAAGTAATCAGAAATTATAATTCATACTCCCCCTGAAAATATGCATCTGAAATTTATCAGTGAAAAAGCACATGATAGAGATCTACAACTCCCGTTGAAGTGTAGTTCGTCATATCTTCTGAATACATATTTTCAGAAAAATTATATATGTACTCCCTCTTGAAGGTTGATCTTCTCTTTTGAGTATCTGAGTACAATCTCTTATCAGCCCGGGAGTAACATCTCTTTTTCATCGTTGAAGTACGAGTTCTAAACTGTTGTGTTTAGAAGTCAAACTCCGTTGAAGTACGAGTCCTGAACTGATATATTCAGAAGCCACGGTTCTCTTACTCGCCCTTGATTGTAGGTGCCTGCAACACATATTCATCTTTCGGTTTTGGTACCCACTGGTATTTGGGTCCATATGTGTTAGTTGCAGTTCGAATAGGAGTAATTGAGTAAGAACCATACCAGTAATGATCACTAGTTTTGTGAACATGATCATGTGTACGACAATAAGAACAATAATATTTCTTACTTGACAACCTGATTAACTGATCTCTCGAGTAGACATGTTCAGGTTTACCTTTTCGCACATTGTTCTTCTTGGCTTTAGTCTCATGTACACATGTCTTCTTTTCTTTCTTCTCAGCTTTCTTCTCATCTTTCTTTTCGTCTTCAAGTACTGGTTTCACTTTCCATACCAGTTCTTATTCTTTGTATCTTCTTCTTCTTCTTCTTTGTGCACCTGAACCATCTACATATTTATCGAAGAAAATGTTAGTTGTACGAATCTGATCAAATGAATTAACTGACCTTCTTGTAGAAACAGTTTTCTGGTGTGATCTTGAGGCTATCTTTCTGAAGTCAGCTGAATTATTTCTAGGTGTGTGGATTTGTGACTCTGGAGTCGTTTGCTCAGTCACCACCACCTTGGAAACAATCTCTTCAAGCTCTTTTATCTTTGAAAAATAATTGTTCTTTTCTTTGATGTGTAAGTCAATTTCTTTCTTTAACTCAGACTTCGCTTTCTGCTCTTTCAGTGCATTTGTAGATAGCTCAGATAGCTTCTCAGTAAGCTTCTTGATTTCTATATCAAATATACTTCTTTCTTCTTCAAATCCATTCTCAGCATTCTTTCTTCCATCAGATATTTCTTTGAAAAACCCAACATTCTTTTGTTCAATTGTCTTTCTCTCTTTGGCAAAATTTTCCCTTTCCAAAATAATTACTTTCTCAAAGTCAGACACTTGTTGAGAAAGCTTAATGCATTTAAGCTCAACCATCTTCTTTTCTTCACAACTCTTCTTAGAAAGTTCTGAGAACTTCTGTGCAAACTTTGATCTTTCTTTTTTAAAAACAGCTTTATCTTTGGCAAGCTTTTGCTCCAAATCAAATATATTCTTCTGAAACTCAGCATTAGCATCTTCCAAACTCTTAATCTTCTCCTCATATCTTTCAACAAATGCTGCTTGCTGGAATTGCACAATCTGATTGTCAAAGTCAGAGATTTTTCTTTTCAGCTTAGAATTCTCAAATTCCAAAATATTTACTTTTTCTCTTGGAGCCAACTTTGATTTATTTTCAAGTTGATCCCACAACTGTTTTGCTGTAGCCTTTTTGCTATCTAATTGAATAAAAATCTCATCTGAAATTCCTTTCAATATAAAAACTTTGGCAAATTTATCAGCTTCATGTCTCCTTCTCTGCTCATCTGTGTATTCGTTAAGATATATTGGAACCTCTTTTCTTTCCAAAATTCCATAAGCTCCTGGATAAGAGTAAAACTTTGTTGGAATTTTCATCATTCCTTCCTGCAAAGATAATCTGATATAATCACTCAATTCATGTTGGTCAATGAAGTCTAAGAAACGATCTTTCCACTGCTCATATTCTCCTCTGACTAAAACAGGAGGTTTCACATCAGTTTCAGTTGATAAAACTTCTTTGGAAATAGACATCTGGTCTAGTTTATGTTGTTCTTGAAGTTCTGAAATTTTATGTGCCAGACTTTTCTCTCTAGGCCTTTCAAAATAATCATCATCCATGATTCCTGTAACAAAAAGAACTTGAAATGATCGTTGGTCCAATAGAAATCACAAGAATACAGAATAACACTGAAAAGAACTAGACAAAGGAATTTCTAAAATTCACTAAGTCTAGAATTCGCATAATACAATAGAAGTACAAAGAATTCGCAATTAACACATAAAACACAAAGAATTCGCAAGATTGAATTTAGAATTCGCAAGATTAAAAGAACAAAGAGAATTCGCAACCCAAGAAAATAGAATAGAATTCGCAAGTCAGAGGCTTACGAATCCTACACTTAGAACTTTTTCAAAACTTTTCGTAAAACATGAAGAATTCGTAGACTACACTTCTGCGAATTCCAAAGAATTCGTAGACAAGTCTAATGTAACACCCTAAAATTCAGAGTGAAATAAAACTGCGGAAATAAAGGCAACAAGACATTCGAATTGGTATAAACCTCCCTTAAAGGGGAACAATCCTAAAACTTACAAAACTCGTACGGATATATAATATAACAACTAAACTAATCTAAACATAACTGTCTAGACTACATCACTTGACGAACCAAAGTTCACTAAAAGATGGGACTTAAACAATGCCCAACACCAAAATACTAGACATCTCAAAATATGCCTCGAGTCCACGCTCGACTCTCAAAGACCCTGTGCAACCCACCGCTAAGGGAAACCTGTTATACACATCATTTGAGAAAAAGTGTTAGGCTTAAAGCCTAGTGAGAACATACAGTTTATTCAAAATCAGAGATATAAACATCAGTATCATAAGGAAATCTTTTCATAAAGGTTTATTTTATAAAAGATAACATTTCGCCACAACCGAGCCTTTTCGGTCCAAAACTCATCATACGATGACAAAAGAACCCTTTTACCAAGGATTGTGGTGTAACACAAAGTAGACCACAAATCCGAGTTTTGAGCTAAACAATTGGAATCCGAGGATACGAACACATAAGTCCGTGCTACAACGTGAGATCTAGCCCCAAGCAAAACCAATGTATACTCCTTCACTAGGATCACTATGAACCATGGCTAGTATCCGGCCTCACATAACCGTACCAAGTTTCCCCCGAGGATCATATGCATCCATAGCTACAAATGGGGAATGTGACATCCCAACAATAAGTCGTTAACGGCCAGAACCTCACAATTTAATGCACATGTAGTTCTTATTTGTTAACGGCCAGAGCCTCATAATTTAATGGACATGTAGCTCTATATTTTCTTTACTTGGTAACCACCAAATAATATCAGTCGACTCAAAACCTAGGGATCCTCTAGTAATGGTACAGACTCGTCACAACAACATATGTGACTAACCATAAATAATCATAAACAAAATGTTATATCCAGTTCAACTTCTGGTAAGAATGAAAATCATTAAAATGAGTTCTTAAACATTCTTTTCACATATCCACATAATGTACAAGTAAAACATATTTTACTTCAAATAAGATAGAATCCATCATAAAATGATCGGAACCCTAAAATCTCCCAAAACTCAAGTTATATCAAATATGTAGAAAACTTAAATCTGAAATCATGGAGATACATAGGAGTTCAAAATGTCACCATTTTGACATGTATAAAGTTTTAGAAAGGTAGTAGGAACTCACCCAATAGGTTTATACGAAAACCCGAAGAACCAGATATCGACCCCCTTGCGAAGACGAAGCTTTCTACACCGAAACCCCGAGCAATGCACTTAATACTAGAGAGAGAGAGAGAGAGAGATTTGAAGAGAGGGAGAGAGAAAGATTATAGAGAATTAGATATTTAGGCTGAAAAGGGTATAAGTCGGCCAGGCCATCTAGCGGGTTATGTCGCGACCTCAACCCGCGGCATAACTCGCCCGCTTACACAAAACCAAACCCATCCAGAGGGTTTCGTGGGTTGTGTCGCGACCTCAAGTCGCAGTGCAACTCGCGTAGTTCACTGTGGTTTGTCCAAAACCACCAAAAGCCAAACTCAAACTTGGAACCAAACGCGGTGCTAACGACAAAAGCTTAACACTAGAATACCAAGGTTACATAACGAAATTCAGGGTGTTACATCTAAGACGAATTCTTGATACAAATTCTATACTTGATAAAAAAAAATCTTGAAAATCTGTGAATTCTGAGAAATTCGCAAAACAGAGTAATACAAATTCTTAGAATTCTCAGTAATGCGAATTCTGAACAATTCGCTATAGACACAACTGCGAATTTTATACTTGAACTTTTTCAGAAATGAATCTCTGCGAATTCTATGAAAGTCACAATAGACTCAATTACGAATTCTGTCCTTGAGAATTTTCAGAAAAGAAACTATGCGAATTCTGATGATCTCAACGAATTCTGAGGCTTTCTATGAATTCTTGAACAAATCTGTGAATCCTTGATATTCTGCGAGTTCTTGAGATGTATCTTGCGAGTTCTTGAGAATGTTTGCGAGTTCTTCAATTTCCTTTGGAAAACGTCTCTAAATCGAACAAAAACTCACCTAAATCTCAAATTCTAATCTAAGACTTCGACAACTAAACCACTAACACACCAAGAACCAAAATCTAGCAATGAATTTCAATCTAATTAACAAACTAATACAATTTGATTCAATACAGTGCTCGTGAACTTCCAACTTTGACAAAATCAACAAATCAAGATCGATTACAATGCAATTCGTGAACCAAACTATACAAATTCGTTCTAGTACTCTAATCGATCACTAATCAATCGATTCCAACTCGAAAAACACACTAAAACTCGGAATCGAATCTGAAAGTCGATGAAACAGTGTCGAACACTTTCTTGATTTGATTTCAATTTGGATATAGCTCTGATATCAATTGTGTGTCCCTGATTCAAGTTTCTCAATCACAAAACAATTAACAAAACAAGATTGATTAACTACCTGATTCAATTCCAATTCAAATTCAGTCAATTACAATATGTTTTTCACTTTCTCTCTCTAAACTTCTCTTTCTCTCTCTACAATCTATTTCACAGAATACACGTACACAATCCTTCTAGTCGTATATCTCTTAAAAGAAAAACAAAACCTATTTATACAAGCCACAAGTACAAAGAAACAAAAACAAATACACTTTGACTTTATTACAAAATGACTTTGACTTTGACTGAGAGTTAACTTTCAGCATTTGACTTCTTGAACTTTGACCTTCTGTCTTCATGTTCTTGTATCCAACATATTTCTGCTCTAACACACAACAACAAGAATTTTTCTTGAAACTATTAGAGGACCGTGATGCTAGTCACCGAAGAACCGAGGCAATGGCGGAGAATGCTGTGAATGGGTCGGGTGGCGGACCGGTAGTCGTTGGAACGGAGGAACATGCAGTTAGGACCGAGAAGAAGAAGTATGGGGGTTGCTCCTTCAAAACTTTTCTATGTTTTCGGGCTCCAGAATTCTCCGGGACGACCGACCCACTGGTATGCATGAAATGGATCCAAGACGTGTAAATGGCGTTCTAGTCAAGCGAATGCGCGAACTCTCAGCGAGTCAAATTTGCGTCCCAACTGCTAAGAGGGGATGCGTTGAGCTGGTGGAACGTTACCCGAAGGGCGCTCACACCGGAGGTTTTGGCCAAGCTCACTTGGCCAACCTTCAAGAAGAAGTTAATGGAGAAATATTGCAATGACAGGGCACACGACAAAATCGAAGACGATTTCCGGAATCTGAAGAAGGGCAACCTAACTATTGCCGTCTACGCTAAGCAATTCATGGATAAACTTAGCTTAGTCGAGCATTTGGCGACCGATGAGGGGTCAAAGATAAAGGCTTTCTTGAAAGGCTTACCGGCGGAAATGAAGACGGGCGTGAGGAACGCTCAAAGGACTACCTTGCAAGAAGTGATCGAGGTTGCTCAACTAGTAGAGGACGACATACTACAAGAGAGGGAGGAGAAGAAACAACAACGTGAGAAGCGCAAATGGGAAGGGACAACCGGGCCCGCACAACCTTCCAAACCTTTTTACGGGGGGAAGAACATTGATCAGCGACGAGAGACATGATGGTGCCCCAAGTGCAAGAGCAAGCACTTCGGGCCTTGCAATCCGAAACCGTTTTCCGGAGCAATGGAATGTTTTAAGTGTGGGCGAAAGGACCACATGCATCGGGATTGCCCCTCGCGGGGAGTTTATTATGAGTGCCGGGAACCGGGGCACATCAAGAGGGATTGCCCTAAGTTAGCCAAGGGTAATCAAGGGGTGTCCAGCGGGGCAATGTCGAAGAAAGAAGGTCAACCGAAGGCGCCAAGTCGGGCCTTCCAGATGACGGCTGATGAAGCAAGGGAGACGGCGGACATAGTGTTGGGTACGTTTTTAGTGAACTCTCTACCTACCCGTGTTTTGTTCGATTCCGGTGCAAACCGACCTTTCGTATCCACCTCGTTTTGCAAGAATTTCACCACTTCTTGTAGTTTGTTGAATGATGCTCTAGTGGTAGAGGTAGCCAATGGGGAACATATGGTAGTTCAGGATTGTTATGTAGGGTGTACCTTAGAATTAGATGGAGAGTCCATTGCTATAGATTTGTTACCGGCCAATATCGGAGGGTTCGATGTGATCGTGGGGATGGATTGGCTATCTAAGCATGATGCCAGTATATTTTGCTCTAAGAAATTAATTCGAGTACCCTTGCCTGAGGGTGGTGAGGTAATAATCTAAGGGGAGAAGAACCGGAGGATAAACATGATTATCTCGTCACTCAAAGCACGCAAGAGCCTAGCCAAAGGGTGTGGTTCATATTTAGCCTACGTAATTGATGCGAAGATTGAAAGGAAGAAATTGGAGGATGTGAACGTAGTGTGCGACTACCCGGATGTCTTTCTGGAGGATCTACCCGGACTTCCACCAGAACAACAAGTAGAGTTCCGCATCGACCTCACTCCGGGAGCCGCTCCAATTGCTCGTGCTCCCTATCGTCTAGCGCCGACAGAAATGCGAGAGATGATGACGCAACTTCAAGAACTCCTCGAGAAAGGATTTATACGACCGAGCTCGTCACCTTTGGGAGATCCGGTGTTATTTGTGAAGAAGAAGGACGGGTCTATGTAGATGTGTATAGACTATCGCGAGCTCAACTAAGTCACTGTGAAGAATAAGTATCCACTTCCTCGAATCGACGACCTCTTCGATCAACTTCAAGGAGCGGGATGTTTCTCGAAAATAGAATTACGATCCAGTTATCATCAAGTGCGGGTGAAGGAGAGCGATATTCCAAAAATGGCGTTTCGGAAAAGATACGGCCACTATGAATTCCTAGTCATGCCTTTTGAGTTTACTAATGCCCCGACCGTCTTTATGGATTTGATGAACCGAGTATGCCGACCCTTATTGGACAATTCGGTTATAGTCTTCATCGACGATATCCTCATCTACTCTCGTTACGAGTTAGAGCATGGACGACATTTACGAGAGGTCTTGGAAATCCTTCGGAAGGAGAAGTTATTTGCAAAGTTCTCAAAATGTGAGCTTTGGCTTCGAGAGGTTCAATTCTTGGGCCACGTAGTGTCCAAGGACAGAGTGAAAGTGGATCTGGCGAAGATAGAGGCGATGATGAATTGGGAGCCACCGACGAGTCCAACGGAGATCAGGAGTTTCTTGGGCTTGGTCGGTTACTACCGGCGGTTTATTCAAGATTTTTCAAAGATAGCCCCTCCATTCACATCGTTGACAAAGAGAACGTCAAGTTTGCATGGACCGAGACACAAGAGAACGCCTTTCGAACTCTTCAAAAGAAGTTATGCGAAGCACCGATACTATCCTTACCCGAAGGATCCGAAGATTTCGTGGTGTATAGTGACGCTTCTAAGTTGGGGTTACGGTGCGTTCTGATGCAAAGGGGAAAGGTGATCGTGTATGCATCGCGATAACTCAAGGATCACGAGAAGAATTACCCTACTCACGACTTGGAGCTAACGTCCTTTACGGGACAAAATGTTCTTTATTCACCGACCATAAAAGTTTGAAGTACATTTTTGACCAAAAAGATCTCAACATGCAGCAGCGAAGGTGGTTAGAACTCTTGAAGGATTACGACTGTGAGTTGTTGTACCATCCGGGTAAAGCCAATGTGGTGGCGGATGCTTTGAGCCGAAAGAATTACGGAAGCGAAATCAAAGTGACTCTAACTAGGATTGATGTAATATCAAACTTAGTGGAGAACATCAAATTAAGTCAAGCGGAGGCACTACGGGAAGAAAACCTTAAAGAAGAAATCATGGTGAAGCAACGGGAAGCGCTAACGGAAGACAGTCGCGACCTTAAGTTGTTCCAAGGAAGGATTTGGGTACCGAAGATCGGGGGAAACCGTGAGTTGCTTTTGGCGGAAGCGCACAAGTCCAAGTACTCTATACATCCCGGTAGCACCAAGATGTATAGAGATTTAAAATTGCACTATTGGTGGCCGGTGATGAAGCTCGATGTGGCCAATTATGTGGAAAGGTGTGTCACATGCCTTCAAGTTGAAGCGGAGCATCAAAGACCTTACGAGACCTTGCAGCTGTTAACCATTCCGGAGTGGAAGTGGGAACACATCACGATGGACATCGTCACTAAACTACCGAAGACCTTGAGAGGTCATGACACTATTTGGGTGGTAGTGGATAGGCTTACCAAGAGTGCGCATTTCTTGGCAATGAGGGAGACGCTACCGATGGACAAACTTGATAAACTCTATATCGATGAAGTGGTGTTACATCACGGTGTTCCGCTATCCATAGTCTCAGATAGAGATAGTCGGTTCACTTCCAAGTTTTGGGATGGGTTGTAAAGAGAGTTGGGTACGAAAGTCAAGTTGAGCATGGCCTATCATCCTCAAACCGACGGGCAAAGCGAAAGGACGATCCAGACACTTGAGGACATGCTTTGGTCATGTGTCATAGATTTTGGAGGGAATTGGGATTCGCATTTGTCGTTGGTGGAATTCGCGTACAATAACAGTTTTCATTTGAGCATTAGGATGGCACCGTTCAAAGCACTTTACGGGCAGAAATGTAGAACACCGGTGTGTTGGCTAGAGGCAGGGGAAAAGCAATTTGCGGGACTAGAAATTGTACAAGCAACGCCGGATAAGGTAAAAGGTATCCGAGAACGATTGAAGGCGGCTCAAGATCGCCAAAAGAGTTACGCCGACAAAAAGCGGAGATCAGTTGAATTTCAAGTGGGAGATCGAGTCATGCTGAAGGTGTCACCTTGGAAGGGACTCATCCGCTTCGATAAGCGCGGGAATCTTAGCCCTCGTTTCCTTGGACCCTTCACGATATTAGAGAAGATCGGACTCCAAGCTTATAAATTGGACTTGCCGCCAGAGATGGACGGAATACACCCAACGTTTCACATATGTTATCTTCGCAAATGTCTGGCCGAGGAAGAGAGTGTCATCCCTTTGTCAGATATTCGAGTAGATAGCGGCAACCGGTGCGTCGAGGAGCAGAAATCCATTTTGGAATCGAAGACGAATCGATTGCGACACAAGGTGGTAACAATGGTAAATGTCAGGATCGAAATTCTAAACAAGAATTTAAACTAAACACTCAGAAACTATGTTAAAGAAGTCGCAGAATAAGACTTTAACAATAAATCAATCAAACATTGTATGAACTCAAATCACAAGTTATATTGAATTAACTTAATGATTACAAACAAAACCTCAATCTGTTGAACAGACTCAACAGACGTTCTATACTTATCTAAAGAAAGGATTTCTAAGAATATTGAGGTTAATTCTCTCTAAACGTATATGCAAAACTTGAAAAACTTAAAAACTTATATACTTATTAATCTAACAAAAACTACTAGACTATATATATACAGAACTGATTACAAGATAATTACAAAAGAAATATTGATCTTCAGCATCCAGCTCATAATTATCTTCAACATTATCTTCAGCTCCTAGTCTTTCATTTCAAGTCATCTTTATCTTCACAAGCAGCATTAATCTCCATAGCAATATTAACTTCCTCAGCAGCACTAACCATGCTTGCAGTACTAACTATGCTTGCAGTACTAACTCTCCAAGCAGTACTAACTATTCTTCTAGCAGTACTAACTCTCCAAGCAGTACTAACTATTCTTCTAGCAGTACTAACTTTTCAAGCAGTAGTAATACTACTAGCAGTAGTAAAAATCTTCAACTAGCAGTATTAATATCTTCAGCAGTATTAATCTTTAAGTCCAGCAGTAGTATCTATCCTTAGCACATTTCAGACCCAACAATCTCCCCCTAACTTAACTTTTCAAATTGAGAAGTTAAGTTCTTCAGCATAGGGTCTTCATGATGCTTTCAAAACTCCAGCTTAATTGCCCAGATTTGGATCCAGTCCCAGACTTTGATTAATTGATCTTCTAACCACAATCCTTGCCATTTCAGAACTTGTAGAGCAGACCAACTTTGCGTTCAGCATCCCTTGCAGCTTTGCCTTGCTGTGGTCATACACCTTGTCAACCAGATAATACTCATGATAACTTTTATCAATTGTAATCACGTAGACTCCACAATTTTCAAACAACATCCAATAATCAATCTTTTTAAATCCATATTCATGATGTAAATCTTTGATCCTGTGCTGCACTCTTTCAGGCTCAAACATCATGCACAAGTACTCCATGGCTATCTTGGTTAGACTCATTTTTGTCCCTTTCAACACATTTTCATACAGTTTTATCCCAACTTTGTACATTTCTTCCAAGTCAGCTCTGGAACAGCTTCTGATTACTTTGCCCCAAGTTGAATAAACCTCAAACTGATCACCCATTCTCTCGATTCTGAAATATTCTCTTCTATTATCCTTCAGAGTATCCCAATGAATGATCTCTGGTGCTTTCATTGAGATAGGGTCAGCTTGCATAGGTTCTTCATTAGTCACAGTCATGTACAAATTCACCTGCTCATCTGATTGTCTATGCTGATCTGAAGATTGTTGGCTTGTTTGTTCTGGCCTTTGCTCTTGAGATTGAACATCTGCTTCTGTTTGTTCCTGCTACTCTACAGAAGGTCCAGCTTCCATTTGTTCACTTCCCAACTCTTTCTTTCCTTCTACAGTCCTAGTCCTTTTTTCCTTTGGTTTTGTGGCAATGGACTTCTTTCTTTTGATGGCTCCAATCTTTTGAGCTAAGGTCTCTTCTTTCTTCACTTCTGCCTTGTCTTTGATAGGAGTGCCTTCTTCACTTTCAGGGAAAGGTTGTTTTATGTTGAGATCATGTCTTTCTTTCAACTTTCTTTCAACCTCAACCCTTTGAGTGAAATCCCCTTTCAGCTTGGCCATATCCTTCTTGTATAACTCTTCTATCCTTCCAAATGACATACTGGAAAACATTCCTTCAAGAACTCCAATAGCTCTTTTCAGAAAGTTTATCATTTTCCTTCTTTCCTAATTTTCCAGGAAGGTCTTTGAAGGCTTTCTTTGGCTTTGTCTAGTTGCTCTCAATGTTACTTTCTTAGCAGCAACAACAGTCTTCAACCTCCTTTGATATTCTTCATTAATGGTTTTAGCCATTTCCAATGCAAGCTCTCTGTCTTTTGCAGATTGAACATCTTCCTCCTTTTCCAACTCTTCTTGCAACTTTTTGGCCATTTCTTCATCAAATTCTATTTGAGTTTGCTTCTTTGATGGCTTTTCAGGCTCAATCATCTTCTCCTTCCCTTTCTTTTTGGCCTCAGCTACACTGAATTCTTTTCTTTTCTTCTATTTTTCAACTTCTTTGATTACCACTCCCTTGGCCTTTGGAGTGGCCTTGGGAGTGTCAATCTTTGCCTTCACCAATGTTTCAGCAATTTCAATCTCTTCCCTGGATAATTCTGTTTCTGCTGCTGCAGTTACTACTTCTTTTTCAGTTTCTGTTGCAAACTTAGTTACTGCTGCTTTCCCTATTTCTACTGCTTTCACAAAAGTTTCTGCTGTTGATGTAGTTTCTACTTCTTTCTCAGTTTCAGCACCAATCTCCCCCTCAAATTGAGATTCCATGCCAACAGTGCTTTTCTATTCACATTCCTCCTCTTGAGTCTCCCCTTTTTTGGAAGCATCATGATCAATGCTCCTTTTCTTCAAAACAAACTTGGTTTTCTTTTTTTTGTGCATCAACCTGATTACCATCTTCTTCAGCTTGGCTATTTGCACTTGTTGGGAAGTGATTACCTTTTTCATCTCTTGTATCTCCAAACCTTGATTATGAACATCCAGACTTATTGTACCAAGTGTATCCATCAATTCATCATAAGTATATATGTCCTCACCTTCTTTAGGTATTTTTACCACCCTTGAAGGATCCTTGGATCTTTTAGTAGAGGTCTTCTGCCTAGCAGAAGCACCTGCTACCCCCCATGGTTTCTTGGCACCTGGGACCCTTAGATGATTGCTCATCTAAAGTTGCCTTGGGGAAGGTCTTAGAGATTTTCACACTGTCCTGACCTGCACCTTGTGCATAATCAGTAGTGTGAGCCTTACTGCCCACATGCTCTTCTTTCTCCTTAGAGAGTACCTTCTTGGGGTTGGGAGACACCCCTGTGGTTTCCCTTTCGATATTCTCTAATGGAGAATGCTCCATTAGAGGGCTTGCAGGCTGTTGGGGTGAAGATACAGGAAGGGAAGGAACCTTCTATACCTTTTTCCTTTTATATGTTTTGGTGATGGGGGGATATGGGATTCACAATAGGGATCTGAGGAGTATTAATTGAAATGAATGGTGTGGGTAGGTCATCAGTTGGGTGGTCAGATGTGGTCTTTGATACTGATGCCTCACCATGGGAATGAGACATAACCATCATTGTAGAGAACAATGGTGTCTCTTGTCCAGAAAAGTCCTTACTTTGTCTTTTCATGTTGGAGAATACCTTCCCTTTGGGAGGTTTTGGTGCATACACCTCTTCAAAAGAGGGTAGATCCGTCAATTCCTTTAGTAGAATTTCTTGTACAAACCTAGGATACATATAAAAGCTTTTGGTTTTGGTATCCAGGTTTGACATTAAATCATTGAAAATCATTTGAGAAAAATTAAACTTTCTAGAGGTAGCTAAGCAGACTAGAGCATAAGCTAAGGTACTGCTGAACTCACTCCATCCAGTTGTTTTTCTAGAAATACAATGTTGAAGGGTATGAACAAAGAATCTCCACTGAGGTGAAAATTTGCTCTTGAAGAACTTGTAAACCTCAGTGGGACCTTCATACCCCATACGACTAATTGATTGGAAGAGATCTTCCTTGGACAGAGAGGTAATAGTTGAGGCATCATCTAGTCGTAGATGAATGTGAATACAGCCTTCTGTGATGGTTAGAGGTTTATCATAAACCCTTGATTTGATTACCTGAGTGCCATCAATAGTCTGTACAGAGGCATTGGCCCAGAACTGACGCATGTGCTCCACATAGATTGTGGGATTGACAGTTAATGCGTAGGCGATGTGTGAGGATTTTTGGAAATCCACAATCTGATGAAAACCCTCTACTTGCTTGGGTTTCTGTAGCATTGCCAACTCATTGTGATCATCAACAAACACCAGTCCAGTCATGTGCCCAGAGCAACTACTGTCTTCATGCCAAATCCTCTTCCCCTTAAGCTGTTGGTTGCCCTGCACACTAGATAAATCAGTTAGTTTTTGGAGGGAACCCAAGCCAAAATGGTCTTGGGTTTCCCTTTCTCATCAACATATCCATAATCAGTAATCTTAGTCTGGATGAGATGATCAGAGTTAGGAATCTTATGGCTGGAATACTTTGTCAAAATTATAGGCTTGGCAGTATTAACACTGGTAGCAGCACTATCCTTGTTGGCAGTACTAACTCGGTTGGCAGTACTAACTTGGTTAGCAGTACTAACTTGGTTACCAGTACTAACTTGGTTAGCAGTACTAACTTGGTCAGCAGTAGTATTGTTATCAGCAGTATTATTTCTGTTAGAAGTACTATTTGAGGTAGTAGTACTAACAGGTTTCTTAACTTTTGGAACCCAAATCTTGACAAAGTTGTTTGCTTTCTTATTCTATGAGTTAGTCCTTGATTTGCTTGGTGTGTTTTCTTTCGATTTAGCAAACTTATTCTGAATATGTGATTTCAAAGGTGCTGTTTTCACAACCATGTGGTTCCTTTTTGATTTCTTCCTATAACCAAAAGAATTTTGTGTCTGTCTTTGAAAAGTAAATCTTTGGTTAATAGGATTGAAATAACAGTGTTTGGCTAAATGATTCAATTTTCCACAAATAAAACAAGGCTTTGGTCTATTGATTTTGCTTAGATCAATTCCCTGTTTTTGAGCCCACTGATTATTTCTGTTTCTCTGATTTCCCCTTATTTTATCATGCTTATGGGGCTTGTTCTGTTGACAAGTACAGGGATTTGCAACAGAGGTTTGCATGTAGTGAACTCCCTATACCTTTTCTTTTCCTTTTCCGGAGGTCTCAGCTTTCTCACTCTTAACAATCTTTTTCTCTGTCTTGGACATCTCCACTTTATCACTCTTAATAAATGGTTTACCCCTCTCTCATTTGTAAGAATATGGTTTTCTAAGGGAATATCTTTATGGTCTTCCTTATTCTTACCCTCAGAGTTCTCTTCTTCAGAATCTACCTCAACCACTACTTCGTTTAATGGATCTACTTATGTGGCTCCTGCAGGTAGGTCATTCTTATCCTGTCTTTCTAAGAGGTCTGAGGTGAGAGGAATATAGTTATTATTTTAAGGTGGAGGGGTGTTGTTGTAGCCTATACCTCTCTTTATTTTGTCATGAATTTGAGATTTAAGTAAAGAGTCCATTGCTTTAGAAGCATTGGAATATTTCTCAATGTCTAGTTTGGCCTTCTCAAATTCACTCTTAACTTTTTCACACTCCTCTCTAGACTTCTCTAGCTTAAACTCTAACTGATCCTTCTCCCACTTCCAGTAGTTTGTATCATATGAGTGTTGAAGTTCATTGGCCTTGTATGCCTTTATTTGTTCTTCAAACTTCTCAACGATCACAACATACTCTCTTCTATCTTTCTCTAACCTTTTAAGGTCATCACACATGCTCTGATTGTGATCCCTGTACTTTTTAACAGTTTCAAGACAGATTTTAGAGCAAAGGTTAGATTTTACCTCAGTAGGGATTGCAGTGCTTGATGACTCTGAAACCTCAGCCATCAATGCTTGGTTCTGAAATGCCTCCTCTGCTTGATCACTCCAATCAAAGCCCATCCCTTCTTGTGAGACAAGAGCTTGAGATGAATTCCTGTTATAGTTAGTGGACTTTGGTTGTTGATTATTGCTTCCATGCTGTTGAGAAATTCCTCCTCTACACTCTCTTGCAAAGTGTCCCAAATTATGGCATTTGTAGCATTCCACTTTAGATTTATCAAATCCAGCACCATCTTCTCTTCTCATGGCAAAATTATTTCTACCTGTTCTTTTGATGAATCTTTTGACTCTCATGGTGAGCATTGCCATTTGCCACTTGATATCCATCTCTTCAAGGTCATCAACATTGATCTGCTCCAAATCATCATTGATAAGAGTAGATTTAGCATGACTAGCAAGGAATACTTCCAAAACAGAATCATTAGGTCCATCCTGTTTTGAGCTATATGTAGCACTAACTGATTATGTATTAGCAGTAGAATCAGTAGTAGATGATACGAGGGCAACATTATGAGAGTATCCAGATGGCCTTTTCTTAGATTCAACTTCTGCTTCAAACACCCTTAGATCATTATAGAGATCATCAAGCTCCTTATCCTCCAGATTATCATTTTGTCTGAAGGATACAGTGTACATCACCCATTCTTCACAAAGAGATCTTAGAAATTTTCTGTTGACATCATCCTGGTCCATCTTGACACCAACAGTGGCCAACTCTCCAATCAACTTGTTGAATCTATCAAAGGTTTGAGTCATGGACTCATTCTTTGTAGACATAAAATTCTCATAGTGTTATTTGAGAATTGCCTTCTGATTTCTCTTAGTGCTTTTAGTACCTGAAAATCTCTTCTCCAATGCATTCCACAGGATTTGAGCATCAGAACAGTTGCAAAACTGATGTTGGTATTCATTAGGAATTGCCAAGAGCAGAGTGCTCAAGGCTTTCATCTCAGTCTGCCTCATCTTTCTTTCTCCATCAGTCTTTGGTGGAGTTCTCTTGCCATCTCCTCCCATCTTTCCTTCATTGGAGGGACCATTCTCAATGATATCCCACATTGAGTAGTCTGTAAGAAGAATGTACTACTTGATTCTGATTTTCCACATGTCAAACTCAGTGGGTTTGAGCATGGGAACCTTTGAAACAAGAACACTGTCATGAGATCCGTCCATGATGATTTTTGATTTCTGAGTTGAAGGCTCTGATACCACTTGTCAGGATCGAAATTCTAAACATGAATTTAAACTAAACACTCAGAAACTATGTTAAAGAAGTCACGGAATAACACTTTAACAATAAATCAATCAAACAGTGTATGAACTCAAATCACAAGTTATATTGAATTAACTTAATGATTACAAACAAAACCTCAATCTGTTGAACAGACTCAACAGACGCTCTATACTTCTCTAAAGAAAGGATTTATAAGAATCTTGAGGTTAATTCTCTCTAAACGTATATTCAAAACTTGAAAAACTTAAAAACTTAAAAACTTATATACTTATTAATCTAACAAAAACTACTAGACTATATATACAGAACTGATTACAATATAATTACAAAAGAAATATTGATCTTCAACATCCAGCTCATAATTATCTTCAACATTATCTTCAGCTCCTAATCTTTTGTTTCAAGTCATCTTTATCTTCACAAGCAGCATTAATCTCCATAGCATTATTAACTTCCTTAGCAATACTAACCATGCTTGCAGTACTAACTATGCTTGCAGTAGTAATACTTCAAGCAGTACTAACTACTAGCAGTACTAACTCTCCAAGCAGTACTAACTATTCTTCTAGCAGTACTAACTTTTCAAGCAGTAGTAATACTAATAGCAGTAGTAAAAATCTTCAACTAGCAGTATTAATATCTTCAGCAGTATTAATCTTTAAGTCCAGCAGTAGTATCCATTCTTAGCACATTTCAGACCCAACAGTAAAGGTTCAATGGAAACACCACCGAGGTACGAACATGACATGGGAGTCCGAAGAGGATATAAAGAGGAGATACCCTCACTTATTTTGATCAGTAGTGATTTCGGGGACGAAATCCTTATTAAGTGGGGAGGATTGTAACACTCTGAATTTCAGCTTAAGGAGAAGTCAGCAGGAAAACAGTTCCCCGCGCGGGTTAGGCCGCGCCGTGAGCCGCGTAGAGCAATGTCCGTGGAATCATCTAGTGGACGGCGCGAATGACCGCGCGGGTCAACCCGCTCCATGAACCGCGCGCGCACCCTGACGAGTTAAAAAGGGGATTTCAACCATTCTTGCATTTATTCTTCCATCTACGCTCTCCAAAAGCTCTCTCTTCCCTATTTACTTCTCAAGATCGATTCAAGGAGCCTCCAAATCATCATCCCCAACATTTATTGTAAGAATCAAGCCACATTCAATCAAGGATCTTACCCAAGGGTTTCAAGTCTCAAGATCATCTTCTTCCTTCATCCATTTCTAGGGTTCATCTCAAGTTTCTAGGGTTTTTCTATAATACCTAGATTAGTGAGTCTTCTACTACTATTTTCAAATGAGATACATATCTTGTGTGTTTACTTACTTAGCATTTCATATTTATGTGGAAATCTGATCACCTGATAAGTTTGACCTAACTGCTACCTTTGAGATTGTTGGAAATGTAGTTATGGCTATTCATGTGGACCTTGATGAAGTTATTATTTATGATATTTAAGCTTGGTGACATGTTATTTTGATGATCCATGGGCATTATGTTGGGAATTGCATATTTTGGAGTTTTGTACCTAAAATATGCTTGGGATTATATACGGTCTTATACATGAATCTTGTTGATATGGAATTATGTATAGAGATGGATATCGTACGTACGTAGGATGAACCATGAGTAAGTGCTAGAAGGATGTAGTCTTAGGTGCCACCATGACGGTATGCACCTAGACCTCCTCCATTTGGAGTAATGCCTGGGAGGTAGTCTTCAAGTGTGTCGGGCCTTCGGGATATTGCTCATACGAGTGAACATCAAGGTACATTGACTTGTGGTAAAACTCATTGGTGTGATGGGTCTCCCCCAATGAGTTTTACCACAAGTCAATGTATGTCATGTTCTTGTACAACTCACTAGGCCCGTTTGACCTAACACTTGTTGGTTTGATATGTATCTCAAGTTCGAGCGGCGCGAACGCCGAGAAGGTTTAGCCGGCCTCTAGATGTGAGCTTGGGAGCATTTTTGGGATGCCATTGTAGAAGACATTCATTTTTTGGTGTAGATGACAACTGAATGTAATCTTATTTCTAGTTAGATATTAGATTAGGAAGTTGTCATTTACCATTGCTTATTATTACAAACTTGTAATTAAACAGGCATTTATTGTTCCTTTTTAGGTGAACTCATGCCTTGGCATTGAAATGATTACCACATTTCCATTTTCCGGAAATTTTTGTTTGTCCCATTTTAGGGGTGTTACAACATCCCGAAGGCCCGACACACTTGAAGACTACCTCCCAGGCATTACTCCAAATGGCGGAGGTCTAGATGCATACCGTCATGGTGGCACCTAATACTACATCCTCCTAGAACTTACTCATGGTTCGTTCTACGTACGTACAATATCCATCTCTATATATAACTCCATATCAACAAGATACATATATAAGACCTCAAACAATCCCAAGCATATTTTAGGTACAAAACTCTAAAATGTGCAAGTCCCAACATAATGCCCATGGCTCATCAAAATACATATAACCAAGCTTAAGTATCATCAATAATAATACCATCAAGATCCACATGAATTCTCATCACTAAATTCCCAACAATCTCAAAAGTAGCAGTTAGGTCAAACTTATCAGGTGATCAGATTTCTACATAAACATGAAATGCTAAACAAGTAAACACACAAGATATGTATCTCATTTGAAAATAGTAGTAGAAAACTCACTATCTAGGGTTTTACACAAACCCTAGAAAACTTGGATGAGATGAGGAGAAAATGAAGGCTTGCTTGTGTCTTGAATGCTTTCACTTGGATGATCCTCTAGCTCTCTTAAACTTCAATAAATGTCCCCAACTACCCTAGGGTTTCAATAAATGTTTGGAGGGTTTTAAGATGGATGACCCTAAAGAGTTCCAAGCCGGCTCCAAATGTTTGAGATGAGAGAAGTGAAGTAAAAAGGTCAAGGCTGGATTTTTAAACCCTTAAGGCCCGTCGGTGACAGTGCCCGATGACATTGCCCATGGCACTGTCGCGGGGCATAATCGCTGCCCTCAAACAACCCGCGGTACATATTCCGCGATTGTGATAGGGCGATTGTGTCCGTGTCACTCTCGCGGGGCACTCTTGCCGAGGGTGTACCGAGACCACCCCCCGGCCCGCGACATTGCCACGCGACTATGACCAATGTCATAGTCGCGGGTCACTATCGCCCCAGACCCCAACTTTCTGATTTTTAACGATTTCGATAAAATTAAACATGTAGGGAACTTGAGGTAACAACATTTAATATAACATACCAAAATCTCTAACCCAAGGAAGAATCTCAACATTTAAAAGTAACGAGAGCACATTAGAATTTATAAATACTTACCTTAATTTTCCGGGTGTTACAATCCTCCCTTCCTAATGGGGATTTCGTCCCCGAAATCTTATTCACTAAATAAGTGAGGATATCTCTTTTTCATGTCTTCCTCGGACTCCCACGTTACATTGGTACCCCGATGATGTTTCCATTGAACCTTCACCATAGTCACCTCTTTATGCCTCAGTTGCTTCGTCTTTGACTCTAGTATGGCTTCCGGTTCTTCTACACATCGGCTCCCGTTGTCCACTCGAATTTCCGTCAAAGGGATAACGCTTTCCTCTTCGGCTAGACACTTGCGAAGGTAGCAAACATGAAATGTAGGGTGGATTTCGTCCATCTCCGGTGGAAAGTCCAATCGATAAGCTTGAAAGTCCAATCAATAAGCTTGAAGTCTGATCTTCTCTAATATCATGAAGGTCCCAAGGAAACGGGGACTAAGTTTTCCGCGCTTACCGAAACGGATGATCTCCTTCCAAGGCGACACCTTCAACATAACTCGTTCCCCCACTTGGAACTCAACCGGTCTTCGCTTTTTGTCCGCATAACTCTTTTGTCAGTCTTGAGCCGCCTTCAACCGCTCTCGAATACCCTTCACCTTATCCGTCGTTGCTTGTACAATTTTTGGTCCCGCAAATTGCTTCTCTCCGGCCTCGATCCAGCAAACTGGGGTCCTACACTTCTGTCCGTAAAGTGCTTCAAAGGGTGCCATTCCGATGCTCGAATGATAACTGTTATTGTACGGGAATTCCACCAACGGAAAGTGTAAATCCCAAGTCACTCCAAAGTCTATGACGCACGACCGAAGCATGTCCTCGAGAATTTGGATCGTCCTCTCACTTTGCCCGTCGGTTTGAGGATGATATGTCGTGCTCAACTTGACCTTCGTGCCCAACTCTCTTTGTAATCCGTCCCAAAACTTGGAAGTGAACCGACTGTCCCGGTCCGAAACTATGGATAGTGGGACACCGTGTCATGACACCACTTCATCAATATAGAGCTTAACTAGTTTGTCCATCGGTAACGTCTCCCGCATTGCCAAGAAATGTGCACTCTTGGTAAGCCTATCCACCACCACCCAAATAGTGTCATGTCCTTTCAAGGTCTTCAGTAGTTTGGTGACGAAGTCCATCGTGATGTGTTCCCACTTCCACTCCGGAATGGTTAACGGTTGCAAGCTCTTGTAGGGTCTTTGATGCTCCGCTTTAACTTGAAGGCATGTGACGTACCTTTCCACATAATTGGCTACATCGAGCTTCATCACCGGCCGCCAATAGTGCAATTTTAAATCTCTATACATCTTGGTGTGTTGGGACTGAAAATGTGTCAAGTATGGATAATGCTGCTAGGCTTAAAGATTAATGCTGTTGAAGACTTTAATACTACTATTTGAAGATTACTACTGCTAGTAGTATTACTATTGTTTGAAAAGTTAGTACTGCTAGCAGTTAGTACTTCTTGATGAATTAATACTGCTAATGAGGTTAATACTGCTGAGGATGAAGTTAATGCTGCTCATGAAGATAAAGATGGATTGATACTAAAGACTAGGAGTTGAAGATAATGTTGAAGATAATTATGAATTGGATGCAGAAGATCAATATTTCTTTTGTAATTATCTTGTAATCAGTTCTGTACATATAGTCAAGTAGTTTTTGGTAGAAAAAAAAGTTTTTGCATATACGCTTAGAAAGAATTAACCTCAAGATTAGTTTTAATCCTTTCTTTAGAGAAGTATAGAACGTCTGTTGAGTCTGTTCAACAGATTGAGGTTTTGTTTGTAATCATTAAGTTAATTCAATATAACTTGTGATTTGAGTTCATACACTGTTTGATTGATTTATTGTTAAAGTGTTATTTCGCGACTTCTTTAACATATTTTCTGAGTGGTTAGTTTAAATTCTTGTTTAGAATTTCGATCCTGACAAGTGGTATCAGAGCCTGAGGAACTCATAAATCAATAATCATCATGGACGGATCACATGACAGTGTTCTTGTTTCAAAGGTCCCCATGCTCAAACCAATGTTCTAAAAAACTCGCCACACAGCCGCCATGGCGCGCCATGGCACCAAGGCTTATGTGTCACGCCACGTTAAGCCCATGGCACGCCATGGCCTAATGCACGGTTATTGTAATGAGATATTTGATTTTCTTTACGTTTTTAATATCTTATTTGCAAGTTTTTTATATATACAACCTAAGTTAACTTCCCTATTACTATTGACTTACTGAGTAACACTACAAAACATACGTTTTTATATATAATATTATATATGAAATAGAAATTTGACGCCATAAATCACGCCTTGAAAACGCCATGGCTTCGCCGTGGATCCTAAGGCTTGAGGCTTGGCCTCGCCGCCACGCCACGCCTCACGCCATTTAGAACCTTGGCTCAAACCCAATGAGTTTGACATGTGGAAAATCAGAATCAGGCAGTACATACTTCTCACAGACTACTCAATGTGGGACATCATTGAGAATGGTCCCTCTAATGAAGGAAATATGGGAGCAGATGGCAAGAGACCTCCACCAAAAACTGATGGAGAAAGAAAGAAGAGGCAGACTGAGATGAAATCCTTGAGCACACTGCTCTTGGCAATTCCTAATGAATACCAACATCAGTTTTGCAACTGTTCTGATGCTCAAATCCTGTGGAATGCATTGGAGAAGAGATTTTCAGGTACTAAAAGCACTAAGAGAAATCAGAAGGCAATTCTCAAATAACACTATGAGAATTTTATGTCTACAAAGAATGAGTCCATGACTCAAACCTTTGATAGATTCAACAAGTTGATTGGAGAGTTGGCCACTGTTGGTGTCAAGATGGACCAGGATGATGTCAACAGAAAATTTCTAAGGTCTCTTGGTGAAGAATGGGTCATGTATACAGTATCATTCAGACAGAATGATAATCTGGAGGATAAGGAGCTTGATGATCTCTATAATGATCTAAGGGTGTTTGAAGCAGAAGTTGAATCTAAGAAAAGGCCATCTGGATACTCTCATAATGTTGCCCTCGTATCATCTACTACTGATTCTACTGCTAATACATAATCAGTTAGTGCTACATATAGCTCAAAACAGGATGGACCTAATGATTCTGTTTTGGAAGTATTCCTTGCTAGTCATGCTAAATCTACTCTTATCAATGATGATTTGGAGCAGATCAATGTTGATGATCTTGAAGATATGGATATCAAGTGGCAAATGGCAATGCTCACCATGAGAGTCAAAAGATTCATCAAAAGAACAGGAAGAAACAACTTTGCCATGAGAAGAGAAGATGGGGCTGGATTTGACAAATCCAAGGTAGAATGCTACAAGTGTCATAAGTTGGGCCACTTTGCAAGAGAATGCAGAGGAGGAATGTCTCAACTGCATGGAAGCAACAATCAACAATCAAAGTCTACTAACTATAACAGAAATCCATCTCAAGCACTTATCTCACAAGATGGAATGGGATTTGATTGGAGTGATCAAGCAGAAGAGGCAATCCAGAATCAAGCATTGATGGCTGAGGTTTCAGAGTCCTCAAGCACTGCAATTCCCACAGAGGTAAAATCTAACCTTTGCTCTAAAGCATGTCTTGAAACTGTTAAAAAGTACAGGGATCACAATCAGAGCATGTGTGATGACCTTAAAAGGTTGGAGAAAGATTGAAGAGAGTATAGTTTGATCATTGAGAATTTTGAAGAACAAATTAAGTCATACCAGGCCAATGAACTTCTACATTCATATGATCACAACTATTGGAAGTGGGAGAAGAAAGAGTTAGAAATTAAGCTAGAAAAGTCTAGAGAGGAAAGTGAGAAAGTAAGGAATGAATTTGAGAAGGCAAAATTAGACATTGAAAAATTTTCCAATGCTTCTAAAGCAATGGACAGTTGACTCAAAACTCAAGTTCATGACAAACTAAGGAGAGGTATAGGCTACAACAACACCCCTCCACCTTACAATAATAATTATATTCCACCCACCTCAGACCTCTTAGAAAGACAAGATAAGAAAGAATTACCTGAAGGAGCCACTGAAGTAGATCCACTAGATACAGTAGTGGTTGAGAAAGAGTCTGAAGAAAAGAATACTGAGGGTAAGAATAAGGAAGACCATAAAGAAACTCCCTTAGAAAACCACATTCTTACAAATGAGAGGGGGGTAAACCATTTGTCAAGAGTGAGAAAGTGGAGATGTCCAAGACAGAGAAAGAAAATGGTAAGAGTGAGAAAGCTGAGACCTCTAGGAAAGGGAAGGAAAAGGTACAGGGAAATCATTATATGCAAACTACTGTTGTAAATCCCTGTACTTGTCAACAGAAAAAGCCCCATCAACATGATAAAATAAGGGGAAATTAGAGAAACAGAAATAACCAGTGGGCTCAAAAACAGGGAATTGATCTAAGCAAAATCAATAGACCAAAGCCTTGTTTTATTTGTGGCAAATTGAATCATTTAGCCAAACACTGTTATTTCAATCCTATTAACCAAAGATTTACTTTTCAAAGACAAACACAAAATTATTTTGGTTATAGGAAGAAATCAAAAAGGAATCACATGGTTGAGAAAACAGCACCTTTAAAATCACATATTCAGAATAAGTTTGCTAAATCAAAAGAAAACACTCCAAGCAAATCAAGGAGAAACTCACAGAATAAGAAAGCAAACAACTTTGTCAAGATTTGGGTTCCAAAAGTCAAGAAACCTGTTAGTACTGCTACCTCAAATAGTACTGCTAACAGAAATAATACTGCTGATAGCAATACTACTGCTGACCAAGTTAGTACTGTTAACCAAGTTAGTACTGCTAACCAAGTTATTACTACTAACCAAGTTAGTACTGCCAACCGAGTTAGTACTACTAACAAGGATAGTGTTGCTACCAGTGTTAATACTGCCAAGCCTATAATTTTGACAAAGTATTCCATCCATGAGATTCCTAACTCTGATCATCTCATCCAGACTAAGATTACTGATTATGAATATGTTGATGAGAAAGGGTAACCCAAGACCACTTTGGCTTGGGTTCCCTCTAAAAACTAACTGTTTTATCTTATGTGCAGGGCAACCAACAACTCAAGAAGAAGAGAATTTGGCATGTAGACAGTGGTTGCTCTAGGCACATGACAGGTAACATGGCCTGCCTTCAAAATTTCAAAAAGTTTGATGGAGGACATGTTGCTTTTGGTGACAATCCAGCAGGAGGTAAGATCAGTGGAAAAGGTATGGTTTCAAAAGGTAAGATGTCTTTTGAAGATGTTTACTATGTTGAGCAATTGAGATACAACCTGTTAAGTGTATCACAGGTCTGTGACAAGAAACATAGTATATTATTTACTGAGACTGAATGTATTATCCTTGCTCCAGGATTCAAGGTAGTTGATGAAAATATGATACTACTTAGAACTCCTAGAAAGGATAATGTTTATTGTTTGGACTTAGAGAATGTTTCATCTGATTCATCATTAAACTGTCTGTTTTCAAAAGCTTCTTTAGATGAATCATCTCTTTGGCACAGAAGGATGTGTCACATGAATTTTAAAACAATGAACATTCTTGTGAAAAACAACCTTGTAAGAGGTTTACCTCAAAAAGTGTTTTCATGTGATGATCATTGTGTTGCTTGTCTTAAAGGCAAGCAGCACAAAACTTCTCATAAGTCCAAAGAAATAAATACAATCTCTTCACCTATTCAATTATTGCATATGGATCTCTTTGGTCCTACAAATGTGATGAGTATTGATAAGAAATCCTATTGCTTAGTCATTGTTGATGACTTCTCTAGATTCACTTGGGTGTATTTTCTGAGGACTAAGGATGAGACAAGTGGACTAATCAAATCCTTTGTTCTTAGGATTGAAAACCAAACAGATCAAAGAGTTAAAGTCATCAGATCTGATAATGGAACTGAGTTTAAAAACAGTGACTTAAACAGCTTCTGTGAGACTAAAGGTATTGAGAGACAATTCAGTACTCCTAGAACTCCTCAACAGAATGGTGTTGCTGAAAGGAGAAATAGGATATTGATTGAGGTTGCTAGATCTCTGTTGGCAGATTCAAAATTACCTATTACTTTTTGGGCAGAAGCAGTTAATACTGCTTGTTATGTCCAAAACAGAGTTCTAGTAGTCAAATCTCAAGGTAAGACACCTTATGAACTTTTTAACAAGAAGAAACCTTTTATTGGATTTTTCAAACCTTTTGGGTGTCCTTGCACAATTCTCAACACCAAATCTCACTTAGGCAAGTTTGAAAACAAAGCTGAGGATGGATTTCTTGTTGGATACTCCTCTCAGAGTAAGGCATATAGAGTATTTAATAGTTCTTCAAGGATTATAGAGGAAAGTGACAATGTCAAATGCAATGAGAACACACCAAATCCAACTGGTGCAGGTCCTGATTGGCTATTTGATATTGATTCACTAACTAACTATTTGGGTTTCAGTGATATACAAATTGAAGGAACAAATTCAGAACAGGTACAAGCACAGAAACAAGAGTTTGTGTTGTTCCCCACACCTACTGTTGATCTTGTTGAATTTTGCCAGCAAGATAAGAAAGATGATTCAGATACAGGTGCCTATGAATCAGAACAGGATGCAGCTGATAAAGGTGATGAAGAGAACAAATATGATAAAGAAGATGCTCATCCTTCAGGAAACACAGGTCCTGAGATGCCCATACTGTCAGAAGATGATACTGATGAAGAAAATTCTTCAGTATTTGGTGGAAGCACTCCTGAGAAGAATGACTCTAATCTGGATGCAAATATCAATGAGGAGGCTGCATATCAAACAAGAACTCAGAAAAATCATCCTCCTCAGTTGGTGATTGGTGATATCAATTCTCTTAGGATCACAAGGCATCAAAGTAAGTTAGGAGGATTGAAAGACCTGCAGTCAGGGTTGTTATCTTGTTTTCTATCTCAGATTGAACCCAAGAAGGCCTATGATGCAATGAAAGAACCAAGCTGGATAGAAGCAATGCAAGAGGAGCTGCTGCAGTTTAAGTTGCAAAATGTGTGGGATTTGGTTGATCTTCCACAAGGACAAAGGGCAATTGGTATTAAATGGGTTTTCAGAAATAAGAAAGATGAGAGAGGAATTGTGATAAAGAATAAGGACAGGCTTGTGGCACAAGGGTATACACAAGAAGAGGGAATAGATTATGAAGAAGTATTTGCACCAGTAGCCAGAATTGAGGCAATTAGGCTGTTTCTAGCCTATGCTTCTTTCATGCAGTTCAGAGTATTTTAGATGGATGTCAAGATTGCATTTCTATATAGGAAAATTGATGAAGAAGTGTATGTTTGTCAGCCTCCAGGGTTTGAGAATCCTATCTTTCCTGAAAAAGTATACAAACTAAAAAAGGCACTCTATGGGCTACATCAAGCACCAAGAGCATGGTATGACACTCTGTCTACCTATCTCTTGGAAAATGGTTTTGAAAGAGGAATCATTGACAAGACTCTGTTCATTAAAAGGAAAAAGAAGGACATCCTACTTGTTCAAATCTATGTGAATGATATCATCTTTGGATCCACAAAAGATTATATGTGCAAGGAATTTGAGGAGCTGATGCATAAAAGATTCAAGATGAGCTCCATGGGTGAACTTACATTCTTCCTTGGGCTACAGGTTAAACAGAAGAAAGATGGTATCTTCATTAGTCAATCCAAGTATGTGCATGATATCCTTACAAAGTTTGGATTTTCAGATTCAAAGCCTGCAAGCACACCCATGGAAACACACAAACAGATCACTGCAGATCTTGAGGGGGAGGATGTGGATGTTCATTATTATAGATCTATGATAGGATCCCTCATGTATTTAACAGCTTCAAGGCCAGATATTATGTTTGATGTATGTGTGTGTGCCAGATTTCAAGTAAGACCTAAGCAATCTCATTTTCAAGCAGTCAAGAGGATCTTCATATATCTCAAAGAACAACCTAGGTTGGGTCTTTGGTATCCTCATGACTCACCATTTGATCTACTTGCATATTCTGATAGTGATTTGGGTGGTGCAAACTTGGATAGAAAGTCTACATCAGGAGGATGTCAGTTTTTGGGTGCAAGACTAGTTTCTTGGCAGTGTAAAAAGCAAACCACAGTGTCCACCTCTACAACAGAAGAAGAGTATATAGCTGCTGCAAGTTGCTGCTCTCAAGTTCTATGGATACAGAATCAGATGTTGGACTATGGTGTTACTTTTCTCCACACTCCAATCTTCATTGATAACAACAGTGCTATAAGCATTGTTAACAATCCAGTCAAGCACTCTAAAACCAAGCATATAGAAATCAGGTACCATTTTATTAGAGATTGCAATGAAAAGAAGCTAATTCAGGTTTTGAAAGTACACACAAGTAACCAATTTGTTGATCTATTCACCAAAGCTTTTGATGTGGGTAGATTCACATTCTTGGTCACAAGTGTAGGCATGATAAACAATGAATAAGCCTCTTTTGATTTTCTTTATGTACCATTTCTTTATAGCCTCTTTCATGTTTACTTTCTCATAATGTATTGTGCATGGTGCTGCTAACTATCTGTGGTTAATACTGCTTGGTGGTTTATAATGCCAATGCAAAGTTACTACTGCTTACCTTATTTCTACTGTCAGACAGTGTTAATATTGCTAGTCTGTGTTAATACTGCTAGTCTGTGTTAATATTGCTAGTCTGTGTTAATGTTGTTGGTGTGTGTTAATACTGCTTATCGGGGTTAGTACTGCGGGCGTGTTAATCCTTCTAGGGTACTTAATACTGCTTCTAACTGAACCCTCCACCTATAAATACCCTCTCTGACCGCCAAATTTCAAACGGCTCTTTGAATTTCCTACGAGTGTTCATCTTCTCTCTCTCTTTCTCAAATTCTTGCTTCCCAGTGCGTAAACCCTATTATTGAGACAAACCCAAGAACGATGGCAGAACTAGAATTTGTGGAAGATCATAATGAGCTTGCGATGCTGCAAAAACCCAAACAATCTGAGGGTTTTGAAGAAATTGTGGATTTCCTGAAAGATTCCCACATTGCCTATGCACTCATAGTCAATCCCACAATCTATGTGGAGCACATGCGTCAGTTCTGGGCCAATGCCTCTATACAGACTATTGATGGCAATCAGATCATCCAATCAAGGGTCTGTGATAAACCTATCACAGTCTCAGAAGGCTGCATTCGCACTCATCTACGTCTAGATGATGCATCAGGTATATCTTCTCTTCCTAAGGATGATCTCTTCCAAGCAATTGGTAGAATGGGGTATGAAGGTCCCACTGAGGTTTACAAGTTCTTCAAGAGAAAATTTTCACCTCAGTGGAGATTCTTTGTTCATACCCTTCAGCATTGTATTTCTCGCAAAATAATTGGATGGAGTGAGTTCAGCAGTACCATAGCTTATGCTCTGGTTTGCTTAGAACCTCCAGAAAGTTTAATTTTTCACAAATGATTTTGAATGATCTACTCTCAAACCTGGATACCAAAACCAAAACAAAAAGATTTTATATGTATCCAAGGTTTGTACAAGAAGTACTAACCAAAGAATTGACGAATTTACCCTCTTTTCAAGAGGTGTATGTACCTAAACCTCCCAAAGGGAAGGTGTTCTCTAACATGAAAAGACCTAGTAAGGACTTTTCTGGACAAAACACACCATTGTTCTCTACAATGATGGGTGTATCTCTTTCCCATGGTGAGGCATCAGGGTCACAGCCCACATCTGACCACCCAACTGATGACCTACCCACACCATTCAGTTCAATTAATACTCCTCATATCCCTATTGTGAAGCCCATTTCCCCCATCACCAAAATATATATAAGGAAAAAGGTACAGAAGGTTCCTTCCCTTCCTGTATCTTCACCTCAACAGCCTGCAAACCCTTTAATGGAGCATTCTCCATTAGAGAATATCCAAAGGGAAACCACAGGGGTGTCTCCCAACCCCAAGAAGGTGTTCTCTAAGGAGAAGGAAGAGCATGTGGGCAGTAAGGCTCACACTACTGCTTCTGCACAAGGTGTGGATCAGGAAAGTGTGAACATCTCTAAGACCTTCCCCATGACAACTTTGGATGAGAAATCATCTAAAGGTCCCAGGTACCAAGAAACCACGGGGGTAGAAGGTGTTTCTGCTAGGCAGAAGGCCTCTACTAAAAGATCCAAGGATCCTTCAAGGGTGGTAAAAACACCTAAAGGAGGTGAGGACAGATATAATTATGATGAATTGATGGATACTCTTGGTACAATAAGTCTGGATGTTCATAATCAAGGTTTGGAGATAAAAGAGATGAAAAAGGTAATCACTTCCCAACAAATGCAAATAGCCAAGCTGAAGAAGATGGTAATCAGGTTGATGCACAAAAAGAAGCAAAAACAGTTTGTATTGAAGAAAAGGGGAAGTGTACATGATGCTTCCAAAAAGGGGGAGAGTCAAGCTGAAGTTGAAAAGCAAAGCCCAGTGGGTATGGAATCTCAGTTTGAGGGGGAGATGTTTTGTGAAGCAGAAAAGAAGAAAGCAGCAGAAACAGTGAATGAAGCAGAAACAGAACAAGCAGCAGAAACTTTTGAGAAAACAGCAGAAATTGGTAAAGCAGCAGAAACTGAGTCAGCAGCATAAACTGTAGAACCAGCAGTAGAAACAGAGAAGGTAGCAACAGAAACTGGTTTGTCTGTAGAGGAAATAGAAATTGCAGAGACTCTGGGGAGGGCAAAGACTGACACTCCCAAGGCCACTCAAAAGGCTAAGGGAGTAGTGATCAAAGAAGGAGGCTCAGAGAAGAAAAGAAAAGAAGTCAGTGAGGCAGAGGTCAAAAGGAAAGGGAAAGAAAAAGTGGTTGAACCTGTGAAACCATCAAAGAAATCCTCACAAATAGAACTGGATAAAGAGTTAGCCAAGAAGATGCAAGAAGAGATTGAAAGAGAAGAAGAGATTCAAACAGCTAAAGACAAACAGATTGCCTTAGATTTGTCTACAAAGCTAAATGAAGAATATCAGAAGAGTTTAAAGCTTGCTGCCAAGAAAGTTACCATGAAAGCATCTAGACAAAGGCAACCATCAAAGATAAGACAAAAACAGCCTTCTAAGACCTTTCTGGCTGCACGGGAAAGGAGAAAGATGATAAACTTCCTGAAAGGGTCCATTGGAGTCCCTGAAGGAATGTTTACTAACATGTCTTTCAGCAGAATTGAGGAGTTATACAAAAAGGAGATGGCCAAGCTTCAAGGAGACTTTAGTCAGAGGGTTGAAGTTGAAAGAAAATTGAAAGAGAGACTTGATCTGAATATTCAACAGCCCTTCCCTGACAGTGAAGAAGGCACTCCTACAAAACAAAAGACTGAAGTCAAGAAGGAAGAGTCTCTAGCACAGAAAATTGGAGCTATAAAAAGAAAGAAATCTATTGCTACCAAGAAACAGGCAAAGAGGCCAAGAATTCAAAAAGTTGAGAAGGAGAAGGAAAGTAAAAGAACAGAAGCAGAACCATCAGAACATATTGTTGCACCTTCAGCAGAGCAAGAGCAGAATCAAGAGCCAATAAGTCAACAATCAGAACAACCAAGACAACCTGAGGTGCAGTTAGCTTTATACATGACAGTAACTGATGAAGATCCTTTGAAAGTTGACCCTATCTCAGTCCAAGCCCCAGAAATCATTCATTGGGATATTCTGGTGGATCAAGGCAAAGAATACTTCAAGATTAAGAGAATGGGAGACATGTATGAGGTCTACTCAACCTGGGGAAAGATTATCAGAAGTTGTTCCAGATCTGATTTGGAAGAAATGTATAAAGTTGGGTTGAATTTGTATGATGAAGTGCTGAAAGGAGCAAAGATGAGCCTAAAAAAGATAGCGATGGAATTCTTACGCATGATGTTTGATCCAGATAGAGTGAAGCATATTATCAAAGACTTGCATCATGAAAATGGATTTAAAAAGATTGATCATTGGATGTTGTTTGAAAATTGTGGAGTCTTTGTGATAACCATTGATAAGAGCTATCATGAATACTACTTGGTGGATAAGGTATATGACCACAGCAAATCAAACCTGCAAGGGATGCTGAAATCCAAGCTGGTATGCCCCAAAGGTTCAGAAATGGCCAGAATAGTGATCAGAAGAACTATCAATCAAAGTCTAGGTCTGGATCCTAATTTGGTAAATTGAGCTGGAGTTTTGGAATCATCATGAAGATCCTAATATGAAGAACTTAACTTCTCAATTTGAAAAGTTAAGTTAGGGGGAGATTGTTGGGACTGAAAATGTGTCAAGTATGGATAATGCTGCTAGGCTTAAAGATTAATGTTGCTGAAGACTTTAATACTGCTAGTAGTATTACTACTGTTTGAAAAGTTAGTACTGCTAGTAGTTAGTACTGCTTGATGAATTAATACTGCTAATGAAGTTAATACTGCTGAGGATGAAGTTAATGCTGCTCATGAAGATAAAGATGGATTGATACTAAAGACTAGGAGCTGAAGATAATGTTGAAGATAATTATGAACTGGATGCAAAAGATCAATATTTCTTTTGTAATTATCTTGTAATCAGTTCTGTACATATAGTCAAGTAGTTTTTGGTAGAAAAAAAAAGTTTTTGCATATACGCTTAGAGAGAATTAACCTCAAGATTAGTTTTAATCCTTTCTTTAGAGAAGTATAGAACGTCTGTTGAGTCTGCTCAACAGATTGAGGTTTTGTTTGTAATCATTAAGTTAATTCAATATAACTTGTGATTTGAGTTCATACACTGTTTGATTGATTTATTGTTAAAGTGTTATTCCGCGACTTCTTTAACATAGTTTCTGAGTGGTTAGTTTAAATTCTTGTTTAGAATTTCGATCCTGACATGGTGCTACCGGGATGTATAGAGTACTTTGACTTATGTGCCTCTGCCAATAGTAATTCTCGGTTCCCTCCGACTTTCGGCACCCAAATTCTCCTCTGAAATAACTTAAGGCCGCGACTATCATCCGTTAGCGCCTTCCGTTGTTTCACCATGATTTCTTCTTTGAGGTTTTCTTCCCGAAGTGCATCCGCTTGACTTCTCTTGATGTCCTCCACCAATTTTGATATTACATCAATCCTAGTTAGAGTCGCCTTGATTTCGCTTCCATAATTCTTTCGGCTCAAAGCATCCGCCACTACATTGGCTTTACCCGGATGGTACAACAACTCGCAGTCGTAATCCTTCAAGAGTTCTAACCATCTTCGTTGCCGCATGTTGAGATCTTTTTGGTCAAAGATGTACTTCAAACTTTTATGATCAGTAAATAAAGTGCACTTTGTCCCGTAAAGGTAATGCCGCCATAACTTTAAGGCAAATACCACTGTCGCCTGCTCGAAATCATGCGTAGGGTAATTCTTCTCGTGATCCTTAAGTTGTCGTGATGCATATGCGATTACTTTTCCCCTTTGCATCAAAAAACACCCGAGTCCAAGCTTGGAGGCGTCACTATAAACTACAAAATCTTCGGATCCTTCGGGCAAGGATAGGATCGGTGATTCGCATAACCTCTTTTGGAGAGTTCGGAAGTCTTTCTCTTACGCCTAGGTCCATAAGAACTTAACTTTCTTCCTTGTCAGCGACGTGAGTGGAGACGCGATCTTCGAAAAGTCTTGGATAAACCGTCGGTAGTAACCAACTAAGCCCAAGAAACTCCTTATCTCCGTTGGGCTCGTCGGTGGTTCCCAATTCATCATTGCCTCGATCTTTGTAAAGTCCACCTTTACTCCAACCTTTGACACCACGTGGCCCAAGAATTGCACTTCTTGTAGCTAGAATTCGCACTTCGAGAATTTTGCGAATTATTTCTCCCTTAGAAGGATCTCTAGAACTTCCCGCAAATGTTGTCGATGCTCTTCCTCATCCCGCGAGTAGATCAAGATGTCGTCGATAAAGACTATGACTGATTTGTCTAAGAAAGGTCGGCATACTCGGTTCATCAAGTCCATAAAGACGGCCGGAGCATTAGTCAATCCAAAAGGCATGACTAGGAACTCGTAGTGGCCATATCTCGTTCGGAATATTGTCTTCGGTATATCGCTCTCCTTCACCCATACTTGATGATAACCGGATCGCAAATCTATTTTAGAGAAACATCCCTCTCCTTGAAGTTGATCGAAGAGGTCATCAATCCTAGGAAGTGGATACTTATTCTTCACGGTAACTTTGTTGAGCTCGCGGTAGTCTATACGCATCCGCATGGACCCATCTTTCTTCTTCACGAATAACACCGGAGCTCCCCACGGAGATGAACTCGGTCGTATGAATCCCTTCTCGAGAAGTTCTTGCAGTTGTGTCATCATCTCTTGCATCTCCGTCGACGCTAGACAGTAGGGAGCATGAGCAATTGGGGTGGCTCCCGGAGTGAGGTCGATGTGGAACTACACTTGTCTTTCTGGTAGAAGTCCGGGTAGATCCTCCGGGAAGACATCCGGGTAGTCACACACCACATCCACATCTTCCAATTTCTTCTTCTCTAACTTCGCGTCGATCACATAGGCTAAATACGAAACACATCCTTTGGCTAGGATCTTTTGAGTGATGATATAATCATGTTGGTCCCCTGATTCTTCTCTCCGTAGATTATCACTTCACCACCCTTAAGCAAGGGTACTCGAATCAATTTCTTAGAGCAAAAGATGTCAGCGTCGTGCTTAGCTAGCCAATCCATCTCTACAATTACGTCGAATCCTCCGATATTGGCCGGTAACAAATCTATAGCGAAGGATTCCCCATCTAATTCTAAGGTACACCCAACATAACACTCCCGAACTACCATATGTTCCCCATTGGCTACCTCTACTACTAGAGCATCATTCAACAAACTACAAGAAGTGGTAAAATTCTTGCAAAACGGGGTGGATACGAAGGATCGGTTTGCACCGGAATCGAATAAAACACGGGTAGGTATAGAGTTCACTAGAAACGTACCCGACACTACGTCCGTCGTCTCTCTCTCCTCATCTGTCGTCATTTGGAAGGCCCGACTTGGCGCCTTCGGTTGAACTTCTTTCTTCAGCATTGCTCCGCTCGAAACCCCTTGGTTGCCCTTAGCTAACTTAGGGCAATCCCTCTTGATGTGCCCCGGTTCCCGGCACTCATAACAAACTCCCCGTGAGGGGCAATCCCGACTCATGTGGTCCTTTCGCCCACACTTGAAACATTCCATCGCTCCAGAAAACGGTTTCGAATTGCAAGGCCCGAAGAGTTTGCTCTTGCACTTGGGGCACCATCTTGCCTCTCGTCGCGGATCAATGTTCCTCCCCCCGCTAAAGGGTTTGGAAAGTCGTGCAGGCCCGGTTGACCCCTCCCATTTTCGCTTCTCTCCTTGTTGTTTCTTCTCCTACCTCTCTTATAGTATGTCGTCCTCTACTAGTTGAGCAGCCTCAATCACTTCTTGCAAGGTAATCCTTTGAGCGTTCCTCACGCCCGCCTTCATTTCCGCCGGCAAGCCTTTCAAGAAAGCCTTTATCTTTGACCCCTCATCGGTCGTCAGGTGCTTGACTAGGCCAAGTTTATCCATGAATTTCTTAGCGTAGTTGGCAATAGTTAGGTTGCCCTTCTTCAGATTCCGGAAATCGTCTTCGATTTTGTCAAGTGCCCGTTCATTGCAATATTTCTCCATAATCTTCTTCTTGAAAGTTGGCCAAGTGAGCTTGGCCAAAACTTCCGGTGTAAGCGCTCTTCGGGTAACGTTCCACCAGCTGAACGCATCCCCTCTCAGCAGTTGGGATACAAATTTGACCCGCTGCGAGTCCGCGCATTCACTTGACTCGAACGCCATTTCCACGTCTTGGGTCCATTTCATGCATACCAGCGGGTCGGTCGTCCCGGAGAATCCTGGAGCCCGACAGCATAGAAAAGTTTTGAAGGAGCAACCCCCATCTTTCTTCTTCTCAGTCCTAACAGCATGTTCCTACGTTCCGACGACTACCGGTCCGTCACCCGACCCATTCACAACATTCTCCGCCATTGCCTCTGTTCTTCGGTGACTGGCATCACGGTCCTTTAATAGTTCAAGAAAATTTCTTGTTGTTGTGCCATGGCTAAATTCATGGCTTGCATCACATTGTCTTGGATCCTTGTTATTATTCCCAGATTTGATCAAGTTCTCATTTAAATTCAATCACACAAACAAGATTTATCAATTACCTGTTTGATTAACCACAAGATTCAATTACAAAATGGATTGAATCACTTTCTCTCTCTACAAGTCTCTTTCTCTCTCTAAAACTCTCTCTGCGAATGTAACAGTTCTCAATATCACAAGATTCTAACACCCTTGTTCTTACAACAACTTCTAATCACAAATCTATTAAAAGAAAAACTAAACTACAAGCTTACAAAAACAAATACAAAGACTTTGACTTTGACATTTATTACACTTGACTTTGACTTTGCTTGAGAGTTGACTTTTGAGCTTTGACTTGTCTTAACTTTGATCTTCAATCTACTATGATCTTGTATCCACCACATTTATGCTCTAAAAATCTCCCCCTTTGGATTCAAGATCATCTTTAAAAAGATTTAGCAAATCAATCTCCCCCTTTGGTTCAATCTGGGCAATCTCCCCCTTTTGTCAAACTTTAACAAATTGTTGTAATCTCTCCAATATTTGTCTTTGAAAAAATAGTAACAATCTCCCCCAAAGTAACAAAATCTCTTTCAGGCTTCAGAAAAGAATTATCTTCAGGTTTAGCTCAGATTGCTTCAGCAAATTATCTTTAAAGAAAATTTCAGTAAAATTCAGCACATCTTCAGAAAACTTTGAACTTTTCTCTTTCAGTCTTTCAGTCTTTGTCAAACTTCAAGCAAATAACTCTTGAACACAAATATTTCTTGATCTCTTCTCCATCTCAAACATTTCTTGATTCGTTCTCCCTCTTTTTGATAATTAGAGCATATTGATCATCAAAACTTTACAAGAAATGTCTTCGATAATCTGAACTGACCGTTGATCTTTAATACTGAGCCACTGAACATCTATCGATCCAAAAGAATATTCATCCGAATCTTTGCAAATTCAGACAAAATATGAATGTAATGCCTGAATCAACAAATGAATCAGTTAATATGCCTGTCAGTAACACTAAGTCACTGTGTGTAACGAATACACATTGGAAAGGAGCTTTTTGATGTTCACTCCCCCAGGGCTTCCATCCAATCATCGAAACACCACAAAGGAAATTTCTATGAATGTTATGACAAGAAAACAAATTTCATGTGTGCTCGTGCAAGTGTAGAAAGAATTAAGCACAAGATGATTGCTTTTATAAGGCTCAACATTGTGTAAACCACTGAGACAACAGTAATTAAACACAGACTCAATGTGCATGATCAAAGGCGAAGGTGGGGCAGACGTCCTTCTTTTTCAATATCCAGATTTTCCAAATGAAAACCAGATAGATAATGTGTTGAGTCCCCAGAAAAATATGAAACACTTTCTTTTTAAGAAAAAAAATGAGTGGTTGGTGGGGTTTTTATCAAGAGTTGGCATGGGCTAGTTGTCTGTTTCAATAATATTCACGAAAAATTGTGAAACACTAGTAATGTGGTTTCCCGGCTCAGAAAAAGTTGGTGCAGAGTTTTATATTCTTTTATTCTGATCTCACACCCTCTTTCTTTTTAAACATTGAGCTCGCTTCTAACCAAACTCTCTTTTACATTTTACCTCGTCACACAATCCCACACTCATTTCTTTTTGACTCCTCACACTCGATCACTAAAGATTAACTTCTTGGGTAGGAAACACTGGTTAATGTGAATCCATAGAAGTTTCATTTAAGTTCTACACAATGAACCCATAATTTCCTATTAAAGCACAATGTTTCTCAAGAATGGTTTAAATTTATCAGTTAAAGCACAAAGATACAAGTCAGATGTTGGTATGCTCAGAAATATAATCATGAAGATTTGAGCATTTTAAAACAGTGAAGACTTTTCAAACAAGATAATTGAATGAATGAAATGAAGACAAGAAACTTGTTTGAAAATCTGACATTGTATTATAAAGATCAATATCAAATGATTTATCAAATAAGGCTTAGGTCAACAAAAATTAATATTGTCTATATGAACAAAAAATATAGACATTCTTGAAAGAACGTTTCGAAATGAAATCACGCTTAAAATTCGTTGAATAACAATCAGGGTGTCTTACCATCGAAAATTTGTTTCAATTTTAGAGACATGGTAAGAACAATTTCAACAAAAATTAAACCGGTGTGTGTGAATACTTGACAGTATATAGACAAGATAATACACAAGTATTTATCTTTGGAAACACACGGTTTATAGATCATGAAAGCACAAATAAAATGAAAACATTTAAAATCACACTTCCAAATCATTAAATCAAATTAAGAATCGGGAAGTGGTTTGAACGTTTAAGAACATGTTTTCTATGATTGAAAGCCGTCCTTCTTTCAACCATATATGAGATTAAGATTACAAATAAACCTTTCCGTTCAGTCTTACATCTCATCAAGTCAAGCTTAAAGTCATAAGAAATATGATCTTGTAAGCATCCTCTCAATCTGCATCAGTCAGAAAGTCCGTCAAAGTACAAAATTTATTCACAAAAACTTTATTGAAAAGTAAATGACATAAAGTAGTAAAACATTGAATGTACGAGTTCTGATCTGAAGTAATCAGAAATCATTATGCTTACTCCTTTTCTTTACTCTTACTCCCCCTACATTTATGCATTAGAAAATTTATCAATGACAAACATATGCAGAAATGATTAACTCCCCCTCAAATAGATATAGATCATCTAAACATCATCTCTAACTCCCCCTAAAAACATTAACACACGTTAAAGTGCAGATATCTTTTCAGAATAAAAATAAAGAAATGAAGAAAAATAACAATAAAACAAACTTTAGTAGGTAATCACAGATTATGTCTTGAGATTAAGCATACCAAGTTTCGAGATAAGAAAATTAAATCTCTTTTCATCGAGAGGCTTGGTAAACAAATCAGCAAGTTGATAATCAGTGTTTACAAAATAAAGTTCTATTGTACATTTTTCAACATTGTCTTTTATAAAATGATACCGTACATCTATGTGTTTTGTCTTTGTATGTTGCACAGGATTAGACGATATAGCTATGGCGCTCTTCGAGTCACAATAAATCGGTATTTTATTGAATTGGAAACCATAGTCTCGAAGTTGTGTTCTCATCCACAAGACTTGAGAGCAGCAACTGGCAGCAGCTACATACTCTGCTTCAGTAGTCGAGGTGGAAACACAAAGTTGTTTCTTTGACGCCCAGCTTACGAGCTTGTCTCCTAGAAATTGAATATGACCCGATGTGTTCTTCCTGTCTAACATACACCCAACATGATCTGCATCTGAATAAGCAGTTAGTTCAAAACCAGTATCTTTATGATACCATAGACCAAGATCTGCAGTCCCCTTCAGATATCGAAAGATTCGTTTGACCGCGGACAAATGGGATTCTTGTTAAGTCAGATTTTATAGTAATCATTGTATTTATAGGCTTGGTCTTATACTGTGTTTAGAGAACTTATATGTTTTGTATTGGCCAAGGGTATTTAAGTCCCTTGTGGCTTTGGTGTTTGTAAGGAACTCACGCATATTCTCAATACATCATACTTTGTGCTTTCAATCTCTCTCTCTATACTTTCTCTCTCTAAAGATTTAGTGATTTTGGGATTATCAATTGGTATCAGAGTTGTTCTAAATCTGAGAGAATTGAGAGAAATGTTTTTCGGATTCTGAATTTGTGTTGAATCGGAAAATTTGATCGATTTTCTTGATTTTTTCAAGAAAATCTCATTTTTTTGATTTTTCATCAAATTCGGACTGTTTTGTGAACGAATTTTCTTGATTTTTGGTTCGTTGGATCCGGTTTTACTAGGAGAATATTTTTGATTCACATCAAATTGCAAGAAAAACAGTTTTTGATCATCAATTTTAAGATTTTTCGAGTTTTTGAAATTTCGTTGAAACGTACTGTTCTTTTCAAAATTTATCGAATTTGCGATTTTCGATCGATTTAAGTGGTTAAAAGTTGTTAGAAATTTGTTTTCGAACATTTATGTGCATAAAAATCTCATCAATTTCGGTTTTGTAATCGAATTTTGAAGAAATCTGAATTTGTTCATCGTTTTGCGCCAGATTCAAAATTTGCGCTAGTTCATCAAAGTTTGCGCCAGTTCATCCAGTCTCTTCAGTTGCATTTTTCGCGAAAAGTCCAATTTTTCGCTATCTGTGCATCGCGCAAATCTTTATTTGCGTCATCTACTTGTCACGAAAAGAGAGGTTCTCGCCATCAACTTCTCACGCAAATCTGTTTTGCGTCATTGTCTAGCGCAAATAAGTTTTGCGCCATTCCTTCTTGCGCAAGTTACCTTTGCGCTATATTCTGCTCAAGCAAAGTGAAAGTTCTCGTCATCAGTACATCACGCAAGTCATAGTTTGCGCCACCAAAGCTTCACGCAAAACTCAAGTGAGTCATCTTCATATCAAGAAGTTCGCGCCAACCTTGAGTCACGCAAAGTTTAAGTTTGCGTCATCAACTCTTAGCGCAAATCTAAGTTTGCGCCATCTTCATCAAAAGCAAAAGCAGGTTTTCGCCAGCTTCTTCTCACGCAAAAGAAAGTTTGCGCCACCCTTTGTTAGCGTGAATCTCAGTTTGCGCCAGCTTATCTGCTTCCAGACTTAGCATTTTCTGAAATTTGTCATCTATGGATTCTGAAAAATTTGCGTTTCAAGCTCAGTTCTACAAAAGCGACCTCATGATGTCTTTGGGTACATAAACTCGTCCTCCGGTTCTAGTTGATGAAAATGAATTTACTCAGTGGCAAGATCGGTTTCTGAATTTCATCGAGTGTTAAAAGAATGGAGATGACATGATGAAGATCTTATCTGAAGGATCTTTTGTACAACCCACTCTGGCTAATGGATTATCAAAGCCTACCAAAGAATATACACCCGATGAGTTGGTGCAATATCAGGCTGATCGTGATGTAAAGGATAATCTGATGCTAGCTTTGCCAAATTCTATCTACAACAGGATTGATTGCTTCAAAAACAATCCTAAGCTAATGTAGTCACAGCTAGAGAAGATTATGCTTGGGTCTTCAGTTGCAACTCAACTTCGGCATACACGCTACATGAACAACTTTGAAGAATTTAAAGCCAAAGATGGGGAGTTACTGAAAAGTACTTATGACAGATTATGTGCGGTGATTAATGATCTGAGAAAGATAAAAGTTGAAAAGACTGAGCTGGAGACAAATCTGAAGTTCCTCAATGCTTTGCAACCAGAATGGAATAAATCTTTCCATCGCTTGAGTAATGATGTTCGGATATCTTCTATGCAAATCCAAGAGATGTACGAGATTCTGCTGACAGATGAGTGCATAGTCACAGAGAAGAAAGCCAAACTTGACAAGAAAAACAAGAAGACAGTGGACACAGCTGCACTTCTCACAAGCAAACTGTCTGAACAAGCATTATCCGAGAATGCTTATGATGGTGCAACTAATGACGATGGCGAACCTCTTCAGAAAGCTATGATCCTTCTCTCTCAACAATATCAGAAGAAGTTCCAACCTCGTTCGAGTTCCAACACTATTCGCTTCACTTCTGGATCCAAGAATGTTCAAGTGCCCGAGGCTAAGAAACATGATGCTTGATTCAACTGTGGAAAACCGGGTCACATTGCTAAAGAGTGTCGAGTGAAGAAGGTTCGGGATTCGGCATATTATAGGAAGAAAATGGAATTGGCCGAAAAGAGAGAGAATGGAACTGCTTTGTTAGCTGAAGAAGAATTTTGGCTAGATCACTCTAATGATGAAGCTGATACTGTGGAGACTGCTCATATGTGCTTCATCGGAGATGATCAGAGTGATGCTGATGATGAAGATGAGGTAATTTCTGAGTTTGATTTCAATTTTATTTCTTCTCAAATGAACATTATTATTTCTGCTTTACATGATTTACGCTCGAAGTTATTATCTGAAAAACAATTAAATTCAGAAAAGTCAAATTTGATTGATAAATTACAAATTTCTTTGAAAGATGAAAAATCTATTTTGGATCATACAAAAGACATCTTTCAAAAGAAATTGGATGATTTAGAAAAATCAAATATGACTTATCTTGAGTCTTTGACTGAAATGACCAAATTAAAAGATAATTTTTCGGATAAAATAAATGAGTTGGAAGAAAAATTATATCGAAGGAATCAATCTGAACAAACTATTTATTTGAACAAACCGCGGAGTTATGAGTCTATAAAAGAAAAATGGGGGCTTGTTTTGAAAATCCTCATTGTTTAAACAATGCTATCGAAAAATCCCCTACTTTATATAAATACGATTATCTAACTCTTGCTAAATATGCTCCACAATTTAAAATTGATTGGATGAATGAAAAGCAAGTGTTAGAAATCGAAAATGAGAAAAGGATGAATAATAAGAAAAAGGAAATTTCTTTTGTATACACGAGCGAAAATGCCAAATATTTTCCTGACAAATCAAAGAAAGGCAGAAAAAGTATAAATGAAATATCTCCCATTAAGTCTTCAGTGTCTGATGATTATGTTGATATATATGCCACTAAATCTGATAAGGAAAATATCTCTCCAATCTTTTATGATTCTAAGAGATATACTCCTCCATTAGTATTAGAAGGCAAAATCATTGACCTTGAAGATAAAATGGAAGATCAAAATATTCAAAAAGAAATTGAATCAGATGTATTTCTTTCGTTCATGACATCAAGTCTTGAAGAAAAATTATTTCCTCCAAAACAAGATTCTATTTCTGGCCTTTCTTCTGATTTTCAAGTAAACAAAAAGGAATTTCTAAAATCTGAAATTTTTTTCTCAAAATTTTTCTGACTCCGAGGTAAGTTCAGATTTATTGGTTGATCAGTTGGGTCTCTTAGGTAAAATTGCTTCTTCTGATTCAAATATTAAATCGAAAATTCTTGATGAATCTTTTACGCTAAATGATGATTATTATAAAACAAAGCGTAAAAGAAGAAGGTCAAAGAAGTCTAAGAAACAAGATACTGGTATTTCTGAGAATTCTAATTCTTCTGATTCGAATATTTCAGATAGGACTTTGAACACTCATACAAAGCAGATATGGAGAGTCAAGCGGACATCTGATGAACCTACGACTGATGATGATAGATATGTAGACAAACACTATAAAAGTGATTCATTTGCTTCTTGTAATAAAATTTCAAAATACTCAATAAAGCAAATGATTCAAATTTCAAAAGATGTCTCATATTCTTCTTCTGATTCTAGTTCAGATGATTATGCTTTCTCTTCTATTGATTCTTATGTTCATTATTCTGATAATATTTATCGTGCTTTCAATGTTAAATCTAACAAATTTTTTCCCACAAGAACTGCAACTAACGTTAATGGACCCAAATACAAGTGGGTACCAAAATCAAAGATTGACTCTAAGTTGCAGGCATCTAATGTCAAGGGGGAGTAAGAGAAAGTTGGATTCTAAGTACATCAGCTTAGAACCCGTACTTCAATGGACTTCGACTTCAAAACATGTCAGTTTAGGACTCGTTCTTCAATGCATATAGCTTCTGGACTAATGAGAAACTGCGAGTACATCTACTTAATTCCGCTGCATATATCTCTGATTATGATGTTGTTACAGTTTTCTCTTGTTTTTCAAGAATCTGAGCAAGTTCAACTAACTCTTAAAGTTGTACAACCCAAATTATTCATTTGAGACACAAATTCTTTATTCATTATGTGGAAGATAATATTATTGAATTTTATTTTGTTTCGACTAAATATCAATTTGTCAATATTTTACAATATCCTTTCATGAAAATTGTTTTATTTTCATGATTTCAACACTTGGCATATTCAATTTAAAAGTTTAAATCTTTACAAATTTTATTCTATAAAGTAAAAACTTTACAGGTTTTCTTTCTTTTGAATAAAATGTGTGTCTATGATAAATTTTCAAGTTGTTTTGTTTATATCGAAGTTTTATATGTTCAATTTTCAAGTCTAACAAAAATTGAAAGGTCAGCAACATGTTTGAAACTTTTGCATTCTGCTTTAAAGATATGTGATTCGGAATAGTTATAGTTTACAATGCTTGGAAATCCTAAAAAGTCTGAATTATGGATCGTAATGAATATATGGGCTAAGCACTTAGATGTAAAACTGAGTGATTGAGATGAAAATTATATATATAAAATACAGAAATCTCGAAGTTTAAAAGTTTGTACCTGTGACCTTTCTGGTTTGGGAAAGTAAGTTCCGTGGGATGCTTGTCATCTGGTCCCCTAAGGTCAATTGGTCTGGGAGTGATCGAACCCAAATCCTTCTATAAAATCAGATCGAAAGTCATGTTCTACTGGTATGAATGGGTTTAGGATGTGTCGATGTAGCCTTTCTGATCTGGGAGAGTAAGTTCCAAGGGGTGCTTGACACCTAGTCCCCTAAGGCCAACTGGTCTGGGAGCGGCTGACCCAAATCCTACAATAGGATCAGATAGAAAGTTACGTTTATGGCATGTTCTTTACTTACCAAACTTTCTAATTAAAAGATGTCAAAGTGCACAATCTTAAAAGATGCCAAAGAGCACACTCATGTGAAGATGCCAATGTGCACAATGCTAAAAGATGCCAAAGAGCACACTCATGTGAAGATGCCAATGTGCACAATGCTAAAAGATGCTAATGAGCACATATCTCATGATACTTGGTGATATGTTTGAGTTGCGATAAACCTATAAATTTGTGAAAGTCTTAATTCTGGATGGCTTAGTGTGAGTACATGCAAAGTTCTCTATTATATTTTTAGAATTGCATTTTCTTGAAGCTAATCGAAGTTCACATGCTAGTTCACTGAATAGATTGCTGGAAGTTTTCGAAACTGAACATGTCTTAACTTGATATGCAATGAAACTTGTATCTGTATCCAACAACACATGCTTGATTTCAATTGTTTGATAAATATGTAATATTTTACTAAGTAGAATTTAATTTGTTTAGTGTTTAAAATTTTATATATTTAGTTGTTTCAAAATACATATTCAGTATATTTTTCTTTCTACATTGATTCAATTCTTGTGTTCTCATATTTTTTGTAAATGGGTATGTTCATTTTTCAAGGGGGAGTAAATAAGGATAATTTTTCTAAAAATATCATATCTGATTTCGACGGGGAGTTTCTGATTTTCTATATGAATGCTAATTTGAATTGTCATGTTTAGTGCATTTGTGTAGGGGGAGTCAAAGAGCTTAACAGGTGAATTTTTTTTTTGGATTTCAAGTCATATTTGCGCCAACAGTTGGTAGAGCAAAACTCAGATTTGCGCCAAGAGTTTCTAGCGCAAAACAAGCTTTGCGCATCCTTCTTCTAGCGCAAAACTAACTTTGCGCCACCAACGGTTAGCGCAAATCTCTCCTCTTTCTCCTTTACTCTGATTTTGCAGATCTTAAGTTGTCTCGTCTCCAACATTTGCATGACCAAGTTGATCCAGATCATCAAGGTCATGAGGGGGAGAAGTTAAAGAGAAAAGAGTTCAAACGTTTATCTGCTGATCAAGATTCGATCAAGATTCTATTCTCTCAGCTACTAATTCTTTTGCTGTTCCAGCTCCGATCACCACAGTTCATTCAAGTACATTTGAAAAAGGTGTATCGTCTAGAGCACAAGCTGATGAACCGATTGTTCGTTCAAGTTTATTACAAACAGTTCCAGACTTGTCAAGGCAGCAAAGGCGACATAGAATGAAAGATGCTGAGAAGATTTTTTTTTTTTAAAGTCAAAAAGCTTCTTCGTTAAGTCGCTTAGTTGGTCCGAGTTGATTTAGAAGATGAATATTGAAGACCACAGCGCCAATGATTACTAAGGGGGAGATTGTTAAGTCAGATTTTATAGTAATCATTGTATTTATAGGCTTGGTCTTATACTGTGTTTAGAGAGCTTATCTGTTCTGTATTGGCCAAGGGTATTTAAGTCCCTTGTGGCTTTGGTGTTTGTAAGGAACTCATGCATATTCTCAATACATCATACTTTGCGCTTTCAATCTCTCTCTCTACTTTCTCTCTCTAAAGATTTAGTGATTTTGGGATTGTCAATTCTTTAGGGTTAGCCTGATATATTGCGCATAAGCATGTAGAAAACATAATATCTGGCCTACTTGAAGTAAGATACATTAAAGAACCAATCATGCCTCTATAGGTTCTAACATCAACAGGTATTCCCGAATGATCCATGCCGATCTTAGTTCCTGGTGCCATCGGGGTTGCAATTGGTTTACAAGTTTCCATTTTGAATTTCCGAAGAATATCAAAAATGTACTTAGCTTGGTTTATAAAAATCCCCGTTGAAAATTGCTTTACTTGTAATCCGAGAAAGAAGTTCATCTCTCCCATCATACTCATTTGAAATCTTGACACCATTAGATTAGAAAAGTTCTTACAGTATTTAGGATTTGTAGAGCCAAATATTATATCATCAACATATATTTGAATAAGAATCATATCGGCTTTTTCTCTCTTAATGAATAAAGTGGTATCGATTTTACCTTTAGTGAAGCTATACTTGACCAAAAATTTTGATAAAACGTCGTACCAGGCTCGAGACGCTTGTTTTAACCCATAAAGTGCTTTATCCAAGATGTAGACATGATCTGGTTTACTGGATTCACAAAGCCTTCTGGTTGTGTAACGTAGACTTCCTCCTTAAGTATGCCATTTAAAAAGGCAGTCTTCACATCCATCTGATAGACTGTGAAGTTTTTATGAGCAGCATACGCTAGAAACATGCGTATTGGTTCTATACGTGCTACTGGAGCATAAGTCTCGTCGTAATCTATGCCTTCCTCTTGCCAGTAGCCTTTGGCAACAAGTCTTGCTTTGTTTCGAATTACAATACCATCTTCATCCTTTTTATTCTTGAATACCATTTAGTACCAATGATAGATTTTCCTTCCAGTTTTGGCACAAGTCTCCAGACCTTTAGGGCTTTGAACTGATTTAATTCTTCTTGCATAACAGACACCCAATCCGAATCAGCTAGAGCTTTTGATACTCGAGTTGGCTCTATCTTACTCAGGAATGAGTCATGCAGACATTGATTTAAAGTTGTTGACCTAGTTTGCACCGGTTTTGTTGGATCTCCAATGATTTGGTGAATAGGGTGCTCTTTGGTCCAGCGATGTTCATAAGGGAGTGGATTAGATGTTGATTGATCATGATTATCATCTAGGAATCCACTTTCAACTTCATCAGTTTGTACAGTAGGAGGGAGTGGTTCAGTTGAATTAGCTTGTACAGAAGCTTCAGTTGGTTCAGCTTGTTCAAACTGTTGATTTGTCTCTATTATACACCCAACTGATTCAGCAACTTCTGTTTCTTTATTATTATTCACATCTTCAACTATAGGAGCAGGTATTTGAACTGGAATTCTTTGCTGAACCGGGGAGTTGGATTCAGTAGATAATCCTGAAACGGTTGGATGATTATTCGTTGAGTCGGCCATCCTGTCAACCACAACAGATTTAGTCACTTTAGAACTAAGGAATCCTCATAAAACAGTTCAAATAACAAATCTAGATCAGATAAATGAGAATTTGACGATGACGCTTCATCTGACTTGGTAGCAGTTGATACAGGTTCTGGACTAATCTGCCCATAAGCTAATACACCAGTATGTATGGGTTCTGGACTAATCTGCCCATAAGCTAATACACCAGTATGTATGGGTTCTGAACCGTGTTGTTCAGAAACCACATCCTCATCAAATGTTACGTTAACGCTCTTGATTACAGTCTTTGATTCCTTCAGATAAATTCTGTATGCAGCAGATGTTTGAGAATAACCAATGAAGATTCCCTCATCAGCCTTTGGTGCAAATTTATTCAAGCTCTCTCTATCGTTTAACACGAAACACCTGCAACCAAAACTATGAAAATGTTTAATGCTAGGTGTGCGATTATTAATTAATTCATAAGGAGTTTTTCCAAACCGTCTGTGAATAATAGATCGATTTTGCATATAACATGTAGTTGCGACAGCTTCTTCCCACAATCCTATCTAGACTTCGAATTACAAATCCAAACTTCAACAAATTGATCAACAACACTTTTAGAACCTATTCCTACCAACTAATTACAACAAAATTCACACAAATGAACATATTGATCAATGACACAGTGTTCGAACACATGAGACTCAAAAACCAACAAATTCTCAAATTGGTGAAAAATTACAGTGCAATTACAGAACAAATCTATACAAACTCAGTCTAAAACATGATTCGACTACAATTCAAACAATTACAACTCGAAAAACCAATACAAATTCAGAAATGAATCTGAAATCGATGAAACAGTGTCGAACAACTCAATTTCTTGATTTCTTGATTGGATTTTCTCTGATACCAATTATTATTCCCAGATTTGATCAAGTTCTCATTTAAATTCAATCACACAAACAAGATTTATCAATTACCTGTTTGATTAACCACAAGATTCAATTACAAAATGGATTGAATCACTTTCTCTTGTTAGAGCACAGATTTGTTGGATACAAGATCAAGAATACTGAAGGTCAAAGATTCAAGAAGTCAAGACTGAAGTCAACTCTCATTAAAAGTCAAAGTTATTTTGTAATAAAAGTCAAAGTCACTTGTATTTGTTTGTTTCTTTGTTTAATTCTTGTAGGTTTAAATACTCTGATTTGCTGTTTAATAGATATATGACTAGAGTTTGAGAGTTCATACGTAGAGAGAGTTTTAGAGAGAGAGAAACAGAGTTTTTAGAGAGAGAAAGAGAGAAAACAGATTTGTATTCGTTGATTTGTGAAATTGAATCAATCAGGTAGTTTAATCATCTTGTTTGATTGATTGTTTATGTTTTACAAACTTGATTTCAGGGAATAACAATTGGTATCTGAGCAGATCCAATCGAAATCAATTTTACCAGAAAATGTTTGTTACTGTTCATCGAGTTCATAGATTGAATCTGAGTTTTAATGCATTTTTCGAGTTGTAATTGGTAAGGTTTTGTACATTTAGTGTTATCAATCGAGTCTGTATGATTTGATTCATCAATTGCACTGTAATTGATCATCAATTTTGATGAATTTGGAGTTTTTAGTTCACGAGTTCAAAGCACTGTTTCATAGATCGATTTGTACTTTAAGTGTTTGTTATTGAAATTTAGTGCTAGATTTTGGTTCTAGATGTGTTTGTGGTCGATTTCTCAAAGTTTCGAGTTGTAATTCGAAGTCCAGTCAGGTTTTCAGTTGATTCAGAGATGTGTTTAGTCGTAAGTCTCAAGAACTCGCAACCAATCTGAAGAACTCGCAAGTTCTTCAATAATTCGCAAGGTCATTCAAGAACTCACAGAGGCTCGAGAAAAGGATTCGCAGATCGATAAGAATTTCTAAAAATTCCAAGTGCAGGATTCGTTAATATGATAATTGAGAATGTTCTAAATTTCGCAGGCTTTTGTGTTGAGAATCCTTAAGAATTCGTATTAGTCTGTCTATTATTCTTCAGGATTCGCAGAGTGCTATATTGCGAATTGTAAATATTTCGTAGGCCTAAGTGTTAAGAATTTCATGTTTTAGCATGAGAATGACTTGCGAAAACTTTAGGATTCGTAGGTGTTGCTTGCGAAATCTGAGTTTCTGAAGCTTACGAATTCTATAGGCTTACGAATTTTTGTTTGTTTCAGGGTTATCTGCGAAGTCCTTGCTATTCTTTCTATTAGCTTGCGAATTCTGTGTGAACATCTGCGTTGTTTGCGAATTCTTTGCATCTTTTTGGCGCTTGCGAATTCTGTGTGAATATCTGTGTTGTTTGCGAATTCTTTGCATCTTTTTGGTGTTTGGGAATTCTAGACTTGAGAATTTTGGAAATTTCATTTCTGATTTTGATTTCAAGTTTTTCTGAATAGTTTGATTTCATTTGGACTAACGGTCAATTTCAAGTTTCTTATTGCATATTTTATCAATCAGGATGACATCAAGAGAAGCTCTCGCTATCGGAACTGACACAAAGGCACCAGTACTTTTTAAGGGAGAGTATGAGCAATGGAAAGATAGGTTCATGGACTTCATAGATAGACACACATTGGGTGAACTTATCAATATATCTTTGGAGGAAGGAGTTATGCCAATTCAAACAACGACCCGTACTGTTGGAAATGAGCAGATAGAATATCAACTTAAGTTTAATGAATTCACTGATGAGGAGAAAGATAGATCAAGAGCTAATAGATTGGCAAAGTCTTTCATTCTTCAAGGCATACCAAACGAGATATATGTCAAGATTGACAGCTACAAAGCTACAGGTAAAGAAATGTGGGATCAATTGGAGAAGATGATGCTTGGATCAAAAATTGGGAACCAGCTCAAAATATCCAACTGCCTCAATAACTATGAAGAGTTCAAGGCTAAGGAAGGTGAATTACTGGAGGCTACTTATGACCGATTTGTGACTTTGTTGAATGAACTCAGTAAGAATAAAGTGAATAAGTCACAAATTGAGCTTAATGTCAAGTTCCTTAGTATCTTGCAGCCTGAGTGGAAGAGATTTACTAGGCAAATGAAGCAAATGAAGGACTTGAATGACATACCACTCCATGAAGTCCATGAAACTCTTAGACAAAATGAAGAAGAGGTTGATGAGATTATGGGTGAAAAGAAAAAGGCTAAGAAGGTAGTTGTTGATCCAGTTGCTCTAGTTGTGAAACAGAAGAGTGTAAGTCTTAAGAAGAAAAATAAAGTGATACTTTCTGAATCAGAAGAGGCAGAGAGTGAAGATAACTCTGATTCAGATGACTGTGAAAGTTTGAAACAGGCTATGCTAATGTTAACAAAAGCTTTTCAGAAAAAAGTTTTACAAAAAGCCTAGCTCAAACAGTCAGAGGTACTCTTCTGGGTCTAAGAACTATGAGCACAAGCAATAGATTGAAGGAAAAAGAATAGTGGAAAAGAGATCTGATGAAAGTCCGTACAAAGCAGAAGAGAAGAAACAGCCAGAATCTACAAAGTGCTACAACTGTGGCAAACTGGGTCATTTTGCTAAGGACTGCAGAAAGCCCAAAATCAGGAACTCCGAGTACTACAAGAACAAAATGCTTCTAGCCAAGCAACAAGAGGCTGGAAAAGCATTAATGGCAGAGGATGAGTTATGGCTTGATCATTCAGACCAGGAAGATGAGACAGAAGAGAAGGAAGAGACAGCACACCTGTGCTTAATGGGTAAGATAGAGTTGGAAGCTGAAGCTGAGTCAGATGAAGAAGAAAATTGAAGAGGTATGTGATATGACTGAATCTGATTTTGTAAATCAAATAAATGTCATGATGATTAGACTTCAAAAGTTAGAGTCAAAGCTTAAGAGTGAAAGAGGTATCAATAAAGACAAAAACCAATCAATACAGAAACTTAGCGAGGATATTGCTGAAAAGAAAGTATTGATTGAGACTTTACATAAAAATATTGATACCAGTGCTAAAGAAAAGACTCTAATTCTAAAAGAGCTAGCTGAAACAACTTCACAATATAGATTGTGTGAGTTTGATTCAAAAGAACTTACTAAAATGCATTCTTCGCTTTCAAAAGAAAACAAATCTTTACTTGAAAAAGTGAATGCTTTGGAAGGAAAATTATACACATTGGGTCAAACTGAACAAACCATTCATCTAAACAAACCCAAAGAGAACAAAGAGTGTTGGGGACTCGGTTATGAGAATCCACACTATCTTAAAAAGGGTATATCTGAAGTGCCTGCACTTTATGATTTTACATTTTTAAGTCTAGCATCAAGATACCCTGATCTTCATGTTGAGTGGACTAAACTATCTAAAGAGGATGAAGCCAAGGAAAATGAGAAAAGACAGAACACAACTAAAGTTCAACTTCCATTTCGATATGAGAGGTTGAATAGTAGTTATAGTTCTGATAAATCAAAATTTCTTTCAGATGACTATTTTGAGAGTTATTTCTCAAAAGAGTTGGAGGCAAAGCCTATGGAAGGTAAAATTTATGTTCCTCCTCTCGTATTAGAAAGTAAAATTTCTGAACTTGAGAATACTCTGACAGAAGAAAGAATTTTGATGGATTTAGAACAAAATGTGTTTTTAACTGTGTTGAAAAATTCTGATTTTTCTAATTCTTCTAAAGCTTCAAATTCTGATGATATGTCTAGTTTACTTAATGATGGGTTTAAGTTTTTAAACTCTGATGGTGATTTAGATGAATGTATTGCTCAATTTGATTTTAATTCTAAACTTCCTGATCATTCATCTTTTGTTGTTAATTATTTTGGATTACCAAGTGTGTACGAAAAAGGTGAAACATCAACAAAAGTTGATAAATCAGTTCCTGTGAAAACCAAAGTTGCCAAAGGTAAGAAGAAGAAATCTGGGCATTCACAGAAACAAATCACCACTGTTAAGTCTAAGAAGAAGCATTTATTTAATTATCACTGGTCTAACTCTGAAGTTTCAAATTTTTCAGATATGAAAAGGAAAAGGCATGGAGTTAAGTCTGAGTGGCAACCAAAGCAGAAGAAAGATGAGAATGCTAAATCATTTTCTAGTGCTGATTGTAATAAGAATACTACTAGTAAAGATGATATAATTGTGGATGTTGCTAATTCTAAAACAAAACTTGTAAATTCTTACAAGAAATATTCACGACAACAATTATTCCAATTATCTTTGTCTACTAGAAAGTTTTCTAATTATGATATACATGATTATGCTTCTCGAAAATGTTCTGATGTTTGGTTTGGGACATATTATGTATATTCTTATCGTTCTAATTCTTCATATGGTTTTTAAAAGAAAAGTGGACCCAAGTTTAAATGGGTGCCAAAATCATGTGCTAACACTATTGAATCCAAATACAAGTGGATACCAAAGAAAAAGGATGAATTTGTGTTACAGGAATGTCAAGTCAAGGTTGAGTGAAAGAACTGATGGCTCTTGAATACAACAATTCAAGACCCGCACTTCAATGATCAAAATATTTTACTCCTAAGCTGAATGATATTGTACTCCTTGGTACATATCTAAGAAGATCAACATTCAAGGGGGAGTACATATTTGTCTGAAAGTTATGCTTTTCATAGCTATGGTGATCTACAGTTGAGGGGGAGTTAATGCTTATATTTTACACTGATAATTTTTCTGAAGCATAGTTTCAGGGGGAGTAAAGGTGATGATTTCTGATTATTTCTGATCAGAACTCGTACTATAATCGTTTTACTGCTTTATGTCTTTTATTTTTCAATAAATTTGTGAATAAATTAAGTTGCTTTGACATGACTTTGAGACTTGTGCAGAATGAGAGAAGCTATCAAGATCATATCTTTATGACTTCAGCTGACTTCATGAGATTTAAGACAAAGCGAAAAAGGTTAATTTCTTATCTTAATCTCATATATGGTTGAAAGAAGGACAACTTTCAATCATAGAAAACATATTCTTAAATGTTCAAACCACTTCCCGATTCTTAAACAGATTTTACAATTTGGAAGTGTGATTTTAAATGTTTTCATCTTATTGTGCTTAATTGATAAACAAACCGTGTGTTTCCAAAGATAAATACTTGCGTATTGTCTTTTCTATATACTTTCAAGTATTCACACACATTGGTTTGACTTATTGTTCAAAATGTTCTTACCATGTCTCAAATTTGAAACATATTTTTCGATGGTAAGACACCCCACTTGTATTTCAAAGAATTTTGAGCGTTATTTCATTTTGAAACGTCTTTCAAAAATGTCTACATTTTGTTTCGTATGGACAATATCCATTATTTTTTACCATAAGCTTTAATTGTTATATCATTTCTTATCTGATCATTTTTCATACGATGTCAGATTTTCAAACAAGTCTCTTGCATTCATGATCATTCTTTCAATTTACTTGTTTGAAAATACTTCAATGTTCAAAAATGCTCATATCTTCGTGATTATATTTTGAGCATACACATATCTGACTTGTATTTGAGCTTTAACTGATAAAGTTAAACCATTTTGAGAAACATATGCTTCATAGGAATATGGGTTCTTTGTGCTAGGATTTAAATGAACTTCTATGGATTCACGATAACCAGTGTTTCCTACCCAAGAAGTTAATCCATAGTGATTGAGTGTGAGGAGTCAAAAAGAAATGAGTGTGGATTGTGCGTTGAGGTAAAATGGAAAAGAGAGTTTGGTTAGATGTGAGCTTAATGATTAAAAGAAAGAGGGTGTGAAATCAGAGTAAAAGAATATCAAACTCTGCACCAACTACTTTCTGAGTCGGGCAGCCACATTACTAATGTTTCACATTTCTTCGTGAACGTTATTGAAAAAGGCAACTAGCCCATGCCAACTCTTGTTAAAAACCCCACCAGCTACTCATTTTCTTCTTAAAAAGAAAGTGTTTCATATTTTTAAGGGGATGCATCACATAATCTATCTGATTTTCATTTGGAAAATCTGGATATTGAAATAGAAGGAAGTCTGCTCCACCTTTGCACTTCAATCATACACTTTGAGTCTGTGTTTATCGACTGTTGTCTCAGTGGTTTACACAATTTTGAGGCTTTAAAAGCAATCATCCGTGCTTAATTCTTTCTATCACTTGCACGAACACACAAGGAATTTGTTTTCTTGTCATAACGTTCATAGAAATTGCTTTTGTGGTGTTTCGATGATTGAATGGAAGCCCTGGGGGAGTGAACATCAAAAAGATCCTTTCCTATGTGTATCTGTTACACACAGTGACTTCGTGTTACTGACAGGCATATTAACTGATTCATTTGTTGATTCAGGTGTTACATTCCTATTTTGTCTAGATTTGCAAAGATCTTGATGAATACATTGTTCGAATTGGCAACGAATCAGAGGCTCTTGGACAGATCAGAATGGTTCAACGACATTTCTTGGAGAAAAGTTTTGATGTTATAGATGCTCAAATCATCAAAAAGGGGGAGAAGGTTCAAGAAATGTATGATTCAAAGAAATGTTAAAGTTGGGAGAAGACCAAGAAATATTCAGAATGGTTGAAGATAATTTGCTGAAGCAATCAGGATTTTGTCTGAAAGAGGTTTGTTTATAACCTTTGGGGAGAATGCTATAATTCTTGAAGAACAGATTTTTTTTTTTAGAAAATTGCTGAAAGTTTTTGAAGATACAGAGTTTATCAAAGAAATGAGAGAATGTCAGAATTTTCATATGAATAAGGAGAGAATGTGGATTGTTTGAGAAAATCATTTTTGTACCAAAGGGGAGATTACAATAAGGTAAAGGTTGATCAAAGGGGGAGTTTATTCAAATTGAGCTTAAAGAGAGAAGATCGCATTGCTAAATCTTTTTAGTAATGATCTTGATCCAAAGGGGGAGAATGTTAGAGCACAGATTTGTTGGATACAAGATCAAGAATACTGAAGGTCAAAGATTCAAGAAGTCAAGACTGAAAGTCAACTCTCATTAAAAGTCAAAGTTATTTTGTAATAAAAGTCAAAGTCACTTGTATTTGTTTGTTTCTTTGTTTAATTCTTGTAGGTTTAAATACTCTGATTTGCTGTTTAATAGATATATGACTAGAGTTTGAGAGCTCATACGTAGAGAGAGTTTTAGAGATAGAGAAACAGAGTTTTTAGAGAGAGAAAGAGAGAAAACAGATTTGTATTCGTTGATTTGTGAAATTGAATCAATCAGGTAGTTTAATCATCTTATTTGATTGATTGTTTATGTTTTAGAAACTTGATTTCAGGGAATAACATCTCTCTCTACAAGTCTCTTTCTCTCTCTAAAACTCTCTCTGTGAATGTAACAGTTCTCAATATCACAAGATTCTAACACCCTTGTTCTTACAACAACTTCTAATCACAAATCTATTAAAAGAAAAACTAAACTACAAGCTTACAAAAACAAATACAAAGACTTTGACTTTGACATTTATTACACTTGACTTTGACTTTGCTTGAGAGTTGACTTTTGAACTTTGACTTGTCTTAACTTTGATCTTCAATCTACTATGATCTTGTATTCAACACATTTATGCTCTAACACTTGTCACCATGGTCACCTCTTCTACAATTGGTGGCCCGGTCTCGAGATTCACTCTTGGTATTTGTTCTGGCCCTCCACCCAAGACATTGATTACGGGTGGTCCATCCGTAACTATTACCAAAGGAGGTTGATCGGCGGTAGACTCAACTTCAACGTGACCATCCCGTGGATTTTGGAGCATGTTTCGGGTGTTTACCATTGTGAACTGTCACACATGATAAAGATCATATTGGTTAATCCTTTAAAAGATAAACGGTTCAATACGTACTACTACAACGATTAACCATCACAATAACAATTTCAAGTATGCTCACGTAATCATAAATTCAGAACAACACTGGCTAAGTGAGATTGTGAACGTATTTTACATAAGAATTCTCGTTGTCATCATTATAAGTCTTAATCAATGCAATTCCGTAATTCTAATACTCTCCCCACCTAGGAATATTCTACCCATGTGGACAGTGATCCTATAAGCACAACCAATCTAAGTCTAGGTATACTAAAGTCAACACCTAGTTCACTTAAACTAGAGCTCTGATACCAACTTGTAACACCCCAAAAATGGGACAAACAAAAATTTCCGGAAAATGGAAATGTGGTATTCATTTCAATGCCAAGGCATGAGCTCGCCTCAAATGGAACAATAAATGCCTGTTTAATTACAAGTTTGTAATATTAAGCAATGGTAAATGACAACTTCCTAATCTAACTTCTATCTAGAAACAAGATTACAGTCAGTTGTCATCTACACCCAAAATGAATGTCTTCTATAATGACATCCCAAAAATGCTCCCCAAACTCACATCTAGAGACCGGCTAAACGTCCTTGGCGGTAGCTCCGCTCGAACCTGAGATACATATCAACCAACAAGTGTTAGGCCAAACGTGCCTAGTGAGTTGTACAAGAACACGACATACATTTATAAAACATGTTACGAACATTTATATCATTTTAGACACTAAAGGCCATAAGGGAAAATCAATGGGGAGACCCATCAAACCAATGAGTTTTACCTCAAATCAATGTACCTTGATGTTCACTCGTATGAGCAACATCCCGAAGGCCCGACACACTTGAAGACTACCTCCCAGACATTACTCCAAATGGCGGAGGTCTAGATGCATACCGTCATGGTGGCACCGAAGACTACATCATCCTAGCACTTACTCATGGTTCGTTCTACGTACGTACAATATCCATCTCTATACATAATTCCATATCAACAAGATACATGTATAAGACCTTAAACAATCCCAAGCATATTTTAGGTACAAAACTCTAAAATGTGCAAGTCCCAACATAATGCCCATGGCTCATCAAAATACATATAACCAAGCTTAAGTATCATCAATAATAATACCATCAAGATCCACATGAATTCTCATCAATAAATTCCCAACAATCTCAAAAGTAGCAGTTAGGTCAAACTTATCAGGTGATCAGATTTCTATATAAACATGAAATGCTAAATAAGTAAACACACAAGATATGTATCTCATTTGAAAATAGTAGTAGAAAACTCAGTATCTAGGGTTTTACACAAACCCTAGAAAACTTGGATGAGATGAGGAGAAAATGAAGGCTTGCTTGTGTCTTGAATGCTTTCACTTGGATGATCCTCTAGCTCTCTTAAACTCCAATAAATGTCCCCAACTACCCTAGGGTTTCAATAAATGTTTAGAGGGTTTTAAGATGGAAGAAAATCGCCCTAAAGAGTTCCAAGCCGGCTCCAAACGTTTGAGATGAGAGAAGTGAAGTAAAAAGGTCAAGGCTTGATTTTTAAACCCTCAAGGCCCATCAGCGACAGTGCCCGACGACATTGCCCATGGCACTGTCGCGGGGCATAATCGCTGCCCTCAAACAACCCGCGGTACACATTCCACGATTGTGACAGGGCGATTGTGCCCTTGACACTCTCGCGGGGCACTCTCGCCGGGGGTGTACCGAGACCACCCCCTGGCCCGCGACATTGCCATGCGACTATGACCAATGTCATAGTCGCGGGTCACTATCGCTCCAGACCCCAACTTTCTGATTTTTAACGATTTCGATAAAATTAAACATGTAGGAAACTTAAGGTAACAACATTTAATATAACATACCAAAATCTCTAACCCAAAAAAGAATCCCAACATTTGAAAGTAACGAGAGCACATTATAATTTATAAATACTTACCTTAATTTTTCGGATGTTACAATATTTGATCGTTTTATCAGTACTTAACGTTATATTTCAACTTGTTTATCAATTATTTTATTTTATTTTATATACACATTGATAAGATATAAATTCAAATCTCAAAATATTATTGCATTAATTAACTATATATAATTTTAAATTAGTTGTTTTTAAAAGTTTATCAAATATTTTATAATATAATATAAACAAGTTATTTATAATAAAAGAAAATATATTAATTAATCGTAGATACATGTATTTGATTAAAAATGAGAATTTAAAAAATGCGAAAAAGAAATACTCTTTTTTCTCAAACATTGTAAATTGCAATTAAGAGATGACACGAGCGCAAAAAGAATACACCGACACTCACTTCAGATGTCGGGATGGATTAACCGGTTATCACCGGTAGATCAACAACTACAACAGCACAATCATTTTTAATTTTAGAGTGGATTATGGATTTGGTCAACGTGTTTTTGTGATTTTTTTGACCATGGTTCTCATTCTATGTTTATTTTGAATATAGTTCCTATGGTATGTAATATATTATGGCTAGAGTCCCTAAACACTAACATCATTAACTTTAAAGGGTTAAAGGCATCATGTGTCTTTGGTCCCTATGAGTATAATAGTCATTTTATTTTTCACTTTCAATTTATTTTATACACATTTAAAACAAACAATACTAAATTGTGGATTTGGTCCCTATGCATCATTCATCATCTTTAAAACGCATTTATCATCTCTCAATTTTTTTCATCCAGTCTTCATTGTCAAAGTACAAGAAAAACTAATTTGTTAAAGTGCAAAAAAAAATTACTTGCATTTAAAAATAACAATTGTTTGAACCCAACACTATATCATAAAAAAGACAACCTATCAAAATAACAATTGTTTGAAACCAATATTACATCCCCAAAAAGCCAACCCATCAAAATGACAATTGTTTTATATCAACATTTATATGTAGTTGTTGGCAACGGTTTTATTTATTTTCTTGATGACATCTAAGTGATTTGAGTATGAAGTACATTAATTCTTCTCATAAAATACATAGACCATTTGAAAATGTGATATAATCATCTTCATTTTGGAGATCCAAACTTCATTATATAGTGCATTAGATATTAAAATGCTAATTGAAAGAGTATGGATTCCCAACAAGTGTCAAGTGACTTGGTGCGTAATTCAAGTATGACTATTTAGAGCATCTCAAACCACAACACCAAATTTAACTCAAAAATACCAAATTTGGTGGGTCCATCAACACCAAAAAAAACCCAACTCCAATCACACTCTAAAAAAACATCAAATATATATTAAATGTATATATAATTTACTTAATATAAATATGTTAATTTTAAAAACAAATTATTAATGTTAAAATGTTAATTTTGGTATAAATAAATTTTGATAGGCGATTTAACGGCCGGTTGGAGATGCTCTTATGACACTATTGTCTTCCCTTCAACCTCTTATGTCATAATATATTTGTGTTTACAGATGTCAACTGACATGCATATAAGCCTTTTCCTACATCATGGTTTTCAAATGGTCTATGCATTTTATGAAAACGATTAATGTACTTCCTACTCAAGTCACTTAGATGTCGTCAAGAAAATAAACAAAACTGTTGCCAACATATAAACAATTATCAATTTGATGGGTTGTCTTTTTGGGATGTAATATTGGTTTAAAACAATTGTTATTTTGATAGGTTGTCTTTTTTAGGATGTAGTGTTGGGTTCAAACAATTGTTATTTTTAAAGGCAAGTAATTTTTTTTTTTTGCACTTTAACAAGTTAGTTTTCTTGTACTTTGACAATGAATATTGGATAAAAAAAATTTAAGAGAGATGATTGTATTTTTTTAAGAGAGATGATAAATGAGTTTTAAAGATGATGAGTGATGCATAGGGACCAAATCCACAATTTAGTATTGTTTGTTTTAAAGGTGTATAAAATAAATTGAAAGGGAAAAGTAAAATTACTATTATACCCATAGTGTGCAAGGCACATGATGCCTTTAACCCTTTAAAGTTAATGATGTTAGTTTTTAGGGACCCTAGCCACAATATATTGCATACCATAGGGACTATATCCACAATAAACATAGAATGAGGACCATGGTCAAAGAAATCATAAAACTACAGGGACCAAATCCACAATTCACTCTTAATTTTAAATTGTGATTTATAATTTTATATAAAAATGATTATTCAATTTATTTTATATACCTTATTTTTTTTTATATTTTTCGTTTTACATCTTTAACATATTAATATACAAAACCGTATATTACTATATTAGTTAAAATACTTATAAAAAGAAGTTTACTTTTTCTAAATTATATCATTATAATTGTCTCGTTAATACTTTCAAAATGAATCTAATTTAAATATTTTAGCAGTTTAATCATATCATTAAATATCATAATTACAAATGAATTATTTTTAATATTTAGATCTTATATACTTATAGTAATTTATATAATTTACTTCATATCCCTTATTTTTTTCATTTTTTATTTGACACTTTTATCTTATTAATATATATATTAACTAAATATGTTTTTTTACAAATTACATCATTATAATTGTCTCGTTAATTCCTACCTTAAAAATAGCTCAATATTGAATATTTTTTGATTTGATTATATAATTAAATATCATAAATAGTAAACTCTTTATGAATTATTTTTAATACTTAGGCGCCGTTTGTTTTTTAAGAGGTCTAAAGTCTGAAATCTTATTTTAGTTATGATTAATAAGAGATGGTGTGTAAAAAGGTCTGAACGATTCAGACTTAAGAGCCATTAAGAGGTTTTTTTTTTTAAAAACAAACAACCCCTAAAATCGATTCAGACTTATAGTTATTATTTTTAATTTGATTTATACCGCTTTACTTTTTCATTTTTCATGTTACACCCTTATCAGTTATCATATTAACATACATAACAATATATTAACTAAAATCGTCATTTTACAAATTACACCATCATTATCGTCTCAACAATACCATCAAAATGTGCTCAATACTGATCAATTCCCCAGGATATTTGATTCTTACCTTCAAAAGGGTGTAGTTGCACGAGTTAGCACTAGATGAGTATGCTTGAAATGGACATTGTAATTGCTCCAAGGTACAACGTAGTACTACACGTTCTTACTATGCAAGCGTGTGTAACATACTTACCGCTATAGACACAATCACCAGTCACCACCATCCTCTCAACACAGTGGCGGAACCCCATGGAGGCTTTTGGGGCCATCCCCTCCCCCCACCCCCAGGACGCTTTTTGAGTCAAATACCTTATTTCACATATTACGAACATATGTCATTAGTAGCTCAGTTGGTTAATACTTGTTGCCTCTGTCCTCCAAGTTACGGACTCACGGGTTGAAGACCCTTCCTTTGCACTTTACCATTTTTGTCATTTTTCTTTCCCTCCACTACTTATTAATATCATTATATATAAAAATTAGTTTTTAAATTATATAAAGTAATAATTTGCATTTATCATTTTTCCTTCACATCTAATGCATAGTAAATTATTAATATTAATTATACGTAAAAGTTAGTTTTTAAATAATATAAAAAAAATCGCAATTAGCCATTTTTATCATTTTTCCTTCTCATTCACTACATTATATGTAAAAATTAGTTTTTAAATAATATAAAGAAATAATGTTTAAGTTGATATAGTGTTATATTACTAATCTAACGGGTTTCTTTTATTAGTTCATAATAGTCCAAAAACATAACAAATTTGTAGTACTATTTTTTCGGTTAATAGTTTAAATGTTTTGAGTATTAGTATTACATTAACCATTTTTTCTAAAATTTAATATTAAATCATAGCAACAAAAAAAAACTAGTTACATTATAATATTATATTTCAGCCCCCGCGACTACAATGATCATGTTCCGCCCCTGTCTCAACATGTGGTTTTTACTGTCGGGGTACATTAATAGTAACAATTACGTAAGAGTGATATTAACAAGAGAGTACCCAATGCGTACAATGCTAGAATAGAAACATTGGAGATTTTATGGTACAACTACATGGACTATCGTGTATAATATCAATTAAACATGTAAAAAAAACAATAGATTGTAATCGTGCTTGTAATTATATTGATTTAAATGATTGACAACATAATGTTATTTTATCTCTAAAAACGTCTTTTATTTTCTAAAATAATGAATAATCCAAATAATAATAATAATAATAAATGTTTAAAAATACAATTAAATTAATGTAGTTGTAATAAAATAATAATTATAAATGTTACTTTTAATTTTTTTTTAACCTCAAAAATATAATTAAGTTTATAGTATTAAAAGAATATGTATTTTGGTTAGTACATTATTAATAAATTAACATGATTACTGTAAAATAGAAAATATATCAAAAGTGTTAGAAAAAATAAATTAAAAAAGTATAAGGATTAAAAAAATTATGAGAAATGTTTTAAATGAAAATAAAAATGCATTGTTTTGAATGTTTATTTGTTTTTTAGTGTAGAAGGGGTATAAAAGATAATAGGTTTAAGTAGGACGGGTTATTAATTTGCCATGACATAATAATATCATCCACACCAATGCAATACTAGTTATCTTTTGAAAATGAAACTTCAGTTTTTTCATTTATCCCCTACACCAATACAATATCAGTAATCCCTTAAAACGGTCTCGGCTACCACATCAAATAACTATTTTATAATTTATGATACTTATTTTTAGGAAAATTGACCCAAATAACCATTCTTATCTTCCTAATTGGTCTCCTAGCCATTTATCTTCTCTTTTTACCCAAATGTGACTACCTCCGCAAGTGACAGGTCGGCAAATTACGGAGGGGTAAAAAAGTTTAAAAAATAATTTCTGAACAGGTCCGCAGGTATAGGGACCAAAATTGTAACTTTTTAAACATTTTTGCAACTTGCGGACTTGTGGACGTATAATTTTTTTATAATTTTGGTCCCTGTATTTGCGGACCTGTTCAGAAACATTTTCTTTTTTACGTTTTCGCTCCTCTGTACTTGCGGAGGTAGCGACATTTTGATAAAACTGGAAGAGAGATAACTAAGAAACCAACTATGAAGATAGAAATGGCTATTTTGGTAAATTTTCCTTATTTTATGTTAATTTAAGTATAATAGTAAGATGGTGACTAAGTTAGAACTATTTATCCGTGGCTCAATATAAGAGCATCTCCAATGCAAGGTTCTTGTAAGTAAAAAGTGAAATGTCTTATAAGAACTACAATTGTGGAGAGTTCTTATAAGAACCTAACCTCATTTGAGTTCTTATTTAAGAACCTTGGTTCTTACCATGAAGTTTGTGTGAAATGATAATTTCCTCATTTTTATTGGTATTTAAATTAAATATTTGATATTTATTTATAAATATATAATAATTATTGTTATTGATGTTGACATGAGGTTCTTATAAGAACTACCATCGTGGACTTATATATAAATTTTTAAATTGATGATTTGGAAATTAGGTGACACCAAAAAAATACAAAAAAGAGGTTCTTATTGGAGATGTTCTAAGAGCATCACCAATGCATAACCTATTCAATGACTTATTGTTTTGTCCACGTCAGTTTTCCACTTACTTTTTTTAACAAAAACTTATCCTTAAAAATCTTATCCAATGCAAAAACTTTTTCAAAAGCTTTTTCATCAAATTATAATCTATCATCATTTATTTAAAATGTTTTATAAAACCTCTCATTTTATTTGTCGTTTAAAATCCACATCCTATTTTATGAAAACAAAAATGACTTAAAAAATGAATTAGTTAAAAATGAAAGACGATAAATATATAATATCATTTATATATATTTTTTAGGTAGATATCGATGTTATTTTGATCGTCTTAACGAAAATTTTAATAATGTATTTGTTATAAAATATATTGGTTTATTATAGATATTAATAACTTAGGTTAATTAATCAAAATGTGATAAAGTATAAAATAAGCGAGGGTGAAAAATGATTTTTTTTTTTGAAAAAACTTTTCTTCAATAGGTTTAGGGGTTGTTTGACAGTTGCTGAATGGTTTAGTGCAGAATGGTTAAGTGGTCTTAATGATTAAGAGGTTTTTATAATATAGTGTAAAATGAAATATGGTTGTTTGCTAATTGTTCATAATGAAATCAGAGCTCTTAATGGTTAAGGGAGGGTAAGAATACAAAATCATTAAGAGGATTTTGGAACCATTAAAGAGGCAGTCATTTTTTTGTCAAACAAGTTTACCTTTTAACGATTCAGATGTTGCCTCTTAATGGAACCATTAAGAGCTAAACAAACATCCCCTTAGAGTTCTTCAACCCTTTCATTAATAACAACAAAGTTAAAGGACCCTAAGTGAAAATTCATTGCCAACTCTCGACTCTTGTGCAGTTGGTTGACATCCAGAATTCCGGACAGTCAATAATCACTCAGCTGAGCTGAGCTGAGCTGGTCACCGTTTCCAGGTAACAGGCAACCGGTTGCGCCGGTAAGTTATATTATTACACAAACTATATACAATAAAATAATCCAAAGGCAGTGAGCATATATATCTAACAAAGGAAAAGCATACGGGGGGGAGAGATATCACCAATGGCCGATTGATTGATTATTCAAGAGGGTGTCCATGTGATTTCGCCATCTCAATTTCTTCTTTTGCTTTTGAGATCTCACATCAAATCGCAGTATACTCTAAATTTCAGTTGTTTGATTTATTGGTTCATCCTCTGTTTCTTCTTTAATCGGAAGAGATGGAGGCAAATGCTGGATTGGTGGCTGGATCGCATAAGAGGAATGAGTTGGTGAGAATAAGGCATGATTCTGATGGAGGGGTATGTCTTTTTGAGTTTTCTTTTAATACCTTCTTTTTGGCTTTTATATTGAATTTCGATTTGTTTGTGTAGATCTAATCATTTAAGTGAAGCATCATAGTGATAAGGGTTTTGTTTAATCCAAATCTATTAATTTTGTTTAGATCTGAGTGTTGAGTCTTGTAGCAGTGCGAGAGAGTAATCAGCTCACTAATGAGTGACGGTTTTGATTAATTACTCCTACTTTTCCGTTTTTGTTATTTTGTGCACGTTTTTGGCTGCTTTTGTGGGTTTTAGATGTGTGAACTGATTCCATTCGCGATTGAAAGTTTTTATTTCTCCGTTCATTTTCCTCCTTAAGAATTGCATAATTGAGCCGGTCTTTGATGTGGGATTTGATAATTGAGCTCCAGATTTGGATTTTAGGGGTTTTGATTTGTGGGGAACTGTTCAACAACTTCTGTTCATTTAATTTCTATGCAGTGTGTGTGGTAAAGATGGGGTTTTGGTGGTTAATTTGGTAAAGTTTGCCTCTTCAACAGATGTTAATGTGGTCTAAATCGAAGTTTACATGTTCTTCTCTTTTGGATAATTGATCTGATAATTCTATTTAAATGGCTCAATCTGATGGACTAGAAGTGCACATCTAAATTAAATGACGTGCAAAATTCAGTTAAAGTATATTATCCAAGGGCGAATCCCCTCATTGCTTTTAAAGAAGTTTCTGATATGGATGTATAAGAGTGTTAGAGGGAGGTTCAGGGGAAAACCTCAAAAAGTTAGATAACTAAGGAACACCCCGATAGCCCTTCATCCGGACGGTATGCATTTGTGCATACAAGTAAATTAATTTGTTTTTTGGTTTTTATGCACGTGTGCATTATGCAATTGTGCATATGCACGTGTGCATGTTACAACTTACTTGTATGCACAAGTGCATACCATCCCGTTTAAAGACTACCAGGGTGTTCCTCAGTTTTCCGTTTTTTTGAGGTTTTCCCTTGAACCTAACCCTAGAGTGTTAATACAGGATATCCCGATCATTCTAAAATCAGGCATTGATTTGTTTTCGGCACATTGTTTCTAATCATTCATTGATAATGCAGCCGAAGCCCTTGAAGAATTTGAATGGGCAGATATGCCAGATTTGTGGTGACACCGTTGGAATTACCGAAAGTGGTGATATCTTTGTTGCTTGCAATGAGTGTGCATTCCCGGTATGCAGGCCATGCTACGAGTACGAGAGGAGAGATGGAAATCAGTCCTGTCCTCAGTGCAAGACCAGATACAAAAGACACAAAGGTAAGAAGTTGCTTTTGTGTTCACATTTGGTCAACGGTAGATGATTCAATTGGAATTCTTTAACAATGGAAATGTGTTTTTTAGGGAGCGCTCGAGTTGATGGTGATGATGATGAAGATGATGTTGATGACTTGGAGAACGAGTTCCATTATCCTCAAGGAAATAACAAGGGCAGGCGCCAATGGCAGGGGGATGATGCTGATCTTTCTTCATCTGCTAGACACGAGTCCCAGCAACCGCTTCCCCTTCTCACTAATGGGCAACAAGTGCGTAATTGTGATTCTTTTTCCATTTCTGTTAAACGGGTCTTGACCCTAGCCAGCTACTATGTTTAAGATTATAAAATTATTAATGAATGAATGGAGTAATGAAGGTGCAATATTTTCAGGTATCTGGTGAAATTCCAAGTGTTACACCCGACAATTTGTCTGTAAGAAGTACGTCGGGCCCATTAGGACCTGGTGACAAGCATGTCCACTCACTTCCATACATCGACCCCAGGCAACCAGGTGCCTTGTTGACTTGGAAAACACACTATTTTTTGAAGTAGTAATTAGTTCATGTATTTGTAGAACATGTCATTTGATTTTGTGGTATCTTTTCTTGTAGTTCCTGTAAGAATTGTGGACCCGTCGAAAGACTTAAACTCTTATGGTCTCGGTAATGTTGACTGGAAGGAAAGGGTGGAAGGGTGGAAGCTAAAACAAGAGAAAAATCTGATGCAAATGACGAACAGATATGGCGGTGAAGGAAAAGGAGGCGAAATTGAGCGCACTGGATCCAATGGAGAAGAATTGCAACTGTAGGCATCTTTCAGTATCCATCACTCTTTTGGATTAACTAACTCAGGAACATATAGCCTACACAATAGTTAAAGAGCTTCTTGTTTCTCATGTTAAGTGGTCTGTGTGACAGGGCTGATGATGCTCGCCAACCAATGAGCCGAGTGGTTCCTATTTCATCAACTCATCTGACTCCATATCGTGTGGTAATCATTCTACGGTTGATTATTTTGGGTTTCTTCTTGCAATACCGTTGCAGTCATCCAGTGAACGATGCCTATCCCTTGTGGCTGGTATCGGTTATCTGTGAGATCTGGTTTGCATTATCGTGGCTTCTTGATCAATTCCCAAAATGGTCTCCTGTTGAGCGTGAGACCTACCTTGACAGGCTGGCATTGAGGTAATAATTGCTAAGTTTACATCTTTGGTCCCCTCAAAGGGTCTATTGGAGAACGACTCTAAAGAGGAACCTGTGATTTTTTGCAGATTTGAAAGGGACGGAGAGCCATCACAGCTAGCTCCTATCGATGTGTTTGTGAGTACTGTGGATCCTCTAAAAGAACCTCCTCTCATCACTGCAAACACTGTGTTGTCAATTCTAGCTGTGGATTATCCTGTGGACAAAGTCTCGTGCTATGTATCTGATGATGGTTCTGCAATGCTCACGTTCGAGTCCCTCTCCGAGACAGCAGAGTTCGCAAGGAAGTGGGTCCCGTTTTGCAAGAAGCACAGCATTGAGCCCAGAGCACCTGAGTTCTACTTTGCTCAGAAGATAGATTACTTGAAGGACAAGATTCAGCCTTCTTTTGTCAAGGAACGTAGAGCGATGAAGGTGAGTAATCTGATCTTTACCATTTGCCCCCTTGTATTAGTATCAAAAAGGATCACAATCAACACAAACCCTTGTCTTCTTTTCAAATTTATTTCAAAATTTTGCTTATAATATATTGATGACAGAGAGAGTACGAAGAATTTAAGGTGCGGATCAATGCCCTTGTAGCCAAAGCACAAAAGATGCCCGAAGAAGGTTGGACAATGCAAGATGGAACTCCTTGGCCTGGTAATAACCCCAGGGATCATCCAGGAATGATCCAGGTGAATAATATCCACTTTATTTAACAAGTATATTTGAAAATCGTTTTATTATCTCAATTCCCATGAAAAATCTAATAGTTTCTATTATTACTATAGGGTACTTTAAGCATTTGACTAAAAACAATTACCATGAACTATGTATCATATTTAACTTTGCAATTTTCATGGGATAGAAGGAGAGAGTCGAGTCAGGTTCAAACTAACCAAATAAGAGAACACGAAAACGGCCAAATCGCATGTGATTTTACACTAGAATCATGTGTAAAATCACATGTGATTCACGCGACTTTGGCTGCGACCTGAGATCGCGGGCCATGTCGCCTGCTCACCCCTTGCGTTGACCGTGTTCCGTAATGACATGTGATTTTGGTGCAAAATCACATGTGATTTGGCCGTTTTCATGTTCTCTTATATTGACCCTATTCTTGTTTGATCCTCCCTCTAGAAGGAGAATGACTAATAGTTACATATTCTTGATATGGTTTAATAGGTGTTCTTAGGACACAGTGGAGGTCTTGATACAGATGGCAATGAGCTACCACGTCTAGTTTATGTATCTCGTGAGAAACGTCCAGGCTTCCAACATCACAAGAAAGCCGGTGCCATGAATGCCTTGGTTCGTTTTTAACACCTTTTTAAAATTGTTATACAATATATAGGAGCATACTGGCATCATGTATTGATTGTTTATTTGATCAACGGTTTACAGATACGAGTTTCTGCTGTTCTGACCAATGGTGCGTATCTTTTGAACGTGGATTGTGATCACTACTTCAACAACAGTAAAGCTCTTAAAGAAGCCATGTGTTTCATGATGGATCCTGCTTACGGAAAGAAGACATGCTATGTTCAATTCCCACAAAGATTCGACGGGATTGATTTGCACGATCGATATGCTAACCGAAACATAGTTTTCTTTGACGTATGTTTGCTTCTTAATATTAATTAATGATCATAGTTAAAATCAATAATCATCTCATTTCCATTTCGAAAACTTTGCTTTGTAGATCAACTTGAAAGGGCTGGATGGTATTCAGGGGCCCGTCTACGTGGGAACGGGATGTTGTTTCAACCGACAAGCTCTTTATGGATATGATCCGGTGTTGACCGAGGTCGATTTAGAACCAAACATTATCGTCAAGTCCTGTTGTGGTTCACGAAAGAAAGCAAGACATAGCAACAAGAAGTATGTAGATAAAAAGAGAGCAGCGAAAAGAACTGAATCAACCATTCCCATTTTCAATATGGAAGATATGGATGAGGGTGTTGAAGGTTAACTTGTTCTTTTCACTCGAGATTTTAACTGCACTTTTATCTTTATTTAGCCTCTTTTTGGTACCACTTCTGTTTTTGTTTGTCGACTGAATTCTTGTTTCTTAAACAGGATATGATGAAGAAAAGTCGCTACTCATGTCTCAAAGGAGCCTAGAAAAGCGATTTGGTCAATCTTCGGTATTCATTTCTGCTACTTTTATGGAGATGGGAGGCATTCCACCCACAACAAATCCCGCTACTCTTTTGAAAGAGGCTATCCATGTCATTAGTTGTGGTTACGAGGACAAAAGCGAATGGGGTAAAGAGGTAATTTGTTCTTCATAACTCTTGATGCATAAGTGAGCCAAAAATAGTTTTCATTGGAAACAGCCTCTTACCCTTTGGGGTAGAAGCAAGATCTGCATACATCCTACCCCAGACCCTACCTCAATGTGTGATATACTGGGCTTGGTTTGGGTTTTTGATGGGAACAGTTTCTTTGGAAAATGGAAAGAAAATCTGAGTAAAAGGAGTTACATTCCCAACCCTTGTAAACTTGATGAAATCTGGTGTCAAAAAACCAATTTTCAAACTCCCTTTTCATACCAAAGTGACCATTTTACGCTTCTATCGTTGTTCTTACCCTTCTCCCATCTGAAACTTATCCTATTTGAAAAATGTAAATATGATTGATTCCTTGTTTGCTGAAATTCAGATTGGGTGGATTTATGGATCGGTGACGGAAGATATCTTGACGGGATTCAAGATGCATGCGAGAGGATGGATCTCTATCTACTGCATGCCTCCACGGCCAGCGTTCAAGGGTTCTGCTCCAATCAATCTTTCTGATCGTTTGAACCAGGTTCTTCGGTGGGCTTTAGGTTCAATTGAGATCTTACTCAGCAGACATTGCCCCATTTGGTATGGGTATAATGGTAAATTGAAACTCTTGGAGCGGATCGCATACATCAATACCATCGTCTATCCTCTCACCTCCATCCCACTGCTTGCTTATTGTGTACTTCCAGCCGTCTGCCTTCTCACAAACAAGTTCATCATTCCTGAGGTACGCCAAATTTCTTAATTTTTGATCGAGCTCTACCATATTGGTTATGTTTGGCAAAGTGGCCGATAAATTAGCTGATAGTTGAAAAACTAGTCATGTATGGTAAAAACTAGCTGCTAAGCTTGCAGTTGATCGATAAATTAGCTGTTGGCTAATAAGCTAACTGTTAACTATTAATGTTTGGTAAAAACGAGTTGATAAGTTAGATGATAATATAAAATGACAGAGAAGGATATGTTAAAAAATTCCTCAATTCTAAAACATATGGGGCATACTTGGAAAAGGTGAAAAAAGCGCTCCAGGGAGCTTACTGAAATACTATTTGAAGTAGTTTTTTAAAAAATTAGCTTATATTGCTTAACAAACAAGACTTTTTCGGTAAGTTAAACAAATAAGGGGTTGTTTACTAAACACTTGCCACCTCTTAACCGGTTAACTGAATACTTATTGCCTCTTACCGAATAAGAGATGATGGTCTTTACCAACATTCTTACCATGAGCGTGGTGACTCTTAGGGCGTTTACCAAACGCTTACCGGCAAGAGTCACAACCCTCTCGCCGCGGATTAGTCGGTGCTGCCCAATTGGATGCCCGGATACCGCGGGTGTGTGTGTGGGCATAGCCCAAGTTGCCGTACAAAAAAAAAAAGAGTCACAACCCTCATTTTATCTTATCTGGTAACATTCTTGAAATAAATAATATTTATATATCAAAATCTCTATCTAAGTCATGGCTGTTCTTTCTTACAGATTAGCAACTTTGCTAGCATGTGGTTTATTCTTCTTTTCATCTCCATTTTCACGACTGGAATCTTGGAGTTACGGTGGAGTGGTGTGAGCATCGAAGATTGGTGGAGAAACGAACAGTTTTGGGTCATCGGTGGCACCTCCGCCCATCTCTTTGCCGTCTTCCAAGGACTCCTCAAAGTTCTTGCTGGAATAGACACCAATTTCACCGTCACGTCAAAGGCAAACGATGAAGACGGTGATTTCGCAGAGCTCTACATTTTCAAATGGACCGCTCTCCTCATCCCTCCAACCACCGTCCTGATCGTGAACTTGGTCGGAATCGTCTCCGGTGTCTCGTCAGCAATCAACAGCGGGTACCAGTCATGGGGCCCATTGTTCGGGAAACTGTTTTTCGCCTTTTGGGTCATCGTTCATTTGTACCCGTTCCTCAAGGGTTTGTTGGGTCGACAGAACCGAACACCTACAATTGTCATCGTGTGGTCGATTCTTCTTGCTTCGATATTCTCGCTGCTGTGGGTGCGGATTGACCCCTTCACTTCCGACAACACGCTCGATGCTACACGCGGGCAGTGTGGGATCGACTGTTAGGTTTTGGACTTGATGCTTGCTTTTGGTATATACATGAGAACAAGAAATATTGGTCATGAGTAAAAGAATACATATAGTTATATGTATTTATTTAAATTTTTTTACGAGTATTTTGGTAGCGAAAGCAACTGGGAATTAAGCCAGCGCTGCCCGTTTGCATGTTGATGTGTGAAAATTTTACGTATAAATAGAAATGTGTCGTTGGTTTAGGAGTTTATTAGTAAATTATTCGTTTTATTTATATGTTTGGGGATATAATAATATTATGAGAAATATGGTTTATATTGGATTTAATGGTGCTATGTTTTGTGTGGATTATTGATTTTTGTTAGGAAAATGTGTACAACAAATATAATGTCAGCAAATTCAGCAACAAATGCAGATAACAATAATCTAGATGTTGCACAATAATTCATTAACGTAGAAAATAAACCAACAAAATATATAAAATAACAAAAACATTATTGTCTATAAATATAGCAAGTTCAAAAATAAACAACACCGGGATTTAACATGATTCCACTATCCGTGTGATAGTGTATGTCCACCAAAGAGAGAGGGCAAGAGTTTATTACCACCTCGGAGAAAGTACGTCTTATCGAGATCCTTGGATCAACGACAAATCAGCTACACAAATGGTAAACGGTTCAGTTCCACTTCTCACGCTTCTCACCGTTAACTGTACTTCTCACACGATCCTTTGCCTATATATATAGAGCAAGGATCATTTGTTAACCAACCAATTGTTGTTAACTTTATGAACCTTGCTCAACCAATAGAAATGAATACTTGGTTGTTGTTTTCATTGTTTATATATTTAATACAAAAGGGTAGAAAGGTCATTTCGTGATTAACCAATAATTCATTTATTTTCTTGGGGGTTACAAGAAAAAAAACATCCATGATTATAGCGTAGGTTACAATTTCATAAAATTTTCATTTTTCCATAAACTTTTAATATCATATGAATATTTTCACTTCGATTTCATATGTCCTTGTTCTTTATCTGGATGAACACACCTAGCAGATGTCCTTGTTGTTTATCTGGATGTGAACATTGATGAACACAGATGTCCTTGTTCTTTATCTGGATGTGAACATTGATGAACACAAATGCTTTTGTCTTTATCTGGATGAACACACCTAGCAAATGTCCTTGTTCTTTAATAGATGAACACATATGTATGTTCAACTAAGTAAAAGAAGAAATGTAACTGTTTTGATTTAAATATAACATAACTGTTTTGAATGTGTGTTCAACAATGAACATATTTATAGGTGTTTATGAATGTTCATCATGTGCATTTGAAACAATGGGAGATTTAATTCACCATTTGAAACAATGAGAGATTAACTGTTTTTAATTTAGATGTGTAACTGTTTTAAAGGTGTGTTCAATAATGAACATATTTGTAGGTATTCATGAATGCTCATTATGTGCATTTCAAATAATGGTAGATTTAGTTCCCCATTGTTCACTTCGGTTACAATTGTTTTCAATGGAACATTAATGAGGCGTTTAATAGCATTTAAAACAATGGAATTTTTAATTCTCCAAATTACCCTTAAACACTTTTGTTCACTTGTCCATTTAAGAAATAAAACCTCTTTTATTAATTAGAAATTTACTTTTAATCTCAACCATTCAATGTTAAGATGAAGGGTTTAGATTAGTTCACAAAGTTAACAACAAAACTATGGTTAACAAAAGAACTCAACCCTATATATATATATATATATATATATATATATATATATATATATATATATATATAGGAAGGTTCATGTGAGAATACTAACAATTTAAGAAAATAAGAATAGCATTCTCAGCCAATCAAATTAAAATTCCCTGTTTATTTTAGGAAAAGGTATTTGTGTCATTTGAGCTGTTACCTCTTTATTTGGTTATTGTTTCTTAGATTTCTGAAGATTCTATCTTTTGATACATTGGATTCATCAGATGAAAACGATTTGGGAAAAAGGTGAAGATGATGGAAGCAGTGGTGGTGGTTGCCGGACGATGATGCCGAAGACAAATACAAGAGTTGGTGGAGGAGGAGGAGAAAACGGAAGTATGTTAGAAATCGACAGAGGAACAAAGTCGATGAGGATCATACAACAAGAGGAATGTAATTCATCGAGTAGTTCTTCGATCGGAGACGACAACGATGAAGATCGGGATGGAGATGCTGAGAGTCGTTACAAAGATGATCATCATAACAACAATGGATCCTTCGATGATACAATTCAAGCTCTGGAAGAAGCGCTTCCGATCAGGTTTATTTTCCTCTTCTTTTAAGTTAATTTATTTTGTGTGTGTTCCTAGCAATTGTGATTGGATCTCATACTTTTGTGAAGAATCAGAAATGTGCTTCAATTTGTATTCTCTGATCAATTACAAGTATTTGTCAAAAGTTCATCTGCCTTGGCTTATTTTATGCATTCGTAATCAACGATGTGTGAGTAAATTTAGATCAAACGAACTGTTTATAGAATATCTCAGATCCATTGGAACTGTTTATCAGTTTTTCTTCTCCAAGTAACCCTAAATGTCGAGGAACCATTTAATTGGTCATTTTTCATTGACACGGTTCAAATTCATGACCTTAGCTCATCAATCATGGCAATGTTAGGGATCGGGGGAAAACTTGCCGATTAGTTGACCGGATTTCTTGAGAATCGTGTAAGTCACTTTCCGAATTGGTATTTCGACCCTATGCCTGGGTTGCACGAAATCCAATATGGGATAAGACTCAAGAACACTCACGTTTTTAGGCACAAAAACAAGAGCAAATTTGCTGGAGAGTATATATGATTGTTTAAAATCGTTAGTCTAAAACATAAGTATATACGGTATATATACTAGTCCCATTCGTAAAATAGGAAATAACGGAAAATGGAAATGATTGTAAATCACTATCAATTATAGTCGATAACAATCAATTTAGCTAAAAATGGCAATGATTGTAAATCACTATCATTATAGTCGATTACAATCAATTTAGCTAAAATTAAGGGCAGAAAATAACTGACCATTAAATGTTCAGTAAATGCAGATTTAGTCCAAAAATAGACACCAAGAGCTTCTGGTCCAGAGACGCCCATCAGAGGCTCTGCCGTGCCAAAGAGGCTCAGAGGCTCTGATGTGCCTTAAGAGGCTCTGACGTGCCAAAGAGGCTCAGAGGCTCTGCCGTGCCTTAAGAGGCTCTATCGTGCCAACGAGGCTCAGAGGCTCTGGAGTGCCTTCAGAGGCTCTGACATACCTTCAGAGGCTCTGCCATGCCTTCAGAGGCTCTTCCATGCCTTCAGAGGCTCTGCCACTTGGATCACCGCTAGGGGCGTTGCCCCTTGACCCCCCGCCATTTCATCGTGTCCGGGATCAAACTCGTCTTATAACAAGTATGCACTCCGCACTACCTAACTTGTATTAGATCATAGTTTGAAACCCATTAGTACTCGTGTTATAACCAATTACACTTAAATGCCTGGTGACACTAAAATCACCAACAATCCTCCCCCATTTTAGTGTAACCCATGAAATAACACATTTAAATTAAACAAACCAAACTTGCACCTAAATGAAAATATCGAAACAATTGAATTTCCACATTAGTATTTTACACATTCCAAATATTCGAGAATCAAGGTGTCCCAAGGATTGAACCCATCAACTCATTTGAATACCTGAAGATAAAATACATACAAATTTCTTATATGTTCAGCAAATTAAAACTTGACACAATTATAAAGCCGTGTGTCCTAATCCTCTCATGATTGTATAAAGGCCAAGTCCCAACCTTTTGAAATGCGGCTACACTTCACAATCACATAGGTAATTCCTTTACTTCGTGTACCTGCAAATACACTTTATCAAAGGAATTATTAAGAAGATAAATTTCACCCTAACCACTGCAGGACTGAACACATACCTGGGATGATTCAACTTGTGTTCCAATTTATAAGTGTGAGCTTTCCACATTGAATTCAACTTCTAATGTCATATTAGAAGGGAATTGTGTGTCTCACCTTTATAAATTTATAAGGACTTTAATCCCATCCCAATCGCAGACTTGTGCACTAAGTCTCTTGTCAGACCTTTAGTTAAATGATCTGCCAAATTTTGTTGCGTTCTAATAAACTCAACGGAGATTACACCATTCATGATTAATTCTCTAATCATACTATGTCTAACACCCAGGTGTCTAGACTTACCATTGTAAACTTGGCTATAAGCCTTAGCCAAAGTGGTCGCACTGTCACAATGGATTGAAATAGGTGCAATTGGCCTTGGCCACAATGGAATCTCATAAATTAAATTCCTTAGCCACTCCGCCTCTTTACCGGCGGCGGCTAGTGCAACAAACTCAGATTCCATTGTTGAGTTTGTAATACAAGTTTGCTTTTTAGATGCCCAAGAGATGGCACCTCCTCCAAGCAAAAATACCCAACCACTAGTTGAGGAATGATCCTCCATGTTGGATATCCAACTTGCATCCGAATAACCTTCTAAAACCGAAGGATATCCTAAATAACTCAAACCATAATCCATGGTTCCCTTGAGATATTTGAATACTCTTTGAACTGCTTGCCAATGTTGAGTACTAGGATTACTAGTATACCGACTCAATCGTCCCACGACATAAGCTATATCGGGCCTGGTGCTTGTCATGGCGTACATCAAGCTACCAATGGCCTTAGAGTATTCAAGTTGTGAAATAGACTTGCCCGTATTAGGCATTAATTTCACACTTGGATTCATGGGAGTGCTTACGGGAGAACACTCATGGTAATTAAACTTATTGAGAATTTTCTCAATATAATGCGATTGCGTCATAACAATCCCTTTGTTAACCCGTTTAATCCTTATACCAAGGATTACATCAGCCTCTCCCATGTCTTTCATGGAAAATTTAGATGACAACAATTTCTTAGTCTCGTCTACATGATTTTGGTCAGTCCCAAAAATTAACATGTCATCTACATACAAGCAGATGATCACACCCGCACCAGTAGCATCAAATCTACTATAAACACATTTGTCACATTGGTTTAAAGCAAAACCACATGACAAAATAACTTCATCAAACTTTTGATGCCATTGTTTTGGTGCTTGTTTCAGCCCGTACAAGGATTTCACAAGTTTACAGACCTTATGTTTGTTTCCGGGCATAACGAAACCTTCCGGTTGTTTCATGTAAACTTCCTCTTGAAGATCACCATTCAAGAAGGCTGTTTTAACATCCATTTGATGGATAATCAGATTGTGTATTGCCGACAAGGCGATTAACAATCTAATAGTCGAAATACGTGCCACCGGAGCATACGTATCGAAATAGTCAATACCGGGTTTTTGCCGAAACCCTTGAATTACTAACCGGGCCTTGAATTTATCAATCGTCCCATCAACTTTCATCTTCTTTTTGAAGATCCATTTGCATCCAAGTGGTTTAGAACCTGGAGGCAAATCTGATAACACCCAAGTGTTATTCTCAAGAATTGATGATATTTCGTCATCAATTGCTTCCTTCCGAAAGGCGACATCTCGAGATTCCATCGCTTCTTTGAAAGTCTTTGGGTCATCCTTAATACTATAACAATAAGAGTATTGAAGCCCAAGTTCATTTCTTGAACCTTCCACCAAATACAATTGGAATTCGGGACCGAAATTTTTGGCAATTCGACCTCTTTGGCTTCTCCGGACCTGCTGTGTTTCTGGACTTGAAACACCATCCAAACTTTCTGGATTTTGCACTTTATTGGTGCTAGGAAACAGTTCCTTAGGCCTTTGCATTGATGAAAATCGCATCTCATCAAAAATCGCATCACGCGACTCGATTACGGTGTTAATCGACACCGAATCATTAGGCTCGATAACGTAGAACCTATAAGCCTTGGAATTTTCTGCATATCCAATGAATATACAATCAATTCCACGTTCACCCAAAGCTTTCCTTTTGGGTTCGGGTAGTTTTACAACAGCCCGACAACCCCAAATTCGAAAATAATTCAAATTCGGAGTTTTCTTGAACCAAAGTTCATATGGGGTTCTTTTGTTCCTTTTATTTGGAACTCTGTTCAAAACATAACAGGACGTTAACATGGCCTCTCCCCAAAATCCCTCACTCAATCCCGAGTAAGAAAGCATCGAGTTTACCATTTCCTTTAAAACTCGATTTTTACGTTCGGAAACCCCGTTTTGTTGAGGTGTGTATGGTGCCGTTGTCTCATGGATGATACCAACTAATTGGAAATATTGGGGATCCATATATTCCCCTCCCCTATCAGTTCTAAGACATTTAATCGAATTACCCAATTGTAGTTCGACTTCGGTTTTGTAAATTTTAAACTTTTCTAAGGCTTCATCTTTTGCATGCAAAAGATATACATAACAAAACCGAGTATTGTCGTCAATAAAAGTGACAACATACTTTTTATTTCCCAAGGAAGGAGTGGAGTGGAAATCACACAGATCACTGTGTACAAGCTCCAAAACATCCGTATTCCGTTTAACGTTCGAAAAAGGTTGTTTTGTAACTTTTGTGAGCATGCAAGTTTGGCACCTCTCCGCATTAATGTCAAAGGCTGAAATTAATCCATCTTTTGACATTTCATGCATCCTTCTAAAATTCACATGCCCCAATCTAGCATGCCATAACATTGAATCAACAATTTTAGAAGAAGACGATGACGATATAAAAGCAGAATTTTCAGAACATAAAATTTTATTAGCCACATTTAAGTGAAACATGCGATCACACAAATAACCAAAACCAATAAAATGGCCACCTCGAGATAGGATAAACCTATTCGATTCAAATACTTGTTTAAATCCAAGATTATCCAAACAACTACCACTTACTAAGTTCTTACGAATTCTAGGCACAAACAAAACATCAAACAATTTAAGTGTATTTCCAGAAGAAAATTCTAAATTAACTACTCCAACTCTACAAACTTGTGCACTCGACTCGTTTCCCATATTCAGCACCGAACCGTCTTCAAACGGTGTCAATTTCTCGAACCACCGACGATCCTTGCAAATATGGCTTGTCGCTCCCGAGTCGATCCACCATGCACAATCATCATCCTGCACATAAAATGACTCAGGTATGAGTGAAACATAATTCTGGACAAAATTATCAAAGTTAGTCAAAAACTGACCTCCTTTCACTTGATCCCGATCATTAGACCCCGATCCACTTCCACTCGAACCAACACCATTATTGTTCAATTTCACTCGGCAATCACGTTTGTGATGACCCACCTTGTTGCATCTCCAACACACCAAATCCTTTTTCCTTTTAACGGATTTGTTGGGTCCATCAAACTTACGTTTCTTGCCTTTTCCGTTATTGTTGGAGTTGGTTTTCTTCTCCTCCACCATGTGGACAGAGGGCTGTCCAGATTCAATTTTCCCCTTGGATTTGCCATTTTCTTGCACCCGAAGAGATTCTTCGATGCACAAATGACTCCCAAGTTGAACTAATGACAATTCCTCTTTTTGATGTTTCAAGTTATGCTTAAAATCTTTCCAAGAAGGTGGCAGTTTGTCAATCACACTCGACACAACAATAGATTCATCCATATGCATGTTGTGGAGTGTAAATTGACCCAAGATACGAAGGATTTCATTATATTGTTCCATTACGGGCCTCGAGTCCACCATTTTATAACTGTTAAAATCGCTAACCAAGAACTTCTTACTAGAAGAATCTTCAACGATGTACTTGGACTCGAGGGAATCCCATAATTCCTTCGCACTTGCCACGTTTTGGTAGATATCAAAAAGGGAATCGTACCGTTTAAGATGTGTCCTCTGCAGATATAGTCATAATTCTCCCACTTGCTCCTTCTCCTTGTGTACTCCAGCGTCTCATCCTCCATTACTTCTGGCATGGGTGTACTCAGCACATACACTACCTTCAGAACAGTCAGCAGAAAGTGCATCTTTTTCTGCCAACGTCTGAAGTCAGTGCCTTCAACCTTCTCCAGCTTTCCAAACTTTGAGGTCATCTCTTTCACAGAATCGGCCATGATCGACATGTCGAGATACCAATTCGACTGTTAGGGATCGGGGGAAAACTTGTCAATTAGTTGACCGGATTTCTTGAGAATCGTGTAAGTCACTTTCCGAATTGGTATTTCGACCCTATGCCTGGGTTGCACGAAATCCAATATGGGATAAGACTCAAGAACACTCACGTTTTTAGGCACAAAAACAAGAGCAAATTTGCTGGAGAGTATATATGATTGTTTAAAATCGTTAGTCTAAAACATAAGTATATACGGTATATATACTAGTCCCATTCGTAAAATAGGAAATAACGGAAAATGGCAATGATTGTAAATCACTATCAATTATAGTCGATTACAATCAATTTAGCTAAAAATGGCAATGATTGTAAATCAATATCATTATAGTCGATTACAATCAATTTAGCTAAAATTAAGGGCAGAAAATAACTGACCATTAAATGTTCAGTAAATGCAGATTTAGTCCAAAAATAGACACCAAGAGCTTCTGGTCCAGAGACGCCCATCAGAGGCTCTGCCGTGCCAAAGAGGCTCAGAGGCTCTGATGTGCCTTAAGAGGCTCTGACGTGCCAAAGAGGCTCAGAGGCTCTGCCGTTCCTTAAGAGGCTATGTCGTGCCAACGAGGCTCAGAGGCTCTGACGTGCCTTCAGAGGCTCTGACATGCCTTCAGAGGCTCTGCCACTTGGATTACCGCTAGGGGCGTTGCCCCTTGACCCCCCGCCATTTCATCGTGTCCGGGATCAAACTCGTCTTATAACAAATGTGCACTCTGCACCACCTAACTTGTATTAGATCATAGTTTGAAACCCATTAGTACTCGTGTTATAACCAATTACACTTAAATGCCTGGTGACACTAAAATCACCAACAGGCAATAGTATACATTTTTAGGGATAAAAGAATCCATTAGGTCAGAATTACCTATTTCAGGCGAGAGTTATGATTTTGCCATTGATTCATCTAAACAAGCTTCTAGGTTAAATTTACCTATTTCCAGTGACAGTGAGCATTCAATTGATCATACATTAATGGAGGATGTTGCTGGTAATGTGTATTTTAGTCTTTTTTTATTGATTTTGTTTGTTATTTTATTTGATTGTTTTGATTTTAATTTATTAGGTTCATTGTTGTAATTGTTGTTTTTTACTTTTGTTTATTTGAAATCAAATCATGTGTTCTTTAGTTAGAGGTTAATAGATTTTAAAATTTTGCCTTATGATCACATATGATTATGTTCTTCATATGACAGAGAACCAGTTGATGTTGTTTGTTAGTTATGATTTTATAAATTTTGCATGTATGATCACATATGATTATGTTCTTCATATAACAGAGAACCAGTTGATATTGTTAGCAAGAGTTATGATTTTTACATCTTCCATGTATGATCACATATGATTTTGTTCTTCATATGACAGATAACCAATTTATGTTGTTTGTGATTAATGATTTTTACATTTTCCATGTCTGATCACATATGATTATGTTCTTCATATGACATAGAATTTATCTTTTATGTAGTCTCTGAGACTGAGATGTTGGGCAAAATTGGAACCTTGAATGTATCAAAGAAGGATAAATATAGTGCATCAATAAATGTTATACCAAATGTCCAAGAAGGAGTTAAACCGGTAAGCGCTTAATTGGTGCCGGTGAGAGAGCTATAAAAAAAAGCTTGACACAAGAGGAAGTGTAGAGGGTGCGGTGAACTTACAAACCACGAATCTCGCAATTGTCCAACAATGAAAGAAATTAACGAGTAGATTGGTTATTTTACTCGTATTATTGATTAAACATGATTTAGACAATTTAAACGTTTGTTTTGGTTATTGTTTGCTTTAAATAATATTTGCTTTACGTTATCTACAATTTTAAGTTTAAGGTTATGTTAGGATCAGTATGTAAAATCGTTGGAAGTTGTATAAAACATATTAAAAAAGAAAGACCTCCAAAATCACATATGATTTTATATACTAAAAGTTGGTTATAATGCATGAGTATTATGCATCTTAACAAAATCATATGTGATTATATATGGGCTGGAATTATATTCTAAATCACATATGATTAACAACTAAGGTTTTTTTTTAAACCTCTTAATGACTCTTAAGTCTGAATCGTTCAGACCTTTTTACACACCACCTCTTATTAATCATAACTAAAATAAGACTTCAGACTTTAGACCTCTTAAAAAACAAACGACACCGAAGTGAAATGTAATTCTATTCTAAATCATAGTTGTAAGACAATGTTACAGTCCTTCTAAATCACATATGATTTACTAAGTGATACTAAAAAAATTCATCATATAATATAAGATTGTAAAACAATATAACTGTCCTTATAGATCACATATGATTTACTAAGAGATATCAGATTGTTAAACAATATAACCCTCCTTATAGATCACATATGATTAATAACTAAGTGATATGAAAATGTTTTATCATAAATGATCAAATTGATTAACTAAGTCATATTACTAGCAACATTCCAAATAAAACAAGATCACATATGTGACATATTCATACTAAAAATATCCCAAACAAACATCAGGATACACATATATCATTCATTTTTCAAAAGCATTGAACAAAATACTATAGTATCAACACAAGTTTTCCAACACAAACTAAACCTCCCAAACGTTATACTATCAACTAACACCTACGCCAACCGTTCTTCCTTTCTTTTCGCTGCCTCTTGAATCAACTTCTTTATAGGACACATCGGTGCTCCAATCATGTCTCTTACTGATTCTTCATTTGTTGTTATTGTCTCTTTTGCTGTCTTGATTATCATGTTTTCTTCATCAAAGTTCAATGCTACATACAGTCCTAGGTTGGATGGTATTCCATCCAACTTCATTCCAATCATCCCACCAAAACCCATTTCCCTAACACATGTTTGTTGTGCATCTTAAAGTGACCTAATAACATTGAACAGTGGGTACGGTGTTGTCCTCAACCGTATACTTTTGGCTTGTGTTGGCTGTTTCTTCTTTATCAACTTTCTCCTTTTTCCTTGTTTTTCATTTTCCTTTCCTTCAACTGTCTTTTCTCTTTTTCTTTTTGCTATCGATGAAGATCCTGTCCAAATTGGAATACAGTTAGTACATAAGAAATGGTAAATCATATATGATTTACATATCACAAATTGCAATATAGATGTCTCAAGTCATCAAAATGTTCTAATTGCATTCTAATCATATATGATTTATTTCTGTAAATTGAAAATACATATTGTAACAACAATATTCAACTAAATCACATATGATTCAACCATATGAACTTAACTTTGTTATATTTACTAATTGTTTTGAAAATGTTTGGTCAAACAATATAACAATCATTCTAAATCACATATGACTAACAACTAAGTGATATGAAAATGCTTCATCATAAATTTCATCATATAATATCAGATTGTAAAATAATATAATTGTGACATCAAATTGTTAAACAATATAACAGTTCTTATAGATCACATATGATTTACTAAGTGATATCAGATTGTTTTTTAATCACATATGATTTACTAGGTGTTCCTAACAACATTTCATCATATACTATCAGATTGTAAAACAACTAAGTGACATCAGATTGTTAAACAATATAACAGTTCTTATAAATCACATATGATTTACTAAGATATATGTTTCTTAATCACATATGATTTATGTAACACCCTAAAAATCAAGGGAATTTAAAATTCGAAAATTCGACAATATGGTGACTATAAACTGAGCGAAACCTGGATTAAACCATCACCTGCCAAAATGATCCCAAAGTATCAACCCGAAAACGGGGAATGTAACTTAATGTTTACAACTCAAATAATGAAGCATAAATGTACGACAACCAAATAATCTAAACGATTCTATTAGATTACAGTCGGGTGTCGCTATTCTTCCACAAATAGGTAACTATCGACCCCTTTACTCTGGTCTCTACATCTCCCAAAAGGACCGTTCTCAACTACTCGATTTGCCTCTCATTCCCGAATGTCCCCGCCACTAGGACGCCCTGCCATACACGATGACCACAGAAACAAGTGTTAGGCTAGAGCCTAGTGAGAATGTATAACCTTAAATAATAATGAAATAGAATTGCAACACAAGAACATTGCATTTTCATTGTTCTCAACCAGTCTGCTTCACCTATCAGTAAACATGAAATTCCATAAAAGTCTCGTAATTATATATATATATAAATCATATATACAAGCCCACAAGCTTGGTGGCATTAATCCCAACCAGATCTTTAGCTAATTTGGGCACTCAACCCAAACTGGGTCTTTAGTCTATTCGAGACCTCAACCCAAACCGGGTCTTTAGTCTATTAATGACATCAACCCAAACCGAGTCTTTAGCCTATTGATGACGTCAACCCAAACCGGGTCTTTAGTCTATTTATGACCTCAACCCAAACCGGGTCTTTAGCCTATTGATGACGTCAACCCAAACCGGATCTTTAGTCTATTTATGACCTCAACCCAAACCGGGTCTTTAGCCTATTGACGACGTCAACCCAAACTGGGTCTTTAGTCTATTTATGACCTCAACCCAAACCGGGTCTTTAGTCTATTTGTGCAATCATCTCAACTCGAGGCTATAAACCAACATCAAACTCCCAACATAACCAAATATATGACTTACTAGTTTTATACCACTCATACCACATATTATAGTCAAGTATTTTCTCTAATACTTTTCATTTGAAACCTCACCCAAAAAGGGATTTTAGGTTAACTTCATATAATCAAATCAATAGATAAGAATGGTGCATATAAATATTAGCACATTAATAGGTATGTATAAAGGTAGAAGAGTCAAGAAACACACTCACCTTGTTGATTTCTTACAACAATCAAAACCCTAGGAGAGGAGATGGAAAGGTGAGATATTGAGAGTTGCTATAGCTAGGATCTTGACCAAAATCACCTAGAGATGCATTTAAGACTCCATTAATGAACATTGAAGATCATTAAATGAAGTGGGTGGAAAGTAGGGTAAGATCTCTTACCAAGAACGCAAGAGAAAACTTCCAAATCGGCTTCCAAAATCAGTCCCAAATGGTGAAATCCTGTAAATGGGGTTTTTATACCCTAATTGCTCGCCGGCGACTATGACCGGGCGACAATGCCCTGGTCATAGTCGCTGGGCATTGTTGCCTCCCAGCTCCCCCTTCTGTCGGATTTCCAGAAACTCACCCACCACCAGCGACATTGACCCGCGACTATGCCCTGGTGGCATAGTCGCCGGGCATAGTCGCCCAAGGCTTCCATGCCTCCATTTCGACCCGAAACGACTTGATTCACAAGCAAGGAACGTATAATCAAGTCCAAATAATCAAACCAAGTAACATGACAACATAGCAAGGTCAAACGTCACTCCCAAGAATTTTTGAAATAGAAAAATTCACCCGAAACTACGGCTGTTACAATCCTCCCCAAATTGGGAATGATGTCGTCCCCGAAATCCTAATTATACGAACAAATGAGGATATCGTCGCTTCATGTCCTCTTTCGCTTCCCAAGTCACATTCGCTCCGCGATGGTGTTTCCATTGAACCTTCACCATGGTGACTTCTTTATTCCGGAGCTTCTTAGTCTCTCTCTCTAGAATGGCGTCAGGCTCCTCAACACAACAGTTGTCTTCCACCCGAATCTCGGATAACGGTATAACGTTCTCTTCCTCCGCTAAGCACTTTCGCAAGTAACACACATGAAACGTAGGGTGGATTCCGTCCATATCCGGCGGTAAATCTAGCTTATAAGCTTGAAGTCCAATGCACTCGAGAATAGCAAACGACCCGATGAAACGGGGACTTAGCTTCCCTCGCTTTCCAAACCGTATCAAACCCTTCCAAGGGGACACCTTCAACATCACTCGGTCTCCCACTTGGAACTCCACCGGTCGTCTCTTCTTATCGGCATAACTTTCTGACGGTCTTGCGCCACCTTCAAGCGCTCTCGGATGGCTTTGACTTTGTCGGCCGTATCTTGCACAATTTCCGGACCGGAAAATTGCTTCTCCCCCGCCTCTAGCCAACACACGGGGGTTCTACACTTCCGTCCATACAAAGCTTCGAATGACACCATCCCGAGACTGGAGTGATAACTATTGTTGTAAGCAAACTCTACCAGAGGTAGATGGGTATCCCAACTACCGCCAAAATCGATCACACAAGATCTGAGCATGTCCTCCAACGTCTGAATTGTTCTTTCACTCTGTCCGTCGGTCTGTGGGTGGTACGCCGTACTCAGGTTCACTCGAGTACCCAACTCTTGGTGTAAGGCTCCCCAAAATCTGGATGTAAACCGGCTATCGCGATCGGAAACTATAGACAAAGGTATACCATGTCTAGAGACCACTTCGTCTATATACAACTTTGCCAACCTATCCATCGGCAAAGTCTCCCGCATTGCTAGAAAATGCGCACTCTTTGTCAATCGTTCAACAATCATCCAAATCGTGTCGTTTCCCTTCAATGTCTTTGGTAGCTTGGTCACGAAGTCCATAGTAATCTTGTCCCACTTCCACTCGGGTATTTCTAACGATTGAAGGCTCCCATACGGTCGTTGGTGCTCGACCTTCACTTGCGAACAAGTCACACACCGCTCCACATAATGTGCCACGTCCAACTTCATAACCGGCCACCAATAATGTAGTTTTAAGTCTCTATACATTTTTGTGCTTCCCGGGTGGATGGAGTATCTAGATTTATGCCCGTCCTCTAAAAGTAGCTCCCAGTTTCATCCAATCTTCGGCACCCAAACGCGCCCGTTAAAACATTTGATTCCCCGGCTATCCTCGGTCAAAAGTAATCGTTGTTTGGTCATCACCTCATCTTTGAGATTTTCTTCCAACAAGGCCTCGTTTTGTGACGCTTTGATTTTCTCCATAAGACTTGACACCAACTCAATCCTTGTAAGTTTGGCTCGGAGCTTTCCACTATATTCCTTCCGGCTCAACGCATCGGTCACTACATTAGCTTTACCCGGGTGGTAAAGCAATTCGCAATCGTAGTCCTTGAGTAGCTCTAGCCACCTTCGTTGCCTCATATTTAGCTCTTTTTGGTCAAAGACATACTTCAAACTCTTGTGGTCCGTAAACAAGGTACACTTCGTACCATAGAGATAATGTCGCCATAACTTTAATGCGAACACTACTGCCGCCAAATCCAAATCATGAGTGGGGTAGTTCTTCTCGTGCACCTTCAATTGTCTGGATGCGTACGCGATCACCCTTCCTCTTTGCATGAGCACACATCCAAGTCCCATTTTAGACGCATCGCTATAGACCACAAAATCTTCCGATCCCTCAGACAAGGATAAGATCGGAGTCTCGCATAACTTTCTTTGCAATGCCCTAAATGCCCTCTCCTGTTCTTCGGTCCACACAAATTTTACATTCTTCTTGGTCAACAACATCAACGAAGAAGCAATCTTGGGGAAGTCTTGTATAAACCTTCGGTAATAACCTGCTAGTCCCAAAAAGCTTCTGATTTCGGAGGGACTCTTAGGAGGTTCCCAATTTATCATGGCCTCTATTTTCGCGGGGTCTACCTTCACTCCGTCCTTCGAGACCACGTGTCCCAAAAAATGTACTTCTTTAAACCAAAAATCACACTCGGAGAATTTTGCGTAAAGCTTCTCCCTCCTCAAGACCTCTAACACGTCGCGAAGATGTTTCACATGCTCAGCTTCATCCTTGGACTAAACCAATATGTCATCAATAAACACGATGACCGACCTATCAAGAAACGGTCGACACACGCGGTTTATCAAGTCCATGAACACCGTCGGGGTGTTCGTCAAACCAAAAGGCATCACCAAGAACTCGTAATTCCCATAGCGTGTCCTAAACGTGGTCTTCGGAATGTCATCCTCCTTGAATTTTACTTGATGGTAGGCCGAACGAAGGTCGATTTTAGAAAAGCATCCCGCTCCTTGAAGTTGGTCGAATAAATCGTCGATTCTAGGGAGTGGATAGTTATTTTTCACCGTCACTTTATTCAACTCCCTATAATCTATGCACATACGCATCGTGCCATCCTTCTTCTTTACGAACAAGAACGGTGCTCCCCACGGTGACGATCTCGGCCTTACGAATCCCTTCTCTAGAAGATCTTGAAGTTGACCCATCATTTCCTTCATTTAAGATGGAGCCAACCGGTACGGGGCTCTAGCTATCGGGGCCGCTCCCGGTGTTAGGTCGATCTTGAACTCCACTTGGAGATCGGGCGACAAACCAGGTAAATCGTCCGGAAATACGTCAGGGAATTCTCTTACTTCCTCCACGTCTTCAAGCTTTCTCTTCTCAAGTTTGGCATCTATAACATATGCCAAAAAGGATGGACATCCTTTTGATAAGCACTTCCGTGCTTTTATCATGTTAATGATTGCCACCTCGCCCTTTCACCTTTCACCAAACACGGTTACCGACTCACCATTAGAGGTCAGAATTCGAATCAGCTTCTTTGCACAAAGAATTTCGGCATGGTTATCCGCTAACCAATCCATCCCAATAACGACATCAAAACCCCCGATGACCATCGGTATTAGATCGACCGGAAAATCCTTTCCTTCAATCTCCAACTTACAACCCTTAAGAACATCCCGAACCACGACTTGGTCGCCGTCCACTAATTCTACCACTAGAGCATCTTCTAAACTACTAGTGGGCACATATAACTTTTGACAGAACGAAATCGATATGAACGAAAAACTTGCGCTGGAATCAAACAATATACGAGTAGGTACGGAGTTTAGAAGAAACGTACCCGACACTTCATCAGTTGAAACCTTCGCCTCTTCGGTGGTCATTTGAAACGCTCTTCCCGTTGCTCTAGGAGGATCGCCCTTCTTCGCTCCACTTTCCCCTATCTTCAACTTCAGACACTCATTCCGGATATGACCCGGTTCCTTGCATTCAAAGCACGTGATCCCTCTGGCCGGACAATCACGACGATCATGACCCGACTTACCACACTTGAAGCAATTTGACCCGCCCGAGGTGCACGGGCCAAAATGCTTGCTCCGACACTTAGAGCACCATCTAGCTTCGCGTCTAACTTCGTTCCCACGGTAATTGTTGTTGAAAGGTTTTGTCTTCCTTGAAGGTGCGGAATTTCCTTCCCACCTTCTTTTCTCAACCGGTCCACTCATCTCTATTTTGCTCGAGCCATAGGAGTCTTCCACCAAATGAGCCTCTTCGATTGCTTCACAAAGGGTAGAGGCTTTAGACACTCGAACTAGGTTCTTCATCTCGCTTGACAACCCTTTGGTGTAGGCCTTGATCTTTTCCTTCTCGGTCGGAACCAGATGTCCCACTAAGCCGAGTTTATCCATGAACTGGCGATTATACTCTTTCAAAGACGAGCTCCCCTGTCTCAAACTCCTGAACTCTTCCTCTATGCGGTCCAAGGCCCGCTCGTTGCAAAACTCTTCCATCAATTTCTGCTTGAAGGTTGACCAACTCAATTTGGCCAAGATCGTAGCTTCCACGGAGGAGGAGTAAACATTCCACCACGTTAGGGCTGCCCCTCTCAACATCTGTGAACCAAACGTTGCCTTTTGGTTTTCTCCGCACTCTCTTGATCTGAACGCTTGCTCCATCTCCCGGATCCAATTCATGCATACAATTGGATCGTCTGTACCCTTGAACTCTGGCGGTCGGCACCCAAGAAACGCCTTGAAAGTGAAAGTCTTAGACACTTGCCTCGCTTCTGGAGTTGGGGTCTCATTAGTGGGGATTACAGGTCCCGTGCCACCAAATCCTGCCACCACAGCGTTTTCTACTACTGCTTCATGCCTGCTGTTAGGTCTGATTTTATAGTAATCATTGTATTTATAGGGCTTGGTCATATACTATGTTTAGTGTCTAATACTGTGTAGTATTGACCAAGGGTATTTAAATCCCTTTGGTCTTGTTCCTTTGTAAGAACTTTCACGCTCACATGACTGAATTTCTACTTTGCGCATCCTTGCTCTCTCTCTACTTTCTCTCTCTAAAGATTCATAGATCTTGGACTCTCAATTGGTATCAGAGCCATCTGAATCATGAGAGGATTGAGATTTTGTGTTTTTGAATATGAATTTGTGATTGAAATCGAAAATTTGATCGATTTTCTTGAAAAATTCAAGAAAATCTCGTTTTCTTGATTTCTCATCAAATTTGGATGTGTTTGTGATCGAATTGTGTTGTTTTTGGATTATTTAGATTCGTTTTTGATAATCGATCACATTTGTTTCAGGTTGTTTTACAAGAAAAACAATTTTAGATCATCGATTTTGAGTTTTAAAAGTTTTTTGGAAAACTCGTTCTTGAGTACTGTTTCATTCTCAAATTTGTGATTTAGTGGTTTTTAATCAAATTTGTTGTTTGAAAGTTGTTAAACAGCTGTTTTCGATCATATATGTGTGTTTTAGTTTGTTTAATTAAAAGGTTTTAATCGATTCTTGCATGTTTTTAATTGATTTACACTGTTTGCGCAAAATCTAAAGTTTGCGCAAGTTCTTAGTTGGATTTGCGTGTTCTACTAATTTTGTTCCTTTGTTTCAGGTTTTCGCATCGTGTTATATACGCAAAGTTAGTTTTGCGTATCCTGTAGCTTCCGAGAAATAAGGTTCTCGTATACTGCATCTTTCGCAAAGTTCCATTTTCGGATAATTCCGAATACGCAAAGTCAAGTTTGCGTATCCTCTTTAGTACGCAAAGTCAAGTTTGCGTATCCTCCTTAGTACGAAAAGTCAAGTTTGCGTATCCTCCTTAGTTCGCAATGAACGGTTTGCGTATCTGCCTACGTGCACAAAGTCTAGATTGCGTCTTCTTCTTGATACGCAAAGTTCATCTTTGCGCAAGCTTGGCACTTAGAAATTTTTCTGAATTTTTGAAATGGATTCTGCAAAGTTTGCCTTACAAGCTAAGATCTACTCAAGCGATCTGATGATGTCTTTGGGATCTGAAACTCGTCCTCCAGTTCTTGTCGATGAAAATGAATTCACTCAATGGCAAGATCGATTTCTGAACTTCATAGAGCGCCAAGTCAATGGAGAGAACATGATGAAGTCTCTAACCGAAGGATCATTCATAAAGCCTAATAAAGAGACTCCTCCAACACCTGAAGAGGCTTTACGAATGAAAGTTGATCGAGAGCTGAGAGCTAATCTGATGCTAGCTTTACCAAACTCTGTCTACAACCGGGTTGATCAGTGCAAGGACTATCCAAATCTGTTGTGGGCAAAATTGGAATAAATCATGCTTGGTTCTTCTGTCGCAACTCAGCTCCGACATACTAGATTCATGAACAACTTTGAGGAGTTCAAGACCAAATATAGCGAGTCTATAAAGAGTGTTTTCGACAGATTCTGTGCAGTACTGAATGATCTCCGAAAGATAAATGTGATCAAGACAGAGCTTGAGACGAATCTGAAATTCCTTAATGCTCTTCAGCCTGAGTGGAATAAAACTTGTCATAGACTGAGGAATGATAGAGAAGAAGGCAAAACTTGAGAAAAAGAAGAAATCGGTAGACCCGGTGGCACTTCTCACGAAGCAATTGACTGAACAAGCGTTGTCTGATAACGCTTACACCGGATCAACTGAAGATGATGGTGAGGCTTTGCAGAAAGCGATGATCCTTCTCTCCCAGCATTACCAGAGAAAATTCCAACCAAAGTCGGGTTCCAACTCTTCTCGCTTCACTTCCGGTCCTAAAGTCAAAGTACCCGAGCCAAAGACTGTTGCTTGCTACAACTGCGGAAAGCCGGGTCACATGTCAAAGGAGTGTAGAGCAAAGGTGGTTAGGGATTCGACATACTACAAAAAGAAAATGGAATTGGCTGAAAAAAGAGAGAACGAAACTGCTCTGCTGGTCGAGGAAGAATTCTGGCTGGATCACTCTGACGACGAAGCTTCAAACGTCGAGATCGCTCAGATGTGCTTGGTTGGAGATGACCAGTCAGACGATTCTGATACAGATGAGGATGAGGTATATTCTGAATTTGACTATAATTTCTTTACCTCTCAGATGAATATCATAATTAATGCTTTGTCTGATTTACGTTCAAAGAATTTATCTGAAAAGAATTTAAATTCTGAAAAGTCAGATTTGATTGACAAACTAAAAATTTCCTTGAAAGATGAAAAATCTATTTTAGAAAATACTAAAGAAATCTTTCAAAAGAAATTGGATGATTTGGAAAATTCAAATAAAACTTATCTTGAATCTTTGACTACTATGACTAATTTAAAAGATGAATTTTCTGATAAAAAAAATAAGTTAGAAGAAAAGCTTTATCGAAGGAACCAATCTGAACAAACAATTTTTATGAATAAACCAAGAAGTGAAGAATCTTTAAAACAAAGGTGGGGACTTGGTTTTGACAATCCTCATTGTTTAAACAAAGTGATAAACGAAGTTCCTACTTTATATAAATACGATTATCTAACTCTTGCACACTATGCTCCTCAGTTCAAAATTCATTGGACTAGTGAAAAGGAAGTGTTAGATCTCGAAAATGAGAAAATGATAAATAATAAGAAAAATGAAATTCCTTTTGTTTATACGTATGAAAATGCCAAATATTTTCTTCAAAAATCAAGGAGAGGTAGAAGAATTTTAAATGATATATCTTGACCAAAATCACCTAGAGATGCATTTAAGACTCCATTAATGAACATTGAAGATCATTAAATGAAGTGGGTGGAAAGTAGGGCAAGATCTCTTACCAAGAACGCAGGAGAAAACTTCCAAATCGGCTTCCAAAATAAGTCCCAAATGGTGAAATCTCGTAAATGGGGTTTTTATACCCTAATTGCTCGCCGACGACTATGACCGAGCGACAATGCCCTGGTCATAGTCGCTGGGCATTGTCGCCTCCCAGCTCCCCCTTCTGCCGGATTTCCAGAAACTCACCCACCACCAGCGACATTGACCAGCGACTATGCCACCAGGGCATAGTCGCCGGGCATGGTCGCCCAAGGCTTCCATGCCTCCATTTCGACCCGAAACGACTCGATTCACAAGCAAGGAACGTATGATCAAGTCCAAATAATCAAACCAAGTAACATGACAACATAGCAAGGTCAAACGTCACTCCCAAGGATTTTTGAAATAGAAAAATTCACTCGAAACTACGGGTGTTACAACTTACTAGGTGTCCTAACAACATTTATCATATACTATCAGATTAAGATCACATATGATTAATAACTAAGTGATATTAATATAACAGTTCTTATAGATCACATATGATTTACTAAGAGATATCATATTGTTAAACAATATAACTGTCCTTATACATCACATATGATTGATTAATAACTAAGTGATATGAAAATTTTCCATCATCAAACAATATAACAGTCATAGTAAATCACATATGATTCAACTTTAACTTTTTGAATGGGATATTCATAATCTTAATCCAAATTAATTGTTATATTTAAAAAGAAACAACTCTAATCACATATGATTCAGAAAGTTTAATCCTATGTACCTTCTTCGTTCATCAAAGGTCGTGTCTCTGCTTCTTCTTCGTTTATCAAAGACTGATTTGTCTCTTCTCCTTCACCGTTTCCATCATTGTCAACTTCCATAGGCATCTCCTTTGAGTTTTGGAACCTTCAATCTTCGATTTTCTTTTTATTCTATTACTTTTTCGACGTTCTTCAACAAAAACTTCATCAGGAACCTTTTCAATACATTTAAAACCCTAAAATCAAATATGCAATAAAATCTCAAACCTGTCGAATCCATTGAATGTGCTATCGGAATGTTCTTTGTTTTCAGATTCTCGACCTCGTTTGAACTGAGTGTGAGTATTGATCTTCAAAGATTTCCCGATTTCAGGTTGAAGGTTTTGAAACTTTTTAGGAGCGATTGTATTTCCTGGGTTTTTTTTTGTTAATGATTCTCTTTCTCCTTTTTGGTAGGGATGATGATCCCATAAGGAAATAAGGATATCACGTATCTTGTTTCAGAGTGAATTTTCCAATTTTGCCCATAAATTTCATTTATCCCATGTCCATCTCATTTATTTTGTTTATTATTTATTTTATTTTTAATTTTTTGTCATCTTCTAATAACAACCATTGATCTAATAAAAGAATGGCTAAGATGCATCCCTTTATTTTTCTTAATTAGGTCCCCTCCTCGTATGAACCCGCCTCTCTCTCTCTCTCTCTCTCTCTCTCTATATATATATATATATATATATAGGGGGCCATTCAAGGGAGAACTCGTTTATTTGTGGTAACCGTGAGATCCAATCTTAACCATAAATTAGAGGATAAATTAGAAAAATAATAATTTTGGTAATTTTAATTAAAGAACATGTTAGGTATTTTAGAAAACTTCTTTCTTGTCTCTCCGGTGCACATTATTCCAACAAACATTATTTCGGTGACCACATAATGCACAATGTGATACCTTTTGTAAACATCGAAAATAACGAAAATAAATAAAAATGTTGTGATACTTACTGTGATATAAAATAAGAAATGTTGTGATACCTACTATGATACAAAATACACTATGATACCTACTGTGATACAAAATACATTGTGATACACGTAGATGCACAATGTTAAAAGAAGATATACTATTGTGATATATTGTGATCCACTGTTTAAAACCCGTAATCACATTGTGATCCACCAAGATCTAAACAAAAAAACGAATATCATAGAAGGATAAAATTTTCAAATTATGAAAACAAAGTAAGGATACAAATCTCAAATTATGAAAACCAAGTAAGGATAAAAATAGTATGAGTTTCTTCGGGATCGATGTTTCACTATCTAGTTTCTTCGAGATTGATCCAGGTTTTTGATGCATCGTATGGGTTTCTTCGAGATCAATCTGGGTTTTTGGTGCATCGTCTCGGTTTCTTTGAGATCGGTCCGGATTTTCGGTGCATGGTCTAGGTTTCTTCGAGATAGATTCGGATTTTTGGTGCATCGTCTGCCGTCTAGATTCTTTGAGATCGATCTGGGTTTTGGTGGCACCATTTCAAAAATCAAAAATCGATGGTCGTCGTCGATGTTTTCTGGAGGATGAGAGAAAATTCCATTGATGGTTGGGAAAAATCCACCGTAAACCGTTCGATAAAACCAAAGAATTAGGAACAATAATGATGGCATGATGGTAGCTGCTTCTTAGAGAATTTTCCAGTCACGTTGTAAACAACTTGTTAATCACATTGGCTTCTATTTAGGGTTGATTTTTGGTTTAATGAGATAAAAATGGAATTTCTTGTTATTTTGGTTAAGGATTTGAATTAATTCAAAAAAGGGGATGCATGAATTCAAAAGTAGATTATGATGAGTTGATATATATAAATTATAAAATTACAAATATACCCTTTATTATTAATTAGGAAAGTAAATTAATTATAAAAAATGATTGACTCATATTGGATCTCACAGTTATCACAAACTATTTAGTTCTCATTTGATTAGGCCCATATATATATATACATATATATATATATATATATACATATATATATATATATATATATATATATTACAAATCAAATACAAACCCTTGAAATGTACAAACTAATTTTAACCCTTGATCTACCCTTTTTTTCTTTTTGTTTTAAATAACCAAAAAGGTAGTAATGTAATTAGATTATTTAATTTTAACAAATATCTTAATAGTTTGTTATAGATAATTATTCCCTTGATTATATCATCCCTAATTTTTAGCTAAATTTGTAACAACAATCTAATCCTCCCTGATTTTTAGGTAAATTTTTACAAGTATCTATTTACATATGAAATATAACACAAAATGCACATATGCAATCTATTATATGCATATATGAAATTCCATATAAATTTCATCGTTGCATCGATATACATGAAATATAACACCAAATGCACATATGCAATCTATTATATGCACAAATGAAATTCCACATAAGTCTCTTCAATCCACCCATACACATGAAATATAACACCAAATGCACATAAATTCCACTTTAGACAATTACTCATTCACATATGAAGTTTACCTCCAAATGCATATATGCAATCTATTATGTGCATATATATACGATCTTGCTGTTGATGATGAAATAGAGATATTTCCGGTCAAGATTAAATTTCCATATTTTCACCTTTTTGTTTATTCCCTAATTTTCCATCCCCTTGCTATCTCAATTTATAAATAAGGTATGCATAGTTTTAATAATATCAATTTTGGCCCATCCTTTATCTTAGCCGTTGAAATAATAAATGAAGGACTATATATATCTTAGCCGTTGAAATAATAAATGAAGGACTATATATAGGTTTGTATTTGATTGACTCTCTCTCTCTCTCTCTCTCTATATATATATATATATATATATATATATATATATATATATATATATATATATATATATAGGTTCAGGTTCAGGGAAAACCTCAAAAAAAAAAAAACTGAGGAACACTCTGTAGCCCTTCATTTGGACGTGATACAAGTAATTTGTAACATGCACACGTGCATAAAAAAGCAAAAAAAAAACCACTTAATTACTTATATCAAGGGTGCATACCGTCCAGATCAAGGGCTACAAGAGTGTTCTTCAATTTTCCATTATATATATATATATATATATATAGAGAGAGAGAGAGAGAGAGAGAGAGAGGAAGGTTCAACGCTAACTATTTAAGAGAATAAGAAAACAACAAATAATGTACAAAATCATAAGTGATTTTATATTAACCAACAAAAACGGGATGCAGGCAACTTTGGCCGCGACTTAAGTCGTGAGGCAAAGTCGCGTGAATCATATATGATTTTATACGTGAATCATATAAGATTTTGTATGTACTCGACTGTTATCGTGTTTTCTTAAATAAACATTGTTCTCGTATGAACCCACCTCTATCTTTATTTCTCTCTCCCTCCCTCCCTCCCTCTCTCTCTCTCTCTCTATATATATATATATATATATATATATATATATAGAACAAGAGGAACAAAGAAGAGGAAGGAAGACTAAAAATGCCTTCACCTTTTTACTTGTGGTGTATGGTGCCTAATTTCTACGTAGCATACATCCATATATATGTATGTATATCTATACATATAATAAATAAGTAACTAGCATGCCATGTGTCATCTTCTGGTAAGTCGACTTCAGTATTTTCCCACCTTAACATACATCTGGACGTAATTTACATTATAAGTTCAATTAGCACACCCACATTCATTCCTCCTTAAATCTCTCATTAATTCAAATTTTTTTAATTTATACCTTACATTTACTACCCTTATAATTAGGTATGTAGTTTACTTTTAATTTCTTACTTTTTTATTTTTCATTTTAGACTCTTATCATATAAACATAAATAATGTATATGAACTAAAATGCATTAAAAAACATTTATATTTTTTACAAATTATACCATTGTAATCGCTTCATCAATACCTTCGAAATGAGCCCAATATTAAATATTTTTGGATTTAATTATATTATTAAATATCATAAATATATACGAATTAATGTGTCGTGATTAGTATGTGATTTGTTGAAATTAGTATGAGATTTGATACAAATAATCACTAAATTTTTTGTGATTTTCTTTTTGCAATTTCATATCAATTTTTACTTCAAAGTCGAATTCCTTTGACGAATTACAATTCTATCAACGAAACAGCCTTAAAATTATCATAAGAGATTTAATTACTTGGAAAAAAAACATCACTTATCAACTGATTTTTGGATTATGAGTTTGAACCTTTTTTAAAAATATAAATATGCAAATATTTTAGTATATTATATTTAATTATTTATACTTTCTTAATCATGATTATATTATTTCCTCTAATTTTATTTGAACTACATGATATCAGTTATCAACAGATGGTTAGTTAATGATATTTACAAAGTCAAATTGTTATGCTTCCCGTCAATTCACTTTAAATTAATCTTTCATAATAGTTGATTTGGTTATAATTATATAAAAAAATTTGATTGATATTTTTATAAAATATAAGTATACGATTGATATAGATATTTAAGGCGTCACGCTTACCAAGTCACATCATCTTACCGGATGAATATAAAAGGACCAAAAATCTTACCACGGTTAGCGCTTACCGGGTAAATTGTACATACAATGCCGTTTTAGTGGACTAAAATCTTACCCGTTAAGTAAGTGATGTTGGATTTTACTGATAAGCGCTTAACGGGTAAGTGTTCGGGTAAACGACACCTTAATCAAGTAAGTGATATTTTTGGTAGTCAAGGCATTACTGACTCGGAAAATGATTTTTGGTGGCAAAGTAGTTGTTTTTGGAGGAGATTTCAAACAAATTATGTCGGTTATTCTCAACGCAAGTAGACAAGACATTGTTAATGCGTCGTTAAGTTCATCTTACATTTGGGAAAAATGTAAAGTCGGTTAACTAAAAACATGAGGTTAACTGTTGACAGTCAAGCTTCTAATATCGAACAAGCAATGATTTTTGCAAACTAACTTTTGGATTTAGGAGAAGACAAGGTTGGTAGTGTGAATGATGGTGAGGCAATTATCGATATACCCGATGATCTTCTCATTACCGATTTAACGGATCCTATATCTGCATTAACTGAATTTGTCTATCCTTCTATTCTTATAAATGTCAAGAATTCATCCTATTTTTAGGAAAGAGCAATACTTGCACCAAAGCATGAAGTCGTTCAAGAAATAAATGATCATTTGCTATCATTGTTTCCAGGAGATGAAAAAAAGTACCTAAGTTCATATAGTCTATGTGAATCAGAGCATCTTCACGAACAATTTGATGAAATTTTGTACTCACCTGATGTCTTAAATGGTCTTAAACTTATCGGGATTGCCAAACCATAAGATAGTACTAAAAGTCGGTGTTCTAGTTATGTTACTAAGGAATATTAACCAGAAATTTGGGTTATGTAATGGAACTAGACTACGGGTGTTATCTTTGGGAAATCGGGTTATAGAAGCAGATATCATATCTGGAAGCAGATATCATATCTGGAAGCAGATATCATATCTGGAAGCAATATTGGAAGCCGAACATTTATTCCAAGAATGTCTTTGACACCAACAGACAAAATGATTCCGTTCAAGTTTCAAAGAAGACAATTTCCAATTGCTGTATGTTTTGTCATGACCATAAATAAAAGCAATGGACAATCATTATCGAATGTTGGTTTGTTTATGAGACAACCAGTCTTCATCCATGGTCAGTTGTATGTTGCTTTATCTAGAGTAATAAGTAGGCAATGTTTAAAAATATTAATTATAGATGATGAAAGTATAATTAACAATAGAACAAAGAATGTTGTATATAAAGAAGTATATGGTAATTTATGATACGTGGTTCTTATTTATTAATATTTTGACTATGTACTTTTCCATAATTTCATTTACGTTATATTATAAATTTTGTTTTAATTTTTTTTAATATTTATTCATATTTTTTATTAAGTTTTTGCAAAACATCATTTGTGAAAACTGCCTAAAACAAGGACATTTTGTAACCAGCTGCAAAAAAAAAGATTGAAGGGAAAAAGCTTGGAAAAGTAGCATCGTACTTTTGATGATCATTCATATATCTATGATAAGTTTTCTGGCATGATTTAACTTTTTTAAGTTACCCCGTGTAATACACGGGTTCGAACCTAGTGTATATATATATATGGTCAGGTTGAGGGGAAAATCTCAAAAAAAGGGAAAACTGAGGAACACCCTGGTAGCTAGGCCTGCAAACGAATCGAACGAACACGAACAAAGGCTTGTTCACGTTCGTTCGTTTAACTTAATCGAACAAAAATTTTTAGTGTTCGTGTTCGTTCGTTTAAAAAGCGGATGTGTTCGTGTTCGTTCATATATGTTCGGTAAGATCCTAAACGAACATAACCAAACAAACGTGTTATCAAACGAACATAAAATTTTTAGACTCAAGTAACCAAAGTGCTCCCTCTAAAAATTTTGAGGTGCACCAAGCCTCCAACAAAACCATTCATTGGTCTAAAGGGGCTCAAGCCACTTGATTGTTTTAAAAAAATGTACCCTTGTAAGGGCTATATATAGAACAACTTAGAGGGAAAAGTTACTTTAATTGGCCGATGTGGGACAAAGAGATAAGGAGAAACTATCAAGTGAGCTTTGTATACGCAGTAAGCATCTGATTTGGGGATATGCTCATCCCACATCGCTTTCTTAGAGGAAAATAAGGGTAGGAAGAAAGTATATGAAGAAAGCTCTACCTCTACCAGCTTTTATGTTATCATATTGTAGTTATAAACTAAAATTTAAATAAATCTATTATAGTAATTATAACAATAATTATAATTATTATATTATAATAAATAAATCTAAATAAACGAACATGATAAACGAACGTAAACGAACATAAATGAACGAACGTTCACAAACGTAAATGAACGAGTAAGACATTTGTTCATGTTCGTTCGTTTAACTAAACGAACAACAAAATGTTCATGTTCGTTCGTTTATTAAATAAACGAACATAAACGAACTTCCCGCCGAACGGTTCACGAACGGTTCGCTGAACGTTCGGTTCGTTTACAGTCCTACTGGTAGCCTTCATCTAGACGATAAGCCCTTCATGCAAAAGATCTTCTCTTTTCTCCACCATGCAAAAGTCCACATCTTTCATGCTTTAAAGATTTGTACATTGTGCTTGGTGAATTATACAACATCCAATGAAAACTTTTATGATTTAACTTTTCAACAATTTTGTCACAACATATTTATAAGATACAAATCCAAAATGGAAAATAAACCCAAATGTTTGAAGTTTATCATTAGTTTTATCAAGTAAACTTTCCAACAGTAAGGTGGCTCACCCAAGTACGTTTCCATGTGTCTCATCAGGAAGACACTACAAATCTGCAATCATATGATTTTTCTGTTGTTGATCATCTTAAATTCAATATGTGTTGGATCTGAACATGCAATTCCTTTGTATGTTGGATGACGAATTGCGAACAGATGCATAATCATCATGCAGTTCTACTTGTTTAAAAAAAGAATGTTATTGAGCTTGATAATAATTAAACTGAATGATCCATATGGTGCGGTTAATTTATAATTTTTGTTGCATACCTGTTCTTCGGGCACATTTTCATTTATATTCCCAAGAGCATCATTTGTTGCTAAATTATTGATGATGAGTACTACGAGATTCTTGAGATTGAACAAAACCAAATAATAGTGTCGTCAACGCACTATTGGAAAGAATACCTTAAATTGTTTCGTTAGTTATCATTTTGTAATATAACTAGAAGAACGAATTTAATAAGTTAAAATAATACCAAGTATACTGTTTTGAACGAAAACATATCTTGATCCCCCTACAACAGATGAAGTGTTTTCTTCAAACAACCTCAGTCGTATATCCTCTTCAGTGTTTTCATCAAGAATGGTTTCCGACTGTGTAAATTAAAATATGGACCCATAGAAGAAGTACTAACAATGTTAGTTTTAGCAGTACTAATACTCTTAGCAGCACTAACATTGGTAGCAGTAGTATTGCTTCTAGCAGCACTATCATTGTCAGCAGTACTATTTGTGGTAGCAGTACTAACAGTTTTAGTGCTTTTAGGAATCCACATCTTGACACTCTCCTTAACAATCTTTTTCTTCATGTGGCTTTTAGATTTAATAGATTTCTTAGCCACATGGTTCCTTTCATTCTTCCTATAACCAAAGGGTTTTTGCACAGATCTTTGAAAATTCATCCTCTGGTTCATAGGATTGAAATAACAGTATTTAGCAATATGATTGAGCTTTCCACAAATAAAACAAGGTTTTGGTCTATTGATTTTACTCAGATCAGTCCCTTGTTTTTGTGCCCACTGATTATTCCAGTTTCTTTGATTACCCCTCCTTTTATCATGTTTTAGGGGCTCAGATTTAGTACAAGCACACTGTTTGCAAGGAACAGGATTCACAACTGTGGTCTGCTTGTAATGGACCTTACTAGACTTTCCCTCAGTCTTCTCTATGTCCTTAGATTTTATCCAAATCTTTCCACAACCCTCATTGGTAATAATATGATTCTCTAGAGGAATCTCACCACTCACATTGTTCTCCTTACTCTTACCAACCTCCTTCTCAGTCTTGTCCTCAACAACTACCTCATCTAAGGGATCTATCTCAGTGGCTCCCTCAGACAAGTCCTTCCTATCTTTGGTTTCTAGCAAGTCTGATGTAGGAGGGATGTAGTTGTTGTTGTATGGTGGTGGTGTGGTATTGTATCCAATTCCTCTTCTCAGCTTGTCATGAATCTGAGTTTGTAGTAAAGAGTCCATTGCTTTAGAAGCATTGGAAAACTTTTCTACATCTACCTTAACTTTGGCTAGCTCTGTTGGGAACTGAAGATGTGAACAAGTCTTTAATGCTGCTAGTTCAGAATTACTACTGCCAGAGGACTTCAAAGTTAATACTGCTGAGTATTACTACTGCTAGTCAAAGTTAGTGCTGCTTGAACAAAGTTAGTACTGCTTAGCTAGTTAGTACTGCTAGTGGTTAGTGCTGCTTAGTAGTTAATGCTGCTAAGACCAAGTTAATGCTGCTAGAAGAAATTAATGCTGCTGAGCATAGTTAGTATTGCTTTTGACTTAAAGAACCGGATGGAAAGGATGACAGCTGGAAGGAATCAAGATATTCATGGAAGGCTTGAAGATAATGATGGAAGATATACTGAAGATATTTTATTTATTGTAATTATCTTTTTATTCAGTATATGTACAGATTTGATAGAATAGTTTAAAAAGAGATTAATTCATTCATTCTAAGGTTTTAGAGAAAATCAACCTCAAGGCATAGATCCTAATTCTAGAGAAGTAGAATTCGTATTGGTGAGTTCGTTCATCAATATTGAGGTTGTGTGTTTAATCTTGTAACTTCAAGCATTCAATACAAGTTTACAAGTTGTTGATTATATACTGTTTTGGTTTACTGTTTTATTGAATATCAAAGTGTTATTCCGCAACTTCTTTGATATTAGTTTCTGAGAATTTATTCTTGTTAAGAATTCGATCCTGACAAGTGGTATCAGAGCCTATCTTCCTCAGAAACATCTATTCATTCATCATGGAAAACTTTGCAGAATCAAACAGTACTCTGGTCTCTAAGGTTCCAATGCTCAAACCCAGTGAGTTTGACATGTGGAAGATCAGAATTAGACAATTCATTCTTCTCACTGACTACTCAATGTGGGATATCATTGAGAATGGTCCTTCTGAAGCAGAAAAGATAGGACCAGATGGGAAAAGACCTCCACCAAAGACAGATGGTGAGAGAAAGATCAGACAGACAGAGATGAAGGCCTTGAGCACTCTGCTCTTGGCCATTCCCAATGAATATCAGCATCAATTTTGCAACTGCACTGATGCTCAGATTCTCTGGAATGCTCTAGAGAAAAGATTTGCTGGAACTAAAAGTATCAAAAGAAATCAAAGAGATGTTCTAAAGCAACAGTATGAGAATTTCACTTCTTCAAAGAATGAGTCTATGACTCAAACTTTTGATAGATTCAACAAGCTCATTGGTGAACTGGCTACTGTAGGAGTGAAGATGGAACAAGATGATATCAACAGAAAGTTCCTCAGATCTCTTGGGGATGAATGGACTATGTACACTGTCTCATATAGACAGAGTGACAATCTGGAAGAGAAGGAACTTGATGATCTATATAATGATCTAAGAGTTTTTGAAACTGAGGTAGAATCCAAGAAGAATCCCACTGGTTATATCCACAATGCTGCACTTCTTTCAACATCTGCTGATACTACTGCTAACCCTGAAGCAGTTAGTACTGCCAGTGGAGTAAATTCAGAAAAAGGCACTGGAACTATCTTTGAAGCCTTTTTGTCCAGTCATAGCAACAATTCATTGATTAATGATGATCTAGATCAACTTCACCCTGATGACCTGGAGGAGATGGACATTAAATGGCAGATGGCCATGTTATCTATGAGAGTGAAAAAGTTTATTAAAAGAACAGGAAGAAACAACTTCTCTCAAAGAAGAGAAGATGGAGCTGGTTTTGACAAGACTAAGGTGGAATGCTATAAGTGTCACATGAAAGGACACTTTGCTAGAGAATGCAGGAGTGTTGTTCCAAACAACAACCACCAACAAGCTCAGAATGGAGGCTACAATCAAAACAAGAATCCTGCTCAAGCCCTTGTTTCCCAACAAGGAATGGGATTTGACTGGAGTGATCAAGCTGAGGAAGCCATTCAGAATCAAGCTCTTATGGCAGAAGTGTCTGATCTCCCCTCTGAGGTAATTTCTAATCTTTGCACTAAATCTTGCATAGACACTGTCAAAAGATACAGGGATCATAATCAAAGTATGTGTGATGACCTCAAAAGATTAGAAAAGGACAAAAGAGATTATGTGTTGATAGTAGAGAGATTTGAAGAGCAAATCAAAGGCTTTCAAGCTAATGAACTTCAACACTCTTATGACACAAACTATTGGAAGTGGGAAAAGAATGAGTTAGAGACCAAACTGTCTAAGTCCTTAGAAGAGAATGATAGGCTGAAAGAGGAACTGTCTAAAGTTAAACTTGACATAGAAAAGTTTTCATATGCTTCAAAAGCAATGGATTCTCTTCTAAAGGCTCAGATTCATGATAAGATGAAGCCTAGTATTGGATACAACAATACACCTCCTCCTTACAACAACAACTATATCTCTCCTACTTCAGACTTGTTAGAAACCAAGGAGAAAAAGGACTTGTCTGAGGAAGCTCTTAAGATAGATCCTTTGGATGAGGTAGTAGTTAAGGATTTGACTGAGAAAGAAGCTAGTAAGAATAGGGATAATACTGTGAGTAAAAAGATACCATTAGAAAATAATATTATCACCAATAAGGGATGTGGGAAAATCTGGGTCAAGTCCAAGGAGATAGAAAAGATCAAAGGAAAGGATAACAAGGTTCATTACAAACAAACCACGGTTGTGAATCCTGGATCTTGTAAACAGTGTGCTTGCAATAAAGCTAAGAGCCTAAATTCTGGTATAAAAAGAGGTAATCAAAGAAACTGGAATAATCAATGGGCTCAGAAACAAGGAGTTGATCTGAATAAAATCAATAGACCAAAACCTTGTTTCATATGTGGCAAGTTGAATCATTTGGCTAAGTATTGCTTCTTTAATCCTATTAATCAACAGATAAACTTTCAAAGATTTGTGCAAAAACCTGTTGGTTATAGGAAGGCTGGAAAGAAACATGTGATGAAGAAATCTGTTGAAAGTAAAGGCCCTATGAAAAATAAGGTTTTAAAAGAAAGTATTTTACTATGGGTACCTAGAAGTACTAACAGTGTTAGTACTGCTAAAAATATTAGTACTGCTAACACAGTTACTACTGCTAACAGTGTTAGTACTGCTAAAAATATTAGTACTGCTAACACAGTTACTACTGCTAACAGTGTTAGTACTGCTGAAAATATTAATGCTGCTAACACAGTTACTACTGCTAACAAGGTTAGTATTGCTAAGCATGCAAGTACTGCTAAGGCAGTTAGTACTTCTAAAATCAGTATTGCTTCTAGCAAAAATGTTTCCAAGCCTATTATTGTGACAAAATACTCCAAGCATGAGGAGTCAAAGTTTAAAAATCTTGTCAAGAAAGAATGCAAGTATTTTGATGAGAAAGGGGTACCCAAGACCACTTTGGCTTGGGTTCCTTATTCAAACTAACTGATTCATCTAATGTGCAGGGCAACCAACAGCTCAAAGCAAAGAGCATTTGGCATGTTGATAGTGGTTGCTCTAGGCACATGACAGGCAACATGTCATGTCTTCAGGATTTCAAGCATATCAATGGAGGACATGTTGCTTTTGGAAATGATCTTACTGGTGGTAAAATAAGTGGCAAAGGTAATGTCACAAAAGGTAAGATGACATTTGAGGATGTCTACTATGTTGATCAATTGAAGTACAACCTATTAAGTGTATCACAGGTTTGTGACAAACAACATAGCATATTATTTACAAACACAGAGTGTATGATCCTTGCTCCAGGGTTCAAAGTAGTTGATGAAAGCATGATACTACTTAGAACTCCAAGAAAGGACAATGTTTATTGTCTAGATATGGACAATGTTAATAGTGATTCATCCCTGAACTGTCTTGTTTCAAAAGCTTCTGTGGATGAATCCTCTCTATGGCATAGAAGGATGTGTCACATGAATTTCAAGACTATGAACAAACTTGTTAAAAATAACCTTGTAAGAGGTTTACCTTCAAAAGTCTTTTCATGTGATGATCATTGTGTTGCTTGTCTTAAAGGCAAACAACACAAAACTTCTCATAAGACCAAAGAGTTAAATTCTATTTCTTCTTGTCTCCAGTTACTGCATATGGATCTGTTTGGTCCTACAAATGTTATGAGTATAGGCAAGAAATCTTACTGCTTGGTTATTGTTGATGATTACTCCAGATTTACTTGGGTATATTTTCTACGGACTAAGGATGAGACAAGTGGACTTATCAAATCCTTTATTCTAAGAATTGAAAACCAAACTAATCAAAGAGTAAAAGTCATTAGATCAGATAATGGAACTGAGTTTAAAAATCATGATCTAAACACCTTTTGTGAAGAGAAAGGTATTGAGAGACAATATAGTGCTCCTAGGACTCCTCAACAGAATGGAGTTGCTGAAAGGAGAAATAGGACACTAATAGAGGCTGCTAGATCTCTGTTGGCTGATTCAAAATTTCCAATTACCTTCTGGGCTGAAGCAGTTAATACTGCTTGTTATGTCCAAAACAGAGTTCTAGTGGTCAAGCAAAAGAACAAGACCCCATATGAGCTTTTAAATAAAAGAAAACCTTTCATTGGATTTTTCAAACCTTTTGGGTGTCCTTGTACTATTCTCAATACCAAATCTTACTTAGGTAAGTTTGATAGCAAAGCAGATGATGGATTTCTTGTTGGCTACTCATCTCAGAGTAAGGCTTACAGAGTCTTTAACTCTTCTTCCAGAATAATTGAAGAAAGTGACAATGTCAAATGCAATGAGAACACACCAAATCCAATTGGGTCTGGTCCTTAGTGGCTATTTGACATTGACTCACTAACTAACTCTTTTGGTTTCAGTAGTGCTGATTATGCAGGTACAGGGAGTGGAGAATCAGGGACTACACAAGTCTCAGAAAGTATATCTCAATCTGTGATATTTCCCATACCCACAGTGAATCCTGTTGAAGACTGTGAAAAGGAACCATCTACTGGACCAAGTCAAGGTGAAGAAGAAAGTCGAGATGAGGAGACTCAAGAGAATAAAGAACCAGAAGTGGCTACTGAAAACACTTCAGTTGAGTTGAATGACTCTAATCTAGAGTTGGAACTTAATGAAGAACCTAGTCATCACACCAGAATACAAAAGAATCATCCTCCACAGCTGGTAATAGGAGATATATCCTCTCCTATGATGACTAGAAATCAAAGTAAACTTCAAGAAATCCAAGATCAACAACACACAGTGCTTTCTTGCTTTTTATCCCAGCTTGAGCCTAAAAAGGCACATGATGCTATGAAAGAATCCAGTTGGATAGAAGCCATGCAAGAAGAGCTACTGCAGTTCAAGCTGCAAGATGTTTGGGATCTGGTAGACCTTCCTAAAGGCCAAAGGGCAATAGGAACAAAATGGGTCTTCAGGAATAAGAGAGATGAAAGAGGTATAGTGATAAGGAATAAATCAAGGCTGGTGGCTCAAGGGTATACACAAGAAGAAGAAATAGACTATGAAGAAGTATTTGCACCTGTGGCCAGGATAGAAGCAATTAGATTATTCCTGGCTTATGCTTCCTACATGAAATTCAAAGTCTATCAGATGGATGTGAAAAGTGCATTTCTTTATGGTTCAATTGAAGAAGAAGTATATGTCTGTCAACCACTAGGGTTTGAAAACCCATGCTATCCAGACAGAGTATACAAATTGAAGAAAGCACTTTATGGACTACATCAAGCTCCAAGAGCATGGTATGACACTCTGTCATCCTATCTCTTGGAAAATGGCTTTGAAAGAGGAGTTATTGATAAGACTCTATTTATCAAGAGAAAGAAGAAGGATATCTTGCTGGTCCAAATCTATGTTGATGATATTATCTTTGGATCAACAAGAGACAACATGTGCAAGGAGTTTGAGGAACTAATGCATCAAAGGTTCAAAATGAGTTCCATGGGGGAACTTACTTTCTTCCTTGGACTCCAAGTTCAACAGAAGACAGATGGAATCTTCATATATCAGTCCAAGTATGTGCAGGACATTCTAACCAAGTTTGGTTTCTCAGATTCAAAACCTGCTAGCACACCTATGGAGACACACAAGCAGATAACAGCAGATCTTGAGGGGGAGGATATGGATGTTCATCATTATAGATCCATGATTGGCTCTCTCATGTATCTTACAGCCTCTAGGCCAGATATAATGTTTCCAGTCTGTGTGTGTGCAAGATTCCAAGTTAGGCCAAAGCAATCTCACTATCAAGCTGTTAAGAGGATATTCAGATATCTCAAAGGGCAACCCAGATTGGGACTTTGGTATCCTCATGACTCATCCTTTGACCTACTTGCATACTCAGATAGTGATCTAGGTGGAGCAAACTTGGACAGAAAATCTACTTCTGGAGGATGTCAGTTTTTGGGTGCAAGACTAGTGTCTTGGCAGTGCAAGAAACAAACCACAATATCCACATCTACAACAGAGGCAGAGTACATAGCAGCTGCAAGTTGCTGTTCTCAAGTCTTATGGATTCAGAATCAAATGTTGGATTATGGGGTAACCTTTCTACACTCTCCAATTTTTATTGATAACAGCAGTGCTATTAGCATTGTGAATAATCCTGTCAAGCACTCAAAGACAAAGCACATTGAAATCAGGTATCACTTCATAAGAGACTGTAATGAAAAGAAACTTATTCAAGTTGTAAAAGTTCACACTGATAATCAGTTTGCTGATCTATTCACTAAAGCTTTTGATGTGGGTAGATTCACTTTCTTGGTAACAAGTGTGGGAATGATCAACTCTGAATAAGCCCCTTCTCAAAAAGTGGTTCTATACCTGTATATTGTTTATTCTTGGTGTTACTAATCTTCTTTTTCAGGATATGTATAGCAGTACTCAGTGTTTCGCAAGTTTAAAGGAGTAAGTTCAGTTAATACTGCTCTGAGTTAATACTGCTAGTAGTTAATACTGCTCTCAGTTAATACTGCTAGTAGTTAATACTGCTAGTAGTTAATACTGCTCTTAGTTAATACTGCTAGTAGTTAATACTGCTCTCAGTTAATACTGCTAGTAGTTAATACTGCTCTCAGTTAATACTGCTAGTAGTTAATACTGCTTATGTCCCGAATACTATAAATACTCTTTGCCCGCCTAAAAGCTCATAACGACTCTTTGCATACTGTTCACTTGCGCTCTAAACCCTTTCTCTCTCAAAGTTCAACGTTTTCAGGCAAGAATCTTCAAGGTCAATGGCATCTATGGCGTTCATTGACGAACACAATGAAATCGCGATGCTCCAAAAGCCAAAGCAAGCTGAAGGTTTTCATCAGATAGTCGACTTTCTGAAGTCGAGCCACATTGCCCATGCTCTCACTATGTCTCCTACTATCTTCATAGAGCATCAGAGGCAATTCTGGGCACATGCCACCATTGTTACTGAGGATGGTGTGCAAATGATCAAGACGACAGTATGTGGCAAGCCATTGACAGTTACTGAAGAAGTAATTCGCATCAGTCTACGTCTAGACGATGCCTCTGGTATAACTTCTTTCCCTAATGATGAACTGTTTTCTACTCTTAAAAAAATGGGGTATGGAGGCCCATTGGGTGTTTTTAAGTTCTCAAAAGCTAAATTCTCACCCCAATGGCGTTTTCTTGTTCATACCTTGATGCACTGCATTTCTAAAAAGACCACTGGCTGGAGTGAGTTCAGCAGTCCCATTGCTTATGCTTTGGTCTGTTTGGCCACTGCCAGAAGGTACAATTTTTCACAAATGATTTTCAATGATCTTGTCTCAAACATGGGAAACAAAAAGAGCTTTTATATGTATCCCAGGTTTGTTCAAGCAGTAATCAACCATGAATTGACGGATATTCCTCATTCTGATGGAATATATGTACCAAAACCCCCTAAAGGCAAGGATTTCTCAAATATGAGAAGATCTGCTGGGGACTCGGAAGGAGTTGACACCCCATTGTTCTCTACAATGGTGGTGGTGTCCCAAACTAATGAAGGTATGGTAGCAGGGTCAAGGCCCCCATTAGACCAACCCACTGCTAGCCAATCCCAACCTTTCATCTCTCAAATTTTCCCTCAGTCCTTTGCTGCTAAACCCACTCCCATAATATCCAAGACCTATGTCAAGAGAAAGGTACACAAGGCTCCTTCCCTTGGTGTACCTACTAATAACCAAGAGCCTCAAAGCCCTCTATTGGAGCATTCTCCAGTAGAGAATATCCAAAGGGAATCCACTAGGGTGTCTCCCAACCTAAAGGAGGTGCTCTTTGAGGGGGAGGAAGAGCATATGGGAGAGAAGGTTGCCACTACTCCTGCTAGCTCAGAGGAGGTCAGTGGTAACATCCATAAGACCTTCCCCATGGCAACTTTGAATGAGCAATCATTCAAAGGTCCCCGGTGCTAAGAAACCAAGGGGGTGGATAGTGCTTCTGCTAGGCAGAAGACTTCCACTACAAAAAGATCCAATGATCCTTCAAAAGAGGGTAACACTTCTGGAGAGGGTGAGGACATATATACTTACTATGAATTGATGGAAACAATGGGGAACATCAACCAAGATGTTCTCAAACAAGGAAAAGAAATTGAAGAGATGAAGATGGTCATCCTGTCACAACAAATCCAGATTGCCAAATTAAAGAAAATGGTGACAAGGTTGGTGCATAAGCAGAGGAGAAAACAATTTGTTTTAAAGAAGAGGTCAAATAAGAAAAATGCTTCCAAAAAGGGGGAGAATTCAAGCTCAGAACAGATAGATCAACAGTTTGAGGGGGAGTTTGTTGAAGAAAGGGCTCAATTTGTTGAAGAAAAGGCAGCAGCAGAAACTGTTACTACTGCTAAGCCAAAACAAGCAGCAGAAACTGTTAGTGCTGCTGAAACTTCACAAGCAGCAGTACCAGAGTTAACACCAACAGAAATTGAAGTAGCTGAAATGCTCATCAAAGCAAAGAATGACACTCCCAAACCAAAGGGAGTGGTCATAAATGAAGGGGGAGCAGAGAAAATAGAGAAGAAAGAAATGGGTGCAGATACAAGGAAAAAGGGAAAAGCAAAGATGATAGAATCTGATCAACCATCTAAAAAGCAAAAGATGATTGAGTCAGATGAAGCATTAGCAAAGAAAATGCAAGAGGAGTTAGATCTAGCAGAAAAGGAACAGGTTGAAAAAGACAGAGAAATGGCCAGAGCACTTGCAAATGAGTTAAATGAAGCATTTCAGAAAGGGCTGGAAACAGAGAAAGCTAAGCAAAGAGCAATGTGCTTGAAAAAGGCTATAATGGCCAGAACAAGTGCTAAGAAGAGAAGACATTCACAAACTTACCTTGCCACTCAGGAAAGAAACAAAATGATAACTTTCTTGAGGAGTGCAATTGGTGTAAAGAAAGAAATGTTTGTGAAGATGAATTTTGATCTAATCAAGGAGCTATATGAGAAAGAAATGGGGAAGCTGAAGAGTAATGAAAAGGACAGAGTGGAGTTTGAAAAGAAAGCTAAAGAGAGGCATGATGTGAATATCAATAAACCCTTCCCTGAAAGTGAAGAGGGAACTCCAACAAAGAAAAAAGTAGAGATTAAGGAAGAAGAGACTCTAGCTCAGAAGATCAAGAAGATAAAAAGAGCTAAGTCTATTGCTTCTAAAGGCCCTAGATCATAAGAAAGGAAAAAAGAAGAAAAGAAGAAAGAAGCTACTATAGGACAAGGGAAAAGGATACTGAAGAGAACCAAGATGATGGCAAACAGAAAGAAAGTTGAAAAGAAGTGTAGAGTAGAAGAAGAAAAGAAAGTTGAATCTCAGGAAGAAATACCACAGAGTTCAGATGTAAACATGTACATGGTGGTAATGGATAAAATTCCAAAGCCTATTTCAGCTGAACCTGTTGGATTCAAACCTCCTGAAGTTATCCTCTGGGATACTGTAGAGGTGGATGGTAAAAAGTACATCAGATTGAAAAGAAAGGATGAGAGGTATGAAGTCTATAGCACCTGGAGCAAAATTGTCAGAGAGTGTTCAAGATCTGATTTGGAAGAAATGTTTGCAGTGGGGATGAAAGTTCATGCAGATCAGTTGACAGCTCTAGGGTTACCAATTGTGAAGCTAGTTATGGAATATTTGTGCATGTTGTTCAAACCAGAAGCAGTAAAGCATTTGATAAAAGATGTATTTAAGACTGTTAGAGGATGGACTCTATATGAAAGGAGTGGAGTCTATGAACTAGCATTGGATACTTTTCACAGGGAGTATTACTTGGTGGATAGGGTATACAACCATACCAATCTGAAGCTTCATGCCATGTTAAATAAGAAGTTGAGTTGTACACCAAATTCAGAAATGGCAAAGTACTTAATTCAAAGAACTATTAATCAGAGCATGGGACTGGATCCTAACATTGGAGTAGATCAATGAAGATTTTGGAAGCATTTGAAGAACTTGACTTCTCTTTCTAAAAGTCAAGTTAGGGGGAGATTGTTGGGAACTGAAGATGTGAACAAGTCTTTAATGCTGCTAGTTCAGAATTACTACTGCCAGAGGACTTCAAAGTTAATACTGTTGAGTATTACTACTGCTAGTAGAATTAATACTGCTAGTCAAAGTTAGTGCTGCTTGAACAAAGTTAGTACTGCTTAGCTAGTTAGTACTGCTAGTGGTTAGTGCTGCTTAGTAGTTAATGCTGCTAAGACCAAGTTAATGCTGCTAGAAGAAATTAATGCTGCTGAGCATAGTTAGTATTGCTTTTGACTTAAAGAACCGGATGGAAAGGATGACAGCTGGAAGGAATCAAGATATTCATGGAAGGCTTGAAGATAATGATGGAAGATATACTGAAGATATTTTATTTATTGTAATTATCTTTTTATTCAGTATATGTACAAATTTGATAGAATAGTTTAAAAAGAGATTAATTCATTCATTCTAAGTTTTTAGAGAAAATCAACCTCAAGGCATAGATCCTAATTCTAGAGAAGTAGAATTCGTATTGGTGAGTTCGTTCATCAATATTGAGGTTGTGTGTTTAATCTTGTAACTTCAAGCATTCAATACAAGTTTACAAGTTGTTGATTATATACTGTTTTGGTTTACTGTTTTATTGAATATCAAAGTGTTATTCCGCAACTTCTTTGATATTAGTTTCTGAGAATTTATTCTTGTTAAGAATTCGATCCTGACAAGCTCCCCTCTCAACTTTTCACTCTCCTCTTTAGACTTTGTCAGTTGGAGTTCTAGATCCTTTTTCTCCCACTTCCAGTAGTTTGTGTCATATGAGTGTTGAAGTTTATTGTCTTGGAAACCTTTAATTTGTTCCTCAAACCTCTCAACAATTCTCACATAGTCTTTTATATCTTTTGCTAACCTCTTAAGGTCATCACTCATATTCTGGTTGTGATCCTTGTACCTTTTAACAGTGTCTATGCAAGTTTTAGAACAGAGATTAGAACTTACCTCAGTTGGGAGATCAGATACCTCTGCCATGAGAGCTTGATTTTGAATAGCCTCTTCTGCTTGATCACTCTAGTCAAACCCCATTCCTTGTTGAGAAACAAGGGCTTGAGCAGAGTTTCTGTTCTGGTTGGAGCTACCAGTCTGAGCTTGTTGGTGGTTATTTTGAGACACTCCACTTCTGCATTCCCTGGCAAAGTGTCCCTTCATATGACATTTATAGCATTCTACCTTTGACTTGTCAAAACCTGCTCCATCTTCTCTTCTTTGGGAGAAGTTATTCCTCCCAGTCCTCTTGATGAACTTCTTTACCCTCATGGAAAGCATGACCATCTGCCATTTAATATCCATCTCTTCAAGATCATCAGGATGAAGTTGTTCCAAGTCATCATTGATTAAGGAAGAGTTTCCATGGCTGGACAGAAAGGCTTCAAAAACAGATTCAGTGCCTTTTTCTTGATTTGCTCCATTAGCAGCATTAACTGATTCAGGGTTAGCAGTAGAATCAATTGATGCTGATAGGAGTGCAGTATTATGAACATATCCAGAAGGCTTCTTCTTTTCCTCCACCTCAGCTTCAAATACTCTAAGGTCATTGTACAGATCATCAAGTACTTTTTCTTCCAGTTGTTCATTCTGTCTGAATGAAACAATATACATGGTCCATTCATCTCCTAGGGACCTTAAAAACTTTCTGTTTACATCATCTTGATCAATCTGTACTCCCATAGTAGCTAGTTCACCAATCAGCTTGTTAAACCTGTCAAAAGTTTGAGTCATGGACTCATTCTTAGTTGACATAAAGTTTTCATACAATTGCTTCAGTATTGCCTTCTGATTTCTCTTGGTACTTTTGGTACCAGAGAATCTTTTCTCTAGAGCATTCCAAAGCATCTGTGCATCAGTGCAATTGCAGAATTGGTGTTGATATTCATTGGGAATAGCCAAGAGCAGTGTGCTCAAGGCTTTCATCTCTGTCTGCCTTATCTTCTTTTCTGCATCTGTCTTTGGTGGAGTTCTTTTTCCATCTGCACCAATTTTTCCTTCATCAGATGGGCCATTCTCAATGATGTCCCACATAGAGTAATCTGTGAGGAGAATGTATTGCTTGATCCTTATCTTCCACATGTCATACTCATTAGATCTGAGCATTGGAACCTTTGAGACAAGAGTACTGTTTGATTCAACTGTGTTTTCCATGATGAATGAAGGTTTATGAGAATACTAGCTCTGATACCACTTGTCAGGATCTGATTCTTAACAAGAATAAACACTCAAAAACAATATTAAAGGAGTTTGCGGAATAACACTTTAATATTCAGAATATCAATGAAACAGTGAATCAGAAATCACAAATTGTAAACTTTATTGATTGATTTAAAGTTACAAGATTTCACACACAACCTCAATATTGATGAACAGACTCACCAATACGATTTCTACTTCTCTATAATTAGGATTATAAACCTTGAGGTTAATTCTCTCTATGAAAACAAAAACTCAGAAAAAATTAATTCTAAACTATTCTCACTAAGTCTATACATATACTAAAGATAAAAGATAATTACAAAATATAAAAGATCTTAAGTATAATCTTCCATAGTTATCTCCAAGACTTTCCATGATTATCTTCAGTCAATACATCTGTCATCCTTGCCATACGAAGCCTTCATCTCATAAGCAACACTAACTTCATGAGCAGTATTAATATCCTTTAGCAGTATTAACTTTGATCTGGCAGTACTAACTCCATTGTACTGGCAGTAGTAACCATACTTAAGCAATTCTTTCAGTTCCCAACACAGTTAGTTATGCTATTTGATTGTTAAGTATATCACATTAGTGTGTGACATTTTACCAATATAGTTGTGTTTAGAAATAGCCTGCTCGGTGATGTGATGCTTCTGTATCTCTCTTCATGGTTTTGTAGAGTTGCCTAACTATCGACCACATTGCTAAAATTCTTTATACATGCATATAGGTATTCAATTGTCCCTCGCAAGGACACCGCACCGCTTCTCGTCTCAAATACTTGGTCCCCATAATTTAGTAAACAATCCTGAATATAAAACAATATATTAGGATATCTTACTATGCTATAGATATAAATTAATTATTCATATGTTACTTACGACGTTGATCGCAACGATGCATTAATCTAATTACAAACTTTCTTTTATATGCTTGTCTATGCGTCCTCTATAACCACCTTTCTCACGTAAGATGATCGTAGAATATCAACCAACTTTAGATCTCTCCTTCAGGGTCTTTGGATGTCGCATATGACGCATTGTGTTGGCCCACCACCTATAATACTTTAACCAATATGTTGATATGATATAGGCATTGGGTTTTGAAACAACTTGATTGGACTTAGAATGTCGAGTTCGAATTAAAGTATCCCGGTTGCATCAATCGATGTTTGTCTGTTATATATATACATACATAGGGGTGATTTTACAACCCCATGCAACCCTCATCTAAACTATTCATTTAGCCCATTCATCATGGATTGATTACTGGATTGAATCAATGATTACTGGTTCATGCAATAATCTTACTTGCAATGCATAGTTTTTCATTAAATGCATACTGTTCCATGAAAGTACCACCTTCATCTAATACATCGCATGAACCGTTATGTGCATCGTCATCTGCTACAGAAATTCGACGAAATCAGATGACGAAATCAGATGCAATCCAGTAATCAATTCGGTGTTTACATAATGAATAAGCTAAATGAATGTTTTAGATGAGGGTTGCACGGTGTTGTAACCTTTTACTGGGTTGCAAAATAAACGTGACCTCTACATACATATATATATATATACATATATATATATATATATATATATATATACAGTTTCATCCATGACTTTAAGCATTCTGGAAAGACTTGTCTATAGTTGCAATCTCAATCTTTTTGCTTTGTTTGTTTCTTTCCAATGTGATTTACATCAACACTCTGTGATTGTTCGCAACGTTCATCCCTTTCACCCGATTGCTCTTTGAACATGTTGTTTTAGTTGCATTTGGAACCCTTAAATTTATGTCTGATAGAACTTAGCCATTGCCTCTTCTAAGCAACTTTTGCTTTTCATCACTCATCTTTTTTGCTAATATCCAATTAAGTTTATCCAGGATTCTGTCTTTGTAGTCCTACAAAGATTAAAATCATGATGTGAACATGTTTGTTGCATAAAAATATGTTGTAGCTGTCTTATCATTGAACTTAAAATCTTGTGCATTAAAATGAAATGCTTTTAACTAACTATGCTTATTAATAAATGTTACTTTAAGCTTCTCTTTTCGACCTTGCTTTGCCACCGCTCTCCTGTAACACCTTAAAAATAGGGGTAAACTTAAACCTTAAACTTACGAAATATGACATCTTAAATAAATGGAAGTCACCCAAAAAGGGGAAATTGTAACACCCATAATTTTTGTTAAATAAAAGATATCCTTTATGAATTTCGATGGTTTTAATTGGTGGTTAAGGTTGGAAAATTTTATGCTTAAGGAACCTATCGGATCGGGAGCATTTCGGGGTCGGAGGACCGATTTTTGGAGCTCGACACAGTGGGGCCGACTGTGCCTCGCGACTATGACACTGTCACTATCCCCGAGGGCATAGTCACGGAGAGGGGTGTGTCCGCGGTACACATCAGGCGATAATGCCCTGCGACTGTGACTTGGTCACTGTCGCGGGGGCACAATCGTGGAAGGCCCCGAGGATGCGGTACATATGTCACGATTATGACCGGCGATTGTGACAATGTTACTGTCGCCTGGTCACTATCGCTCGTAGGTACTAGGAGTCTTTAAGGTCCGATTTTGGGTGGCTTTTCTCCACAATTCCTCACCCTTTTTACCCTAAATTCTCTCTACTCTTCAAACCTCCAAAATGTCAGTTAAGGTTGCATCCAAGGCTCCATCTCCCCTACTCTTTCATGTTGGGACCTCATCAATGGTGAGATTTGGAAGCTACTCCTAGAAGTTCTTCACCTTCATCCCCATTTGAAGGATTCTTAAGTTTTAGGGTTTTACCAAACCCTTTATCCATTCTTTTGGTGCTTTGGAATTTGGGGTCATAATAGTGACCTAGAAGTATTTTGTTGGTGGATTCAAGTTATGGTTAAGGTAATCTTCTCTTTTATTCATCTATGGAAATTAGGGTTTCGGTATGAGTTGAGATCTTCATAAAATTTTTTTGGGGAACTATTCTAATTGGTTGAATATGATTATTTATGGGTGGAAACTTATGGATCTAGGTTTTTGGAAGTTTTTGGCTTGAAGATCCAAGTTTATTCAAAGGAGCTCAAGATGGGGGAAAATCTAGATTTAGCCTAAATATAGCAAGGTGAGTTCAAGTTGATTTGTGAAAACGGTGTACATGCCAAAATGTCTATTTTAAAGTGTTTATATGTTTTACATGAAATTATTAATTGTGGAGTTATTTGATGAATTTTGATTATTTGAAGTGTCTAACTTTATAAACTTGTAAAACACCCACCTTTGGGATTTTGGGCATCTTGATAAATAAATCATATATTTTGGGTATCTTAATGATTTATTTCGTGGAGGTAGATTTTTGAGTATAAATGTATTTCATTGTGTATTTTGGAGAAATGTTTGATTTTGTGTTATGGGACGTTTTGAAAGGATAAATGTTATAAACTCACTTGGAAAATGTTTTGTCCTAATCTAAATTATGTTGGAGTTATCTCCATATTTTGGAGCATGGGTTTTCATAAATGCGGGTTGTTTATGTTCGATTTCATTTTATGATTTTCTTATAATTGGTCTTTTGATTTGTTGAGCCTATGACTTGGTTTGGACCTTGTCGGGTCCTGGGGAAATTTGTCTGATTTTAATAGCTCACTGTAGAGCTTTGGTTATGATTTGCATTTATTGCATTTTATTTGAGAATTACATGTTTTGGATGCGCTAGTTCATTCATTTGGAGTCATGTTAAGTTCTAGACTGTAGTGCAATGGATCCATAGCACGGTGTTCTTAATGTCCCGTTTTGGACAAGTTCACCACTTTGGCACGAAATAGGCATCTGGTCACCATGGTAAGTAAGGTGTGGACCTATATGGTCGGGCAATGTCCCATGGGTAGTAAGGTGTAATTCCATTGTGCATAAGTTCCCGTTTTGGAACTGAGTTCCCGTTTTGGAACTCTCAAGAATAGACTAAGAGGGGTTGACTTGATGTTTTCGAGCAAGAGACTTAGAGGAGTTGAACTCGATATGTTTTATGAGTATAATCCATATGTTTTTGTTTTTCTACGTAGTTATGTGACCTACTTTTGTGTTCCGTCACATGCAATGTAATCGGGCCTCCCCCGTTACCGAAAGGTGTTGTTTTGGGTATGGAGTTTTATAATCCATGTTTTCGGTGACGTTTTGAGTATGGGTTGATATCCATGTTCTAAGGTTTTGGATATTGAATCTTATCCAAGTTTTTGGATGTTTTGGATGATAGAGTTCATTCACGTTTTCAGTATTTGGTTGTTAAAGTATAAGTTATGTTTTGCGTGAGTCTTGGGTTTTGGATTTATATTCGGAGAAATGTTTGTATCGTGGTTTTAATCATGAAAATGATGAATGTTGGAAAAGTGATTGCTTTTAGTCTTAATGTATTTTATTTTGGGAAATCACGTTTTAAATAACACTCTTAAGGTTTATTGTTTTACATATCTATGATGAAAACTCTTGAGCTCACTAGGCGTTAAGCCTCCCTTTTTATTTGTCAACATGTGCATCAGGTTCCGGCTGGGAATAGTTCTAGTGACACCGTGAAGAGAGGAGTGCTAGTTGTGTGCTCGAGAAGTGAATATCTTAGTGAAGCCTTCCGCATTTGTTTCGGGAAGAGCAATTTGTATTTGGGTTAAGTAACACCTGACTTTGATTTAATACTTGTGTATTTCTGGAGTTTATAATTTTGAGGTTAAAACATAAAATTTTAAATTTGAGGTATATTGGGTTTTGATTTGTAGGATGAAGTTTTGTACTTTATTTGATGTTATATCGAAAGTTTTAATTAGTTGGTCTTATCAAATTTGAGGGTGTTACATGTCGGTATCATAGTTTAAGTTTGAGAGATTTAGGTGTGAATTTTGGATACCTAGACTCAAACTAGCGTTCTTTTAAGTGAATGAAAGTGAAATTGCACCATTAGGCACTTTAAGATATGATAGTTTGAGGTTGATGGAGTCACTAGGAATGGGAATCACGTCGAGGGTAGCAAGGATGATCATATACCGTACGTTCATAATTGCACCTAACCAGTGTTATGGTGAACATACAAGTTACATTTGTATACTTGGACTACTTTGATGTGACAACTGTTAGGGTAGTGAAGAAGTTTCTAAGTGGGTAGCCGTTAGAAGAGGTTGATGATTTTAATATTTAACACTTGGGGTGACAGTAAGCATGATGATTTCATTAAGTGGACCGTTTCGGGTCGGAGTTATTGGTTGGACTAGAACCATACACTTATGGAATCGACATTATTCGAGGAGGAACCGTAAGGTGAACCAAAGAAATCTTCGATTATTACCTTAAGATGTTTAAACATCCGAATGACGATAGTTTGACTGGAAATTGGGAAGCGTGATTTTGAGACGTTGAGTGCCGATCAAATTCATACATGAAACTTATTTCTAAAATAAAATTGCATCAATTATTTCTCATGTTTCCAAATCATCATGGGGATTATACTATGAAATCTTGGAAAAATGTTTAGCACACACAAGATTTTAAATCATGATTTTAAACATGCATAAAATTATTTTATTGCATGTGGTTGCAATCATTGTTGAGACTTTCTTTATTCTTATTGCTGTCCAACGCTATTTTCGGATATTGTGATGTCCGTATTTTGATGTTGTTTAAGGTCTTGGACAAGTAACTGCGACTTATGACTTTAACATTAGACCTCCTCCACATGTGTTAAGGTTTTTGACGAAGAGTTACCTTCCACTATTTTGGTGTTTGAGTTTTGTTGGGATTTTTATTTCATGAGAGTTTTGTTGAAAAGTTTCACTTTATATCACATTGCAATAAAAAGGAAATTTTGGAATTATGACATTTTAGTCATCACTTTGTCTTATGCTATTTGAATATTGGGAATGAAAGTCTTGCCACCATATGATTTTTGGGTGTCATTGAGTTTCATTGAGTTTTACGGAGATTTTGTTGGGTCTTATGGAGTTACATTTTACGATATTTTGCGTCGCGTAGATAAACTTTGAAACGCGTATACTTGAATTGTTGTGTGCGTTAACTTATGGGTTTTTGTTTAACATTTTATCTCTTGCGAGTTTTTCATATCTCTTTTTGCAACTGTAAGAGACGTCTTGAGTGTTTTGTTGGTGAATGTTATCCCATATGTTATTTTGGGAAGTTTCAATGTCGTGTGATTTCTCTTTTGGGTTTTATACAAGTGTAGTTCGTTGTATGCAATTTAGTACTTGAATTGATTTATACTTTTGGTGTGAGTATACATATAAAAGACATCTGATGGTTCGTGTTGAATTGTTGTTGTATGCATTCTTCGGTTGTTGATTTTGTCGTTATTGTTTCACGCAATGCATGATATATACTCGTTGATATACTTGATTTTGCAGCCACTATTTTGGACAAAAACATTTTATTCATGCGCTAAAGTTTGAATTCGATCTAAATCATTTTACGTTTGATCAAATCGCATGCATCTATCTGTTTCTTAGTTGGGGAATAAACTGATGTACGCAAGTCACGTTGGGAAATTTTATTTCTTGTTATATTATGGTTAAATGAGAGATTTTGGAATTTTATTACGTGAATTTTCCATTTGAGAGTTTTGTACAAACGCCTTGTTATACACTGTTTTAGTACGTAAAATTATTTCTCATTCATGGCGTAAATTGATGCATGTAGAGACCATAGTGGTCCATTTGAAAATTCGTTACGCATATTTTTGTCATTGTCAACATTAGCGTGAGTAATGATCAAATGCTTATCAAAATGATCTTACATGCATGGCGGTTGCGGCCACTTTACACACCTACCGAGTAAACGATAGTGGATTTTTATACATACGATTAATTATTATGAAGCTTTTGCATTTGAAAGTCTTATAAAATTTCGAATTGGCAATTTGGTTGGAAAACCTTGAACTCAATCAGGGCTATGGATTTAAACCCTCTTAGTAAAAGAATTGTGATTTGGGACTAAAGGAGTTCTTGGGAATTGAGGCGACATATGATCTGACTTGTGGGCAGTCCTGAATTATAGGTTTCAGTTTATGAATCGATGCACGCATGGATAGTTGAAGTATTAGAATTGTGCATTCTCCTAGTTATGTAAGCGGTAATCTTCCTTTTCGGTAAAATTCGGGTTAAAACCTTGTACGGTTGTTTACGTATGGATGGATTTGAATAAGTGGGTTAATGGTACGACAATATGTTATGTGTCGGTGGTGTACAAACTTAATAGGTATTCGTGAATAATGATGATGTTATAGTTGATCGTAAAGCCGTATGATTTGGAGTTTTATTTCCATGATTATGTGTCAACTTTAATTCGACAATGCATTTGGAATGAAATATTAGACGAGATGTCTACGTTTTCGGTATTACCATTATGGGTTTTAGGCGTCGACTTGTTCTTTTGGAGGTCAATGAATCTTTAAAACGTTGGGAGTGCTTATGTTGGATCATAAGAAATATTTGCTTCACCATGATAGAGTTCTAAAGGGATTGGATGTTAGTAACTAAATATCGATGAGCAAGATTTTCTTGATGTGTTAGGGATCTTATCGACTGAATGTTTGAGGTTTGAGTATAGTTTGGAGTTGCGCGATAGCCTAAGTCTGAACAAACCAACTCCCTGGAAGCATTTGGCAAGTCCTTGGAAGACGAGCTCTACCAATAGCAAGGGCAATTTATTAAGGAATTTTGGAAATTCTTTACGTTGGTGTTGATTATTGGAATACGGATTCAGAATCGCACTGAGTTGGAATGAATTAGTGAATGAGAAGTTGAGGTCATGAGCATCCCTTGAAGTAGTATGGGTCCTCTAAGGTTGGGAGACAACTGGGATCGTATAGCTGGAAATTGCTCCAGTAAAGTCCGATTTTCACTCTAGTATGAGTGTATCAAGTCAAGGTGGGTATTCTATGAGAAAGCCTAAACGGAAGTCAAGCTGACAGTCGCGACAGGAAGGTTATCGAACTTTAGCTCAAAGATGAAATGGGTTAGAGATAACCCTTGGGAAGAGAGGCAGTCGTTTTGGGAGAATGACATCGTTGAGGTCCATGATTAGTTTATTACCTTTTGAGACCAAGGAACCCAATAAGTGTTGAAGGTAGTATTGAAATGCCTTGTGTAAGAATTAGATTTCGAGGATGAAATCATTCTAAGGTTGGGAGGATTGTAACACCTGGAATTTTCGTTAAATAAAAGATATCCTTTATGACTTTCGATGGTTTTAATTGGTGGTTAAGGTTGGAAAATTTTATGCTTAAGAGAGCTATCGGATCGGGAGCATTTCGGGGTTGGAGGACCGATTTTTGGAGCTCGACGCAGTGGGGGTAACTGTGCCTGGCGACTGTGACACTGTCACTATCGTCGAGGGCATAGTCGTGGAGAGGGGTGTATCCGCAGTACACATCAGGCGAGAATGTCCCGTGACTGTTTCTTGGTCACTATCGTGGGGGCACAATCGCGGAAGGCCCTGAGGTTGCGTTACATATGTCGCGATTATGACCGGCAATTGTGACAATGTCACTGTCGCATGGTCACTATCGCCCGCAGGTACCAAGAGTCTTTAAGGTCCGATTTTGGGTGTCATTTGTCCATAATTCCTCACCCTTTTTACCCTAAACTCTCTCTACTCTTCAAACCTCCCAAATGCCGGTTTAGGTTGCATCCAAGGCTCCATCTCCCCTACTCTTTCATGTTGGGACCTCATCAATGCTGAGATTTGGAAGCTACTCCTAGAAGTTCTTCACCTACATCCCCATTTGAAGGATTCTTAAGTTTTAGGGTTTTACTAAACCCTTTATCCATTCTTTTGGTGCTTTGGAAGTTGGGGTCATAATAGTGACTTAGAAGTATTTTGTCGATGGATTCAAGTTATGGTTAAGGTAATCTTTTCTTTTCTTCATCTATGGAAATTAGGGTTTCGGTATGAGTTGAGATCTTCATCTAAAATATTTGGGGAACTATTCTAAATGGTTGAATATGATTATTTATGGGTGAAAACTTATCGATCTAGGTTTTTGGAAGTTTTTGGCTTGAAGATCCAAGTTTATTCAAAGGAGCTCAAGATGGGGGAAATCTGAATTTAGCCTAAATCTAGCAAAGTGAGTTCAAGTTGATTTGTGAAAACGGTGTACATGCCAAAATGTCTATTTTAAAGTGTTTATATGTTTTACATGAAATTATTAAATGTGGAGTTATTTGATGAATTTTGATTATTTGAAGTGTCTAACTTTATAAACTTGTAAAACACCCACCTTTGGAATTTTGGGCATCTTGATAAATAAATCATATATTTTGGGTATCTTAATGATTTATTTCGTGGAGGTAGATTTTTGAGTATAAATGTATTTGATTGTGTATTTTGGAGAAATGCTTGATTTTGTGTTATGGGACGTTTTGAAAGGATAAATGTTATTTAAGAAAAAGGAACCAGACATACATGTCATTTAAGAAAAAGTGTTAGACTTTACGCCTAGTAAGAACAAACATTTTATATATATCAATAAAGTGTACAATCGACAATAAATGCCTTTTAAACATGAGAAGTAGATTTGCTTTCCAAAAATATTACATACAAAGTATACGGTCCAAAAACATCTTACAATGACGGGGAGACCCGATTTCGCGGAACACAAAAGTAAGCTGCTTTCCAAGTTGTGAGTTCAATATTAGGATCAAGGCCACGAGCTCATCGATTCGTACTCAGATGTGGGGGAGGGCATCCAATGATCCTAATCACACTCATTCACTAGAATTATATTTACGGTCTATGGATAGTAACTAGTCCCATATAACTGTACCAAGTTGCCTTCCGATGACCCAATCTCTCAACTAGTTACAAACGAGAGTTATCACACAAATAAGCCGACACTATACCTATGGATCCAATAATAACAGTCTAAGGCTTGTCACAATTACATTTGTGACAAAACTATAATCACACAAATAGTTTCCATATAATGGTTTCCTTGTATAAATAACATTATATGAACCAAATCCACATATTACCAAATCAAATGACCATTTCCAACTACCAACATAGTATGTTTTCAAAGCACATTTCTTAAGTTTTTAAGGCTTAAGAGAGCCTTAGTTGAATATAAACATCGCAACCATTTCATCCCAAAACCTCACTTTTATCAATAAGTTCCTCCAACAATAAAGTTTCACAAATATATTCAAAGTGAGTTTTCTCAAAGATTCAACCATAAATAAGTATACAAAACCACATTTTTTAAACCATATAATAAAACTCTTCATCATGTGTGAAAATGGTGAGAACCCTAAAATCTCCAAAATACCTAAGTTAGGTCAAAATTCCTCAAAGAAGAAAATATAACTAGGAGAAGTTTAGGAGTTCAAATATATGAAGGTTTGACATGTATAAAGTTTAAAAAGAGTTGGATGAACTCACCTTGCTATATTTTATAGAAAACCCAAACCCTAGAAGATGAACACTTGAGTTTCTTGAGACTAGAATCCTTACCCCTTAATGATTATAACAACCTAGGAGGAACCATAAATGCTCATAAATAAGGTTGCTAGGAGAGTTAATGAAGAGAGTTGATTAGGGGATGAAACTTACCAAAATCTTGCAGAGAAAACGACCTAGAAGTTTCCCAAAATCAGATATAATGACTAAAAATCGGAGCTGTCTAATATATACCCTAAGCCATTGTCGCGGGGTATACTCGCCCAATTGATACCAGAAGCCTTCCCCTCGGCGTGAGAGTGACAAGGTGATAATGCCCTTGTCACAATCGCGAGTCATACTCGCTTAACTTGTACCGAGGGGGCTTCTCCTAGGCGACATTGACCTCGGCGATAGTGATCACAACAAGGTCGTCGGGCGCTATCGCCCCGGGCCCACTTGCTTCCAAAATTCGACTTTTCTCGCCTAAAGACCCCCGATTTGATGAGCAACAAAATGTAAGGTTTTCCATAAGCATAATTCTAATACGTATGGTCAAAAGAGGCGCATAAATACTTACCACAAAATTTCGGGTGTTACAATCCTCCCTCAACTTAGGAATGGTTTCGTCTTCGGAAGTTAAACTATGCGAATAAATGGGGATATCTCCGCTTCATATCCTCCTCGGCTTCCTAAGTCACGTTCGCACCATGGTGATGCTTTCATTGAACCTTGACCATCGTGATTTCTTTGTGACGAAGTTTCTTTGATTTCCTCTCCAATATGGCGCCAGGTTCTTCAATACATCAGTTTCCTTCATCAACTCGTATTTCTGAGAGGGGAATGACACTTTCCTCTTCCGCCAAACAATATACATCATTTGGTATGTATATTGGTATCACAAAAAACATCATTTGTATATATCTGTTTTAACAGTGTCGATGTATTATTAAGTATTAGAGTGTGTATCTTGAGTTCACATTGTCTTCGCTGCAATAAAGTTCGCCGGAAAGAGGAGAGAGGAGAAAGGAGGTTTCTAAAATACCTAAAATACTCTTTAATTAAAATTTTATGTCAAAATTATCAAAATTATTAATTTTCTAATTTAGCTTTTAATTTATAAGTAAGATTGGATCTCACGAAATCAAGATTATCACAAATTACTAATTTATCCTTTGATCGAATTACCCCTTCTTTTACGCAAGCCAACATACTTAAACGAGTATTGTGTTCTCACTTTGATGCCAAAATATTTAAATAATTGGACGGCGACTATCCAACTAATATTTAAAAATTTAATACATCATCAAATCAATTTTGGTGAAGAATAATAAATAAATTGAAATAACAATGGTAGATACGTACATTTAGGGGGTTGTTTTCGGTCTGATCTTCAGGTCTGTTAATGGTCTGTTTAGGGGGTTGTTTTCGGTAGTCACGATCTGGTTCGATAGTATGTCTGTGTTTCTGTTTTGGTTGTTTAGGGGCTGGTTTATTTAGAGGCTGGCCTGTTGTGTTCCTGCACTTTGGCTTGGAAGCAGCTACTGTATGGTTACTCTTTCTTAATTTGGGTTTGTGCCTTGCAACCCTGATTATGGTTTGTTTGCTCTATGTTTTTTTTTTGTAATTTGGTTTGTTAGTGGTTCCGAAATAGGTAAACAAGGTTTTGTAGAAGAGCGGGGGGGGGGGGGGGATTGAATACAAAACACAAAAATTCACTTAATTTAATTCTTTATTAGATAATAAAAATTATCAAGAATTACACTTAGCTTACAAAAGGCTGTTTGCGGAAAAGAATAGTAAACTATCCTAAACAATCTATCACTTAGAATACTTTAGAACACAACTTAAGAGAGCACAAAGTTAAAAGCTATGAGAGAGACAAACTTAAACAACTTGCTGAAAACTCACTGAATTCTTGAGTTGGAAAGTGTGAGGGGCAAGGAGAGAACAACACTCCTTTTATACTACTCCTTTCATTAAATGCAAAGGACACTTGTCTTTTCATGTAGGAGTAGTTGATATTTCTTTAATAAATTATAAAATATTTGAATTGACCTATCACAATACAAAAGGTAACTTTTATACTATGAAAGGACAATATCTTAGTAAAATATACCAGGTACAAATCTTTTTGAGATCTTTTAAGAAGAGAGTCTCAATCAGATCAGAACTTGAGTGCATTTCTTTTATGCAAAAGAAGTTTCCATTCCCTTTTGTCAGAAGAACATTGGGAATGATGAAGTATGTCAAATCATGAGGATTTAACATAATGAGGTATTGCCGAGCAAGAAGTGATCGGCAGAGAGAATCTCTGCTGAAGGATCAACAGAGTGATGCCGAAGGAAGAAACTCGGCAGGGGTTCCTTTGCTGAATAAAAGGAACATCGGCAGAAGGAATGTCTACCGAAGATATTGATTTTCTTCGGCAGATGTAGCTCAGTCTTCTTGAAGTTTATTTTGATCCGCATCAGTAGACTTACTTCATGTTGAATTCGGCTGGTCTTTGATTCACCGATCTTTTAAAGTACAACTAAGCTATTACAAAGAACCATAGAATTTCCTAAGTATGAAAATGTACAAACAATTTACATATAAACAATTACAAGTTAAAGGGGAGGTCATCTTCAAATCTTAGATGACCCAACAATCTCCCCCTATTTGATGATGACATCCCATACTTAGATAAAAGAGGTAGATACATGAATAATGCATTTTGACCCTATTCTTACTCTTTTGTGTTCTTTTTCACATAGACCATTCTTTTTGTTTCTTTTTGGATTTTTTAGAGTATCCGACATTTACAAGTATAAAGAAATGAAATAATGAATTGTACAAGATATTTACTTCAAACTAAAATTGCACATTGTATTAATCTTTGAAGAAGATTACAATACAAGTTCAAAGATAGAGAGATAAACCTAAAATACAAAAGCTTAATTAAAAATAGGATTAAGGATCGGCAGTCCTTTTCTTCATCTCATCGGTTACAGCCACATAGAGGTCCATTGCTTGAATGGGAATGATTTGAGCAATCCCATAGAGAAAAGTAGTGTCAGCAATGGGAATTTCACTTGCTCTGAAGAACCAAATTTGACCAAAGGCGTCGTTGAAGAAGATTCCTTGAATTGGATCACGAAGCACAGAGGTTGAAGGATGAGGGACCAAAGTCGGTATAAATAGGTCAAGGTTGGAAATATCTAGAATTTTTCCTTCCTTGGCCATCTGGGCAAACACATCTTCCCTTTTTGAGGACTTCGACTTGGTCTTGGAACAAGGAAGGAGATCGACTCTCATACTCTTGATTAGTTTTTCTTCGGCAGGGGTATGTATTATTTTGTATGTTCTTCGGTATTCTCTGAACTTTGTTTGGAGATCAGTGATATATTTTTCAACATCAGTTTTGAGAGAATTTCTACTCTTCTCAAGGCATAACATGATTTCTATCCCATGCCATACCAAAGAATCAAGTCTATCAACCGACGTGTTAAGATCTTCCCTTGTAATAACTAGCCGAATGGCTTTACAATCTTTAGTGGGTTTTAGAATCTTTACATCAATGATTTTTCCAGGATGTCTTCCGTTGTTGAGATCCTTGTGATACCCATCAATGCACATAGCTTCGATTTCTTCCTTCTTCTTCGCCGATTCCTCCAAAGCACTTAGTTGGGCAAATACCGGATTCGGTAGAGGCCTCTACTTTCTCAACCTCTTCTTCAACCAATTTTTGAGCAAGCTCAGAATCTTTATCATGAGCTATCTGAGCGAGTTTGGAAATTCATATTTCCTCTTCCGGTAGACCAAGATCCAAGGAGGCAGTCTTTGGGGGAGGAGTAAATTTTATTCCACCCTCATCGGCAAACTGCTTAAAACGAGCATCTTTGAGACGCTTTGCTTCGGCAAAATCTTCATCAGGAATTAGTTTCTCTTTTCCCTTGTTCTTTTTCGGCTCACGCTCCCCCTCAGATTCTTCGACCTCTTTATAAGAGTGTTCGGTTCTCTCTTTTTCGGTAACAACGGTGGTGGACTGATCCTTTTCTTTTTCTTTTTCGGCAACAACCGATATTTTTGTTTCTTTGACTTTCAGTTGCTCCCCCTCAACCGATGGATCTTCTTCCTGACTCGCACTGATAATATTGATGTGAGGGGTATAATGCTCCCCCTCAGATGGTTTCTCCCCCTCAGTGCGTGCTGGAGAAGAAAGCCTAACCTTGGCCGACACATGGTGTTGGGTCTGATTATGCTAAAGTATGGATTATGTTGCTGATTAATGTCGCTAAGTGATTACTACTGCTAGTGGAATTAATACTGCTTAGAGAGTTAGTACTGCTAGTAGTTAGTACTGCTGAAGATTAATGTTGCTGAAGATGGTTAATACTTCTGAAGATAATTAGTGCTGCTTCTAAAGATAAAGATGATTTAGAGATAAAGACAAGCTGGAGATAAGACTGAAGATAATTATGGTATTGATGCTGAAGATCAATTGTATTTTGATAATTATCTTGTATTCAGTCTTGTATATATAGTATAGAAGTATTTGATAGTAGAAAAATTATTCATTCATATGTTTTGTTAGAGAGAATTAACCTCAAGACTAGTTTAGATCCTTTCTATAGAGAAGTATAGAACGTCTTTTGAGTCTGTTCAACAGATTGAGGTTTTGTGTGTAATCATCAAGTTGAATCAATATAAACTTGTGATTTGAGTTTGATATACTGTTTCATTGATTGTTAGTGTTAAAGTGTTTTTCCGCAACTTCTTTAGCATTGATTCTGAGTGTGTGTGAATTAAATTCTTGTTTGAATTTCGATCCTGACAAGTGGTATCAAAGCTTTGTTAAACTCAGAAAAACAACAATCATCATGGACGGTTCAAGTGATAGTGTTCTGGTCTCAAAGGTTCCAATGCTCAGATCTAATGAGTTTGACATGTGGAAGATTAGGATCAGGCAATACATCCTTCTCACAGATTACTCTATGTGGGACATCATTGAGAATGGCCCATCTAATGAAGGAAAGATTGGAGCAGATGGAAAAATAATCCCACCAAAGACAGATGGAGAGAGGAAGATAAGGCAGACAGAGATGAAAGCCTTGAGCACACTGCTCTTGGCTATTCCTAATGAGTATCAACACCAATTCTGCAACTGCACTGATGCCCAGATGCTTTGGAATGCTCTAGAGAAGAGATCCTCTGGTACCAAAAGTACCAAGAGAAATCAGAAGGCAATATTGAAGCAACTGTATGAAAACTTCATGTCAACTAAGAATGAGTCCATGACTCAAACTTTTGACAGGTTTAACAAGCTGATTGGTGAACTAGCTACTGTTGGAGTGCAGATTGATCAAGATGATGTAAACAGAAAGTTCTTAAGGTCCCTTGGAGATGAATGGACCATGTATACTGTCTCCTTCAGACAGGATGACAAGCTGGAGGACAAAGAACTAGACGATCTTTATAATGACTTAAGGGTGTTTGAGGCTGAAGTTGAAGCCAAGAAAAGACCATCTGGATACACTCATAATGCTGCCCTTTTATCATCTTCTTCTTCTACTGTTTCTGCTGCTAATATAGAATCAGTTAGTACTGCTTATGTATCTAAGCAGGATGTATCTAATGACTTTGTATTAGAAGCTTTTCTTGCTAGTCATGCTAATTCTGGTTTAATTAATGATGATCTTGAACAAATTAATGCAGATGACCTTGAGGAGATGGATATAAAGTGGCAGATGGCCATGCTAACTATGAGGGTAAAGAGATTCATAAAAAGGACTGGAAGGAACAACTTTTCTCAGAGAAGAGAAGATGGTGTTGGGTTTGACAAGTCAAAGGTGGAGTGCTATAAGTGTCACAAGATGGGACACTTTGCAAAAGAATGCAGAGGAGGAACTCCTCAACAATATGGCAGCAACCACCAGCAAGCACATTCCTCAAGCTTCCAAAACAACAGAAACTCCACTCAAGCTCTTGTTTCTCAAGAAGGAATGGGATTTGATTGGAGTGATCAAGCAGAAGCAGCTGTTCAGAATCAAGCCCTGATGGCAGAAGTCTCAGAATCTTCAAGCACAGATATTCCAACAGAGGTAAAAACTAAACTGTGCACTGAAGAGTGTCTTCAAACTGTTAAAAAGTACAGGGATCATAACCAAAGCATGTGTGACGACCTTAAAAGGTTAGAAAGAGATATAAGAGAGTATAAAGTGATTGTTGAGAAGTTTAAAAATCAAATCAAGGCTTACAAGGCCAATGAACTTCAGCATTACTATGACACAAATTACTGGAAGTGGGAGAAAGATCAATTAGAGATTCAAATAGAAAAATCTGAAGAGGAGTGTGAGAAGATAAAGAGTGAGTATGAGAAAGCTAAGCTTGACATTGAGAAGTTTTCTTATGCTTCCAAAGCAATGGACTCTTTGCTTAAAGCTCAAGTTCATGATAAGATCAAGAGTGGTATAGGATACAATGCAACACCTCCACCTTATAACAATAATTATATCCCTCCCTCTTCAGATCTCTTAGAAAACAAAAATAAGGAGGACTTACCTATAGGAGAAACAGAAGTAGATCCTATAGATAGTGTGGTGGTTGAAGAAGAGAATGAGGAAGAGAATTCTGAGAATAAGAATGCAGAAGAGATTCCTGTAGAAAATCATATCCTTACCAATGAAGGGGGAGGTAAACCATTCATCAAGAGTGAAAAGGTGGATAGCTCAAAGAGAGAAAAGGGAAAGGTACAGGGAGTCCACTATATGTAGACCACAGTTGTGAATCCCTGTACATGTAAACAGCATCAGCCCCAAAAACATGATAAAACAAGGGGTAATCAAAGAAACTGGAATAATCAGTGGGCACAAAAACAAGGGGTTGATCTGAGTAAAGTCAATAGACCAAAACCTTGTTTTATTTGTGGAAAGCTTAACCATATTGCCAAATACTGTTATTTCAATCCTATGAACCAGAGGATAAGTTTTCAAAGACATATACAAAATCCTGTTGGCTATAGGAATCAAAGAAGGAATCATATGGTTGAAAATGCAAAAAGAGCACCTTTAAAAGCTCATGCTCAAAACAAGTTTGCAAAATCAAAGAAAAATACTCCAAATAAGCCAAGGAGTAACTTAAAGAAAAATAAAGCAAACAACTTTGTTCAGGTTTGGGTTCCAATAGTAAAGAAATCTGTTAGTACTGCTACTTCAAATAGTACTGCTGACAGAAATAATGCTGCTGCAAGCAATACTACTGCTAACAAAATTAGTACTGCTAATCCAAGTAGTACTGCTAATGAAGTTAGTACTGCTAACAAAATTAGTAATGTTAATCCAATTAGTACTGCTAATGATGTTAATACTGCTAACAAAGTTAGTACTGCCAATCAAGTTAGTACTGCTTCCAATAACAAACCCATTATTGTGACAAAGTATTCAAGCCATAAGATTCCCCAGTCTGAAAAGCTCATCAAAACTGATTGTGAATATGTTGATGAGAATGGGAAACCCAAGACCACTTTGGCTTGGGTTCCTACTAAAAACTAACTGTTCCACTTTATGTGCAGGGCAACCAACAGCAAAAAGGGAAGAGCATTTGGCATATTGATAGTGGTTGCTCTAGGCACATGACAGACAACAAGTCCTGCCTACAAAACTTCAAAAGAATTGATGGAGGACATGTTGCATTTGGTGATAATCCATCTGGAGGAAAGATTAGTGGAAAAGGTATTGTGTCAAAGGGTAAGATGACCTTTGAGGATGTCTACTATGTTGAGCAATTGAGATACAACCTGTTAAGTGTATCACAGGTTTGTGACAAGAAACATAGTATATTGTTTACTGATACTGAATGTATTATCCTTTTTAAAGGGTTCAAGGTAGTTGATGAAAGTATGATACTACTGAGAACACCAAGAAAGGACAATGTTTATTGGTTGGATTTAGAGAATGTATCTAATGATTCATCATTTAATTGTCTATTTTCAAAAGCTTCTGTTGATGAATCATCTCTTTGGCACAGAAGGATGTGTCACATGAACTTTAAAACAATGAATAATCTTGTGAAAAACAACCTTGTAAGAGGTTTACCACAAAAGGTATTTTCATGTGATGATCATTGTGTTGCATGTCTTAAAGGCAAACAACACAAAACTTCTCATAAGTCCAAAGAGATAAATACAATCTCTTCACCTCTTATTTTATTGCATATGGATCTGTTTGGTCCTACAAATGTGATGAGTATTGGCAAGAAAGCTTACTGCTTAGTCATTGTTGATGATTTCTCCAGATTCACTTGGGTCTATTTTCTAAGGACAAAGGATGAGACAATTGGACTGATCAAATCCTTTATTCTCAGAGTTGAAAACCAAACAAATCAAAGAGTTAAAATCATCAGGTCTGATAATGGAACTGAATTTAAAAACCATGATCTAAACAACTTCTGTGAGGAAAAAGGTAAATACAGTGCTCCTAGGACCCCTCAACAGAATGGAGTTGCTGAGAGGAGAAATAGGACACTGATTGAAGCTGCAAGATCCCTGTTGGCAGATTCAAAACTGCCAGTTACATTTTGGGCAGAAGTAGTTAATACTGCTTGTTATGTTCAAAACAGAGTTCTAATAGTTAAATCTCAAGGCAAGACACCGTATGAACTTTTTAACAAGAAGAAACCTTTTATTGGATTTTTCAAACCATTTGGGTGTCCTTGCACAATTCTTAATACCAAAATTCACTTAGGCAAGTTTGATAGCAAAGCAGATGATGGATTTCTGGTTGGTTACTCATCCCAAAGTAAGGCTTACAGAGTATTTAATACCTCTTCTAGAATAATTGAGGAAAGTGACAATGTCAAATGCAATGAGAGCACACCAAATAAACTTGGTACAGGCCCTGATTGGCTTTTTGACATTGATTCACTAACTAATTCTTTGGGTTACAGTTATGAGAATAATGCAGGAATAGGGACAGAATCAGTACAAGACAAAAGACAAGAGTTTGTGCTATTCCCAATCCCTACAGCAGATTCTACTGAACTCTGTGTTCAAGAGAAGAAAGATGCTTCAGATTCAAAGGATACTGAAACTGCTCAGAATGAAGAGGAGAGAGGTGAAAAGGAGGATCAACTTTTGACTTCAAAACAGCTAGAACCTGAGATGCCTGCATTGGCAGAAGATGATACTGATGATGAGAACTCCTCAGTGTTTGGTGGATACTCTCCAGAAAAGAATGACTCTAATCTGGATGTAGAGATTAATGAAGAGGTTATTCATCAAACAAAAGTGCATAAAGATCATCCTCCTCAGTTGGTGATTGGTGACATAAATTCTCCAATCATCACAAGGAATCAGAGTAAGTTGGGAGGATTAAAAGAAATACAATCAGGCTTACTATCTTGCTTTCTATCTCAGGTTGAGCCCAAAAAGGCACATGATGCAATGAAAGATCCAAGCTGGATAGAAGCAATGCAAGAGGAGCTGCTGCAGTTTGTACTGCAAAATGTATGGGATTTGGTAGAACTGCCTAAAGGACACAGAGCTATAGGGATAAAATGGATTTTCAGAAACAAGAAGGATGAGAGAGGGATAGTGATCAATAACAAGGATAGATTGGTAGCACAGGGGTACACTCAAGAAGAAGGAATTGATTATGAAGAGGTTTTTGCACCAGTGGCTAGGATTGAGGCAATTAGGCTGTTTTTAGCCTATGCTTCTTTCATGAAGTTCAAAGTCTACCAAATAGATGTGAAAAATACTTTTCTATACGGCAAAATTGAAGAAGAAGTATATGTCTGTTAGCCTCCAGAGTTTGAAAATCCCAAGTATCCTGACAGAGTATACAAATTGAAGAAAGCACTGTATGGACTACATCAAGCACCAAGAGCTTGGTATGACACCTTGTCTACCTATCTCTTGGAAAATGGTTTTGAGAGAGGAACCATTGACAAGACCTTGTTCATTCAAAGGAAGAAGAAGGACATCTTGTTAGTGAAAATCTATGTGGATGACATCATCTTTGGATCCACAAAAGATCATTTGTGCAGATATTTTGAGGAATTAATGCATAAGAGATTCAAGATGAGTTCTATGGGTGAACTTACTTTCTTCCTTGGGCTACAAGTTAAGCAGCAACAAGATGGAATATTCATAAGCCAAACCAAGTATGTGCAAGACATTTTAACCAAATTTGGGTTCTCAGATTCCAAGCCTGCAAGCACACCCATGGAGACACACAAACAGATTACTGCAGATCTTGAGGGGGAGGATGTGGATGTTCATTATTACAGATCCATGATTGGCTCTCTCATGTATCTCACAGCTTTTAGACCAGATATCATGTTCCCTGTTTGTGTGTGTGCAAGATTTCAAGTTAGGCCAAAGCAATCACATTTTCAAGCAGTCAAGAGGATATTCAGATATCTCAAAGGTCAGCCCAGATTAGGACTTTGGTATCCTCATGACTCACCATTTGACCTACTTGCATATTCAGATAGTGATTTGGGTGGAGCTAACTTGGACAGAAAGTCTACAACTGGAGGATATCAGTTTTTGGGTGCAAGACTAGTATCATGGCAGTGTAAGAAGCAAACCACAGTGTCCACTTCAACAACAGAAGCAGAATACATAGTTGCTGCAAGCTGCTGCTCACAAGTGCTATGGATTCAGAATCAAATGATGGATTATGGTATGACATTTCTTCACACTCTTATTTTCATAGACAACAGCAGTGCTATTAGCATTGTTAATAATCCTGTCAATCATTCAAAAACAAAGCATATAGAAATAAGGTACCATTTTATAAGAGACTGTAATGAGAAGAAGCTAATTCAGGTCCAGAAAGTACACACAAGTAACCACTTTGCTGATCTATTCACAAAAGCTTTTGATATGGGTAGATTCACATTCCTGGTCACAAGTGTGGGCATGATGAACAATGAATAAGTATATTCTCATTCTCTTTATGTACCTATATAGATTCCTCCTTAGTTACTTTCATTAAATTGGTGCTATTAACCCCTGTGTGTTTAAGTGTTTCAGATAGTTTGGATTGGATACTTGGTACTTCTCGTTCAGTTAATACTGCTCACTGCATTACTCATAATAATAGTTCAAAAATGGTTAAGTATGGTTACTACTGCTAGGTGGTTTATACTGCCAGTTCAAAGTTACTACGACTTGCCTTATTTATACTGCCAATCATTGTTACTACTGCTGGTACATGTTAATACTTCTAGTATGTGTTAGTACTGCTAGTCTGTGTTAATACTGCTAGTCGGTGTTAGTACTGCTAGTGTGTGTTAATACTTCTAGTCTGTGTTAATATTGCTAGTCTGTGTTAGTACTGCCAGTATGTGTTACTACTGCTGTTATGAGTTAATACTGCGAGTTCGTTAATACTGCTAGGTGTACTCTCTCTCTCTCTCTTGTTCTCTTGAATTCTCTCTTACCAGTGTGTATCCCTAGCTTCGACCAATCGCTCAAGAAGATGGTTGAACTGATGTTTGTCGATGAACACAATGAATTGGCTATGCTACTCAAACTAAAGCAAGCAGAGGGATTTCATCAGATTATGGATTTCCTAAGATCCTCACACATAGCCCACACATTAACTGTCAATCCCACAATCTGTGTGGAACACCAAAGGCAGTTTTGGGCCAATGCTGCTATTCATACTGAAGATGGCAATCAGGTCATCAAAACAAGGGTGTGTGATAAACCCCTGACAATCACAGAAGGAGCTATTCGCATTCATCTACGACTAGATGATGCCTCAGGTATAACCTCTTTACCCAAGGAAGATCTCTTCCAAGCTCTTAGTAATATGGGGTATGAAGGTCCCACTGATGTCTTCAAATTTTTCAAGAACAGATTCTCACCACAGTGGAGATTCTTTGTTCATACCCTTCAGCACTGTATTTTAAGGAAAACAACTGGCTGGAGTGAGTTCAGCAGTACCATTGCTTATGCTATGGTCTGCTTAGCAACCTCCAGGAAGTTCAATTTTTCACAAATGATCTTAAATGACTTACTGTCAAACCTGGATATCAAAACAAAATCTTTTTATATGTATCCTAGGTTTGTGCAAGCTTTACTGAATAAAGAATTGACGGATTTACCTCATTTTAATGAGGTATATGTACCAAAGGTCCCGAAAGGGAAGGTATTTTCTAATATGAGGAGGCCTAGTAAGGACTTCTCAGGTATTGACACACCATTGTTCTCTACAATGATGGGTGTGTCTCCTTCCCATGGTGAGGCATCAGTGTCAAAGCCCTCATCTGACAACCAAACTGATGACCTACCCACACCACTCATTTCTATTAACATCCCTCAGTCCCTTCTTAAAAAGCTAACATCACCCATCACTCACACTTATATAAGGAAAAAGGTAAAAAATGTTCCTTCCTTTCTTGTACCTTCACCCACAGAGCCTTCAAGTCCTCTAATGGATCATTCTCCATTAGAGAATATCCAAAGGGAAACCACAGGGGTGTCTCCCAACCCCAAGAAGGTGGTCAATAAGGAGAAGGAAGAGCATATGGGTTGTAAGGCTCACACTACTGACTTTGCACAAAGTCCAGGGCAGGACAGTGTGAACATATCTAAGACCTTCCCCATGGCAACTTTGGGTGAGCAATCATCCAACGGTCCCAGGTGCCAAGAAACCAAGGGGGTAGAGGGTGCTTCTGCTAGGCAGAAGACCTCTACTACTAAAAGATCCATGGATCCTTCAAGGGTGGTAAACACACCCAAAGGAGGTGAGGACAGATATAACTACCATGAATTGATGGATACTATGGGAAACATTAATCTTGATGTCATCAAGCAAGGCTCAAATATAGAGGAGATGAAATTGGTAATTCTGTCTCAACAAGTGCAGATTACCAAATTGAAGAAGATGGTGATGAAGTTGGTACAGAAAAAGAAAAGAAAGCGGTTTGTCTTGAAGAAGAGAGGAGATGCTTTCAACAAGGGGGAGAAACAAGATGAAGTGGAGAAACACAATCCTATTGGTATGGAAGCTCAGTTTGAGGGGGAGATGAATAAGGAAACAGAAAATAGCAAAGCAGCAGAAACAGAACCAGCAACAGTAATGTAAAAGAAGTAGAAACTGAACCAGCAGCAGTAACTGAGAAAGAAGTAGAAACTGAACCAGCAGCAGTAACTGAGAAAGAAGTAGAAACAGAGAAAACTGCAGCAGAAACATCATTGTCCAGAGAGGAAATGGAGATTGCAGAAACCTTGATCAAAGCTAAGAATGACACTCCCAAAGCCACTCAAAAGGCTAAGGGAGTAATAATCAAAGAAGGAGGTTTAGAAAAGAAAGAAAAAGAGGTCAGTATGGAGGATGCAAAGAAGAAGGGAAAGGAGAAGATGGCTGAATCTGAGCAACCTTTAAAGAAAAAGAATCAGATAGAGTTAGATGAAGAAGTGGCCAAACAGCTTCAAGCAGAGTTGGAAAAGGAAGAAGAAATTCAATCTGCCAAAGACAGAGAGCTCGCATTAGATATGGCTAAAAGGTTGAATGAAGAGTTTCAAAAGAGTTTGAAGACTGCAGCTGCTGCCAAGATAGTTACAAAAAAGGCTTCAAGGCAAAGGCTGGCATTAAAGCAAAGACAGAGACAACCCTCAAAGACCTTCCTGGCTAATCAAGAAAGGAGGAAAATGATAAACTTCCTAAAAGGAGCTCTTGGAGTTCTTGAAGGAATGTTTACTAACATGGCCTATGGTAAGATAGAGGAGTTGTATTCAAAGGAGATGGCAAATCTGAAAGGGGACTTCACTCAAAGGGTTGAGTTTGAAAGACAAATGAAAGATAGACATGATCTCAATATCTAACAACCCTTTCCTGAGAGTGAGGAAACCACTCCTTCAAAAGAAAAGGCTGAAGAAAAGGAGGAAGAACATGCTGATGTGAAAGTCAAATCTGCCAAGAGAGTAAAAACAATAGCTTCCAAGAAACTGTTTAAGAAGCCAAGGGTTGCAGAAGCTGAGAAAGAAACATAAACATCTGTTACAGGTCAAGCTGAGCAATCAAGTCAAAGTGCACAGCAACCAAGTCAATCTAATGTGCATTTTGAACTTTACATGACTGTAACAGATAATGATCCAGTGAAGGCAGATCTCATTTCAGTCCAAGCCCCTGAAATCATCCACTGGGATATTCTTGAAGATCAAGGCAAAGAATATTTCAGAATCAAAAGAATGGGTGATCATTTTGAAGTCTACTCTACTTGGGGGAAGATAGTCAGATGTTTTTCCAGGTCAGACTTGGAAGAAATGTTTAAAGTGGGAATGAATCTGTATGGGGATGTGCTGAAGACTCCAGGGATGAACATGAAGAAACTAGCAATGGAGTATTTATGCATGATGTTCAATCCAGATCTTGTTAAGCATGTCATTAAAGATGTCTTCAAGTCTGTGGACAACTAGATGCTCATAGAAAGGTGTGGGGTGTATATCTTGACCATAGATAAAAGCTTTCATGAATATTATCTGGTGGATAAGATATATGATCACAGCTTAGCCAAGCTACATGGGATGCTGAAAGCCAAACTAATTTGTCCTCAAGGCTCAGAAATGGCAAGGATTGTGGTTAGCAGGATCATCAATCAAAGTCTGGGACTGGATCCAAATTTGGGCAACTGAGCTAAAGTGTTGAAAGCATCATGAAGACCATATCATGAAGAACTTAACTTCTCTTTCTGAAAAGTTAAGTTAGGGGGAGATTGTTGGGTCTGACTATGCTAAAGTATGGTTTATGTTGCTGATTAATGTTGCTAAGTGATTACTACTGCCAGACTATCAAGATTACTACTGCTAGTAGAATTAATACTGCTTAGAGAGTTAGTACTGCTAGTAGTTAGTACTGCTGAAGATTAATGCTGCTGAAGATGGTTAATACTTCTGAAGATAATTAGTGATGCTTCTAAAGATAAAGATGATTTGGAGATAAAGACAAGCTGGAGATAAGACTGAAGATAATTATGGTATTGATCCTAAAGATCAATTGTATTTTGATAATTATCTTGTATTCAGTCTTGTATATATAGTATAGAAGTATTTGATAGTAGAAAAATTATTCATTCATATGTTTTGTTAGAGAGAATTAACCTCAAGACTAGTTTAGATCCTTTCTATAGAGAAGTATAGAACGTCTGTTGAGTCTGTTCAACAGATTGAGGTTTTGTGTGTAATCATCAAGTTGAATCAATATAAACTTGTGATTTGAGTTTGATATACTGTTTCATTGATTGTTAGTGTTAAAGTGTATTTCCGCAACTTCTTTAGAATTGATTCTGAGTGTGTGTGAATTAAATTCTTGTTTGAATTTCGATCCTGACACATGGCCGAGACGACGATTAATTCGATGAAGACATAGACGATCATCCGGACCAAAAGTGGCATCGGTGATATCAAGATCCAGAGAATTGGCACAATATTGAGCAACAAAAGCAGGCATACCATCAAGTTTAGCATTGATCTTAGAGAGAGCATCAAGAAGCTGATTGTTGACTAGATCCTGATTATTCGCCCTATGCCGAAGAGACACAAGCTCTTGGTCGCGAGCATCAGAGGCGGCCTTGAGGGAAGCCATAGAGAGAGTGAGAGAGGTGTTGTTGTAAATAAGTTTGATCACCTCTTGAGAACCGCATCGAGAGCATCACTAAGAGGGTTCCGAAGACCTAGAATATCCTTTTCCATAACATCCATGCATTTATAGAAATCTGAATGAACACGAAGTAGTTCGGTATTCTGTTCCTTAATGGTGCGAAGAAGTTTATCAAGATATTGGTTGTTGATGTCAAGGGAATCCAAAAGCTCAGGATCACTGATTGATTTCCTCAACATTTTAAATTGAGAGCTTAAGAGGCGCTGCTGCCGATTTGTATCAATAATTTCGGTGAGAACTTCAGATGGAACGGAGATATGTGGTTGGCTATGATTTGGCACAAAAGGAGGAGGTGCCAAAGAACCTTCTCTTTCGGTAACCAGTGAGGGAGAGTGGTGAGGCAAAATTTGGTGAGGGGCTAGAGGCTGCCTTCGGGGAAGGAAATCCGGTGGGGAATCGGTTGAGGAAGAATTTGAGTGTGAGGGTGAAGGTATAGGCTTTTTAGAAGAGGGTTTTATGGGTGAAGTTTTAGGAGGAGAGGTTTTCGGAGGGGAGAAGTTCTTCGGTGGGGAGTGGAGAGGTGGGGTTAGAATGGGTGAAGCATGAGGAGATGGAGTATGTTGTTCGGTTGCAAGAACTGTAGTGTCCGAAAATAATAGATTCAGAAAGGTATCGGTTGTGCTCTTGGAACCGATACCTGGAAGTATCAGTTCTTCACAGAGCGGTGCAGAATCATCGGGTGTGACCCCGGGTGTTAGGTTGTGATGTGAAGAAGAGGAGCGTTGGCTAGGAGAGGACACCAACTCATCTTCATCCCTCAACTGAAATTGAGGAGAAGGAGTAATAAGGGACTCCTATTGTACAACCAAACCCTTTTGGGAGGGAGTGGATGAGGTGGCTTGTGGTTTAACAGATCCCCTTGGCACAAGAGGGGGAATTTCAACTTCAGCCGATTTTTGAGAATTGGTAGAAGGAGTGTGTGGTTCGACCGATAAGGATTTCCTAAGTCTCTTAGAACGAGACTTAGGTGGGGATTTTGAACCCCTCCGTTTTGTGAAAAAGGGGTAATGACTGGGGTAGACTCCGAAGGCTTATTCGGAGTCAAAGTCATAGAATCAAGTGTGGCAGCGGTAGCCTTTTTGGTATTCTTTTTCGTGGCTACCGACTTGGCTCAGAAATATTTTGGGGTAAAAGGGGCTACCGAAAGTGATGGACCTTTGGATTGTGGAGGCCCCAAATCGGATTGGGAGAAGTGACAAGAGAGATCATACCTGCCGTGAGAGGTTTGTCGGTAGCTTTCAAAGGTTTGTACAGAACTTGCTTGCTAAGTTGAGTAGGTTGCAAGTCAAAAACAATTGTTGGCTCGGGTAAAGCAACATCGACAGGCAGTTGGCCAGCTAGTTTCTCGTTGTTGATTAGAGAGAGAAACCGTGGAAGAGATACATTGTAAGTACGAGGTGGTGAAATGGCAGTGACAATATAGTCGAAAATACCAGGGCGAAATCAATGCGGCGTATGAAAATGAGTGCATGTGCCAAGCGAGTAATGAAAGTGGGAGATTGGTCCCACCCAGATGTTTTGTGGGAGATGCAGTAGATGATGTGAGAGAAAAAGAAGTTCCAGATAACACCCATGTTCTTACGAAGAAGAGTGCCTGAACCCTTGCCTTTTCTGTCGTGAGAGTAGTTCATTGCAATGATTACTTCATCATGTTCCCATCCAGTGGGAAAAGGAGCGTATGGCTTGAACGTAAGGCTTATAGATGGGAAGCTTAATAATCGAGCGTACATCCTCAACCCCAAAAGAAAGGTCGGGATGTTCATCAGAGGTAAGAATAGAAGCAGATACCTGATGAGATTCTTCATCATATGAGCAAGTGAGCCAAAAGCTACCAAGAAACATTTTGCTCATCTTGGTAGATGCTGTGAGAGCATGTTGAAGAGGAGATCTCTGAAGAAAGATTAAAATCTGGTTGAACTCAGGGTGATCAACATCGGCGGAAAGACGAGCGAGTTGATTGCAAGCAGGAAACGCAAGAGTATCCCGAGTCAGTGGAGTGTTCTTGCTGGTCTTTGAGGATTTGGAGGAAACCATTGTTGAAAGTTCGAGAAAGGGAAGAAGTTGCAGGTTTAGATTGAGAAGGAAATGTAAGAAAATGAAGAAGAAAGCAAAGTGGAATATTTATAGGTGGACGTTTGAGAGGAAAATTTGAATTTAATAAAATAAAAAAAATAATGATGGTAGTGGAAACGTGGGGAAGTGGAATTGCCTAAAACGGCATTTGCAAACCCGTAGGGTGACGCAAGTCGTTTCGTATCCCTGACATAGTAGTCACATCGTGCCACGGGGCACATTTTCATTTGATAGGGATACCGAAAGTGATGTTGTAGATGTATTGCTCGGTAGATAGGAAGGGTACCGAAGAGAGTAAGTTAAGCTATATCGTAAGAGAATATTCGGCAAGGAAGTGTTCGGTAGGTGTGAGGCTTACCGAAAGGGTTTAGAAAGACACTTCGGTATCAAAACATAAGAAGAGAATTCAACAAGGATGATGTTCAGTAGGTGTGAGGCTTACCGAAAGGGGATGGATGCCGAAAGAGAGACAGAAGGGTGAGGTTTCGGTAAAAGGAGAAAGTGTACCGAAGGATGCTGTTGGATACTGAAAGTATGTGTATCGAAGCAAATGAGACTTTGGTAGAGAATTCAACATTTTTTTGTTTTTTTTTAATTCATAATTTAACATACCTAAAGATCCAACAAGAAAGTTGAATCTAGCTTCTTCTAGAGGTTTAGTGAAGAGATCTGCAAGTTGAAGGTCAGTGGGAATAAAATGAAGTTCAATATCACCTTTAGAGACATGATCTCTTATAAAGTGATACCAAATATCAATATGTTTTGATCTTGAATGTAGCACAGGATTGTTAGCAATGGCTATGGCACTAGAGTTGTCACATAGTATGGGAACTTGGGAGTAGAACTTGTCATAATCTTGGAGTTGGTTCTTCATCCACAGGATCTGAGCACGACAACTGCCAGCTGCAAATTTCCACCTTGTAATTGGCAATAGAGGTGGAGACTGAGTGTTGTTTCCTACTAGACCAGCTGACCAAATTTCCACCTTGTAATTGGCAGCTCCCTGTTGTGCTTTTCATATTCACTTTAGACCCTGCAAAGTTAGAATCTTAATATCCAATTAGATCAAAACCTGAGTCTTTGGGATACCAAAGACCCAGATTCATAGTACCTTTGAGGTACCGAAAGATGCGTTTTACAACAGCCAAATGAGATTCCTTAGGATTGGCTTGATAACACGCACAAAGACACGTAGCATACATAATATCAGGTCTACTAGCAGTAAGATAAAGAAGGGACCCAATCATTCCTCTATAAATTGTGATATCAACTGGCTTACCAGCTGGATCAACAAAAAATTTGAGAGGAGGTGTCATAGGATTTTCATGGGAGAGCAATTTTCAAAATTAAACTTATTTAGAAGGTCACAAATATATTTTCTTTGGTTTATGAAAATTTCTTCAAAGGTTTGTTTGATTTGAAGACCAAGAAAGAATGTTAGCTCACCCATCATACTCATCTCATATTTACTTTTCATGAGAGAGGCAAATTCCTGAAAGAGAGATTCATCAGTAGCACCAAAAATGATATCATCCACATAGATTTGTACAAGGATTATATTACCTTTGGTCTTCTTGAGGAAGAGAGTGTTGTCTATTTTACCTCGAGTATATCGATTGGAGATAAGAAAGTCGGATAAGGTATCATACCAAGCACGAGGAGCTTGTTTCGATATAGAGCTTTATCCAGTTTGAACACATAGTCATAATGAGCTGGATCTTCAAAACCTGGAGGTTGTTTCACATAGACTTCTTTAGCAAGTTCTCCATTTAGAAATGCAATCTTAACGTCCATTTTGAAAACCCGAAAGTTCTTGTGAGTAGCATGGGCAAGAAATATTCTTATTGTTTCAAGTCTAGCAACTGGAGCAAAGGTTTCATCATAATCAATTCCTTCCTTCTGTCGGTATCCTTGAGCAACAAGCCTAGCCTTGTTTCGAACGACAGTGCCTTCTTTATTCATCTTGTTTCGAAAGACCCACTTAGTGCGAATGATGGTCTTTCCAGAAGGATGAGGTATAAGTCTCCACACTTTGTTCCTTTCAAATTGAGAAAGCTCTTCTTGCATAGTAGTGATCCAACATGGATCGGCTAGAGCTTCTTCAATTTTCTTGGGTTCTATGATAGAGAGAAAGTTCACGTAGAGACAAATATTCCCAACACCTCTTCTGGTTTGGACACCTACCTGTTGATCACCAATAATTTGATCAATGGGGGTGATCTTTAGTCCATTTAAGAGCTGGTGGAAGAGGTGCAGGAAATGGACTTGGAGAGTATGACTGTGATGGATCGGCAGGAATGATGTGAATATTATGATGATGAGGATTGGAGAGAGAGATATAGGTTCAGCAGGGATATAAGAAGTTGTAGGTTGAGAATGAGGTTTGGCAGATTTGGTAGAGGGTGAGAATTCTGCCGAATTTGGGTTGGTTGAGGAAGAAGGTTCTGTCGAAAAGGGGATATACAGAGAACCTGTCGATCTTTGGTTGAGAGAAACTTCCCCCACGCAAGAGGTGACCCATTCGTATAGTTCATTATCATCACAAGATAGAGAGTATGACTTGTGATCATCAAACTTCACATGCATTGATTCATCAATACATTTTCTTCTGAGGTTGTAGACTCTATAGGCTTTTGAAATAAGAGAGTAGCCCATAAAGATCCCTTCATCAGCTTTGGGATCAAATTTCCCAAGATGTTCGCGATCATTTAGAATGAAGCACACATAGCCGAAAACATGAAGAAAACTGATGTTGGGTTTTCGGCCATAGAAGACTTCATAAGAAGTCTTGTTGTGTCTCTTCACAATGATGGACCTGTTTTGAGTAAAACAGACTATGTTGGAAGCTTCTGTCCAGAAGTAGGTAGGTAGATTTGATTCACTCAGCATAGACTGTGCAACTTCACATAGGGTTCGATTCTTTCTTTCCACCACACCATTTTGTTGTGGTGTCCTGACAGCTGTAAAGTTTTGTGAGATGCCTTTTTTCAGAGAAGAAGGCATCTAAGGTAGCATTTCTGAATTCGGTGCCATTGTCGCTTCTGACAGATCGTACAAGTTGTCCATTGAGCACTTCAAATTTCTTGATGAAATTGATGATTTCTTCAGACGTGTCACTTTTGTACCCGAGAAAAGATACCCAAGTGTAACGTGTAAATTTATCAACAATTACAAGAATGTACCTTTTTCCACCTAGGCTTGGAGTGCTAACTGGTCCACATAGATCCATGTGTAGCATTTGGAGAGGAGTAGTGATGGAGAAGCATTGATTAGATTTGAATGAAGACTTTGTCAGCTTCCCTTTTTCACAGGTTGCACATAGTTTTTCTTTGGTGAAGGAGATCTTTGGCAGTCCTACAACCAGCACTTTGTTGGAGAGAGCATTTAACGTCTTAAAGTTTAGATGAGAAAGACGTTTGTGCCAGAGCTAGTTCTTCCTTTCAGAGTCTTCAGAGATGAAACATATGCTTTCGTCTTCAGTTGATTTGAATCTCATATTGATAACATACACATTGTCCTTTTTGAAGCCATATAGGACAGTGTGAAATTGTTTATCAGTAATGAGACAATCATGCTCTCTAAAAATCACGTAGTAAGCCAAATCACACAGTTGACTAATGCTCAAAAGATTGTGCATTAGTCCTTCCACATAGGCTACTTTATTGAAAGTGATGAAACCATTAGTGAGAGTTCCATAACCTTTAGTGGAACCGTAAGAATTGTCACCAAAGGTTACGGTAGGTCCTTTTTCATTCACATAGTTTATTAGAAGAAGTTTGTTGCCAGTCATATTCCGTGAACATCCGCTATCAAGATACCAAGTTTGCTGATGCCCAATGACCTGCAATCACAAACAAATCAGTCTTTTGTTACCCATTTTGAGGTGGGTCCTTTGGGGTTAGAAGAGGAAGGACCATCTTGACCATATCTGTCAATACATTCCTTTGGAAAGTCCTTTGCCAAGTGAAAGGTGTCACCACAATTATAGCATTTGCGATAAATGAACACCTTTTTCGATTCTTGAGAGGGCTTTTTAACTTTTACCTTGGGCTTGGATTTAGGAAGTTTGGAGGAAGTAGAAAGAACAGTAGGTATGGGTCCTAGAATTCCATTTTCAAAGATGGGAAGGAAGAGTTGAGATTCCCTTGGATTTCTTTAAATTTACAGATCTGGGAATGAACTATGTTGGATTTATGTGGGATTTACCTTTTGAAGAAGGTGTCATCTTTCTTTTTGAGGGAAGGTCAAAGACAACAGATTTTCCTTTATCTAGAAAGGAGGGTTTCTTTGCAGAGGAAGAAGAGGAAGAAGCTTCTTAAAGATTCAACATTTTGAGAAGGTCATAAACAGGTTTAACGAACTCGTTTGAATCTTGATCTTCCTCAAGAAGAGATTTGGTTTGCTTGGCAGACACGAAAATTCCAAATTTCATGGAGTCACGAAGATCTAAGGAATAGACAGAACCAGACTCTCCTGAGTCAGTGTCTGTGCACTCAGGAGAGATGACTCAGGAAAGTAGGATGGAAGTTTAGAAAGAGAAGGAATATCTTGAGGAGAAGAAGGGATGTCCTGAGAAGACACATAGTTGTCGTCCATTTTTCCATATCCAAGACCAAATTTATTATCACCAGTTACCTGGTCTTTGAAAATCTTTTCAAGGTTTTTGGAGGAAGTGGTCCATTTGTTAAAAATCTCTTGTTCCTTTTGAAGTCGTTTGAACAATTTATTATTTTCTTTTGCAAGAACAAAATTTATAGTTTTTAAGTATTCTAACTCAGCTTTTGTTTTGTCAAAAAGATTTAGCTATGAAACACAAACTTGGAGTTGAGAGGAAAGAGACTTTATCTGTGCATTGGCTCTTTTCTTAGCGTCCTTATCATTGTGATAAAGAACTGTCAAAGAGTCATATGCTTCGATCTTTTCATCATTAGTGAGAGAGTGAAAAGGATGTACATGAGAGGAGGAAGAGGATCACTCAGCCGAGAAGTCCATTATTGAGTCAGAATCTTTGGTTCTGCCCATGTCATCAAGCTTTGCCATAAGACATTTGCTAGATATTTCTTTCTCGCTATCAGATGTGGGTTCATCAACCCAATCGTGGGTTTCAACCATTAATCCCTTTCCTCTTATGAGAGAGTTCACATTTCTTTCCTTTTCTATCTTGTATTTGGCTTTATATTTTTCAGCCTGATCAGAATGGTCTTTAAAAGATGAGGAAGAAGATTGTCGGGAGTGAGATCTACCTGTAGAGATAGATCTTAATCTTCTCCCTTTAGAGGAGTTGGAGGAATTTGATTTGGATTTTCTAGGAGGATTGCTTCTACATTCGGAAGCAAAGTGGCCTTTCTTTCTTCATGCGTAGCATTCGTCTTTGGATTTGTCCAAGGAGTTTTTAGAAGAAGAAGAGAATTTTCTATTAAATTTGAAACGATTAGAAGAACGGTTGTTTCTAAATTTGGAGAAGTTTGCCAGCATGCCTATTTCCTTGGTCATTTGATCGACAGAGGTATCTTCACCCTCATCATCGACCTCACTTAGATAGGCCTCCGATTGGTGGTTTGAGTCATTATAACTCTCTTAGTCTGAGTCATCAGAGGGATAGGTAATGCGAGGAATGCATACAGATTTCTTGGAACCATCACTGATAAGAGCCATAGAAGGGGATTTTATCTCTTTTATGATGGTTTTCCTTTGGATACGAGTCTGCTCATAGTTGAAAAGAGTTCCATAGAGCACATAAAGAAGAAGACTTTCTAAATCCTTGGTTGTCTTTATACAAGTACAGATATTCTCCCAGAAGTCTGGAAGTCAATCCATGAACCTGCATATGACTTCCTCATTATCATAAAGTTTTCCAAGAAGTTTGAGGTCATTTAGAAGACTGTTGAAACGATTGTAATACTCAGAAAGAGATTCTCCCTTTTTAGAAGAGAATAGCTCGTACTTTCGTACAAGAGAGATTTTTCTTCTTTTCTTGACCTCATATGTACCTTCGTACATAACACATAGTATGGACCACATTTCCTTGGCGGTAGAAAGATTTACCAAGGAATGATACACTTCATCTGGAAGAGCAAGAGCAATGATTGCTCGAACTTTAGAATCAAGGCCTATAAGGCGCTTATCTTCATCAGTGTACTCTTTGGGATTTTTGGTGATATATCGCCCAGTAGCAGAAGACCTTTCCTCATCAGAAGATTCATCGGAAACTTGAAACAAGGTGTCCATGTCTTTTTCCTTTTCTTTGTCTTTAGAGGTTTTGATAAATTTATCCCAGACTTTTGGAACAATGGGCCCTTCACTAAGAACAGTTAGGTAACGATTGTCAATACCTTCAAGGAACAACATCATTCGACTTTTCCACAAGGAAAAGTTGCTTGGGTTGAACCTAGGTGGCTTGGCAATCGATCCATTGTTAAGATGAAAGGAGTTTTGAGAAGAAAAAGAATCAACTTTAGTGTTGGACGAAGATGCCATAGCAGATCTGGTTTATTATATTAATCCAACCGCTCTGATACCACTTGTTGGTCCCAAAATAGGTAAACAAGGTTTTGTGGAGGGGGGGGGGGTTGAATATAAAACACAAAAATTCACTTAATTTAATTCTTTATTAGATAATAAAAATTATCAAGAATTACACTTAGGTTACAAAAGACTGTTTGCGGAAAAGAATAGTAAACTATCCTAAACAATCTATCACTTAGAAAACTTTAGAACACAACTTAAGAGAGCACAAAGTTAAAAGCTATGAGAGAGACAAACTTAAACAACTTGCTGAAAACTCACTGAATTCTTTAGCTGGAAAGCGTGAGGGGCAAGGAGAGAACAACACTCCTTTTATCAATGTTTTAAAAATCGGTTTTTTGGTTGACCCGGTGTGGTGACCGGGTCACGGTTCAACCGGTCCAACCGAGTGATTGACCCGGTTTTAAGAAATTTTATGTATTTTTCATTTTTTGCATATATGTATATATAAAATCAAGAATTTGATGTTCACAAGTTAAAACATTAAAAATACACATAACAAAAAGTTTTACATCAATCCAAAAACATTAAAAAAACACATAACAAAAAGTTTTACATCAATCCAAAAATATAAAAAACACAAATATAAGAAAATGATTTTTTTAACCGGGTCAACCCGGGTTTTTACCGGTTCAACCGGTTCTATCAAAAAACCGGCGGTTCAACCCGGGTCGTAATTTCCCAAAAAACCGGACGTAATTGACCCGGTCTCTTCACCGGTTCCCGGTTCAACCCGGGTTTTAAAACATTGCCTTTTATACTACTCCATTCATTAAATGCAAAGGACACTTGTCTTTTCATGTAGGAGTAGTTGAGATTTCTTTAATAAATTATAAGATATTTAAAGTGACTTATCACAATTGAAAATGTAACTTTTGTACTATGAAAGGACAATATCTTAATAAAATATACCAGATACAAATCTTTTTGAGATCTTTTAAGAAGAGAGTCTCAATCAGATCAGAACTTGAGTGCATTTCTTTTATGCAAAAGAAGTTTCCATTCCCTTTTGTCAGAAGAACATTGGGAATGATGAAGTATGTCAAATCGTGAGGATTTAACATAATGATGTATTGCCGCGCAAGAAGTGATCGGCAAAGAGAATCTCTGCTGAAGGATCGGCAGAGTGATGCCGAAGGAAGAAATTCGGCAGGGGTTCCTTTGCCGAATAAAAGGAACATCGACAAAAGGAATGTCTGTCGAAGATATTGCTTTTCTTCGGCAGATGTATCTCAGTCTTCTTGAAGTTTATTTTGATCCGCATCAGTAGACTTACTTCATGTTGAATTCGGTTGGTCTTTGATTCACCGATATTTTAAAGTACAATTAAGCTATTACAAAGAACCATAGAATTTCCTAAATATGAAAATGTACAAACATTTTACAGATAAACAATTACAAGCTAAAGGGGAGATCATCTTCAAATCTTAGATGATCCAACAGTGGTAATATTGATTGCTTTAAAAAAAATGGTAGATGCGTACATTTGGATTTGGACTCCTAAACCCACTGTATGCATACCTACTTTAATATACTTGAATTAATATTTTTTTTGACCACATTTAACATCTAATGACACCATCAAACGTTCACCATCATTAACTTAACCCAATAACTAAAGGAACTTTTACAAAATACTTAGCCGGGTAAGCGTTTATTGGTAGCACCTATCTTACGGTCTTTAGCTATTGAGCAAGAAAACTACCTAAAATCTTATATATATGTTAAGAGCCATAACAAGGACCAAGAGTCTTATCCGGTAAGTGAGAGAAATGACTCTTACCCGGTAAACGCTTACCGGGTTTAAGACACACTTACCAACAATCAATTTCAATGGTCGGAAAAGTTATACAATAAGGTAAGTGAAGGTAATGTCCTTGCCGGTAAGCGTTTACCCGGTAAGCATTTTGGTAAATGACCCCTAACTCTCTTTGAATCAAAACTTAAACATTCACTGTCATTAAATTTAATCAAATAGGGTAATATTTCATACCCAAGAGAACATTGAAAATATAGATAAAACATCGTTTTCAAATACATCTTTCAGTGACGAAGAAGACCCGTTTCTTAATGTGACGGGAACACAAAAGTAAGCAACATATCCATGTTTATGAGCCCCACTATGTATCAATGGTCATCCATTTCGACCGTGCACAGTCTATACCCTAAGAACTCTGATGATCCTAGATATGCTTTTATAACTTATGGGTCAACGATTGATGTTCAACTCCATGGGTCCACATTACAATGTCCCCGATGACCCGGTGACTCATTTCTAGATAAAATATGAGAAGTAACCAATGCATTACATTCTAAATTACACGACTTTAATTGAATGATCAACACACTCAAAACATATAATTCCCAAATAATATGCATAAATGTAAATCACGTCCAAAGTTTAACATTGCGTAATTTAAATTGAACAAAGTCCTCAACACTCATTTGAGATGATATCAAAACAATAAACTCCATAACTTATTTGACTACTCAATAAAAGTCAATATAAACCAATAAAATACAAATACTCAACTTTTATACAATTTATGCATCAAAAGGTTCGAGTGCCGTCATTATTAAATCAAACGTTGGGCAAAATCCCAAAGCAAACAATTGTCTTAAGTCAAGTCAACGAACTCTTCAATTTGTTTCACTAATCCAAAATAAATCATCACAAATCACGTGATTTCACGGAAATCCCACAAACATAGAATTTTGAAATCTCTCAGAGATGATTAGTATTTCACGGGATCTCATATGATTTGTATGTAATGATGTTATAAAATTTATTAAAACATCTGTTTTGTAATCAATGTTCTAAAAAACTCACCGCACAGCCGCCATGACACACAATGACACCAAGGCTTGTGTCTCACGCCACGTTAAGCTCGTGGCACTCCATGGCCTATTGCACAACTTCGTAATGCAATATTTGATTTTTTTTTTACGTTTTTAATGTTTTATTTGCAACATTTTAAATATATACCATAATTTAACTTACTTATTACTGTTGACTTATTGAGTAACACTACAAAACATATGTTTTTATATATAATGAAATATATGAATTAGAAAAATGACGCCATAAGTCACGCCTTGAAAACGCTATGACTTCGTCGTAGCTCGTAAAGCTTGAGGTTTGGCCTCACGCCATTTAGAACCTTGTTTGTAATAATCAATAAATAAAAGGTAGTTTAATTATTTATAATTTTTTTATAAAAAATGAAATTCAGTTTAATTCTAAATCCTACAAATCAAACATTGAAAAAATTCCAAAGTCCTCCAAATCCATCCAACTAGACATTTCTTAGAGCATCTCCAACCTTAGCACAAAAAAAAACACTAAAAACACTAAATTTGGTGGACCCATCAACACAAAAAAAACCTCAACACCAAACGTACACTAAAAAAACATCAAATTTGTGGACCCCACATCAAAACACAAAAAAAAATATCAAATTTATATTAAATATCACACATAGTGATGGGTCCCCCAAGAATTTCATTGGCCGGCAAAAAAATTTTGGACGGCAAATATGCCGTATGAAGTTCACGAACGGCAATTTTTTTTTAAAGATATCGGTTGGTTGGAGCATACCGCACAACAAATCCTCTGATTTACCGTGACGTTAGAGATGCTCTTATCATTTCTATTTTCATACAAGTCAACATCAAGAGTCTTTTGTATTCTTTTTTACATTTTTAATATAGGGTGGGGATTTTACAAGTAGTGATTCTATAAGCAGTGATTCAAGTTTTTTTTTGGAGAGGGTATCTTGGGCCCAGATTAATACCTGACAATTAGGGCCTTTGGCCCAGCTGCTAAAACGTGTAGCCCTGAGTTTATGTGCTACTAATGGGGCTCGAACCCGGATTGAACGCTATGAACTCCCTAAGTCTTTACCACCACACAACAATCTTGTGGTTAGCAGTGATTCAAGTTGATTGCATTAGTTATGCAAAGGGCAAGCGGGAAAGCGGACCAACTTTGCCACTAGCTCGTCGGGCCTACCACCATAAATAAACACGGCTACAGATGGTCCTTATCCATTGAACTATCATGCTGACTACGAATGTACTCCCACTGGATAATGGGTTTGTGTTGTTTTTGACTTTGAAAAAGTCTTGGTCAAAATTCTGCCCAAAAACTCGTTAATGGAACCTGTATATAAACACCATGTGAAGCTGGTGTGTTCTTCAATTCATATCAACAAAAACAAAAAATGGAAACAAAGCTTTATGAGGCATCTTTGAAAGGCGATGTTGAAGCACTCAATGCATTACTACATGAAGACCAACTCATCCTTGACAGAATCTCACTCACCGCCTTCAATGAATCCCCCCTCCACATCGCCGCCATGCGCCGCCACCTCACTTTCGCCACCTTTCTTCTGACTCAAAACCCTAAACTTGCCATGGCTTTGGATACCCAAGGGCGAACCCCACTTCACCTGGCTGCCGCCGATGGCAACCTGGAGATGGTGCGGGAACTTTTACGGTTAGGGGGTCATGGTCTGTGTGGCTCTCGAGATCAAGATGGGTTAACCCCGCTTCATTTGGCAGCCATGAATGAACATTTGGAGGTTGTTAAGGTTCTGGTTCAGGCTAACCCTCATGCTGCTAAAGTAGAGATTCAAACCACCGGAGAAACCATCTTGCATATGTGTGTTAATTATAATCGTTTTGAGTCGTTGAAAGTGTTGATTGAAGTGTGGGATGAAGATGAGTTGGCCAAGATCACAGATCATGGTGGAAACACCCTCTTACATGCTGCTACAATCTGTAAACAAATACAGGTACATTCTTTTTCGGTTTCATTCTAATAAAATCGGGTTTATAAGACCCAAAAAAGTATATAGAACCTAGACTATTTTATAGGACTTACTTATAAGACTAAACATGCTAACAAGTTTTTTGGGACACTTTTAAAATAAAGCTAGGGTCATATAAATTTTTTGCTCCCATTATTTGGAAAAAGTGTGTTATAAAATGTATACTTTTGAAAAGTCTGAATGGAGTTTTGATTTTGTGCAGATTTTAAACTATTTGCTCCAGAAACCAAGCATCAAATCTAACGGAAATGCTGTAAACAGACATGGATTAACCCCACTCGATGTTTTGGATAATTGTTCGCGAGATCTCAAAGCACTTGAAGCACGAGCAATTCTAATGGAAGCGGGTGTTTTGAGAGCGAATGATCTTCGACCTCTTTCTAAACCATTAAAATCATCAGTTAAGTCCTCAGATTCTAAACACAAGGGGTTCATATCAAGAACATGGGCTCGGTATCTGAATGACGACCACCGTTGGCTAGAAAAGCAACGCGGTATTCTAATCGTTGCCGCCTTAGTGGTGGCGGTGATGTCGTTCCACTCCGGGCTCAACCCTCCCGGAGGGACTTTTTCCGACACCCAAAATGGCCGTTATCCGCTTGGAAACGCAGTTCAAACGGAAGTAGACATGGATCATTTCAACCAATTCGTGATGTATAACACGGTCACTATGATAATTTCTCTAGCGATAGTCCTTGTGTTGATCAGTGGATTTCCTCTGAGGAACAAGTTCTGGATGTGGGTGCTTACGATCGGAACACTGTTCACGGTGGTGTTCATGGTGCTTACTTATTATCACTCGCTAACGATGATGACGCCGGATGGATATGTCGATGTGGGGAGTGTTTGGATCTGTTTGATTTGGATGTTGGCTTGTGGGATCTTGGCCTTGGTTCATACCATCTTCTTCGTCATTTGGGTGGTGATGAAGCTTTCAAAGCGCAAGATCTTGGAGACCGAAAGAGCGAGTAATCGGAGTGCAACCGAAGTTTGATGGTCAACTGGTGAGGCCTTCGGTTTGCTTAATGTTATTGATCAGTTGGAGTTCACTCAGTACAATTGAAGGTTTTACCTACTGTTAATTTCAGGATCTTAAAAGATTAGTCGAGATACGGGCAAGTTGATCGGAAAGTAAATACGGTTATTAAAAAAGTTTGATGGTTTTGTAGGTGATTTTTTAATTGTTCTGTCAACATTGTAGTTATATGAAATTTGTATCATGTTAATGTACTTTTGTGTGAAATGATTGTGTAACTTTGTGTGTTTCGGCTGTTGGTGTGAATCAGGAGTGTGCACGGATCGCATTTGAACAATCCAATCCAATATTTACGGTTCAAAAAATCTAAATTTAACTCAACCAATCCAACCCGAAACCGTGCGGGTTGAGTTAACGTTAGGTTAGTCAAGTTGAAACTTTGGTACATCAAATTTACCTTGAAAGAGGGGGGGGGGGGGGGAGGCCTAAATGAAAGCCTCTGGTAAAAGCTTCACTTTTTTCCGAGGGAAATTGCAACCGGCAAAGATGCGCCTTGCCATGAATTTCGTATAAGGCGTCGGTAAGTTACCTTTGCCGACGGATTTCTCAAACCGTCGGCAAAAGTACCTTAAAAAATTTAAATAACATTTCACCTACGAATTTCACCGACACGCCAGCAAAAGTTGTTTAATTTTAATTTTTAATATTTTTTTCTCTTAAACTTTTGCCGACGGAATTTCTAAACTCGTTGGCAATAGTATTTTTGTATTATTAATATAAAATTCACTGACATTTTTGTCGGCAGACTTCCTAAATCCGTCGGCAATTGTATTTTAATTTCATTAATATTTTATAGTTGTACTTTTACCGGCTAACTTCCCACACCTTCGCCAAAAATACTTTTAAAATTATAATAATTTTTAAGGACGTTTTTTACTGGCGAAAATATATGAATTTTATTAATTTTTTCAATTTTTTTATGTAAACCAAAAATAAAAAATTAATCGACTTAATTTCTCATCAACTAAGATAGTCCAAATTTATTTTTGATTAAAATCATGGCCGGCTCTTGGGTGTGCTGGTAGTACCGTCGTATGGGACCTCCGATTTTATTTTACTTTTTATACATAATATAGTTCAAATATATAAAAATAAGGCTAAGATTAAATAGAAGTAGTTTCTTGGAAGATATGGCCAAGCATTTTGCTTATTACACGTGTAACTTGGTTCAAATCCCACAGACAACATTAATTTTTGTTGATTTTCAAATTGTTTTAAAAAAAACAAAAACAAAAATAAAAACAGTTTGCAGTTATCAATAGTGTTTGTGTTTTTGGGAAATGTACATAACAATACCGGTCCATTATTGAATAATGAAGAACCACTTATTTTCAGTTGTAACCTTTTTTTATTATGCATTATAAATCTATACCTAATGCTTAATAAGTTGTTTTAAGATATTTACATAAATGTTTTATAATATAGTAAAGATTAATACTTTTTAACATGACTCAATAAGACTCAATAACACAATATGACTTGTTACCGCCTAATACAACCTATTACAGCCCAATAGGCCCACAGAGATGCATTACTACCCAATACGATGCATCATTACCAAATACAATGTGTTATACCCATTACAACCAACTATCATCTAGTACGACTCATTACAGACCAAGATGACCAAATACGACCCATTACCCAATATGATTTGCATTGTTACCCATTACAACAAACTATAATCCAATATAACTCATTACTAACCAAGATGACCAAATACAACCTATTACTACCCAATACGACCCATTACAATCAATAGGACCCAATACGGTCCATTATAAGCCATTACAACCCAACATAACCCAATATAACCAACTACCACCTAATATTGTCCAATACTGCCCATTACAATTAATAGAACCCCAATACGATCCATTACAACCCAAGAATGTAGTACAACTCATTACAACACCCAGCAAAACCCAATATGCCTCACTAGTAGCCATCACCCAATATAATTCTGACAAGATCGAAATTCTAAACAAGAATTTAATTAAACACTCAGAAACTTTTGTTAAAGAAGTTGCGGAATAACACTTTAACAATAAATCAATGAAACAGTATATGGATCAAATCACAAGTTATATTGAATTAACTTAATGATTACAACCAAAGCCTAAATCTGTTGAACAGGCTCAACAGACGTTCAATACTTCTATAAAGAAAGGATTTCTAAGAATCTTGAGGCTAATTCTCTCTAGAACAAAAAACAATACGTATATCTATTGATAAAAGCAAAAGACTTCTAGACTATATATACAAAACAGATTACAAGATAATTACAAAAATAATATTGATCTTCAGCATCCAGTCCATAATTATCTTCAATCTCCTTGTCTTTCGCTTTAAGCAACCAATCCATCTTTATCATCATAAACAACATTAATCTTCATAGCAATATCTTCATCCTCAGCAGTACTAACATGCTTGCAGTAGTAATCCTTCAAGCAGTATTAACTCTTTAAACAGTACTAACTACTAGCAGTAGTAATCCTTCAAGCAGTACTAAAATCTTCAGGTAGCAGCACTAATATCTTCAGCAGTATTAATCTCCCATGCTTAGCAGTACTAACCAGACTTAGCACATTTTAGACCCAACAATCTCCCTGTAACTTAACTTTTCAATCCAAGAAGTTAAGTTCTTCAGAATACGGTCTTTATGATGCTTTCAAAATAACTGCTCAATTTCGCAGATTAGGATCCAATCCCATACTTTGATTAATGGTTCTTCTGATCACTATTCTTGCCATTTCTAAACCTTTAGGGCAGACCAACTTTGCTTTCAGCATCCTCTGCAACTTCACTTTGCTGTGGTCATACACCTTATCAACCAAGTAATACTCATGGAAACTTTTGTCAATGGTTATGACATAGACTCCAGCTCTTGCAAAAAGCATCCAGTTATCAATACTTTTGAATCCATTTTCATGATGCACATCTTTAACAAGATACTTCACTCTATCAGGGTCAAACATCATGCATAAGTACTCCATGGCCATCTTGGTTAGACTCATCCCTGATCCTTTCAGTAAATCATCATATAAGTTCAGACCAACCTTATACATATCCTCCAAATCAACCCTGGTAAAGCTTCTGATGATATTTCCCCAAGTTGAGTAAACCTCATATTTGTCACCCATTCTCTTAATTCTTAAGTACTCTGTTCGTTTATCCAACAAAGTATCCCAATGGATGATTTCTGGAGCTTCCACTGAGATAGGATCAACTTTAACTGGTTCTTCATCTGTTACTGTCATATACAACTCAAGCTTCTCATCAGATTGTCTTGGCTGTTCTGATGATTGTTGACTTGTTTGCTCTTGACTCTTCTCTTGATTTTCAACCTGCTCAGCTTGTTTCTGCTGTTCTTTCTCACTTTCCTCAGTCCTTGGCCTTTTTGCCTGTTTCTTTGAAGCAATTGACTTCATTCTTTTAACAACTCTAATCTTCTGGGCTAGTGTGTTTCTTCTTTCTTTACTTCTGCCCTTTCTTTTGTAGGAGTGCCTTCTTCACTGTCAGGGAAAGGCTGTTGAATGTTCAGATCATGTCTTTCTTTCATTTTTCTTTCAAACTCAACCCTCTGACTGAAGTCTCCTTGAAGCTTGGCCATCTCCTTCTTGTAGAATTCTTCTTTTCTGCCAAAAGATATGTTGGTAAACATCCCTTCAGGAACTCCAATGGATCCTTTCAGGAAGTTTATCATTTTTCTTATTTCTTGATTGGCTAAAAGTCTTTGAAGGCTGTCTTTTCTTTGAAGCTTTCATAGTTACCTTCTTTGTAGCCAGTTTCAAGTTCTTCTGATATTCTTCATTGAGCCTTTTTGCCAACTCTAATGCAATCTTTCTGTCTTTGGCAGTTTGAACCTCATTCTCTTTTTCAAGCTCTTCTTGCATCTTCTTTGCCAATTCTTCATCCATATCTATCTGTTTCTGCTTCTTTGCAGATTTCACCAGCTCAACCATCTTCTCTTTCCCTTTCTTCTTTGCATCTGACACACTGACCTTTTCCTTTTTCTTCTCTGATTCTCCTTCCTTGATCACCACTCCCTTAGCCTTTTGAGTGGCCTTAGGTGTATCATGCTTTGCCTTCACCAAAGTTTCTGCAATTTCTATCTCTTCTCTGGACATTTCAGTTTCTGCTGCTGGTCTATCTGTTTCTACTACTGGTTTAGTTACTACTTCTTGTTCATTTGTTACTGTTGCTTCCACAGTTTCTGCTGCTTTAACTGTTTCTGCTTCTTTAATTGTTTCTTTCTCCCCCTTCTTTTCAGATTTACCATCAAACTCCCCCTCAACTTGAAATTCCATAACCTCTGAACTCTCCCCCATTTTGGAAGCATCATGTGCACTTCTCCTTTTCTTTAAAATGAATTGCTTCCTCCTCTTTTTATGCACCAAGTTAAGCACCATCTTCTTTAGTTTGGCTATCTGCTCTTGTTGAGAAATAATCACCTGTTTCATCTCCTTTATCTCCTGACCCTGAGTGATGACATCCAGATTGACATTTCCAATGGTTTCCATCAATTCATCATAGTTATATCTGTCCTCACCTCCTTTAGGTGTGTTGACCACCCTTGAAGGATCCTTGGATCTTTTAGTAGAGGTCTTCTACCTAGCAGAAGCACCTACTACCCCCTTGGTTTCTTGGCACCTGGGACCCTTAGATGATTGCTCATCTAAATTTTCCATGGGGAAGGTCTTAGTTATGTTCACACTGTCCTGATCCACACTTTGTGCAGAGTCAGTAGTGTGAGCCTTACTGCCCACATGCTCATCCTTCTCCTTAGTGAGCACCTTCTTGGGGTTGGGAGACACCCCTGTGGTTTCCCTTTAGATATTCTCTAATGGAAAATGCTCCATCAGAGGGCTTGCAGGCTTTTGGGGTGAAGATACAGTAAGGGAAGGAACCTTCTGTACCTTTTTCCTTACATATGTTTGAGTGATGGGGGATATTGGCTTCACAACAGGGATCTGAGGAGGATCATTAGAAATGAATGGTGTGGGTAGGTCATCAGCGGGTAGGTCAGATGTGGGCTTTGACCCTGATGCCGCACCATGGGAATGAAACACACCCATCATTGTAGAGAACAATGGTGTGTCTTTTCCAGAAAAGTCCTTACTTGGCCTTTTCATGTTGGAAAACACCTTCCCTTTAGGAGGTTTGGGTACATACACCTCTTGAAAAGAGAGTAAATCCGTCAATTCCTTATTTAGTACTTCTTGTACAAACCTTGGATACATATAAAATGTTTTTGTTTTGGTTTTGGTATCCAGGTTTGACAACAGATCATTCAGAATCATTTGAGAGAAATTAAACTTTCTGGAGGTAGCTAAGCAGACAAGAGCATAGGCTATGGTACTGCTGAACTCACTCCATCCAGTTGTTTTGCGAGAAATACAATGCTGAAGAGTATGAACAAAGAATCGCCACTGAGGTGAAAATTTGCTCTTGAAGAACTTATAAACCTCAGTAGGACCTTCATACCCCATTCGACCAATTTCGAGAAATAGGTCTTCCTTTGGGAGAGTAGATATACCTGATGCATCATCTAGACGTAGATGAGTGCGAATGCAGCCTTCGGTGATTGTGATAGGTTTATCACAGACCCTGGATTGGATGACCTGATTGCCATTAACATTCTGAATGGAGGCATTGGTCCAGAATTGTCGCAGATGTTCTACATAGATTGCGGGATTGACAGTTAACGCATAGGCGATGTGTAAGGATTTTAGGAAATGCACAATCTCATGGAAACCCTCAGCTTGGTTAGGTTTTTTCAGCATTGCAAGCTTATTATAATCGTCAACAAACTCCAGTCCTGCCATCGTTCTTGGGTTCGAATCAACACTAGGGTTTATGCACTAGGAAGCAAGAATTCGAGAGAGAGAGAGGATGAACACTCGTAGGAAATTCAAAGAGCCATTTGGGTTTTGGCGGTCAGAGAGGGTATTTATAGGTGGAGGGTTTCAGTTAAAAGCAGTACTAAGTACCCTAGCAGCATTAACAAGCCCGCAGTACTAACCGATATAAGCAGTAGTAAAACATACCAACAACATTAACACAGACTAGCAATATTAACACAGACTAGCAGTAGTAACACATACCAGTAGCATTAACATAGACTAGCAATATTAACACATACCAGCAGTATTAACGCTATGTGGCAGTAGAAATAAGGTAAGCAGTAGTAACTTTGCACTGGCAGTATAAACCACCTAGCAGTATTAACCATACTTAACCATATTTGAACTGTCAGTAGGATTAATAGTGAGAGCAGTATTAACTTAACCAGAAGTACCAAGTATCTGATCATCAAGGTAATCTGAAACACTTAAACACATAAAGTTAGCAGCACCATGCACAATACAATATGAGAAAGTAAGCATGAAAGAAGATATGAAAGAAGCTATACAGAACTGGTACATAAAGAAAATCAAACGAGGCTTATTCAGTGTTTATCATGCCTACACTTGTGACCAAGAATGTGAATCTTCCCACATCAAAAGCTTTGGTGAATAGATCAACAAATTGGTTACTAGTGTGTACCTTCAAAACCTGAATTAACTTCTTTTCATTGCAATCTCTAATAAAATGGTACCTGATTTCTATATGCTTGGTTTTTGAGTGCTTCACTGTATTATTGACAATGCTTATAGCACTGTTGTTGTCAATGAAGATTGGAGTGTGAAGAAAAGTAACACCATAGTCCAACATCTGATTCTGGATCCATAGCACCTGTGAGCAGCAGCTTGCAGCCGCTATATACTCTGCTTCAGTTGTAGAGGTGGATACTGTGGTTTACTTTTTACACTGCCATGAAACTAGTCTTGCACCCAAAAACTGACATCCCCCTGATGTAGACTTTCTATCCAAGTTTGCACCACCCAAATCACTATCTGAATATGCAATTAGATCAAATGGTGAGTCATGAGGATACCAAAGACCCAACCTAGGTTGTCCTTTGAGATATCTGAATATCCTTTTGACTGCTTGAAAGTGAGACTGCTTAGGCCTCACTTGAAATCTTGCACACACACATACAACAAACATAATATATGGCCTTGAAGCTGTTAGATACATGAGGGAGCCTATCATAGATCTATAATGATGAACATCCACATCCTCCCCCTTAAGATCTGCAGTGATCTGTTTGTGTGTTTCCATAGCTGTGCTTGCAAGCTTTGAATCTGAAAATCCAAAGTTTGTAAGTATATCCTGCACATACTTGGATTGACTGATGAAGATGCCATCTTTCTTCTGTTTAATCTGTAGCCCAATAAAGAATGTGAGTTCACCCATAGATCTCATCTTGAATCTTTTGTGCATCAGCTCCTCAAACTCCTTGCACATATAATCTTTTGTGGATCCAAAGATGATATCATCCACATAGATTTGAACTAGCAGGATGTCCTTCTTCTTCCTTTTAATGAACAGGGTCTTGTCAATGATTCCCCTTTCAAAACCATTTTCCAAGAGATAGGTAGACAAAGTGTCATACCATGCTCTTGGTGCTTGATGTAGCCCATAGAGTGCCTTCTTTAGTTTGTATACTTTGTCAGAAAAGGTAGGATTCTCAAACCCTGGAGGCTGACAAACATACGCTTCTTCATCAATTTTCCCATATAGGAATGCACTTTTAACATTCATCTGAAATACTCTGAACTGCATGAAAGAAGCATAGGCTAGAAACAGCCTAATTGCCTCAATTCTGGCTACTGGTGAAAACACTTCTTCATAATCTATCCCCTCTTCTTGTGTATACCCTTGTGCCACAAGCCTGGCCTTATTCTTTATCACAATACCTCTCTCATCTTTCTTATTCTTGAAAACCCATTTAGTTCCAATTGCTCTTTGTCCTTGTGGAAGGTCAACTAGATCCCACACATTTTGCAGCTCAAACTGCAGCAGCTCTTCTTGCATTACTTCTATCCAGCTTGGTTCTTTCATTGCATCATAGGCCTTCTTGGGTTCAATCTGAGATAGAAAACAAGATAACAACCCTGACTGCAAGTCTTTCAATACTCCTAACTTACTTTGATCCTTGTGATCCTAGGAGAATTGATGTCACCAATCACCAACTGAGGAGGATGATTCTTCTGAGTTCTTGTTTGATAGGCAGCCTCCTCATTGATATTTGCATCTAGATTAGAGTCATTCTTTTCAGGAGTGTTTCCACCAAATACTGAAGAATTTTCTTCATCAGTATCATCTTCTGACAAAATGGGCAATTCAGGACCTGTGTTTCCTGAAGAGTGATTATCACCTTTATCCTTGTCATCACCTTTATCCTCTTCATCACCTTTATCCTCTTCATCCTGATCTGCTTCAGAATCCTCTGTTTCTGAATCATCCTTCTTTTCTTGTTGACAGAATTCAACAGGATCAACTGTAGGTATAGGAAACAACACAAACTCTGGTTTCTGTGCTTGTTTCTCTTCTGAACTTGTTCCTGCAATTTGTACATCACTGAAACCCAAAGAGTTAGTTAGTGAGTCAATGTCAAACAGCCAATCAGGACCTGCACCAATCTGATTTGGTGTGTTCTCATTGCATTTGACATTGTCACTTTCCTCTATAATCCTGGAAGAACTATTAAATACTCTATATGCCTTACTCTGAGAGGAGTATCCAACAAGGAATCCATCCTCAACTTTGCTTTCAAACTTTCCTAAATGAGATTTGGTATTGAGGATTGTGCAAGGACACCCAAAAGGTTTGAAAAATCCAATAAAAGGTTTCTTCTTTTTGAGAAGTTCATAAGGTGTCTTTTCTTGGGATTTGACTACTAGAACTCTGTTTTGGACATAACAAGCAGTATTAACTGCTTCTGCCCAAAAAGTAATAGGTAATTTTGAATCTGCCAACAGAGATCTAGCAGCCTCAATCAATGTCCTATTTCTCCTCTCAGCAACACCATTCTGTTGAGGAGTTCTAGGAGCACTGAATTGTCTCTTAATACCTTTAGTCTCACAAAATCTGTTTAAGTCACTGTTTTTAAATTCAGTTCCATTATCAGATCTGATGACTTTAACTCTTAGATTTGTTTGGTTTTCAATCCTAAGGACAAAGGATTTGATCAGTCCACTTGTCTCATCCTTAGTCCTCAGAAAATATACCCAAGTAAATCTAGAGAAATCATCAACAATGACTAAGTAATAAGATTTCTTACCAATACTCATCACATTTGTAGGACCAAAGAGATCCATATGTAATAACTGAAGAGGTGAAGAGATTGAGTTTATTTCTTTGGACTTATGAGAAGTTTTATGCTGCTTACCTTTAAGACATGCAACACAATGATCATCACATGAAAACACTTTTTGAGGCAAACCTCTTACAAGGTTGTTTTTCACAAGATTGTTCATAGTTTTAAAATTCATGTGACACATCCTTCTGTGCCAAAGAGATGATTCATCTAAAGAGGCTTTTGAAAACAGACAGTTAAGTGATGAATCAGATGAAACACTCTCTAAGTCCAAACAATAAACATTGTCCTTTCTAGGAGTTCTAAGTAGTATCATATTTTCATCAACTACGTTGAATCCTGGAGCAAGGATAATACATTCAGTATCATTAAATAATATACTATGTTTCTTGTCACAGACCTGTGATACACTTAACAGGTTGTATCTCAGTTGCTCAACATAGTATACATCTTCAAATGTCATCTTACCTTTTGAAACCATACCTTTGCCACTTATCTTACCTCCTTCTGGATTGTCACTAAAAGCAACACGTCCTCCATCAAACCTTTTGAAATTTTGAAGGCAGGATAAGTTACCTGTCATGTGCCTAGAGCAACCACTATCTACATGCCAAATGCTCTTTCTCTTGAGTTGTTGGTTACCCTGCACATAAGATAAAACAGTTAGTTTCTTGAGGGAACCCAAGCCAAAGTGGTATTGGGTTGCCCTTTCTCATCAACATACTCATATTCATTAGGCTTAGTCTTGATGAGATGATCAGAGTTAGGAATCTCATGGTTGGAATACTTTGTCTTAATTATAGGATTGGCAGTATTAACACTGGTAGCAGTACTATCCTTGTTAGCAGTACTAACTTGGTCAGCAGTACTAACTTTGTTAGTAGTACTAACTTGGTCAGCAGTACTAACTTTGTTAGCAGTACTAATTTGGTTAGCAGTAGTATTGCTATCAGCAACACTATTTCTGTTAGCAGTACTATTTGAGGTAGCAGTACTAACAAGTTTAGTTTCTTTTGGAACCCAAATTAAGACAGAGTTGTTTGCTTTCCTATTCTTTGAGTTACTCCTTAATTTGCTTGGAGTATTTTCTTTTGTTTTAGCAAACTTATTATGAATATGAGATTTTGCAGTACCAGTTTTCATTGGTGCTATTCTTACGTTCTCAGCCATGTGGTTCCTTGATCTTCTTGATTGCTTCCTATAACCAACAGAATTTTGATGTTGTCTTTGAAAAGTAAATCTTTGATTAATAGGATTGAAATAACAGTGTTTGGCTAAATGATTCAACTTGCCACAAATAAAACATGGCTTTGGTCTATTGACTTTGCTTAGATCAATTCCTTGTTTTTGAGGCCACTGGTTATTTCTGTTTCTCTGATTTCCCCTTATTTTATCATTTTGATGGGGCTTGTTCTGTTGACAAGTACAGGGATTTACAACAGTAGTTTGCATATAGTGATCTCCCTGTACCTTTTCCTTCCCTTTCCTAGAGGTCTCAGCTTTCTCACTCTTAACAGTCTCTACCCCACTCTTAGACTTCTTCACTTTCTCACTCTTGACAAAAGGTTTACCTCCCCTTTCATTTGTAAGAACATGATTTTCTAAGGGAATTTCTTTCTGGTCTTTCTTATTCTCTTCTTCAGATTCTGCCTCAACCACTATAGTGTCTAAAGGATCTACTTTAGTGGCTCCTTCAGGTAAGTCATTCTTATCTTTCCTTTCTAAAAGGTCTGAAGTGGGTGGAATATAGTTGTTGTTGTAAGGTGGAGGGGTGTTATTATATCCTATACCTCTCTTCAGTTTGTCATGAACTTTAGATTTGAGTAAAGTGTCCATTGCTTTAGAGGCATTGGAAAATTTCTCAATGTCTAATTTGGCCTTCTCAAATTCACTTCTGACTTTCTCACATTTTTCTCTAGCCTTCTCTAGCTTAATCTCTAACTCCTTCTTCTCCCACTTCCAATAGTTTTGATCATATGAATGTTGAAGTTCATTAGCCTGATATGCCTTAATTTGTTCTTCAAAATTCACAATGATCAAATTAGACTCTCTCCTATGTTTCTCCATTCTTTTAAGATCATCACACCTGCTTTGATTGTGATCCCTGTACTTCTTAACAGTTTCAAGACAGACTTTAGAGCAGAGTTTAGATTTTACCTCTGTGGGAATTGCAGTGCTTGATGACTCTGAAACCTCAGCCATCAATGCTTGATTCTGGATTGCCTCATCAGCTTGATCACTCCAATCAAAGCCCATTCCATCTTGTGAGACAAGTGCTTGAGATGAGTTGTAGTTTGTGGACTTTGATTGTTGATTGCTGCTACCATGCTGTTGAGAGATTCCTCCTCTGCATTCTCTTGCAAAGTGCCCCAGTTTATGACACTTGTAGCATTCCACCTTGGATTTTTCAAATCCAGCACCATCTTCTCTTCTCATGGCAAAGTTGTTTCTTCCAGTTCTTTTCATGAATCTTTTGATTCTCATGGTAAGCATTGCCATTTGCCACTTGATATCCATTTCTTCAAGGTCATCAACATTGATCTACTCCAGATCATCATTAATAAGAGAAGATTTAGCATGACTAGCAAGAAAGGCTTCCAAAACAGAATCATTGGGTCCATCCTGTTTTGAGCCATAAGCAGTACTAACTGATTCTATATTAGCAGAGGAATCAGCAGTAGATGATAAGAGAGCAACATTGTGAGAGTATCCAGATGGCTTCTTCTTAGATTCGACTTCTGCTTCAAACACCCTGAGATCATTGTAGAGATCATCAAGTTCCTTATCCTCCATATTATCATTCTGTCTGAATGATACACTGTACATTACCCATTCTTCACCAAGAGATCTTAGAAACTTTCTGTTGACATCATCCTGGTCCTTCTTGATACCAACAGTGGCCAATTCTCCAATCAGCTTGTTGAACCTATCAAAGGTTTGAGTCATAGACTCATTCTTTGTAGACATGAAGTTTTCATATTGTTGCTTGAGAATAGCTTTCTGATTTCTCTTAGTGCTTTTGGTACCTGAAAACCTCTTCTCCAGAGCATTCCACAAGATTCTGGAATCAACACAGTTGCAAAACTGATGTTGGTATTCATTAGGAATTGCCAAGAGCAGAGTGCTCAAGGCTTTCATCTCAGTCTGCCTCATCTTTCTTTCTCCATCAGTCTTTGGTGGAGGTCTCTTTCCATCTGCTCCCATCTCTCCTTCATTGGAGGGACCATTCTCAATGATGTCCCACATTGAGTAGTCTGTAAGAAGTATATACTGCTTGATCCTGATTTTCCACATGTCAAACTCATTAGGTTTGAGCATGGGAACCTTTGAAACAAGAACACTATCGTGTGATCCGTCCATGATGATTATTGCTTTCTGAGTTCCTTAGCTCTGATACCACTTGACAAGATCGAAATTCTAAACAAGAATTTAATTAAACACTCAGAAACTTTTGTTAAAGAAGTTGCGGAATAACACTTTAACAATAAATCAATGAAACAATATATGGATCAAATCACAAGTTATATTGAATTAACTTAATGATTACAACCAAAGCCTCAATCTGTTGAACAGGCTCAACAGACGTTCAATACTTCTCTAAAGAAAGGATTTCTAAGAATCTTGAGGCTAATTCTCTCTTGAACAAAAAACAATACGTATATCTATTGATAAAAGCAAAAAACTTCTAGACTATATATACAAAACAGATTACAAGATAATTACAAAAATAATATTGATCTTCAGCATCCAGTCCATAATTATCTTCAATCTCCTTGTCTTTCGCTTTAAGCAACCAATCCATCTTTATCATCATAAACATCATTAATCTTCATAGCAGTATCTTCATCCTCAGTAGTACTAACATGCTTGCAGTAGTAATCCTTCAAGCAGTATTAACTCTTTAAGCAGTACTAACTACTAGCAGTAGTAATCCTTCAAGCAGTACTAAAATCTTCAGGTAGCAGCACTAATATCTTCAGCAGTATTAATCTCCCATGCTTAGCAGTACTAACCAGACTTAGCACATTTTAGACCCAACAAATTCAATGATACAACCTAATTTAAAACAAATCACAAACAACCTAACCCAATAAGACTTCTTATTGTTCAATACCACCAATTACTATCCAATACGAGGCATTACCACACATGACAACTAACAAAATCGAATATGATACAATACCACCCAATACGACAAACATAACTGTGAATCCCAGTTTGCAAGTGTATTGATAAACAATGAAGAACAATCACAAAAATTCATAAGTCATGGCCATATGTACTGATCGATAAAGTAATAGGTTTACAGAGAGAGTTTAGAATTAAGTGCATAAACCTAAAACGACCATTAACCTAATTCTAGGTTAAAGATAAACATTATATACCTAGGCCTAGACTTAACAGTCCCATGGCCCATTAAACAAACAAAGCCCATAAAAGAAATAAGGAAATAAATAGATTATATTTTGCATCCCTTTACTTCAATTCAACATATAAAAACAACCCTAACAATTTCCCTTTTGAATTGAAATGCGTAGTCCGTCCAGTTCGGAACATGTGACTTCCGAAGCCCAAAGTGTATCTCGAATATCCTTATCGAATTTCTATACTCTAACCTTTCAAGAATCAGCTTCAAGGCTTTGGACACAAGTTTTCTGTATTTTGGGTCCAATGGATTATAACCTTTGTCGTCTCGAGAAATCATGGAACGAAGTTTGTCTCTAAGAATGTACAAAGTACCATCACATAATCTGGCAATTTAGCTGAATCTGATGAAATGCATTTTACCTTTACTGTTTGGGTATGTCATTCCAAGTTCCGAAGTTTCAATCACTGTGTAGGCTGGATCATCCTTATCGTTAATTGGTAGAGTCGGATATGGTTTGAATAAATTGATCTTGGCTTAATGGCTTTCAATACCAATTTGTATGTCTTCAAGACATGCTAACTTCATTGTGCCTACCATGAATCGCTTTACGGCAGCCAGTGCATCTTGAATTACTCTCAGACGTATGGTTCGTGTCTTCATATTACATAGCAAAATCAAAAAATCTGGTAGCTCTAGATTCTCAAAGTCAAGTTCTGAGAATTTCCATTGCTTACCATTAGCTCTATTGACAACGAAAGTCGGAAACCATATTTTGCTGAAACAGTTAGTACGAATCTCATCGACAGATTTGATTCTGAGCTTCATTCTGATTCCTCTGCTTGGTCTATTGGGATTCCTTCTTAGAGAACAATATTCAAACTGTTTTCGGCTTAATGCCATAGATGAAAACCTTATCATATGTTCGAATCCAGTGAGCAAAGATCCTTTTTTGAGACTCTTCAAAAAATGAAACATTGATCCTTACTCTTTCCCATTTCAGTGGTGGATCAGGTCGAGCGTTTTCGGCATCACGAACTAGAGCTTCTGACGTATTTTGACAGAGGAGATATGGTAGTACTGAAGGAACTGAATGTAGAGGGATGGTGCGGGGAATTGCCTCAGCAGACTGAAACTCTAGCCGTGTTTGCTCAAATAAGCTATCATAGTATCCTTGTTGCATACATTTTTCATCATCGAACATGCACAAGTCATTGACTCCTTCTTCGAACACGACTAAAGCTCTTTCTGAAACTACTTGTTCAACTGATACACCAACATCTGCAAATGGATCAATTATAGCTAAATTCCCACCCTCATCGGACGAGTCTGTATCTGCTTCACAAGCTACTAATTCCATAACCGTGCAATCTGCCTGATGGTGACTCAATTGTGAAATAACTTATGTATGTGTATCATCGGTCTCTATATCATGTATTGATTCAGCTTCCTGAACCCCTTCAGATGCCCTTTCCTCTACTGTTTCTTGTTGGATACCGATCTGAGAGGTCTATGTCCATGCTGTTATGTCACTGAGTCGCTGCCGTCTCTCCCCCTCATGATGATCGGGATCATCTTGGTCATCATGTGGACGTTTGGAAGATCCGGCTTGAGGGCGGAAATAATCTTCGAGCACCTTAACCGTGTTGGAAAGGGAAGATATCGAAGACTGGAAATCGAATAAATGGAACTCATCTTGGCATCGAAATCTCGGAAACCTGCTCTGACTTCGTCCTGGAAAGCACGAAATTCATACTTTTGGCGAATAAGGACAATAAGACTTGCATCTTCAGGGGTACCGTGAGACAGAAGATCGACTAAAAGCATAGATTTGAGCTCGGTGGGGGACGGTGTCTGCTGAACTGGTGGAGGTGGTGGCGGTGTAGGTTCTGTAAGAGGAGTTTCAGTTGTTGGGGACTTGCCTTTCAGCATTCAGAGAACTATTTCTTGGAACTCCTCAACTGATTGGCACTGATTTTCAAATTGGCGAGAGATGGAACTATCGACAGCATGGAAAGCCTGCTGCAAAAGTTTCGGTGTAACAATCGTGGGTAAAATAACTCCTGAGTCACATAGACTTTCAGTTATGGTAACGACTGTTGAAGTCGTACCGCCTACGTTCACAGCTGGCGTGATGATAGCTGTGGTAGGACTTCCAGCCAATCCTCGTGGAGCACCACTTGTGGGTGTCACTATGGTTGTTTCAGTGGGCCACACAGGCTCACAACAATAGACTCATAATGTGTCCTAGAGTGTATAGGCTCTAGACTCGATGCATGAAGAATAGAAGTTGATGGTCGGGGCTGAGGCTTATCTATTTCATTACCTTGACTCTCCAAGTGAGATCCCGGTAACAGGTGTGCTAAGTCCCCGTGTATATCTGAAACAACCATCTGTTGTGAGATGGTTGAGTGGCCTGGTGGGGTTAGTGCTTGTACCGCTGGGTCCACGACGTCTTCTTCAATGTCTCGTCCCAACACATGGGATTTGATAGTGGATGTGGCTACCCATCTCGATTTGGCAGTGATACTCGACTGCTCAAAGTTGCTCTTACTACGCCTTTCTCTTACACTGTCACTTTCATTCTCACTTTCATTTTCGACTGATTCTTCCTCCACTCTTCTTATCTCTCTAGAGTCAGCTTGGGAAGGGGATGGTGTGGTGGTAGGATGATGTGATGGTGTGGGAGAGGTAGGGTGAGGTGAAGAAGGCGTAGGGGATGTGTGGTAAGATGGTGTAGGGGGTGTAGGTTGAGGTGAGGCGGGTGTATGAACTATGGGTATGGGTGTGGGTGATTAGGGAGAGGAATGGAGTGGTGAAGTGGGTTGGGGTGATGGTGGAGTAAATGAGGTAGGATAGGGGCGACGACCATTTTGAGTAGGTTCAAGACGAAATTGGTTTTGATCGTCGTCCGATTGGGTGGATTATGAAGAAGAGCCCAACGGGTTATGACCTTGTGATGCGTTACCACTCTCAGTACCGGCTAAGGGTGGGTTATTTATGACCGGAACATCATGGAGTGTAGATGAAGTATCAGGGTTAGGATCAGTTGGTCTTACCTCACTAGTAGTAGCTTGGTCGTCCACGACAACTCCCACGCCAAAACCCCTCACCATTTTTACTCTCGACACACCCTGTCCGGAAGTCCCGACAATTCAGACTTTTGGAAGTCTCACTCTTGGACCCTGATGTCGCTCGGGTTGTGCTCCTTGGGTAGGTCCTGCTGGTGCTTGCTGGACCATCGGAGCTTGTTGGCGTGAAAGACCCTATAAGCAAACACACAAGGTGTCGTGGGACGAGCGTATGCTAGCAAGTCATCGGGTATACGCATCGGGCCAATATCAGGAATATCTGGATCGGAATCAATGAGACGCATATAGTGATGAGGACATATCTGATGTGACTCCCGTCGTGGAATGGTGGGGGTGCTGGTCATCAATCAATGGATGGCAAGTTGAAGAAACCTCATGTAAGGAATGAAGTTCCATCAACTGCTAGTGGCTTTTTCTTGAACATTCTTGACTAGCTCATTCCATAGAAGACGGGCGTAGTCGACGTGTCTATTAAGTAAAAAGAAACTTAATGGAAAAATAAGGTAAATTTAGAGGAAACTTAAGAAAGTAAAATAATAAAATTTGAAAAAGGCTCCCCCTTTAGAAATCAACATTCAACATGGTTTTGCTCGCTTTTTCGAAGAAAGGTTAGCACAGTCCGAGAAACAAAAAAAACGTTTCGAGAGACTTCCTCCCCTTCAACCAAAAAACCCTTTACGATAAACCTACTCCCCCTCGATTTGGGAACAAGAGAAGAGAGACTTACCTGATATTCACTTATATAACTCCCCCTGAACTTATGAGCAATCGTTAGCCACAAATAGTAGACCAAAAACAAAAACCCACACATGAATTAAAAAGGAACGAAACACACAGATAAAAATAGAAACACGTAAACATAGAACGAAAAACGAAATCTATACTGAGAATACGGAATTTTAAAAAAATTGTACGTGACACAATTAGGATATAATGAACCTGGAGTGTTGCCTTGACCATCCGGAGGGTAGTTCGGGATGGAGAAGAATACAATCCATGTTTAATATATAGAAATTGTGTCAGATGCGTAAAACAGTTTAAACTTTCAGATTTAGCATTCCAAGCCTGGACACAAGAAAATTGAAACGTTTTTCGTCTAAGGGTTTTGTAAAAAGCTCCGCTAACTGAAGGTCTGTATTCATAAAGTAGAGTTTGATCGTACCTCGTTCAACGTGATCTTTAATGAAACGGTACCGAACATCTATGTGCTTCGTCTTGGTGTGCATTGTGCTGGACAGGATTATTGGTAATTGCTATTGCGCTCTTCGAGTCATAATAAATCGGGATCTTGGAGTAGTGGAACCCGTAATCTTTCAGCTGTGTACGCATCCATATCACTTGAGAGCAGCAGCTCGCGGCAACAACGTACTCCGATTCAGCTGTGGAGGTGGACACACAATTCTGCTTCTTTGACGCCCAACTTACGAGTTTGTCTCCAAGGAACTGCACGTGACCTATAGTACTCTTTCTGTTTAGCATACATCCTGTGTGATCTGCATCAGAATAGGCAACAAGCTCGCACCCGGTATCCTTAGGATACCAGAGGCCAAGATCAGTTGTACCTTTTAAGTAACGAAATATTCTTTTAACAGCTATGAGATGAGACTCTTTGGTCTTAGACTGATATCGTGCACACAGACATGTTGAGAACATAATATCTGGCCTACTTGTCGTTAAATACATTAATGACCCTATCATGCCTCTATATGTCGTATCATGTACTTTCTTTCCGTCAGGATCAGAGTGTAGCTTAGACCCTGGTACCTAGGAGTTTTCATAGGAGAACTGTTTTCCAACTTGTATTTCTTTAAAATATCCAAATATATTTTGACTGATTAATAAAGATGCCAGTTGAAAGTTGTTTGACCCGAAGTCCAAGAAAAAAGTTCATCTCTCCCATCATACACATTTGAAACTTTGACATCATTAAGGCAGAAAAATTCTTACAATATTGCTGGTTCATAGAGCCAAATATAATATCTTCAACATATATCTGTATGAGTATGATATCAGCCTTTTCTTTCTTAATAAAAAGAGTGGTGTCGATCTTACCTTTCGAGAAACCCGACTTGACTAAGAATTGAGATAACACATCGTACCAGACTCTTGAGGCTTGCTTGAGACCGTAAAGGGATTTGTCCGTCCTTTTTCTATTCAAGTCCTCCTGTGCCTCAACCTCCTCTGGAGATTTCATGAATTGTATTTGATATTTTGGACCAAGATCCAGATATTCAAACTTTTACAATGTGGGCGTTTCTGACAAAGCCTTGGTAAGGTAGCCAAGATTATCATATCCCAGTCCTTCCTTTTCTTTAAAAAACTTGAATTCTTTGGGTTTGTTCAAGTGAATAGTGTGATCAGTCTGTCCAAGTTTATACAGTTTGAGTTCAAGATCTTTTAATTTTTCAAGCAAATCATTCTTTTGAACTAAACCAAACTCACATTTGTTCATGTAATCTTCAGTCTCACTTTCAGACTTTTTAGGTTTAACTGATAGATCATATATATGTTCATTTAAAGCATTGTTAGTTTCAGCAAGTTTGGTCTTTTCTTTTTGCAAGCTCTTTGCCCAACTTAGATTATCAGCATGTTAACCGTTTACTTGTGTAAGAACTTTCTCATTATTTAGTAAGTGTGCTTCTAGTTTGGCAACAAGAGCTTGTTCACTTTTTAAACGATCAGTTAGATCTTGTAGCTTAAGCATCATTATTTGCATTTGATCAAATAAGGCAGTATAAGTAGAAGAACTTACCTCTGAGCCATCATCAGAAGATTGTGAGTTGTGATCATCGTTGTCTGAGTTGTATGCCTCAGAATTCTTAGCCATGAAACATAGGTGGGCATGAGCATCTTCTTCCTCTTCATCGTCAGTGAGTTTCAACCAGTGATCATCTTCCGCTAGCAGTGTTTTCTCAACCTCCTTTCGCTTGGCTAGGAGTAACTTGTTCTTGTAGTACCCTAAATTTTTGACAATTGGTTTCCGATAATCACGAGCAAAATTACCTGTCTTACCACAATTATAGCACTTAGGTGGCTCGTCAGTTCTCTTAATTTCCAATTTAGCCTCAGTTGGCCTTTTTGCATCAAAACGCTTCTTTCCCTCATGCTTCTCCTTGTACTCATGATGCTTACTCCCTGTAGCGTACCATTGGTTGTTGGGAGTAGAGCGCTTGAAGAACTTCTTCTGTACGGCCTTGATTAGAAACAACATAGCTTGTTTGATGTCTTGAAGCTCTAGATCTGCATCGCTATCATCATTGTCAGGATCTGGTTCTCAACAAGAATAATGAAACTCAGAAACAATATTAAAGAAGTTGCGGAAAAACACTTTAATATTCAAAGATCAATGTAACAGTAAAGTATAAATCAAAACTTGTAAACTTTATTGAATGATTAAAGTTACAAGCTTTCACACAAAACCTCAATCTTGATGAACAGGCTCACCAAGACGAATTCTACTTCTCTAGAACTAGGGTTGTAAACCTTGAGGTTAATTCTCTCTCTAAAACAAAAACTTATGAAAAAATTTCTATCAAAATACTTCTATACTATATATACAAGACTAAATACAAAATAATTATCAAAAATACAATTGATTCTTCAATATCAATCCCATAATTATCTTCAGTCTTATCTCCAACTTGTCTTTATCTCCAAGGCATCTTTACCTTTATAAGCATCACTAATTCTCTTAAGAAGTATTAACCATCTTCAGCAGCATTAATCTTCAGCAGTACTAACTACTAGCAGTACTAACTCTCCAAGCAGTACTAACTATTCAAGTAGCAGCACTAACTCTTTAAGCAGTATTAATTCTACTAGCAGTAGTAATCTTGATAGCCTAGCAGTAGTAATCACTTAGCAACATTAATCAACAACATAAACCATACTTAGCTCATTCAGACCCAACAATCATCTTCCTCCTCAGATTCACTAGGACCCCGTTCTTTCCTGGACATTCGTGACGATCCTCGTCCCCTTTTATCAGACACGAGTGCAAGAGTATCGGTTGGCTTATCCACTTTCCGGTTTGCCTCAACAAGTTTCAAGACCTCTTCCTCATTTTGCTTCAATATCTCATATACCTCATGCAGTCTGATTTTAGGCAAGACCTTGTTTTGCCTTATCAGAGAGATGAAATGCCTCCATTCTGACCACAGGTTGTTGAGAAACTGAACGTTGTTCTCAATGAGCGTTTTATGGATCTTGTTCTTGGTGAGTTCATTTAACAGGAGACAAAAGCGATCATACGTCTCCTCCAGTGATTCTCCTTCCCTGGCTTTGAAGTCTTCATAACTGTTGATGCAGTTGGTAACCTTCAGCTGATTTCCAACTTTGGTTCCCATCATCATTTTCTCGATCTGTTCCCATATACCTTTGGCAGTTTCTTTGTAGCTATCAATGGTGGTGTAGATTTCATTTAGAAGACTCTGAAGCAGGTAGGATTTTCCCAGTTGATCACTTTTAGCCCGTCTCTTCTCTTCATCTAAATATTTCTCTTTTTATTTCACTTTCACTCCTGCTGGTATAGGTGGATCCGCGTTTGGTAGAGGAGGCATGTCGGAGTAAAATATGGCTGGTCCATTGGTGAGAGAAACAAGAATCTCCTCTCCATAATCATGCCTTGCGTTGAAATCCAAAAATGTGTCCTGTCGTTGAGGATATTCACATCTGAAAAGGACGGGAGGTCTAGTGTCCGTACCCATAGCCAAAGCTTCGTGTGTCATCGTTCAAACACTTGCAGTTGACCGTAATACGATCGCGATTTGAGTCAAGAAAGGTTATATATAACGAAAAACACTCTAAGACGAGAAAAAGAAACTTTAAGATGAGGATATGAAAAGACTCAGAAAGATAGATATTAAAAAAATTAATTTAAAGAAAATCAGAGGACAGAAAGGAAATAGGTGACCAAAACACAGAACACCCGGGTCTATGAAGAAGCGGGTCTGGAAGTGGGCCGGGAGACACCCAGATCTGCTATGAACCGGGTCCAGGTGGAGTGGTTGAGCCGGGTGGAGCCTAAGGCAGCCGAGTCTAAGGAGTCGGGTTTAATAATGAGTCGGGTGCGGTGGTGTGAGAGTGAATCGGGAGGGAGAGAAGCTGCGAGGAGTGAGGCAGGTAAGGGTGAACCGCTTGGAGCCGGGTGGTGGCGACGCAAGGGAGACCCGGATTTGGGAGACACCCAGGTGGAATGGCAACACAGCCGGGAGGGGCCTCGGATGGGGATCACCCGGATGAGGAGGTCACCCGAGTATGTTAGAAGCCGGGTGGTGGTGAGAATAGAGACCCGGGTAGGGTACTCTGGACACTGTAAGGAACAAGGTGGGGGGCCCGGGTTTAATTGTGCGCCGCAGAGCGCTGCAGAATCAAATTTAATCGATTAATCGAAAAGTTTGATTACACAATATGAACAATAATCAACTCAAAAAAAAACTTTTGACCACAAATAACACTTATCAGATTGATTTAGAAGCAAAATCAATGGTTTTCCAGGCAAGAATTTCTAGAAAATCAAGAACACGGAACTAAAACTCAACTTAATAAAAACTAAAAATTTGACTTCAATACTTAGAATTAGAACTCCAAACTTTATCAAACCCTTAATCCAACACAACTAGAGAGATTGAAATCAAATAAACTCAAGAATTTTGTAGAAATCAAAATAACCCAGATCCCAATCACAGTCGATCGACAGAATAGTAGAGAGAGATTTTTTTTTACCTTTTTGAATCAAATCTTCGTCTGTTTGCTCGGACACCAATTGTGAATCCCAGTTTGCAAGTGTATTGATTAACAATGAAGAACAATCACAAAGATTCATAAGTCATGGCTATATGTATTCATCGATAAAGCAATAGGTTTACAGAGTGAGTTTAGAATTAAGTGCATAAACCTAAAATGACCATTAACCTAATTCTAGGTTAAAGATAAACATTATATACAATAGGACCATGGCCTATTAAACAAACAAAATCCATAAAAGAAATAAGGAAATACATAGATAATGTGTTGCTTCCCCAGAAAAATATGAAACATTCTTTTGTTAAGAAAAGAATGAGTAGCTGGTAGGGTTATATGCAAGAGTTGGCATGGGCTAGTTGCCTGTTTCAATGAAGTTCACGAAAGAATTGTGAAACAACAGTAATGTGGTTGCCCGACTCAGAAAAGATTTAGTGCAGAGTTTATTATTCTTTTACTCTGATCTCTCACCCTATTTCTTTTAAACATTTGAGCTCACTTCTTTTACATTTTACCTCAACACACTCCCACACTCTAATCTTTTGACCCCTCTTCCCTCAATCACTTAAGGATTACTTCCAAGGTAGCAAACACTGGTTATCGTGAATCCATGGAAGTCTTTTAAGCACTCACACTAAATCCCATGTATTTTGTCCTAAAATAATTTGTTGCTCAACAGTTATCTTGACAGATAAGCACAAGATATGATCATCAGAAAATGTATGCTCATTAAAAATAAGAATGAGATTTGAGCATTTTTAAACATTTAAGATCTCTCAAAACAATGACATTGAATGAATGAAACGAAATCAAGTAAAATATTTTGAGAATATGACAATGATTCGATCAGATCAAATATCACGAAGAAAAATATTGTTGGGATATCAAAGAATGAATATTTGTTTATATGAATAAGATATAAACAATTTGACAATGAAAAGACAAGTATAAAAAAATGACGTCTGATTTCAACCAATTTAGAATACAAACGGGAGTATTACCATTGAAAGATTTATCATTTGAGACATAGTAATAACAAAGTCAATAAGAATGTACTAAACCGATGTGTGTAAGAATACTTGATAGTATATGGACAACATAATACACAAGTATTTATCTTTGAGAAACACACGGTCAGTTAGTCATCAAAGTATCGATATGCAAAACATTTAAAAGCACACTTCGAAATTCATGAAACATTTAGAACACGAAGTGGTTTGAACATTTAAGAAAACATCATTCACATTCGAAAGTCGTTCTTCTTTCATCATGTGATAGAGATTAAGATTCAGAATGATATACCTTCAGTGTAGAAATCTTAACTCCCCTAAAAATGAATATGTATCATTTAATCTCCCTTTTACAAAAACTTCAGATACTCTCCCTCTGTATCTATAAAAAGTCAAACATTAGACAAGAACAATATGGATATAACAATGAAATATATTTAACTTTTCTCTTCTCTCCCTTAAACATAATGATAATGAAAATTTAACTAACTCCCCTTAAAACAAATAATAAAACTTCCTGAAAAAGATGAATCATTTCAGCTCCAGTAGAAATGAAAACATTTAAGTACGGGTTCTGAACGAAGTTATCTAGAAGACATCGTCATGTATTCTCCGATGAGAATAGTAACTCCCCCTAAAAGTAATAATGAATTTATCTCTTAATCTCCTCCTGAAAAATCAGAAAATGTATCAGTAAAAATATAAAACATATAAGCTCCCCCTTAACATTTGCATAATCCTTAATCATTAAACCGAGTTCTGAATTACTAGGATTGAAGCAAATTCAGAAGTCAAACTCCCCATTTTTTATTGATGTAACACCCTCAATTTCGTAAGTATTCTAATTCGATCCTTAAAGTTGTTTTATTTGTTCAAGTCATTTAAGGAGGAATTCTTATTTGTTAATTCTTTTGTTTTGCATCCCCATCCGTATTTTGTGGTTCTTCAAGAACTAAGTGATTTGTTAGATTTGTCTTGGGTTAAAAATGGAGGTTTTTGGAGTGATCAGCCCACCCGGAGAGAATGCCCTTGGCATTCTCGTGGTGTCATAGTCGCAGAAAGCCCGTGACCTGCGGTACAATCTGGGCGATAGTGCCCAGCGATTGTGCCTAGGTCACTATCGCGTGTCATAGTCGCGGGCAACGTACCGAAGGGTCGTGTGAGCAGGCGACTATGCCTCGGAGATTATGCCATGGGCATAATAGCTGGTCAATGTTGCGAGAGGAGTCTGATGGGTTAAAATCGCGATCTTGGCCTCTTTTCTCATTTACTTCATTTGCTACCTCATTTATTTCTCTCAAAAACTCTCTCCTTATTGAAGAACCGAAACCTAGGGTTTCAAAAACATCATTTCTCTCATTTACTTCAAGTTATAACCATCCATACCAAGATTTAAAGCTAGGGTTATCATTCATCATCTCCTCTTTCAAGTATCAAGAAGGAGATCTAGTGTTTTGGGGGTTTTCATCAAAACCCATTTTGTGAGTTCATCTCTCTTATTAAATGATTTTGTGCCTACATGAAAACCTTTCTATTCATAACTCTAAAAACCTACATTATTCTCTAATGTGTGTTCTTGAAACTCTATAAGTCAAAATCTAGGGTTTTGACATTATGATGACTTTATGTGGTATGGTACCTTAATAAGAGGGTAGGATGACATACATGTTTTGGCATGTGTTATGGACTTGTGAAATCAAATGGGAAGAACAAGTAAATCGTGGTTTTATTAAGAGGATAGATTTTAAGATGTATATGCTATAAATGTGTTAACAAAACTTGTATGTGGGAAACATTACTTTAATGGATTCTTGTGATAGATAAAGGGAGATTACATGATATGAGATGTTATGCTTACAAGATAAACTTTCTCTGTAATAACTTGATGCCATATGAATACCATGTATTGGGAATGTATAGTCAATCTTTGAATTGTTATAATGGGGACCATGTTGGATTGGAATGGTGAGATCCCAAGGTAAAGATCCATGAATAGGGTTGAACTTGGTGACTCTTTGGGGTAAAGATTCATGTATAGAGTTGAACCCATATTTACATTGAACTAGAGATTCATGAATAGAGTTGATGTTTTAACGGCTAAACATTCATGAATAAAGTTGATGTCGGTAAATAACCATTCCAACAAAATGCTCCTCCTGGGTTGTGGCCATTGGAGGAATTGTTAATTTTATTTTCTCTCTAATTATTATAAATTGTTCACCGTAATATTACACTTTAACGCACTTATATATTGGATGTACTCACTAGGCTCCAAGCCTAACACTTGTTTACTTGGTGTTCCTAGCAGATTTCGTTAGTGGTGGGGTGGCGAAGTCATGACAGGAGTGTCAAGCCGACTTTTTGGGATATAGCATATGACGGGATATAGAGCGTGCATAATCACTTGTTGATATTTTGGAAATAGATGACGACACCCAATTATAATCTAAATTGGATTGTTTAGATTAAGTCGGTTGTTGATCCTCTTTTTATTCTTTAGAAATTTGTAAACGCTTATACTTTCCCCAAATTTTGTTGGGATGATGTCATTTGCGAAACTAGATTCTTATAAAATTATGACAGGTTGTTTTACCTCAAATTTATAAACGTGTTATTGCAAAAAAAAATCTATTTTTTTAAGGTTCCAAATTTTAGGTTGTTACAATTGAAGACCGGGTCTTGAACTGCTTTGTTCAAAAGCCAATGTTCTTAAACAATGAAGACCGAGTTCTGATCTGGTGTAATCAGAAACCAATATTCGTTGAAGTACGAGTTCTGAATTGTTATATTCAGAAGTTTACTTTGATCTTTTTGATACGAGTTCTAAATTGTAGTGTTTAGAAGCCATTCATCTTTCTCCCCTTAGTCTTTAGGTGTCTGCAACACAGATTTAGCTTTTGGTACCCACTGGTATTTAGGTCCTGGTTTGTTAGTTGCAGTTCTATTAGGAGAGATGTAGTAAGAACCATACCAGTAATTCACATATTTTTTGCTAACAAAATCATTTGTACCACAATAAGAACAATTAATTTTCTTTTGTGCTAACCTGATCAATTGATTAACAGTATAAACAAGATCAGGTTTGCCAAAGTTTTTACCTTTAGAAGCATTGTTCCTTTTAGCATTGGATGCATACACAAATGATTTCTATTCCTTCTTCTCATATGAGGATCCTTTCACTCTCCAAATCCACTTTTCTTTGTCATTTGTCCTTTTATGTTTACCTGAACCATCAACAAGTTTATCATAGAAAAGGTTAGAAAAACAAATATGATCTTTTTGTTTAGAAGTATGATTATAATCTGAATCAAACAAAGGATTTTTAGAAACATTTATAAAATGTGAACTTGAAGCTGTTTTGAATGAGCATTATGAATCAGCTAGATCATCTCTCGATGATTGAACAATTGATCCTGGCATCTTTTGCTCAGTCAACTTCACCTTGAACATAATCTCTTCAAGTTCTTTGATCTTTGAAGATAAATTGTTTCTTTCCTTTGAAATAGATCAAACTTCTTGTGCAATTCAGACTTCACATTCTTCTCCTTTAGAACAGTAGTTGACACTTCAGATAGTTTTGTTGTCAGCTTCTTTATTTTAGTCTAAAAATCATTTCTTTTGTAACACCCTAAAAATAGGGATAACAAAAATCCGGAAAAGAAACGGACATGTGGTATAAAATTGTCATAGCAACGAACCTCGCATAGTCGCCCGGAAGAAACAGAAGGTTGGGGTTGTCCATCGACATTGCCCCAGCGACAATGCGCATGGAAAGTCGCTGGGCAAAGTCGCACCCCGCCCCTGTGGGTATAAAAACCCGGCCTGACGAGTTGCAGCTAGGGTTTCTCATTTCTCAACTTCGTTCCAACGATTTTGGAGCTGTCAAAGGGCGATTTTCAACCTTATTCCACCCCTAATCATTTATTGTAAGTAGTTGGTGGTTAGACATCATCCTTTGGGCATTAAACACTCTTTGGAGACTATTTATTGGGTAGATTCACAAGCTACAATATCAAGTCACTCTCACCACATCTCCTAGTATTTCCTACTTTTCTAGGTTTTAACCAAAACCTAGATTGTGAGTTCCTAAACTTTGTTAAAACTAGATACACATCATCCTCTATTATATGTTATTGACATTCATCTTTATTTGAACTATTCATACATAAAACTTAATTTCTTGTGGGTTTCCTCGTGTATAAGTCTATGACCCCATTATCTACATGAGTGAGCTTACCTAACATGGTATTGGGACTCCTTGACCTTAGATAAATGGGAAATATGCTTGCATGAGTTAATTTTGGATAATGGTCTATATAGGTGGTTTGACATAATTTTGAGAAGTTAGATTGTTAGATGATTACATGATAATACATGACTTGTTAAAGTTTGATGAAGTACATAACATGGTTTTGGGATGACCTATTACTTGAATCACCATGAGGGGGAGTTATAACTACATTGTTAACAATAATTCTATACTAGCCTAGTAGCCTTGATATGGACTATGTGTAATTTATGGATGGTATGGTCTAATATTGTACCCATGGTTGGTATTGTGATTATTCATGTGCATTATGTGCCTTGAGACCTACTAATAATAATGTTCGACGAACCAAGTCGGTAGACACTAGGAGGATATAGTCATGGGTGCCACCGTAATGATATATACCTAGACCTCCGCCATTCGAGGTAATGTCATCGTTGTAGTCCTCAGATGTGTCGGGCCTTTTGGGTGTCACTCATGGTAGTTGACATCAAGGTGTATCGACTCTTTGGGTGGAACTTGATTGGTGCTATGGGTCTCCCCTATTGACCCCACATTTGATGAACTTATTGCTAACTGCTGATAAGAAATGTGCATTGATTGGGATGTTATTACTTGTACAAACTCACTAGGCTTTTTGGCCTAACACTTGTTTGGTGTCGATGTGTATCTCAGGTTCTAGTGGTTCCGCATTTAAGAAAGTTAAGGCGGACTTGGTGTGAGCTTGGGGGAAGTGCACTCGGGAAGACTTTCTTTGACCTACACTCACTTGCAAAGTGTCCAATCTTTTCACAGTTAAAGCAAGTAGCAGTAGCCTTATCAACAGGAGTTGATTTTGGCTTGTCAGTAAGAGAGAGAGGCTTATTTCTTCGGAAATTGCTCTTTCTTGCAAATCTCTTAAAAGAATTTGTCAAGAGTGCTAAGGACTCATCAAACTCTGAAAGATCTGCGTCTGATAGTTCCTCAGATTCAGAATCCAACTCAGTGATAGTTAGAGTAGATCGCTGAGATGAAATTATCTCTGACGAGACTAAAGCAACAGGAGTGCTTTTCAAGTCTTTAGAATCTTTTACAAGATTCTTCTTCAGGAGATTTGATTGCTCGTAGTTGAGCAATATTCCATACAAGGTGCTGAGAGAAAGAGAATTTAAGTCTTTAGTCAGCTTGAGACATATTGAATAACTGTCTCAGCTTTCAGGAAGACATTCAAGGAATTTGGTTAAGACCTCAGAATTAGAATAAGTCCTACCCACAGTTCTTTATTAAGCAGTTAAACCGCTGATGAACGTCAGAAAAAGATTCATTCTTACCAGCGATAAAACTTTCATAATGTCTTACCAAGTTAATCTTTCGAGTTTCTTGGATTTCAGTGGTGCCTTCATATTGAACACATATGGTTTCCCACATTTCTTTAGAAGTTTTAAGATGCATGATGGAATGGAAAGCTTCATTAGGCAGAGCCATAGAGATAATGGTTTTTGCCTTTGCATCTAGACCTACTTTCTTTTTGTCTTCATCACTCCACTGTCTTATTTCCTTGATAGCATAACGTTCAGGGACAGCAGGAGTGGTGGTAGTGGCGGGAACGATGCTTATGATAGTGAAAGGTTCATAAGGTCCATGTGCTACATAATCAGGTATAGTAGGGTCTACACCTTCTACAAATAGCATCATTAGATTCTTCCAAAGAGTAAAGTTATCTCTGTTGAATCGAGGAGGTTTAGAGACTGAACCATTATCATACTAGTTTGTGTTTGTGTTAAGTGCCATTTTAGAATAGCAAGGAAGAGAATAAAGCAAGATCTTGTTTATTAGATTAAACAGTTTGCTCTGATACCACTTGTTGGTCCCGGAGGTGCTTAACAAGTTTGTAGAAGGGTGGGGGGGGGGGGGTTGAATACAAACACAAAATTTAAAGTTTAATAAATTGTTTATTGATAAATCAAACACAATTTACAAGTCTGTTGCGGAATAAGATTAAGTAAAACTCAATCTAAACAAACTTAAGAAAACACTAAGATGGTTGCACAAGAATGTAGAGAATTGGGAGATTAGAAGTATATAAAACAAGGGTTTCTATATTTTAGAAAGATGAAGGCTCGAGGTACTCTCAGATGGAGAGGTAATGTTTCTATTTATACCCTATGCATTAAATGCATGTCAGGGCCCTTTACACGTGTCATTCATTGATTGGTAGAGAGAGTCTGACGTTGAGAGACATGCTTTCGGCCGTATCATGAACAGTGTAGTTGACAGATTTGTTGTACGATTTATGGCAGAGGTATGTCCGTTCTAACACATCGTACTGTGTGTGCAGGGAAATACAAAAGAGACTTGAGGCATAAGCTAAGTTATCATCGATCACTGAATATCTCTTCCTTAAGAGATACAAAGAAGTTCAACTATCACTGAAGTTTTTCCTCAGGTTTCTTCGCGTATGAGTAGAGTCGTCTTTGCTTCACTGATATCCACATCAGGTCACTAGTAGACTTGTCTTTGTTCAACAGTTTCGTCTTCGATTCAGCTATGAACATCTGTTGTCGCGAAACTTGTCTTCAGGGAATACGTTTAACTGTTTACATCAGAAATCATCAGCGATAACTGAACAGGCTCAGTCTGATCGCTGATAGTGAAACACTAATACATATGAATGTTTACAAGAAGGATCATCAGTGATAACTGAACATACTCAGTCTGATCGCTGATGGTAAAACACTAATACATATTAACAAACGTAATTTTCACTAAGTATAGAATAGGGTCGCTATCAAATCACTAAGAGAGTCTGGATGAACAGTATTTGATTAGAATTGATTACAAATGCTTTCTCTCAATACGTACAGAATATTCTGTGTGTCCCTGATTTATGACAAGTTCTTATTGACAATAACACAATCAACAAACATATAAATGATAACTAACCTGTTTGATTTAATCCAACGATTACAAGGTTGCAATGTTTGTGATTTACTCTTTGAAGCTCTCTAAGTTTTACACACCGTTGAAATCTCTTATGTGCGTGTTGATAATATCTTCTTTCTATCTTATCAAACACACTTAACTAACTAACATAATATCTAACACAAATATCTAAACTAATATCTAATAAATATCTAACACTAATATCTAAACTAATATCTAATAAGTATCTATTTATAAGATATTTAGAATAAACATAAATTACAATAAACAACTTTGACGATTTATTACAAACTGACTTTAGACTAATATTGAGAGTGGCTTTTCAGCTTTAGCTTCAGATTCCAGTCTTCAGATTGGATGATCTTGAATCCAATAAATCTGTGATCTAACAATCTCCCCCTTTGGATCAAGATCATTACTAAAAAGATTTAGCAATTCTGTCTTCTCTTTCAGCTCAAAAGATGCAATCTCTTTCTTTGTCTTCAAACTGTAATAATCTTCAGTTTTAGCTTAGAATGCTTTAGCAAAGTATCTTCAAAGAAAATTCATCTCAAATCAGCATATCTTCAGAATACTTTGATTTCTCGCATTTCTTGGTTTGCTCTTCTCCCATTTCTTCAGAATAGTTTGAAGAATTCTCTAAACTTTTGATCTTTCACATTTCTTGGTTGGCTCTTCTCCCCCTTTTGATGAAAAGAGCAACGAATTCATCAAAACATTTAGCAACAAATGTCTTTCATCAGGAGCTTCTGATCCGTCAATTCAAAAGATATTCATCCAGATCTTTGCAAATCTAGACAAAATAATCGTGTAACACCTGAATCAACAAATGAATCAGTTAAAATGCCTGTCAGTAACACAAAGGTACTGTGTGTAACGAATACACGTTGGAAAGGAGCTTTTTGATGTTCACTCCCCCAGGTCTTCCATTCAATCATCGAAACACCACAAAGGTAATTTCTATAAACTATATGACAAAGAAACAAATTCATTGTGTGTTCGTGCAAGTGATAGAAAGAATTAAGCACTTGATGATTGCTTATAAGGCTCAATATTGTGTAAACCACTGAGACAACAGTAAGTTAAACACAGACTCAATGTGCATGAGTGAAGTGCGAAGGTGGGGCAGACTTCCTTCTTTTCAATATCTAGATTTTCTAAATGAAAATCAGATAGCAAATGTGCTGCTTCCCCTTTGAAAATGTGAAACATTTTCCTTTTAAGAAGAAAATGAGCAGCTGGTGGGGTTAATCAAGAGTTGGCATGGGCTAGTTGCCTGTTTCAATAATGTTCACCAAAGAAATGTGAAACACTAGAAATGTGGCTGCCCGGCTGAGAAAGTAGTTGGTGTAGAGTTCTGATATTCTTTTAACTCTTTTCTCACACCCTCTCTCTTTTAGACATTAAGCTCACTGCTAACCAAACTCTCTTTTTCTGTTTTATCTCATCACCCAATCCACACTCATTTCTTTTAAATCCTCACACTCTATCACTATGGATTAACCTCTTGGGTAGGAAACACTGGTTAACGTGTATCCGTAGAAGTTGTGTTAAGTCCTAGCACACTGATCCCATGTTTTCCTATGAAGCATATGATGCTCAAAATGGTTTAACTTATCAGTTAAAGCTCAAATATTAATAAGAAAACATTGAAAATTACACTTTCAAATTATAAAATCTGGTGAAGAATCGGAAAGTGATTTGAACATTTAAGAACATGTTTTCAATGAATGAAAGTTATCCTTCTTTCAACCATATATGATATTAAGATAAAGGATTATACCTTTACGTGCGATCTTACATCTCACGAAGCTAAGTTTAAAGTCATAAAGATATGAACATGTAAGCGTCTCTCAAACTGCAAAAGTCTTAAAGTCAAGTCAAAGTAACGTTATTCACATTGAATTAAAAGACAAAAAGCAATAAAACAATGAAGGTACGAGTTCTGATCTGAAATAATCAGAAGTCATATTTCTTTTACTCCCCCTGAAATTATGCATCAGAAAAATTATCAGTTAAAATATAAGCATAAAATTTCAGACAAATATGTACTCCCCCTTGATGGTTGATTTCCTCATTGGAGTATTGGAGTACAATTTCTTATCAGCACAGGAGTAAGGTCTTTTGATCATTGAAGTACGAGTCCTAAATTATTGTGTTTAGAAGTCAAACTTCGTTGAAGTATGGGTCCTAAGCTGATTTACTTAGAAGCCTCCGTCTTGACATTTAAGTCTGGGTCTTGAACTGCTGTATTCAAGAGCCATTTTACTCTTCCTACTCCCCTTTGACAGTCGGTGCCTACAACACAGAATCATCCCTTTTTCTTTGGTATCCACTTGTATTTGGGTCCATGAGTGTTAGTTATAGTTCTTATGAGAGTAATTGAGTAAGAACCATACCAGTAATGGTCACTCGTTTTATGAACAGGATCATGTGTACGACAATAAGAACAATAGAATTTCTTACCTGACAAGCTGATTAATTGATCTCTCGTGTAGACAAAATCAGGTTTACCTTTATGCGCATTGTTCTTCTTGGCATTCTGCGTATGTACACATGACTTCTTACTTTTCAGCTCATATTTCTTCTTTCTTTCAACTGGTTCATGTTCCAGACCAGTTCTTCTCCTTTGTAGCTTATTCTCCTTCTTTGATGTGTACCTGAACTATCTGTATTTCTATCAAAGAAAAGGTTAGTATTACGAATTTTATCAGAAGATTTAACTGACCTTTTTGAAGAAACAGGTTTGGATGTTGAACTTCCAGCTGACTTGAAAGAGTATTCCGAATCAGCTGAATCATCTCTAAGTGAGTGGACAATTGACTCTGGAGTCTTGTGCTCAGTCACCACCACCATTGAAATAATCTTTTCAAGCTTTTTAATCTTTGAAGAATAACTGTTTCTTTCTTTGACAAGAAGGCCAATCTTCGTCTCAAACTCACACTTCTTTTTCTTCTCTTTCTGTGCACACTTAGAAAGTTCAGATAGCTTTGCATTAAGCTTTCTAATTGCAGCTTCAAAGATGCTTCTCTCTTCTTCAAATCCCTTCTTAGCACCCTTTCTTCCATATGATATCTCTTTTAAGAATCCAACGTTCTTCTGTTCAATTGCCTTCTTCTCTTTGGCAAACTGATCTCTTTCCAAAATGATTACTTTCTCAAAGTTACTAACTTGTTGAGAAAGCTTTATACTTTTAAGCTCAATCACCTTCTTCTCCTCAATACTTTTCTTGGAAAGATCTGAGAACTTCTGTGCAAACATTAAACTTTCCTGTTCAAACACAGATTTGTCTTTGACAAACCCTTGATTCAAGTCTGATATTTTCTTTTGAAGATTAGCATTTGCACTCTCCAAGTTCTTGAATTTCTCCTCATTCATCTCAACAGACTCTTGTTTCTGTATTTAAGCTTCCAAATCAGAAATCTGTCCTTTTAATTCAGAGTTCTTAGCTTCCAAAACCTTAACTTTTTCTATTGGAGACAATATTGATTTACCTTCAAGCTGATCCCATAACAATTTTGCTGTAGCCCATTTGCTATTTATTTGAATTGAAATCTCATCTGAACTTCCTTTCAATATAACAACTTTGGCAAATTTATCATCTTCATGTCTCCTTCTCTGCTCATCTGTGTATTCATTAAGGTATACTGGAACCTCTTTCATTTCCATAAATCCATAAGCTCCTCGATAAGAATTGAACTTTGTTGGAATTTTCCTCATTCCTTCCTGCAAAGATAATCTGATATAAGTATTCAATTCATGTTTGTCAATAAAGTCTAAGAAATGGATTTTCCACTGCTCATATTTTCCTCTGACTAAAACAAGAGGTTTCATATCAGTTCTAGAGGATAAAAAATCTTTCGAAATAGACATCTGGTCTAGTTGATACTGGTCTTTAAGATCTGAAACTTTCTGTGACAGACTTTTCTCTCTAGGTGATGCAAAGTACTCATCATCATCCATGAATCCTATTTTTTAAAAGAACTTGTACTTGATCGTTAGTCCAGATAAAATCAAACAAATCAGAAAAACTTGAAATGAAAATCAGAAAATGAAATTTCCAAAATTCTCAAGTCAAGGATTCGCAAAATATAGAAAGATGTACGAAATTCGCAAACAGTTCAGATAAGCACACATAATTCATAAGCACTCAGAATTCGCAACACATTCAGATAAACACACAGAATTCGTAAGCAATTAGAATTCGCAACACAATTCGCAAGCAATTCAGATAAACAATTTGCAAGCACTCAGAATTCGCAACACATTCTACGAATTCTTAGGATTTCGCAAACCTCACACCTGCGAATTCTTCAGTTTTCGCAAACCACAAACCTGCGAATGCTTCAGTTTTCGCAAACCACACACTTGCGAATTTTAAGGATTCTCAATATAAAGGCCTGCGAATCTTATACCTTTCACAGACAATAAGCCTGCGAATTCTACACTTAAGCAAATTCAGAACTATAAGCCTGCGAATCCTGTTTCAAAGGATCTGCGAATCCTTCAGATAGCTTTCTGCGAAAACTTTTGACCTTTGCGAGTTCTTCCCTGCAGCTTCGAAAATCGACTTTGATTCACAAATTAACCTATCTAGACTTCGATTAGCAGTCCCAAATTTTGACAAATAGACCACTAACACTTCTAGAACAGATTACAAGCTTTTGATCTAAAAAACAATCACTTTTTGAAGTTTTGATCGATGGAACAGTGACCTTGAAGTCGTGAACAATTTGACACTAAAATCACAAAATTGGAATCAATTAAACTGCAATACTGAAATTAAACTACACCAACTCGATCTAAAACAGTATTCGAATATAACCTGATCGATTTCAATTCCAATAACACCCTAAATCACGAAAATGATTTTGAAAATGAAGAACACAGTGCGAGTTCTAAAAAAATTTGATTTTGATCTGGTTTCAAGCTCTGATACCAATTGTGTGTCCCTGATTTATGACAAGTTCTTATCGACAATAACACAATCAACAAACATATAAATTACCAACCTGTTTGATTTAATCCAACGATTACAAGGTTGCAATGTTTGTGATTTACTCTTTGAAGCTCTCTAAGTTTTACACCATTGAAATCTCTTATGTGTGTGTGATAATATCTTATTTCTATCTTATCAAACACACCTAACTAACTAACATAATATCTAACACAAATATCTAAACTAATATCTAATAAATATCTAACACTAATATCTAAACTAATATCTAATAAATATCTATTTATAAGATATTTAGAATAAACATAAAATACAATAAACAACTTTGACGATTTATTAGAAATTGACTTTAGACTAATACTGAGAGTGACTTTTCAGTTTTAGCTTCAGATTCCAGTCTTCAGATTGGATGATTTTGAATCCAATAAATCTGTGATCTAACATATTCGCTCTCTAGATCACAAGTCTCTTACTCTCAAATGTGTGTGTCTTTTTAATGGTTACAAAGACTAAGGCTTTTATACCTAGTCAACAATGTTGACTTTACAACACTTAACAAAATAAGGAAAGTCAAACACCCTTAACTTAGACACAACTAACAAAACTAGACTTTACAACTTATATAATTTTGACCTTTTAATCTTGAATACAATTCTTGACTTAACATTTTATTTCAAGACCCAAATTACACCGTATCCCCCATTACCTGCTCTGCCGAGCTACACTTCAAGCATACGCGATCTTATTGCCTGTTCGTTCTCTAGTGGAGTTTCATCCTCAGGGTTCTCATTCGACCCCTAGCGCCTACTCCCTAGCATTCAAGATAGGAGCCTCAACTCCTTACTTGATAACTCATGATGTCTAACCCTCGTGCACAAGAATTAGAACATCAAGACCACAAAACCCATGGTCCCAGAGCACAACCCACAAAGGTTCATCTCCGCAAAACAACCGGGACAACAACAATGCCAACACGACATATTTCCCAAGTGAGAAATCAAGACTCGTCACTATCAATTATGACTGACTTACATGCCTATGGATCCAATGTATTACAGTCTAAAATTCATGACTCCAAATGAATGACACATGCACTCAAAACATGTATTCTCCAAAATAAACTGCAATAAATGCAACTCACACCCAAAGCTCCACTTTAAGTTATTAAAACCGGAAAAATGTCCCCAAGACCCGACAAAGACGAAAACCGAGTCTTAAGCTCAACCAATCAAATGACCATATGCTAAAATCCACAAATTGAAATAAAACGCAATCGGCCAACGTTTATGCAAACACATGTTCCAAAATACATGAATAAACTCTAACACAATTTAAATTGGGACAAGTCAGTTTCCAAACAAGTTTATAATCCCGTTGATTCTTTCAAATAATCCCATGACACAAGATACACATATTACGAACAAACACACAAAATGCATTTTTACCAAATGATCTCCAATTATGCAAATAAGTCATCAAAACATTTTTATTATGATGTATTTATCAAAATTCCCAAAAATCCCAAAGATGGGTGTTTTACAAGTTTATAAAATTAAACACCTCAAATAGTCAAAACTTGTCAAATAACTCAACGGTTAATAATTTCATGTGAATCGTATAAATACTTAAAGATTGACATTTTTGGCATGTACATCGTTTTCACAAATCAACTTGAACTCACTTTGCAAGATTTAGAGGCTAAATCTAGATTTTCCCCAACTTGAGCTCATTTGAAGAAATTCGAATCTTCAAGTGGAAACTCCCAAAAAAACCTAGATTCACAAGTTTCCAACCATAAACATTCATATTCAACCATTTAGAATCGATCCATAAACATTTTACATCAAAATCCCTAATTTGGCCAAAACCCTAATTTTTGACCTAAATTCTCCAAAATCATAAAACCGGAAATTTGAGAAACCAATCACTAGGAAATCATCAATGGAGCATTTATAACTTATAAAGAAGTTTGTTAATGGAGATGATGAACTTACCACTTAGGTTTTGAGCAAAATCTCTAAAACCTAGAAATCTCAAGAAATGAGAATGAACTCTTGAATCTAGCACATGGGATTGTAATCACAATCTTTGATGATGAATGAACACTTTAAAACCCAAGGAAATGGTCCTAAAATAAGTTGATGTTCGTATGAGAAGGTGGGAGATCGATTTGGGAGAGAAAGGGAGAAGTTTAGAAATGAGAAATGAGAAAAATGGCTGAAAACCCGAATTTATCACCCTCTGCACCCCTTGTGCGACATTGCCACGCGACTATGACATTGTCATTGTCGCGTGTCATAGTCGCACCAAGTGTACCGTGGGTGCTCCAACTTGTGCGACTATGACAATGCGACTATGATATTGTCATAGTCGTCGGGCATTGTAGCCGGACCCTTTCCAAGCTCCGAAACCCAACTTTTTCAACGCCAACACTCCCGATACTCTAAGAATCTCAAAGAAATGATTTTCCAACACAAATCCAGCCATTTACAAGGTACAAAAACGTCCGGATGACCTTTACTCACCGAAAATTACGGGTGTTACAATCCTCCCAACCTTAAAAGAGATTTCATCCTCGAAATCTAGATTCCCGTTTAACGTTGCCCTCATAATAGCTTGTCTCTGTTTACGGGTAATTACCTCTAATCCACTTGCTAGAACAACCACGATAAACCTTATGCTAATACTCCCGACAAATGTCCCCTTAGGCACATTACACTTATATCCGAGTGAACGCTTAACTTACTAAAGTAGCTTCTAACCACAACACTACGGTTGTCTCCCAACCTTGGGTGACACGTACTACCTTAAGGGTAGCTTGTAACCTCAACCTCTCTCTGACAAATCCGTACCAATTCAACACGATTTTGGATCTGTATCCCGATGATCAACACCCGACCCAAAGAATACTCAAAATCCCTTAATCATTCTCCCTTGTTATTGGTAGAGCCATCCTTCCAGGGACGTGCCAAAACGTTTTCCACGAGGTCAGTTTATTTAAATTCGGCGATTTCACAATTCCCAAACCGTACATAAACATCAATCATTAGTCGATATAAACCTTTACCATGTTAAGGAATCTTAATCATTGATACTTAATTACTAACATCTAACATCCTTAAAGTTACTGCTTAAATTGCAAACACATAGGATTCGTCGGGAATGTTCTGAAGCACTCCAACGGTCATTGTCCTCAAAATCGGATGTCGACACCTATCCTCAAAACGACTATACCGCAAACATGAGTCTGGGTTTCCATTGTCGAATTTAAAGTTGACATCTAACATGGCACTAACATTCCACTCTGACATCTCTAACAACGAACCACAATATTTCCTTTATTCATAAAGGCTTATTAAGGTGATACACCACCAACACATAACATGATGTCGAGCGAACAAACAAACCGTCAAATCAAATCCAACCATATGCAAATAATCACACAAGGCTTCAACCCGAAAACTTACCAAAGGGAAAGATCTCCACTTGCATAACTGGGTAAATAATATAAATCTACTACCTTAAACAAGCATACCTGATCAGACTCCACAATTCAAATCTGCCAACCATTCAGATCATTTGTATTTTCAATTCCCAAGGGCACCTCTAGTCCCTCATCGCAACTTCTTTCTCAAGAGGGTTTAAATCTATAGTTTTGATGAGTTCAAGGATTTTCAACTATAGTACTCAACAAATATGCCAATTGAAGTTTTATAAGACTTTCAAACGCAAAATCTTTATAACAATTAATCGTACGCATTAAAGTTCACTACCACTTACTCGGTAGTTGTGCAAAGGGGTCACAAATGCCCCACACATAAAACTATTTCGAAAAGCATTTGATCATTACTCACACTAATAATGACAATAAAACAAATGCAACAACCTTTCAAATAGACCACTATGGTCCTAATATGCATTAATCTATGTCGTGTACGTAAAATAATATTCTGCACCAATACAATGCAAAATATATGATTATACAAACTCTCAAAGAGGAACTTCACAATATATTAAAGACTAATACTTTTTAACATGACTCAATAAGACTCAATAACACAATATGACTTGTTACCGCCTAATACAACCTATCACTGAGGCGCGATACTACCCAATACGATGCATCATTACCAAATATGATGCGTTATACCCATTACAACCAACTATCATCTAGGACGACTCATTACAAACCAAGATGACCAAATACGACCCATTACCCAATATGATTTGCAATGTTACCCATTACAACGAACTATAATCCAATATGACTTATTAGTAACCAAGATAACCAAATACAACCTATTACTACCCAATACGACCCATTACAATCAATAGGACCCAATATGGTCCATTATGAGCCATTACAACCCAACATAATCCAATATAACCAACTACCATCTAATATTGTCCAATATTGCCCATTACAATGTATAGAACCCCAATACGATCCATTACAACCCAATAACGCAGTACAACTCATTACAACACCCAGCAGAACCCAGTATGCCTCACTAGTAGCCATCACCTAATATAATTCAATGATACAACCTAATTTAAACGAAAATCACAAACAACCTAACCCAATAAGACTTGTTATTGTTCAATACCACCGATTACTATCCAATACGAGGCATTACCACACATGACAACTAACAAAATCGAATATGACACATTACCACCCAATACGACAAACATAACCCTAAATGACCCAATTATAACTCAACATAATCAAATATGTTGCTATATGACTCGATCATCGGTGATTAACCATATCTTGCTAATTTGAATACCAAACATCACACACAAACACACACAGACATACATACATACACACACACATATATATAGATCTAGATATACTGGTGTGAAATTAAAAATTATAAAATTGTCATGTTTTTGGTATAATTTATTTAATTTAAATTTGCATTGTAATCTAAATATTTAAAAATATATATACGTCATTTATATAGTTTTTATTAGTGATATATATTTATGTTTTGTATAAAGATAATATTAGTATGAGTCAGTTATTATTCTGTATTTAATCGTGTTTATCAGTTGATTAGCAGTCAAAGATTTATATGTATTACTAATTTATACTTTATTTTTTAATTATTGTGTTTATGAAAAATAAGAGTTTTTAAAGATAAAAACTTAAATAATTTATAATAATACGCGATATATCTTGATTTTAATGTTTCATTTTATTTTATGTCTTTGTCGATTTTATATCACGATTTTCAGAAAACGATAATATTTTTTTTTATTTATTTATAAATTTGTTTTATTTAATTTAGATTTAGATTTAATAATGATCTAATTTCTTTTATATTTAATAATGTAATGTTTTTTATAAAATAATAATTAAGTATTCTGTTAAACTCAATAACTATCTTAATTATATTTTAGATTATTTATATTTAAAATGAGATGTTTATCATATATTTAATGTATTTATCAGTTAGTTATAAATTCAAAAATGTAGCTGTAAAAAGTGATACCGATGCATCAATTACTTGTAATCTTGAATTTTAAGTAATGCACATTAATAAACAGTACTTTATACATAAAACTTTTTTTTTTAAAAGTTTTTCTTAAATGTTTTATAATATAGTACCTATATTTCAAATCTAAAACATTAGTTGATATAATAAAATTAAATAAAACCATTGAAATATTGGTATATTGTCAAAATCTAATAAGATAATTTAAAGTTAGTTAATTGAATATTTAATAAAATATAAAACTTCAAGATATATTTAATTACTTAATTTTTAATATTATAATAAAAAAGAATGGTATAACTTGGGAATAGGATGGGTCGGCGTAGGTTTTTTTGGGGGGGGGGGGGAGACCCCTTGTTTGGGATATAAGAGAAACCCCCAATTTCTTGAAGGGCGTTGAGGAGGAAAAAAACCAAATTTTGGATTGATAATCGAACAAACCAGCTCCCAACCCACATAAATCATGTCCAGCTCATTTGGTTTTCCCAAGGGCGGTAATATCCCGGGAGGTTGTGGATGGTATCCTAACCTACCCGGGTTCGAATCCAAGGGGAGTCAATTTGAGGGCATGAGGAATACCCAGTCCTTGGCCGGTCCAGTCGTTGACTGGACTGCCCCCAGCCCAGTCTTAGACTGTGGTTGGGCTCTAGGTTCAGTGTAAGTTGGGCCAGGACAGCGGCGGATTAGTGGGCTTCTCGTGGATGCCCGATACCGCCGGGGAGGCAGGCGTGCGTGTGTGCGTGAGTTCGTGGTAGTTGTTCGCTGGTTCGATGAAAAAATTACGAAAAACTGCCGAAGGGTTTTATTTGGCTGCTCGTTTGGTCTGAAATAGAGATAAAAAGTTCGATGAAACCAATCAATCAAGTAAGGCTTTGTATTTTAATCTTCTGTCAAATGTTTATGTATGTATACATGTATTATTCATCGCCATTGTTTGTGTTAACTGCTGCTAAGTGTTGTTTTTTTAGCTAATTGTGACTTCGAACATCGTCTTGCATTATATAAAGATTTTATATGAAGGATTTTTACTCAAGACATTTGTTTGCTAATGAAATCTAAACATGTTTTGCAAGACCATTTGTTTAAAAATAAAAATAAAAAATAAAGACAATGATTAGAACACTTACAAAAGTTGTGTTCTAAAGTCAAATAATCAATGTTTGTTCCTTTTGTACCATGAAAACATCACAATCAAGTTACAATCTTCAACTATTTTGTAAATTGATTTTGTTTTCTGAAAATGTAAATGGTTGCCAAAAGTTGTTTTCTATCCAAATTACACTTCTTTTAAGAACACAAACACATAAATAGAAAACAAAACTAGGCTATAGAAAGGGAATTTCACTTGAGAACTCACCATAACACTTGAGCACCGTCAATGAATTAAGTAAAACTTACATGTTCCCCAACTGAAGCGAACCAATTACGGGAAGCCAAATACCAAATGTTTGTGATGATCTAACCAATCTTTAGTGTTGGGATACACATAGATGTTCCTTGTAATTATCCACTCGACAGGGTAAAGAAACTAAATTATTCTCAATTTCTCACCTCCAGGATATCAGATCCAAAGTTCCTATGCATATTTTCGACAGTTTCATTAAAGTTCCAATTTTGCAATGCTCGATCCCTTTGTGACTTGTGATAAAATATAAGATGATCACCAAGAGGCTTTAGTCCAATGGATGCAGAATTTAAGCTAATATGGTTTCCCATTCTTGACTAGCTTTAGTGAAATTTCCCTTAGCTATTGTCGATTACATTTCTCGTTGTCATTTTTTTTCTATAAAGCGGGTTCCAACTCTAAAACAATAGTTGAATATTGTGGGGGTCTGTTTAGGGATCTTAAGAGAAGATCCAAAAGCTTAAGACCGTAAAAGAAAACTAGTATTAGGATGAAAACACTAAAATTACCCCTTGACAAAGTAGACTTTTTCTACTGTCATTGCTGCTGTCCAGCATAGATCTTTCAACTTCAACATTAATTTAGGCTCGGATTTAGCTGTAATTTACGAACATTTAGAACATAAAAAGTGTATATTGGTTAGTTGGCTTTCTAGAAAGTCTAGAATCACCTCTATTGGTGTCTTGAATAGTGAGATATGACGGAAATACCACACCTGTGCAAATCTGTCCAGCATACATCTTCCAACTCCAACGTCACTTTAGGCTAGGATGTAGCTGGAATTTACAAAAACTCAAAGCACTAAAAGTGTAAATTGGTTTGTTGGCTTTCCAGAGAGTCTTGAATCACCTCTTTTGGTGTCTTGACGAGTGAGATATGACCAAAATACCACAGCCGTGCAGATCTGTCCAACAACATCCTTTTGACTTTCTTTGTTCATTTCGTCCCTTTAATGCGTCCAACACGTATATACTTCATTGGTCCTTACCAAACACAAAACAATCAATATTATCTCATTTAAACATGAAACACAATTTACCTACAATTAAAACAACCCCAAGGATGAATGTATGAATCTTTAATGGAATAGAGTTGTGACTTATTCGGTGCTATGTCACAATAACATGTTTTCCCTCTCTTTCTTCTCGTGAATTGACTTCAACTTAAATCGAACGGACTGACTTCTCCCTTTGAGAATGGTATGCTTTTGGGACACACAAAACAGTGAGAAAATTCCCAAAAAAATCCATTAATAACATAGGTTCTTAAAATTCTTATATCAATAATAATAATCATTTTGAAATTGATCAAAACCAAATTAAGCAACATCCATAGTTGGTCCAATAAAAAACACACTAGATGAAATAGATGGAATATAACAAATATACCCCAACTAAATCCAACCATGTGCATATCTAATATATGTTGTTTTCATTCATAGAGAATGGCACCTGATCGGAGTTGGATGAGTGCTGCAAATCGTCTATCAATTGAATATAGACACAGTGTTGAGCAGTTTGTTGGAATTGCTAAAAATCACCTTGATTATCGAGGTCTAAGTCGTTGTCCATGTAAGAAATGTGGCAATGCTAAATTCCAAACTCTTGATGATATCAGAAGACATTTGTTTGTCACTACCATTCAACTGACCTACCAAGTGTGGCATTACCATGGAGAGTTACTACCAAGTTTGCCAGAGGTCGTACCAAATCATACGACAAACGAGATGACGGATGTTCTAGCTGATATCTTTGCAGAAAACAATACGTACAGAGAATCGATTGGCAATGCACCTGGGTCCTTCAACAACTCCCCTATAGATGATAGCAATAACCAGGACAAGATGTTCCTTTTGTTGAAAGAGATGTCAAGTGAGCTATACCCAGGTTGTAAAAATTACTCGACTTTGAACTTTTTAGTAAACTAATGCATTTGAAAGTGATTAATAAATGTAGCAACCATGTCTTCGATGGGTTGCTTGAATTACTAGTCAATGCAATGCCTGAGGGAACAATCTTACCTAAGTCTCGCTACGAAGCGAAAGCTAAATTGCGCAACCTTGGATTAAAAAATGAGACCATTGATGTTTGCAGAGATGATTGTGCACTTTTCTGGAAAGATAATGCTGATTTGGAATCTAGTCCTATTTGTGGTACATCTTGGTGGCAAGATAAGGGTGGAAATGGGAAGAAAATTGCTCATTAGGTAATGCTTTACTTACCATTGACCCCGAGACTAAAGAGGATGTATAGCTCTAGATATATTGTAGAAGATATGAGGTGGCATTATTCTAAGAGGATAAAAGAAGACGGTGTAAAGAGATTAATTTAAAATGTATATATATATATAGGTGAAAGATCGTGTGAGAAGTTGAGTTAATGTAAGAAGTGTGAGAAGTGGATATGAACCCATGATCACTTCTAATCTCAAACTCACCCATTAATCACGCTTCATAAGAGAATTGATCAGGTGCATCTCGGTGGCATCTTATCTTGGTGCATCTCATCCTATGTGCATCCAATGATTGATAACCACTTCTCACGCAATTCATGTTAACTCAACTTCTCACCGAACCCAACCCTAACAATAACATATATATATATATATATATATATATATATATATTTAAAAGGTGATGGTCTAACAGTTTAATGAACATATTAATAAGGGACCTAACAATAATATAAAACCCAAGGAAAAGAAGGTTCAGGTTCATTAAGTTATGTTGGGTTGGATTCAAATGATCGAAAACCAATTCCAACTTAATATCTACGGGTTGAAGATTTTTTATTAGACACCAGGTTGCTTCGGTTAAGTTATTCCAGATTGAGTTGGGTTGGGTTAGGTCGGGTTCGGGTTATTGTGCACTCCTAGTGTGAACGCTCGATTTTGTTTTTTATCCAAAAAATTAAATTTTGTGCATACTTTTGGTTTTGATTATCAACAAACTGATACTAAGAGGCTACTATTTAAGTGTTTTGACTTAATATATCGTTTATTTGAGTATAACATAAAATAATTCACATAAATATTTGAATGTCGAAATCCAATATTCGGAAGCATGCCAAATTACACTACACAAAATCTGTTTTTATTGACATTAACGCTGTGTTCTCGAGTTTTTTTTACGAAGGAAAGGAAGGGAAAGGGGAGGAAAGTAGGAGGGAAAGAAAAAATGTTGTGTTCTCGAGTTTTTTTAAGGAGGGAAAGGAAAGGAAAGGGAAGGAAAATATTTTCAAGTAATGTTTTTAAATTTATCATTTCAATTGCACTCTAAGAAGAGAAATTCTCTTTTGCAAAAGAAGTTGAATGATCTCGTATTTATTCAATACAAAAAAAATGCAAGAGAGGCAACAAATCTCTCAAGGATAACAAATCTTCAGAACCTATTTTCTTGAGAGACGTGGAAGAAAATGTTGATTGGGGGCAATCGACGTTGAGATCCAAGAGTTTGTGCATGCAAGAGATGGTCTCTATTCGTCAGATGTATGAGAAGCAATTGGAGGTAATAAACAAGTTGGGCCAAGTAAGAGAAGTAAAAGGGAGCACTATAGGGATAATGATGATGACGACGACGACGATGATGATGATGACCACGTTGGAGATGAAGGGAAGATTGGGAAGCTAACCTAAACGAAGAAGTGAACGTATTAGATGATGTTGACTCGGATGTTGAACCTATTGCTTGTGATTAGCTCGTTTATGAACACTTTTCCTATTTTGTTTGTGTGAAACTTGTTTAATCCGATGTTTTGATGTACTTTTTTTTAAAGAAAAGAAATAAAGAAAGATGTTGAAACTATATTTTTAATTAATGCATATAATATATTAAGATATGTATGCATGCATAGGAAAGTTTTATTTGGCCACGTCATAATATAACGCTACCAAAATCACATGAACCTTTAGGGTCGCATAAATTGAATCCTTATGCTTCAATGTGAACATTGGATGATCGGGAATCCCGATATGTATATTACATGTCTACAATATATGTATACATATATATATGGATAACTTTATGTTTATAATTATAAATAAATATATATATATATATATATATATATATATATATATATTGTTCTAGTAGAATAATAATTAGTACGTACGTCTAAAATGTAATTATAATAATTATGAAGGTTTTGCATTTATATAATTTTATTGTTATAAAAGTAATTAATTGTATTATATGGTTTTGTGATGGGTTAGGCTAATTAATTATCAATGGACTCATTTATTATTTCATTTTAGCCCATCAATAATAATTAGAAGTCTTTAAATTGGAAAACTTGAGCCTAAATACCACCTTTTTCCACAAACTCTTAACCGAATCTTTCATTCTACTCTTCTCATCCTTCTTGTGGACAATTTTGTGGAGACAACTCTCCAAACATCGGGACCTTGTTGCCTAAGCAAGAAGATTAAAAAAAGTATGCTATGTTAAGAGAAAGAACATACATATTCAAGAAGGGATTTCAAGCTAACATAAGATTGGAGCTTGGATTCAAAGGTGCAAAACTAAAGAGGAGTCCTAGCTTGGATTCAAGACTCAAGTTTCTACCTTCCACCTTCTTTAAGGGTATATTTTCTCAACCCTCTTTGAGTATACGTTTTGGTGTCGTAGATGTGTGTAATAAGCTATACCCAAGTTGTGGGTTGTATCATGCCATAAATAAATTCGAACACTCAAGAAATCCGTTGGGCAGGCGAATTCACATTTCTTACAACCGACACAATCCTCTGTTCTTGGAGCAGAAGCTATTTGTTTGTCTTTACATTCGTCCTAAGGTATCATTTCTAATACATCCGTGGGACAGGCTTGGACACATTGAGTACAAATGATATATGTATCATAAATCTTTACTGAATGCGACATTGGATCTATCCATTTTTTTAACGTGATAAAGTTTCAATATAGTAAATTTATAAATGAATTGTATATTGAAATACTAGATGAATCAATGAGTTCCCCGAGTTTTTTTTTTATTAATCTATTTCTGGATTGACAATGCCAAAATACTTTGATTTCTTATGTTTGTGATAACATAATAATATCTTACGTGCCAGACATGCTGATTTGAATTAATTTCTGAAAATTCTAATTTATATAATAATATTACTTATTTAACAAATCCGATTGATTTATCTGAGTTGATTTTCTGTTACAATAAATTGATGAAACAATAGCGAGTCCAATAGCGGCTTCAACAATTGCAATAGCTATAACAAAAACGTAGAAAATGGCTCTTTAATTGACGATTATCAAAAAAATCAGAAAATGGTACAAAATTGAGATTAACCGCATTTAATATAAGTTCAAGACACATAAGAGCCCTAACCATATTTTGATTTGTGATCAATCCATATAAATTGATAGAAAATAAATAGGCACTCAAAACAAGTAAATGTTCGAGCATCATTAACCAACTTCTTACAATTTCGATTCATTTCAATATGAACAAAATTTTAACCAATTGGATTGACTAGAATATAACGAGTAATGGAATAAAGAAATATATTGGGAATAGATAGAACTAATAAAGAATTTCTATTTTATATACAAAGTCAAATAGAAAAAAGGAAATGCATGTGATAGCTCATAACACGGTTTTTTTATTTCCAGTTCTAAAGAGTTACTATTGACGAGTTACAACAATTGTGCTGATTAATGCAACTAAAAAATTTATTGAAATGAATTCAAACGGAAGAAAAAAAATCTGTTGATAAATGAATCCAAAATTGTTGACTATTACTTATCAAATCTTGCTTTATAATCTGGTTTGCTTTTGTAGTCCAAATAATGTCGTACCATGACGTATCTGGAATAGTAGTAATTAGTGAAACAAAAAGACTTGTATAGACCACGTAAGTTACTCCATCTCCAACGGTCCAAAGATGGAAATCTTTGGAATATTCTGAACAATTCATGAACATCACAACAAAAATGATTAAAACATTTATGGCTCATACGTAAATAAGGAGCTGCACAGCAGCTACAAAACAAGAGTTGGATATAATATAGAATAAAAATATACAAACAAAAACCAATCCCAATGAAAAAGGAAGAATAAATGGGATTGGGAAGTAATACTACTCCCATACCCCCTAATATAAGACCAATTCGAGAAAGACTAAAAGAAAATCATGTATTAGTCCAAGTAAATCCATTATATATAAAATAAGAGATAAATAAATTAAAATCTTTCATAACTTTATTGACCCGGTCAAGAAAAAAAGAAGTAAATTTACTTTTTTATAATAGTTCTTAATTATTAAATTAAATAATTCCATTTTCTTATAGACGTGAATTGATGTAGATATAGTTATTGGCCTAATCTCTCGAAAGAGATTTGAATCTATATATATTTTCAACTCCTCAAACTATATAAATATATTTTCAACATAGATTAAACACGATTCTCGGCTCCTAATTAATATAGATGTAGTTATTCACCAAACAAAAACCCTCATTTTTTAGATCAAAATGAGTCATTAATCGGGAATTTTTCTTAAGTTTTTATTTCAGGCAAATTTAAAATTGTTCAAATTGTGTAGTCGTCAATTACTGACATTGGTAACCGACCCAAAGCAATTTGATTATAATTTAATTCGTGAAGATCATACATAAAAAGTTCATATTCTTCAGTCATTGATAAACAATTTGTTGGACAATACTCAACGCAATATTAATTACCATAAAATATACATATTCCGAAATCAATACTATAATTAAGCAATCGTTTCTTTCTAATATCAGTTTCTAATTTCCAATCAACAACGATATAAGACATACACGAACACATACCTCACAAGCAATGCATATTTATTGCTAGAAGTTGGGTGTATCAACTAAGGATTCAAGATTTGGGCATTAAATCACCATCTCCATTGTCATCTTCTCCAAAGAGGTTAAGCTAGGGTTTTGGGTTTTCTTCAAAAACCCACTTGGTGAGTTCATATATCCTTTCATTAAAACTTTATACACATCAAAGCTAGATTTTTGAACCTATTATCATCTCCTTGTGTACATTGTGTGGTTTATAAGATTTTAACCTAAAAATGGGGTTTTGGAGATTTTAGGGTTCTTACTATTTTGTTAAAAGGAGGGTTTCCATTCTATATGTTGCAAAATAAAGTACTACTTGCACATTTATGTGAGGTACTTGAAAAAATGTATATAATCTCATTTTATGATTTTCATTCTTATCAGCAGTTAAACTTGGAAATGCATATTTGAAAATAAATGGTATTAAGAACTATATGTTTAACTATAGTTAGGTCACAAATGAAATTGTGGCAAGTCTAAACTGTTACTAGTGGATCCATAGGTATTGAGTCGGCTTATGTTTGGGATGACTTTCCCCTTGTAGCTAGTTGAGACATTGGATCCTCAGAGGCCACTTGGTACGATTATGTGGGACCGGTTACTAGCGATGGATCGTAAATGTAATCCTAGTGAACGAGTATGACTTGGATTCCTCGGGTGCCCTCCCCTACATCTTAGTACGGACCGACGTTGTTTGTGGCCATGGTTTCCAAGTATTTAGCTCATAACTCGGATTGTGACTTACTTTTGTGTTCCGCTACAATCCTTGGTAAACCGGGTCTCCCCGTCATCGCAAGATGTAATTTTTGGACCGAAAGGTTCTTAAGCGTTTAATATTCCAAACTGTAAACTCAACTCGTTTGAAAAGGTTTCATTTCGTTGCAACCGTCTATATTAATTTGAATTATAAACTGTATGTTCTCACTAGACTTTAAGCCTAACACTTTTTCTCAAATGATGTGTATAACAGGTTCCTTTAGCGGTGAGTTGCCAAAGGTCTGAGTGACGAGCGTAGACTTGAGGCATTTTTTAGATGACTAGACATTGGGTGTTTTGGGCATTTAATTAAGCTTCTTATTTTGGTGATTTTGGGTTGACAACCGATGTAATCTAGATAATACATGTTTAGATTAGTTTGTTGTTGATTTCCATATCCGTTCGCAGGTTTTGTAAATGCATCATATATTTACCTTTTTGGGTGGTTTATTCCAAATACAAAGTCATATTGCCAAAATTTTCGGTTTTTAAAATTACTCTAAATTTTAGGGTGTTACAATATATTTACTTAAAGGTAAAGATGAAGCAATGGACAAGTTTGTCATGTATAAATATGAAGTTGAAAATCAACTTAATAAGAAAATCAAGGTCGTTAGAAGTGATAAAGGAGGTGAGTATGTCTCACCATTTGCTGAGTTTTGTTCTAAAAATGGAATTCGACATGAATTCACAGCACCCTACTCACCACAGCAAAATGGTATTGTTGAGAGAAAGAACCGTACCTTGAAAGAGATGGTGAATGCCATGTTAATTTGTTCTGGTTTAAGTCAGAACATATGGAGGGAAGCTATTTTGTCGGCTAATTATCTTTTGAATAAGATACCCCGCAAGAAACAGGATGAAACACTGTATGAACTTTGGATGGGTAGGAAACCATCTTACAAGTACTTACGAACGTGGGGGTGCCTAGCTAAAGTAGTTGTACCTCCACCTAAGGAACAAAAGTTAGGACCTAAAACAGTGGATTGTGTATTCATTAGATATGCACAAAATAGTAGTGCTTATCGGTTTCTTGTGTATGAGTCTAAAAATCCTGAGATACACAAGAATACAATTATGGAATCTAGAAATGCTTCATTCTTCGAAGACGTATTTTCTTGCTTGAACAAGGAAGATCAAATCTCATCTTCTAAAGATAAAGAAATTGTTCGAGAGGATGAACAAGTTCTATCTGAGGAAGAAGTGGTGGAACCTAGAAGAAGTAAACGGGCTAGGGTTGAAAACTCGTTTGATCCCGACTTTCTCACCTACATAGTGGGAAGTGAATCCAAAACCTATCGTGAGGCGGTTACGTCTTCAGAGGGACCTCAATGGAAAGAATCCATCAAGAGTGAGATAGAATCTATCTTACAAAACCATACATGGGAACTGGTGGACCTACCTCCGGGATGTAAGCCACTAGGTTACCGTTGGATCTTTAAGAGAAAGATGAAAGCTGATGGCAGTATTGACAAATACAAGGCAATATTAGTAATCAAAGGATATAGACAAAAGGAAGGTCTAGATTATTTCGAAACATATTCGCCGGTAACAAGAATAAATCCATTAGGTTGGTGCTAGCTATTTCAGCTATTAGAAATCTGTAAATTCACCAAATGGATGTGAAAACTGCTTTCCTAAATGGAGATTTAGAAGAAGAAATCTATATGGATCAGCCTGAGGGATTCGTTGCCCCAGGACAAGAGAACAAGGTTTGTAAACTTATTAAGTCTTTGTATGGCCTAAAGCAAGCTCCAAAGCAAGTGCATCAAAATTTTGATCAAGCCATGTTAGAAAGCGTTTTAAGATAAGTGAGTGTGATAAATGTGTTTATATGAAAGACACTACTCATGGTTATGTCATCTTGTGTTTATATGGTGATGATATGCTTATCATTGGTAGTGATGACAAATTGATAAGGTCCACGAAGGATATGTTGAAATCTAAGTTTGACATGAAAGACATGGGTTTAGCGGATGTGATTCTTGGGGTCAAGATCACACGAACCCAGAATGGTCTGATGTTAAATCAAACACATTACGTGGACAAGATTCTTTGGAAATTTAATGAAGGAGATACTAGTATAGCTAGAACTTCGATTAACACTAGTCAACGTCTATCTAAAAATAGAGGGGATAGTGTTGCATAAGTGGAATACTCAAGAATAATTGGCAGTCTGATGTATCTTATGAGTTGTACTAGACCTGACTTAGCATATGCAGTGAGCAGGCTAAGTAGGTATACTAGTAATCCCAGTTTTGAACACTGGAAGAGTATCACTAGATTGTTAAGATATTTGAGATACACACGTGAGTATGGACTACATTATGGAAGATATCCAGTTGTAATCGAAGGATACACGATGCAAATTGGATATCTGACATAAGGGATTCAAGATCTACAAGTGGATATGTGTTTACACTTGGAGGTGCGGTTATATCTTGGAAATCATCCAAGCAAACTGTTATAGCTAGATCCATGATGGAATCTGAATTTATCGCCTTGGATAAATGTGGTGAAGAGGCAGAGTCAGTTTGTGGAAGATATTCCTAGATGGCCTAAGCCGATAACGGCCATTTGTATACATTGTGATAGCCAATCGGCAATTGGTAGAGCTTAAAGTACAATGTACAATGGGAAATCTAGGCACATTAGACGTAGACATAATACCATTCTACAATTACTCTCCATTGGAGTTATCACGATTGACAATGTGAAGTCAAAGGATTACATAGTGGACCCGCTTACAAAAGGCCTAAGTAGAGATTTAGTTTATAAGTCGTCGAGAGGAATGGGATTAAAGCCCTTGAATGAGTAATCCATACAAAGGAAACTTTACCTAGAAGACTGGAGATCCCAAGATCTGGGTTCAAAAGGACAACCTAGTTGTATGAATGAGGGAGGTCACTGTGGGGGAGTTAATAAACTTCCTAGTCCATTTCTGTAATCAGTGACAGTGAGGCTAAGCGTATGGCTTTTAATGATTATTGAAAATCACCTGTGTAAGAGAGAAGTAGGGTCACTTCAAAGGGAATTGTGGGGGACACAATCCTAACAACTCTGGCTGAACCAGACTAGTGCTCATGACCATAACGAACACGACTATGAGGATATGACCTTGTTAGGAAGAGTCATGTGTGAAATATATTGTCTTCTACATAAATGGTAGTTCAGTTCAAAGACATCGAGTCTACTCACAGCTAGAAGACCAAGTGTGTTTATCAAGGGAAGGTTCAAAGGGTAACACCTACCTATCCTATGCAGGATTCGACTATTCGAAATTTCATTGGAAATTTTCGTATGCATAGATCGATCTCCATTCATGTGGGGGATTGTTAAAAAATTTAGTAAAATATATGTTTTTTACTAACTTTGTACACATTTAAATACATATATATATATATATATATATATTATATAATTAACTCTTAGTGGGTTTGTGTTCTCCTATATGAGAGCTTTGAAACGATGTATAATGTGTCCAAAACGGAGTGTGTGTGAATGAGATATCGATACTCAAAGTTAACCCAATTTCAAATTTTTTGTAACTGAAAGGCATTTAAGATGAATAATTAATTCGTTTAATTATCAATTAATTACGAATTAATCATTTCGGTTATAATGATTAATTCGTTTAATTATCGATTAATTACGAATTAATTATTTCGGTTCCAATTTTTAACTATAAAAAGGGGGTCTAGTTTCACTGCAAAACACACGATACAACTCTCTAAAAATCTCTGCTGCATACAATTTTTCCAGCGATTTTTCCAGGAAAGTGGTCATCTCCGGCAGTACTATTGCTCACGCTGTTGTACCCTGGGAACAGACGGGCAATTTGTTTAAGAGAATCGCGTGTAACACGAGCCTCAACTTCTGTTTATTTTCATCCTTCTTCTTTGTAAACGATTTCTTAAACCAACAGTTTCTTAATTTGCACTAATATATGTATGATTAAAATATATATGAAACCAACAGGTAAAAGAAATTTCCATTCAAGATTTAATAAGTGGTCCATTCTTAGCCTCAGTATAGTCCATCTTGTCGCGATAGGAATGAACAAGAACAAATTCTTCTTCTACTTCTAGTAAATCAAAAGGTAATCGTTCACACTCGGCTTGGGAAGAAATTTGAAAAGCGAAAAAGCCTATAGGTTGATGCCATAAATTTCATCCCCAAAAACCATATTTTGACTGGGCTTCAACTATATCAACTATACTTAAACTGTTAGATAATCATAGTCGATGATAACATTACTGTTCCCGTCTCTATTACAGAACCGTACATGAGATTTTCATCTCATACGACTCCTTAAAGGTCACAAATCAATCTAAGGACCCGTCCATTATTATTTCTATTGATATGTTTGTAGGATAGATAGAGAAAAAATGAAATCCATTCTAAGGTCCCCATTAGACACTGGAATTATGTCTGCTATATCTATACTATTTTATAAAGCATCTATAAAAAAATCTTAAAAACAATTGTTAAAGCTTAATGTACCGCTATTTAATGCTAATTACTTAAAAACTTAAATAAAGAATGAAAACTTAAAATCTCTTGCTATTTAATCCTTATCTCTAACAAATTTAACTCCTAAAATCACTCATCACTTCAATTTCCCTAAAACCACTCCCTACATAATTAAATACAGGATAAAAATCAAATTTTAAAAATAAAAAATCTAAAATATAATTAAGAAAAAATCTAACAAAATATTTAATGTTTATTTTATATAAAAAAACATTATTTATAAAATATAATTAAGAAAAAAATCTAAAATATAATTAAGAAAAAATCTAACAAAATATTTAATGTTTATTTTATAAAAAAAACATTATTTTATTAAAAATAAAATAAATTACATTATTATTAAACTATCGAAAAAAACTCTTAAAAACAAACTTTTATTGATACATGTTAGCTCCAACTTCTATGTATAAAAGTATTGAAAAATAGGCTAAGTATAGGAACTGCAGAAGTCAAATCAGAACATCCAAGTACACCATAGAACCCACAATCTCAGAAGATTCTGTAGAAGCTCTGCCAGAGGACTCGAAACCTGATAATGATCTTCAGATCACATAGCCTCTGTGATCTCTCACAGAGCCTCTGTGATCTCTCACAGAGCCTCTGTGATGGCTAACCTCTGGAGACTTCGAAGATGGCAAACTCAGTTCAAGACAAGGTCACGTGCAGAATACGCGAAGCCAACTGTTCAAAGATTTCTAGATCATTTTATGTCAGTCTTTGTCTTGTACTAAGGGGTGCATTCTCTTTGTATATATAGGAGCACCTCCCTTGTGCTTTGAAGCAAGCAAGAACACACATGTCTATCTTTTAGAGATTGTATTTCCCTGAGAATATTTGCACACACCCGTGCGTGTTCTTGGTGTTCTTAAAGCTAAATCAATGAAACATTATCTTGAGTAAAATCCTTTTTATATCATACGATTCTGTTTGTTGATTATTTGTGTGTGTATTACCTTGAATGTTCTACTTTTCTACATATTAGAAATGCTTCCGCACTCTTATTAATTAATCTGTGTGTAGTAAAAGTCCATCAAGTAAAGAACGTCATTATTGGGATCAACAATTGGTATCAGAGCCTACTTTGATTCTTAATATCAAAGGACCATGTTCTATACTTGACTCCATCGTTCCAGGTAGTAGTTTGAGTTTGTTTCTTTGCCTTGATCTCCACTCATAAACATACTCTGTTTTCTAGAGCTACTTCAACCTGTTTGACGTAGATTCAAAAGCAAGTGTGTTTGAACCGCTGAAGAACAGATTCAAAGATCAGATATTGTTTATCATCTTTCTCATACTGAATACTCATCCCTGTTGAGTAAACTCATGGTCTTTTCTAAAGAACTCTTCGTACTCTGTTTTTTTTCTCTACCTGAGAATGGCGAACCAAGTTAACTACTTCAGTGCAGGATCTCAATCTAAACCCCTACTCTACTGAGGGATGAATATCCTCAGTGGAAAATCAGGATGATGCATTTTCTCGAAGGTGTGGATCCTGGTTTGGTTGAGTTTCTTCACAACCCTCCTTACATTCCAATGTCTACAGTTCCTCGTGTTCCTGGCACTGCAAATACCCCTGAAGTTCCTAAATATCAGCATCCCAAGCCCTTAAATGAATGGACTGAACAAGAGAGTGCTTTGCAAGAACTATCAAAGAAATCCAAAAGGCTACTCATCATGGCTATCCCAAACGACATCTTTCAGTCTCTTGATTCCTGTGAAACATCAAAGGACCTATGGTTGGAGCTAGAGAAACAACTTGAAGGTGGTGCTAAAACTCTCAAGAACAACAGAGCCCTATGCATTAACGAGTATTTTGCATTCAAGCCTCTGCCGAATGAATCCATCTAGAGCACATACAACAGGTACAATTCCTTGTTAAACAAGTGCAAGAGATATGGCATCCAAAGAACCTCTGAGGAAAACAATGTCAGATTTCTTCAGATTCTATATGACGAATGGCTTCATCTAACCATGTCCATGTAAGCTACACTAGATCTGGATGTCTGGTCCATCTTTGACCTTTTTGGTACATTGATAAGTCAAGAGAACAGGATATAAAAGTTGATGACCCCTGTCGGTGATCCTCTGGCGTTGGTTGGAAGTACCATAGAGGGTCAGGACAAAGGGAAGGAGAAGGAGACTGAGGATGCTCAGAAGAAGAAAAAGAAGAAAAAGGCTCTTGTGGCAGAGTGTGAAAGTGAGGAAGGATCTGAGGAGGAAATTGATATGGCTGCTCTGGACAAGACCCTTGCACTTATGACCTGACAATTCAATAGGGGTCTTAATAAAAAGCCAGAGTACAATAGAGGACGAGAGGAAAGAGACGACAGAAGCAGAAGATATGGTGAAGAAAGAAAGTATGGGAGAGAAGAATTCAATGGTCAGAAGCAAGAAGAAAGAAGGAGTGGACAGAGGTCAGACGAAAGAAGTGGTGAAAAAGTTTCCAAACAAAATGAAGGTTGCTTCAAATGTGGGAAGTCGGGCCACTTCGCCGCAGAGTGCAGGTCCTCTGCCCTTAATGAGAAACCCACAAGAGACGATTCTTTCTACAAAAAGAAAGCAGAATACTACACTCAGAGATCCCTAATGGCAGAACAACAGAACCTTGAAACTGATGAATCCTCTGATGAAGGTGACAAAAATGCACTCTTTTGTGGAATGGCAGAAGTCCACTCTTCTAACGACAAGAATGAGGTATCTACTTCTGACTCTTATATTTCTGACTCTGAAAACAAATTTGAATTACAAAATGAATTTCTTGCTTATAAAACCATGTGCTCAGAGCTTGAGAAGAAGTTGGCCTTCTTTGAAAGAGAAACCAGGCTTCCTACCCAAGAAAAAGATAAGCTTTATCTTGAAAGAAAATCACTTATTTCTGAGCACATTTCTGATAATAAGAGTCTAAAAGAAAAGGTTTTAAAACTCGATCAAGCTTTAAAAGAAAAGGTCAAAGAGCTAAAGAATAGTGAGAGTGATCGATTAAACGCCATCTCTTTGAAAAAAATTTCCAAAAAGAAAGAGAAGTTCTTCATCAAGATCTGTTCGACAGAGAACTTCAAATTAAGAGATATCTGGATGCTCAAAAGGTCCATGAAAAGGTCAATACCCAGATTGGCAGAAGAGGTATAGGGTTCGATGATATTGACCCCTACACTGGAAATAAAAGGAACAAATCTTTAGCAAATATCTTCTGCCCTGGACAATTTCTAAATCCAAGTCTTCCAAACCTTTTATCCACATTTAAAAGGCGCAGAACCTTTAAAGGACCACATCTGAGAAAACTTCTGCAGATGGCAAATGTATGGTATGAAAACAATGATTTGCCATCTTCACTCTCATCAAAGAGAAAATCTATTCGAAAGAAATATATGTCTCAAAAACAGATAGGAATCTTCAGATTTGGTCATCCAGAAACACAAACACAAAAGGCTTTTATGTGCATGATGATTCCTGAAAAGGAACTGTCCTCTGATGCACCAGAGTTTGTTCCGGCCTCTGTGGAAGAAAATCTCTTCAAAAGGTTCTTGGAAAGTGACTTGAGAAAGACCTATGAAAATCATTTTTTTAACCATCCTGATCTAATCTCTGAAGTAGAAGAAATCTTTGAGCAAGATCTTCTAAATTGTCTTAGTGTTCCTATGGTTATTTGTTAGATCACATATTTATTGGATTCAAGATCATCCAATCTGAATACTGGAATCTGAAGCTAAAGCTGAAAAGCCACTCTCAATATTAGTCTAATGTTAGTTTGTAATAAAATGTCAAAGTTAATTATTGTATTTTATATTATTATAATATTCCTAAATATCTATTTGTTAAGATATTTTAGGATATTATTAGTTTAGATATTATATTATGTTAGATTAGATGTTAGGTGAGATAAGATCAGATCTCAGATCAAATCTCACACAATCTCAACACATCTCAAATCCTATCATCGCCAACATCAGAGAGAAAGTGAGAGAGTTTAAACAGTGAAGAACATCAACCTTGTAATCCATCGTTTGTAATCGAAACAGGTTGGTAATCTATATATGTTTGTTGTTTGATTATTTGGTCACGATCGTGTTCAATCACACGGATCCACAATTGGTATCAGAGCAAATACCAGATCAAAATCAAACTTTTAGAAACTCTCTGTGTTCTTCATTTTTCAACACTGTTCCATCGATCAAAATCTCAAAACAGTGGTTGTTTTTAAAATCAAAAGGTTGTGAGGTGTTGTAGTTGATAAGTCGATCATTGTGTCAAAATTTGGTGTTGTAATTCGAATCCTAGATAGGTGTATTTGGGATTTACAGGGACGATTTAACGAAGAAGAAACGCACCTCGGTCGAAATCCATTGAAATATATCGGTCCACATTACCGGTCGACACACCGGTTTGCGCCATCAACTGGTCGCGCAAATCTACCTTTGTGCCACTCAGTATACCGGTCACAGCTCCATACCGGTCGAAGACCCGGTCGAAGGTAACTCCGGTCACACACACAACATCATACCGGTCGCAGCTCATCCGGTCAAGGTACACTCCGGTCACGGTTTAACTCTGGTCGTATACAACAATCCGGTCGATAACCTTTATCCGGTCCCGGTCCCGGTCGTACACAATTTCCTTTATCCGGTCCCGGTCCCGGTCAAGCACAACCTCCGGTCGTACACAATATCGGTCGATCGATCCGGTCGATACACCACACCGGTCGCACCATCTCCGGTCGAGTGTTTTTGCGCCAACAGTTCATCGCGCAAACCTGCACTTCGCGCTACCAACATCTCGCGCAAACCCCTGTTTGCGCCACCCACCAATCGCGCAAACCTCAACTCGCGCGACCCACTTCTAACGCAAAACTTTGTTTCGCGCCAACCTTCACTCGCATAAAGTTTCAATTCGCACGCTTCTCGTGCAAAACTCTTTTGCGCCAACTTCTTCAAACGCAAAGTTTGACTTTTGCGCCACCTTCAAGTAGCACAAACTTGTGCTTTTTTCCAGTTCCAGACTTAGTCAAATTATTCAGTTATTTATCTGATTTTTTTTTCCTGGACTAACGTTCAATACAAGTTCTTATTGCATACTAAACAAAACAGGATGACATCAAGAGAAGCCATAGCTATCGGAACTGACACAAAGCCACCAGTACTCTTCAGGGGAGAGTATGAACAGTGGAAAGATCGGTTCATGGACTTCATAGAAAGACATGATTTGGGTACATTAATCAGGAAATATTTAGAAGAAGGAGTTATTACACCTGTTTGGGAGACTTGTACAGAGGGAATTGTGGAGATACCATATCAACTTAAGTTTGATGATCTCGAAGGTGATGCACTCACGATAGCAAAAGCTGATAGATTAGCAAAGTCTTTCATTCTTCAAGTCATTACTAATGAAATATACGTGAATATAGACACAAAGCCACAGGTAAACAGATGTGGGATCAACTAGAGAAAATGATGCTTGGTTCAAAAGTTGGAAACCAACTCAAGATATCCAACTGCCTCAACAACTATGAAGAATTCAAAGGCAGAGTTGGAAAATCTCTAGAAGAAACATATGACAGATTTGTGACCTTGCTGAATGAGTTAAGCAAGAATAAGGTCAATAAAACACAGATCGAGTTGAATGTCAAATTCCTTAGCATCCTTCAGCCTGAATGGAAAAGATTTACAAGATAGATGAAGCAAATCAAAGATCTGAACGATAGTCCACTTCACGAGGTGTATGAAACCCTCAAGCAGAATGAGGAAGAGGTGGATGAGATCATGTATGAGAAGAGACAGACTGAGAAGACAGTTGATGATTCAATTGCTCTTGTTGTGAAAAAGAAGAAGAAGAAGATGATCTTGTCTGAATCAGATGATGTTGAAAGTGAAGCGAACTCTGACTCCGACGACTGTGAACAACTAAAGCAGGCTATGCTTATGTTGACTAAGGCTTTTCAAAAGAAGTTCTACAAAAAGTTGAGCTCGAACAGTCAGAGGTATTCATCTGGTCCAAGCAACTATGTTCACAAGGAGAGGTTTGAAGGAAAGAGATTCGAAGGAAAGAGGTTAGAAGAAAGGAAGCCTGAAGAGAAAAGGTTTAAAGCAGTAGAGATCAGTCAACCAGAACCTCCAAAGTGCTACAACTGTGGTAGACTTGGACATTTTGCCAAAGACTGCCGAAGACCCAAAGTCCGGAACTCCGACTACTACAAGAACAAAATGCTTCTAGACAAGCAGAAGGAAGCTGGAAAGGCATTGATGGCAGAAGATGAGTTCTGGCTAGATCAATCAGACCAAGAAGATGAGAATGAAGAGAAGGAAGAGAAAACACATCTATGCTTCATAGGCAAGTTGGAAATAGAAGATGAAGCTGATTCCGATGAAGACGAAGAGGTATGTGATTTAACTGAATCAGATTTCTTAAATCAAATGCATGCCATGATGATAAAACTCCAAGAATTAGAGTCTAAACTTAAATGTGAAAAGGGTGTTATTAATGACAAAGACCAGTCAATACAGAAACTTAGCAATGACCTTGCTGAGAATAAAGTATTGATTGAGATTTTACATAGAAACAAAGTCTAAATTGAAAAAGAGTGAGTTTGATTTCAAAAAGCTTACGAAATTGCATTCTTCAACTTACAAAGAAAACGAATCTTTACTTGCAAAATTAAATGCTTTGGAAAAGAAGTTATACTCATTGGGTCAATCTGAACAAACCATTCATCTAAACAAACCCAAAGAGATTAAAGAAAGTTGGGGAATTGGATACGAGAATCCGCACTACCTTAAAAAGGGTAAATCTGAAGTGCCTGCACTTTATGATTTTACATTTATGAAACTTTCTCGACGATACCCAGACCTTAAAGTTTTCTGGACTGGACTGTCTAAAGAGAATGAAGCCAAGGAAACCGAAAAACGAAAAAACTTATCTAAAGTTCATCTTCCATTTCGTTATGCGAAGTTGAATAATAGCTATAATGATGATCCTAAATATCAATCAAAATCTCTTTCAAATGACTTCTTTCAGAGTTATTGTGTAAAAGAAATGGAGGCTAAGCCTATTGAAGGTTAACTTTACGTTCCTCCTCTCGTTTTGGAAAGTAAAATTTCTGAACTTGAGAAATCTTTAGCAGACGAAAGACTTTTGATTGATATTGAACAAAACGTGTTTTCAATTGTTCTTAAAAATACTGTTCTTTCTAAATCAACTAAGGCTTCAAAATCTGATGATTTGTTTGGTTCAACTGATGGAGGGTATGATTTTTTAAACTCTAATGGTGTTTTGGATGATTGTTTTGATCAATTTGATTTTAGTGCTAAACTTCCTAACCATTCGTCTTTTGTTATGAATTCATTTGGATTATCCAGTATATTTGTGAAAGGCAAATCATCAACGAAAGTTGATGAAACAGTCTCTGTGAACACTAAGAATGCGAAAGGTAAAAAGAAATCTCAGCATTCACAGAAACCGATCACTATTGGTAAGCCAAAGAAGAAGCATTCGTTTGTTTCTCAAAAATCTAACTCATCAGTTTCAAATGTTTCAGATCTGAGCAAGAAAAAGCCAGGATTTAAATCTGAATGGAAACCAAAACAGGAGATTGACGAGACTGCTAAATCTTTTTGTAGTGTTGATTGTAATAAGACTCCGACTAGTAAAGATGTCTTGAATGCGAATGTTGCTACTATTTTGAAACCAAAACTTGTCATTTATCGCAACAAATATTCTATGAAGCAATTATTCCAGTTACGTTTGTCTGCTAGAAAGTGTTCATATTATGATAAACATGTTTATGCTTCTTGTCAAGATTCTGATGTTTGGTTTGGTACATATCATGTTCACTCTTATAATTCTTCATTTGATTCTCAAAAGAAAAGAGGACCCAATTTCAAATGGGTACCAAAATCATGTGCTAACACAGTTGGATCCAAATACAAATGGATACCAAAGAAAAAGGATGAATCTGTGTTGCAGGCACCTACTATCAAGGGGGAGTAGGAGAAAAATGGTTCTTGAGTAAATCAGCTCAAGACCCGGACATCAAAGTCAAAATGGCTTTTGAACACAACAGTTCAAAACCCGGATCTTAAAGTCAAAGAAATATGGCTTTTGAAACAACAATTCAAGACCCGTACTTCAAAGCTCAAAAGTCTTTACTCCATTTTTTATGGGTACCTAACACTCTTGTTTCATAATTTCTCTTGTGCAGACCCATCATATGTGGTACTTGGATAGCGGGTGTTCCAAGCATATGACAGGGCAGAAAGGTATGTTGACCAACTTTACAGAGAAATAATGCGGAACAGTTCGATTTGGTGATGATCAGTTTTCACCAATACTGGGTTATGGTGATATGGTACATGACAAAGTCACGATCAAGAAGGTGAGCTATGTTGAAGGCTTAGGACACAACCTGTTCAGTATAGGCCAGTTCTGTGACAAAGGCTTAGAGGTAAATTTCAAGGCCAAGAGGTGTTCTGTTCGCACTGAAGAAGGCAAGGAACTCTTGGTCGGCACTCGAAAGTCCAACCTCTACACAATTAATTTGTCAAACGTCCAGACTGACAAGAAGGTATGTCTACTCTCAAAAACATCGATGCAACAAAGCTGGTTATGTCATCGACGGCTCTCTCACCTCAATTTTTGGTACATCAATAAACTGGTCAGTGGAAAGTTAGTGAACGGACTTCCTGAGATAAAGTATGTCAAAGAACATCTGTGTGCAGCGTGTGAAAAAGGAAAGATGAAAATAGCTCCGCACAAACCAAAGCCTGAACCGAGTACAAGCGCTCCTTTAGAGTTGTTGCATATGGATCTCTGTGGTCTGATGCGAACACAAAGCTTAGGTAGAAAGAAATACGTCTTAGTTATCGTGGACGATTATTCGCGATACACGTGGGTCAAATTTCTACGTTCAAAAGATGAGACACCTGATGTTCTCATTACATTTCTGAAGACGACCCAGGTGAATATGCAGAAACCAGTCAAGCTTCTCAGAACTGACAACGGCACAGAGTTCAAGAACAAAACAGTTCAAGAATATCTCGAATCGGTCGGGATATCACATCAATACTCTGTTGCTCGTACGCCTCAACAGAATGGAGTGGTCGAAAGAAGAAATCGTACGCTAGTCGAGGCTACTCGTACTATGCTAAGTCAATCTGACTTACCTCTATTTTTGTGGACTAAAGCTGTATCGACTGCGTGCTACACTTAGAATCGATCCATGATACACCACATATTCAAGAAGACTCCTTATGCGTTGATCAACAACCGAACACCGACAATCAAATATTTCCATATATTTGGGTGTAAGTGTTTTGTTCTAAATGATAGAGAGAGTCTGAACAAGTTCAGTGCCAAGGCGGACGAAGGCATCTTCATTGGTTATTCATCTACATCAACTGCATTCCGTGTATACATGAAGAAGTCAAAAGCAATGGTTGAAAGTGTAAACGTCACGTTTGATGAAGAAATGGCTTCTGAACAACACAGTTCAGAACCCGTGATAACAGGAGTACTAGCTTCTGGGCAAATCAGTCCAGAATCTGCGTCTCAAGCGATCAAATCAGATGGGGCATCAACATCTAATAGTCATTTATATGATTTAGATTTATTATTTGAACTGTTTTATGATGAATTTCTTGGATCTAATGTGAAGAAATTTGTTGTGGTTGACAGGATGGAAGACTCAACGACTACTCATCCAACCAGTTCAGATATCTCTAATGAATCCAACTCCTCGATTCATCAAGAAATTCCAGTTCAAATGCCGACTCCAACAGTTGAAGCTGTTACAAATAATGAAGAGACAGAAGTTGCTGTATCAGTAGGATGTTCTGTACAGACTAATCTACAGTCGGACCAAGCTGTACCTACTGAAACTTCTACACCTACTACTTCAATTGCAATCACCATTCCTCCTGAACTACCTGAAAAAGGTACCAGTGGATTCATAAATGATAATATTGATATATATTCATATAATCCACTCCCTCATGAACATAAATGGACCAAAGAGCACCCGATAAGTCAGATCATTGGCGATCCATCAAAACCGGTGCAAACTAGGTCAGCGTCAATGAATATGTGTATGCATGAATCCTTTCTGAGCAAGATCGAGCCTACTCGCGTATCAGAGTCTCTTGCTGATTCAGACTGGGTAACTACAATGCAAGAAGAGCTGAATCAGTTCGACGCACTTAAAGTCTGGAGACTCGTACCCAAACCTCAAGGTAAAACCATTATCGGTACGAAATGGGTTTTCAAAATCAAGAAAGATGAAGATGGTACTGTAATCAGAAATAAAGCAAGACTTGTTGCCAAGGGATATAGGCAAGAGGAAGGAATAGATTACAACGAGACTTATGCTCCTATGGCGCGTTTAGAGGCAATTCGAATGTTTCTAGCCTACGCTGCTCACAAGAACTTCACTGTCTTTCAAATGGACGTAAAGACCGCCTTTCTGAATGGAATTCTAAAGGAAGAAGTCTACGTCTCGCAGCCATAAGGCTTTGTCAATCAAGAGAAACTGAATCATGTCTACATTCTCGACAAAGCACTCTATGATCTGAAACAAGATCCTCGCGCCTGGTATGATGTCTTATCTAAGTTTTTCGTCAAGTCAGGTTTTACAAAAGGTACCGTCGATACCACTTTATTCCTGAAAAAGGAGAAAGCCGATATCATACTAATTCAAATATATGTGGATGATATTATTTTTGGCTCTACTAATCCTAAATACTGTAAGAATTTTTCAAACCTTATAGTGTCACGTTTTCAGATGAATATGATGGGAGAGATGAATTTCTTTCTCGGATTACAAGTCAAAAAAATTTCATCGGGGATTTTCATCAATCAATCTAAGTACATTCTTGATATTCTTCGGAAGTTCAAAATGGAAAATTGTAAACCGATTGGTACCCCAATGGCACCTGGTACTAAGATTCGCACCGATCCTTCGGGAAAGGTTGTTGATTTTACTATTTATAGAGGGATGATAGGTTCTTTAAAGTATCTCACTTCCAGTAGGCCAGATATAATGTTTTCAACATGTTTATGTGCAAGATAGCAGGCCAATCCCAAAGAATCCCATGTGTCTGTCGTTAAGCGCATTTTTAGGTATCTGAAGGGCACTGCAAATCTTGGTCTGTGGTATCCTAAAGATACTAGTTTTGAACTAACAACATATACAGACGCAGATCATGCTGGTTGTATGTTAGACAGGAAGAGCACGTCAGGTCATATACAATTCCTCGGTGATAAACTCGTTAGTTGGACATCAAAGAAGCAATTATGTGTCTCAACTTCAACGACTGAAGAAGAATATGTAGTTGCTGCTAGTTGCTGTTCTCAGGTCTTGTGGATGAGAACTCAACTTCAAGACTACGGTTTTCACTTCAAAAAAATCCCGATCTACTGTGACTCGAAGAGCGCTATCGCGATAACAGCTAATCTTGTTCAGCATACAAAGACCAAACACATAGATGTCAGGTATCACTTTATAAAAGATCATGTCGAAAAAGGAACAATTGAACTTTACTTTGTAAAAACTGATTATCAGCTTGCAGATTTGTTTACCAAACCCTTGAACGAAAAGAGATTCAATTTTCTTGTCTCTAAGCTTGGTATGCTAAATCTTAAGACCTAATCGGTGGTTACCTATTAAAGTTTCTTATTGTAAATTTTTCATCATTTCTTCATTTTCGCAAGATATCTGTTCTTTATTAGTCTGTTCATGATCAAAGGGGGAGTGTGAGAAGAAACTCCAAAGATGATCATTGTTATTTTTGAGGCGGAGCATACCTAATTCCAGCATTTACCTTTTATGTCAAATTTTTGTAATGCATGATTTTAGGGGGAGCTCTTCTAGTCAAAGGAGTATGGATATGACTTCTGATTATTTCTGATCAGAACTCGTACTTTCATTGTTTTTCTGCTTTTTGTCATTTTAATTTAAGTGAATAAACTTGCTTTGACTATGACATAAGACTTTTGCAGTTTTTGAGAGATGCTTACAAGATCATATCTTTATGACTTTAAGCTTAGCTTCATGAGATGTAAGATCGTACGTAAAGGTATAATCCTTTATCTTAATCTCATATATGGATGAAAGAAGGATAACTTTCATTCATTGAAAAGATTGTTTTTAAATGTTCAAACCGCTTACCGAGTCTTATTCTGATTTCATGATTTAGAAGTGTGACTTTAAATGTTTTCAAGATCTATTTGTGCTTTAACTGAAATAGTTAAACCAATTTGAGCATCATATCCATAATAGGAAAACATGATTTCATTGTGCTAGGACTTAACACAACTTCTATGGAATCACCTTAACCAATGATTTCTACCCACGAAGTTAATCCATAGTGATTGAGTGTGAGAAATCAAAAGAAATGAGTGTGGTTAGAGTGAGCTTAATGTTTAAAAGAAAGAGGGTGTAAGAACAGAGTTAAAAGAATATCAGAACTCTGCACCAACTGTTTTCTGAGCCGGGGAGCCACAATTCTAATGTTTCACAATTCTTTGGTGATCATTATTGAAACAGACAACTAGCCCATGCCAACTCTTGATCAAACCTCACCAACTACTCATTTTCTTCTTAACAAGAAAGTGTTTCACATTTTCAAAGGGGGAAGCAGCACATTTTCTATCTGATTTTCATTTGGAAAATCTGCATATTGAAAAGAAGGAAGTATGCCCTACCTTCGCACTTCAATCATGCACATTGAGTCTGTGTTTAACTTACTGTTGTCTTAGTGGTTTACACAATTTTGAGCCTATAAGCAATCATCCGTGCTTAATTCTTTCTATCACTTGCACGAACACACAAGGAATTTGTTTCTTTGTCATAACGTTCATAGAATTTACCTTTGTGGTGTTTCGATGATTGAATGGAAGCCCTGGGGGAGTGACCATCAAAAAGTTCCTTTCCAATGTGTATTCGTTACACACAGTGACTTAGTGTTACTAACAGGCATTTTAACTGATTCATTAGTTGATTCAGGTGTTACACGATTATTTTGTCTGGATTTGCAAAGATCTGGATGAATATCTTTTGAATTGATGGATCAGAAGCTCCAAATGAAAGACATTTCTTACTTAGAGTTTTGATGAAATCGTTGCTCTTTTCATCAAAAAGGGGGAGAACCTAAAGTTTGAATAAATGTCCATGTCATTGAAGAAAAGAAGATCCAACCAAGTAATGCGAGAAATCATAGTATTCTGAAGACATGCTGATTTCAGATAAATTTTCTTTGAAGATACTTTGCTAAAGCATTCTAAGCTAAAGAAGGAGATTCCAACTTCTGAGCTAAAAAAGAAGACTGAATTGCTAAATCTTTTTAGTAATGATCTTGATCCAAAGGGGGAGATTGTTAGATCACAGATTTATTGGATCCAATCTGAAGACTGGAATCAGAAGCTAAAGCTGAAAAGCCACTCTCAATATTAGTCTAATGTTAGTTTGTAATAAAATGTCAAAGTTAATTATTGTATTTTATATTATTATAATATTCCTAAATATCTATTTGTTAAGATATTTTAGGATATTATTAGTTTAGATATTATATTATGTTAGATTAGATGTTAGGTGAGATAAGATCAGATCTCAGATCAGATCTCAGATCAAATCTCACACAATCTCAACACATCTCAAATCCTATCATCGCCAACATCAGAGAGAAAGTGAGAGAGATTAAACAGTGAAGAACATCAACCTTGTAATCCATCGTTTGTAATCGAAACAGGTTGGTAATCTATATATGTTTGTTGTTTGATTATCTGGTAACGATCGTGTTCAATCACACAGACCCACATTATTCCATGTATTTCAAAAGATTTAAACTCACCTAAGGACACTAGAAATGGACAATGAAACACACTTCCAGAAGCTCATGCTCTCATTCACAAGGACTTTCTCGACTCAGATTCTGAATCAGAGTCTGAGTCCTCCTCTGTCAGTAATAAGACAAGTTCTGTGGAACTTGAGATGGTCACCTGTGGTCCAGAGGAAAATAGGCTACCTCCCAAAAAGAGAACTACAGGAATACCCATCTGCCCTGATTTTCTGGATATGTGCCTTCAAGCAAAAACTTCTATTGATCTTGAAAAATTGAAAAATGAAAAGATCAAGACCACTAAAACTTCCAAAGCTCCAAAATTTGTCAAACTAACAAAGCCTTTTCAAGAAAAGCTTACCTGGCAACAGAAGGCAAAATGGCCCAAAATTGACAAAACTAATGCTTCTGTGGCAGTGAATGCTCGAAAGGAAGGTCTTCAGGGGAGAGTACACTTAGAGAGTCAGCAAAGAGGAGTTTTTGACAAAAGACAACCTAGATTAGACAAAGTTTTCTACAAAAAGAAACCCAAATCTAAAATGGGTTGTTGTAAAAGTTGCTCTGTACCCTCCTTTGACATTTTTAATGAAATATTTAAGAAGTTTGCTTCTGAAATTCCCCATTGCAAATGTTTTGATCTTGTGCATGCTTTAAATCAACACTTCTCAAGGCCCTCCTGTATTATATCTCACCTAAAGTCCAAGAATGCCAAATTCATGGGTGAGAAAGGACAAAATGGTATCTCTATCAAGGAGGATAAATCCAAAACCAAAGGTGTTAAGGCATCTTTAATGACTGCTAACAAGCCTGGACCCATTTGGAAATGGGTACCTAAATCTTCTTAATATGTCCACAGAAGAAACAACATGTGATCATTCGGTACCTAGACTCCGGGTGTTCAAGGCACATGACTGGCGACAGAGGGTTGCTCTCCGCTTATAAAGAAAAACATAGAGGTGGTTCTGTAACCTTCGGAGACAACAAGAAGGGGCAAATCAAAGGATATGGAGTCATTGCCAACAGAGACATCGATGTCAACAGAGTTGCATATGTGGATGGCCTTAAGCATAACCTGCTAAGTGTTAGTCAACTCTGTGATAATGGACTCGATGTAATGTTCAAGAAGCAATACTGCACTCTGATCAGAGAAGACACAACTACAGAGCTTCTGCGTGCCATGAGACGAGGTGATCTATACCTCATGGACTTCAAGTCGATCAACAAAGATGAAAAGCTTTGTTTGGTTTCAAGTAAGAACGAGGAAGCTTGGCTCTGGCACAACAGGTTCTATCATTTAAACTTTCACACTCTTGACAAACTTGTGAAACTAGAACTGGTAAAGGGGCTACCAAGTATTAAATTCGACAGAGATGCTTTGCATGTGAAATGGGCAAACTCAAAAGAGCTTCCCATAAGACCAAAACAGACATATCTTGCACCAGACCTCTGCAGATGCTTCACGTAGACCTCTGCGGTCCTATATCCGTGCAAAGTCTGGGTGGTAAGAAGTACATTCTTGTAATCATAGATGAATTCTCTAGATACACTTGGGTAGAGTTTATACGAAAGAAATCAAATGTTCCTGAGTTACTAATAAATCTTCTTAAGAGGATACAAGTTCTTCATGATTGCAGGGTTCAGATAGTTCGAAGCGACAACGGGACAGAGTTCAAAAACTCAAGAATAGAAGCCTATCTTACAACAAAAGGCATTTCACAGAACTTCTCTGTTGCAAGGACTCCACAACAAAACGGTATTGTTGAACGCAAAAACCGAACACTAGTGGAAGCCGCAAGAACAATGCTCACTGCCTCAGGACTTCCAATTTCCTTTTGGGCAGAAGCCATCTCCACAGCATACTTCACCCAAAATCGAACTTTGGTAGTAAAAAGACATACAAAGACCCCTTACCACCCGCTCAATCAAAGAAAGCCAAATATCAAGTACTTCCATGTCTTCGGTTGCAGATGCTTTGTGTTGAACGACAGAGAGCAAATTGGGAAATTCAGTCCCAAAGTTGATGAGGCCAAATCTATTGGATACTCATCAAACTCAAAGGCATACCGAGTCTACGTGCTCAAATTAAAATATATACTTGAAAGTATTAATGTTTCTTTTGATGACTCGTTTCAGGTGACTTCTGAGCAAATCAACTCAGGACTCAAACTCCAGGATAAAGAATCTGGTCACTCATCTAGAGCAAATGAACTTCATCATCTATTTAAAGAGATGTTCAACGATGATGGACCCTCAGAGGATGACCATAGAGCCTCTGGAGTTGAAGCCTCTGTAGACCAATCATGTACGACTCTATCAGGTCCTAGCAATACTTCACCCTCTTCCACTACTTTTGCAGGTGCAAATGTCGAGGGGGAGCACTCAGAGGCTAACTCTGAACAACGCTCCAAGCTTAATCAAGATCATGGTCATCTTCAAGATAACTTTGAAGGGTCAACACCAGATCAATCAGAGAACTCTGAACAAGGCACCACATAGATCATAACATCAACTCAGAGTGAACAAAGTCCCGTGACAAGTTCAAATGATCTCCCTTTCACAGAGGGTGATCAACATCAAGAGACAGAAAATGCTCCGGAAGTGATTTCAGAAGGTTCCAATGACCACCTTCCACGAATGACAAAGTGGACCAGAAGTCACCCACAGAGCCAAATTATAGGTGACCCCTCTGACAGAGTCCAGAATCGATCCAGTACTACAAATTTTTGTACTATACAAATTTTGTGAGTATTATCGAACCTAAAAAGATCTCTGAAGCACTTGAAGACCCAAACTGGGTAGAAGCTATGCAAGAAGAGCTTTTGCAGTTTGAAAGAAACGAAGTATGGACCCTAGTGCCTCTGCCAAAAGGCAAAATTGCAATAGGGACCAAATGGGTCTTCAGGAACAAAATGGACGAGGATGGTGTGGTGATCAGGAACAAAACAAGACTGGTGGCCAAGGGATACTACCAAGAAGAAGGAATTGACTATGATGAAACTTTTGCCCCTGTGGCAAGGCTCGAGGCGATAAGAATATTTCTTGCCTTCGCTGCCCACAGAGGTTTTAAAGTATTTCAAATGGATGTTAGGTCAGCCTTTCTGAATGGGAAAATTCAAGAAGAAGTATACATCCAGCAACCACCAGGGTTTGAAAGTTCCAAGTACCCTAATCACATGTACTTCTTGGATAAGGCTCTGTACGGACTCAAGCATGCCCCCAGAGCTTGGTACGACAGACTTTCAAACTTTCTTTCTGCCAATGGTTTCGAAAGAGGTACAACTGATACAACCTTATTTTGTAAAAAGAGAAAATGCGAGATTCTGCTTGTGCAGATTTATGTTAAGGACATTATTTTTGGGTCCACAAATGAATCTTATTGTAAAAAGTTTGAGTCATTGATGAAGAGTGAGTTTGAGATGAGCATGATGGGAGAACTTACCTTCTTCCTAGGATTACAAGTAAAACAAACCAAAGAGGGCATTTTCATAAACCAATTTAAATATGTCTCTGACATACTTAAAAATACAAGCTCTCTGACTCTTTACCAATGAAAACCCCTATGGCCACTGGATCTAAGCTTCATGCAGACCCAGAGGGAAAATCTGTTGAGTGTAAACTCTACTGAGGTATGATAGGGTCTCTTTTGTACTTAACCGCAAGCCGACGTGATATAATGTTCGCCACATGCCTTTGTGCAAGATTTCAAGCTAACACCAAAGAATCTCATCTTCATGCTGTCAAGAGAATCTTCAGATACTTAAAAGGGACCAAAAATCTTGGCCTCTGGTATCCGGAGAACTCTAGCTTTTATCTTGTTGCTTATACAGATTCAGATTACGGAGGATGCAAGCTAGACAGAAAAAGTACCTCTGGGAGTTGCCAATTCCTTGGAGGGAAACTAGTGAGTTGGACTTCTAAAAAGCAGAATTGTGTCTCGACCTCTACGGCAGAAGCAGAATACATCGTTGCCGCTATTTGTTGCTCACAGGTTCTGTGGATGAGAACCCAACTCAGAGACTATGGATTTGACATCGTGAAAATCCCCATCCTCTGTGACTCCAAAAGCGCCATTGCGATCTCTGCCAATCCTGTTCAGCACTCTAAGACAAAGCACATCGATATCAGGTACCACTTTCTGAAACATCACGTGGAGTTTGGGACAATAGAAATGTACTTTGTCCCCACAGATTACCAGCTTGTCGACCTTTTCACAAAGGCATTAGATGAGAAAAGATTTATTTTTCTTATTGGCAAAATTGGCATGTTTAACATGAGTTGATTCACAGAGCCTCTGTATGCTTGCACAAAGCCTCTGCAGTACATACTGTGTTACCGTGTATTTTTTTATTATTATTTGTACAGTCTTCTTTCTCAAAACCTTTTTGATAAAATGGCTCTCTTGCTCTATTTCTTGTTCAACGTCTATTTTTTTTTTCAAAAGATCCAAGCACAGACCAAGGGGGAGCTAAAATAAGATCTTGACAATTCAAGGGGAAGCTCGACATCTTTTCTGTCACTCTGCCCCTCAAAATGCTTTCACGACCTTTGAGTGATCACGACCCAAAGTATTTCCTAAATTAGAAAATTTGAATCTCAGAGCCTCTGAGGACCTCCACAGAACCTCTATGACCTATCACAGAGCCTCTGTACCTCACAAAAAGGGTCTCTTGTCTATTAATCATATGGTTGGGTCTGTGTTCGATCATCTCATAAGTTCTTTCGAATGTCTAGGTCTTCTCTGTACTTCTGAACCCTCTAAATGACCTCAGAAGCTCTTGACCCACAGAGCTTCTGCACATTTAACTTGAAATTTTTTACCATTTGGTCATTAAATGCGGGTTATTTCTAAAAATCATTGACATGTGGGAATAGTAAACGCCACGCGCGTGAGATTAGAGGGAGACACACGTACTCGATCGTGCACCGCCCATCCTGACGTGGCACATTCCTATTGGTTCGTATCTATACCTTCATTTTTTGAAAACGGCTTCTTATCCGATTACACTCATTACGGATTTCAAATTTTTATTTTTACCGCCCAAATTTTTACACCCCTCACAGTACATAAACCTTTCTCTATCTCTCTTCATTCTTTTATCTGCAATCTTTTACTCTCAAGAATTCCTTTGCAAGAAACCTTTGCTGCTTTTACAATGGCTTCTCACTCCAGCTCATCCAAAAACTCCCAAGGCTCTAAGAACTCCAATAAATCTCAACACTCAGTGGCACAACAGGTTGACTCACACTCTGTTAATCGAGAACAAGTTCTCACAAGCAGAATGCTATCCTTTACGAGGCATGACTATTACTTGACCCAGATGAACAACAAACCCAACAACCACTTTGTCACCCTGAATCCTTCTGGATTCCCTGCTGAAGCCGAACCCCTCATCAATATCCTACAAAATCACTTTCTTGTCAAGGCCCTAACAATAAAGAAAAATGATATTCCTGAGTCATACATCCAACAATTCTGGCTAAGCGCTCGACATGCCAAAATGGATGGTTATGGACACTATATCATCGGATATGCAACTCAACCCTCGACTACAAGGATACTGGACTTGGGCATCAATCGAAGGAAATTGTCAGATGTCTTTGAGCTCCCCACCAAGGAAGATCTCAACCTTCGCAAATTCTCAGAGGAGCCCACAGAGGAAAAACTCTTAGAGTTTCTGCGGTTCATTGGATACGCTGTACCAATCTCCAAGAGAACCAACTTCAGAAGACATAATCTGCCCCCTCTGTGGAACGTGCTCTTCTCCATTTTGAACAGATGTTTAACTTCAAAGGTTGGGAGCCCAGATCAGTCGAGCCATACAATTCTGGCTATCATGTATGGGATCTACTATGATCTTCCTCTTGATTAAGCGGGACTCATCTTTAGAGACTTTGCAATGCTGTAATAACCAAGCAACAAGACCAAGACAGGGGCACAGAGCCCAAGAACATTGTATTTGGAAGATTCTTTGGCCTGCTTCTGGGAGACAATTTGATTGGGGAAGGGAAATTACCAGCAGAGGGTAAGACTATTAAACTACATGAGATGAAGTCATACAAACCAACTACCCTCAAAACTGGTTATCCGAACGCAAGACCTCTGTCAACAAGCCTGTTGACATATCTGGGTAGTGTAGAGGGTATTAGGAATTACATACGAGGTCACAGGACTCCAGCACCGAAACCTGCAACCCCCCTCGCGTAGGTTTCCAGGTAGGAGATGTAGTTGTGTACTTGAGAGATGAGGGTGCAAGGGAGACTGAAGTTATGGCCACAAAGGCACAAAAAGTGAGTGAGAGTAAGGGAGAGTTAGCTAAAGGGGAGGGCAGTGCAAAGAAGGAGAAAAAGAAACAAAAGAAGAAGAGAACCGAAGAGGAAGAGGTTCCAAAACCCAAGAAAAAGAAGGAAAAGGCTGCAGAAGAAGCCACAGAGGTTGACAAATCCTCTAAGAAGAAGAAGAAGAAGAAGAAGAAGAAACTACATAAGCTTGCAGATAGGGAAAGGTCTGTTGAAGCCAATGTTGAGGCGCTTGGTGCTAGAACTGAACCTGCAGAGGTGTAGTGAAAAACCTCTGCAGAAGACAAGAAGGAGAGCACTTATTTTTGAAGAAACCCCTGAGGATACACCTAAGAGTCCTCTGAAGTTGGCCACAGAAATAGCTAAAGAGGTCATCCTTTGGTACTCAGGGGACTTGGGCGAAACTGTAGAAATGGAGATAGAGGATGTGACTGGCAAGTCACAGAGCGATTAGGAAGGGTAACGAGATAAAAATTCGAAGGAGGAGAGTCATGAAAAAAATGCCTTCGGCACACAACCCAAACCAACTCCCAGTGCAACCCACACATCTACCTCTACAGTTCTAGTGCAGAAAGGTATTGAAGAAGGACGACACGGTCCGAATCTAACCCAAGCCGACCAGACAGAGGATATTCCTTCATCCTCTGTACCACCAAAATCTGGGGAAACCAAATCCATCCAACCCTCTCAACAGGGTGAAGGTGTTATAAGTGTCCAGTTGCCCCAGGACACGACAATTCCTCACACAGAGGCATTTGTTGCCTCTGTCACACACAAGAGTGAACACCAAACTGCTTCAGAGTTGGCAGTGAGAGAACACATTAGCTCTGTGGTTCTAGAACAACCACATAACTTAATCACTAGGAATTTTGGGGAAGCCTCTGAACCCTCCCCCAAGAGACCTACTGACAGAACTTCCATAGATGATTTCTTTGTGGAACATCGAGGATTGGAAGGAAATCCTCCAGAGCTCAACATCATCACAGGCTCTGAAGGTGCCAAACACTCGTTGGCTCAATCTGGAACATGTGTTGTTCCAGAGGTCACCTCGGACACCTTCATCACAAAGGGAGAGTTTAAAGCCTTTGTTGACATCGTGTTCCAAAAACTTGAAGAGTTGAAAAGATCTATCTCAACCGCATCCCATCCGAACTCCAAAGTCCTTGCAGAGGCTCTGAAAGCCCTCACCCGAACTTCAATACAACATTCGGCAGAGATTAGGAAGCTGACAGAAGCCTCTGTGACAAGAAGAGACCTTCAGAATCATGGTGAATCGATCATCATTCAGATAGATGCAATCAAAACCCTTGGGGACATATGCATGGAGGAGATGAGTAAGTTTGCAACCGAAGTGACTAAGTCAGGGGTGGATGATATGACTAAACTTCGAGACGAAATCAAGGACCTAACTCGAAGTGTTATGGTTCCTTTTCAACCTCAGGTGTCCACTTCTGCTCCTCTACCAACCTCCACCTCTACCACTGATATCTCTGGCCTAGATACAAAAGAAGAATTGGAGACAATGGGGAGAATGGTTCTGAGAAATCTCAACCTCATTGGATCTGATATCTCACAACAAGGAAAAAAAGTGGCAGAGGATCTGAAAAAGACTGTAGCCACGATCAAGTTTAAATCTGATCTTCAAGTCAATAGACTATCATTGGCTATAGAGGATGTACTGAAGAAAATCACCAAGCACACTGAAGATCACCTCTATAAGAGGCGAAAGAAGAAGAAACCTGCAACATACCAAGCCGAGGCAGCGCAGAAGAGGGCACGACATGAGGACCGGGATCCTGATGCCTCTGGTCCTCATGAGGGGGAGACTCCGCAGATGAACACAAGCCTATTAACTCAAGCAGAACCCCTGAACCAACAAGTCCCTTCAAGCTCAGATCCTGGACCTCAGAAGCTAAATCAACAACAGGCCTCTGCAACTTTACCTCCCACTCCCACAATCCATCTCCCTACAGTCCAAATCAACAAACTAACCACCAAAGACAAAGGCAAGGTTATTGCCACAGAGCCTCTGAAGAAGAAATGGTCACCTCCTCCAAGCACCGAGAAGCTTCTGAAAAGCTCCTTAGATGCCCACAAAAGTGAAGCTCTGAGAAGTATAAAACCCGAAGAGGAAGACTGGATGTTTGATCTGCAACCCTTCTCTGAACTCCCTGTCCTAGACCCAATTGAAAAGCCTTCTAAGGATAGAGTTGAAGAAGTAATCCAAGGCTTCGAGAGCTTGAGAAGACCCTTCCCTATCCCTCAGAAGAAGAACATAGAAGAAGATGTCTACAAGTACCTCTACAGCCGAGGGGTCCATGATCAGCCCTCTGTCAAACTCTCAGAGCAAATCATTTCAGAGGAAAGGAGAAGATTTTACAAATACAAAGCCAAACCAAAACTCAGTGTCTTCTCCATGGCCAAAATCTCAGAGGTTCTGTCAATCAAGCTTGGCCACACAAAATGCAAAAACTTCTGGTTCAATGAGTATGCGGTGAAGAGAGATGATGGGGAAATATCGACGTTCACTGATGCAGATCTGCCAAATCTTCATCCCCACGATCTCTCAGAGCTATTCAAGTGGACAGAAGACAATTTTGGTTGGAAGAAATAGTATCAAGAAGCCCACCTAACGATCAAAAGAACCATGAGGGAAACGCTACTCTTCTACAGCATTGTCGACTTTCAAGTGGCACTTGATCTGAGGGTCAAGAAGGTAAACTTTCCTCCACCAGAGGATAATCTACCACCCTCTGCCACAATCCTTCCGAACTCCATCATAAATTCACCTTCCTTTGGCTTCATGTACATCAATCCCAAAGGCAAAAAGAAGATTTTTATGGGGATAGAGAGTCACAAGTACTCAACTCAGTCTCTGTTGTTCATACAAGACCTGATCATCAAACACAGAGGCACACCACTTTTACCCACAGAAGTTGCAAATGTTCTTCTGGAAAATATAGGTGCAAATATAAACTTCAGAGATTTGTGCGTGTTTTACTACAGAGAGCTGAAGAAGGAAGGTGGCTTTGGAAGAAAAGTCAATGATTTCCCAGACGCCAAGATATAGGCTTTGATGTAATGTAGTTTTCTTTACTTTCATTTATTGTACTAAAATGTAATTGCCTTCTGGCATTTTTTTTATTGAAAGTAAGTATGTAGAGGTTGAGTTCCTTTCACCTCCTTTTGTTTCTAACTTAGCCTAAATCTCATCATTCAAATTCTTCATTTTTGAATACTTAGGGGGAGATTGTTAGCTCCAACTTATATGTATAAAAGTATTGAAAAATAGGCTAAGTATAGGAACTGCATAAGTCAAATCATAACATCCAAACACACCACAAAACCCACAATCTCAGAAAATTCTGTAGAAGCTCTGCCAGAGGACTCAAAACCTGATAATGATCTTCAGATCACAGAGACTCTGTGATCTCTCACAGAGCCTCTGTGATGGCTAACCTCTGGAGACTTCGAAGATGGCAAACTCAGTTCAAGATAAGGTCATGTGCAGAACACGTGAAGCCAACTATTCAAAGATTTCCAGATCATTTTATGTCAGTCTTTGTCTTGTACTAAGGGGTGCATTCTCTTTGTATATATAGGAGCACCTCCCTTGTGCTTAGAAGCAGGCAAGCACACACAAGTCTATCTTTTAGAGATTGTATTTCCCTGAGAATATTTGCACACACCAATGCGTGTTCTTGGTCTTCTTAAAGCTAAATCAATGAAACAATATCTTGAGTAGAATCCTTGTTATATCTTACGATTCTGTTTGTTGATTATTTGTGTGTCTATTACCTTGAATGTTCTACTTTTCTACATATTAGAATGCTTCCGCGCTCTTATTTATTAATCTGTATGTAGTAAAAGTCCATCAAGTAAAGAACATCATTATTGGGATCAACAATACGCGTTACTTAAAATTCAAGATTACAAGTTATGATGCATGAGTACAAATTTCTAAAGCTATATGTTTGAATTCATAACTAACCGATAAACATAATCAAAACAGAATAAACATTTTAATTTAAATATAAATAATTTAAAATATATAAGATAATCATACTGTAAATCGACAAAAAAACAAAAAAAAAGAAAAATTAAAATCGTGATGTATCTCGCTGCATTGCGAGAGTACGCTTCTAGTTTATTATAAAGTGATTATGAATTCATCTTATCTTTTAATAATTCAAATCATTCTTTGTTGAGTAATAACTTAATCCTTGAATAAAATATTTCTTTTAGCAATATTAATAGATATTTCAGCCTAACATTTTCAATTACGAAATCCAATTAGACGTTGCATTAGTTCACGAATCATGACAACAATTATCTCTCTATATATAGAGAAAGAAAGAAAAAAAAAATATTTTTTCTAGTCCAATTCCATTCAGTATTTTGATTTCTTTTTTCGTTCCTATTCTCCTTTATCAAAAAAAGGGGGGGATGTTAAACAAACTAAAGGATTACTTCTTCTTGATAGTTATTAACTTAATCAGTGAATAGAATTATACTCTGGAGCAGAATTGTGGGAAGTACTCCTTGATCATTTCTACCAGTTTAAAGCCCCAATTATTGGAGCTACATTTGGGTTTGACATCTTATTGCATAAAGTTTGTAACTTTATGTAATAACATGTTTCTTTTATATTTTATGCATATGAACATGTTACTTATACATAAAGTTTGCAAATGTTTGCAACTTTATGTATACACATATTTTCTTTATTTCATGCCTCTTGATGAACAAAGTTTGAACCTCATGTTTTTACTAGATTGTGAAGTTTATAAAATTTTACGATCATCTTACGAGTTGTGGAATCATTTCCCAACTTACTCCACCTAGAACACCACAGCATAATGGTGAATCTGAGAGGAGAAATTGAACCCTATTGGATATGGTTCGTTCTATGATGAGTCGTGCCTCTCTGCCTAAAAGTTTTTTGGGCTACGCCCTAGAGATTATTGCACGTATACAAAACAATGTACCAATCAAAGGGGTCAAAAAAACCCCATATGAGTTATGCATTAGGAAGATCCCAAAACTATCTTAAGCAAGAAGCTTATGGGAAGCTTGAACCTAAATCCAAAAGAGTCATTTTTGTGGGCCATCACATGGTGACTATTGGGTACTACTACTATGATCCTAGCGAGAACAAAGTATTTATTGTGTGTCGTAGTGAGTCCTTAGAAAATGATTTTCTAATGAAAACCATGAAATAATATGTGGTAGAGCTTGAAGATACTCAAGAACCACAAAGTGACATATTGGTTGACACTGAGAATCAACAAGATGTTGAATATCCACAAGGCAATCAACAAGATACTGAAACTCAACAAGTTTTTGAAGAAAATGATGAGATGCAAATAGTTCGTAGATCCAATAGGTTTCATCGTGAGCCCGAGAGATATTTATCTCATAGGCAGCGATGACACGGTTCATGATGAACCCGTGATCTACAAAGAAGCCATATCAGGTTTAGAATATGATAAATGGCATGATGCCATGAAGGCCGAGATACAATCCATGTCTAACAACCAAGTTTGGAACTTGGTTGATGTTCCCAAAGGCTACAAAGTGATTGGGTGCAAATGGGTTTTCAAGAAGAAAATTGACATGGATGGGGCTGTGCAAACATACAAGGCTAGGTTGGTAGCAAAAGGTTTCACGCAGACTCACGGAGTCGAGTATGATGAGACCTTTTCTACAGTAGCCTTGGTCAAATCTATCACGATTCTACTTGTCATTGTCGCATATCATGATTATGAAATATGACAAATGGATGTCAAAATCGCATTCCTTAATGGAACCTTGAGCGACGACGTGTACATAGTACAACCAGAAGGTTTTGAGAATCCTAAACATCCAAAGGTCCATGTATGGGCTAAAACAGGCATCTCGAAGTTGGAATCTTCACTTTGATGAGACAATCAAGGAATTTGGTTATACTCAAAACGAAGATGAGCTTTGTGTTATATGAAAACCAGTGGGAGCATTGTAGTATTACTAATATTATATGTTGATGACATACTTATCATCGGAAACAACATCGCTACACATGATAGTGTAAAAGTATGGCTTGGGAAATGTTTCACGATGAAAGATTTAGGAGAAGAAGCCTATATCCTTGGCATCAAGATATATTAAGATAGGTCTAAACGCTTAATTGGATTAAGCAAAAGTACATACATTGACAAAATCTTGAAACGCTTCAAGATGGAGGGTTCCAGGAGAGGTAACTTGCCAATGGTACATGGGGTGCATTTAAGCAAGGCTCAATGCCTAAGTACAATGAAACAAATGGATTGCATGAAGGGTGTTCTCTATGCTTCGACAATAGCATCCATTAAGTATGCTATGATCTGTACCAGACTTGATGTCTCGTATGCTTTGAGTATGACTAGTCGATATCAGTCAAACCCGGGTGAAGATCACCAGGTAGAAGTAAAGAATATCCTCAAGTACTTGAGAAAGACTAATGATATGTTTTTATTATATGGTAGTATGGCAAGAAATCTATGCGTCCGAGGATATATAGATGATAGCTTCCAAACCGACCATGATGACTTGAAATCACAGTCAGGCTATGTTTTTGTTCTAAATTGTGGTGCGGTGAGCTGGAAGAGCTACAAACAGAACACTACTGCAGATTCCACTACAGAGTCGGAGTGCATTACAACGTCTGATGTTGCAAAAGAAGTTGTATGGATGAAGAAATTCATCACGGAACTTGGAGTGATTCCTAGTATATGCGAACCTATCGATATTCAATGTGACAAATGAGGGTATGATAGACCAAGCGAAGGAACCAAGGGTCACACAACAGCGCTCAAAGCATATTCTTAGACGATATCACTTGATTCGAGAGATTACAGATCAATGTGATATTAAGATATGCAAAGTTCATTCGGATTCTAATCCGACAAAACCTTTTACCAAACCTACAAGTTAGAACAAGCATGATGCTCACACTAGTTCTATAGTTTATATGATTTGATCTGATATTTTAGTAAATTTAAACTTGGAACATTAAAAGGTTTGTTATATATATATATATATATATATATATATATATATATATATATATATATATTAATGGCATACTTGGTATGAGTATTCACATTTGCATTATTGTGTTCTATATTAGCATGTTTAAATCCGTGAATAACATGAGGACCATATTATTCTAAATTGTCCTTGGTTCATTATTAATGGGGGATTGGTAGTAAACTAAGATCATTGTGAAGCCTGGTGATGGTCCAAGTAGGAAATGAATAGATAAGCCGTGTACAATCACAAATGCGTCGAATCTCTTGTACAATTGCCTAGGAGATTGTTTGAGGCCATAGAGACATTTTATAAGTTTGCACACGTGACCTTCGTTAACCAGAATTTCGAAACCTTCCAATTCTCGCATAAAAATCTCTTCCTTAAGTTCACCATTCAGAAAAGCGGTCGTTATGTCCAATTGCTCAAGCTCAAAATCATTTAACGTTACCATCCCGAGCAATGCACTCACCATTGGTGAGAAAATGCATTATAGTCAATGCCATAAATTTGACTATAACCTTTGACGACTTTTAAAAACAACTTTAAAAGCTTATGGTACTGTTAATTAATATTTATTGAACATGCTATCCCTCTCCTGTTAATTGACGGTTCAAGCTTTCAGGACACACACTTATCGCTATGAAGATTATTTGCCTAAGACGACTATTCAAGGTCCCGATACGGTGATTCCTGATTTAAGGGGGTGTTTGGGATTGATTATTTAAAACAACTTATGCTTATTTTGAAAAGTGCTTATCAACTTATACAGTGTCAAACCGGAGTTTTCTAAAAAGTGTTTGAATTAGCTTATTGTGGTACCAAAACGTAATAAGCTAATAAGTTGTTATTTAAAGGTGTTTGGGATTGCTTATACATTTAAAATAACCAAAAAAGTCATAAGCGCTTTTCAAATAAGTTGATAAGTTAAAACAAAATGACTTATGAAAAAGTACTTATCTCCGTTTTGGCACCGCTATAAGCACTTTGATTTTTTCTCCATCCAAACACTAGAAAGTGCTTATCAACAGTGCCACACCGCAATAAGCTAAAAGCAACTCAAATAAGCAATCCCAAACACCCCTAAGATCGTTTAGGGTTATGTTAACGTACTTTCTTCCTGTTCGTATCCCGATTCCATCGATCGCTTCTCTACTGATTTTATTCGAGGAATTTTCCTTCTTGTTGTTCGTATCCTCTCATACGGTTTATGTGTTAGTGTTAGGGTCCTGTTTTCTGTTAAATAAGAACCAAAATGGATAAGTTTTGTTTTCAACGGGTTTGTCTATTTTATGTTTTTGACAATCACTTGGAACCACATTAAAGATTTCATTTGAAGCTCTCAAAATGTCAACTGGATTTTGTCTTCTTGCGATTAATATTTACTTTTTGTTTCCTGTGGATTTTGTTCAATTCTATTTGTGCTAATTTCTTGTTAGAAGTCAATAAAGATGCAACTTCACATCTTGATTCGAAGTATTACAAGATGTCGAGAATGGGCTTTTAGCCTTTTATCTTATTGTGAGTTCTTTTACAGAGTCAATATTGGCAACTGGATTATCAACACCTAAAAGAGTTGTAGAAAATTATCAGCAACTAAAATCAAGTGGCAAGTGTCATAGTCAACACTCAATTCTAAAGTAGCAGTTATTGATTGTTGGGTTTTCAAACAATTTGTTAACCTTTAAACGCAGTGGAATATCATAATATTTTAGTTACAAATATTATAGAAAACTTTTCTAAAACTTAAACCCAATCGGATCCAATGATGCATTTAATTAAAATAAACCACACCATAGGGGGTTTAGAATATGTACCTTTTTAGATCTGTCTGGGTTACAATTGAAGCACCAAGAAACCAAAGTAGGTTTCCTCTATTGCAAGTCCACACACGAACACGTTTCCCGCCTCCACCAGGTGCTAGCCCAATAACCCTAGATCTATATGTGTTTTACATAAAAGAAAAGGTTTCTTTTCTGTATTTAACTGAAAGGCTAATTCTAATTTCAAATCGTTAAGAAAAAGGTTTAGCCCAACGCCCTATTTATAACAGAAGAATTATAGTTAGACTATAATTCGAATAAGGTTTAAATAAGGTTTAGTATTTATCTGTAATATTTAAATTCAAATTCATATATATATATATATATATATATATAATTATCTTTTAAACTTTAAATATAATTATATATATAATTACAGATAATACCACGTAATTAACATAATTATGTTTTCACCTTGTAATTATCATAATTAGAGTTTAACACATATTTTCATAAGTATTCTTCAAGAATAATTATTTCCTTAATCAACTTGATTTAGTTCGAGTTTCTAAAAATGAAAGCAAACGTATTCTTTGTGTGCGACCCTATAGGTTTACATAATCCTTAGTAGTATCCATGTGTGATACGTGTCGTGGGCATATAATAACTTATATTCTCCCACTTGCACACGATACACATAACACAGATGATGGTAAGCGTCTAGCAACACGTCACCGCCCCCAAGGCTATGTAAATGTGCTTTTACCTTCTAGCAATTTGATTGATCCAATCAATCATATAGTATAATAATTCATTATCCTTTTGCTTCACGATATTTTGTTTTGAACTAAGGCATAGATTTGCCTCATCTTATATAGTTCAAAGAATATGTTTCTCGATCCCAACATATTTAATTATACAAGTGTCATTAGTCCCACTAATCCACTTGTTCATGCATGTAAATCAAACTATGTAATCGAGGGGCCCAGAAATATCTCTTTCATCTTGAAAGGAGCAAATCCCAAATTGCATGTACACGACTAACTACACAATTTATGTTATACCCAACATAGCCCTTATGATTACCCGGTCAAGGGAAACGTTAGACTATATCAAAGCATAACACTCCTTGTGCATTAGATCCCAATGCACATCTCAGGTATGAGGATAAAGAGTGTTTACTATTTTAGACTCACCTTATGACGCCGATCTATGAGGTGATCCTGACCGTGGGTCTTGTCCAACGCCTTGTGCACCGACAAGCGCATGTGACTCTGGTTGCACCTAGTGCACTTCCAACTTGGACTATGACCAGACTTCACAATGATCTTGATTACTAGTCCCCTAGTAATAATCGATCAAGGATAATTCTAAATAATATGATCATCATATTTATTTAAGGATATTTAAACATGCTAATAAAGAACACATAAATGTTTAATGTATATACTCATACCCAGTATGCCATATCAGATAAAAACATAAATGTTTTAATGTTCTAGAAAGTTTAAAGTTTACTAAAATTATTATTCAAAAAATCCTCAATCCTATAACATGAACATCATGTTTTTTTAGACATAGGCTTGACAAGTAGATTTGTATGTAAGCTCTTACAACTCATACTACCTCCGTTCAATACATATATCCTTATTGCAATTTAAGTCATTACAGTTTGTTTGGAAACTAACATCTGTGTATCCTTAAACACACAGATATCTTTCATAACCGTTGTACACTAAGAACAAATCTTTAGTTCTTCTTAGATACTCCAGAATGTTCTTCATTGTTATACAGTGAGCATCACTTGGTTTGAGTAATATCTGCTCGTCATGCTCAGGGCATACGAGACATCCGGTCTTAGTACATTAACATGGCGTACATGATTGAACAGTTGGCTGAAACACATTGAACACCCTTCATACGGTTCATATCCTCTTTATTGCTAGGACTCTGAGGTTCGTTCAGATTCTTTCTTGGAGCCCTTCATCTTGAAGTATTTCAAGATCTTATCAATGTATGTACTTTTGCTTAATCGAATTAAGCACTTTGATCTACCACAATAGATCTTTATACCAAGGAATTTTGTCTCTTCTAGATCCTTCATCAAGAAGTGCTGTCCTAATCCATGATTTTACACCTTCAAGCATTGGGATGTCATATAGAATCTAGAATACTGTTATGCTCCCACTGACCTTCTTGTATATACAAGATTTCAATTATGAGATGATTGTTCTAGTCCATAAATGGACTTTTGCAACTTTCATTTTTAGGTTTGGTGTTTTAAAGCCTTGTATACGTCCTCGCTCAAAATTCTTTTCAAGGAATGTGGCTTTTGACATCAGTCCTCGTGGCATCTTGCCATTTATCTGTAATCCGATCTTCGTATTATTTTGTATCTCGTTTATTATCTTCAACAGCATGTTGAAGCTCAACATCTTGTTGAATGTTAGTGTCAACCATCGTCTCATCTTTGTGGTTCTTGAATTTCTTCAAGATCTACCGTGTCCCCATTTGTGGTTCTTGACATAAAATATTTTCTTAAGAACTCACCAGGGTGCGTTAATAAAACTTTTGTTCTCGCTAGACCTGTAGAAATAATATCCAATTGGATATCACATAAAGATGTACTTTTTAGACCTTTGAATCATGCTTTCCAAAAGCCTTATGCTTAGCTAAAGCATTATAACCCCATATTCTCAAATATGATAACTTTGGGATCTTCCCAATTCATATTAAGAGAGTGAGTTTTATTGGTCCTTGTTGGTTGCTACATAAACTAGTATTTGGGCAACTGTTTCTAGGGCATAACCCCAGAAACATTTAGGCAGAGTGGTGAGACTTATCATAGAGTGAACCATGTTCAACAAGGTTCTATTTCTCTTCTTGGTTACACCGTTGTGATGCGTTGTTCCATGAGGAGTCAACTGGGATACAATCCTAAAAATCTCTAGGATGATCTATTGGCTTAGATATTCATGACCTCGATCTGACCGATGCATCTTTATCTTTTGCCAAGAATAGTCACTACTTATTTCTAAAACTCTTTGAATATTTCAAAGCTTTTATGTTTGTTCTATTAGGTAAACATACCTATGTCTACTGAAGTCATCAGTAGGATGTAATGAAGTAGTGATAAGCATATCTTGTGACATAACTATAAGTCTCACATACATCGATATGGTTAACCACTAATAGTTCTTGTAGCCCCTAAAGGTTTACCCTTTGAAGGCTCTTTTGTCATCTTGACTAACAAGATACACATGCATCATATGAATCATCATATGATTCCAACTCCCCGTCCGCCTGGAGTTTGGCTATGTGTTTCTTGTTTAAATGTCACAAATTGATCAGTTTTAAGCCCCGTTTAATTTGTTATATTGATTTATAATTACAACTATTAATTCATAAAACATTTATTAGGATAAAACGAAATTTTATTTCTGAAAACATAAATTCGGTTCGTTGTAATTGAGAAAATGAAACTAGATTCCTAGTAGCACTAGGTACCTAAAGGCACTTGCTAAGTGTTAATGTATGACCACCTAGAAAGTTCATATCATATGTCCCTTTGATCAACAACATCTAGCTTAGCTCCATTTGGTCTGGTTTCATCTTCTCTTCACTTCTTATTTCCTGAAAAGTAGTACTAATATGAGTATCATACTCAATATATAACACTTAGTCAGAAGTGAATTAAATCAAATGGTAAACATACTTGAAGGTCCGACTCTGGTAGCCTTTTACTTCTTGATTTCTGCCAATCGGGCTAGACAATTTCTCATTTGGTGCCCATGGTGAAAACAATTATACCATACTGCAACCTCAGAAAATTTTCCTTTGCCCTTATCTATGCTGGAACTTCCAACATGTGTTTTACCCTTGGTTGTCTCCCCCTTTTTCTTGATTATCCCACTGTCATGTTTGATCATCAAAGCCTGTTTTGGTTTGGTTGAACCCAACTTGGATTTCATATTCCTCTCAGTAGTTTTAAGTATGATGTGAAGCCCTGTGAGAGTTTTATTCAAACCTTTCATATTATAGTCCTTTACGAACTGATTTTATGTTTTGGGTAGGGAGTTGAGAACCATATCGATTTCCAACTCTTGACCCAGTGGAAACCAAGACGGGTCAGTTGATCAAAGTATCCTTTCATTTTCTAAATGTGGGTACTAACTGACGGACGCTTAGTCATTTTACAGGCACTCAATGCTTTAACTGTATCAAATCTCTCCCGCTTTATTTGTAACTGAAACATAGACTTCAGTGAAGATATCATATCCCAACCAGTCATGTTTTCATGATCCCGTAATAATTTGGGAGTCATGGTAGCTAACATTAGGGAACCAACAATCAGAGAGTCGTCTTGGTACTTATCGTAAGCGGTTCTGACTTTAGTTGGAGCATTTATGGCAGGAGCATTTGGACGGGGGGTTTCAAGAACACAAAACTTCTTTTCATGCCTAAGGACTGCCCTTATGAAGCGAAATCATTCGCTAAAGTTCGTTTCGTCCAATTTTTCATTATCTAGGATTGACCGTACTGTGAATTGGGACAAGTTGTTTGAATTTGAGGTAAACATCTACAAAAACATGATTTAATTTTAGTAATTTTAATATCTCAAATAAATTGATTAACCTTTCAAAAATCATTTGTTTTGAGCTAAGATCCATATTTCACCTACTTCCATAAATGGCCAGACAACTGTTTATGAAATTAGGTTATTTAGGTAGGCATCATCCAATTATGTTCAACATAACTCTTAGATGTCGTGGGATCATATTCAATATCATATATTGAAAATGACACGTTTAATTCCACTTCAATGCCTTGAAAATACCCATAAATGGCCAAGCAACTGTCTATGATATTTTTAAGTAAACAAACCATACTAAGGTATCGTGATCCCACCTAAATACTGGACTTAGGGTTTACTGGGATCAGTCGTCCAAAATACGACTATTTAAGTGAATGACCAAGCAACTGTCCACTTAAATCTCGTTAATTTGGCTCCTTATCTTACACTACATTCAACCGACATGATTGGCTAAGATTTGACCATACCAGGATCCTGTATGCTTGACAAGTACCTTAAATGGGTGGCGTTAAGTTTACGTTTTGTAAAAGGTTTAATTTTAGAAAACATTCTAATTCTTTTAAAACGTTTTGATTTTATATTTAAAAATCTTGTTTTAAAAGCTTATCTTTATTAAATCGGTTTGATTTCGATAAACATATCAATTTTAAAATATCATATTTTATTTACCGATTTAAAATTTATTTTGCGTTTGATTTTATTTTTAAAACGTTTGCAATTATCATAAAGCAATAAAAGCAAACACGAAATAAATAATCACAACAATAATATATGGATTTGCCCCTAATGTGGTGTTGTGAGCCAACACAACAACCACGGTCAATTCTAAAGACGTCTTCAGGCTCCCACTGGCCTCGCCATCTTGGTGAACTCCAGGTACGTCTCGATCTTTTGGAACTCCGTCTTCGTTTGATTTACAATTTAAAATAGAAAGATAACACATCCTAATCTATTTTACAACTACCCCTATCTAGGAAAATTTAAAATTACAACTCTTGCAATGAACACATTTTAATTTTCCAAAACATAAATATAAATCAACCACGGGTCTTTGGGGCAAACCATATATTATCTTATTTTAAACATAAAATGAATACAAATTTGGTCGAATTATAATTAACATAATTAAAAGGCCAAAATAAATTGGAACAAATTATTATATGGCAAAGTTAAATTTAAACCGACCCCATCCTAGAAACTTGGGCTACTAACCCTTTTGGATCTGAGCCCAAAACAAAACATTTTAGAAAATATCCCAAAATAATCCTTGGGCCTACCAGCCCGGGCCTAACTCCCAAAATAGGGTATCAACCCAAAATATACCGGTTTAAAATCGAAAACAAAAACAACCAAATTAGGTCAGGCGTCAGCCTCTTTAACCGAATTATTTTATTAGGAAAATGGATTGCTGGTTACCGCTAAAAAACGGAATACAATTTAAAACAACCCATGAACCAAAGTTTTTGATCCATAACTTCCGGCCCAATCCAAAAACAAAACTTAAGACTTATTTGGCAAAGTCTATGGCCTAACCAACTAGCTAACCGGGTGAGACCGGTGAACACATCCGATTGGAAAACGTCCTAGCCTGACGGCAACAGCCAAAAATAAAAGCAAAAATAACAGCTACTGGCCCTAAGCCTTTGCCATTTTCCATGAAACCAACCGAGATAAAGACAAGACACGCATGAAACAAAACCCATGGTGCAAGCCAAGTCCAAAGGTTACACGACCAGAATCCACATTAGAGGCAGTCCAAAAAAAGATAATAGGAACTCCGGTCGCACAACCCCTGGGTTAGAAACCGGCGGCGGCTAAAACAGCTCGAAAGCCGGTGGAATGACACGAAAAAACAACCAACACCACCAGCCCCAAAGGGCGGCGGTCTAGACGTTTGAACACATCCCAATAGGACTGAGGTCCTGGTATTTATCCCTGCTGAGGAGAGAAATAGGCAACAACCCTTGGTCAAGAAATAGACGCCGTCGGAGGCAAAACCAACATTGACCGCCACTGACGGCGACTTGGTGGACGATACACAATCGCTCAGTGCTTTGGGCAGCAGCCACATAACTCTGGCGATGGCCGACGGCGTCAAAGTAGACAAAGAAAACACAGCAGCAACAACCCTAGAGAACCGGTGACAAAACCATCCCCGTTGGGTCTTGGTCGTGGTCCAACGGTAAAACGGAGCAACAACCGTTTCCGGTGATGGCCAAACAAAGAAAAGCCACTTGCGGCTGTGGCTGAGATGTGAGGAAGAGAGAGAGCATGTGACGCGATTTAGGGTTTTCAAAACCCTTTTGTTAGCCTGGTCGACTAATCTTTTGAAAAATAAATAATTTTTTTTCTTTTAAATTTAATTAGGGTTTAAAAAAATATAGGCTTTGGGATCAAATAGGCTTTCAACATGAGGCCCAATTAGAGTTCTAAATCCAATTTAGAAATTTAAAGTTCAATTAAATTTGCCATATAATATCTTTTTCCCTTTTATTAAATGTCATCAAAGTGGCTCTGATACAACTTTGGGTTTTCAAACAATTTTGTAACCTTAAAACGCAGCGGAATATCATAATATTTTAGTTACAAATATTATAGAAAAAATTTCTAAAACTTAAAACCCAATCGGATCCAGTGATGCATTTAATTAAAATAAACCACACCATAGGGGGTTTAGAATATGTACCTTTTTAGATCTGTCGGGGTGACAATTGAAGCACCAAGAAACCAAAGTAGGTTTTCTTTATTGGAAGTCCACACACGAACACGTTTCCTGCCTCCACCGGGTGCTAGCCCAATAACTATAGATCAATATGTGTTTTACAGAAAAGAAAAGGTTTCTTTTCTGTATTTAACTAAAAGGTTAATTCTGATTTCAAATCGTTAAGAAAAAGGTTTAGTCCAACGCCCTATTTATACCAGAAGAATTATAGTTAAACTATACTTCGAATAAGGTTTAAATAAGGTTTAGTATTTATCTGTAATATTTAAATTCAAATTCATATATATATATATATATATATATATATATATGTATATATGTATATATATATATATATATATAATTATCTTTTAAACTTTAAATATAATTATATATATAATTACATATAACACCACGTAATTAACATAATTACGTTTTCACCCTGTAATTATCATAATTACAGTTTAACACATATTTTCATAATTATTCTTCAAGAATAATTATTTCCTTAATCAACTTGATTTAATTCAGGTTTCTAAAAATGGAAACAAACGAATTCTTTGTGTGCGACCCTATAGGTTTACATAATCCTTAAAAGTATCCATGTGTGACACGTGTCGTGGGCATATAATAACTTACATTGATTACACTACTAGAGTTTTTATCACAATGTGCTTCGATATCAATTTATTCATTGCCTTGAATCACAATCCTTTTATTTCTAAGCAAATATTTGGAAGACACCATTAAAGATGGTTGAATATTTTAGGTTTGTGTTTCTTTTGTGTTCAGTCCTAAAACCCTTAGAGGTTAAAGAAGTTGAAGTTTGTTGTCGGTTATGAAACTTGCATTTTTTTTCTGATGGAATATATACGGAAGGCAAGTAGTTCAATTTTAGCGGTGGGTTTTATTTAAATATTGTATCTTGTAATCCAATACCTTGAGGACTAAGGGATTTTAATGGTAGTTAGTTGAAATATGATTTCTTTAGAATTTTATCAGATAATTCCTATGATCTTTTGCTGTAATTTTTGGATAATGAACTGAAGATTTGACTGCTAATGGCTTTATATTTGACTTTTTTTCTTCTAATTTATTCCATATCTGATGTTATTTCATTGATTTAATTGATGTAATCTTGATAGCATCATGTGGGTAAGCCTTTGATAACATCAACCGGAAGTTGTACTCGAATATGAACTTCTAAAGACTCATGTGGAGTGAAAATTCGTCTTCTTTTCAGGTGTTCCCTTCTCGTTTATATACTCATCATTTAGCTTTGGGGGCAATAACTTTTGCTTGGATTTTATTTGTAGTTTCATGGTTTCTCTTTGTTAATATATTGATTGTAACCTGATCATTTCTAAATGTTATTGAATTTGGATTTTATTTGATAAGTTTCACGAGGATTATGCTGTAAATTGGGATCATGGTGATAGTAGCAGAATGGATAATGGTAGGGTGGGGATGTTAGTATTATTGCTACTCATTAGTATTACTGCAACTCATATGTGTCTAATATACGAGTTGTTTTGAAAATAGATGTGGCACAATATACTCACTTTGTTCCACTATTAAAGATCCAATTTGTATGCAAAACGGGGTCTCAATTGTTGATCCTAATCTTGAAACAGATATGACACAAAATTGGCCATGATTTTGAAAGAAATCAACAATTCCAACATAAAAAAGCAAGAATAAAAAAGCAATATTTCAACAGCTTAAAAGGTTTTAATCATCATAAATGATCTTGGAAAGAACACCAATGAGCACCAATACATTATAGGTATATGTCTTCTTTCCATAGCCCAATTTAGGCTTGTTGTATCAACAACATCAGCACAACACAATAACTATCATAGCCATGGATTTCTGTAGATTATTGTTATTCCCTATTATCAAGTTCTAATTGCTAACAAACACTCAAGATGAGAATTCCAAATCATATGTCATTGAATTCAATCACGACTATTACAAACTTACAACTTTCTCTCACTACTCTCTCTCTAGAATAATGAAACAGTATGCTCTTCTCTAATCTGCTCTCTCTCTGATTCGTGTATATCTTACTTCTGAAAAACTTACAAGGGAAATGAGGTATTTATACCTCCAACAATTACAAAGAAATAAAAACATAATTACATTGACTTTGACTTTTATTAACAAACGACTTTGACTTTTAGTGAGAGTTGACTTTTCCAGCTTTGACTTCTTGTACTTTCATCTTCAATCTCTATGATCTTGAATCCAACATATTTATGCTCTAACAATCTCCCCCTTTGGATCAAGATCATTACTAAAAAGATTTAGCAATGCGATCTTCTCTCTTTAAGCTCGATTGAAATAACTCCCCCTTTAAACAACATTTATCTTCTCTTATAATCTCCCATTTGATACAAACATGAAATACAAACTCCCCCTTAACACGATGAAATTCTTCTTTGATAAGCTTTATCTTCAAAAACTTTCAGCAATTTTCCCAACGTCTAATCTCTAAGAATATCAACATTCTCCCCCAAGGTTGTACACAAACCTCTTTCAGAAACAAATCTGACTGCTTCAGCAAATTATCTTCAACAAACTGAAATCTTTAAACTCTTTTCGTCTTTGAACAACAATCTTCTTTTAACAATAAATTCTTGAACATTTTCTCTCAACCTTTAAAATCTGACTCAAAACATTTCTTTAACTCTTCTCCCCCTTTTTGATGATTTAAGCATCTGTATCATCAAAACTTTCACCAAGAAATGTCTTTGAAATTCTTTCTGACCACTGATCTTTCCAACTGAGCCTCTGATTCTGTGATCCATAACCAAGTATTCATCTAGATCTTTGCAAATCCAGATAAAATAAGAACATGTAACTCCTGAATCAACAGATGAATCAGTTAAAATGTCTGTCAATAACACAAAGTCAATGTGTGTAACGAATACACAATATAAAGGAGCTTTTTGATGTTTACTCCCCCAGGGCTTCTATCCAATCATCGAAACACCACAAAGGCAATTTCTATGAATGTTATGACAAAGAAACAAATTCCTTGTGTGTTCGTGCATGTGTAGAAAGAATTAAGCACGATGATTGCTTTTCAATAAGGCTCAAAGTTGTGTAAACCACTGAGACAACAGTAGATAAACACAGACTCAATGTGCATGATTGAAGTGCGGAGGTGGGGTAGACTTCCTTCTTTTTCAATATCCAGATTTTCCAAATGAAAACCAGATAGCATATGTGCTGCGTCCCCAGAAAATATGAAACATTTTCTTTTTGAGAAGAAAATGAGTGGTTGGTGGGGTTTAGACAAGAGATGGCATGGGCTAGTTGCCTGTTTCAATAACGTTCACCAAAGAGTTGTGAAACGCTAGTAATGTAGCTGTCCGGCTCAGAAAGTAGTTGGTGCAGAGTTTGATATTCTTTTACTCTGATCTAACACCCTCTTTCTTTTAATCATTAAGCTCACTACTAACCAAACTCTCTTTTCCATTTTACCTCATCACACCCACACTCATTTCTTTTAGACTCCTCACACTCAATCTCTATGGATTAACTTCTTGGGTAGAAATCACTGGTTAACGTGATTTCATAGAAGTTCATGTAATTCCTAGCACAAAGAACCCATATTTCCTATAAAAGCATAATGTTGTTCAAATGATTTAGCTTTATCAGTTAAAGCTCAAATACAAATGTCAGATGAATATATGCTCATAAAATATAATCATGAAGGTATGAGCATTTAAAAACATTGAAGATATTTCAAACAAGTTAATTGAATGAATGAACATGAATGCAAGAGACTTGTTTGAAAATCTGACATTGTATGAAAATGATCAGATATGAATGATATAATAATCAAGGCTTATGGTCAAGAATAACGGATATTGTCCATACGAAACAAAATATAGACATTCTTGAAATGACGTTTCGAAATGAAATGACGCTCAAAATTCTTTGAAGTACAAGCGCGATGTCTTACCATCGAAAAATTGTTTCAATTTAGAGACATGGTAAGAAAATTTTGAGCAAAAATTAAACCGATGTGTGTGAATACTTTAAAGTATGTAGAAAAGACAATACGCAAGTATTTATCTTTGGAAACACATGGTTTGTTTATCAATTAAGCACAAAAATAAAATGAAAACATTTAAAATCACACTTCCAAATTATAAAATCTGTTTAAAATTCGAGAAGTGGTTTGAACATTTAAGAACATTTTTTTCTATATCTGAAAGTTGTTCTTCTTTCAGATACATTTGAGATTAAGATAAGAAATTTACCTTTTCGAGCAATCTTAAATCTCATGAAGTCATGCTTTAGTCAAAATGATATGATCATGTCATTCTCTCTCATCCTGCATAAGTCTCAAAGTCTAGTCAAAGCAACTTTTATTCACAAAATTTATTCGAAAATAAAAGACATAAAGCAGTAAAACAATTTAAAATACGAGTTCTGATCTGAAATAATTAGAAATCATATCCTTACTCCCCCTGAAAATATGCATCTGAAATTTATCAGTGAAAAGGCACATGATAGAGATCTACAACTCCTTTTGGAATGTAGTTCATCATATCTATCGGATGCAAAAATTTCAGAAAAATATGTACTCCCCCTTGAAGGTTGATATCCTCGTTAGAGTATCGGAGTACAATCTCTTATATCTGCTCGGGAGTATTCTCTCTTTCATCATTGAAGTGCGAGTCCTAAACTGTTGTGTTCAGAAGTCAAACTTCGTTGAAGTACGGGTCCTAAGTTGATGTACTTAGAAGCCTTGGTTCTTGACATTGAGGTGCGGGTCTTGAACTGTATTATTCAAGAGCCATTGTTCTCTTACTCCCCCTTAACTTGTGGTGCCTGCAACATAGAATCAATTTTCGGTTTTGGTACCCACTGGTATTTGGGTCCATGTATGTTAGTTGTAGTTCGTATGGGAGTAACTGAATAAGAACCATACCAGAAATGATCACTAGATTTATGAACAAAATCATATGTATTACAGTAAGAACAATACCTCTTTTTAGATAACCTGATCATTTGATCTCTTGAGTAAGCGAGATCAGGTTTACCTTTCAGCACTTTGTTCTTCTTGGCTGTTGATGCATGTACAAATGATTTGTTACTTTTCTTTTCTTCCTTCTTTCCTTTCTTTTTCTCATCATTCTTCTCATCATCATCCACTGGTTTCACTTTCCATACCAGTTTCTCTTCTTGATATTTTCTTCTTCTTCTTTGTGTACCCGAACCATCTACATTTTGATCATATAAAATATTAGAAGTACGAATCTGATTGAATGAATTAACTAACCTTCTTGAAAAAACAGGTTTCATGTGTGAGCTTGAGGCTGTCTTTTTAAAATCAGCTGAATTATTTCTAGGTGTGTGGATTTTTGACTCTGGAGTCGTTTGCTCAGTCACCACCACCTTTGAAACAATCTTTTCAAGCTCTTTTACCTTTGAAGAGTAACTGTCTCTTTCTTTTACAATAAGATCAATCTTCGTCTAAAATTCAGACTTTGTTTGTTGCTCTTTAAGCACACAAGTAGATAGCTCAGATAGCTTTGCAGTTAGCTTCTTTATCTCTGCTTCAAATAAGCTTCTTTCTTCCTCAAATCCCATTTCAGCATTTGTCCTCTGACCAGATATTTCTTTGAATATCCCAATATTCTTTTGCTCTATTAACTTCTTTTCTTTGGCAAAATTCTCTCTTTCCAAAATAATCACTTTCTCAAAGTCGGAAATCTGTTGAGAAAGCTTTATACATTTCTGCTCAACCATTTTCTTCTCGTCAGCACACTTTCTGGAAAACTCTGAGAATTTCTTAGCAAACTCTTTCTTTTCACTCTCAAAAACATATTTATCTTTGACCATCCTTTGTTCCAAATCAGATATTTTCTTTCGAAGCTCAGCATTAGCATCTTCCAGACTCTTAATCGTCTCCTCATAACTTTCAACAGATGCTTGCTGCTGGATTTGAATTATCTGATATTCCAAGTCAAAGATTTTATTTTTCAGCTCAGTGTTCTCAGTTTCCAAACTTATTACCTTATCTTCACTAAGCCCAGAAGTCTGTTTCAGAAGATCTTCATTTATCTTCTTTAACATGCTGACTTCTTCTCTCAGTAGATTCCTTTCATCTTTGTATCTCTTTGACCGCTTAGAATAGTAGTCAACTAAGGAAGATAAACTTTTGTTATCGAATTCGAGCTTTTCAATGTTTTTGTCATCAACATCAGAAAGATACCCCATCTTGAATACCTGTTAACAAAATAGAACTTGAGAAAAATGATCGTTAATCCAATATGAAATCACAAGAAAAATACAGAAATCTTGAAAAGAAATTCAGAGATTTTGATCACAGAAAGAAATTTTGTCCCCCTCCGCAAACTTAGCACGGGGGTCCCGGTTAGCGGGTGGGGTCAAGGGGCAGCGCCCCTGGAGAAAAAAATTTCACTATTAAAGACCATATTACAGTTTTGAAAAATTCTCAAAAAAAAAAATTCTATGTAAACCAAGCTTTGCGTGTCAAGTGGGAAGCGCAAACCTTTAGTTTGCGTTTCAAGTGGCAAACGCAAACCTTTACTTTGCTGTTCAAGAGGCAAACGCAAACCTTACTTTGCGGTTCTCAAAGGAAACGCAAACCTTAACTTTGCGTTTCTAGATACACTTCTACTTTGCGTTTGTCAACTTTGCGTGTCATGAAAAGTATATAAACGATGAACTTAGCGTTTCACACGTTACAAACGCAAACCCAACTTTGCGTTTGTGGTTAGAGACGCAAACCCTACTTTGCGTTTGTAGTTACAGACGCAAAGCTCACTTCTCGATTCTTGTTGAAGACGCAAACACCACTTTGCGTGTCTCGTTGAATACGCGAACCTCTGAAGAACTTTACACAAATCTTGATGAATGACCCGCAAACCTTGATGAATGAAACGCAAACTTGATGAATGAAACGCAAACTTGATGAATGAAACGCAAACTTCTAAAATCGATCAAAATCACACCAAAATCTCATCTAGACCTAGAATTTCAACACTAAACTTCGACAATTTGATCACCTAATTAATTCGAACACAAAACTAACACAAAAATTCGATCAAATACGCAAACGATACAAATTTGATACACAAACAGTGTCAAGAACTCGTGAACAGAAAAACCACAAAAATTCGAAAATTCGAATTGATTACAGTGCAATTGACAAATCTTTCTATACAAACTCGATCGATTACACTATTCTAACAAAATCTTATCAAAAACAACTCGAAAAATACACTAATACTCAAAAACAGATCTGAACATGAAGAACACAGTGTCGAACATTCTGTTTTTCTTGATTTTCGATTTGGATCTGCTTTAATACCAATTGTTATTCCCTATTATCAAGTTCTAATTGCTAAAAAACACTCAAGATGAGAATTCCAAATCATATGTCATTGAATTCAATCACGACTATTACAAACTTACAACTTTCTCTCACTACTCTCTCTCTAGAATAATGAAACAGTATGCTCTTCTCTAATATGCTCTCTCTCTCTCTCTGATTCGTGTATATCTTACTTCTGAAAAACTTACAAGGGAAATGAGGTATTTATACCTCCAACAATTACAAAGAAATAAAAACATAATTACATTGACTTTGACTTTTATTAACAAACGACTTTGACTTTTAGTGAGAGTTGACTTTTCCAGCTTTGACTTCTTGTACTTTCATCTTCAATCTTTATGATCTTGAATCCAACATATTTATGCTCTAACAAATATCAAGAATTTTAACATAATCAGTACACCATACTCAAGACTTTTTAGCAATAAAATGAAAATTCAGAACCCCTTTAGTTTTTGGATGGGTTTGCAGGCTTAACTACCTACAAGATATTTTTATGACATCCCAAGATATTACTATTAGGGAGGCTAATTGAACCCATATACATTGCTAAATGCATTCAACTATCTTGAGTTTGGTTCTAGCCGCCTAGATCTTTAAAAATTCGGTTCTCATTTTGTCAAATTAGAAGTCAAAATCACACCGGGTTTCTGTAACACCCTGAATTTCGTTATGTAATCTTGTATGATAGTGTTAAGCTTTTGTCGTTAGCACCCCGTTTGGTATAAAGTTCAAGTTTATGGTTTTCGGTGAAAATGTGAACTTCCAGTGAGTTTTGCGACTTGCTCGCGACTTGGAGTCGCGACATAGGTCGCGAAGTCCGCTGTTGGTTTTGGGGTTTGAGAACACGGGCGAGTTATGCCGCGAGTTGAGGTCGCGGCATAACCCGCGAGGTTGCCTGGCCGACTTAATGTTGGTTTTCATCAAATATCTCATTCTCAATATATTCTCTCTCTCTCTCTCTTCAGTCTCTCTCTCTCTCTATGTTTTCTTTGGATCTTCGAACTTCCGTTAATCGCCAGTATTAAGTGCATTGTTCGGGGTTTCGGTGTAGAAAGTTTGCCTTGTCAAGAGGGTCGATATCTGGTTCTTCGGGTTTTCGTATAAACCTATTGGGTGAGTTCCTACTATCATTTTAAACTTTATACATATCAAAAGTTACCTTTTTGGAACTCCTATATATCTCAATGGTTTCAGATTTAAGTTTTCTACATATTTGATATAACTTGAGTTTTGGGAGATTTTAGGGTTCCCGATCATTATGTTTACTAAAATGATGGATCTTATCTTAATGAAGTAAAATGATGTTTTACTTGTACATTATGTGGATATATGAAAAGAATGTTTAAGAACTCATTTTAATGATTTTCATTCTTACCAGAAGTTGAACTGGAAATGACATTTTGTGTGTTTATACCATATGTTTATTTATGGTTGGTCACATATGTTGTTGTGACGAGTCTGTACCATTACTAGAGGATCCCTAGGTTTTGAGTCGACTGTGTTGTTGGGATGTCACATTCCCCATTTTGTAGATATGGATGCATATGATCCTCGGGGGCAACTTGGTACGGTTATGTGAGGCCGGATACTAGCCATGGTTCATAGTGATCCTAGTGAAGGAGTATACATTGGTTTTGCTTGGGGCTAGATCTCACGTTGTAGCACGGACTTATGTGTTCGTATCCTCGGATTCCAACTGTTTAGCTCATAACTCGGATCGGTGGTCTACTTTGTGTTACACCACAATCCTTGGTAAAATGGTTCTTTTGTCATCATATGATGAGTTTTGGACCGAAAAGGCCGGTTGTGGCGAAATGTTATCTTTTATAAATTAAACCTTTATGAAAAGATTTCCTTATGATAATGATGTTTATATTTCGGGAAGTTTATAAAAGAACTACTTGTGCATTAAATTGTGAGGTTCTGGAAAGAAGGTTTATGGTCTCATTTTAATGGATTTCATTCTTATCAACAGTTAACTTGGAAATGCTTATTTGAAAAGATTCCCTTTGATACAAAAGTTTATATCTTTTGAAATTTATAAACTGTATGTTCTCACCAGGCTTTAAGCCTGACACTTTTTCTCAAATGATGTGTATAACAGGTTTCCCTTAGCGGTGGGTTGCACAGGGTTTTGAGAGTCGAGCGTGGACTCGAGGCATTTTGAGATGTCTATTATTTTGGCGTTGGGCATTGTTTAAGTCCCATCTTTTAGTGAACCTTGGTTCGTCAAGTGATGTAGTCTAGACAGTTATGTTTAGATTAGTTTTGTTGATAAATTATATATCCGTTCAGATTTTGTATAGTCTTAAGGACTGATCCCCTTTATGGGAAGTTTATATCAATGCGGATGTCTTGTTGCCATATTTCCAGGTTTTAATTTACTCTGAATTTTAGAGTGTTACAAGTTGGTATCAGAGCTCTAGTTTAAGCGAACTAGGCATGAATGTAAGATCTCTAGACTTAGACTAAGTTTGATAAGCATTGATTGTGAGATTGGGTAGAACTTCTAAGATGGGACAGTCTTAGAGTCGACGGTAGTTATGTTCATCAGGCGTTGTGATGACGGTAAGAAGAACCCTTATGTGTTATATGTTCATAATCTCACTTAGCTAATGTGATTATGAGGATATTTTACGTGAGTGTAATTGGTTTGCTAATGTTATGACAATTGTTAGACGTAGCGGTACGTTTCTTTCGTGCGTGTTTCAGTTAAACTCTTCCTTACCCTTTCTCGTGCTTGTGTTTACCTGCTCTACCTTGGTATGTTGACCGTTAGAGTAGTGCGGAAGTTTCTAAGCGAGTAAGCTAAAGAATGATTGTTGTTTATAGCAATGTCTCTTTGGGATGATAGTAAGTGCGTAGAACGCATTAAGTTAATCATCTTGAGCCAGATTCGTTGGTGGAATTAGAACTATATCTTGTTAGATCGATTCTATTTCGAGGAGTTTGTAAGTTAATTAATGGAATGGTTTCCCTATGATGCCGGAGGCATCCGGTTGTTTATAGTACGTCGGGATGTTGGGAAGCGTAGTATTAAGATGTGAGTGCCGACCGAATTCATGAATTAAATTTATTTCTAAAATAAGGTTGCATAAATTGCTTTCATAATCGCCAACCATAAAGTAAATTACCTTATAACGTTTTGGCAAAACATTTAGCACTCAGCATATTTTAAACTACGAGCATAAGCATGCTTAAAATGGTTTTGTTGCACCTGATTTCAAATTGTTATCAAAACTCTCTTTATTCACGTCTTGTGTTTAAAAGCTATTTTTGGATGTCGTAATACCTGTGTTTTAACGCTTTTTGAGTTAATGGGCAAGTAGTTGTGGAATTTTGACCTTGACATTGGATCTCTTCCACGTATGTCAATGGTTTTAAAGGAAGAGTTATTCCCATGCTTTTGAGTCGGAGTTTCTTGGGAATTTTTAGTTGTGTGAGTTTTGTTGAATTCCTTGGAGTTTGTTTTACGGATTCTTTTGTCGCGTGCGTATATTTAGAGATGCGTGAGTTTAATTTCATTGCGTGCAAGTTATGAGTTCTTTGGGCGTCGTGTCTCATCAAAAATCTTGTCAAAAGGGTCGCCTTACCTTGTGTTGAAAAAAAAAATGGAAATTTGGACACCACTTGATTTTAACGTTAATGAGTTTTATGAAAATCCAGTTGGATTATGGTGTCTCATCTTACGACTTTTGTGTCGCGTAAATAATTTCAGGAACATGTGCATATGCATCATTGCGTGCGTTAATTTCGGGGTTTTGTTAACAAATGTCAACCGTCGTGTACTATGTGCATTGGATTTAAGTATAACGTTGGTGTGAATGATTGCATAAACGATCTATGTTATTTTAAAAACAGGACTTTCGTTCTGATCGTATTTCCATCATTAACTCTTACTGTTAAAAATTTTCGCAAGGCATTTTAGCGAATTAGCGGTATTTTGGTCGTTGTAGTTCTATTTTGGTCAAATGTATTTATCTTTGCAACGGGAAGCTTTAAACTCGATTTGAAATTTTATTTGCATCCCCGTTATTTTACCACCCTTTGGGGAATGAATTGTTGCATATGGGTTGAGTTGAAAATTCTTTTGCTGCAACGTCTCTTGGTTATAGAGGAGGAATTTTTAAAGATAAAATTGTGATTTTTCCCTTTGGAGTTGTACAAACAATTGTTGCACAAGTTGAAGTGCAAGAACCTATTTTCACGTTTATAGCGAAAATTATTGCGTATGTTTTACTCGGTATTTCTCAAGGTGCGAGTATTTTGTTAAGTTTTCGTATTCGGTAACTTGGATTGTTTTAACATCATAAATTTCTCATGCCGAGCTTGAATATTTCAACAAGTAAATAGCGTGGTTTACATATTCTGGGTGATTTTGTACACGTAAAATCTACATTATGATTTATGCATCTTTGATGATTTTGTGCAAACAAAGTCTATTTCATGATATATGCATCTTAGTATATTTGCATTCATAAAACCTTTGGAAAATCTTTGGTCCAAATACGTGTTGAGTTTTGAGAAAGCATGTCTTTGTGGGGTGGGTTTTCATAAGCATTGTTTAAAGACATTCCATTATTTGGGGAAACATTAAATGTCGGTTAAATGTGTTTTAAGGTTTACGAGGCTTTCGTTGGAAATTTACGTGAAGTGTTGGGCCTTTGGCTCGGGTTTTGACTAAATGAGTCGTGTGGACATTTGTCCGGATTTATAACCATAATGAAAGATTTGAGTATGATGGTGTTTATTTGTGTCATTTGAGAGTTACATGCTTTGAGTGCGCTGGTCATTCATTTGGAGTCATGTAGCGTTTTAGACTGTAATGCTATAGATCCATAGACAGTCTGTCTGTTTTGTAGAGCCTGAGGTTTTGGGTTACACTTAGTGACCGCTCGGGTAGGCTAGCGAGTAGACAATAGGTGGCACGAGCTGCTGAGTTGGAACTCGTCTGGATTGGATAGGCACCCGTGTCCGTAAGCCCTTGAGGTGGAACTCGACGGAGTATGTCTAGAGGCAACAAATGGTTTGAAGTTGTGATGTCTGGTATGGCATGGGAACTAATATCGGGATACGTGGTCAAATCCAATAACATCACGGGTGGCCCCATTCATTTGTTCTCGCCACCCAAGATGGAAACGTTTAGAGGTCATGCGAGGAAGTTGTATGGGCGGCCTACTTGCGTGTCCTTCTATTCTCTTTGTGTACGGGTCTCTCCGTCGTAGACCCGGGGTATTTTAAACACTAATGTCATATTTTTACCAACTTTGGTTATGTGGAGTCGACGGTAAATGATGGCTTTAATATTGGGTTCTCCCCACGTATATTAAGGTTTGAATGAAGTGTGTTTTCCTGCATATGGGTATTTAGTTTTCTTTCGTTTTGGTCGAGTGAGTATTGGGCCTAGTGTCCATGTTTTCGGACGTACGATGTGGATGGTGTTATTAATGTTTCATACTTCGAGTTAGTACAAGTCGTGTCAATTTATAAAGCATCGTTGAAATGAAGGATCCATCTTTGAAATTGCATAACTTTCAAAAGGAGTTGTTCCATGTTTTAAAATTCATTATTTGAAAGATTTTGTTTTAAAGAGAAGTTCATCAATTTAATTACTTTTACTTATGTAAAACTCTTGAGCTCTCTAGGCATTAAGCCTAATCCTATATATTTTTCAGCATTTGCATCAAATTCCTGTTGTGGGTTTTATTAGCACCCGTCCTTTATAGTCCGAATGTATAGATTGGTGGTATGTTTAGAGGTTAATCTTTATAATGTGGTTGTAGACGAAGTATTTATGGAAGTATTAAGAAATTTGAATAAGGGTTATTTCCGGATTTGGAGTCGGATCGGAGTTGAGTGATAACAGAATCTGTGTTAACCGATTGCCGGAAAGACGCATTAGTGCTCCATGTAAAAATATCTTTATCGTTATTAGGATTGGATCAGTGAAATCTGAGAGTTTTGGGAAGATTAGCGTCGACCGTTGGCTTTGAGTTCAGAACCGTGCAGTTCGAAAGAAATGGGTAGATGGAAAGTTGAGGTCGCTAATTTCCTGGAGGTAGTAATTTTCACCTAAGGTTGGGAGGCAACCGTAACCTTGGGAGTAAAGGTTACTTTGAAGTGTTGAGTGTTCGCTCGGTTAGGAGTGAATTGTGCCCAAGAAGGGTAGCTAATGTGGATGTCGTTATTAGGATCTCGTTAATGATTCTGTCATTTGGGTTAAGAACGATCTTCCCTGCGGACAGTGTTCCATTGAGAAGAGTAGATTTCGAGGACGAAATCATTCTAAGGTTGGGAGGATTCTAACACCCTGAATTTCGTTATGTAATCTTGTATGCTAGTGTTAAGCTTTTGTCGTCAGCACCCCGTTTGGTATAAAGTTCAAGTTTATGGTTTTCGGTGAAAATGTGAACTTCCAGTGAGTTTTGCGACTTGCTCACGACTTGGAGTCGCGGCATAGGTCGCGAAGTCCGCTGTTGGTTTTGGGGTTTGAGAACACGGGTGAGTTATGCCGCGAGTTGAGGTCGCGGCATAACCCGCGAGGTTGCCTTGCCAACTTAATGTTGGTTTTCATCAAATATATCATTCTCAAGATATTCTCTCTCTCTTCAGTCTCTCTCTCTCTCTTTAAGTTTTCTTTGGATCTTCGAACTTCCGTTAATCGCCAGTATTAAGTGCATTGCTCGGGGTTTCGGTGTAGAAAGTTTCGCCTTGTCAAGAGGGTCGATATCTGGTTCTTCGGGTTTTCGTATAAACCTATTGGGTGAGTTCCTACTATCATTTTAAACTTTATACATATCAAAAGTTACCTTTTTGGAACTCCTATATATCTCAATGGTTTCATATTTAAGTTTTCTACATATTTGATATAACTTGAGTTTTGGGAGATTTTAGGGTTCCCAATCATTGTGTTTACTAAAATGATGGATCTTATCTTAATGAAGTAAAATGATGTTTTACTTGTACATTATGTGGATATATGAAAAGAATGTTTAAGAACTCATTTTAATTATTTTCATTCTTACCAGAAGTTGAACCGGAAATGAAATTTTGTTTATAAAATGTGTTTATACCATATGTTTATTTATGGTTGGTCACATATGTTGTTGTGACGAGTCTGTACCATTACTAGCGGATCCCTAGGTTTTGAGTCGACTGTATTGTTGGGATGTCACATTCCCCATTTTGTAACTATGGATGCATATGATCCTCGGGGGCAACTTGGTACGGTTATGTGAGGCCGGATACTAGCCATGTTTCATAGTGATCCTAGTGAAGGAGTATACATTGGTTTTGCTTGGGGCTAGATCTCACGTTGTGGCACAGACTTATGTGTTCGTATCCTCGGATTCCAATTGTTCAGCTCATAACTCCGATTGGTGGTCTACTTTGTGTTACACCACAATCCTTGGTAAAATGGTTCTTTTGTCATCGTATGATGAGTTTTGGACCGAAAAGGCCGGTTGTGGCGAAATGTTATCTTTTATAATTTAAACCTTTATGAAAAGATTTCCTTATGATACTGATGTTTATATTTCGGGAAGTTTATAAAAGAACTACTTGTGCATTAAATTGTGAGGTTCTAGTAAGAAGGTTTATGGTCTGATTTTAATGGATTTCATTCTTATCAACAGTTAACTTGGAAATGCTTATTTGAAAAGATTCCCTTTGATACAAAAGTTTATATCTTTTGAAATTTATAAACTGTATGTTCTCACCATGCTTTAAGCCTGACACTTTTTCTCAAATGATGTGTATAACAGGTTTCCCTTAGCGGTGGGTTGCACAGGGTTTTGAGAGTCGAGCGTGGACTCGAGGCATTTTGAGATGTCTATTATTTTGGCGTTGGGCATTGTTTAAGTCCCATCTTTTAGTGAACCTTGGTTCGTCAAGTGATGTAGTCTAGACAGTTATGTTTAGATTAGTTTTGTTGATAAATTATATATCTGTTCAGATTTTGTATAGTCTTAGGGACTGATCCCCTTTATGGGAAGTTTATATCAATGCGGATATCTTGTTGCCATATTTCCAGGTTTTAATTTACTCTGATTTTAGAGTGTTAAAGTTTCTTACTTTTCAAACCTAAAATGATGCCACTTCAAATCCTATTGCAATTCGATTCGGTCTTTTGATCAGGTACAAGACTCCAACAACAAATTTTTGATGTTAGATTTTGCTGCTTGACGTTATTTCTATTTGGAACTAATATGAACATAATGAATTTAAATTGATGGGTCGTGTATGTAGATATAAATTCTAACAACTGAACCAATCACTGAAATTACTGCCAAGGTATTGGTACAAATCAGGTCATTCCTCTATCCAAGAGGATTTTGTTATGCACTGACCCAAGCCCAACCTATTAATAGGATATGTTCTAGAAGGGGTAGTTTTGGTATTGAGTCTGTTATGGTTGTGAATAAATAGAGGGGGTGCAGGAGGTGAGAGGCATGCAGAAAATTAATTGGTTCTTTTGGGAGAGACTAGCACTCTCGAATTGCTAGAGTTCTTATCGTTTGTCTTCTATTTCCTATTCAATTTATGTGTTTGAATACAATTTGGCTACAGATTTCCTTTATGTTATTGTGTTTGTTTCATCCGGTTAAGCCAGTTCATAACAAATTGGTATCAGAGCAGTCCCGATCCATGGCTCTGGATATGAGTTCCCAGGGGCTTGATTCTACGAAGAAGAAGAAGAAGAAGAAGGCGATTGGACTTAAATCCATAGTTTCTGATTTTCAACGACAACTCCAAAATCATATGGCAATATTCAATCAATTCCTCAACCAGAAACTGACGGAGATGGTGATTGAGAATGCCAAAACTCATTCCATCATTCGAGAAGAGATCTGTATTCTTCATGAAGAGGTACGTAACACTGTATCCCAAACATACAGTCCTCTACACCACTCCTCCACCGAAACCATGCGGTTACCCACAGTTGGAGATCGAATCTGGTGGTTTCACCTTGAATGGTGAAGAGGCTATTCACACTCCTGATTTGAGCCATGGTAACCTGAATAATGATTGGAAAGGAGGAGGGCATTCATGAATAGGTTTTTGAGTTCACGAATGGAATGAAACGAATTCTAGATCTCTGTGTGGCCACGGTGACAATTGTATAAGGAGGAGAAGAGAAGAAGGCTAAAGGGAGTGGACAAGCAGGCGATTATTCCGGAAGCAGTTCAACTCGGTTGGAATACGGAGTGAGGTCAGAATCAATGATTTTACCAACCATCGAACCTAACAAATCGACCATTGGGCTAGGTCACAACCCATCTCGAGCCTCGTTTGCTGCCAGTTGAGCCTCCACTGTCAAGCAGAACAAAAATCACCAAGAAAGGATCGAGCGATGGATTTGGTTTCCAGTGCGTCATAACTGGATCTGGTTTCCGTTGAACAAAAAAAAGGGGGAGAAATCTAGAAAGCCCATGTTGATGAACCTATTAGAGCATCTCCAACCTTGACACCAAATAAAACACCAAAAACACCATATTTGGTAGCCCATCAACACCAAAAAAAACTCAACTCAAACCATCCTCTAAAAAACACTATATTTGTGGACCCCACATTAAAATAACCTATTTTATTTACTATTATAATTTATTTTTAATAACCATGATTATAATTTATAAATAATGTTAGTGTATTAATTGTATACAAGATTTAATTGAGAAAGCTTTGTAAAAAGCCTTTGTAATAGAATAGTCAAAGGAAGTCTTTGAAAGTCAAATAGTGAGAAGTCAACATAAGTATTAGAGGTGTTGAAGTACTTGAGAGTTTGTTCAAGTACTTGAGAGTTTAGTTGGATTACTTGAGAGTTTTACTCTTGGTATAAATAGGTTTTTTACTTGTAATTGTTGTAAGAGCTCACATTGTAACATTTGATTTGGAGAAATACAGACTTGGATACTTTCTCTCTCTACATTCTAATCTCTCTCTAGTTCTTGATCACTGTCACACATAATCTGATTGAGATTGGTTTGATTGCTTGATAATTGAATCTGTGAATACAATAAGAAAGATGTACCGGGATTTGAAGTTGAATTATTGATGCCCGGTAATGAAGCTTGATGTGGCGAAGTTCGTGGAGAAGTGTGTGACTTGCTTGCAAGTCAAAGCCGAGCATCAACGCCCCTATGGCAGTCTGCAATCCCTCAAGATTCCGGAGTGGAAGTGGGAGCATATCACCATGGATTTTGTAACCAAGCTGCCCAGAACCTTACGAGGTCACGATGCCATTTGGGTTGTCGTGGATAGACTGACCAAAAGCGCGAATTTCTTGGCAATCCGAGAAATGTTACCAATGGATAAGTTGGACAGGCTTTATATTAATGAAATCGTCTCGAGGCACGACGTGCCACTCTCCATTGTGTCGGATCGCGATAACCGTTTTACATCAAATTTTTGGGATGGGTTGCAAAAAGAATAGGGCACCAGTATTAAATTGAGCACTGTTTATCACTCGCAGACAGATGGACAAAGCTAAAGGACCATCCAGACCTTGGAGGATATGTTGAGGTCGTGTGTCATCGATTTTGGAGGAAGTTGGGATTCTCACCTCCCGTTAGTAGAATTAGCCTACAACAACAGTTACCACTCCAGCATCGGCATGGAACCATTTGAAGCTCTTTATGGCCGAAAATGTCGGACTCCGGTGTGTTGGCTTGAAGTGGGGGGAAAACAATTTGCGGGGCCAGAGATTGTTCAAGAGACGGCTGATAAAGTCAAGTGTATCAGGGAGCGATTAAAGGCGGCCCAAGACCGTTAGAAAAGCTACGCAGACAAGAAGAGGAGGCCGGTAGAATTTCAGGTAGGGGGACAAAGTGATGTTGAAGGTGTCGCCATGGAAGGGGATCATCCGATTTGGAAAGCGGGGAAAGCTTAGCCCCCGTTTTCTCTGTCCATTTCCCATCATCGAGCGAATAGGACTCTAAGCCTATATACTAGAGTTGCCACCGGATATGGATGAGATTCGCCCCACCTTTCATGTGTGCTATTTGTGTAAGTGCCTGGCGGAAGAAAATTGCACTATTCCGTTGTCGGAAATTCGGGTAGACAACAACCGTTGTGTAGAGGAACCCAAATCCATCCTTGAGAGGAAGTCGAAGAGATTGCGACATAAAGAAAAAATCATGGTGAAAGTTCAATGGAAACATCATCGAGGAACAAACGTAACGTGAGAAGCGGAGGAGGATATGAAGAGGCGATATCTTTACTTGTTTGATTAGTGTGAGATTTCGAGGGTGAAATCTAATCCTAGTGGGGGAGGATTGTAACACCCCAAAAATTTATCGTTGTGAGAAATTTCTTTCTTGTAGACTTTGTTCTCTTATATCTTATTCTAATTTCAAAACATGTGTTGGACCCCTACTTGAATTACCACCTCGTATAACCCTCGGACCCTCAAGGCATGAATATGGCTCGATTTAGGGGACTTAGAGCTTATTTCGGAGAGTTTTCGAAGCAAGGCACCTATCCGGCGACTATGACCGGCGAGATTGCCATGGTCATAGTCGCAGAAGGGCAATGTCGCACTATAATCGACCATTACTGGAATCGGGCAGAAGGTGGATGTGTGGTGGCGACTATGCCACGGTGACAATGCTACGGCATAGTCACGGGGCAATGTCGCGAACGGAGGGAGAGACTGCAGACCTTAAATGCGATTTCTAGGGCTGTTGTTCTCAGATTGGTTACAAAACTCAGATCCATCTCTCTCTCTCTCTACTTGGGCGATTTTCACCTTTCTCTCTCTCATCATTTAATCATAACCAAAACCTCTCAAGTTTGCATTTAAGAAGATCCAACCACCATCCTTCTTCATTCAAGTGATCAGTATTGGACCATTAAAGCTTCTAGCAAGAGTGTACTTTCTAGGGTTTCTCTATTTTTAGGGTTTTTACTTTACAAACCCTATAGGTGATTTTTCTACTAACTTTCACATGTTAATGCTTTATTGTTACATGTTTGAACTACTCCTAACTTGTTGATTTGTGAACTTGACCTAACTGCTGATAAGAATGATTATTCCTCTATTTTCTTGTGTAATGAATATTGGAGATGTTTAAGGTTTTATGAAAGCCTGCTAATAAGTATATGGTGATATTTATAAGTTATTTGTGAATCTACACTATATATGATAATTAATGTATGGGAACCCAACTCTTGTGCACGAGAGTTTGGGTGGGCGTTGGTTGAGTTCGGAACCTTGATTGACGATTTGAGGTTAGACACCAAATGACCGATTCCTTGAGGTGAAACCCTATAATCGAATAGATAGGCACTAAGGCTTGATGAACCTTGAGGTGTAGCTCGACGGAGTGGGCACTAAAGGTAGTTTAAGACGCTTGAGGTGATGCGGGATACGGTGTGCACTAAAGTAAGGGCCTGAGGTGTAATTTCCGCAATTCTAAACTTAAATGTCTCAATCCACTGATTCAGTCATTTGAGAGGGCACAGGTTGTCCCGTGTAAAGAAATTGTTATGTTTCATGATGTTTTGTAGACAAGTTATATTATTAAACCCACAATGAACTATACTTGGAATACCTTCACAGTTGCGGTAACTTGGGAGCTTTACACATTGAAATTTCTAATTTATTTATATATATAATTCTTGTGGAATCTCACTAGGCTCCTAGACTAACACTTGATGTCGTGTTCGTTTCAGGTCATCCTAGTGGGGTGCAAAGGGCACCTTGAATAGCGGTCGTGCGCTTAGGACTCTTTTGGAGATCTGGGCTTTTTGGGTTACCATTGTGAAGAGCGTTTTGAAGACATTGCAACACCCACCTTAATCTAGTCATGTTATTTAATGTAGATTAAATAGGTTGTTGTGATTTATGTCATATTCTGTCGCTACTATAATCGTTACAAACTACGCCGAACCTTGGGTTTTAGTTGTTTATATTTTTTTACAGGAATAGAAATCTTGGTATTTTAGGCGTCATACTGCAATTTTTTTGTGTTTTGTTGGCCCATTTTTAGGGTGTTATAGAACAAGAATGAGAAAATGAGAGGAAAATGGGGTTATAACCTTATGGAGCCCATCATCGACATTAACAGGCGATAGTGATAATGTCACTATCGCGAGGCATACTCGCCCGCTTGGTACCGCGACCCCTCTACCCCGCGCGACATTGCTCTGGCAAGAGTGACAGTGTCACAATCGCCGGTCATTGTCGCCCCACTTGTTCTGTAGGGTGTTCTTCCCCGCGACAGTGCCCTGGTGAGAGTGACACTGTCACAATCGTCGGGCATAGTCGCCCCCTACGTACCGAGGCCTGAATTTTCGAGCGATTTCTCATTCGGTGGCGATTCGATTCACGAGATACTCAGGAACCATCACTAACGACGATATTCCAGATTACAACTCGAGGATTTAAGACGGGGAAACCATTTTAATCACATAACGAAATTGCGGGTGTTACAGTTAACCTTACAATTTCTCCTTGAATAATATCGATTCCATATGCCTATGGTTCTAATCCAACCAATAATTTTGACCCAAAACGGTTCCTCTAATACAATCATCATGCTTATGATCACTCCAAGTGACGAATATTAAAATCATCAACCTCTTCCAACGGCTACCCACTTAGAAACTTCTTCACTACCCCAATAGTCATCATATCAAAGTAGTTCAAGCATACACATGTAACATGTAGGTTCACCATAACACTAGCCAGGTGCAATTATGAACGTACCGTACATGATCATCCTTGCTACTATTGACGTGTTTTCCATTTCTAGCGACTCTATCAACCTCGAAGTATCTTATCTTAAAGTTCTATTGGTGCAATCTTCTCTCTCATTCACTTAAAAGAACGCTAGTTTGAGTCTAGGTTTCCAAACCCCACACCTAAATTCTCAAACTTAAGCTCTAATACCAACTTGTAACACCCTCAGATCTGGAAATAGCAACTAATTTAAAATTTTCTAAATACATCGATAACTGATTCATTTACAACAACAATTTAAGGTTTAACTTCAATAAACACAATTCAAACCTTATACACGATCTATAATAGGGACGAATGTTACTAGAATCCCAATAACCGTCACTATCACTAAAATGCGGAAGACTTCACCAAGCTACTTACCCTCGTGTAAAACTAGTGCTCGCCTCTTCATAGTATTGCTAGAACCATTCCTCAACCGGAACCTGATGCACATGCCAACAAATAAAATGTTAGGCTTAACTCCTAGTGAGCTCAAGAGTTTTCATCATAAATAGGTAAAACAATAAACTTTAAGAATGTTATTTAAAATGTGATATCCCAAAATAAAATGCATTAAGTCTGAAAGCAATCTCTTTTCCAACATTCACCATCTTCGTGATTAAAAAACACGATTCAAACGTTCCTTCGAATATAAATCCAAAACCTAAAACTCACGCAAAACATAACTGATACTTTAATATTTAATTACTGAAAACGTGGATAAACTCTATCATCCAAAATATCCAAAAACATGGATAAGGTTCAATCCTCAAAATCACAGAACATGGATAACAACTCATACTCAAAACGCCCCCGAAAACATGGATTATAAAACTCCATATCCAAAACAACACCTTTCGGTCACGAGGGAGACCCTATCACATTGCACGTGACGGAAAACAAAAGTTGGTCACATAACTATGTAGCAAAAACAAAAACGTATGGATTATACTCATAAGACATATCAAGCTCAACCCCTATAGATCTTTTGCCCGTGGAGACTTAAAGTCAACCCCTCTAGGTCTATACTTTGAGGTAACCAAATCCATACCAAACAGACAAGCACATTTGGATTACATCTTACTGATCATGGGACAATGGCCAACCCCTCGGGTCCACATCTTACTTACCATGAATCCTTGTTAGACTACAGTCTCATTGGATTCAAGATCATCCAATTTGAAGATTGCAATCTGAAGCTAAAGCCGAAACGTCGACTCTCAATATTAAAGTCTATGTCGTTTGTAATAAATGTCAATGTATTTGTTTATTATTGTACTAGTTAAATTAATATCTAGTTTGTTAGATATTAGTTTAACTTAGTTAGTTTCTAGTTTATTAGATATTAGTTTAACTTAGTTAGTTTCTAGTTTATTAGATATTAGTTATTTAGTTAGTTATTAGTTAGATATAATATCTATTTGTTAGATATTATTTAGTTATAATAGTTTTATATTACAACTTGTTGTTGCAAGTTGATTAGGAAGTGTGTAAAACACACTATGTTAGATATTAGGTGTATCTCTAGTATCTCTCAATAATCAGATATTATAAACACACAAAAACACACACTTAAGGGTGCAATAGAGAGAAAACAGAGAACACACATCTATAGCTTGAATCAGATCAACCTTGTAACCATTTCTTATAATCAATACAGGTTGGTAATCTTTATGTGTTGTTATTCTAAGAACTTGATATAGTATTGTTGGACCCACAATTGGTATCAGAGCTTTGATTAAGATCAAAATCAAGTTCTTTGCAAAAACGTCTTTGTGTTCTATTTGAAAATTTGATTTTGAGTGTTAGAGTGCTTTAGGTGTTAAAATCGATCAGGTTGTGATCGATTAGCATGATAGATCTATTTGTGTGTGATTAATTTCAGTATAGAGCTTTAATCGAGTTCCATTTTGTGTTTTTAGTGAGAAAATAGTCGAGAACAAAAAGTCACTGTGCTATCAATTTTTTTTCTTCAAAAAGTGTGTTTTATTGAGATCGAGTGCTTATATTCAGTTCTAGAAGTGTTTCTAGACATAAGGGTAGAGTTTGGTATTGCTAAATCGATTTAGGAATAGATTTTACACAATTTTTCGAAGTACAGGACGAACAAGCGCAAAACAGAAGACGAACACACGCAAAGTTCAACTTTGCGCGTCCAACATTAAACGCAAACTTCACTTTGCGCTCCTCAAGTGAAACACAAACTTCACTTTGCACTCCTCAAGTGAAACGCAAACTTTACTTTGCGCTCCTCAAGAGAAACGCAAAGCTCAACTTTGCGCCTCTCAAGCCAAACGCAAAGTCCACTTATCGGTTCCAAAAGCATACGCAAACCTCGATCTCACTTCTCACAAGTAAGAAACGCAAACCTCAGAAACGCAAAGCTCAACTTTGCGCTTCCCACTTGAACCGCAAACCTCAACTTTGCGCTTCCCACGTGAAACGCAAACCTCACTTTGCGCACTGTGCTAGACACGCAAACCTCTCTGCTCCAATCCAGACTTAGAATTTTCTTCAAAATGACATCTAGAGAAGCCCTTGCTATAGGAACTGACACCAAGCCACCAGTTCTCTTTAAAGGAGAATACGAACAGTGGAAGGATCGGTTTCTGAACTTCATTGACAGACATGAGCTGGGTGATTTCATCAGAAGATCTATAGAAGAAGGGGTTATGAAACCAGTCATGACGACTCGTGTGGTTGGAAATGTGCCTACTGAAGTTGAACTTAAGTTTCATGAGCTAGGAGATGATAACCTCAGAAGAGCCAAAGGCGACAGATTAGCTAAGTCATACATTTTACAAGGAATTCCAAATTAAATATATGTAAAGATTGACAGCTACAAGGCCTCTGGGAAAGAAATGTGGGATCATCTTGAAAAGATGATGCTGGGTTCGAAGGTTGGGAATCAGCTGAAAATCTCCAACTGCCTAAATAATTATGAAGAATTTAGAGGCAGGGTGGGAGAAACTTTAGAAGAAACCTATGACAGGTTTGTGAATTTGCTGAACGAACTTAGCAAGAACAAAGTCCACAAATCTCAAATTGAGCTGAAAGTCAAATTCCTGAGTATTCTTCAACCGGAATGGAAAAGATTTGCTAGGCAGATGAAGCAGATCAAAGATTTGAATGAGATTCCACTTCACGAGGTGTATGAAACCCTCCGACAAAATGAAGAAGAGGTGGATAAAATTCTAGAAGATAAGAGACAGAAAGGAAAGACGGTTGAAGACACAGTCGCTCTTGTAGTCAGGAAGAAAAAGAACAAGGGGATTGTATATGAATCAGAAGAAGATGAAGGTTATGCAAACTCTGACATAGATGAAAATGACCAACTGAAGCAAGCAATGCTTATGCTGACAAGTGCTTTTCAGAAAAGGTTCTACACAAAGCCAAGTTCAAATAGTCAGAGATATTCTTCTGGTTCGAACAACTACATCCACAAGGAAAGGGTTGAAGGAAGGAGATTTGAAGGGAAGAGAACAGAAGAGAGGAAACCTGAAGATAGAAGGTATCAGGCTGAAGGAAAGAGGATAGAGGAGAGAAAACCGGAAGAAAGAAAGTTCAAAGCTGAAGGATCCAGTCAACAAGAACCACCAACGTGCTACAAATGTGGCAAAACAGGTCACTATGCCAGAGACTGCCGAAGACCAAAAGTCAGAAACTCAGACTACTACAAGAACAAGATGCTTCTTGCAAAGCAACAAGAGGCAGACAAAGCACTGATGGCTGAAGATGAATACTGGCTTGATCACTCAGATGATGAAGAAGAGAATGAAGAAAAATATGAAGCCGTCAACATGTGTTTGATGGGCCAAATAGAATCAGATGCTGAAGTTGATTCGGATAATGAAGAAGAGGAGGTATGTAATTTATCAGATTTAGATTTCATGAATAAAATGCATGCCATGAGTTTAAAACAAAAAGAGTTAGAATCTAATCTTGAGCAAGAAAATGGTGTCATAACTGACAAAAACCAATTGATACAGAAACTTAGCAATGAACTTGCTGAGAAGAAAGTATTGATTGAGATTTTACATAAAGATAATGACACCAACGCAAAAGAAAAGACAATAATTCTTAAAGAGAATTCTGAACTCAAGTCTCAACTGCTAAAAGGTGGGATTGATTTATATGAGCTTAAAAATTTGCATGCTTCTTGTACCAAAGAAAACTTTTCTTTACTTGGAAAATTAAAAAGTTTGGAAGAGAAGTTATACAAAATGGGTCAAACTTAACAGACTATTTTTCTGAACAAACCCAAAGAGGAAATAGAGAGATGGGGAATCGGTTATAAGAATCCTCATTGTCTACAAAAGGGGATGTCTGAAGTGCCAGGACTTTATGATCATCTTTCAATGCAATTAGCTCGCACTGGACTAAACTATCTGAAAAGGATGAAGCTAACGAAACTGAAAAACGTTTGAAATCATCTAAAGTTCATCTTCCATTTTATTATGCGAAATTGAATAATAGTTATGATGAAAATCCAATATATCAAAAGAAGAAAACTCTTTCAAGTGATTTCTTTCAAAGTTATACTGAAAAGGAAATGGAGGCGAATCCTATTCTAGGTAAACTTTATGTCCCTCCTCTCGTTTTAGAAAGTAAAATTTCTGAACTCGAGAATTCTTTATCAGGTGAAAGACTTTTGATGAATATTGAGCAAAAAGTTTTTTCAACTGTGTTTTCAAATTCTGTTATTTCTAAGGCTTCAAACTCTAAGAATATGTTTGGTTCATCAAGTAAAGGATTTGATTTTTTGAACTCTAATGGTGGTTTAGATGATTGTTCTGAACAATTTGACTTTAATGCAAAACTTCCTAACCATTCATCTTTTGTTAAGAAAACTTTGAGAAAAACCAGTATGCCTGTTAAAAGTGCAAAATCAACGAAAGTTGATAACTCAGTCTCTGTGAAAGCTAAAAATGCTAAAGGTAAGAATATATCTCAGCATTCACAAAAACCGAACATTACTGGTAATTCTAAGAAGAAACATTCACTTGTTGCTCAAAGGTCTAACTCCCCAGTTTCACATGTTTCAGATCTGAGCAAGCAAAGGCCAGAAGTTAATTCTAAATGGCAACCGAAACCGAAGCTTGACAAGACCGTTTTATCGTTTAGTAGTGTTAATTGTAGTAAAACTTCGCTTAGTAAAGATGTCTTAATTGCTGATGTTGCTCTTTTGAACTCAAAACTTGTTGTATCTAGTAAACAATATACAATGAAGCAATTATTTCAGTTATCTTTATCTGCTAGAAAGTCTTCTATTTATGATAAACATGTTTCTATCTCTTGTCAAGATTCTGGAGATTGGTTTGGAAATTTTCATGTGCATTCATCTCATACTAATCCTTCTCATACATTTCAAAAGAAAAGAGGACCCAATTTGAAATGGGTACCAAAATCTTGTGCTAACACAGCAGGACCCAAATTCCAGTGGGTACCTAAAGCTAAATCTGTGTTGCAGGCACACAAAGCTTAACGAGAATTCGACTTCTGATTATGTACAGATCAGGACTCGTTCTTCAATGTCAAAATAGGCTTTTGAACAAATCAGTTCAAGACCCGTACTTCGATAATCAAAGTGATAATTCCAATGTTGTCGTATAAATATCTAAATTTATAATTTCTCTTATGCAGACTAGTCATACATGGTTCTTGGACAGCGGATGTTCCAAGCACATGACAGGGCAAAAAGAGATACTGTCCAATTTTAAAGACAAATATTGCGGAACAGTCATGTTGGGCAACGACCAGTTTTCTTCAATCATGGGATATGGTGATGTACAACATGACAAAGTCACGATCAAGAAGGTGAGCTATGTAGAAGGCCTACGTCACAACTTGTTCAGTATAGGCCAGTTCTGTGACAAAGACTTAGAGGTCAACTTCAAAGCCAAGAGATGTTCAGTTCGCAATGAAGAAGGCGAAGAACTCTTGGTTGGTACTCGAGAATCAGACCTCTACACAATCAATTTATCAAATGTCCAGACTGACAAGCAAGTTTTTCTACTGACGAAAGCATCGATGCAACAAAGCTGGTTATGGCATCGAAGGCTCTCTCACCTCAACTTTAGGTACATCAACAATCTGGTCAGTTGAAAGCTCGTCAAATGACTTCCAGAACTCAAATATGAAAGAGAACATCTTTGTGCAGCTTGTGAAAAGGGCAAGATGAAGAGGGCACCTCATAAACCAAAGTCTGAACCAAGTACAAGCGCTCCGTTAGAGTTATTGCATATGGACTTATGCGGTCCGATGCGAACTCAGAGTCTAGGCGGAAAGAAGTACATACTCGTGATCGTGGACGATTACTCGCGATACACATGGGTCAAGTTTCTACGTTCAAAGGATGAGACACCAGATATTCTCATCACATTCCTAAAGACGACCCAGGTGAATCTGCAGAAACCGGTCAAGTTTCTACGAACAGATAATGGCACAGAGTTCAAGAACAACAAAGTTGAAGAATATCTCGAATCTGTCGGGATTTCACATCAATACTCTGTTGCTCGTACGCCTCAACAAAATGAAGTGGTCGAAAGAAGAAATCGAACGCTAGTCGAGGCTGCTCGTACTATGCTAAGACAATCAGACTTACCTCTATTTTTGTGGGCAGAAGTTGTATCGACCGCGTGCTACACACAAAATCACTCCATAGTACATCGAAGATTCAAGAAGACTCCTTATGCGTTAATCAACAACCGAACACCGACAATCAAATACTTCCATATATTTGGGTGTAAGTGTTTCGTTTTAAACGATAGGGAAAGTCTAAATAAGTTCAATGCTAAGGCGGATGAAGGAATCTTCATTGGCTATTCATCGACATCAACTGCATTCCGTGTTTATCTAAAGAAGTCAAAGACGGTGATTGAAAGCATCAACGTCTCGTTTGATGAAGAAATGGCTTCCGAACAACAACGTTCAGAACCCGTTATAACAGGAATACTAGCTTCTGGGCAACTCAGTCCAGGACCTACGTCTCAACAGAATAAATCAGATGAAGCATCAACTTCTACTAACCATTTATCTGATTTAGATTTATTATTTGAATTGTTTTATGATGAATTTCTTGGATCTAATGTAAAGAAATCTGTTATGGTTGACAGGATGGAAGACCTAACGACTACTCATCCAACCAGTTCAGATGACTCTATTGAATCCAACGCCCCGATTCAACAAGAGATTCCAATTCAAATGCCGACTCCAACAGTTGAAGAAGTGACACATGAGAAAGAGACAGAAGTAGCTGAAACAGTAGGAGATACTATTCAAATCAATCTACAGCCAGATCAAGTTGTACCTGTTGAGCCTTCTGAACCTGCCACTTCAACTGAAACCATCAATCCTCCTGAACAATCAGAAGAAGGTACAAGTGGATTTGTAGATGATACAACCGACATACAATCATCTAATCCACTGCCTCATGAACATAAATGGACCAAAGAGCACCCGCTAAGCCAGATCATTGGCGATCCATCAAAATCGGTGCAAACTAGGTCAGCATCAATGAACATGTGCTTGCATGACTCCTTTCTGAGCAAGTTTGAGCCAACAAGAGTATCAGAAGCACTTGCTGATCCAGAATGGGTGATCTCAATGCAAGAAGAGCTGAATCAATTCGATGCACTTCAAGTCTGGAGACTCGTACCAAAGCCTAAAGGTAAAACCATTATAGGTACGAAATGGGTTTTCAAGATAAAGAAAGACGAAGATGGTACCGTTATCCGAAACAAGGCAAGACTAGTAGCCAAAGGATACAGACAAGAGGAATGAATCGACTATGACGAAACATATGCTCCTGTGGCGCGATTAGAGGCAATCAGAATGTTTCTAGCCTACGCAGCCCACAAGAACTTCACGGTCTTTCAAATGGACGTGAAGACAGCATTCCTGAATGGAATTCTGAAGGAGGAAGTCTACGTCTCTCAGCCAGAGGGTTTTGTCAATCAAGAGAAGCCGAATCACGTTTACATTCTCGACAAAGAACTCTACGGTCTGAAACAAGCATCTCGAGCCTGGTATGATGTCCTTTCCACTTTTCTAGTCAAGTCTGGGTTTTCAAAAGGTAGGGTTGATACCACTTTGTTTATCTAAAAGGAAAAAAGGAGATATCATTTTAATTCAAATCTATGTAGATGATATTATCTTTGGTTCTACAAATACTAAGTACTGTAAGAATTTTGCAAACCTTATGGTGTCTAGATTTCAGATGAACTTGATGGGAGAGATGAATTTCTTTCTCGGTTTACAAGTAAAACAATTTTCATCGGGTATTTTTATCAATCAATCAAAATACATTAGGGATATTATTCGGAAGTTCCAAATGGAAAATTCAAAACCGATTGGTACCCCAATGGCACCAGGTATTAAGATTGGTACCGATCCTTCGGGAAAGGCTGTTGATGTTAGGGATTATCGAGGAATGATAGGTTCTTTAATGTATCTTACTTCTAGTAGGCCAGATATAATGTTTTCAACATGCTTATGTGCACGATATCAGGCCAATCCTAAAGAAATCCATATGTCTGCTGTGAAGCGCATATTTAGGTATCTAAAGGGCACTGCAGATCTTGGTCTGTGGTATCCTAAAGATACTAGTTTTGAACTAACAGCCTACACAGATGCAGATCATGCAGGTTGTATGTTAGACAGGAAGAGCACGTCAGGACACGTACAGTTCCTCGGTGACAAACTAGTAAGTTGGGCATCGAAGAAGCAACTTTGTGTTTCAACTTCCACGGCCGAAGCAGAATATGTAGCTGCTGCTAGCTGCTGTTCTCAGGTATTATGGATGAGAACTCAATTGCGCGACTACGGTTTCCACTTCAACAAGATCCCGATATACTGTGACTCCAAGATCGCCATCGCAATATTAGCGAATCCTGTTCAACACACCAAGACTAAGCACATAGACGTCAGGTATCACTTTATTAAAGATCATGTTGAAAAAGGAACAGTTGAACTTTTCTTTGTAAAAACTGATTATCAACTTGCCGATTTGTTCACCAAACCCTTAGACGAAAAGAGGTTCAACTTTCTTATCTCTAAGCTTGGTATGCTAAATCTTAAAATCTAATCAGTATTTACCTATAAAAGTTTTCTAAATTGTATAATTTTTCATCATTTCTTCATTCTTAACTCTGATTGATATCTGCACTTCTATATAATGTTCATAATCCAAGGGGGAGAATGAGAAGAAATTGACAAGTGGTCAATATTACTTCGAGGGGGAGCTCATAAAATTTTGCATGTACCTTTTAATGCCAAATTTATTTGTATTGCAAGAATTTAGGGGGAGCTCTTCAAGACAAAGGGGAATACGGATATGACTTCTGATTATTCATGATCAGAACTCGTACTTTAAAAGTTTTACTGCTTTTTGTCTTTTCAATTTAAGTGAATAAATTTTACTTTGACTTGACATAAGACTTTTGCAGAATTTTTGAGAGATGCTTACAAGTTCATATGTTTATGACTTAAATCTTACCTTCATGAGATTGAAGATCGTACGTCAAGGATTATTCTAAATCTTCATCTCATATATGATTGAAAGAAGGACAGCTTTCAATTATTGGAAAACATTGTTTTTAATGTTCAAACCACTTCCCGATTTTTCAACAGATTTTATATTTTGGGAGTGTAATTTTAAATGTTTTGATCATCTAATTTGTGCTTTAACTGAAATAGTTAAACCATTCTGAGCATCACGTGCATCATAGGAAAACAAGAATCATTGTGCTAGGAATTAATACAACTTCTATGGAATCACCTTAACCAGTGATTTCTACCCAAGAAGTTAATCCTTAGTGATTGAGTGTGAGAAGCGAAAAGAAATGAGTGTGATTAGAGTAAGCAAAACGTTTAAAAGAAAGAGCGTGTGAGAACAGAGTTAAAAGAATATCACAACTCTGCACCAACTTTTTCTGAGCCGGGTAGCCACCATTCTAGTGTTTCACAATTCTTTGGTGATCATTATTGAAACAGGCAACTAGCCCATGCCAACTCTTGATCAAACCTCACTATCTACTCATTTTCTTCTCAACAAGAAAGTGTTTCACATTTTCAAAGGGGATGCAGCACATTTGCTATCTGATTTTCATTTGGAAAATCTGGATATTGAAAAGAAGGAAGTCTGCCCCACCTTCGCACTTCAATCATGCACATTGAGTCTGTGTTTAACTTACTGTTGTCTCAGTGGTTTACACAATTTTGAACCAATAAGCAATCATCAGTGCTTAATTCTTTCAAACACAAGCACGAACACACAAGGAATTAGTTTCTTTGTCATAACGTTTATAGAAATTACCTTTGTGGTATTTCGATGATTAAATGGAAGCCCTGGGGAAGTCAACATCAAACAGCTCCTTTCCAATGTGTATTTCTTACACACAGTGACGAAGTGTTACTGACAGGCATGTTAACTGATTCATTAGTTGATTCAGGTGTTACACAACTATTTTGTCTGGATTTGAAAAGATCTGGATGAATATCTTTTGAATTGACGGATCAGGGGCTCTAAACGCAAGAGAGACATTTCTTACAAATAATTTTGATGAAGTCGTTGCACTTAACATCAAAAAGGGGGAGAATGACTACACAAGAAATGGCAAAGATCACATGTTTCAAGAATCACGTCAAAGATTGAAATCTTCAAAAGCAACTATTCTGAAGACATGCTGATTTAAGAGCTAGAGAAAGAGATTGCATCTTCTGAGCTGAACAAGAAGACTGAATTGCTAAAATCATTTTCGTAATGATCTTGATCCAAAGGGGGAGATTGTTAGACCACAATCTCATTGGATTCAAGATCATCCAATCTGAAGATCGCAATCTGAAGCTAAAGCCGAAACGTCGACTCTCAATATTAAAGTCTATGTCGTTTGTAATAAATGTCAATGTATTTGTTTATTATTGTACTAGTTAAATTAATATCTAGTTTGTTAGATATTAGTTTAACTTAGTTAGTTTCTAGTTTATTAGATATTAGTTTAACTTAGTTAGTTTCTAGTTTATTAGATTTTTGTTATTTAGTTAGTTATTAGTTAGATATAATATCTATTTGTTAGATATTATTTAGTTATAATAGTTTTATATTACAACTTGTTGTTGCAAGTTGATTAGGAAGTGTGTAAAACACACTATGTTAGATATTAGGTGTATCTCTAGTATCTCTCAATAATCAGATATTATAAACACACAAGAACACACACTTAAGGGTGCAATAGAGAGAAAACAGAGAACACACATCTATAGCTTGAATCAGATCAACCTTGTAACCATTTCTTATAATCAATACAGGTTGGTAATCTTTATGTGTTGTTATTCTAAGAACTTGATATAGTATTGTTGGACCCACAATTGGACCCACAATCCTGGTGCCTATCCGTGCTACAATGAGCGAAACTAATTGTCCCAACATTGATCGTAATGACTCAAGTGCCTATGGATCCATTACATTACAGTCTAAAACATTACATGACTCCAAACGAATGAACTAGTGCATTCAAAACATGTAATTCTCAAATAAGATGTAGTAAATGCAAATCATAACAAGATGTTCTACATTAAGCTATTAAAATCGGACAATTATCCCTAAAAACCAACGAGGTCCAAACCGAGTTTAGAAATCAAACGTAAACAACCCGCATTTATGCGAACCCATGCTCTAAAATATATAAATAACTCCAACATAGTTTAGATTGGAGAAAACATTTTCCAACTGGATTTATACCATTTATTATTTCAAAAACGTCCCATAACACAAAATCAAACATTTTTCCAAAACATAAAATAAAATACCTTGATACTCAAAAATCTACTTTCATAAAACAAATCATCAAAATACCAATATTTATGATTCATTTATCAAAATGTCCAAAATCCCAAATGTGGGTGTTTTACAAGTTTATAAAGTTAGACACTTCAAATAATCAAAACTCATCAAATAACTCAACAATTAATAATTCCATGTAAAACATATAAACATTTAAAGATTGACATTTTGGCATGTACACCATTTTCACAAATCAACTTGAACCCACCTTGCTAGATTTAGGCTAAATCTATATTTTTCCCCAACTTGAGCTTCCTTCAAAAACTTGCATCCACAAGCAAAACCTTCCAAAAACCTAGATCCACAAGTTTCCAACCATAAGTATACACATTCAACCATATGGAATCATTTCCCAAACATTTTGCATGAAGATCTCATCTTATCTCAAAACCCTACTTTCCATAGTCGAAGAGAAGAGAATATTACCTTTACCACAGTTTGAATCCACAAACAATACTCTTCTAGGTCACCAATATGACTTCAAATTCCCAAATCACCAAAAGAATGGAAAAAGGGTTTGGTGGAACCCTAGAAGCTTAAAGCCCTAGAAAACGAGTGTGAGATGAAGACTTCCAACCATTGCATTCCATCTCTAATTTGGTGATGAAAGACCTCTTTGAAAATCAAGGATTTGTGGCTCCAAAATGCACAAAACCCTAAGTGACCGAGAGGGTTCGTTTGAGAGAGGAAGGAGTGTGAAGGAATTGATAACAAATGGAAAGAGGTTGCCAAAAATCAGATTTTAAGAGACTCTGGGGCCGACCGTGACCTTGCACGGCGATTATGCCCTTGGCCGGCGATTATGCCCTTGGCATAGTCGCGAGTCATTCTCGCTAAAAGTGTACCGAGACCACAAGGGCCCTGACGACATTGACACGGCAAGAGTGACAATGTCCCAATAGCAGGGCATAGTCTCCCATATTGTACCGAGATCTCCTCTCTCCCCGCGATAGTGCCACGGCGAGAGTGACACTGTCACAATCGCCTGGAACAGTCGCCGAACACCTCCCGAGCTTCGATCACTTCGATTTCCAGATACAATAAAGTTTCAATACGAGAGGTTACTTAGATGGTGCACCCCATAACATAATGCCACATAATGCCATCTTAACATAAGGAATTAGAGGTAAGAAAAGGGTTAAAGGCTTACCAAGTGATACATCTTTGATGTATGCCATGATTTGTACTGATCCTGACCTTGCCTATATACTCTCTATGGTGAGCAGATATATAGCCAACCAGGGTAAAGAACATTGGAGGGCCATCTAATGGATCTTCTGTTACTTGAGGGGCATGACAGGTCTGCGTTTACACTTACAGAACAATTATTCAGGGGTGCTTGGCTATGTGGATCTCGATCATGATAAAGATCTTGATAATAGAAGATCCATCATTGGATATGTTTTTACTCTTGATGGGTGTGCCATTAGTTGGAAGACACATTTGCAACCTACCGTCACTTTGTCTACGCCGGAAGCGAAATATATTGCGGTTAATGAAGTTGTGAAAGAAGTTGTCTGACTCAAGGGATTTTTTTGGTGAATTGAGTGAATATCTGAAAAGTCGAAGAGGTTTTATGTGATAATGAAGGCGTGGTTCTCTTGACCAAAGATTAGATGTTTCACGATAGAACGAAGCAAATTGATATTTGTCATCACTATGTCTGTGGGGTAGTATCTAAAGGTAATGCTAAAGTGGTCAAGATTAGCACTCACAACACAATAGATATGTTGAGTAAGCCGCTTCCAATATCCAAGTTCAATGTATGTTTGGACATGGTTGGTATTGCAAGACGGGATTGATGCCCTTAGGGGCGAATTTGTGGAGGATCTTTGCTTTTTGGAGAATTTTGATTACTTTGGTGATCGTTTTTGGCTTGAGATGAATATTGGTGGAGATTGTGTTCTTGGTGTGTTTACGTAGTTTGAAGAAAAGGTGGAGTTTTGCTTTTTGCATGGTTTTTGGATTGAAGTCAAGGGTGGAGATTTGTGAAATGCTTGCCTCTAATATGGATCTGGGGGGGGGGGGTTATCTGCGACCATAGTCGCCCAGAAGACGTGCTAGTCTCTGTTTGGTCATCGACATACAGTGTCTAGCATGAGTACCATGTAGGTTTAAACGCACACAAGTCGTCTGCATCAATTCTATGGTGTGTATAGGGTTTTCTGGCCCAAACCTATTTCCCTCTTAAATGGGTATGCAAGACAAAAGAAAATCAGATATAAGAAAAACCTTTTTTTATGTTTTCTCCCTCTCTAAACTTGGTCTCCAAGTTTCTCTCAAACCTTAAGAATCGTTGTTGTTTTCTCCATTATTGTAAGATGTAATCTCTAGTGTATCATCATCCAAGTGATAGTGGGATCAGTTCTCGGCGTCCTCCGCCCGTGGTTTTTCCCTTTCCGGGTTTCCACGTAAAATCTCAATGTCTCTCTTACCTATACTTTATTTTGCATTATATTGGGTTGCTTATTGTTTACATTACTTAAAGATTGATTATCTTACATTGTCAATCGTTATTCCGCCTAGAATCTCGATATAGAACTTCGATTCACTTGTTTTGGGTTATTTGTGTTTTATCGGGAACCAACTATCGAGCTTATGCTATTTGGGTCTTGGTATTTTCACAACATTTATGTTCATAAATCCCCGCATGCTTTATCATAAGGTGCGGTCGTGTCAGAACATCCAAAACTTTATGTTTTGCAAAATAACATTACACACGTCTGTGCTTGAATATAAGGTGCAGTTGTGCCAGAAACTCTAGAATTTTATGCTTTACATATCCTTCATTCATATCACAATTTTTAACAAAAACCAATATATATATATATAAAGAGAGAGAGAGAGAGAGAGAGAGAGAGAGGGGGATGGAGGGGAAGGTTCAAATGAGAACGGTAATCATTTAAGAAAACAAGAAAAAAACAGCAGATCATTTGCAATATCATAAGTGATTTTCACTAACCCGAAAAAATCGGACGCGGGTGATGTGCGCAATGTCGCTTGAATCATATATGATTTTGTATATACTCGGTTGTTCTCGTATTTTCTTAAATTGATGTTGTTCTTAGGGATGGTAACGGGGCGGGTTTGGGACGGGGATCCCCTTACCCGGCCCCATCCCCGGTTTTGTGTACATGTACCCGGCCCCGGTCCCCGGCGGGTACAGGGATCAAATACCCGTCCCCGGTCAAAACCCGGTTAAAATCCTCGCCCCCGGTACCCGCTTACCTGGCCCAATTTAGATCCATTTTTTCACTTTTTTTTGGCATTTTTGGACTATTTTTAAGGTTGTATTGGACTGTTTTTGGGGCCATTTTACTACAACGTACTCAAAGTTAAAAAATTGCATAAACATCAAACATAATAAGTTGTTTCCAATTCCAAACATCTAAACATTTCAAACATAATTCAAGTTCACAAACATCAAAGTTAATACATCAAAAATTTAAAAACTTTAAAAGTATTATTTTTTTTGGTTATTATATATATACTATATTATAAAGATGACATAAAAAACTCTTAAAAACAAGTCTTAAAACTTAATGTACCGCTATTTAATGTTAATTACTTAAAAAACAGCCATAAAAGCTGAATGTACTACATTTAATGCTATTCATTAATTTTCAATCATTATCTCTAACCATTTTAACTCCCCTAAAATCATTTCTCACTTTAACTCCCTTAAAATAACTCTCAGCATATTTTAGATATAAAAAATCTAAAATATAATTAAAAAATCTTACAAAATATTTTATAAAAAAATTATATTATTAAACCAAAATAAATTACATTATATTATTAAGTCTAAATTAAACAAATTTATATAAAAAATCATTATCACTCTCTCACAACCATCCAAAATCGTAATGTAAATCGACAAAAAACAGAAAATAAAATGAAACATTAAAATCGTGATGTATCTAGCTGCATTGCGTGAGTACACTTCTAGTATATATATATATATATATATATATATATATATATATATATATATATATATAAAATAACAATTATATTATATATCCCCGGCCCCGGTCCCCGACCCCGTTTTTGCGGGTATTCCCCGGCCCCGCCCGGGTCTGGTGAATCGGGTTCCCCAACGGGTCGGGTCAAATTCTCATGCCTAGTTGTTCTCGTATGAACTCACCTAGATCTCTCTCTATCTATCTATCTATCTATCTATCTATCTATATATATATATATATATATATATTATTTTAGACTTTATTTTTACTAGGATTAATTTGGTTTGATAATATACAAATATAATATTCGGGTTTTTATGGGCTACCCTTGTATGAATTAGAATATCAGGATTAAAAAATATTGTATAAATTGATGATATCGGATAATACATAACTTGTTATAAAGATATTATTTTTATTTTTAATCAATTAAATCAGATAAAAACAAAAATGAGTAATCTATAATAATATTATTGAAAATACAACTTTTAAGATTATTGAAAATACAATTTTTAAGGTTGATATACAGTTTGTTAAGCTATGTACATATTGTTCATACCCATTCTCACCAACCTCTTCTTAACTCACGTTTTTTTTTATTTATAAGTTACAATTAATACCCTAATAATTAACTATTAAATTTACTTTTAATCTTACTTTTTTATTTTTCATTTTAAACCCTTATCATATTAACATAAATAATTGTATATGAAGTAAAATGCATTATATATATATATATATATATATATATATATATTTTAACTTATATCATTGTAATCATCTCGTCAATACCTTCGAAATAAGCCTAATATTTAATATTTTTGGATTTAATCATATTATTAAATATCATTAATATATACAAATTAATTTGTTTTATATTATTTATGTTTTAATTTTTCATTTTACACCCTCATCATATTAAAAATACATGATCATAGATTAGTTAAATACATTATAAAAATGCATATTTTATAAATTATACTATTATAATCTTTTTCTCAATAATTTCAAAATAAGTTCTATCTCTATAAAAAAAATTTAAACTGTTATTTTCAATAATTTTGAAATTTTATATGTTAAGCTTGATGTACAACCCTTCCACACTCACTCCCCACCAACCTCTCCTTAACCTATGTGTCCTATTTTTAATTTAATTTATAAGTTACGATTAATACCCTTATAGTAAGTTATTGATTTACTTTTAATCACTTACTTTTTTCAGTTTTCATTTTAGCATTTATCATAGGGAAAAGTTCAAAAAACCCCAATGGACTTTAGTGTTTGGAGTGATTAAGTCCCTGGATAATTTTTTCGAACAAATAAGTCATTGGACATTTCAAAACCTGCTAAATAAATCCTTGGACTTTTGGTAACCTGTTGAATACATTCTTATTACTTAAAAATGCAACTTGCAACCTACATATCAGATAAAACTACAAATTAAAAAAAATGTTACCTACAAATTTACACTTTGCATCCTTATAAAATTATAATTAGTTATTTAATTTATTTTATATCCAATATTTTTTCATTTTATATTTTATTATATTAACACACATAATCATATGTTAACTAAAATATATCAAAATATTAGTTTTTTTCTTACAAATTACAATAATCGTTTCGTTAATACGTTCAAATTGAATTCAAGATTGTTTTTGAATTTAATCTTATACTATTCAATATTCTAAATATTATGGGTGAACATGGTACGGTACCATGTTTTTTTTCTCAATACCGTGTACCAACCAATTATAATTGGTACACAAATATTTATACCATGTACCAATCAACTCTACTTGGTACCAACTTAATTGGTACCAACTTTTTTCGGTTAGTACATGTTGGTACGGTTTTGTACCAACATCTCAAATGTTGAAGTTACAATGGGCTCTAATAGGTTAAAGAATAGATTTAGAAAATGCATTAGAACGTCTTCGAGGATCGATTGCAAATTCGCGTGATCGTGTACTAGTGTAAAGGTGTTGTCGTGTGGTTGTCGAACGATATACGGAAGTGCGGATTATAGAGGTTGGAGGTATGTGTTGAGGAGAGGAGTCGATGAGTTACTGAGTAATGAGTTGGGGTTGTTATGAGGAGGCATGGAGGAGTTAATGTACTAAACAATAAACGATAAGATGTTAAATTGATAAATTCCTCTAAAAGAAAATGATTAATAATTAAATATAATTCACTTAATTGATTTTTTACTTAATAAATAATTATATATATATAGAAGTCGGTACAGTACGATATTACCGTGGTAGGCGACTTTCAATACCACGTACCAACCAAGTTTATAAAGTTGGTACGGTATACCAACCAATTTAGTTGGTACCAAATTAATTGGTACGGTTGATAATGCAATTGGTTGGTTTGTCATGGTACAAATTTGACACCCCTACTAAATATATATGAATTATTTTTAATACTTACACTTTATACTTTTATAGTTACAGATTAATCTTATATTATTAAATAAATAACCCTAAAGGATAGAAAATGTAAGCATTAAATATAATTTGTACGTATTTATGATATTTAATAATATGAGATTAAATCAAAAAAAAATTAATAATAGGCTCATTTTAAATGTATTGACGAGAAAATTATAATGGTGTAATTTGTAAAAAAAACGTATTTTTTATGTATTTTTGTTAATATACGATTACGTGTGTTAATATAATAACAGAGTTAAAATGAAAAAAAAAATAGAAGATATAAAGTAAATTATGCCTAAACTTTGACTATTTTAAGAAAAAACTTTGAAAAGTGCTTAAAAAATGTATTTGGTTGATGAGATTGGTTTTATTTTAGTTAATTTCTCCATTTTTTTATTTGTAGGATGATAAAGTCGATGATATCTTTTTTTTTTTTTAATTTGTAGTTTTACCTGTTATTTAAGTTGCAAGTTACATTTTAAGTAATAAGGATGTATTTAACAGGTTTCCAAAAATCTAAGGATTTATTTAGTGTATTTTGAATTGTCTAAATACTTATTTGTTCCAAAAAATTGTCCAGGGACTTAATCACTCCAAATACTAAAGTCCATTGGGTTTTTCTGGACTTTTCCCTTTATCATATTAACATAAGGGTATTGTTAAGGATACCCCCTTATGTGAGAGGGATTGATGATGTCATTTTTTTTATGTGAGAGAGAATGATGTTGTAAGGGGTATGGATAAATTTCACCTAACATAAATAAGGTGAATTCTATCCATACCCCCTCCTATAGGGGGTATGTGAGTGGGGTAGGAGGGGGTAAGTGAGTGAGATAGGGGGTATGGGGGGTTTTGTGAGTGAGAAGGGGGTAAGGATAGCAATAAAATGTATTTTTAATACATTGTTTTACAAATTATACCATTATAATCGTCTCATCAATATTTTCAAAATGAGCACGATATTAACTATTTTTGGATTTGATCATATTATTAAATATGAAGATTATATACAAATTAATTTTTTTTATATTTATTATGTTTTAATTTTTCATTTTACACTCTTATCATTTTAAAAAATACATAACCATAGATATTAACTAAAATACATTATAAAGTGTATTATTTTTTACAATTTATACCATTATAATATTTTCGTCAATAATTTCAAAAAAATAGTTCATTATTGAATATTTTCTAATTTAATAATATTGTAAAATATCATAAACATGTATCGAGATTTTTCAAGAATGATGTATAGAGATTTTTTTAAACGTGTAAATTTTACACCCTTATCTATATTTATCTATCTATACTCCTTTTAAAAAAATTCTATTACGGTTATTCTTGAATTATAAGAGGTACGATACATAATGTACAAGCTTAAAAACTTTAAAACCTCCCATGTTCCACATGAAATTACACTTTAAAAAATAACATTATTTTTTATTTTTAAATTACACTTTATGCCCTTACAATTAGTTATTTAATTTACTTTTATATTTTTTTATTTTTTATTTTTTATTTTTTAATTTTACACTCTTATCATATTAATGTATATAATTGTATATTAACTAAAATACATTAACTTTTTTTTTTTACAAACTATACTATTATAATTTATAATTGTCTCATTAGTACCTTCAATGAGCTCAAATCTTACGGGTTTGAAGACCTCACTATCGAGCACATATTTTTCAATTTGTTTTGACCAATTGACCATATTAACCTTGAATTTTATATATCCGATTTAAAAACACACAAAACCATATAATTGGCTTCATGTGATGGAAAATGAAACTGAACATGAAACAAGATTATTCTTTCGAGTTCTCAGTTTAAGATTCGAGATGCTTTGTGTCGTATCGGGCACAGGTCATATCTAGTTGGTTATGGAAGGGATTTCTAATTGATTGATTGGGCCATTAAGAATATTGGGCTTTTCGATCCATTTGGACTATCTTATGCTTTGGAAGCCCAGTAACCTGAAGTTATCTTTTGGAAGGGAAAAATATTTTGCACCTTTTCAAAGAAGATGTTACATTCCAAAAAATAATTAGGTAATAACAACATATCATGAATTAAAGATATATAAATTATTCATCACATTGTAGCAAAATATTTTTAACATCATAAGCATCGAACCATCTTAGTTATTATACTTACATTGGAATAGATCCAACTTAGAGATATACAATATCTAATCACTTAAATAACATAAACTAAGTCCATTTTGCATAGTTATATGTTATCAAATCATACCTTTGATCGTACTACTCTCAATCTTGCCACATCTTGGGATACATGCCAATGTTATTTTTACGCTATGTGAGGCCATGGTTTCGTAATTACATTCATCATCATGACAATGTAAACCGAAAACAACTCATTTATATCATTAAACATTCATAAAACGTCATGCATATATGATCATAAGTCCAACTCATCATTACGTTAGAGATCTTGTAGGTCTACTTGACATGGTGGGGCTCCATCATTCTGTCCATTTCTAGTCAAGCTCAGAGGTAACCTCGAGCACATGTGTTGACCACCGTCCCATTGTACAGAGGTATCCCTTCTCGTACATATACTGATTATCAATCATCATGTGTAGTTTTCCACCGTCCAATACAAGCATTGCAATAGTGAGCCGCACACTTGCCATATCACATAACTCCGATTTAATTCGTAAAACATGAATCATGTGTCGCATACAATTCGTCCAATGTAAAACTATGGCAAAATCATGAATATCTCACATGATAAAACATCTAACATCACTTGCATGTCTAACGCGCTAGACAAAAAAAATGTACCATGCCCAATCAACATCATAACATGAAATCAAATGTAATCGAATAATGAAGTGTGTATCTCACATTCAAAAGTCACATGAAACTCACTTGAATTAGTTGGACTTTTACATTACTTGCTCGCGGTTAAGTATGCACTCTAAGCTAGATATTTCGTCAATCTATTCACATCGATATGTCTTCAAATATAATTAGCATATGTAAACCAAGCCATTTGAATAAACCGTACAAGCCTTCGATTTCATTGTTTAATTTAATGAAATTCTTTCAAGAAAGTGTTTAATATGATAAAATTGTTTCATATAATTTTGTTTCTATGTAAAAATGAAATTGTTTCATGTATTCCTCATTTTGATGAAATTTGTTTCATAAAATTAATATAATAAGATGATAATGTCCATAATGAACACCCTCCACAATAAAAATGACTAATCAACCTTCATAATTAAGAAAAATTGTGGATTTGGTCCTTGTGGTTTAGTGATTTCTTTGACCATGGTCCTCATTCTATGTTTATTGTGGATTTGGTCCTTGTGGTATTCAATTTATTTTGATCATGGTCCTTGTGACTAACACTTCCATTAACTTTGTTAAATCAAGGACCATTTTAGCCATTTTGCTTATTTTTTGTCCTTTTTTGATAAGAAAAATATAAACAATATTTTTATACACACAAACACACATGCATACACACATGTATATATATATATATATACTATATTATAAAAACGACATAAAAAACTCTTAATTACAACATTTTAAGCACAAGGTACAACTAATTAAAGCCAATTACTTAATTTACAATTTTTAATGATTTGGTACAACCTTTCCAAGCACAGTATCTCACATAATCATCTATTTGTGGAATGGATACTCATTTATTAATATAAATATTTGTTTTATTGGTGGAGGATTTTATAAAATAGATTTTATATTAGCATAATCTATTTTAAATGTAGATTTTACATTTAAATCTATATTAATGATATGTAATATAAAATCTTTTTTCTTCCGTATTTTTTTATATTACATCTCATAATGATTTTTCCATATTTTATTTTATAAAATCCTTTTTCATATTTTATTTTATAAAATCTTTTTACATAATGAGATGTAATATAAACTCTTTTTTCTTCCGTATTTTTTTTGCTAATATAAAATCTATTTTATTTTATAAAATCTACACGTATTTTTTTTCACGAGCATTAAAAGAAGAAAAAAGAAGGTTGATATGAATTAAAAATAAAAAATAACGAGATACACTAATAAATTATCGTATTCTTTAAAATAAAAATATTCCGCAATACTTTCCAAATTAACCAAGTGTAAAGAAAATAAAATAGAAACGATGTAGATATAAAAATATTCTTCCATATTTTTAATATATTTACATTTAAATGTAAAATCGAAAATGAAAATAAAAGATTTTAAAATATTCTCTACATTCACTATAAATATATATAGCTTCTCTATGTATCATCCGAGTACAAGAAGAAGACGAACGGTCGGGTGTCAATGGCGGAACCTGCAACTGAACAAAAGGTATTCCACTATATTTTTGTTTCTTTGAAAAACTACTTTTTTATATTTTATTTTATTTACTGAGGATTTGTTTATATTTTTCAAAACCCACAATCATATTTTTCGAAGTAGGGGAATAAGATATACATACATATCTTTATTTTTATCGACTAATACTATGAGGTCTTGAAGTCAATAGTCAGATAAATTTTCAAGTGGTACTGAGTGAATTTGAATTATACCAGTTGAGTTGCCGGTTACAAAAGATAGAAATCATTTATTTTCTTTGTCATATTTGATGTGGGTTGAATGTTGTTAATTAATCTACAAATTTATACGTTCAAAGTGATTGTCAAGTGTTGTCGAGGAGGTTTCAGAAAAATTGCAAAATCTGTAAAAATGTATCATATTTATAATTATTTCAATAATAGTGATATGTTGTGAGACATGTCGTTTGAGTTTTAAATAATATAATACAAAACTATTACAAATATTATTGCACAAAGTCATAACAACAAACGATTAAGAATATATGCAAGTTAACCACTTATGAAAATACATTAGTTTTTCACATTGTATTTCATTAACTGTTAACAGAGAAATTACATTTCATGTTAACTCAGTTCAATATTCCAACAAAAAATATATCCTTCCGTGTAATACACGGGCCCAACACTAGTATATATATAACGATATTAAAATAAATAAAATAAGACATTATTGTATGATTTAATTGTTTAATTTTTTTAAAATTAATTATATTAAATACGATTTAATTTTATTATTTTATTGTAATTGTGAAAAAAGATATAGTTTTATTGTTTTAATGTAATTAAAATTTCAATTTAAACAAATCAGATCATAAAACTATATCTTATTTATTTAGATCGAATAAAATAAAATATGGTTTTATGATTTGATTTATTGAATTAAAATTTTAATTAAGTTAGAGACGATTTAATTATATTGTTCTTTTACTATCATTGCAACAAACAAGCTTATTGATGATATTTTAACACCAAAAATCATTGAAAACCGTTGAGAAATGAACTATAATTTAGGATTTGTAGAGCCAAAAATAATATCTTCCACATATATTTGAATTAGAATGATATCGGCTTTCTCCCTTTTAAGGAATAAAGTGGTATCGAGAAGAGGAAACATGAAGATGTGGAAGTGGTAAAAGAATTCCCCGACGTGTTCCCGGACGACTTACCAAGATTACCACCGGATCGTCAAGTAAAATTCAATATCATTTTAAAATTAGAAGCTCCAATTTTCATATTGTTTTTCAGTCAAAAACTCAAAATCAATTTTCATATTGTTTTTAGTATTATAAAATTAAAGTTCATTTCTCAACGGGTTTTAATGATTTTTTTGTGTTAAAATATCAACAATAAGCTTGTTTGTTGCAATGATAATAAAAGAACAATATAATTAAATCGTCTTTAACTTAATTAAAATTTTAATTCAATAAATCAAATCATAAAACCATATTTTATTTTATTCGCTCTAAATAAAATAAGATATAGTTTTATGATCTGATTTGTTTAAATTGAAATTTTAATTACATTAAAACAATAAAACTATATATATTTTTCCACAATTACGATAAAATAATAAAATTAAATCGTATTTAATATAATTAATTTAAAAAAAATTAAACAATTAAATCATACAATAATGTCTTATTTTATTTATTTTAATATCGTTATATATATATATATATATATTTATATACATGTGTGTGTGCATGTGTATATAAAAATATTGTTTATATTTTTCTTATCAAAAAAGGACAAAAAATAGGCAAAATGGCTAAAACGGTCCTTGATTTAACAAAGTTAATGGAAGTGTTAGTCAGAAGGACTATGACCAAAATAAATTGAATACCACAAGGACCAAATCCACAATAAACATAGAATGAGGACCATGGTCAAAGAAATCACTAAACCACATGACCAAATCCACAATTCACTCTAAAAAGTATGATTAGTTGAATGAGGTTTGTACGGTCTGTACAAATGACTTGGTTTGCAAAGTAAACCACTCATATATATATATATATGGGTGGGTTCAACGAGAACACTAACTATTTAAGAAAACACGAGAACGATTGTTAATGTACGAAATCATACATGATCCACGTACAAAATCATATATGATTCACGCGACTTTGCCCCCCGACATAAGTTGCGGCCAAAGTCGCCCGCATCCAGTTTTTGTCAGTTAATGTAAAATAACGTATGATTTTCTACATGATTTGTTGTTTTCTTATTTTTTTAAATAGTTAGCGTTCTCGTTTGAACCTTCCCCCCCCCCCCCTCTCTCTCTCTCTATATATATATATATATATATATATATATACTAGTTGGGTGCCCGCTCAAATTTTTTTGTGAATTGAGAAACAGACGACTCAAACATACTTGGTATCAAAATCAGGGTCTGAGTGGATAAGATGTACATATGCATTCATGTCTCCCAAGCGATAAAGAGGTACACCTACACCTAATATGGGAGTTAACTTCGGGTGGTTTACCCAAACGCTTATCAGTAAGATTCGACACTCTAACTTAGTTTATCGGATCAGATTGTAGTCTATCAAAACAGTATCATCTACAACAATTTACCCGTTAAGCACTTATCAGGTAAAAGTCATCACTCTCACTTACCGGATAAGATTCTCCGTCCGTATTATCGCTCTTACCACGTAAGATTCCCGGTCCTTACCATGTTCATCCATAAGCTAAATGACCTATTAAACGCTAAGCATACGGGTAAGCGTTCAGAAAATGGGCCTTTCGTTGTTGTTATACTTGAACCATAAAATAGATTTTATCTCTTTTAATCTTAGACCAACCACGAGAGAGGCAAAGGACATCAAATGTTGAAGAATAAGAGTTAGGGGTTGTTTGATTGTTTTATCATTTTGTCTTGTATGGATCAAGTTCTCGATATGATTTAACTTAAATTGTTGTTTGTTCATTGTACTAAATAAACCATCTTAATAATTAAAGTGACCTATTTACCCTTAATGTTTATTTTTTCTTTATACTCGAGTGTTTTCTTCCTAAAAAATTGATCAATCAACGAAAACGGTAACTTCTAAAAGTAGATAAAAACAAAAACAATAAACCTTTAAAATTACTCAACCGACAACCCATTTCTCTCGCTCATTTCATTGTACATGTTAGATATATCTTACAAAACTTATTCATCCCCAACCACAGAAAGGCCAATAAATTAAACATTATATATGTAACCATAACGAAATACACTCTCATTCAAAAACTATCATCAAACCCAAAATCGAACAAATTACAACATTATTTCATTACAATGGTTAATGTCTAAGATTCCATGAAATCATGTGGTCAACTTTAATGAGACTACGTAAAATCACATTCCTCTGGTCTTATCGAAAAGTTTTCTTGCCTCTTTAGTTCTACTGAACTGTCTACAAAATTTATTTTCACATCAAACTCGTAATTTTGTAGCCCCTCATTGATAGCAGCAATCCTAGAGCAAGAACTAAAGCACTTCAAGACTTTAAAGCTTGATCGGAGAAAAAATACATACGAAACTGTAAAACTCAACTCCCACTGTTCACACGTGAACATATGGAGACTGGTGGGGATGACAATGAATATTCAAACACACAAAGAGATCTTCATCTAGATCGAAAAAGTATTTCCTCACTGTGAACAAACAAAAATTTTCCTCGAATAAATTTCCAACAATTTCCCTCATAATAAAAACAACAATGTGAAGTTAAAAAAGAAATGATGACGCTATATCGTTTCTTTTCCTCACATTATGCAACAATTTTGCTGAGAATCAAGCATTTACGGTAATCTCAATCCAAGGTAGAAGACAAAGAATTGTTAAACACACTTGGTGGCAATTCAAGAGATGTGCACACCAAGATTTGTCCAAGGTACATATAAAAAAGGGGATTCCAATAATGAGCAAGTAATTTTTTAACTAAAAAAGAAAATTACAACTCATGCATAGAGATCCATGATGCATGCCAATATGCACATTATAAACTCAATCAAGGGAAAAATTAACAGGTTGTCAATAGCAATTGTCAACAATGATTGTCAACAATGAACCTGCAAGAATAAACTAAGGCAAGGTTTCAACTAAATCAACAAAGCTTTCTTGGCCATTAATTTATAAAAGAAAGGTGGACACACTCAACAGTTTAGGCTCAGCAGTAAACACACAATAAGAAAAATAACAAGAACAAAATGACATAGGTCAACGCAAAAGTGGTTGGTTGCTTAATTACCTCTGATTAGTTGTTTGACGAACACCGACATACTCAACATGAAAACATTTGATGTTGTTTGGCTATTGTCATATATCAAAATCAAGAAAAGAGTAAGGGAGAGAGTAGATCATGAGCAAATCTATGGAATAACTTGGTTTTTTTCTATTTCAGAATGAAAGGAAGGAACACAGCAGAACACAAAAAGAAAGTAACTAACCTGTTTATATATATAAGTGAAATCCATTGAGATGCATGACACTGCAACCTTACCACACAGTGAAAATTAATTAGACACCATCTCATCAAAGACAAAATGGTAAGCAAAACAACTGCAACTACAATTGCATCAACCAACTGTAAAGCAGTAAAAACCAAAAAAAAATTAACATATGAGAATGGGTTTGGGATTACAAGAAGTGCCAAACTAAAACGGGGTTTGGGATTACAGAAATAAATTATCAGAAACCACATAGAACAAAATAAAGCCATCAACCCGGAAAAAAGATGGAAGAAAATATGGATGGTTTTAGATAAACAAATACCATATCACGCATCAACCTAGTGTTACATTTAAACCACAACATGCCAACCCAATTAAAATCTTAGCTAGTAAGGAGAACGGCAACTCTTTCCCGATTGTGGCAAGGATCGAGAATCTTACCCGGTAAGAGCCAAGGCAAGGAGGTAAACAACTTTTACCCGGTTAGCAATTACCGAGTAAATTGTTGCATACAATGCTTTTATGTACTAAAATCTTACCCGATAAGATAAGTGAGAGTAAACAACCCCTGAATCGTCATACGCTCTCAAATCTGTTATGAACTGGCTTAACCGGATGAAACAAACACAATAACAGAAAGGAAATCTGCAACCAGATTGTATTCAAACACAGAAATTAAATAGGAAATAGAAGACAAACGATAAGAACTCTAGCAATTCGAGAGTGCTAGTCTCTCCCAAAAGAACCCATTAATTTTCTGCATGCTTCTCACCTCCTTCATCCCCTCTATTTATTCACAACCATAACAGACTCAATACCAAAACAATCCCTTCTAGAACATATCCTATTAATGGGCCTAGGCTTGGGGGCCTGGGCTTAGGGTCAGTGCATAACATTACCCCACCCCCAAGAACCACCTTGTCCTCAAGGTGGGTAGAAAAAATAAATTTGTTGCTGTTTAGTAGCACCATCTCCCAAACCAGTAGCCACTGAAATCCAATCCTCCCAATTAAGCTCCATTGCACCCACATTGGAGATTACAACCAACCTTTTTGTGCACCCTATCAAAGAAAATTGCCACAGACAGTGACTGTCTCTTAAGAAGGAGAAACGCATTCCGATCCTCCAACCATTTAGTTCTTATTTCAACTTGTTTGGAACCGGTAATTAGATATCCTTCAACACTGTGAATAATGTTTCTTTGAAAATGATTGGCAGAACATGTAGATACGTATAGCCTCCCGAGTTGCTGGTGAAGCATGAATTTGGTCCCATAGGCCACCCCCTTGTCTGATCCGCTCAAATGCTCCATTATTATTTGCAAAACCTGATCAATTTCAAGGTTCAGTGAACCACCAATTTCCTCAGTTCCTTCTTCTATACTCAAGGGACTTATCCCATTTGATTTATTAACTACGTCCGAACTAACTTCCACAGAACTGGGACTAGAGGTGGTCTCGTAAGGTTTACGAAATTGACTCAAAGTCGCAACAAATTGAATAAACTGAGTATCATAGGGGTTGGAATTCTAAAAAAGTGTAGATGATCAAAGTTGAAGTGGGTCTAGCACAATGCCCACTTTTAACACTCATTATGGAATTAAAAACCCCCATTTTCTGATTTTTCTTCTTAGAAAACTTCACTTCCTGATTTTTCAATTTTATAAAACCGTCCACCCCTTGATTTGTATCTAACCTTGAGGTCCTACCATATTTTTCCAACCAGCGGTTGCTCGACGCACCATGGGCATAAGGCGTCAATCGAGTCACCATACGTGATGTTGGTGCCAGTGGCAGTGGTGGTGGTAACGGTGGTGGCGGCGGTAGTGGTTGCTGTAGTTACGATGATTGCCTCCCAACCAATAACCCCTGTATGCGCTGTTAACGATACTGAGTCTGTCGTAAGGTTGACCGTCTGGATTTCTTTTGGTACAAGTTTAGGCCAGATTAAAATAATTTGTTTGGGCTTAGGCCCTAAGAGCATCTACAACCGGCCTCTAAATACCCTTTTTTGCCGGTTGGAGTGCTCCAATCGGCCGCTAAACCCAAAATATTTTTGTCGGTCAAGAAATTCACACGACAATTATGTCGGTCAAAACTCCAACCGGCATTTTTGATGGAACCCTATGGACCCACCACTATGCATTTGTTTATTGATATTTAATATGGATTTGATTAATAATTTTATAAATTAATATATACATATAATTAACAGATATATAATAAATTATAAATAAACTAATTATTTATTTTTTGTTTTTTTAATTTACATTATTTAAATTAATGTAATTTTTTAGTGTAATATTAATTAAAAATTTATTATTTTTAATTTAACAAGTCTTTATTTTAATAAGTCTTCATTTAAAATAAATTAATTACTGATTATTTGTTATTGTATTCCCAGATTCAATTATCAAGCAATCAAACCAATCTCAATCAAATTATGTGTGACAGTGATCAAGAACTAGAGAGAGATTAGAATGTAGAGAGAGAAAGTATCCAAGTCTGTATTTCTCCAAATCAAATGTTACAATGTGAGTTCTTAGAAGAATTACAAGTAACAAACATATTTATATCATATGCTAAAACACTCAAGTAGCTTGAATAGGATCCACTCAAACTCTCAAGTACTTGAACAAACTCTCAAGTACTTCAACACCTCTAATACTTATGTTGACTTCTCACTATTTGACTTTCAAAGACTTTCATTGACTTCTCAAATACAAGACTTTTTACAAGACTTTCTCAATTAAATCTTGTATACAATTTAATACACTAACATTCTCCCCCTTTGTATTCAAGATTTAAAAAAAAATTGACACTCGTCTTCAGCGCTTGATTTTTCAACTTTTGTCTCTGACAGTCTTGGACTTTGAGACTTTAACAATCTTTTGCACTTTGCCTCTTTGAAAAACAACATGTCTTGAATGAAACTTTGAAACTCTTTGAAACTTCGAGGAATCTTTGAAAACTTGTATGTATCTCCATCATTGTGATCTCTTGACTGTCTTCGGAAAAACAAACTTTCACGAATCTTCTTCAGAATCTTTTAAAACTTTCATCTGGCTTTGACTATCAGAATTATCTTCACCATTTTCATCAGAAAGACTTTTGAAGCATTTCTCTCTAAGTCTTTGTTTGAAATTGATCTTTGTAAATGTCTCCCCCTTTTTGATGATTGTGAGCTTCATGATCATCAAAACATCTTCAATTTCAACATTATCTTTGATCACCCCCTTTGTATTCAACTAACAATCTCCTCCTTTATGATAATTTGACAGTTTCCATCCTTTGATCTGAGTATCTGAATCATGAACTGTATATACCCGAATCTTTTCAAATTCAGATATAATGAACTTGGTAACCCTGATTCAACAAATGAAATAGTTAGAAGTGCCTGTCTGTAACACGGAGTTACAGTGTACAACGAATGTACAATTTAAGGAGCTGGTTTGATGATGACTCCCCAGGACTTCCATTCAATCATTGAAAAACACAAGATTTATCTATGAATGTTCTGACAGAAAAACAAATTTTCTGTGTGCTCGTGCTTGTGTATGAAAGAATTTAGCACAATGATTGTGTTTCATAAGGCTCAAATTGTGTAAACTGTTGAGACAGCAACAAATTGTACACGGACTCAATGTGCATGAAAGAGGTGCGAAAGTGGGGCAACGTTCCTTCTTTTTCAATATCTAAATCTTCTGAGTGAAGACTAGATAGCAGATATGCTGCATCCCCAAAGAAAATGAAACATTTCTTTGTTAAGAAAGAAACGAGTGGCTGGTGGGGTTAATGCAAGAGTTGGCATGGGCTCACTGCCTTTTTCAATGATGGTCACCAAAGAATGTGAACCAATCAGTAAATGTGACTGCCCGACTCAGAAAGTGGTTGGTGCAGAGTTTTGATATTCTTTTAACTCTGTTCTCACACCCTCTTTCTTTTTAACAATATGCTCACTTCTAATCAAACTCTCTTTTCCATTTTTCCGCTCAGCACAATGAGAAAAACTCAACTGGATGAGTTATCTCCCCCACTCTTTGATTTATGACCCCTCACCCCTCAATCACTCAAGGATAACTTCCGGGGTAGGAAACACTGGTTAACGTGAATCCATGGAAGTTCTGTTGAAGTTCTCACACGAATCCCATATAAGTCCTAAAAAGAATAGTTGCTCAACAGTTTAACTTGAACAGTTAAGCTCAAAATATGATAACATTGTCAAAATGTATGCTCATCAAATATATGAATTAAATTTGAGCATTTGAACAATGAAGATCTCTCAAAACAAGAAAACTGAATGATTGAAATGAAATCAAGAGAATTGTTTTGAGTATCTGACAATGTATCAATCAGATCAAATGAAATGGTTAGGGTATCAAAGAATTGGATATTTTGTTTATATGAACGAATATAAACAATTTTACAATGAAAGCACAATATTAGAAATGATGATTGATGCTCAACATTATTTGAAAAAAAACGAGGGTATTACCATCGAAAAGTTGGTTCTGTATGAGACATGGTAATAACAAAATCAAATGAAGTATTGAACCTGTGTGTGTGAATACTTTACAGTATATGGACAAGATAATACACAAGTATTAATCTTTGGAAACACACGATCAGTTTAAACATTAAAGCTCAAAATTGAAAAACATTTAAAATCACACTTCTAAATTCATGAAACCTTTTGAGAATCAGAAGTGGTTTGAACATTTAAGAAACCGTTTTTCATGCTTGAAAGTTGTTCTTCTTTCAAACAATCAGAGATCTAGATTAGAAGATATTTACCTTTAAGCTCCCCCTCAAATCATTATAGAATGATTTAAGTCTATTAAGCTCCCCCTGGATATTTGCAAAATATCTATGTCTAAACATTGAAGAACGAGTCCTGATCTGTCATGTGATCAGAAGCCACAATGACATTAAAGTCCGGGTTCTAAACTGAATTGTTTAGAATCCATTGTTCTTTGACTTTGAAGTCCGAGTCCTGAGTTGATTTACTCAGAAGTCAAACATCTTGCTCCCCCTAAACCTGTGGTACCTGCGAAACAGATTTAACAGGTTTTGGTACCCACTGGTATTTGGGTCCTGGTATGTTAGATTTAAGAATCCACTTCTCATTAGATGTATATCTTTTAAAACCAGAATTCTGAGAAGTTATTCTATAAGAACCGTACCAGTTATGAGCAGTTTCTCTCTGAACAAAGTCATTCTCTCCACAGTAAGAACAACAGATTTTCCTTTGAGCAATCCTGATCAAATGATTAGTAGAGTAATATATATCAGAATTAACAAAAGATTTACCTTTATATGCACTGTTCTTTTTGGCTTTAGAGGTGGATGCAGATGCTTTGTCCTTCTTCTCTTCATCTGAAGAACTCTTCACTCTCCAGACCATCTAATTTTTCTTTGAATTCTTTCCAAAAGATTTTACATAAAAATTTGCTAACCATCAACAGATTTTTCATAAAATAGATTTGATGGTCGAATCTGACTTGATTTGACAATGATTGGTTTGACACTTTTCTTTTTGAAAACATTTTTGTCATGAATAGAACTTGAAGCTGTTTTGAAAGAACAGACTGATTCTGTTGAGTTATCAACAGGTGATTGGCTAATCACATCAGCTGTTACTTTATCAGACAATTCAATGTTTGCAACTTCCAAGTCATTTATCTTTTTAGTCAAAATGTTTCTTTCATCTGAAAGTGTGTCAAATTTCTGTTTCAAATCAGACTTAACCTTCTGTTCTTTTTGGTAATCTGATGACAGAGCAGTTAATTTGGATGTGAGCTTAGATATTTCAGATACAAAATGTGAACGTTCTTGCTCAAAATTATTTTCCAAGTTCTTGGATTTTTCAGATATTTCCTTGAAAATCCCAGTATTTCTCTTTTCCGTGTTTTTGTTTTCAAGCTCATAAGACTGCTTCTTTTCTTTGAAAATCTGTCTTTCTTTTTCAAGCAAGTCTTGTAAAGTAGAAATCTGATTGGGAAGTTCAGTAATTTTATATTCAAGAACTTTTCTTTCCTTAGCAAATGTGTCTCTTTCAGTAATTAGAATCTTTTCAAAATCAGACACTTGCTTGGAAAGTTTCAAACATCTTAGCTCAAGATCCTTTTTCTCTTGGTTAGCTTTCTTAGAAAATTCAGATATCTGTTGAGTTGAAAATGTATCCAGTTTTGATTTTTCTTTATCTGCTTGGATGCTTTTTATTAATTCTGCATTTTGTGTCTCCAAAGAAGATATTTTATCTTCAAAAGCTGTAAACTTTTGTTGAAGCTCAACTGATTCAGCTTGGAGATCTGATGATTTTCGTTCAGTTGTCTTCAGTTGGCTTTTGAGATATACAATCTTTTTCTCTTTCAACTTAATCTCTTTCTCACATGACTGAATAGTCTTTTCTTTTAAATCAATCATTTTCTCTCTTTCTTTAATCTCTTCCTCTTTCTCTCTTATGTCTTTCTCTCTTATCTCGTTCTCTTTTGCACTGATGATACCTGCAGAATTAGATTTAACATGGTCAGTACATTTTGTACAAACAGGAGTTTTATCAGAATTTGACAATTTAGACTTCAACTCCTGTATCTGCTTAAGAAGCTCTGAATTTTGATCTTTCAGTTGATTTCGTTCAGCTTCTATTTTCGGTATCTCAGGCATGCACAAGACAGCCATATCTCTTGCGGACAATACAATATTTCCCTTATCATCAACAGTAGGCATCTTGACAGATTAGCTTGATAATGAAAGATCGTTCCCAAACAGTTCAGAACAGTTTAACTGAAAGTCAAACTTATATCAGCACAAACAAATCTCTGAAAAACTGTAACTCTGAAACTTTCAAAGCAATGGAACTCTCAGAATTATCAGATTAACTGGACTATAAGTTGCAAGTCTTGTGTTATGAACTGAAAAACATAGATCACTTGCAATTGAAACCCAAACTTGCAGATTTAATGCTTTAAACTAGAAAAACCACAAATTTTCCTCAACTGAAACCCAATCAATCAGAACTTGCAGATTAACAAATCAGAACTTGCAGGCTGTGTATTGAGAGTATTCAGTACTCACAGACTGTGTTTGATCTTTAAACTGGCAGATCACACATGAAACTCACAGATGCATTGAAATACACAGGATACACAGATTTACACGAGCTGCATTGAATCATTAAACACACAGACTGTATGTTGAATTCTCAGACTGTGAATTGAAGTTTTGAGACTTGCAGATCAATGAAGCATAAATTTGCAGACTGTCAAACAGGCTGTGCAAACCAAATTTCAATTTATACAGACCAAGCTGTGTTCAAACTAACACCTGCAAACCATTGATCTTTAAAACGTGTAGATCAATTACAAATTGATTAGAAGACTATGCTTGATGCAGTCTGTTCACAGATGTTTTGAACAGATTGCTCAATAACAGATTACACTGGAAACCTGCAAAAAAACTGTTAATATCAGTTCAATTGAGTCTGCAAAACTATTGAAACTTCAATTGAAACAAACCAAACTGTGTTAAAACACAGATCACTTTCAGATCTCAAGTTAAAGAAACCTGCAGACTGTAAAACCACAAATTACAGTCAAAACAACCATTAACTTTTCAAACTACATAGAGCTGAAACACAGATGCGTTACACAGGTTACATATGCTTGAAACACAGATGCTTGACACAGATTACATATGATTTACATATGTGTTGAAACACAAATTACAGTCTAATTCAGAAAGCATGAGTTAAAACATAATAGCACTCACAAACCAAACACTTACAAACCAAACTGTGTTGAAACACGGATCCAAACAATTAGAAATTGTGCAACACAGATTCTTTAAATTTGCAACACAGATCAAGTAAACAAGAAATTTGTAAAACTTGAAAATTCACAGACTGGTTCACAGACTGATTACAGGCTGTGTTTTGAGAATTTTTCAGAACACACAGGCTACTTTGAACCTGCAGATCACTTAATCAAATGAAACTTTTAGAACTCGCAGACCAATTACACTGTAAACCTGCAGACTATATGAACTGAACTTGCAAAGGATTTGATCTGTATTAATTCAAACTCGCAGAAGTTTGTTATCTTAAAACTCAAACTGTGGACTGTGCACTGTTTGAATTAAAAGTAACCAATTTACAGATTACTTGTACCAAATATGCAGACTGTGATCCCACCAAACTTTGTTCCTGGTAAACCAAGTGATTCGTCAAACTTGCATATGCAGACTGTGTGATCTAATCTCATCCTTTAAACTTGCAACCTGCACAGATAATGAGTTACCAATCCTGCAAATTCAATGAGTAAAAAAAATCAACCTGTATGAATCTGAGCTCGCAAGTTGAGTGATTTTGAAATTTAGTTCTGTGTTCTGGTTGGCTTAAATCGAATTGAACTTGAAACACCAGAATCCGTAGACTGAGTATGTTAAGACATAGTCTCATTGGATTCAAGATCATCCAATACGAAGATCGCAATCTGAAGTTAATGCTGAAAGTTACTCTCAACCAAAGTCTAAGGGTCAATTTGTAATAAGCGTCAAAGTTATAATATCTAGATATTATATTATTTAGATATTATGTTTTAGATATTATTTAGTTAATTATTATATTAGTTTAAATATAATATCTAGATATTAGATATCTAGATATTATGTGTTAGATGTGTTTGATAAGCTTAGAGTTCAACAACATCAGATAACAATCTCAATACACAACAAATCGATCATCAAGAACACAAAGAGAGAAAGAGCTTCAAAGTGTAAACCATTATCAACCCTTTGTAATCCGCGTTTATAATCTAAACAGGTTGGTAATCATATATTGTTTGTTGTTTGATTTATCTGGTAAACGATCACGGACTCACAATTGGTATCAGAGCCTGATCCAGATTCAAAATCAAATTTTCAAGACTCTGTGTTCTTCATTTTCTCAAACCACTGTGCTATCGATCAAAATCTTGATTCTGTGGTTATTTTCGAAATTAAATTGTTATAACCTGTTGAAATTGGTAAGGAGATCGTTGTGTCAAAATTTGTTGCTTTAATTCGAATTCTAGTTGGGTCAATTTGAGAGTTGCAGGACTGATTTATCGGAGAAGAGAAGATACCGGTCGAAGGTTTTATACCGGTCGACCGATATCAATATTTTGTACCGGTCGAAGGTTAATTATCGGTCCAATTTTTATCGGTCCACACAACAACATACCGGTCAGTCAAGAATTTATACCGGTCCTTTGTTAACAAAATACCGGTCGAAGAGCAAACACCTCCGGTCATTACTCTCACTCCCGGTCGAAATTCATTATATATAAGTCTAAGAGAAATTCCAATACCGGTCGATCCTCAATGTTCCTATCGGTCTAACTCAACTTTTTGTGATACCACTACTTCCACTACTAGTTGTTGAATTCCAAATACCAAAGAAACATTGAATTGTTGCATGTTATCGGTCCAATCACAACTCTCTACTCACATTTTCACATGCAAAGAAATCTCAAGTGTCCACTGTTTTTTTTTTCTCCTCACGTGGCAATCTCAAGGATACGTGGTAATCTCAAACTTTTTGTTTGTTGTTTCATTTTCCTTTCACGTGGCAAGATCATTTGATAAGTGGCGATCACGTGGTAATCACACCTCTCACCTTTGAATATCGGTCCATCTTTCAAATCCAGTACCAGTCGAGGTCATTGCATTCTATCGGTCTTACTATTCAAATACCGGTCAATTGTTGAACTTCATCACATTACCGGTCGAGTGTTCAAAAATTTCATCCGGTCGAAGAACTTTTACATTGTACCGGTCCATAAATTGAAAAGTTTTATCGGTCCATTTTAAAAACATTTTACCGGTCGAAAATTTTACCGGTCTTTACATCTTACCGGTCGAACCTCCATTTTGCGCCATAAACGTGTCACACAAAGTTCCATTTGCGCGACCCAAGTGAAACGAAAACCTCCATTTGCGAGACCCAAGTGAAACGAAAACCTCCTTTTGCGCCACTTAAGCCAAACGAAAATATGTGTTTTGCGCCACCCACTTCAAACGCAAACCTCAAGTTTGCGCGACCCACTAAAAACGCAAACCAGACTTAGTTTTTCTAAGGATCAAATCAGATAATTCAAGATGAGATATTTTTCTGAGGATGATGATAAGAAGATTGCAAAGCTCAAATTAGAGAACAAAAATCTTGCTTCCTCAGTTGACTACTACTCAAAGAGATCAAAGAGATACAATGATGAAAGGAATATACTGAGAGAAGAAGTAAGTACATTAAAGACAGTCAATCAAGAACTTCTGAAACAAAGTTCTGGGCTTTGTGAAGATAAGGTTAAGTTTTTGGAAGCTGAGAACTTTGAACTTAACAGAAATTTTTTTGAATTAGAAGCTCAAATACAGAAGCAAGAGTCTATAGAGATGAACGGGGAGAAGTTCATGAGCTTGGAGAGTGCAAACACTAATCTTCAACAGAAACTATCAGACTTAAATCAAGAGTTTGTCAAGGACAAATCTGAGTTTGAACAGGAAAGTTCAAAGTTTGCACTGAAGTTCTCAGTAATTTCCAAGAAAAGTGGTAAAGAGAAGAAGACTCTCGAGCTTAAGTGTTTAAAGCTTTCTCAACAAGTTTCTAACCTTGAGAAAGTAATCATTTTAGAAAGAGATCAGTTTGCCAAGGAGAGGAAGGCAAATGATCAGAAGGGTGCTCCGAAGGGATTTGAAGATGAGTGAATCATCCTTGAAGCTGCAATTAGGAAGCTTAATGCAAAGTTATCTGAACTTTCTAAGAATGCACAGAAAGAGAAGAAGAAGAAGCATGAGCTTGAGAAGAAGATTGACCTTCTCGTCAAAGAAAGAAACGGTTATTCTTCAAAGGTCAACGAGCTTGAAAAGATTATTTCAACGGTGGTGGTGACTGAGCACAAGTCTCCAGAGTCGATTGTCCACTCACCTAGATATGATTCAGCTGATTCCGAATGCTCATTCAAATCAGCTGCAAGTTCAACATTCAGACCTGTTTCTTCAAAGAGGTCAGTTAAATCTTCTAATCAAATTCGTAATTCTAATCTTTTCTATGATAGAAATATAGATTGTTCAGGTACACATAGAAGTAGGAACAACTACAAAGAAGTTGAACTGGTCTGGAACAGGAAACCAGTGAAAGAAGAGCTAAAAAGTAAAAACTCATGTGTACATACGCCTAATGCCAAGAAGAACAGTGCGCATAAAAGTAAACCTGCTCATGTTTACACGAGAGATCAAATGATCAGGTTATCAGGTAAGGAAAATTCTTGTTCTTACTGTCGTACACATGATCCTGTTCACAGAACCAAAGATCATTACTGGTATGGTTCTTATTCCATAACCCCCATACGAAATGCAACTAACACATATGGACCCAAATAGCAGTGGGTACCAAAGAAAACTAAACCTGTGTTGCAGGCACCTACTGTCAAGGGGGAGTAGGAGAAGAATGGTTCTTGAGTAAATCAGCTCAAGACCCGGACATCAATGTCAACAAAGGCTTTTGAACACAGCAGTTCAAGACCCGTACTTCAACGAAGAATGACTTCTAAACACAACAGTTTAGAACTCCCACTTCAATGATCAAAAGACCTTACTCCAATGCTGATATGAGAGATTGTACTCCGATACTCCAACGAGAAATTCAACCTTTAAGGGGGAGTACATATTTATTTCTGAAATTTTAAATGCATATCTTTTCAATGATAATTTTTTTCAAATGCATAATTTCAGGGGGAGTAAGAGAAGTTCTTTGTTTTACTGCTTTTTGTCTTTTCAATATTAGTGAATAAAGTTTCTTTGACTTGACTTAAGACTTTTGCAGAATTTTTGAGAAGAGCTTACACGATCATATGTTTATGACTTTAAGCTAAGCTTCATGAGATGTAAGATCGCACTTAAAGGTATATTCCTTTATCTTAATCTCATATGTGATTGAAAGAAGGACAACTTTCAATCATTGAAAACATATTCTTAAACGTTCAAACCACTTCCTGATTTTTTCATAAGATTTTATATTTCGGGAGTGTACTTTAAATGTTCTACATGAGCTTACATGATTATAAATCATTTTGAGAAACTTATTCTTTATAGGATATACGGAGTGTGCTAGGACTTAACACAACTTCTATGGAATCACGTTAACCAGTGATTTCTACCCATGAAGTTAATCCATAGTGATTGGGTGTGAGGAGTCAAAAGAAATGAGTGTGGAAGAGTGATGAGGTATCATGAAAAAGAGAGTTCGGTTAGCAGTGGGCTAAATGTTTAAAAGAAAGAGGGTGTGAGAACAGAGTTAAAAGAATATCACAACTCTGCACCAACTTTTTCTGAGCAGGGCAGCCACAATTCTAATGTTTCACAATTCTTTTGTGATCATTATTGAAACAGGCAACTAGCCCATGCCAACTCTTGAAATTACCCCACCAGCTACTCATTTACTTCTTAACAGGAAAGTGTTTCACTTTTTCAAAGGGGAAGCAACACATATGCTATCTGATTTTCATTTGGAAAATCTGGATATTGAAAAGAAGGAAGTCTGCCCCACCTTCGCACTTCACTCATGCACATTGAGTCTGTGTTTAACTTACTGTTGTCTCAGTGGTTTACACAAACTTTGAGCCTATAAGCAATCATCAAGTGCTTAATTCTTTCTATCACAAGCACGAACACACAAGGAATTTGTTTCTTTGTCATAACGTTTATAGAAATAACCTTTGTGGTGTTTCGATGATTAAATGGAAGCCCTGGGGGAGTCAACATCTAACAGATCCTTTCCATTGTGTGTTCGTTACACACAGTGACTTAGTGTTACTGACAGGCGTTTCTAACTGATTTGTTTATTGCTACAGGTGTTACATGACTATTTTGTCTAGATTTGCAAAGATCTGGATAAATATCTATTGCATTGACGAATCAGAGGCACCTTATGAACAACATTTCTTGTCATCAAGTTTTGATGAAATCGTTACACTTCTCATCAAAAAGGAGGAGAAGATCTACCCATGAAATGGAGAAGAGCTAACCAAGAAATCACATGTTTCAAGAATCACGTCCAAGATTGAATTCTTCAAAGAGCAAGTACTCTGAAGGTATGGTGATTCGACAGAAATTTTCTTTTGAAGATACTTTGCTGAAGAATTTCGGGCTGAAAATAGAGATAATTTCTTCCCATGAACTGAAAGAAAGATAATCTACATCTTTTGGGGAGTTTACTATTTCTTGAAGACTAAGAGAGAGATTGCATCTTCTGTGCTGAAAGAGAAGATCGTATTCCTAAATCATTTTCGTAATGATCTTGATCCAAAGGGGGAGATTGTTAAGACACAGTCTCATTGGATTCAAGATCATCCAATACGAAGATCGCAATCTGAAGTTAATGCTGAAAGTTACTCTCAACCAAAGTCTAAGGGTCAATTTGTAATAAGCGTCAAAGTTATAATATCTAGATATTATATTATTTAGATATTATTTAGTTAATTATTATATTAGTTTAAATATAATATCTAGATATTAGATATCTAGATATTATGTGTTAGATGTGTTTGATAAGCTTAGAGTTCAACAACATCAGATAACAATCTCAATACACAACAAATCGATCATCAAGAACACAAAGAGAGAAAGAGCTTCAAAGTGTAAACCATTATCAACCCTTTGTAATCTGCGTTTATAATCTAAACAGGTTGGTAATCGTATATTGTTTGTTGTTTGATTTATCTGGTAAACGATCACGGACTCACAGAGTAGATCAAATGAACTTGCAATCTGCTAGAACTCTCAGATCAAACAAATTAGATTGAAACTCGCATATGACATAAACTGAAACTCGCAGATTATAGCAACTTTCAGATCCTACAAATCAATTGGAAATGTGAAATCAAAGATCACATGAATTTTTACAGATTACACGATGAAGTTAGAACCAATCATATATGAATTATGGATGAATGGTGCGACCGGTGTGTACTTTGTGCCCGGATGTGTACTCTGCGACCGGTGTCCAAGTTTTCAAAAATCCACAGATTAGTTGGAAGAATTGTAGCTTTGCAGATCAATTGGATTGGAAATCACAGAACCTGCAAATCAATTGAATTGGAAACACACAAGTCAAATAACTAAAACGTGCAGATTGAATAGAACTAAAATCGCAAGTCGATGAGATAAAATTTCAAACTCGCAAGTCATTTGAATTAAACACGCAAGTGGAATTAGTGTGTTCTGTGAAACTCGCAAATCAAAATTGAAACTTAGAAACGCGCAAGTCAAATGGTTGAAAAGCGCAAACTGAATTAATTTCAGAAACGCGCAAGCCGAATGAATAAAACGCGCAGACTGAAATTGATTTCTGAAACGTGCAAGCCAAGTCGATTTGAACAATTGAACTCGCAGATAAGGTCTTGCGGGTTTCCAGAGCGCGCAGATGCCTGTCTGCGTGTTTTCTTAAACTCCCAGATCGAAGAATTAAACGCGCAAGTCGAAGAAATTAAACACGCAAACTGAAATTGGGTTTCAGAAACACGCAAGTCGAAGGAATTAAAACTCGCAAGCTGAAATTGAACTTCAAACGCGCAAGATGCTTATCAATTGAATCAATGCTTTGTGTGTTCTTCATGAACACTTGCGTGTTCTTGATGAATTCCACAAAATCGAATATCAAACTCAGTAGATTATGTGCGTTCTGGATTGAATCTATGAATTGAATTGAATAATCTGTAACCTGCACTTAAATTCACAGATAGAGTTAAGAATTTCAATTCAACGTGAACCCATCAGATCAATTAAACTGAAAATTACGATCACTTTCAATTTGAACTCGCAGATAGAATGATCTCACAGATTCAGTCGAAGTTAGTGTAAATCTGCAAATTGAATCTCAAAATCACATCAATACAATCAAAGAACAAATCCAAACACAATCTTATCAATCCAAACATTCTAAAACAATAAATTCAGTGCAATTTTCAACATTACAGTGCTCGTCATTTTTGTTGCTCAAGATCCAAGAATTCGAAAATTTGATTTTATCATGTGGTTAATCTATGAATTTGTGTAAATGAAATGTGTTTCTAAACAAATATCGATCACAAATTGATCAATTCTGTAATCAAACAACAATCAATCACAAGAAATCAGATTTAACAATGATCAATCTGTGTTCTTGAGAATTTTCAAGAAAATTGACTTTTTGATCCAAAAGTCCAGAAAATTAATCCAATTTTCTTGTGCCAATCTTTTCTGAAAATGTTTGGTATGCTCTGATACCAATTGTTATTGTATTCCCAGATTCAATTATCAAGCAATCAAACCAATCTCAATCAGATTATGTGTGATAGTGATCAAGAACTAGAGAGAGATTAGAATGTAGAGAGAGAAAGTATCCAAGTCTGTATTTCTCCAAATCAAATGTTACAATGTGAGCTCTTACAAGAATTACAAGTAACAAACATATTTATATCACATGCTAAAACACTCAAGTAGCTTGAATAGGATCCACTCAAACTCTCAAGTACTTGAATAAACTCTCAAGTACTTCAACACCTTTAATACTTATGTTGACTTCTCACTATTTGACTTTCAAAGACTTTCATTGACTTCTCAAATACAAGGCTTTTTACAAGACTTTCTCAATTAAGTCTTGTATACAATTTAATACACTAACAATCTTCGTGCTCCCCTGATGGATGGAGTATCTCGATTTGTGGGCGTCGACTAGGAGTAAGTCCCGACACCCTCCTATCTTGGGTACCCACACTCATCCTTGGAATAACTTGAGTCCTCGACTGTCTTCCACCAACAGAAGGTGATGCTTTACCATGGTTTAATCTTTGAGGTTTGCCTCTAACAAGGCCTCGGTTTGTGATAACTTGATTTTCTCTAGTAGGCTTGAGACCACATCGATCCGTGAGATCGAAGCTCTCACACATCCATTGTATTCCTTCCAGATCAAAGCGTCTGCCACGAAATTTTCCTTGCCTGGATGTTAAAGTAGTTCGCAATCGTAGTCTTTCAGGAGCTCTAGCCACCTCCGTTGCTGCATATTTAACTCCTTCTAATCAAACACATACTTGAGGCTTTTGTGATCGGTGTAAAGCGTAAACTTGGTTCCGTATAAGTAATGTCACCATAGCTTCAAGGCGAACATTACCACCGCTAACTCAAGATCGTGAGTCGGATAGTTCTTCTCATGTTCCTTGAGTTGCCGCAAAGCATAAGCGATAACTTTCCCTCGCTGCATCAAAACACACCCTAGACCCATTTTGGAGGCATCAATGTAAACTACAAAATCTTCTGTTCCCTCAGGTAAGGAAAGAATCAGTGCCTCACACAACTTCTTTTGCAACGCTCTGAAGGCTTGCTCTTGAGTTTCTGTCCACAAGAATCTCACATTCTTCCTTGTCAAGGCAGTCAAGGGTGAAACCACTTTGGAGAAGTCTTTAATAAATCTTCGGTAGTAACCGGCCAAACCCAAGAAACTTCGGATTTCGGTTGGGCTCTTTGGCGGCTCCCAGTTCATCATAGCCTCGATTTTAGAGGGATCCACCTTCACTCCGTCTTTCGTCACTACATGACCAAGGAATTGCACTTCCGGTAACCAAAATTCACACTTCGAGAATTTGGCGTAGAGTTTCTCTCTTCTTAGAACCTCCAGTATCTCCTGCAAGTGATACTCATGCTCCTCATCGATCAATAAAATGACGAATTTATCCAAGTAGGGGTGACAAACTCGATTCATCAAGTCCATGAATATTGAAGACGCATTAGTTAAACCGAATGGCATCACGAGAAACTTGTAATGCCCATACCGAGTTCTAAATGCCGTTTTCTCCACGTCTTCTTCTCGCACTCGCACTTGATGGTAGTCCGACCTTAGATCTATCTTCAAGAAGCATCCCACTCCTTGCAATTGATTGAAGAGGTCATCTATTCGCGGAGGAGGATACTTATTTTTCATCGACACCTTATTCAGCTCGCGGTAGTCGATGCACATTCGCATCGTGCTGTCCTTCTTCTTGACAAATAAAACTGGAGCTCCCCAAAGCGAGGAACTCGGTCACATAAAGCCTTTTTCTACGAGTTCCAGTAATTGCTTCATCATTTCTTGAATCTCCGTCGGCGCGAGACGATAGGGTGCTCAAGCAATCGGCGCCGTGCCCGGAATTAAATCTATGCGAAATTCCACTTGACGGTCGGGTGGTAATCCCGACAAGTGTTCGGGAAATACATCAGGAAAATCCTTAACGATCCTCACATCTTCTATCTTTCTCTTCTCGGCCATGGCCTCCAATACGTACGCTAAGAATGATGGACACTCCTTTGATAAACACTTTCGTGCTTTGAGAGAAGAGATGACCACCACCTCCCCTTTCCGCTTCTCTCCATAGATAATAAAAAAGTCTCCATTCCCGATCGGAACGCGGATGAGTTTCTTTGAACAAAGGATTTCGGCTTGATTTGACGTTAACCAATCCATTCTTATCACTACATCGAATCCCCCGATGGGCATAGGAAATAGGTCCACTGAAAAGTGTTTGCCATCGACTTCCAATCGACAGTCCTTCACAATTTCATGCAATATAACTTGGTCTCCATTCGCTAATTCCACGACTAAAGTGTCACTAAGAGTGGTGGAATGTACATTCAAGGATTTACGAAAAGACGTTGCTAGAAAAGAACGATTCGCTCCCGAGTCGAAAAGTATTCTAGCGGGTAAAGAGTTGAGTAGAAACGTACCCGACACCACATCCGGGGTCTCCTTTGCTTCCTCCTTCGTCATCTGGAATGCTCTCGCTTGAGGTCTAGGGGTGACCTCCTTCTTGACTGATGCTCCGGAATTAGATCCCTTCGCATTTCCTTTCAACAGGGCAATTGAGACGCACATGGCCCACTTCCTTACACTCATAACATATCGTTGCTCGAATGAGGAACACTTGTCTAGTGTGAATCACCTTGCCACACTTGAAGCACATAAGCGGAGTAGGAGGGCAAGCTCCAAAATGTTTGCTTTTACATTTCGAGCACCAACTCGGTTCCCGACGTGGTTCCTCTCTAGAGTTTTCTACAAACGGTCGTGGGCGTTGAGGAGGTCCCGAACGGTTTTCCCATTTCCTCTTCTCTCCCGCTCGAGCTCTATCTTTCCGATCCTGGATGATGTCGTCTTCCACCAATTGCGCTTCTTCGATAGCATCTTGAAGGGTAGTTACTTTAGCATTTCTCATGGCGGTTCTCATTTCTGCCGACAATCCTTTTGATATGCCTTGATCTGAGTCTTCTCATCCGGAGCCAGATGCCCCATAAAGTTAAGTTTCTCCACAAACAGCTTGGAGTACTCTTCCACCGTTCGATCCCATTTTGTCAAATTCCTGAACTCATCTTCAATCTTGTCTAACGCTCTCTCATTGCAGTACTTATCCATGACTTTCTTCTTGAAATATCCCCACGAGAGTCGAGCCATGATTGTCGGATCAACAGTGGATAGAACCACGTTCCACCAAGCAAGAGCGTCACCTCTGAACATTTGAAAGGCAAAACGGACCTTCTGTGACTCTCCGCATTCACAGGATTTGAAGGTCATTTCTAAATCTCGAAGCCAGTTCATGCAGGCTACCGGGTTCGCAGCACCCGAGAACTCCTTGGGATTACAACCAAGGAATGCTTTGAATGAACACGTCTTTTCTTTTGGCCTTGAATCGTTTTCCACCAATTCGATAATCTGAATCCTATTCCCGGTTCCCCCGTATCCCGCAACAACTACGTTCTCCTCCACCACTTCATTCCTACGGTGACTGACATCCCTATCCTCCAAAAACTTTAGAAAGAACTTCTTTTGCTTAGCCATAGCCTCACTCATGGCCCGCATGACGTTATCCATAATCTTTGTTTTGGGAGTGACTTCGGTTATCACTGGGTTTGGGGTTGTCAAATTTCCCCTTGGGATGAGTTTCGGTCCCCCACCCAACAGATTTGCTTGGGGCTGAATTTCCCTTGTCGCTGCATTTTCTGGTTGATCGGTTGTCGATGTGGAGGCGTCATTGCCCTCCGGTGGAGTCCTCGCTCTGTTCCGAGTGTTAACCATTTCTATTTGTTAACCACACACATAGGAATAAAGTGAGAGACAGACATTTGAATTTTCGGTTGGGAACATACTAATACGAGCATTGATCATCGTAATCATAGTAAGTTGAGCATGCTTAGGTAATGATACATTCATAATAGCAGTAGCTAATTGAAATTATGAATATACTACACATAAGAATTCTCAATACCATTTTCACAACTTTCAATCGTGTAAAACCTGACGACTCTACCAAACCCCTTTAATCAAAGCTACCCCATCTCACAGTTCATACTTAACAGTCTCCGCTTAAGTCTAGGCATCTTACAGTCATACCTAGTTTGCTTAAACTAAAGCTCTGATACCAACTTATAACACCCTAAAAAAAGGGCCAACAAAACACACAAAAAATTGCAGTATGACGCCTAAAATACCAAGATTTCCATTCCTGTAAAAAAATATAAACAACTAAAACCCAAGGTTCGGGGTAGTTTGTAACGATTATAGTAGCGACGGAATATGACATAAATTACAACAACCTATTTAATCTAGATTAAATAACATGACTAGATTAAGGTGGGTGTTGCAATGTCTTCAAAACGTTCTTCACAATGGTAACCCAAAAAGCCCAGTTCTCCAAAAGAGTCCTAAGCGCAAGACCGCTATTCAAGGTGCCCTTTGCACCCCACTAGGATGACCTGAAACGAACACGACATCAAGTGTTAGGCTAGGAGCCTAGTGAGATTTCACAAGAATTATATATATAAATAAATTAGAAACTTCAATGTGTAAAGCTCCCAAGTTACCGCAACTGTGAAGGTATTCCAAGTATAGTTCATCATGGGTTTAATAATATAACATATCCACAAAACATCATGAAACATAACAATTTCTTTACACAGAACAACCCGTGCCCTCTCAAATGACTGATTAATCCGTCAGTCCCTTACTTTAGTTCACACCGTATCCGGCGTCACCTCAAGCATCTTAAACTACCTTTAGTGCCTACTCCGTCGAGCTACACCTCAAGGTTCGACGAGCCTTAGTGCCTATCCATTCGATTATAGGGTTTCAACTCAAGGAATCGGTCCTTTAGTGTCTACCCTCAAATCGTCAATCAAGGTTCCGAACTCAACCAACACCCACCCAAACACTCGTGCACAAGAGTTGGGTTCCCATACATTAATTATCACATATAGTGTAGATTCACAAATAACTTATAAATATCACCATATACTTATTAGCAAGCTTTCATAAAACCTTAAACATCTCCAATATTCACATTACACAAGAAAATAGAGGAATAATCATTCTTATCAGCAGTTAGGTCAAGTTCACAAATCAACAAGTTAGGAGTAGTTCACACATGTAACAATAAAGCATTAACATGTGAAAGTTAGTAGAAAACTCACCTATAGGGTTTGTAAAGTAAAAACCCTAAAAATAGAGAAACCCTAGAAAGTACACTCTTGCTAGAAGTTTTAATGGTCAAATACTGATCACTTGAATGAAGAAGGATGGTGGTTAGATCTTCTTAAATGCAAACTTCAGAGGTTTTGGTTATGATTAAATGATGAGAGAGAGAGAAAGATGAAAATCACCCAAGTAGAGAGAGAGAGATGGATCTGAGTTTTGTAACCAATCTGAGAACAACAGCCCTAGAAATCGCATTTAAGGTCTGCAGTCTCTCCCTCCGTTCGTGACATTGCCACGCGACTATGTCGTGGCATTGTCGCCACCACACATCCACCTTCTGCCCGATTCCAGTAGTGGTCGATTATAGTGTGACATTGCCCTTCTGCGACTATGACCATGGCAATCTCGTCGGTCATAGTCGTCGGATAGGTGCCTTGCTTCGAAAACTCTCCGAAATAAGCTCTAAGTCCCCTAAATCGAGCCATATTCATGCCTTGAGGGTCCGAGGGTTATACGAGGTGGTAATTCAAATAGGGGTCCAACACATGTTTTGAAATTAGAATAAAATATAAGAGAACAAAGTCTACAAGAACGAAATTTCTCACAATGATAAATTTTTGGGGTGTTACATGTTCTCACCAACCTTCTTCCCAAACTCTCCCAAGCAAAACGCTACCATTAATTTCGGCCATTGTAACACTTAATTTTTCCTCTTCCAATTATTGCACGTTTGGTCTTCAACCATTGGAGTTTGGAAGTTAGAACTAAAAACCCTTCATCATCAATTTTCAAGGGTTTTCACCCAACGTTTTTTTTTTTTTTTATCATTTTGAAGATTGGAAGATTGTGGCTCATTTTGGTGACCTAGAAGTGTTTTGGGTGGTGGATACAAGTTATGGTTAAGGTAATCTTCTATTTTCTTCATCTTTGGAAATTAAGGTTTTGATATAAGTTGAGATCTTCATGTATAATGTTTAGGGAACGATTCTATATGGTTGAAAATGGACATTTTTGTTTGGAACTTGTAGATCTAGATTTTTGGAAGTTTTTCTTGTGGATTCAAGTTTATCCAAGGAAGCTCAAGTTGGGGTAAAATCTAGATTTAGCCTAAATCTAGCAAGGTGAGTTCAAGTTGATTTATGAAAACGGTGTACATGCCAAAATGTCTATTTTAAAGTGTTTATATGTTTTACATGAAATTATTAACTGTTAAGTTATTTGATGAATTTTGATTATTTGAAGTGCCTAGCTTTATAAACTTGTAAAACACCCACATTTAGGATTTTGGGCATTTTGATAAATAAATGATATATTTTGTATCTTAATGATTTATTTCATGGAAGTAGATTCTTAAGTGTAAATGTATTTTATTCTATGTTTTGGAGAAATGCTTGATTTTGTGTTATGGAACGTTTTTGAAAGGATAAATGTTATAAACTCACTTGGAAAATGTTTTGTCCCAATCTAAACTATGTTGGAGTTATCTCTATATTTTGGAGCACGGGTTTGCATAAATACGGGTTGTTTACGTTTGGTTTCATTTTATGATTTTAACAGTTGGTCTTTTGATTTGTTGAGTCTATGGCTCGTTTGGACTTTCTTGGGTTTTGGGGACAATTGTCCGATTTTAATAGCTCAATGTAGAGCATTTGGCTATGATTTTCAGTTACTGCATCTTATTTTAGAATTACATGTTTTGAATGTGTTTGTACATTCGTTTGGAGTTATGTAATTTTTTTAATTAATTCAATAGATCCATAGGTACGATGTTCTTAATGTCCCGTTAGGACAAGTTCACCACTTTGGCATGGAATAGGCATCGGGTCACCATAGTAAGTAAGGTATGGACCTATATTGTGTGTCCCTGAAATCAAGATTCTAAATTGTAATTAATCAAACAAACAAGAAAGATTTAACTACCTATTTGATTTCAATTTTCAAATCCAATATTACAAACTGTTTTCTCTCTTTCTCTCTCTAAACTCCTCTTTCTCTCTCTACAATTCTTTCAAGATACGTATACAATCCTTCTAACCATTTATCTATTAAACAACAAAGAAAAGTATTTATACCTACAACTAAAAACAAGGAAAAACAAACACAATACAATTGACTTTGACTTTATTGCAAAATGACTTTAACTTTTAATGAGAGTTGACTTTCCCAGCTTTGAATTCTTGTACTTTGACCTTCAGTATTCTTGATCTTGTATCCAACAGATTTATGCTCTAACAATCTCCCCCTTTGGATTCAAGATCAACTTCGAAAGCATTTGCATTTCAGTCTTCTCTTTAAGCTCTGTCAGTACAATCTCCCCTTTTTCTTTATAACATCTTTATCTTCAAAAGTTGTTTGTATTCTCCCAAAATCTATCTTCAAAAGATATAACAATCTTCAATAATCTCTTCAGAATGATCACAAGACTCTTTCAGACTTCGGAAAGAAATTATCTTCAGATTTAGCACGGAATGCTTCAGCAAACAATCTTCAAAGAAAATTTCTGAAAAACAGCACATCTTCAAACAACTTTGACTCTTCTTGAATAATCTTTCAACCTTTCAATCTTTGAACTTTAACTTCTTCAAAACTTTAACTTTGAAATATCTGAATTGGACATTTCTTTAAATCATCTCCCCCTTTTTGATGAATAGAGCATCTGGTTCATCAAAACTTTCTCATCAAGAAATGTCATTATTTGTTCCGACCACTGATCTTTCACGAGCCTCTGATTCTTTGCCGATTTCGAACAATGTATTTATCTAGATCTTTGCAAATCCAGACAAAAATAGGAATGTAACACCTGAATCAACAAATTAATCAGTTAACATGCCTGTCAGTAACACGAAGTCAATGTGTGTAACGAATACACATTGTAAAGGAGCTTTTGTTATGTTCACTCCCCCAGGGCTTCCATCCAATCATCGAAACACCACAAAGACAATTTCTATAACCGTTATGACAAAGAAACAAATTCTTTGTGTGTTCGTGCATGTGATAGAAAGAATTAAGCATGAATGATTGCTTATAAAGGCTCCACAATGTGTAAACCACTGAGACAACAGTAGATAAACACAGACTCAATGTGCATAATTGAAGTGAGAAGGTGGGGCAGACTTCCTTCTTTTTCAATATCCAGATTTTCCAAATGAAAACCAGATAGATTATATGCTGTGTCCCCTTAAAATATCAAACACTTTCTTTTTAAGAAGAAAATGAGTGGCTGGTGGGGTTTTTTTTATCAAGAGTTGGCATGGGCTATTTGCTTGTTTCAATAACGTTCACGAAGAAATGTGAAACATTAGTAATGTGGCTGCCCGGCTCAGAAAGTAGTTGGTGCAGAGTTTGATATTCTTTTACTCTGATCTCACACCCTCTTTCTTTTAATCATTAATCTCACATCTAACCAAACTCTCTTTTCTATTTTACCTCAACGCACAACCCACACTCATTTCTTTTCGACTCCTCACACTCAATCACTATGGAGTAACTTATTGGGTAGGAAACACTGGTAATCGTGAATCCATAGAAGTTCATTTGAAGTCCTAGCACAAAGAACCCATATTCCTATGAAACAAATGTTGCTCATAATGGTTTAACTTGAACAGTTAAAGCTCAAATACAAATGTCAGATGTTGATATGCCCAGAATGTAATCATGAAGATATGAGCATTTGTAAACATTGAAGTATTTTCAAACAAGTAAATTGAATGAATGAATATGAATGCAAGAGACTTGTTTGAAAATCCATCATTTTATGAAAAATGATCAGATAAGAAACGATATAACAATTAAGGCTTATGGTTAAGAATAATGGATATTGTCCATATGAATCAAAATACAGACATTCTTGAAAGACGCTTCGAAATGAAATGACGCTAAAAATTCTTTGAAGTACAAGCGGGGTGTCTTACCATCGAAAAATATGTTTCAAACTTGAGACATGGTAAGAACAATTTGAACAATAAGTCAAACCGGTGTGTGTGAATACTTGAAAGTATATAGAAAAGACAATACATAAGTATTTATCTTTGGAAACACACGGTTTGTTAACATTTCAGCACAAATAAAAATGAAAACATTTAAAATCACACTTCCAATTCATGAAATCAGTTTAAGAATCGGGAAATAGTTTGAACATTTAAGAACATGTTTTCTATGATTGAAAGTTGTCCTTCTTTAAACCATATATGAGATTAAGATAAGAAATTTAACCTTTGTCGTACAGTCTTAAATCTCATGAAGTCAGCTGAAGTCATAAAGATGTGATCTTGATAGCTTCTCTCATTCTGCACAAGTCTCAAAGTCATGTCAAAGCAAATTTTATTCACAAATTTATTGAAAATTAAAAACATAAAGAAATAAAACATTAAGTGTACGAGTTCTGATAAGAAGTAATCAGAAATCATATCCTTACTCCTTTTGTTGTACGCATAAACTCCCCCTAAAAATATGCATCACAAAAATTTATCAGTTAAGAAATGCATAAAATTCTAGAAACTCCCCCTCAAAATAATGTTGATCATCTTATAAGCTTGTCTCACTCCCCCTGAGATCATGAACAACATGTTAAAGTGCAGATATCCTGTCAGAAATAATTATAAAGAAATGATGAAAAATTACAATAAAAGAAACTTTAATAGGTAATTACTGATTAGATCTTGAGATTTAGCATACCAAGTTTAGATACAAGAAAATTGAATCTCTTTTCATCTAAAGGTTTGGTAAACAAATCTGCAAGTTGATAATCAGTTTTTACAAAGTAAAGTTCTATTATACCTTTTTCTACATTATCTTTTATAAAATGATACCTAACATCAATGTGCTTTGTTTTAGTGTGCTGCACAGGATTAGCTGATATTGCGATAGCGCTCTTCAAGTCACAATAGATCGGTATTTTATCAAACTTGAATCCATAGTCTCGAAGCTGTGTTCGCATCCACAAGACCTGAGAGCAGCAACTGGCAACAACTACATACTCTGCTTCAGCAGTCGATGTGGAAACACATAATTGTTTCTTTGACGCCCAGCTAACGAGCTTGTCTCCAAGAAATTGAATATGACCGGAAGTGCTCTTCCTGTCCAGCATGCACCCAGCATGATCTGCGTCTGAATAAGCAGTTAGTTCAAACCATGTATCTTTAGGATACCACAAATCAAGATCTGTCGTCCCGTTCAGATATCTAAATATCCGTTTGACAGCTACCAAATGGGATTCTTTAGGATCAGCCTGATATCTAGCACATAAGCATGTTGAAAACATTATATCTGGCCTACTTGAAGTAAGATACATTAAAGAACCTATCATACCTCTATAAGTCCTAACATCAACAGCTTTTCCCGAAGGATCAGTGTTAATTTTAGTACCTCGTGCCATTGGGGTTCCAATTGATTTGCAATTTTCCATTTTGAATTTCCGAAGAATATCAAAAATGTACTTAGATTGATTAATGAAAATCCCCGTTGAAAACTGTTTGACTTGTAATCCGAGAAAGAAATTCATCTCTCCTATCATACTCATCTGAAAACGTGACACCATGAGATTTGAAAAGTTCTTACAGTATTTAGGATTTGTAGAACCAAATATAATATCATCTACATATATCTGAATAAGAATGATATCAGCTTTCTCCTTTTTAATAAACAAAGTGGTATCAACTTTACCTTTTGAAAAACCTGACTTGACCAAGAGTTGAGAAAGAACATCATACCAGGCGCGAGGAGATTGTTTCAGACCATAAAGAGTTTTATCCAAGATGTAGACGGGATTTGGCTTATCTGGATTTACAAATCCTTCTGGCTGAGAGACGTAGACTTCCTCCTTAAGTATGTCATTCAGAAAAGCAGTCTTCACGTCCATTTGATATACAGTGAAGTTCTTGTGATCTACGTAGGCTAGAAACATACGGATTGCCTCTATACGCGCTACTGGAGCATAAGTCTCGTCGTAATCTATGCCTTCCTCTTGCCGGTAACCTTTGGCAACAAGTCTTGCTTTATTTCTTATGACAATACCATCTTCATCCTTCTTGTTTTTGAAAACCCATTTAGTGCCTATCACGGTCTTTCCTTCTGGTTTTGGCACTAATCTCCAAACTTTCAGGGCTTCGAACTAGTTTAACTCTTCTTGCATAGCAGACACCCAAGCCGAATCAGCAAGAGCTTCTGATACTCGAGCGGGCTCTATCTTGCTGAGGAATGAGTCATGCAGACATTGATTTGAAGTTGCTGACCTAGTTTGCATCGGCTTGTTGAGATCTCCAATTACTTGGTGTAAAGGGTGCTCTTTGGTCCTACGATGTTCATGAGGGAGTGGATTAGATGAAGATTGATCATGATTATCATCCAAAAATCCACTATCAGCTTCTTCATTTTGTACAATAGGAGGGAGTTGTTTAGTTGAAGGAAGTGGTGCAGAAGTTTCAGTAGGAACAACTTGTTCAGTCCGTTGATCTGTCCTTATAGTACACCCTACTGATTCAGCAACTTCTGGTTCTTCATTAACAGGTTCAGCTTCAACTGAAAGAGTAGGCATTTGAACTGGAATATCTTTCTGAATCGGAGAATTTGATTCAATGGAAACATCTGAAGTGGTTGGATTATCAGCCGTCGAATCTTCCATCCTGTCAACCACAACAGGTTTATGCACATTAGACCCAAGATATTCATCATAAAACAGTTCAAATAAAAGATCTAAATCAGATAAATGATTAGTAGACGTTGAAGCTTCATCTGATTTGTTCTTTTCAGGTACAGGTTCTAAACGGAATTGCCTAGAAGCTAATACGCCAGTTATCACGGGTTCTGAACTGAGTTGTTCAGAAGCCATTTCCTCATCGAATGTAACGTTTACGCTCTCGACAACAGTCTTCGACTTCTTTAAGTATACTCGATATGCAGCAGATGTAGAAGAATATCCAATAAAGATGTCCTCGTCTGCCTTAGCACTGAACTTGTTCAGATTCTCTCTGTCGTTTAGCACAAAACACTTACAACCAAAAACATGAAAATATTTTATAGTTGGTGTGCGGTTGTTGATGAACGCATACGGAGTCTTTTGAAATCTGCGGTGTATCATGGAACGGTTTTGAGTGTAGCACGCAGTCGAAATAGCTTATGCCCATAGAAATAAAGGTAAGTCAGATTGGCTAAGCATAGTACGAGCAGCCTCGACTAGCGTTCGATTTCGCCTTTCGACTACTCCATTCTGTTCTGGTGTACGAGCAACAGAGTATTGATGTGATATCCCGACCGATTCGAGATATTCTTCAACAGTTCTGTTCTTGAACTCTATACCGTTATCAGTTCTGAGAAGCTTGACTGGTTTCTGCAGATTCACTTGGGTCGTCTTCAGAAATGTAATGAGCACTTCGGGCGTCTCATCTTTTGAACATAGAAATTTGACCCACGTGTATCGCGAATAGTCGTCCACAATAACAAGAACATATTTCTTCCCGCCTAAGCTTTGCGTTCGCATCGTACCACAAAAATCCATATGCAACAACTCTAATGGAGAACTGGTACTAGGTTCAGGCTTCGGTTTATGTGGAGCTCTCTTCATCTTCCCTTTTTCACACGCTGCACACAAGTGTTCCTTTTCATATCTCAGTTCAGGAAGTTCATTCACCAATCTGCCTTTGACCAGCTTGTTTATGTAACGAAAATTCAGATGTGATAACCGTCGGTGCCAAAGCCAACTTTGCTGCATCGAGGCTTTTCTCAGTAAGCAAACCTGATTGTCAGTCTGAACCTTTGAGAGATTGATGGTGTAGAGGTTTGACTTGCGAGTACCAACTAATAGTTCTTTGCCGTCTTCAGTACACACTGAGCAACTCTTAGCCTTGAAATGAACCTCTAATCCTTTGTCGCAGAACTGGCCAATACTAAATAGCTTGTGCCCTAAGCCTTCGACATACCTCACCTTCGTAATCGTTACATTGTCTTGAATGATGTCACCAAATCCTAAGATTGGTGAAAACTGATCGTTCCCAAATCGTACATTGCCACTGAATTTCTCTGTATAATTAGACAATAAAGCTTTCTGCCCGGTCATATGCTTGGAACAGCCGCTATCCAAGTACCACATATGCCGGGCCACAAGAGAAATAAGGAAACAACATATTTAGGTACCCATTTAAAAACGGGTCCTAACAGATTAGCACATGATTTTGGTATCCATTTGAATATGGATCCTCTTTTCCTTTGAGCACTTTTGAAAACATTTGATTTAGAAGAATACACATGATAAGATCCAAACCAATCATTAGAATTATGATGATAAGCAAAATCATTCCACTGATAATAATAAGATTTAGTAGTAGTAGGAGATAATCGGAACAATTGCTTTATAGAATATCTCTTGTAAGAAGTTACAAGGTTTTTATTATGAAAACCAATAGAACCAACTACATCACACACACTACTAGTTGATCTATGACAAGAACTATCAGTAATTGATTCTGCCTTTTCATCACCCTTCCTTTTAGGTCGCCATTCAGATCTCTCTTCTGACCATTTCTTTCTTACATCTGAAACAAAGAATTTAGATTTATTAGGAAAATCAGATTTCTGAAATTGATTTTTCTTGTGTTTACCAGTGTTGTTCTGTTTCTGTGAACGCTGTTTCTTATGTTTCTTACCCTTTGCATAGTAATCGGCATTCACAGAAACTGATTCACCAACCTTAGTTGATGATTCTCCTTTTTCATTAACACTAGGTAAAACTTTTCCATTTATCACAAAAGTAGAATGATTTGGAAGTGGAGTATTAAAGTCAAACATATCAATTTCCTCTATACACCCTTCATCAGAATTTAGGAAATCATTTGCAGACTTAAATAAATCATCAAAATCAGTCTCAGAAATTTGAGGTACTTTAGAAGATGGAGAACTCACTTCAGATTTAAAAAGAAAATTTGTGTTCTTTAACACTGTAGAAAATACATCTTGTGTTAGATCACTCAAAACTCTTTCATCAGATAAAATATTTTCCAACTCAATTATTTTGCTTTCTAATACTATTGGAGGAACATAAATTTTAGCTTGAATAGGTTTTGCCTCCATCTCAGTAGAAGAATAACTAGCAAAATAATCATTTGAAAGAAATTTTGATGTTTTAGAAAGATAACTATCATTCAGTCTTTCATAACAGAATGGTAGTTGCATTTTCTTTAAATTCATTCTTTTCTCATCTTCTTTTGCTTCAACTTCTTTAGATGATTTGGTGATAAATTTGGGTTTCAAATGAGGATATTTATCAGTAGCATACATATAATTTGCATTATATATAGCTGGCTATTTTTTGATAGCTTTTTCTAGGTAATGAAGATTATCATAACCTAGTCCCCATTTTTCTTTAACATCATCCTCTTCATTAGGTGTATTCAAAAAAATCATTTGATTTGTTTGGCCTCGAATATACAATTTTGCTTCCAGACCATTTACCTTTTGCTCTAAAGTCTTGTTCTCAACCTGCAGTTTAAACGCTTTTAGAACACATTCTTGTTTTTCAGAATCAGACTTGGACAATTGTTTTTGCAACTCAGAAATCTTACTTTCAAAACAATCTTTTTCATTTTTAAAATCAGAAGCAGATTTGCGTAGAGAATCAATTAAATCTTTGTTCCCAATAACTGATTTATTAAGTTCAAAGATCTGTTGATATCTCCTAGCAACTCTGTCTTTTTCCTTTTTCTGTTTGGTTTGAAGGTCTTGAAGTTTGACCATCATGGCTTCCATTTTGATCATGAAATCATTTTCAGTTAAGTTAATTACCTCATCAGCAGTCTTATCATCAGAAGCATCATCTTTCTCCTCTTTTCCCATCAAGCATAAATGAGCAGTCTCTTCTTGTTCTTCCTCCACATCAGAATGATCCAACCAGTATTCATCTTCTGCCATTAATGCCTTGCCTGCCTCCTGTTACTTGGCCAAGAGCATTTTATTTTTGTAGTACTCCGAATTGCGAACCTTTGGCTTCCGACACTCTTTTCCGTAATGTTCGACCTTGCCACAGTTGTAGCATTTGATCAGATCATCACCTTTCTTTTTAGTACTGGTGTAGTCATTCACAAACTTTTTCTTTTCTTCCGGCTTCTTCTCAACAAATCTACTTCCTTCCACTCTTTCTCTATGCTCGTGGTTCTTTGAGATTGATGAAGAATATCTCTGAGAGTTAGAACCCGGTTTCTTGTAGAATTTCTTTTGAAAAGCACGGGTCAGTAAAAGCATTGCTTGCTTAAGATTCTCTCCATCATCTCCATCAGATTCAGACTCTGATTCAGAACTGGACATCACTATCTTCTTCTTTTTCTTCTTCTCTTTCTTTTCCTTCTCTTTTTCTCTAGCCACCAATGCTATGGGATCAACAGCCTTCTCAACTTTCTTTTTTCTCAGACCTTTTCTCTTCCACCTCTTCTTCATTCTGTCGAAGAGTCTCATAAACCTCATGTAGTGGAATCTCACTCAAATCTTTCATCTGCTTCATTCGACGAGTGTGCTTTTTCCACTCGGGTTGTAAGTGTTAGAGCATGGATACAAGATCAAGAAGACTGAAGGTCAAAGTTCAAGAAAGTCAAAGCTGAGAAAGTCAACTTTCATTAAAGTCAAAGTCTATTTGTAATAAAAGTCAAAGTATTTGTATTTTAGTTTCTTTGTATTTTAGCTGTAGGTATAAATACCTTGTATTTCTGTTTTTAGTGGTAACAAGTCTTATTGAGAATCTGAGAGATATATTCAGAGAGAGAATTATAGAGAGAGAAAGAGGAGTTCTAGAGAGAGAAAGTTTGTAAATCGTTTGAATTGATTGGAATCAAACAGGTAATTGAAATATGTTATTTGTTTGATTGTTTGATTGTGATTAGGAACTAAAATATGGGAATAACAATTGGTATCAGAGCAAATCCAAATCGAAATCAGATCAAGAAATCAAGATATTGTTCATCGTCACTGTATTCTTCATTGTTCAGATCAAGTCTGAGTTTTAGTGCAAATTAGATGTTGAATTTGGTCAGGTTATGATAGCAGAGTGTATTTGATCGAGTCTGTATAGTCAAATTTGTCATTTGCACTGTAATTGATAGATAATTTCGAATTTTTGTTGAAATTTTTGTTCACGAGTTCATACTCACTGTATCATCAATCATTTTGTATTGTGAATGTTTCTTTTTGAAATTCTTGTGTTGTAATCAGTTCTAATATTGTAATCGAGCATCCATACAAAGTTTCAAGTCAATTGGACAAGGTTTGGATCGAAATCAGTGAGAAAAGTTGGTATTTGGTCGACTTTCTGAAGAACGCGCTAGATCTGAAGAACGCGCAAGTTCTTCGTTAGAACGCGCAAGTGGAAGATTTTGGTCAAAACGCGCAAGTAACGATTAGCGAGTTCTACAAACACGCTAATCGAAAGGTGCGAGTTTGAGAAGGAACAGTGATCTGCGAGTTCTTTCATCGTGCGAGTTTGGAATTTCAAGAAAAGTTTCTAAGTGTTGGAACGCGCAAGCTTGGTTAGCGAGTTTGTTCAAACGCACAAGTATTGACTAGCGAGTTTTGGAAACGCGCACGTCTCATTTAGCGCGTTTCATTGTGAATAGTGGTCTGCGTATTTAGACGTTAGCGAGTTCAAAAGGAATAGTCACTTGCGACTTTCAGTGTCAAGCGAGTTTTAGCTATCTGCGAGTTTATCAGAACACGCAAGCTTTAGCGTGCGAGTTTCACAAACGCGCAAACCTTAGTCTGCGAGTTTTTAAGATATAGTGACTTGCGAGTCCACAAATTTTTCTATAGTGATATAGCGAGTTTGTTCTATAGGGACCCCCGTGCTAAGTCTGCAGAGGGGGACATATTTCCTTTTGTGTTCAAAATTTCTGATTTTATATTTCAAGTTTTTTGTATTTTCTTGATTGTTTCATTTGGACTAACGATCAGTTCTAGTTTCTTATTGCATATATTTTTCAAACAGGTACATTCAAGATGACTTCCAAAGACGCTCTTTCTATTGGCACGGATGTCAAGCCTCCAGTTCTATTTAAAGGGGAATACGAGCAGTGGAAAGACAAATTTCTGGATTTTGTGGATAGACATGCCAATGGGGAGAACATACTACTCTCAATTACAGAAGGTCCTATGGTACCAATCACAGTTCAAATACCCGATGATGACTCATCTGATAGTGAAGATGGTACTGAGGAAAGAGATCAGAAAATGAAAACAGTTACAGTTGAATATGCTCAGTATTCTGAAGAGCAAAAGAGTCGTTTCAAAGCAGACAAAAAAGCAAGATCCCTTCTTCTTCAAAGTATCCCGAATGACATCTACGTCAAAATAGACAGCTACAAGGCAAATGCTAAGAAGATGTGGGACCAGTTGTAGAAAATGATGATGGGTTCCAAGGTCGGTAATCAAATGAAAGTAGCAAATTGCATCAATAGCTACGAGGAATTCAAAGCCAAAGAAAATGAGAGCCTAGAGGAAACCTATGAGAGGTTTGTGCTTCTTTTGAACGAACTCTCAAAGAACAAAGTGAAGAAGAAGCAAATAGAAAACAACGTCAAATTCTTGAGCATCCTACAACCAGAGTGGAAAAAGCATACTCGTAGGATGAAACAGATGAAGGATCTCAATGATATTCCTTTACATGAAGTTTTTGAGACTCTGCGTCAGAATGAAGAGGAGGTGGAAGAGAAAAGAGCTGAGAAAAAGAAGGCAGAGACAGTTCCTGAACCCATTGCACTGGTTTTTGGAGAGAAGAAGAAAGAAAAGAAAGAGAAGAAGAAAAAGAAGAAAGTGCTTACCAGTTCTGAATCAGAATCAGAATCAGATAGAGATGATGGAGAAAGTCTCAAACAAGCTATGCTATTATTGACCTGAGCTTTTCAAAAGAAGTTTTACAAGAAGTCGGGATCCAATTCTCAAAGGTACTCTTCATCTAGTTACAAGAATCATGAGCACCGAGAAAGAGTTGAAGGAAAGCGACATGAAGAGAACCGGTATATGGAAAGGAAGCCGGAAGAAAAGAAGAAGTTTCTGAATGATTACACTGTTGCTGAAAAGCCAACAAATGATCCAATTAAATGCTACAACTGTGGCAAGATTGGACATTTTGCTAAAGAGTGTCGAAAGCCAAAGGTTAGAAACTCCCAGTATTATCATAACAAACTGCTATTGGCCAAACAGCAAGAAGCTGGCATAACATTAATGGCTGAAGACGAATTTTGGATGGATCATTCAGAGGGTGAAGAGGAAGAGAAAGAAGAAACTGCTCATCTCTGTCTAATGGGAAAAGTGGTCAAGTATGATGAGTCAGATGATGAGACAGCTGATGAGATATTAAATTTAACTCAAAATGATTTCATAACCAAAATTGAAGCTATGATGGTTGAGCTTAATGACCTTCAAGTAAAACTGAAGAAAGAAAAAGACAGAGTTGCTAAAAGAAACAACAAGATCTTTGAGCTTAATAAGTCTGTTATTGGGAACAAAGATCTAATTGAATATTTACGGAAGTCTGCTTCTGATTCTAAACTTCAAATAGATTCTTTTGAAAAGAAGATTTCTGATTTTGAGAAGAAAGAATCTGCACTAACTGTTCATAAACTGCAGGTTGAGAACAAGCTTTTGAATAAGAATGTAAATGGTCTGGAAGCCAAACTTTATGCAAGAGGACAAACAGATCAAACTATTTTTCTTAATGCACCTAATGAAGAGGCTGATGTTAAGGAAAAATGGGGACTTGGTTTTCAAAACCCCCATTACTTAAAGAAAGCCATCAGAAAACAACCAGCACTTTATAATTTTGATTTTCTTGCCTGTGCTGGTAAACATACTCATTTAAAACCCAAATTTGTTACCAAATTACCAGAAGAAGTTGAAGCTAAAGAAACTGAAAATAGAAAGAATATAAAGAAAATGCAACTACCATTTAACTATGAAAAGTTAAATGATAGTTATCTTTCTGATACACCAAAAGTTCTTTCAAACGATTATTTTACTAGTTATTCTGTTTCTGAGATGAAGGCAAAACCTGCAGTTGCAAAGGTTTATGTTCCTCCACTCATTCTGGAAAGCAAAATAGTTGAGCTTGAAAATGTTTTATCTGATGAAAAACTTTTGGTTGACATTCAACAAAGTGTATTTTCTACTGTTTTAAAGAATACTGTTTTTCAAACTAAATCTACAAAGTGTTCTACAGTTTCAAAGACATCTCAAACTTCCTCTGATAATTTTGATGACTTATTTGAGTCTGCAAATGACTTTCTTAATTCTGATGACGGGTGCATAGAAGAAATTGATATGTTTGACTTCAATGCTCCTCTTCCTGATCATTCTACTTGTCTTTTAAATGAGAAAGTGTTACCAAGTGGTTTTAATATTGGTGAATCATCAGCTAAGGTTGGTGAATCAGTTTCTGTAACTGTTGATTACTATGCTCATGGTAAGAAACATAAGAAACAGCGATTACAGAAACAGAAATACACTGGTACACAAAAGAAAACTCAATCTCAGAAGTCTGATTTTCCTAATAAATCTAAATCTTTTGTTTCAGATATAAGGAAGAAAAGGTTGAAAGCTCGAACCGAATGGCGACCAAAAAGGAAGGATGATGAGATAATTGAATCAGTTTCTAATAATTCTTGTACTAGATCTGATAGTAGTGATTCTGATGTAGTTGGTCAATATGCTTCTCATAAACAAAACCTTGTAACTTCTTATAAGCGTTATTCAATAAAGCAATTGATTCAATTATCTTCTATTACTACTAAATCTTATCATTATCGGAGAAATGATTTTGCTTATTCTCATTCGGATTGGTTTGGATCTTATCATGTTTATTCTTCAAGATCAAATGTTTTTAAAAGTTTTCAACGAAAAAGAGGATCCATTTTCAAATGGATACCAAAATCATGTGCTAATCTGTTAGGACCCGTTTTTAAATGGGTACCTAAATCTATTGTTTCCTGATTTCTCTTGCAGACCCGACATATGTGGTACTTGGACAGTGGATGTTCCAAGCATATGACTGGGCAAAAAGATTTATTGTCTAATTATACAGAGAAATTCAGTGGAAATGTCAGATTTTGAAACGATCATCTTTCACCAATCTTAGGATATGGTGATATCATTCAAGACAGCATAATGATTAAGAAGGTGAGTTATGTCGAAGGTTTAGGGCACAACTTGTTTAGCATCGGTCAATTCTGTGATAAAGGGTTAGAGGTCAATTTCAAAGCTAAGAGATGTTCGGTTCGTACTGAAGACGGCAATGAACTCTTATCAGGCAAGCGAAAGACAAATCTCTACACCATCAATCTTTCAAAGGTTCAGAATGACAATCACGTTTGCTTATTATCAAAAGCTTCGATGCAACAAAGTTGGCTTTGGCACCGACGACTATCACATCTGAATTTTTGTTATATCAACAAGTTGGTTAGTGGAAAATTGGTAAAAGGACTTCCTGAGCTGGAATATGAGAAAGAACACTTATGTGCTGCATGTGAGAAGGGTAAGATGAAGAGAGCCGCACATAAACCGAAGCCTGAACCAAGCACCAGTTCTCCACTAGAGTTAATGCATATGGATTTGTGTGGTCCGATGAGAACACAAAGCTTAGGTGGAAAGAAATACGTGTTGGTTATTGTGGACGATTACTCAAGATACACGTGGGTCAAATTTCTTCGATCAAAAGATGAGACGCCTGAAGTTCTCATTACTTTCTTAAAGACGACCCAGGTGAAAATGCAGCGACGAGTCAAGTTTCTTCGAACGGACAACGACACAAAGTTCAAAAACAAGATAATTGAAGAATATCTCGAATCGGTCGGGATATCATATCAATACTCTGCTGCTCGTACGCCTGAACAAAATGGAGTAGTCGAAAGGCGAAATCGGACGCTAGTCGAGGCCGCTCGTACTATGCTCAGCCAATCTGATCTACCTCTATTTTTGTGGGCAGAAGCTGTGTCAACTGCATGTCATACTCAAAATCGGTCCATAATACACCGCCGTTTTCAAAAGACTCCATATGAGCTGATCAACAACAGAACACCATCAATCAAGTATTTTCACATATTTGGGTGTAAGTGTTTCGTGCTTAACGACAGAGAGAGTCTGAATAAATTCAGTGCTAAGGCGGACGAAGGCATCTTCATTGGCTATTCTTCAACATCTACAGCATATCGTGTTTATCTGAAGAAGTCAAAGACAGTTGTCGAGAGCGTTAATGTAACATTTGATGAAGATATGGCTTCTGAACAATTCAGTTCAAAACCCGTGATAACTGGCGTAATAGCTTCTGGGCAGATCATTCCAGGACCTGTTTCTACAGAGAAAAAATCGAATAACGCTTCTACATCTATTTCACATTTAACTGATTTAGATTTGTTATTTGAATTCTTTTATAATGAGTTTCTAGGATCTAATATACCTAAATCTGCTGTGACTGACAGGTCTGAAGACACAAGTTGCAATCATCCAGTCACTTCAGAAGTTATAACTGAACCCGTATCCTCCGTTCAGTCAGAAACTCACATTCCTACAATTACTCCTACAGTTGAAGATATACAAGTAATTGATGAGCCAGAAGTAACTATTTCAGTTGGGTGTGATACAATGTCTACTCAACAGCTCGATTCTGCTGTTCCAACTGACGCTTCTGCACCTGGAACTTCAACTGCAAACCCCCCTCCTGTTAATCAAACTGAAGAGCCTGATAGTGGATTTCAAGATGATGATCATGTTCAATCAGTATCTAATCCACTCCCTCATGAGCATCGCCGGACCAAAGAGCATCCTTTACATCAAGTAATTAGAGATCTTAACAAGCCTGTACAAACTAGGTCAGCGACTCTTAATCAATGTATGCATGACTCATTCCTCAGCAAGATAGAGCCCACACGAGTATCAGAGGCTTTAGCTGATTCGGATTGGGTATCTGCTATGCAAGAAGAATTAAATCAGTTTGAAGCCCTGAAGGTCTGGAGATTAGTTCCAAAACCGGAAGGTAAATCCGTGATTGGCACTAAATGGGTATTCAAAAACAAGAAGGATGAAGATGGTATCGTCATAAGGAACAAAGCTAGACTTGTTGCCATAGGTTACCGGCAAGAGGAAGGCATAGACTACGATGAGACGTATGCTCCAGTAGCGCGTATAGAAGCAATCCGCATGTTTCTAGCCTACGCAGCTCATAAGAATTTCACAGTCTATCAGATGGATGTGAAAACAGCCTTTCTGAATGGCATTCTTAAGGAGGAAGTATACGTGTCTCAACCAGAAGGGTTCGTCAATCAAGATAAGCTAGATCATGTCTACATCTTGGACAAATCCTTGTATGGTTTAAAACAAGCCCCTCGAGCATGGTATGATGTTCTATCTAAATTCTTGGTCAAGTCCGGTTTTTCCAAAGGTAAGGTTGATACCACTTTGTTCATCAAAAAGGAAAAAGCCGATATCATCCTTATTCAAATATATGTTGATGATATAATATTTGGCTCTACAAATCCTAAATATTGCAAAAACTTTTCTAACCTCATGGTGTCACGTTTTCAAATGAGTATGATGGGAGAGATGAATTTCTTTATCGGATTACAAGTTAAATAGTTTTCAACGGGGATTTTCATTAACCAATCTAAGTACATTTTGGATATTCTTCGGAAGTTCAATATGGAAAATTGTAAACCAATTGGAACCCCGATGGCACCAGGTACTAAAATTAGCACTGATCCTTCGGGTAAAAGTGTTGATGTTAGGACTTATAGAGGTATGATAAGATCGTTAATGTATCTTACTTGAAGTAGGCCAGATATTTTGTTTTCAACATGCTTATGTTCTAGATATCAGGTTGCTCCTAAAGAATCCTATTTGGCTGCTGTCAAAAGGATTTTTAGGTATCTTAAGGGGACTGCAGATCTTGGTCTGTTGTATCCTAAGGATACTGGTTTTCAACTGACTGCCTATTCAGATGCAGATCATGCAGGTTGCATGTTGGACAGAAAGAGTACTTCAGGTCACATTCAATTTATTGGAGACAAGCTCGTTAGCTGGGCATCAAAGAAACAATTATGCGTTTCCACATCGACTGCTGAAGCAGAGTATGTAGCTGTTGCCAGTTGCTGCTCTCAAGTTCTGTGGATGCAAACACAGCTGCGTGGATTCAAGTTTGATAAAATTCCAATATATTGTGACTCGAAGAGTGCAATCGCGATATCTGCTAATCCTGTCCAGCATACGAAAACCAAACACATTGACGTCAGGTATCATTTTATAAAAGATAATGTAGAAAAAGGAACAATTGAACTTTATTTTGTAAAAACAGATTATCAACTTGCAGATTTATTTACCAAACCCTTAGATGAAAAGAGATTTAATTTTCTTGTCTCTAAGATTGGTATGTTAAATCTTAAGACATAATCGGTTGTTACCTCATAAAGTTACGTATTGTTATTTTTCATCATTTTCTTTATCATTATGTGTGAAGGATATCTGCACTTTAATTGTTTGCTCATGATCTCAGGGGGAGTAAGAGAAGATTTTAGATGATCTACATTATTTTGAGGGGGAGCATAATTAATTTCTGCATTTTACTTAAATGACAAAATTTTTATAATGCATGATTTTAGGGGGAGCTTATATGTCATACCAAAAGGAGTAAGACTATGATTTCTGATTATTTCAAATCAGAACTCGTATTATAATCGTTTTACTGTTTTATGTCTTTTATTTTCGAATAAATTTTGTGAATAAATTTTTTACTAGACTTTGAGACTTATGCAGGATGAGAGAGGATGACACGATCATATCATTTTGACTTAAGCATGACTTCATGAGAATTAAGATTGAGTGAAACGGTAAATTTCTTATCTTAATCTCAAATGTATCTGAAAGAAGGACAACTTTCAGATATAGAAAACATGCTCTTAAATGTTCAAACCACTTCCTGAATTTTAAACAGATTTTATAATTTGGAAGTGTGATTTTAAATGCTTTCATTTTATTTTTGTGCTTAATTGATAAACAAACCGTGTGTTTCCAAAGATTAATACTTGCGTATTGTCTTTTCTACATACTTTCAAGTATTCACACACATCGGTTTGATTTTTTGTTTAAATAGTTCTTACCATGTCTCATATTGAAACATATTTTCGATGGTAAGACACCCCGCTTGTACTTTAAAGAATTTTGAGCGATATTTCATTTCGAAATGTCATTTCAAGAATATCTATATTTTTGTTTCATATAGACAATATCCATTATTCTTGACCTTAAGCTTTGATTGTTATATCATTCATTTCTGATCATTTTTCATACAATGTCAGATTTTCAAACAAGTCTTTTGTATTCATATTCATTCATTTCATATACTTGTTTGAAAATGCTTCAATGTCTAAAAATGCTCAAATCTTCATGATTATATTTTATGAGCATACATTCATCTGACATTTGTATATGATTTTTTAACTGTTAAAGTTAATTCATTATGAGCAACACGTTCTTTTAGGATCATACATGGGTTCTTTGTGCTAGGAATTAACTGAACTTCTATGAAATCACGTTAACCAATGATTTCTACCCAAGAAGTTAATCCATAGAGATTGAGTGTGAGGAGTCTAAAAGAAATGAGTGTGGGTGTGATGAGGTAAAATGGAAAAGAGAGTTTGGTTAGTAGTGAGCTTAATGATTAAAAGAAAGAGGGTGTGAGATCAGAGTAAAAGAATATCAAACTCTGCACCAACTACTTTCTGAGCCGAGCAGCCACATTACTAGCGTTTCACAACTCTTTGGTGAACGTTATTGAAACAGGCAACTAGCCCATGCCAACTCTTGACTAAACCCCACAAGCTACTCATTTTCTTCTCAAAAAGAAAATGTTTCACATTTTCAAGGGGACGCAACATATAATCTATCTGGTTTTCATTTGGAAAATATGGATATTGAAAAAGAAGGAAGTATGCCCCACCTTCGCACTTCAATCATGCACATTGAGTCTGTGTTTATCTACTGTTGTCTCAGTGGTTTACACTATATTGAGCCTTAAAAAGCAATCTTTCGTGCTTAACTATTTCTACACTTGCACAAACACACAAAGAATTTGTTTCTTTGTCATAACATTCATAGAAATTGCCTTTGTGGTGTTTCGATGATTGGATGGAAGCCCTAGGGGAGTGAACATCACAAAAGCTCCTTTATATTGTGTATTCGTTACACACATTGACTTCGTGTTACTGACAGGTATTTTAACTGATTCATTTGTTGATTCAGAGGTTACATGTTCTTATTTTGTCTGGATTTGCAAAGATCTAGATGAATACTTGGTTATGGATCACAGAATCAGAGGCTCAATTTGACAAATCAGAATGGTCAAAGACATTTCTTGGAAGAAAAGTTTTGATGATATAGATGCTCAAATCATCAAAAAGGGGGAGATGGTATCAAGAAATGATAAAGTTTTGAGAAATGATTTTCAGAAATGTCCAAGTCAGATAATTCAAAGTAAAGATTTGAAGAAGATCAAAGAATTTCTGAAGATTTGAGGAAATTTTTCTTTGAAGATTATTTGCTGAAGCAGGTTGAGATGATTCTGAAGATAATTTCTTTCCAAAGTCTGAAAGTATTATATGAAAGTTTTGGGGAAATTGTTAATTGTTTGAAGACATTTTTGGAAAGAATGTCATTAAAGAAAAAAGGGAGATTGTACTGACAGAGCTTAAAGTGAAGACTGAATTGCTAGATCTTTCAACAATGATCTTGAATCCAAAGAGGGAGATTGTTAGAGCATAAATCTGTTGGATACAAGATCAAGAAGATTGAAGGTCAAAGTTCAAGAAGGTCAAAGATGAGAAAGTCAACTTTCATTAAAGTCAAAGTCTATTTGTAATAAAAGTCAAAGTATTTGTATTTTAGTTTCTTTGTATTTTAGCTGTAAGTATAAATACCTTGTATTTCTGTTTTTAGTGGTAACAAGTCTTATTGAGAATCTGAGAGATATATTCAGAGAGAGAATTGTAGAGAGAGAAAGAGGAGTTCTAGAGAGAGAAAGTTTGTAAATCGTTTGAATTGATTGGAATCAAACAGGTAATTGAAATATGTTATTTGTTTGATTGTTTGATTGTGATTAGGAACTAAAATCTGGGAATAACAATAAGATGCTGAGAAACTTGACATTGTTTTCTATCTACTTCTTTGTGACTTTATTCTTGGAAAGCTCATTGAGAAGCAGTACAAATCTTTCATAAGTATCCTCCAAACTTTCATTCTCTTTAGCCTTGAATTCTTCATAATTGTTGATACAGTTGGCCACCTTCATTTGATTCCCAACTTTAGAACCCAACATCATCTTTCTTAGCTGGTCCCACATTGATTTAGCAGTTGTGTTAGGTCATTATATTGTATCCAAGATTTAATAGGAAAAGTATAAGATGTAAAGTCAACAAAGTCTTAGTCTTGTTTAGTCAATGTTGTTTAGTTCCTTGTTAGGTTAAGTCTTTGTGTAAGCTTGTGGTATAAATAGGCTTTGTGCCTTGTAGTTTGGTAAGCACTTCATTGTAAACATTTCATATTGTGAGATATATGACTGATTGTTACTTTCTCTCTCTACCCTCTCTCTCTAGACTTTGATATTGTTAGATATTGAATGAGATTGTTTAGAGATTGCTTGATTTGAATTGAGAAATTTGCATTAACAATTGGTATCAGAGCTATACCAAACAATTTTCAGAAAGATTATCACATCAAATTGGATCAAATTTTCTGGAAAATTCAAGAACGAGCAGATCGAAATTTGAGTTTTTCTGTTGAATTAAATTTTTTTAATAATCGATTGTTTGTGAGTGAAATTGATTTCATTGTGATCGCCTATTGTGTTGGAATGTTTCTTGTTTAAATCGATCACAGATTGATCACTAAATCGATGTTAATTTTTGAAAATTTTGATTTTCTTGAAAAATACTCTTCGAACTCTGTATGAATCAAATTAATCTGATGTATTGATTTTAATCTGAAATTGCTATTGAAGAAATGTTCTATATGATGAATTGATCATTGATGTGCATCATCAAGTTTTAATTTGCATGTATACTTTGGATTGAATTTGTGATGAAGAAACAAAACGCAAAAGTTCATGAAGAACACGCACTTTCAAGATTTCAAATTCATATGATCTACTTGATTCTGCAAGTTCTAATCCACACAGCCTGAGAATTTTACAAAAGTTCATGATGATTTGCGTGTGATTTCACCATTCCCTTGATTTGAGAGTTTCAGATTTTTTTTGGATTTGCGCTAACATCAATTGATTTACGCGAACTTCATTAAAATTGCACCACCATCATCATTTTCTGCGCCATTATCATCAAATCTGCACGTTTAAAATTCATTGTTTTCATCAAACTTTGCGTCACCTTCATGAATTTTGCGCCACATTCATTAAAGTTTAGTTAGTGGGGCGGTGGTGGAAATAATTTTAAGTTTGGTGCAAGTTTCCTGCGAATTTTAATCCATGTGGTCTGTAAATTTGAGTTGTGCCAAATTCAAGGTTAAAGTTAATGGGGCGGTGGTCGTTGGCAGTGGTTAAAACTTGATTGGTGATCGGTGAATTGGTGGTCGGTGAATTGAGTTTTAATGGGGTAGTCGGTGAATTGATTAATTGGTGGATTAATTTGAAGGTTACACGTATTTTGAAGTGTTAGTGGGACGGTGATGCAGATTACGCTAACCACTAGATAGTTCAACTGTTTGATCTGCAGTTTTACACCAACATCATCCATCTTGCGACAACATCAATTCACTTTTGCGCCAATAGACTCATCTAATTTTCGCCAGCTTCTTTTAAAACAATTCTGAGATTTGCACTATCCATCTTGCAAGTTCTAATCTGAAAATTCTTGTGGCTTGTGTGTTTCATGACAAGTGATCTGATAGTTTGTTCGATTTGCGCCAACTTGATAACTAGATTTGATCCAGCTTGCTAGTTTGATTTGCACAGACCCCGGTCTAAGGAGGGACCCCGGTCGAAGGAGGGACACCGGTCGGCACTCACACCGGTCACGACATCACACCGGTCGACCTCGGTTTTCGCCACTCCTCGCGCAAATCTTTTGTTTCTCGTGCCAATATGATTTGCGCCAAGTTTTAATCTGTGTGGTCTGTGTTAGTTTTAAATGGTTTTGCGACATCCAAGTGATTTATTTTGCGCCTTACGCTTTCAAGATTTGCACTTTTAAGATTTTCAGTTCAAGCACTTGCAAGTTGCATGCAATTTGTGTTTAATCTGCAAATTCATACAGTCTGAAAGCTTGTGTTTTTTAGTACATTCTGCAAGTTCCAAGCCCAGTTTATGTTCACCCTGCGTGTTTCAATTCCAAGTTTTTGAATTTCATTTATATCTGATTTGCGAGTTTTTGATCTGCAGGTTTTAAATTCACTTGATCTGCAAGTTACAGTGCTGTGAGAGTTCCAGAGATAGAATTTTTCTGAGATATTTTTTTGTGATCTAAGTTTGACTTTCAGTCAAATTTTTCTGAATTGTTTGGGAACGATCATTCTTATCAAGCTGAAATCTCAACTTTTTGTAACAGGATGAACACACAAGGAGAATATGAAAAGTGGAAAGTTAATTTTTTAAACTTTGTCGATAAAGATGAGTTGGGTTACTATATCAGATTATCATTGACTGAAGGAGAGATGAAACCTCATATTCTGATAAAAGATAGTACTGAGGAACAGGAGAAAAGACAGAGGGCTGATAATAGAGCTCGAAATTATGTGACAAGTAGTATTTCTAGAAAAAAAATTCGTGACATTTTTCGTGAAATTTCTGGTCAAATAAATACCTACAAGATGACAGGAAAAGAGTTGTGGGATTGTATTGAATGGTTGATGTTAGGGCCAAATTGTTTATTAAAAGCAAGAGAATTGGAAACTGAGAACATAGAGCTAAAGAGAAAGATCACAGATATGGAAAATCAAATGGTTCAAATCCAGCAAACAGATTCTGTTGAAAGTTATGAGGAGAAGATTAAGAGTCTGGAAGATGCTAATGTTGAGCTTCGAAATAATATATCTGATTTGGAACAAAAGCTTTCTAAAGATAAATCTGATTTTGAGAGTAAGAAGAAAGAGTTTGCTAAGAAATTTTCAAAGTTTTCCAAGAAGAGTTTTGAAGAAAAGAAGACGGTTGAGCTTAAGTGTATAAAACTTTCTCAGCAAGTTTCTGATTTTGAGAAAGTAATCATTCTGGAAAGGGAAAAGTTTGGCAAAGAGAAGAAGGCCATTGAACAAAAGAATGTGGGATTCTTCAAGGAAATATCCGGCCAAAGGAAGGATGCTGAGAAGGGATTTGAAGAAGAAAGAAGAATGTTTGAGGCTGAGATCAAAAAGCTTACTGAGAAGCTATCCGACAAAGATCAAAGCTATCAGTGTCAAAAGGTGAAGAATCAAGAGCTGAAGACTAGTGTCAAATTTTTATTAAATCTTGAATACAAAGGGGGAGATTGTTAGGTCATTATATTGTATCCAAGATTTAATAGGAAAAGTATAAGATGTAAAGTCAACAAAGTCTTAGTCTTGTTTAGTCAATGTTGTTTAGTTCCTTGTTAGGTTAAGTCTTTGTGTAAGCTTGTGGTATAAATAGGCTTTGTGCCTTGTAGTTTGGTAAGCACTTCATTGTAAGCATTTCATATTGTGAGATATATGACTGATTGTTACTTTCTCTCTTTCTAGACTTTGATATTGTTAGATCTTGAATGAGATTGTTTAGAGATTGCTTGATTTGAATTGGGAAATTTGCATTAACAAGTTGCATTGTAGCTATCTATTTTCACATAGATCTCATTGGTCATGCTTTGTAAAAGCAAAGATCTGGCTTGTTTATCAGCATTGATCGACTCTTCTGTTCAGCAGTGAATTGAGCAAAATCTTTATCAACTTGCTTTGTATTCTGAACTCCATCTGAGTCATAACCTTCAGTAGGAATTTTCTCAGTAGGTCTTTTCATTGGACCTTCTGTGATAGATGTTAGAATGTTCTCTCCATTTGTTTGTCTATCAACAAAATCCAGAAATCTGTCTTTCCATTGTTCATATTCCCCTTTGAACAAAACTGGGGGCTTGACATCTGTGCCAATTGAGAGAGCATCTCTTGAAGTCATCCTGTTTGATAAAATATGCAATAAGAAACTTGAAAAACAATGATCGTCAGAAATTCAGAAAAAAAATATTGATCACAAAAAGAAAATAGAAACTCGTAGATCACAGAAAAATTACTTGAAACTCGCAGACGCCTAAACTCGCAAATCACTGTTCAAAGAGAACTCGCAGGCTTAGGCGTGCGTGTTTGTGAAACTCGCAAGCAAAGGATTGCGCGTTTTGACAAACTCGCAGACCGAAAGAATCGCTGAAACTTGCAGATAGAGGAGTGCACGTTTTCTGAACTCGCAAATGCCTACTTGCGCATTTTAACAAACTCGTAGACTACACTCGCAAGATGAAACTCGCAATGGTTGTGTGTTTCAATACTTAGAAAATTTTCCCAATTTTCAAACTCGCAAGTGATCAAACTCGCAGAATGAAGACCAAACTCGCAGACTTCGATCTGAGCGTTTCTAGAACTCGCAAACAGCTCTTTGCGCGTTTTTCGGCCAGAATCAAAATTCTTCAGCTTGCATGCTCTTCCGATGAACCCTGCGCGTTTTATAGATCTTGCGTGTTCTTCACTTTGTCGAGAAAAAACTTGATTTCTTATACTGAAATCGATTGAAACCTTTGTCGATTGGCTCAAGACTTTGCAGGAATGCTCGATTACAATACTAGAACTGATTACAATGCAAGAATTTCAAAAACAAACACAAATTGATACAATTTGAATTGATTTACAGTTCTTAGAAAACTTCGAACAAAAAGTCTCTCTAAATCCAAAATTCACCCTTAATCTGTCTGAAATAGCCTAAATGACATGAATCAAACTTGTTCTATACATCAATTCGAGTCTATTACAACCAAAATTATGATCAAAACAACACTAAATCAAAAAAATTCACACGTAACAGTCCATATGAACGAGTTCAACCGAATATGATTAAAAAAATCGAAATTAGATCCTTGTTTCTGAATTCTGATCTGCTCTGATACCAATTGTGTGTCCCTGAAATCAAGATTCTAAATTGTAATTAATCAAAAAAACAAGAAAGATTTAACTACCTGTTTGATTTCAATTTTCAAATCCAATATTACAAACTGTTTTCTCTCTTTCTCTCTCTAAACTCCTCTTTCTCTCTCTACAATTCTTTCAAGATGCGTATACAATCCTTCTAACCATCTATCTATTAAACAGCAAAGAAAAGTATTTATACCTACAACTAAAAACAAGGAAAAACAAACACATTACAATTGACTTTGACTTTATTACAAAATGACTTTAACTTTTAATGAGAGTTGACATTCCCAGCTTTGAATTCTTGTACTTTGACCTTCAGTATTATTGATCTTGTATCCAACCGATTTATGCTCTAACATATATGGTCAGGCAGCGTCCCATGGGAACTAAGGTGTAATTCCATTGTGCATAAGTTCCCGTTTTGAAACTGAGTTCCAATTTTGGAACTCTCAAGAATATACTCAAAGGGGTTGACTTTATGTTTTCGAGCAATAGACTAAGAGGATTTGAGCTCGATATGTTTTATGAGTATAATCCATATGTTTTTGTTTTCTCCATAGTTATGTGACCCACTTTTGTGTTCCATCGCGTACAATGTAATCGGGTCTCCCCCGTTGCCAAAATGTCTTGTTTTGGGTATGGAGTTTTATAATCCATGTTTTCGGTGATGTTTCGAGTATGGGTTGTCATCTACTTTCTAAGGTTTTGGATATTAAATTTTATCCATGTTTTTGATGTTTTGGATGATAGAGTTTATCCACGTCTCGGTATTTGGTTATTAAAGTACAAGTCATGTTTTGTGTGAGTTTTAGGTTTGGATTTATATTCGAAAGAACGTTTTGTATCGTGGTTTTAATCACTAAAATGGTGAATGTTGGGAAAGAGATTGCTTTCAGACTTAATGTATTTCATTGTGGAAATCAAGATTTAAATAACATTCTTAAAGTTTCTTGCTTTATATGTTTATGATGAAAACACTTGAGCTCACTAGGCGTTAAGCCTAATCCTTTTTATTTGTCGGCATTTTCATCAGGTTCTTGTTGAGGAATGGTTCTAGCAATGCTATGGATAGATGAGCACTAGTTTTACACAAGGGTAAGTAGTTTGGTGAAGTCTTCCGCACTTTGGAGATAGTGACTGTTATTGGATTTTAGTAACATACGTCCCTATTATAGACCGTGTATAAAGTTTGAATTGTGTTTATTGAAGTTAAACCTTAAATTGTTGTTGTAGATTAATCAGTTGTCGATGTATTTGGAAAATTTTAAATTGTTGCTATTTCCATATATGAGGGTGTTACAAGTTGGTATCAGAGCTTAAGTTTGAGAGAATTAGGTGTTGATTTCAGATACCTAGACTCAAACTAGCGTTCTTCTAAGCAAGTGAAAGTGAAATTGCACCATTAGGCACTTTAAGATAGGATACTTTGAGGTTGTTAGAGTAACTAGGAACGGGAATCACGTCGATGGTAGTAAGGATGAGCATGTATGGTACGTTCATAATTGCACATGGCTAGTGTTATGGTGAACCTACATGTTACATGTGTATGCTTGAACTGCCTTGTTGTGATGACCGTTGGGGTAGTGGAGAAGTTCTAAGCGAGTAGCCAATAGGAGAGTTGATGTTTATAGCATTATCAATTGGAGCGATGGATAAGCATGATGAATACATTAAGTTGACCATTTTGAGTTGGAGTTATTGGTTGAATTTTAGAACCATAGACTTATGGAATCAACACTATTCGAGGAGAAATTTTAAGGTGAACCGATGAAGTCCTTGATTATTGTCTTAAGATGTTTGAATGTCCGGATGACGATAGTGTGACTGGGAATTTGAGGAGTGTGGTTTCGAGAAGACACGTGTCGATCAAATTCATGCATGAAATTTATTTTTCAAAGTAAATTGCATCAATTATTTCTCATGTTCCCAAATCATCATGTGAAATTATATTATGAGATATTGGAAAACATTTAGCAGACACTAGATCTTAAACCATAATTTTAAACGTGCATAAAGATATTTTATTGCATGTGGTTGTAAACTTTGTTGAGACTTTCTTTATTTTTATTGTCGTCTAACGCTATTTTTGGATATTGTGATGTCCGTATTTTGATGTTGTTTAAGGTCTTGGACAAGTAACCGCGACTTATAACTTTAAAATTGGATCTCCTCCACATGTGTTAAAGTTTTGACGAAGAGTTACCTTCCACTATTTTGGTGTTTGAGTTTGTTGGGGTTTTTATTCCATGCGAGTTTTGTTGAAAAATTTCACTTTATACCACATTGCAATAAAAAAGGAAAATTTTGGAATTATGACATTTTAGTCATCACTCTGTCTTATGCTATTTGAATATTGGGAACGAAAGTCTTGGCACTATTTGATTTTTGGGTGCCATTAAGTTTCATTGAGTTTTATAGAGCTTTTGTTGGGTCTTATGGAGTTCCATTATACGACATTTTGCGTCGCATAGATAAACTTTGAAATGTATATACTTGAATTGTTGTGTGCGTTAACTTACGGGTTTTTGTTTAATATTTTGTCTCCTGCGAGTTTTGCACATTTCTTTTCGCAACTGTAAGAGACGCCTTGAGAGTTTTGTTGGTAAATGTTATCCCATAAGTTATTTTGGGAAGTTTCAATGTTGTGTGATTTCTCTTTGGGTTTTATACAAGAGTTTTTCGTTATATTCTATTTAGTATTTGAATTGATTTATACTTTTGGTGTGAGTAAACATATAAAGGACATATGATGGTTCGTGTTGAATTGTTGCTGTATGCATTCTTCGGTTGTTGATTTTATCGTTATTGTTTCACGCAATGCATGATATAAGATTCGCTGGTATACTTGATTTTGCAACCACTATTTTGGACGAAAATATTTTATTCGCGCGCTAAAGTTTGTAGTCTATCTAAATCATTTTACGTTTGATAAAATCGCATGCATCTATCTGTTTCTTAGTTTTGGGGAATAAACTGATGGCACGAGTCCAGTTGGGAAATTTTATTTCATGTTATATTATGGTTAAATAAGAGATTTTGGAAGTTGATTGCGTGAATTTCCCCTTTGAAAGTTTTGTACAAACACCTTGTTATATACTGTTTTAGCACGTAAAATTATTTCTCATTCATGGCGTAAATTGATGCATGTAGAGACAGTAATGGTCCATTTGAAAATTTGTCGCGCATCTTTTGTTAATGTCAACATTAGCATGAGTAATAGTCAAATTCTTATCGAAATGATCTTACATGTGTGGCGGTTGCGGCCACTGTGCACACCTACCGAGTAAACGGTAATGGATTTTATACGTACGATGAATTATTATGAAACTTTTGCATTTGAAAGTCTTATAAAATTTCAAGTTGGCATATTGGTTGAAAAAAAAAACCTTGAACTCAATCGTGGCTATGGATTTAAACCCTCTTTGGAAAAGAATTGTGATTTGGGACTAAAGGAGTCTTGGGAATTGAAACGACAGGTGATCTGACTTGTGGGAAGTCCTGAATTATAGGTTTCAATTTATGAATTTATGCACGCATGGATAGTTGAAGTATTAGAATTGTGCATTCTCCCATTTATGTAAGTGATAACCTTTCCATTTCGGTAAAATTCGGGTTAAAACCTTGTGCGATTGTTTACGTATGGATGGATTTGAATTAGTGAGTTAATGGTGCGGCAACATGCTATGGGTCTATGGTGTACCATCTTAATGGGTATTCGTGAATAATGATGATGTATGGTTTGTCCGTGAAGCTGCATGATTTGGGGTTTTATTTCCTTATTAGATGTCAACCTTAAGTCTTTTGGGAGATCAACTTAGCGCAAGCCGACTTGTTCTTTTGAGGTCAATGATCTTTGGAATGTTTAGAAGTATCCCCGTTGGATAATAAGAATCGTAGCCTCACGATGATGGGACTTAAAGGGAGATTAGATGCGGGTAATTAAGTGTTGATGTGTGTGATTTTCTTGACGTGGTAAGAACCTTATTGGCGGAATGTTTGAGGTTTGAGAATAGATCGGAGTTGGATGATAGCCTAATCTGAATTAATCAACTTCCCGAAAGACGTATCGGTACGTCCAATATCAAGGGTGAACTATTGAGGAATTTTGGGAGTTCTTTGGGTTGGTGTTGATTATTAGAATGCAGATTCAGAATCGTGTTGAGTTGGAACGGATTAGTCATGAGAAGTTGAGGTCACAAGTTGCCATGAGGTAGTACGTGTTATCTAAGGTAAGGAGACGACCGAGATCGTATGGTTAGAAAGCATATCCGATAAGGTTCGATGCTCACTCTAGTATGAGTGTGGCTTATCAAGGTGGATATTGGGTGTGATTATCCTCACAAAAACCAGTGGGGCGGCCTTGTCAAGTGGTTATCAAACACCCTTCACAGATGAATTGGGTTAGAGACGCATCATCAAAGGAAAATAATCTATTGTTTAATGAAAAATGATGTTAATTGTGGCTTATATAGCTAGAGCATTATCTTTTAGTGGTGTACGCGACAAACCTTCATTAGACATGTGATCCGTATGATGTCAGGTGTAGTAATCAAAGGTTGTTAGAATGAACTAGATTTCTAGGACGAAATCACCTTAAGGTTGGGAGGATTGTAACACCCGCAATTTCGTTATGTGATTAAAATGGTTTCCCCATCTTAAATCCTCGAGTTGTAATCTAGAATATCGTCGTTAGTGATGGTTCCTGAGTATCTCGTAAATCGAATCGCCATCGTTTGAGAAATCGCTCGAAAAGTCAGGCCTTGGTACGTAGGGGCGACAATGCCCGGCGATTATGATAGTATCACTCTCGCCAAAGCACTGTCGCGGGGAGAGAACACCCCACGGAACGAGTGGGGCGACAATGACCAGCGATTATGACACAATCACTCTCTCCAGAGCAATGTCGCGCGGGGTCGAGGGGTCACGGTATCAAGCGGGCGAGTATGCCCCGCGATAGTGACATTATCACTATCGCCAGTCAAGGTCGCCGACGGGCTCTAGAAGGTTATAACCCCATTTTTCTCCCATTTTCTCATTCTTGTTTCCACCAACCTTCTTCCCAAACTCTCCCAAGCAAAACGCTACCATTAATTTCGGCCATTGTAACACTTATGGTTTTCCTCTTCCAATTATTTCACGTTTGGTCTTCAACCATTGAAGTTTGGAAGTTAGAACTAAAACCCCTTCATCTCACCTTCATCGTCAATTTTCTAGGGTTTTCACCCAACCTTTTTTTTATCATTTTGAAGATTGGAAGTTTGTGGCTCATTTTGGTGACCTAGAAGTGTTTTGGGTGGTGGATACAAGTTATGGTTAAGGTAATCTTCTATTTTCTTCATCTTTGGAAATTAGGGTTTTGATATAAGTTGAGATCTTCATGTATAATGTTTGGGGAACGATTCTATATGGTTGAAAATGGACATTTATGTTTGGAACTTGTGGATCTAGGTTTTTGGAAGTTTTGCTTGTGGATTCAAGTTTCTCCAAGGAAGCTCAAGTTAGGGTAAAATCTAGATTTAGCCTAAATCTAGCAAGGTGAGTTCAAGTTGATTTGTGAAAACGGTGTACATGCCAAAATGTCTATTTTAAAGTGTTTATATGATTTACATGAAATTATTAACTGTTGAGTTATTTGATGAATTTTGATTATTTGAAGTGTCTAGCTTTATAAACTTGTAAAACACCCACATTTGGGATTTTGGGCATTTTGATACATAAATAATATATTTTGGTATCTTAATGATTTATTTCATGGAAGTAGATTTTTAAGTATAAATGTATTTTATTGTTTGTTTTGTAGAAATGCTTGATTTTGTGTTATGGGACGTTTTGAAAGGATAAATGTTATAAACTCACTTGGAAAATGTTTTGTCCCAATCTAAACTATGTTGGAGTTATCTCTATATTTTGGAGCATGGGTTTGCATAAATACAGGTTGTTTACGTTTGGTTTCATTTTATGATTTTAACAGTTGGTCTTTTGATTAGTTGAGTCTATGGCTCGTTTTGGACTTTCTTGGGTCTTGGGGATATTGTCCAATTTTAATAGCTCAATGTAGAGCATCTGGCTATGATTTGCAGTTACTGCATCTTATTTGAGAATTACATATTTTGAATGCGTTAGTTCATTCGTTTGGAGTCATGTAATGTTTTTAATTAATGCAATGGATCCATAGGCATGGTGTTCTTAATTTCCCGTTTTGGACAAGTTCACCACTTTGGCACGGAATAGGCATCAGGTCACCATGGTAAGTAAGGTATTGACCTATATGTTTGGGCAGCGTCTCATGGGCAGTAAGGTGTAATTCCATAGTGCATAAGTTCCCGTTTTGGAACTGAGTTCCTATTTTGGAACTCTCAAGAATAGACTCAGAGGGGTTGACTTGATGTTTTCGAGCAATAGACTCAGAGGAATTGAGCTCGATATGTTTTATGAGTATAATCCATACGTTTTGGTTTTCTACATAGTTATGTGACCCACATTTTATGTTCCGTCGCGTACAATGTATCCGGTCTCTCCCGTCATCGAAAGGTGTTGTTTTGGGTATGGAGTTTTATAATCCATGTTTTCGGTGACGTTTCGAGTATGTGTTTTCATCCATGTTCTAAGGTTTTTGATATTAAATTTTATCCATGTTTTTGATGTTTTGGATGATAGAGTTTATCCACGTCTCGGTATTTGGTTATTAAAGTACAAGTCATGTTTTGTGTGAGTTTTAGGTTTGGATTTATATTCGAAAGAACGTTTTGTATCGTGGTTTTAATCACTAAAATGGTGAATGTTGGGAAAGAGATTTATTTCAGACTTAATGTATTTCATTGTGGAAATCAAGATTTAAATAATATTCTTAAAGTTTCTTGCTTTATATGTTTATGATGAAAACACTTGAGCTCACTAGGCGTTAAGCCTAACCCTTTTTATTTGTCGGTATTTGCATCAGGTTCCAGTTGGGGAATGGTTCTATCAATGTTATGAAGAGATGAGCACTAGTTTTACACGAGGGTAAGTAGTTTGGTGAAGTCTTCCGCACTTTGGAGATAGTGAATGTTATTGGGTTTTAGTAACATCTGTCCCTATTATAGACCGTGTATAAAGATTGAATTGTGTTTATTGAAGTTAAACCTTAAATTGTTGTTGTAGATTAATCAGTTATTCGGATAATTTTAAATTGTTGTTATTTCCAGATCTGAGGGTGTTACATTAATCGACTTAGTTGCCTATCGTTACCTTAAGATATGAGCATCCGGATGTCGGTAGTGAGATCGTTGGACTTAGTAAGCTTAGACCTAAGATTTGAGTCTTAACCAAAACTCATGCACGAAACATTTTTTTTTAAATAATTTGCATAAAGTATTTCATACTTTCCCAAATTATCATGCGGGTCGTATTTTGGATCTGTGGAAAGATGTTTAACACACACGAGATTATAAGCCATGAGTTTAAACATGCATAAAATTGTTTTATTACACAAGGTTGCAAACTTTGTTGAGATTTTTCTTATTCCTATTTTGTTGAACACTATTTTGGATATTGTAAGTATTTACAACTTAACCTTGTTTAAGGTCTCGGGCAAGTAACTGTGATTTATGACTTTAACATTGGATCTCCTCCATATATGTTAATGTTTTAAAGGAAAGGTTATTCCCACTATTTTGGTGTTTAAGTTTTGTTGGGGTTTTCATTCCATGCGAGTTTTTGTTGAAAAATGTCACTTTATATCGCATTGCGATAAAGGGGAAATTTTTGGAATAATGATATTTTAGTCATAACTTCGTCTTATGTTTTTTGATTTTTGAGAACGAAGATTGTGGCACTATCTGATTTTTGGTGTCATTGAGTTTCATTGAGTTTTATGGAAATTTAGTTGAGTCTTATGGAGTTTTATTTGGACATTTTTCATCGCGTAGATGAACTTTAAAACGCGTATACTGAATTATTGTGTGCGTTAACTTACGGGTTTTTGTTTAACATTTTGTCTCTTGCGAGTTTTGCACTTCTTTTCACAACCGTAAGAGACGTCTTGAGAGTCTTGATATTGCATGATCGTACTTTTGAGTTTTACGCAAGTGTATTCCGTTGTACACTATTTGGTATTTGAATTGATTTACGCTTTTGTGTGAGTAAGCATGTGAAGGACCTATGATGGTTCAAACTAAACTCTTGCTTTATACCTTCTTCTTCGGTTGTTGATTTTACTATTATAGTTTAACGCAATCCATTATATTGGTTTATTAGTATGCATGGCATCATAGCCACTATTTTAGAATAAAGAGCATGTTGGTTGTCCGACTTAAAGCTTGAAGTCGATCTAAATTGTCTTATGTTTCGACCAATCGCATGCATATATTGTTTTGCGAGTCTTATTGGGAAGTTTTATACCGTATGGTATATGGTTAAATGAGAAAATTTTTGGAATGTAATTTCGTGAAGTTCCTCTTTTGAAGGGTTGTACAAACGTTTGGATTACATACTATTTTGGCACAAGAAATTATTTTACGTACATAGCATAAATGAATACATGTTGGGACCTTGGTGGTTCATTTGAAAGGTTTGTTAAACATCTTTTGTTGTTGTCAATATATGCATGAATAATAATCAAATGATTTTCGAAAGGATTTTATATGCGTGACGCTTGTGGCCACTTTGCACAACTACCGAGTAAACAGTAGTGGATTTTACACGTATGATTAACTGTTATAAAGATCTTGCGTTTAAAAGTCTTATAAAATTTCAATTTGAAATATTAGTTTGAAAAACCTTGAACTCATCAGAGCTATAGATTTGAACCCTATTTAGAAAAGAATGGTGATAAGGGACTGGAGTCGCCCTTGGGAATTGAAAACGATGATTGATCTAAATTGTGGATGTGTTTGAATTTTTAGGAATTGTTCCTCATGAGGTCCGTTCGCGTATGAATAACTAAGATAGTAAATTCATGTTATTATTTCCGTTATGTAAGTGGTGATCCTTCCCTTTCAATAAGTTTTCGGGTTAAAACCTGGTGTGACTATTTGCGTATGGTTGGATTTGACTTGATAGGCTGCCATTTTAGTGCCATGTTAGGTGTCAACTTTAATTCGACAATGCATCTGGAATGGAAAATTTGATGGTATATCCACGTTTTTGGTATTATTATTTTGGTTTTAGGCGTCGACTTGTTCTTTTGAGGTCAATGAATTTTTGTAATGTTGGAGGTGCTCCCGCTGGATCATAAGAGGTGTTTGCCTCACAACGAGAGAGTTCTAAGGGGACTTGATGTTGGTAATTAAGTATTGATGTGTATGACTTTCTCGATGTGATAAAGATCATATGGACGGAATGTTTGAAGTTTGAGAATAGATCGGAGTTGTGTGATAGCCTAATCTGAATTAACCAACTCCCCGGAAAGCATATTGGTACGTCCTTGGAAAGAAGGCTTTACCAATATCAAGGGTGAATTATTGGGGAATTTTGGGAATTCTCTCGGCTTGGTGTTGATCTTTGAAATACGGATTCAGAATCGTGTTGAACTAGGACGAATTAGTCAATGGAAAGTGGAGGTCACTAAAGTGCCTTTGAGGTAGTATGTGTCACCGAAGGTTAGGAGACAACCGAGATTACATGGATAGGAGTTGATCCGGTAGAGTTCGATTTTCACTCTAGTATGAGCGTAGCGTATCCAAGAGGATATTAGATGTGAGTCTTCATGAAAATCAGTATGACAATTGCAACAGGAAGGTTATCGAGTTTCAGCTCAAGGATGAAATGGGTTAGAGAAAACCCCTGGGAAGGGTGACGGTCGATTTAGAAGATTAACATCGTTGAATTCCATGATTGGTTCGTTACCTTTTGGGGATCAAGAAAACCCAATAAGTACTGAAAGCGGCAATGAAATTCTTGGTATGAGAGGTAGATTTCGAGGACGAAATCATTCTAAGGTTGGGAGGATTGTAGCACCCGCATTTTGGTAAGCCTTTAACCCTTTTCTTACCTCTAATTCCTTATGTTAAGCTGGCATTATGTGGAATTATGTTATGGGGTGCACCATCTAAGTAACTTCTCGTATTGGAACTTTATCACGTCTAGAAATCGAAGTGATCGAAGCTCAGGAGGTGTTCGGCGTCTGTGCCAGGCGATTGTGAAAGTGTCACTCTTGTCGTGGCACTGTCGCGGGGAGAGAGGAGCTCTCGGTACAATATGGATGACTATGCCCAGCGATTGTGACATTGTCACTCTCGTCGTGGCAATGTCGCTGGGGCCCTTGTGGTCTCGGTACACTTTTAGCGAGAATGACTCGCGACTATGCCAAGGTCATAGTCGTTGGGCAAGGTCGCGGTCTGCCCCTGAGTCTCTTAAAATCCGATTTTTGGCAGCCTCTTTCCATTTGTTATCAATTCCTTTACACTCCTTCCTCTCTCAAACGAACCCTCTCGGTCACTTAGGGTTTTGTGCATTTTGGAGCCCCAAATCCTTGATTTTCAAATAGGTTTTTCATCACCAAGTTAGAGATGGAATGCAAAGGTTGGAAGTCTTCATCTCACACCCGTTTTCTAGGACTTTAAGCTTCTAGGGTTCCACCAAACCCTTTTTTCTATTCTTTTGGTGATTTGGGAATTTGAAGTCATATTGGTGACCTAGAAGAGTATTGTTGGTGGATTCAAACTGTGGTAAAGGTAATCTTCTCTTCTCTTCATCTAGGGAAATTAGGGTTTTGAGATAAGATGAGATCTTCATGTAAAATGTTTGGGGAATGATTCCATATGGTTGAATGTGTATATTTATGGTTGGAAACTTATGGATCTAGGTTTTTGGAAGGTTTTGCTTGTGGATGCAAGTTCCTTCAAGGAAACTCAAGTTGGGGAAAATCTATATTTAGCCTAAATCTAGCTAGGTGAGTTCAAGTTGATTTGTGAAAATGGTGTACATGCCAAAATGTCAATCTTTAAATGTTTATATGTTTTACATAAAATTATTAACTGTTGAGTTATTTGATGAGTATTGGTTATTTGAAGTGTCTAACTTTATAAACTTGTAAAACACACACATTTGGGATTTTGGGCATTGTGATAAATGAATCTTGAATATTGGTATTTTGATGATTTGTTTTATGAAAGTAGATTTTTGAGTATCAAGGTATTTTATTGTGTATTTTGGAGAAATGTTTGATTTAATGTTATGGGACGTTTTTGAAAGAATAAATGGTATAAACCCACTTGGAAAATGTTTTGTCCCAATCTAAACTATGTTGGAGTTATTTAAATATTTTAGAGCATGGGTTCGCATAAATGCGGGTTGTTTACGTTTGATTTCATTTTATGATTTTTAACAAGTTGGCCTTTTGATTTGTTAAGTCTATGGCTCGGTTTGGACCTCGTTGGGTTTTTGGGGACAATTGTCCGATTTTAATTTCTCAATGTAGAACATCTGGTTATGATTTTCATTTACTGCATCTTATTTGAGAATTACATGTTTTGAATGCACTAGTTCATTCGTTTGGAGTCATGTAATGTTTTAGACTCTATAATGCAATAGATCCATAGGCATTTGAGTCATTATGATCAATGTTGGGACGATTAGTTTCCCTCATTGTAGCACAGATAGGCACCGGGATTTATGGTAAGTAAGATGTGGACTCGAGGGGTCGGGCATTGTCCCATGAGCAGTAAGGTGTAATCCAAATATGCTTGTATGTTTGGTATGGATTTGGTTACCTCAAAGAATTGACCTAGAGGGGTTGACGTTGAGTCTCCACGGACAAAAGATCTAGAGGGGTTGAGCTCGATATGTCTTATGAGTATAATCCATACGTTTTGGTTTTCCTACATAGTTATGTGACCTACTTTTGTTTTCCGTCACGTGCAATGTGATAGGGTTTCCCCCGTCACCGAAAGGTGTTGTTTTGGATATGGAGTTTTATAATCCATGTTTTCGGGGGCGTTCTGAGTATGAGTTGTTATCCATGTTCTGTGATTTTGAGGATTGAACCTTATCCATGTTGTTGGATATTTTGGATGATAGAGTTTATCCATGTTTTCAGTAATTGAATATTAAAGTATCAGTTATGTTTTGCATGAGTTTTGGGTTTTGGATTTATATTCGAAGGAACGTTTTATATCGTGTTTTTAATCACGAAGATGGTGAATGTTGGAAAAGAGATTGCTTTCAGACTTAATGCATTTTATTTTGGAAGATCACGTTTTAAATAACATTCTTAAAGTTTATTGTTTTACCTATTTATGATGAAAACTCTTGAGCTTACTAGGCGTTAAGCCTAACCTTTTATTTGTCGGCATGTGCATCAGGTTCCGGTTGGGGAATGGTTCTAGCAATACTATGAAGAGGTTAACACTAGTTTTACGCGAGGGTAAGTAGCTTGGTAAGTCTTCCGCATTTTGGAGATAGTGAGGGTTATTGGGATTCTCGTAACATCCGACCCTATTATAGACCGTGTATAAGGTTTGAATTATGTTTATTGAAGTTAAACCTTAAATTGTTGTTGTAGATGAATCAGTTATCGATGTATTTAGAAAATTTTAAATTAGTTGCTATTTCCAGATCTGAGGATGTTACAAAAGATCCCACCGCACTAGGATATGGCACTCTTGCCATATAGGCGACATTGGCTTGAGTCGAAGGACATAAAGCGGATGATCGCTTGAAATGAGGCGCAAATACAGTATTGAAAGACTTTGCTTCAGACATGTTGAACCGGCGAAGAACTTTCTCAATATACCCCTTTTGATTAAGGTATAACTTTCTCACCTTTCTGTCACGAATAATCTCCATACCATGAATTCTCTTTGTGGCTCCCAAATCCTTCATACCAAATTCAAAATTCAACTGGTCTTTCAGTTTCTGAACTTCTCCCATATCTTTAACTGCTAAGAGCATGTCATCCACATACAAGAGCAAATATAAAATTGACCCATCATCACACTTCTTGAAATAAACGCAATTGTCGTACAAAGAATAAGATAAGCCACGTACCGTCACAAATGCGTCGAATCTCTTGTACCATTGCCTAGAAGATTGTTTGAGGCCATAGAGAGATTTTATAAGTTTGCACACATGAACTTCTTTACCCAGAATTTTGAAACCTTCCAATTGTCACGTAAAAAATCTCTTCCCTAAATTCACCATTCAGAAAAGTGGTCGCTACGTCGAATTGCTCAAGCTCAAATTCATTTGACGCTACCATCCCGAGCAATGCACGAATAGAAGTATGTTTCACCATTGGTGAGAAAATGCATTATAGTCAATGCCAGGAATTTGAATATAACCTTTGGCGAATAACCAAGCTTTATACCTTGGTTTTCATTTGTAGTGTTCCCCTCCTTCAACTTATAAACCCACTTGCATCTAACCGGATTTTTGCCTTTAGGAGCTGGCACAAGCTCCCAAGTTCCATCATTTTGCAAGGATTCCATCTCTGTGTGTATTACCATCATCTATTAATCTGAATCTTTTAATTTCATACCCTACTTAAAGAAGTAAGCTCAACAGTGCATTCCATTTCTTCTGCTACACTCCAAGCATATGCAACTAAATCGGCTTCCTGAGTATACCATGCAGGGCTTACAATTATTCGCCTATCATGTGCAATACATGGTTCAGGATCTTGTGGTGATGGTTGTGATGGAGAATGACCTACCAGTTGAAGACCTGTAATGGAGGAAGAAGAAGGAGAAGGAGAAGAAGAAGAAGCGTTAGTAATATGGAGCTCGATGTTTGAGCCATAGGTAGTTCCACCTCCATCGGAGGTTTCTCCTTAGGAGCTTCAGAAATGGCATCGGATATAGGAGATGGCGAATAATGCAACATACAAGATTTGTCAAAAGTGACATCTAGGCTTATAATGGTCTTCTTTGTTTCCGGGCACCATAGCCTAAAGTCTTTCACCCCAGCTTTGTATCCAAAGAATTTGCACTTCATTGATCTCGGTTCCAACTTCCCATTATTAACACGTGCTTAAGCCAGGTAACCAAAGATTTTAAAATTAGTGTAATTGACCGATGATCCATTCTAAACTTCCATGGGAGTATTCTTCTCAATAGCAACTGAGGGAGGCCGATTTAATGATATAACAAGCGGTAGAACAGTGATGATGGTATACATTTCCTCAAGAGTAAGGGAATCCCTACCATAAATGATTGTATCCATAAAAGTAGCGAATGATGGCGGCAAAGAGCATAACAAATTAGACCTAAATCCTCACCGTCATATTTCACCTCAAGATTCTTCAAGTCACGAACTATTTCTTTGAATTTTGATACATTTGCATAATTGAACCACCTTTAGATAAATGATGGGCATACAGTTTAAGCTTCATATGGAGCTTATTGGGCAAGCTCTTTGTCATAACTATTTTATCTAGCTTACACCATATTTGATAAGTCCCTCTTCCTTAACACTATAAAACATCGTTAGACAAATGCAATCTAATCATGGATGAGACTTTCAAGACATTTAGTTCCTTTTCCTCTTCCGTCCGAGCACCAGGCATAAAAGTCCGTCCCAAAATGCATTTATGTAGATTTTGTTGGACAAAAATATCTCTCATCTTTTCTTTTGTAATGGATATCGAGTATCTCATTCCAACAAAGGCAAATTGAAGTTGATTGTCGGCATAAATGAAACCCTAGCAAATCAATAATCCCACAATCTTCAATCAATCAAAAAATCTCAATAATAATCCTTGAGCTCTGATACCAATTGTTGTGAAAATACCAAGACCCAAGTAGCACAAGCTTGTTAGTTGATTCCCAATAAAACACAAATAACCTACGAACAAGTGATTTCAAGTTTTATATCGAGAATCTAGGTAGAATAGTGATTGACAATGTAAGATAATCAATCACTAAGTAATGTAAACGATAAACAACCCAATATAATGCGAAATAAAGCATAAGTAAGAGAGACGCTAAGATTTTACGTGGAAACCCGAAAAGGGAAAAACCATGGGCAAAGGATGTTGAGAACTGATCCACTATCACGATGATTATAACCTTGATATTACAGCTTACAATGACGGAGAAAACAACAAGAGTGCTTGAGGTTTGAGAGAAACTTGGAGACCAAGTTTAGAGATGGAGAGTACATAAAAAGTGGTCTTTTAAAATCTAATTTTCTTTCGTCTTGAATACCCATTTAAGAGGGAGATAGGTCTGGTCCAGAAAAGCCTATATGCATCATAGGATTGATGCGAGCGACTTGTTTGCGTGTAAACCCGCAGGTGCGTCTTCTAGGTGACTATGGTCGCAAGTAACTTGCGTGGATCCAGATTGGACGCAAGCATTTCACAATAAACTTTTTGGGTCTATAGGCACGGCTGCAACTTATAATTAAGTTGCAGTTGTACGGGAAGATAATCATGATTTTTCTAGCTTTTAGCATTGGGATCAAATTGGGATTCCATCTATGGATTATTATAAATAACCCTAGAGTTTCCATCAGATATAAAACGAAATTGAGATCTTAGAAACCCTAGTTTGAGTTGAGAAAATATTAAGAGAGATTAAAAACAATTTAATATTTCAGTTTGTAATGTGTCTTTGGTGTTTAGGTTTTCTTCATCAATACAAGTTTCTCATCCTTCCTGTGGACGTACATCACCATACGGGTTGTGGAATCACGTAAATCTTCAGTGTTTTAGTGTGTTTTTCACAATTCTTTAGTTGACATCACATACTTGATTGCCATTGAATAAAGTTTATTACTTTATTTGTTCTTTGAGGTGTTTAGGTGTATTTTCAATCTATATCCATAATACTATATTGAAATTACATTACCGTTTTTTCGAGAATTTTGAAAGTTTAGAGGCATAGGTTTTAAAGCATGATGTACAACTTATTAAGCTATGCACAACCCACTCCACACCCACTTCCCCTGTTGGTCCCTTATACAGTGCTCTAGACAATGATTGACTATTAACTACACAAATCCAGAGAATAAGAGTGCGGATGCGATTTAGAATGTAGTAAAATATTTCTAGAATGGTAGTAAACACACTAGCAAGTAATGAATAGAATCACAAACACATGTGAGTTGATTGCCGGAGAATTTGCTTCATTAACCTTGCTATTACACCAAGAACATGAACTTGTGTGTGCCAATATGTTCAAAGAATTACAAGATGCTCTCTAATCAGTGTGAGCTCCCATAATTCAAGGGATGGTGGTGCTCCCATAATATACAAGGAGGGGCGCACACCATAGTACAAGACAAAGGCTGACATTCTACAAAAGGAATGCCACCTGGAAAGTAAAACAACGTGGGACGCGCACAAATGATCCTTAGAATCTTCGTACAATAGGCTCACGTGTTATGTACGTGGTCTTGTCTTAACACTTGAACCTGAAATCTTTGAGTCTTCCATCTCCAGAGGTTTGCCACCACAGAGGCTTTGTGAGTGGTCACAGAGGTTCTGCAGTCTGAGAGTGATCTTCAGGTTCTGAACTTCTCGGGTAAATGGTTGTCAGAGCTTCTGAGCTTGTATCTTCTGTGGTGCACTTGGTGTATGAACCGTCTATTGAAGCTTCTAAACTTAGCCTTTTTTTCAATACTTCTATACATTGATTTGCAGCTAACAATCTCCCACTATGTATTGAAAAATAAAAATTGGAAAGTAGAGTGTAAGGCTAAGTTAGAAAGCTAAGAGGTGAAAGGAACTCAACCTCTGAAGACTATTTTTCATTCAAAATAAATAAATGCCAGAAGGCAAGTATATGAACTTTAAATTACATTGAATGAAAATTTAAACTATTACAAGGATTATTGAAGAAAATCATTTATCGGATTGGTAAAGCTTTCGGCTAAGGTCTTCTTCATCGATAAAATGAGTTCCATGTACTTTATCTGAGCATTAATCAACTCTATCATCCTCTATGTAGGTTCTTCTTGCACAGTCTCAGTTCCCCTTTTCCTTAGAATCGTGTAATTAATCTTCAACAGAGTGTTATTCGAATATTTGTGACTTTGAGTAGGCTTGAATATCTTCTTGGATCCATCATCGTCTCTGTAGTCAAATCCAAATTCAGGCTCTGTGATTATTGAGTTTAACGGTATTTCATCGATTCCACGGAATTTGTCATCAGGTTTAGTGATAGATAGCTTTTCAACCCCAAGCTATAGAGCCACTTCGAAGTCCATCTTGCTATGATATCTGACATGTTCGTGCATTACCTCCTTGATCCTGCCATTTACAATCATGTACTCCTTCCTCTTTTCCAAATGTTACTCTGTGAATGCGTGTAGTTGAGGAAGATCATAAGTGCATAGGTTCTTTAAGTCAGCATCTGAGAACTTGTACTGCTTGTTATCTTTCCTCTCAACTAAGTATTTGGCATACATTATAGTTTTTTTTGCAAAGGAGTGCAGAGATATCCTCAGAACTTTTTTAATGTCGAACTCAGAGAATACTAGGTTCCTTTCTTGCGCAGTGTTTTCAAACCTTCTTTTAACATCCTCTCTTATTAGAGGATGCATGTTCGGTGCAATGAAAACAGTTTTGGGTTCTGCGCTATAGAGGTAAGTGTGAATATTTTCATCAAATTTCAGTTCTTTCGGTGGTGGCCTTGGGATTGGGATCCTTATAGTGTCCATCGATTGAACGATTTGTTTCACTTTATCCTCCTTGAATTTTTGTTCAGAAGAACCAGCTTCAGAGAGTGTCTTTTGTTCTTTTGGCGCAAAAGGTATCTTTGACATGCTCTGCGAAGGGATCACTGTGGCTTTTTCTCTAGCATTTACTGGATTAAGGCTTGAGTACTGTACTTTTGGAATGGATGCAGTGGGCATTAGCTCAGGACTTGAAGATTCAACAAATTTTGCAAGTCCTTCAACTATTTCTTCAGAGCCAACACTGAACCTTGCCTTATGTGGTTCTGCAGAGATGATTGATTGAGATATGACAGTTAGTGCTTCAGCTTCCTTGTTCTTTACCTTGGAGGCACAAGACTTGTATCTTTGAGTTTTGTGGGTCTCTCAGGTTTTTTTCTGTAAGGGTACGGCCTGAAGAGGAGTGGCAGCTATTGGCGCAGAGATTGTGGTCGTCGTAGCCTTCTCCCCCTCATGATGGCCAGAGCCAGAGGCATCAGGGTCCTGGTCATCATGCTTGGCCTCTTCTGCTCTACCTCTGCTTGGCAAGAAGCAGGTTCCTTCTTTCTCTTTCTCTTGTAGAGATTGGTCTCTGCATGATGGTTAATTTTCTTCATCACATCCTCTGTGGCGAAGGAGATCTTGTTGACCTCATAATCAGATTTGAACTTTAAGGAGGCCACGGTCTTTTTCAACTCTGTTGCAACGGATTTACCCTCTTTGGAAATGTTAGAGCCAATCAGGTTCATGTTGTTCAGAAGCATCCATCCTAAGGTTTCAAGCTCTATCTTGGTTGCCAGATTGTTGAGATTTTTTGTAGTGGGTGGTGGTTGTGTAGAAGACGAAGCTGGGGCTTGTACTGGGACCATGACACTGCGAGTCATGTCCTTAATTTCGTCCTTCAACTTGGCAAGATCGTTCACCCCAGAAGCTGTAACTTCTGCGGCGAACTTTCCCATTTCTTCCATTGCAATTTGACCAACCTCTTTGATGGCATCGGTTTGGATGTTTATGGATTTGGCACATTCATAGAAGTCGTACTTTGTAGCATTCGATGCAATGGCTTCCATTAACTTTTTGATGTCTGCAGAGTTCTGCTCCGATATTCTCCTTAATTCTTGCAGGGCCTCTATATTGGCCCTCAGAGCCTCTGCGACATGATTTGGATTTCCAGGTGCAAGGGGAGCAAGGATAGAGCTTTTCAACTCTTCCAATTTCTGGAGCACAGAGTCAGCAAAGGTTTTAAACTCATCCTTTGTGACATAAGTGTGTAGGGTAACCTCTGGACTAACACATGGTCCAGATTGAGCCAATGAGTTTTTGGCACCTTCAGAGCCTGTGTTGACGATGAGCTCTAGAGGATTTCCCTTTAATCCTCGAAGTTCCTTTGAGGAATCTTCTATAAAGGTTCTGTCAACAAGTCTCTTAGGAGAAGATTCAGAGTCTCTCCCACGGTCCTTGTTAAGTGTACTTTGTAGATGTTCTAGATCCACAGAGTTGGTTTTTGATCTCACTACCACCTCTGAAGTGGTTTGGTGTTCACTCATAAGTGCATCAGAGGCAACAAATGCCTCTGCAGAGGTAGGTATCGTGTCCTGGGGTAATGGAACACTTTTCTCTACACCTCCGGGTGGATTTGTGATCCCCGGTAGTGAATTGTACATAGGAGGAAGGAATATCCTCTGTCCGGTTTGGCAAGTTAAGGTTCGGACTATGCGGTCCTTCTTCAATACCTTGTTGCACTAGAACTGTAGAGGTAGAAATGTGGGTTGCACTAGGAGTTGGTTTAGGATGTGTGCTCAAGGCCTCTTTTTCACCTATTATCTCCTTCTTCGATTTTTCTATTATCTCCTCTTCACCCTTTGGCTCCTCATCACTACTTGGAAGCCCTGTAGTGTCTTCAACTTCCATTGAAAAATCAGTTTCCCCAATGTCTACGGAGCCAAACTGTTGGGCCACTTGTTTGGCAATGTTAGTGGCCACCAACAGGGGACTTTGTGGTTTTTCAAATATAGATTTTGTGGCCTCTGCAAAGGGTGGAGAATCTTTAACAATGAGCTTTCTCTTTGTCACCTTCCTCTGCAGAGGAGTTTCCCTTTCCTCTGCATGTTCTTCCCTTGAGACCTCTGTTTTAGTCTCTGTCGAGCTCTTATGTTTTTCTTCTTCTTCCAGCTTCACCAATCTCTTCTTCTTTTATTTCTTTGGAGATTCTGTAGCATCAGCCTCTTTGGACTTTTCAGTAGTGGCCTTTGGTGCTTCAGTGCTAGGTTTCTTGGCCTTCCTCTTTTTTTTCAGAGGTTTGACAACCTCTGTGATTTCATCTACGACAACATCTGAAACCACCTTATCCTTATCCTTCTTTGTCCTTTTCTTCTTAGGCTTTGAAGCCTCAGCCATTGTATCCACTGTTACCATAACCTCTGTAAATGGGGCCTCTTCTGCTACGACCCTCTTATGGTGTTTTCTTTTCTTTTTCTTCTGTTGGTGTTCACTCCCCACCCCACTCTCGGGCTCAATTCTCTCTAGTCTCACATTTTGTGCCTCTACATCCACATTCTCTTCTTCACCCTCTACGCTCTCTTCCCTCAGATAAATTGTTACGTCACCAACCTGGAATCCTACAAGCGGGGGGGTTGCAGGACTCGGTTCTGGAGTCCTGTGCCCGCAAATGTAATCTAGCCTACCCTCTTCACTACCCAAATAGGTTAACATCCTCGTTGGCAGGGGTCTTGCGTTTGGGTGTCTTCAGAGTCGTGGGTTTGTGTGATTTCATTTCGTAAACCTTGATCAACTTACCCTTGCAGGTAATTTGCCTTCCCCAAGAAGGACAACAAATAACCTGTTGAAGACAAGGTTCTTGGGCTCTGTACCCCTCGCTTGATCATCTTGCTTGGTAATCACAGCGTTTCTAATCTCCCTGAAGATAAGGCTTGCATAGTCGAGTGGTAGATCGTAGTATATGCCATATATGATGGCCAATATCGTGTGGCTGGATTGGTCTGTACTTCCCACCTTGCAAGTGAGAGCCCTGTTTAGAATGGAGAAAATAACATTCCACAGGGGTGGAAGGTTCTGTCGCCTAAAGTCAGTCCTCTTAGTGATTGGCATGGCATATCCAATGAATTTGAGAAATTCAAGGATTTCTTCATCAGAGGGTTTCTCTGAGAATTTCACTAAGTTAAGTTGGTCCTTGGTTGGTAGTTCAAAATTTTCAGATACTCTTCTTCGATTGATTCCAAGGTCCAAGATTTTGGCATTTGAAGAATGAGTTGCATATCCCATGACACAATATCCTTAATCTTTAACTTTCTCGTGTCTACAACTCTGCTAGAATTGATGAATGTATGTTTCGGGGATATCAGTCCTTTTTAGAGTTAGGGATTTTCACAGAAAGTGATTCTTCAAAATCTTAATCAGGGGTTCAGCTTCAGTAGGGTATCCCTTGGGGTCTAAAACCACATAGTGGTTGTTTGGTTTTAGGTTGAATGTGGTAGTATAGTAATCATGTATTGTGAATGATAGCATTCGGCTTGTCAAGGGTTCTTGTTGGTCAACAGATCCTGAGTTTTCTTTCTGGGCCACGGAATGTTGAGAGTGGTTTGAGGCATTGAAGCCTTGAGAGTTCTAGGGAGATGCAGAGTTGGATGCCATTGAAGAAAGAAAGGAGTAGAAACAGATTTCTTGCTTGTTTTTGCTTTGAATGCTCGAGAGTAAAAAGTTTCAGGTGGAAAATGAAGAAAGAGAAAAAGATTTGTATTTATACTGAGAGGGAGGGTAAAGGTTTATTAGCGGTAAAAGATAAAATTTTGAATCCGTAATAAGTACCTATGAGTAGTGAGCCATTTGAAAAAACGACGGTACAGATTACGCTCCACTAATAATGTGCCACGTCATTTAGGACGGTGCATGATCGAGGACGTGCGCCTCCCATTATCTTCACGCGCGTGGCAGTTGCTATACCCATTTGACTGTCACTTTCAAAAATAACCCGCACCCCATAACATTGGAAGAAATTTCATAAGTTTTGAATGTCACAGAAGCTCTGTGGGTTTAGGGCTTCTAAGGTTAGGGGTTTGGCTCTTTCACATATGAAGACACCTTTCTTAGCCAAATTTACAATGAAGTGATTAAGTGTCAATCCAAATTAGTTGTCAGAGGTTAAAATGTGCCTTTTAAGACTTAGAGGCTCTGTGAGAAACCTCATAGGCTCTTTGAACAAAAATCTCTAGTAAAGGAAAGACATTTGAAAGTTTTGATCACTCAAAGTTTGGACTAGTTCTGCATGGCATTTTAGGGCATATTTAGACACTTGTGTCCGAGAAAACAATGTTTTTGTTCTTGTGTGTGTGTAAAGAACTTACCTTACTCTGCAGACTCCTCTCGATAACAGCCATTCTTTGCTCCCCCTTGAATCAACAAGGTTTTTCTTCAAATATCTTCTTCTGCTCCTCCTTGATCTATGCTTGGATCATAAAAGATAAGCTTTGTAGAATTCATAGAATCAAGTGAGTTTAATACAAGAAATAAATTGAGAGACAACTGTACAGACAAGAATAAACTATACATGCAAGGAAAACTGGAGAGCTGAAATGAAAATATGTACTACATAAGCTCTGTGCCAAGGTACAAAGGTTCTGTGAATCAACTCATGTTAAGTACCCAAGCTTGCCAACAAGAAAAGTGAATCTTTTCTCATCTAATGTCTTTGTAAAAAGGTCAGTAAGCTGGTAATCTGTGGATACAAAGTACATCTCTATGGTGTCATGCTCTACATGATGTTTCATAAAGTGATACCTGATATCAATGTGTTTTGTTTTAGAGCGTTGAACAAGATTGGCAGAGATCGCAATGGCACTCTTGGAATCATAGAGGATGAGTATTTTGTTAATGTCAAAGGTATAGTCTCTTAGTTGGGTTCTCATCCACAGAACTTGTGAATAACAACTAGCAGCAGCCATATATTCAGCTTCTGCCGTAGAAGTTGACACACAATTTTGTTTCTTAGAAGTCCAACTAACTAGCTTACCTCCAAGAAATTGACAACTCCCAGAGGTACTCTTTCTGTCGAGTTTGCATCCACCATAATTTGAATCTGTATAAGCCATAAGATCAAAGTCAGAGTTATTTGAATACCAAAGACCAAGATTCTTGGTGCCCTTTAGGTATCTAAAGACCCTCTTAACAGCAAGAAGATGAGATTATTTGGGGTTAGCTTGAAATCTTGCATAGAGGCATGTAGCAAACATTATATCAGGTCTACTGGCAGTTAAATACAACAGAGACCCTATCATACCTCTGTAGAGCTTACACTCCACGGATTTGCCCTCTGGATCTGCATAAGCTTTGATCCTGTGGCCATAAGGGTCTTCATTGGTGAAGAGTCAGAGAGTTTGTATTTTTCAAGTATGTCAGAAACCAATTGTTGGTCCCTTATACAGTGTTCTAGACAATGATTGACTATTAACTACACAAATCCAAAGAATAAGAGTGCGGAAGCGATTTAGAATGTATTAAAATAGTTCTAGAATGGTAGTAAACACACTAGTAAGTAATGAATAGAATCACAAACACATGTGAGTTGATTGCCGGATAATCTGCTTCATTAACCTTGCTATTACACCAAGAACACGCACTTGTGTGTGCTAATGTGTTCAAAGAATTACAAGATGCTCTCTGATCAGTGTGTGCTCCCATAATTCAAGGGATGGTGGTGCTCCCATAATATACAAGGAGGGGTGCACACCATAGTACAAGACAAAGGTTGACATTCCACAAAAGGAATGCCACCCGGAAAGTAAAACAACATGGGACGTGCACAAATGATCCCTAGAATCTTCATACAGCAGGCTCACGTGTTCTGCACGTGGTCTTCTCTTGACACTTGAACCTGAAATCTTTAAGTCTTCCATCTCCAGAGGTTTGCCACCACAGAGGCTCTGTGAGTGATCACAGAGGTTCTCCAGTCTGAGAGTTATCTTCAGGTTCTGAACTTCTCGGTTAGATGGTTGTCAGAGCTTCTAAGCTTGTATCTTCTGTGGTTCACTTAGTGTATGAACCGTCTATTGAATCTTCTATACTTAGCCTATTTTTCAATACTTCTATACATTGATTTGGAGCTAACATCCCCCAAACTCTTCACTTCACGTTCCAAATTTTCTTTTCTAATTTATAAATTACACTTAGTACCCTTATAATTAGTTATTTAATTCACTTTTAATCCCTTACTTTTTTTAGACGCTTATCATATTAGCAGAAATAATCGTATATGAACTAAAATGTATTAAAAATACAATTTTTTTTACAAATTATATCATTGTAATTTTCTCGTCAATACCTTCGAAATGAACTCAATATTGAATATTTTTGGATTTAATCATATTATTAAATATCATGAATATATACGAATTAATTTGTTTTATATTTCTTACGTTTTCATTTTTCATTTTATACCTTTATCATATTAAAAATACATAATCATAGATTACCCAAAATACATTATTAAATGGGTTTTTTTTTTTCAAATCATACCATTATAATCTTCTAGTCAATAATTTCAAAATAAGTTTATTATTGAATACTTTTTAATTTAATAATATTGTAAAATATCTATATTTTTTTTTCTTGAATTTTTAAGAGGTACACATTAATTTTCTATATACGAATTAATTTGTTTTACATTCCTTACGTTTTCATTTTTTCATTTTACACCATTATCGTATTAAAAATACATAATCATAGATACATAATCATAGATTATAATCTATTTGTTCTATATGCATGGTTTGAGTTTCAAATAGCCTAATAGGTGCACTTAGTGTGTGTGTGTGTGTGTATATATATATAGTTTAGGTTGCCATTTGTTGGGCAAACATTAGGATTGTTTAACTTAGTTGGGTACGTCCGATTTATAGTCGTTATGTTGTCGAAATTGACTTGTAGTATTTTGTAAAAACCACAGGGTGAGTATTTGAAAGGCCTCAGCCAGAAGTACGGCGATGATCCTAGCCAGTATCCGTTGGTTGATACCGAGTTATGGTAGGAGGTTGTTGGGGGACCGAAGAAAGGTCGTCTGTTTGGGTTTGGGTACCACCTAGATCCCAACTCGATCTTGACTTGGATAGCCTCACAGGGTGGTACTTCTTCTTCTTCCCGATAGGTGCGTACCATATTTCATTAAATGAGGTTTATCAACTTCATTTATAATTCATATTAAATATTCTAACGTCTTTTCTATTTTATAGGAAATTGAGGATCTAAGATCCCAAGTTCATGAGTTGAGGGAGCGGGAAGAAAGACGTCAGATGGAAGAAGCAAGACGTGCTGCCCAGTACGATGAGATATGTGAAATGGTAAGGCGTTTATGTCAGTCCCAACCCTCACCACCGCCACCCATGTGATGAGCCATTTGTAACTTTGAAACTTGTTGAATTGTGATGTTGGAACTATGTTTGGAACAATATATATTTGGAACAATTATTTGGTATTACCGCCTGGAAAAAATGTATTGGGCATTAGGACATTAATTTAAGACAATTTAGTTGTATTTTATTTTTTATTACAGTTTTTAGCAGTTTCTACGGTTTTTACAGCCTTTATCAGATTTTTACAGCTTTAAGCAGGTTTTTACAGCTTTTAGCAGGTTTTTAAATGAAAAGACATGTTTTTCCTGTTTTTGATTTTCCGAAGTTTTGGCGGATTTTCGACGGATTCATCCGACGGAAAATAAATAAATAAATAATTATTAAAATTTAAAAATTAAAAAAAATATTTTCGGCGGATATATCCACCTGAACAATTCGCCGAAAACTTTACCCTTTATATTAAAAAAAATAAGTTTTTAAACAATTGAAATAATATTTTCGGCGGATTTGTCCGTCGGAAATTCGCCGGATTAATTTTTTTAATTAGGGAATTAATTAATTTGGGTCAATTATTGAAAATTTTGATCCATCGAAAGGGCCGCCGGAAAATCTTGTTTTCGGCACTTTTTTCCGACCGGCAAATCCGCCGAAAACCACAATTTCCGGCAGATTTTTCCGCCGGAAATAGCGTCCAGTTTTGTAGTGTTAACTAAAATACATATTTTATTACAAATTATGTCATTATAATCTTCTCTTCAATAATTTCAAATTAGTTTATTACTGAATATTTATTAATTTAATTATATTGTAAACTATCATAAATACGTATCGAGATTTTTCAAGAATGATGTATCGAGATTTGTTTAGACTTGTACATTTTACACATTTTTTTATATTTATCTATTTATACTCTTTTAGAAAAATTATATTTATGGTTATTCTTGAATTTTTAAGAGTTACAAATCTCAATACATCATGTACAAGTTTAAAAGGTTCAAACACTCCCACAATCAACATGATAATTAAAAATAAATTATTTTTTATTTTTAAATTACAATTTATGCCATTTTAACTCATTATTTAATTTACTTTATATACTTTCTCTTTTTATTTTTCAATTTACACCATTATCATATTAACATACATAATTGTATATAAACTAAAATACATTAAACAAATATGTTTTTTTTACAAATTATACAATTATAATCGTCTCTTAAACCTTCAAAATGAACTCAAATGTTATTGGTTTGAAGACCCCTCTATCAAGCGAATTTTTTTGACTAATTGATTATATTGACCTTAAATTTTATACATCTATATGGGATTTAGAAACACACAAAACCATAAAATTGTCATCATGTGATGGAGAATAAAACTGAACATTCAACAAGGTTATTCTTTAAAATTCTTAGCTTTAGATTCGAGATGTTTCACGTCGTATCGTACGTATCTAATATTTTATATAAAATGCAATATGTTCATTAAATTAATAGATTATTTTCAAAAGGTTGCCTTTGAAAAAGTCGAGACCTCTTTAATAAAAATGAATTTGAAAAAGAAGTTGTCCGACAAAACCAGAGATTCCTCTTGCACTTTTGCTAACTCCAAAGACTGTTGAAGGCAAAATAGGTCTATTTATACATATATTGAGCATCCATAACGTGCTCGTTGAGAGTTTTTTTAGAGGTTTTTAAAAAAGCAAAAACCTCCTTTTGAGGTTTTTCACATAGTGGAGAGGTTTTTCAAATGAGGTTTTTCGTTAGGTTTTACATCATAGCTCGTAACTGTACGACCTGCTTTTTCGTATTTAATCAGTTTTAACTTTATAGAATTTTATAAAAGTTTCGTATTTAATCAGTTTTATTTATTAATATATTTAAAGTAATCCTATTTAATTATAACTATTAAATAAATACATAATGAAAGTAATTATATTTTTATATTTTTAAAATAATATCTCAAATTTGACATATTTATACAATTCTAACAGATTTCTTGATGACCCAATTTTTATTTTCGGTTATACATACTTTTAGGTTTAACATTTTTTAATTTTTATTTTACATACTTTTTATATACAACTTTTATATATTTCTTAATAACCTAATTTTTATTATTTTTATTGTACATACTTTTATGTATTTGTATGAATTTTAATATATTTATTTTTATAAATAAGAATAAAAATGATATAAAGTTAAAATTGTGGGACCCTAAATAGTTTAAAAAAGTAATGAAAAAACTTGGATGAGATTTTTCACATAGTGGAGGTATATAAAAGTTTTTAAGTTGTTAAGGTGGCAATAATGTGTAAGAAAAAAACTATGAAAAATCTTGGTGAAAAACTCGTACACTATAGATGCTCTTAGAATATCTGCTTTAGCTCCTTTATAAATTATTACATCAGCTATGGAATAATATTTTACAGATCAATTAAAACTTAAACACCTTTTAAAATTAGTCTCCACTTTTATATCACAAATTATTTTATAATTTATATTAACATATTTTAATAATTTATAATATCACAAAAAAATATTTATTTATAATATAAACAATAAATTAGTTATAATATAGATAATATATTAAATTATAATATAAATAATAAAGTATTTATAATATAAACAATAAATTAATTTGTATTTGTATTTTCATAATTTATTTATATTAATGTATTTTTATTTTAGTAACAAAATTAGTAATTGAAATAATAAAACCTTATATATTCAATATTTTATTTAAAATAAATTGTGGATTAGAATTTTAATAAAATTTTATATTTAAACAAATTAATAAATAAATTAAATTAATAAAAATATTAATAACTAAAGTTTGAACATACTAATAAATGAATTAATTTAAATTACTTGGCATTGCAAATGGTTTTGCTAAATTAACAAGTGTAAGTGATATTGCAATCTACATTGAAATTTTGATATGCAAGTTAAAAAATCGTAGAAAAAAAATAATAAAACGTGTATCAAATTTAAGAGAATAGAATACCCGTTTTTTAATATAATTTGTTTAATTAAAAAGTTAATTATATTAAATATATTCTTTAAGATCAAGATAAACCGGTTGATTTACAAAACTTGATCCATTTATATGAAAAGAGTAACATGAGATTTCCAAAAAAAAAATAGTCTTCGGCTATGTTTGGCAAACTTGTTGATAAGTTAGCTTATGATTGATAATCTAGCTGGTGACTGATAATCTAGTTGGTAGTTGATAAGCTAGTTGATGAAAAAAATCATGTTTGACAAAAACTAGCTTATAAGTATTTAAATTACCAAAAAAGACAGAAATTATTTATTTATAATTAAAAGTTAATATATAATTATGAATATTAATATTAATGAGGGGCATAATTGAAATAATCATAAAAAGCTCCTCATGAGCTACTCCAAATAGCTTATCAAAAAACTAGCTTATGGTCATCCAAACATATACCCAGAAAATAAGTTACCTTATAAGCTAGCTTATTTTTACCAAACAATGTCTTCCAATTTTATTGTTTACTAAAGAATTAGAAGATTTTATATGTATTACTAATTTATACATATTGCTTTGACACTTATATCTTAAAAAATTTGAAATCTTTATAATTGTTACAGAACAATCACTATAGAGAGAATAACAACAAGGTAGAGAGAAAAAGTCTGTAATTCTCATTAATCATAAGCCCTTTAAATAGGAATAAGTTTACAAAGAAAAGGAAACATTCATTATGGTAAATTCTAATACTAGGAAAATATTATATCAATCACTTCCTTTTGATGATGGCACATAATCCTACAACACTCCCCCTTGTGCCGAGTCAAAGGACTGAAGGTGCACAATTGTTGCCTCGTTAAAACCTTACGCCAAAATAAAAACCCAGTGGGAAAAAAATAAAAGTCTGACGAAGGAAAGAGTACAACGCACCAGTTTTTGCAATATATAGACTTTTCCTTCAATCTAGTTTTCTCTTAGATTCGTACATTAATCGAGAGAGTTATGAAAATATGATGGTATATAAATAGTTGTCTCACTAAAACCTGACACCAAGAAACAAAACCCAATGGGAAAAATAAAACCTTGGTTAAGGAAAGAGCACAACATACCAATATCACAAATATAGTAGACTCCCCCTTTTGTCTACTACTCCCCTTGATTCGTGCATTAATCCAGGGAGTTTTGGAAAACATTTGCGTTTACTTTCTACATGTTTCCCAATATATAGATTTAGGTAATGATTTGGTAAAATATGTAATATTCTCCTGGCATATTACTTGATTCAATTGAATCTCGAGGAGAGTTTTCTTATTGCTGATTGTATAAGACTTAAGCATAATATGCTTTGTGTTATCACCCTTGATGTATCTTATGTTCATTTCTTCGATACATGATGCATTATTTCCATATATGCAAATAGGATACTGGTTGAGCCCAAAATTACTAATTCCTCTAATATATGTAATGATAGTACTTAATCATATACATTATTTCATGGAGAGTAATATTAGTTCAAGGAGGTAGTTACAAGGGTTTGCTCAGCTTACTTCCAAGCAATCGGCGTATTCCCAATGGTAATTCCTTATCCAATTTGAGAACAACCTTTGTATGGGTCAGATAGATACCTAATATCAGCAAAGACATACCAAGAGGTTGTTTGGTGTTTTTCTATAAGAGCTAGTACTTTTGTTGCTTACATTCTAAGTAGGTATTGAATTTTTATTATCAATCTCATTTTTATTTCTACAGGGAAAGTATAAGCCCATGTCAATGGTTCTAAAAGATTTACTTGATATCATTCCAAATGATGTTGTGTTGGCGCTAAGCTAAATCTAGCTAACAAGTTCACTGAGAAATAGAATATACAGTCAAGTGTATTGTGCTAAGTACGATAATGCTTATATTGTACTTAGATAGGGAATTCCAGCTCCCAACACTTTTTCGTCACCATCCTTTAGACGAAATGGACAATTCCTTATATCCAACACTTTGACCAATCATGGGAGTGCTAACCGGATGCGCTTTGTCCATATTAAATTGCCTGATTATTTTATAGACATATGCGATCGGTGAATATTTCACAAACTCGGTGTCCTGGCTCGAATAGCTAGACAAACCCAAGTTTTCCCAAGATTTTTATCTCAAATTTAGATTTCAAGTTGCTTGTGGTTTCTCTTATTTCATCAACAGTGCCTATTATGTTCATAACATCGACATATAAAGCTACTTTGAAAGTCTTAGAACTTGTTTTTCTACATAAATACGCAAGGGCACAATTCATAGTTCTTATATATCCTTTCCCAATCAAGTGTTCACTTAGGGGGTTATACTACATCCGCATAAATTGTTTTAATCTATAAAGTGAGCGTTTCAATTTTATTGCAAACATACTTCGTGGTTTAGAGTTACTTGATTTTTGGTAATGTAATGTCATCAAGCACTTTTATATCTCTGAATCTAGATCCCCATAGAGATATGTATTAACCACATCCATGAGTTGCATTTCCAGTCCTTCGGAAACTACTAGGCTAATTAGTTAGCATAACATTATAACGTCCATCACGGGAGAGTAAGTCTTCTCGTGGTCAATCCAGGGCGTTGTGAGAAACCTTGCGCCAAAGGAGAGTCTCATACATTATGACTTAATTATTCTCATTACGCTTTACGACAAATGATTTATCTATGTCTTACAGGCTTTACACTTGGTGGGTTAGCACTACCAAACCAAATACCTGTTCATTTGTCAAATAATATGATTCTCCTGGATTGCTTATTTAGGCCAATTTGCTCTTTGTTGATATTTTTCAACTGAGCATGGTTCGATGTCAATGTGCTTTATCATCTCCTAAGCAACAATATATGCGAAATATATCATCAATGAGTATGTATGATCTGTCCATCGACTCATATGCACTCTCATAATTCATTTGAGATTTCTTTAATCTCTGGAATCAATATTAACTTTGGAGCGTCCTCCAGTAATGATTCATAGACATAGTTTAATCAGAGACAATCTCATGAGAGGTTTATGTATTGATGACAAATAGTTGTGCCTTGCTCTTCTCTTCCTTTAGATGAGTATCTATCGAACCAAGTAGCTTCCCCCATTTCCGTTTGGGAGCTACGACCTCAACCACACCTCCACCATGTGTGATTGCAACGTACTTTCCAGTGACGTTATGCCCTTGTTTGGGGATTTTAACCTTGCGAGTATATTTGCTGCTCGTATATGTGATCTTGTCACTTCTGGAATAACATTAAACGTATCAGGTATCGAGTCTGATTCGTTTGACTTCAACATTGCATTGTGAAGTTTTGGGGATCAAAATGAGACAGAGTAGGAATATTCAATGACACTTCCTGTCGTTCCCATGAAAAATCCTTTTTCCTATCTCTCCCTAACGACGGGAAGATTGTCTCATGAAAGTGACAACCCGCAAATCTAGCGGTAAAGAGATCACTAGTCAAATACTCTAATTAGCGGATAATTGTTGGGGATTCATATCCAACATATACCAAATCTTCTTTAAGGACCCATTTCGATGCGCTGTGGGGGCGCAATTGGCACATATAATCAAACATATGTAAATGTAAAGTATCAGGCTTATATCCAGTTACCAACTGGTACGCATGAGGTTGGTTAGCTAGTAGTGGGTCTAAAAACGAAAAAAAACTGCATATAGTAATTACATAACCCCATGTAGATGTGGGTAAATTGATGCGCATTACTAATACCCTATATGTCATCATATTCTTTTGATAACAACTTCTATGAGACCATTTTATATATACACATGGGGTATAGGAAACTCTACATTGATCCTCATACATATGCAATTAACATCAAATCCTTATGATGTAAATTCTCCAACATTCAAAGTCATGTAGACTTGATGAAATAATCAGGGTGGTGAGACCTTAAACGTATGGCTAGTGCTAGGAGTGCAATATTTCATGTGGACAATAATACGACATGCATTCATCGTGTCGAAATCAGAACCATAAAGTACTTTAATGGCCCACATTCTGGATGTTTATGTCCATAAATATCACCTTGTATTCGTTGTAACAATGGAATATTTTTGTATTATGTCCTTAGCTTTAGGATGATCTCATTCCTGTCTTGGCTAAGGATTAGGGTGTATACAAAAGTTTTAGGTATTTGAGAGGGCATATTATGATGGCAATGTTGTTTCTTATGCTGCAGAAGTCAACAGTTGCAATTTGCCTCGTTTTGCCTATCACTCGAAAGAGAATGTGTCTATGTGTATTTTGCAATACACGGATCACTATGCATAACCATGGTGTCCCACATGGTCATGTCGAAACATATATGTGTCATTTCCCTAAAGTTCTTTATTGGTGACAAAAATGTTTCGATGACTCAATAATCTACTAGTTAGTTTGACACATAATTTCCATGATATATGTTTACTTTCAAATTCATTAGAACTTATGTATATATGCTCATTATAATTTTCGTTTGATACGAATATCTTTACAAGGTTCCTATTGATCTTGTACTAACAAGAAAATGACAGTTCATCGTCTAAGTATTTCGGTTGAATGAATTATAAAATAAGTATTTATCTATCATTTTAGATTGTGTGAGGGGTAAAAAAAAATCAATTCTCCTCAATACATTCCTATACGGAACGGAGAATATTGAAATTTTTGCATTTGTTACGATGTATTTCTTTACATCTATAATGGATTGAAAGTCCAAGAATCTCTAAATCTTTAGAGAGAGAAAGTAGAGAGAGAAAGTCTATACGCTCCAAAGTAAACTGGTATTCAAAATAAGGTTTCAAAGTTACAAAACAAAGGACAAAGGGGACTTAAATACCCCTAGGCTTAACACAACAGATAAAACCACTAAACACAGTTTAGACAAGGGAAATAAATACAATGATTACTACAAAATTAGACTTAACAATCTCCCCCTTAGTAATCATTGGCGCAGTGGTCTTCGAAAATAATCTTTTGAATCAGCATTGACCGACTAAGCGACTTTGGAGAATCATTGACGCTCTTCCCTTTGACGAAGTCTATTCAGTCCAATTAACACTTCAAAACGTCGCAGAGTGGAGCAGAAATTCAATCTCTCTTGAATAGTATCCAAAGTCTTCTTGATGAGACGAATTTCATCATTATCAACCAGAAATGCATTACTTCTTGTTTCCAAAAATCTTCTTTTAGCCTCTTTCATACGTTGCTCCAACTGAAGCTTGATCACTTTCAAAGTTCCATCAGAGTAATGAGCAATTTCTTCAAATCTGAGAAAGTAATTTTCATTTGAGCCATTCTTGTACACACTCCATATGGATCTTCAACAATGGTGAGAAGAGGATAAGACTCTAGGTTTGGCAAGCTTCGGTTGGGCCTTTGAAGATTAACAACCATCTGAAAACTTTCAATGGCCATCTGGAAATCAAAAACTCGTAAGAATCGGATTTGCCGTCGAATGAATCTTTTGATGACGAACAAAGCTTGTGAAACATCCTGTGATCTATCATAGAGATTCCTGAAATGGTCATATAAGAACTCAATGTCATCTATAGAAAGGTCAGTGAAGTCTGCCTCTGAGAAGTTATACTGCCTGCAGTCCCTTCTTTCAACTTCAAAGTCAGGATACCAGATATTCACAAACTTGTTGATTGTGACACTGATGACTCGAACAATCAAGTGTGGAGAAGAAACGGTATTATTCCTTTTGCGCTGGCACATAATGAACATTAAGTATTCATATTGATAGGCATCTGACTCTTTCTCTACTCCAAGAATTGCATAGATGTTAATTGGCCTTCTTCTAGAAACAAAGATGTTACTCTGAGTGTCTTCTAGAAAAGTTGATCTTAGTCTTGAAGCCATGTACCTCTGTTGCAAACTCTTCTGTCTCTGTTGTCTAGATAAAGCTGATCCTTCTTCTAGAATAGACGGTGGAATCACAGGATCAGAAGGTGGAACATCAACTTGTGCTCTTGACGACTGACCAACTTCAAATGAACTTGAAGGAATAGTGGTAGTCGGAGCTGAACTAGTAGCAGGAGTAGATGTAGCTTTAGCAGTTTCAGGAACCTCACCATGAGCATGAAGATCACTGTATAACAATTCTGCCTCTTCTTCATCTTTTGCATCCATAAACACTGAATCATCTTCTGTATCAGAAATGATAATGATGTCATCACAATATTCTATCTTCACTTTACAGACTTTTTCATACTTAGAATCATCATCATCATCTGAATTAATTTCAATAATGTTCGAAAAGAAGGACTTCATATCAGATACAATTTCAGCATTAGCAACTACAATTAGATTAGAAACAATGTCTGGATCTTCATAAACCACAATCTGCCAGTTTTTCTCTTTGTTCTGTTCAAAAACTTTGACAAAGTCAGACATTGAAGAAGAATCAACCCTATCAATCAACAAATTCACCAAGTCATTAACGTTGCAATCTTCAACATTTTCAGCACTCTGTTCAGATCCACGAACCGCTTCTTCTTAAGTTTGATTAGCTCTCACTGAAGAAGTTCCTTCCATTCTTGGTCTATTAGCCATCTCCCCCTCATGGCCTTGATGATCGGGATCATCTTGGTCATGTCGGCACTTAAGAGACGGGTTGGCCTCTGTTCTGCAGCTTTGTTGAAGAATATTAAACCGGTTAGCAAGATCAAAAAAAGATTGAGTCATGAAAGACCTTAAATCTGCAAAACTGGTTCGAACTTCTGATCTGAAAAAATGGAATTCTTCAGATAACGCTGTAATCCTGTCAGAATCAGATGAAGGCGCTTGAGGTTGGAAATTTCTCAGCAGAGAAAGCAGATCCTGATCATGATGTTCCGGCAGAGATATGGAATGAAGACGTGCATACAACAGATCAGATAATTCAGAAATAGGCAGATCATGCAAAGAAGACCTGAAAGTTGTAGCAGAAGGAATTGATGTGGAGAGTCCAGCAGACATAGTGAATACGGGAGGAGTCGGTAGAGAAACTACTGGTGAAGCTGTAGAAACTGGGACAGACGAAGAATCTCTGATAATAACGCCAATAGGTTTTCTGAAGGGAATTTCTGGAGGAATGAGAGACGGATCAATCTCAGGCATCTTGCCTTTGAAGAATGTCTTCAACTTTTAAATTTGTGCTTCCTTTTCTGCATCCATTCTCTCTGATAACTGACGAAAGACTTCGTTCAAAGTAGAAAATTTCTCAGAAGAAACCCAAGCTTGAACAGAAGAAAGCTCTACAGCTGAAACTGTTATAGACTGAATAGCCGCAAGAGAAGTAGCTGGAGCTTGACTCTGTACCGAAGCTGAGGATTGAGCAAAAGCTATATCCAATTCATCTACTTGAATACGAGCAACTGAAGGATTAACGTGAACAGATTCATCTTCTGATACATCTTCTGTTGAAATACCAACTTCTGGTTCCTTAGATTGTCTTGCACAGACCCGAAGACTCGGTTGATCAACATCATCACCATCATGATCATCATTATCATCATATTCATTTTCAGAAATATCATCGTGAATGGCATCATCAGCATCTCTATTTTCAGTTTCATCAGCAATAATATCAGCATCAAAATCAGTATCAACATTATTACCATCTTCTTCCTCAAAGCCAAGATCAGCTAGAACTTCATCAACTTGATGAGTTGCAACTACTTCTTGTTCTGCAGAGACTTCTGCTTCTTGCTCAACAGTTGTTTCTATTTCAATCTCTTTATCAGCAACAGCATCTACAACTTCAACCTCTTGAACAGCAGCAGCTTGTGACGGATCAACTTGATCATCTTCTAGAAAGATATCATTATCCAGACAATATTCAATAATACTTGGATCAGATGGATCCGCATACATCCTAATAAGATTGGAAGGAATAGGCATGGAATAGTTGAAAGACCGCTTCAACTTCTGAATGTAGAGCATCTCTGTGTCTGGAACCTGCGGCCAAGATAACCTACGAGGAATGGCTGGATTGCTTCTGAGTACACTTCTAACAATCAGCTTCATGAATCTGATAAAAGGAATGAACTTGCGCTTCTTGTTGGTAATCTTGTCATGCACCACCTCCGAGAGTTCGGTCCAGAAAATAAATGTGAAGTCGACATGCAAGTCATAGACGACTGCATGGAACAATCGAAGATAAAGTAGACTTGCACTATCTGTGCCAGAATGTTTCGATGAAAGGCACCTGATAATAACAGAGAAGAGAGCATACCAAAATGGAGGAAGATTAGACTTATCAAAATCACGAACTCTGTTCAATGTACCAACATAGCCAAGATTTCTTATTCCTTCAAAAACTTCCTCTTCAGACGGAAAGCTGTCATATGAAGTTCGGCCTGGTCTGGAGTTGGGCTCAGGAAGCTCCAGTATCAGTTGTAAACGCTTGTAGGAAAGAAATGATTCATATTAATCAATCTGCAAATCAAATCTATGTGGACGAGCCAGCTCATTCTTTGTAATAGTGTGCCAGGCCTACTGAAGGTAGACTTCCGGAACGTCAGCACATGAAGTAAGAGCCTGTGCAAGTGAATGACCTCTGAGAATTGCTCGAATCACAGGATGTATCTTGATTCTGTCAAAATTCACACAGTAACTGTTCGGCTTGTATGGCAGAATATACAACATTACTGGGAAGACATCGTTCGGCGTTCGGCGTGATGCAGACAGATTTGCCCCTACTGAAGGAACAGATGGCATCGGCGTCTCATGTGAAGCTTGATCAGATGGATCCTCGAGAATGACATTCTCGTCTTGTATCATTGGATCAGTTTGGGTATGAGAAGACATTTGAAGACCTGGAAAATAAAAACGAAGAAGAATTAAACAAAGTAAGAAAACTGAAAAAATTGAAAAATTTTCTAAGTCTGGTTTGCGCATCTAGTTAGACACGCAAAGTGAGGTTTGCGCATTGAACGTGATACGCAATGGACAGTTTGCGCATCATGCATGATACGCAAACTGAAGTTTGCGTATGCAGTTCATTACGCAAACTAAGGTTTGCATGTTGAACATGATACGAACATTAGACCTGGAAAATTTTTCAACACAACACAAGGTTTGCGGGTCACTAAGGTTACGCAAAGTATCCTTTGCTTATCCTAAGTAGTACGCAAACTATACTAAACAAACAAACAAAAACACTGAGGTTTGCGGATCAAGTTAGATACGCAAAGTACACTTTGCGTAACCAACGGGATACGCAAACTGGACTTTGCGTGTCCTGTTGGATGCGCAAAATAGACTTTGCGTAAAACACACTTGATCCGAAAACCCTAGGTTTTCAGGAAGACGAAACGAAAAACATAAAAACTCAAAATTAAATCTATTAAACGTAAAATCAGAGTGTAAGAAAACATACCTGAGGTTCGAAAATGTTATCTAATTGAAACCCAATACCCAATATGAGCAAATAAGCTCGAATCTGATGATTTTAGAGATGATGAAGAGTAAAAAACGAGAAACACAGTAAGAAACCGAACTATAAAATCGAAATCAACGACAAACAATGTAATGCTAAACAAAACTACAAACAAACAAAGTAAATTTTATGAAAACAAACCTGAATCGAAATGCAATCAAAGTAAGAAGCAATGGAGTGAAGTGGAAACGGTGCACAGAGATGAGTTGAGAGGGAAGATGAACAGTGCGTTTGTTCAAAAAGAAATGGTGCGAAAAAGTAAATTGAAACACAACTAAACCTATTTATACTAAAAACACTTACTAAAAAATAAATTTCACTATAAAAAAAATCACATTCTAAAAAAAAATACAAAAAAATTTACCTGTCAACCTCGTTTTACTCCCCCTACACAAATGCACAAAATTTATCAAATCAAATCAGCATTTGCATAGAAATATCAGAAAATACTTACCTGATTAATTTCTGATCAGTTCGTGAAGTATTTTTATCAGCTTGGTTCACTCCCCCTCAAAAACAGACTAGATCATATATTCTTTTCAGATTGGCTCTCCCCCTCGAAATATGCACAGACCATTTAACAAAAATATGGATACACAACCATATAAACATCAGTGTAAAAAAAATGATACTGAATATAAATTTTGAAACAACTGAACATATAAAATTTTAAACACTAAACAAATTAAAGACTACTCAGTAAAATTTCACACATTTATCAATCAGTTGAAATCAAACATATGTTGTTGGATACAAGAACAAGTTTAATTGCATATCAAGTTAAGACATGTTCAGTTTCAAAAACTTCCATCTATCTATTCAGTGTGCTCGCATGTGAACTTCGATTAGCTTCAAGAAAAATGCAATTCTAAAAATTTTATAGAGAACTTTGCATGTACTGACACTAAGTCATCAAAAATTAAGACTTTCACAAATTTACAGGTTTATCGCAACTCAAACATATCACCAAGTTTCATGAGATGTGTGCTCATTGGCATCTTTTTAGTAGTGTGCACATTGGCATCTTCACATGAGTGTGCTCTTTGGCATCTTTTAAGCGTTGTGCACTTTGGCATCTTTTAACCAAAAAGTTTGGTAAGTAAAGAACATGCCGTAAACGTAACTTTCTATCTGACCCTATTGCAGGATTTGGGTCAGCCGCTCCCAGACCAGTTGGCCTTAGGGGACTAGGTGTCAAGCACCCCTTGGAACTTACTTTCCCGGATCAGAAAGGCTACATCGACATATCCTAAACCCATTCATACCAGTTGAACATGACTTTCGATCTGGTTCTATAAAAGGATTTGAGTTCGATCACTCCCAGATCAATTGACCTTAGGGGACCAGATGACGAGCATCCCACGGAACTTACTTTCCCAAACCAGAAAGGTCACAGGTACAATTTATAGAATAAAATTTGTAAAGATTTAAACTTTTAAATTCAACATGCCAAGTTTTGAAAGCAAAAAGTTAAAATGTTTTTCATCTAAGGCTTTTGTAAAGATATCAGCAAGTTGATATTCAGTTGGTACAAAATATAATTCAATAGTACCTTCTTCCACATGATGCTTTATGAAATGGTACCGCATATCTATGTGCTTGGTCTTTGTGTGCTGGACCGGATTGACTGATATGGCAATTACGGACTTGTTGTCACAATATATTGGCACTGTTTTGTACAGCATCCCGTAATCCCGAAGTTGTGTCTTCATCCATAGAACTTGAGCGCAACAGCTAGCTGCGGCGACGTATTCTGCCTCTGCAGTTGATATAGAAACACAGTTCTGTTTCTTCGACGCCCAGCTTATCAGTCTGTCTCCCAAGAATTGAAGATGTCCTGAAGTACTCTTTCGGTCCAATTGATTACCGCCAAAATCTGCATCTGAATAAGCAATCAATTTATAGTCAGAACTTTTAGGATACCATAAACCTAAATAAGGAGTTTCTTCAATATATCTAAAAATGCGTTTGACTGCTAGCAGATGAGATTCTTTCGGCTTGGCTTGGAATCTGGCACACAAGCATGTAGAGAACATTATGTCCGGGCGACTTGATGTGAGATACATCAGCGATCCGATCATCCCTCTATATGTCTTTTGATCCACAACTTTTCCATCTGGATCAAGTCCGATTTTGGCACTGTGAGCCATCGGCGTGCCGATTGAAGTAGATTTGTCCATCTTGAATTTCTTCAAGATGTCAAATACATATTTTGATTAGTTGATGAAAATTCCATCTGGAAGCTGCTTCACTTGTAAGCCTAGGAAGAAATTGCTTTCTCCCATCATGCTCATTTGAAACCTAGAAGTCATTAGATCAGAAAACCAATTACATAAAGATTTGTTAGTCGCACCAAAGATAATATCATCTACATATATTTGAACTAAGAAGATATCCAAGTTTGATCTATAAATGAAAAGAGTGGTATCGATGGATCCTTTGGTGAAGCCGGATTTGATCAAGAAGGCTGACAACTCATCATACCATGCGCGCGGTGCTTGTTTCAGACCATACAATGCTCTATCGAGAAAATATACGTGATCAGGACGGTCTTTGTCAACAAACCCCTCTGGTTGAGATACATAGACTTCTTCTTTCAATTTCCCGTTTAGGAAGGTTGTCTTCACGCCCATCTGATACACGGTAAAGTTGCGATAAGCAGCAAAAGCAAGAAACATACGAATAGCTTCACGTCCATCTGATACACGGTAATGTTTCATCGTAGTTAATTCCTTCTTCTTGTTGATAACCCTTGGCTACCAATCTAGCTTTGTTTCTAATAACGATACCATCTTTGTCTTTCTTGTTCTTGAATATCCACTTTGTTCCAATTATGCTCTTTCCTTTCGGTCGTGGTACAAGTCTCCAAACTTTCAGCGCGTCAAATTAATTGAGCTCCTCTTGCATAGCTATAATCCAATCTGGATCCTCCAACGCTTCAGAAACTTTTGTTGGTTCAATCTTGCTTAAGAAACAAGTGAAGAGACATTCATTGGAAGTAGCCGTCCTGAAACGTGTAGACACACTGGCTTGAGGATCTCCAATAATTTGATGAATTGGATGAGATCTTGTCCATTTTGTGGTATGAGGGAGAGGGTCAATTACATCTTGAATCACTTCTAATTGTTTAGAGGGAAGTTCAGAAGCTTCTATTTCAGATGAAGATATGGATATTGTCTCGAAAGGAGGAGGGGGAAGTTCAACAACTTCAGAATCAGACTCTGGAAGTGTTTGTTGAACATTAGCAGTTTGATCTTCATTCTGAACTTGTTCTTCTTGAACAGGTTGATCTTGAGCAAATTCTTCTTGAATAGGTTCAGTGTTCACATGTTCCGGTTCTGATTGCTCATTTTCTAATTGTACTTGATCATAAATACTTGTTTGAATGACAGGAGGGACTAGAACAACATCAGTGTCAGAGATAGTTGCAGCGGAATTGGATGTAGATGCGCTCGCAGTATCCTGAGTCAAAGCATTTGAAACATTATCAGAATTAGACTTGGGAACATCATCATAAAAATTCTCAAAGAGAAAATCTAAATCAGAAAGATTAAGAATATAAGAAGAAGGATCCTGATTTGTCTGTTGAAGTGCAGGTTCTGAACTGATTTGTTCAGAAGCTGAATTCCAATAAGTACGGGTTCTGAGCCTGGTTGACCAGAAACCAAATCAGCAGCTTCGTCAAATTTGACATTTACGCTCTCTATCACTTTTCTTGCGGAGATCAGAAAGACTCTGTAAGCAGCAAAATTAGAAGAATAACCCAGAAAGATACCCTCATCTGCCTTCGGACTAAACTTGTTTAGATTGTCCCTGTCATTCAGAACGTAACACTTACACCCAAAAGACTTGAAATATTTGACATTCGGTTTGATACCGTTCATCAGCTCATATGGTGTTTTGTTGAATCGGCGATGTAGAATCGATCTGTTCTGAGTATGACATGCAGTTGAAACAGCTTCAGCCCAATGAGACAAAGGAAGACCAGCAAAAGCAAGCATAGATCTTGCAGCCTCGACAAGCGTTCTGTTTCTTCGTTCAACAACTCCATTCTGTTGCGGTGTTCTGGCAGCAGAAAATTGTTGTTGAATTCCTTGATCCTCGTAAAAATCTTGAAGAGTACTGTTCTTGAATTCAGTGCCATTGTCTGATCTGACAACCTTGACTTTCTTTTGCTTGTTGGTCTGAATTGTTTTGATAAGGTTGATGAGTATGTCTGGGGTTTCATCTTTGGATTTGAGAAACTTCACCCATGTATATCTTGAAAAATCATCAACAACCACCAAGACGTATCTTTTCTTACCAATACTCTTTGTCTTCATTGGTCCACATAAATCAACATACAGTATATCAAGAATGTCCGACGTACAGGATTCAGGCTTTGGCTTATGAGATGCTTTCTTCATCTTTCCTTTCTCACAATCCTGACAGAGATGGTCTTTCTGGAAACGAAGTACTGGAAGACCTCTCACTGAATCATTCTTGACCAGGCGATCCATATACTTGAAGTTGAGATGAGCTAGTCGACGATGCCAAATCCAACTTTCATGAACTGAAGCTTTAGACAGTAAACATATGTCTGATGGGATGTTGACTTTGGAAAGATCAATAGTATACAGATTGGATCTTCTCTTTCCAACTAGTAGATCTCGGCCACTATCATTCTTTACAGCAACTCTTTTAGATTTGAAGCTAACTTCAAGATCTTTATCACAGAACTGTCCGATGTTGAATAAGTTGTGGCTTAGACCTTCGACGTAGCTGACTCTCTTGACTGTTATATTACCTTGAACTAGATCACCATAACCAAGAATTGGAGCAGTCTCACAGTTTCCAAACTTAACACGACCGCAACATTTTTCTTTAAAATTGGACATAAGTGATTTGTTGCCAGTCATGTGTTTAGAATACCCCGAGTCCAGATACCATAATTGACTAAGCTGTACATACAGAAATTACACAATTTTAGGTACCCATATGCTTATGGGTCCCTTCTTGTTAGATTTGTGTCTTTTATTTTTCACATATTTATCATTCATATAAACATGAAAGCAATCATCAATAGAAGAAAAAACACAATCATCAGAATCAGAATTAGAAGAAGAAGAATATGAGACACTCTTTGCAATATGAATCATTTGCTGAATTGAATATTTTGTATTTTTATTACAAATGGCAAATATATCAGATTCACAAAGACTTTCTACACATTTAACTCCTAATAATTCGGACTCTGCTGTTTGCTGTTTAACCCTCCATATCTGCTTTGGTGATTTCTTCACAGTCTGGTCTGAAACAGAAAAATCAGAAGAATTAGAATTTTCAGACAAGACACTATCATGTTTCCTTGACTTCTTTGATCTTCTTCTTTTACGCTTCTTTTTATAATATTGAACATTTAGCGTTAAAGAATCATCAATAATTGAAGCATAAGAAGAAACTTTATCTAAGAAATCAGCCTGAGCATTCGACATTGAAGAACTAGCCTCGAAGTGAGAATTTTCAAAAATCACCAAGTCAGGAGGAGGTTTGCGCATCCCATTGGTTGCGCAAACTGAACTTTGCGCTATCAACGGCTTGCGCAAAGTGTCGGTTTGCGTAACCAACTGATTGCGCAAATGCACATTATTTTTAGAAACTTGAGTATTTTCCTTAGAATCTTTAGAAAATGCAGAAGAAATTTTGTCTTCAAAACTTGTTTTCATTATAAAAAGAAATAAATCGTTTTCTAAATCAGTTTGAAGACTTTGTTCTTTCAATTTATACCTTCTAACACTAATGGAGGAATGTATTTCCTAGAATCATACGACACCGGAGATGCATTTTCCTTATCAGTGTTAGCATATATATCAACAAAATCAGTTGATAATGAAGATTTATTGGAAGATTTGACATTTAAAATATTTTTGGAATTTCTGGATTTCTTCATTTTCTCAGGAAAATACTTGGCATTTTCAGAAGTATAAACAAATGGCATTTCCATCCTCTTGTTTTTCATTCTTTTCTCATTTTCATCTTCTAAAATTTTCTTTTCAGTTGTCCAAAAGAATTTAAACTGAGGAGCATATCGTGTAAGACCAAGATGATCATACTCATATAAAGTAGGAACTTCTATTTTAGCATGATTTAAAAAATGCGGATTTTCAAAACCAAGTCCCCACTTTTCCTTTATAGCTTCTTCACTCCTTGGTTTATTCATGTAAATGGTTTGCTCAGATTGTTCTCTCTCATATAATTTCCTTTCTAGAGCAATTATTTTATCAGAAAGATTTTGATTTGAAGAAGTCAGTTCAGTCAACGAATCACGATAAGTCTGATTTGAATTTTCCAACTCATCCAACTGCTTTCAAAATTTCTCTTTTGTGTTAATTAAAATAGTCTTTTCATCTTTCAGAGAAATTCGCAGTTTATCAATTAAAACAGACTTTTCTTGATTTGCAAATTTTTCAGAAGAGAACTTTGAACGAAAATCATGTAAAGCATTGACAATAACGTTCAATTGAGAAGAAATGAAGTTAACATGAAACTCAGAAATTACCTCAGACTCATCTGTAAATGTATCATCTTCTTCATCATCGCTTTTGTCATCACCTATGAAACACATGGCTGCGGTCTCTTCATTTTCAGCCTCGTTGTCTGAATGATCCAACCAATACTCTTCTTCAGCAAGCAGGATGGTTCCATTTTCTCTTTTCTCTGCTAATTCCATCTTCTTTCTGTAGAAAGCTGAATCATTTACCACCTTCAATCTACACTCTTTAGCTAGGTGCCCGGGCTTTCCACAGTTGAATCAGTTCATTACCTTTTTGTCATCCTTTTTCGGTTCTATTAATTTTGCAGGCTCATATTTTGGTATGTAAGGTTTTGATGGAGCACCAGGTTCCACCTTCTTAGATCCGGAAGTAAAACGCAGATTGTTTGATCATGTTCTTCGCTGAAACTTTTTTGGTAGTGTTGTGAAAGAAGAATCATGGCTTTCTCTAAGGCTTCACCATCATCTTCAGTAGAACCATCATAAGCCTCATCTGTCAATGCTTGCTCGGCCAGTTGACTTGCAAGGAGTGCAATTGGATCAACAGTCTTAGGCTTATTCTTTTTATCAAGCTTAGCCTTCTTTTCTATCACCATTGTCTCATCTGACATCAGAATTTCATACAATTCCTGAATTGGCATAGTAGATATTCGGACATCATTTCTCATCCTATGGCATGACTTGTTCCATTATGGTTGTAGTGCATTCAGAAACTTCAAGTTAGCCTCCAATTCAGTCTTTGTAACTTTGATCTTGGACAGATCATTGATGATAGCCCAAAATCGGTCAAATACACTCTTCAAGCTTTCCCCATCCTTAGCCTTGAACTCTTCAAAATTATTCATATACTTTGTTTGGCGCAACTGAGTTGACATAGTTGTACCAAGCATAATATTTTCCAGTTGAGTCCACATCAGCATAGGATTCTGTTTAAAGCAATCAATTCTGTTGTATATTGAATTGGGTAAAGCAAGAATCAGATTTGATTTGGCCTGGCTATCAGCTTGATATCGTAACAACTCATCAGCATCATATTCCCTCAATGCTTTCTCAACAGTTGTAGCAGCAGTGGTTGCAGTAGCTGGAATAACTTTCATTGGCCTCTCCATAGGACCCTCATTCAGAGATTTCATCATGTTTTCCCAATTCGGTTGTCTTTCTATGAAGTTAATGAATCGGTCTTGCCACTGTTCAAATTCATTCTCGTTGATCAGTACAGGAGGACGTGTGTCAGACCCCAATGACATCATCAGGTCATTCTTGTATATTTGAGCTTGCAAAGACATTTTTTTTTAAATTCAGAAGTTCAGAAAAACTCTAAGTCTGAAACACACGCAAACTGAAGGTTTGCGTAACAAGAGAGATCCGCAAAGTGAACTTTGCGTAGACAGAGTAATACGTGAACCAAACTTTTCAGGTCCAGAAGGTTGCGCAAACTTAGATTTGCGTAACCTAAGTGATGTGCAAAATGATCTTTGCGTATGCTGAGTGATGCGAAAACTGTACTTTGCGGAACCTTGATGATACGAGAACTAAGCTTTTCGGATTGCACTTGATACGAGAAGTGATCTTTTCGGATTACACTTGATACGCAAAATGAACTTTGCGTGTGAGGCTCGATGCGAAAACCCTGAAATGCACTAACACAAAGATTAGTACTCTATGAACTTGCGCAAAGTAATATGAATATTGCGCAAATCTACATGAACTTGCGTAAACCACATAAAATCAAATAGAACTCGCAAGATTAAATGAAATCAAGAAATTTATGCAAGAAATACACACTCTGATTATCGAAAACAACTTTCTAACAACTTTCAACTAACAACATCGATTAAAAACCACTAGATCACAAAATCGAAAATGGAACAGTATGAGAACACGAGTTTTCCAGAAAACACAAAAATTGTAAAATCAATGATCAAATATTGAAATTCATGCAACGATATATGAATAAAATATTATCGATAATCAAAAACGAATCTAAAGATACAAATTACACACAAATTCGACCACAGTCCTATCCAAATTTGATGAAAAAGCCAAAAAACGAGATTTTCTTTGAAAAATCAAGAAAATCAATCAAGTTTTCTGCTTCAATCCATAAATTCAGAGTCTAAAACACAATCTCTCGGTCCTCTCAAGATTCAGATAGCTCTGATACCAATTGAAAGTCCAAGAATCTCTAAATCTTTAGAGAGAGAAAGTCTATACGCTCCAAAGTAAACTGGTATTCAAAATAAGGTTTGAAAGTTATAAAACAAAGGACAAAGGGGACTTAAATACCCCTAGGCTTAACACAACAGATAAAACCACTAAACATAGTTTAGACAAGGGAAATAAATACAATGATTACTACAAAATTAGACTTAATAGTTACATATTCGATTACTTAGCAGAGAAATTAATTTTGATACTTAAAATTAATTTTCAAAGAAACATATGCTTAATCAATATTAAATATTAAATTAATATGTTATAGTTCATTTTCAACTTGTTCCCTTTTCGACAAGAACACTCTTTAGTGCATTTCTTATTTTAGTGTCCATTTTCACCTGGGGTGGTAGTTGTAACTCTACTCCAGATGTTGAAAAATCATTCCCGACTCTTACCAAGACCCTGACCCCGTTCTAGGGTTTCGTCTACATAGTGCATAAATGCCACATGTGTGAAATTGTTTTTAACTCTCTGTTCTTTGGAGTTGTTTCCATCTTTAATGCTTTTATTATTGATCTCGAGAATTTTCTTTATCTCGACATATATGGTGTTGTTATTCGAAAGAACCTTGTTATGTCTCTCAACCACTTGCAGTAGGTTGATGAGTTTGTCTAAAGGTTACTTTCCAACTTATATTAGTTCATTAATATTTTTGATATATGAAAGGTGAAAATAATGTTAAGAATCATGTCATCTTCTGTGAGTTCCTTGCCACAGAGATTGAGACGCGTTTTGGATATAACATTTCTTTGTTGAAATCAGTTACCTTTTTGTAATCGAGTAACTGGGTTTCATTCCATTGTACGATTAGTTCGGGAAGTACATATTCATAAGTACTTCCTATTATCCCTTTTGGGGCATCCCACATTTCTTTGGGGGTTTCTAGTAAAGGTATTCCTATGAAACTTAGGATTTATATGTCGTCTCAAAACATGAGGGTATTTGCTTGTACCTTTTCAAGAGGTTGGTTTTAGAGTCAATTGGGGAGTTGATGGACTTTAGGTATTTTCTTGTACCTTTTCAAAAGGAGGTTTATATACTCATTTATGATACTCATATTCTTTTGAGTTTACGACGTTGATTTTGGGATGAGTTGTTCCAATCATTTACATATATAAAAGATAATATATGATTTTCTTTTTTTATAAGAAAATGGATTATGTATGAAATTTCATTATCATAATAATATTTGATTATTGTATGCTTACATTTTGTTGATAATACTTCATCAATATTTCAATTTGCAAAAATAAATCACTCAAACTATTGGATTTCCATGTAGTAGGGGAATCACATGGATTTCTTAAGTCCCTACAAACCTTAGGGCTATTTACACCCGTTTGACAAAATCCAATCGATATCTTACGATTTATTTGATTTTAAGATAACATTGTTAATTATAGAGCTTTGGCATGAGGCTAAAAAGAACATGCGTTTGACATATAAAGCCAACTTTATTGTTGTAATATATTAATGGTATTTTAAAAAGTTTTTTTTTAGGCCAAATAAATATTTGTTTTGGTATAATACCAAATTCAAAATTTTGCTACCATAATGGTATGTAGAATACTTTTGGTCAGAGATAAAAATATGGGAGTGGAAGTGTAACTCCCAAAATTTAATTATATAATTGGAATTATAAGTAGGAACTTATAATTAATGTCTTTATTTGAATATATTATGTGGGAGAACAAATACATTTGAATAAAGTAAATTACATCTAAAAATAAATCATGACAATAAATTAAAATGAATAATTTAATACAAGTCTAAATAAATAAATAATATTTAGGAAAGGAAACCATAGGCAATAGAAATATTTTATATTTAACTACTAAATTTTAAAGATATGCATACCAAAAATAATAATAATCAACAAACATAAAAGAAATATCATAAATAAATGAATGGTATCGGGCTAATAAATGGAATTTATTCTGAACTAGAACGCAAGCACTAAATGATTATGTAGCCCATGGGCCTCCTCTTAGAGAAACATGATTATTATGTAACATCAAATTTCTGGTATCAGATCCCTGATCTGCACCGTCAACTAAAAATCAATTGGTTCATAGGGATGATTGTAGATATAGATTACTTGCTATTTAATTCTCTCTTTCTGAACTTTTATCTATGAAAATGATAAATTACAGTATGCTTCTAAACTTCCAGAGAAACCAAATTTAGGCTACGGCAGAGCCTAAGGCGGTGAAGGGATTACTAGAAAACCTCATGTGGATGCTAGTTATCCAATAAAAAATTCAATAATGAAAGAATCATACCATGTGAGATTATTATAATGAAAGAATCATTAAATCATGTGAGATTATTATAATGAAAGAATCATTAAATCATAGATACACTACTACCACATGAGAGAATGGAACTACACAGCTAGTGAGGATAGAATCCGATATGAAACGTAATATGGTGATGTTCTAAAGCTAAAACATATAAAAGTTACCTCAAATATCGAAGTTTTTCTTGATTTCACGATCACTTCGTTCTAAGGAGCGTGCGTGCTGATAACGTGTTACAGAACAATCACTATAGAGAGAATAACAACAAGGTAGAGAGAAGAAGTCTGTAATTTTCATTAATCATAAGCCTTTTAAATAGGAATAAGTTTACAAAGAAAAGGAAACATTCATTATGGTAAATTCTAATACTAGGAAAATATTATATCAATCACTTCCTTTTGATGATGGCACATAATCCTACAACAATAATGTAATTATATATAGATATCTTGTGAGGGGTGATTTTTCTAACAAACAAACAAACACCATTACAGTATTGTTAACCTCCCTTTGTTGTTATTTGCTAAATAACTCCCCATCATTTTCACATTCACCAACCATTATTTTACATTTTCATTATATAATCATCAACAGACCAACTGACCTAAAAATGGATTTATTTAGCCCTACAAGTAAAATTGGTAAGAAAGATTCATTTAGCAATATGATTCATTTAAAATAACATATTTTAATCATATATTTAATGTTGGAAATATTTGCTATAAAAGATGAATCAATACGATAAACAAAATATAAATTTGAAAAGGAATACAAGCCTGCTTGTTTACATGTCGGTAATCGAATATGTAAGAAAATGTTGAGGCGTGTGACAAACACAGTTTCCTTAAGACAGATTTGTCCTCTCTTTCGTGCTAGACACTTGGACGTTTAACTCCCAGGATACAACAACAAGAGATACCTCCGGTAGCACGACCGGATTATCTAAGTGAACCAAACTTGTGTGCCTTCACTCTATTACAATGTCTTACAACCAAGGAGAGTGGATAAAGTTTGAAGTAATGATCATGGACTCTAGATAGAGAACTTCTCCAATCTCATTTTTTCATTCACATTTCAATCCATGAACCTTTTTTATAGGAGATGAAAGTTACATGAAAGGTTGTAACTTACGACAATTAAATTAAAAATTCATGACAATTAAGTTTGAAATAAATTAAAAAATTCATAACAATTAAATTTGAAATAAACTCAAATATTAAATCACAACCTTCCAATTTTCCATCAAATATATTTAAATATTAAAATCAATTTCAATTCAAAAAACTTTTTCCAACAACCCCCCACATGAATGAAATTGAATAAAAGACATAAAATGTAATAGAGGTCTGCAGTCGATATTTGCATAGGATAGGTAGGCATAAACCCTTGAACCTTCCATTGTGAAAGCATATTTACTTTTCTGGATGACCAGTGGACATGATGTCCTTGAATTGTTCTGTCGTTTGTGAAAATGATGATATACCTCACACAAATATACCCCTGGCACAACTTTGGTTCTCATGGGTGTGTTCATTATGGTCATGAACACTTGCCTGGTTCTGTAAGAGCTCTTAGGAATTAATCCCATCATAATTCCCTTCAAAGCGACCCCACTTCTCTCTTACATAGGTGATCTCACTAGGATCATTAAAAGTCATAGACTTATTCTAATATTAACATCATTGTTTTGTTAGAGGAATGGACAATGGTTACTGTTGGGTCTTCTAAGATTTAAAGATAACCTCTCCTTAGTCTTTATTGATGTTTGTACTCTGTACTATGGTTCTTTGTAATATCTTAGTTATCATTAAACAGATCGGTGAGTCGAAGAAAAACTGAAGTCAACATGAAGGAAGTCTACAATGCGGATTGAGATGAACTTCAAAGTGAACTAAGCCTGGCCTGTCGATTCCTATTCGGCTGATCATCCCCTTGTCGATTCCTATTCGGTAGACCGTCCACATGCCAATTTTCTATTCGGCATATCCTTTCTTTGTTGCTGAATCACCTTTGTTCGGCACAGACCTCATCTACCGAACTCTTTATTCGGCAGTCTCCTTTCTTACAGATTACTTCTTTATTTGTAAGAATATTTATGTCAAACCCTCATGATTTGACATACTTCCTCATTCCTAATGATCTTCTGACAATGGGAATGGAAGCTTTCTTCTTTGAGAAGATATACACTTGGTCTAAATATGATTGAGACGTTTATTTTCTATTTGATCTCAAAAAGATTTTCCCATGAATATTTTATATAGATATTGTACTTTCATAGTACAAAAGTTACCTTTTGTATTGTGATAAGTCACATCAAATATCTTATAATTTATTGAAAATATCTCAACCACCCATGTCTTTACTGCTCTATGTCCTTTGTACTCATTACTTTGGATAGTATATAAAAGATGGAGGTAGCACCTTGCTACTTACGCTTTCAAGCTCAAGACTTCTCTTTGCAAGATTTCAAGCAGGTTGATAGTTTCCCTCCTCTCTCTAAGATTAAAGCTTTGTGTTCTTTAAATATCTTCTAAGTGCTAGATTGTTTAGAGTAGTTCTCTACTATTCTTTTTCCATAACAATCTTTATTTCTCTTTGTGTAATTCTTGATATTCATTATCAATAAAAGAATTAAAATTAAGTAATTTTGTTTATATTGTATTCAACCCCCCCTTCTACAATACTTGTCTTACTTCTTTGGGACTAACAGTTACCCCCACAGTGATCTAACTTAGTTCGTACAATTAGGTTGTCCCATTGAACCTAGATCTTGGGATCTCCAGTCAGCTAGGTTGGGTTTCCTTCGCACAAACTTTTACATGGGCTTCAGTCACGTTCCCTTTAGACGACTTACTCACCAACTCCATTTCACAATTTGGTTAGCGGATCCGCAATATTGTCCTTTGACTTAACTTAGTCAACAAAGATAACCTTAGTAGTGAGTATTAGTCACATGGTGTTACATCTTTGATGAATACGTCTTAGATTTTGTGTCACTCCATTATATCTCTTCAACATTCTTCTTGAGCAATGTCTTATTCTTTATCATCAATAAAGATGTTGGCTATACCATATTCACCACAAAGTGCATTTACATTTATATTGCACTAGTCAATATGTTTAAGCTGTATCAAGAACACATACATGTATCGGTGAATTCACAATAACATTGGCCAGATGTACTTGTCAATGCACCATACATGAGGGTTCTTGTCAACACCGATGTGGTTATGTTAACTCTTTATAAGTGAAAACCTTAGGCATCCAATTTCTAGGATACTAGTTGTTTTATTTCACTTTCCATCCCTTTATCCATATTCAACGATAATTATATCATCACACTCGATCATGACTTGGTCAAACTTTTGATACTCTCGTATTAGAGTTTCATTTATATTATACACTTGATAATACAAGTTTGCAACATTTTGCTTTATTTTCATCAACAATATTTATAGGTCGTTTGATGAATTTGATCCAAATTTATTGGATTTGCATGAAACATTCTTTGAGCATGAATCGGTAGCATTACTACGGTTGAATAGACAATTGAAACGTAGTCAACCATCCTAATACCGATCCTCATTTCTTTGGGACACCCCCACATTTCAAGGTATTTAACCTTTCCATATGTCTGATTTTCTTTCTCATATGTGCACTTTTAGAAGTTACAAGCTGATATCCTAGCGTATTTCTCACTTCTAAATCACAACATTTGATATGTATTCTACTAACAATGGTTGTGAATCAACATATTCACCACCATGATCACTTTATCATATACTAAATCGGAGATCTACCTCTGGTTTCTATAGAATAAATTCTATAAGTTTGTCATTTCATTTGACTCAACCAGAAACATTTTGAAAATCTATTTAGTATTTAAAACCACCTTCAATATTGGTCGGTTACGATATTAATTGGGATTAAAACATATATTAAAACCCACTTTAATGTCAAATAAAATATTAAAGTGAAATCAATATTTGTCCAAATTATGGTTGCGTTAAAATACCACATTATAACAAACTTATTTTGTAACGATTGAAAATAGATAAACTATTTTTATTTTTGCAAACAAAAACTGAAATTCCATCGGCCACAAATCAAATGGAGTTTATATTTACAAACTTTTTGACTTTTTGATATCTCCATAAAGGACTCTCGTTCTTGGGAACTAATTTGTGCATCTCATCTTGGATATATCCTTTGCCCAATAAACAAATTGTCCTAACAATTAAAGCCCCTCCCTCAACGTGGAGTGCCAAAAATATCCATCTTCAACCAACTTGCATGTGGATACCAAACGCTTAAAAACAATATTCTTTTAATTATATCCCGTAGAAATCATAGTTCTACTTTTCCAAATTTCGTCACTCTTAAGCAACGATCATCAGTGAGTATCACATATTTCATTCCAAACCACTCACACAACATTTGGTTTCATAAGCTAAGAATAATCCTTTTCATGAGGAAATTCTTGTTTTAAGGATGACATTACCCGTTTTTTCGTTTCCCACATAGAAAACCATGCACACTTGTACTTATACAAGTTTCTCACTCTTATAAACATCTTTATAAAATATAATTTTTTTTTATTTTTCTTTTAAGACTACAACCATCGTTGCAAGAGCCAAAAGCGTAGAAAAACAACCGTAACAAAAGCCCACTATTTGCTCGGAGAAATATTTCATCTTTTATAGCATAAAAAGTCTGTCTTAAGATTGTTGAAAATATTTGTTATAAAAGATGAATCAATACGATAAACAAAATATAAAATTCAAAAGGAATACAAGTCTGCTTGTTTACATGCCGGTAATCGAATATGTAAGAAAATGTTGAGGCCTATGACAAACACAGTTTCCTTAAGACAGATTCGTCGTCTCTTCCGTGCTAGAGACACTTGGACGTCTATCTCCTAGGATACAACAACAAGAGATACCTCCGGTAGCACGACCGGATTATCTAAGCGAACCAAACTTGTGTGTCTTCACTCTATTACAATGTCTTACAACCAATGAGAGTGGATAAAATTTGAAGCAATGATCATGGACTCTAGATAGAGAACTTCTCAAATCCCATTTTTTCATTCACATTTCAATCCATGAACCTTATTTATAGGAGATGAAAGTTATTGTAACTTATGACAATTAAATTAAAAGTTCATGACAATTAAGTTTGAAATAAATTCAAAAATTCATGACAATTAAATGTGAAATAAACTCAATTATTAAATCACAACCTTCCAATTTTCCATCATATATATTTAAATATTAAAATCAATTTCAATTCAAAAAACATTTTCCAACATTTAATTAAAAAATTATTAATAATGACATCATCTAAAATGTTAACGTTTTTTTTCTATCAAGGTCTTAATTTTTTATGTCAAAATTAAGTATTTATATTTGTTAATTTTTTTGAAAGTCCCCAATAGGTTAAAACCAAACATTATTTATATTAGTCATTTTTCATCAAATTGATCTTATACAATACGATTTACATGAATATAACATACAGTTAATTAAAATTATTTATCTATAAAATATTTAATTATGTAATTTAAAATTATAAATATGACGTTTTTTGATTCTGAAACATACGATTTTGATGGAAAACAATTTATGATATTTTATGGATTGAAACCATTATATTAGTTAGTGTAAACTCCAATTTTGGTCCATGACGTTTAGTGATTTCTTTGAAATAGGCCCTTATGGTTATATAATTCAAGTTTACGTCCTCAGGTATGGATTTTGCTCTAAAAAGGTCTCTGGACACTAACACCGTTAAAAACTCCATTAGAGGCAGGGGTATTTTCGTCCAACCATATTTTTGTCCCTTTTTTGTAATTTTCTTTTGTTTGTTATTATTTTTGTGTAAAACGATTGAAGGATATGGACCAACTCTATAAATTTTATAAACCTTCCGGTCATCTTCTTCGGCTAGATCGCCGGTTATCTTCTCCGATTAAAAACCCTCTGGCCAGACCCTATCCTAACACCCACATCAACACCCACATCAATTAAACCCAATCCAAATCATAATCTGAACGCCAAAATCAAAATTAAAATCAACCACAAATTCAAATCTAACCTTAAAATCAAAATCACATCCAACTCTTGATCCAAACTTAATTGATGAACCCAAATTCAAGCCAAAATCAGATAAAAAAGAAAGCAAACATCGATGGTATCTCTATACACACGGCAAAACCCAAATTCAAGCCAAAATCAAATTCAAGCAGCTGCAACTTTTGCAGCACGGCAAAACCCAAATTCAATCAAAATATGTGATTTGATGTGAATCTCCATACACACAGAGAGACGATAAATTATGCAACGAAAACTTCACTTTTAAAGAGAGAAAAGCGAGTATTTAACGAACTTTTTTCTTCTAATTTCTGTGTTTCACTTTCATGAATCGTGAATTCGCTTGTCGATTTGAGAGAAAAAAACTGAAAAACGGATTATGTTTTGCTCGATTTTTTCAGATGGTGTGTGGTTTAATCGATCTCAACACTGTTAACGATGACGTTTCGACGTCGTTAAGTGTTGACTCTCGTTCCCAGTCGTCGTCTTCGAATGGTTCAGGTTCCGGTTCTAAATTTTCAAGAAAATAAGAAACTTGAATCGTTTTTTCTTATAACGAAACAAGAAACCTCAAATCTATAATCAAGATTATAACTGATAAAATGGGTTTATTGTTGTTATTACAGAAAATCAAGATGAAGAAGATGACCAGCTAGGAGAAGCTTGAAGATGAAGATCACCGCTACAGCCACAGCCAAGATGAAGAAGACGACCCGTTTATTGTTTCGAGGATTTATTCGTTGTTCCGGTGTTTCCACCGGAAAAACCAGACGTCGCCGGTGGGGTACCGGCGGCTAAGAAGTTTTGGCCGGTGAAGTGTTTGGCCTTTTGGGGGAATGTTGGGGACGATGATACTAGTTTTACGTTATACATACGTACATACCATAGATATATACATACATACCATATATATAATTAGAGTTATTAACTATTTGATCCCTAAATTTTTATGATTTTACACAATGAAAAGAAGAAACAAGAAAGAGGACAAAGACATGATTGGACGAAAATACCCCTGCCTCTGACGGAGTTTTTAACGGTGTTAGTGTCCAGGGACCTTTTTTAGAGCAAAATCCATACCTAGGGGACGTAAACTTGAATTATGAAACCATAGGGACCTCTTTCAAAGAAATCACTAAACGTCATGGACCAAAATTGGAGTTTACTCTATTAGTTATATAAAATCATCAACAAAAATCAAGAAAATTAATATTTTCTTTATTAAAATCAATCAGTAATTCTTTTATTAAATATATATTGAAATTAAAATATTGCACAAAAAGGCAACAAAGGGATTTGCAGAAATCATACGTGGATAGATGATATTCCACGTTCATGCTTCATATCAACTCCTTTATGGTTTTGTTTTTACTAAAATGATATAATATTCTATCCTTTCTATACCCAATAAGAGTTTATTATTAAAAACTTTTTTTAATGGCAAAGAATATATTAAAACGAGCAAGTAATTAAAAAAACATTATATATAAAAGATAATAAGGAGAGGGTTTTGTAACCAACCCACCTAATTAATGTTAGATTTGTTACCCCTATTTGTAACCCAAAAGAATGACTGAGTGACAATGCCATCCCACAACGTCGCTTTCTTAGGCTTAGGCAACCTAAACAAAGTCTCATTCCGAAAAGACCAAATAGCCCATAAAGCCGTTAGAACAACCGCCTCAAAATAAGCCAACTCCATTTTTCTTCAACCGCAATGATAATAACCGGCCAATCTACTCTGAATTAGACCTAAACTCTGGGATATCCAAACTCTACCATTGACCAATTTGCTTCCAAATATCCTGGGCCATTTGACAAGAAAAAAACAAATGACCCACCAACTCAATCTCCAAATCGCAGACCAAACATAAGAGAGAATGCACATCAATTCTTTTTTTGTCAAGATTGTCTCTTGTTGGAATTTTGTTCAAACCCAACCGCCAAGCAAAAACATTAATTTTGATAGGAACAAACCGATTCCATCTAGTAGGAGAAGAGTCCACCACCAAATTTTTAGAGTCAATGTATTTACGAGCACAACCTATCGAAAACTGACCCGAACCATCAAGTGACCAAAACCATCTATCTCTTTGGTCAGAGATACTGATTGTAGCTAAAATCTCCCGTAGAGACGACATCTGTGCATCCTCCACACCCCCTTTCGGTTGTCTATGCAAAACCACGCCCAGTCCTCCAGGGCCAGACGATCTTGCACCAATGTCGATTTATCACGATTAAGCGCATAAACCCTAAAAAATTGCACTTTAAGAGGAGAATCTCCCAACCAAACATCATCCCAAAAGAGAGTAGAATTCCCATCACCTACTTTTTTCTTAGAAAAAGAAAAAAAAAGGTGAATACCAATGTTTTCCATTTGTTGAATCAACTTCAAGATGCAAATCCAAGGATAATTGGACAACTTATTGGGTATGCACGTTCCAATGAGCCTACAATTACCAAGATCAATTTAACCACTTTTGCCCAAAGAACATCTTTATCCTCCCGAAACCTCTATATCCATTTGAAAAGGAGAGCTCTATTGAAAGCAAACAGACTTCCAATACCAAGCCCCCATCTTTTTTACTAGCCAAACACTTTTTCCATTTCACCCAATACATTTTCTTTTCATCAATTTGTTCTCCAACAAAGAAGCAATTCCGTAAAGACTCCAAAACTTTTTCAACCGAACTTGGAAGTTTAAAAAGGGACAAATAAAAAGTAGGCAGACTACCCAAAACAGTTTTAAGGAGCGTAACCCGCCCCCTACCGAAAGAGTTCAAACTATGGTAATAACTTCAAAAATTTTAATAGGTTGCCAATAAATTATTATAAGACAATTGTACAAAACGTAGTGTCCCTGTTGCAGTGACTCGTATGTTGTAGCGGTAAATCAAATAACAGATTTAAACACGTTGTTTTTCTAGGAAGACTCATGGCTAATCTCTTTCAGAATTTGTTGATTTGATGAATACCAAATCTAGGCTTCAAATTTGAATTTAAAAGAACTTAAAATTTGGGATAAAACATAAAAAAGGCCTAAAACAAAGTTGTCCTGAAAAAGACTATGGGCCAAACATAAGAAGGCCAACGAAAATGCCAAAAAAAAGAGAGTAAGAACACGAAAATGTCCAAAAACCATATTAAAATAGCGTTTTTGGGGTTCAAAATTCGGTTAAGCCCCTTTGGAACCTAACTACATCATGCATCTCGTTCCAGACTTCGAATGGACTGGTCGTGGGCCTGAAACGGAGCCCCGTAGTCATAGTTATGACCTTTTGAGTGCGACCCCCTTTGGTAGCCAGATCATGGGTCTCCCAAAATAAAAAGACCCTATCCTCCACGCTAAGGCTGACATCATAGTCCATATATGGATATAAAAAGGGATTTTTGAACTCCTTCTAGCATTCAAGTTGTTGGCTACCAATAACTTTCATCATGTTTTTAAAAGTTATTCGGTCAGTTTGTTGCTTTGGGCTTTGGGTGTTAAAAGTGGTATCAGAGCTAATTCTTTACCAACGGGATGGTGGGACAAACCTCATCGTGTATTATGAGTCCTCAATGGCGGTTGTCTGTAACATTTTATGTAAATCTCACATTGCTGATTACAGGAAGAAATCCTGACAAGGACGTCATAAGTTTAAGTGGGGGACTTTGTAACAACTCATTCCACATAGATAAAAAAATTGGATTTATGAGCTCCTTCTAAGCCTCAAATTGTGGGGTACCGATTACTTCCATCATGGTTTTAAATTGGATTCAAAGTTATTGAACCAATCTGTTGCTTCTTACACCTATAAATACAAAAATCAGTGCTAACAATTTCGTTCATTTTACCCGTGCATATTCGAATCAACTTGCATATATTTTAGTTAGCCCTATGAGGTCCTTGAAAACAGTCAACAAAATATCCAATGGTCTTAAAAAGACTTGAACTAATAGTGGGTTTTAGGAGAAATTCGATAAGCCGAAGCCTTCATTATTGTCATTGACAATTGTTAAATGTAATATTTTATATTGTAAAAAAGATTCTTTTTATTAATCGCAATTTTTTTTTTGAAAAATTATTATAATAATACGTATACAAAATCCACCAATGATTCTTAAAGGCAAAGTAGTCTTTAAAGTTTTCCACTATTTAATCTCATGCGGATCGCGTCAGGAATAATTTAATTTAATGGCGATAAAGAAAAAGTACCAATTACTTTCTTTTGGGTATTTGTCTACTTTTATTTTGTAGGGGAGGCAAATGGCACCCTCTAAGTGCATCCTTTGGGTGCTTGTTGAGAGGTTTTTAGGAGGTTTTTTCAAAAAGCAAAAACCTCCTTTGAGGTTTTTTACATAGTGGAGAGATTTTTCAATTGAGGTTTTTCGTCATAAGTCGTAACTGTACGACCTGTTTTTTCGTAGCTTTTTCGTATTTAATCAGTTTTAACTTTATAGAATTTTATAAAAGTTTCGTATTTAATCAGTTTTATTTATTAATATATTTTGAGTAAATTACACCGGTGGTCCCTATGGTTTGTCCAAATTTTGGATTTGGTCCTTAAAATAAACTATCTACGGTGGTGGTCCCTAACTTTTCAATTAACTTTCACTCATGGTCCTTCTATAGTTAACGCCGTTAATATTATCCAATCCCTTGTTTAAATCAAAGGGCAAATCAGTCATTTAATTAAAGAAATAATTAATTTATTAAATCTAAAAATTTTCAAGTCTCTCATTGCCACTCAGAGAGAAGAAGGAACATATTCAAGTCTCTCGATCATCTTTAGAAACGCGGGTTGCAAAGTTAAAACAATCATCCCGTGTTCCTGTCGATATATTTGTTGCACACAGAACTAGAGTACTGGTTATAAGTAGCCCGAACATTGAAGACAGTTGGGTTGGCTGCAAAATCAGTTGGTATTTATGTGTTGTCATCTATCTGAACCTGTGAAGATGCCATGGTTTGATTCTGTATTTGCTGATATTGGTGACGAACAGTCCTTGTCTCAATCTTTGTCCACCTTCTCTAGCCATTTGAAACAAACCAGTGTTGCATTCATCAAGCCAATCATTAGTTCTCTTAATTAGATGAGGTTGGTGTTGACATGGACGGATCCAAAGAAGGGCTAACGGTGGCACGTACACCATATTATCCCTCCGTCGAAAGGTTAAAACTTTTACGTTTATGAAAGGTGTAACCTATCAGTTTAGAAGGTGTCACCGTATGAATCCAAAAGTTCAAGAAAGTGCAACCGTACCTCGTAATCAACAAAAAAAAACTCTTGAAATCAACAAAAAAAGGGAAAAAAACTCTTGAAATCAACCAAAAAAACCGAAATAATCCCTGGAAATCGATAAAAAAAAAGGAAGGTAAAAGTCCTCGAAATCAAGCAAAAAAAACTTTAAAAATCCCTTGGAGCTTTGGAATTAGACTATAAACACATTGGGTAATATTGAACGTTGGTAAAAAAAATGAAGACACGTCGATAAAAACAGTGCTTTTGTAATTATTGTTTGTCTGTATTATATGGTACGACCAAGGTTCTAAATGGCGTGAGGCGTGGCGTGGCGGCGAGGCCAAGCCTCAAGCCTTAGGAGCCATGGCGAAGCCTTGGCGTTTTCAAGGCGTGACTTATGGCGTCAAATTTCTAATTTATATATTGTTAATGTATATGTGTAGAGGGCCCAAGCCCATGTCAGTATAGGGCCCAAGCCCATTTAGTCTATGTATAAATATGTTGTATCTTGTAGTCTAGGTTAGATTACTCATTATTTACTTTTCATATTGTACGTTTTCTCTCAATCAATATATCGAGGTTTCAAACCTTCAGCATATTCATCGTCTCCTTCAACCATATTCATCTTCTAATATGGTATCTAAGCTGTAGGTTTATTCTTTAATTTTACTGTTCATCGGTTTACTTTTCATCGTTTTACTGTTCATCGTCATCACTGTTCATCCGAACCATAATCGACTCTCGTCGCCACTTCTGCCTCTTGCCGTCTCTTGTCGCCGCCGCCGCTGGTTCTTTGTGAGTCATCGCCTTTGAATCGATTTCTTTGCTTTGAATCGATTTGTTTCTTTAAGATCAGATCGATCGATCTATTTGAAACCGCCTACTTCAACCAGCTACATTTGATCACTATTCTGATGGGTTTGACTGATAAATTTGAGAATGTTCGTGCTTCTCTTCTTCATAGGCAGCCATTACCTACTCTTGAAGAAGCAATATCAGAATTGATAAGTGAAGAAACCCGTCTTCACATGCGATCACCGATGCCTGCTACTGATAGCGTTCTCTACACGTCTCATCCCAAGTCAAAAGGCAAATGAACCAACAGCAACCATTCCAAATCTGTGGGAAAGACGAACATATCTGAGTGTGCATTTTGCCATTCTACTGCTCATCTTCTCCTTGATTGTCCTATCCGTAAGTGTCGTAGGTGTGGAATCACTCATCCGCGTCATTATGAGTCTGACTGCCTGAAGAACTCAAAGCACACTGGTTCTCAGAACCGGACTCACGCTGTTGTTGGATCTACTATTGCTGATACCGAGGTTTCTTCAGCCTCCTCACCTGACCTAATGGAACTGATGCGTCGCAATCAGGAACTCATGGAGCAGATCATGTCTGGTGTTATGGGTATGAATTCTCCACACTCAGCTGCAACAGGTAACGTATGGCTTTTTGACTCCGGGTGTTGCAATCATATGACACCTTGCCCTGATGGTTTCGTTTCTAAGAAACCACCTCAGCAATTTACGTTAGTAAGAACTGCTGACAACACTGGCCTACCGGTATCCTTTAGTGGAAACGTTTCCACTCCTCATATACAATTACCGGATGTTCTAAATGTTCCGAAACTATCTCTGAGCTTAGTTTCGATTGCGCAGCTTCTTGAATCAAACTTGATCATTTTATTTCATTCTTCTGGTTGTGTTGTACAGGATCCAAAGACCAAGCAGATCCTTGGACTCGGCCGTAAAGTTGGACGGATGATTGAAGTGGTCTACCTTCGCCTTCCATTACCTTCTTCAAGTCTTGTTGCCTCAGTTTCCAGCACTTCCTCTTTTGAGTTGTGGCATGCTCGGCTAGGTCACTTATCTCTAGCCAGAATAAAATCATTAGCTCACTTAGGAGTGTTAGGAAATTGTGTATCAACTGATAATATTTCTTGTTTATCATGCAAATTTGGCAAACATCATGTTTTACCTTTTGAAATGAATGAGTTTAGTTCTACTTTTTCTTTTGATCTTATTCATTCTGATGTATGGGGACCAGCACCTCATCCATCAATGGGGGGTGCTCGATATTTTGTTATTTTTATTGATGACCATACTCGTTTCACATGGATATATCTCATGAAACATCGTTCGGAACTACCCAAAATTTATATTATGTTTGCTCGGATGATTCACACCCAATTCTCAAAATCTATAAAGATTCTTAGAGCTGACAATGCTATGGAATACAAAGAGTCATCTCTTCTCTCCTTTCTTCAATCTCAGGGGACTCTCTCTCAGTACTCCTGTCCTGGCATATCTCCTCAAAATGGTCGTGCCGAACGCAAACACCGTCATATTCTTGATACGGTTCGCACTCTTCTCATCTCTGCCAAATGTCCAGAACATTTTTGGGGTGAAGCTGCTTTCACTGCAGTTTATACTATCAATCGTCACCCTACTCCCATCCTTAATAATAAGTCTTCTTATGAGGATCTTTATGAGGTCACTCCTGCCTATGAACTTCTCAAAGTTTGGGGTGGTGCTTGTTTTGTTCAACTACAATCTCATGAACATACCAAACTTGAACCTCACTCCAGACTGTGCTGCTTCCTTGGATATGGTATTGAGCACAAGGGTTATCGCTGCTGGGATCCTATCTCCCAGCGTCTTCGTATATCTCGTCATGTTACCTTCTGGGAACATGTTCCTTTCTCTTCTATATCCAAGTTTCGTGAGTCTCCTAACCTCACCACTCCGTTTTTCACTGATGCTTTCGTCTCATTGGACTCACTCCAATCTGACATCATATCACCTCCACCTGTTGCTCCAACTCCTTATGAGTCTGCCTCTCCTTCAGAGTCTCCTGCCCTCACACAGCCTGCCTCTCCTAGTTTTCTTGATCAACATCAATCATCTGCTCCATCCGCACAGCCAACATCTGAGGTGCCTGATGAGTCTTTGGCTCCTGGAACTTCTCAATCTCAGAATGTTAGACGATCATATCAGGTAAGACAAGTTCCTTCTCATTTTCGTGATTATCATGTTTATGCTACTCTGCTGTCAAATCACGAACCTACTTCCTACAAGGAAGCCTCCTCTAACCCTGATTGGTAGAAAGCTATGGATGAGGAACTTCATGCACTTGACAAAGCTCAGACATGAGAATCTGTTCCTCTTCCACCAGGCAAATCACCCATTGGCTCCAAATGGGTGTTCAAAATCAAAACCAAATCTGATGGCTCTATTGATCGGTACAAAGCTCGTCTTGTGCCCAAGGGCTTCAATCAAGAGTACGGTATTGATTATGAGGAGACTTTTGCACCTGTTGCTCGAGTCACTTCTGTTCGCAGTCTTCTCGCCATCGCAGCTACCAAACAATGGCCTCTCTTTCAGATGGATGTTAAGAATGCCTTTTTGAACGGTGACTTATATGAGGAAGTCTACATGACACCTCCTCCAGGCGTTCGACTTCCATAAGGTCATGTTTGTCGTCTTCGGAAGGCTCTTTATGGACTCAAGCAAGCTCCGCGAGCTTGGTTTGAGAAATTCAGTTCAACAGTCACCTCTCTGGGCTTCTCACCCAACAATTATGATTCAGGACTGTTTACTCGGACCACTGAGGCTGGTACAATCTTACTTCTTCTGTATGTGGATGATATGATTATTACAGGCAGTGACTCTATAGGCATAGCTAATCTCAAGACATCTCTCAGCTCCTGTTTTGAGATGAAGGATCTTGGCTCTTTACACTATTTTCTTGGTCTTGAGGTGCTCTCCAATCCATCGAGGATTTATCTTTGTCAAGCCAAATACACCTCAGATCTTTTGTCAAAAGCTGGGATTACTGACAACAAAACTGCATCCACTCCTCTTGAGCACAACCTTCATTTGGCTCCGAATGCTGGACCTCCTCTACGTGATCCTACTTTATATCGCCAGTTAGTGGGGTCACTTGTCTACCTGACCGTAACTCGACCTGACATTGCCTATGTTGTTCATACTGTCAGTCAGTTCATGTTTGCACCCTGTTCTGATCACTACGCTGCTGTCCTGCGCATTCTTCGATATTTAAAAGGGACCATGTTTCATGGTCTTCATTTTCCATCCACATCATCATTGACTTTGCGAGGTTTTTCTGATGCTGATTGGGACAGTGACATGACTGATTGTCGCTCCACTACCGGCTACTGTTTCTTTCTTGGATATTCTCTTATATCTTAGCGGAGCAAGAAACAATCTCTCACAGCTCGATCCAGTACTGAAGCTGAGTATCGAGCACTAGCTGACACAGCTCAAGAACTTGATTGGTTACGCTGGCTGCTCTCTGACATGGGGGCTCCTCAATAGTCCCCAACTCCATTGTGGTGTGACAACAACAGTGCGATTCAGATTGCTCACAATGATGTCTTTCATGAGCGCACAAAGCATATTGAAATTGACTGTCACTTTGTTCGTCAACATGTGACTCGTAAGACGATCCAACTTCTTCCTATTTCGACTCTTGATCAACTGGCTGATATTTTCACTAAAGCTCATCTACCAGGACGGTTTCGTGATCTAGTTTCCAAACTCCATCTGGCTCATTCTTCTCCCGATTGAGTTTGAGGGGGGATGTTAATGTATATGTGTAGAGGGCCCAGGCCCATGTTAGTATAGGGCCCAAGCCCATTTAGTCTATGTATAAATATGTTGTATTTTGTAGTCTAGGTTAGATTACTCATTATTTACTTTTCATATTGTACATTTTCTCTCAATCAATATATCGAGGTTTCAAACCTTCAGCATATTCATCGTCTCCTTCAACCATATTCATCTTCTAACATATATAATATTAGAAATAAAAACATATGTTTTGGCGTGTTATTCAATGAGTCAATAGTAATAAACAAGTTAAATTAGGTTATATATATTAAAAACCCGCAAATAAGACATTAAAAACATAAAAAATACCAAATATTGCATTACAAAAACTGCGCATTAGGCCATGGCGTGCCACGAGCTTAACGTGACGTAAGACACAAGCCTCGGTGCCATGGAGACTGTGCGACGAGTTTTTTAGAACAGTGGGTACGACCGTATTAAATTTTTTTGGGTCCGTCCTTGTCACTCATAAAATGCTTTGGTGAAGTTGCAGCTTTGTTGACAATGGCTACCACTGATGCATCATGGAGAGCTTGAAGTACAACAATGATGCCTTTGAAAATGCATGTATGGAGTTTGATGAAGTGAACTTGAAGTCGACGTACAGGATCCTTTAGGGAATTCCAGGACGTGCAAATGCAATAAACATAGCTGAAAGGCTAGAATTGCTGAATGTGGTTGTAGAAAATGCTCGTGAACTCCATGGAACAGCTAGTGCAGAGATTAGTTAATGAGGTTATAGAAGTCAAGATATGAAGAAATTCAAGCAGAAACTTCATGAGCATATTCATGAACCACGACGTCATCTTAAGGTTGCTAGGGAAATGAAATCTTCCACTGCCATTATTGAGTCAATAAAGATATGATGTGGTTTAGTTACTTACCTTACCGGGTAAATTTTAGTCCATTAAAACGAGATCGTATGCAAAAATTTATCCGGTAAGAGCCGTAACGTACACTTACCGGGTAAGATTTTATTCCATTAAAACGAGATAGTATGCAAAAAGATTCCGGTAAGCGCTAACTGGATAAGAGCCGTAACCCACACTTACCGGGTAAGACTCTCAATCATTGTTTTCGTTCTTACCGGGTAAGATTTTATTCCATTAAAACGAGATCGTATGCAAAAAAGTTCCGGTAAGCGCTAACCGGATAAGAGCCGTAACCCACATTTACCGGGTAAGACTCTCAATCATTGTTTTCGTCCTTACCGGGTAAGATTTTTGGTTATTGTTTCAATCCCATTCTATTCAGTCATTGCTATAAAAATGCTTCATATCGATCTCGACATCTCCTTCTTTCTTTCTTGTTCATATTCAAAATTAATGGCGGACTCACCACCTCTAAAAACTGCACAACAGATGGCCATTGATGGTGATGACCCACCTTCCAGCAAATATATCTTCAACAACACTACTAAAATCACCAAATTTGGCCCTTTGCAAACCTCTCATTCATTTGCTGCGGTGTCGGTAATTGAAGCAGCACCTCCAGGTCCAGGAAAAGAAATTGGAAATCAAGGGACCTCACCAAAAAGGGGAATTATGGAAGAAATCACTTTTATATGTTGAAGATATGGTTGATTTTTAGATTTAAAAGGTTAATTATTTTTTTAATTAAATGACTGATTTGTCTCTTGATTTAAACAAGGGGTTGGATGATATTAACGACGTTAACTATAGAAGGACCATGAGTGAAAGTTAATTAAAAAGTTAAGGACCACCACCGTAGATAATTTGCTTTAGGGACCAAATCCAAAATTTGAACAAACCACAGGGACCACCAGTGTAATTTACTCTAATATTTTTATATTTTTAAAATAATATCTCAAATTTGACATATTTATACAATTCTAACAGATTTCATAATGACCCAATTTTTGGTTATACATACTTTTAAGTTTAACATTTTTTAATTTTTATTTTACATACTTTTTAAACAACTTTTATGTATTTCTTAATAACCTAATTTTTATTAATTTTATCGTACATACTTTTAAAATAACTTTTTTTCTTTATTTTTACCTAGCTAGATTTTTACTATAAAAATACCCTCTCAAACTTTCCAATCTATACCATCAAACTTTTATACTCTCAAACCTCTATTCTAAACTCTCAATATGGATAACAATCGAAGACCTTCAAATTCCCAACCTCATCCAAACTCTCAATATGGATAACAATCAAATTGCACAATATGATTGTTGAAGATGAAGGCGATACAATACTCAATTGGACAGACGATGACATACATGACGATACACAAATATTTCAAAGTTCCACCAACGAGTTCCAACAGTACCTTCAAAGGAATTCTGAGATACGTTCAAACGAACTTTATCATCAGCTTCGTTCCGACTTGGTCGAACATATTTGGTCTCATAGTGATCATGAATGAAAATTTTATTATTTCAAGTATTGTAATATATAGTATTGTTTAATTTCAAGTATTGTAATATAAAGTTTTGTTTAATTTAGTTTTATTTGAGAGGTTAATTGTTTTACAATAAGAAATTTATATATAATATATATTGTATTAAAATATTTAAAAAATATGTAAAATAAATACATAATTAAATTAATAATATTTTCTTGATATAAATAAATATGTATTTGTATGAATTTTAATGTATTTATTTTTATAAATAAGAATAAAAATGATATAAAGTTAAAATAGTGGGACCCTGAATAGTTTAAAAAGTAATGAAAAAGTTTGGGTGAGGTTTTTCACATAGTGGAGGTTGTTGGTCCCAAATAGCAGTTAGTAAAGAAGAAAAGTATTGTAGAAGGGGGGTTGAATACAATACACACAGTTTTTCACTTACTTTAATTCTTATTGATTTGAAATCAAGAATTACACATAGAAAACTTTTGATTGTTGCGGAAGAGAATAGATGAAATCTATTCAAACAATCTTACACTAAGAGAAATGAAGAACAATTGTAAAACACTTAGAAGACAATAAGAACTTCTTAGAGAGAGAATGCCAGTGCACTTAGAGAGCTTGAATGCTTGAGAGCTGGTGATCTTGCAAGTTGAACCATCCTTCATATATATAGTGCCTCATGCATTAAATGCATGGGACACCTGTTGAGTAAAGGATGGACACAGGTCTTCAGCAAGGTACATGATGTACCTTTTGTCTTGAGGTGTTTTGGCTTGAAGTGTTGACCTGCAGAAGGATGGTAGAGACCTTTCCTTAAAATGGTGTAGTAGACAAAACTTACTTTATCTGATCTCCAGATGAGGTCCACGTCAATGCAAGATATCACAATATACTTTGTCAGATAAGTATAATGTGTTAGAAGGAAATCTTCAGGCATCTTCGGCTCCTGAAGATGTGAGAACATCTTCAGCTTCTAGGGAGAGGTCATCGGCTGCCGAAGGCTTGAGAGATCTTCGGATTTTCCCGAAGATGTGAGATCTTCGGATTTTCCCGAAGATGTGAGATCTTCGGATTTTCCCGAAGATGTGAGATCTTCGGATTTTCCCGAAGATGTGAGATTGACACCATCCTGGCTGATGGTGTTGAACACTTGGGCATGCTTGGCTTTAGGCTTAGGAGACTATCTTCAATCCGCTTTGAGAGATGTACTCCTACTTTGTCTTCTTCGGCTGATCTTCGACTTCACCGAACATTTGTATAGAAACCAAGCTGCTAAAAGAACCTCAAACATATTCTAAGTAGGATGATATAAGATGGAAGATCAGGAGGTCATCTTCAAATCTTCAGATGACCCAACAATCTCCCCCTATTTGATGATGACATCCATACTAAAGAATGAAACAAAGAGTATACTGAATAAATTCATTTTGACCCGTATTTACTCTTTTTGGGTTCTTTTCACATAGATTTTTTTTTTTTTTTTTTTTTTAAGGATTTATAAGAGTATCCGACATTTACAAAAGAATAAAAGAATGAAGTATATTTGTACAAACTAAATAAAGGAAATGCACTTGTATTAAATGTCACTTAGCAAAACAACTGTTACAAGTACATTAGAAAGGTAAAAAGATTTAGAGAAGAACCTCATTCTTTCTTCTGTCTTTTGTGGAGCTCAGCAAGAATATCCCGACGGAAGAGAGAACCTTCAGAACTTATGGGGATAAGAGATAGGATAGCAACCAGAAATTTGGTGTCAGCAATGGGGATCTCCTTATGTCTGAAGAACATGGGAGTTTCCTTTTCATCAAAGAAAAAGACTCCTTTGGTTGGCCTAAACACTACAGTACCAGTAGTGCCTGAAATATGGGTTGGACATGGACCACCTGGAGTCTTCAGATTTAGATTCTTTATATCAGGAATCATTCCCTTGGCAACCATGTCCTTGAAGAGGTTTTGAGTGACAGAAGAGGAGAGTTGTGGAGAGGAGGAGAGACACATCTTTTTGAGACATTGAACTTGAGCTTCTTCTTCAGGAGAATGCTTATAATCTTTTGCAATGTCTTTCATTTTTTCAAGAAGACGATTGATGGTCTTCTTGGCCAAAACTTTGTGCCTACTAAGAGATTTAGATAAGAGTTCAGAGAGTTCGTACCATTCAGAGAGTCCTTAGTCTTCAAGATCGCTGAATTTGGTGGAGTGATGACTTTTGTCTTCTCTAATGATTAACATCCGAACCTCATCTGAGCATTTGGTGGTGCCAAGCTTTATTTCAACAATTTTAGACTTCAACTTTCTTTCCATTAAAGTCTTTTGGTACCAAGGGATGTCATGAGAATCAAGCTTAGCTTTAGAAAGGCCAAAGTCAGAGGTGACTTTGTTTGGTGGTTGAAGTTTGAGCCTATCAGCTTCAGAAACAAAAGCCTTTAGAGAAGCAGACTTTTGTTGATGAGATAAAAGGGCCTCTTCATCTGGAGATAGCTTGCTCTTTCCTTTGTCTCTGCTTTGTCTAGAATGCTCCCCCTCAGTTGGAGCATTGGTGATGGGAGTGGGACCCTGACAGTCGCTGTCTGAAGGAATGAGAACCGTCTCTTTCTCCCCCTCAGCGGCTGACGGGGGAGCAACCAGCACAGAATCAACCTTTTGATGAAGAGACTGCAAGGACTCAAGAATTTGAGTAGTGATGTCCCGATGAGACTCTGAAGCCGCTTGAAGCCGACGAACCTCCTTATCACGAGCACTAGAGGCTGCTTGAAGAGCAGTGACCAAGGCTGTGAGGTGCTGATTGGAGGTCTCAAGAGATAACAGCTTGTCACAAGTGACTTTGACAAGAGAGCCCAGAATGGTCTGATGTTCACGAAACTGAGCACCAATGAGGCGGTGCTGTCGGTTGGCTTCCTGAATATCGGTCAGAACCTCTGGGGGAATGATGGGAGCAGAGGTAGGAGCATCCGGCACAGTAGAGGTAGAAGGAAGTGGGGAAGGTGACACCTGCTCGTTTCCCTGTTGCAAATAAGCCAAAAAATGTGAAATACCCTCCACACTGGACTTTGGTAAGACCCGTGTTTCACCGGGCGGTGCATAAGCATCGACCAAAAATTGGTCGGGTGACAGGCCGTGCAGTGAGAAGGCAGATCCTTGGTCCGGGGAGAAGACCAAGTCATCCTCATCCACCAAGGAGAGAGTGGAAGAGGGTAGTTGAGGGTCCCCAAATATTACAGTTGCATCCTTTTGTGAGGATACAAAGGTGGTGGCAGTGGGTATGTCGGAATCCCCGGGCCCGGATGGGAAAATATCAACATCCATCGATTGTGAAGAATCGGAGGATGGAGTACGTGGGATGGCCCTAGAAACCTTCCTCTTTCTTTTGGGAGAAGAGGGAGGGGAAGAGGTAGAGTGCCGCCGCTTAGAGGTGGTGGTGGTGACCTGGTTAACCACCGAAGGTCCGTTCGGTGGTATGGCCGTTTGGGCAAGTGCGGCGGTGTCGGTAGCTGAGGATGAGAGAGTGCTAGCCGACGTCACAAGAGGTGAGGGGGAAGGGGCCACTACAGAGGAGGGACCTTGGGACACCGGAGTGTCCTTAGCATCTCCCCACTGTAGATTGGGAGAAGTAAGGAAAGAGACCATACCTGGAAGCAGAGGACTGTCCGTTGCCAGAGGCCCCTTATGAAGAAGAGGTTTGGTCACAATGGGCGCCTTGTAGTCGAAGGTGATGCTACGAGAGGCATCAATAGTAGTAGCAAACTTTTGGTACAGAATGAGCCAGATAAATCGAGGAAAGGCGACATGTGGCCGCTTGTGGGGGGTGATCACACTGACTAATTCATGGAAGAAGTACCGGGCAAAATCAATCTTTCTTTGAAAGATAAGAGCATGAGCGAGCTGGGTGATGTAGGATGGACATTGATCATGGCCACCCGTTTTCTTGCTAAGGCATAAAAGAACATGAGAGAAGAAGAAATGCCATATACCTCCCATGTTTTTGCGTAGCAGTGTCTGCGGACTCCGGGCATGGTCGCCAGGAAGGTAGTTCAGTGCCGCAACAACCTCCTCGTGCTCGTTGCCAAGTGGGAATGCTTCATAAGACTGGTACACAGGAAGGTGTAGAGCCGACCGAACCTCATCAACACCAAAAGTGAGATCGGGTGAAGTGGGGTCTGAGAGAATGGAAGCAGACACCTTCTGGGATATGCTATCATAGACACACGTAAGCCAAAAGTTGCCAATGAGTAGTTTGCTCATTTTTGGTGGGTTGTGTGTCAAGGCAAAGTGAAGAGGGGATTTAAGGAGGAAGGAAGCTATAGGGTTAAATTCACTGTGTTTGGGATCACTTTCCAACCTTGCAACATGGTTGCATGGGTTGAAAATGAGATCTGCATGAGTGGAAGGAGGTGTCATCATATTTTTCTTGACAACCTTGGGAGAAGAAGGGGAGGCCATGGAGGAGAGAAAAAAAATGTAGGTTGGTTAGGAGAGAAAGGATGAAGAGAAAAGGATGAGGAGGGTTATATTTATAGTGGAAATAGGAGGGAAAAAGAAAAGGAAGGGATTTGAAAATGTAGGTAATAAGGGAAGGAGATAATAGAGTGTAAGAAGATTTGATGGAAGATTTCTAGGAGTTGGGGAAAGAAAAGAATAGAGGAAAAGATTGGAAGGAAAAGTTGAGATTTGGTAGGATGGGATAGATGGAGGAAAAAAGAAATAGGGAAGGAAAAAAAAGATAAAAGTAGGAAGGTAGGATGGGATAGATGGAGGAAAAAAGAAATAGGGAAGGAAAAGATATGGAAGGAAAAAAAAAGATAAAAGTAGGAAGGTAGGATGGGATAGATGGAGGAAAAAAGAAATAGGGAAGGAAAAGGTATGGAAGGAAAAAAAATAAAAGTAGGAAGGTAGGATGGGAAGGGAAGTAGGAGGGATGGGATGGGGGAATAGGGGAAGTCTAGGGAAGTGGGAAATGTAAAGTATGGGAGAAAGAGTGAAAAAAAAAATAGGGGGGGGGGGTTCGGTCGAGTGAGGGAGGGAGGGAGGGGAGGTCTTTGCTGAAAATTTGGTGTGGGTTGGGGATCGGTTGGCGTCGGCCGCCGATGGGTAATTGAAAGAGAGGAGGCGAGGTATCGAGAGGGAGAGAGAGAGGGGTTTGGGAGGGCTTTGGAAGTGAAGGATCCAGCGAGAGAGGGGGGGGGTCGACTGCCGATGGGAAGGAGAGAGGGGGTGGGGGTTCGGCTGCCGACGGGAAGGAGAGAGGGGGTGGGTGGTCGGCTGCCGACGGGAAGGAGGGGAGGGGGTGGGTGGTCGGCTGCCGACGGGAAGGAGGGGAGGGGGAGGGTGGTCGGCTGCCGACGGGAAGGAGGGGACGGGGTGGGTGGTCGGCTGCCGACGGGAAGGAGGGGAGGGGGAGAGCCGAATGAGAGGGAGGGAGGGGTGTAGTTGGCGTCGGCTAAGGGGGGGTTCGGTGGCTAAGGGGGGGGGCGAAAGAGGGATGAGAGTATAAGGGGGTTGGTGGGTTTCGGCCGAAGAGGGAGGAATAAGGGGGTTGGTCGGTAGCCGATGGAAGGTGGGGAGGGGGGGTTGTCGGCTACCGATGGAGTTATAAGGGGGTGTTCGGCGGCCGAATGTGAGAGAGAAAGAAGGATCGGTGGCCGAATGGGTAAGGGAAAGGGAGAGATACCAAGGAGCCGAGCGAGTGGGGAGAAGGGCCGAGTGAGGGAGTCGGCTACCGTGGGATGAGGGAGTCGGCTACCGTGGGAGAGTGAGTGCGGTCGGTAGCCGATGGAGTGTGTGGGAGGTCGGCTACCGACGGGAGTAGAGAGTGAGAGAGATCGGCTAAGAGTGAGAGGAAAGAAGAAAAAAAAAAAAAATGGAGTGTCTTTCTCACACTGTTTTTTTTTTTTTTTTTTTTTTTTTTTTTTTTTTTTGATTTCTTTTCTTTTCTAACTCTCAATATTTTTTTTTTTTTTTTGTTTTGAATTAAAAATCGGCATTTAACATACCGAGTTCTCCGATGAGGAACTTGAACCTAGCTTCGTCAAGAGGCTTGGTGAAGAGATCCGCCAGTTGGAGGTCGGTAGGGATGAAATGGAGTTCAACATCACCTTTGGAGATGTGATCCCGGATGAAATGATACCGGATGTCGATGTGCTTGGAACGAGAGTGCAGCACTGGATTGTTTGCGATTGCGATCGCACTTGAGTTGTCACACAGAATCGGGATATGAGAGTACAGTTGATTGTAGTCTCTCAGTTGGTTCTTCATCCAAAGGATTTGAGCACAACAACTTCCAACAGTTACGTATTCAGCCTCAGCGGTAGAGGTTGAGACTGAGTTCTGCTTCTTGCTAGACCAACTAACAAGCTTGCCACCAAGGAGTTGACAGCTGCCAGTGGTGCTCTTTCTGTCAATCTTAGAGCCTGCAAAATCAGAATCTGAATACCCCATTAGATCAAAACCTGAGTCTTTGGGATACCAAAGACCCAGATTCATGGTACCTTTTAGATACCGAAAAATGCGTTTAACCGCAGCCAAGTGAGATTCCTTCGGATTGGCTTGGTAACGCGCACACAGGCAAGTAGCAAACATAATATCCGGTCTACTCGTAGTAAGATAAAGAAGAGAGCCGATCATGCCTCGGTAGCTGGTGATATCCACAGATACACCATCCGGATCAGCATGGAGTTTCAAAGGTGGTGCCATAGGAGTTTTCATGGGAGAGGAGTTTTCAAAATTGAACTTTTTCAGAAGATCACGTATGTATTTGCTTTGATTTATAAAGATTCCTTCTGAAGATTGTTTAACTTGAAGTCCTAAGAAAAAGGTAAGCTCCCCCATCATACTCATCTCATATTGGCTTTTCATGAGAGAGGCAAACTCATCACACAGTGACTCATCAGTGGCACCAAAAATGATATCATCCACATAAATTTGAACAAGAATAAGATTACCTGAGGTTTGCTTGATGAACAAAGTGTTGTCAATTTTACCTCTTGTATACTTGTTCTTTAGGAGAAAGTCAGCAAGAGTGCCATACCAGGCACGGGGAGCCTGCTTTAGACCATAGAGAGCTTTGTCCAATCTGTACACATAGTCAGGATGGATTGGATCTTCAAAGCCAGGGGGCTGTTTCACATAGACTTCTTCAGCTAGCTCCCCATTCAGAAAGGCGCTCTTGACGTCCATCTGGAAGACTCTGAAGTTCTTGTAGGCAGCATGAGCAAGGAAGATTCTGATGGCTTCAAGTCTGGCAACTGGAGCAAATGTTTCATCATAGTCAATTCCTTCCTCTTGCCTATATCCTTGTGCAACCAGTCGGGCCTTGTTTCTGATCACCGTGCCTTCTTCATCCATTTTATTTCGAAAGACCCACTTGGTTCCTATGATGGTTTTTCTGGAAGGACGAGGAACCAATCTCCAGACTTTGTTCCTTTCGAACTGAGAAAGTTCTTCTTGCATGGCAGTGATCCAACATGGATCAGCTAGAGCTTCGTCAACTTTCTTTGGTTCAATGAGAGAAAGGAAGTTAACAAAGAGAAAAATGTTACCAACACCTCTTCGAGTCTGTACACCAGCCTGTTGATCACCAATGATTTGATCAATGGGATGATCTTTTGTCCACTTGAGGGCAGGAGGTAAAGGAGGAGGGTAAGAGATTTGTAGAGGAGAGTTGGAAGGGAAATTTTGAGGAGAGATGGATGGAAGATCGGCTTGTATAGGTGAGGAGGGAATGTCAGATGGAGAGACTGGAATGATTTGGAGTGTATGTTGAGGTTGGGTAGGCTGAGGATCATCTTCTTGATGAGAGGAGGGGTTGTGAGATGTAGAGGGTTCATTGCTTTGGTAGAGAGAAGTGGGAACTGTGTAGGGAATATCTGATGATGTTGGAAGAGGACTATCATCAACACAGGAGGATATCCATCTGTTCAATTCTTCATCATCACAAGAGAGTGATGATATCTTGAGGTCATCAAACTTGACATGGATGGATTCATCAATACACTTCCTTCGGAGGTTGTAGACTCTGAAAGCTTTGGAAGTGAGAGAATATCCCACGAAGATTCCTTCGTCAGCTTTGGGATCAAATTTTCCCAAATTTTCTCTATCATTGAGAATGTAGCAGACACATCCAAAGACATGAAGAAAACCAATGTTGGGTTTTCTACCATAAAAGACTTCATAAGGAGTCTTATTATGTCTTTTTACAATGATAGACCTATTTTGGGTGAAGCATGCAGTGTTGATTGCTTCGGCCCAAAAGTAGGTAGGGAGGTGAGATTCACTCAACATGGATCGGGCAGCTTCACATAACGTTCTGTTCTTTCTCTCCACTACACCGTTCTGTTGCGGAGTTCTGACGGTAGAGAAGTTCTGAGAGATGCCTTTTTTTATTGAAAAAGTCATCCAACATACTGTTCTTGAATTCTGTTCCGTTGTCACTTCTTACAGATCTTACCAGCTGCCCATTCAACACTTCAGACTTTTTGATGAACTTTATGATTTCTTCAGTAGTGTCACTTTTATACCTGAGAAAAAATACCCAAGTGTAACGAGTGAATTCATCAATAATAACCAGAATGTACCTTCTACCACCAAGGCTTGGAGTACTGACTGGTCCACACAGATCCATGTGGAGCATCTGAAGAGGCTGAGTGATGGAGAAGCATTGCTTGGACTTGAAGGAAGATTTTGTGAGTTTCCCTTTCTCACATGCAGCACACAGCTTTTCTTTCACAAAGGATAACTTTGGCATGCCCGTAACAAGCTCCTGGTTTGAAAGGACATTCAAAGTCTTGAAGTTGAGGTGAGAGAGACGCTTGTGCCAAAGCCAACATCTTTTGGCAGAGTTTTCAGAGACAAAACAGATGTTTGTTCCAAAGGATGAGCTATGTCCCATGTCTATGACATAGACATTTTCTTTGCGGTAGCCAGAGAGTACAGTTTCCATCTTTTCGTTGAAAATGATGCATGAAGATAATTCAAACATCACCTTGTACCCCAGATCACACAGTTGGCTTATGCTTAGAAGATTGTGCATCAAGCCTTCAACATAAGCTACTTTATTAAAGGTGATGGAACCATTTGAGAGTGTTCCATAACCTTTAGTCCTTCCTTTAGAGTTATCACCAAAGGTGACAGAAGGACCTTTGGTAGGCACGAAGTTAACAAGGAGAGATTTGTTGCCGGTCATATGTCTTGAGCACCCGCTGTCTAGATACCAGATTTGTTGGTGCCCTAGACCCTGCAATCACAAGAAAATCAGTTCTTTGGTACCCATTTGGAAATGGGTCCTTTTGAGTTAGAAGGAGAAGAAGTATCCTTGGAATCATTTTTATCAATTCTCTCCAGAGGACAATTCTTAGCAAGGTGAGAGGTATTACCACAGTTATAACATTTTCTATATGTAAAAACCTTTTTGGAGCTTTGACCAGATTCCTTGTGATGACTGGTCACATTGACTTTCATGGCCTTGGAGGTTAGAGGAAAGTCAAGAGGCTTAGGACCCAAGATACCTTTGCCAGATTCAGTTGAAGGAATAGAAGAGGGTGTCTTGGAATTTAGCTTATTTAACATCACAGCTCTGGGGATTGGAAGAGAAGATGGTTTCTTTGAGTTTTTCTTGGGAAGTTTCTTTTGGTGAGGAAGATTGGCAATAGATTTTCCCTTTTTGGAGAAAGAGATTTTGTTTGAAGAAGGCTTAGAAGAAGAAGGTTTGGGTTCAGAAGAGGAAGACTCATTTATTTTTAAGGAACACATAGACTCAGTAATGGGTTTAGAAGGGTCATTTGAGTCTTGGGTTTCCTCACTTTTATTGGGTGAATCAATGCTCTTAGCTTTGATGAACATTCCAAACTTGAGATCTTTAGAGGGATCAGAAGAGTCCAAAGGTTCAGAGTTGTCATAGTTCTCTTCAGAGGATTCATAGAATGAGGGAAGAGAGAAAGGAGCATGGGTGTCAGAAGGAGGTTCAAGGTCATATTTTCCGAAGCCTAGTCCAGATTTGTCATCACAAGATATTTGATCCTGAAAAATCTTTTCTAAGTTCTTGGAGGAGCTTGTCCACTTTTTCACAGTTTCTTGCTCCTTTTTAAACTTTTTAAGAAGTTTATTTTTCTCTTTAGCAAGAGTAAAATTTATAGTTTTCAAATCTTCAAGCTCAGCCTTGATTTTGTCAAAGTGTTTTAGTTGAGAAAGACAGATTTGCAGTTGAGAAGAAAGAGATTTTATCTGAGCCTTTGCCTTCTTCTTTGCATCCTTGGCTTCATAGAAGTCAATGGTCAAAGAGTCAAAGGCTTCAATTTTCTCAGCATCAGAGAGAGAGAAAAATGGATGTACCTGAGAAGATGATGTGGAGCACTCAGCAGACACAAGAGCCATGGAGGTGGAAGAGGTTTCACCATCATCAACATCATCTATTTTAGCCATAAAGCAAAGGTTGGCCATTTCCTTGTCACTTTCGGAAGTTGGTTCATCTGCCCAGTCATGAGATTCGGCAAGAAGACCTTTTCCTTTGTTGGCTAGAAGAGCATTCTTTTCCTTCTCTCTCTTGTATTTGGCCTTGTACTTTTCAGCACGGTCAGAGTTTGAAGGAGCAGAAGTTTTTGATTTTTGAAAAGAGGGTTGAAAGGAATCAGACTTGGTTCTGACAAACCTAGAGGATGTACGGTTGGAGGAAGGCAGTCTAGACTTATCAGAGGACCTGCTTCTGCACTCAGAAGCAAAGTGTCCCTTCCTCCCACATCTGTAACATTCCTCATTTGATTTGTCAGAGGAAGCATTTTTTGAAAGAGTAGAAAAGGGTTTTCTAGAAAACCTGGGTTTTCTAGAAGTGAAGTGAGGTTTGCCTTTAGAAAAGCCAGCCAGCATGGCAACACCATCTGACAGCTGAGCCACAGAGGTCTCCTCTCCTTCATCATCAGCCTCACTGAGATAGACTTCTGAAGGGTCATTGGGGTCCTCTTGACTATCGTTGTCAGAGTCAGAAGGATAGGTGATCCTAGGGACACACATAGTACTTTTGGAAGATTCACCGACAAGGGCTAGAGAAGAGCCTTTGATGTCTTTTGTGAATGACTTCCTAAGCAGTTTAGACTGTTCATAGTTGAAGAGGGTGCCATACAAGGCAGTGAGAGGCATAGAGTCAAGATCCTTGGTAGACTTGATACAAGTACAGATGTTTTCCCAAAACTCAGGAAGACAGTCCATGAACTTGCACAAGACTTCCTCATTGTCATATATGCGTCCCACAAGTTTAAGATCATTGAGAAGACTGTTAAAGCGATTGTAGTAGTCTGAGAGAGACTCACCCTTCTCATGAGAGAAGAGTTCATACTTTCTTACAAGAGCAATCTTTTTGCTCTTTTTCACCTCAGACGTACCTTCATAAAGAACACACAGAGTGGACCACATTTCTTTTGCAGTAGAAAGGTTAACAAGAGAATGATAGACCTCATCAGGCAGAGAGAGGGCAATGATGGCTCTGACTTTAGTATCAAGAGCTATAAGACGTCTGTCTTCATCATTGTATTTAATGGGGTCCTATAGAATGTATCTCCCAGTAGCTGAAGTTCTTTCTTCTTCAGAAGAGTCCTCATCAGCTTTTCCCTTGTCTGCATTATATCGGTCCCAAACTCTAGGAATAAAAGGACCTTCATGTAAAATAGTTGGATATCTGCTGTCAACTCCTTCTAGGAAGAGTATCATACGACTTTTCCACAAGAAAAAGTTATTGGGGTTAAACCTTGGTGGTTTGGCTATAGAGCCATTGTCGTATGAAACAGCATTGAAGTTTTGAGAAGAATCATTTTTTAAAGAAGAAGAAGAGGCTGCCATCACGGATCTAGTTTATTAAGTTAAACTAAACCGCTCTGATACCACTTGTTGGTCCCAAATAGCAGTTAGTAAAGAAGAAAAGTATTGTAGAAGGGGGGTTGAATACAATACACACAGTTTTTCACTTACTTTAATTCTTATTGATTTGAAATCAAGAATTACACATAGAAAACTTTTGATTGTTGCGGAAGAGAATAGATGAAATCTATTCAAACAATCTTACACTAAGAGAAATGAAGAACAATTGTAAAACACTTAGAAGACAATAAGAACTTCTTAGAGAGAGAATGCCAGTGCACTTAGAGAGCTTGAATGCTTGAGAGCTGGTGATCTTGCAAGTTGAACCATCCTTCATATATATAGTGCCTCATGCATTAAATGCATGGGACACCTGTTGAGTAAAGGATGGACACAGGTCTTCAGCAAGGTACATGATGTACCTTTTGTCTTGAGGTGTTTTGGCTTGAAGTGTTGACCTGCAGAAGGATGGTAGAGACCTTTCCTTAAAATGGTGTAGTAGACAAAACTTACTTTATCTGATCTCCAGATGAGGTCCACGTCAATGCAAGATATCACAATATACTTTGTCAGATAAGTATAATGTGTTAGAAGGAAATCTTCAGGCATCTTCGGCTCCTGAAGATGTGAGAACATCTTCAGCTTCTAGGGAGAGGTCATCGGCTGCCGAAGGCTTGAGAGATCTTCGGATTTTCCCGAAGATGTGAGATCTTCGGATTTTCCCGAAGATGTGAGATCTTCGGATTTTCCCGAAGATGTGAGATCTTCGGATTTTCCCGAAGATGTGAGATCTTCGGATTTTCCCGAAGATGTGAGATTGACACCATCCTGGCTGATGGTGTTGAACACTTGGGCATGCTTGGCTTTAGGCTTAGGAGACTATCTTCAATCCGCTTTGAGAGATGTACTCCTACTTTGTCTTCTTCGGCTGATCTTCGACTTCACCGAACATTTGTATAGAAACCAAGCTGCTAAAAGAACCTCAAACATATTCTAAGTAGGATGATATAAGATGGAAGATCAGGAGGTCATCTTCAAATCTTCAGATGACCCAACAGAGGTATATAAAGGTTTTTAAGTTGTTGAGGTGACAATAATGTGTAAAAAAAAGCTATGGAAAAGTTTGGTGAAAAAACACGTACACTGTGGATGCTCTAAGTATAAAACCATCATTAGTTTTTTTTTGTCTTTTCATATATGTATATATATATATATATACACACACACACACACAATCTTCCTAGAGATGGGGAGCCCCTGCCTTTTCTAGCCTCTCCTTCTTGCTTGCTTACCTAGCTCTTGTCTTAGTAACTCTTCCTCTTTTCTAGGTTTTTCTGAGTGTGAAAACGGTATATTTTTCATTTGCCAATGAATTGGATCCGCCTCAATTCGATCAATAATGGGATTCTTGGCTAGAGAAAGGTACTGTGAAATGGACGCTCAGCCCAACTCGGTCGGTCGGTTGGCCCACCTAAGGTATTAAAAAATTATCGATCGATTTGATCAAATTTGAAAAAGTCTTTCTCACTATTCAGAACAGTGGAGCTTTATATATATATATATAGGGTGAGTTCAAATGAAAACTCATCTTTCATTGTGCACATGAGAACAAATCTTAACCATTGATCAAAACTTATAAACTAATCAATGGTTAATACATAATAAGGTTAATTGGGAAGTGATTAAAGACAAAATTGTAATTTTGAATCAACGTCTACCTTCTTTAACTTTTTATTTTTATTTTTAATTAAAAAAAATTTACCCCCTTAAAACTTTAAAATAATTTATGTTAAAAATTACTAATATTTGAATCAAACAAATTACATCAGAAAAACGAGAATTTCGTGCTCTTCGATATGACATCCATCTCGATATAGTTTTTTTTTTCGTTTTAACCGTTTTTTACGTGAAATTCTATAAACGTGTTATATTCATTTATGCATGCACGTCTTCGGGTGTCCACATTCGGTATGAATAACAAAGGTGAACGTTCATTCACTATTAATGATAAATAATACCGTATGCAGGATGAATAATACAATATTCAGGATTTTTTCGTTTTAACCATTTTTTATGTGAAATTCTATGTATGTGTTATATTCATTATGAATATGCATGCACGTCATCGGGTGTCCACATTCAGTATGAATAACAAAGGTGAACGTCCATTCACTATTCATGATGAATAATACAGTATTCAGGATGAATAATACAATATTCAGGATGAATAATACACGAATCCATGATTCATGTATTATTTATCATGAATCCTGTATATTCCCCCTGAATGTTCTATTATTCATCCTGAATGATACATTATTCATGATGAATAATATATGAATGACCCGTGAAGGTGTAGACACATGGCACACTCTCTTTTGTTTAACAATTCACAACCGAAATTTGGTTTAATTCATTATGAATATGTATGCGCATCCCCGGATGTCCCACATTCAATATGAATAACAAATGTGAACGTTCATTCATTATTCATGATGAATAATATAGCATTCAGGATGAATTACACAACATTCATGATGAATAATACACGAATTCATGAATCGTGAATTATTCACCCTGGATGTTGTATTATTCATCCTGAATGATACATTATTCATGATGAATAACACATGAATGACCTGTGAAGATGTGGAGACATGACGCACTCTCTTTTGTTCCCCGATTCACAGCATAATTACTCGATAAGTTCTCGATTCGTCTTGATGGGTGTTGGGTTACGGTGCTGAAGAAACGTGATGTCTTACGACGTTGAAGAAGGTGATGTCGAGTTAACATACTTACGGTGTCGAGGCGTTGTACAAACTTGAACGTACATAAATATTCATAATGAATATAACACATATATAGCATTTCACGTAAAAACGGTTAAAACGACAAAAAAACTATATCGAGATAGATGTAATATCCAAGAGCACGAAATTCTCATTTTTTTGATGTAATTTGTTTGATTAAAATATTAGTAATTTTTAAGATAATTTATTTTAAACTTTAATTGGGTAAAAAATTTTTAATTAAAAAAGAAAATAAAAAGTCAAATATGGTAGGCGTGTGTTTAAATTTTCTTCCATTTTTACCCCTAAGCATTTTAAAATTAAAAATTCTATTTAATATGAGTTGTTAGATCAAAAAAGATCGGGTGGTTGAGATTTGTCCTCACGTGCACAATGAAAAATGAGTTTTCATTTGAACTTTCCTATATATATATATATTTCTTTTTCTATTTTATTTATTTGTATTATATATATTAGTTGAGGTTTTTTTTCTTTTACTTTTTGATTTTATTTAAAAATAAATAAATATTTATAAATATAAATATTACTAAATTTTTATAATTATATAATTATAAAAATAAAACATAAATATTGCGATTTAACATATAAATATAACATAAAATAATCTATATTACATATAGATTATTCTAAAATAGCATTATCCGTAGTACAATTAACACGTAAAAGCCGCACATACTTTTGTATTCGCCCTGAATACGGGGTAGCCCATCCAGCAACACACGAATAACTGTAATGGAAAAAATATCCTATAATTTCCGGAAACGGGTATCCTTCTGCCATATCTAACTTCACATAATGGTTACCATTAACGTACCCAATTGTAAAAACAACATGTTGATGACACGCTGGCGGAGTGGACCTAAGCGGCAAGTATGTCCCACTGCTGGTCATACTTATAACGTGTAATATCACATTATATTTTGAAGCAATGAAGACACCTATTTCAGGCATCGTCATCCAGTGTTCAACTGGTGCACCTTGATCTGATCGAAAGAAGATTAAAGTGTTGTAAGTAATATTCCAATGTTCACCTCCAAAAGCGTTGATGTACTCTGTCTTGTGTGTATCTAACTCTTCCATCAAGTTAAACCAAATTATGGGCCATGCATCTTCATGAAGACCTAGATAGACAACTTTTGCTCGGAATCCACAATTTCCATCACCTCTCACATCATGTACCTGCCTGATGTAAGGGTGAAACTTTTCTGGAAATTGATTGATGTATGGATGTGCATTATAATTTTTGAACATTAAAGAACTGTGCTTCGTAATACTGCTTCAAGTTGTGTGAAATTAAACACGTAAGTTTCTTCCGTTATCGAGTCAACTAATGTCACCCATGCATTGTAAAAGGAACCCCAACCATGATTTGATGTTATTGTTGGTCTACAATTTCTCATAATACTTTGGTAGATGTGCCATCTACAAAGTAATCTTTTAGCATAAGGAAATACAATAATGCATGCTTTCATCAGTGTCAACTCTCTGTTTGTGACGATCACACGTGGATAAAGACATCCCTCCATCAATGACTGTAGACAATTCAATGCCCAAGTATAATTGGATTCCTTTTCTTTGTGCATAAAGACAAATGCTACACATAATGTCTTATTAGTTGAAGTTACACCAACAATTTCAAGGAGAGGCATCTTAAACATGTTCATTTTATAGGTGACATCCATCAACAACACATGTGGAAATGCACGCCATATCTCCAGTGATCTTGGATGAACAAAGAATAAATGTTCCAACTGATTAGTCGAGTTATTTGCACGATCATAAAAAATGTAGCCTTCTTCCTGTAAAAATGACATCACAACTTGCATTGGAGTTCTACCTGCATTCTTCTGAAGTCGAAGTTTCTAGCATTGATTGTATATAGTTTTATTTGTAGACACATTATATGGATATTTGTAGATACATTAAAGGGTATTTAATGGATAATGAAGCCATAAGAACAAAGGTAATAAATCCGAAATAGAACAGGTACAATTTCAATTCATATATTTTTAATAAATGCAATTTTTCTTTTTGATATATTTTTAATAAAAAAAATTTATCACTTTTATTTATATTTCTAGATAATAGAATTTTTTTTTGCATTTAATTAAATTTGCCTAACATAAAGAAAAATATATTTTACAAAGTTATAATAAAATCAAAAATTACAAATTTATAAAATAAAATAAAATAAAAAGTTACAAATTTTATAAATTTATAAACAAATTTATAGAATCAAAACACACACACATAGGTGGGGGGTGCAAATACAAATTTAACTTTTTCTTTAAAAAGCAACGTAAACCAACATGGGAAAAGCAAAAGGTTTTGAAAAAGGTAGACATATCAAAACTTATTTCATCGAGAAAGCAAAAGGTTTTTGAAAAGGGTTAAATTTTTGGAAAAAAACAATTTGACTTTGTTTTTTTGGAAAACCACTCTTCATTAAATTATCGTCGGTTAGAATTAATTAATATTCTTTTATTTAATTATATGGATTTTACTATTGCTATAAATAGAGATGGTAAATCTGTATTTTCAATCACAAGAAATCACTTCAACATTCTCTCTATACGAGTTCTAACTTGTTAATGGATAGTTGGAAAGACGATTTGCAATTTTATCGAAATTCCAACGTTGAGGTACTTTCACTTACTATTTTGCGATATATTTTCACTTGCTAGTTTGTAAAATTATTTTTTTTGTACGTGTATATTTAGGAATATGATATTAACACAAACCAAATAAATCATGGTGACGATTTGCATTTGTATCAGAATTACAACGATGAGGTATTTTCATCTTACTTTTTTGTGATATATTTTCACTTACTATTATTTTTCAATAGTTTGTAATATAGTTTTTTGCATGTGTATGTTTAAGAATATGACATTTACACCAACCAAACAACTCAATGTGACGATTTTTATTTTTATCAGAATTCTAATGATGAGGTGTTTTTACTTACTACTTTGTAATATATTTTTCATCTACTATTTTATAATATAGTTTTTTTTTTATATTTGTATGTTTAGGATTATAATATTTACACAAATCCAACAACTCAAGGTGATGATATGCACAAATCAAATTTTTCCACTGACGAGGTGTTTAAGTCTCGTCAAGATTTAATCGATTGGGTGCAAAAGTTGGGACGTTCCCTTGGTTACATTATCGTCATTAAAAGATCCAAGACAAATCGAAGTGGAGTCATGCCTAAAGTTATATTAATATGCGACCGTGGTGGTAAATATAGAGGTACCGGTAGTTCTAGTAGACATACTGGAACTAAAAAAATGAATTGTCCATTCGAGTTAGTAGGATAATATTCGCCGATGCGAGAATGTTGGTCGTTAAAAGTGATATCTGAAAAACATAATCATGAACCTGCAGAAGATATGGAGGGTCATCCATATGCAATGCGATTGACTGAAAACGAAGTTCGGTTGGTGGAAGATTTGTCAAGGAAGAATGTCAAACCACGTGATATTCTATCAACATTGAAGGAACAAAATCCGAATAACGTGTCTACACTCAGAACAATATACAATGCACGCCGAAAATTTTGGGCGGCCGAACATGAAGGTAGAACTCACATGCAAGTTGTCATGTCATTTTTGCAGGAAGAAGGTTATATGCATGGGGCTCGTACAAATAAGTCTAATGAGTTGGAAGATTTATTTTTCATTCATCCAATATCAATGGAGATGTGGCGTGCCTTTCCTCACGTGTTGTTGATGGATGCCACATATAAAACGAACAAGTATAAGATGCCTCTCTTTGAGATTGTTGGTGTAACGTCAACAAATATGACTTTTTGCATAACATTTGTTTTTATTTTTCATTCATCCACACTTCCACCAACTACGTGGTTTTGTTTCATTGCATGCATTGGAATTAATCTTCAAGGAATTTGAGCGGTCTAAAGATCTTGGATTAATTTCGGAAAGTTGTGGATGTCAAATGCGTACATGTTACGGGTTACCATGTGTACATGAATAAACAAATTATTTCAAGGTGGGTCGCTCTATTCCACTCGAATCGATTGACGGGTTTTGGATATAACTTGATTTATCACCGTATATGTCCATGCAAGATGATGATATTTATTGTGATGATGAAGTGCAAATATTTACTGAGAACTTCAAAAAACAGACGAGATCTAAGAAGTCTAGTCTTCTAAGGAAGTTAAGAGAGATAATTGCGCCATGGACAACTCGGGTTAGTGAACCTGTTGACTTATCAATTAAATTATTTTGACGATTTTTTATATTAGAACATTTTATATTTGTATCTTTAAATTATTTACAACAAAATACCATATTCCTTAACATAAAATAAAATACCATACTTTAAATTATTTTATGGTTATTAAATAATTAAATAACAATTCTAATATAATAATAATTTTTAGATAATCCTAATATACATGATTATTTTTATAAAAAATGTTTTTAAAAGACCAACATTCACGATCCCAAAGTGAATATAGATAGATGGGTAGACTTTGACTTTTTAATTACATTTAACTTTTTATGTAATGATAACAAAAAGTAGGTAGTGAGATAGGTTGTGGGGTGTATTTGACCTGTTGGGGAGGGTGCAAATATCTCAACCCAAAGATAATATATATATATATATATATATATGAGGGAGGCTAAATGCACCAATTTTTTTACTAAATACACCAAAAATGATTGAGAAATGATTGTATTTTTTTTTGTTTTTTCGTCTTTTTGTTGTCTTTTTTCTTTTTCTTTTTTTTATTTTTATTATATATTTTTGTTTATTTGTATTATATAGTTTTAAAATATTTTTTTTTACTTTTTGTTTTGATTTGAAAAGAAATAAATATTTATAAATATAAATATTACTAATTTTTTTTAATTATATAATTATAAAAATAAAACATAAATATTGCGATTTAACATATAAATAGAATATAAAATAATCTATATTACATTCGATTATTTTAAAATAACATTATCCGTAGTACAATTAACACGTAACAGCTGCATGTACTTCTTTATTCGCTCTGAATACGGGGTAGCCCATCCAGCAGCACACGGATAACTGTAATGGAAAAAATGTCCTACAATTTGCGGAAACGGGTATCCTTCTTCCATATCTAATTTCACATAATGGTTACCATTAACGTACCCGATTGTAAAAACAACATGTTCATAGACGTCCCACTACCGGTCATACTTATAACATGTAATATCACATTATATTTTGAAGCAATCAAGACACCTATTTCAGACATTGTCATCCAGTGTTCAAATGGTGCACCTTGATCTGATCGAAAGAAGTTTAAAGTGTTGTAAGTAATATCCCAATGTTCACCTCCAAAAACGTTGATGTACTCTGTCTTGTATGTATCTAACTCTTCCATCAAGTTATACCAAATTGTGGGCCATGCATCTTCATGAAGACCTAGAGAGACAGCTATTGCTTGGAATCCGCAATTTCCATCACCTATCACATCATGTACCTGCTTGATGTAAGGGTGAAACAATGCTGGAAATTGATTGATGTATGGATGTGCATTATAATTTTTGAACATGAAAGAACTGTGTCTCGTTGGTTCTTGGAAGCTCATTTTTTCCTTGTCAACAAATCTAGACGCGTTTGAACTACTACGTCTAAGAGGTCTTTCACTTGTAAAAGACGGGTCAACATGAGTCGGAAATGAGGGATCAACATGAGTTTTTCTGAAAAGCTTATCCTTCAACGAGGGTCGTCCACGAGTAGTCTTGTTAACAACAGGTTCACGAACCCATGTTTTTGATGCACTGGATATCTCTTTTATCTTCCTTAGTAAACTGAACTTACCAGATCTCGATTGCTTATTAAATTCCTCAGTAAACATTTGGACTTCAGCTTCACAACCTACGTCATCATCTTGTAAAGATTTGCACGGTGATAAATCAAGTGTCGTCCAAAATACATCAACTGAATCAATTAGGATAGGATGGCCTTTGTTCAAGTATTGCATTTGTTCGTGCGCACATGCCAGCCCATAACTTGTACGTAGTAGACAACTACAATTTTCAGAAAATAAGCCAACAGATTGAGCTCGCTCATACTCTTGGAATATTATGTTTAATGCATAATGTGAAACAAAACCACACAATTGTTGGAAGTTACACCAACAATTTCAAGAAGAGGCATCTCAAACATGTTCGTTTTATAGGTGGCATCCATCAACAACACGTGTGGAAATGCACGCCATATCTCCAGTGATCTTGGATGAGCAAAGAATAAATCTTCCAACTGATTAGTCGAGTTGTTTGCACGATAAAAAAACGTAGCCTTCTTCCTGTAAAAATGACATCACAACTTGCATTGGAGTTATACCTGCCGCCTTCTGAAGTCGAATTTTCTGGCATTGATTGTATATAGTTTTCTTTGTAGACACGTTATCTGGATATTGCTGCTTTATTGTTGATAAAATATCTCTAGGTTTCACATTGTTTGTTGACACATGAAGAAGAAGAAGAAGTGAAATGACACTTTATTAAAAATGATTGGATCGGAAAACCAAGATGTCACTATTTGCACTTTTTGGTGCAAATAGCACCCCCATATATATATATATATATATATATATATATATATATATATATATATATATATATGTGTCAATTGATATGATGGATTAAACCTTAAAAATAATTAGCACAAATTCCCATGCATTCAACACCCCATTCAAAGGGTGCCATTAGCATTGCTAATTTTGTAGTGCATTACACCGAATTTCATGCGGTTTGCTAAAAATATGGATTTAATCATAGTGCCATATCAATGATTTTTAATTTTCCATTTTCTTTACAATTTTAGTAAATAAAAACACCTGTCTCTCACATGAATATAAATTCGTCTTTTACCCATCTTTCATTTTTAATTAATTTTTTTATACCATTTTCAGTCTATCCTCATTCTATGGTCTTCCTTCCACTCCCCCCCCCCAAAAAAAAAAAACATATAAAACCCATCACAAAACAATCACAATCTCTCAAACATAATACTATTGAACATAAAAATTCATCGCAATTTTATTAAATTGATTTGGAAACTGTTAAATTGCTTTGGAAACCTGGACTTTATGCTCACTTTTATCAAAAACTATGAGAGGGAGTTATGCGTTTTAGGGTTTACTATCACTAGAAGGTAAAGAGGGGGTTGGTTTTCACCAAGTAGGCGGATTTGCAAAAAGGAAGCTTCTTCCTTGGTTATTGTAACTAGGTGTTTGTTTATAGTAGGAGGAAGCTCGGGTTTGCGAATAAATGGATGTTTTTTTAACTGAAATTTGATTCGTCGGATGAGCTTCACCAGATCTAAAAACTTGGTTTGCAATGTATATAATACTAGTGTTTGACACCACGCGTTGCATGGTGACCAATTCTTTTTGTTAGGAAATACATAACTATATAAGAAAAACCTAATTCATTAACTGAAAACTATGAAAATGCAATCTATCATTGTTTTGGAGTGTTTTAGATGTAAATTATTTTGGTAGACACTAAGATAAAAGAAATAATGTTTTAATATTGAAGTTAATTAATCTTTTGTATACACAATATTAAGCATTATGGTAAGGGCGTATGCAAAATTAATGTTCCCAGTTTAGATTATAAAGTTTGTTTTGCAACCTAATTTACCATAAGGCAATAGATTTCACACGACATTGAAAATCATATCAAACAAACAAACCAAATATGAAAGATGTATGTTTCAACCAATAAAGTAATAAAAAGTCACAAATTATCTTGAATCAAGAATCTGACTGACTATACAGTCGAAATGAATAAAAGACTTCAAAAATGGAGAAAATGGAGTAATAGAAAAACCATAAAGATTCTTTATTTTCAACTTTCGTTAAAGTAGACATAGCTTGAAGCAACATGTATGGCTTCAATGATTATGGAATGATCTAGTTATAAAAAGAATTTTTCCCAAAAGTTAAAAAGAAGTTTCACAAAAAAATGAAAAAAAAGGGACGAACCAAGGTAAAATGCATACATGTCCATAATCCTACCCCAAGAATACTAACACTGAACCAATATTATGCCATCAACATTTATGTATCACCCAAAATATCAATCTTTGTGTGTCCCAAAATAAGTGCAATTCAATCAAGATGACACAAACAATTAATCGATCAACCAATATCTATTTCGAAATCAGATATGATTACTATAGTATGCTTTCTCAATATTTCTCTCTCTATAAACGCGTATATCTCTAGCCTCTCTTCTAGTCTAGTCTAATGATTCTACTAAGGAAAATCTATTTGTACTCTAAGTACATTACAAGATAAAACACTTAAAACACAAGACGCTTTGACTTTGACATTATTACAAAGACTTTGACTTTAGCTTGAGAGTTGACTTGAGCTTTTGACTTTGACCTTCATGATCTTGCAACCTTCAAGATCTTGTATCCAACATATTTGTGCACTAACAATCTCCCCCTTTGGATGCAAGATCATCATCAGAAAGATATGCAATACAATCTCCCCCTTGTAAATTTCTTTCAACAATGATCATCTTCAGAAAGATAAGCATATATCTCTTCTCTTTGGATTTAGAATAAATTTCAGTATCATAGAACAATCTCTCCTTTTGTTTAAGCAGTCTTCAAAGTTTCTATAATCTCCCCAAAATCTGTATGCTCATCAAGAACCATGACAATCTCTCCCAAGGTAATAAAACTTTTCTCAGACTTCAGAAAAGAAATTATCTTCAGATTTAGCTCTCTTTTCTTCAGCAAATCAACTTCAAAGAGAATTTCAGCAAATTTCAGCAAACATTGTGAATTCTTTGAACTTCCTCTTTCAATTCCGTACAATCTCTTTATAACTTGCATTCCTTGACAAATCCTTCCAACGAACTTTCTTCAAATCATACTTCTTGAAATTCTTTCTCCCTTAATTTCCTTTCCATTTCTTGATCTTCTCTAACAATAAATCTTTTCTTGGAATAACTTCTCCCGCAACTATTACAATCGTTTATTCAACCAACATTTCTGGAAATATATTTCTCCCCCTTTTTGATGATGTAGAGCAGAGAAATCATCAAAACTTTACCAAGAAATGTCATGAATCTGTTCTGACCATTGATCTTTGTCATATGAGCCTCTGATCATTCGTCAATTTATAATGTATTCATCCAAATCTTTTCAAATTTAGACAAATAAGAATGTAACCCCTGAATCAATAAATAAATCAGTTAAGAATGCCTGTCAGTAGCACGAAGCCACTGTGTGTAACAAATACACATTGGAAAGGAGCTTTTTGATGTTCACTCCCCCAGGTCTTCCATTCAATCATCGTATAACACAAGGTTAAACTATGAACGTTTAGACAGAAAAACAAATTTCATGTGTGTACGTGCTTGTGTATGAAAGAATTAAGCATGATGATTGCTTTTAATAGGCTCAAAATGTGTAAACCATTGAGACAACAACAGTAATACACGGACTCAATTGTGCATGATCGAAGTGCGAAGGTGGGGCAAACTTCCAACTGTTTCAATATACAGATTTTCCAAATGAAAATCAGATAGATTATGTGCTGCATCCCCATTAAAATATGAAACATCTTCTTTTTAAGAAAAAGATGAGTAGCTGGTGGGGTTTTAAACAAGAGTTGGCATGTGATAGTTGCCTGTTTAAATGATGTTCACGAAGAATTGTGAAACAACAGTAATTTGGCTGCCCGACTCAGAAAAAGTTGGTGCAGAGTTTGATATTCTTTTACTCTTATCTCTCACTCTCTTTCTTTTTAACATTGAGCTCACTTCTAACCAAACTCTCTTTTCATTTTATCTCATCACACATACCCACACTTAGATATTTTGACTCCTCGTCTCTCGATCACTCAAGGTTAACTTCTTGGGTAGGAAACACTAGTTAACGTGAATCCATAGAAGTTCTGTTAAGTCCTCACACAATAAACCCATGTAGTACTATAAGCAAAGATGTTGCTCAAATGGTTTAACTTTGTCAGTTAAAGCACAAAAGGAAATACATGTCAGATATATGTAAGATCATGAATGTAATCATGAAGATTTGAGCATTTTAATCATTGAAGATTTTTCAACACAAGTATATTGAATGAATGAAATGAATACAAGAAACTTGTTTGAAAATCTGACATTGTATGAAAAGATCAAATATGAATGATTTAACAATCAAGGCTTACGTCAAGAAAATTGGATGTTGTCTATAAGAACAATTATAGACATTCTTGAAAGAAACATTTTAAACAAAATCGCGCTCAAATATCAATGAAGTTCAAACGGGGTGTCTTACCATCGAAAATTAGTTCAATATGAGACATAGTAAGAACATAGTCAACAAAAGTACTAAACTGGTGTGTATGAATACTTGACAGTATATGGAAAAGATAATACACAAGTATTTATCTTTGGAAATACACGGCTAGTTAATCATGAAAGCACATGTAAAATGAAAACATTTAAAATCACACTTCAAAATTCATGAAATCTGTTTAAGAATCGAGAAGTGGTTTGAACATTTAAGAACATGTTTTCATGTATGAAAGTCTTCCTTCTTTCAAACATGTATGAGATTAAGGTTAGAATAATCCTTACGTTCAACTTAAATCTCATAAAGTCAGCTCCAAGTAATGATATATATGATCATGTAAGCCCCCCTCAAGATCTGCATTCAGTCAAAAGTCCTCAAAGCACAAAGTCTTATTCACAAACTTTATTGAAAAGTAACGACATAAAAACAGTAAAACTTGTTAAGAACGAGTTCTGATCAGATGTAATCAAAAATCAATTTTCCTTACTCCCCTTGAAAATATGCATCACAAAAAAATATGTCAGTGTAAGCTTTAATTCTCCCTTAGAATGTAGTTCAAGTAAGCTTTATCTAACTCCGCCTGAAAACATGAACAAAACCTTTCAGTGCAGATATCTTTCAGATTAAAAAAATAAAGAAATGCAGAAAAATAACAAAACTAAACTGTACTAGGTAACAACAGATTAAGTCTTGAGGTTTAACATGCCAAGTTTCGAAATGAGAAAATTAAATCTCTTTTCGTCAAGTGGCTTGGTAAACAAATCTGCAACTTGATAATCTGTGTTTACAAAGTAAATTTCGATTGTACCTTTTTCAACATTATCTTTGATAAAATGATCTCACATCTATATGTTTAGTTTTAGTGTGCTGAACAGGATTAGCTGATATTGCAATGGCGCTCTTCGAATCACAATATATTGGAATTTTGTTGAACTGGAAACCATAATCTCGAAGTTGTGTTCTCATCCACAACACTTGAGAGCAACAACTGGCAGCAGCTACATACTCTGCTTCAGCAGTCGATGTGGAAACACAAAGTTGTTTCTTTGATGCCCAACTTACGAGCTTGTCTCCAAGAAATTGTATGTGACCCGATGTGTTCTTCCTGTCTAGCATACAACCTACATGGTCTGCGTCTGAATACGCTGTTAGCTCAAAACCTGTATCTTTAGGATACCACAAACCAAGATCTGCAGTTCCCTTCAGATATCTAAATATGCGCTTTACAACAGACATATGGGATTCTTTCGGTGAAGCTTGATATCTAGCACATAAACATGTAGAAAACATTATATCTCGATGACTAGATGTCAAGTACATTAAAGAACCAATCATACCTCTATAGGTTCTAACATCAACAGCTGTTCCCGAAAGACCAGCTCCGATTTTAGTTCCTGGTGCCATCGGGGTAGAAATTGAAGTTCAATTTGACATATTAAATTTCTTTAAAATGTCAACAATATACTTCTCTTGATTTATAAAAATCCCCGTAGAAAATTGTTTAACATGTAATCCGAGAAAGAAATTCATCTCTCCCATCATACTCATCTGAAAACATGACACCATGAGGTTAGAAAATTTTTTACAGTACTTTGGATTAGTTAAACCATATATGATGTCATCCACATATATTTGAATTAAGATGATATCAACTTGCTCCCTTTTAATGAATAAAGTGGTGTCGATTTTACCTTTTGAGAAGCCAGACTTGACCAGAAATTTGGATAAAACATTGTACCAGGCTCGAGGGGCTTGTTTGAGTCCGTAGAGTGCTTTGTCTAGAATATAGACATGATCAGGTTTGTCAGCACTTATGAATCCTTCTGGTTGAGAAACGCACACCTCTTCTTTTAGCAATCCATTCAGAAAGGCTGCCTTGACATCCATCTGATAGACCGTAAAGTTCTTGTGTGCAACGTAGGCTAGAAACATTCTAATTGCCTCAATACGCGCAACTGGTGCATACGTCTAGTCATAATCAATGCCTTCCTCTTGCTTGTATCATTTGGCAACAAGTCGTGCTTTGTTTCGAATTACAACACCATCTTCATTTTTCTTGTTTTTGAATACCCATTTGGTGCCAATAATAGTTTTCCCTTCAGGTCGAGGAACCAATCGCCATACTTTTAGCGCTTCGAATTGGTTGAGCTTATGTTGCATAGCTGTAACCCAATCTAGATCACTAAGAGCTTCTGAAACTTTTGTTGGTTCTGTTTTGCTTAGAAAAGAATCAAATAGGCATTCGTTTGTAGTTGCAGACCTAGTTTGCACCGTCTTAGATGGATCTCCAATGATTTGATGAACCGGATGCTCTTTGGTCCACTTGTAAACATGAGGAAGTGGATTAGATGCAGATTGATCATGATGAACATCTAGATATCCACTTTCATCTTGTTGTTCAGTAAGGGGTTCAGTTGAAGCAATTGATACAGAAAATTCAGCTGGTTGGACACTTGACGTCTGTTGAGTAGGCATTGCCGAACATCCAACTGATTGTGTATCTTCTGGGTCAGAAGTTCCATTAGCAACTTCAACTGAGTGATGAGGCATTTGAATTTGAATTTCTTCCTGAATCGAGAGATCGAATTCAATTAAGACATCTGAAGTGATTGGATGATGAATGCTTGAATCTTCAGATCTGTCAATCACAACATGTTTAGTTACTCTAGTACCAAGAAATTCATCATAGAAAAATTTAAACAATAAATCTAAATCTGTTAAATGAGATGTTGACGTTGACGCTTTATCAGATTTAGTAACATTAACCGCAGGTTCTGGACTGATTTGCCTAGAAGCTAATACTCCAGTTATCACGGGTTCTGAACTGCTTTGATCAGAAGCCATTTCTTCATCGAATGTAACGTTTACGCTCTCCACCACAATATTCGACTTCTTTATATAAACTATGTACGAAGTTGACGTCTGAGAATATCCGATAAAACTGCCTTCATCAGCTTTCAGACTGAACTTGTTCAAGTTCTCCTTGTCGTTAAGCACGAAACGCCTGCATCCAAATATATGAAAATGTTTAATGCTAGGTATTTTGTTATTAATCAAAGCATATGGTGTTTTACCAAACCGGCGATGAATTATGGAACGATTATGTGTATAGCATGCAGTTGACACAACTTCAGCCCAGATAAATAGAGGTAGATCAGATTGATTCAGCATAGTGCGAGCAGCCTCGACTAGAGTTCTGTTTTGCCTTTCTACAACTCCATTATGTTCTGGTGTTCTGGAAGCAGAAAATTGGTGTGTTATCCAGACCGATTCGAGATAATCATTTACAGTCTTGTTCTTGAATTCTGTGCTATTGTCTGTTTTGAGAAGCTTGACTGTCTTCTGCAAATTCACTTAAACGATCTTTAAGAATGAGATGATGACTTCGGGCGTCTCATCTTTTGATCTCAGAAATTTGACCCAAGTGTATCTTGAATAATCGTCCACAATTACTAAGACATATTTATTGCCGTTGATGCTTTGAGTTTGCATTTGTTGGGAACTGAAGAATAAACCAAATATGGTTAATGCTGCTAGTACAAGATTACTACTGCCAGAGGACTTCAATAGTTAATACTGCTGAGTATTACTACTGCTAGTAGAATTAATACTGCTAGTCAAAGTTAGTGCTGCTTGAACAAAGTTAGTACTGCTTAGCTAGTTAGTGCTGCTAGTGGTTAGTATTGCTTAGTAGTTAATACTGCCAAGCTGATTAGTGCTGCTTATAAGATGAAGATTTGAATTAGAAGAATGACAACTGGATATTCTGAAGATATTCATGGAAGATATACTGAAGATATTCTATTTATTGTAATTATCTTTTTGTTCAGTATATGTATAGTTTTGACAGTATAGTTTTAGCACAGATTTAATTCTAAGTTTTTGTTTTAGAGAGAATCAACCTCAAGGTATAGATCCTAATTCTAGAGAAGTAGAATTCGTCTTGAAAGAGTTTGTTCTTCAAGATTGAGGTTGAGTGTGTAATCTTGTGATTTGATCATTGAATACAAGTTTACAAGTTGTTAGTCATATACTGTTTGTTTACTGTTATATTGAATATCAAAGTGTTATTCCGCAACTTCTTTGATATTGTTTCTGAGACTTTATTCTTGTTAAGAATTCGATCCTGACAAGTGGTATCAGAGCCTGTTCTCTCAGAAACATCTATTCATTCATCATGGAAAACTTTGCAGAATCAAACAGTACTCTGGTCTCAAAGGTTCCAATGCTTAGACCCAATGAATTCGATATGTGGAAGATCAGAATCAAGCAGTACATACTCCTCACTGACTATTCTATGTGGGATATCATAGAGAATGGTCCTTCTGAAGCAGGAAAGATTGGTGCAGATGGAAAGAGAACTCCACCAAAAACTGATGCAGAAAGAAAGGCTAGACAGACTGAGATGAAAGCCTTGAGCACCTTGCTCTTGGCTATTCCCAATGAATATCAACATCAGTTCTGCAACTGCACTGATGCAGAGATGCTCTGGAATGCTCTAGAGAAGAGATTCTCAGGTACCAAAAGTACCAAGAGAAATCAGAAAGCCATTCTGAAGCAACAATATGAGAACTTTATGTCAACCAAGAATGAGTCCATGACTCAAACTTTTGACAGGTTCAACAAGCTTATTGGTGAACTTGCTACAGTGGGAGTACAAATTGATCAAGATGATCTGAACAGAAAGTTTCTAAGGTCCCTGAGTGATGAATGGACCATGTATACTGTGTCTTTCAGACAGAATGATCAACTGGAAGAAAAGGAACTTGATGATCTATATAATGATCTAAGGGTTTTTGAATCTGAGGTAGAGGATAAGAAGAGGCCTTCTGGGTATGTTCACAATGCTGCACTCCTTTCAGCATCAATTGATTCTACTTCCATCCCTGAATCAGTTAGTACTGCCAATGGAGCAACCCAAGAGAAAGGCACTGAAACTGTATTTGAAGCCTTTCTAGCCAGTCATGGAAACTCTTCTCTTGTTAATGATGATTTAGAACAACTCCATCCAGATGATCTTGAAGAGATGGACATTAAATGGCAAATGGCCATGCTCTCTATGAGAGTTAAGAAATTCATCAAAAGAACTGGGAGGAACAACTTCTCCCAAAGAAGAGAAGATGGAGCAGGTTTTGACAAGTCTAAGGTGGAATGCTATAAATGCCATCAAAAGGGACACTTTGCTAGGGAATGCAGAATTGAAGTGTCTCACAACAACAACCATCAGCAGACACAATCTGGAAGCTTCAATAATAACAGAAACTCTGCACAAGCCCTTGTCTCTCAACAAGGTATGGGGTTTGATTGGAGTGATCAAGCTGAAGAGGCAATTCAAAACCAAGCTCTAATGGCAGAGGTGTTTGATCTCCCAACAGAGGTAACTTCCAATTTATGTTCTCAAAATTGCATTAACACTGTTAAAAGGTATAGGGATCACAATCAGAACATGAGTGATGACCTTAAGAGATTGGAAAAGGACATAAAAGATTATGTGAGGATAGTTGAGAGATTTGAAGAGCAGATTAAGGGTTTTCAAGCCAATGAGCTTCAACACTCTTATGACACAAACTACTGGAAGTGGGAGAAGAATGACTTAGAACTTCAACTGACCAGATCCAAAGAAGAGAGTGAAAAGCTAAGAGGAGAGCTAGCTAAAGTCAAACTAGATGTAGAAAAGTTTTCCAATGCTTCCAAAGCAATGGATTCTTTGCTACAAACTCAGATTCATGATAAACTGAGAAGAGGAATAGGGTACAATACCACACCACCACCCTATAACAACAACTACATCCCTCCTAGTTCAGATTTGTTAGAAACAAAGGATAGGAAGGATCTACCTAAGGGAGCCACTGAGATAGATCCCTTAGATGAAGTAGTTGTTAAGGATAAAACTGAGAAAGAAGTTGTCAAGGATAAGGACAACACTGTGAGTGGTGAGATTCCTATAGAAAACCACATAATCACCAATGAGGGATGTGGAAAGCATTAGATCAAGTCCAATGAGATAGAGAAGACTGAGGGAAAGCACAAGAAGGTTCACTATAAGCAGACCACTGTTGTGAACCCTATCCCTTGCAAGCAGTGTGCATGCAATAAATCTAAGCCCCAAAAACATGATAAACCGAGGGAAAATCAGAGAAACTGGAATAACCAATGGGCACAAAAACAAGGCATTGATCTGAATAAAATCAATAGACCAAAGCCTTGTTTCATATGTGGAAAGTTAAACCATTTGGCTAAGTACTGTTTCTTTAACCCTATTAACCAACAGATGAACTTTCAAAGATTTGTGCAAAAACCTGTTGGTTATAGGAAGGCTGGAAAGAAACATGTGATGAAGAAATCTGTTGATACTAAAGGCCCCATAAAGAAAAAGGTTTTAAAAGAAAGTATTAAAATGTGGGTGCCTAGAAGCACTAAAACTGTTAGTACGGCTGACAGGGATAGTGCTGCTGGAAGCATTACTGCTGCTACCAGTGTTAGTACTGCTGAAAATATTAATGCTGCTAATACTGTTAGTACCTCTTCAAAGGTTAATACTGCCAACACAGTTACTGCTGCTAACACAGTTACTACTTCTAACAAGGTTAGTACTGCTAAGCATGAAAGTGCTACTAAGGCAGTTAGTACTTCTAAAACCAGTACTGCTTCTAGCAAAAGTGTTTCCAAGCCTATCATTGTGACAAAGTACTCCAGAAATGAGGAGTCAAAGTTTAAAAATCTTGTCAAGAAAGAATGCAAGTATTTTGATGAGAAAGGGGTACCCAAGACCACTTTGGCTTGGGTTCCTAATTTATACTAACTGATTTATCTTATGTGCAGGGCAACCAACAGCTCAAGGGAAGGAGCATATGGCATGTTGATAGTGGTTGCTCTAGGCACATGACAGGCAACATGTCATGTCTTCAGGATTTCAAGCATATCAATGGAGGATATGTTGCATTCGGAGATAATCTTACTGGAGGTAAAATAAGTGGAAAAGGTAATGTTACAAAAGGTAAGATGACATTTGAGAATGTCTACTATGTTGATTAATTAAAGTACAACCTGTTAAGTGTATCACAGGTTTGTGACAAACAACATAGCATATTATTTACTAATACAGAATGTATGATCCTTGCTCCAGGGTTCAAGGTAGTTGATGAAAGCATGCTACTACTTAGAACTCCAAGAAAGGACAATGTTTATTGTCTAGATATGGACAATGTTGATAGTGATTCATCCCTGAACTGTCTGGTTTCAAAAGCTTCTGTGGATGAATCCTCTCTATGGCACAGAAGGATGTGTCACATGAATTTCAAGACTATGAACAAACTTGTTAAAAACAACCTTGTAAGAGGTTTACCATCAAAAGTTTTTTCATGTGATGATCATTGTGTTGCTTGTCTTAAAGGCAAACAGCACAAAACTTCTCATAAGACCAAAGAGTTAAATACAATTTCTTCTTGTCTCCAGTTATTGCATATGGATCTGTTTGGTCCTACAAATGTCATGAGTATAGGCAAGAAATCTTACTGCTTAGTTATTGTTGATGATTACTCTAGATTTACCTGGGTATATATTCTAAGGACTAAGGATGAGACAAGTGGACTGATCAAATCCTTTATTCTAAGAATTGAAAACCAAACTAATCAAAAAGTAAAAGTCATTAGATCAGATAATGGGACTGAATTTAAAAATCTTGATCTAAACACCTTTTGTGAAGAAAAAGGAATTGAGAGACAATATAGTGCTCCTAGGACTCCTCAACAGAATGGAGTTGCTGAAAGGAGAAATAGGACACTAATAGAGGCTGCTAGATCTCTGTTGGTTGATTCAAAACTGCCAATTACCTTCTGGGCTGAAGCAGTTAATACTGCCTGTTATGTCCAAAACAGAGTTCTAGTGGTCAAGCCAAAGAACAAGACCCCATATGAGCTTTTAAATAAAAGAAAACCCTTTATTGGATTTTTCAAACCTTTTGGGTGTCCTTGTACAATTCTCAATACTAAATCTCACTTAGGTAAGTTTGATAGCAAAGCAGATGATGGATTTCTTGTTGGTTATTCATCTCAGAGTAAGGCTTACAGAGTTTTTAACTCTTCTTCAAGAATAATTGAAGAAAGTGACAATGTCAAATGCAATGAGAACACACCAAATCCTATTGGATCTGGTCCTCAGTGGCTGTTTGACATTGATTCACTAACTAACTCTTTTGGTTTCAGTAGTAATGATTATGCAGGTTCAGGGTGTGGAGGATCAGGGACCACACAAGTTCAAGATAGTTTATCTCAATCTGTGATCTTTCTCATACCAACAGTGGATTCTGTTGAAGACTGTGAAAAGGAACCATCTACTGGACCAAATCAAAGTGAAGAAGAAAGTAGAGATGATGAGAATCAAGAAAATCAAGAACCAGAAGTAGCTGCTGAAAACACCTCAGTTGACTTGAATGACTCTAATCTAGAGGTGGGACTTAATGAAGAACCTAGTCATCACACCAGAACTCAAAATAATCATCCTCCACAGCTGGTAATAGGAGATATATCTTCTCCTATGATGACTAGAAATCAAAGCAGACTGCAAGAAATGCAAGATCAACAGCATACAGTGCTTTCTTGCTTTCTATCCCAGCTTGAGCCTAAGAAGGCACATGATGCTATGAAAGAGTCCAGTTGGATAGAAGCAATGCAAGAAGAGCTACTGCAATTCAAGCTGCAAGATGTTTGGGATCTTGTAGACCTTCCTAAAGGCCAAAGGGCAATAGGAACAAAATGGGTCTTCAGAAATAAGAGAGATGAAAGAGGCATAGTAATAAGGAACAAAGCAAGGTTGGTGGCTCAAGGGTATACACAAGAAGAGGGAATAGACTATGATGAAGTATTTGCACCTGTGGCCAGGATAGAAGCAATTAGATTATTCCTGGCTTATGCTTCTTTTATGAAATTTTAAAGTCTATCAAATGGATGTGAAAAGTGCATTTCTTTATGGCTCAATTGAAGAAGAAGTATATGTCTGTCAACCACCAGGGTTTGAAAACCCAAGCTATCCAGACAGGGTATACAAATTGAAGAAAGCACTTTATGGACTGCATCAAGCTCCAAGAGCATGGTATGACACTCTGTCATCCTATCTCTTGGAAAATGTCTTTGAAAGAGGAGTCATTGATAAGACTCTATTTATCAAGAGAAAGAAGAAGGATATCTTGCTGGTCCAAATCTATGTTGATGATATCATCTTTGGATCTACAAGAGACAACATGTGCAAGGAGTTTGAGGAACTAATGTATCAAAGGTTCAAAATGAGTTCCATGGGGGAACTTACTTTCTTCCTTGGCCTCCAAGTTCAACAGAAGTCAGATGGAATATTTATCTGTCAGTCCAAGTATGTGCAGGACATTCTAACCAAGTTTGGTTTCTCAGATTCAAAACCTGCCAGCACACCTATGGAGACACACAAGCAGATAACAGCAGATCTTGAGGGGGAGGATATGGATGTTCATCATTATAGATCCATGATTGGCTCTCTCATGTATCTTACAGCCTCTAGGCCAGATATAATGTTTCCAGTCTGTGTATGTGCAAGATTCCAAGTTAGGCCAAAGCAATCTCACTATCAAGCTGTTAAGAGGATATTCAGATATCTCAAAGGGCAACCCAGATTGGGACTTTGGTATCCTCATGACTCATCCTTTGACCTACTTGCATACTCAGATAGTGATCTAGGTGGAGCAAACTTGGACAGAAAATCTACTTCTGGAGGATGTCAGTTTTTGGGTGCAAGACTAGTTTCATGGCAGTGCAAGAAACAAACCACAGTGTCCACATCTACAACAGAGGCAGAGTACATAGCAGCTGCAAGTTGCTGTTCTCAAGTCTTATGGATTCAGAATCAAATGCTGGACTATGGGGTAACCTTTCTACACACTCCAATTTTTATTGATAATAGCAGTGCTATTAGCATTGTGAATAATCCTGTCAAGCACTCAAAGACAAAGCACATTGAGATCAGGTATCACTTCATAAGAGACTGCAATGAAAAGAAACTTGTTCAAGTTGTAAAGGTTCATACTGACAACCAGTTTGCTGATCTATTCACCAAAGCATTTGATGTGGGTAGATTCACTTTCTTGGTAACAAGTGTGGGAATGATCAACTCTGAATAAGCTCCTTCTCAAAAAGTGGTTACATACCTGTATATTATTTATTCTTGGTGTTACTAATCTTCCTTTTCAGGGAATACATAGAAGTACTCAGTTCATCACAAGCTTAAAAGAGTAAGTATTGTTAATACTGCTCTCAGTTAATACTGCTAGTTAGTTAATACTGCTAGTGGTTAATACTGCTCTCAGTTAATACTGCTAGTTAGTTAATATTGCTAGTGGTTAATACTGCTCTCAGTTAATACTGCTAGTTAGTTAATACTTCTAGTGGTTAATACTGCTCTCAGTTAATACTGCTAGTTAGTTAATACTGCTAGTGGTTAATACTGCTCTCAGTTAATACTGCTAGTTAGTTAATACTGCTAGTGGTTAATACTGCTCTAGGTTGATACTGCTTATATCCCGAATACTATAAATACCCTTTTCCCGCCTAAAAGTCATAACGACTCTTTGCATACTGTTCACTTGCGCTCTAAATCCTTTCTCTCTCAAGTTCAAAGTTTTCAGGCAAGAAACTTCAAGATCAATGGCATCAATGGCATTCATAGACGAGCACAATGAAATCGCGATGCTACAGAAGCCCAAACAGGCCGCTGGTTTCCACCAGATTGTGGATTTCCTCAAGACAAGCCATATTGCCCATGCTCTCACTGTGTCGCCATCCATCTATATCGAGCATCAAAGGCAATTCTGGGCAAATGCCACCATTGTTACTGAGAATGGTGTGCAAATGATCAAGACAAGGGTGTGTGACAAACCCTTGACAGTTACTGAAGAGGTAATTCGCATCAGTCTACGTCTAGACGATGCCTCTGGTATAACTTCTATCTCTAATGATGAACTGTTCTCTACTCTTACAAGAATGGGGTATGGAGGCCCATTGGGTGTGTTCAAGTTCTCAAAAGCAAAATTTTCACCTCAATGGCGTTCCTTTGTCCATACCCTTATGCATTGTCTCTCTAAAAAGACTACTGGATGGAGTGAGTTCAGTAGCACCATTGCTTATGCTTTGGTGTGCTTGGCCACTGCCAGAAAGTATAATTTTTCTAAAATGATTTTCAGTGATTTTGTTTCAAACCTGGGAAGCAAAAAGAGCTTTTATATGTACCCCAGGTTTGTCCAAGAAGTTATCACCCACGAATTAACGGATATGCCTCATGTTGATGGGGTATATGTACCTAAACCCCCTAAAGGCAAGGTTTTCTCAAATATGAGAAGATCTGCTGGGGACTCGGAAGGAGTAGACACCCCATTGTTCTCTACAATGATGGTGGTGTCCCACACTGATGAAGGTATGGCAGCAGGGTCAAGGCCCCCATTAGACCATCCTACTGCTGGCCAATCCCAACCTTCCCACTCTAAATCAATTCCTCAGTCTCTTCTTGATAAACCAACTTCACCAATCACCCAAACATACAAAAGGAAACAGGTAAAGAAGGCTCCTTCCCTTCTTGTACCTTCACCCACTCAGCCTTTAAGCCCTCTAAGGGAGAATTCTCCTTTAGAGAATATCAATAGGGAAACCAAAGGGGTGTCTCCCAACCCCAAGGAGGTGCTCTCTGAGGAGAAGGAAGAGCATATGGGTGAGCAGGCTGCCACTACTTCTGCTAGCACAGAGAAGGACAGTGGTAACATAAATAAGACCTCCCCCATGGCAACTTTGAATGAGCAATCATTCAAAGGTCCCAGGTGCCAAGAAACCACGGGGGTGGATAGTGCTTCTGCTAGGCAGAAGGCTTCCACTACAAAAAGATCCCATGATCCTTCAATAGAGGGTAACACTTCTGGAGAAGGTGAGGACAGATATAACTACTATGAATTGATGGAAACAATGGGCAACATCAACCAAGATGTTATTAAACAAGGGAAAGAAATTGAAGAGATGAAGCTGGTAATCCTGTCACAACAAGTTCAGATTGCCAAATTAAAGAAGATGGTGACAAAGCTTGTACAGAAGAAGAGAAGAAAACAATATGTGTTGAGGCAGAGGAAACTTGAAAAAGATGCTTCCAACAAGGGGGAGAATAAAGAGAATGAAACAGAGAAGGAAAGACATTATGAGGAGAGATTTGATGGTGAAGGGGATAAAGAAACAGTTGAGGGGGAGCAAGAAGCAAGAACTGAAATAGAACAAGCAGCAGCAGAAACTGTTAATACTGCTCAAGCAGCAGAAACAGTTAATGCTGCTGAGATAAAAGAAACAGCAGGGCTTTCTGTGGAGGAACTGGAGATTGCAGAAACACTAGTTAAAGCCAAAAATGACACTCCTAAGGCTACTCAAAAGGCCAAGGGAGTAGTCATCAATGAAGGAGAAATTCAACAGAAGGAAACAGTAAAGGCAAAGGAGTCAGAAGGAAAAGGAAAGGAGAAGATGGTTGAAGCTGAACTGCCTGCAAAGGAGAAGTCCCAGATTGAAATGGATGAGGCAATAGCAAAGCAACTTCAAGACCAAATGGAAAAGGAGGAACAGTTGCAAACAGAAACAGACAGAGAACTTGCAAAGATCATGGCCAGAAAGTTGAATGCAGAATATCAGAAAAGCATCAAAGAAGCAACTCAAGCCAAGAAACTTCAAGTCAAAAAGATGCCAATTCAAAAACAGAAAAGACAACCTTCCAAAACATTTTTGGCCAATCAGGAAAGAAGAAAGATGATAAATTTTCTGAAAGGTGCAATTGGTGTCAAGGGGGAGATGTTCACCAACATGGCATACACTCAGGTTGAGGAGTTGTATCAGAAAGAGATGCTCAAGCTTCAAGGGGATTCAGTCCAAAGGGAAGAGGCTGAGAGAAGAATGAAGGAAAGGCATGACTTGAACATACAAAGACCATTCCCTGAGGAGACTACTCCCTCAAAAGACAAAACTAAAGAGATGAAAGAAGAGCATGAGGGTGTTGGTGAAGAAGCAAAATCTGGAAAGAGGGTGAAGACAATTGCTTCAAAAAGGCAGTCTAAAAAGCCAAGAGTGGAAGAAAGAGCAGAAACTGAAGCAGAACCTTCAGTCACACCTCCAACAGAACCTGTGCAGAGCCCAGAACAGTCCAAAGAGCAATCAGATGAGCATATGGGGCTGTACATGACTATAGTAAAACCTGTACAGGCTGTTCCAATCTCCATGAAAGCTCCAGAGATCATCTTTTGGGATATTCTAAGAGACAATGGAAAGGATTTCTTTAGACTCAAAAGAAATGATGGTTCATTTGAAGCATATTCAACATGGGGGAGAGTTATTAGAAGTTGTTCAAGAGCTGATATAGAAGAATTGTACAAAGTGGGGATGAAACTCTATGAGCCTATGTTGAAAGGTACTGAAGAAAATCTTATCAAGGTAACATTGGAATACTTGTGCATGATGTTTGATCCAGAAAGAGTGGCTTATAGGATTAAAGATCATAATCATGAGTTTATATTCAAGAAGATTGATAAATGGATACTATTTGAAAACTGTGGAGTATACATGATTACTATTGATAATTGTTATCATGAATATTACGTGGTGGACAAAATCTATGAGCATAGCAAGGAGAAGCTAGAAGGGATGCTTAAAGCTACACTGGTATGCACAAAGGATTCAGAGATGGCTAAAATTGTGGTAAGAAGAACTGTAAATCAAAGTCTGGGGCTAGATCCAAATTTGGGAAACTGAACCTGAGGTGTTGAAAGCATCTTGAAGATCAGATCTGAAGAACTTGACTTCTCTTCCTAAAAGTCAAGTTAGGGGGAGATTGTTGGGAACTGAAGAATAAACCAAGTATGGTTAATGTTGCTAGTACAAGATTACTACTGCCAGAGGACTTCAATAGTTAATACTGCTGAGTATTACTACTGCTAGTAGAATTAATACTGCTAGTCAAAGTTAGTGCTGCTTGAACAAAGTTAGTACTGCTTAGCTAGTTAGTGCTGCTAGTGGTTAGTGTTGCTTAGTAGTTAATACTGCCAAGCTGATTAGTGCTGCTTATAAGATGAAGATTTGAATTAGAAGAATGACAGCTGGATATTCTGAAGATATTCATGGAAGATATACTGAAGATATTCTATTTATTGTAATTATCTTTTTGTTCAGTATATGTATAGTTTTGACCGTATAGTTTTAGCACAGATTTAATTCTAAGTTTTTGTTTTAGAGAGAATCAACCTTAAGGTATAGATCCTAATTCTAGAGAAGTAGAATTCGTCTTGAAAGAGTTTGTTCTTCAAGATTGAGGTTGAGTGTGTAATCTTGTGATTTGATCATTAAATACAAGTTTACAAGTTGTTAGTCATATACTGTTTGTTTACTGTTATATTGAATATCAAAGTGTTATTCTGCAACTTCTTTGATATTGTTTCTGAGACTTTATTCTTGTTAAGAATTCGATCCTGACAGCATTGGACCACAGAGATCCATATGCAGCAATTCCAATGTAAAACTTGTACTCGGTTTAGACTTAGGCTTATGAGAAGCCCTTTTCATCTTGCCTTTCTCACACGCAGCACACAGATGTTCTTTAACATATTCAAGCTCTGGAAGTCCTTTCACCAAGTTACAGGTGACCAACTTATTGATGTACCGAAAGTTGAGATGAGATAGTCGTCTATGCCATAACCAACTTTGCTGCATAGAGGCTTTTGAAAGTAGACACACCTCATTATCAGTCTTAACTTTTGACAAATTAATCATGTAGAGGTTTGACTTCCGCGTCCCGACCAAAAGTTCTTTACCATCTTCAGTTCTAACGCAACAACTCTTGGCCTTAAAATTCACCTCTAAATTTTTGTCACATAACTGACCAATGCTGAATAGGTTATGTCCTAGTCCTTCTACGTAGCTCACCTTCTTGATCGTTACATTGTCTTGCACAACATCACCGTATCCCAAAATTGGTGAAAAATGGTCATTTCCAACTCGAACGTTCCCGCATAATTTCTCTATATAATTAGATAAAATATCTTTCTGCCCGGTCATATGCTTGGAGCAACCAGAATCCAAGTACCACATTTGACGGGTCTGTACATGAGAAATCAGGAAACAATAGGTTTAGGTACCCATTTATAGATGGGTCCTATCGTGTTAGCACATGATTTTGGCATCCATTTAAATTTGGGCCCTTTGATCTTTTGAAAATCTTTTGAAGCATATGAATTATAAGAATATACATGATATGAACCAAACCAATCATGAGAATATTGTCGAGACACAAAATCATTCCGACGATATTTAGCAGATTTATTAGTAGACGGAGATAATTGGAGTAATTGCTTTATTGAATAACGCTTGTAAGAAGTTACAAGTTTTGGTTTATGAAAAGCAATATTACCAACTACACTAGTATTACTATCAGTCATTCTATTACAATGAATATCAGAACATGATTTTTTAGTCTCATCAATTTTCTTCTTTGGTCTCCACTCTGATTTCACTTCAGTCTTTCTCTTTTTCACATCTGAAACATTTGAACTTTGAAAGTTAGAACTATGAGATTTAAAAGACTGCTTATGCTTTGATTTACCAGTGGTAGTACGTTTCTGTGAATGCCTATTCTTTTTCTTCTTACCTTTGGCTTGAGTAGTACTCACAGAAATTGATTTATCAACTTTCGTTGATGATTCACCTTTCTCATATACATTGGGTAAACCATTAGAATTAATGATGAATTGAGAATGATCTAGAAGTTTTGCATTAAAATCAAATTGATCAACACAATCATCAAAACAACCATCAGAGTTTAGGAAATCAAACTCTTCATCAAACAGACCATTAACATCATCTGATTTAGAAGCTTTGGAAGATTTTGAAAAGGTAGTGTTAATGAAAACAGTTGAAAATATCATTTGTTCTAACCCAGTCAAAATCTTTTCTTCTACAATAATGTTCTCGAGTTCAAAATTTTACTTTCTAAAACGAGTGGAGGAACATAAATCTTTCCTTCAATTGGTTTTGCCTCCATTTCCTCTGTAGAATAGCTTTGAAAATAGTCGTTAGAAAGAAATTTTGACTGTGTAGAACTGTAACTAGAATTCAACCTCTCATATCGAAATGGAAGTTGCATTTTAGTTTTGTTCTTTCTTTTCTCAATTTCCTTAGCTTCATCCTCATCTGAAAGTTTAGTCCACTTAACTTTGAGTTCAGGGTATTGAGGTGCCAATTTTAGAAAACCGAAATCATATAATGCAGACACTTTGGAAATACCCTTTTTCAGATAGTGTGGGTTCTCATAACCAAGACCCCAATACTCACTACTCTCTTTTGGTTTGTTAAGGTGAATGGTTTGTTGAGTTTGACCCAAAGTATAAAGTTTTTCTTCCAAAACATTCACTTTCTCAACCAAATATTTGTTTTCTTTCTTAAAAGATAAACACTTTTTCGTAACCTCTTTAACCTCAAGTTCACACAGTTTTGTTAGAGCATAAATATGTTGGATACAAGATCAAGAAGATAAAAGTCAAAGTTCAAGAAGTCAAAGCTGAGAAAGTCAAATCTCATCAAAGTCAAAGTCTTTTGTAATAAAAGTCAAAGATTTGTATTTGTATTTTACTTTCCTTGTTTTTGTTGTAGGTATAAATAGGTTTCTATTTCTGTTTTGTAAGAGTAGTATTCAGTTGTAAGATTGAAAGAAATTGTCTAGTTGAGAGAAAATACGTTAGAGAGAGAAAGAGAGTTCTAGAGAGAGAAAGTTTGTAATCTTGAATTTGAAAGTGAAATCAAACAGGTAATTGATTCTTGTTTGTGTTTTGTTTGTTTAATTGTGATTAGAAACTAGATTCAGGGAATAACAATTGGTATCAGAGCAGATCCAAATCGAAAAATCAAGAAAATCAGAATGTTCGACACTGTGTTCTTCATGTTCAGATCTGTTTTTCGAGTTTTTGTGCGAATTTCGAGTTGCTTTTGATTAGATTCTGTTAGAACAGTGTAATCGATCGAGTTTGTATAGAAAGATTTGTCAATTGCACTGTAATCAATTCAAATTTTCGAATTTTTGTGGTTTTTCTGTTCACGAGTTCTTGACACTGTATGTGTATCAAATTTGTATCGTTTGCTTATTTGATCAATTTTTTGTGTTAGTTTTGTGTTCGAATTAGTTAGACGAGTGAATTGTCGAAGTATAGTGTTGAATTTCTAGGTCTAAATGAGTTTTTGGTGCGATTGTGTTCGATTTTAGAGGTTTGCGGGTCATTCATCAGGTTTGCGGGTGTTCATCAAGGTTTGCATGTGTTCATAAAAGTTTGCGTTTCCTTCATTGAGAGTTGAGAACCGAGAAGTTCAAGTTTGCGTTTAATTTGAGAATCGAGAAGTTCAAGTTTGCGTTTCATTTGAGAATCGAGAAGTTCAGTTTTGCGTTGCAATCAAGAATCGAGAAGTAAGAATTGCGTTTTTAAACAAACGCAAAGGGACAAACGCATAGTAGAAGTGTTTGGGATCAGAGACAAAGTGTGGTTTGCGCTTGCAACTAGAAACGCAAAGTGTATCTTGCGTTTGTATCTTGAACCGCAAAGTAGTGATTTGCGTTTCCCTCTTGAACCGCAAAGTAGTGATTTGCGTTTCCCTCTTGAACCGCAAAGTAGTGATTTGTGTTTCCCTCTTGAACCACAAAGTAGTGATTTGCGTTTCCCTCTTGAACCGCAAAGTAGTGGTTTGCGTTTCCCACATGAACCGTAAAGTAAGGTTTGCGTTTGTCACTTGAAACGCAAAATAAAGGTTTGCGTTTGCCTCTTGAAGCGCAAAGTGTGGAGGACTTAGTCAATTTTTTCAAAATAGTAATATGGCCTTAAATAGTGAAATTTTTTTCTCTAGGGGCGCTGCCCCTCGACCCCGCAAGGGCGTTGCCCCTTGACCCCACCCGCTAACCCCCGTGCTAAGTCTGCGGAGGGGGACAAAATTCTGATTGTGATCAAAATTTCTGATTTTATATTTCAGGTTTTCTGTATTTTCTTGATTGTTTCATTTGGACTAACGATCAGTGTCTAGTTTCTTATTGCATATATTTCTCAAACAGGTTTAAACAAGATGACTTCCAAAGATGCTCTTTCCATTGGCACTGATGTCAAGCCACCTGTTCTGTTCAAAGGAGAGTATGAACAATGGAAGGATCGATTCTTAGATTTCATAGATCGACATGCAAATGGGGAGAATATTCTGGAGTCAATTACAAATGGTCCTATGGCACCAATCATGGTTCAAGTACCTGTTAATGATGAATCTGATAATGTACATGATGATGAGGAAAGAGAAGAAAAGACAGAACTAGTTAAAGTGGATTTATCTCAGTATTCTGAAGAACAGAAGAGTCGGTATAAAGCTGACAGGCAAACAAGGTCTCTTCTACTTCAAAGCATTGCTAATGACATCTATATCAAGATTGATAGCTACAAGCATGAAGCTAAAAAGATGTGGGATCAATTGGAAAAGATGATGATGGGATCCAAGGTCGGGAATCAGATGAAAGTGGCTAACTGCATCAATCGCTACGAAGAATTCAAAGCCAAAGAGAATGAGAGTTTGGAAGACACATATGAACGATTTACTGTGCTTCTGAATGAATTAACAAAGAACAAAGTGAAAAAGAAGCAGCTGGAAAACAATGTCAAATTCCTTAGCATTCTACGACCTGAATGGAAGGAGCATACACGTAGGATGAAACAAATGAAGGATCTGAATGAAATCCCATTACATGAAGTGTATGAGACTCTGAGGCAGAATGAAGAAGAAGTGGAGGAGAAGAGAGCTGAGAAAAAGAAAGCAGAAAAAGTTCCCGATCCTATTGCTTTGGTAGCCGGAGAGAAGGAGAAAGAAAAGAAAAAGAAGAAAGTTCTTATCAGTTCTGAATCTGAATCTGCATCAGACGGTGATGATGGAGAAAGTCTGAAACAAGCCATGATTTTACTGACCCGTGCCTTTCAAAAGAAATTCTACAAGAAGCCGGGATCAAATTCTCAACGATATTCTTCAACAAGTTCAAAGAATCATGAGCACCGTGAAAGAGTGGAAGGAAAGAGATATGAAGAGAACAGATATGTGGAGAAGAAACCCGATGAGAAGAAGAAGTATGTGAATGATTACACTGTTGCTGAAAAGCCAACAACTGACTCAATAAAATGCTACAATTGTGGCAAGATGGGTCATTTTGCTAAAGATTGTCAGAAGCCAAAAGTTTGCAACTCTCAGTACTATCAGAACAAATTGCTATTGGCAAAACAGCAAGAAGCGGGTGTAGCTTTAATGGCTGAAGATGAATTTTGGTTGGATTATTCAGAAGGTGAAGAGGAAGAGATTGCTCATCTCTGTCTTATGGGAAAAGAAGTGAAGAATGATGTGTCAGATGACGAGTCAGCTGATGAGGTATTAAACTTAACTGCAAAATATTTTATTACTAAAATGGAAACCATGGTGATTGAGCTTCAAGTTTTACAAAATAAATTGAAAAACGAAAAAGAAAAGGTTGTTAAAAGAAACGATAAGATCTTTGAGCTTAATAAGTCTGTTATTGTGAACAAAGGTCTCATTGATTCTTTACGCAAGTCTGATTATGATTCTAAATTTCAAGTAGATTGTTTTGAAAAGAAGATTTCTGATTTTGAAATTAAAGTTTCTAAGTATGAGTTTGAGAAGAAAGAATCTGCACTAACTGTTCATAAACTGCAGGTTGAAAATAAGTTTTTGAAAAGGTAAATGGTTTGGAAGCAAAACTTTATGCGAGAGGTCAAACAGATCAAACCATTTTTCTCAATGCACCTAACGTAGAGGATGATGTTAAAGAGAAATGGGGACTTGGTTTTAAAAACCCCCATTATCTTAAGAAAGCCACCAGAAAATAACCAGCACTTTATAATTATGATTTTCTTGCATGTGCTAGTAAATGTCCTCATTTAAAACCCAAATTTGTTACCAAATTACCAGAAGAAGTTGAGGCCAAAGAAACTGAAAATAGAAAGAATAAAAAGAAAATGCAACTACCATTTAACTATGTAAAGTTAAATGATAGTTATCTTTCAGAAACACCAAAAGTTCTTTCAAACGACTATTTTGTTAGTTATTTTGCTTCTGAGATGAAGGAAAAACCTGCAATTGCAAAGGTTTATGTTCCTACACTTATTCTTGAGAGCAAAACAGTTGAGCTTGAAAATGTGTTATCTGATGAAAAACTTGTGGTTGATATTCAACAAAGTGTGTTTTCTACAGTATTAAAGAACACAATTTTTCAATCTAAATCTACAATGTGTTCTAAAGTTTCTAAGGCACCTCAAACTTTCTCTGATAATTCTGATGACTTATTTGAGTCTGCAAATGATTTTCTTAATTCTGATGATGGGTGCATAAACGAAATTGATTTGTTTGAATCAAATGATACACTTCCTGATCATTCTACTTGTCTTGTAAATGACAAAGTGTTACCAAGTGGTGTTAATATTGATGAATCATCAACTAAGGTTGGAGAATCAATTTCTGTAACTGCTGATTACTATGCTCAAGGTAAGAAACATAAGAAACAACGATTACAGAAACAGAAATACACTGGTACACAAAAGAAAACTCATTCTCAGAAATCTGCTTTTCCTAATAAATCTATATCTTATGTTTCAGATATAAGGATGAAAAAGTTGAAAGCTCGATCCGAATGGAGACCAAAAAGGAAGGATGATGAGATAGCCGGATCAGTTTCTGATAATTCTTGTAATAGATCAGTTAGTAGTGATATTGATGTAGTTGATCAATTTGCTTCAAATAAACAAAACCTTGTAACTTTTTACAAGAGGTATTCAATAAAGCAATTGATTCAATTATCTCCTATTTCTACTACATCTTATCATTATCGGAGAAATGATTTTGCTTATTCTCATAATTTTTCTGATTGGTATGAATCTTATCATGTTATTTCTTCAAGATCAAATGTTTTTAAGAGTTTTCAAAAGAATAGAGGGTCCATTTTCAAGTGGATACCAAAATCTTGTGCTAATCTGTTAGGGCCCGTTTTTAAATGGGTACTAAATCTATTGTTGCCTGATTTCTCTTGCAGACCCGACATATGTGGTACTTGGACAGTGGATGTTCCAAGCATATGACTGGGCAAAAAGCTTTATTGTCTAACTATACAGAGAAATTCAGTGGAAATGTCAGATTTGGAAACGATCAGCTTTCACCTATCTTAGGATATGGTGACATTATTCAAGAAAACATAACGATCAGTAAAGTGAGTTATGTCGAAGGTTTGGGGCACAACTTATTTAGCATTGGTCAATTCTGCGATAAAGGGTTAGAGGTCAATTTTAAATCTAAGAGTTGCTCGGTTCGTACTGAAGACGACGCAGAACTCTTAGGAGGACATCGAAAGACGAACCTTTATACCATCAATCTTTCAAAGGTACAGAATGACAATCAAGTTTGCTTGATGACAAAGGCTTCATTGCAGCAAAGTTGGCTCTGGCACAGACGGTTATCTCACTTGAACTTTCGTTATATCAATAAGCTGGTTAGTGGGAAATTGGTCAAAGGACTTCCTGAGCTGAAATACGAGAAAGAACACTTATGTGCTGCATGTGAGAAGGGTAAGATGAAGAGAGCTCCGCATAAACCGAAGCCTGAACCAAACACTAGTTCTCCGTTAGAATTGTTACATATGGATTTGTGTGGTCCAATGAGAACTCAGAGTTTGGGTGGAAAGAAATACGTGTTGGTTAATGTAGACGATTTCTCAAGATACACGTGGGTCAAATTTCTTCGATCAAAAGATGAGACGCCCGAAGTTCTCATTACTTTCTTAAAGACTACTCAGGTGAAAATGCAGCGACAAGTCAAGTTTCTTCGAACGGACAACGGCACAGAGTTCAAAAACAAGATAGTTGAAGAATATCTCGAATTGGTCGGGATATCACATCAGTACTCTGCTGCTCGAACGCCTGAACAAAATGGAGTAGTCGAAAGGCGAAATCGGACGCTAGTCGAGGCCGCTCGGACTATGCTTAGCCAATTGGACTTACCTCTATTCTTGTGGGCAGAAGTTGTGTCGACTGCATGTCATACACAAAATCGTTCCATGATACATCGCCGTTTTCAAAAGACTCCATATGAGCTGGTCAACAACAGAACACCAACAATCAAGTATTTTCACATATTTGGGTGTAAATTTTTTATGCTTAACGACAGAGAGAGTCTGAATAAATTCAGTGCTAAGGCGGACGAGGGTATCTTCATTGGTTATTCTTCAACATCGGCAGCATATCGTGTTTATCTGAAGAAGTCAAAGACAGTTGTCGAGAGCGTTAATGTAACATTCGATGAAGATATGGCTTCTGAACAACTCAGTTCAGAACCAATGATCACTGGAGTATTAGCTTCTGGGCAGATCAGTCCAGAACCTGTTTCTACAGTGACAAATTCGAATAACGCTTCTACTTCTAGTTCTCATTTAACTGATTTAGATTTGTTATTTGAATTATTTTATGATGAGTTTCTAGGATCTAATATACCTAAATCTGCTGTGACTGACAGGTCTGAAGACACAATTTTCAATCATCCAGTCACTTCAGATATTGTAACTGAACTTGAATCCCCTGTTCAGTCAGAAACTCACATTCCTACAATTACTCCTACAGTTGAAGATGTACAAGTAAATGCTGAGCCAGAAGTAAATGTTTCAGTTGGGTGTAATACAATGTCTACTCAACAGCCAGAGTCTGTTGTTCCAACTGATGCTTCTGCACCTGAAACTTCAACTGCAAACCCCCCTCCTGTTATTCAAACTGAAGATTCTGATAGTGGATTTCAAGATGATGATCATGTTCAATCAGTATCTACTCCACTCCCTCATGAGCATCGCTGGACCAAAGAGCATCCTTTACATCAAGTAATTGGAGATCTCAACAAGCCTGTACAAACGAGGTCAGCGACTCTTAATTCATGTATGCATGACTCATTTCTCAGTAAGATTGAGCCAATGCGAGTATCTGAGGCTCTTGCTGATTCGGACTGGGTGTCTGCTATGCAAGAAGAGATCAATCAGTTTGAAGCCCTAAAGGTTTGGAGATTAGTTCCAAAACCAGAAGGTAAAACAGTGATAGGAACTAAATGGGTATTCAAGAATAAAAAGGATGAAGATGGTATCGTCATAAGGAACAAAGCTAGACTTGTTGCCAAAGGTTACCGGCAAGAGGAAGGCATAGACTACGATGAGACGTATGCTCCAGTAGCGCGTATAGAGGCAATCCGCATGTTTCTAGCCTACACAGCTCATAAGAATTTCACAGTCTTTCAGATGGATGTGAAAACAGCTTTTCTGAATGGCATTCTTAAAGAGGAAGTGTACGTATCTCAACCAGAAGGGTTCCTTAATCCAGAGAAGCCAGATCACGTCTACATCTTGGACAAAGCCCTGTATGGTTTGAAATAAGCCCCTCGAGCATGGTATGACGTTTTATCTAAATTCTTAGTCAAGTCCGGTTTTTCTAAAGGTAAGGTTGATACCACTTTATTCATCAAAAAGGAAAAAGCTGATATTATCCTTATTCAAATATATGTTGATGATATAATATTTGGCTCTACTAATCCTAAATTTTGCAAAAACTTTTCTAACCTCATGGTGTCACGTTTTCAAATGAGTATGATGGGAGAGATGAATTTCTTTCTCGGATTACATGTTAAGCAGTTTTCTACGGGGATTTTTATTAACCAATCTAAGTACATTTTGGACATTCTTCGAAAGTACAAAATGGAAAATTGTAAACAAATTGGAACCCCGATGGCACCAGGTAATAAAATTAGCACTGATCCTTCGGGTAAAAGTGTTGATGTTAGGACTTATAGAGGTATGATAGGATCGTTGATGTATCTTACATCTAGTAGACCAGATATTATGTTTTCAACATGCTTATGTTCTAGATATCAGGCTGCTCCCAAATAATCCCATTTGGCTGCTGTCAAAAGGATTTTTAGATATCTGAAGGGGATTGCAGACCTTGGTCTGTGGTATCCTAAGGATACTGGGTTTCAATCGACTGCCTACTCAGATGCAGATCATGCAGGTTGCATGTTGGACAGAAAGAGTACTTCTGGTCACGTTCAATTCCTTGGAGAGAAGCTCGTTAGCTGGGCATCAAAGAAACAATTATGCGTTTCCACATCGACTTCTGAAGCAGAGTATGTAGCTGCTGCCAGTTGCTGCTCTCAAGTCTTGTAGATGCGAACACAACTAATAGACTATGGATTCAAGTTCGACAAAATCCCAATATATTGTGACTCGAAGAGTGCAATTGCCATATCTGCTAATCCTGTCCAGCATACGAAAACCAAACACATTGACGTCAGGTATCATTTTATAAAAGATAATGTCGAAAAAGGAACAATTGAACTTTATTTTGTAAAAACAGATTATCAGCTTGCAGATTTATTAAACAAACCCTTAGATGAAAAGAGATTTAATTTTCTTGTCTCTAAGCTTGGTATGTTAAATCTTAAGACGTAATCGGTTGTTACCTACTAAAGTTACGAATTGTTATTTTTCATTTATTTATAATTTTGTTTGAAGGATATCTGCACTTTAAATGTTTGCTCATGATCTCAGGGGGAGTAAGAGAAGATTTTAAGATGATCTACATTCATTTGAGAGGGAGTATAACTAATTTCTGCATTTTACTTAACTGACAAATATTTTTGTGATGCATGATTTTAGGGGGAGCTTATATGTCATATCAAAAGGAGTAAGACTATGATTTCTGATTATCTCAGATCAGAACTCGTACAATCAATGTTTTATTGATTTATGTATTTTATTTTTCAAATAAATTTGTGAATAAAGTTGTTTTGACTAGACTTTGAGACTTATGCAGGATGAGAGAAGCTGACAAGATCATATCTTAATGACTTAAGCATGACTTCATGAGTATTAAGATTGAGCGAAAAGGTAAATTTCTTATCTTAATCTCAAATGTATCTGAAAGAAGGACAACTTTCAGATATAGAAAACATGTTCTTAAATGTTCAAACCACTTCTCGAATTTTAAACAGATTTTATAATTTGGAAGTGTGATTTTAAATGTTTTCATTTTATTTTTGTGCTTCATTGATAAACAAACCGTGTGTTATCCAAAGATTAATACTTGTGTATTGTCTTTTCTACATACTTTCAAGTATTCACACACATCGGTTTAATTTTTGATCAAATTGTTCTTACCATGTCTCATATTGAAACATATTTTCGATGGTAAGACACCCCGCTTCTACTTCAAAGAATTTTGAGCGATATTTCATTTCGAAACGTCATTTCAAGAATGTCTATATTTTGTTTCGTATGGACAATATCCGTTGTTTTTGACCATAAGCCTTAATTGATTTATCATTCATTTCTGATCATTTTCATACAATGTCAGATTTTCAAACAAGCCTTTTGCATTCATATTCATTCATTTCATATACTTGTTTGAAAATACTTCAATGTCTAAAATGCTCATATCTTCATGATTATATTCTGAGCATACATTCATTTGACATTTGTATATGAGATTTAACTGATAAAGTTAAATCATCTGAGCAACATTATGCTTTTATAGGAAATATGGGTTCTTTGTGCTAGGAATTAACTGAACTTCTATGGAATCACGTTAACCAGTGATTTCTACCCAAGAAGTTAATCCATAGAGATTGAGTGTGAGGAGTCAAAAAGAAATGAGTGTGGGTTGTGTGATGAGGTAAAATGTAAAGGAGAGTTTGGTTAGTAGTGAGCTTAATGATTAAAAGAAAGAGGGTGAGAGATCAGAGTAAAAGAATATCAAACTCTGCACCAACTACTTTCTGAGCCGGGCAACCACATTACTAGCGTTTCACAAATCTTTGGTGAACGTTATAGAAACAGGCAACTAGCCCATGCCAACTCTTGCTAAAACCCCACCAACCACTCATTTTCTTCTCAAAAAGAAAATGTTTTATATTTTTGGGGACGCAACACATAATCTATCTGATTTTCATTTGGAAAATCTGGATATTGAAAAAGAAGGAAGTCTGCCCCACCTTCGCACTTCAATCATGCACATTGGGTCTGTGTTTATCTACTGTTGTCTCAGTGGTTTACACAATTTTGAGCCTTAAAAAGCAATCTTTTGTGCTTAATTCTTTCTACACTTGCACGAACACACAAAGAATTTGTTTCTTTGTCATAACATTCATAGAAATTGCCTTTATGGTGTTTCGATGATTGGATGGAAGCCCTGGGGGAGTGAACATCAAAAAGCTCCTTTATATTGTGTATTCGTTACACATAGTGACTTCGTGTTACTGACATGCATTTTAACTGATTCATTTGTTGATTCAGGAGTTACATGTTCTTATTTTTTCTAGATTTGAAAAGATCTGGATGAATACTTGGCTATGGATCACAAAATCAGAGGCTCAGATTGACATATCAGAATGGTCAAAGACATTTCTTGGGAGAAAAGTTTTGATGATATAGATGCTCAAATCATCAAAAAGGGGGAGATGATATCAAGAAATGTTAAAGTTTTGAAGTTTGGGGGAGATGGTATTAAGAAATGTCCAAGTCAGAAAAGTTCAAAGTAAAGATTTGAAGAAGATCAAAGAATTTATGAAGATTTGAGGAAATTTTCTTTGAAGATTATTTGCTAAATCAAATTCGAGCTGATTTTGAAGATAATTTCTTTCCAAAGTCTGAAAGTATTGTGAAAGTTTTGGGGAGATTGTTAATCGTTTGAAGATAGTTTTGGAAAGAATACAATCAAAGAAAAAGAGGAGATTGTACTGACAGAGCTTAAAGTGAAGACTGAATTGCTAGATCTTTCAACAGTGATCTTGAATCCAAAGGGGGAGATTGTTAGAGCATAAATATGTTGGATACAAGATCAAGAAGACAAAAGTCAAAGTTCAAGAAGTCAAAGCTGAGAAAGTCAAATCTCATAGAAGTCAAAGTCTTTTGTAATAAAAGTCAAAGATTTGTATTTGTATTTTACTTTCCTTGTTTTTGTTGTAGGTATAAATAGCTTTCTATTTCTGTTTTGTAAGAGTAGTATTCAGTTGTAAGATTGAAAGAAATTGTCTAGTTGAGAGAAAATACGTTAGAGAGAGAAAGAGAGTTCTAGAGAGAGAAAGTTTGTAATCTTGAATTTGAAAGTGAAATCAAACAAGTAATTGATTCTTGTTTGTGTTTTGTTTGTTTAATTGTGATTAGAAACTAGATTCAGGGAATAACAAGTTTATATTTGGATGTTGTTTCAGATAGTTGATTATGAATTACAGTCTTTTCTCTCGCACTGGTATCAATATTTTTATGTAAAGCTTCAATCAATACATTCTTCTCAGCAATATCAATGTTAAGCTTTAGTATCGATTGGTTTTTCTCTTTAATGATAACTTTTTCACGTTTAAGCTTAGACTATAAATCCTGAAGTTCAATCATCTTCGATTGATTTGCACTAATTGTGGGATACACAATAACTTCTTGTGAGTTCTTTGAGAAAACACTTCGCGCAATGCGTCTGCGCGTTTGACACTTAGAAAAAATTTCACAATTTTCGTTCGCGCAAGCAAAGCACTTCTCACAAGAAGATCACTTCTCGATGACAACGAACTTCGCACAAGACAAAGAATTCAAATAGTGTAAACACGCACACTGTTATGTGCGCGTTCTGACTTCTCGCACACAACTTCTTGTGTGTTCTTCACCCTTAGTGAGATCGTTCGATATGCATGTTCTTCAGACTGAACCTTGCGAGTTTTCTGTATCTTGCGTTTTCTTCAACTTTTCGACCAAAAACCAACTTTTTCACTTCGAATTCTATCCAAACCTTCACGAATCAACATGAAACTTTGCAGATATCACCTATTCCATATCACGAACATATTACAATTGCTTGATTTTAGTCTAAAACATCAAAATTACAATCTTGATCTAGTTACAGTGCGTAATCAAAACTCGTACAAAAATTCAATGAATTATAAAATTCACATCAAATATATGTGAATTAGACAAAGCAAATCAAACAAAAAGTGTTCTAAACATCAAATCGAGTACCAAACAGTCAATTACAGATCCAAAACAACACTGAACGACAAAAATCAAATCTGCACAGCTCTCTATGCGAGTTCTTGAAAAAGTCGACCAAGAATCCTTGAATTAGATCATGTTTCTGAATCTTTGTATGCTCTGATACCAATTGTGTGTCCCAAAATAAGTGCAATTCAATCAACATGACACAAACAATTAATCGATCAACCAATTTCTATTTCGAAATCAGATACGATTACAACAATATGCTTTCTCAATATTTCTCTCTATATATCTCTAGCCTCTCTTATAGTCTAGTCTAATGATTCTACTAATGAAAATCTATTTATACTCTAAGTACATTACAAGATAAAACACTTCAAACACAAGACACTTTGACTTTGACATTATTACAAAGACTTTGACTTTAGCTTGAGAGTTGACTTGAGCTTTTGACTTTGACCTTCATGATCTTGCAACCTTCATGATCTTGTATCCAACATATTTGTGCACTAACAATCTTGTTGATCCCAATATGGTGTTCTAACAAATGATTAACCAAAACAAACTACACAAAACAGATTAATATGAGTGCGAAAAAGATTTAAGTGTAGAAAATGGTTGTTTTGTAGTGGACACACAATCAAGTAATGAAAAGAATAATAGACAAGTATGAGTTAGTTACTGATGAATCTGCTTCATTAAACTTGAACAATACACCAAGAACATGCACAACTGTGTGCTAAAATGCTTTCCAAGATAATACTGTAAAAACAGGGTGTGAAGATTTGTGTGTTGCTCGCGTGATAATAATTCATGAGGTGCTCCCTTCATATACAAAGGGGAGAACACAATAGTACAAGACGAAGTCTGACATTCCATAAAAGGAATGCCACCGGGAAAGTAAAACCATCGTGGACGCGCACTTGTGATCTTGAGTATCTTCGCACAACAGGGTCACGTGATCTGAACATGGTCTTGTCTTGTCCATTGCATCCTGTAATCTTCAAGTCTTCCAATCTCCAGAGCTTAGCCACATAGAGGCTCTGTGAGTGATCACAAAGGCTTTGTGGTCTGAAAGTAATCTTCAGGTTAAGAGCTTCTCGGGTAGATGGTTGACACTTATGTGGTGTATCTTGGTGTATGCAGCAGTCTTCTGAAGTTCCTATACTGAATAAGAGCTAACAATCTCCCCCTAAGTATTGAAAAATAAAAATTTAGAATGTTGAGTGTATGACTAAGTAAGAAACGTAAGAGGTGAAAGAAACTCAACCTCTGAAGACTGATTTTTCATTCATATGAAAAGCAATGCCAGAGGGGAAGTACATGGAATTGAGATTACATATGAATGAAAACTAAACTATACAAAATCACTTACGAAAACCATTAATCGGCTGAGTGAAGCTCTCAACTAATGTTTTGTGCATGATTTGAATGAGATCCCTGTACTTCAGTTGTGCATTGATACTATCAATCATCCGCTCTGCAAGTCCACTTTGCACTGTCTCTGTGCCGATCTTCCTCAAAATGGTATGCTTTATCTTCGACATAGTACTGTTGGAATATTTGTGACTCTGATGAAGCTTAAAGATTTTCTTCTTGCCATCATCGTCTCTGTATATAAATCCTTCTTCAAGTTGAACGATTAGAGAGTTGGAGGGTATGTCTTCTATGCCCGGGATCTGGTCATCAGGTCTTGTAATTGACAACTTCTCGACTTCAAGTTGCAGAGCAACTTCGAAATCCATCTTGCTTTGATACCTGATATGCTCACGCATGACCTCTTTGATGCAACCGTTTGCGATCATGAACTCTTTTCTTTTCTCCAATCTCTGCTCTGTGAAGGCGTGAAGTCGAGGTATTTCTTAGGCACAGAGGTTCTTCAGGTTTGCATCTGTGAAAGTGTACCTCTGTCCATTCTTTCTTTCGACCGAGTACTTCACTTACATTATTGCTTTGTTGGCAAATGAATGTAGTGAAAGTCCCAGAACTTGCTTCATGTCTGACAGAGACCATACCTTAGATTTTTCTTGTGCAGTATCATTGAATCTTCTTCTGACATACTCCTTTATCAGACGATCCATATTTGGCTCAAGAAACACCGCCTCAGGTTCTACGTTGTACATGTAGTTGTAGATGTTTTCGTGGAATTTGAGCTCTTTCGGTGGTTGTTGTGGGATTGGAATCCGCATAGCATCCATGTATTGAACAATTTCTCTCAGTCTATCATCTGTTGGCTTTGGTGCAGAAGTAGCAGCAGCAGCAGAGGGTGTCTTGGCTTTGGCTTTGGGCTCAAAAGATTTCTTTGGCAAAATCTATCTTTGGATTTCTGCAGCATCTTCTCTGGCATTGATTGGCTGAAGAGATGTGAATTGGACAGAGGGTGTTGGTGCAATGGGCATAAGCTTAGGACTCGAAGGTTCAAAGAACTTTTCAAGCCCATCTGCTAAGATTTCAGTGCCAACATTGACCTTCACCTTTGTTGTAGGTCCTGCAGAGGTGATCGAAGTTGCATCATCAGTGATTTTCATCTCAGAGGCACAAGATTTGGATCTCTATGTAGTGCCCTCTGAGGTTCCCTTCTGAATAGGTACAAATTTAAGATGAGTGACCATAAATGGTGCTGAAGTTGTAAACTTGGCATTCTCCCCCACATGATGCCCAGGATCAGAGCCATCGGGCCCCTGGTCATCATGTTTCGACCTCTTCTGCTCAGCCTCGGCTTGGCAGGTAGCAGGTGCCTTCCTTTTCTTACTTTTGCATAGATTGGCCTCTACATGGTGTTTGATCATTTTAATCGCATCATTGTCCTCCATCAAAGTTCTTGTGATCTAATAATTAGACTTGAATTTCAGAAGGGCCACATTTTTCTTCATATCGTCTGTGACAGACTAGCCCTTCGAGATAATGTCATCTGCAATCAGGTTCATATTCCGCAGAAGCATCTTGCCCATAGTAGTAAGCTTGTCTTTTGTGGCAAGATTTGAAGGCAGATTAGCTTGTGGAGGCTTCTGTGGTTGAGATGAAGAAGAAGTTTGCTGAGGAATCACGACACTGCGAGTCATGTCCTTTATCTCATCTCTTAGCTTTGTGAGATCTCCAACTGCAGAGGCTGCGGTCTCTGCGGCCAATTTCTCTGCCTCATCCATAAAGATCTGCCCAAGAATTTTGACATCATCGGTGTAACACCCGTAATTTCCTAAAGAAATGATTAACGACCGACCAAGGAAAACGTTCAGCGGCCGGTCGAGAGAAACGGTCGGGGAACGGTTTAGCATAAGACGTGAGGAGGCACAACAGGGACACACGCGGCTTGGCCCGAGGCTTCAAGCTGCGGATAGGCCCGCGTAACTCACTGTGGTCCGTGGCTTAGAGATACGCGCGGCTTGCCCCGTGAGTTGAGGTTGTGTCCAAGGCCGCGAGAAAGGTCTGATCGATTTAAAACACAAATTTTAGGGTTTTCTCTCATTAGCCTCTATCCCCATTTCTCTCCTCTCCCTTGGTGCGATTTTTGAGAGCTCTTATCTCAGATGTAGAGCATACAAGGTGGGTTTATCACAAAGAAGTATAAAGGTTCGGTATTTGGAAGCTTGGGTTGAAGAGTTGGATGGGTTCTTTGAATAGCTTTGGGTGGAAAGTCTCAATATCTAAAGTGGTAAGTTTCTTTGAATATTCCAAGCTTTAGTATAAGGATCTTCGTAGATATAAAGGTTTCTTTGTTAATGGTTTATTCTAGACTTGAAGGAATGGCTTGTTTGGAAACCCTAGCTTGTTGTTGGTGATGACATGGAAATGGTGGAGTTTGGAACCTAGGTTTAACTTAACCTAGCAAGGTGAGTTCAAGTTGCTTTGTGAAAACTATGGACATGCCAAAATGAGCATCTTTTTCACCCTCCTTCTTCTTCTCCGAATTTTCTCTCTTTTCCTCGACCCTTTCCTCTTCATCATCACTTGACCTTTTGTCGGTGATATCCTCTATGTTAATTAGCTTGAGTACCTCCGCAGTTTTGGCGAATTTTTCTGCAAGTGGTGGACTTAGTTGTTCCACCACTTGATGAGCTATTTCTGTTGCAAGAGTAAGCGGGCTCTGAGGCCTTTGTTCTGCTTGAGGAATCTCAACCTCAGGGCCTTCAAAAATTATCACCCTCCTTTTCTTCCTCTGTAGAGGCACTTCCTCTTCCTTTGCAAGTTCCATTCGGGAGGTTTTGGCTTGTTCTTTTGCTGAGGCCTGGGACTTTTCCCTGTCTTCTATTTTTACCAATCTTTTCTTTTTGGTTTTCTGTGAAGGCTCTTCAGCAATAGCCTCTGCAGCCTTTTCAATTTCCACTTCTGCAGTTTCAGCAGGAATCTTCTTTCCCTTCTTTTTCTTTTTGAGAGTGTTATACCCAGAAATTAGTTGATAAATAGAATCACAACACAATAAATATAAGAGATAAAGAAGAATGGATCAATATAGTCATATATCTCTTGTAGCCGTCGAATGCTCAATGTGTGTGTGTTCTTGGTGTAAAACCAATACCTTGTACGTGAGATATTCAAATGATTGCCCTAGGGACTAACAAAGAAACTATGCCTTATATAGGTCCACATGACCAAGGCAAGGCCCAACCAAAATACTACTAAAATACTCCCTAGGAAAATGTAAACATTTACAATTAAGACCCCTCATAACATTTTAATCTTGAATACAATTACTGATCCAACAATCTCCCCCTTTGGATTCAAGATTAAAAAAAATTGGCAATTTCTTCGGGTCTTCACAACTCTTGAAAATTGTAGCTGATAAGTCGTTTATAGCTTCAAAGCTTGTAGCTTTTCACAGTCTTCACAACTTTGAGGAAGCTGATATCTTCCTCTTTCTGCTGAAATTTGAAATGAAGTGTCCTTATGACGATCATCTTTAGTCAGACTTTTGATAATTCAGATAGGTTCAGACACTTTGTAATCTTTGAAAAACATGAATTCTTCAGCAATCTTCAACAAAATCTTCAACAACTTTTGTTACTTGAACAAACAAACTTAGATTTGACTTTGAAATCCTTGAATATTCTCCCCCTTTTTGATGATTATTGAGAATCAGCATCATCAAAACATTTCAAATCAATCCAGGAATTTTCTCCCCCAAATCAACAATTAAGCTCAGTCTTCATGTATAGCTCCCTTTTTGGAAATAAGAACAATCTCCCCCAGATAAAGAGAATGGAATTGTTTGAATCTTTGCAAATTCAAACAATTTAGAAGTGGTAACCCTGAATCAACAAATAACTCAGTTCAAAGTGCCTGTCAGTAACACACAGTTACTGAGTAACACGAAGTTACTATATAAGGAGCTGGTTGTGACATAGACTCCCCAGGACTTCCATTCAATCATTGAATAACACATGGTTATCTATGAATGTTCTGACAGAAAACAAATATCTGTGTGCTCGTGCATGTGTATGAAAGAATTAAGCACAGATGATTGCTTTTTTATTTTGGCTCAAAGTTTGTAGACTTGTTGAGACAACAACAAATTATACTAAGACTCAAACTGCATGAGAAAGGATCGAAGGTGGGGCAACTTTCCTTCTTGTTCAATATCCGAGTTATCTGAGTGATAATCGGATAGAGTATGTGCTGCTTCCCCGTTCAAATATGAAACATCTTCTTGTTGAGAAGAAGATGAGTAGCTGGTGGGGTTATAAGCAAGAGGTGGCATGGGCTAGTTGCCTATTTCAATATTGTTCACCAAGGATTGTGAAGCAATAGATTATGTGGCTGCCCGGCTCAGAAAGGTTTTGGTGCAGAGTGTATGTTTCTTTTACTCTGATCTCTCACCCTCTTTCTTTTTAATCCAATTTAGCTCACTTTTAGCCAAACTCTCATTTGCAGTCTGCCTCTTCACTCACCAACACTCAATCTTTTGACCCATCTCCTCTCAAACATGCAAAGGATAACTTCCTAGGTAGGAAACACTGGTTATCGTGAATCTATGGAAGTTCTGTTAAGCTTACATCGAATCCCGTATTATCCTAAACGAACACACTGTTCAACAGTCATTTGTACATGAAAGCACAAAGGAGCATAATTACACATGAAGAATAAAGATTTGGAGAGATCAAAAAGCAATTCTCCCCCTCAAAACAAAAGTGTTTGACAGGTAAGCTCCCCCTGTTTGAAGAAAATCTTTGAAGTACGGGTTCTAATCGGATATGATTAGAAGCCTTAGTCACTTGAAAATATCTTGCACACAAAAAAATGTGGTAATCATTTATGAAAATGATTCCGCTATCGTTAGCAATAGTTTGAGAAGCAATACACAAGCCACAAGATTAAGATTCAGAAAACTCCCCCTCGAGTCATGAGAAAGGTCTAAGAGGACTTGTTCAACATTCCAAGTTTGTTGATTAGAAACTTGAATCTCTTTTCATCCAACGACTTGGTGAAAAGGTCAGTTAACTGGAAGTCGGTTTGAACAAAATGCATTTCAATGTCACCTTTTTCTACATGATCTTTTATGAAGTGATAGCGTACACCGATATGCTTGGTCTTTGAGTGTTGGACCGGGTTAGTAGTTATTGCAATTGCACTCTTGGAATCGCAATAAATAGGCACTCGCTTGTAGTTGTACCCAAAGTCCCTCAACTGGGTCTTCATCCAGAGGACTTGCGAACAGCAACTAGCAGCAGCTACATATTCTGCCTCAGCAGTGGACGTTGAAAGACAATTTTGTTTCTTTGATGTCCAACTTACAAGTTTGTCTCCTATAAATTGACATGATCCAGAAGTACTCTACCGGTCTAGCTTACATCCTGCATGGTCAGCATCTGTAAAAGCAGTGAGATCAAAACGGGAATCCTTTGGATACCAAAGGCCTAAATCATGAGTGCCTTTTAGATATCTAAGGATTCTCTTAACAGCTTTAAAGTGCGACACTTTGGGATTAGCTTGATATCTCGCACAGAAGCAGGTTTCAAACATGATATCTGGGCGACTTGCAGTCAGATAAAGTAAAGAACCAATCATGCTACGATACACCTTTTGATCAACAGGTTTACCAGATGGATCTGCGTCTAAAAGTGTGCCAGTAGCCATTGGTGTTTTCATGACAGAACTATCTGACATATTGATCTTTCTTAACATATCTTTGATGTATTTGGCTTGATTAATGAAAATGCCTTCGGGTAATTGCTTTACTTGCAAACCAAGAAAGAAATTTAATTCACCCATCATCGACATTTCAATTTTTTGTTTCCATGATTTTAGAAAAGTTCTTGCAGAATTTCGGATTTGTCGACCTAAATATTATGTCATCAACATAAATCTGTATGAGAATCAAGTCCTCACCTTGCCCTTTGAGAAATAAGGTTGTGTCAACCGTACCTTTCTTGAAACCAGAAGCAAGGAGAAATTTGGTAAGAGTATCATACCATGCTCGTGGTGCTTGTCTGAGACCATATAGCGCTTTGTCTAACACGTAGACATGATCAGGGTGATGAGGATCGACAAAACCTTCAGGTTGAGCAACATAAACCTCCTCATGCAGAACGCCATTCAGAAAAGCCGATTTTACGTCCATTTGATAGACGGTAATTTTTTGTGCGCTGCATATGCTAAGAAGATCCTGATTGCTTCAATCCTCGCAACAAGGGCGAATGTTTCATCGTAAGCAATGCCCTCCTGTTGACAGTACCCTTTTGCAACCAATCGAGCCTTCTTTCTTACAACTACTCCTGCCTCGTCCTTCTTATTTCTGAACACCCACTTAGTTCCAATAACAGATTTACCTTTCGGTAGTGGGATCAAGCGCCAAACCTTGTTCCTTTCGAATTGCAGAAGCTCATCTTGCATAGCAGAAATCCAATTGGGATCGCGGAGAGCTTCGGATGCTTTCTTTGGTTCTAGGGAACTAAGGAAGCTTGAGAACATGCAGAAATTCGCTGATGCAGCACGTGTCTTAACACCAGATTGTACGTCATCTATCACATTGTGTAGGGGATGATCCTTTGTCCATCTGTGTGTGCTTGGCAAAGATTCAATGGTTTGTTGCGTATTCGATTCATTGTATTCATCATGAACTGTAGGTAGATGCACTGATGTACTCGAGACATCTTGTACAGAAGTTTCTGATACTGAAACTTTTGGAATAGCAGCTGAAGTACTCGGGACTTCATTTTTAGAAGGGATATCTGCAGAAGCAGATTTAGTATTAGTCGAGTCAGAAACTAACGGTGTAGTTGTACTTGATGGAGATGCAGTTTCAGTGACTTCTTCGGATGGTCCAGATATGTCTTCAACAAGAGTGGGGACCTCCGATCTTGGTGTTGATGTTGTTATGCCTTTATCAAAGTCTGCATAAATTTCATCGAAGGCATCAATAAACAACAAATCTAACTCAGATGAAGTAGGTTTAGAGTTAGAAGAAGTAGACGAGTTGGACGCTGGTTCTATTCTGGATTGAATAGAACCTCTGTGCTTAAGTCCGAGTTCTGAACAGTTGTGTTCAGAAGTCCGAGTAGAATTCTCATCAAAGGATACATTCATGGTTTCAACAATCGTCTTGGTTCGAGTATTGTAAATTCGATAAGCTTTGGATGTCAGCGAGTATCCAACAAGGTATCCTTCATCCGCTTTCTTATCAAATTTTGAAAGTCCTTGACGCTCTCTTAGAATGTAACACCTACAACCAAAGACACGAAGGAATTTGATATTAGGTTTACGATTGTTGATCAACTCATATGTTGTTTTATCGAAGCGCTTGACCACAATGGTACGATTCTGAGTGAAGCAAGTTGTCGTGACCGCCTCAGCCCAAAGATACATGGGTAGATCAACATATGCAAGCATAGTACGAGCAACTTCAACAAGGGTGCGGTTCTTCCGTTCAACAATGTCATTCTGTTACGGAGTGTAGGCTGCAGAGAAGTTGTGTGAGATTCCTACAGAGATGAGATAACTCTGCAGGGTGTCATTCTTGAACTCCGTGCCGTTATCACTGTGAAGAGTCCGAACTGCCAATTAAAGACGTACTTGAATACGCTTAATAAAAGCGATAATCAGTTCTAGCGCATCCGACTTGTTTCGAAGAAAATCGAGCCATGTGTATCTTGAATAGTCATCTATCATTACTAAAGCGTATTTCTTTCCATTGATAGATGTTGTCCGCATTGGGCCACAAAGATCCATATGAATAAGTTCAAGCACAGATGAGGTTGATGATTCAGTCTTGGACTTGAATGAGCTTTGCTTCATTTTGCCCATCTCACATGCAGAACACAGTGAGTCTTTCTCAAACCTCATTTCTGGTAGACCTTTTACCAGACCTTGTCTCTGTAGCTTAGCTATTGATCTGAAATTCTGATGAGACAAGGTCCACGATTGTGCTTTTGAAGCTTTAGCTAGTAAGCATACAGAACGTGTGGCGGACAGTGTTGGAAAATCTACATAATATAGATTTCCATGGCGTTCATCTCTGAAGACTTCGTAACCATCTGGATCCTCAAGATAGCAATGAGATGTTGTGAAGCGAACTTGATATTTCATGTCACAGAAGTGACTGGTGCTAAACAGATTATGATCAAGACCTTCAACATAAAGCACCCTCTGTATCTTCACAACTCCATTATCAAGCATTCCGTATCCTCTAACATGTCCTTCTACTTCTGAATTGGCAAAACGAACTGTTCTAGCAGGCTCCTCCACATAGTTATGTAGTAGGTGCTTGAATCCTGTCATGTGGCGTGAACATCCGGAATCTATCACCCACAAAAGACAGGCCTACAAAAGAAACAATTAGTTTCGCTTTGGTACCCATATGAAAATGGGTCCTTTGCTGTTAGCTTCAAGCAGTTCAGGAATATCAGTAAATTTAACTTTCACTCTCCATTCGTATCGAGGTTTTGGAACCCATTTCCAAACCATCTTAACATTTAATTGCTGAAGTCACTTTTTAGATCTTGGATGAGTAACCTTAGCATGAAAAACTTTGGGTTGTGTGGAAGAATTGGAATTAAAGTTTTGTTTAGCTTTTCTTTTACTTTTCTTGGACTTGGGAGTGGAGTAGTATTTAAAAGAATTGTCCCAACAGTGTTTGCAATATAAATTCTTTCGAGCAAATGTCATAAATTTATATTTATCGGAACAAATCTGACATTCATTTTCATCAAAAGAAGTACATTTCAAATCATTACTGTCTGAAGTACAACTGTTTTCAACAGAAGTTTCACAGAAATTCAAACAATCATTTTGATTCTTCATACTCCTCCCAACTCCATTTCCTTTCAAATATGAAACACAAACAGGAACCTTGTCAGTCTTTTTCTTAGAAGGAAATCTGTTTCTTGAGATACCTGAAGTCTCACCCTTCTCAAAAGTACTTGGTTGATATTCAGGATAGTCAGAGTAAATAACTGGAGGTTTTGTGAACTCATCAAATTCTGGATTAAATCTTACCTTCCAACTGTGATCATTAATCATCTGTTTATCATTTGAAACATTTTTATACAAATTTACCTTCAAATCATTGATCTCTTTGCAAAGCTCTTGATTTTCTTTCAAAGATTTTTCAAGTTTAAATTTGAGATCAAAGTTTTCATCTTCAATCTCATCAAGAGACTGTTGCAACATATCAATTTGTTTCATCAATTCAGATGTATGATCACTCACAGAATTTGACTCTTTGGAACTAGAAACAGGATCAGAGTCTGAAGCATTCATCATTTCAGAAAACATTTCTTCAGTCATGTTCTCAATAAACTCCATTTTGTCATTTTTGAAACAGGATTCATTCGTGACATTAGTTTCTTCTTCAACCTTTTCAACAAGTAAAGGTTTAGGAGTAATAGGGTTTGAGACTGATGGTATAATTTATGGATCTGCATCCGATTCATATTCATCGTATTTGCATTCAGTCTTAGGTGAGATTTTGTCATTGTTGACTGATTCTTTTGAAGGTGTGGTAAACAGTGATTCAAACTCAGAGAATTCGATCTTTCGAGTCTCATAACTTTTGTTTAAATCACTATATTTAAAACCAACTGATTTAAAAGAATTTTGCGAATCAGTGCCACACGACTTGTCCTCTCCCATTACTTCTTTACCTTTTGTCTCTGTAAGAGGTTTAGATTTATCCGCGAACGTTGCACGAATGTCAGGAATGGGTCTAACCGTGGAGCCAAGTTTATCAAAATTATACAAGTGCTCCGGGGCCTTTTTCAAAACATCATTAACTGGAAAACCCAAACCTGGTTTAACTTTATAAAATATTTCATCTTAGAGTTTATTGGTCAACAGATTTAATGTTTGCTTAGTCTAACCTCGTTTCATGTTAATGTCCTCTAGTTGTTTGATCTTGGTGTACGCTTCATTTCTCTCTTGAAAACATACTTCAAATTTAATTTTAAAATCACCTTTTTCAGCGTTAAGATTAACAAGATCCTTTTCCAAACCAGATATTTTTCTTTTTAAGGATTCTTTTTCAGCTTTTAAACTATCCTTCTCCTTTTCCTTTTCTTCCACAATTCAGCAAAGCGTTTTCATCATGAAAACTCAAGGTTGTTTGGTGTTCTGAGCTAAGTTTACCTTTTAACAGTTTAAACTCATCTTTCATGTTGTGGATTTGGACCATAAGAGATTCAATAAGTTCGGAGTTTTCGTTTACCTCAGAGTTTTCATCTTCGGAATAAGCCTCAGAAGCTCCATCATCACCATCAAGCTTTGCCATATAGGAGACTTGAGTGAAGTGTGCTTTCTCCTCCTCATCAGAGCTTTGGAACAACCAGTTCTCCTCTTCAACCATGAGCACCTTTCCCTCCTCCGCTATCTTGGCAATTAGAGACTTCCTTGCATAGTATTCTGAATTCTTGACTTTCTTGAACTTACAATCTTTGGCAAAGTGTCCAAATTTTCCACAATTGAAGCATCTTCCAGATTCATCCTTCTTCTCTTCTTTCTTCTCCTCTCTCTTTTCTTCTCTTCTTTCCTCTCTCTTCTCATCTCTCCTTCCATACCTTGGCTTGTATCTCAGCTCAGACTTCTCTTTCTTGTACCTTTCATACTTCGGCTTTGAATAGTACTTCTTCTTGCCAAAACTTTTCTTGAATTGGCGCGTAATCAGGGCCAAGTTTTCAGAAAACCTTTGTATATCATCATCATAATTGATCTCCAGTTCCTCATCACTAGAGGCAGAATCAGACCTTGCAGAGGAAACAGGACCAGAACTTGAACTTTTTCCTTTCCCAGCTATGAGAGCCACTGAGTCCTTCAGATCCTTGGACTCATTGTTGATAGATCTCACCTCATCTTCATGTTGGGAAAGTGTAGAGAAGATGTCAGCTACATTCTCTTGAGCCATATTCTTTGACATCTGAAGATTGACGGCAAAGTTCTTCCATTATGGATTTAAGTTCTTGATGAACTTATAGTTTATCTCCGAAGCAGATTTGGAAATGTTGTTCCTCCTCAGGTCATTCAGAATGATGTTGTATCTATTGTAGGTGTCAAGCAGTGTCTCCCCTTCCTTCGCATGAAATCCCTCATAGGCATTAATGCACATATTTTTCTTGGCTTGAATTGAAGCTTCACTTCCCTCAAATTGTCTTGCTAGCTCATCCCATATTTCCTTAGCAGAACTTCGACTGTCTACACGATTGTAGATGTCATTTGGAATGGCCATTGTCAATAAAATGAGAGCCTCTTCATCTATCTTGTACAGATCTTTCTCCTTTTCAATGAAGTATTCATACGGTTTGGGAACAAATCTGTCAGGGATTTTCGGAGAGGTTTCAGTTGCAGCTTGACCAGGTACTCTGATCATTGGATTTACTGGACCAGTAGTGATTAATTCCATGTAATCTCTGCTTTTGTGATTTAGAAACTGAATCATTCTTTTCTTCCATTGTTGGAACTCATTTGCCAGGAGGACAAGAGGTTTGGACTAAGAGCCCATGGAAAGCAGTTGGTTTGACATCTTCAGCAAGTGATGTAACACCCTTAGATCTGAAGATAGCAACTTATAAAATTTTTCTAAATACATCAATAAATACTTCGAACTACAACATAAATTGAGAATTAACTTCAACGCTCACGTTCATCCTATACATACACTCTATGAAAAGGACGGGTGTTTCTAAACCCAATAACAGTTACTAACTCCAACCTGCGGAAGACTTCATCGACTACTCACTCTTGTAAGGCTAAGGCTCAACTCTTCAACGCACTGCTAGAATCGAACCCCCGAAAGGAACCTGATGCACATGCCGACAAATAAAAAGGTTAGGCTTAACGCCTAGTGAGCTCAAGAGTTTTAACATGAATGAATATATCTTTAAAAAAAGGAATTCAGTTTAAAGCAAGATCCTTCGAAATATTATACGTCAAAATGGAAACGACACATTTTCCCATAATATACACTTTTAATGACAATGCTTCCCAAACATGCATTTCTTATAAAACGATGCAATCCGTAACTCACCCAAGGCGGGGTCATAGTTCGATACTCAAATGTGCTAAAATGAAAATAACACTTCATATCCCAAAACACCCAAAACTCGGGTGGAACATAATACTCGACCCTTAAATAACGGAAAACAATCCGTATAAATATGATACGCCATTAAAACATGTAACATAAACTTAATACTCACGCGACCATAAAATGGAAGGAAATCCAAGTATCAAAACATGGACAATTAAATATCCAAAATACATCGGGCCGAAAATGGGGGATAACCGTATCCGTGGAGAGCGGAGGAACACAAAAGTATGCCACTCAACCATCGTTCATCGCATGACACCTAACGACATAAATGCCAAAGTGTCCCTACGAATCCTAGACAAGTTCCACCCAAGAGACGAGATACCTTGATGCCACAACGGACACCCGAAAGGCCCGACACGTCCGAGGACTACAACTGAGGAAATTCCCCTACGGTGGAGATCTAGGCACCCACCCACATGGTGTCGCCCAAGACTACCTCCTCCTAGTGCCTACTTGTCAAGTTGGTCATAAAACATGAGTCCCGGAGTCCAACCCCGTACCACCCAATTGACCATCCAATAAGACTGACTCATGTGCCTATGGATCCAATGCAACACAGTCTAAAATTACACGACTATACCTGAATGATAACAGCACCCGAGCCTGTAATTATAAATATGCAATAAAATGCATTAAGATGTAAGCCATGAAATGGGACTCTACATCGAGCCATTAAACCCGGACAAATGTCCACAAGACTCTTTTAAGCCAACACAGAGCTAAAATGCTCAAAATCCATTTGACCAATAATCAATGGTCCCCCAGATAATGAAATGTCTTTAAACATTGTTTATGAAGACACATGTCTCAAAGACGAGATTAACCCAAATCTCCACACGAGATGGGACTAAAGATTTTCCAAAGGGTTTATGAATGCAAATACACCAAAATGCATATAACGTGAAATAGACTCCATTTGTACAAAATCATCAAAGATGCATGAATCATGAAATAGATCTTACCTGTACAAAGTCCCCAAGAATACGTAAATCATGCTATTTAGTTGCTAAAATGTTCAAACCCAATATAAGCATTTTAAGAGGTTAACACAACCCAAGTTTACCAAATATGAAAACTTATCAAAATACTCACACTTTGACGAATAACCAAGTAAAACATATTTTACTTCGAAATACCCAAAACTTATCAGCAGTTAACCATTTCATGTAAAACACTTTAGAATAAACATTTTGGCATGTACACCGTTTTCACAAATCAACTTGAACTCACCTTGCTAGATTTAGGCTAAATCTAGATTTCACCCAACGAGCTCTTTTGAAGGGCGCTTGAATCCTCAAGCCGAAAACTTCCAAAACCTAGATCCAAACACTCCAAACCATAAATATCCATAATCAACCACATAGAAACATTCCCCAACATTATAAACCAAAATCCTTAAACGAGATCAAAAAACCCTAGTTTCTCCAAAACTAACAAATCCGAGATCTGATAATCCAAACACTAGAAAAACATCCAAAGAACATTTATAACCTTAAATCAAGGAAGCTTACCATTAAAGATGACGAGACTTTCCGAGGACACCCAATCCAACTCTTCAACCCGAGCTCCCACACTTTGAACTTGATGAGGAAGATGAAGATGGAGGTTTTGTGGTTCAAGATCCCACTAGTTAGATGATGAAGGATCATATGGTTCAAAGAAGAAAAACCCTCAAAATAGGTTAGGTTCGACTTTGGGGGTTTGGGGCCGGTTTGGGAGAGAGAAGGGAAGAAGATTTAGGGTTTGGGAGTTTGATAAATGAGGCTAATGGCTGAAAAATCGGCTTTTAGCTCGACAGTGTGCCACGCGGGTTATGCCGCGACCTTAAGTCGCGGTATAAGTCGCCCGTTTCCCCATACCTCACTTCCAGTGAGTTACGCGGCTTGTGCCGCGATTCCAAGTTCCGCCACAACTCGCGGCAGCCCAAAATTCGGTTTTCTCGCGTCTTCTCACCTGATTCGATCCTCGAAGATTCCATAGCAAAACCCACCTGATTTCTCAACACCTTTACGTTCCAAAAGCCAAAAGACTCCCGAACTATCACTAAAGGAAGTCTCCAAATTACGGGTGTTACAATCCTCCCAACTTTAAAAGAGATTTCGTCCTCGAAATCTGACACCGACTAAACACCCAACACCGCTTTCAACGAGATGGATTGATTCTCCACCCAACCGGAAGGCCTCCACCATACCTTGTCTTATGCACGACCCGAGCATAACTAAATTTCGAAATTCTGTATGTCTTGCCGATGATGGGACGAACGTCGAGTCCTTATCGACCACTTTACCACTCCCAAGATCTCGGGTGTCTCCCAACCTTACATGACAATTACTATCTTTAGGGCAGTTTGTGAACTCAACTTATCAACAACCAAACCACTTCGAATTTGCACGATTCTGAACCCAAAGCCAAGAATCGTCAACGAATTCTTAAAATCCTTGGTTTTCGACTGACCCGTTCATAGCGCTGATGAAGTTGACCTCTCAAGGCGCACCAATGCGTCCTTCAGGTAACTGGTTAGCCCAGATTCGGCTATCGCTCAACTCCGATCCAACCCCAACCTCACAACATTCACATAACAAATTCCTTAATACCACGGGGATGTTTACACAAATCGACACTTAAACATCGACACCTAATCTTCTGTTACCTTTCCATTACCGAATGATCCTTATTTCCCATAATCCAACCGGAATACTTCCAAACATTCCACGATCCATTGACTTCAAGAAAACAAGTCGATGCCTAGGACTAAACAGTGACCTCTAAAATGTGGATGTCTCGCCTCAAATTCCAATCCAGACAGTTTGTCGCACCAAAGTTGACTCCTAACAGAAAGCTAAAACTCCAAGTCTTACATTTCTAACAGACCGATCACCAAAATTTCCTTTAATCGCGGAACCCGCTAAGACGGTACACCAGTCAACATATACCATGATGTCACACCGACGAACAATCCATCAAAGTGAAATTGAAATAGGCGCAAATAATCACCTAAGACCTTATTCCGCGTGATTACCGAAGTAAAATCACTCCAAAATTAACTGGGAAAACTTAACTCTACTACTTCCATAATCCAAACGTGCACAGATTCAAATTAAAACCCAAAATCCAAAACTGATCACGAGTCGGATAGCCCGACGCTTCATTTCCCAAGGACTCCTTAGTTCCTTAGCTACAACTCCTTTCACGACAGGGGTTTAAATCTATAGGCCTAACGAGTTCAAGGTTTTCAACAAATATGCCGATTTAAACCTTTATGAAACTTTCAAATACATACGCTTTATAACAATTCACCGTACTGTGAAAATGCACTATCGTTAAATCTGATAGGTTTTAAAAACTAGTTACCAACACTACGCCTATGAAACCATTTCCAACTCACTTGATCAATACTTACGTAATTAAAACGGTAACAAACGGGTGTAGCAATATTTACATTATTAATCATGAAAATAAATTTCTACGCCTCGGCGCGCGCAATAAAAGTTTGTACCACTCCAAAAGAGAAATTTACAATTTTAACTTTAAAATTCTTACTCTTTAACCAAGAGACGTTGCAGCACAAAAATATCAACAATCCCATATGCAACAGTTTATTTCCCCAAAGCCAGGTAAAAATGATGGAAATGCAAATAAGTTTCAAATCGAGTTTAAAGCTTTGAGTCATACAGACAAACACATTTGACCAAATAGAAACCACAGCGACATAGATATTGCTAATTTGTAAAATGCATTGCGGAGATTCCTAGTAGTAAAAGTTAATGATTGAAATATGCTCAGAACAAAAACTTTGCTTGAAACCGCGTGAACCCTTTTATACCACCACTCACACCAACGGCATAATTATTCCAAATGCATAAAGTATGCAACGATTGACATTTGTATAGAGCTCAAGGATAAATTGCATGATAATGAAATTCCCAAAACAACATGTGGGATGACATCGATTAGCAAAATCCAAAAATTAACGCACACACTAATTCATGTACACACATCCCAAAATTATCTACGCGACGCAAAAGTCGTACGATAAGACACCATAAACCCAACTGAATTTTTCGTAGAACTCATTAACGCTAAAATCATGCGATGTCAAAATTTTCATTTCTCAACAGAGAGTATAAGACGACAATATGCCTAAAACATTAAAATTCTAAGAGTTTCCTCTTTTTAATGCAATGAAAGGTAAAATGACACTTTTCTACAAAATTTATGTTGGACACGACGCCGAATAAACTTGCAAGTTTAGACGAGCAAAAGTAAAAACCACGCACCAAAAGACATCGCAGAGCCATACCCCATGAAATTTAGCAAAAATCGTACAAACTAAAGTTCTCAAGAAATTCCGACGCCAAACATGGGATTAACTTTTCCTTTAAAACCAATGACATACGTGGAGGAGATCCAATGTCTAGGTTAAAATCTCATAGTTACTCGCCTAATACCCAAACGACATTAAAACATGGACATTACGATATACGGAAATAGCGTTAAACACGAGACGTGAATAAAAGAATTTTGATAACAATTTTGCAATCATGTGCAACAAAACCATTTCATGCATGCTTAAGCTCACAGTTTAAAATCTGATGAGTGCTAAATGTTTTACCAAAACTACAAAGTATCACACACTTTATGCTTCGAATACCAGAGAAACAATTGATGCAAACTTATTTTAGAAATAAATTTCGTGCATGAACTTGGTCGGCGCTCAGCATCTTAGGACTACACTCCTCCATTTTCCCGACATACTATCGTCATTCGGATGCATACAACATCTTAGAGAAACAACCCCACTAATTGGTTAACTTACAATTTTCCTCGAAACAGAATCGGTCTGTCAAACTGATAGCTCTACTCCAACCAATAACTCTGACCCAAGATGGTCAACTTAAAGCATTCATCGCACTTACCTATCGCTCCCAAGCGACATTGCTATAAACATCAACATTTCCTTACATCACTCGCTTAGAAACTTTCTCACTACCCCAACGGTAATCCTACCAAGGTAGTTCAAGTATACACATGTAGCATGTAGGTTCACCATAACACTGGCCAGGTGCCATTATGAACGTACCGAACATGATCATCCTTGCGACTCTCGACAAGTTTCCCGTTTCTAGCGACTCGATCAATCCTCAAAATATCTTATCTTAGGGTAACTAATGTGCAACTTCACTTACAATCACTTATAAGAACTCTAGTTTGAGTCTAAGCATCCAAAGATCAATACCTAATTCTCTCAAACTTAAGCTCTGATACCAACTTGTAACACCCTTAGATCTGAAGATAGCAACTTATAAAAATTTTCTAAATACATCAATAAATGCTTCGAACTACAACATAAATTGAGAATTAACTTCAACGATCATGTTCATCCTATACATACACTCTATGAAATGGACGGGTGTTACTAAACCCAATAATAGTTACTAACTCCAACCTGCGGAAGACTTAACCGACTACTCACTCTTGTAAGGCTAAGGCTCAACTCTTCAAAGCACTGCTAGAATCGAACCCCCGAAAGGAACCTGATGCACATGCCGACAAATAAAAAGGTTAGGCTTAACGCCTAGTGAGCTCAAGAGTTTTAACATGAATGAATATATCTTTAAAAGAAAGGAATTCAGTTTAAAGCAAGATCCTTCGAAATATTATACGTCAAAATGGAAACGACACATTTTCCCATAATATACACTTTTAACGACAATGCTTCCCAAACATGCATTTCTTATAAAACGATGCAACCCGTAACTCACCCAAGGCGGGGTCATAGTTCGATACTCAAATGTGCTAAAATGTAAATAACACTTCATAGCCCAAAACACCTAAAACTCGGGTGGAACATAAAACTCGACCCTTAAATAACGGAAAACAATCCATATAAATATGATACGCCATTAAAACATGGAACAGAAACTTAATACTCACGCGACCATAAAATGGAAGGAAATCCAAGTATCAAAACATGGACAATTAAATATCCAAAATACATCGGGCCGAAAACGGGGGATACCCGTATCCGTGGAGAGCGGAGGAACACAAAAGTATGCCACTCAACCATCGTTCATCGCATGACACCTAACGACATAAATGCCAAAGTGTCCCTACGAATCCTAGACAAGTTCCACCCAAGAGACGAGATACCTTGATGCCACAACGGACACCCGAAAGGCCCGACACGTCCGAGGACTACAACTGAGGAAATTCCCCTACGGTGGAGATCTAGGCACCCACCCACATGGTGTCGCCCAAGACTACCTCCTCCTAGTGCCTACTTGTCAAGTTGGTCATAAAACATGAGTCCCGGAGTCCAACCCCGTACCACCCAATTGACCATCCAATAAGACTGACTCATGTGCCTATGGATCCAATGCAACACAGTCTAAAATTACACGACTATACCTGAATGACAACAGCACCCGAGCCTGTAATTATAAATATGCAATAAAATGCATTAAGATGTAAGCCATGAAATGGGACTCTACATCGAGCCATTAAACCCGGTCAAATGTCCACAAGACTCTTTTAAGCCAACACCGAGCTAAAATACTCAAAATCCATTTGACCAATAATCAATGGTCCCCCAGATAATGAAATGTCTTTAAACATTGTTTATGAAGACACATGTATCAAAGACGAGATTAACCCAAAACTCCACACGATATGGGACTAAAGATTTTCCAAAGGGTTTATGAATGCAAATACACCAAAATGCATATAACGTGAAATAGACTCCATTTGTACAAAATCATCAAAGATGCATGAATCATGAAATAGATCTTACTTGTACAAAGTCCCCAAGAATACGTAAATCATGCTATTTAGTTGCTAAAATGTTCAAACCCAATATAAGAATTTTAAGAGGTTAACACAACCCAAGTTTACCAAATATGAAAACTTATCAAAATACTCACACTTTGACGAATAACCAAGTAAAACATATTTTACTTCGAAATACCCAAAACTTATCTCAGTTAACCATTTCATGTAAAACACTTTAGAATAAACATTTTGGCATGTACACCGTTTTCACAAATCAACTTGAACTCACCTTGCTAGATTTAGGCTAAATCTAGATTTCACCCAACGAGCTCTTTTGAAGGGCGCTTGAATCCTCAAGCCGAAAACTTCCAAAACCTAGATCCAAACACTCCAAACCATAAATATCCATAATCAACCACATAGAAACATTCCCCAACATTATAAACCAAAATCCTTAAACGAGATCAAAAAACCCTAGTTTCTCCAAAACTAACAAATCCGAGATCTGATAATCCAAACACTAGGAAAACATCCAAAGAACATTTATAACCTTAAATCAAGGAAGCTTACCATTAAAGATGGCGAGACTTTCGAGGACACCCAATCCAACTCTTCAACCCGAGCTCCCACACTTTGAACTTGATGAGGAAGATGAAGATGGAGGTTTTGTGGTTCAAGATCCCACTAGTTAGATGATGAAGGATCATATGGTTCAAAGGAGAAAAACCCTCAAAATAGGTTAGGTTCGACTTTGGGGGTTTGGGGGACGGTTTGGGAGAGAAAAGGGAAGAAGATTTAGGGTTTGGGAGTTTGATAAATGAGGCTAATGGCTGAAAAATCGGATTTTAGCTCGACAGTGTGCCACACGAGTTATGCCGCGACCTTAAGTCGCGGCATAAGTCGCCCGTTTCCCCAGACCTCACTTCCAGTGAGTTACGCGGCTTGTGCCGCGACTCCAAGTCGCTCCACAACTCGCGGCAGCCCAAAACTCGGTTTTCTCGCGTCTTCTCACCTGATTCGATCCTCGAAGATTCCATAGCAAAACCCACCTGATTTCTCAACACCTTTACGTTCCAAAAGCCAAAAGACTCCCGAACTATCACTAAAGGAAGTCTCCAAGTTACGGGTGTTACAAGTGAATTAGTAAGCAAACTTATCTGTACAATTTAAATCAACTAATAAGATCTTTGAATCAAGAATTGGATTATAATCTATGTTAATCAATAAATCCCAAACAATCAAGCAATTACTCAAAATACAATCAAGAACTAGAGAGAGAAACTAGATCTTGAATTCCAATCACAAGTCTGAATGTTTACAATGACGTGCTTCCAAGATTCTTTAGCAACCAGATCTTACAAAGCCACAAGGCTAAAAGCCTATTTATACCACCTAACAAAACAAGACTTAATGACTAACTAATCAAAAGACAATGTTGACTTTTACATCTTTGACTTTCCTATTAAATCTTGGATACAATATTTAGACTTAACAATGTACACTAAAAAATTTCCAGAAAAATAATTTTCTAAAAATGCTCAAGTGCAGAGTTCTTAAGTTACAGGAATCACAGAAAGATTCGCAAAAGGAAGAAAACACTTCAGAATTCGCAAATAGAATGAGTAGAATTCGCAGCCAGGTATTATTCGCAAACAATATAACTGAGAAACCTAGAATTCACAAACAAAGAACCTGCAAAACCTTGACAATTCGCAAAGCAGTAGTCAGCGAATCTTTCCCTTAGTATATTTTCAGAATGCAAGTCTTCACTAGTGAGTTCTATACTTCAATTTTTTTTTTCAGATTGCAACTTGTCACAATTAGCACAACAAAGAATTCGTAAGCAAGAATTTGCAAACTATTGATTCACGAATCCTATACTTAGAATATTTTGAACTTTTCTCTTCAACTTTCGTAGATTAACTTTCGCAACCTGATTATGTATTGATTTTAAGAACCTGCGAGTTCTATACTTGGTGAAAGTTTTAGAATTTAAGGTTTAGGGATTCGTAAACACTACTCAAGAATCTTGGGGAATTCGTAAGCTAATGGTCTGCGAGTTCTTTAGTATTCGCAGACAAGGTATCTGCAAAACCTATACTTAGAAAGAAATTCAAATTTTAAGAGTCCTGCGAGTTCTATATATCGTAGATAATGAACTAGCGAATCCTGAGGTTTTCGCAATGTAAACACGTGCGAATCCTATACTTAAAACATTCAACAGTCTGCGAGAAATAGAACTCTTGCGAGTTCTTCAAAGAACTTGCGAGTTCATCATAAGCACTTCCCTGTACTTCGACTTTTGATCCAAAAACATAGCAAAGGGTTAAAATACAGTGCAAAAATTCACACAATACATCTACCAATGTATTTCAAGCAAACCCTAATCAACATAAATTATCAAACACAACTCATGTGCACTGAATCTAATGAAACAATGTTCGACCTCCATATGAACAAAAACCTTCAAAAATCATCAAAATGGCAATCTATTAATGTTTTTAAATAAGAATAGGCAATCTGAAGTTGTTCTATAACTTCATACGCACCAAATCAAATCCTTTTTATGCTCAAAAATACAACATATCATAAAATCGATCTTCACACAGTGAAGTTTTCGAAAAACAACTTTTCAATCCAAAATCTTGATTCTTTAGCTCTGATACCAAATGTTATACCAAGAAATTAGTTGATAAATAGAATCACAACACAATAAATATAAGAGATAAAGAATAATGGATCAATATAGTCATATATCTCTTCTAGCCGTCGAATGCTCAATGTGTGTGTGTTCTTGGTGTAAAACCAATACCTTGTACGTGAGATATTCAAATGATTGCCCTAGGGACTAACAAAGAAACTATGCCTTATATAGGTCCACATGACCAAGGCAAGGCCCAACCAAAATACTACTAAAATACTCCCTAGGAAAATGTAAACATTTACAATTAAGACCCCTCATAACATTTTAATCTTGAATACAATTACTGATCCAACAGAAAGGTTTGGCACCCTTTGTGACTGCCTCTTCAGCCTTTTGAGCCTCTTCAACCACTTTGGACCTCTTAGCCTTTTTCTTCTTCTTAGGTTTTTCAGCCTCTGTAGCTTCAACCTCTGTTTTTTGGGCCTCTTCTTCTGCGACCCTCTTTTTGGGTTTTCTTTTCTTTTCCTTCTTTGGAGTCTCACCCCCATCCCAATCTCTTTCTTTTTACGCTCATCTACTCTATCTCTTTGTGCTTCTTCGGCCACATCACCTTCTGCTCCCTCAACTACCTCGTCCCAAAGATAAATAGCAATCTCTCCCACGAGGAAACCTACACGTGGGGGAGTTGCAGGACTCGGTTCAAGAGTCATGTGCCCACGTATGTACTATATCTTATCCTCTTCTCTACCCATGTAGGACAGAAGCTTCGCTGGCAGAGATCTCACGTTCGGGTATCCGGTTGGCAGAGTTGTTGGTTTATGGGACTTCATCTCATAAATCTTGGTCATTTTACCCTTTGAGGGTAATTTTCCTTCACCAACCATTTCATTGCCAAGCAGCACGACGATAAATCTATTGAACACCAAAATCTTCGACTCTGTTTCTCTCCTTTGATCATCCTCTTTGGCCGTCACCGCATTCATGATTTCCCTGAATATTATTTTAGCATAATCCAAGGGAAGATCATAGTAGATACCATACATTATGGCCAGTACGTTGTGGCTCGACTGCTCCGGACTCCCTACTTTGTAGGTCAGAGCCCTGTTAATAATTGAAAATAACACATTCCACAGAAGTGGAAGGTTCTGTCGCCTAAACTCTACCTTTTTGAAATGGGCTTGGCATACCCAATGAACCTAAGGAAGTCTAGGATTTCATCGTCAGTAGGTTCTCTGAGAACTTGACCAAGTTGAGTTGGTCTTTGGTAGGGCGGTCAAAAGTCTCAGAGACCTTCCTTCTGTTGATACCTAAGTCCAGAATCTTATCGCTCCCAGGGCATGTAGCATACCCCATAATGTAGTGTCCATAGTCTGGGATTTTCTCATGTCTACATCTTTGCCAAAATTGTTGGACGTAGAATTCAGGGATGTCATTTCTTGTCATTGTTAGGGTTTTGACCAGAAAATGGTTTTTCAGGAGGTTTATCAACGGTGCAGCTTCAGCAGGATATCCTTTTGGGTCAAGAACCACATAGTGGTTGTTCAGTTTCAGATTGAGGGTAGTGGAGTGGTATTGGTGTCTAGTGAATGAAAGCATTTGACTAGTGAGTTGTTGTTGTTATACAATGAATCTAGAATCATCTTTTTATGCTACAGAGTGTTGGGAGTTGTTCGAGTTTTGAGAACCTTGGGAGTTCTTAGCAGAAGCAGAATGGGAAGCCATGGATGAAGAATGGAGTAGAAAATAGAAATCTGTAGGTTCTTGCTTTTGAATGCTCGAGAATTTTAATTGCAGGTAAAAAATGAAAGGAAGTGAAAGGGTGGGTATTTATAATGTGAGAGGGGTGAAAAATTAGCGGTAAAAGATAAAATTTCAAATTTGTAATGAGTACCTAGATAGGAATGAGTCGTTTTTCAAAAACGACGGTACAAATTACGTCCCAATCACATTTTTCCACATCATTTGGGGCGGTGCACGATCGAGTACGTACGCGTCCCACTATTCTCACGCGCGTGGCATTTGCTATACCTATATGACTGTCATTGTTTAAAATAACCCGCACCTCATAACCTTTGAATAATTCATAAGTATTGAAAAATCAGAAGCCCTGTGGGTTAAGAGCTTATGAGGTTAGGGGTTTGTTTCTTTCGCCTAAAATAACACTTTTCTTACCCAAAAACATTGAATTTCAATGAAGTGATCGAGTTGGTCAACCAAATAAGAAGTCAGAGGTCAAGATGAGTCTTTTTGAAACTCAGAGGCTCTAATGCATCTTGCAGAGGCACTAGAAGGTTTTGATCACCCAAAGTTTGGACAAGTTTTGGTTGGGAATTTAGGACATATTTGGAAATTGGTGTCCGAGAGAAGTGTTTTTGACATTGAAGAATTGCGAAGAACATATCTGATTCTGCATACTTCTCTTGATAAGAATGGCTTCTCTGCTCCCCCTTGAATGATCAAGGTCTTCTTTGCTTAACTCCTTCTGCTCGCCCTTGACCTATGCTTGGATAACATTTGATAAGACTTGTACAAGACATAGAATCAAGGACTCATATATCATTGGATCATAAGAAATGAATTAAAAGACAACTGTACATGCATGAAAGAACTATACATACAGAAACAAAGAGAAAAGTACTGAAATTGAAATATATACAACAGAAGCTCTGTGCTGAGGTACAGAGGTTCTGTGGATCAACTCAAGTTTAACATTCCCAACTTGCCAACAAGGAACGAAAATCTATTTTCATCTAGTGCTTTAGTGAACAGGTTAGGAAGTTGATAATCTATGGATACAAAGTACATTTCAATGGTGCCCTGCTCCACATGGTGTTTCAGAAAATGGTACCTGATATCGATATGCTTAGTTTTAGAGTGCTGAACAGGATTGACAGAGATGGCAATGGAACTTTTGGAATCACAGAGGATGGTTATTTTGTCGATGTCAAAACCATAGTCCCTTAGTTGGGTTCTCATCCACAGAACTTGTGAGCAACAACTAGAAGCAACTACATATTCAGCTTCTGCCGTAGAAGTTGACACACAATTCTGTTTCTTAGAAGTCCAACTAACTAATTTACCTACAAGAAATTGACAACTTCCAGAAGTTCTTTTTTGGTCAAGCTTACATCCTCCATAATCTGAATCTGTATAAGCCACAAGATCAAAGCCAGAGTTCTTTGGATACCAAAGGCCAAGATTCTTGGTGCCCTTTAAATATCTAAAGATCCTATTCACAGCAAGAAGATGAATTTCTTTGGGGTTAGCTTGATATCTTGCACAGAGGCATGTAGGAAACATTATATCAGGTCTACTAGTAGTTAAGTATAACAGAGACCCAATCATACCTCTGTAGAGTTTGCACTCCACAGATTTATCCTCTGGATCAGTATAGAGCTTGGATCCAATGGTCATTGGAGTCCTCATTGCTGAAGAGTCGGAGAGTTTGTATTTTTCAAGTATGTCAGAGACATATTTTGACTGATTTAAGAAAATTCCCTCTGTAGTTTGCTGGACTTGTAATCCTAGGAAGAATGTAAGTTCTCCCATCATACTCATCTCAAACTTACTCTTCATTAGAGTTTCAAAAATTTTTGCAATAAGATTCATTTGTAGACCCAAAAATAATGTCATCTACATAAATCTGTACAAGCAGAATCTCGCCTTTTCTCTTCTTGAAAAATAAAGTAGTATCAGTTGTACCTCTTTCGAAACCATTTGCAAGTAAGAAGTTTGAAAGTCTATCATACCATGCTTTAGGGGCTTGCTTTAGTCCATACAGAGCCTTGTCCAAAAAGTAGACATGATTTGGGTACTTAGAGTTTTCAAACCCTGGTGGTTGTTGGACATATACCTTTTCTTGAATTTGTCCATTCAGAAAGGCCGACTTGACATCCATTTGATAAACTTTGAAACTTCTGTGGGCTGCGAAGACAAGGAAGATACTTATTGCTTCGAGCCTTGCCACAGGGGCAAAAGTTTCTTCATAGTCGATCTCCTCCTTTTGGCAATATCCCTTGGCCACAAGTCTTGCTTTGTTCCTTATCAACAACCCATCTTCATCCTTCTTATTCCTAAAGACCCATTCGGTCCCTATTGCAGTTTTGCCTATCGGTAGAGGCACTAGGGTCCATACTTCATTTCTTTCAAACTGCAGAAGCTCCTCTTACATAGCTTCTATCCAGTTTGGGTCTTCTAGGGCTTCAGAGATTTTCTTTGTCTCGATAATACTAACAAAGTTTGTAAAGAAACAAAAATTGACAGTAGCAGAGCAAGTTTTTACTCTGTCAGAAGGGTCACCAATAATTTGGCTCTGTAGGTGACTTTTTGTCCATTTGGTCATTTGGGATAGGTGGTCATTGGAACCTTCGAGCTGTACATCTGGAGCAGTTTCTTGTTCTTGATCAACTTCTATCGTAGAAGTTTGTTCATTTATACTTACCACAGGACTTGATTGAGCTCTTTGAGTTGATGCAGAGAGTTCTGTGGTATCTCGGTTAGAGTTTTGTGATTGCTATGGTGTTAGTTCCTCTGAGATTATAGGAAGATGATCTTCACTTTGATTGAGCATGGAGCCTTGATTATTATTGGTCTCTGTGTGCTCCCCCTCGACGTTTGGACCTACAACAGTAGTTGAAGAGGGTGAAGTATCACCAGGACCAGTTAGGGATGTACCTGTTTGGTCCTCAGAGGCCTCGACTTCAGAGGATATGCGATCATCTTCAGAAGGTCCATCATCGTTGAACATCTCTTCAAATAAGTGATGAAGTTCATTTGCTCTTGATGATTCACCAGAGTCTTTTTCTTGAAGCTTGAGTCCTCAGCTGATTTGCTCAGAAGTCACTTGAAATGAGTCATCAAAAGAAACATTAATACTTTGCAGTATATTCTTTGAATTGAGTATGTAGACTCTATATGCCTTAGAGGTAGATGAATAGCCAATGAATTTATCTTCATCTGCTTTTCGATCAAACTTTCCAATGCTCTCTCTGTTGTTGAGGACGAAACATCTGTAGCCAAATACATGAAAATACTTGGTGTTTGGCTTCCTCTGGTTAAGTAGGTGGTTGGGGGTCTTGGAATGCTTCTTCACTATTAATGATCTATTCTGTGTAAAGCACGCCGTAGAAATGGCTTCTGCCCAAAAAGAAGTTGGCAATCCTGAAGCAGTGAACTTGGTTCTTGCGGCCTCCACAAGTGTTCTGTTCTTTCGTTCAACAACACCATTTTGTTGTGGAGTCCTCGCAGCCGAGAAGGTCTGTGAGATTCCTTCTTCAGTTAGATAGGCTTCAATGGTTGAGTTTTTGAACTCAGTACCATTGTCACTTTGAATCCTCTACACTCTGCAATCATAAAGAACCTGTATTCTCTTCAAAAGATTGATTAGTACTACAGGGACGTCAGACTTCTTACGGAAAAATTCTACCTAAGTGTATCGAGAGAACTCATAAACTAGTACAAGGATGTACTTCTTGCCGCCTAGGCTCTGTACAGATATGGGACCACAGAGGTCAACATGCAACATCTGCAGAGGCCTAGTGCATTCGACTTGCTCTTATGGGAAACTCTTTTGAGTTTGCCCATCTCACAAGCAGAGCATAGATGATCTCTGTCAAACTTTATATTTGGAAGACCACTTACCAAATTTAGTGTTACAAGCTTGTCAAGAGTGTGAAAATTTAGATGACAATACCTGTTATGCCAGAGCTAAGCCTTCTCATTCTTACTAGATACCAAATAAATATTTTCTTCTTTGTTGGTTGCCTTGAAGTTCATGAGGTATAAATCACCCCTTCTGTTGGCTCGCTGAAGCTTTGTTCCAGTATCCTATTTCAGCAGAGAGCAGTATTGGCGTTTGAACATTATATCGAATCCATTGTTACAAAGTTGGCTGACACTTAATAAATTGTGCTTAAAGCCATCCACATAAGCCACTTTGCACACATCGATGTCCCCCCTTAACAATGACTCCATAGCCTTTTATTTGCCCCTTCCTATTATCTCCAAAGGTCACATAGCCACCTTCGAATTTTTCTTTGTAAGAGGTGAGCAACCCTCTGTTGCCAGTCATATGCCTCGAGCACCCGGAGTCTAGGTACCAGATTGGCACACGCTGCTTCTTCTGTGGACAGATTAAGGAGATTTAGGTACCCATTTCCAAATGGGTCCAAGTTTGTTAGGGGTCTTAAGATATCCTTAGCACTCTTTGATTTGGCATTACCCTCTTTCACAAAGGTACCATTTTGCCCTTTCTCACCCTTGAATTTTGCATTCTTGGGCTTGGGGTGAAAGATAAAGTAGTGTAGGCTTGAGAAATGTTGATTAAGAGCATGCATAAGATCAAAACATTTGCAATATTGGACTCCAGAAGCAAGCTTCTGTTTTCATTGAAAGCAGTAAAGGAGGGTATAGAGCATTTTTCATTACAATCTTTCCTTGCATTAGATTTCTTTTTACAGAAAGTCCTATCTAGTCTAGATTAATTTTTGAAAAAATTTCCTTGGGGTTTTCTTTTGGATTGTACTCTCCTTCTGTGGTTTTCCTCCTCGAAATCACTGCCACAGAAGCATAAGATTGGTCATTTTTAAGCCATTTTCCCTTCTGTTGCCATGTGAGTTTCTCTTGAAAACGTTTTATAGGTTTTAGATCTTTGGGATTTTGAGAAGACAAAACCTTTTCCTTGTTTAATTTTTCTAGATCAAGAGAAGTCTTGTCTTGCAAGCACATGTCAAGGAAATCAGGGCAAATAGGTATCCCTGTAGATCTCCTTTTAGGAGAAATCATTCGGTTAAGAATGCCAGAGGATAATTTATTTTCCTCTAGAGTGTAGGGAACTATTTATTGCGCCTTAGAGCTAGTCTCAGCATCGACAGAGGATGACTCAGACTCCGATTCAGAGTCCGAATCCAGAAAATCTCTATGGATTGAGGCATTGTTTTCTTGACATGTATTGCTTTTTCCATCATTAGTGTCCACATAAATATTTTAACTTTTGAGAGTACAAGGGACCACTTCAGGAATACTTAAGATCTCCATCAAGTCTTCCTCAAAGATTCCATGCAAGACATAGGTCATATTAGGATGATTGAAAAAGTGGTTTTCATAAGTTTTCTTCAAATCATTTTCCAAGAATATTTTAAATAATTTTTCTTCCACAGAGGCTGGCACAAACTTTGGTGCCTCAGGGGACAACTCTTTTTCAGGAATCATCATGCACACAAAGGCCATTTGGGTTTGTGTCTCTGGATGACCAAATTTGAAGAGTCCTATCTGTTTTTGAGACATATATTTCCTTGGAATGGATTTCCTTTTTGCAGAGGATGATAATGACAGTTCACTGTTTTCATACCAAACACTAGTCATCACCAAAGGATTCTTCAGATGTGGTCCTTCAGAGGTTCTGCGCCTCTTGAATGTGGAAGTTAGATTTGGAAGACTTGGTTTTAAAAATTTCCCAGGACAGAAGATATTTGCCAAAGATTTGTTTCTTTTATTTCCAGTATAGGGGTCAATATTAGTGAACCCTATACCTCTTATGCCAACTTGGGTATTTACTTTCTCATGCACCTTCTGTGCATCCTGATATTTCCTTATCAATAGGTCTCTGTTGAGCAAGTCTTGGTGAATGACTTCTCTTTCCTTTTGAAAAAAGTTCTTTAATGAATTAGCATTTAGACGGTCACTCTCATTGTCCCTTAGCTCCTTTATCTTTTCTTTTAAAGCTTTATCAAGTGAAGAAACTTTTTCTTTTAGAGATTTCTTTTCAGAAATATGCTCAGAAACAAGTGAACTCTTCTCAAGATAAACCTTATCCTTCTCTTGAGTGAGAAGTCTAGCCTCTCGCTCATAGAAGGCAAGCTTCTTCTCGAGCTCTGAGCATGTATTTTTACAAAGCAAGGAATTCCTATTGAAGTTCAAAAAGTTTATTTTCAGAGTCTTGAGAGATAGAGTCAGATGTGGATACCTCACTATTTGCCTTAGAGGAGTTAACTTTTGCCATCCCACAGAAGAGTGCATTTGTATCCCCTTCGTCAGAGGATTCATCGGTCACGAGATTGTCTTGTTCGGCCATCAGTGACCTCTGCATGTAGTACTTTGCCTTCTTCTTGAAAAAGGCAGCGTCTCTGACCAGTTTGCCTCTGTTGGCATTAGATCTGCACTCGACTGCAAAGTGTATAGGTTTTCCACACTTGAAGCAACCCTGCTCTGTTGGGCATTGGTTACAGTTTTCTCACCTCCTCTGCCGTCCGTCCTCTGAGCACCACTCTGTGGGTACTCAACTATCTTCTGGTGCTCCACATACCTTCTATCATTTCCTCTCTTCTCTGGTTGTCTCTGCTCAACAAAACTCTTCTCTTCCAAACTTTCTCTGATCATACCCACCGTGTTTTCTTCTATCTCCTCTTTCATCCCTCTCATCTCTTCCACTGTTGTACATGGACTTCTTCTTCAGACCTCTGTTGTACTTTTTGGTCATAAGAGCCAAGGTCTCATCCATTGAGGCCATGTCCATTTCTTCCTCAGAGCTGTCCTCAACGACACTTTCAGCTACAAGTACCTTCTTCTTTTTCTTCTTCAGACTTTCCTCCCCAACTTTCTCCTTCTTTCCCTACTCCATAACCTCTGTGGCTTTCCCTACCAATGCAAGATGTCCACCAATCTGAGTTTTGACCCTAGAGATATTATTTTCTTGGCTAACCAATGTCCCCAAGAGGTCTAATAAGGACCAGACATCCAGATCCAAAGTTGCTTGGAGTGACATGGTCAAGTGCAACCATTCATCATTTAGGCTCTGAAGAAATATAACATTTTTTTCTTTAGGGGTTCTGTGGATGCCATATCTCTTGCATTTGTTAATCAGGGAGTTGAATCTGTCATAGGTGCTCTGAATGGTTTCATTTGGCAGAGCTTTGAAGGCATAATACTCATTAATGCACAAGGCTCTGTTGTTCTTTTGAGTCTTGGCCCCACCTTCAAGCTGTTTTTCAAGCTCCAACCACATATCTTTTGATGTCTCACATGAGTCTAATGATTGGGAAATATCATTAGGAATAGCCATGATGAGTAGCCTTTTGGACTTTTTAGCAAGATCATGCAACTCCTTCTCTTGCTCACTCAACTCTAAGATGGGTTTGGGTTTTTGATATTCAGGAACCTCTGGAGTGGTAGCAGTAACAGGTACTCTAGGAATAATGGTCATGGGAATATATGGAGGATTATGAAGAAACTCATCAAGTCATGGATCTACCCCTTCAAGAAAGTGAACCATTCTGATCTTCCACTGGGGTTATTCATACCTGAGTAAAGTTAGAGGTTCGGACTGAGATCCAACACTAAAGAAGTTCATTGTGTTTGCCATTTTCAACTGAATGAAAATGATGACTGAAACAGAGTATAACTTGAGCAAATGAAATAGAATTAAATAGGACGTGAAATGATGAGAATATGGTCAAAGAGGGTATATCGACACAACTCGCAAGCTTTGAACTATTTTAGAATAAGAAACTATCCTATTACTGAGTCTAAATCAAACTGGTTAAAGAAAACTCATAAAATAGGGACTGTTCTATTGAAAATGAGAGACACAACTAAGAAATAGTTCAAAGTACTACCAAACATAAAGAAATCATTGATAGAACAGGATTCTTTGATATTAATGATGAAAGTCTACTCTGATACCAATTGTTGATCCCAATATGGTGTTCTAATAAATGATTAACCAAAGCAAACTACACAAAAAAAATTAATATGAGTGCGAAAGCGATTTAAGTGTAGAAGATGGTTTGTTTGGTAGTGGACACACAATCAAGTAATGAAGAGAATAATAGACAAGTATGAGTTAGTTACTGAAGAATCTGCTTCATTAAACTTGAACAATACACCAAGAACATGCACACCTGTGTGCTAAAATGCTCTCCAAGATAATACTGTAAAAACAGGGTGTGAAGATTTGTGTGTTCTCCCGTGATAATAATTTAGGAGGTGCTCCCTTCATATACAAAGGGGAGCACGCAATAGAACAAGACAAAGGCTGACATTCCATAAAAGGAATGCCACCTGGAAAGTAAAACCATCGTGGACGTGCACTTGTGATCTTGAGTATCTTCGTACAACATGGTCACGTGATCTGCACGTGGTCTTGTCTTGTCGATTGCATCATGTAATCTTCATGTCTTCCAATCTCCAGAGCTCAGCCACACAGAGCCTCTGTGAGTGATCACAGAGGCTTTGTGGTCTGAAAGTAATCTTCAGGTTAAGAGTTTCTCGGGTAGATGGTTGACAGAGCTTCTGAGCTCGGCACTTTTGTGGTGTATCTTAGTGTATGCAGAAGTCTTCTGAAGTTCCTATAGTTAGCCTATTTTTCAATAATTTCTATACAATGAATTGGAGCTAACAAATCTATAAAATAGGGAAAAAAAATACAACACGTGATGGGTTTTTTAAAACAACATATATTGCTATTGCTCATCCTTTCATAACTCAACACTTGTATACAATCAAATACTTTTCCACCCGATTCGATTACCATTCCGACAATTAGCAAATAGGATCATCATCCATAAAATACTTGTACATCCATACACCTTTTGCAATCCAATCTTTAACACCAATAACCACAAATATTTCATTTCCTTAAATACTTCATCACCGACAGCTGATACATCGACTTCTACCAGCATCCACTAACATCAACAACTTCATTCATGGAGATGCCAAAAGTAGCAGCCACGTCAAAAAATTTATCATCAAGCTTCACAGTCTTAGAGATTTCATCGTCATCATTCCTTTTAACAACAACCGGTAGCATCTTAATCTCTATGACAAACCCTTAAGTTAAGCATTAACTTCCAGATATTGATACCAGCAGTATTATTCGTAATTGCTAAAGCTTCGGCCTTCACATTCATAAAGAAATTGTATACAGATTCATAAATAAACAATGGATATTGGAAGCAATAACTAAAATCCTCTTACAAATGAACAATTCGAATACAAAAAAATATATCATACATTAACAAAGTCTTTCATTCATCTAATCCTTGAGAACGAAGAAGAAAATCAGTTCATGAATAAAGCGCAAGACTGATAAAAGCATACACGATGCAATCGAAAGTCCAAAAACTGGGATAAAGAATGTCGCATCTATGTTGGGAGAAGGTGTCGAAGCCATACACTGGGTTGGAAGAAATGGTTACTGCCGCAAAGAGAACGATGATCGTTGGAAGCCTTCTCCACAGTGTTGCTAATTTAAACCATATCTTAAAATTAAAGGAGTGTTGTGGGATCGTCGAAGAAAAATAGGAATGACATATGAAAGGTCTGTTTGGTGATTGAAGAATTGCGTCGAGTCCGATCTATAATGGAGAGGAAGAAAACGTATGGGGGCAAATGAAGAGTTTTGAGTTAAACCTACAACATTAAATATGAAAATATACAAAATTACAAAAGAAACCACACTTCTAAGGAAAAACACAATTTCATACAGGGGCTTTAGTGTCTTTAATATATAAAATTGATTAAGAAAATCCAAAATTTTGAGAAAATTCATATGGATATTTCTAGTCCACCAATTAGGCATGTCATTTTATGGGGTTCTTCCTTTTATTATATAAAAGAAAGATAGATTCATTTATATAATTAGTTTTTAAATATATTAATTCTATATATTCATTGTAATTTCATTTATACAATGAGTTTCTTAAGTATTGATTATATTTCATTAATTGTTATGCAAATTAAAAATTAGAATAATGTGAAATAAAAGAAAATAAATAAACTTGGATGTAATAGAACAATATAAGTAGTCTAACTAGTTAATTGTTGTACTAATAATTACATTATTAAAAAATCAAAAATTGAGAAAAAAGAAAAATAAGATTGGGATGTTTAGAAGATGTCACCTCATTATTGATGGTTCTTTCTTTAATATATACTATATATATATATATATATATATATAGGAAGAGATTCATTTGAGAAATTCTAAATAAATAAGAAATAGAGAAGTAATCTTAGTCTTTCATTCGGTCAAGATCGGCTTTGACCGGTCAAATATTTCATCTTTGACTGGTCAACAATTAGGGCTTTGAGTGGTCAAAAGTTGTGGCTATTCCAAAAATAGGACAGTTTGGTAATTTTTACAAATACATGGGACGAGTTCATATATGAACCTGTATGATTCATTTGTTCATATGTGAACCAGTGTAATTCACATATGAACTATTTTAACTGATTCATATATGAACCTTTGTGATTCCTATATAAACCAGTTAACTGATTCACATATGAATCAATTAACTGTAGGTTCATGTGAATCAGTTGAACTAATTAACAGATTCATATATGAATCTTTGTAATTCACATATGAACTTATTAACTGATTTATATATGAACATATAGATCATATATGAATCAATTAAAAGAGTTCATATGTGAATTACACTGTTTCATATATGAACATGTAATTCATATGTGAATAATACATGTTCATATATGAACTCGTCCCGCGTATTTTACGAAACTACCCCTCTATCTTCTACAAACCACACAAAGAAATTATCCGGTGCTTCATGGTCAAAGCCGCAAATGTTGACCAGATAAAAGGCTATGATCATTTCTTTATTTTCCATATTTTTAGTATTTCTCAAATGAACTAATCATATATATATATAGGCTAATTCATTTATACACCCAAAAAAGGGTATAAACTATGAAACCAATCCCTGGCCGTAGATGCAAATTTTTAACGCCTATGATTAAAACGGTGGTAAAATCGCAATTTTCTATTCAATTAAGGGAACACTGGGCAAAGGGTAAATTATGAAAGGGCATTTGCAAAATTTGGTTTGGACCTGTTGTTATGGAAACTACGAAGAATCGAAATTTCAGGGATTTGAATTATTGAGAATAATCGATTCCGCATTGAATGGAGACACAGTGAAGGAAGTTTCACAAGAATATGAAGAAGCTAAGGGAATATACACCTTTCATCTGTGAAAATACGTTACAAAATTGTTTCAAAAAGAATGGCGGAAAAAGAAGCGATTCTGATTCGTAGAGGTTAAGGTTTTGAAAATTTTCGTTTGGGTATAAAACCATGAATTACAGGTTATGATTTAGTGAATGAATAAGTAGGGAGAAAAATGAGCGCCTAAACCAGGTTGAAATTCCGTATGAAACAATTTTATATCATGCATACAACCTTCACATCGCCTGAAATTAAGTTTCACATATAAAACAAATCATAAAAATACACTCGTTAAACACAAACAACCTAAAAAAACAACCAAAATCTGTAAATATCTTACCAAAATAAAAACCAAAAACAATTTGAAATTACATTATCAAATCATATCAAATATCAATACAATGAATCCAAACAACTCGCTTGCACACTAACCACCACAATCTTCTTCTACCGCACGAAGCACGAGTGTAGGGTTGCAGTCATCTTCCAAAGGTTCGTAACTTAAAATACATCAGCAATTGTTTCATTGTTACAACCGTCGGGTAACGAAAAATCGGCAAATACATCACTAACAAAAGTCTCGCCATCCATAGCAGCAAGAATGATTTCATCCTCCATCAAAGATAAATTGAATGTTAAACGTGATTGTTTGATTATGAATATTAAAATTCTATATGAAGAATAGATAAAAACCAAAAATAAAAAAAGATATTATTATCAAATCATTGCCTAAAATAAGGAAATTAAAGAAAATGAATGATAACCGTAATACTAAAATATATAACACAAAAATAAGTGAAAATATTAAAAGGGGAAAACGAAATTACCCTTATCGAATAAAGAAAATTGAAAAAAAAGGAAAATCATATCAATGGTTGTGATGGGTTTACATGTTCACAACATTAATTGGGTTTTAAAAAAAGACCCATATATATATGTATATATATTGTTAGTGGTGTATAAAAAGTCGTCAATCCGCAAAACTCGTCCAACCTAACTCGCTTACAATCCAATTAAACCCAACCCGTCAACCCATCAAACCGCTAATTAGAAGGGTTGAAATTGGGTTAGCATAACTCAACCCAACCCAAACCGTCAACCGGTCGTTAATATATGTATTATTTCGATAAAATTATATTTATATATAGACGATATTTACAGTCATTATAATTTCTAGCCCAAAATATATATATATACATATATTAGTTTAATTTAAAGCCCAAAAAATATATACATATGAAATATGTTTCAAACTAGAAGTTGAAACCCTAGTTTTTTTTTTCATTGCATAGATGTTATTAGAAGTTTGGAATCTCATATGTTTCTTCTAGGTTGTAACTTTGTTTTTTTTATATCCTATTTTCTATATATAGGAGCAATGGAAAATACTCCTTAGTCTCTAAAAATTGAAGGCAATAATAAATCAAACACGTCTAAGAAAAGGGGAGGTAGAACCTCAAACGTTTGGGATTACTTTTCAAAAAAGGACTCTTAGATGTGTTTATAATATTGTGGAAACGACTATGATTATCATACTAAGAGAATTGGTACAAGTTCTCTGTAGAATCACTTAAGAAACCAATGTAAGAAGTATCCAGATAGGGTGTGCGATAAAAATAAAAAATTGCTTAATTTTCATACTATCAATGATAATGAAGTGTCATTTAATAAAGAGATATGTCGAAAATTCGTGGCTAAGTTTGTGGTTAAGGATGAATAACCCTTTAGTGTTGTAGAGAGGGAGAGGGATTTAAAGAACTTGTTAAAGAGTTACAACCTAAATTTGGTGTCCCTAGTAGAGTGACTGTTTCAAGAGATATTTATCGGTTGTTTTTAGTATTATTTATCGTATTTACTTCATCAACTTCATGCATGTCACTAACCGCCAACCCAACCAAACCCAACCACACCAGCCCTAACTCGCAAGGGTTGGGTTGGGTTATGCTTTTGAATGGGTTTGTTTGGGTTGATATTTTTTCAAACCACGATAATTGGGTTGGGTTGTAAAAATGTCAAAACCGTCCAACCTAACCCACGTACACCCCTATATATTGTTGGTCCCAAAGGGATTCTACAAGAGCAAACCGTTTATTGGGGGGGGGGGCGATGAATACAAGGACGCAAATTTTACTTTTCAGATTCTTTTATTGATTATGAAAGAACCTAATACATAATTTACAGATTATTATGGAATTAGATAAGGAAAAATCCTAATCTAAACAATCTAAGAATCACAAAGCTTGTCTTGCACAAGATAGATAAGAACAAGAGAGAAGAATATATATAGAAGATTGAAGAAGGCTTAGAAGGCATAGCATAGAAGGTCTTCACAACTATTTATACCTACTGAATTAAATGCACCTCAAAGGGTACAATCCACGTGTCAAAAGATGAGTGGAGAGATCTTGTTCTTCTTCTTCAGATATGGCAGGGTTTTGGCCGCATATGAATAGTAAGACTAGGTAGTTGATAAACATGATTGAGGACAGAAAAACAATCGTACTATGTACCTTCGTCTTTTTGTGAAAGAGAGAAAGACAAATTAATCTTGATGTGCGGGACTCTTGATAAGTGATAGAGTTGAATCGTTGAGGACTCTTCAACTATCGTTGAGTCTTGGTCAGACTTCACACTTGATGTAGATAGTCATGGTACCACTGAATTCCACTTCAGATCATGAGTAGAATCTATGATCCACACATCACAAGCCTCCAAGAAACAGTCACTTAGATTTAGGTACCCATATGAATATGGGTCCTTTCTTGTTAGTATCCTTAACATTTTTCAAATTAGTTGATGACCCTTTAATTCTCCATTCAAATCTGGGTCCATTTGTTAAAATTTATGCTTTAATTTCAGATTTTGGAATCCATTTCCACACAAATTTTACATCAACTATTTTGTTAACTTGAAAATCTCTGTTTTTCCTTTTTATAGAATAAACTTCAGCTTTATGATTGACATTAGAATGAGCAAAAGTTTTCATGTTTTTAAATTGGACTGTTTTTCTTTTCTTTGAAGACTTGGGTTTCAAAGAAAATGAACTTTCAAGACAGTATGAGCATTGCAACTTAGTAGTATCTTGTGTCAACAACTCATTTTGAGAAAAAGTTTTTGTTTTATTCAAACAGTTGTGACAAACATCAGTACAAGCATCAACTACTCTATTACATTTTTTACTATCAAGAACTTTCACTTTCTTGTCAACTTTGGTCTTCTTTGTCTTCTTCAAACTTTCCTTCTTCACTTTTTCATCTGTAAAACAATCAGAGTTAGAAACATTTAAGGTAGAAGATTTGGAACATTCACCTATCTCATTAACACTTGTCTCCTTTTCTGAAGATTTCATAACTTTTAATTCTGATTTCATAGCAGGAGATGTAGTATCTATTGTGGAAGACTTAGGCTGAACCTCAGCACTTTGATTTTTAGAGATTGGAATTTCTTTATCAACACAAGCCTCTTTTCCTTTCGAAAGTTTGAAAATTTGGGATTCTAGATGTCTAATCTCCTTTTCTAAAGATTCATTTTGAATTACACTGGAGTCTAGTTCCATCCCAAAATTTTCATTGGCTTCTTCCAATTCAACAATGAGATTGTTGAGATGTGAAATTTTCCTTTCTAAATCAGAAATTTTATTTAAGGCTGTTTGATGTTCAAGGTCAGTGAATTTCGAAACATTCTCAGAAACAGACGTATTTTGTGAAATTACTTCTTCATCTTTGTCTTCTTTGATTGAACAAGCAATAACTATTTCAGTTGTATCAGAACATGAACTATATTCAGAAGACTCAGATTGTTTTGAGAAAAAATTTTCATATTCGACAAATGTTTTCTTTTTACTTTCGTAAGAAGAATTCAATTCATCATATAAAAATTTTACAGAATTAAAACCATGAGTGTCTGAATCAGTTTGTATTTCTGACTGAACTTCCACATTTTCTTCCTTCTTCATCAAAGGAGTCTCAGGTAAAGAAGTCTCTAGATTAACGAAGGTATCAAGGATGTGTGGTATTAAAATTACAGGAGCATCACCCGTCTTTTTGAAATTATAAAGATTTTTGGGTGCTTTCTTTAGAACATCCACATTAGATAGACCCAAGCTAGGTTTTGCTTTGTAAAATCGAGTATCTTTTTTATTGTTAGTTAAAATCTTTAATGTTTGTTCTATCTGGCCTCTTTTGAAATTTAGGTCCTCCAACTCTTTGATCTTTGTGTAGGCTTCAGTCTTGTCTTTGAGCACAATATCATACTGAAGTGTTAGTTCAAGATTTTTATCCTTTAATGTAACTACTTCCTTTTGTAATTCAGATATTTTGGCTTGAAGGTTTGTTTTGTCCAGCTTTAAAACATTTTTCTCTTCTTCTCTTTCCTTCGCCAATGTCTTATAGATTAATGCTTGATCTTGATGTCCCTGAATTGCACTCTTTTGTTGTTTAAAATTTTCTTTTAGCTTTAAAAACACAGAGTTCATTAAGTTCAATTGAGACATCAAGTTCAACACTTCTTCATTTTCAGATAAGCAATCAAAATTATCAGAAATAGAGTTTATCTCAGAATCTGACTCTTCATTTAGATGTGACATCAGATTGTAGTGCACTTGAGTCAGATTCACTTTAACCTCTTCTTCCTCATCATCAGAGTATTCAAACCAAATTTCCTCTTCAGCTTTCAGTGCTTTGGCTTTCTCCATAGCTTTAGCAAGCTGGGCTTTCTTAGCATAATACTCATAATTCTTTACCCTCTTAACTGGGCAGTCACTGATGAAGTGACCGGATTTACCGCAGTTAAAACACTTATCTGATTTCTCTTTTTCTTTCTCTTCTCTCTTCTCTTCTTTCTTCTCCTCTTTCTCTTTCTCTTTGTCTTTCTCATACTTGCCTCTATACTTGCTTGACTTGTATGAATCATACTTTGGCTTGTTGTAGAATTTCTTTCTGCCAAATCTCTTGTTGAAGCTTGAAGTCAAGAGAGCAAGTTTTTCAGCAAACTCAGACAATTCATCATCTTCAGATTCTTTCTGTACCTCTTCCTCAGAACTTTCAGAAGACTCAATCAGGGTAGTCAACAAAGCTTTCTTCTTGTATGCCTTTGAAGAGACCGAACTTCCCTTCACCAACCTGTCCTTGCCTTGAGCTAGAAGAGCTAAAGAATCATCAACCTTTTTCTGCTTATCTTTCAGCTGATGCAATTCTTTGTTGACGGCTGCTTGTTCTTTAACCTTGTCTTCGTGTTGGTTCAAGGCACAAAACAAATCATTAAGCTTCTCCTCGTCCATATCTTTGTTGATCTGCATCTGAATAGTGTAGACGTCCCATTCGGGTTGGAGGTTCTTAATGAATTTGTAGTTGATCTCAGATTCTGATTTCTGCACTCCGTTTCTCCTCAGATCATTCAGGATGATGTTATACCTGTCATAGGCTTCCCGAAGAGATTCCCCATCTTTGGCTTTGAAACCTTCGTATGCGTTTATGCTTTGATTCCTCTTAGTCTTGATGGACTTTGTTGAGCCTTGAAACTGCCTCTCAAGCTCATCCTAAATATCTTTGGATGATTCTCGACTATCAACTATGTTGAATATGTCATTTGGAATGGCCATAATCAGAAAGGTTAAGGCTTGAGCATCTCTTGCCACCAAATCCCTGTCTAGGTCGTTGTACTGAATCGGGTCTCTTGCCACCAATATCTCTGGAATCTCAGGGCTTGTATCTGTTGCAGGGTGTCTGGCTACAACGACATGAGCGAAATGAGGTCCATCAATGATAGAATTCATCAACTTCTTGTCTTCATTATTCAAGAAGTTAATCATTCTTTTCCGCCATTGAGGATATTCGTCTGCTTGAAGAACCGGAGGCTTTGACTTCGAACCCATACTAAGAAGATCACGAGACATCTTTGCAAACTGAGAAAGAGTACTGATTATAGGCTTGGAATAAAAGAACACCCCAAAATATTCAGAAAAAGTTGACTTGAAAAGTCAAACTTGAATCACTACTTGAAACAGATCAAAAAAAAATTCTAACTCCAGAACTCGTAGATCACAGAAACACGCAGACCAAAGAAACTCACAAAGTACTATTCACCGCACTTCTCGCAGAAAGCTTTGTAGTTGGTTCTTGCAGACCGCTACGTGCGTGTTTTACAAAACTCGCAAGCTTCGATGTGCGTGTTTTGTCTTCTCGCAAACCACTACTTGCGTGTTTTGTACTTTGAAACTTTTTATCACTCAAGGTTCTCGCAAACAAACACAAACTCGCAGATCAATCAAAACTCGCAGATCCCTTTGCGTGTTCCATACTTAGACAATTTCGTGAAAATAAGAACTCGCAAAATGTAAACTCGCAGATCCACTTCTCGCAGAGCAGAAAACTCGCAGATGATCCAATGAACTCGTACCATGAGGTTTGCGCGTTTTGACTTCTCGCAAACTACTCTATGCGCGAATCACACAAAACTCGCAGAAAACACATAAAACTCCCATACTTTTCTTTGTGCACGTTCTTCAAGATAGCGTGTTAATTCCCAATATTCAAGTTCTAATTGCTAATTACAAATAACAACAAGATGAGAATCAAATTCGTAATCACATATCATTGATTTCAATCTCACATATTACAATCACTCTTTTTCTCTCTATTTTCTCTCACTATAATGTATACAATAAGTCTCTTCTCTAATAAGCTCCACACGTCTATGCTTGTTGTTACCAACGATTACAAAGGCAAGGTTATTTATACTAAGCAACAAACATTACACAACAAAACACAAAACACAAAAGACTTTGACTTTGACATTATTACAAGGACTTTGACTTTCTTGCTTTGAGAGTTGACTTTTAGCATTTGACTTGGCTTGACTTTGATCTTCAATCTTTATGATCTTGTATCCAACAAATATGTGCACTAACATTCTCCCCCTTTGGATCAAGATCATCTCTAAAAGATTTTGCAATTCAATCTCTCTTTATATCAAAAAATTTACAATCTCCCCCTTTCATCAATTTTATCTCCCCTTTTGTAGAATATCAGCAAAATAAACATTGAAGCTCAGTCTCCTCCTTATGCACAAAACATTCTTCCCTTTCTTTGATAAAACTGTCTTCAACACTTTTGTAATCTCCCCAGACTCTGTCTTCAAAAATAGTAACATTCTCCCCAAGGTTGTAAAAACCTCTTTCAGACATTGGAAAGAAATTATCTTCGGGTTTAGCTCAGTTTGCTTTAGCAAATGGTCTTCAAAGAAAATTTTAGTAAAATTTTGCTCATAATCTGATATCTTTGAACTTTCTGTTTCAGCTCTGAACATTCTTTAACAATCTTTCTTCAAACTGACATTTCTTGATCACGTTTTAACCATTTCTTGATCATGTCTCCCCCTTTTTGATGAATGAAGCATGAGATCATCAAAACTTAACAAGAAATGTCTTTGATCTATTCTGGCCACTGATCTTTACCACTGAGCCTCTGAACATCTATCGATCCAAAAAGATATTCATCTGAATCTTTGCAAATTCAGACAAATTAGAATGTAACACCTGAATCAACAAATGAATCAGTTAAAATGTATGTCAGTAACACGAAGTCACTGTGTGTAACGAATACACAATGGAAAGGAGCTTTTGTGATGTTCACTCCCCCAGGTCTTCCATTCAATCATCGAAACACCACAAAGGAATTTCTATGAACGTTATGACAAGAAAACATATTTCTTGTGTGTTTGTGCAAGTGTTTGAAAGAATTAAGCACAGATGATTGCTTTTTATATAGGCTCAAAATTGTGTAAACCATTGAGACAACAACAGTTAAACACAGACTCAATCGTGCATGATCGAAGTGCGAAGGTGGGGCAGACATCCTTCTTTTTCAATATCCAGATTTTCCAAATGAAAACCAGATAGATTATGTGTTGCGTCCCCAGAAAATATGAAACATCTTCTTTTTGAGAAAAAGATGAGTAGCTGGTGGGGTTTTTAGCAAAAGTTGGCATGGGCTAGTTGCCTGTTTCAATAATGTTCACGAAGAATTGTGAAACACTAGAAATGTGGTTGCCCGACTCAGAAAAAGTTGGTGCAGAGTTTGATATTCTTTTACTCTGTTCTCACACCCTCTTTCTTTTTAATCATTGAGCTCACTTCTAACCAAACTCTCCTTTACATTTTACCTCATCACACAACCCACACTCAGTTATTTTTACTCCTCACTCTTGATCACTCAAGGATTAACTTCTTGGGTAGGAAAAACTGGTTATCGTGAATCCATAGAAGTTTCATTTAAGCTCACACAATGAACCCATATAATCCTATAAGTAAATGTTGCTCAACTAGTTTAACTTTGCAGTTAAAGCACAAATATATACAAGCCAGATGTTTGTATGCTCACAGATATAATCATGAAGATTTGAGCATTTTAAACATTGAAGCCTTTTCAAACAAGATAATTGAATAAATGAAATGAATACAAGAAACTTGTTTGAAAATCTGACATTGTATGAAAAAGATCAAAATATCTTAATGATTTATAGACAAGTCTTGAAAGAAACGTTTCAAAATGAAATCAATGCTCAAACTTTGAAATTCAAATGGGGTGTCTTACCATCGAAAATTTGTTACAATTCTGAGACATGGTAAGAACATATCCAACACAATATTAAACCGGTGTGTGTGAATACTTGACAGTACATGGAAAAGATAATACACAAGTATTTATATTTGGAAACCCACAGTTTATTAATAATTTAAGCACAAATAACATGAAAACATTTAAAATCACACTTCTATATTCATGAAATCTTTTAAGAATCAGAAGTGGTTTAAACATTTAAGAACATGTTTTCATATCTGAAAGTTGTCCATCTTTTAGATACGTATGAGATTAAGATTAGAAATAAACCTTTCCGCTCAGTCTTAAATCTCATCAAGTCAACTCTAAATCTTATATGATATGATCGTTTAAGCTTCCTCTCAATTATGCAAAAGTCACAAAGTCGTCAAAGTGCAAAGCTTTATTCACAACATTTATTGAAAAGTAAATGACAGAAAGCAGTAAAACTTAGAATGTACGAGTTCTGATCAGATGTAATCAGAAGTCATAATCCATACTCCTTATCTTTTACTCCCCCTGCAATTACGCATCAGAAAAAGTTATCAGTGATAAACATATGCAGAAATATGAACTCCCCCTCAAAAATATGTAGATCATCTCATCATTTTCTCACACTCCCCCTGAGATCATGAACAAATGTTAAGTGCATATATCTTTCAGATTAAAAATAAAGAAATGAAGGAAAATAACAATAACGAAAACTTTAGCAGGTAATCACCGATTAAGTCTTAAGATTTAACATACCAAGTTTTGAAACGAGAAAATTAAATCTCTTTTCATCGAGAGGCTTGGTAAATAAATCTGCAAGTTGATAATTAGTGTTTACAAAATAAAGTTCGATTGTACCTTTTTCCACATTGTCTTTGATAAAATGATATCGTACATCAATGTGTTTGGTCTTTATATGTTGAACAGGATTCGCAGATATAGCAATGCCGCTCTTCGAATCACAGTATATCGGGATCTTGTCAAATTTGAAGCCATAATCTCGTAGTTGCGTCCTCATTCACAACACTTGAGAACAGCAACTCGCCGCAGCGACGTATTCTGCCTCAGCTGTTGATGTGGAAACATAGAGTTGTTTCTTTGATGCCCAACTCATGAGTTTATCGCCAAGAAATTGTATGTGCCCCGACGTACTTTTCCTATCCAATATACAACCTGCATGATCTGCATCTGAGTAAGTTGTCAGTTCAAAACTAGTATCCTTAGGATACCACAGACCAAGATCTGCAGTGCCCTTTAGATACCTAAAAATTCATTTTACTGCAAACATATAGGATTCTTTTGGATTAGCCTGATATCTAGCACATAGACATGTAGAGAACATAATATCTGGCCTACTAGAAGTTAAATACATCAAAGAACCAATCATCCCTCTATAGTTTTTCCCGAATGATCAGTGCCAATTTTAGATCCTGGTGCCATCGGGGTTCCTATAGGTGTACAATTTTCTATTTTAATTTTTCTAAGAATATCGAAAATGTACTTTGATTGATTAATAAAGATCCCCGTTGAAAATTGTTTGACTTGTAATCCGGGAAAGAAGTTCATCTCTCCCTTCATACTCATCTGAAATCTTAACACCATGAGGTTAGAAAAATTCTTACAGTATTTTGGATTCGTTGAGCCAAATATGATGTCATCCACATAAATATGAATTAATATGATATCGGCTTTTTCCATTTTGATAAACAAAGTAGTATCAATCTTACCTTTCGTGAAGCCCGACTTGACTAGGAATTTAGATAAAACTTCGTACCAGGCTCGAGGTGCTTGTTTCAGACCGTAAAGTGCTTTGTCGAGAATGTAGACATGATTCAGTTTCTCTTGATTGACAAAGCCTTCAGGCTGTGAGACATAGACTTCCTCCTTTAGAATTTCGTTGAGAAAGGCAGTCTTCACGTCCATCTGGTAGACGGTGAAGTTCTTGTGGGCAACATATGCAAGAAACATTCTGATTGCTTCGATGAATGCCACTGGAGCATAAGTCTCGTCGTAGTCAATTCCTTCCTCTTGTCGATAGCCTTTTGCAACAAGTCGTGCTTTATTTCTGATTACGATACCATCTTCGTCCTTTTTGTTCTTGAATACCCATTTTGTACCAATGATAGATTTACCTTCCGATCGTGGCACAAGTCTCCAGACTTTTAACGCTTCGAACTGATTCAGCTCCTCTTGCATCGTAGTCACCCAATCCGAGTCAGCTAGAGCTTCAGATACACGAGTTGGCTCTATCTTGCTCAGAAATGAGTCATGCATACACATATTTAATGTAGCAATCATAGTTTGCATCGGCTTTGATGGATCTCCTATGATCTGGCTTATCGAGTGCTCTTTGTTCCACCTATGTTCATGAGGAGAGGATTTGATATAGATTGATCATAATTATCATCTAGAAATCCACTGTCAGCTTCATCAGTTTGTTCAGGAATTGATGGGGGTACAGTTGAAGTTAGGGGTGTACATAAAACTGTCAACCCGCGAAACCCAACCAACTCAATCCGCTCCCAACCCGCGAAACCGCAAAACCGTCAAACCGCTAAATAGAAGGGTTGAAATTGGGTTAGGAAAACTCAACCCAACCCAAACCGCCAACCCGCCGCTATTTTTTTATAAAATTATATTATATATATACATATATGTATATATATGCAGTTTATTCACAACCCAAATTAACTTTAAGACTTATGGATTATAATTTATAATTGGATGATTGTAATTAGAGTTGTAAACGAACCGAACGTTCAGTGAACCGTCTTTGGCAGGAAGTTCGTTTATTTAATAAATGAACGAACTTGAACACATTTTTTTGTTCGTTTAGTTAAATGAACGAACATGAACAATGGTCTCGTTCGTTCATTTATGTTCGTGAACGTTCGTTCATTTATGTTCGTTCGTTTGCATTCGTTTATGTTCGTTTACGTTTGTTTATTATATAAATATATTTATATATTGTGACATTAATATGTAAAATCATTAAGTAAATTGAATTTTTAGAATTCTTTTTTTATCGCTCATAAGTTTACACAGTTTTTCATTTTGTTATGTTAGTTTTTAGGAACGGAATGATGAGTAATGGTGGTTGTTTTTTGTTCATTTATGTTCGTTCGTTTATGTTCAGTTAAATTTATTTATGTTCGTTCGTTTATGTTTGTTTAAGTATATTTGTGTTCGTTTGTTTATATCTGTTTAAGTCCATTTATGTTCGTTCGTTTATATTCGTTTAACATCTTAACGAACGAACATAAACGAACACGAACAAACACATTTACTTAATGAATGAACATGAACACAAAAAATTTTATTTTTTTTAAGTATATAATATTTATATACGGCAAAATACAACAAATAAACTCACACACCCTCCTCACCTTTGGTGAGGTTCGAACCTCTGATCTCCTAGGAAGTCAAAGACTCTTTTATTGCTAGGCCAAAGGCCCTTTGGTCTAAAAAACTTTCATTCGTTTACCGTTCGTGTTCGTTCGTTTGTTCGGTTAAGTTAAACGAACGAACACGAACAAGCCCTAATTGTAATAACTAATAACTTTGTTGAGAATAATTTTAGTATTATTTATCGTATTTCAATCGGCAAATTTATGTATATTACTAACCCGCCAACCCAACCCAACCCGCCATAACCAGCAAGGGTTGGGTTGGGTTGGGTTATATTTTTGAATGGGTTGGGTTGGGTTGAGATTTTCCAAACCGCCATAATTAGGTTGGGTTGTAAAAACGTCCCAACCCGCCCAACCCAACCCGCGTACACCCCTAGTTGAAGTTTCTTGTGCAGAAGCTTCAGTTGGGACAACAATTTCTGAATGTTGATTTGTCGTTACAGTGCAACCAACTGATTCAGCAACTTCTGACTCGTCATTAACGTTCACAGCTTCAACTGTTGGAGTAGGTGTTTGAATTGGAATCTCTTGCTGAATCGGGGAATCTGATTCAGTAGATATATCTGAAGTGGTTGGTTGATTTCTTCGTGAATCTTCTGGTCTGTCAACCACAACAGGTTTAGACACTTTAGTTCCAAGAAATTCATCATAAAACAATTCAAACAATAAATCTAAATCAGATAAATGTGAAGTAGACGATGACGCTTCATCTGATTTAGTCACAGCAGGCACATGTTCTGGACTGATTTGTCCAGAAGCTAGTACTCCTGTGAGTACGGGTACTGAACTGCTTTGTTCAGAAGCCATTTCCTCGTCAAATGTTACATTTACGCTCTTTATCACAATCTTTGACTTCTTTAGATACACCAGCTAGGCAACAGATGTTTGAGAGTATCCAATGAAGATGCCTTCATCAGCCTTTGGTCCGAACTTGTTCAAGCTCTCTCTATCGTTTAGTACGAAACACCTGAATCCAAAGATATGAAAATGCTTAATGCTAGGTGTACGATTATTATTCAAAGCATATGGAGTTTTACCAAACCAGTGATGTATTATGGAGCGATTCTGTGTGTAGCAAGCAGTCGAAACAGCTTCGGCCCATAGAAACAGAGGTAGATCAGATTGACTTAGCATAGTACGAGCGGCCTCGACTAGCGTTCGGTTACGTCTCTATACTACTTCGTTCTGTCGTAGCGTTCTGGCAGCAGAATAATGATGTGTTATCCCGACTGATTTAAGATAATCTTCTATAGTTTTGTTCTTGAATTATGTGCCATTATCCCTACGAAGAAGCTTGACTTGCTTTTGCAGATTCACTAGGGTAGTCTATAAGAATGTGATGATGACTTCGGGCGTCTCATCTTTTGATCTCAGAAATTTCACCAATGTGTACTGTTAGAGCATAAATATGTTGGATACAAGATCACAGAAGTCTGAAGACTGAAGGTCAAAGCTAAAGTCAACTCTCAGCATTAAAGTCAAAGTCTGTGTAATAAAAGTCAAAATCAAATCTTGTTTTTTTCAGTTTTTGTTGTAGTTTGCGTGTTTTAGTAGTATGCGTGAACAGTGTTTAGTGTCTTGCACGTTTCTAGCTTTAGTATATATAGCTTGTTGTGCGTGTTTTCTTGTAATAATTCAAAAGAAATCAGAGATAGAAGTGTGAGAGTATCTGAGTTAGAGAGAGAAAGTATTGTGAGCGTATATTGTAATTTGAATCTTGTGATTAATAAAAGTGAGATTTGATGGAATTAATTGTCATCTTGTAATCACATTGTTATCTGTGAATAACAATTGGTATCAGAGCAAACAAAGTTCAGAAAAAAACATGGATTGAAATTCAAAATTTGGATCGACAGTTCAAGAACTCGCTAAATACTGTTCAATTTCAATTTTTGTTGCTACGGTGATGTTTTTGATCTGAGTTTTGTGTCATTGTAATCGATTTTGCATATAGACCATTTTTCATTTGTACTGTTTAGTCCAATTTAGATCAATTCGTGTGAATTTTGGATTTATAGTAAACTTTTGAGTTCGAGTTTGTAAATGTTCTGTATCAAGATCGAGTTTGAATTTGTGATGTTTTAGTTTGAAATTCATTGCTTGTAGTTTGTTCGAAACATGATTTAGAAGCGATCTGCAAATTTTTCGACCTAATTGGTGAAGATTTGAATCAAAATCAGAGGTGAAATCGAGTTTTTGGAACTGACAAGGGAAGAACTCGCTAGATCCAAACTTCTCGCTAACCAAGAACACGCTAAGGGTAGAACTCGCTAAAGTGAAGAACTCGCATAGGAAGTACACGCAAGGTGAAGAACTCGCAAAGTACTGTTGTTTTGATCTGTGAAGTGAAGAACTCGCTAATTGCCTTGTGCGTGAAGTAGAAACTCGCACAACATTAGGTGCGAGTTTGTACTGTTCTTCGTCTTCTTTGTGTGCGAAGTGGTATCTACGAGAAGTGTGTGGCGTGCGCGTTTTTCTTTTGCGCGAAGTATCCTTGTTAAATTTTTGTCTAAGTCTAAAAATCGCAAGTCCCTGTTCTTGCGCGTTTGCTTTTAGCGAGAACCAAGTTTTTGGAAATATTATAAGTCTCGATCTCGCAAGTCTTTTGCGCGAAGTTCCAAAACTCGCACATAGTGGTGTGCGAGAACCAAAAACTCGCATAAGCTTTTGTACGCGAACTTTGTTTTACGCAACTTTGTTGTGCGCGAACCACAGTTCTCGCATCTTATACCTTGCGCGAACCACAAACTCGCATAACCTTGGGTGCGAGAAGTGTGTTTACTTGAGTCTTTGGTGTGCGCGAAGCTCAATACTCGCATAGAGTTGTTTGCGCGAAGTGTGTCATTTCAGTTTCATGCGTGTTTCATACTTAGTAATATTTTCTGATTTTATCTGAAAGTTAACTGAGTTTGATTTTTGTAGATCAAGTGTGTTTTTCTGAATTTTGACGATCAATAAGCAGTGTAGCTCAAGATGACTTCAAAAGACGCTCTCTTTATCGGTACGGACGTAAAGCCTCCTGTTCTATTCAAGGGGGAATATGAACAGTGGAAGGATTGATTTCTTGATTTTATTGATCGACACGCGAATGGAGAAAACATTTTGCTATCAATTACTGAAGGTCCCATGATACCTCCTACTGTCCAAATACCAGATGATGAATCCTCAGACAGTGAGGATGGAGACGAGGACAGAGTGAGAAAGATGAAAACGGTTCCAAAGGATTTTGCTCAATATTCTGATGAGCAAAAGAACAGATTCAAAGCCGACAAACAAGCAAGATCTCTTCTACTCCAAAGTATTCCGAATGAGATATACATCAATATCGACAGCTATAAAGCTAATGCCAAGAAGATGTGGGATCAGCTATAGAAAATGATGATGGGCTCCAAAGTAGGCAATCAGCTGAAGGTAGCTAACTGCATAAATAGCTACGAGGAGTTTAAAGCGAAAGAGAATGAAAGTCTGGAGGACACTTATGATAGATTTGTTCTGCTTCTCAATGAACTTTCAAAGAATAAGGTCAAGAAAAAGCAGATTGAAAACAATGTGAAGTTTCTCAGCATCCTGCAACCTGAATGGAAGAAACATACCCGCAGGATGAAACAGATGAAAGATTTAAGTGATATACCTCTTCATGAAGTCTACGAGACGTTATGGCAGAATGAGGAAGAGGTTGAAGAGAAAAGAGATGAGAAAAAGGAAGTTGAGAAAGTATCTGACCTATAGCCTTGGTAGCTGGAGAGAAGGAGAAAGAAAAGAAAGAGAAGAAAAAGAAGAAGAAAGTAGTAATTCCCAGTTATGATTCTGATTCTGCTTCGGATAGTGACAATGGTGAAAATCTCAAGAAAGCTATGCTTCTTTTGACCCGAGCATTCCAGAAGAAATTTTACAAGAAACCGGGTTCAAACACACAGAGGTATTCTTCATCAGGTTCAAAGAATCATGAACACCGGGAAAGAGTTGAAGGCAAAAGATATGAGGAGAACCGGTATGTGGAAAGAAAGTCGGATGAGAAGAAGAAGTTTGTAAATGACTATGCTGGTGAGGAAAAGAAGACAGAAAATCTGGTCAAATGCTACAATTGTGGAAAGATTGGTCATTACGCCAAGGATTGTCGGAAGCCAAAGGTCAGAAATTCAGAATATTACAAGAACAAAATGCTACTGGCTAAGCAACAAGAAGTTGGTAAGGCATTAATGGCTGAAGATGAATTTTGGTTAGATCATTCTGATGAGGAGGAAGGAGAAGAATCAACTCACATGTGTTTGATGGGCAACACTGTGAAGTATGATGATTCTGATGAAGAAAATGCTGATGAGATAATTAATCTTTCCAAATCTGATTTTATGGTTAAAATGGAAGCTATGATGGTTGAACTTCAAGATCTCCAATTTAAACTGAAAAAGGAAAAGAGCAGAGTTACAAAGAAAAATCAAAAGATCTTTGACCTTAACAAAGAAGTTATTGGAAACAAAGATCTGATTGATTCTCTTCGCAAATCTGTTTCTGATTTTAAACAAGAAAAAGATTGTTTTGAAAATAAGATTTCCGATTTTGAATCTATAATTTCTAAATCTGTTTCAGAAAAACAAGAAAGTGTTCTAAAAGTGTTTCACTTGCAGGTTGAGAACAAGACTTTAGAGAAAAAGGTAAATGGTTTGGAAGCAAAATTGTATGCTAGAGGCCAAACAGATCAAACCATTTTCTTAAACACCCCAAATGAGGAAGTTGATATTAGAGAAAAGTGGGGTCTCGGTTACGAAAACCCACACTATCTAAAGAAAGCTATCAGAAAACAACCAGCATTGTACAATTTTGATTTTCTTTTTGCTGCTGGTAAATATACTCATTTAAAACCCAAATTTGTTACCAAAGCACCTGAAGAGGTCGAGGCCAGAGAAGATGAAAACAGAAAGAATACCAAGAAAATGCAACCACCATTCTGCTATCAAAAGTTGAATGATAGTTATATTTCAGATCAGCCAAAATGTCTTTCAAATGATTATTTTGAAAGCTATTCGACAAAAGAGTTGGAGGCAAAACCTTTTAAAGCTAAGATTTATGTTCCTCCACTCATTCTAGAAAACAAAATAATTGAGCTTGAAAATGTTTTAACCGATGAGAGAATCTTGGTTGATATTGAACAAAATGTATTTTCTATTGTTTTAAAGAACATAATTTTAAATGTTGAATCTCAAAAGCGTTATACATCTTCTAAAGCACTTTCCACCTCTGAAGTTAATATTGATGACTTATTTGCGTCTGTAAATGATTTTTCAAATTCTGATGAAGGGTGTGTAAATGAGATTGATATGTTTGACTTCAATGCTCCACTTCCAGATAATTCTACTTTTGTCATTAATGGTCAAGCTTTACCAAGCGTGCATGAAGTTGTTGAATCATCAACTAAGGTTGGTAACACAGTTTATGTGAATGCTGATTACTATGCAAAAGGTAAGAAGCAAAAGAAACGACACTCACAGAAACTGAACAACACTGGTAAGCTTAAACAAAAACAATCTCAGACGTCTATTTTTCCTCACAGATCTAAATCTAATGTTTAAGTGAAAAAGAAAAGATCTGAAGATCGAAAGGAATGGCGACCAAAAAGAAAGATCGATGAGAGTTCTGAATCATCTCCTAATATAGATTGTCATAGAAATACTAGTAGTTCTTCTGATATAGTTGGTAGTATTGCTTCAAATAAACAAAACCTTGTAATTCCTTACAAGCGATATTCAATAAAGCAATTACTCCGATCATCTCATTCTACTACTAAGTCATCTACTTATAGACGGAATGATTTTGTCTCTCACCGATATTCTAATGATTGGTTTGGAAATTATCATGTATGTTCTTATCAGTCTTATAATTCAAATGTTTTTCAAAAGGTCAGATGATCCATCTATAAATGGATACCAAAATCTTGTGCAAAACTTAAAGGACCCGTTTTTAAATGGGTACCTAAATCTGTTATTCCCTTATTTCTCTTATGCAGACCCGTCATATGTGGTACTTGGATAACGGGTGTTCCAAGCATATGACTGGGCAAAAAGCTTTATTGTCTAATTATACAGAGAAATTCAGCGAAAACGTTCGTTTTGGTAACGACCAATTTTCACCAATTCTTGGATATGGTAATGTGATACACGAGAATGTAACGATAACAAAGGTGAGCTATGTGGAAGGTTTAGGACACAACCTATTCAGTATTGGCCAGTTCTACGACAAAGGATTAGAGGTCAATTTCAAAGCTAAGAGTTGCTCGGTGTGTACTGAAGATGGCAAAGAACTCTTAGTCGGTACTCGAAAGTCCAACCTCTACACAATCAATCTTTCAAAGGTCCAGACTGACAATCAGGTTTGCTTACTGACAAAAGCCTCGATGCAGCAAAGTTGGCTTTGGCACCGAAGGCTTTCACACCTGAATTTTCGTTACATAAACAAATTGGTCAAAGGCAGATTGGTGAAAGGTCTTCCTGAGCTAAGATATGAAAAAGAACATCTTTGTACAGCATGTGAAAAGGGAAAAATGAAGAGGGCATCTCACAAGCCGAAACCCGAACCGAGTACAAGTTCTCCGCTTGAACTTTTGCATATGGATCTTTATGGTCCTATGCGTACTCAAAGCATAGGAGGAAAGAAATATGTGTTGGTAATTGTGGACGATTATTCGCGTTACACATGGGTAAAGTTTCTAAGGACAAAAGATGAGACGCCCGAAGTACTCATCAAATTTTTGAAGACTACCCAAGTGAACTTGCAGAAGACAATTAAGTTTCAAGGACGGACAACGGCACAGAGTTTAAGAACAAGACTGTTGAAGATTATCTCGAATCTGTCGGGATAATGCATCAATTCTCTGCAGCTCGGACGCCAGAACAGAATAGAGTAGTCGAACGACGCAATCGAACGCTAGTCGAGGCCGCTCGCACTATGCTCATCCAGTCGGATCTACCTCTATTTTTGTGGGCAGAAGTTGTTTCTACTGCATGTTATATGCAGAATCGCTCAATTATTCACAGACGATTTGGTAAAACTCCTTATGCATTGATTAATAATCGTACACCTAATATAAAATATTTTCATGTCTTTGGATGTAGGTGTTTTGTGCTTAACGACAGAGAGAACTTAAATAAGTTCGGACCAAAGGCTGAAGAAGGAATCTTCATTGGATACTCACAGACATCTGCTGCATATAGGAAATATATGAAGAGCTCAAAGATTGTGTTAGAAAGCATAAATGTCACATTTGATGAGGAAGTGGCTTCTGAACAAGGCAGTTCAGAACCTGTACTTACCGGAGTGTTAGCTTCTGGACAACTCAGTCCAGAACCTGTATCTAATGCAACTAATTCAGATAAAGCTTCTACTTCTACATCACATTTATCTGAATTAGATTTGTTGTTTGAATTTTTCTATGATGAGTTTCTAGGATCTAAACTTCCTAAATCTGTTGTGGTTGACAGGTCTAAAGATTCAACGACTAATCATCCAACCACTTCGGATATGTCTACTGAACTTGTTCCCTCAGTTCAGAAAGAAGCTCCAATTCAAACAGTTACTCCTTCAGTTGAAGTTGCACCTGATATTGTTGAAACAGAAGTTAATACTTTAGTTGGTTGCACTGTCATGGATCATCAACAGACTGACCAAGTTGTTCCAACTGACACTTCTGTACAAGAGACTTCAATTGCACCCCCTAACATTGTTGCACAAGAAGAAGATGATAGTGGATATCTAGATAATAGTTATGATCAATATACATCTAATCCGCTCCCTCACGAACACAAGTGGACCAAAGAGCACCCGATAAGCCAGATAATTGGAGATACATCAAAACCGGTGTAAACTAGGTCTGCGACAATAAATATGTGTATGCATGATTCTTTTCTGAGCAAGATTGAGCCAACTCGAGTATCAGAGGCTCTTTCCGACTCAGATTAGGTTATTGCTATGCAAGAGGAGCTAAATCATTTTGAAGCCTTAAAGGTCTGGAGACTTGTTCCGAAACCAGAAGGAAAATCTATCATTATAACCAAATGGGTATTCAAAAACAAGAAGGAAGAAGATGGTATTGTAATTCGAAACAAAGCAAGACTTGTTGACAAAGGTTACTGGCAAGAGGAAGGCATAGATTATGACGAGACTTATGATCCAGTAGCACGTATAGAAGCAATCCGCATGTTTCTAGCGTACGTTTCTCACAAAAACTTCACTGTCTATCAGATGGACGTGAAGACTGCCTTTCTGAATGGCATACTTAAGGAGGAAGTCTACGTTACACAACCTGAAGGCTTTGTGAATCCAGATAAACCAGATCATGTCTATATCTTGGATAAAGCACTTTATAGAATAAAACAAGCACCTCGAGCCTGGTATGAGGTATTATCAAAATTTTTGGTCAAGTCTGGATTTACAAAAGGTAAAATCGATACCACTTTATTCATCAAAAAGGAAAAGGCTTATATTATTCTTATTCAGATATATGTGGATGACATTATATTTGGCTCTACAAATCCTAAATTTTGCAAGAATTTTTCAAACCTCATGGTGTCCAGATTTCAAATGAGTATGATGGGAGAGATGAACTTCTTTCTCGGATTACAAGTAAAACAATTTTCTACCGGGATTTTTATAAACCAAACTAAGTACATTTTTGATATTCTTCGGAAATTCAAAATGGAAACTTGTAAACCAATTGGTACCCCGATGGCACCATGAACTAAGATCAGCATGGATCCTTCGGGAAAACATGTTGATGTTAGAACCTATAGAGGAATGATCGGTTCTTTAATGTATTTAACGTCAAGTAGGCTAGATATTATGTTTTCTACGTGTTTATGTGCAAGATATCAGGCCAATCCTAAAGAATCCCGTATGTCTGCCGTAAAGCGGATATTTAGATATCTGAAGGGGACTGCAGATCTTGGTATGTGGTATCCTAAAGATACTGGTTTTGAACTGACGGCTTACTCAGATGCAGATCATGCTGGGGGTATGTTAGACAGGAAGAGCACGTCGGGTCATATTCAATTTCTTGGAGACAAGCTCGTAAGCTGGGCATCAAATAAACAACTTTGTGTTTCAACTTCGACTACTGAAGCAGAGTATGTAGCTACCGCCAGTTGCTGCTCCCAGGTCTTGTGGATGAGAACACAGCTTCGAGACTATGGTTTCCAATTCAACAAAATACCAATTTATTGTGACTCGAAGAGCGCCATAGCCATATCAACTAATACTGTGCAATATACAAAGACTAAACACATTGATGTAAGATATCATTTTATAAAAGATAATGTTGAAAAAGGTACAATAGAACTTTATTTTGTAAACACTGATTATCAGTTTGCTGATTTGTTTACCAAGCCTCTCGACGAAAAGATATTTAATTTTCTTATCTCGAAACTTGGTATGCTTAATCTCAAGACATAATCTGTGATTACTTACTAACTTTTTCTTATTGTTATTTTTTCTTCATTTCTTTATCTTTATTCTGAAACGATATCTGCACTTTAATGTGTGTTCATGATCTCAGGGGGAGTGAGAGAAGATAAAGATGATCAATTTTCATTTGAGGGGGAGTTAATATATTTGTGCATATGATTAACTGACATAATTTTTCTAATGCATATCTACAGGGGGAGTAAAAGTAAAGAAAAGGGAGTAAGAATTATGATTTCTGATTATTTCAGATCAGAACTCGTCCATTCAATGTTTTAATGCTTTATGTCATTTTATCTTTCAATAAAGTTTTGTGAATAAATTTTGTACTTTGACGGACTTTCTGACTGATGCAGATTGAGAGGATGCTTACAAGATTATATCTTTATGACTTTAAGCTTGACTTGATGAGATTTAAGATTAAACGGAAAGGTTTATTTCTATTCTTAATCTCATATATGATTGAAAGAAAGACGACTTTCAATCATAGAAAACAAGTTCTTAAATGTTCAAACCACTTCCTGTTTTTTAAACAGATTTCATGACTTGGAAGTGAGATTTTAAATGTTTTCATTTTATTTGTGCTTAAACATTAACAAACCGTGTGTTTCCAAAAGATTAATACTTGTGTATTATCTTTTCTATATACTTCCAAGTATTCACACACACCGGTTTAATTTTTGTTGGATATGTTATCACCATGTCTCATATTTGAACAAATTTCTCGATGGTGATACACCCCGATTGAACTTCAAAGAATTTGAGCGTGATTTCATTTCTGAACGTTCTTTCAAGAATGTCTATATTTTTTATTCATATAGACAATATCAATTTTTGATGACCCAAGCCTTAATTGATAAATCATTCGATTTTAATCTTTTTGATACAATGTCAGATCTTCAAACAAGTTTCTTGTATTCATGTCATTCTTTCAATATACTTGTTTGAAATATCCTCAATGTTTCAAAATCCTCAAATCTTCATGATTACATCTCTGAGCATACATATATCTGACTTGTATTTCATACTTTGTGCTTTAACTGACAAGTTAAACCATTTTGAGCAACATTATGCTTTATAGGATTACATGGGTTCTTTGTGTGAGATTACATGAAACTTCTATAGATTCACGTTAACCAGTGTTTCCTACCCAAGAAGTTAATCCTTAGTGATCGAGTGTGAGGAGTCAAAAAGAAATGAGTTTGGGTTGTGTGACGAGGTAAAATGAAAAAGAGAGTTTGGTTAGAAGCGAGCTCAATGATTAAACAGAAAGAGGGTGAGCGAACAGAGTAAAAGAATATCAGACTCTGCACCAACTACTTTCTGAGTCGGGCAACCATATTTCTAATGTTTCACATTTATTCGTGAACATTATTGAAACAGACAACTAGCCCATGCCAACTCTTGTCTAAAACACCACCAGCCACTCATTTTTTTCTTAAAAAGAAAGTGTTTCATATTGTAAGGGGACGCAACATATAATCTATCTGGTTTCGCGAACCCCAGTTAGATTCAGGCATGCTACACTTTTTAGTTATTGGGAGAACCCAAGTTTCATTTGGAAAATCTGGATATTGAAAAAGAAGGAAGTTTGCCCCACCTTCGCACTTCGATCATGCACATTGCGTCTGTGTTATAATTACTGTTGTCTCAGTGGTTTACACAATGTTGAGCCTTATTAAAAGCAAACATCATGTGCTTAATTCTTTCGAACACTTGCATGAACACACAAGGAAATTTGTTTTTCTTGTCATAACGTTCATAGAAATTCCTTTGTGGTGTTTCGATGATTGAATGGAAGCCCTGGGGGAGTGAACATTACAAAAGCTCCTTTCCAATGTGTATTCATTACACACAGTGACTTCGTGTTACTGACAGGCATATTAACTGATTCATTTGTTGATTCAGGTGTTACACTCTAATTTGTCTGGATTTGAAAAGATCTAGATAAATATCTTATTTTGGATTGACGGAGAATCGGAGGCTCTTGTGTTCAAAAGATTAGAGGTCAGAATTGATGTTGACATTTCTTGGAGAAAGTTTTGATGATCTCAATGTTGCAATCATCAAAAAGGGAGAGACAAAATCAAGAAATGTTTGGTTCTTTCAGAATTGTTATAGATGGGGAGAGAATCAAGAAATATTTGAGTTCAAGAATTATTTGTTTGAAGATTGTCAAAGTTTAAAAGTTCACAATAGAAAATTCAAAGTTTTTCTGAAGATGTGTTGAATTTACAGAAATTTTCTTTGAAGATTATTTGCTGAAGCAGTTTGAGCAGATTATGAAGATAATTTCTTTCTACAGATTGAAAGATGTTTGAGATAATTTTGAGAAGATTGTTGAAGAGCTTTTATACTATTCTTAGGGGAGATTGTTATTTTGTTTGAAGAAAGATTTTGCTGAAGATTCTGAAGATTGCTAAAGATGATTAAAGGAGGAGATTAATTTTACTAAGCTTAAAAAGAGAAGATTGTATTGCAAATCTTTTTAAGATGATCTTGAATCCAAAGGGGGAGATTGTTAGAGCATAAATATGTTGGATACAAGATCACAGAAGTCTGAAGACTGAAGGTCAAAGCTAAAGTCAACTCTCAGCATTAAAGTCAAAGTCTGTAATAAAAGTCAAATCTTGTTTTTTTCAGTTTTTGTTGTAGTTTGCGTGTTTTAGTAGTATACGTGAACAGTGTTTAGTGTGTTTAGTGTCTTGCGCGTTTCTAGCTTTAGTATATATAGCTTGTTGTGCGTGTTTTCTTGTAACAACTGAAAAGAAATCAGAGATAGAAGTGTGAGAGTATCTAAGTTAGAGAGAGAAAGTATTGTGAGCGTATATTGTAATTTGAATCTTGTGATTAATAAAAGTGAGATTTTATGGAATTAATTGTCATCTTGTAATCACATTGTTATTTGGGAATAACATGTATCGCGAGTAATCCTCCACAATAACTAACACGTATTTCTTACCGTTTATTCTTTGCGTACGCATAGGACCACAGAGATCCATATGCAGCAACTCAAGTGAAGAACTTGTACTAGGTTCAGGTTTCGGCTTATGAGCAGCTCTCTTCATCTTGCCCTTCTTACACGTTGTGCACAGATGTTCTTTCACGTACTTAAGCTCTGGAAGTCCTTTTACTAAGTTTCTCGTGACCAGTTTGTTGATGTAACAAAAATTCAGGTGAGAAAGCCTTCGATGCCATAACCAGCTTTGTTGCAGCGAGGCTTTTAACAGTAGACACACCTCATTGTCAGTCTTGACTTTTGAAAGATTTATCGGGTAGAGGTTTGACTTTCTCGTGCCGACCAAGAGTTCTTTACCGTCTTCAGTACGCACACAACATCTCTTGGACTTGAAATTAACCTCTAAGTATTTGTCACAGAACTGTCCAATGCTGAAGAGGTTATGTCCTAAGCCTTCAACATAGCTCACCTTCGTAATTGTTACGTTGTCTTGAATAACGTCACCATAGCCCAAAATTGGTGAAAACTAGTCGTTCCTGAAGCGCACGTTCCCGCAGTATTTCTCTGTATAATTAGATAAGATATCTTTCTGCTCGGTCATACGCTTGGAGCAACCAGAATCCAAGTACCACATATGACGGGTTTGCACAGGATAAATCAGGGAACAACAACTTTAGGTACCCATTTGTATATGTGTCCTTTCATATTAGCGCAAGATTTTGGCACCCATATAAATTTGGGTCCTCTTTTTTTTTGAAAAACATGAGAAGCTTTAGAATGATAAACATGATAAGAACCAAACCAATCATCAGAATATTGGCGAGAAACAAAATCATTCCGTCTATATTTAGAAGACTTAGTAGTAGACCGAGATAATTGGAGTAATTGCTTTATTGAATATTTTTTGTAAGGAATTACAAGTTTTTGTTTAGTAGAAGCAACAATACCAACTACATCAGAAATACTATCAGTCGTTCTATTACAGCTAATATCAGGACATGATTCTGCTTTCTCATCAATCTTATGTTTTGGTCGCCACTCAGTTCGCTCTTCAGACCTTTTCTTTTTCAACTCTGAAACACAAGATTTAGATTTATTAGGAAAATGAGATTTCTGAGTTTGTATTTTCATAAGCTTACCAGTGTTGGTCCGTTTCTGTGAGCACCATTTCTTTTGCTTCTTACCTTTTTTCATAATAGTCTGTACTCACAGAAACTGATTCCCCAACCTTGGTTGATGATTCACCTACTTCATACACACTAGGTAAAGCTTCAGAGTTAATTATAAAAGAGAATGATCTGGAAGTTTAGCATTAAAGTCAAACATACCAACACTTACATCAACACACCCATCATCAGAATTTCGAAAATCATTTGCAGACGCAAATAAGTCATCAAAATCATCTTTCGAAGTTTGAGGTGCCTTAGAAGATTTTGAACACTCATTGGATTCAGTTTGAAAAATGATGTTCTTCATTACAGTAGAAAATACACTTTGTTCAATGTCAACCAAAATTCTTTCATCAGATAAAACATTTTCAAGATCTATTATTTTGCTTTATAATACAAATGGAGGAATGTAAATCTTAGCTTTAATCGGTTTTGCCTCCAACTCTGTAGTAGAATAACTAGCAAAATAATCATTTGAAAGAAACTTTGGTTTTTCTGAAAGATAACTATCATTTAGCTTTTGATAGCAGAATGGTAGTTGCATTTTCTTTGTGTTTTTTCTATTTTAATCTTCTTTGGCCTCTACCTCATCATGTGACTTGGTAACAAATTTGGGTTTCAAATGAGTATATTTACCAGCCGCATATAGAAAATCAAAGTAATATAAAGCTGACTGTTTTCTGATTTCTTTGTTTAGATAATGTGGGTTATCGTAACCGAGTCCCCACTTCTCTTTAACATCAGCTTCCTCATTAGGTGTGTTTAAAAAATGGATTGATCTGTTTGTCCTCTAGCATACAGTTTGGCTTCCAAACCATTTACCTTTTTCTCTAAACTCTTGTTTTCAACCTGCAATTTATGAGCTTTTAGTACACATTCTTGCTTTTCAAGATCAGACTTTGAAAGTTTAGAAACAATTTCAAAAATCTTATTTTCAAAACAATCTTTTTGAAGTTTAAAATCAGAAGCATATTTGTTTAGAGAGTCAATCAGACTTTTGTTCCCAACAAGTTGCTTGTTGAGTTCAAAAATAGTTTGACGTTTCTTCGCAACTCTGCTCTTTTCCTTTTTCGGTTTAGATTGAAGATCTTGAAGCTCGATCATCATGGCTTCCATTTTATTTACAAAATCAGATTCAGAAAAGTTAAGTACCTCATCAGATGTCTCTTCATCAGTCTCTCTCATCATATTTCACCTCCTTACCCATCAAGAACATGTGTGTTGTTTCTTCCTTTTCCTCCTCATCGAAATGGTCCAGCCAGAACTCATCCTCAGCCATTAGAGCTTTTCCAGCTTTCTTCTGTTTGGCTAAGAGCATCTTTTACTTGTAGTAGTCGGAGTTTCTGACTGTAGGCTTCCGACAGTCCTTGGCATAATGACCCAACTTTCCGCAATTATAGCACTTAACCATATCCTCAGTCTTCGTCTCACCACCATAATCATTCATAAATCTCTTCTTCTCTTCAGGCTTTCTTTCTCCAAACCTCTTATCTTCAAATCTCCTTCCTTCAACTCTTTCCCTATGTCCGTGATTCTTTGATCCAGAGGAGTATCTCTGACTGTTTGAACCCGGATTCTTGTAAAATTTGTTTTGAAATGCACGGGTTACCAGTAGCATCGCTTGCTTGAGACTCTCTTAATCATCACTGTCAGAGTCTGAATTAGCAGAATCATCAGAACTAGGAAGCACAACTTTCTTCTTCTTCTTTTCTTTCTTCTCCTTCTCTTTTTGACTAGCCACCAAAGCTATAGGATCTACAACTTTCTCAGCCTTCTTCTTCTCACTTCTTTTCTCTTCTACCTCTTCCTCATTTTGTCACAGTGTTTCATAAATATTAATCCCAGATTATCAAGTTCTCATTACAAAATCAATCACAAACAAGATGTCAATTCAGATTAAAACTCAACCTGTTTCAATTTCCAAATGATGAATTCATAAACAAACTTTTCAGTTTACTTTATCTCTCTATAGTTCACACGTACTCTTTCTCTCACAACTTGCAACTGCTTATTAGTTCCTCCTAACTCCTAGCTATCTATCTATTAAAGGAAAATATACAACATGCTTACAAAACACAAAGACACTTTGACTTTGACTATTTATTACAAGAGAGTTTGACTTTGCTTGAGAGTTGACTTTTGAGCATTGACTTTCTTGAACTTTGACCTTCAGTAAATATGATCTTGTATCCAACAAATATATGCTCTAACAATCTCCCCCTTTGGATTCAAGATCATCTCTAAAAGATTTTGCAATTCAATCTCCCCTTTTCGTTGCATTGAAGATCTTTAAGAATTTATCTCCCATTTAAGCTCAATCTGTGAAATCTTCCTCTTTGCTTAGCAATCTTCAAACAATCTGTCTTCAGAAAAACTTTTGTAATCTCTCCAAAGTTTGTCTTCAAAAATAGTAACAATCTCCTCCAAGGTTATAAAAACCTCTTTCAGACACTGGAAAGAAATTATCTTCAGTTTCAGCTCGGTTTGCTTCAGCAAAAATATCTTCAAAGAAAATTTCTCTAAAATCAGCTTGCTTTTGGGATTCTTTGAACTTTCTCTGTAAACTTTGAATAATCTTTCAGCAAACTTTCTTTCACAACCATTTCTTGAACATTTCTCCCATCTTTAACATTTCTTACGCAAACATTTCTTTAACTCTTCTCCCCCTTTTTTTGATTATCACCAAATTAAATCTTTTCTTTCTTTGATAAACCTGTCTTCAAATTCAAGTTCTAATTTCTAATTACAAACAACAAGATGAGAATCAAATTCATAATCACATGTCATTGATTTCAATCTCACAGATTACAATCACTCTTTTTCTCTCTATTTTCTCTCACTAGAATGTATACAATAAGTATCTTCTCTAATAAGCTCCACACGTCTATGCTTCTTGTTACCAAAGATTACAAAGGCAAAGCTATTTATACTAAGCAACAAACATTACACAACAAAACACAAAAGTCTTTGACTTTGACATTATTACAAGGACTTTGACTTTCTTTGCTTTGAGAGTTGACTTTTAGCATTTGACTTGGCTTGACTTTGATCTTCAATCTTTATGATCTTGTATCCAACAAATATGTGCACTAACATAGCGTGTTCTTCCTTTGCGTGAAGTTTGAATCTAGCGTGTTCTTCACTTGAACACACGGATTCGATCCAAAATCTTTGTAGACCTGCAAATTACTTATCAAATTGAATCAATATGATCGAAATGTGATTTCGAACACTTTTCTATTACACAGAAAAGACTAAAAACACAAAAAATACAGTGCGATCCATGATTTAAAGTGTTTGAATGCTTTTTCAAGAAAATTCTTAAAAATCCAAAATTCGATCTGATTTAGTGAAAATTTCGTGAATCTATGTGAACAAAAATGATTCTATATCAACAAACGATTACTATGGAACCATTTTCTAACACAAAAATCAACTAACAAATTCGAATTCGATCAAAATGTGAAAACTCATAATATATTATGCGCGTTCTTGAAGATTCAGTAAAATTCGATCCAAATCAAGTAATCAATCCTTCTGAATGCAATTGGGTTAGCTCTGATACCAAATGTAAGTCCAGAATTATCAAGCCATTTCAATTCAATCACAAAATATGATTAAGAATATAGAGAGAGAATCTAGAGAGAGAATGTGGAAGTCATATATCTCACTTATGTCAAATGATTACAAAACTCTCACAATACAAGGTCACACGCTTCTCTCAAACAACTAAGCTATTTATATGATAGCAAAAACTCTCAAAAGGCTGAAACACTCAAAGACTTTACAAAGTCAAAGTCAAACATAAAAAGTCAAATGTTGATCTAAACTATTACATTTACAAAATAACACCTTAGCACGTATTGGGTTTATTAAGAATGTACCTGTCAATTCATAAATATTGATACACATTTAATCACATACCCAATATAATAAGGTATTCCAGTTCAAACATGCACCTGTAAGCTCATAATTACATTGGCCAAATGTAATTTTAATTTACCTTACATGTCGTTCTTTCTACCCATTATATTTAACATTCCAAGTTTCTAGATATAATAGGGACATCCTACTTCACAGAACATTATGTAGTTTAAGTCTAGGTATGGATCCGAATACCTAAATCCCTTAAACTTAGGCTCTGATACCAACTGTAACAACCCACCTTAAACATAACATGTATCATATAATACATGCAAACATTTACATTACAAACACCCACATATTACATATAGGGTCCCGAAGTCTAGAATTACACTTACATACATACATAATACTACATCCAACAAAAACCATTGTTCAACTAGAAGTATTAACTCATAATAGCTTCCCATGTACAACACATTTCTTCACATAACATCATAGCTTATCGTTTCCTTTTGCCTTACCAGTCATCTGTCCTGGAATACAGATTTGGAAAACAATGAGGGTCAGACCAATTGGTCTAAGTGAGATAATCCTAAACATTTTAATAACAATATTATGAAAACATTGATATGAAACTGTTATCAACAAATCACAATTCAAATCTCATGCAATGTACACAACACACTACGTTGGCCTATAACACCAACAACCCATGGCCATATCAGAATTAGTTGGCCGCTAAGCACAACTAATTAATTTACTTCGAAGTACCTCAAGTACAACCAACCCCGTTGCCCTTTTCGACACAACCAACTCCATTCGGTCTCTACATCCGGCCAAAATACAATAGTGTAATGCAATGCTCAAACATATGAGATTTCATTTCAATAATCACATTCCATATAACTCACAATCAGTACTACACATATCACATATAAACCATTTCATAATATAAGTATTCCAGTTCAAAAATGGTTAAAAGAAAACTCACAATCATTACTACACATATCACATATAAACCATTTCATAATATAAGTATTTCAGTTCGAAAATGGTTAAAACAAAACTCACAATCATTACTACACATATCACATATAAACCATTTCTTAATATAAGTATTCCAGTTCGAAAATGGTTAAAAGAAAACTCACCTTATTAAGAGTTTGAAGCCACACACGGGCAAACGACACAACTGAACACCACTTATATCAAACTTCACTGACGAGTAACTGAGCCTTGATTATACCTAGCTTTTCCTTGATCTCTTACTTTAAGCTTAGTAGTGTATTAAGAAAGAGAGAGAAATTTGGTATGATATCAATATTCTTTCCTTCTACCTCTATTTATAGCTAAACATAAGGCATTAACAACTTGTTCCTATTGCTTTCAAGATTGCACTCTTATAAGAACTCGATACCTCGTGCTTATAGGATAAGAGAATCTCCACACCTCGTTCTTATTAGATAAGAGAATCTCAACACTTCGTGCTTATAGGATAAGAGAATCTCGACACCTCGTGCTTATAGGATGAGATCGACACCTCGTGCTTATAGGGATGAGATCGACACCTCGTGCTTATAGGGATAAGATCGACACCTCATGCTTATAGGGATAAGATCAACACCTCGTGCTTATAGGGATAAGATCGACACCTCGTGCTTATAGGGATAAGATCGAAATCTCATGCTTATAGGGATAAGATCGACACCCCGTGCTTATAGGGATAAGATCGACACCTCGTGCTTATAGAATGAGATCGACACCTCGTGTTTATAAAATAAGATCGACACCTCGACACTTTGGGCTTATAGGGATAAGATCGACACCTCGTGCTTATAGGGATAAGATCGACACCTCGTGCTTATAAGATAAGATCGACACCTCGTGCTTATAGGATGAGATCGACACCTCGTGTTTATAGGGATAAGATGGACAGCTCGTGCTTATAGGGATAAGATCGACACCTCGTGCTTATAAGGATAAGATCGACACATCATAAATAAGGTGACTCATCATAACTATGAATAGATTAACACTAAGGACCTCTAATTACTAATTAGTGACAATAAGACCCTTAAACATATAATACCTAACCAAAAAGTCCCCTTTAACATTATAACATGACATAAAATAATAGACATAACTTACTGGGTTATAACAGTAGTACCATACATGCCACTATTTTGGATACACTTGGAGTTGCAAATCCAGTGTATTATGATTTGTTTGGAAATCCGTGTACGATTTTGCTCCTTATAGGAAGCTCGGTATGCATAAACCAACCCATTGTTGTTTCAGCCTGGAATTCTTTGATCACTCTGGAGTTTGGTGATGATTTTGTATCAGAGAAACTTAAAAGCTTTATCTTAGTCTCGATTGGATTTGATTTTTTTTAATTATGTTATGCTTTGCTTATTTTGTATTCTTCATCCGTACTAGGCATTTGGCTCACGTTGTGTTTTTCTTCTGGCAGGTATCTAGCTAGGGCAATCAAAGGCTTTGTGAGAGAGGACCACCTGCTTTTGAGGATTTTATTTTATTTTATTTGAATTTATTTTAACATTGAACAAGATTGCATTTTAGGAGCCATTTATTTTCGAGATTTGATGTTCTTTTTAGACTTTAAGTTATTTATATGTTAAAACAAGGTTGTTTGATTTAGTTTTAGACTTTTGGCATTTCTTTATATTGTTTGGAGGTCCCGTTTCCGCTGTAGAATTGGAGTGTTACAACCGGTATGACCGTTGTTGGTGACACTTCTCGCACAATTTTATTGCTTCTCTTTGTTAAATTTTCATTTTTGCTTCTGCATCTTTTTATTTCGTCGGATTTTATGTACTTATATATTTTTTTTGTTTGTTATATTTTCGTATTAATATATATATATATATATATATATTTATGTTTGTGTGTTTTAATAAAAATATTATTGAGTACTAAATTACTAAGTAATTAAACCATGAATTTATATAACTTGAATACACAAAAACTAAAATTATTAAATTAAAGTTGAAAAATAATATAAGCTTAATGTAAAATATAATGCTTAATCATTATACATAAAATAATAGGTGTGAACATGGTACGGTATCATGTCTTTTTTCATATATCATGTACCAACCAATTATAATTAGTATGCAAATTTCATATCATGTATCAACCAACTATATTTGATACCAACTAAATTGGTACCAACTTTTTTCAGTTGATACATGTTGGTATAGTTTTGTACCAACATCGTAAAAGTTGAAGTTACAAATTTATTTATATTGACATTTTTACCAAGGATTGAGTTCCAATGAGAATGAAAGTTAATGGTGAGAATGGTAGAAGGGATCTACACCCTCGGATGCCTCGGATCAATCCCCGTATCAAACGCGATTCATGAGTTTGTTTGAGATTAAAAGTGATCAAGGGTCCAGATCCCTTCTTACCTTCTCATCAAATTCTACTTCTCGCACGATTTTTCGTCTTCTACCAAGTAGATCTAGATGCACTAAAAACTATCGAGCATTCAAATAAAGTGTTGATATGTGTTGTACCACTTATACCTACCAATACAAGCATTCACTAAAAGTCTAATATTAGCGGCCATTGAGGACGTACGATGGATCATGGAGGTGTGGACAAGTCACTAAGGTTGTTATAGTTAGGTGAATGACTTCAATTAAGTTTTATATATATATATATATATATATATATATATATATACAGGGTCAGGTTCATTTGTTAACCATATTTTTTATGTTAACTTTATGAACCATTATAAGCCCTTGATCTTGAAAATCAATGGTTGATATTGAATATTTTTTAAAAGCCTTAATAAATGTACAATTAATGAAAAATTAATAGTGAACTATAGTGATAAGGGTATTTTGGGAAAAAAATCAATGAAATATTATGTCATCATTATCTCTCAATTAATGTTCCTTCCAAAAGAATCGTAAACCCCGGTTCATTAGTGTTCATGAATCTGCATGCATTTGATATGGGGACTCGGTCAATATCACTTTGTATAGGTTCACTAGGTTCATTAGTGTTCATGAATCTGCATACATGGGTAATTGAATGATTGGTTTATGCAAACAATCATACTTGGATGTTTGGTTCATTAGGTTCATTAGTGTTCATTATAGGTAATTGTTGTTAACTGATACGGGGACTCGATCAATATCACTTTGTGTTGATTCATTATGTTCATTAGTGTTCATGAATATGCATACATTGGTAATTGCATGATTGGTTTATGCAAACAATCATACATGGATGTTTGCAGCGGTAATTGTTGGTAACTGATATGGGAACTAAGTGTTCATCAACTCAAGCATGCAGTAGTTTCATACATGTTCATATGAAGAAATATGAACATTATTACTTTTAAATATCATATTCATATGAAGAAATATGAACATTATTACTTTTAAATATCACCGCGAACATGTCTTAACTTTATGTTATCTGTTAGTGCATATATTTGATAGATACAAGATCATGAAGACTAAAGACTGAAAGTCAAGCAAGTCAAAGTTCAAGTTAACTCTCAAGCATAAAAGTCAAAGTCTCTTTGTAATAAAGTCAAAGTCTTGTATTTTATCTTGTGTTTTGTTTAGAGTTTGTAAGTGTTGTTCGCGTGTGTTTAAATAATGATATTGCTTAGAGTAGTAGGTTAGAAGTTAGAAGTTGAATTGTACGCACATACTGTTCTAGAGAGAGAGAACTGTATACTAATCTTGAATTGAATTGAAACAGGTTGATTGTCAAATTGATTTCTATATTGTCATTGTGATTAATTATGTATTAGAACTTAAATCTAGAGAATAATAATTGGTATCAGAGCAGAGTTCAAGTTGAAATCGATCAAGAAATGGATGTTTGCACTCTTTTCTGAGTCTGGATTGAATTTTGAATTTTTCTGTGTTTTTGCGAGTTTGTTTGATTCAATTGAGTTCGTATAGTGCAATAGGTCAATCTTGTAAAGGTTTGTTAGAACATTGCACTGTAATTGTTTGTTAATTTTGAGATTTTACGTTTTTCACGAGTTCACGAGTTTGAAACACTGTTCAATCCCAATTTGTAATTTTGACAGAATTTCTTTGAAATTCTTTGGTTGTAATAGGTTAGAATAGTGTTAGTGATCTTATTGTCAAAATTTCAGACCGAAAATCGAAGGTTTGATGATTTTTTGAAGAAATCAGAGTGTTTTTAGTCGAAGATCTGAAGAACTCGCATAAATCCCAAGATCTCGCACCAAGAACTCACATTGATTTCGCATAATTGTTTTGCTTGAAAATTTTCATAAGTATAGAATTCGCACATGTATGTTATGCGAAATGAGCAGAATTCGCATGTGTGTGTATTAAGAATTCCTCAGAATTCGTATAGGTTCATATGCGAAATGTCATAATTGGCATAAGCCCTTTATACGAAAAGTTTTTGTGAAAAATCTTCCAAGGAAAGAAATCACATAAGGCTTCTATGCGAAAAGTGTAGAACTCGTATAAGGAAGGATACGAATTCTTAGGAATTCGCATCTAACTTCATATGAATTCCTCAGATTTTGCATAAAGAGTTTCAAATTTTTTCTAAGTATAGGATTCGTATGTGTTTGTCATGCGAAAAGTTCATGCGAAAAGCTAATTTTTCAAATTTTTAAGTCAAGATTTCGCATAAGTGTTGTATGCGAATTCCATGAACTCGTATATAACTGTGTGCGAATTATGTGCGTGTGAATTCTGAATTGTACTTGTATGCGAATTCTGAAAGGTTTCTTTTGTGTGAATTCTAAGGTTAGTGTGTGTGCGAATTCTTTGTGTTTCATTGTGTGGTGCGAATTCCATACTTAGGAGATTTTTGGAAATTTCATTTCTGAAAATTCTTTCTAAGACTTTGTGTATCTTGATTTCACTTGGACTAACGATCATTTTCAAGTTCTTATTGTACATTTTTAACACAAGATGACTTCCAAAGACGCATTTTCAATCGTTACAGACGTGAAGCCTCCAGTACTGTTCAAAGGGGAATACGAACAATGGAATGATAGATTTCTTGACTTTGTGGACAGACATGCCAACGGGAACAATATTCTGATGTCTATCATGGAAGGTCCAATGGTACGCCTCACTATGGAAATACTGGATGATGAGTCCTCGGATAGCGAAGATGGAAATGTAGACAGAGCTCAAAAGACAAAGACTGTTCCGAAAGACCTTTCCCAATATACTGAAGAACAAAAGAACAGATACAAGGCTGACAAGCAAGCTAGATCTCTACTCTTACAAAGCATAGCCAACGAGATCTGCATCAAAATCGACAGCTACAAGGCTAATGCAAAGAAGATGTGGGATCAACTCCAAAAGATGATAATGGGATCAAAAGGATGGAAATCAGATGAAGGTTGCCAACTGCATAAACAGCTACGAGGAATTTAAGGCTAAGGAGAATGAGAGACTTGAGGAAACATATGAGAGATTTGTTCTTCTACTGAATGAGCTTGCAAAGAACAAACTCAAGAAGAAGCAAATAGAGAACAACGTCAAATTCCTCAGCATTCTTCAACCAGAATGGAAAAAGCATACGAGAAGAATGAAACAGATGAAAGACCTCAGTGACATTCCTTTGCACGAGGTATATGAAACACTGAGACAGAATGAGGAGGAGGTAAAAGAGAAAAGAGGGGAGAAGAAAAAGGCTGAGAAAGTAGTTGATCCCATAGCTTTAGTGGCTGGTTAGAAAGAGAAAGAGAAGAAAGAAAAGAAGAAGAAAAAGAAAATGGTGGTTCCAAGTTCTGAAGATTATGATAATACTGATTCTGACTCAAATGACGGGGAAAATCTAAAGCAAGCGATGCTACTGTTGACCCGTGCCTTTCAAAAGAAGTTTTAAAAGAAGTCGGGTTCAAACACTCAAAGATACTCATCAGGGTCTAAGAATCATGAACATAGAGAAAGAGTAGAAGGAAGAAGATATGAGGAAAGGAAATTTGTGGAGAGAAAGCCAGAAGAGAAGAAGAATTATGTTAATGACTATGGCAGTGAGAAGAACACTGGTGAACTAATAAAGTGCTACAATTGCGGCAAAGTGGGTCATTTCGCCAAAGACTGTCGAAAGCCTACTGTGCGAAACTCCGACTACTACAAGCACAAGATGCTTTTGGCTAAACAGAAAGAAGCGGGTAAGGCTCTAATGGCAGAAGACGAGTTTTGGATTGACCGCTCCGATGAAGAAAAAGAAGAGACAACACACATGTGTTTGATGGGAAAGGAGGTGAAGTATGATAAATCAGACAAAGAAACATTTGATGAGTTACTAAACTTTTCTGAATCTGATTTTATAAATAAAATGGAAGCCATGATGATCGAGATTCAAGACCTTCAAACCAAATTGAAAAAGGAAAAGAGCAGAGTTGCAAAGAAACGTCAAACTATTTTTTATCTCAACAAGGAACTTGTTTGGGACAGAAGTCTGATTGACTCTCTAAACAAATCTGCTTCTAAATTTAAACTTCAAAAAGATTGTTTTGAAAATAAGATTTCTGAAATTATGTCTAAATTTTCAAAGTCTGATATTGAAAAACAAAAATGTGTTCTGAAAGCTCATAAATTGCAGGTTGAAAATAAGAGTTTGGAGAAAAAGGTAAATGGTTTGGAAGCCAAATTATATGCTAGAGGACAAACAGATCAAACCATTTTCTTAAACACACAAAATGAGGAATCTGATGTTAAAGAGAAGTGGGGACTCGGTTACGATAACCCACACTATCTAAAGAAAGCGATGCTACTGCTGACCCGTGCCTTTCAAAATAAATTTTACAAGAAGTCGGGTTCAAACACTCAAAGATACTCATCAGGGTCTAAGAATCATGAACATAGAGAAAGAGTAGAAGGAAGAAGATATGAGGAAAGGAAATTTGTGGAGAGAAAGCCAGAAGAGAAGAAGAATTATGTTAATGATTATGGCAGTGAGAAGAAGACTGATGAATTGATAAAGTGCTACAATTGCGGCAAAGTGGGTCATTTCGCCAAACACTGTCGAAAGCCTACTGTGCGAAACTCCGACTACTACAAGCACAAGATGCTTTTGGCTAAACAGAAAGAAGCGGGTAAGGATCTAATGGCAGAAGACGAGTTTTGGATTGACCACTCCGATGAAGAAAAAGAAGAGACAGCACACATGTGTTTGATGGGAAAGGAGGTAAAGTATGATGAGTCAGACGATGAAACATCTGATGAGGTACTAAACTTTTCTGAATCTGATTTTATAAATAAAATGGAAGCCATGATGATCGATCTTCAAGACCTTCAAACCAAATTGAAAAAGGAAAAGAGTGGAGTTGCAAAGAAACGTCAAACTATTTTTTATCTCAACAAGGAACTTGTTGGGAACAAAAGTCTGATTGACTCTCTAAACAAATCTGCTTCTGAATTTAAACTTCAAAAAGATTGTTTTGAAAATAAGATTTCTGAAATTATTTCTAAACTTTCAAAGTCTGATATTGAAAAACAAGAATGTGTTCTGAAAGCTCATAAATTGCAGGTTGAAAATAAGAGTTTGGGGAAAAAGGTAAATGGTTTGGAAGCCAAATTATATGCTAGAGGACAAACATATCAAACCATTTTCTTAAACACACCAAATGAGGAATCTGATGTTAAAGAGAAGTGGGGACTCGGTTACGATAACCCACACTATCTAAAGAAAGCAATCAGAAAACAGCCAGCCTTGTATAACTTTGATTTTCTACAAGCGGCTAACAAAGATCCTCAATTGAAACCCAAATTCGTTACCAAATCTTCTGATGAAGTAGAGGCCAAAGAAGATGAAAACAGAAAAAAACAACTAAAATGCAACTACCATTCTGCTATCAAAAGCTGATGATAGTTATATTTATGAACAACCAAAATTTATTTCGAATGATTATTTTGACAGCTATTCTACTACAGAGTTGGAGGCCAAACCGATTAAAGCAAAAATTTATATTCCTCCACTTGTTTTAGAAAGCAAAATAATTGATCTTGAAAATGCTTTATCTGACGAAAGAATTTTGGTTAATATTGAACAAGTTGTATTTTCTACTGTAATGAAGAACACTGTTTTTAAAACTGAATCCAACGAGCGTTCAAAATCTTCTTAGGCACCTCAAACTTCGGAAGATTATTTTGATGGGTGTGTTAATGAAATTCTGAATTCTGAATTCTGATGATGGGTGTGTTAATGAAATTGATATGTTTGACTTCAACGCTAAACTTCCAGATCATTCTGCTTTTATCATTAACTCTGAAGCTTTACCTAGTGTGTATGAAGTAGGTGAATCATCAACCAAGGTTGGTTAATCAGTTTCTGTGAGTACAGACTATTATGAAAAAGGTAAGAAGCAAAAGAAATGGCGCTCACAGAAACGGACCAACACTGGTAAGCTTACGAAAAGACAAATTCAGAAATCTTATTTTCCTAACAAATCTAAATCTTGTGTTTCAGAGTTGAAAAAGAAAATGTCTGAAGAGCGAACTGAGTGGACCAAAACAGAAGATTGATGAGAAAGCAGAATCATGTCCTGATATTAGCTGTAATAGAACGACTGATAGTATTTCTGATGTAGTTGGTATTGTTGCTTCTACTAAACAAAAACTTGTAATTCCTTACAAGAAATATTCAGTAAAGCAAATACTCTAATTATCTCGGTTTACTACTAAGTCTTCTAAATATAGACGGAATGATTTTGTTTCTCGCCAATATTCTGATGATTGGTTTGGTTCTTATCATGTTTATCATTCTAAAGCTTCTCATGTTTTTCAAAACAAAAGAGGACCCAAATTTATATGGGTGCCAAAATCTTGCGCTAATCTGAAAGGACACAGATACAAATGGGTACCTAAAGTTGTTGTTCCTTGATTTCTCCTGTGCAGACCCGTCATATGTAGTACTTGGATTCTGGTTGCTCCAAGCATATGACCGGGCAGAAAGATATCTTATCTAATTATACAGAGAAATACTACGGGAACGTGCGCTTGGGGAACGACCAGTTTTCACCAATTTTGGGCTATGGTGACGTTATTCAAGACAACGTAACGATTACGAAGGTGAGCTATATTGAAGGCTTAGGACATAACCTCTTCAGCATTGGAAAGTTCTGTGACAAAGACTTAGAGGTTAATTTCAAGTCCAAGAGATGTTGTGTGCGAACTAAAGACGGTAAAGAACTCTTGGTCGGCACGAGAAAGTCAAACCTCTACCCGATAAATCTTTCAAAAGTCAAGAGTGACAATGAGGTGTGTCTACTGTCAAAAGTCTCGCTGCAACAAAGCTGGTTATGACATCGAAGGCTTTCTCACCTGAATTTTCGTTACATCAACAAACTGGTCACTGGAAACTTAGTAAAAGGACTTCCAGAGCTTAAGTACGTGAAAGAACATCTGTGTGCAGCGGGTGAGAAGGGCAAGATGAAGAGAGCCGCTCATAAGCCAAATATTGAACCTAGTACAAGTTCTCCACTTGAATTGTTGCATATGGATCTCTGCGGTCCAATGCATATTCAAAGCATAAATGGCAAGAAGTATGTACTATTGATTGTGGACGATTACTCGCGGTACACTTGGGTCAAATTTCTGAGAACAAAAGATGAGACGCCCGAAGTCGTCATCACATTCTTAAAGACTACTCAAGTGAATCTGCACAAGACAGTCAAGCTTCTACGAACAGACAATGGCACAAAATTTAAGAATAGAATTGTTGGAGATTATCCCGAATCGGTTGGGATAACACATCAGTTTTCTGCTGCCAGGACGCCTGAACAGAATGGAGTTGTAGAAAGACGAAACAGAACGCTAGTCGAGGCCACTCGTACTATGCTAAGTCATTCAGATCTACCTCTATTTCTATGGGCAGAAGATGTGTTTACTGCTTACTACACGTAGAATCGATCCATAATCCACCGCCGGTTTGGTAAAACGCCATACGCTTTAATAAATAATCGTACACCTAGCATTAAACATTTCCATATTTTTGGATGCAGGTGCTTCGTACTGAACGACAAAGAGAACTTGAACAAGTTCAGTCCAAAGGCTGACGAAGGCATTTTCATCGGCTACTCTCAAACGTCTGCTGCCTACAGGGTGTATTTGAAGAAGTCAAAGATCGTAATAGAAAGCGTAACATTTGATGAAGAATTGGCTTCTGAACAACACAGTTCATAACCCGTACTTACTGGAGTACTAGCTTCTGGACAAATCAGTCCAGAACCATCTACTTCTACGTCTCATTTATCAGAATTAGATTTATTGTTTTAATTCTTTTACGATGAGTTTCTTGGTTCTAAATTGCCTAAACCTGTTGTGATTGACAGAACTGAAGATTCAAGCAGTCATCATCTAATCACTTCAGATGTGTCTACTGAATTTGTTCCCCCGGTTCAGCAAGAAACTCCGATTCAAACACCTACTCCTTCAGTTGAAGTTGTACATGACACTATCGAGACAGAAGTTGCTGACTCAGTTAGTTGTACTGTAACGACTAATCGACAGGCAGAAACTGTTTGTATCAACTGAAACTTCTGCACCAAATACTTCAACTGAACCCCTCTCTGAACAAGAAGAAGATAGTGGATTTTTAGATGAACATCATGATCAATCTATATCAAATCCACTCCCTCATGAACACAAGTGGACCAAAGAGCACCTGATACATCAGATCATAGGAGATCCATCTAAACTGGTGCAAACTAGGTCTGCTACACTTAATCAATGTATGCATGACTCATTCGTGAGCAAGATAGAGCCAACACGCGTATCTGAAGCTCTAGCCGACTCAGATTGGGTAACTGCAATGCAAGAAGAGCTGAATCAGTTTGAAGCATTAAAAGTCTGGAGACTAGTGCCTAAGCCTGAAGGTAAAACTATTATTGGCACTAAATGGGTTTTCAAGAAAAAGAAAGACGAAGATGGTATCGTTATCAGAAACAAAGCACGACTTGTGGCTAAAGGATATAAGCAAGAGGAAGGCATGACTATGACGAGACTTATGCTCCAGTTGCGCGCATCGAAGCTATAAGGATGTTTCTAGCATATGCTGCACACAAAAACTTCACCGTCTACCAAATGGACGTGAAGACTGCCTTTCTCAACGGCATATTAAAGGAGGAAGTCTACGTCTCTCAGCCTGAAGGTTTTGTCAATCAAGAAAAGCTGAATCACGTATATATTATGGACAAAGCTCTTTACGGTCTGAAGCAAGCCCCTCGAGCCTGGTATGAAGTGTTATCCAAATTTTTAGTCAAGTCGGGCTTCTCTAAAGGTAAAATCGATACTACTCTTTTTATCAAAAAGGAAACAGCCGATATCATTTTAATTCAAATTTATGTGAATGATATCATATTTGGCTCAACTAATGTTAAATATTGTAAGAATTTTTCTAACCTCATGGTGTCAAGATTTCAGATGAGTATGATGGGAGAGATGAATTTCTTTATCGGATTACAAGTCAAACAATTTTCCATGGGGATCTTTATTAATCAAGCTAAGTACATTTTTGATATTCTTAGAAAATTCAAAATGGAAAATTGTACTCCTATTGGAACCCCAATGGCACCAGGAACTAAGATCGGCGCTGATCCTTCTGGAAAAGCAGTCGATGTTAGAACCTACCGAGGCATGATTGGTTCTTTAATGTATTTAACATCTAGTAGGCCAGATATAATGTTCTCTACATGTCTATGTGCTCGATATCAGGCTTCTCCTAAACAATACCATTTGTCTGCAGTTAAACGAATTTTTAGATATCTGAAGGGCACTGCAGATCTTGGTTTGTGGTATCCTAAGGATACAAGTTTTGAACTGACAACATATTCAAATATCGACCATGCAGGTTGTATGCTTGACAGGAAAAGTACGTCGGGGCACATACAATTTCTGGGCAATAAACTCGTGAGTTAGGCTTCAAAGAAACAACTCTGTGTATCTACATCAACAGCTGAGGCAGAGTACGTCGCTGCGGCGAGCTGCTGTTCTCAAGTGTTGTGGATGAGAACACAACTCCGAGACTATGGCTTCAAATACAACAAGATCCCGATCTACTGTGATTTGAATAGCGCAATTGCAATATCTGCGAATCCTGTTCAACATACCAAGACCAAACACATCGACGTGAGATATCACTTTATTAAAGATAATATCGAAAAATGTACAATCGAACTTTACTTTGTAAACACATATTATCAGTTTGCTAATTTGTTCACCAAACCGCTTGATCAAAAGAGATTTAATTTTCTCAACTCAAAGCTTGGTACGCTAAATCTTAAGACTTAATCCGTGATTACCTCTTAAAGTTATGTTTTTGTTATTTTTCTTCATTTCTTTATTTTTAATTTGAAAGATATCTGCACTTAAGTTTGTTCATGATCTCAGGGGGAGTGTGAGATGATACAAGATAAGATGATCTATATACGTTTGAGGGGGAGTTCATAAATTTTGCATATGTTTATTACTGATAAATTTTCTGATGCATAATTTCAGGGGGAGTAAGAGATAAGGACTATTGAATATGACTTCTGATTACATCTAATCAGAACTCGTACTTTTAAACGTTTTATTGTTTTATGTCATTTTATTTTCAATAAATTTTGTTGTGAATAAAACTTTGTACTTTGACAGGATTTTTGATTTTTTGCAGAATTGAGAGAAAGCTTACACGATCATATCAAATATGATTTCGAGCTGACTTGATGAGATTTAAGACTGAGCAAATAGTTTATTTCTAATCTTAATCTCATACGTGTCTGAAAAAAGGACAACTTTTAGATATGAAAACATTTTATTAAATTTTAAAACGCCTTCTGATTCTTAAAACGATTTCATGAATATAGAAGTGTGATTTTTAAATGTTTTCATCTACATATGCTTAATAGATAAACAAACCATGTGTTTTCAAAGATAAATACTTGTGTATTATCTTTTCCATATACTTTCAAGTATTCACACACATCGGTTTAGATATTTTTGTTGATAAGTTCTTACCATGTCTCATATTGAAACCAATTTTCGATGGTAAGACACCCCGCTTGAAATTCAAAGTTTGTGCGTTGATTTCATTTCAAGACTTGTCTATATTTTGATTCGTATAGACAAATTCCTATTTTTCATGACCTAAGCTTTAATTGATCAATCATTACTATTTGATCTTTTCATACAATGTCAGATTTTCAAACAAGTTTCTTGTATTCATTTCATCCATTTCATATACTTGTTTTTGAAAAGTCTTCAATGTTTAAAATGCTCAAATCTTCATGATTATCTTTATGAGCATACATACATCTGACATGTATTTTGTGCTTTAACTGCAAAGTTAAACCGTTTGAGCAACATTATGCTTTTAGGAAAACATAGGTTCATTGTGTCAGAGCTTAACAGAACTTCTATGGATTCACGCTAACCAGTGTTTCCTACCCAAGAAGTAATCCTTGAGTGATCGAGAGGCGAGGAGTCAAAATAACTGAGTGTGGGTGTGTCTGATGTGGTAAAATGAAAAGAGAGTTTGGTTAGAAGCGAGCTCAATGTTTAAAAAGAAAGAGGGTGAGAGAACAGAGTAAAAGAATATCAAACTATGCAGCAACTTTTTCTGAGTAGGGCAGCCACATTACTGATTGTTTCACATCTCTTTGGTGAACATCATTGAAATAGGCAACTAGCCCATGCCAACTCTTGATTTTAAAACCCCACCAGCTACTCATCTTTTTCTCAACAAGAAGATGTTTCAATATTTTCTGGGGATGCAGCATATATGCTATCTGGTTTTCATTTGGAAAATCTGGATATTGAAAAAGAAGGAAGTCTGCCCCACCTTCGCACTTCGATCATGAACAATTGAGTCTGTGTATAACTGTTGTTGTCTCAATGGTTACACAATTTTGAGCCTAACAAAAGCAATCATCAGTGCTTAATTCTTTCATACACAAGCACGAACACACAGGAAATTCGTTTTTCTGTCAAAACGTTCATAGTTTAACCTTGTGTTATTCGATGATTGAATGGAAGACATGGGGGAGTGAACATCTTTCCAATATGTATTCGTTACACACAATGACTTTGTGTTACTGACAGGCACTTCTAACTTGTTCATTTGTTGATTCAGGTGTTACACTCATATTTTGTCAGAATTTGCAAAGATTCGGATAAATATCTTTTGTATCGATAAATAGTCAGAGGCTCTTGTGAAAGATCAGTGGTCAGATCAATGACAGTTCTTGTGAAAGTTTTGATGATCTCTATGCTAAAATCATCAAAAAGGGGGAGATAATCAAGAAATGTGGGGTATGATAAAGAAAAGTTGGAGCTTAAAGAAGAAATTTATGTCAAGACAGTTAATTTGAAGAAAGTTTGTTGAAAGCGGAAAGAGCAAATTCAAAGAATTCCGGAAGCAAGCTGATTTTTACTGAAATTTTCTTTGAAGATAATTTGCTAAAGCAAACCGAGCTAAACCTGAAGATAATTTCTTTTCTAATGTCTGAAAGAGATTGTATTATCTTGGGGGAGATTGTTCAAAATTGTTGAAGATTTTTATCACAGACTTTGAGGAGATTACAGTAAGTTTGAAGACTTTTTCTGAGCATAAAGGGGAGATTGTGCTTCAATGCTTATTTCTCTGAAGATGGTCTTTATTGAAAGAAATCTACAAAGGGGAAGATAAAGTTGTTAAATGTTGATCAAAGAGAGAGATTGTCTTGCAAAATCTTTTTGAGATGATCTTGAATCCAAAGGGGGAGATTGTTAGTGCATATATTTGTTGGATACAAGATCATGAAGACTGAAAGTCAAACAAGTCAAAGTTCAAGTCAACTCTCAAGCATAAAAGTCAGAGTCTCTTTGTAATAAAGTCAAAGTCTTGTATTTTTATCTTGTGTTTTCTTTAGAGTTTGTAAGTGTTGTTCGCATGTGTTTAAATAGTGATATGTCTTAGAGTAGTAGGTTAGAAGTTAGAAGTTGAATTGTACGCACATACTGTTCTAGAGAGAGAAAGTATTAGAGAGAGAGAGAACTGTATACGAATCTTGAATTGAATTGAAACAGGTTGATTGTCAAATTGATTTCTATATTGTCATTGTGATTAGTTCTGTATTAGAACTTGAATCTAGGGAATAAAATTATCTTAACTGACATCATATTCATATATGAAAGAAATATGAACATTATATTACTTTTAAATATCACCTCGAACATGTGTGTATGCACTTACATACGAACCGCCTTAACTGAACATCATATTCAAATGAGAAAATATGAACATTATTTCTTTTAAAAGTTGAAATTTTTTGACCAAAAATGCGATGCTTTATGTTTTTATATTAGAGTTCACATAGTTTCGTCTGAGTGGTTTAAAGGGACAATCATACCTGGATTTGCAGAAATCATCATACTCAATCGGTGGACAAAAGATTTGAATTGAAACAACTAGCTACTAGATTTCTTGTGATGTTCATACGATTTTAGTAATTGATTATAAAAAATATTTTGAAATCAAAGAATTAGCTAGGATTGTGGAATTTAAAATTTTGTAACTCCCACATAAGTATAATAAATATTGTTTATATTAAAATTTATCTTTCTACCTTTTGTCATTAATGGTTAAAGGAATAAAAATAATATATCAATATGCAATTCTATTGGTTGGATTAGGTTCACAAAGTTAACAACAATTTGTTGGTTAACAAATGAACCTCCCAATATATATAAATAAATATATATATATATATATATATATATATATATATATATATATATATATATTCATCCATAATATAATAATTTTGTAAAATCGAAAATAAGATGATGAAAACTATTAAATCAAAATGTGTTGTATTACTGATAAATTTTAATTAATAAATAATTAAAAAAACAAGTTGGTACGGTACATATTACCATTTTACATGACTTCTATTACCATGTATCAACCAAGTCTATATAGTTGGTATGATACTACCATCTAACTAAATTGATCAAATTAAATTGGTACAATTAATACAAAAATTGGTTGACTTATCAAGATATAAAAGGGCAATGCTATTTGCACCAAAAAGTGAAGGTGTTGAATGCATTGTTTTTGGTCCCAATCATTTTTAATGAAACATGTCATTTCACTTGACATATATATATATATATATATATTATTTTTGTTTATATATATACACACATTATCTTTATATATATATATATATATATATATGTGTGTGTGTGTGTGTGTTTTGATTTTATAAATTTATTAAATTTGTTTATAAATTTATAAAATTTGTAACTTTTGATTTTATTTTATTTTATTTTATAAATTTATAACTTTTTATTTTATTATAACTTTGTAAAATGTATTTTTCTTTATGTTAGTCACATTCCAATATTCTCTTGTAAGACTCGGTTTTAAAAACGTGTAATTATTTCTTACCCGAATTGAACCGTAATTAAAAATAACAACCAAAGATAGTTGGGGGTTAAACCCGTCAATGTAGTAAACTCGTTATAAATATAAAAAAAGTAAAGTAAATATATATATATATATATATATATATATATATATATATATATGATTAAAGTAAATTACTACATATCGTTCACGTCTTCTTCTTTTTTTTCATATATCTCTCTCTCTAAAAATCTCTCCAACTTCTCTCTAGATTTGCTCTCAATCCATTGAAGTAATCGACGAATCAATTACATATTCGGAATCTACGCTTCGAATCCTTCCTAGCGGTATAAACATCTTCTTAAGTTATTTAAGTTGGTAAGTTAGTGTAGTTAAACCGGGTTGTTACATATACAATATGATAAAATAGTATAAAAAAGTGATAAAATAGTATAAAAAAATATGGCGGCTTTGTAAACCGGGTTGTTACATATACAATATGATAAAATAGTATAAAATTTTGATAAAATCATATAATTGATATATATGTTTCACAATTGTAAAAATATATATCGAGAACATTTACAATTACTATGCACTATTCACGTCACTATTCATGTCACTATCCACGTCACTATGCAAATTGTAGGACATTTTTTCCATTACAGTTATTCGTGTGTTGCTGGATGGGCTACCCCGTATTCAGAGCGAATAAAGAATTACATGCAACTTTTACGTGTTAATTGTACTACGGATAATGTTATTTTAGAATAATCGAATGCAATATACATTATTTTATGTTCTATTTATATGTTAAATCGCAATATTTATGTTTTATTTTTATAATTATATAATTATAAAAAATTAGTAATATTTATAAATATTTATTTCTTTTTAAATCAAACTAAAAAGTAAAAAAAAAACTCATTTTAAAACTATATAATACAAATAAACAAAAATATATAATAAAAATAAACAAAATAAAAAAGAAAAGACAAAAAAACACACAATCATATATGCAATCATTTTTTGTGCAAATAACAAATTTTTTGGTGCAATTAGCCTCCCCGATATAAAATTGACATCCCTATAAAATAAAGTAAAAGTACATAGGACCAAATTATCATACAGTAAAACTTTAAGACTAAAAACAGTATAAATAAGTAATGTCTTGTCCTTTTCAAGAGGATATGCTTTTAACTTCTAAATTATTTTGTTAAAACTTATAAGATCGATATTTCAATAATAGATTTTTTTATAGTGACTAGAAGCGTACTCGCGTAATGCAGTGAGAAACATTACGATTTTAATGTTTCATTTTATTTTTTGTTTTTTTGTCGATTTGCAGTACGATTTTGGATGGTTTTGAGAAAGTGATAATGTTTTTTCTTATAAATTTGTTTAATTTAGACTTAATAATATAATGTTTTTATATAAAAAAAATAAGTATTTTGTTAGAATTCAATGATTATCTTATATATTTTAATGATATCTAGAAAAAATAACCAATTATATATTCAATAATATAATTAAAACAAATTCATAATAATATAAGATATTAATTAATAGTGATACATGGAAATGTCTGTATAAAAGGAAGACTCTGTACATACCAAATTGGTGGGTGTTAGAAGTTTGCGGTAGTAATATGTATCTTGTGCTTTGATACTTGTAAATTAAGAGATTTTTAAAATCTTGCATAAAATGATGGTACCTTAAGCCTAATAATTTGTATTTAATAGTTTTTTTATCCGTGCTTTATAATATAGTATAGATAATACTCTCTTCATCCTTAAATAAATGCTCACATTTTTATTTATGTTGTTTTAAAATAAGTGTCCAGTTTCAAATATAGATAATTATATTCTAAAATCCATTCTTAATTAAATAATGTGAAGAGACATAAATTTATAGTAAAGTTATTATTTAAAAAATTGTAATAATTATGTATGTATAACATTATGCAATATTTTTTTTTTTTTGTAAATACTTACTTTAAAATGGAGAAAAAAAATAAGAACTAAAAATGTAATTGAAAAAAAAAACCTAAAACCCCCCAACTTATAGAAATAATGTGGACATTTAACTACTGAACTATCATCGTCAGTAGAAAAATGAAAAAACTACCGAATTAAAATCTTTGGAGTAGTCATGGAGAACAATCAAGAAAATCTCCAGTATCCCTAGAGAACAGCCAGAAAAATCTCTACTGTTTTTGCAAGACTCAAACCGGTGACTTTTGAAGAAAATTCTCAAAGATCCAAACCTTATTGTGAGTTAAGCTTACCCCACAAAGATACTTTCATTCGCCTTTGTTTTTAACAAACCTTGATTTATGAAAAGTTGATATGACTAGTGAAATTAAAGTATAAAGCATGTGGAAACCATAGCTTTTCACGTTTTTTATTTTGTGGATATCAGCTTGCGTGCATCTCGATTAATTTAATAAGACTGTGAAGTTATCAGCTAGATAAATTTCCAATAATTTTGAAGGGACTCAAACCGGTGATTGATAAGCAAACTCAAGATATATCTTATAGAAACGACAGAGTAATTCCTAAAATCAGACAAAATTGTCGTTCTCGTATAATTGCAGTCCATTTTCTCTTGTTTTCTGCACGTAATATTTTCTTTAAAGAGATTTAAACCCGTTACGTCTATCAAATACCCATCAAGTTAAACGTCTTTTTTATAAAGTAATTACGAAGAAACAACCCAAATACAACCTCATGTTCGAGTGGGCTAAAATCCATGGGTACCACTGATCTAATTATTGTTCGATAACCATCTCATCCATATGTACTTTGTTATATATAAGATCACTCACTAATGTTATATACAGTTTACAACCTCTCTCGAAGGTGGGATCGGAGGCTAAACGTACGTTCATCGGTTAATTGTGGGTCGAGAGCCATTTGAGCTGCGGTTTGATGCTTTCTAAAACTAGCAAGATCGTCTCCTGCACCACAACAGGTTAGTTATATTTTTGGAATTTTGGATATTGCAGATTCATACACAAATTTGCACAAATCTGGGCTTGTTTTTTAAGATGAACTTATGGTGTTTTAGTATAAACAACTTCAGCTTTTTGGGAAAAAAGGGTTGTAGGATTGATGATTTTGAAGACGAATGTGTGTTCAAGTTTCTAGTTTCTTGTTTTTTTTTTCTGAAACGTGTACGGAATTAAATCATTACATACGTAGTTTTTGACGTCGTCCATCTTTTATTTGCATTTCCGGTTCTGAAAGAGACTTTTTCGATCATCTAAACCGTTGTAAGTTATATTTCTTTTGATGGCAGGATCTTTAGAACAATGCAAATTTGCTCCTTGATTATTAGTCTTCTGTTCATGTGTATTTGGCGTCAAAATAGACATTTCTCGAATCCGAAATAGATATAGAAATTTGTGAAAGTTAGAACAAGCAAGCGGCCGTTTACGTAAATACTTATCCGGTAAGCGCTTACATGTAAGCAGGGGTGTACGCGGGTTGGGTTGGGTGGGTTGGGACGTTTTTACAACCCAACCCAATTATGGCGGTTTGGAAAATCTCAACCCAACCCAACCCAATCAAAAATATAACCCAACCCAACCCTTCCGGGTTATGGCGGGTTGGATTGGGTTGACGGGTTAGTAATATACATAAATTTGCCGATTGAAATACGATAAATAATACTAAAATTATTCTCAACAAAGTTATTAGTTATTACAATTAGGGTTTGTTCGTGTTCGTTCGTTTAACTTAACTGAACGAACGAACGGTAAACGAATGAAATTTTTTTAGACCAAAAAGCCTTTGGCCTAGCGATAAAAGAGCCTTTGACTTCCTAGAAGGTCAAAGGTTCGAACCTCACCAAAGATGAGGAGGGTGTGTGCGTTTTTTTGTTGCATTTTGCCGTATATAAATATTATATACTTAAAAAAAATGAAATTTTTTGTGTTCATGTTCATTCATTAAGAAAATGTGTTTGTTCGTGTTCGTTTATGTTCGTTCGTTAACATCACGAACATAAACGAACATAAACGAACGAACATAAATGGACTTAAACAAACATAAACAAACGAACACAAATATACCTAAAAAATCATAAACGAACGAACATAAATAAATTTAAAGGAACATAAACGAACGAACATAAATGAACAAAAAACAACCACCATTACTCATCATTCCGTTCCTAGAAACTAACATTACAAAATGAAAAATTGTGTAAACTTATGAGCGATAAAAAAAGAATTCTAAAAATTCAATTTACTTAATGATTTTACATATTAATGTCACAATATATAAATATATTTATATAATAAACAAACGTAAACGAACATAAACAAACGTAAACAAACATAAACGAATGCAAACGAACGAACATTAACGAACGTAAATGAACAAACATTCACGAACATAAATGAACGAACGGGACCATTGTTCATGTTCGTTCATTTATTAAATGAACGAACATAAACGAACTTCCCGCCAAACGGTTCACGAACGGTTCACTGAGCGTTCGGTTCGTTTACAACTCTAATTATAATCATCCAATTATAAATTATAATCCATAAGTCTTAAAGTTAATTTGGGTTGTGAATAAACTGCATATATATATATATAATAGCGGCGGGTTGGCGGTTTGGGTTGGGTTGAGTTTTCCTAACCCAATTTCAACCCTTCTAATTAGCGGTTTTGCGGTTTTACGGTTTCGCGGGTTGGGAGCGGGTTGGGTTGATCGGGTTTCGCGGGTTGACTGTTTTATGTACACCCCTACATGTAAGATTCAATGCTACCACTTACTTTATCGGATAAGATTATTATTCCATCAAAATGGAATCGTATGCAAACAATTCAGCTAGTAAGCACTAACCAGATAAGAGTCATATATCTATAAAATAATGTGTCTTAATTGATAACACTTACTGGGTAAACATTTGATAAATGGCCCTAAATGTCATTAGTTTAAAACATATCGATAACGACATTTTATTCATCACATGGAAACCAAATTCCTTTTAATTTTGGATTTCGAAAAGTGTGAATTGATTTCAAAACTCAAAATGTATATGGTGATGGCTCAAATGGTTCAAATAGGTTGTTTTATTGAAATTAAGGTTGTAGGATCAAACAATAAGACATTATATCTAAAAGTGTTGTAATAAGTTTATAGACACTTTTTAAGACACGTTTTTTAGAATATTTATAAAATAAAATATCATATTAGCTATTTTATAGAACATATATGAAAAAGTGTCTTGTAAAACATAACTTTAGACGTATTAACCAAAATTTGATTTTCATTTTCAATTTGAAGTTGAAAACTAACTCATTTTTTGTTTTTATTTATATTTTCAACTACTACACATAACTTTAGACGTATTAATAAACCATTATATTTAGACCAGAATTAAAATGAGACGAAGTTCACCTTACTTCTTATTTAATGTAAAATGAGTGTTTTTTTTTCTTACTTAAAAATGTTGCTCACAAATAAATATTCATATAAATCCAATATAATTTAAAATTTGATTAGATTAGTTCAGTTGTACAATATTAATTTGGACTAGCTGGATTTACAACCGATTGATTCAAGTTGGATATTGAAATGTTAGATCGTTTCGTTGGTTGTAGTTGGATTGATCGGTTGCCACTGAATACCATGATTAAATTTCAAGTATAATAATTAATTAATTAACCAGTCCAAATCAAATACAAATACCAACAAAAATAACCCCTTTCCCAAAAAATACGGGACCATATATGACAATCAAACATGCATGCATCAATCACTTATGCTTTCTTGACTTCTCGTCCACTTGTGTAAAAACTAGACAAAATATATTACTTACTTAAGGGGTTGTTTGTTTTTTTTTTAAAAAAACCTCTTAATGGCTCTTAAGTCTGAATTGTTCAGACCTTTTTACACACCACCTCTTATTAATCATAACTAAAATAAGACTTCAGACTTTAAACCTCTTAAAAGACAAACGACACCTTACTTGACATGTTGTGACCCTTTTTAAATTTTAAGCGTCATAATTTTTGTAGGGTTTATATATCATTTTATTAATATTTTTATATGAATTTAAAATTTTCTATAAGGTTTATATATCATTATATTTAATTAGAATTTTTGAATCTGTCATCCAATAATCAATATGAAGGTTTTGATTCATGATTTATTAAAATAAAAGTAAAAGTAAAATTGGTTCCATTTAATGCATTTAACCCATTTCTTTGTGTTTTATAATCTTGTAAAATGACAAATTTTATCAAAATTGAACATATTTGTTTTGAATCTTTTGAAGGAACAAACTACATTTTTATATTATATTTTCGATGGAATTAAGAAAAAAATATAATTCTTTAATGTAGGGGGGCAAGAGGGTGTCCAACCCCCTCCAATGAACCAACTTCATACACCATAACATAAAAAAAATCATATGCTTTTAGTGGATTAAATGGGTTAAAACAATTATATATATATATATATATATAAAATCTTTTTTTCTTTTTTTTATTATATATATAGATATATATTTGAGCAATATAGAGAGAGTAAGATTTAAACGAAAACGCTAACTATTTAATAAAACAATAAATCATGTGTAAAATCATATATGATTCAGCATTAACGGCCAAAAAAAATGGACGCGGGAGCAAAGTCGCGTGAATCATATTTGATTTCATACGAGAAAGTTATCTATTTAAGAAAACACGAGAACGATCAAGTACATATAAAATCATATATGATTAACATACAAAATCATATATGATTCACGCCACTTTGCCCGCGACTGAAGTCACGGCCAAAGTCGTCCGCGTCCATTTTTTTTGCCGTTAATGCCGAATCATATATGATTTTACACATGATTTGTTGTTTTCTTAAATAGTTAGCATTCTCGTTTGAATATTTCTCTCTATATATAATACATTATAACTATTCACAAACAAAAGTTATAATATTCATTGATTTTGTTAACTTTTATATCCACAAGCTCTCAAAAATTTTAATAATACCCTCATCACAACTAAAAATTCCTCCCAATCTCACGAAATTTAAGACAACCAATATTAATCGCAATTCTCACATTAACAACTTGTTTGAATACATTCAATTGACAGTGTAAGTTTATTTCGTTTAACATTTTATAGCCCCCCCTAAAGTAAAATTCCAGTTCCGCCCCTCTTCAACACAATTAAATAAAACATATCTGTGAATAAAATTATATATGTATATATATATATATATATATATATTATTCGTAAACAAAAAGTCGTTCACTATGATAAAATCGGGTTTATAGGACGCCACAAATTTCGAAGCTTCTTGATAAAAATAAAGCGAACATATCTAAAGGTGTTGGAATAAGTTTATAAGACTCTTCTGGACGTCTTAACAAGTTTTTTATGACACTTTTAATACAAAGCGTCACATTAACGATTTTATATGACACTTTTGAGAAAATGTCCTATGAACCAATAATATTATAGAACATTTGTTTTTATAAGACACTTTTTCAAATGGTGCTTAATAGCTATTACCACACTTTTATATAAAAAAATATCTAAAAGACTTGTTACGACGCCCAAAAATGTCTTATAAACTTATTATAACACCATTAGTTAAGATGTTTTATTTTTAATATTATTAATTAAGTTTTATAAAACGATCTATTAGAATACTTAGAAATTTTTGACATCCTGTAAACATTTATAGTGATATTTGGAAAGAATTATTAAACTCACAAAAATAAAAATTTTAAATGTAATTTTTTTTTCATAATAAAAACTAAAACAAAATATGTTTTATTTACAATTTATTTTTTTTATAAAATTATCAAACCTTTATGGGTTTTTGACTTGCATGTATCAATAAAAAAATTCCAATAAGTTTATTTAATGAAAAAATTATTGAAAAAGGAAAGTGTTATTAGTATATTTTCTTAAAACTAATTTTCCAAATTTCTCAAACATTTTTTCAAATCTACAACCAACTTTTTCACGATTTTATTTTTTTAATTAATTTAAAAAAGCCAATCAACCATGTGCCTAAACAAAATAGTAAAATAAATTATTTAGGTTTTATTGATTAACTTACAAAAAATAAATTTAATTTATTTATATAAAAACTAACAAATTGATTCGTAACTAATAAATTTATTTATATAAATGAAATTAATTTTTCTAATAATTAGTAACTATTTATAGTAACTTTAATTTGAATTTGTTTTATTAATTACAAATATAAATAATAGTAAAAGAGAATTTACATCTTGAAGATTATATTTTATAAATTTTACATCTTGAAGATTATATATTTAATGAATTATAATTAACTATTCAAACGACCTAATATTTATTAATATATTTTAATGAATTAATATTTATTATGTTCTAATAAGAAATTATGTATAATATATATTTTATCAATATAACACTTATAAATATATAATTAATATAAAATAAATACATAATTATTTTCAAGATAAAAAATATATATTTATATAATTTTAATACAATAATGTTTTTTAAAAATAATATAAATTAAAAATAGTATGACTCTAAAATATTTGAAAAAACTATAAAAAAAACTTGAGAAGAAAATTTATTTACTTGGATGTTGGGTTGTTAGTTGATATAAAGTTATTGACTCTAGAAAGTTTCTATCAAGGATTATGATATTTACTGGAATACGTTGAAAGAGTCATGTTTAGGAGAAAAACTCCCAAAAAATTAAAAGCAGAGGAATATATTGGTAACCGTTCATCTGAGTGGTAAGCACCAGTGCACACAGGTAATTAGTTTTTATGCAGGTGTGCATTATGCACGTGTGCATGTTACTAATTACTTGTATGAACATGTGCATACCGTCCAGATGAACGGCTATCAGGGTCTTCCTCGTTTCATTTTCTTGCGATTTTTCTCTTTACCTGACCCTACGTTGAAATTTTCTTTTTTAGTAAACATGCATATTTACACATACAAACTATAAAACAAAGATGTTTTATCAACAGATTTTTTTTGCGGGTAATTACCGACGGATTGACATCATCTATGGATTACCAATGGATGTTTTCGACGGTAATTGAAAATCCGCCGGTGATGAATCACCGACGACTCTTTCTCCGGCGATGAGATCCGCCGGTGATGACTTTTTTCAGCGGATTACCGACGGATATTTCTGTTAGTGAAGCCTCTTTATTTTATAGTGACAACGTTACACTACAATTAACTTTACACCAATCAAGAATGCCCAAGGAATTCCAATAATTCATGTTATATATATATATATATATATATTTTTTTTTTTTTTGATTCTATCCTTCACTTCTTTGCCTTCAACCCCAAAGTAAAAGTGTTAACTAATTATTCAAGGAGAACATTAACTAATTATTCAAGGAGAACGAACATTCTTAATATTACATCTTTTTGATATGGCACGAAAAAGCTAGATGAAAAAATTTTCCTATTATAGATGCTCTTAATGACATTTATACACAAATACGAATTGTGCACTAGTTTGAGTCTCTCTAACGTTATTAGGGATTTTTCTTGTTATTATCTTCAACGTTCCTAAAAAATTTAGTCGAGATATGCATAAACCGACCTAAACATATCCATAGTTAGAAAAAATAGCACCAAAGAGAATTATGGGAACATGCATCACTTACTTGTACTGTACAAGTGAAATATGTGTTTGATCCATTGACTCAACTCTATTGGATACATTGTTTGTAATTTCCACATACGTTGCCAGAGAAAGATTTGAAGCCAAGGACGTTTGAGATAATAATAATAATAATAATATCAACCACAAGTGTTGTGGCGTGGTGGTAAAGGCTTGGGGAGTTCATAGCGCTCAACCCGGGTTCGAGTCACACTAGCAGCACTTGTGGCCACTGAGGATAATCTCAGGGATGCATGCTTTAACAGCTGGACCTTATTGCCAGGGATTAGTCTGGAATAAAAATAATATTATCATATGCGGATGATCTCAAATACTATATATCTATATAAGAAACTAAATGGTTTCCAGATTTTTTTCGTAGATGGAAGTGGAACACTCTGGAATTAATGTTGTTATATATATAAAGAGAGTTTCTCCAACTTGATTAAATCAAAATCTAGCTTTGAACGTCATGTTCATCTCCGGCGACATAACAGGTTAGTTCTTGTACGTACGTTATTTGGATTATATATCTGAACAAAACTGATCGATGCTGTTATTTTTATTTTCGAGGGTTAAGTTATATATATTTGGTGTTTAACGTTTTGATGCATATATAACAGGTTTGAAGCTTTCTGAGTTTTGGGAACCATGGCTGCAGCCAGGCTCACCCTGCTTGTGGGAGACTGCCAGCATTATTCTCCAACTTGGGTTCCTTGCAGTCCTGTTAATTGGTTTTCTGAAGAGACTCATCGAGTCACGGTCCATCCACGACCCGAAAGTCAAGAGCCGAGAAACGTACCCAACCAATATGAAGATCGGTCTCCCATACAAACTGAGTTTACCGAGCTCGGTTCTGTTACTCGGAACACATATCATGATCCCACTAATGTTGAAATCCAGAAGCGAAGCTTACTGCAAACTAGAAATCCCGATTGTATCATCAGAAATCATGCAAATCGTGTCGTGGACCATGACCTTAATTGCGTTATACATGATCCCAAAACACAAAAACGTAGATTTCCCATGGATTCTAAGATCCTGGTGGCTATGCACTTTCTTGTTGACGGTTTTCCGGTTAACTCTAGATGTCCATTTTCTACTTTCTAATCACCATCGCCCAGAACTACTCGAATACATCGACTTTTCTGGATTTCTAGCTTCGACCTGCTTGTTGTTTCTTGCGATACGAGGAAAAACAGGCATAACCGTAGGTAATCCAAGTGCCATCACCGAACCGTTTCTAGATAGAAACTCTAGAAAACACCATTCACAAGAAAAAAGAGAATGCCCATATGGAAAAGCTTCTATTTTTCAACTTGTTACATTTTCTTGGCTCAACCCCTTGTTCGTCGTCGGAATCAAGAAACCCCTCGACCAAGATGAAGTCCCGGATGTTGACATTATCGATTCCGCTAGTTTTACCTCAGAATCCTTTGATGAATGCTTGAATCATCAGGGAACTGAAAACCCTTCTATATACAAGGTAATCTATCTGTTCACAAGAAAGAAAGTGGCAATCAACGCCCTTTTCGCCGCTACAAACGCTGCTGCATCATACGTGGGGCCGTACCTTATCAACGACTTGGTGAGTTTTCTGAACGAAAAGGAAACCAGGAGTTTAACCAGCGGCTACCTTATTGCGGTCGGGTTCTTGGCTGCAAAAGTTGTGGAGACACTAACTCAGCGGCAGTGGATCTTTGGTGCTCGTCAACTAGGACTCCGGCTCAGGGCGGCTTTGATATCTCACATATACAAAAAAGGGCTCGTGTTATCAAGCCGATCGTGCCAAAGCCACACGTGCGGTGAGATCATCAATATTATGAGCGTTGACATCCAACGAATCACGGATTTCATGTGGTACATTAACACGATCTTTATGTTGCCAATTCAAATCTCGTTAGCGATGTTCATTCTTCACATAAATCTAGGGCTGGGATCGTTCGTGGGACTAGCAGCAACGGTCGTTGTAATGTCCGGAAACATACCTTTGACTAGAGTTCAGAAATGGTATCAATCCAAGATTATGGAGTCAAAGGATGCAAGAATGAAGTCAACTTCAGAAGTTCTAAAGAACATAAAGACACTGAAACTTCAAGCATGGGACAGCTATTATCTTCAGAAACTAGAAAGTCTGAGGAAAGTTGAATACGATTGGATCTGGAAATCTCTAAAGCTGAACGCTCTAGCGGCTTTTGTCTTCTGGGGTGCCCCAATTTTCATATCCGTGATGACTTTCGGAGGCTGCGTTTTGATGGGTGTTCCGCTCACAGCTGGCCGAGTTCTATCTGCATTGGCTACATTTCGAATGTTACAAGATCCTATATTCAACCTACCCGACTTACTGAACGTAATTGCACAAGGGAAAGTATCTGCAGACCGGGTAGCTTCTTATCTCCAGGAAGAAGAGATCGACTCGGATACAGTCGAGGTTGTTCCTAGAAATTTAACCGAAGTCGATGTCAAGATTGAAAACGGACGATTCAGCTGGGACCCGGATTCAAGAACCACGAATCTTGATCAAATCGAGCTAGAAGTCAAACGGGGGATGAAGGTGGCTATCTGTGGAACCGTTGGATCGGGAAAATCTAGTCTTCTGTCGTGCATACTCGGCGAGATGCCTAAGCTATCAGGAACGGTCGAGATCAGTGGCACGAAAGCTTATGTTTCTCAGTCGGCGTGGATTTTAACGGGGAATGTTAGAGAGAATATTCTGTTTGGGAATGCTTATGATAGAACGAGATACGAAAAGACAATCAAAGCGTGTGCTTTGACCAAAGATTTCGAGCTTTTTTCCACCGGAGATCTGACGGAAATCGGAGAAAGAGGGATAAATATGAGTGGAGGCCAAAAGCAAAGGATTCAGATTGCTCGTGCAGTGTACGATGATGCTGATATATATCTTCTCGATGATCCTTTCAGCGCTGTGGATGCCCACACAGGAACCGAACTCTTTCAGGTTCGTAAATTTCGGATTTTCGGTCTTTAGATTACACTTTTGGATGCTAATTTTCTATTGGATTATACAGGAATGCCTTCTGGGGATGCTTAAGGAGAAGACTGTGCTTTATGTAACACACCAGGTTGAGTTTCTTCCTGCAGCAGACCTCATTCTGGTAAGCAAGCCTATGTGCAGGCTATAACAAATCGGCTTTATAGGACGCCAGCAAATTTCTAATAAGACTGCATTTTACGACTTGAGGTTTTAGGATCAAACAATTGTGTGTCATATGTAAAGGGATTGCAATAAGTTTATAGAACGTTTTTGTCGTCTCAACAAGTTTTTTTAGGACACTTTTACTTTTTTGGGGGACATTTTTGAAAAGTGTCCCACAAACACATCTTTTTACTGGACACTTGTTTTAAATAGACATTTTTACAGATAATGTCATACAAAAAAGTTTAATAGGATCTTTTTATTTTAAAAATGTTCTAAAAAACACTTTTACATAGGACGCACAATTGTTTGGTGCTATAAAAACTTAGTTCCTATAAAGTCTATTAGGACGTTTAGACCATTTTTGGCGTGCTATAAACTCGATTTTGTTATAGTGGCAGCAAATCTTTCGAAATATTTTCTTGAATTTCTAGAAATTTCTTGATTATGACAGATTCTAAACAGGTTATGAAAAATGGAAGAATTGATCAAATGGGAACTTTTAAAGAACTTCTGAATCAGAACATAGGATTTGAGGTTCTAGTCGGAGCCCATAACCAAGCTCTAGAATCTGTTCTAGCGGTCGAGAGTTCAAGTAGAGAATCCGAACAAGCACCAGTCAATGAAGAGCCAACTTTGATCACGGAACTCTCACAAACAAAGCAAGATTCCGAGCACAATTTATGTGTCGATATGTCGAAAAAGGATGGAAAACTCGTGCACGAAGAAGAAAGGGAAAAAGGAAGCATAGGGAAAGAGGTTTACTGGTCTTACTTGACTTTAGCAAAAGGCGGATTTCTAGTGCCAATAATACTTCTGGCTCAGTCTTCGTTCCAGTTTCTACAAATCGCTAGTAATTACTGGATGGCGTGGGCATGTCCAACCGATTCAACTGAGATCGTGACTGGAATGGGATTCATTCTACTTGTTTATACACTTTTGGCAGTTGGAAGTTCGCTATGCGTACTGCTACGAGCCTCACTTGTTGCCATCGCGGGCCTTTTGACTTCAGAGAAGCTTTTTAACGATATGCTTCATAGCGTTTTACGTGCACCCATGGCATTCTTTGATTCGACTCCAGCTGGACGGATCCTGAATCGGGTGAGTAGTTATAACTTGAAGCTTTTCTAGAGTTTCTTTTGGGTGGGTTGGATTCACGTGAGACCAGCTAGCTGTTTTCATAAGACCCGTGAGACCACAATTTTACACTTGAAACTTCACAGCAAAACACTGTGAAGGTTCGGATTTTTATACCTTCAAGTGTAAAAACGTGGTCTCATGCGTCTCACGAAAACAGGCTGGTCTCACGTGATCCCAAGTCTCTTTTGGGTTCTTTAGGTATATAGGAACTTAACCAACTAACATGTAAATGCATAGGCATCCACAGATCAAAGTGTGATAGACTTAGAGATGGCAAACCGAATAGGATGGTGTGCGTTTTCAACGATTCAGCTTCTTGGAACGATGGCGGTCATGTCTCAGGTGGCATGGGAAGTATTTGCCATCCTTATTCCGGTGACTGCCGTTTGTGTATGGTATCAAGTAAGACATCGATCTCTTGAAAAGGAACCACTACAATAAAATAAGTTTTATAGGACGTCAAATATGTCTAAATGTCCTAATATATAGACTGATTTATATAACCAGATAATTGTATGTCCTATATAAAATGTTACAATAAGTTGATAGAACGTTTTGGGCGTCCTAAGAAGTTTTGTTTTGACACTTTTGAAATAAAACATCATGTTACCCTTTTATAAAAACAAGTGTCATGTAAAAAAGATCTCTTTATAGGACACTTCTCAAAAATGTCCTATAAAGAAGGTAATAGAACAGTTTAATTCAAATATATCTTAAAAACCTTGTTAGGACGTCCAAAAACTGTCATATCAAATTATTATACTACTTTTACATAGAACTTACAATTGTTTACTCCTACAAATGTAAGTCCTATAAAACATGTTATCTATTAGGACATTTTAGACATAGGGGCCGTTTATCAAACGCTTACCCGGATAAGCGTTTACCAATAAAATTTAACATTATCACTTACATAACGGGTAAGATTTTAGTCCACCAAAACGGTATCGTATGCAACAATTTTCCCGATAAGCGCTTACCGGTAAAATTCAACACTATCACTTACTTACCGGGTAAGATTTTAGTCCACCAAAACGGTATCGTATGCAACAATTTTCCCGGTAAACGCTAACCGTGGTAAGAGTCTTCGCCATCACTTACGAGGGTAAGACTCTTGGTCCTTGCCTTAGCTCTTACCAGTAAGATTATTGGTCATTGCCATCTTCATCCATAAAGTAATATGACTTGGTAAGCGTTTACCCGGGTAAGCGTTTGGAAAACGGCCCCATAGTTGGCATCCTATAAAGTCGATTTTACTGTAGGGAACTCAACATTGAGTCTTGGAGATCAGAAATACATTTTCACTGATCAAGTTTTCATAATTTCAGAGATATTACATACCAACTGCAAGAGAATTGGCCCGGTTGGCGGGCATAGAAAGTGCTCCGATCCTTCACCATTTTGCCGAATCGCTCACGGGTGCAGCAACAATCCGTGCTTTCCAACAACAAGACCGGTTTATCAAGAAAAATCTTTGTCTCATTGACAATCATTCAAGACCAATGTTTCATAATGCTGCAGCCATCGAGTGGCTTTGTTTCAGACTGAACCAGTTATCAAATTTCGTGTTCGCATTTTCACTCGTTCTCCTTGTAACTCTTCCTGAAGGAATCATTGATCCAAGTGAGTTTATAAACTAATTAAAATGGTATCGTGAGAATATGTAGAACCCCTAGATTTACTCTTCAAAAGAGCCGTTTAGGAGAGAAGGGAGGTTCCAACATATATGGAGAAGAAATGGTCAAAGTATAGTCGATGAGGAACTCTAAGAAACAAACGTTCATTTGGAAGTTGAATGTAATGTGTTTTGTTTTGCAGGCATTGCTGGATTGGCAGTAACGTATGGAATCAATTTGAACGTTCAACAAGCTTCGGTTATATGGAATATATGCAATGCCGAAAACAAAATGATCTCGGTGGAAAGAGTGCTGCAATACTCGAATCTTACTAGTGAAGCACCTTTGGTGATCGAAGAGGCTCGTCCGCCAAGTCAATGGCCACAAAATGGAACAATTTCCTTCACAAATTTGCAGGTAAGCTTCTTCTATTACAAAATTGAGTTTATAGTATGCTAAAAATGATTAAGTGTTACAACTTTATATAGGACCAAACAGTGTTGCAATAAGTTTATATGACGGTTTTTCTGGAGATTTTATCAAGTTTTTTTAGTATACCTTTAAAATAAAATATTGTGAAATTTTTTTACACGACACTTTTGAGAAGTGTGTACAATTTTATGGGACGACACTTTTTCAAATAATGTCGTATAAACAAATTTGTTGGACCCTTAATTTATTTCAAAAGTGTCCTAAAAACTTGTTAAGACATTCAAAAACGTTCTATAAACTTATTGTAACACTTTTTCATAGAACGGCACACACAAGTGTTTGTCCTATAAACCCAATTTTGTTGTGACAAAAGCAAAAACTAGTAGAAAACTGCATAGAACTTGAAAAAACCATGTATTTTTGGAGTCGAAATAATTAATTTAATTAGTACTGAATAATTAAACACATATATATATATATATATATATATATATATATAGAATTTGTGATGAATTAATGAATGTATGCAGATCCGATACGCAGATCATCTTCCATCTGTGTTGAAAAATATAAGCTGCACATTTCCAGGAAAAAAGAAAGTTGGTGTTGTTGGTAGAACTGGAAGTGGGAAGTCAACACTGATACAAGCCATTTTTAGAGTTGTAGAACCTGCACAAGGTTTCATCACAATTGATGGTATTGATATTTGCAAGATAGGCCTTCATGACTTGAGATCAAGACTTAGCATCATTCCTCAAGATCCCACCCTCTTCCAAGGAACCGTTAGAGGAAACCTCGATCCCTTACACCAATATCCCGATGCACAAATCTGGGAGGTACGTACGTAATTAATATCTCATCACTATAACAAAATCGACTTTATATATACCACCTCAAATATTTCATAATACATATATATATGTGTCCTATATATATAAATATGTTAATGTTAGAAAGTATAACTTAAAGTTGGAAAATATTATTTCAGGCTTTGGACAAATGTCAACTTGGTGATATAGTTCGTGGGAAGAATGAGAAACTGGAACTTCCAGGTGAAATTATTTGGATTTTACATGCTGATCAAAAGTAGTTTCACTTCAACTCCAAGACCATTATCTTATTTTTTTTAGCTTATTGAAAAAGCCACGTTTGATTGGACATAAATTAGCTTTTTGAAAACCCACTTCAAGTAGCATTCCAATAAGCCAGCTTTTTGAAAACTCACTTCAAGTAGCATTTTCATGTCCCTTGTATTAGATTATTTTACATTGTCATCTGGTTTATCGACTAGTATTTGCAAGAAATTAAGAAAATAAGCAAGAAGTAATGTGGTTTTGCAGTGGTTGAAGGGGGAGAAAACTGGAGTGTTGGGCAAAGGCAGTTGTTTTGTCTTGGTAGAGCACTGCTTAAGAAAAGCAGCATTCTGGTTCTTGATGAAGCAACAGCATCCATTGATTCTGCAACTGATGGAATTTTACAAAAAATCATTACCCAAGAATTTAAAGAAAGAACCATCGTCACGATAGCACACAGAATCCATACGGTTATAGATAGCGATCTCGTCTTGGTGCTTAGTGATGGTACGTACTCCTTTCTCGTAAGCTTCGATTTTTCTGGTCAAAAGGATTGTTTCTTACACTACAACAAAACGGGGTTTATATGACCTTAAAATGTCTAAATATCCTAATACACTGTTTTATAAAACTTACATTTATAAGAACAAACACTTGCAGATCCTGTGTAAACTTGCTACAATAAGTTTATATAACTTTTTTTGATGTCTTAAAAAGTTTTTTTTGGGACTGTTTTGAAATAAAGCGTCTGTCCTATTAATTTCATATGAAATTAGTTGACAAGTGTCCTGTAAAAATATGTATTCACCACTTCTCAAAATTTCCTATAAAATAGCTAATAGAATGCTTTATTTCTAAAATGACATTTGTTAAGACGCCCAAAAACATCATAGTTAACTTTTACTTGGTAGGCACAATTGTTCGGTCCTGTAAACTTAAGTTTTGCAAAACAGTCTAATAAGACATTGGACATTTTATAAACCCAATTTTGTTGTAGTGTTAGCATCAGATTTGACATGAATGTTTCAAGTTTGAAGAAAGAATTGAGAAGTATTAATTAAACTACAGATAAATTGCTAAGTAGGGTACAATTATTTTTGTTATTGAATTTGTGAACTAGTTTCCATCTTTTTTGAATTTGAAAAATCTTTAGTTTGACTCTCTTAAAGTCAAACTTTATCCAAATGAATGAAACTGAACAAGATCGAGGAAACGGTCAAAAACAAGAGAATACAAGAACGTTTATACCACATGTGATTCAAAACTAGAAATCACATGTGATTCAGTTTCGGTTCAAAACTAGAAATCATGTGCATGCATGCTTGCCCGGCGACCTAAGAGCATTGACCGAAGCATATGTGATTTTTAGATCAAAATCACATATGATATGGACGTTCTTGTGTTATCTTATTTCGACCATGTTCTCATTTAAACCCAACTTAACTGAACAAATTAATGTGATTGTTAAACAGGAAAAATAGCGGAGTATGACACGCCAACGAAGCTATTGGAAAGAGAAAACTCGTTCTTCTCAAGACTCATAAAGGAGTACTCGATGAGGTCAAAATTCGACAAAAAGTGAGCTAATCAAAGAAGGGGATTCATTTGGAGCAAGAATTGCAAGCTGAATTATTCTACTTGTAATTCGTTCGATGCCCAGAGTATTCTTATCGAATAAAATGAAATGAAAACATATGTGCCCTTCAAAGTCTACTTGTTCCTATCATTTTTATTTTTTTGGAGTTTCACTACAATAAAATCGGATTTATAGAAAAACCCAAAATGTTTAAATGTCTTAATAAACTGCTTTATATGACTTATGTTTAATAAGATCAAATAAATATACATTAATGTGTAAAAGTATTGTGACAAGTTTACATCACACTTTTGGACGCCTTAATAAGTTATCTATGATACTTTTGAAATAGAAAGCCGTATTAATTTTTTTATGACATTTGAAAAAATGTTTTATAAAAACAAGTGTCCCACTATACAAAAGATATGTATATAGGACACTTTCCAAAAGTGTTGTGTAAAAAAACTAATACAACACTTTATTTTAAATGTGTTGTGAAAAACTTATTAAGACGACAAAAAACTTCCAATAAATTTGTTACAACACTTTTATATAGGATATGCAATTATTTGGTCCTATAAACTTAACATATAAAACCGTCTATTAGAACACTTATGACGTCCTATAAAACTGATTTTATTATAATAAATTTAGTGTTGTAAAGCTTCTGTATTAACCATGAGGGAAACAATCTATCTTCAAAATGAAAGGATGATTTTACCACCATGGTTCATCATTACCAAGTATAGTGTCATTATAACATTTTTCACAAAGAAAAATGGTTAGGTGCCGTTTGTTTTTTAAGATGTGTAAAGTCTGAAGTCTTATTTTAGTTATGATTAATAAGAGGTGGTGTGTAAAAAAGTCTGAATGATTCAGACTTAAGAGCCATTAAGAGGTTTTTTTTATTAAAAAACAACCCATTAGTTTCAAATCAGTAGTCAATAACGCCCTACAATAAAATTGGATTTAAATGATGACGTCTATAAAATGTCTAGGTGTTCTAATAGAATGTTTTATAGGAATAAGTTTATAGGACCAACCAATAAAACGTTCTATTTAAAAGTGTTACAATAAGATGTGTTTGGACGTTTTAACTAGTGTTTTAGGACATTTAAAAAAAAGTGTTATCAACTATTTTATAGAACACTATTTTAAAAAGTGTAAAGAACTTCCATATCAATGAAAGCCAAACTCCTTTTTATAGTGTCACATCAGTTTTCCAATAACATCTCACACATCAATGAAAACTTTAAGCTCCTTTCAAAAGTGGTGAACTGCCATATCACAAACTATTTTATAATTTATATCTACATATTTTAATAATTTATAATATCATAAAAAATAATAAATATGATTTATTTATAATATAAATAATAAACTAATATAATATAATTAATATAATAAGTTATAATATAAATAATAATTTAATTATAAAATATAGAACATGACTAAATATTTTTTTTCTTTTACTATATTTTGTGTAAATATAATTCAATTGACAATGGATAAAACATATACATATATTAAAAATGCACAACGTTTATTAAAGGCATTGTTTGGCAAAAAAACGTTTATTAGTGTATCTTTATTTTAGCAACCAAATTAGTAATTTAAATAAAAAATGTTCCATAAAAATATCATTTTATTTAAAATAAATTGTGGATAGAAATTCTAATAAAATTAATGTTCAAACAAATTAATAAATGAATTAAATTTAACAAAAATATTGATAATTAATATTTAAACAAACTATATTAAATGAATTAATATAAATAAAAATATTAATGTTTTATCAACTTGGCATTGCAAATGATCTTACTAAATTAACTAGTGTAAGAGACCTTGCAATTTACATCGACATGTCATATCATCTTGAAAGACCATTTGCAAGATGGATGTGGATGCACACAATTGTCCTATAAAAAAGATGAGTTTCTAAAAAAAAAATTTAAAAGTATCCTATAAAAAGATGAGTTTATTAGAATTTTTATTTGAAAGTGTCACTTTATTTCAAAAATATGCTAAAAACTAGTTAAAACATCAAAAAATGTCCTATACATTTATTGTAACACTTTTAAATGGAACGTTTTATTGCGTGTCATTTAAACTTAAGTCATATAAAGTAATCTATTAAGACAATAAGACATTTTAGACGTTATATAAACTCAATTTTTAAAGTGCAGTCTATATATATATATATATATATAAAGAAGATTAAGACACTCTTCTTAGGTTGAGGACTGAGTATATGATCAACATGTAATTAGTAATACTCAAAGTAATAGAATTAAAAAAAGGCACATATTTTCTTAGAGGTTTAGAGGTTAGAAACGATACAATTAAATATGGTTCTTTAGAACAAAATTCAAACACTTTGGGGCTTCAAATCAAAGAGAACTGAATTAAACTAGCAAAGCTTGTTGTTGACCAGAAAATTAAAATGTTGCAAATCTCCTTTCAAGCAACTTTGTATGACCTAAACTTGTTCCCGTCAATCACCCACATAATCATCCAATAATATTGTCATTACAACAAGATATCAAGGGAATGATGTAAAATCCCCTTTATGTTTGTATCTCTATTTTGTTGGGGAGTGGATCTTGGATAAGAACATGAGATCGTGTGAGAGTTCGCTTTCCTTAAATGATATTTCGACCCTATTCTGCCCGGGTATCACGAAATTCACTCGAGAATAATCTCAATTCACCGGTATCGATTTAGGCAGAATTCGATCATATTTAAACACAATGAGAATCGTAACTGATCCTATATTATTAACGATAATAATTTCCCATTTAATGGTATTGATTGTTGGACATAATGGTGGCGGTTACAAAGAGATTTTGGGGTTACAGAATCGAAATCTGCAACAGTGCACGACGCGGGTAGTCATGCGGGCTAACCTGCGTGGGCTACTGTTTTGTCCCACACTCCAGTGCACCGTGCGGGTTAACCCGCAGCACAACCCGCGCGGGCCACTGTTTCATCCCACAATCCAGTGCACGGTGCGGGTAGCCGCGCAGGTTAACCCGCGGCACAACCCACCCGAGTCACTGTCTCAGTTACAAACTGTTAAAACCACCAAGCGACCGTCCAATTATCTCGGGTCATAGTTAGCTTACACGAGTGTGCACTCCACACCTCCTAACTCGTGTTATAGCTTAGCTACAAACCTCATTATTATCATGTGAATCCAATTACACAAAATGAACCGATGATTTCACTAAAATCACCAACATTCCTTCCCCATTTTAGAGAAATCCTTGATTCACAAACAACAATTAATATAGGAAACAAACTCATGCATAAATAAAAATATCTAGAAGATTGAATTTTCATCTTAGTACATTACACATTTCAAATACTCGAGAATCCGGGTGTCCTATGGATTGAACTCTTCAACCCATTTGAGTACCAGGAAATAACATACACGTGAATTTAAAAGATTCTCTAAAGTTTAAACTTGACACTATACAGGTCATGTGTCCTTATCCATTCGTGAGTGCATCAAAGCCAAGTCCAAGCTTCTTGAAGCGGCCACACTTCACACTCATATAGGTAGTTCCTTTCATCATGCACCTGCACATGCATTTTTACAAAAGAACAATTACCTCCTTCACTTGCAGTACCGAGCACATACCTTGGGATGATTATTTTGTGCTCCAATCCCTTAGAGTGAGCTTTCTTATTGAATTCAACTTCTAACGTTGTATTAGAAGGGAATTGGGTATCTCACCGTTAGGGATTTAAATGGACTTTAATCCCATCCCTATTACCGACTTGTGAACCAAGTCCCTAGCTAACCCCTTCGTCAAGTGGTCCGCTAGATTTTGTTGCGACCGAGCAAATTCAACCGAAATCACCCCATTCGTGATTAGCTCACGAATTATGCTATGTCTAACACCTAAGTGTCTAGACTTGCCATTATATACTTGACTATAAGCTTTAGCCAAAGTATCCGCATTATCACAACGAATAGAAATAGGTGATATTGGTTTCGACCATAACGGAATTTCATGGACTAAATTCTTTAGCCACTCCGCCTCTTTACCGGCAGTGGCTAATGCCACAAATTCCGACTCTATAGTCGAACTCGTGATGCAAGTTTGCTTCTTGGAAGCCCATGAGATGGCACCTCCCCCAAGCAAGTATACCCAACCACTCGTAGAGGAGTGATTTTCTAAGTTGGTGATCCAACTTGCATCTGAATATCCCTCTAATATCGAAGGAAACCTGACATATGATAAACCATAATCAATGGTTTTCTTCAAATATTTAAATACTCTTCTTATCACTTGTCAATGATGTATACTAGGATTGCTAGTATACCTACTCAACTTGCCTACGAAAAAAGCAATACCCGGCCTAGTGCTTGTCATGACATACATCAAGCATCCAATAGCCTTTGAGTACTCGAGTTGTGACACCGCTTCACCCGAATTGGGCATAAGATTCACACTCGTATCAAATGGAGTACTCACCGGAGAACAATCAAAGCAATTAAATTTATTTAATACTTTCTCAATGTAATGAGATTGCGTAATTGCAATCCCTTTGTTCTCACGCTTGATCCTTATTCCAAGGATCACCTCTGCCTCTCCCATATCTTTCATGGAGAAACTTGATGACAAAAACTCTTTGGTTTTATCAACTTGATTTTGGTCGGTGTCAAAGATCAACATGTCATCAACATATAAGCAAATGATTACTCCGTTACCGGATGTGTCAAATTTTCTATATACACACTTGTCCGCTTGGTTTAACATAAAATCGTTGGACAAGATAACCTCATCAAATTTTTGATGCCATTGTTTGGGTGCTTGTTTAAGCCCATACAATGATTTTACATGTTTACATACCTTATGCTCCATCCCGGGCATAACAAAGCCTTCCGGTTGTTTCATGTAAACTTCTTCCTCCAAGTCACCATTCAAGAATGTCGTTTTGACATCCATTTGGTGAATCACTAAATTGTGGATAGCTCCTAAGGCTATTAACAATCTAATCGTGGAGATTCTTGCAACCGGGGCATAGGTATCAAAATAATCGATGCCTTCCCGTTGCCTAAAGCCTTGGATTACTAATCGATCTTTGAACTTGTCGATTAATCCATCGACTTCCATCTTTCTTTTGAAGATCCACTTGCATCCCAACGGTTTACAACCCGGTGGCAAGTCCGATAATACCCAAGTATTATTCCCCATGATGGAATCCATCTCATCATTTATTGCTTCTTTTCAGAAAGCAATATCTTGAGACTTCATTGCCTCCTCAAATGATTTTGGATCTTCCTCAATACTATAACAGTAAGAGAATTGTGACCCAATCTCATCTCTTGATCCCTCTACCAAGTACACATGGAAATCGGGACCAAAGGATTTTTCGATCCTTCCTCTTTTGCTCCTTCGAAGCATCGGAGATTCAGTTGGAACAATTGTTTGTTCTTCAACCTCATTAGTTACACTAGTACTTGGAACAAGGTCCTTCGGCCTAGGTATTGAAGAGAATCTAGTCTCATCAAATAATGCATCTCTCGATTCTATAACGGTGTGAATTGTTATAAAATCATTAGGTTCAATAACATAGAACCTATAGGCCTTGGAATGCTCAACATATCCAACAAAGATACAATCAATACCTTTCTCACCCAAAGTTTTCCTTTTGGGTTCGGGTAGTCGAACAACCGCCCGACAACCCCAAACTCGAATATAACTCAAGTTAGGCCTTTTCTTGAACCAAAGTTCATATGGGGTAAACCACAAGGCTTGTGGTGTATCGGTAATCACCTGGGGAGTTCATAGCGCTCAACCCAGGTTCGATTCCCTGCATTCGCAACTTTGTGGCCACTGGGTATAACCTCAGGGCTGCATGCTTTAGCAATCGGTTTCATTGCCAAGGGATTAGTCTGGGCCAAAGGCCCAGGACACCCTTTCCAAAAAAAAGGTTCATATGGGGTAATTTTGTTCCTTTTATTGGGAACTCGATTCAACAAGTAACAAGCCGTTAAAATGGCTTCACCCCAAAATCCATCACTCAATCCCGAGTAGGATAACATAGAGTTCACCATTTCTTTGAGAACTCTATTTTTGCGTTCCGCCACATCATTTTGTTGTGGTGTATAAGGCGTCGTGGTCTCATGAATGATTCCTACGGATTGGAAAAATATGGGGTCATAATATTCCCCACCATGATCGGTGCGTAAACATTTAATAAAACCGTTCATTTGCAATTCAACCTCCATCTTATAAATTTAAAAAATTTTCTAACGCTTCATATTTTGAGTGCAATAAAAATACATAGCAAAACCGAGAAGCGTCGTCAATAAAATTAACGACATACTTTTTATTACCAAAAGACGGAGTTGAATGCAAATCACAAAGATCACTATGAATTAATTCAAGCACCGATGAATCCCTTTTCACATTAAGAAAAGGTTGCCTACTGATCTTTGTCAACATGCAAGTTTTACATTTTTCGGTTTTAATATCAAAGGCCGGAATAAGACCGTCTTTTGACATTTCAACCATTCTTCTAAAATTAACATGACCAAGTCTTGCATGCCATAAAATAGAATCAACATAATTCTCATTTGCAACATAAACAGAATTTGAAACAAAATTATTTTTATTCAAACTCAACATAAACATGTCATTTAACAAATAGCCAAATCCTACAAAAGAGCCACCTTTTGACAAGATAAACTTGTCGGACTCAAAAACTTGCCTATATCCTAACTTATTCAAGACACTACCGGAAACCAAATTCTTTCGAATTTGTGGTACAAACAAAACGTCAATAAGTTCAATTATTTTGCTAGAACTAAACTCTAGCCTAACTAAGCCGCGTCCAAGAATGGGAGCATTTGACTCGTTCCCCATGTGTAGCACGGATCCGTCTTCAACCGGTTACAAAGAGGTGAACCAACGTCAATCCTTGCACACATGACTCGAGGCACCCGTGTCAATCCACCAAGCATCATCATCATCCTGGACATAAAATGGTTATGATATTAGTGGTACATAATTCAAATTTGAATTAGAACCAAAGTGAATAAACTGACCTTGCCGTGGGTGTTGATCCTTGGATCCTTGCCCACCACCACTTGTGCTTGTTCCATTCTTATTCTTGACAACCCGACAATCCCGCTTGAGATGGCCGGTCATGCCACAAGTCCAACAGGTTAATTTAACCTTTTTGTTGGGCCCTTTCTTCGCTTCATTGAACTTGAATTTTCCCTTGAAGTTGTTGGATTTTCCCTCTTCCACCATGTTCACTGAAGGGGCAGAAACCTCTTTTATCTTAGGTTTCTCAGTCTCTTGGGCCCGAAGAGATTCCTCTATGCTCAAGTGACTACCGAGTTGTATAAGAGACAACTCTTCCTTCTTGTGTTTCAACATGTGTTTGAAATCTTTCCAAGAGGGGGGCAATTTATCAATTATGCTCGATACGGAGATGGATTCGTCCATCTTCATATTGTGTTGAGCATATTGGCCTAAAATGTGTAGGAACTCATTATATTGCTCCATCATAGGCCTTGAGTCCACCATTTTGTAATTATTAAAATTACTAACGAGGAACTTCTTACTAGAAGCATCCTCCGCCATGTATTTGGACTCAAGAGAGTCCCATAGCTCTTTGGAAATTTCGACATTCTGATAAATGTCAAAGAGGGAGTCACACATACCGTTTAAAATGTGGCCACGACAGATGTAGTCGTCATTCTCTCATTTGCCGCAACGTCGGGTCATCTCCAACGTCTCGTCCTCCATCACTTCCGGCATCGGCATGTTCAACATGTAAACGAACTTCAATGTTGTCAGGAAGAAGTTCATCTTCTTCTGCCATCTTCGAAAATCGACACCTTCAAACTTTTCCAGTTTTGTGAAATTGGTCGTCATATCTCTCACGGATTGATCACTCGCCATATTTCTCACAATGAGAAATTATCACTTAAGATTGTTGGGGAGGGGTTGCAGAAATCGATGGAGAGGAGAAGAAGAGTGATCGGATCTTGGATAAGAATATGAGATCGCGTGAGAGCTCGATTTCCTTTAGTGATATTTCGACTCTATTCTGCCCGGGTATCACGAAATTCACTCGAGGATAATCTCAACTCACCGGTATCGATTTAGGCAGAAATCGATCCTATTTAAACACAATGAGAATCGTAACCGATCCTATATTATTAATGATAATAATTTCCCATTTAATGGCATTGATTGTTGGATTTAATGGTGGTGGTTACAAAGAGATTTGGAGGTTACAAAATCGAAATTTACAACAGTGCAAAGCGCGGGTAGCCGTGTGGGTTAACCCGCGGCATAACCCGCGTGGGCCACTATTTCGTCCCACACTCCAGTGCACCACGCGGGTTAACCCATGGCACAACCCGCACGGGCCACTGTTTCGTTCCACAATCCAGTGCACGGTGCGGGTAGCCGCGCGGGTTAACCCGCAGCACAACCCGCCTGAGTCATTGTCTCAGTTACAAACTATTAAAACCACCAAGAGACCGTCCAACTATCCCGGGTCATAGTTAGCTTACACGAGTGTGCACTCCACACCTCCTAACTCGTGTTATAGCCTAGCTACAAACCCCATTATTATCTTGTGAATCCAATTACACAAAATGAACCGATGATTTCACTAAAATCACCAACATATTTCTACGTTCGTTCTCTTTCTTCTCACCTTGAAATAGCAGACTCAGAGTTTTTATACTTGAAACAAAAGACTCAGAGTTATTTGTACTTGAAACAACAGACTTGGAGTTATTTGTACTTGAAACAATAGACTCAAAGTTTTCTTCTGTAGGAACAAAATTCGGATCAGAAGAATCATAGTTATTTGTTGTTGGTCTCAATTAGGTTTCTACAGGGGTTTAAGTTTGTAGAAAGGGGGGGTTGAATACAAACACACAATTTTACTTTTTAAATTTGTTTATTGATTATTGATAAATCAAAAACACAATTTACAGCTTGTTATAGAAATAGATAAGGAAAACATAATCTAAACAATATTTGAGAATCACTAAGTTCCTTGCCCAAGAAAATAAGAATGAGAGAAAGAAGATTTTGAAGAAAAGATTTCTTCAAAGATGCAGAAGAGAGAATCCCTAGAGAGGAAGGTCTTTACTCCTATTTATACCATATGCATTTAATTCAAGTAAGAAAGTACTTTCCACATGTCTACACATTATTGGTTGCATGTATATGACTTTATCCAAACCATGCTTTTGGTCGTGTTGTGAATAGTGGAGCAGATAAGGGTTTGTACAAAGATAGACAAAAGCAAGTTTGCTTTTGTACTATTGTACTATTTGTGCAAAAGGAAAAGACAAATAAATCTTTTATGACACGATTCTTAATCAGCTATCGCTGATGAGTGTCTTCATCTATCACTGAGGAACATCTTCAGCTAGCGTAGAATCTTGATCAGATTTGTCACGCTTTGTAGACTAGTCTGGTGTCACTGAATGTCGCTTCGGATCATGAGTAGACTTGTCTTTATCATCAACTTGGTCTTCGACTTCTACTAAGAGTTTCTTTCAGCGTGAGGCTTGTCTTCAGGTATTACTTATATAAACTGTTTGCAAATAAATGTTCAGCAATCACTAAACAAGTTCAGTGTTTGACCACTAAAGCTGAAACTATTAACTCAAAAACAGTTAAAGTAATTTTCACTAAGTATAAGGATCATCATCAAATCACTGAGAGAGTTTGGATCAACATTTGTACTTATGCTTGTAGAAGGAGTACAAACAGCTTTAGATGGTCCAGAAATATTTGTTACGCTTGACTCTGGGATCTCTGAATTAGAATTTCCAGATATATTTGATTTGTCAAAATCTGCACAAATATCCAGAAAAACATCCGTAAATAGTAAATCAAATTCTGAAGTACTATGATGTAAAGTAGATTCGGAAGTCTTTGTCTTATTAAGTGTAGGTTGCACTCTGTGTTGAGTAGAAGCTTGAACTTTAGATCAGAGTCCTGAACTGCTTTGTTCAGAAGTCCATACTAGCTTTTCATCAAAAGTCACGTTAATGTTTTCCATAACAGTCTTGGTCCTTTTGTTGTAGATCCAAAAAGCTTTTGAAGTTAATGAATCACCGATAAAATAACCTTCATCAACTTTCTTTTCAAATTTCCCAAGATTGTCATGATCATTTAAAACGAAACATCTGCATCAAAAAACACGAAAAAATTTCACATTAGGTTTACGCTTATTAGTTATTTCATAAGTTGTTTTATTTAGTCTCCTTGTGATGATAGTTTTGTTTTGCGTGAAGCAAGCAGTAGAGAAAGCTTTAACCCAAAGATACAACGGTAGTTCTGAATATGCTAGCATCGTTCATGCTATTTCCACCAAAGTTATGTTCCTTCTTTCAACAACTCTATTTTACTGAGGAGTTCTTACGGCTGAAAAATTATGAGATATTCCAACAGATAGTAGATAGCTCTGAAGAACCTCATTCTTAAACTCAGTGTCATTATCACTCTTTAATTTATGAACAGGAAGTTGTAAAAGAACTTGAATCTTCTTAATAAAATCAATTATCAACACTGGTGCATCACTTTTTTTTCCTAAGAACTCTAGCCAAGTATATCTTGAGTATTCATCAACCATGACTGAGATGTATTTCTTTCCGTTGATTGATTGAATACTCATCGGTCCACGCAGAACCATATGTATCATCTCTAATAGTAATTTGCAAGAATATTTCATTTTTGACTTGTGGGAACTTCATTTCATTTTTCCCATCTCACAAGCTGAGCATAGGGAATCTTTCTCAAATCACATCTCAGGTAGACCATTTACTAAACCTTTTGCTTGCCAATTTATTGATATCGTTGAAGTTTTGGTGAGATAAACTTTTGTGCCAAATCCAACTTTCTTCTTTTGTAGCTTTAGAAACTAAGCACACCGGCCTTGAAGCAGATAAAGTTGGAATGTCAACAGTATACAGATTACCACCTCTTTTAGCTTGAAAATTTTCACCTCCACCTTTATCATCAATTGAACAACTTTTGATTGAAAACCTAACATGGAAATGATTGTCACAAAATTGACTTATGTTGAAGACATTGTGACTTAATCCATCAACATAAAGTACTCTTTGAATGGTGACGTTTCTGTTTGTTAGCATATCGTAACCTTTAACAAATCATGTACATTTGTTACCAAAACTAACAGTTCCTCCAAGTCTTTCAATATAATTATGATACAAATGCTTGAAAGCGGTCATATGTCTTGAGCATCCTAAGTCTATGTACCACACATGACAGACCTGCAGAAAACAATTATCTCAACTTAGGTACCCATATCAGTATGGGTCCTTGCTTGTGAGTTTCATGTGACCTTTTAATCTTTGATGAAGAGCCTTTGATTCTCCATTCAAACTTTGGCTCTTTGATGGAAGACTGTGGTTTAAGTCTATATTATGGTAACCACTTCCATACAAACTTCACATCAACAAATTTAAAAAACTTTTTCTTTGAAAAAGTTCTCTTTAGCATGAAACACATGAACAAATTATGGAGATGAGGATCTAGAAAAAGATTTGTTCTGATAGAAGCTTTTGGCATTATTTTTCTTAGAAGATTTAGAATTGAAAGAGAAGCAATGATGTCTACAGTGATTGCAATGCATATGCTTTTGAGATAATGTCAACAAATATGAATGATTAAAATGTTTACATTTAGTAGAATCAACATTCAGTCCACATTTATTAGCACTAAACGTATTACAATTGTCTCGGGTAGGGGTGTAAACGAGTCGAGCTTTTAACGAGCTACTCGAGCTCGAGCTCGTTTATCTCGAGCTCGAGCTTAATTATTCTCGAGATCGAGTCGATCTCGAATAGAAAATAGAACTCGTTTAACTTATCGAGTCGAGCTTTATAACACCAATGTTCGACTCGGCTCGTTCGAAAACTCGATTCAATTTTTCGAGTCGAGCCGAGCCATTCGAGCATATACTATTTTTCGAGTCAAACATACTCATATATTTATTAATCATACAATAAAAATATAAAATTATCGAGCTCAAGCCAATAAACGAGTTAATCGATCGTGAGCTCGAACCCATAAACGAGCATCGAGCTCGAGCTCGATAACTCAAAAAATATTCGAGCTCGAGCTCGAGCCCTACATTGAAAAGTTAATCGAGCTCGAGTCGAGCTCGAGCCCGGTATTAATTTTTTGAGCCTGGCTCGATTAACCTACTACTCGACTCGACTCGGATCGTTTACACCCCAAGTCTCGGGTAAACCTTTTACATCTATAACTTTGTACATTGACATTCTTAACAGAAGTACTAGATTTTGAAGCACTTTGTTTTTCCTTTTGCTTAGAATCTTTTCTCTTCCCATCTAATCCTTTAGAACTTTTCCTTTATGAAAAAACAGAGAAATTTGAGTTAATAGAAGTCTTGAAAGCTGAATTATCATTTTTAGAACAATGTTCAAAACCCAAATCAGATTTGGTTCCTGATGATTCTCCGACTTCGAAAATACAAGGCCTTTCATCTTTATCATCAACAATTGGAGATTTGGTTTGAGTCTCAAACACTGGGTTAGAATGAACAACCCATTCTTGTTTAACAAAATCATTTTTAACATTCTTAGAGTTTGACTCAGGTTCTTTTGTCTCATAATCAGAATCTGCAGGCTGCAGCATTCATCATATCCTCAAAAATATTTTCAGACATAGTATTGATGAATACAGACAATTTCTCATATTTTGATTCTAGAACTTCAACAGTTTCATTTATCTTTTTCTCATCACAAGGATTAGAGGAAGTAGATTCAGAAGACTCTTCCACTTCAGTCTTTGATTCAACAGATGTACTTGTTGTGAGAAACAATGACTCATATTTTGTATAAGAAAATTCAGGTTTTCTTGTTTTTAACTTGTGTTTAAGTCATTGTATTTGAATCCCACGTTTTTAAAACTTGGTGTCTGTGAATCAGTACTTTTGTCAGATAAATCATCATCTAGTTTCTCTTTACCTTTATCAGAAGAATTAGATAAAGAACTTTCAGATTTAATGAAAGTCTCATAGATCTCTGGAATCTTTTATGTGAAAGCACCCATTTTGTCAAAATTGTAAAGATTTTCAGGGGCACTTTTCAAAACATTGTTTTCAGGTAATCTCAATCCCATTTTTGGATTATAAAATCTAGTATCTTTGGGATTGTTCGTCAAAAGATACAAAGTCTGTTCAGTTTGACCCCGTTTATAATTCAAATCCTCTAATTGTTTAATCTTTGTGTAGGTTGCAGTTCTTTCTTCAAAACAAACTTCATATTTAAGCCTAAATTCAGCTTTTTGGATTCCAAATTAACTACATGTTTTTTCAAAACAGAAATTATTTCTTCTAATTTAGTTTTCTCAGTTCTAATTAGGCATGTGAACCGGGGGGGTTCACATTCCCCGCCCCTGGCCCCAGTTTGTAGTAGAGAGCCCCGGCCCCGGGCGGGTGCGGGGATTGATTCCCCACCCCCGGTCAATGGGCGGTCAAGACCCGCCCCGGTAGCTAAAATACAATAGCTAAAATTCCACAGTAGCTAAAATACAAAAGATAAAATTCCACAGTACCAAAACACTAAAACAGTAAGGAAATCCACAGTAGCTAAAATTCCACATAACCAAAATCCAGTAATTAAAATACACTAATATAGTAATGAAATCAAGATAAAAATGAAACAATCAAGATTCAAGAAAGAGACTTACCCACTGTCAAATGTCAATCAAGATTCAAGAAAACTACTTGAAAAATCCCCAAGGTACAACTGATGGTGGTCAACTGCTGGTGGTGGTCTGGTCGATGATTGAAGGTAGAAGGCGATGATCGACAATTGAAGGTAGAAGGCGATGGTCGACGATTGAAGGTAGAAGGCGATAGTCGACGATGGTCTACGTCTGGCGTCTCACGTCTGTGATGGTCGACTGAAGAGACGATGGTCTGCAACGTTCTCGATGGTGAGGACTGAGGAAATTCGATGCCTAGATCTAAATATCTGATTGAGTTTGAAAACCTAATTAGGAAAAAGAATAAAATATCTTATAACTTATAAATATATTATTAATTAATAATCTATAGAAAATAAATAATAAGTTAAACTAATTATATATATACCGGGTACGGGGCGGGGCGGGGGGTGTGATACCCGGCCCCATCCCCGATTTCCTCAAAACGGGGATCCCCGCCCCCAAACCTGAGACCTGGTTAAGCGGGGAATCCCCAGCCCCGGTCGGTTCGAGTGAACCGGGTTCCCCATCGGGTCGGGCCAAATCACCATGCCTAGTTCTAATCACAGTTTTCTTTTTCTCTATCTTCAGCCAAACATTTGTAAATTGTGCTTTCATTTGTGAAACTTATAACCAAATTTCTTTCTTTTTTGATTTAATCTTTCAAAACATCAAACTCATATTTCATGAAAGCAATTTGAGATAATAAACTTGAAACTTCATCAGAATAATCATTATAATGTTCAAAAGAGTGACGTACCTCAAATTCAGCATCATAATTGATCTCCTCAGTGGTGTTGGCATCATCATTTAGTGTATCCATGAAGTTGTAATGGCCTTGAGTAAAGTGGGTTGACTCATCCTCAGAAGTGTCTTCAAGCCAATTCTCTTCTTCTGCCATAAACACTTTTCCCTTTTCCTTACTCTTCACCGAATGAGCTTTTCTTGAATAACAGTCTGAATCTTTCACCTTCCTGAACTTGCAACCCTTGGCAAAATGACCAGGCTTGCCACAGTTAAAGCACTGATTATTCTTCTCATCTTCTTTTTCATTGTCTTCTCTCTTCTCTTCTTTCTCATAATTTCTCTTCTCAATCTTTCCTCTATATTTATCTGCCTTGTTATAGTCATATTTGGGCTTCGAATAAAACTTTTTCTTTCCAAATCTCTTGTTGAAATTACTAATCAGCAAAGCAAGATCCTCCGCAAATTGCCTTAAATCTTTATCAGAATCAGAATTATCAATAGTCAATTGAGGCATCTCTGACAACAAGGAAGCTTTGGAATGCTTGGAACCGGAACTCAACTTCAGACTATTTTGCTTTTCAGCAAGTAGAGCAAGAGAAGCAGCAACCATTTTCTTTTCAGCAACAATCTGCTTCACTTTATCCTCCTGTTGATTTAAAGTCACAAACAAATCATGCATATCCTCTTCATCCATATTCTTTCTCATTTGAAGATTAACTGAGTATGTATCTCATTCAGGATTCAAATTCTTCACGAATTTGTAGTTAATTTCAGACATAGTCTTTTTCAAACCATTCATTTTCAACTCATTCAGTAAGATATTAAACCTATTGTAGGTTTATGTTAGAGATTCACCCTCTTTGGCTTTGAACCCCTCATATGTATTTATACACCGGTTCAACTTTGCTTTAACAAATCTTTCTGTTCCTTGCAACTGCTTCTCAAGCTCATCCTACATAGCCTTTGTTGATTCCCGACTATCAACTCTACTATATAAATCATTTGGAATTGCCATAGTCAGTAATGTTAAGGCTTTGTAATCACTATCAGCTCTGGCTTTCTCAATTTCATTGTAAAATTCAGGAGGCTTAGGAATCCTACTCTCAGGAATTGCAAGAGCAGTAGTTGTTGCAGGAGTACCAGGTACTGTGATGTAAGGTTTACATGGCCCTTCTATGATAGACTTCATTAGATTTTTGTCTATGTTGTTCATAAAATGAATCATCCTTAACTTCCATTGTGGATACTCTCCAAGAATCAGCACTGGAGGCTTAGACTGGAACCAATGCTCATTAGCTCTTTACACATCTTGATCACTTGAAATAAATTAAACTTGATATGACCGTTAATTGATGAAAATCCAAACACTTTGAAGCTTTGACTAAAGTCAACAATCAAACCAAAAAGTCAATGCTCTTGAAGTCAAAACTGAAATTCAATCGAAAAGTCTATCAAAATTGGAGGCTTGTGCGACATGAAAACGGATTAAACACTTTAAACCAATTTGTCTCCCTTCTGCGACTTAGCAGTGCCCCGAGAGAAAATTTTCAAACTATCACTCGGCATTGAAGTCAACTATCGCAAGCTCCAAAAAGTCAATTATCACAGAATATTAAGTCAACTGTCTTAGGAGTCTAGAAGTGAATAGTAAACTATTGCAGGAGTCACATGCGATAAACCCAAGTATCTCAAGTGTATTGTGCGATACTCTGACTATCGCACACAACTATCGCACACTATAAACTATCGCAGGCTTCTTACTTAGTAAGCACTCAACTATCGCAAAGAATTGTGGGATAAACTCCAACTATCGCACACGTATCATGCGATATTTTACTATGCAGATTCTTTGTCGTGTGATACTTGCAACTATCGCTGGACTCTGTGCAATAAAATCACTTCTTCTTTGTGTGATACTTTATCAAGAACATGCGATAAACTTTGGAAATCACAGATCGATCCAAAATTCTTCAAATTTGTCCAAATCACTTGTAATCCATTACATATATGAGCGATTTATGATCACTAACAACTTTAAAACTTATATTTGCACCCAATTTGGATCAAATCATGACTTTTTTGCATAAAACTCTCAAAAACAATGAGTTTTTCTCGATGTATAGCAAACTCAAATTCGAATCAAATTCTTCATCTTTGTTTGAGTTTGTTGCAAGAACTCAAAGTAGGATGTTTCTAGGATGAGAATTGAACAGATTTAACACAAAATCAAGCCAAAACATCAACAAATAGCATAAACTCCATGAACAAAACAGTCGACTTCTTCAATCTTCAATAAAATTTCAAGAACTCGTTGAATCTTCAAAAATCTTCAAATGATATTCATCAAATATGCTCTGATACCAATTGTTGTTACAGTATCTAGTCCAATTCAATGAATCAAATACATAAGATCAAGATTCTTAGAGATAGAAATATTTGCTTGAGAGAACAAACAGTACGCTCTGAAATTGTGCTTAATGATTTCAAGAAGTTACAAATCTAACAAATACAAAAACTATTTATACCTAAGAAAGTAAACACTTTGACTTCTAAAGGAATTTTACAAGAATTACACTTTTAGCCCATTAATCTTGAATACAACACATTTCAGTCCTAACAACTTATGATTCAAGAACTATGATGAGAAGTATCACATCATCGTATTGTTTCTTCACCAACACTTTATTGAAACTACGTTACCTACTGTGCACAAGGATGTTCCTAAGAAATACGTTCAACAATTTTGGAATACTTGTGACTTAAACACTGAATCAAAAGGAATCATTGGCTATATTGATGCCCTAAATGACATGGAATATGCAATTATGATTTCTAGGGCCAAAATTCAAAAGGTTCAAATGATCCCCAATTGTCAAGAATTGGAAATTGCTTGTTATGAAGAACTTCCAACCTCTGAACAAATTGTTAGATTTCTTAGACTAATTGGATACAACAACTAGATAACCGTAGTGAGTGAATTTAAAAGAAAATTCCTTTCTCCAATGTGGAACTTTCTATTTAACATCATCAATAGAAGTCTCACATGCAAAATTGGGAGCATGGACCAAGAAAGCCTAAACATCCTCACAATCATGTATGTGATGTACTTTGACCTCAACCTTGACTACTCCATGCTTCTGTGGAATGAGATGCTTAATGTCGTGTAGAAGAAGAACTAGAACAAATCCAAAGGCAAGCCTCTCACTTTTGTAATGTTTCCCAGATTCTGGACTCTATTCATAAGGGAACCTATTACATAGCACTCCCTACCTCTGGATGGAGCCAAAACTCCAAACTTTATCATGAACTTGCATAAACCCACAGAAATTCCAGAGGGTTATCCAGAAGCTTGACTACTATCCATAGTCATGCTCAGGTACATTCTAGAAGACTCAACCCTGATTCCTTCTTATAGGAGCGTTATCCAATCCTTAGAACCAAGGATTGGTACCCTAGAACGTAAAGAGGCAAGCATTTCTAGTAAGGAGTCTAAGGGAGAAAAAGAACAAGAGAGTGATCGAGAGGGTTCTAAGCCTAAAGCCGAAAGGCAAAATTTTGAGATACCGAAAGAATATGCCAATGAAGGTAAAAATGTGAGACAACAGTCGAGTCCAACCAAGTTACCACATATACTATCCCTAGTGATCAAGCACTTAGGGATTTTGAAACAGGACCTTCGCTCAGTCCAAACCCAGAACCTGAAGCCATCCATCTAGAGACTACTCAAGATGTCTATGGACAAAATATAACTGAGGAAGCCCAAATTCAGGCTTCATCCTCTCAAAAAAAATGATGCCTTAGACATAATTGTTCCTTTGCCTCAGAACATGACACAACCTATACATATAGAGGCATGTGTTGCCTCTAAAAATAAAGATGATTTGCTCAATTCCATGGGCATTCATCGATTTGATGCTAGAGACTGTCTTTTAGAGAGACAATGGCAATCCTTGAAAGCACAAGGCCTCTTTGTACTTGATTTCTAGTGGGGCCATCACATCAGATATAACTTATCCGACTTTGAGAAGGATAATGTTGTCCCTCCAATCAGAATACCCAGAGATTCTCCCATTATAGAGAATCAACGACAGGGTGGAAGTCCTTCCAACCTCAACATCAAAACAGGGTCGATAAAAGGCGTCTCTGAACTCGAGACTAAATTGGAAACATGTGTTGTTTCTAATGTTACCACTTCTGAATTGGTCACAAGGTCGGAGTTCAAGGCCTTTGCTGATACAATGAAAAGTTCCTTCGAAGAACTAAAACTCATAATATCTTAGACCGATGACTCTGCCTCTACTAGCTCTGAACTCCAATCTCTCAAAGCCTCGATCTCCAGCATTTAAACTGCCTCAGAAGCTTACTCAAAGACTCTGGAAGATCTTCACAGCCAGATCAACCAGTAAATCTCATCTTTATAAGCCACAACCTCCTATTCCATCTCAGCTCTGCAATCTAAGATTGAAGGTCTTTCTGCATAGATCTCTATAACCAACACTTCAATCAACCAACTCACATAACTCGTTCAAAAGCATTGTTCAGAACCAACCACCTTTGCACCAACTATAACTTCTACTAACTTCAGTGCATTCACAGAGGAGGTTCGTTCCTTGTTGACAGACTCAAGAGCCCTTGCTCCTACCTCTACCCCTTCATCCATAAATATTATCTCTAAGGAAGATCTTTAGAACTTCAAAACTTCCATACTCCCGAAGTTCACCAAAATAAGTGTCGAGTTTGTAACCAAGTCAAAAGAACCAATATCTGAAGTTCGTCGTATCTTTTCACAGCATTCATGTTCAACAGATGTACAGGTATAGAAGATATAGGATGCTTCTGATGAGTTATGTTCTGCTCTCCAGAAGAAAATTCGAACTCCTACCTCTACATCAGTGCCAACCTCTGAGAATCCATTATCCAAGAAGCTCGATTCCATCAAGACCTCTATGGATGATACTTCCAAGGTCATGAACCAAATTACCAAACTTCAAAAGTGGAAGAAAGCTACAAATGTTGCTACTGTTATTGCCTTAACTTGTGTTGTTGACGCCTCTCTGAAAAAAGGAGATTTTAATGATCAAGACCCAGAAGGTGATGGGGCTCATGATCATCAAAAAGGGGAGAATGGGTACCCTCATGCTAGGAAAGCCCGAACTGAATCAGAGCCAAACAATCTAGATCCAGAGCAAGATAAGGAACCATACGGAACCAAGCATGCCACCTCTGAAGAACAAGTTGTTGATGTTTCTGTGTTAACAACTCCAATGATCATCCTAGCATCCAACACAGAAGAACCAATCATCCCAATAGTCTGAGCTCCACTTCCAAAGACATTCTAGATCCACCACCTTCTTCAGAGCCAATACCTTCATCTTATGTTCCTCAAAAAAGTCAACCATCTAAGGACATAGTGGAAGAAGTTGTATCCCAACTTGAAACTTTAAGAAGACTTCTAGTGGATCCTTCCAGAGCCTCTGCTTCCAACCCTCCTAAAGAACCAACACTTATGAAGGATATTTGTAGGTATTTGTATTCTGGGGGAGATGAGGAACTTGAACTTGCACCATCTGCCCTTCATCTATATGTAATGGAATATGTCAGAAGGAGATTTGCTCGCATGGTTAAGCCAAGAGAAAAAGTGCGGTCAAAGGATGAAATTAGAAGGGTCCATGAAATTAAGGTCATAACCTTTACTCATAAAGCCATAACATACCTCGAATATACTGTGGAGAGAGCTCATAATCAATTTTCTACCTTTAAGGATAATGGGCTTATAAACCTGAACCCTTAGGATATGGTCGACCTCTGTGCTTACGCAAGTGCTCATTTTGACAAAGGAAAGAAATTCAACATGGCACTTGGAAAGATAAAAGAGACTATGGGAGAGTTGGTATGATTCAGAGCCAAGGCAGAATTCCAGATAGCTCTAGAATTGGAATTTGAAAGACTATTTGTACCACCACCAAATGAGCATCTGAAAAACATTGAACAGGCCCACTCAACCTCACTTGTAACTGAACTAGAGCTCAGATTAATTTACAGAAACGAACGAAACGAAAATAAATTCTTCCGTGTCTCTGAGTCATTCAAGTACTCCAACAAAACCATCACTTGGCTGAAGAATGAGGTTTTGTGGCGTTTGGGAACAGAGAAGGTGCCTATGGAACCAGGAATTCATAAGGCTTGTCTCTTATGAGCTCAATTATAGAGAACTTATGATTTCATTTTGGGAAATCTATACCAACGCACCAGATGCTGAAACGTAATTAATTTCATCTTTCCTTGTAATGCCCTTAATTTTATAATGAAATCATTTACCAAAGGATAACATTTATCCTCTTGCTTTCTTAGAATAGCTTCTTTTTCTAAGTTTCTTTTTCAATACTTAGGAGGAAATTGTTAGCCCCAATTTCATGTTGTAAAAAGTATTGTAAAAGAAAGTGTGAAGTGCAGAACCATTCTTCAAAGACAAACCAGAGACACTTAACTTGATGATCAAGCGGCAAGGTAAAGACCCTAGGCCTATCTCTGGATACACTTTTCACACACTACTATGAGTAATGTGATCATCAATCCAAGCGTATATTGATCTTCAATCAATACAATATGACGATGATGTATAAATTGTTTTGGTGATATCTTATCTACTTATCATTAAACTGTTTATGCCTAATTTAGATCTAAACTGCTTCCACTCATACTGTTGATCCCAAAGGGGTTCTACAAGAGTAAATAGTTTGTAGAACGGGGGATGAATACAAACACACATTTTTTACTTTTTAAATTCTTTTATTGATTAAGGAAGAACCAATACATAATTTACAGATTGTTGTGGAACTAGATAAGGAAAAACCTAATCTAAACAATCTTGAGAATCACTAAGTTTTCTTGCATAGAGAAATATAAGAACAAGAGATAAGAGAGTAAGAAGAAAGAAAAAGACTTAGAAGGCTTAGCAGAGAAGAAGTGTCTTCTCTACTATTTATACCTAGTGCACTAAATGTACCTCAGAATGTACAGTCTACGTGTCAAGAGATGAGTGGAATGCATGTCCATGTCCTTTTGATGTAGCATGCATTTGGCCGCATTTGAATAGTAAGGCTAGGTATTTGGTAAGCATGAATGGGGACATAAAATCAATCGTACTATGTACCTTTGTCCTTTTATGCAATAGAGTAAGAAAAAAAACTAATCTTGATGCGCAAGACTCTTGCTTAGTGATAAAGTTGAATCGTTGAGGGCTCTTCAGCTATCGTTGAGTCTTGGTCAGACTTCACACTTGTTGTAGACAGTCTTGATATCACTAAATGCCACTTCAGATCATGAGTAGACTGGTCTCTTTCTTCAGCTACTTCTTTGACATAGTTGAAGATTTCTTTGGTGTGAGTTTTGTATTTGAGGAATACTTAAGTTTATTCTGTTACAATACATGTTTACCGATTACTGAACAGACTTAGTAATGATTGTTGAAACTGAAACAATTAATTCAAACAGACTTAAGTAAATATCACTAATTACAAAGGATCATTATCAAATCACTGGGAGAGTTTGGATCAACACATACATTTCATTTTAATTAGATCCAGAAATTAAGAAACTCTTGACAGTGTACTGTAGATAGGTAATTGCTTTGTGAGCAAAGGTTCGGGTCTTGGTATCGTGAATCCCTTTAATCCCAATATTAGACCCCACCTTTTCATGTGGAAGTAATATTATCTGAGCATACTTGAATTGAATAGTATCGAAGACCTCTTGAGAGAATTGTTGTGTAGGTTCTGGAGCATCTTCAAAATGATACATATGCTTGTGGATCCTCTCTATAAATATGGCTTCTTTTGATCTAGAAGGTAGAGAAGATGCAGAAGCAGGTTCAATGCACTTCTTTAGAGAGTCCAACTATTCAATGGCCTCTTTTACCATATCATTAGAGGGTTGGATCTTCTGTTCAGAGGCTCTGGGTTCTTCAGATGCCTTAGACATTTGTTCATCAGAAGTCTTAGTAGCAATTGGTTCATCTTGGGCTTTGGCCTTGGTCTCTTTGTGGGCGACCTAGTGAACTTGGGTACCAGAGGAGTCTAATAGGTTTGACTAGGAGCTCTAAAGGACATCTTTTTCTTATGTAAAATGGTTGCATTCGGTTACTCAGAGAATGAATCTTCATAGGATATAAATGTTGTGGCTTTTTCAGATAATGGTAAGACTGTTGACAAAACATCAACGTCCACTGTGATAAGACCTACAGAGTATGCTCTTCCAAAGGTGGTTGATGATTCATATATATTCATAGTGCCTAATGCACAAGAAATTAGAGTTGCAGTTAAGATCAGATGAACTTCTTCAAATGCAATATGTTTGGATGACAGAATCTCAAAAATAATTGACTTAGAAGGAATCTATGAAGTTGAAGTTTGTTGGTTCCCAAAAATCTCGATTTATAGATCTAATACACAGAATATAAGCTGAAGAAATAAGATCCAAACCAGGGTATGAATATGATGATAATAAACAGAATAACTTCACCAGCATGTTGTAAGAATTATCATCGTCATCTTGTATTGATTTGAATATAGGAATTACACGATATAGTCTTCATAAAGAGCACACAAAAGTGTGTTAGTGAATTCCTCTCAAATATTAAAAAGTTTACAATGAACAAGATATGAATAGATATTTATACCCCTAGAATCTAGAAGTCAAAGCATACACCAATGGATGGATTCCATGTGTAAAGGTGCTCTAACAAACTTTGGGACATGTAGCGCATAGTAGATTCATACTTGTCATTGTTAAGAATATCTTGGATTCAGAAGTGGCTTGGGGGCTCTGACTCGTCGGGTCATCTTCTGGTTAAGCTAGCTCTATATGTACTTGGTTTTGGTGTAGTATCTGAATCAATGTTGTTGTTTTTTACAGAGGAGTCTCTGGTCCTCTAGACTTAGAATATTTTCAATAATTTTACAAGATAGAATTTAGGACTAACAAAGTTATTTGAGCTTGAATCTCTTCAATCATTAGTGTTAATAAATGACTTCCTCGGATGACAACCGATAGCTCAAATTAATCAGAATTGAAGTGCATGCCTTTTGTACATTTTAATGTTTCTTGTACCGGATTGGTTAGAGGTAGAAGGAATACTAAGAGGTGTTTGCTCAGATACTCATTGCGTCTTGGCCTCCGGGGCTTCATCAGACTTCTCGCCCTTTTTGTGATATGAACCATCTTGATCAGAATCATCAAAAAAGTTTCCTTTTGCTCTGAGGCCTCAGCAGAGCTTGTAGATGTAGCATGTTTCTTGTTTTGCCTCCTAGCTATCTTCTTGACCACTTTAGTATTGCCCTCGATACCACTTTACAAGTCTGTTAGCTTATAGTTAAATGGTTGGTTGTTGGTGATACTTGCAGAGGTACTAGGGTTTCCAATCTACTTTTAATTTGTGCACATAGCTCCTTAGAAGCTTGTTGGGTCCTAGAAATAAGAGCAGTTGTGGCAAAACAATCCTTAGCAATCAATCTTCTGACTTCAGTTACAAGTTTAGAGGAAGCCTTATTAGCTTTTATCATGAATGTTGCTGCTATTTCATTGAATCTCTAAATCACGGCCTTCTTAAACTCTGCAAGGTCTAACTTCAAGACAACCTCTGAAGATGAACATCTATTGATTGCTTCGTTGATGTCCTGATCTAGATGAATCTGGTAGGTTTGAAAATCTACCATAGTTACTGACCTTTTCCTTTTACTAGATGATTGCTCTAGAAGCCGTTGATTGATCAGAAGAGTCAGTTCTTATAGAAATGGGGGTGGAAGTCTCTGAAGACTTAGAAAATTCATCCACTTTGGCAGATAATGCGTTGAAGTTAGTTGATGATGGGCTAGAGGTAGAAGCCTCAATTGATGAATGTCAGGATCGAATTCTCAACAAGAATTAATTCTCAGAAACAATATCAAAGAAGTTTGCGGAATAACACTTTGATATTTAATCAAACAGAAAATCAAAACAGAATATAATATAATCAACAAACTGTAAACTTGTATTGAATGCTTTGAAGTTACAAGATTACTCACTCAACCTCAATATTGATGAACAGGCTCACCAATACGAATTCTACTTCTCTAGAATTAGGATCTATGCCTTGAGGTTGATTTTCTCTCTTAAAAGTATTAAAAACAAAAATTAACTATACAATATATATACTGAATACAAAGATAATTACAATAAAATATCTTCAGTATATCTTCCATGTATATCTCTAAGCTTCCATAATCTTCAGATTATCCAGCTGTCATTCTTTCCATCCGAATCTCTTTAGCAGCACTAACCATGATCAGCAGCATTAACTTCTTCTAGCAGCATTAACTACTAAGCAGCACTAACTACTAGCAGTACTAACTAGCTAAGCAGTACTAACTTTGTTCAAGCAGCACTAACTATGACTAGCAGTATTAATAGTACTAGCAGTAGTAACACTCAGCAGTATTAACCTTTAAGTCTTCTAGCAGTAGTAACTTTGAACCAGCAGCATTAACCATACTTGATGAATTCTTCAGTTCCCAACAATCTCCCCCTAACTTGACTTTTAGGAAGAGAAGTCAAGTTCTTCAGAATTAATCTTCAAGATGCTCCCAAAACTCTATTATGGCCTAAATTCCAGTGTTTGCATCCAATCCCAAACTCTGATTGATGGTTCTTTGAATCAAGTATTTAGCCATTTCTGAATCTGGAACACACCTTAACTTTTTCTTCAGCATGGCATGTAGCTTCAATCTGCTATGATTGTACACTCTATCCACTAGGAAGTATTCAGTGTGATTTAAATCCAAAGTCACTGTATATACTCCACTAATTTCATATAGAGTCCAACTGTTGACCGACTTGAATACATCCTTGATCATATGCTTTACTTCTTCAGGTTTGAACATCATACACAGATACTCCATTACCAGTTTTGTAATTGAAATTCCTGGAGCCTTTAGAATATTTGCATACAACTTCATTCCTATCTCAAACATCTCTTCAAGATCTGATCTAGAGCATGTTCTGACAATTTTTGCCCATGTGTTAAACACTTCATACTTTTCATCCTTTCTTTTCAGCCTTATGTATTCCTTTCCATCCACTGTCAATGTATCCCAGAGAATGACCTCAGGAGGCTTAACTCCTACAGGTTCTGCTGAAATTGGTTCAGGCACTTTGTCCATCACTACCATATACAAATTTACATCATCAGTGTTAGATAGCTCTGTCTGTTTAGATGACTCAGGTGCCCCTTCTTCTTCAGCAACCTTATCAGCCTCTTCTTCAGATACTCTAGGCTTTTTGATTGGCTTTCTCCTTGCCATCATTTTTGTTCTCTTTAAAGTCCTTAGACTTTCTCCCAGGGTGGACTCTTTCTTAGAAGGTGTTTCTTGCTCATCTGGAAATGGCTTTTGACAATCAAAGTCATTACTTTCTTTTATTCTCTTCTCCATCTCCACCCTAGCAGTTTCACTTCCCTGAAGCTTTAACATCTCTGAATCATAGAGCTCTTTGATCTTCTCAAAAGACATTTTGGAGAACATCTCCTTTTTGACTCCTACAGCACCTTTGAGAAATATAATCATCTTGTTTCTCTCTTGGGTACCTAGGAATGTCTTTGAGGGTCTTCTCTTCTTTGCAACTGTTTTCACCACAGATTTCTTCATATTTGCAGCTTTCTTCTGTGCAATTTCAGTTGCCATACTCTGTTGATAAGCTTCATTCAGTTCAGCAGCTAGAGCTTTTGCCATTTCCCTGTCCTTTTCCATCTGAACTCTTTCTTCTTTTTCAATATCCTCCTGCATCTTTTTAGCTAGGGCTTCATCTGATTCAACCAACCTTTGCTTTTTGATTGGTTGATCAGATTCTACCATCTTTGCTTTTCCTTTGTCTTTGCTCATTGCCTTCTTACTGTTATCTTTCTTGATCACTTCACCTTGTTCTTTTATGATTACACCTTTGGTCTTTGAAGTGACCTTGGGAGTATCATTCTTGGCTTTTAGTAAGGTTTCTGCAATCTCAAGATCTGTTAACACTTCTTTCACAGTTTCTGCTGCTTTATTAATGTCAGCAGTAGTAACTGTTTCTTCTTGCTGCTCCCCCTGAATATCAACTTTCTCTCCATCAAGCTCCCCCTTTCTTGTGGCTTCTTCCATGTTGATCTCCCCCTTTTTGGGAGCATCATCCTCAGTGGTCCTTCTCCTTAATTGGAATTGCTTTCTCTTCTTCCTTTGTACCAGACTAACCACCATCCTCTTCAGCTTAGCAATCTGTTGTTGTTGTGACAGAATTACTAGCTTCATTTCTTCAATTTCTTTGCCTTGTTTGAGAACATCTTGATTGATGTTCCCCAATGTTTCCATCAATTCATCGTACGTATATCTGTCCTCACCCTCTCCAGAAGTGTTACCCTCCTTTGAAGGATCATTGGATCTTTTATTTGTGGAAGTCTTCTGCCTTGCAGAGGCACTATCCACCCCTGTGGTTTCTTGGCACCAGGGACCTTCAAATGATTGCTCATTCAAAGTTGCCATGGGGGAGGTCTTATTGATGTTACCACTTTCCTCCTCTGTACTAGCAGGAGTAGTGGCAGCCTCATCACCCATATGCTCTACCTCCTCCTCAGAGAGCACCTCCTTTGGGTTGGGAGACACCCGTGTGGTTTCCCTTTGGATATTCTCTAGGGGAGAATTCTCCCTTAGAGGGCTTATAGGCTTAGTGGGTAATGGTACAAGAAGGGAAGGAGCCTTCTTTACCTGTTTTCTCTTGTAAGTTTGGGTGATGGGAGAGGTTGGTTTTTCAAGAAGGGACTGGGGATTTGTTTTTGAGAGGGAAGGTTGGGCTTGGCTAGCAGTGGGTTGGTCTAATGGGGGCCTTGACCCTGCTGCCATACCTTCATTGGTTTGGGACACCACCATCATTGTAGAGAACAATGGGGTGTCAACTCCTTCAGAGTCCCTAGCAGATCTTCTCATATTTGAGAACACCTTGCCTTTGGGGGGTTTAGGTACATATACCCCAACAGGTTGAGGTATATCCGTCAATTCATGAGTAATAATTTCTTGAACAAACCTGGGATACATAAAGAAGCTCTTTTTGTTTCCCATGTTTGAGACAAGATCACTGAAAATCATTTTAGAAAAATTGTACTTTCTGGCAGTGGCCAAGCACACCAAAGCATAAGCAATAGTGCTGCTGAACTCACTCCATCCAGTAGTCTTTTTGGAGATACAATGCATAAGAGTATGGACAAAGAAACGCCATTGGGGTGAGAATTTTGCTTTAGAAAATTTGAACACTCCCAATGGGCCTCCATACCCCATTCTTGTAAGGTTTGAAAACAGTTCGTCATTTGGGATAGAGGTTATACCAGAGGCATCGTCTAGACGTAGACTGATGCGAATAACCTCTTCAGTAACCGTGAGTGATTGATCACAGATTCTTGTCTTGATCATCTGCACACCATTCTCAACAACAATGGTTGCATTAGCCCAGAACTGCCTTTGATGCTCAATATAGATTGTAGGGGATACAATAAGAGCATGAGCAATGTGGCTTGTCTTGAGGAAATCCACAATCTGATGAAATCTTGAAGCTTGCTTTGGCTTTTGTAGCATCGCAATCTCGTTGTGCTCGTCGATGAAAGTCATGGATGCCATTGATCTTAGTGAAAAGCTTGCCTGAAAACTTCGAACTTGAGAGAGACAAGGTTTTGAGCGCAAGAGAACAGTATGCAAAGAGTCGTTATGAACTTTTAGGCGGGCAAAAAGTAGTTATAGTATTCGGAATATAAGCAGTATTAACCTAGAGCAGTATTAACTACTAGCAGCATTAACTGCTAGCAGTATTAACTAACTAGCAGTATTAACTACTAGCAGTATTAACTACTAGCAGTATTAACTGAAAGCAGTATTAACCACTAGCAGTATTAACTGAAAGCAGTATTAACTACTAGCAGTATTAACTGAAAGCAGTATTAACCACTAGCAGTATTAACTGAAAGCAGTATTAACTACTAGCAGTATTAACTGAAAGCAGTATTAACTACTAGCAGTATTAACTGAAAGCAGTATTAACTACTAACAGTATTAACTGAAAGCAGTATTAACTACTAGCAGTATTAACTGAAAGCAGTATTAACCACTAGCAGTATTAACTGAAAGCAGTATTAACCACTAGCAGTATTAACTGAAAGCAGTATTCACTACTTTACTCCTTTTAGACTTGCTAAACACTGAGTACTGCTATGCATATCCTGAAACAGACGATTAGTAACTCCAGGAATACTATACAGATATAAAACCACTTTTTGAGAAGGGGATTATTCAGAGTTTATCATTCCCACACTTGTTACCAAGAAAGTGAATCTACCCACATCAAAAGCTTTAGTGAATAGATCAGCAAACTGATTATCAGTGTGAACTTTGACAACTTGAATAAGTTTCTTTTCATTACAATCTCTTATAAAGTGATACCTGATCTCAATGTGCTTTGTTTTTGAGTGCTTGACTGGATTATTCACAATGCTAATAGCACTGCTGTTGTCAATAAAGATTGGAGTGTGTAGAAAGGTTACCCCATAATCCAACATTTGATTCTGAATCCATAAGACTTGAGAACAGCAACTTGCAGCTGCTATGTACTCTGCCTCTGTGGTAGATGTGGATACTGTGGTTTGTTTCTTGCACTGCCATGAGACTAGTCTATCACCCAAAAACTGACATCCTCCAGAAGTAGATTTTCTGTCCAAGTTTGCCCCACCTAGATCACTGTCTGAGTATGCTATTAGGTCAAAAGGTGAGTTATGAGGATACCAAAGTCCCAATCTGGGTTGCCCTTTGAGATATCTGAATATCCTCTTAACAGCTTGAAAGTGAGATTGCTTTGGCCTAACTTGAAATCTTGCACATACACAGACTGGAAACATTATATCTGGCCTTGATGCTGTGAGATACATGAGAGAGTCAATCATGGATCTATAATGATGCACATCCATATCCTCCCCCCTCAAGATCTGCTGTGATCTGCTTGTGTGTTTCCATAGGTGTGCTGGCAGGTTTTGATTCTGAGAAACCAAACTTGGTTAGAATATCCTGCACATACTTGGATTGACAGATGAAAATGCCATCTGACTTCTGTTGAACTTGGAGTCCAAGGAAGAAAGTAAGTTCCCCCATGGAACTCATTTTGAACATTTGATGCATTAAATCCTCAAACTCCTTGCACATGTTGTTTCTTGTAGATCCAAAGATAATGTCATCAACATAGATTTGGACCAGCAAAATATCCTTCTTCTTTCTTTTGATAAATAGAGTCTTATCAATGACTCCTCTTTCAAAGTCATTTTCCAAGAGATAGGATGACAGTGTGTCATACCATGCTCTTGGGGCTTGATGTAGTCCATAAAGTGCTTTCTTTAATTTGTATACCCTGTCTGGATAGCTTGGGTTTTCAAACCCTGGTGGTTGACAGACATATACTTCTTCTTCAATTGATCCATAGAGAAAAGCACTTTTTACATCCATTTGATAAACTTTGAAGTTCATGTAAGAAGCATAGGCTAGGAATAGTCTGATTGCTTCTATCCTAGCCACAGGTGCAAAAACTTCTTCATAATCTATACCTTCTTCTTGAGTATAGCCTTGAGCCACCAGCCTTGCTTTGTTCCTTATGACAATACCTCTTTCATCTCTCTTGTTTCTGAAAATCCACTTTGTGCCAATCGCTCTGTGACCTTTAGGAAGGTCTACTAGATCCCATACATCTTGTAGCTTGAACTGTAACAGTTCATCTTGCATTGCTTCTATCCAGCTGGATTCTTTCATAGCATCATGTGCCTTTTTAGGCTCAAGCTGTGATAGAAAACAAGAAAGCACTGTATGCTGTTGATCGTGCATTTCCTGAAGCCTGCTTTGATGTCTAGTCATCATAGGAGAAGAGATATCTCCTATTATCAACTGTGGAGGATGATTCTTTTGAACTCTGGTGTTATGACTAGGTTCTTCATTCAGTCCAGCCTCAAGATTAGATTCATGCAGCTCAACTGAAGTGTTTTCAGATGCCACTTCATTATTTTCTTGAGTCTCCTCATCTCTAGTGTCTTCTTCACTCTGACTTGGTTCAGTAATTGATTCCTTTTCACAGTCTTCACCAGAATTTACTGTGGGTATGGGAAAAATCACAGATTTAGATATACTTTCTTGAACTTGTGTGATCCCTGATCCTCCACTTCCTGTTCCTGTATACTCATTACTGAAACTAAAAGAGTTAGTTAGTGAATCAATGTCAAATAGCCACTGTGGTCCAGACCCAACAGGATTTGGTGTGTTCTCATTGCATTTGACATTGTCACTTTCTTCAATTATTTTAGAAGAAGAGTTAAATACTCTGTAGGCCTTACTCTGAGATGAATATCCAACAAGAAATCCATCATCTGCTTTGCTATCAAACTTACCTAAGTGAGATTTGGTATTTAGAATTGTACAAGGACACCCAAAAGGTTTGAAGAAACCAATAAAAGGTTTTCTTTTATTTAAAAGCTCATATGGGGTCTTGTTCTTTTGCTTGACCACTAGAACTCTGTTTTGGACATAACAAGCAGTATTAACTGCTTCAGCCCAGAAGGTAATTGGCAATTTTGAATCAGCCAACAGAGATCTAGCAGCCTCTATTAGTGTTCTATTCCTCCTTTCAGCAACACCATTCTGTTGAGGAGTCCTAGGAGCACTATATTGCCTCTCAATACCTTTTTCTTCACAAAAGGTGTTTAGATCATGATTTTTAAACTCAGTTCCATTATCTGATCTCATGACTTTTACTCTTTGATTAGTTTGGTTTTCAATTCTTAGAATAAAGGATTTGATAAGACCACTTGTTTCATCCTTAGTCCTTAGAAAATATACCCAAGTAAATCTGGAGTAATCATCAATAATAACCAAGCAGTAAGATTTCTTGCCTATACTCATAACATTTGTAGGACCAAACAGATCCATATGCAGTAACTGGAGACAAGAAGAAACAGAATTTAACTCTTTGGTCTTATGAGAAGTTTTGTGTTGTTTGCCTTTAAGACAAGCAACACAATGATCATCACATGAAAAGACTTTTGAAGGTAACCCTCTTACAAGGTTATTTTTTAACAAGATTGTTCATAGTCTTGAAATTCATGTGACACATCCTTCTGTGCCATAGAGAGGATTCATCTTCAGAAGCTTTTGAAACAAGACAATTTAGAGATGAATCACTATCAACATTGTCCATATCAAGACACTAAACATTGTCCTTTCTTGTAGTTCTAAGTAGTATCATGCTTTCATCAACTACCTTGAACCCTGGAGCAAGAATCATACACTCAGTATTAGTAAATAATATACTATGTTGTTTGTCACAAACCTGTGATACACTTAACAGGTTGTACTTTAATTGATCAACATAGTAGACATCCTCAAATGTCATCTTACCTTTGGTGACATTACCTTTTCCACTTATCTTACCTCCAGTAAGATTGTCTCCAAATGCAACATGTCCTCCATTGATATGCTTGAAATCCTGAAGGCATGACATGTTGCCTGTCATGTGCCTAGAGCAACCACTATCAACATGCCAAATGCTCTTTCCCTTGAGCTGTTGGTTGCCCTGCACATTAGATAAATCAATTAGTATGAAGTAGGAACCCAAGCCAAAGTGGTCTTGGGTACCCCTTTCTCATCAAAATATTTGCATTCTTTCTTGACAAGATTTTTGAACTTTAACTCCTCATTCTTGGAGTACTTTGTTACAATAATAGGCTTGGAACTATGTTTGCTAGAATCAGTACTAGTTTTAGAAGTACTAACTGCCTTGGCAGCACTTGCATGCTTAGAAGCACTAACCTTGTTAGAAGTAGTAACTGTGTTAGCAGCAGTAACTGTGTTGGCAGTATTAACCTTTGAAGAGGTATTAACAGTATTAGCAGCATTAATATTTTCAGCAGTACTAACACTGTTAGCAGTAGTAACTGTGTTAGCAGTACTAATATTGTTAGCAGTACTAACACTGTTAGTACTTCTAGGTACCCACATTTTGATACTTTCTTTTAAAATCTTTTTCTTTAAAGTGCCTTTACTTTCAACAGATTTCTTTATCACATGTTTCTTTCCAGCCTTCCTATAACCAACAGGTTTTTGCACAAATCTTTTAAAGTTCATCTGTTGGTTAATTGGGTTGAAGTAACAATACTTAGCCAAATGATTCAACTTGCCACATATAAAACAAGGTTTTGGTCTATTGATTTTATTCAGATCAACTCCTTGTTTCTGAGCCCATTGATTATTCCAGTTTCTTTGATTTCCTCTTTTTAAACCAGAATTTAGGCTCTTGGCTTTATTGCAATCACACTGTTTACAAGATCCAGGATTCACAACTGTGGTTTGTTTGTAATGGACCTTGTTATCATTTCCGTTAGTCTTCTCTATCTCCTTGGACTTGACCCAGATTTTCCCACATCCCTCATTGGTGATAATATTGTTTTCTAATGGTATCTTTTTACTCACATTATTATCCCTGTTCTCACTGGCTCCTTTTTCAGTCAAATCCTTAACTACTACCTCATCCAAAGGATCTATCTTAAAAACTTCTTCAGACAAGTCCTTTTTCTCCTTAGTTTCTAACAAGTCTGGTGTAGGAGAAATATAGTTGTTATTGTAAGGAGGGGGTGTATTGTTGTATCCAATACCAGGCTTCATCTTATCATGTATCTGAGCCTTTAGAAGAGAGTCCATTGCTTTTGAAGCATAGGAAAACTTGTCTATGTCAAGCTTAACTTTTGACAGTTCCTCTTTCAGACTATCATTCTCTTCTAAGGACTTACACAGTTTGGTTTCTAACTCATTCTTTTCCCACTTCCAATAGTTTGTGTCATAAGAGTGTTGAAGTTCATTAGCTTGAAAGCCTTTGATTTGCTCTTCAAATCTCTCTACTATTAACACATAATCTCTTCTGTCTTTTTCTAATCTTTTGAGGTCATCACACATACTTTGATTGTGATCCCTGTATCTTGTAACAGTGTCAATGCAAGATTTAGTGCAAAGATTAGAACTTACCTCAGTAGGGAGATCAGACACTTCTGCCATAAGAGCTTGGTTCTGAATGGCTTCCTCAGCTTGATCACTCCAGTCAAATCCCATTCCTTGTTGAGAAACAAGGGCTTGAGCAGGATTCTTGTTCTGATTGTATCCTCCATTCTGAGCTTGTTGGTGGTTATTGTTTGGAACAGCACTCCTGCATTCTCTAGCAAAGTGTCCTTTCTTGTGACACTTATAACATTCCACCTTGGTTTTGTCAAAACCAGCTCCATCTTCTCTTCTTTGAGAGAAGTTATTTCTTCCAGTTCTTTTAATGAACTTTTTCACCCTCATGGATAACATGGCCATCTGCCATTTAATATCCATCTCCTCCAGATCATCAGGGTGAATTTGATCAAGATCATCATTAATCAGAGAATTGCTGCTATGACTGGACAAAAAGGCTTCAAATCTAGTTTCAGTGCCTTTTTCTGAACTTACTCCACTGGCAGTACTAACTGCTTCAGGGTTGGCAGTAGTATCAGTGGATGTTGAAAGAAGTGCAGCATTGTGAATATAACTAGAGGGCTTCTTCTTGGTTTCTACCTCAGTTTCAAAAACTCTTAGATCATTGTATAGATCATCAAGTTCTTTTTCTTCCAGATTGTCACTCTGTCTATATGAGACAGTGTACATAGTCCATTCATCCCCAAGAGATCTGAGAAACTTTCTGTTGATATCATCTTGTTCCATCTTCACCCCTACAGTAGCCAGTTCACCTATGAGTTTATTGAACCTATCAAAAGTTTGAGTCATAGACTCATTCTTTGTGGAAGTGAAGTTCTCATACTGCTGCTTTAGAACATCTCTTTGATTTCTTTTGATGCTCTTAGTTCCAGCAAATCTTTTCTCTAGAGCATTCCAGAGAATCTGAGCATCAGTGCAGTTGCAAAATTGATGCTGATATTCATTGGGAATGGCCAAGAGCAGAGTGCTCAAGGCCTTCATCTCTGTCTGTCTGATCTTCCTCTCACCATCTGTCTTTGGTGGAGGTCTTTTCCCATCTGGTCCTATCCTTCCAGCTTCAGAAGGACCATTCTCAATGATATCCCACATTGAGTAGTCAGAGAGAAGAATATATTGTCTGATTCTGATCTTCCACATGTCAAACTCACTTGGTTTGAGCATTGGAACCTTAGAAACCAAAGTACTGCTTGATTCTGTAAGATTTTCCATGATGAATAACTGTTTCTGAGAGAGTTATGCTCTGATACCACTTGTCAGGATCGAATTCTCAACAAGAATTAATTCTCAGAAACAATATCAAAGAAGTTTGCGGAATAACACTTTGATATTTAATCAAACAGAAAATCAAAACAGAATATAATCAACAAACTGTAAACTTGTATTGAATGCTTTGAAGTTACAAGATTACTCACTCAACCTCAATATTGATGAACAGGCTCACCAATACGAATTCTACTTCTCTAGAATTAGGATCTATGCCTTGAGGTTGATTTTCTCTCTTAAAAGTATTAAAAACAAAAATTAACTATACAATATATATACTGAATACAAAGATAATTGCAATAAAATATCTTCAGTATATCTTCCATGTATATCTCTAAGCTTCCATAATCTTCAGATTATCCAGCTGTCATTCTTTCCATCCGAATCTCTTTAGCAGCACTAACCATGATCAGCAGCATTAACTTCTTCTAGCAGCATTAACTACTAAGCAGCACTAACTACTAGCAGTACTAACTAGCTAAGCAGTACTAACTTTGTTCAAGCAGCACTAACTATGACTAGCAGTATTAATAGTACTAGCAGTAGTAACACTCAGCAGTATTAACCTTTAAGTCTTCTAGCAGTAGTAACTTTGAACCAGCAGCATTAACCATACTTGATGAATTCTTCAGTTCCCAACAATGAAGAAAGTCTTTGGGAGAAAAGCTCTGAAAATGATGATAATTTGGCAGAATTGGCGAGGGTATTCTCATTCAGAGCATTACAGAAGCTATAAGAAAAGATATTTCAGCATTTGTTACGGTAGAGGCTTCTAGAATCTTTGTAACTTGGCTTTTCATTTCATACGCGAAACTCTTAATGTTCTCAGCAAAGGAATTGTAGTCTCCTAGTGAGAACTTCAAAAGTGGGTAAATTCCCAGAAACAACATATGTTTCTAGTTCAACCTCTCTAAGTTCAGAGGTGCATACTTATAAAGTTAGTTTAAGGTTGTATCTAGTAGGACTTCCTACCGGTCCTTGTTCATCCATAGGGGATTGAACTCTGGTAGTTTTGATCAAGATTCCAGTTTCTTCTAGAGTCAATAAGCTGAAATATGATGTGTCATCCTTTAACCATATCCAACACAAATAAGCCTTCTAGTTGTGCGTCTAAAGAGTATAATTGCCTTTCTGTGAGGCAATCATGACTATCTAATTGATGAATGTAAGATAAATGTACTCGAGTTTTTTTGCTAATTAGCGTCTTGATGGGAGAGGTTACCGAAAGTTTTGGCAGAGACCGTCAGATCACGTGGCTTATGGATTCCAAGAAAATGGGTTGTCAATCATCACCCTTTTGGGATTGATATAGAGACATGACAGTCACTTTACTAAACAACCCCACACGTAACAACATAGTCCAAAAACACACAAACGTTTTTGTTCAGAAGAAGACAAATACAAATTTGTCCTCTGGATGTTGAACGTTGCTTCTTCTAAACATTTGTTTTCAATGACTGTGAAAAAAGATTTAAGAAATCCAAGTCTGATTAAGAAAAAATTTAAGAAACCTTTGACTCCTCTATCAGAACCTGATCAAGATTCCAGTTTCTTCTAGAGTCAATAAGCTCAAATATGATGTGTCATCCTCTAACCATATCTAACACAAATAAGCCTTCTAGTTGTGCGTCTAAAGAGTATAATTGCCTTTCTGTGAGGCAATCATGACTATCTAATTGATGAATGTAAGATAAATGTACTCGAGTTTTTTTGCTAATTAGCGTCTTGATGGGAGAGGTTACCGAAAGTTTTGGCAGAGACCGTCAGATCACGTGGCTTATGGATTCCAAGAAAATGGGTTGTCAATCATCACCCTTTTGGGATTGATATAGAGACATGACAGTCACTTTACTAAACAACCCCACACGTAACAACAGAGTCCAAAAACACACAAACGTTTTTGTTCAGAAGAAGACAAATACAAATTTGTCCTCTAGATGTTGAACGTTGCTTCTTCTAAACATTTGTTTTCAGTGACTGTGAAAAAGATTTAAGAAATCCAAGTCTGATTAAGAAGAAATTTAAGAAACCTTTTACTCCTCTATCATAACCTCATAGTAATACCATCAAAGACTCTGATTTTGAAGAGCAAAAGTTTATGGAAGTTCTAAAAAAACATTGTAATCAGAGATGGTTTTGTTTTTAAAATCATAGATACTTCCTCCTCCACTCTTTAAATATTAGAATACATAACTTAATGGAATGAAATTTACTCAGTTGAATGAAAAATCCCCCTTGATAGTGTAACTTAGAGATTCTTGCTCCCCTTAACTTATGCTCAAATAAGATTATTATATTAAGAATAATAAGTAGAGCAAAAAGGAAACAAGAAAAGGCATTTCAATAGTATCTTTCTCAACACGATCCTTGATGAAATGGTACCTCACATCAATATGCTTTGTCATTGAATGCTGCACCAAATTTGTAGAGATGACAATTGCACTTTTTAAATCACAATAAATTGGAATTTTGTCAAACTAAGCTATAGTTTTTGAGTTGAATCTTCATCCATATTATTTATGAACAACAACTAAGCAGTAGCATGGTCTTAAACAGACTTAAAAAGTTTGCTACTATTACCCCATCTATTGATTTTCTCCCAAATAATCATGATTCGGCTCTCCTTGTCAAAAGCACCTTTGCATGTTTTATATTGCTTAATGTGTTTTGAAGTTTAACTGCAAATGTACGAGTATTGTAGCATACATGTTGATCACAAGGAGGCGACAATCTAAGAACGCATCTACTCCATATTACAAACTAACTAAGCAAATAGTACTAATTTGGGGTTTTCGGCAATTTAAACAAAAGAAAATAAATAAATAAATAAATAAAGGACAATAAACTAAATGAAAGACTCAATTACAAACCTAGTTACAAAACAACGTCTAATTTAGACTTTAGTAACACTATAGTTAGGTTTGCCAAAATGGTGACTACAAAAACCCTTTCACAAAATGAATTAGCCTTCTTAGTTAAATGAAACAGCTACTTTTGACGGCCCACTCAATTAGAAGTATCAAGTTGGCAAAACTATCTCCAATTCTCATCTTACCTATTTTTGTGGAAAATGAAAGTCGTCAACTCTTGGTTCTAAGTCAAAATCAAAATATAATTTACACTTAAAACTAAATAGATAAATCATCCCCGAACTCTCACCATCAACATAAACCCTAACTTTCGTTAATAATATATTATTATGACGTTAATTATCCTAAATAAATAAAGTAAAGAATGGATACTAGAGCTAGACCTCAATCAAATCCTACTCAACGTAAGTAGGACTTTCGGACTGGGTTAAGGGTTATGATTGTTTATCGGGTTACAAGGATTTATTTGGTTTCAAGAGTAAGTAGTGGTAAGGTTTAGGATCAAGGGCAAAGAGAAAATGTTTTTGTGTTTTTGCAATTAAGGGATATTTGAAGAAATGACGGCATTGGCGAAGCATTGTGTGAGAAGTGGATCTGAACCGTTGATCTCTTTTAATCTCAAGTACTCCTACTGTCCTATATGTAACCATTATTACTACACATCCATTTTAAACTTTCAAATGCCATCAGCAAAAGGAGGGAAACGGATACATTTTCTTAATCAAACCGAAAAACGATGGTCAAACAAAAAGCTCACTTGTTTTAGGAATCCATTTGAAATTCTTATTAAATCAATCTATATATAGACACCGAGGTCAATAGCAATGATGGGTTGTTTGTAAGCTTCGATGGGTCATCGAAGAACCATTTCTCGTTCTTGGCTTGATGATTGCACTCTTATCTTCTTGCAGTTTGACTTGTTTCGGCCGAGCATACCCTATGATTGTTTTACATCTCTTTGGGCATCAAATCAACACCATTTCGGACCAACTGATCAGCTACACAGTGACGCTCTTAAATGGCATTGGTATCCAATCGCTTGTAACTCATTTATAATGTCGACATTGTTGTTGTAACTTAATTTACTATGATTTTTGTCCATGTGGTTTGTTAAAAATGATGACTTGCGTCTTTGTGCTTTCGAAATTACAATTTTCTTCCCTGTCGTTTGCAGTTCATTCTTGTTTTTGTCCCCGAGGCTAACTCCGTTAATGGTTTACCGTTAAGCATGGGGAATGAAAACAACAAAGAACTGTAAAGCACGAGGACAAAAAAAAATCAATGAATTGTGAACCATAGGAACAAAAAACATAATTTCAAAAGTATAGGAGTGAAAATAGCAATTCTAAACAAAACACAAGGACGATGAAGGCCTTTACACCACACAAGTTGGAAGGGATTACATTTGTACAAGGATGACGAATCAAGTGGTAGCAATGTCAAATACACAATCGCTGCTTGCAACTCAATCGATCCCCAGGCCGGAGAAGTGTTCGAAACCTCCCTCCTAACATAATAACATAAATTAATAAAACATAGTCTAACTCAGCCAGACTTGACTCAATTCTCCTAAATATATGTTGGAACCTCATTTCTCCTCCAAGACTTGACTCATTTGGATAATCTAATCAGGTTCCAGATATTATGTTATTAGAGCCAACGTCTACCACTCTCAGACTCCGGGTGCCTGTCTAGCCTCCATTGGAGGGGACGTGTTGGGGTCCACATCAGGTTAACATGGATGGGAGGACCTACATATACAGGGGAATGCGGTGGCACCTCTTCATGGTTCCATCGTGATGGAAAAAAAATTACATTCATGAAGGGTGTCACCGTATCATTTTATTAGGTGCCCTTACATTTTTTTTAAACTAAACTACTCGTACAAGTTTGTAATGGCAGAGATGGTTGATGTTGTTGCCCTAGTACAAAAGTCCCGCTTAAATCAGGTTTTTTTATAGCTTTTGTGTTTTTGGGTTCTTTTTGTGCAAGGGCAAGGAACCAACAACAGATCTGTAACACTTTCACGAAAAATTTCCAAAGATTTTTTTCCTTTTATAGTCAAATGATGCCGCCACTTCAAAGCTTTTTTGGGTCGAATCATTTCTCCTCAAGATATGTCGGAACCTCGTTTTCTCTCCTCAAAGGCTCTTTTCGAGAATAAATGGGGTTCTACATATTCTCACACTTTTTTTGACTTTTCAGGTGGAACATTACCATTTTTTTTTCTTTACCATGAAAATTGAGTTTTGATATCTTAAAACCAAGGATTATACAACCAGCAACTGCAAGACAGCCAAGCTTACAAATGGATGTTAAAAGCATGCATGCAGGTTTAACAATACTTACCGAGTAGTCATCATGCACACGCCAGATGCTCTCGCCAAGTAGGTTTGCTACCGATAGGACAGTCAGTTGTGGAAAATAGTTCTTCTCTGACACTGGAATGGTATTCGTGATAATCACCTCTTGAAACAGACCACTTGACAACCTTTCAATCGCAGGTGGACTGCACTAAAACATGCAAAAAAAAGTACATTTTCGTTTCATAAATGTAAAATCTACAAATTCCACCACCCCAATAAACATTTTTGATTTATTAGAAGTTTAATAGAAGTTTTGACGATCAAGATTGACACAATCTTTGATTTATTATGATGACAAAGGGAAAAAGGAAATATTAGCAACATTAAAATGTTTTACTCTTATTCATAGTTTAATTGAGGACTTCTAGAATACTTTGTAATGAGAAAATAGTAGTCTTGTCTTGTGGATCATCACTAAACTATTTTTTTTTTTGGTGCAAACTTTCTATTTTTCGCATACTTTTCACAAGCCAAGTTTCATGATGGAACAACTGCTTTACTCTTTGAGGTAGAAGTCACGTCTGCACAAATCCCCCCCTCTCCAAACCCCACCTTAGGGTGGGATATACTGACCTCGTTTGGTTTGGTAAGGTACATCCTACTCCTACCCCTCCCAGAACCTACTTCGAGTAGGATATATTGGGTTCGTTTGGTTTGGTTTGTTTTGTTTTGGATTAGATCCTCCTAACAAAAACAAGGGCAAATAGGTAATATGATCTTAAAAATTCGCCAAAATAGAAAACAATAATGCAGCTAAGAAATTAACTGTAGACCTCCGAAGATGGAAGCATTACAGTTCTTTAAGGGACAAAGTAAGAAACAAGATGACGTGAAAGTGATGTGAGTTACCTAAAAACAGCATGTGTGGTGCATGCGTAAACTTCCCTTGCCCCTTCATGATGCAATAGGGCTGCTCCTTTAGAGATAGTACCTATAAACCCCAAAACAATCCATAAATCACATATAGATTTCCATAAGACTAAACTATAACACAAGTAAGCCTCTCCGGACCGTACACGTGTGTGTGTCAAAGCCATGCAAAGGGTTCGATTAAGATTTTCCAAATTCCACCAAGTATACAAATGGAATCCCAAAAAACTAATCATATAACTCTCGATCCACCCAATCATTCAACTGTCAAACTAGTCTGTCACAAGAGTTGAGCATCTTTTACCATTTCAATGCGAGTCCTATATTTATAACACTTGTACCTTACTATATAGTTACTTTCAATTTTGAATTTCAAAACCAGTTCATCGACATTGACAGTGGAAGAATTACAACTGAGAAGGCCATGGGAGTAGAGTGGGATATTTAGAAGAATAGCCTTTTGATAAGCTATAACCTAAATTTAAATGTGTGACTTTTTAACAGGTTTAAGAACACCCCGACTTAACAGAAGAATGCCTCGAAATCTGTTAGATACAAGCATTTAGAAAAACAGTCAGAAGGTTAGTCTTCTAAATAACCCGGATTTGAAGGTACAGGGCAGGGTGAATAGAAGGTACAAGGTAAGGGTATTGGTTGTTGATAGCCAAAAAATTTAGGTATCAGGTACATAATATGCTATTTAAAAATTTAAAAATGATGAAACTACTGATTCTTGGTCGAACAGCTTGCTCTTCAAACTAAATCGGGTTCTTATAGTTATCAATTTCCTCTGGCCAATAGCCAAGAGGGATTTATACTATGTTGGTGATTCTAGTGTCATCAATCATTTTCGTATAATTGTGATTTACTTGGGATCAACAAGGTGATAAGGCAAACATAATGTGAGTTGGGAGGTGCTGGGTGCACATTCACAAATGTTGCCCCTATCACCTTAGATCGCCATGATGCAGGGTCCAAGGAGCTGCGCCCCTGGCAATGGTCTTAAGAATTTTAAGTTTCGGGACATTCTGAATGTAATTCAGAAGGTTGGAAACCTTCTTGAATTAGTTCTAAAACTTAGTAATTTTGACGAAGTATAATTCAGAAGGCTTTGGACTCGGAGCTTGTGATTCTTCAGTTTAGAGCTTATGAGCCTTCTGAACTTGGTACCTCTTCTGAACTTGGTGCATCTAACTCGAAGCTTCTGAGTTACTTATCTGGTTCGATCTTATCCATAAGCTGTTGTAACAGCTATGCAGTTAGTTACATGTTAACTGCCTAACCACCCATAACCATCGATCTATCTTATAAATACGTAAAACAGTTAATCTAGTCCATATAAGAATACTAGAGTTTATGCCTTAAAACAAGAGTGAATTCTTGGATTACCTCAATACTAATTTCGTGTAACGAAAGACATAAAAGGTCGAAATCATAGTTGTTAAAGACTAAAGGCACACTTAGGCGCAAGGGGGTCTCGGGGCCTAGGCGCGAGGCGCAAGCGTGAGGCGCGGGCCTTAGGAATGCGAGGCGCATCTTATCAATACACACACATAGAGTTACACACAACTCAAATAGCAACAAAGTACAAGCCTCCAATGCAACAAACAACAATACATCGATAGAGACAGAAGGAAGAGGTTTAAAGCATGAGTTGTGAGGGAGAAGTTTTAAGGTCTGGGTATTTATAGAGAAGGAAGCTTGAAGTTTTAATGACCGTGTATTAGAGTCATCTATTTAATAACTCTTTTTTTAAGAAGTTAGGAGATGAGAAGACGAGAAAACTTATTTAATATTGGGGTTTGACTAGGTATTTGGTAACTCTTTATGAGGTGCACCTAGGCCCACAAGGCGCCTCAGCCAAAAGCCAAAGCGCAGGGCCTTAGTGAGCCTCGTGAATACACCGAGCCTCGACTTCAAAAAAGCCCAAGACCTTGAGCCTTATGAGCCTCAGAGCCTAGGCGCGCCTCAGGCGCGCTTTTAACAACTATGGTCGAAATATAGTATTTGGAAAGTGATTTTATACATGAACCAAGAACTATCTAAGTGATTGTAACCACAAAACCTTGATACCCAATATACTACCAATTTGCAAGAAACTGGAGTCTGTTCATCCAAATTCACTCTGAATTTTCACTTTGATCTATCTAGGAAGAGAGCTTAGCAACGGACATACAACTTCGAAGTTGAAAAATAATACATGGAATACAAGAGGGAGAAAAGAGATCTCACCAGCAGTGTCGATCATGTCATCAACCATAACTGCTACTTTACCCTTCACATCACCAATCAAATTCATTACCTGCAAAGTAATATCAGAGAGATCAGGGGACTCTGAAGATACAAATGATAGGAAGACAAAGTAATCATCTTTTCTTCATGATTCTTGAAAATTTTACATCATCATGTATAAGCGACAGATGGAAGGTACCTCAATGACCAAAGTAGTTACAAGATTTGGAGAACAAACATGAAAGATAGGTCTAAATTTGATAATGATTCAAACAACTTTGCAACTTAAGGTTAGTGATGCAATACCTATTGAAAATGAGTAAGAGTCTATATAGTCATAAAATGCACTGCGAATTACAAACTCAAAGATTTTGTTTCATTTAGTTCTCATTAGTGCACCTTCATTCCAAGATTTATATCATTCAGTTAGCCCTTTATCATGACCAGTTGGGATATGCAGCAACTTAGACCAAATGGATTCTTTTTTGGGAATTGGTGAGTGCTTCCCCGAAGATTATGAAAAGCAACACAAAATAGAACTTTTAGAAACACAACCTAGAGCTTTGATTATGCATATTGGTGCACCGCGAAAATTAGAACATAAAATGAAGTAAAAGTCCATTGCAAAGGTGTGAGAAGTAATCAATAAGGGTGTATCAATATATATATATATATGTGTGTGTGTGTGTGTGTGTGTGTGTGTGTGATGCCAACAAGTATCAATTGATAAGAGTATTTTATCTACTGTAAGGTTGACCCCGAGTTTGGTAGCATTAACCAATAGGATAATGAAAATTGAAGTTGTTGATAATTGTATAAAAGAGATACTCAGCGAAAATGCAATTAGATTTGTAATTTAAGATACATAAAGGAACTTACTTCTGCCACATTGTGCCCCTGACGCCGCTTATCAACAATTGCCAATGGCGCATCAGACAGTTTTTTGGCAAAAGCTCGTGCTCTAGCCACTCCACCAACATCCGGTGAGACCACTACTAAATCATCGGAATAAATGGTCTTGCTGGCAAGGTAATCAAGTATCACAGGCTAGTTATGCAAAAAGAGAAAAATATATATATATCAACAACTAACTCAACACTAAAATATTAAGGTAGAAGAGAAATCTCAACATGTATCATGTATGTTTTAATCAAACAGTAATGAGATAGAGGAAAACAAGATAAAATAATAGAAACAAGTTCTATAACTTAAAGTGCCAAACTAACTTCTGTTCACATAACAGGATTGAATCCCACATCTTTAAGTTTCATCACATGACTATCAGAATCTAAATGCCAAACAGAACTTTAGAAACTATTAAGAAAATAATATCTCAGTACCTGACCATGAACGTGATCAACTGGAATGTCAAAATAGCCCATTGATTGCCCAGAATGAAGATCACAAGCAAGAACTCTGTCTGCTCCTGCTTCTGTTATCAGATTTGCAACAAGTTTAGCTGCAATAGATTCTCGTCCTTGAGTCTGAAACATCAATGGCAAAAAATAAACACAATTTAAATTTAACAGACATAAAGCAACGGTCAACTACACAGCTTATCCATGATAATGCTCAGGTTTGAACAGAACTTCTAACAGCAATAATGGGGAAACATGTAATCAGTCAACCTAGGTTATTTTGAAAAGATGATTAGTTTTTTATTTCTGTGTGAGTGCATTGTATTTAGTATGCGCTTTTCCACATTTCCAGCTCATTTAGCATACACTTACTTTATATGGCCAATTCTAATTGAAGAGAGATCTAGCAAATAAAGAAGAAATCAGTAGATAACAACTTGTAGTCATTTATAGGGAAAAATAAATAGTTTATAGTGTGATTGTAGTTTAAGTGCATGGAAAACACCGGCATAATTGCCATTATTTTCCTAATATATCAAGGGAAGCAAAGACTTTACAATAGCTCAGTGCTCTAATTGCCACAGTTTTAGGTTTGCAGCTAATTCCTTCAGCTGTTCGATGTTTTTGTTAGTTCGGTTATTCAAATTTTCTAGTACTATATTTCCTAAGGTATTCTAGTAAAAAGTAGCATACTTTATGCATATTTCTGCTTTAGGCCTCATACTTTCGGACCCACAAACAAGAGACTATACTCTATTTTTGTTTCTATTTGAAAGATCACGTTACTGGTTCCACCATTAACCGATAACATGGTCCCATAGGTAGAAACAAAAATATAAAGGGTAGAGCGTAATTTGTGGTTTTTTAAAAACATGGCAATAGTAATGTGTAGTGCCTTAAACAGAAATGGAAATGGAGTGTAGGGTCTTATTTCTGTCTAAAGGTTTGGTAACATTTCCCCTATGCATAAACGAAAATAAAGTATAGGCTCTTGTGGTTTTTAAATTTACAAGGCCAAAAACAGAAATGGGCATAAAGTAAGTTACATTTTTACTGCAATCAACCCACTTCATAATGCCACATTACCTTCCGATCAGCCCTCGCGTATCCAAAGTACGGGATAACTGCAGTAATGGTTTTCGCAGATGCTCTCCGACATGCATCTATCATAATCAAAAGCTCCATAAGATTCTCATTTGCAGGAGGACATGTTGGTTGCACAAGATATACATCACACCCTCTAACACTCTCGCGCAACTGGACATATATCTCTCCATCAGCAAAGCGTTTAATATCAATCTTTCCAAGGTCCAGACCCATGTAACATGCAATTTCCTATCAAATAGAACAAAACTATATCAGTATGATAGATAGTTACAAAAACATATCGATTTCAAATGAATGATACGACATTAAAGATATAGAAACAAAGTGTTTTCCTAAGTGCCTAAAGTAGATGTTTGAGTGCCAAATACAAGGGATACCCAGAAAGAACACAATGCAATCCCTATGATTGTGAATGCCCTTTTTTCTTGTTTCCTACTCCTACTTATGTTATGTTTCTTCTCTTAATCCTTCATCAAGGCGAATTGTGTTTGTCAATTTGTGTGAAGAGCAAAGTCATATAACAATCATCGTCAAGGTTGTGATCGAAGGAGATGTCCTTGGGATGCAACATGGCAAGTATGTTAGGCTGAAACTGTGAAACATAAAATACATTAACTAGTCATAGATATATAAAAAAACATTACTCTTCTAGCATCAAGCTAAAATCACATCAAGGTAATCTGAAGGTCTGATCGTACTAAAAAACCTAAGATTCCATTCAAGTTATGTTCAATCAATCAGATATACATTTCATGCAGAAGTTTCTAGTAAGGCATATATGAGATCCAATTAATTTGAGCAGCAAACAGAGAGAGAAAAGTAAAGTACCTCAGATAATAAAGGATTGGCAGTGCCTGAAAAAATCCGAAGTCTGTTCTCATCCTTTTTTGTTGGATTTTTCTGAAAATGGTTCGAAGTCAAGAAGTCGGGCATTGTTTCTTGATCACTGATGAGGGTCTGCGCACCCAGCCTCCCATTTTCCTTAAAATTGACCCTGCAACTCTGCTTCCAAGACATTAGAGTTGAGCATTTCTACATATTCATTTATGATCAAATACACAATATCTACTATACATCCACTTAGCTTTGTGCAATCATAAGTTAACTGCTGAAGCCACTACTTGTATGTTATGGTGCCTTCTAGTCACATATATACATGTATATAGTGTTTCCAGCCAATTATGGGTCCTTCGCTCATGGCTGAATCTAAGAGTTCAATCATTTATCATCTCCAATCAATATGTGGACTTTTGGAATCAGATACCATTCTTTATGTGAATCCGCAGATGACAACCAGAATCAATTTACTATGTTCATACACATATACACGGACATACAAAACATACATGATAAATATCATAAATACAAATTTTCAGGTCATAATGTAAGGCCCAGAAACTAATCGAAGACGTTCATCCTGTCTTCAGTTCTATGATTGCTGTGTGCTTACCGAAGGACTGGAACTCATTATTTACCATTGAGAAGAAATAATTAAACTTCTGTAAATAAAGTTTCATTTCCATTTATGCAGACATGTGGGACACACACCCATATATACGCATAACATACACAAATAACAGAACTAAACGCCACTAGCAATCTATATGTGCACACACATACATACATACATAACAAAACTACTGACAACTCCATGAATCTTTGTAAGCAATCAGATGGAAATCTATCTATACGTAAATTTGTATCCAAATCAAGTTTGAATGGCCATCAAACGCCCAGTATGAAAGGCAAAAGAAAACTCACAATTAAGCCGTTCTTAGCAGGGATCGCAGATCGAAACTTGTTCGCAGCTGCAAGATTTCCGGAAGAAAACGCAAGAGAAGCCATTACGGATTGGTGAGAAGATGATTACTAAATACTGAATGAATACTGAGAACGTGTTAGAGAGAGAGAGAGGTGGAGGCAGCTAGGATCTAGGGTTTTGAAAATATCTGTTTTAGTTACAGTCGGTAATGTGGCGTTTAAGACATCTTCAAAAGCGTTGTCCTGCTTCACATAATCAAAATATGGAATAAATTCTTAGGAGGCCTTTGTTTGGCGGAATGAAATTTGATGAAATTGAAATTCATTGAAGGAATTTGACTTTAAGGGGGCGTTTGGTTCGCAGAATGTTTTTGGATAGAATGAAATTTGTCAAAGGAATTTGACTTTGAAAAAATTGGAATGGAATGTTATCAGGTTTGACCACCTGTTTGGTTGACAGAATTAAAATGGAATCTGTTAAATTAATTGGAATTTTTCTGTTTGCTTCACAGATTGTAGCTTTAGAATTGGAATGGAATTTTGGTAAATGACCAAAATACCTTTTTTGTTTATTTTAATATTTTTCAACAAAAATTACTTTAATGAAATAGTCATTAAATAGTTTATATTTTAACTAAAATTGCTTTGATTATTTTAGCACACGAATGATGAGAGAGAGAGAGAGAGGAGAGAGAGATGAGAGGAGAGATAGAGGAGAGAGGGAGAGGGAGGGAGAGAGAGAGGAGAGGAGAAAAAGAGGGAGAGGAGAGAGAGAGGATAGATTGAGAGAGAGAGGAGAGAGGAGAGAGAGGGGGAGAGAGGGGGAGAGAGGAGAGAGAGAGGATAGATTGAGAGAGAGGAGAGAAGAGAAAGAGAGAGAGGGAGAGAGAGAGAGGGGAGAGAGAGAGAGAGAGTTGATGTCTGCTAATAATGTTGAACGGTAGTGGTGGTCGGTAGTGGTGGTTGTCGGTGGCGGTGGTGGCCGGATGTGGTGGTGGCCGGTGTTGGTAGCCGGAGGTGGTGGTCAATGGTGGCCGGTGGTGGTGGCCGGAAGTGGTGCTGCATATTAGGATGAGGGGCAATTTTGTCCAAAAAAAAAATATGACATTACATTCCAATGAAATACCACCTCCCCGCCAAGGAATGTTGAATTCCTTAATTTGTGGAATTCATTGGAATTCAACATTCCAATTCCTTAAAAAGAATGAACCAAACGATGTAATGGAATCTGGTCAACGGAATTCAACATTCCAATTCCATCAGATTCCATCAGAATCTACAAACCAAACACCCCCTAAGGAATTGGAATCTGGAAGGAATTGGAATGAAATGTTACCAGGTATGATCAAGTGTTTGGTTGGCAGGAATGGAATGTAATCAGTCAAATAAATTGGAATATGTCTGTTTGGTTTGCAAAGAAATTGGAATGGAATTCTAAAAAATGACAAAAATACCCTTTCTTTTATTTTTAATTTTTTAAATGTCGAGAGAGAGAGAGATTGTGAGAGAGGGAGCGAGTAGAGAGAGGGGAGAGAGAGGAGAGATAAAGATAGGAGAGAGATAGAGAGGAGGGAGAGGAGAGAGATAGAGAGAGGAGAGAGAGGGGAGAGGAGAGAGAGAGGAGAGAGAGGAAAGAGAGGAGAGAGAGAAGAGAGAGGAGAGAGATAGAGGAGAGAGAGAAGAAAGGAGAGAGAGAGGAGAGAGGAGAGAGGGGGTTTTTAGAAGCGGCTAGGGTTTTTAGAAAAGGTAAGGAGGGTATTTGTGTCATTTTGAGAAAATCTAATGGAATGGAATTCAATTCCATCAGTTTTAAGAAGGAATGACCAAATCCATGATTAAAGTAATTCATGGAATTCAATTCCATTGCATTGGTAACCAAACAGGAGGATGGAATTTGGTCAATGGAATTGACCATTCCAATTCCATCAGATTCCAGCGAAATCCAGCGAACCAAACACCTCCTAAGGGTGCGTTTGGTTTGTGGGAATTGATTGGATTTCAAGTAAGGGTTTGGATTTGGAGGGATTTGGAATCCCTTCATGTGTTTGGTTAAGGATTTGAAATCCATCATGATTTCAAATCCATCCGGATTTGGATTTGAAATCCCGGCTCATTGCAAAGGAATTCCAAATCCATTAGGGTAAGGATTTTAAAGAGGTCAAAGGTGTTGGTCCCAAGTAAGCAAAACAAGTATTGTAGAAGGGGGGTTGAATACAATACACAAAATTTTACTTAATTTTTAATTCTTTATTGATATAAATATCAAGAATTACACATAGAAAACTTTTAAGATTGTTGCGGAAAAGAACAGATAAATCTATTCTAACAATCTTTCACTTAGAAACTAGAAAACTAAACACAACTTGAAAATACAAATATCAAAACTATGAAGTTCTTGAGAGAGAGAGAGAGAGGTTGCCAACTTTTCTTGAGCACTAAGTTCTCTTCAAAAAGGGTTGACTTGGAAAGAGACGTTCTTCACCCTTAAATACCATCATGTGCAATAATGCAAAGGTTACTTGTCATCTTGGTATTGGATACCAAATATCTTCTTGCAAAAGCAATAAGATCTTGATGTGACTTATCATAAAGCAAAGTAGACTTTTGTATCTTGATAAGACAACACCTCAATAAAGTATATTTGGTACATGTCATTTTTCTGATCTTTTGGAGAAAGTCTCCATCATTTCAGAACTTAGGTGAATATCTTCTAAGAGAAGGAAGTTTCCATTCCCATTGTCAGAAGAACATTGGGAATGATGAAGTATGTCAAATCGAGAGGGTTTGACATAAAGGGGTGTTGCCGACACAGAGAGGGTAGGCAAGAATAAGTTCTGCCGAAAGAGTGGCAGAAGGATGTCGAACAGAAGAGAGTTCGGCAGATGAGTAGTCTGCCGAATATGAGTTCGACAGGCAATGTCAGGGTTGAGGGTGATAGCTGAAAAAAGAGGGCGAAAGGAGCAACAGTGCTCCGCGCGACTCGAGCCAATCCGCCACCCGTGCGGGGCTCTGTCCGTGTGCGACTCCAGTCCTTGGTGCGACTCTCCGTACGGGTCCAGCCGAGCGGGCACCCGCGCACGACCACTGGTAATTAAAAGAGGAAAAATCGGCCCCAAACCCCATTTTCCCCAAAATCTCATTTCAAAAACCCTCTCTACTTCTCCCTCTTCATTAAATCCAACCTACACCATTTATTACTACATTCTCCTTCAAATCTTCAAGTTGGAATCATCATCTAAAGATTTGGAAAGCTAGGGTTCAAAGATCTACCATCTCACCATCTCCATCTTCAACCTCAAGACTCCATCTCCATTTCTAGGGTTTTACCATTTTAGGGTTTTTACATCACAAACTATTTTGGTGAGTCTCTTAACCTTCACTTTACTATAAACACGTATATTTGCTTATTTGATAATTGTAGGTAACTTGGAATTAACATAAAAGCTAGGATTTTGGTAAATCTTGCTAGTGTGTGAGTATTTATTATTGTGGAAAGTATTAAATGTCATAAAGGTTCCTATGTACACATATAGTTGTAAAATGAGCAATACATTGGCAAAGAACCATATTTTACGAAGTGGGTTTTGGTTATAAATGACTATGTGGTATATGGGTTTTATCACCTTAGTGTAATGGCTCCTTTTGTGGGCAAATGAATCATGTGGTTTTAATATGAGCATGAAATGTGCATCACTATGCTTTGGAAAGGAATATGTTATGCATGATAAATACTATCCTTATTTGGTCATGACCTAAAGGTGGTGTTGATATCTATCTCCTTGTGCACGAGGATTTAGATGGCAGGATATACTTGGTTATAATTGTTGACCATTTTGGTCACCAACGAGTAGGCAATAAGAGACGTAAGTCCTTGAGGTGCAACTCGTCTAGATTGGATAAGCACCCATGTCTGTAAGCCCTTGAGGTGTAACTTGATATAGAGGCATAAAGGGTTTGAGGATTGTGATGTCTTTTATGGCATGAGAACTAGAACCGAGATATGAGGTGAAATCCAATAACATCACGGGTGACCCCATTCACGTGTTCTCGTCACCCAAGATGGAAACGGGTCTCCCCCGTTGGTAGCGGAAAATCGTATAGGTCCACAAAGTGGCCACTATGTTGCCACAGTGGCGGTGCAAGTGCACACCGGACACTATGATCGCTACAAGTAATAAAGTGGTAGAGTACCGAGATCGTTTCCACAGGGACTAGTCAACTAAGAATCAGAGAACTTTTCATGAACTTCTAGTGCTTGGTTTATTTTTGAGAACAATATCAATATTTTGTGAGTTTTAAGCGAATTAAATAACGATTAACGGAATTAACAGTATTAAAGATAGGATGTGGGTATAAGCATTGACTAAGACTGATGTAGTAACAACTTGGTTAGAAAAAAAATGACACACGAAAGCCGTAAAACCCTTTTCTCTCGAAAATGAGCTTCCTCAGAACGTGGCCACCTTGTCCCCACTTTATTGATATTTTGGCTTCTTTACGCAAATCTCTATAGGGGTAAAGAGTCCGGGCTAGAGAAATTGCATTGTCTTAATTCATAACTTCATCATCAGTCAAGGTGAGTATTCACAACCCCTCTTTTACTGTTTTATATGTTTTGGGGTGAAAAGCATGTTATTTATTTCAATAATTCACGAAGTTGTTTATGATTATCATGGATGATTTTGGTCGCTTTGGTGATAAAGCGTTTGTTTTGGATATTATATGACATATATACGGAAATTAGTATGTTGGATTGTTTCTTTAAGTCCCCGACTCTACTAGTTAACTCTTGCGGGAGCCTATAGTCTTAGTGGGTAGCGCTATTTGGTGTGACAAGCCCACCTTATACTGACGATTAAGGGTGCACTAATTCTAGAGAAATAGGGGCTATCTATGTGATTCATGACCACAGCGGTAGTTCTTTTTGGGGCATATTTGTTTGGTCAGTGGACGGTCTAGTAGAGGTTCAACATACAAAAAGTTATTGTGGCATATTTTCTGTCATATAATTTAAAGTTAATAATCGTGAATTATGGTTCAAAGGGTTGATTTGATAATATGTTTTAAATTGATCAATTCTGCATATAAAATTTGTTTTTGTGCATCTTTAAAACTTGTGAACTCACCAACTCTTTGTAGTTGACCTTGTTTTATACATGCTTTTCAGGGAACAAGAAGGTATTCGGAAATGATTGAGATTTAGATTTCGCATTTTAACGTTTAATAGTATCTTGTAATTAAGATTTGGGTTATGTAAAGTTACCAAGTCTGTCACACCCCACTAAAGCGGAAATACGGAATATGACAGTTATCAGTCCGAACCAGGTATTTTTACGCGACTTCCGAAATTTTTCGGGTAAACTTCTAATTTAATCATTCTAACTAGACATTAAGGAATTTTTGAAAATAAAACTTAAAGAGAATGAAGAAGTAGGGATGATTACCTTCTCAATTGGAGATGAAACTTGAATTCTTGTTGTTAGAGGATGCTAAAACTTGATTCTCCCTTGAAAATGTTCTTGAAAATCGGTGGTGGTGTGGTGGTGGTGTGTGGTGGCCGAAATTGGAGAAGAGAGAGGAGGAAGATGAGAAGTTTACTTGAAATTTGAAAATGAGAAAGATAATTTTCTAATTCTTGGTTTTAATTAAAATGAAAAAGAGAGAGAGATCATAGAAATAGGCCAAGTGGCCTTATGACTCACCAAACCATTTTTAATTAGATTAAAATTATAAGTATAATTTAAACTTAGATAAATAATCAGATAAATTTGAGAACCGTAACCCTCAATTCTCAGTTTATGCTAAAAATGAATATTATAAATTAATAAATATATTTTATTTTAAAAATAATAAAATCCTATTATTTTATGTATTTTAGACTTCCAACATAATTTCTGGCATTTCTGAAAAGGTGAGTATTCACAACCCCTCTTTTACTGTTTTATATGTTTTGGGGTGAAAAGCATGTTATTTATTTCAATAATTCACAAAGTTGTTTATGATTATCATGGATGATTTTGGTCGCTTTGGTGATAAAGCGTTTGTTTTGGATATTATATGACATATATGCGGAAATTAGTATGTTGGATTATTTCTTTAAGTCCTCGACTCTACTAGTTAACTCCTGCGGGAGCCTATAGTCTTAGTGGATAGCGCTATTTGGTGTGACAAGCCCACCTTATACTGACGATTAAGGGTGCACTAATTCTAGAGAAATAGGGGCTATCTATGTGATTCATGACCACAGCGGTAGTTCTTTTTGGGGCATATTTGTTTGGTCAGTGGACGGTCTAGTAGAGGTTCAACATACAAAAAGTTATTGTGGCATATTTTCTGTCATATAATTTAAAGTTAATAATCGTGAATTATGGTTCAAAGGGTTGATTTGATAATATGTTTTAAATTGATCAATTCTGCATATAAAGTTTGTTTTTGTGCATCTTTAAAACTTGTGAACTCACCAACTCTTTGTAGTTGACCTTGTTTTATACATGCTTTTCAGGGAACAAGAAGGTATTCGGAAATGATTGAGATTTAGATTTCGCATTTTAACGTTTAATAGTAACTTGTAATTAAGATTTGGGTTATGTAAAGTTACCAAGTCTGTCACACCCCACTAAAGCGGAAATACGGAATATGACAGTTATCAGTCCGAACCAGGTATTTTTACGCGACTTCCGAAATTTTTCGGGTAAACTTCTAATTTAATCATTCTAACTAGACATTAAGGAATTTTTGAAAATAAAACTTAAAGAGAATGAAGAAGTAGGGATGATTACCTTCTCAATTGGAGATGAAACTTGAATTCTTGTTGTTAGAGGATGCTAAAACTTGATTCTCCCTTGAAAATGTTCTTGAAAATCGGTGGTGGTGTGGTGGTGGTGTGTGGTGGCCGAAATTGGAGAAGAGAGAGGAGGAAGATGAGAAGTTTACTTGAAATTTGAAAATGAGAAAGATAATTTTCTAATTCTTGGTTTTAATTAAAATGAAAAAGAGAGAGAGATCATAGAAATAGGCCAAGTGGCCTTATGACTCACCAAACCATTTTTAATTAGATTAAAATTATAAGTATAATTTAAACTTAGATAAATAATCAGATAAATTTGAGAACCGTAACCCTCAATTCTCAGTTTATGCTAAAAATGAATATTATAAATTAATAAATATATTTTATTTTAAAAATAATAAAATCCTATTATTTTATGTATTTTAGACTTCCAACATAATTTCTGGCATTTCTGAAAAGGTGAGTATTCACAACCCCTCTTTTACTGTTTTATATGTTTTGGGGTGAAAAGCATGTTATTTATTTCAATAATTCACGAAGTTGTTTATGATTATCATGGATGATTTTGGTCGCTTTGGTGATAAAGCGTTTGTTTTGGATATTATATGACATATATGCGGAAATTAGTATGTTGGATTATTTCTTTAAGTCCTCGACTCTACTAGTTAACTCCTGCGGGAGCCTATAGTCTTAGTGGATAGCGCTATTTGGTGTGACAAGCCCACCTTATACTGACGATTAAGGGTGCACTAATTCTAGAGAAATAGGGGCTATCTATGTGATTCATGACCACAGCGGTAGTTCTTTTTGGGGCATATTTGTTTGGTCAGTGGACGGTCTAGTAGAGGTTCAACATACAAAAAGTTATTGTGGCATATTTTCTGTCATATAATTTAAAGTTAATAATCGTGAATTATGGTTCAAAGGGTTGATTTGATAATATGTTTTAAATTAATCAATTCTGCATATAAAATTTGTTTTTGTGCATCTTTAAAACTTGTGAACTCACCAACTCTTTGTAGTTGACCTTGTTTTATACATGCTTTTCAGGGAACAAGAAGGTATTCGGAAATGATTGAGATTTAGATTTCGCATTTTAACGTTTAATAGTATCTTGTAATTAAGATTTGGGTTATGTAAAGTAAGTTTATTTTGGAACATGATGTAAACTTTGGTTGAAATGTATGGAGGTATTTTATCATTTCCTAATGCTACGTTTATCGAACTGTCATATTCCGTATTTCCGCTTTAGCGGGGTGTGACAGACTTGGTATCACAAGAGTTAGCTTGGGAACATGCCATGCCCTTAGCCTTAGTTGGTCTGTCACACCCCGCTAAAGCGGGAATACGGAATATGACAGTTCGATAAACGTAGCATTAGGAAATGATAAAATACCTCCATACATTTCAACCAAAGTTTACACACTTTGTCACCACGTTGGCCAACTCTAGACTTGCCGACTTAACTAAGTAAACCTCTAAAGATTTCAGTTCCACCAGTATAGATATGAACGCCCAAATCTCTTTGTGACACCCATATCAACCGACATTTGAACCTTAGTTAAAGTCATGCAAAAACCCGTATCTCTACGTGGTTATAAAAGACTTTCTCAAATCTTCTTTGCATCACCCAAGCCATATTTCAGATCTGCCCCTCTCGAGGTCTAAGATCTAATATTAACACTAACAAGTGATTGACTTGTCCGCGTTGAGTTGAAGTCCCGACTCAAGTGACAAAGTCTAAGAGTTAGCAACGATAGCAACACCCAAGTGTTGCCTACTAGTCTTAGCTTTGGCTCATACCCACACCCAAGGGGGTGTTTAGCTCATAATAACAGTAAAAGACATGGGAGAAGAAGGAGAAAACATCAACATAACTTGCATAAATAACTAAAGAGTTGCTGCCAAGGTGGTGACAAGGTGGCCACTTGGCAACAACTTTTACAAGGAACTTAAAACTTACAAAAATTAAATGCAATTAAACTACAAGCTTTAAAGAGAGACTAAAACTTAAATGCTCAGCTTCAGAAGTGTTTAATGCTCCTGGAAGTTGTTGTCTGCCCAAATGGTTCCTCCAAGCCCTCATTTATAGCCCAAGGAAGAGAAAAGTGGTGATGTGACTATTCCTCAAAAGTAGCTTTTAAGGAAGAGTGTTGAACTTTCCTTGGACCTCCACTTTATGTCCTCTTCCTTGAATATTCTAGTGAAAGATCAGAAGACTCTTTACATATCTCCAGAAGTCAACCTTTCCGAAAATGGCTGGAACTTATCAACAAATTTTTAGCCTATGTTCAACGTGGCGACAAGGTGCCAGCAAGGTGGCCACTTTCTGCACAAAAGTTAGTGAAACCGAAATTTTTGCATTCTTGAGACTTCATCATCATGTTTGAACAATTAAGACCAATTGAAGGAGATGAGAGACAAAAAGGGTGAAAATGTGGCAAAATGAATATAAAAAGAGAGGAATTAACTCTCAATATTTGAGAGTTATCACCCGTCTTTCAAGAGATATCTCTTGTGTATTTTGTACAGGCATGTACCATCTTTTACGAATTGAACGTTGGCATTGGTCCAACCTTCAGGTATTGTGACTGTTTACATTATAAACTGCTTAACTCTTGCAATATCTCCAGACTTTGGTCTAACACTTGTGTTGGTGTTTAATGACTCACAGGTCCTACTAGTGATGTGCATAGGGCACCTTGATTCTCCGGGCACGCACCTAGGATTCGTAGAGGACTGGGCTTTTTGGGAAACTTTAGAGAAGAGCGTTTTGGAGTCATAGCGACACGGACCTTTAATCTAGTTTTAATTAATGTTCTAGATTAAATAGGTTGTCGTGTACTATGTCTTATTCTTTCGCTACTTTATTGATGCAACTACCCCAACCTTATTGGATTTTAGTCATTCATAGTTACAGGATTTATAAACTTTCATATTTTAGATGTCATGTTGCCGAAATTTTAGGTTTTAAACTTACGCAAATTTTTAAGGTGTTACAACTTTTGACGGGCATCGTTCAATTTTTTACTATGATATGCGACGGGATTTCCTTCTTGTGATAAAACAGCTACAATCCCGGTTCCACAAGCATCATATTCTAACTCGAATACTTTGTCAAAATTTGGTAGGGCAAGAAGAAGGGCGGTAGTTAGCTTATCTTTGATGATTTTGAAACTTTCATCGGCTTCCATCGTCCAATTGAACGCTCCTTTCTTTAAACAACTTGTGATGGGTGCCACGATGCTACTAAAATTTCGAACAAATCCCCGATAAAACGTAGCTAGACCATGAAAACTTCGAAGTTCGGTTTACCATTTTTGGCGAGGGCCAATCTCGGATTGCTTTGATCTTTTCATCATCTACCTGGATGCCTTTCGAGCCAAGAAAAATAATATGATTAGTTAAAAACGTGCATTTTTTATTAGCAAACAATTCGTTTTCTTGAAGTGTTGCCAATACCGATCGCAAGTGTCGAAAATGTTCTTTTTTAGAACAACTACAAATAAGAATGTTTTCAAAATAAACAACCACAAATTTTCCCATGAAAAAGGTAGAAAAACTTGCGTCATCAATCATGAAGGTGTTAGGTGTGTTGGATAGGCCGAATGACATCACCAACCAATCATAAAAGCCATCCTTGGTTTTTAATGTCGTCTTCCATTCATTGCCCGGTCTTATCCTAGTTTGATGGTTGCCACTTCGCAAGTCAATTATTCGAAAACACCTTCGCTCTAGAAAGTTGATAGAGTAAATCGTCTAGTCGAGGGATCGAAACCTATATCGGATGGTGATCTTGTTGATCGTTCGAATATCCACAAACATCCGCCAACTACCATCCTTTTTCGGAGTAAGGAGAGCCGGCACCACACAAGGGCTAATGCTCCCTTGAATGTGTCTCTTGTATAGTAACTCTTCGACCTTTTCCCTAAGAATATCAGATTCTTTGAGAGTTATGCGATAATGCGGTAGATTTGGGAGGCTCTCTCCCGGTACCAAATCAATTTGGTGTTGGATGTTCCGAAGTGGTGGCAATGAATTTGGTGTGTCATTCGCTATCACCGTATTGAATTCTTTTAGTATGGATTTAGTTTCCTTGGGAACTTCTTCATTTGACTCGAATTCCGGTCCTTTGACTACTAATGCAAAGGTATCGCCCATTTCCTTGGCCTCGTTGTTAAATTCTTATCGAGAAATAACCATGTTAAGTAGAGCCTTTCCTTCCTCCTTGACCGCTACCGTTGAATCGATAGGTAAGATATCGATTTTCTTTCTGAACCAAGAAAAGAGGTACACATTCCGCCTACCCCTATGAGTAGCATGCACATCATTTTTCCACGGTCTCCCTAAGAGCACATGGAACACATCCATGTCAACGACATCACAAGTAACGATCTCGTTATATGTTTTACCAATTGATAATGGAAGATTGCAAATCTCCGTTACTTTAATTGCAGGCCCATTCTTGATCCACCTTATTTGGTACGAATTTGGGTGTGGCTCGGTGGGAAGTTTGAGATGAGTTACCAAAGCCTTTGAAACAAGATTTTTAAAACTACAACTATCAATAATTAAAGTACACTTCTTTTGATCAATAGAATATTTGGCTTGAAAAATCTCGTTTTGTTGGGAGTTTTCACGAATTTTAGGTGAGCAAAAAATCCTTTGTATCACACAAGTTACCGGTCCGCCCTCAGCTTCGGCATACTCTTCCTCTCCTTCTTCCATAAGTTCTTACGGTTCAATCCCTTTGTTTATTCCAACTTCATAATCGGTCAAAAGGCTTCCTGTGGTTTCGAGCATTCATTCGATCGGTGACCCCGTTCCCCGCATCAATAGCACTTGGTTCCTCCGGGTTTGGCGTAAGGGTTGTTGGAAGTTTTTGGAGTTTGACCGACATTGCTAGAACTTGACCCGACATTTCGGTTAGATATTTCGAGGATGCGTTGAGTAGAAACGGGGTTGTTTTAGGCATTAGTTTGAACCGGACTTGATTGGAGGCCTTGTAACAACCATATTTTTAGTAAGAAAACTTAATCCTTGTTGTGTTTAGTAATTCTACTTTATGGGTATTTCTAGTAGGAGTTATCTTGCTTTCCATCGCTAATCGAGTCGTGAGCATTAGGTGAGAAAAGTCATTTCTGGAAGTGTCGGGGCTCCAGGCGAGAATGGCAACCGACTGTGACACTAGCAAAGTCGCCATGCTCCGCGGTACACATTGGGCGAGAGTGCCTAGTGATTGTGGCAAGGTCACTTCGTTGAGGCACAATCGCAAGGGTGAGACCCCACGGTACAGTCTCGGCGATTGTGCCATAGGGCATGCCCACAGGGCACTATCGCGATCGGCCCCTAGGAGATTAAAAGCTTCAATTTTCAACCCATTTCATTTACTTCTTCACCCACCTCATTTCATTTTCTCTCTAGACAGAACCCCCTCTCATTTATTGCTGATTTTGAGCATTTAAGGCACCAATCCTTGGATTATAGAGTGTTCCTTCACAATCAAGCTAGGATTTGGAAGCTACACCTCAAGATACTTCATCTCACCATCTTCACCATCAAGTTCTAGGGTTTTGGGAATATTTCTAGGTTTTAGCCAAAACCTAATATTGTGAGTTCATTCTTAACTTTTAAACTTTATACATGTCAAAACTACACTTTTGAACCTATAATCATCTCCTTGTTTACATTTCCATTATTTGCAAGTGTTGACCTAAAATGGGTTTTGGAGATTTTTAGGGTTCTAACTGTGCTTTGGGATATGTTGTTGGAAACTATGAGTTGAGATACAAAATTTGTTTTGTGTACATATTTATGACTAAATGTTTGGATGAAATCATCTTGATGATTTTTATGGTTTTGCTCTGAAGTGAAGGTTTCACTTGGGAATGGATAGTATTTGGTTGTCTTGGTGAAGATTGAACTAAATGTTTATAAAATGTTGGAAAACCTTATTTTGGAGGTAGTTTATATTCAAAATGGAAATAACCATTTATTGATCTTTAATTGGGTTTAAATGAATGGAAGTTTTATGCATGGAAATCATACTATAGAAATTCAATTGTGTGTCCACAAATACAAGTGAATTCAATATGAAATAACAAGATCAAGATCTAGAGACGGATTTCCCAAAATCACAAGTATATTGATTGAGAGTGTTTTACAATACAAGTGAAATGGAAATTATAAGTTCTTCTACAAATGAAAGACAAACTATAAGCTATTTATACTCACAATGTAATTACATGCAAACCCTCTAACTTTGATACAATTGACAAAATAGACCCTAACATTCTCCCTTTTTGTACCAAAGTGAATCAAGCTATGAAGGTGGAATATATGTCTTCCTCATACAAAATAAGCATTAAAAATTTCTCAAGTAGTTTCTGTAGTTGAATCTGCTTTCAGTCTTGTCAATTACCAACTCAATCAACTTTTATCTTTAGCATCCATTTTCTTCTCCTCTTTGTCATTTAACTTCAGCTTACTTCTCATATTCAGTCTGATTATCTTCAAAGTACCATCACAGTATTTAGCAATCTCCTCAAATATCAGAAAACACTTGTCTCCAATTCCATTCTTGTAACAAGATCATGTAAAGAGGAAAGATATCTATATCATCAAGCTTCTGGTTAGGCTTCAACAAAATGATCTTGGGTTGGTTTGACTCTACTCCCATTTAGAAATTTGAAACATAAGAGAATTTGATGCAGTTCCTCATAAATCTCTTGATAGTAAGGTAGGTTGCATTCCACTCAATAGGTTTGTTGAGTGTTCTGGCTAGAATGTCATACAAATCATATATGTCAACAAGCTCAAGACTCTTGAAATCTGCCTCAGTAAAGAACCACTCTTTCCCATCCTGTCTCACCACTATAAACTCTGGAAACCAAACCTTGCAGAGCCTGTTTAATTCAACCTTTCTGATCCCAACAATCCTCTTTTCCGTCTTAACCAATCTCACTTCTTTCTGCTTAGATGCCATCATGTGAATGTACTCAATCGAATTGAATATTCACAGCTTTGTGATGTTGTAGAGTTTCACCAAATCTAATTCTCTAATCATGTGAACATATCTCTTTTTTTCTGACTCTTCTAGAAATGGAACAAAGATTCTGGCTTTCTCAAACTTGTTTATTGCTTCAGGGTTAGGTTGAGTTTCTGTAGGTTTCTGTGTATCTAAAGGAATAGGTTGTGATGGTATTGGATCCATAGAATCTGGTGTAAACTGAACTGCTTCATTTAACTATAGAACCATCTCATAATCACCAATTTTTCCTCTTTCTTCACCAGAACAGTCAAACACATCTTGGATCTCCTATTTGATCCTAAACTCTACTATTTTCCACTCTTTTCTTCATCAGAATCTGAGTCTATATCAATAATGTTCTGCAACATACTCTCAACAAGCATATCTTCTTCAGTCCTTATGCTAGCAACCCCAAGCTTTTCAACTCTAGTATCTACATCAACAAGCACTGGGATATCCTCCTCACTTATCTTGCCTTCTTCTCTTCCTTCACTAACACCCTGATCATGTCTAGACTTAACAACCTCAGTAATCCTTGCAGACTTAGCCACTTTCTGTCTCTTGATCTCCCCCTCATGGTGATATGGATCATCCTGATCATCATGCTTCCTTTTATGCCGGTTGGCTTGAGCTCTGCAGGTATCCTCCAGGGATGAAACCCTTTCAGATAAGGTAGACAATACTTTGCTCATCTCATTAAATTTGGACCACATCCTATCTTGAAACTGTAGTAGATCTGTCCTGGTTACTGACTAGTTGTGCACTTAAGAATCTCTTCTCAACACCCAATCAAGCCAACATCATCCTGATCTACCTCACTGCCTTTTGATAGCTGCTTGGCGAACATGAGACTCTTCAGCTCATCTATTGATAGATCATGTGCTGATTGGTTTGATGGGGGTGGAGTAACAGTTGGTTCATCTTTCATAATACTCTTTCCTTTCATTATCCACCGAACATCAACTGATAGCTTATGGATCACATATTTTTCACTAAACTGCTTCTTTATGGTGGTGTTCATAGCCATAAATCCCATCTTCAATAAATCTGATGTAATGAAATAGGGCGAACTAACAAAAACTGGACCACTTAGGTTAGTAGTTGTGACAATGGTTGAATCAACCATTATTCATGTGTTCATGGTTGGCAATGATGTGTCCATGACAGGACTTCCACCTAATCCTTGTCAAATACCTGAAGTAGGTACCACTATAGGTTCCGGTTGGGCCACACTGGCTCTAAGTTTGTGATACAGCATCATGTGGCTCTAGACTCTGTGCAAGAAATGAAGTCGACGGTGGGGGCTGCTGCTTGTCTGTTTCTTTGCCAGAAATCTCCAAGTGAGATACCGGTAGAGATTGTGCTAAATCCTCGTGAATATATGAAACAATAGCCTGTTGTGAGGCAACTGAGTGGCTGGGGGGGTTGTGTTATGCGTAGCTGGGACCACTACAACTTCTTCAATACTTAGTGGCAACATATGCACACTAGTAGTAGATGTGGCTTCCCGGCTAAAAGTGGTTTGGGTAAGACCTATGTTTTCAGTTTCTTTCTCAGGTCTTGTCTCACTCTCACCATTTTCTTTTCCTTCCCCTTCATTTAGGCTCACAATATTTTCATTTTCAACTGTAGCTCCCTCATCCGTCCTTGTACCCGCTGATATGTTGGATATGCCGTTATCTAACTCCATGGCTTCATTACCATTGACTGATTCTTCAGCCTCATAATCATCCTCTGTATATGTCACACTGGGTAGAGGACTCATGTGTGGTGGAATCAAGTGTAGCATGGCATCATGTGACCCATCATTGTCATCATGGTCATCATGATCTTCATCTGAAGTATCCTGTAGGTCAATCTTTGTATTAGTGTCAGAAGATGCAGATAATACTTCATCAGAATCAAATAAGTCATCATCATCAACATCAGTAGCAAGCTTAAAGTCATCAATATTAGCAACATCCTCATTGGCATTGGCAGCAAGATGAACAGGGTCTGCCCCACCATCACCCCTCATATCAACATTTTCTCTCTCAACTCACCCTGACCAGGAACCCCCTGTTCCTGACCCTGCTCAGTCCTATGACCTAAACCCTCTCTCTTAGCTAAGGCATGGGTGGCATTGTGGGTAGGTCCTACCGGTTCTGGCTGGACCATTAATGCATTTTCACTCTTGTAACTCACCACACAATCTCCCCGTTGATCTGTGTATGCTAAGAGGTCTTCTAGAATAGGTCGAACATATTGAAAGTCCATAGAAGAAAACTTCAAGTACATCATAGTGCTAGCTGGTCCTTTGACCGTTTTCTCTCTCTTGGGAATGTCACTGTTCCCAGCCATCATGCTCTGGATAAAAAATCTGAAGGAATCTCTGGAATGGCACAAATTTACTTGCCTTGTTGGGCTTTGATTTATCTATTACAATCTTTATTAGCTTATTCCATAGTAATACAACATAGTCACAGTGCCCGTTGAAGGCAATCTATGAAATATTCGTAGCACTGAGATGTTCCCTTTCTCCAGACCTGTATGCTTGCTGGTCAAACATATGTTGATGATGAAAAATAAAGTATACCAGATCTGAGGTAGAAATTGTCTCTTGAAGTTGGCAACTTTGTCTAGTACATCTCTATATCCCAGAGAAATGATGTATGCACATAGATCTTCTTCAGAAGCAACATCCTCAAATTGCTGTCTGTCTAGAAATAAGTTTTCCTTTGGTAAGTCCAGGACCCTCCTCAATCTACTCGGTCTAAGTTTGGTCTCAAAATGGTCAACCTGAGTTGTGAAGTAGTTGGCAAGCATTGGATGATAAGTCATTGTCTTCCAAAACTGTTGCAAATAAATCATAGTCATCTAGACAGTCTTGCCAAGTGCAATGGATAGATGATGACTTTTCAGTATCTCTGTAATGATGAGCAAACCAAGCTTCATGTGAAAGTCAAAAGTGTGGTTGTTTGGTTGTATATTCAGATACTGATTCCTTGTGATAAGCTGGTCATCAGGGTTTGTGGCATTGACATAAGACATAGATGACCTTCTGGATGGTATAGGATTGTCATCATCAGATGCATTGTCATCATGTTGTTAATGATGAGCCATTTTAGTACCTGAAACACAACTTGTTAGCATAAAATTGAAATCCCTTTTGAAAAATTTCCCAAGTTGGGATCTTATCGCGCACCACATAAAGTGGTTGTCACATTGTGCCATGATAGAAGGGTTGTTGCGCGATGCTCACGTGATAACATCAAGTTGTCGCACAAGGCATGCACGATAACATTGAATTTCAATGGCACGCGACAAAAATGAACATGATGAACACAGTGTTGCGCGATAAGGTTGAATATTCGAAGACTTAGAAAAATTCCAGCCCAGAAAATTTTGGAAGTGACAAATCTTTGTAAAAGATTATATCACAAGGCTCGCACGAAGGTTTTGAACAAGAATCAATACTCAAGACATCCAAAAATCATATTAAATATGATTTTTGATTCTGAATACGAAGGGTCAATTTCTTAGTTGAATCCAGATATGTTTGATTCAAGTTGGGGTTCGATTTTAGGTTCATTTAACAATTCAAAAGCTAGATTTGTTCATGAAAATGATACCTTAGATCAATTAGGGTATCTGAAGTAAAAAATTAGTCCAACATAGGTTCGATTATTGAAATCTTGGGCATGAAGGAACAAAGAAAACCTAAGAACTCTTGAATATGAATAGTTGATAAGTGAATTGTTTGACCCATGATGTATTTATACTGTTGAACTCCAGAGACACGTGGTCGGATAGGATTGGTCGATCAAAACAAATTGAATTAGAGTTGACCAAGTCAACTTATCGTGTGAATGAGACGTGATAAGGACCAAATTTTGTCGCGCAACACATGCACGATAAACAGGGTAAGGTTGTCGCATGACACACATGCGATAACCACTGTTCACCAAGGTTGTCGCGAGACACACACACGATAACAACTGTTCATGGGTTTTGTCGTGCAACACATGCGCGATAACCCATTCTTGTCGCGCAAAAGCATGTGCGATAACCTTGTCTTGTCGCACAAGACTTGTGCGATGATATTTGGTTGTCACATAGGCTTGTGCGATAAGAATTTATACTTAGACATTTTTAAATAAATCCAAAAATCAACCAAATTAAAAGATGTCCAACTTTTAAATGGTATAAGCTCAAATACTTTTAAACTCTCATTTTATTCCCCCTACAATAATGCTTAGATTTTAAAAATTATGTTCCATCATTTAGGGTTAGCATCAAATCTTTTAAGATCAGAAATTCTTACCAGTAACTCCCCCGCAGTGTATGCACAAATAACCTGACTTACGTAGAAAAATAGTCAATATCAATATAATACACTACCCCTCAGATAATGATCACCTCAACTTTCTCACACTCCCACTGAAACATTGAGCAAACATTAAGTGCATATATCATTCACATGAAGTATAAATACATATAGAAAACAGTACATTGAACTATATTTTGAAAATATAGACTTTATAAAAATTAAGTCTTCAAATTCAGCATGCCCGATTTTGACACTAGAAAATTGAAACGGTTTTTCCTCTAAAGCTTTAGTGAAAAGATCGGCAAGCTGAAAATCTGTATTAACAAAATACAACTTAATACCTTTCTTGACATGATCTTTGATAAGTGATACCGCACATCAATATTCTTAGTCTTTGTATGCTAAACTGGATTAACCGAGATTGTAATCGCACTTTTTGAGTCACAATAAATGGGTATTCTGTCATATTGAAATCCATAATCTCGTAGCTCATCCGCATCCATAACACTTGGGAACAACAACTAGCATCAGTTACGTATTCGACTTCCGCAGTTGATGTAGAAACACATAGTTGTTTCTTGGATGCCTACCTGACAAGTTTATCACCCATAAATTGTATATGACCTGAAATACTCTTCCTATCTAGCATGCAACCTGTATGATTTACGTCTGAGTACACCGTTAGCTCAAAACCAGTATCTTTCGGATACCACAAACCAAGGTCTGCGGTACCTTTCAGATATCTAACAACCCGCATTACAACTGAAATATGGGACTCTTTGGGCTTGGCTTGATATCTAGCATACAAACATGTGGAAAACATAATATCCGGTCTACTGGCCGTTAAGTACATTAAGGAGCCTATCACGCCTCGATAGGTCTTAACATCTACAACTTTTCCATTAAGATCAGCTCCGTTCTTAGTACCTGGTGCCAGCGGGGTATTTATAGGTGTATAATTTTCCATTTTAAATTTCTTTAAAATGTCAGAAATGTACTTTGATTGGTTTATGAAAATCCCCGTTGAAAATTGTTTTACTTGTAATCTGAGGAAGAAATTCATCTCCCCCATCATACTCATTTGAAAACCCAACATCATTAAAGAAGAAAAGCTCTTAAAGTACTTGGGATTCGTAGAACCAAAAATTATGTCGTCTACATAGATTTGTATGAGTATAATATCACCTTTTTCCTTTTTAATGAATAGGGTAGTGTCCATCTTACCTTTTGAGAAACCTGACTTGGCAAAGAATTTTGTTAATACCTCGTACCAGACTCAGAGGGCTTACTTTAATCCATATAGTGCTTTGTCATGTATGTAGACATGATCTGGTTTATCATGATTGACAAAACCTTCAGGTTGTGAAACGTATGCTTCCTCCTTCAAGATGCTATTGAGAAAGGTTGTCTTCCCATCCATTTGAAAGACGGTGAAGTTTTTGTGTGCCACATATGCCAAAAACATTCGTATAGCTTCAATGCGAGCAATTGGAGCATACGTATCATCGTAGTCTATACCCTCTTCTTGCCAGTATCCTTTGGCTATAAGTCTGGCTTTGTTTCTTACAACTATCCCATCTTCATCCTTTTTGTTTTTAAATACCCATTTCATGCCAATGATTGTTTTACTATGAGGACGTGGCACGAGTCTCCAAACTTGAGCTTCGAACTGGTTCAATCATTCTTGTATAGTTGTTATCCAATCAGGATCTTCCAAAGCCTTAGATACTCGTATAGGATCTATCTTGTTAAGGAAGGAATCATATAAGCATTGGTTCACTGTCGTAGATCTAGTTTGCACCGATCGGGAAGGATCTCCTATGATCTGATTCACCGGATTCTCTCTAGTCCACTTATGTGTATGGGAAAGTGGAGTATAAGATGACTGGTCATTCTGGTCATCTACATATCCATCTTGGGGAACTTGTTTTGTAGCTTTAGACGTAGATACATTGGTAGAAATCTCAACTGGTTGAACCACTTGTTGAGCAACTGATGTAGATACTGTGTCGGTTTCAATCGTCTGACCTGTTGTTTGTAAATTTGGCATTCTAGGAATAGAATCAGATTTTGAAACTTTTGGTTGAACATGAATTGGTGTGTCTGCAAACGAAGGATTATCTTCTTGAATCGGAGGAGTTGACTCAGTAGAAACATTTGAAGAAACTGGTTCTTTTGTTCCTTCTTCACTGTTAATCACAATAGGTTTAGACACTTTAGTACCAAGAAATTCATCATAGAAATTCTCAAATAATAAGCCTAAATTTTAAAAATGTGAAATAGAAGTCGATGCGTGATCTGAATTGTTAACATTCTTCACAGGTTCTGGACTTATATGCTCTGAAGCTAACACTCCGATAATTACGGGTTCTGAACCGACCTGATCAGAAACCATGTCTACCTTTGACAGAGTGCTTCTCTTTTTTCTTGTCAGCTACTAGTGCTAATGGGTCTACAACTGGTTTCTCAGTCTTTTTCTTTTCTGCCCTTATCTCCTCAACCTCTACTTCATTCTGTCTGAAAGTTTCATACACCTCATGCAACTGAATTTCTCCCAAATCCTTATTCTGTTTCATCTATTTGGTAAATTTCTTCCACTCTGGCTGTAATATGCTCAAAAACTTCTGTTGGAGCATTTTTGGTTGGAATCAAAGTCTTCTTAGACAAAGTCAATGAAAGTCAACAACCTAGCTTGTTATTTCTATTTTGTTTGTAAATAGTCTAAAGCATGTCTTGACCATATATATAGCCTTTAGTCCTTGTTCACTCTGTAAGGAACTCATTGTAACCAATTTGATTGTAAGCATTTGGCAATATCAATACATATGACTTTCTCTCTCTAGACTCTCTCTCTAGAATCTTGATTTGTTCTTCATGTTAATTGCTTGATTTGGGTCCTACATTTGGTATTAGAGCAAACGATTAGTTCAGAAAACATGGATTGATTGCATTTTGATCGAATTTTGGCAAGATTAGATCTAGAGGTTGTCAGAAGTATTTTTGGAAAGTTACTGTTGCGTTAGTGATTATGAGAATTAGATGTAATTGGGTTATGAATTTGATTGTAATAGGTTTGAAATGATGTTTAGAGTGTTTCTTGTTTAGACTTCTTGGTTGAATTCACATCATATCTAGGTGAATTTTGATTTTTTTGTAAATTTTTGGTCGAAATGTTCAAAAAACTGTAATTTGATTGAATTGTAATTTTCATTTGTTTTTGGGAAAAAATGTTTTCTATAAATTTGTTCAGAGTATCTTCGTGGCAAACCCTCTCAATTTTCAGATCCAATTTCGAAGAATTGAAGAATCCATGGCCGATTAAGTGATTTTCGGTGAACTTGACGCAAGATGTAACCTTCTCGCAAGATTCGTCAACTTGACGCAACATTCTTGAGGTTGACACAGGGTTGTTATTTTAATGTGATCTCGATTTTTTTGCTAAGTGTGGTACTCGCAAGCTATTGCTTAGGACAAGTGAACTTCTCGGATCACTTGTTATACGTCAAGTAAGCTTCTTGGATAAAGAGGCTTGCGTCAAGTGAACTACTCAGTTCACTCGGTTTGCTTCAAGTAGATTCTCGAGTCGCTTGGTCTACGACAAGTAACTTCTTGGGTTCCTCAGTCTGCGACAAGTAAACAACTCGCATCCTTCTATCTGCGACAAGTGACTTCTCAGGTCAAGCGGTTGGTGTCAAGCTAACTTTGGGTCTGCGTCAAGTTAGTCTGCGACTAGTACAATTCCTTTGGCCTGCATCAAGTAGATCTGCGACAAGTAAACTTCTTCAGTTTGCAACAAGTTTTCCAGTTTACCAAAGTTTGACTTTTTCAAAGTCAAAGTTTTTTTTTCTTTCGAATGATCATATCAAGCATCTCATACTCTCTTTCCAAGATTTCTAGGGATCTTCTAAGCATGGGTTCCAAGTCCAAACCTCCAGTTTTGAAAATGAAAGAGTACCAACAGTGGAGGAAACGAATGATCCAGTTTCTGAACAACCAGGATAAGAAACTGATGAACTCTATCATCAATGGTCCTCACTGCCTACATGTTGTTGTTGCCGGTGTGCCTGCTACCAATACCACCCCAGAAATTCCTCAAAGAAAAGTTCCCAAGGAATATTATCATTACAATGAAAAAGACAAAGAACTGGTGGCTTTAGATGAACATGCGCTTACTCTTCTCATTATGGCTATCTCAAATGACATGTACAACCGGGTTGATAGTAGAGATTCTGCAAAGAAGATTTGGGATGAGCTAGAGAGAAAGCTACAAGGTTCTGATAAATCCCTTAAGACTAAGAGAAATCAGAGCATCAATGCATATGAGGGGTTTAAAGCCAAAGAAGGGGAATCACTAAAAGATGCTTACAACCGGTTCAACATAATCCTGAATGATCTCAGAAGGAAGGGGGTGAAGAAGTCTGAATCCGAGATCAACTTTAAGTTCATTCAACTCGAAATGAAAAAAGATGTGGATGAAGAGAAGCTTAATTATCTCTTATGTGTCCTATATCAGCATGAAGATAAGGTAAAGGAGATTAAGGACAAGCAGAAGAAGGTTGAGGATTCATTGGAATTGTTAGCAGAAAAGAGCAAGGGTGTGAAGACCACTTGAAGTAGAGTTTGGGTTCAAAAGGCATTGGTTTCTGAAACTGCTGAGACATCTCCTAGTTCTGAAGAGCTTGACAAAGACTCTGATGATGAACTAAGTGAATTTGTTGAGAAGTTGGCCTTGTTGACAAGCAGATTCAACAAGCGGTTTGGGAGAAAGAAGTTTTATCAGAAACCCAAATCCGAGTACTACAAGGCTGACAGATACAAGGGAAAGTATGAGAGGAGAGAAGAAAAGAAAGAGGAGAATAAAGAGGAGAAAGAGAAAGAGAAGGAGAAAGAGAAAGAAAAGAGCGATAAGTGCTACAGCTGTGGCAAGCCTGTGGCCTAGTGATTACTAGCATTAACACATTTAGATTGACACAAACACTTTTATTAGATCAATCACATGAACTACAATTAATCACAGATCTAACATCTAGTCACAGATCTCACGTATGTATGTGTTCTTTGTGTGTGTTCTTACTCTCTCTCAACTACCACCAATATTACACCTTCACTTTCACACACTTACTCTCTTGCTTACATAGAAAACACAAAGACTTGCTTATATATAGGTCAACATGACCAAGCAAGGTCAAACCATCTAAGCTCATTACAACTCACACACAAACACTAATTACAACAATGACCCTCATTTAATCTTGAATACAATTTCAGTCTAACAATCTCCCCCTTTGGATTCAAGATTAAATTTTTTTTTGGCAATAATCTTCAGGTCTTTATATCTTCAGAATTAACTTCAACTTCAAATATTTTCTGGCTTTGACATCTCAAAAACTTTGACAAATCTTCAAACTTGTCTCTCCCTTTGAATTAGCTTTTACATATTCTAAATAAACAACCTTTCTTTCAAACTCTGACTTTCTTCAACTTTTTCATTGATAAGCTTTCTTTAACCTTTGACTTTGATCATCTAAAAAATATTTATCTCCTCTGAAATCTTTAACCTTCAATCTAATCTTGAACTTTGATTAATCTCCCCCTTTTTAATGATTAGTAAGAATCAAAATCATTAAAACACTTCAAGGTCAGATCTGTCATTGAATAAACTTCCCACTATCTGATAAGCACAATCTTCATGAACTTTCATCTCCTCTTTTTGATAAAAGACAATCTCCCCCAAATAGGAAAATTATAAATCTCCCCAAAACATGATGTGATAAAATCTGTCGTCTGATCTGAAAGAGCCGTTGAACCATGAATGTATTCATCTGAATCTTTTCAAATTCAAACGAAATAAGAGTTGTAATCCTGAATCAACATATGAAACAGTTAGTAATGCCTGTCAGTAACACAAAGTTACTGTGTACAACGAATGTACAATATAAGGAGCTTGTTTGATGTTGACTCCCCAGGACTTCCATTCAATCATTGAAAAACACAAGGTAATTCTATGAATGTTCTGACAGAAAAACATATTCTCTGTGTGCTCGTGCTTGTGTTTTGAAAGAATTAGCACAATGATTGTGTTTCATAAGGCTCAAAGTATGTAAATCACTGAGACATCAATGATTATACATGGACTCAACGTGCATGAGAAAGGTTCGAAGGTGGGGCAACTTTCCTTCTTTTTCAATATCAGTATCTTCCAAGTGAAGATCCGATAGATTATGTGCTGCTTCCCCAGAAAATGTGAAACATTCTCTTTTTAAGAAAAGAATGATGGTCACCAAAGAAATGTGAACCAATCAGTAATGTGGCTTCCCGACTCAGAAAGATGTTTGGTCCAGAGTTCTGATATTCTTTTAACTCTGTTCTCTCACCCTTTGTCTTTTAATCATATAAGCTCACATCTAACCAATCTCTCATTTCCATTTTACCTCAGCTCACTCCCATACTCAATTCTTTTAGACCCCTCTCCCCTCAATCACTCAAAGGATTTCTTCCGAGGTAGGAAACACTGGTTATCGTGAATCCATGGAAGATCTATTAAGCACTCACACTGAATCCCATGTTCAATGATTTTCTTGACATGTAAAACACAAGAAATCATATGTCAGTGTATATATGCTCATCAAAGATCAGAAATGAAATTTGAGCATTTTAAACAGTTAAGATATCTCAAAACTTTAGAGGAATGAATAATCAAGAAAGAATAGAAATGTTTTGAGAATCTGACAATGATTAAGATCAGATCAAATTATCATGAAGAAAAATATTTGGGAATTCAAAGACGTATATTGTTTATATGAACAATATATAAACATATTAGCAATGAAAGCACATTAAAAATGAAATGACGTTTGATTCAAACAACAGTGAATAACAAACAACGGGTGTATTACCATAGAAAGATATATCATTTGATACATGGTAATAACATAATCAAATTGAAAATACTGAATCAGTGTGTATATGAATACTTGACAAAGTATATAGAAAAGAAAATACACAAGTATTATTCTTTAAAGAATACACGGCCAGATAAACAATAAAATTCACAAATATCCAAAAATCATTTAAAATTCACACTTCTCAAATCACAAAAAAATTTAAGATCGTGAAGTGGTTTGAACATTTTAAAAACATTTTTCACAAGTAAAAGTTGTTCTTCTTTCACAAGTGTTAGAGTATAAGGATTAGAATGTTATACTTGTGAATCATAATCCTTAACTCCCCCTGAAATGAATATATCAATTAAAGTATCCTTGACTAGATATCCTCCCCCTTGATATCTGTAAAACATCAATCTTTTTAGAAATATTATTAGAAAAGATATAGTAATAGAATATCTAAACTCCCTTTCAAACGAAAAACTTCCTGATAAGATGTAATCTTGAAAGCATCTTTCAGAAGAAAACATTTGAATACGGGTTTTGAACTGAATTGTCCAAAAGCCATTATTCTTTGAAGCACGGGTTCTGAACTGATTTGTTCAGAAGCCTTTGTCACATAAAATATCCTGCAAGATTTTTTTTTTGGTAATCATTATACAAATGATTCCGCTTTAGTCAGATAGCATATGATGAAATATCTAAAATATATGCAAATAAAGTACAAGATTAGAAAACTCCCCCTAGAATCATGAAGTGGCGTTTAACATACCAAGTTTGCTAACTAAAAAGTTAAACCTCTTTTCATCCAACGGCTTGGTGAAAAGGTCAACCAACTGGTAGTGTGTAGTCACGAAGTGCATCTCGATATCGCCCTTTTCAACATGATCCTTTATAAAATGATAACGCACGTCGATATGTTTCGTCTTGGAATGCTGTACTGGATTGGCTGTTATCGCAATCGCACTCTTAGAATCACAGTAGATAGGGACTCGTTGGTAAGTATATCCGAAATATTTTAACTGTGTTCGCATCCAGAGGACTTGTGAACAGAAACTTGCGGCAGCTACGTATTCAGCCTCGGCGGTGGATGTAGACACACAATTTTGTTTCTTAGATGTCCAGCTAACCAACTTATCACCTAAGAACTGACAAGAACCATATGTGCTCTTTCTATCCAGTTTGCATCCTGCATGATCAGCATCAGTATAGGCAGTTAAATCAAAAAACGAACCCTTAGGTTACCAAAGGCCTAACTCAGTAGAACCTTTAAGATACCTAAGAATCCGTTTTACAGCGACCAAGTGTGATTCCTTCGGATTAGCTTGATATCTCGCACAAAAACATGTAGCAAACATAATATTCGGTCTACTTGCAGTTAAGTACAACAGTGAACCAATCATGCTACAATACACTTTTTGATCTACTAATTTACCAGAAAGATCTGCATCTAAAAGTGTGCCCGTTGCCATCGGTGTTTTCATCACTGAACTGTCAGTCATGTTAAATTTCTTTAAAATATCTCGAATATATTTTGACTGATTAATGAAAATGCCTTCGGGTAACTGTTTCACTTGAAGACCAAGGAAAAAATTCAGTTCACCCATCATTGACATTTCAAAACGAGATTCCATAATTCTTGAAATTTTTTTACAAAACTTTGGATTTGTAGAACCGAAAATTATGTCATCTACATAAATCTGGATCAGAATCATATCTTTACCTTGCTTTTTCAGAAAGAGTGTAGTATCAATTGTACCTTTCTTGAATCCTGAAGCAAGTAGAAATTGAGTTAGAGTTTCGTACCAAGCTCTTGGTGCCTGTTTAAGTCCATACAAGGCTTTGTCTAAGATATAGACATGATCAGGGTTCTTTGGATCAACGAATCCTTCTGGTTGAGCAACATATACTTCTTCATGCAATATCCCATTTAAGAATGCTGATTTTACGTCCATTTGGAAGACCGTAAAATTTTTATGCGCTGCATAGGATAAGAATATTCGTATCGCTTCCAGTCGTGCCACAGGAGCAAATGTTTCTTCATAATTGTTAATCATAAAATCCCAAACAATCAAGCTAATTACTCAAGATATGAACATTAAGATCAAGAACTAGAGAGAGAAAGTCTAGAGAGAGAAAGTAGATCTTGTATTTAACCAACTCTAGATATTACAAAATGATGCACACTAGTTCGTTATTACATGATTACAAACACAAACCCTTATATACTCACAAAACTAATACAAAGCCTTAATGACTAAGAAAACTAAAACATGCTTTGACTAACTATTACAAGGTCAATATTGACTTTTACACATTTGACTTTCCTATTAAATCTTGGATACAATATTTAGACTTAACAATCTCCCCCTTTGTATTCAAGATTTAATAAAAATTTGATGCAGATCTTCAACTCTTGATTCTTCATCTTTTGTCTCTTGAAGCTTTCACAAACTTTGCTCTTTTGCAACTTTTGAATAATCTTGGAAAGTCTTTTTAATCTTTGAAGATTTGGAAAGTCAACATGCCTTGAACAAAACAGGAAATTCTTGAAACTTTGAAAACAGCTGTGAAAACTTTAACTCTGAAAAATCTTTCGACTTTGATCAAACTTATATCTTCATCACTTTGATCACTGAATCGTCTTTGGAAGAACAAACCTTCTTGAAACTTCTTGATTTAACTTTAAACATTCTTCCTTCAGAATCTTTTGGCTTTGAATTTCTTTATTAGTCTTGAACTTTAAATCAGCGGAAGCAATTCGAATTTCTGACTTGTCTTTGAAACAGCAGCGGAAGCTATTTTGAATTTTAGGCTTGAATTTTGAATTTGAACTTTGATAAACTTTGACAACTCTTCATCTTTGAAATTGATCTTTGTATAATTCTCCCCCTTTTTGATGATGTGAGCATCATAATCATCAAAATATCATCAATTTCAGCACAAGCTTTGATTTCCCCCTTTGATATCAACAAACAATCTCCCCTTTGACAATTTCCGCACTTTGATCTGAAGAGCCGAATCATAAACTGAATATATCCGAATCTTTTCAAATTCAGACATAATGAGCGTGTAACCCTGATTCAACAAATGAAACAGTTAGAAATGCCTGTCAGTAACACGAAGTTACTGTGTACAACGGATGTACAATGTAAGGAGCTGGTTTGATGTTGACTCCCCAGGACTTCCATTCAATCATTGAAATACACAAGGTAATTCTATGAATGTTCTGACAGAAAAACATATTCTCCGTGTGCTCGTGCTTGTGTTTTGAAAGAATTAGCACAATGATTGTGTTTCATAAAGGCTCAAAATATGTAAATCACTGAGACAACAATGATTATACATGAACTCAATGTGCATGAGAAAGGGTCGAAGGTGGGGCAACTTTCCTTCTTTTTCAATATCAGTATCTTCCAAATGAAGATCCGATAGATTATGTGCTGCTTCCCCAGAAAATGTGAAACATTCTCTTTTTAAGAAAAGAATGAGTAGCTGGTGAGGTTGTATGTAAGAGATGGCATGGGCTATTTGCCTATTTCAATGATGGTCACCAAAGAAATGTGAAACAATCAGTAATGTGGCTGCCCGACTCAGAAAGTGGTAGGTGCAGAGTTCTGATATTCTTTTAACTCTGATCTCACACCCTCTTTCTTTTTATCATTATACTCACAACTAACCAATCTCTCATTTCCATTTTACCTCTGCTCACTCCCACACTCAATTCTTTTAGACCCCTCTCCCTCAATCACTCAAAGGATTTCTTCTGGGGTAGGAAACACTAGTTATCGTGAATCCATGGAAGATCTATTAAGCACTCATACTGAATCCCATATTCCTAAAAGTACATATTGGTCAATGATTATTCTTGTCATGTAAAGCACAAGAAAACATATGTTAGTGTATGTATGCTCATTGAAAAATATGAATGAGATTTGAGCATTTGATCTTTGAAGATTTCTCAAAACAAGGATATTGAATGAATGAATATGAAGTCAAGAGAATTGTTTTGAGAATCTGACAATGAATCAATCGGATCAAATCAAATGGTTAGGGTATCAAGGAATTGGATATTTGTTTATATGAACAAATATAAACAATTTATCAATGAAATCACAAATATGAAAAAAATGTATCATGCTCATCAACTTTGAACTTCAAACGGGGGTATTACCATCGAAAAAATTGTTTGAATTTGAGACATGGTAATAACAATTTCAAATAAAATACTGAACCGGTGTGTATGAATACTTGACAGTATATGGACAAGATAATACACAGGTATTGATCTTTGGAAACACACGGTCAGTTAAACATTAAAGCACAAATATTGAAAAACATTTAAAAATCACACTTCTAAATTCATGAAATCTTTTGAGAATAAGAAGTGGTTTGAACATTTCAGAAATTGTTTTTCATGTTCGAAAGTTGTCCTTCTTTCAAACAATCTGAGATCTAGAATAAGAAGATTTTTACCTTTTCGGCTCCCCCTGGATATTAGCACATTATCCATCTTTGATCATTGATGAACGGGTCCTGATCTGTCATGTGATCAGAAGCCACTTTATATATTATTTATTCAAAAATAAAAGGACAGAAAGCAGTAAAACGATTATAGAATGAGTTCTGATCTGAAGTAATCAGAAGTCATCACCTTTACTCCCCCTTAAATTAAGCATCTGAAATATGTCAGTTAAAACAGGATAGAGATCAAACACTCCCTTTGAATTGTTAGACCATCAATATCAGAAAAATTTAGCAAAGAAAAAGTATAGGATAGAGATCAGATCAATTCACTCGGGACGGAGACCATCAATATCCATCGGATGCAAGCATACAGGAGTAAGGTCTTTTTTTTTTTGAATGTTGAGGTACGGGTCCTAAGCTGTTGTGCTTAGAAGCCATAATCTTGACATTGAGGTGCGAGTTTTGAACTGCTGTGTTCAAAAGCCATTTTGACATTGAAGTTCGGGTCTTGAGCTGATTTACTCAAGAGCCATTTTCTTTCTTACTCCCCCTTGGAGTGAGGTGCCTGCAACACAGATTCAGGTTTCGGTTTTGGTACCCACTGGTATTTGGGTCCAGAAATGTTAGTTGCAGTGCGTGTGGGGGTTATGGAGTAAGAACCATACCAGAAATGATCATTTGTTTTGTGAAAATGATAATGTGTACAACAAATAGAACAATAAAATTTCTTACCATTAGATGTTTTGTTCTTCTTTGCTTTGTGTACATGTACACATGATTTCTTCTTTTTCAGCTCATTTTCCTTATCATCTTGGACTGGTTTCTTTTGCCAAACCATTTTCTCTTTCTTGAAACTTTTTCTTGGATAAGTATCTGAACCATCTAAAAATTCATCATAGAAAAGGTTAGTGCGACGAATCTGATTAAAGGATTTGACTGACCTGTTTGAAGAGATGAATTTATGATTTGAACTTGAAACAGATTTTTCAAGTTCTTTTATCTTTGACGCAAAGATATCTCTTTCTTTCTCAAGCAGATCAATCTTTGTCTTGAATTCAGACTTCGTCTTTTGCTCTTTCAACGCACTTGCAGACAATTCAGACAATTTTGAAGTCAGTTTCTTGATTTCATTCTCAAAAATTAACCTTTCTTCTTCAAACCCTTTTTCTGACTCATTTCGCTGGCCAGATAATTCTTTAAAGAACCCTACATTCTTTTGTTCTATGGCCTTCTTCTCTTTTTCAAACTTCTCTCTTTCTAAAATCAGTACTTTCTCAAAATCAGAGATTTGTTGAGAAAGCTTAATGCATTTAAGCTCCACTGACTTCTTTTCCTCAAAACATTTCTTTGAAAAATCTGAGAACTTTTTCGAAAAATTTTTCTTTTCAGAATCAAAATCAGCTTTATTTGCAACAAGCTGTTTTTCAAAATCAGATAAATTCTTTCTAAGCTCAAAGTTCTCAGATTCCAATCCCTTTATCTTCTCATCATTCTGCCCAGAAGATCTTTCCAGAAGATCTTCATTGATAATCTTTAAAGCACTAATTTCCTCTTTCAGTCTGATGCTTTCTTCATAATGCTCTTTTGACTTTTGTGAGTGAAAGTCAACAACATGACCCAGATTAATTTTCTCTAATTCCAGCTTTCTAATTTTCTCTTCAAGCTCAGCAAAATATCCCATCTTGAATGAGTACATCAGCTTGCAGTGAATGATCGTTCCAAACTATATATCAGAAAATCAAAAATCAGATCAAATTGAAATCTTAAAAAACAAATATTTCTTGAAAATTGAAATTTGAACAATACTTGTTATTTCGCAGTGTAGAAAAAAATATTTCCAAAGATGACCAAATTTTTTTTCCGAACAATACTTTTTTTTTTTTTTTTTTAAAACCAAGTCTTGAAGACCCGCACAACTCAAGGTATTCGGGTCACAAAAGAATTCGGATCACAGAGGAATTCGGGTCACACTACACGAGCAAAGTAGAGGTTTGCGGGTGCTGAAGGAAACGCATAGGAGGAATGCGTGTCATGAAGGGAACGCATAATAAGGAATGCGTGTCATGAAGGGAACGCATAATAAGGAATGCGTGTTCGGAGAAATGCGTGTCTAGAGTGACCCGCACTTGAAGAAATGCGTGTTCAGAGTGACCCGCACTTGTAGAAATGCGTTTCCAAAAGAGAATCAACAACGCATAATAGGATGAATGACCCGCATTTCAGGATGAATGACCCGCATTCTTCATGAATGAAACGCAAACCATGTTTTTGACATATTCAAACTTAAATCGATCGAAACCTGCAAAATTGATCTCAAAAATTTGTCAGTATCATCGAAAAACAGTTCTAAACATACAAATACATTCAATTTTCGATTAAAACAACAAATCACTCGAATTCGAACAAGAACAGTATTCGAACTCGTGTCCAAGAAAAACTCAAAAGAATTGAAAATTGGAATTGATTCTGAACGAATTTCGATATGGAATCTAAACAACAATCAATCACTACACCAAATCGAACACAATGAATCCAATTTCTTGCATTAAAAACAATTTTTCACATGAAATTCGATGAAACAGTAACAAACTCGTTTTCTTGAAAAACTTTTGAAAAAATCAAATTTTCGATCCAAAAACACCAAATTTCAATTCAAATCATGATAAAATCTTTTCTGAAAAGTTTGGTTTGGCTCTGATACCAATTGTTAATCATAAAATCCCAAACAATCAAGCTAATTACTCAAGATATGAACATTAAGATCAAGAACTAGAGAGAGAAAGTCTAGAGAGAGAAAGTAGATCTTGTATTTAACCAACTCTAGTTATTACAAAATGATGCACACTAGTTCGTTATTACATGATTACAAACACAAACCCTTATATACTCACAAAACTAATACAAAGCCTTAATGACTAAGAAAACTAAAACATGCTTTGACTAACTATTACAAGGTCAATATTGACTTTTACACATTTGACTTTCCTATTAAATCTTGGATACAATATTTAGACTTAACAATAATCAATCCCCTCCTGTTGACAATAACTGTTGGATCATAAATTGTATTCAAGATTAAAGTTAAAGTTAAGGGTTTAAACTGCAATTGTGCTAAAGTTAAGTTAGAGGGTTTAAATTGTAATAGATTAATAGTTATTAGCTATTGGGCCTCAAGCCCATTAAGCATTAGGAAGCCCATATGGCCTGGGTATTTAAAGTTATGTTTAGTTTAGTTTTAGGTAAGAACTCTGATAATTTTCTAAATAGTAACCATACGTTTTCTCTGTATTCAAAGGGTATCAAGAACACTCAAGGGTTTCATTGTTTATTCAAGGTATTGGTACGTTTTGTTAATCTTATTATCTCTTGATTATTATTATGTTGCTTGATTACTTGATTGATTGTTTACCAACTAGATTAAACTGGGATAACAATAACCCTTTGCAACAAGGCGAGCTTTGTTTCGAACTACAACTCCAGATTCATCTCTCTTATTTCTGAAAACCCACTTTGTTCCAAGAACAGATTTTCTTTTTGGAAGTGGTATAAGTCGCCAAACTTTATTTCTCTCAAATTGTAGAAGTTCATCTTGCATCGCCAGTATCCAATCTGGATCGCGCAAGGCTTCTGAAGCTTTCTTCGACTCGAGAGAACTTAAAAAACTTGAATACAGACAAAAATTAGCCGATGCTGTACGCGTTTGTACACCCGACAGTGCATCACCAATGTTATTATGAAGTGGGTGATCTCTTGTCCATTTCATTTTACTTGGAATTGGATGAATTTCAGCTTGAGTATTATCTTCCTCATATTCATCATATACGGCAGGTAAGTCTTGATCAACCCCAGATGTGCTCGGGACATCTTGTACAGCCTCTTCTGAAGTAAAAATTTCTGGAGCAATAGAAGAATCACTCGGAACTTCTGTTGCAGAATTTGAATCTGCATGCACAAAATCAACATTAGTATCTTCAGAATGTATATGTGTAGATGTACCTGATGTGGTTGATATTGTGACATTTTCAGAAGGTCCTGAAATATCTGCGATTATAATTGGAACCTCTGAAGTTGATGTGGATATACTTGATTTTTCAAAATCTGCACATATATCCAGAAAAGCATCAACAAATAATAAGTCTAATTCAGCTGTAATTTTATTTGAATTAGAAGACTTATTCTGTTTGACTTCGGGTTCTACTCCGTCTTGAATAGAAACTTTCTTTTTAAGCTTGAGTTCTGAACTGTTGTGTTCAGAAGTCAACGTTGATGATTCGTCGAATGACACATTAATGCTCTCCATGATCGTCTTGGTTCGTCTATTGTAGATACGATAGGCTTTAATCGTTAACGAATAACCAATGAAATAGCCTTCGTCAGCCTTCTTGTCAAATTTGCCAAGATTGTCTCGATCATTGAGAATATAACACCTGCAACCAAAAGTACGAAAAAATTTAATATTCGGTTTTCGACGATTAATAAGTTCATACGCTGTCTTTTTATGTCTTTTAATGACAATCGTGCGGTTTTGTGTGAAACACGCAGTGGCTATGGCTTCAGCCCACAGATACATTGGCAACTCAGAATAGGCTAACATAGTCCTCCCAGCTTCCACCAGTGTTCGATTCTTCCTTTGAACTACGCCGTTTTGCTGAGGAGTGTAGACAGCAGAAAAGTTGTGAGAGATCTCAACAGATATGAGATAACTCTGAAGCTTTTCATTTTTGAATTACGTGCCATTGTCACTTCTCAAAGATATAACCGACAATTGTAGTCGAACCTGGATTTTCTTGATAAACTCAATGATCAGCTCTGCTGCATCTGATTTGTTCCTTAAAAATTCCAGCCAAGTGTATCTGGAGTACTCATCTATCATGACCAAAATATATTTCTTACCATTGATAGACTGAGTTCTCATCGGGCCGCAAAGGTCCATATGTATCAATTCAAGAGGTGTTGAAGATGAGAATTCTGTCTTTTCTTTATGAGATGTTCTCTTCATCTTTCCCATTTCACAAGCGGGACAAAGAGAATTCTTCTCAACCCTTAGTTCTGGTAGACCTTTGACAATACCTTGTCTCGCCAACTGATTAATCGCATCAAAGTTTTGATGAGACAGACGCCGATGCCATATCCAACTTTCAGCTCGTGAAGCTTTTGCAATCAGACAAACAGGCCTTGATGCAGAAAGTGTTGGAAAATTCACAGAATAAATATTGGCATTCCGCTTAGCCTTAAAAATTGCACGACCATCTTTATCTTCAATATAACAGCATTTATCAGTAAATCGAACTTGAAATTGACTATCGCAGAATTGACTTGTACTGAAAAGATTATGATCAAGTCCTTCTACGTATACTCTTTTTATTGTCACGATGCCATTTGTTAACAATCCGTGTCCTCGAATGTATCCAGTCACCTCAGAATTTGCATAACTTATAGTACCGGCAGATTCCTCAACATAATTGTGAAGTAGATGCTTAAATCCTGTCATATGGCGCGAGCATCCTGAATCTATATACCGTGTATGTGAGGCCTGCAAAAAAAAACAACTCATTTCTGTGTAGGTACCCATATCCAGATGGGTCCTTTCTTGTTAGCTTTTTGCAATTCATCAACATCATCTACCTTAGCCTTAATTCGCCACTCATAGTGAGGCTTAGGTACCCATTTCCATACCATTTTAACATTAAGCTCATGAACTGTTTTCTTTTTCGAAAAATGATCAATCTTAGCATGAAAATTTTTACCCTGATGAGTTAAGGATTTTAAAACTGATTTGACATTAGATGTTTTTCTGACAACTTTAGATTTAGGATGAATAGAAGAAATGATAAATGCATTATCATGACAGTGTTTGCAAATAAAATTCTTTCGTGCAAATGTCAAAAGCTTAGATTTATCCAATGAAGTACAATCATTCATACAACTTTGACATTTGGAAACGTTTGAATTTTTACACATCAGACTACCACTATCACTGACTTTACATTTATTTTTAGCAACTTTATTTTCCTTCACATTCTTCATCCTTTCTCATTTACCATTTTGCCTTTTTACATCTGAAACAGGAAACATAATCTTGTTAGATTTCTTTGAAGAAGATGATTTTGGATTTGAATTACAAGAAGCTTCTCCTTTCTCAAAAATACTCGGAGGATATTCAGGAGTAGAAGTATAAACAACTGAAGTTTTAGAATTAACAGTATCAAACTCTGGATTAGAATGAACATTCCAGTTTGTAGAGTCAAACATCTTTTTCTCCTTTAGATTTTGTTGAAACAAATCATCTTTTAAAATATTTAACTCTCTAGAGAGTTCCTTGTTTTCTTCAGAAGACTTATCAAGTTTGAATTTGAGATCAACATTCTCATCTTCTAACTCTTCAATCGTCTTTTGAAGATCTGTGATTTGTTTCTCAAAATTAGATGTTTGATTTACCTCAGAGTTTGATTCCATCTTTTCGATAATAGGAACAGGATCTGAAGCATTCATCATTTCTGTAAAGATCTCCTTAGTCATAATTTTTGAAAAATCAGAATTAAGGTTTTGATTCATGATATTTTCACTTTTTGAATCTTTTGAGGAATTAGACGTGAATAAATCAGATAATAACACTTGATTCTCAACATCAGTTTCTAAATCAGATTCATCAAACTGACACTGAGATTCAGTATTATTTTCTTCATCCTTGGCTGATTCTGTTGGTAAACAAGGAGAATATAGAGACGTAAATTCACTAAATTCTATCTTTCTTGTTTTGTAACTTTCATTTAAATCTTTATAAGCAAAACCAAAAGATTTTAAACTTGAAATGGAATCAGCACAAGATGAAGTTTCATCATCATTCACACTTTTACCTTTTACAAAAGTATCATGAATATCAGGTTTTGTAGAAATAGAGCCCATTTTATCAAAATTATACAAATTTTCTGGTGCTCTTTTCAAAACAGTATTTGGTTCAAAACCTAAACCTTTTTTAACATTATAAAATCTGACATCTTGGAGTTTGTTTGTTAAAAGATTTAATGTTTGCTCAGTCTGTCCTCTTTTCAGATTTAAATCCTCCAGTTGCTTGATTTTACAATATGCCTCGTTTCTTTCTTGAAAACACGCTTCAAATTTTAGTTGAAAATCACCTTTTTCAGCATTTAAGTTTACAAGATCTCTTTCAAGCTCATATATTTTTGAATGTAAAACATCTTTGTCCTTTTTCAAACAATCTTTCTCAGATTCTTTTTCCTTAACAAAATCTTTCAACATTGAATTTTCATCACGAAAATTCAACATTGTTTGTCTTTCATAACTAAGTTTGCCTTTTAAAGTTTTAAACTCTTCTTTCATGAAATTAACTTGAGCCTTTAAGGATTGAATACGTACCTCGAAACCATAGTCGGAATGATCAGAAGATGATCCAATGTCCTCATCTACTTTGGCCATCATACACACCTGAGTAAAGTGTGTAGATTCATCATCAGAACTCTTGTACAACCAATTTTCTTCTTCCGCCATTAAGTTCTGACCATCTTCCACCTTCTTTGCTAAAAGAGTTTTCCGAGCATAATATTCCGAATTCTTTGTACGCTTGAACTTGCAATCCTTGGAAAAATGACCTAGTTTTCCACAGTTATATCATCTTCCATATTTCAGCTCAGTCTCTTCTTTCTTTCCTTCTCTCTTCTCTTCTCGTTTCTCTTCTCGCTTTTCATCTCTTTTCTCTCCTCTTTTCTCATACTTCTTTTCAGATCTCGGTTTGTACTTGTCTTTCTTGTAACTCTCATATTTCGGCTTGTACTTGTTCTTTCCAAAGCTTTTAAACTGCTTTGTGAGAAGAGCCAGATTTTTAGCAAATCGTTGCATATCCTCATCTGAATGTTCTTCACTTTCAGTAGAAGACTTATCAGTGCTTGAATCAGTGACTTCAGTTAGGATAGCTCTGGATTTCCTTGACTTTGATCTGTAAGAAGAACTGGACTTGAAACTTGACCCTTTCTTACGTTCAGACATTAAGTCTAGAGAATCTTTGACCATCTTCTTTTCAGCACCAAGTTGCTTTACTTCATCCTCATGCTGAGATAAAGTTGTGAAGATATCATTGACGTCTTCTTGTGCCATGTCCTTAGTCATCTGAATATTGATAGCATAGCTTTTCCATTCTGTGTTCAAGTTCTTGATGAACTTATAATTGATCTCTGATTCTGACTTGTTCATTCCATTTCTCCTTAGATCATTCAAAATCACATTAAAGCGATTGTATGTTTCCAACAAAGTCTCTCCTTCTTTCGCATGAAAACCTTCATATGCATTTATACTCTGATTCAACTTTGTCTGAATTGACTTCTTTGATCCTTGGAACTGTTTCTCCAATTCATCCCATAAATCTTTTGCAGATTCCATACTATCTACTCGATTGTAGATATCATTAGGGATTGCCATAGTGAGATAGATAAGTGCCTCTTCATCTAGCTTGTGTCTTGCCTTTTCCACATCAGTAAAGAATTGATATGGTTTTGACACATATCGATCTGGGATTGCTGGAGATGTAGCTGTGGCTGCTTGTCCAGGTACAAACGATTGTGGATTTCCCGGACCATCTATGATAGATGTCATGTAATCTCTGTTCTTTAGATTTAAGAACTGAATCATTCTTTTCTTCCATTGTGAATAATCTCCGACAGACAAGACCGGAGGCTTCAGATGAGATCCCATAGAGAGAAATTCATTTGCCATGATTGAAAAATGTATGTACCTACACAAGATGAAAATATTAGCTAGTAAAGATCTTTAAATCCAATCAAATCAAGAAAACTTCCAAAAAAAAATTAAGTACAACTCAGAGTGAAACGCAAAACGTGTGAGTAGTGTGAAACGCAAACCACACTTTGCGTTTGTATCATGAAGCGCAAATTCTGCTTTGCGTTTGTATTAAGGAACGCAAACTCTATTTTGCGTTTGTGCTAAGGAACGCAAAATCTTACTTTGTGTTTGTACTGAGACACGCAAAAGATACTTTGCGTTTGTGCTATCAAGCGCAAGACTCACTTTGCGTGTGTGCTAAGGAACGCAAATCTTACTTCGCGTTTGTGATGTGAAACGCAAAACTCAGTTTGCGTTTGTGATTTGAAGCGCAAACCTTGTGAGATATTCTCATGAGTAAAACGCAAACAACACTTTGCGTTTGTGAAATGATACGCAAAATACACTGAATCTATTGAAACCACACTTTGCGATTCAAGTAGAACCCGGAAAGTTCAGATCAAATTCTAAGAAAATCACGATGAATGAAAAGCAAACCAAGATGAACACGCGCAAACCAATATGAACACCCGCAAACTCTGATGAACATACGCAAACCTCTAAACTCGATCAAAATCACACCAAAAATTCATCTAGACTTCGAATTTCGATCTGAAAATTTGACAATTCATTCACCAACACATTTCGAACACAATTCTAGCAAGCAATTTCGATTAAAAACACACAAATCATCAAATTGATTCAAGAACAGTACGTGAAACTCGTGAACCAAAAACTTCTTTAAAATCAAAATTACCAATCGAATACTGTGCAAACCTTGAAACAAATTATACAAACATGATCGATTTCACAATACGAACATAACCTAATCAAATTCAACTCAAAAATTCCACTAAAAATCAAAATTGATTTTGACTTCGTGAACAATAGCGTGAACAGTGTTGACTCAAAACATTTTCTTGATTTTCAAACGGATTTGGCTTTGATACCAATTGTGGCCCAGTGATTACTAGCATTAACACATTTAGATTGACACAAACACTTTTATTATATCAATCACATGAATTACAATTAATCACAGATCTAACATCTAGTCACAAATCTCACGTATGTGTGTGTTCTTTGTACAAAGACTTCGAGCATTATACAAAGAAAGCCTAATTGGTCAAAGCTAAGGAAACGGGTAAAGTACTTACGGCAGAGAAAGAGATCTGGCTAGAATCTTCGTCTGATGAGGAGGAAGCCCATTTTCCCCAAGTGCACTACAACTTGATGGCCAAGGTGGATGAAAATGACACCGAGTCTGAGGTAAATTCAGTTTCTCACACATCTGAAAATATTTTTGAAAATGAGGAAATGTTGAACTTGATATCTCAGTTAAACTTTATGAAAAATGAATTTAAAAAATTAAAAACCAGTTTGAATGTGGAAAAGAGTTCAATACAGATATATCAAGATCAAACCTTATTGTTTAAAGTTTTAGTAGAAGATAGGGAAGCTGAAAAACATTTGATCAAAGCAGAAAAGGTAAAGCTTGAAACTCGAATATCAGATTTACAAAAAGAGTTAAGACATGTGAAGGATGATAACTTGGATCTTACTCTTAAATATGATATTGTTTTGAAGGAAAGAGCTCAAGCCTATGCAAAGATAAAACAGTTGGAAGATCTTAACTTCAAAAGGGGACAAACTGAGCAGACTCTCAAGCTTTTAACCAGTAACCTAAAAAACACACAATTTGTGTGTCTCTGAATCTAGTTTCTAATCACAATTAAACAAACAAAACACAAACAAGAATCAATTACCTGTTTGATTTCACTTTCAAATTCAAGATTACAAACTTTCTCTCTCTAGAACTCCCTCTCTCTACAGATCTCTCTCAAATGAACTTTCTCTCTTTAAAATACAACTGAATAATACGTTTTGTTTCTGTTAACTACTAATTACAAAGGAAAGAAACCTATTTATACCTACAACTAAAACAACAAGAAAACAAAACTAATACAAATGTTGACTTTGACTTTTATTACAAAGACTTTGACTTTCACTTGAGAGTTGACTTTCTTCAGCTTTGACTTCTTAAATCTTGACTTTTGTCTTCTTGATCTTGTATCCAACATATTTATGCTCTAAAAATCTCCCCCTTTGGATTCAAGATCACTGTTTAAAGATCTAGAATTCAGTCTTCACTTTAAGCTCTGACAATACAATGTCCCCTTTTTCTTTGACGGTATTCTTTCCAAAACAGTCTTCAAACGATTAACAATCTCTCCAAAACCTTCACAATAATACTTTCAGACTTTGAAAAGAAATTATCTTCAGAATCAGCTTAAATTGCTTTAGCAGATAATCTTCAAAGAAAATTTCCTCAAATCTTCAGAAATTCTTTGATCTTCTTCAAATCTTTACTTTGAATCTTCTGACTAAGACATTTCGGAAAATCTTCTCTCAAAACTTTATCATTTCTTGATACCATCTCCCCCTTTTTGATGATTTGAGCATCTATATCATCAAAACTTTTCTTCCAAGAAATGTCTTTGATCAATCTGATCTGACAAACTGAGCCTCTGATTCTGTGATCCATAACCAAGTATTCATCTAGATCTTTGCAAATCTAGACAAAATAAGAACATGTAACTCCTGAATCAACAAATGAATCAGTTAAAATGTCTGTCAGTAACACAAAGTCACTGTGTGTAACGAATACACAATATAAAGGAGCTTTTTGATGTTCACTCCCCCAGGGCTTCCATCCAATCATCAAAACACCACAAAGGCAATTTCTATGAATGTTATGACAAAGAAACAAATTCTTTGTGTGTTCGTGCATGTGTAGAAAGAATTAATCACGAATAATTGCTTTTATAAAGGCTCAACATAGTGTAAACCACTGAGACAACAGTAGATAAACACAGACTCAATGTGCATGATTGAAGTGCGAAGGTGGGGCAGACTTCCTTCTTTTTCAATATCCAGATTTTCCAAATGAAAACCAGATAGATAATATGCTGCGTCCCCAGAAAAATATGAAACATTTTCTTTTTGAGAAGAAAATGAGTGGTTGGTGGGGTTTAGACAAGAGATGGCATGGGCTAGTTGCCTGTTTCAATAACGTTCACCAAAAAGTTGTGAAACGCTAGTAATGTGGCTGCCCGACTCAGAAAGTAGTTGGTGCAGAGTTTGATATTCTTTTACTCTGATCTCACACCCTATTTCTTTTTAATCATTAAACTCACTGCTAACCAAACTCTCTTTTCCATTTTACCTCATCACACCCACACTCATTTCTTTTAGACTCCTCACACTCAATGTCTATAGATAAACTTCTTGGGTAGAAATCACTGGTTAACGTGATTTCATAGAAGTTCATTTAAGTCCTAGCACAAAGAACCCATGTAATCATATGAAAGCATAATGTTGCTCAAAATGATTTAACTTTATCAGTTAAAGCTCATATACAAATGTCAGATGAATGTAAGCTCATAAAATATAATCATGAATATTTGAGCATTTGAAACATTGAAATATTTTCAAACAAGTATATTGAATGAATGAATATGAATGCAAAAGACTTGTTTGAAAATCTGACATTGTATGAAAATGATCATAAATGAATTATATAGCAATAAAGGCTTATGGTAAAAAACAACGGATATTGTCCATACGAAACAAAATATAGACATTCTTGAAATGACGTTTCGAAATGAAATATCGCTCAAAATTCTTTGGAATACAAGCGGGGTGTCTTACCATAAAAAAATATGTTTCAATATGAGACATGGTAAGAACATTTAGAACAAAAAGTCAAACCGGTGTGTGTGAATACTTGAAAGTATATAGAAAAGACAATACGCAAGTATTTATCTTTGGAAACACACGGTTTGTTTATCAATTAAGCACAAAAATTAAAATGAAAACATTTAAAATCACACTTCTAAATTATAAAACCTGTTTAAAAATCGGGAAGTGGTTTGAACATTTAAGAACATGTTTTCTATATCTGAAAGTTGTCCTTCTTTCAAATACATTTGAGATTAAGATAAGAAATTTACCTTTTAGCTTTGTCTTAAATCTCATGAAGTCATGCTTAAGTCAAAATGATATGATCGTGTCATCCTCTCTCATCCTGCACAAGTCTCAAAGTCTAGTCAAAGCAACTTTATTCACAACTTTATTCAAAAGTAAAAGACATAAAGCAGTAAAACGATTAAAGTACGAGTTCTGATTTGAAATAATCAGAAATCGTAGTCTTACTCCTTTTGACTTGACTTATATGCTCCCCCTAAAATCATGCATCACAAAAATTTGTCAGTTAAGTAAAATGCAGAAATTAGTTATACTCCCCCCAAATGAATGTAGATCATCTAAAATCTTCTCTTACTCCCCCTGAGATCATGAGCAAACATTTAAAGTGCAGATATCCTTCAAACATAATGATAAAGAAAAATGATGAAAAATAACAATACGTAACTTTATGAGATAACAACTGATTATGTCTTGAGATTTAACATACCAAGCTTAGAGACAAGAAAATTAAATCTCTTTTCATCTAAGGGTTTGGTAAATAAATCTACAAGTTGATAATCTGTTTTTACAAAATAAAGTTCAATTGTTCCTTTTTCTACATTATCTTTTATAAAATGATACATGACGTCAATGTGTTTGGTTTTCGTATGCTGGACAGGATTAGCAGATATCGCGATTGCACTCTTCGAGTCACAATATATTGGAATTTTATCAAACTTGAATCCATAGTCTCGCAGCTGTGTTCGCATCCACAGGACTTGAGAGCAGCAATTAGCAGCAGCTACATACTCTGCTTCAGCAGTCGATGTGGAAACGCATAATTGTTTCTTTGATGCCCAGCTAACGAGCTTGTCTCCAAGAAATTGAACGTGACCTGAAATACTCTTTCTGTCCAACATGCAACCTGCATGATCTACATCTGAATAGGCTGTCAGTTGAAACCCAGTATCCTTAGGATACCACAGACCAAGATCTGCAGTGCCCTTCATATATTTAAAGATCCGTTTGACAACAGCCAAATGGGATTCTTTGGGAGCATCCTGATATCTAGAACATAAGCATGTTGAAAACATAATATCTGGTCTACTAGATGTAAGATACATTAACGATCCTATCATACCTCTATAAGTCCTAACATCAACACTTTTACCCGAAGGATCAGTGTTAATCTTAGTACCTGGTGCCATCGGGGTTCCAATTGGTTTACAATTTTCCATTTTGTACTTCCGAAGAATGTCCAAAATGTACTTAGATTGGTTAAAGAAAATCCCCATAGAAAACTGCTTAACTTGTAATCTGAGAAAGAAATTCATCTCTCCCATCATACTCATTTGAAAACGTGACACCATGAGGTTAGAAAAGTTTTTGCAAAATTTTGGATTTATAGAACCAAATATTATATCATCAACATAAATCTGAATAAGAATAATATCAGTTTTTTCCTTTTTGATGAATAAAGTAGTATCAACCTTACCTTTAGAAAAACCGGACTTGACCAAGAATTTAGATAAAACGTCATACCATGCTTGAGGGGTTGTTTTAAACCATAGAGGGCTTTGTCCAAGATATAAACATGATCTGGCTTCTCTGGATTGACGAACCCTTCTAGTTGATACACGTACACTTCCTCTTTAAGAATGCCATTCAGAAAGGTTGTTTTCACATCCATCTGAAAGACTGTGAAATTCTTATGAGCTGCGTAGGCTAGAAACATGCGGATTGCTTCTATACGCGCTACTGGAGCATACGTCTCATCGTAGTCTATGCCTTCCTCTTGCCAGTAACCTTTGGCAACAAGTCTAGCTTTGTTCCTTATGACGATACCATCTTCATCCTTTTTATTCTTGAATACCCATTTAGTTCCTATCACGGTCTTTCCTTCCGGTTTTGGAACTAATCTCCAAACCTTTAGGGCTTCAAACTGATTGATCTCTTCTTGCATAGCAGATACCCAGTCCGAATCAGCAAGAGCCTCTGATACTCGCGTTGGCTCAATCTTACTAAGAAATGAGTCATGCATACATTGATTAAGAGTCGCTGACCTCGTTTGTACAGGCTTGTCAAAATCTCCAATTACTTGATGTAATGGATGATCTTTGGTCCAGCGATGCTCATGAGGGAGTGGAGTAGATACTGATTGAACATGATCATCATCTAAAAATCCACTATCAGAATCTTCAGTTTGAATAACAGGAGGGGGGTTTGCAGTTGAAGTTTCAGGTGCAGAAGCATCAGTTGGAACAACAGACTCTAGCTGTTGAGTAGACATGGTATTACACCCAACTGAAACATTTACTTGTACATCTTCAACTGTAGGAGTAATTGTAGAAATGTGAGTTTCTGACTGAACAGGGGATGCTTGTTCAGTTATGACATATGAAGTGACTGGATGATTGCAACTTGTGTCTTCAGACCTGTCAGTCACAGCAGATTTAGATACATTAGAACCTACAAACTCATCATAAAAGAATTCAAATAACAAATATAAATCAGTTAAATGTGAAATAGAAGTAGAAGCGTTATCCGAATTTTTCTCTGTAGAAACAGGTTCTGGACTGATCTGCCCAGAAGCTAATACTCCAGTGATAACGGGTTCTGAACTGAGTTGTTCAAAAGCCATATCTTCATCGAATGTTACATTAACGCTCTCGACAACTGTCTTTGACTTCTTCAGATAAACACGATATGCTGCCGATGTTGAAGAATAACCAATGAAGATACCTTCGTCCGTCTTAGCACTGAATTTATTCAGACTCTCTCTGTCGTTAAGCACAAAACATTTACACCCAAATATGTGAAAATACTTGATTGTTGGTGTTCTGTTGTTGATCAGCTCATATGGAGTCTTTTGAAAACGGCGGTGTATCATGGATCGATTTTGAGTATGGCATGCAGTCGACACAACTTCTGCCCACAAGAATAGAGGTAAGTCCGATTGGCTAAGCATAGTCCGAGAGGCCTCGACTAGCGTCCGATTTCGCCTTTCGACTACTCTATTTTGTTCAGGCGTTCGAGCAGTAGAGTACTGATGTGATATCCCGACCAATTCGAAATATTCTTCAACTATCTTGTTTTTGAACTCTGTGCATTTTCACCTGGGTCGTCTTTAAGAAAGTAATGAGAACTTCGGGCGTCTCATCTTTTGATCGAAGAAATTTGACCCACGTGTATCTTGAGTAATCGTCCACAATAACCAACACGTATTTATTTCCACCCAAACTCTGAGTTCTCATTGGACCACACAAACCCATATGTAACAATTCTAACGGAGAACTAGTGCTTGGTTCAGGCTTCGGTTTATGCGGAGCTCTCTTCATCTTACCCTTCTCACATGCACCACATAAGTGTTCTTTCTCGTATTTTAGCTCAGGAAGTCCTTTTACCAATTTCCCATTAACCAGCTTATTGATATAACGAAAGTTCAAGTGAGATAAATGTCTGTGCCAGAGCCAACTTTGCTGCAATGAAGCCTTTGTCATCAAGCAAACTTGATTGTCATTCTGTACCTTTGAAAGATTGATGGTATAGAGGTTCGTCTTTCGATTTCCAACTAAGAGTTCATTGCCATATGTCGTACGAACCGAACATCTCTTAGCTTTGAAGTTGACCTCTAACCCTTTATCACAGAATTGACCAATGCTGAATAAGGTGTGCCCCAAGCCTTCGACATAACTCACTTTACTGATCGTTATTTTGTCTTGAATAATGTCACCATATCCTAAGATAGGTGAAAGCTGATCGTTTCCAATTCTGACATTTCCACTGAATTTCTCTGTATAGTTAGACAATAAAGCTTTTTGCCCAGTCATATGCTTGGAACATCCACTGTCCAAGTACCACATATGCCGGGTCTGCAAGAGAAATCAGGAAACAATAACTTTAGGTACCCATTTAAAAACGGGTCCTAACAGATTAGCACAAGATTTTGGCATCCATTTGAAAATGGACCCTCTGTTCTTTTGAAAACCTTTAAAAATATTTGATCTTGAAGAATACACATGATAAGATCCGAACCAATCAGAAGAATTATGAGAGTAAGAAAGATCATTTCTCCGATAATGATAAGATGTAGTAGAAATAGGAGATAATTGAATCAATTGCTTTATTGAATACCGCTTGTAAGAAGTTACAAGGTTTTGTTTATTTGAAGCAAATTGATCAACTACATCAGTATCACTACTAACTGATCTATTACAAGAATTATCAGAAACTGATTCAGCTTTCTCATCACCCTTCCTTTTTGGTCGCCATTCAGTTCGAGCTTTCGACCTTTTCTTGTTTATATCTGAAACAAAAAATTTAGATTTATTAGGAAAATCAGATTTCTGAAAATGAGTTTTCTTTGGTTTACCAGTATTAATCCGTTTCTGTGATTGCTGTTTCTTATGATTCTTACTTTTAGAATAATATTCAGCAGTCACAGAAACTGTAGATGATTCATCAGTTTTAAGAACACTTGGTAACACTTTTTCAGGTATAAGACAAGTAGAATGATCAGGAAGAGAAGCATTGAAGTCAAACATATCAATTTCTTCTATGCACCCATCATCAGAATTAAGAAAATCATTTGCAGACTCAAATAAGTCATCAAAATTATCAGAAGAAGTTTGAGGTGCCTTAGAAACTTTAGAACACTTTGTAGATGTGGATTGAAAAATCGTGTTCTTTAATACAGTAGAAAATACACTTTGTTGAATATCAACCAAAAGTTTTTCATCAGATAAAACATTTTCCAACTCAACTATTTTGCTTTCAAGAATGAGTGGAGGAACATAAACCTTTGCAATTGCAGGTTTTGCCTTCATCTCAGAAACGGAATAACTAGCAAAATAATCATTTGAAAGAACTTTTGGTGTTTCTAAAAGATAACTATCATTTAACTTTGCATAGTTAAATGGTAGTTGCATTTTCTTTACATTCTTTCTATTTTCAGTTTCTTTGGTCTCAACTTCTTTCGGTAATTTGGTAACAAATTTGGGTTTTAAATGAGTATGTTTACAAGCACAAGCAAGAAAATCAAAATTATATAATGCTGGTTGTTTTCTGATGGCTTTCTTTAAGTAATGGGGGTTTTGAAAACCAAGTCCCCATTTTTCCTTAACATCAGCCTCTTCGTTAGATGCATTCAGAAAAATGGTTTGATCTGTTTGGCCTCTTGCATAGAGTTTGGCTTCCAGACCATTTACCTTCTTATTCAAAAGCTTGTTCTCAACCTGCAATTTATGAACAGTTAGTGCAGATTCTTTCTTCTCAAACTCAAACTTAGAAATTTTAACTTCAAAATCAGAAATATTCTTTTCAAAACAATCTACTTGAAGTTTAGAATCAGAAGCAGACTTGCGTAAATAATCAATTAGATCTTTGTTCCCAATAACAGACTTATTAAGCTCAAAGATCTTGTTGTTTCTTTTAGCAACTCTGTCTTTTTCTTTATTCAGTTTTACTTGAAGATCATTAAGCTCAACCATCATAGCTTCCATTTTGGTTATAAAATCTTTTTCAGTTCAGTTTAATACCTCATCAGCTGTCTCGTCATCTGACTCATCATACTTGACCTCTTTACCCATTAGACAGAGATGAGCAGTTTCTTCCTTTTCTTTGTTATCCTCTTGATCAGAATGATCCAACCAAAATTAGTCCTCCGCCATTAAAGCGATGCCTGCTTCTTGCTGTTTGGCCAAAAGAAGTTTGTTCTGATAATACTGAGAATTACAAACTTTTGGCTTTCGACAATCTTTTGCAAAATGACCAATCTTGCCACAGTTGTAGCATTTGACTGGATCACTTGCTGGCTTTTCTGCAACAATGTAGTCATTCATTAACTTCTTCCTTTCATCAGGTTTCTTCTCAACATATCTATTCTCTTCATATCTCCTTCCTTCCACACTTTCTCGGTGCTCATGATTCTTTGAACTTGATGAAGAATACCTTTGAGAATTTGATCCCGGCTTCTTGTAGAATTTCTTTTGAAATGCACGGGTCAGTAAAAGCATGGCTTGTTTCAGACTTTCTCCATCATCACCATCTGATTCAGATTCAGACTCAGAACATGTAAGCACTTTCTTCTTTTTCTTCTTCTCTTTCTTTTCATTCTTTTTCTCTCCGGCTACCAATGCAATAGGATCGGGAACCTTTTCTGCCTTCTTTTTCTCAACTCTTTTCTCTTCCACTTCTTCTTCATTCTGCCTCAAAGTCTCATAAAACTCATGTAACGGTATGTCACTCAGGTCCTTCATTTGTTTCATCCTACGCGTATGCTTCTTCCATTCAGGTTGTAGGATACTTAGGAATTTGACATTATTCTACAACTGCTTCTTTTTCACTTTGTTCTTTGTCAGTTCATTCAGAAGCAAGACAAACCATTCATAAGTATCTTCCAGGCTTTCATTCTCTTTGGCTTTAAATTCTTCATAACTGTTGATGCAGTTAGCCACTTTCATCTGATTCCCAACCTTGGATCCCATCATCATCTTTTGCAATTCATCCCACATCTTCTTAGCATTTGCTTTGTAACTATCAATCTTGATGTAGATCTCATTCGGAATGCTCTGAAGAAGTAAGGATCTTGCTTGTTTATCTGCTTTATATCGGCTTTTCTGTTCTTCAGAATACTGAGAGATATCCACTGCCACTGTTTTCATCTTTTGATCTATTTCCTTAGTACCATATTTACTATCAGACGAGTCATCATCAGGTATTTGAACCGTGATTGGTACCATAGGACCTTCTGTGATTGACAGCATAATATTCTCTCCATTTGCATGTCTGTCTATAAAATCAAGGAATCTGTCTTTCCACTGTTCGTACTCTCCTTTGAACAGAACAGGAGGCTTGACATAAGTGCCAATGGAAAGTGCATCTTTAGAAGTCATCTTGATAAAACCTGTTTGAAAAATATATGCAATAAGAAACTAGAAACTGATCGTTAGTCCAAATGAAACAATCAAGAAAATACAGAAAACTTGAAATAAAAAATCAGAAATTTTGATCACAACCAGAAATTTTGTCTAAGTCCTCCACACTTTGTGCTTCAAGTGTGATGCGCAAATCACACTTTGCGTACAGAATTGGTTACACAAACCTTCCTTGTTATGAGTAGATTTGCGTGCTAAGAAGACTACACAAATCTGTCTTTGCGTATCGAGAAGTAAACGCAAACCTTACTTTGCGTTTCAAGTGAGAAGCGCAAACCTTTACTTTGCGTTTCAAGTGAGAAGCGTAAACCTTTACTTTGCGTATCAAGTTACTAACGCAAACCACAACTTGTCAATGAACTCAATCACTTCTACTTTGCATTTGTCATGAAAATCGCAAATCCAAACTTTGCGTTTGTATTTACAGACGCAAACCCAATTTTGCGTTTGTAGTTAAAGAAGCAAAGCTTGCTTCTCGGTTCTTGTTGAAGACGCAAATCTCACTTCTCGTGTCTCATTGAATACGCGAACCTCTGAAGAACTTACACAAATCTTGATGAATGAAACGCAAACCTTGATGAATGAAACGCAAACCTTGAAACAAACAAATTTTCACCAAAAAGACATCTAGACCTCGAAATCTAACTCAAAACTTCGACAATTTGATCGTTTAACCATCTATAACACAATCTTAACAACTAATTTCGATCAAATACACAAAAAATGTATAAATCGACTCAATTACAGTGCACATGACTCGTGAACTTCGAACTCAACTAAAATCAAAATTAACGATCGATTACAGTGCAAATTGATCTAAAACTTATACAGACTCGATCGATAACACTTTTTCTAACAAAACCTAATCATTTACAACTCCAAAAACACACTAAAACTCAAAATCAACATGGACATCGAAGAACACAGATACGAACATTCTGATTTTTCTTGATTTTCGATTTGGATCTGCTCTGATACCAATTGTGTGTCTCTGAATCTAGTTTCTAATCACAATTAAACAAACAAAACACAAACAAGAATCAATTACCTGTTTGATTTCACTTTCAAATTCAAGATTACAAACTTTCTCTCTCTAGAACTCTCTCTCTCTCTACAGATCTCTCTCAAATGAACTTTCTCTCTCTAAAATACAACTGAATAATACGCTTTGTTTCTGTTAACTACTAACTACAAAGGAAAGAAACCTATTTATACCTACAACTAAAACAACAAGAAAACAAAACTAATACAAATGTTGACTTTGACTTTTATTACAAAGACTTTGACTTTCACTTGAGAGTTGACTTTCTTCAGCTTTGACTTCTTAAATCTTGACTTTTGTCTTCTTGATCTTGTATCCAACATATTTATGTTCTTTCACAATTTTATAATCCAGAAATGGGTCTTGGTCTACTATAGGTTAAGGTATTGAATAAAGCACCCAAAAACCTTTATAACTTTGAGAAAATGGGTGATTCTCCAATTATAATTATACCACGAATCTCTAAAACTTTTGTGAAATCTGAAAGTACGATATGTGAAGTTCTCAAAATAGAAAAAGAATAGATAGATATAGCGGACTCAAAAGTAAGTTATGCTTCAAAATCTCACAGTCTTAAATCTGTTGAGTTCAAATATGACGAATTGATTTGAGTTATAATAATAACAAGAAGGAATTCATTCAATTTGTACTTTTATTTCTCAAAACCTGTGAGACAAAAGATTCAGATACTGAAAATGAGAAATTGAATATGTTGATTCTGATTCTCTCAAGGAATGTAAGATAGAAGACTCTCATCTTCAAAAGGAGTCTGTTTTAGCTACTGTTCCAAGTTTTATAGAATTTTATCACAACTCTGTTTTAGAAAAGATCTCTGAATTTGAAAAGCAGATTTCAAGTATATCATTGAAGATCTGGAAAATGCACAAGAGAATCTTGGGATTAAGCTTGATTCTAGTCTGAAAAAGAATTCTGATTTACAAAAAGAAATCAGACTACTAGAATCCCAAGTATTCAAGCTTTCTAAAGCTTCTATCTCTAAAAACAATTCAGAGTCTATTGATCAGTGTTCAGAATCTTCCTTCTTGATCAATGCAGAAGCTCAACTTATTTCTAAAAAAACTGATCCAATTACTCTAACAACTCCAGAATTTACTTCATTTGAATTTGATTTACCAAATCTAGATTGTCTCTCTCAGATGAAAACTTCTTTGAGAATTTTAAAACCATCTGAAAAGGAGTTTGGTATATTTGAGATACGAGAGTGCTCAAGAACAAAATCTAATTCTGTTTCAAAATCACCTATTAACGTTGACTCTATTTGTTCTTCAGACGTGAGACATAAAAAGCTTGCTGGAAAGAAGAAGAGGAAGGTGGTGAAGGAGAGAAATATTACTGATAAGAATGAATGTAACAAAACAGTCAAAATTGATTGTAAATCTGATATGAAATGTCAACATTGTAGCAATAAAAAGAAAACCTTTTTTCGATCAGAGTTGTTGACTAAAGTTCAAACTGTGTTGCATTGTTCTTATTGTGGTGATAGTTATTTCTCTTTGAAACCAAAATCTTCTAAGAAAAGAAAACCTGAACGCTTTGTTTGGAGGAAAATTACTCCCAAATCTTCTGTTGAACAAACAACACAAATTTTCAGTTTTAAAAAGAAAAAGAATACTTCTGTGAATGTGGTCAATTGAGTTGAAATGAACTTTGTGTGGAAGTGGATTCCAAAAGATAAACTTAAAGCATAAAGTTCACACAAAGAGCCAAGGTTTGAATGGAGAATTAAGGGCTCTTCAACTGACATTGAAGAAATTAAATGATACTAACAAACAGGGACCCATATTCATATGAGTACCTAAGTTGAAGTGATTGATTCTTGCAGGACTGTCATGTGTGGATTATAGACTCTAGAGCTTCAAGACACATGACTGGGTTCAAGCACTTACTGTATGATTATATAGAACATCGTGGAGGATCAATAATTTTTGGCAATAAAAGTAAAGGTTACATCAGAGGGTACAAAGTTCTTACAAATGGCCGGATTTCTATATCTTAAGTTCTCTATGTGGACAGATTGGGACATAACTTGTTCTATATTAGCCAATTTTGTGAGAAGAAATGCAAGATCAAGTTTGATGAAGATTTCTGCTGTATTGAAGATCGGAGCAGAGCTGAATTATTTAGAGCCGGAAGAATGGGTGATCTTTATGCTGTCAACTTTCCAACACTGCCTGCATCAAAACCAGTCTGTTTGGTTTCCAAAGCTTCAACAGAGGAAAGTTGGTTATGGCACATATGATTGTCTCACCAAAACTTCCGTGACATCAACAAGCTCAGGAGCAAAGATCTAGTCGTCGGTCTGCCTGATTTAAAGATAGAAAAGGAATCTTTATGTCCTACGGATGAGATGGGTAAGATGAAGAGGAGTGCACACAAGTCTAAGATGTTATCTAATTGCACAACACATCTTGAGATTATACACACGGATCTCTGCGGACCGATGAGGACTTAGTCAATCAAGGGGAGAAAGTACATTTTGGTCATGGTAGATGAATTCTCAAGATACACCAGGTTGGAATTCTTAAGACTGAAGTCTGATGCTCTAGATCTTATCATCAAGTTCATCAAGCGGATACAAGTTCTCCTTCAGGTTCAAGTGCCAAAAATGAGAAGTGACAACATAACTGAATTCAAGAACGAAGCCCTTTAGAGTTATCTAGAGTCTGTTGGTACTTCTCACAACTTTTCAGCTGCAATGACTCCTCTGCAGAATAGGGTTGTTGAAAGGAAGAACATAACGTTGGTAGAAGCTGCTCGGACTATGCTTGCATACTCTAATCTACCTCCGTTCATGTGGGCTGAAGCTGTTGCAACCGCTTGTTTCACTCAAAACAAGACTATTATTAATATGCGCTTTGATAAGACACCTTATGAAATTATTAATAGCCGCCAGCCAAATATTAAATTTCTTTGTGTTTTTGGCTGCAGAGGTTTTGTGTTGAATGACCATGAACATATTGGAAAACTCTAGAAGAAAGCAGATGAGGGAATCTTCATTGGCTATTCCTTGACTTCCAAAGCATACAGGATATACGACAAGAGAACAAGAGCCATTATTGAAAGCATCAACGTATCATTTGATGAAGTCTCTATTCGAACTTCAGAACAAGTCATTTCAGGACTCATACCTCAAGGACAAGCTTCTACTAAAAACAGAGTGGAACCCCTAAAGTCTTAACTGATTCAGATCTTGATTCGTTGTTTATGGATGCTTTTATGGATATATGTGTAGAATACGACAATCAAGACACTTCAAGAAATGAAGACACACCTACAACTAGTGATGAACTGTCAGCTCCTTCTGAAGATGTTGGTGCTACTTCTATGAGCGTAGATCTAGTAATTTCTGAGAGCTCAAATCCAGAGAGCACTTCTGAGATGGCTTCTCCAACTATTGAACCAGTATCAGAATCTGCAATGTCTGGAGATTCACCATCAGACTTACAAAGAGGAAAAGTAAATCATTCACCAACTGCAGCTGAAAGTCGAAAAGCACACGAGTTTGATATGACTGCAATAGCGGATGAGTTTGATGATTCAAACGATCAGACAAACATTCAACTCCTTCCAAGCACTCATAAATGGACCAAAGCACCTCCTCCCCAAAATATTATCGGTGATCCGACAACTGGTGTCAAGACAAGATCCGCATATGCAAATTACTGCTTGTACGTCAACTTTCTCAGCCTCATAGAACCGAAGAAGCCATCCGAAGCTTTAAAGGATCCGGACTGGATTAATGCAATGCAAGATGAGCTTCTGGAGTTCAAAAGGAATGAAGTGTGGAGATTGGTGAAAAGAGCCAAAAACAAGACGATTATTGGAACTAAGTGGGTATTTCAGAACAAAAAGGACGAGGCTGGTATTATTGTCAAAAACAAAGCCCGTCTGGTTGCAAAAGGTCACAATCAGCAAGAAGGTATTGATTACGATGAGACCTATGCACCAGTGGCTCAGATTGAGGCTATCATAATTTTCTTGGCATACGCAACACACAAAGACATCTGTTGGTCCCACATCCAAGTATACAAATGGATGTTAAATCAACATTCCTGAATGGGATACTACATGAAGAAGTGTATGTCAGTCAACCTGAGGGCTTCATTGATCCAAAGTATCCAGATCACGTCTATGTCCTTGATAAACATTTTACGGTCTAAAACAAGCTCCAAGGGCATGGTATGAAACTCTGACAATTTATCTTACCGAGTCTGGATTCCGCAAAGGTACAATTGACACAACTATCTTCCTAAAGAAAGAAGGTGATGATCTTATCTTGGTGCAAATTTATGTTGATGATATAATATTTGGGTCTACTAATCAAAAACTGTGTGATGATTTTCAAAACATCATGAAAAGCAGGATCCAAATGAGTATGATGGGGGAGTTAAATTTATTTCTTGGTTTACAAGTAAACAAATCCCAGATGGGATTTTCATTACTCAGTCAAAATATATTAAAGATATGCTTAAAAAGTTCAACATCATTGATTCTTCCACAATGAAAACTCCCATGGCTACTGGAAGTCTTTTAGATGCTGATTTATCCGGTTAACCAGTTGACCAAAAGACTTACAGGAGCATGATTGGTTCCTGGGTTTATTTAACGTTTAGCAGACCTGATATTATGTTTGCGACATGCTTTTGTGCAAGTTACCAGGCTAATCAGAAAGAATGATACCTGATTGCTGTTAAACGAATCTTCAGGTATTTCAAAGGCACACCCAATCTGGGCCTTTGGTATCCAAAGGATTCTGGTTTTGAGTTGACGGCCTTTATAGATAAAGATAATGCTGGTAAAAATCTAGACCAAAAGAGAACCTCTGGAGCATGTCATTTTCTTAGGGATAAACTTGTGAGTTGGTCATCAAAGAAGCAGAACTGTGTTTCAACTTCTACAGCTGAAGCAGAATTTGTTGCAGCTGCAAGTTGTTGTTCACAGGTGATGTGGAGGAAGACTCAGCTGAAATATTATGGATACACCATGAACAAGATCCCAATCTACCGTGACTCCAAGAGTGCCATTGCCATAACTGCTAATCCGGTATAACACTTAAAAACCAAGCATATTGACATAAGGTACCATTTCATTAAGGATCATGTGGAGAAAGGATCAGCTGAGATGCATTTCATTCCTACATATTTTGAGCTTGTAGATCTTTTTAGAAAACCTTTTAGATGAGAAAAGATTTAATTTTCTTGTCAGCAAGCTTGGAATGCTGAATTTATCTGCATAACAGTTGATACCTTGCACACATTGAGGGGGAGTGTGTCTTTGGGAAATTTAAATGTTGCTTGAGTTAAGGGGGAGTAGATTTTTTCAAGTATGATACTTCTAACCCATTTGGACTCATGTTTATATGAGGACCAAAGACTTATTTGGTTTTGTAGACTTATCTGATGAGTGTGCATTTGAGTATATGCAATCTTCAAGGGGGAGCATTTTGAAGAGTTTGTAAGTGTGTATGTGGGTGTGAAAAGATTTTCCTGAAAAATACTGATTTTGGAAGAGTATGAAAAGTACTTTTGAGCTTCAAAGTGTATTTTTTTTAAAGTTACTATTTTTGGAAAGTGTGAAAATTCTTGTTATTTTTTGGAAAAGTTGTATTTTTGGAAAGGATGCAAGACTTGCTATTTTTTTTGGAAAAGTTGTATTGTTGGTAAGGATGAAAACTCTTGCTTGCGTCAAGTTCATCCAGGATTCATTTGGCTTACAACAACTTTCCAAGTACACTTGTCGTGAATCGTTTCTTGCGACAAGTTTTCTACACGACTTGTCTTCCTTTGCGACAAGTCCCTTTCTTCGGTTTGCATCAAGTGGGAGGTCTAATCCACTCGTGCCACGTGTCAATTTCACTCTTGAGTATAAACACACGTTTCAAATCAGTATTTCCAATTATTTCCTTTGCAAACTTCAGCGAGTTATTCACTTAGACTTTTCTCTCAAGATTTCGACCGACTCTTCATTTTTCGTACATAAATATCTTTGATTAAAGGTAGGGTTCATAAAATAGTGTTAATTTCTTGATCGTTTGTGTTGTTGAACATTAATCCACCATCAATTTCCAATCTTAACCATAAAATATTGGACTTTGAATCGATTTCTCATCTTTGGACTGTTCGTGTTCTTCAAGAACTCTTGAATCGAGTTCTTCGTCAAATGAACGTCGGATCTTTAGTATGATATTGTTTGTGGTCAAAAACTTTGATAATCAAATGGGAATCTTTTTCAACCTTGTCTATGAACCTAATTTCATCAATTTTTGGACTTAATCGATTCCTCATGAATTTTGGACTGTTCATCATCCTTGAACTGTTCTTGGACTGAAATTCTAAAATTTTGGACTTAGGATTGATTATAGATTGTGAAATTGGACAGTTAATGTTAAAATCATGTTGGGAACCCTAATCGAGCAAGTCTGAGAAATAATCTTGGACTGATTTGGACGAATGTTGGCCTTAAATTTTTTTTTTGGGGACTTAAGAGTTTCTAAACTTAAAATTATGAACTTGCATCAAGTTCCTTGATTGAGCCAAAAATTTTCTAAGTGTACTTGTCGCAAGTAGTGGCCTGGGACAAGTGGTTCACTTCTTCGGCTTGCGTCAAGCACCACTTCTCGCATCAAGTGGTATGCTTCAAGTGCTCAAAGCACTTCTCGGGTCCTTTCGCTTGTGTCAACTAGACTTAGAGATTTATTTAAAAAAGTTCAAATTTTTTTGTGCTTAACTGATCCATAGGATACCTGTCCTATCTTTTCAATTTTAGGTAATTCAAATGGCAAGCAATGATCAATCAGTTGAACAAAGAGTTATCATAGATGAAAACATGTTTAAGCCACAAGAGAGGCCCCACTCCCATCATCCTGATCCAGAAACCCATCATCTCACAATGCTGAAAACCCTGATCTTGCTCTTATCCATCATCACATAGATGAATACCTGCAAATCCTACCGAACAACCATCGTATTGATTTTGATCATCTCAACATTGATCCGATCATCATCGAAATCCTCAAAGGCCATCCATTGGCATACGCTCTGACAGAGACAGTTCCGCACCAATGATTTATCTACAACGAGTTTGGAAGTCAATCACTTTTGTTTATGAGAACGACAAGCCTACATTGGAGATTCAAATTGACGACTACATCACTGTATTGGACTATGACAAACTTTGAATGGTACTGCCTTACCAGAAGCCAACTCCAAAGAAGGCCGAACTTCATTTGATGTCTACCCCCAGATTCTGAAGTATTTGAAGGAGTAAGAGCCTTAGGCTACACTGGGGATCTCACCATTATTAGCCAGTTCAGAAAGACGAAATTGCCACTGTCTGGTATGCACTATTCTCGGTAATAAATAGATGTTTTACTTCTAAGCATACCGGAGTGGATAATGCAAGCATCCACATACTCTGACTCTTTCATGCGATGGTGTATGATCTTCACGTTGACTACGCGCTTATTTTCTGGAACGAGCTCCATGATAGAGTTCAAGGGAAGCGTACCAACAAGGAAAACATATTTGTACCATATCAAAGATTCATACATCTGATAGTTTTTAGCATACTTTGATCCAACCGTCAAATTCCGAAGAGTCACAACTACTCGTCTGGACCAGAATGTAGCATGAGATACTTGCAGTAGCAAAAGCAAGTGTTCCAGTACATCATGCCCATACCTGTAGCTCTTCTTGCCTAAGCAGATCCAACTTCCGAGTGTATTAGAGATTATATAGAGTCTATAGAATGGCCAGAGCTAGTTGCTCGTACCCAAGGCTCCATCCCTAGGCAAGCGGTGTCAGCGAGGGTTCAGAGTACCGTGGGGGTCTCTGAACGGGTCGTGATGAGGGAAAATTCTGAGAGGGAATTGGAGGGGGTCAACACACTGAACTAGAGGCCTTGGAATCATCCCGCGCTACTGTCATATAGACCGACAACCAGAGATTGCCTATGAAAGTTTGGATGCTGAGACACAGTCGAATCCTGCTGCAAGTGAGGAAGAGAATGATAATGCTGATGACATACATGATGATGGTAATGACGGAGATGACGATCATGACAACGATGATGATGATCAAAATGATCATGCTATTGAGCTGAATGTTGATTCTTCTATTAAGCAAGTTAATGGAGATATAAGGCGGATTGAGGGAGACTTAGTAGAAAATGATGAAAATATGAGACAGTGTGAATAGGGATGGTGATTTGGCCCGACCCAATGGGGGACCCGGTCCACCCGACCCGGACGGGGCCGTGGAATCCTCGCAAAAACGGGTCCCAAGACCGGGGCCGAGATACCCGATAGGCTCAAACCGGGGCCGGGGCCGGGCGACATACCCCCCGCCCCACCCGGTACCCGATATATATATATATTAAATTTATATTTTTATATATTTATATATATACATATATATATATATATATATATATTAAATTTAAACTTTTATATTATATATATATATATTAAATTTATACTTTTATATATATATACACACATATATATATATATATATATTAAATTTAAACTTTTATATTATATATATATAATAAATTTATACTTCCCTTAATTGAGTTTCTCACCACCAAGGCAACACCATCGACATTCCAAATTGACTCCAGTCCATCATTGCAGCAATCCAAAAACATTAGCAAAAGTGTCAACAATTAAAAAAAATCCGGGTCTTGACCAGGCCGGGTAAGCGGGTACGAACCGGGTTAACAGGGGCGGGGGTAAACCGGGTATTGACCGGGGTCGGGTAGTCGATCCCCCATACCCGCCGGGGACCGGGGACGGGGCTATCCATTATAAACCGGGTCCGGGTAAGGGGATACCCGCCCCAAACCCGCCCCGTTACCATCCCTAAGTGTGAAGGGAAGCAAAAAGAATATGGGGAGAGAGTGTGCACTCGAACTTACGTTTCTAGAAGGGCAACCACATCTACCACCAAGACTCATATGTTGAGTCAAGGTATTGAACAAGACGTTAGTCTCCCACTAACACAATTGCACACCCCAACCAACCATTCAATTACCTCACAACAGGCAATTGTCTAAGATATACACGGGGATCAAGCTCAACTGCTATCTACTCCTCACTCAGAGGGTATGAATATTGAAAATAGAGGACATCATCCCAGTCCTCGCCTTTCTTCAGTGCACCAGTGTGTCTAGAGCCGTTTGATGAAATATTTTCTATTCCTAGGACACTGCCTATCGTTCCTGCTACCATCAGACGTCTTAGTGACCCGATCGGAATACCCCGAGTAGATCCACTTGTTGGACTATGAGAACAGGGTGGAAGTCTTATCATTGCTACCAATATGCCAACTTTGACAGTTGTTGTGTCAACGGAACGTCTATGTGACTCCGGTGTTACTTTACCCGACTTTGTGTCAAAGGAATTCCTTAACGGCGCCCTAAAGGCTGTTGAAGACCGGATTATAGATGAACTCTCTTCAGTTAAGAGGATGCTAAAGGGAAAGGATCCAATAGTAGAGCATGTGCAACCACCTCCACCTCCACCAGTTCAAACTCCCAATGCTCCTGAGTTATCTGTGAATGAACTGAAATCTCTATTGTTTGCCAAGCTCCTATCTGAGGCTCCAGAAGATCAATCTGATGCTGACTTGGTTGGAATTCTCCATGCTCAACAACCTCAAGCTACCCTAACTGTGCCTCAAGTTCAATCTGATCATGTAACTTCTTCAGAGTTCAACCAGTTCAAGAGTGAAGTTTTGACTACCTTACAGACCATGCAACTAGGGGTGTAAACGAGTCGAGCTTTTAACGAGCTACTCGACCTCGAGCTTAATTATATTCGAGCTCGAGTCGATCTCAAACAGAAAATAGAACTCGTTTAACTTATCGAGCCGAGCTTTATGACACCAATATTCGACTCGACTCATTCGAAAACTCGATTCAATTTTTCGAGTCAAGTCAAGTCGAGCCGAGCCATTCGAGCATATACTCTTTTTTGAGCCAAACATGCTCATAAATTTATTAATCATACAATAAAAATATAAAAGTTATCGAGCTCAAGCCGATAAACAAGTTAATCAATCGCATGTTCGAACCCATAAACGAGCATCGAGCTCGATAACTCAAAAAATATTCGAGCTCGAGCCCTAAATTGAAAAGTTAATCGAGCTCGAGCCCAATAAATTTTTTTTGATCCCAACTCGATTAACCTACTACTCGACTCGACTCGGTTCGTTTACACATCTACATGCATGCAACATGCAATCTCAGATTTATCTGCAGTAGTTCAGACTTCCTGCAAAGCTCAAGCTTAGGGCTCGAAAATAAAGCATGACCATGATTCTGATCATGATCATGAGGGGGAGAGGCCAAAGAGACAGAGATTTACTGAAAGCTCAGATTAGTTACATGGCACAGAATCAGTTGCATATGAGATCGCTCAAAAATTCCAGAGTGGTCAATACGGTGAAGAGAGTGGGAAGCAACTGGTATTGTATATTGATCCAGATACTGAACCAACGGTTGCAAAGCCCGAGGTTGCTACTGAAGAATAGTTACTGCAGATTACAGATGGATACATTGAGGTGATAGATGTTAGCTCCAATGAAGATGATAATGCTGACTGTTGATCCTAGTTTAGATGTTCTTTAACTTGATTCAACCTTTCACTACACACAGATTGATTTAAACAGAGTGCGGAAGCGTTTAATATGTTTAGAAAAGATAGAACGTGCAAGGTAGTAAACACACAAGTAATTAATAAACAAGAGGTAAAATATTACAAGGAAATCACTCAAGGAACTATTTCATTGATTACTGTTGAGCACCAAGAACACGCACTGGTATGTGCAAATATTCTCTTGGAAGATACAATCTCTATTTTCTATTGTGTGTGCTCACATGCAGTAGACAAGGAACGAGGTGATCATATATAATACAGGGAGTATGCACCTCGTAGTACAAGATAATGGTTGACATTCCATATAAGGAATGCCACCTGTAAAGTAAAACATCATGGGACGCCCATTAATTTGATCTTGATGATCTTCATACAACAGGCCTCACGTGTTCTGCACGTGGTCTTGTCTTGAACTATCTTTGAGAAAAGCTTCAACATTGATCTCCAGAGGTTAGCCTTCACAGAGGCTCTGTGAGTGACCACAGAGGCTCTGTGATCTGAGAATCATCATCAGGTTTGACCTCGGGTACATCTTCTGCGGAGTAACCCTTGAGCATTGCATCTTCTGTGGTGACTTAGCAGAAAACAGAAGTTTCTATACTTAGCCTATTTTTCAACACTTCTAATCTTGGTAGATGGAGCTAACAATCTCCTCGTAAGTGATGAAAAATAAAATTTTGAAATTTGAGGTGTTGGCTAAGCTAGAAACAAAAAAGAGGTGAAAGGAACTCAGCCTCTGAAAATCGATATTCGTTCAAAAAAGAAAATGCCAAAAGGCAATTACATTAAGAATCAAAATACATGAATTAACAGCAAAAGATTACAGAAGTCATTAGGGAAAATCATTTATCGGGTTGGTGAAGCTTTCTGCTAGAGTTCTCTTCATCGATAGAATGAGTTCCCTATACTTCAATTGAGCATCAATCTGTCCGATCATTGTCTCTGCAGGTCCTGCTTGTACAGTCTCTGTGCCCTTCTTTCTCAGAATCGTGTTTTTTTATCTTCAAGAGAGTGTTGTTCGAGTACTTGTGACTTTGATTTGGCCTGTATATCTTTTTGAGCCCATCATCGTCTTTGAAAATGAATCCGAACTCAGGCTCTGTGATTAAAGAGTTTGATGGAACATTTTCGATTCCGGGGAATTGGTCATTTGGTTTGGTGATCGATAGCTTCTCGACTCCGAGTTGTAGAGCTACCTCGAAATCAATTTTGCTATGATATCTGACATGTTTGCGCATCACCTCCTTGATCCTGCCATTTGCTATCATGTACTCCTTCCGCTTTTCAAGTCTTTGCTCTGTGAAGGCATGTAGTTGAGGAAGGTCATAGGCGAAGAGGTTCTTTAAGTCTGCATCTGTGAACGTGTACTGCTTCCCATCTTTTCTCTCAACTAAGTACTTAGCATACATGATTGACTTGTTGGAGAAGGAGTGCAGAGAGATCCTCATTACAATCTTTATATCTTCTGTAGAGAACACTTCATTCCTTTCTTGTGCAGTTTGCTCAAAACGTCTTCTGATGTCCTCTTTGATTAGGGGATGCAAGTTCAGTGCTAAGAAGACAGCCTCGGGCTCTGCGCTGTAAAGATAGGTGTGAATGTTCTCTTGGAACTTGAGTTCTTTTGGTGGAGGCCTTGGGATTGGAATTCTCATGGCGTCCATCGATTGAACGATCTCTTTCACCCTGTCCTCTTGTTGTTTCTGTTCTGAGGGATTCTTTCTGTCGGGTTCAGAGGTTTTCTGTTCGTTGTTCATTAAAGGGGTCTCTGATATATCTTCTGTGTTTACAGGATCAAGGCTCTGAAACTGTACAACAGGTGTGGGTGTAGTGGGCATAAGTTCAGGTCTTGAGGGTTCTACGAACTTTGTGAGCCCTTCTGCAATATGTTTATAGCCAACACTCACCTTTCCTTTCTATGACACTGTAGAGGTTTTGTCTTGGACAAATGGATCAATCGGTTTTGGGTCCTCAGAGGCACATGACTTGAGGTTTTGCGTTTTGTGTACCTCTGAGGATGTCTTCTGTAGAGGTAGGGCTTGAAGAGAAGTGGCGACGATGACAACTGCAGAACTTTTTGTTGCTGAATCCTTCTCCCCATCATGATGGCCAGGGCCAGAGGCATCTGGATCCTGATCATCATGGTGAGCCCTCTTCTGCGATGCCTCCCCTTGGCAATTCGATGGTGCCTTCCTCTTCCTTCTTTTGCAGAGGTGCTCGTCGACATGCTTCGTAATCTTCGTGAGAACATCCTCTGTAGCGAACGACAGTTTGTTGACTTCCAGATCAGACTTGAACTTGATCGTGGCTACAGTCTTCTTTAGATCCTCTGTGAGTTTCTTGCCTTCTTGAGAGATGTTAGATCCAATGAGGTTGAGATTGCTTAGAACCATTCTCCCCATTGTTTCTAATTCAGTCTTTGTTGCAAAGGCAGAGAGGTCAGGTGCAAAGGATGATGGTGGGGGTGCAGAGGTGGACGCCTGAGGTTGGAAAGGGACTATAACACTGCGAGTTATATCCTTGATTTCTTCTCGAAGTTTGGTCAGGTCATCTACATGTGACTCAACGATTTGAGCAGAAAATTTTGGAATTTCTTCTATGCAGAGATCCCCCAGAGTCTGAATTTGATTGGAATGGGTGATGATTGTTTTACCAAATGCCTTTAGATCATCTCGAGTTGCACAGTTCGTTGTTAGCTTAGTGAGCACAACTGATTGTTGAATTGTCGATTGGCGAAGGTCGTTCAGAGCTTCTGTGTTTGCCTTAAGAGCTTCTGCAAGGATTTGAGAGTTGGCTTGAGAATCCACAGAGACAGAGCTTTTCAACTCGTCGAGTTTTGTGAACACCATGTCAGCAAAGGCTTTAAACTCGCCCTTTAAACACATGTTCTAGATTTAGCCAACGAGTCTTTGGCACCTTCAGAGCCTGTGAATATGTTGAGCTCTGGAGGATTTCCTTCCAGTCCTCGATGTTCCACAGAGGAAGCATCTATGGAAGTTCTGTCAAGAAGTTTTTTGGAGGAGGGTTCAGAGACTCCTTCAAGATCCTTTTTGAAAGAATCCTGTGATTGCTCTAGAATCACAAAATCAACGTGGTCTCGCACCACCAACTCTGAGGTGGTTTGGGGGTCACTCTTGTGTGTGGCAGAGGCAATGAATGCTTCTGCGTGCGTATGTTTCGTGTCCTTGGGCAAATGAACACTTATGTCTGCACCTACATCCTGTTGGGAGGATGGGGTGCATTTTGGTTCCCCAGATAGAAGTGGCACATAGGATGAAGGAATATCCTCTGTCCGGCTGGTTAGGGCTGGGTTCGGACTGTGCGGTCCTTCTTCAATACCCTTCTTCACTAGAACTGCAGGGGTAGTAACATGGGTTGCACTGGGAGTTGGTTGAGGTTGTGTGCCAACGACATCTTTTTCTCCTATCTCCTTCTCCGAGATTTTGGTACCCTCATCATCAGAGCTTGAAAGCCCCGTAACATCTTGCACTTCAATGTCTGCGGTTTCGCCTAAGTTCTCAGAGTGCTGCTCCTGTATCTCCTTAGCTATGTCCATTGCGACTTGGAGAGGGCTAGATGGTCGTTCTTCAGAGCTCTCAATGATGTGAGCTTTTCTCCTTCTCCTCTGCAAAGGTTGTTCTGAATCTGCAGGTTCATTCACTTCTGGTGGGGTGACATGTTCAGAGGTTGCTACTTTGGTAAGCCTCTTAGCTTTCTTTTTCGGCTTGGCAACCTCTGAGGGTGATTTTGGAGTCTCTTCTTCTGTGACTTTCTTCTTGGATTTCCTTTTCTTTTTCTGCTTCTTTTCCCCCACCCCAACTACAACCTCTGTCCTAACTTGGGTTTCCTCTGCTATCTCAACTCCAACTCCCTCACCTACCTCAGTCTCAAGGTACACAACTATTTCTCCCACTTGGAATCCTACACGTGGGGGGGTTGCAGGACTCGATGCAGGAGTCCTGTGTCCACGAATGTAAGTCCTAACCCCTTCTTCACTACCCAGGTAGGCCAAAATACGGGCTGGCAGAGGTCTTGCTCCAGGATACCCAGTTTTAAGAACAGTGGGCTTGTGCGACTTCATGTCGTAGACTTTGATCATCTTACCCTCTGCAGGTAACTTCCCTTCTTCTATCAGGGCGTCTCCTAGCAGAACTGTAAAGAACCTGTTGAAGACAAGATTTTTGGGCTCTGTGCCTCGGGCTTGGTCCTCTTGTTTGGCTATGACTGCATTTCTGATCTCTCTGAAAATTAGTGTTGCATAGTCCAAAGGCAAATCGTAGTACATACCATACATTATTGCGAGTATGGTATGGCTAGATTGGTCAGGACTACCTACTTTGCAAGTCAAGCAGCGATTTAGGATGGAGAATAGAATGTTCCACAGAGGTGGAAGCTTCTGGCGTCTGAAGTCAGTTCTTTTGGAGATTGGTGCAGCGTACCCTATGAACCTGAGAAACTCTAGGATTTCATCGTCAGAGGGTTCGTCAGAGTATCTTGTCAGGTTCAATTGGGTCTTGGTAGGAAGCTCAAATACCTCTGCGACCCTTCTGCGGTTTATGCCAAGGTCCAGTATTTGAGTAGTGGAGGGATGAGTGGCATAAACCATGACACAGTAGCCATAATGGTCCAGTTTTTCATGCTTAGCACTCAACCAGAATTGTTGAATGTAAGTTTCAGGAATATCGGTTCTTTTTAGGGTTAGGGCTTTTGTGAGGATGTGGTTTTTCAGAATTTGAAGTAAAGGAGCATCTTCCTCAGGGTATCCCTTGGGTTCCAAGACAACATAGTGATTGTTAGGCTTGAGGTTCAGTTGTCTGGAGTGGTAATCATGGTGTGTGAAGGAGAGCATTCTGCTTGTGAGGACATGTTCTTGTTCAACAGAATGGGAATCAGCCTTTTTGTCTTCAGAATGCATCGAGTTATTTGATGCAGAAGAACCCTTGGATTTCTTTGAAGAAACGGAGTGAGATGCCATGGAAATAGAAGAACAATCGAGCCTTTGCAAAAGAGTTCTTGAGAGAAAGAGGATATCAGGTAAAAAGAGGATGTATGGAATGGAAGGGGTTAGTATATACAGAGAGAGGGTAAAAAAATTAGGCGGTAAAAGATAAAATTTGAAATCCATAATGAGTGGTAATGGATAAGAGGCCGTTTCTAAAAAACGACGGTACAGGTTACGAACCAATACAATATTGCCACGTCAGATGATGGCGGTGCACGATCTAGGACGTGCGCCACCCTATTCTCACACGCGTGGCATTCACTATTTTCACATGACAGTGATGTTTAAGAAATAACCCGCAACAAATGACCTGAATTTATCAAGTGATGGGAATTACAGAAGCTCTGTGGATAAGAGGCTTCTGAGGTCATAGGCAAGGTTGTGATCAAAAGAGCATCTTAAGAGGGATGAAAGTTCGATGAAATGATCGAGTTCCTTTTAGAGAAGTGCAATTGGTCAAATATCCAGTTTTGATGCGCAGAGGCTTTGTGGTCGATCGCAGAGGCTCTGTGGTCGACCTCAGAGGTTATGAGACCAAAAATTTCTTTTTAAGGAAGGATTTTCAAAGATTTGATCATTTCAATGTTTTGACAGAAAATTTGGTACAAAGTGGGATCTTTCTGAGGGCATAGTGCTCGAGAAAGAGTTTTTACCCTTGGTTCAGATGAACTAACCTTACTCTGTAGTTTATGTTACACAGAACTGTCTTGCTCCCCCTGGATATTAGAACAGACGTGTTCCCCCTTCAACTATGCTTGGATCATATAAAGATGAGATTTGTACAAGAAAAAAAACTTAAGAAACTATTTACAAACAAGGAATATGATGCAGCAAGGAAATATGTACAACAGAGGCTCTGTGCAAGGGTACAAAGGCTCTGTGGTCAACTCATGTTAAGCATACCAATCTTGCCAACTAGAAAAGTGAATCTTTTCTCATCTAATGCCTTCGTGAAAAGGTCGGCAAGCTGGTAATTTGTGGGCACAAAGTAAATCTCTATTGTCCCATGCTCCACATGATGTTTCAGAAAGTGATACCTGATATCGATATGCTTTGTTTTAGAGTGCTGAACTGGATTGGCAGAGATCGCAATGGCACTTTTGGAGTCACAGAGGATGGGGATTTTTTCAATGTCAAAACTATAGTCTCTGAGTTGGGTTCTCATCCACAGAACTTGTGAGCAACAACTAGCAGCGACAACGTATTCAGATTCTACCTTAGAGGTCGAGACACAATTCTGTTTCTTGGAAGTCCAACTCACTAGTTTACCTCCAAGGAATTGACAACTCCCAAAGGTACTCTTTCTGTCGAGCTTGCATCCTCCGTAATCTGAATCTGTATAAGCCACAAGATCAAAGACAGAGTTCTCTGGATACCAGAGACCAAGATTCTTGGTCCCTTTTAGGTACTTGAAGATTCTCTTGACAGCATAAAGATGAGATTCTTTGGGGTTAGCTTGAAATCTTGCACAGAGACATGTGGCAAACATTATATCGGGTTGACTTATGGTTAGGTATAACAGAGACCCTATCATGCCTCTGTAGAGTTTACACTCCACAGACTTGCCTTCTGGATCTGCATGAAGTTTGGATCCAGTGGCCATAGGAGTCTTCATTGGTGAAGAGTTAGAGAGCTTATATTTTTCAAGTATGTCAGAGACATATTTTGATTGATTTATGAAAATTCCCTCTGTAGTTTGTTTGACTTGCAATCCTAGGAAGAATGTAAGTTCTCCCATCATGCTCATCTCAAACTCAGTTTTCATCAATGATTCAAACTTTTTGCAGTATAGATCATTTGTGGACCCAAAAATAATGTCTTAAACATATATCTGTACAAGTTGAATCTCACCTTTTCTCTTCTTATAGAATAAAGTAGTATCAGTTGTACCTCTTTCGAAACCATTGGCAAGGAGGAAGTTTGAAAGTCTGTCGTACCAGGATTTGGGAGCCTGTTTCAGTCCATACAAAGCCTTGTCCAAAAAGTATACGTGGTTTGGGTACTTAGAGCTCTCAAACCCTGGTGGTTGTTGGACATATACTTCTTCTTGAGTCTGCCCATTCAGAAAGGCTGACTTGATATCCATTTGATATACTCTGAAACCTCTGTGGGCTGCGAAGGCAAGAAAGATTCTTATAGCTTCTAGTCGTGCCACAGGGGCAAAGGTTTCTTCATAGTCAATGCCTTCTTCTTGACAGTATCCCTTGGCCACTAGTCTTGCTTTGTTCCTGACCACCACACCATCTTCATCCTTTTTGTTCCGGAAGACCCATTTGGTTCCTATAGTCGTTTTGCCTTTTGGCAAAAGCACTAGGGTCTATACTTCGTTTCTCTCAAACTACAGAAGCTCCTCTTGCATAGCTTCTACCCAGTTTGGGTCTTCAAGAGCTTCAGATATCTTTTTGGGTTCGATTATACTCACAAAATTTGTATAGTAACAAAAATTTGCAGTACTTGATCGAGTTTGGACCTTGTCAGATGGGTCACCAATAATTTGGCTCTGTGGGTGACTCTTGGTCCACTTTGTCATGCGGGGCAGGTGATCATTGGAAACTTCTGTGGCTAGCTCAGGAGCACGTTCATCTTGATGTAGATCATTCTCTGTTGAGAGAAATTGATCATTCGTACTTGCCACAGGACTTGGTTGTTCATCATGAGTTAAAGTAGAGAGCTCTGCGGAGCCTTGATCTAGTGTTGACCCTTCAGAGGTATTTTGAAGATGATCATGTTCTTGATTTAGCTTGGGGCCTTGATTTGCATTGTCCTCTGAGTGCTCCACCTCGATGGTTGCACCTACAACAGTAGTGGAAAAGGGTGAAGCATTACTAGGACCAGTTAGAGAAGTACCTGTTTGGTCCTCAGAGGGTTCGGCTTTAGAGGCTCTGCGATCACCTTCAGAGGGTTCATCATCATTGAACATCTCTTCAAACATATGATGAAGGTCATTTGTTCGTGATGAGTCACCAGGATCTTTATCTTGAAGTTTGAGTCCTGAGCTGATTTGCTCAGAAGTCACATGAAAAGAGTCATCAAATGAAACATTAATACTTTCTAGTATATGTTTGGATTTAAGTACATAGACTCTGTATGCCTTGGAGTTTGATGAATAGCCAACAAATTTGGCTTCATCCGCTTTGGGACTGAACTTCCGTATCTGTTCTCTGTCATTCAACACAAAACATCTGCAGCCGAAGACATGGAAGTACTTGATGTTCGGCTTCCTCTAATGTAGTAAGTGGTATGGTGTTTTAGCATGACTCTTCACTATTAAAGATCAATTTTGGGTGAAGCATGCGGTTGAAATGGCTTCTGCCCAGAAAGAAATAGAGAGCCCTGAAGCAGTGAGCATAGTTCTTGCGGCTTCCACTAGTGTTCTGTTCTTTCGTTCAACAACACCATTTTGTTGTGGAGTCCTTGCAGCAGAGAAGTTCTGTGATATACCTTCTGTCGAAAGATAGTCTTCAATGGTTGAATTCTTAAACTCTGTGCCATTATCACTTTGGATTCTCTGTACCCTGCAATCATAAAGAACTTGTATTCTCTTGATAAGATTGATTAGTATTTCAGGAACATCTGATTTCTTTCGAACGAATTCAACCCAAGTATATCTATAGAATTCATCTACGAGTACAAGGATGTACTTCTTGCCACCAAAACTCTGCACAGATATAGGACCACAGAGGTCAACATGAAGCATCTACAGAGGTCTGGTGCAAGATATGTCAGACTTAATTTTGTGGGCAGCCCTTTTAAGTTTTCCCATCTCACAAGCAGAGCATAGATGATCCTTGTCGAATCTAATACTTGGTAGTCCACTTACTAGGTCTAGTTTCACAAGTTTGTCAAGTGTGTGAAAGTTTAGATGACAAAACCTGTTGTGCCAGGGCCAAGCGTCTTCATTCTTACTTGAGACTAAGCAGAGCTTTTATTCTCTGTTAGTTGATTTGAAGTCCATGAGGTATAGGTCACCTCGTCTTTTGGCTCACAGAAGCTCTGTGGTGGTATCTTCCTTCAACAGAGATCAGTATTGTCTTTTAAACATTACATCGAGTCCATTATCACAGAGTTGACTTACACTCAGTAAGTTGTGCTTGAGGACATCCACATAGGCAACTCTGTTGACATCAATGTCTCCATTGGCAATGTCTCCATTGGCAATGACTCCATAGCCTTTTATTTGACCTTTCTTGTTATCTCCAAAGGTTACAGATCCTCCATAAAGTTTTTCTTTATAAGAGGAAAGCAACCCTCTGTCTCCAGTCATGTATCTTGAGCACCCGGAGTCTAGGTACCAAATGGGCACATGTTGTTTCTTCTGTGGACAGATTAGAGAGATTTAGGTACCCATTTCCAAATGGGTCCATTTTTGTTAGGAGGATGTGATGATGCCTTAGCACCTTTGGTTTTGGGTTTATCCTCATTTGCAGAGGTACCAGATTGTCTCTTCTCACCCTTGAATTTTGCATTCTTGGGTTTGGGGTGAGATATAAGACAGGAGGGCCTCGAGAAATGTTGATTCAAAGCATGCATAAAATCAAGACATTTACAATAAGGAACATTAGAGGCAAACTTCTTAAAAATTTCATTAAAATTGTCAAAGGAGGGTACAGAGCAAATTTTACTACAACCCATTTTATATTTGGGTTTCTTTTTACAGAAAGCTTTGTCTAATCTAGGTTGAGTTTTTTCAAAAACTCTTCTTGAGTGGCTCTGATATTGTACTCTCCCTTGATCTTCTTTCCTTGCTTTCACTACAACAGAAGCATCAAGTTTATCAATTTTGGGCCATTTACCCTTCTGTTGCCAAGTGAGTTTTTCTTGAAATGGTTTTAATGGTTTTGGAGCTTTTGAAAAATGAGAGATCTTGTCCTTTTCAGTTCTAGATTTTTAAAGCTCAAGAGAAGTCTTTGCTTGCAAGCATATGTCCAGGAAATCGGGACAGATAGGTATACCTGTGGTTTTCCTTTTGGGAAGAACTATTCTGTTAAGAATGCCAGAGGTAAGTTTACTTTTCTCTAGACCACAGGGGACTATCTCAAGTTCCACAGAACTTGTCTCACAGTCGACAGAGGATTCTGATTCTGACTCAGAGTCTGAATCGAGAAAGTCTCTGTGAATGAGAGCTTGTCCTTCTGTAAGTGCCTTGCTTTGTCCATTGGTGCCTTCTGAAATATTTATCTCTTTTAAAAAGCATGGTGTTATTTTAGGAACACTTAGACAACTTAGAAGATCTTGCTCAAAGATTTCTTTTACTTTAGGGATAAGATCAGGATGACTAAAAAAGTGATTTTCATAGGTCTTTCTCAAGTCATTTTCTAGAAATCTTTTGAAAAGTTTTTCTTCCACAGAGGCTGGAACAAACCTGGTGCATCAGAGGATAGTTCCTTTTCAGGAACCATCAGGCACATGAAAGCCATTTGGGTTTGAGTTTCTGGGTGACCGAATCTGAAGATTCCTATCTGTTTTTGAGACAGATATTTCTTTTGAATAGATTTTCTCTTTGACGAGAGTGCAGATGCTGAATCATTGTTTTCATACCATACATTCGTCATCTGCAGAAGTTTCCTCGGATGTGGTCCCTCAGAGGTTCTGCACCTCTTGAATGTGGATAATAGGTTTGGAAGACTTGGTTTTAGAAATTGTCCAGGCAGAAGATGTTTGATAAAGATTTGTTTCTTTTATTTCCTGTGTAAGGGTCAATATCCTCAAACCCTATTCCTCTTCTGCCAATCTTGGTGTTGACCTTTTCCTGGACCTTTTGAGCATCCTGATACCTCTTAATTTGGAGATCTCTGTCGAACAGATCTTGATGAAGTACTTCTCTTTCTTTTTGAAAAAAGTTTTTCAAAGAAATGGCATTTAATCGATCACTCTCACATTTCTTTAGTTCGTTTACTTTGTCTTTTAAGGCTTGATCAAATTTGGAAATTTTCTCTTTTAGTCCTTTCTTTTCAATAATATGTTCAGAAACGAGATTTTTTCTTTCTTGATAAAGCTTGTCCTTTTCTTGAGTGAGAAGCCTTGTTTCTCTCTCAAAGAAGGACAATTTCTTCTCTAGTTCTGAGCACATGTTTTTGTAGGCAATATCCTCAAACCCTATTCCTCAACTGCCAATCTGGGTGTTGACCTTTTCATGGACCTTTTGAGCATCCTGATACCTCTTAATTTGGAGATCTCTGTCGAACAGATCTTGATGAAGTACTTCTCTTTCTTTTTGAAAAAAGTTTTTCAAAGAAATGACATTTAATCGATCACTCTCACATTTCTTTAGTTCGTTTACTTTGTCTTTTAAGGCTTGATCAAGTTTGGAAATTTTCTCTTTTAGTCCTTTCTTTTCAATAATATGTTCAGAAACGAGATTTTTTCTTTCTTGATAAAGCTTGTCCTTTTCTTGAGTGAGAAGCCTTGTTTCTCTCTCAAAGAAGGCCAATTTCTTCTCTAGTTCTGAGCACATGTTTTTGTAGGCAATATCCTCAAACCCTATTCCTCTTCTGCCAATCAGGGTGTTGACCTTTTCATGGACCTTTTGAGCATCCTGATACCTCTTAATTTGGAGATCTCTGTCGAACAGATCTTGATGAAGTACTTCTCTTTCTTTTTGAAAAAAGTTTTTCAAAGAAATGGCATTTAATCGATCACTCTCACATTTATTTAGTTCGTTTACTTTGTCTTTTAAGGCTTGATCAAATTTGGAAATTTTCTCTTTTAGTCCTTTCTTTTCAATAATATGTTCAGAAACGAGATTTTTTCTTTCTTGATAAAGCTTGTCCTTTTCTTGAGTGAGAAGCCTTGTTTCTCTCTCAAAGAAGGACAATTTCTTCTCTAGTTCTGAGCACATGTTTTTGTAGGCAATATCCTCAAACCCTATTCCTCAACTGCCAATCTGGGTGTTGACCTTTTCATGGACCTTTTGAGCATCCTGATACCTCTTAATTTGGAGATCTCTGTCGAACAGATCTTGATGAAGTACTTCTCTTTCTTTTTGAAAAAAGTTTTCAAAGAAATGACATTTAATCGATCACTCTCACATTTCTTTAGTTCGTTTACTTTGTCTTTTAAGGCTTGATCAAGTTTGGAAATTTTCTCTTTTAGTCCTTTCTTTTCAATAATATGTTCAGAAACGAGATTTTTTCTTTCTTGATAAATCTTGTTCTTTTCTTGAGTGAGAAGCCTTGTTTCTCTCTCAAAGAAGGCCAATTTCTTCTCTAGTTCTGAGCACATGTTTTTATAGGCAATATCCTCAAACCCTATTCCTCTTCTGCCAATCTGGGTGTTGACCTTTTCATGGACCTTTTGAGCATCCTGATACCTCTTAATTTGGAGATCTCTGTCGAACAGATCTTGGTGAAGTACTTCTCTTTCTTTTTGAAAAACGTTTTTCAAAGAAATGGCATTTAATCGATCACTCTCACATTTCTTTAGTTCGTTTACTTTGTCTTTTAAGGCTTGATCAAGTTTGGAAATTTTCTCTTTTAGTCCTTTCTTTTCAATAATATGTTCAGAAACGAGATTTTTTCTTTCTTGATAAAGCTTGTCCTTTTCTTGAGTGAGAAGTCTTGTTTCTCTCTCAAAGAAGGCCAATTTCTTCTCTAGTTCTGAGCACATGTTTTTGTAGGCAATATCCTCAAACCCTATTCCTCTTCTGCCAATCTGGGTGTTGACCTGTTCATGGACCTTTTGAGCATCCTGATACCTCTTAATTTGGAGATCTCTGTCGAACAGATCTTGATGAATTACTTCTCTTTCTTTTTGAAAAAAAGTTTTTCAAAGAAATGGCATTTAATCGATCACTCTCACATTTCTTTAGTTCGTTTACTTTGTCTTTTAAGGCTTGATCAAGTTTGGAAATTTTCTCTTTTAGTCCTTTCTTTTCAATAATATGTTCAGAAACGAGATTTTTTCTTTCTTGATAAAGCTTGTCCTTTTCTTGAGTGAGAAGCCTTGTTTCTCTCTCAAAGAAGGCCAATTTCTTCTCTAGTTCTGAGCACATGTTTTTGTAGGCAAGAAACTCATTTTGTATGGTAAGAAGTTTGTTCTCAGAGTCAGAATTAATGGAGTTAGAACTAGATACCTCACTATTGTTGTCGAAAGAGTGGACTTCTGCCATTCCACAGAAGATTGCGTTGTCCTCTTCATCGGAGGATTCATCGGTTACAAGATTCTCTTGTTCTGCCATTAGGGATCTCTGAGTATAGTATTTTGCTTTCTTTTTGTAGAAAGTAGCGTCTCTTGTGGGTTTCCCTTTATTGGCAGAAGACCTGCACTCTGCGGCGATGTGGCCTGGTTTCCCGCATTTGAAGCAGCCTTCAGTTTGCTTTGGGAATTTGTCACCACCTCTGCCGTCTGATCTCTGTCCACTCCTCTCTTCTTGCCTTTGCTCCTCAGACTCTTCTCTTCCATACTTTCTTACCTCACCATATCCTCTGCTTCTGTCATCTCTTTCTTCTCTTCCTCTGTACTCTGGCTTCTTCTTAAGACCACGATTGAATTGTCGGGTCATAAGGGCCAGCGTTTTGGCTAGAGCAACCATATCGATCTCCTCCTCAGATCCTTCATCACTTTCACTCTCTGCTACAAGCATTTTCTTCTTTTTCTTCCTCTGTGCATCCTCAGCTGCCTTTTCTTTCTTTCCCTTCTCTTTGCCTTCAGAGGCACTTCCTACAAGATCCAGAGGACCTCCGACAGAGGTTGTCAACTTGGAAATTTTGTTCTCTTGGCTAATCAATGTTCCAAAGAGCTCAGATATGGACCATACATCAAAATCCAACGTGGCTTGCATGGACATGGTTAGATGAAGCCATTCATCATTCAAACTTTGAAGAAATCTAACATTGTTTTCTTCAGAGGTTCTGTGGATTCCATACCTCATGCACTTGTTTAACAAGGAGTTGTACCTGTTGTAATTGCTTGGAATGGATTCCCCCGGCAGAGATTTAAATGCAAAGTATTCTTTTATGCATAAAGCCATGTTGTTCTTGAGGGTTTTAGCACCACCCTCAAGTTGTTTCTCTAGCTCTAACCATAGGTCCTTTGATGTTTCACAGGAATCAAGAGACTGGAAGATGTCGTTTGGGATAGCCATTATGATTAGTCTTTTGGCTTTCTTTGCAAGTTCATGCAATGCCTTTTCTTCTTCAGACCACTCGACAATTGGTTTGGGATGTTGATACTTAGGAACTTCATGGGTATTTGCGGTGGCAGGAACACGAGGAACTGTTGTCATTGGGATGAAAGGAGGGTTGTGTAGAAATTCCACCAGACCTGGATCCACACCTTCAAGAAAGTGTACCATCCTGATTTTCCATTGAGGATACTCATCTCTAATGAGAGTACGCGGCTTTGATTGAGAACCAGCACTAAAATAGTTAACAGTGTTTTCCATTTTAGTTTAGAGAGAAGAAACAGAGTATAACTCGAACTAGAGAGAAGTGCAACAGTGATGGTCTTAGAGATGATAGGTGAAAGAGTCAGAGAGAACAAATGACCAACCAACAAGATTTGAATCTGTCTTTGAGAGAAGAGCACACTTGTATCTGTGTCTATACCAAACAGGTTGATATAGCTTCAGAAAACAGAGTGTGATTGAGAATGGTGTTCAAGACAAAGAGCAGACTCAAACTACTACCTGAATACTGGAAACACGTATAGAACATGATCCTTTGATATTGAAAATGAAAGTCTGCTCTGATACCAATTGTTGATCCCAGTTTAGATGTCCTTTAACTTGATTCAACCTTTCACTACACACAGATTGATTTAAACAGAGTGCGAAAGCGTTTAATATGTGTAAAAAAGATAGAACATGCAAGGTAGTAAACACACAAGTAATCAATAAACAAGAGGTAAAATATTACAAAGAAATCACTCAAGGAACTGTTTCATTGATTACTGTTGAACACCAAGAACACACACTGGTATGTGCAAATATTCTCTTGGAAGATACAATCTCTATTTTCTATTGTGTGTGCTCACATGCAGTAGACAAGGAACGAGGTGCTCATATATAATACAGGGAGTGTGCACCTCGTAGTACAAGACAATGGCTGACATTCCATATAAGGAATGCCACCTGTAAAGTAAAACATCGTGGGACGCCCATTAATTTGATTTTGAGGATCTTCGTACAACAGGCCTCACGTGTTCTGCACGTGGTCTTGTCTTGAACTATCTTTGAGAAAAGCTTCAACATTGATCTCCAGAGGTTAGCCTTCACAGAGGCTCTGTGAGTGACCATAGAGGCTCTGTGATATGAGAATCATCATCAGGTTTGACCTCGGGTACATCTTCTGTGGAGTAACCTCTGAGCTTTGCATCTTCTGTGGTGACTTAGCAGACAACAGAAGTTTCTATACTTAGCCTATTTTTCAACACTTCTAATCTTGGTAGATGGAGCTAACACTGACGAGTATGATAAGTTTTGGAAAATTGAAGAAGAGTTTGAGGAGCTAATTGACTTCTCAGATTATGATAATGGGGGAGATAGATTGGAGAATATTTTTGATGAGAAATAATATGATGCACTTTTTCAGTTGTATGGCCCAGAGACACCTGAAGATATTCACCTCAGCCCAGTTCATCATGATTTACCAAAGTTTCCTGAATTCGCTTTTCCAGAAGCCCAAATTCCTCAAAGTCAAAGCCAAGATCAACCTGCTCAACCTATTTCTCATCATGCTTAAACTACTCCTGCTCTACCTAATGCTGATCAAGCTGGTCCTTCTACCTCCAGCATACCTAACTCAGAACCTAGAATTTATGAACAAAGGCAGTTAAGGAATGCTTTGAGAGTTCCTTTTCTTGAAGAGACGAAGAAGATTTTTGTGCATCATATCCGAAAACAGGATATCTTCTTACTTTAAAGAGTATCACGAGGAGTACTTGTACATGATTAATTCTTTGAAGAAACCTGTAGATCATGTCAAGTCAAAGCATAAGATTGTGTCTATCAAGGAAGTCTACCTGAAGAAATTTTACAGAATCTGATATCCTATGTTTGTGGTACAAATACAAGACGACCACAACTACACTTTCACCAAAGCATATTTTTGCCATCTCCAGATAGAGGACTTTGAGTTCATGTACCACCTCTTTAGAGATCTAACCATCCGAAAAGAGAACAGTACCCGTGCATTGGGGGCAATCAAAAGATTCATTCAGAGGGACATTATATTCACTTACTTCTATGATTATCAGTTGGGGTTAGAGAGTGGACAGTCAAAGATAAATATGTTGAAGCCAAATTTGAATCTTACAGACTTAGAGAACTACCCCCTTTTCACGATTCTTCAAGATCCAGAACTTGGTGTTGTCTACAAGAATGGCAAGAATGAGAAGAGGTTTAAAAGATTTTATGAGATAGCAACATTTTCAGATGGAACTCTGAAGGTTATCCGACTACATCTTGACAACCGGTACCAACAGAATAAAAGAGAAAGAGCAGCTGATGGTGAATTTATGCCTAAAAGAGAAAGGTTGATTATGGTCAAAGATTTGGAGTCTCTGATGACAGAATTGAGTTCAGGAAGGCTATTAGGAGGTTTGAATCACTCTTGGGCATACGACAAACAAGAATACGTTTTACGAATTGATTCCAAAGGGGGAGATTGTTGGAGCATTTTTGGCTGGAATCAAAGTCTTCTTCGACAAAGTCAATGAAAGTCAACAACTTTGCTTGTTATTTCTATTTTGTTTGTAAATGGTCCAAGGCATGTCTTGACCATATATATAGCCTTTAGTACTTGTTCATTTTGTAAGGAACTCATTGTAACCAATTTGATTGTAAGCATTTGGCAATATCAATACATATGACTTTCTCTCTCTAGACTCTCTCTCTCTAGAATATTGATTTGTTCTTCATGTTAACTTTCTTGATTTGGGTCCTACAACTTCACATTGTTCTCAATTCACTGTTTCTTTATCTTGTTCTTATTGAGCTCATTCAACAAAGTAACAAACCTGTCATAGGTTTCTTCCAAGCTTTCATCTTCCTTGGCTCTAAACTCTTCATAGTTGTTGAAACAGTTTGCAACTTTCATCTGATTGCCAACTTTGGATCCCATCATCATCTTTTCTAACTGATCCCACATCATTTTTTCCTGTGGCTTTGAAACTGTCAATTTTGATGTAGATCTCATTCGGGATACTCTGTAACAACAATGACTTTGCTTGATGATCAACTTTGTATCTCTTTTTCTCTTTCTCAATATAGGTATGTGGATCTTTGTACTCAAGCCTGGATTATCCTTCCTCATCATCAGAAGTAGCTGAAACAACAATCTTTACTCTTTCCATCAATCCCCTTTTCAATGACTTTTAAATGTTCTCACCATTGTCTTGACTCTCCATGAAGTAAAAGAACCTATTTCTCCATTGTTCATACTCACCCTTAAACAAAACATGTGGCTTTGTATCTGTCCCAATGGCTAAAGCATCTCTATAAGTCATTTTGTAATTCACTTGAATGGATCTAAGATTACTGAACATGAACTTGTCTCTTTTAGGAAGTCAACGAAAGTCAAACTTGTCACACACCACAAGGTTGTCGCACACCAAAAGGTTGTTGCGCACCAAAAAAATTTCAAGTGTGGATCTTGTCGTACACTGAACAATAATATCCGCGCGACAACACTTTTTGTCGCACACTGAACCACACGATAACTTGGTTTTATCGAGCAAGGTTATTGTCCCTGATTTGACTCATGATTAATCAACCAAGTATGAAATCAGAATAAGATGCGGAAGCTTTGTAAAATGGATTGATTAAATGGTAGAGAACAATAATAGACTAGAGAGAATAAGTAATATAAACCCATTGGGAGATTTGAGCCATCATCATCATTGTATTGATTGATAAACTGAGAATTATAGTAAGAACAACATGAACATGCATAAATTGTGCGTGGAGTTGTCTCTCAGTCTCACGATTCTCTCTCTAGATACTAGGTGTTGTTTAGTGTGTAATATGTTGAGCATTTGGAATACAAAACAAATCTCTCTATCTATAGGGGAATATTACACAAGTCAAGTCTAGAACTAATAAGGGACTGCCACCTGGAAAGGTGTAGTAACCGCTTCTTGCACACATGGCAGAGCTCCATAGGCTGACTGTAGCCTTGAGGATAAATCATCCTTGTTGATCTTCAGAGTGTTGGTAGCACAGAGGTGGCTACCACAGAGCATAGTTAGAATCTTTGTGGTCCAATGGTCATCTTCTGGTTAGGCTTTTCTATGCAGAGCATGACAAAGGCTCTGAAGTCAATCTGCTTTCTACAATAGAGGTCCTCTGGCTCTGAGGACTTGAATTCTTTTACAATACTTTTACATTAGAAGAAGTAGGGCTAACAATCTCCCCGTAAGTATTGAAAAAGAAGAAATGAAAATAAGTACGTCTAGTCTAGAAAGAAAGATGTGTTAAATAACCTCTGTAAAGTAAGCTATATTGATAGATAGAATTACAAAAGAGTTGATTACATAACCTACTTTGGAAAATGATCTATTGAATCAACAAAGCTATCGGCTAAGGTTTTGTGCATAGTCATGATAAAGTCTCTAAACTTCAGAGTTGCATTAATTCCTTCTATTATCTGTTGAGCAAGGCCTTGTTGAATCCTGGCAGTTCCAATCCTTCTTCTGATTGTTCTTCTGAACATCATGAGGGTGTCAGATGGGTACTTCTGTGCATTATCTGGCTTGTATATCTTTTTCACATCATGGTCATCCTTACAGATAAACCCAAATAGAGGCTCCACTATCACAGAGTTGCAAGGCACAAGATCTATCTCTGGTGAAGAGTCATCAAGGGTAGTAATGGCTAGCTTGTCGACCCCAAGGTCTAAGGAAATCTGGAAATCTTTGTTGTAGTACTTGAACTTTTCTCTCATAACCTCCTTGATTGGCAATAGAAAATTCTTTTCGTATACCCAACCTCTGCTCTATGAAGGCGTGCAGTTGAGGTAGGTCGTAAGGGCACAAGTTTACCAGATTTGCATCTAAGAAGACATACTGGTTCCCATCCTTGCGTTCAACCCTGTACTTCACATACATGACTACCTTGTTTGCAAATGAATGCAGAGTTATGCTCATCATGGTTTTGATGTCTGTTAGCCCCAAACTTTGTCCATTGTAAAAGTATTAGAAAAAAAGATAAGTCCTCAGAGTCAGAGGACCTTTATCGGAGAAACTAGTTGAACTTCGGAAGCTCTGCAATCATCAGCATAGAAGTCCTTAACCACAAGATGATTTGTGGTCCACGTAGCCTCTATGCCATGCTCTGTAAAAGTCGCCTCTGTGCTATCTTCAACTGAAGTTTTCAACAAATGTTTCTCTCCTAGCTCAGTCAGCCAATATAGCTCTGCCATGTCAGCCTGAAGCGGTTATTTCACCTTTACACATGGCAGATCCTCATTAGTGCTAGTCTTGACTTTTGTGACATTCCCCTATAAATAAGGAAGATTGTGTAAGATATTTTGTATGCTCAACAGATTACACACACTTAACTGCACACAGTAGGTAGTGAGAGAATCCGTGAGATAGAGAGAGAATTACACACATTCAGTGCATGTTCCTGGTGTTCTTATTGTATTCATCTAAATCTCTATTAATACATATGACTATGATGGCTAAATCCTTGTTAGTTATTGTATTGTTTGCTCTCTTTGATTTACTACTGTTTTCTACCTATCAATCTCACAAACTTAATATTGCTTTCGCACCATACTTTGATTTCGTATTTGTTTGATTGATTGTGAGCTAAATCTGGGACAACAATTGGTATCAGAGCCGGTTGATTCACTAGAATCAATTCAATCAGTCTTTTGATTCTTGAATTGCTCATAGATAGTTCCTTCTAAATCTAATTTTGACTCATACCAGTCCTTGTTTTTCACTGATTATTGACGAGTTCAACTTTCAGTAAATCCAGTGAACTGTTCTTCATTTAGAAAGTGATTTCGTGTGTGTGAACCAAATCTACATATGTTGTTACATCTGAGCCTGAATCTCCAGTCTATTTCTCCTTAAAATCCGAGTTCAATTTCTTTTCTGATATTCTATGTTTTCACAAAAAATCGTGAATATAAATGCCATATACACTACTTGTTCCCAAACCAAACCTCCCACTCTCTTGAGGGACGAATACCCTCAATGGAAGATTTGAATGATCAATTTCTTCGAGGGTATCGATAAAAATCTTTATCAAGCACTTTTGACAAAAACCTCATGTTCCCAAAAGAACTTTGGGTTGAACTGGAAAAGCAACTGGAAGGAGAAGTCAGGACACAAAAGAATAGAAGATCTCAGTGCCTGAATGACCACTACAACTTCTCTACCAAGCCAGAGGAATCTCTGCAATAAACTTATGATCGATTCAATGGGTTGATCAACAAATGTACAAAGGTTGGCATTATGCGCACAAATGAGGAGAACAATGTTCTGTTTCTAAAGAGCCTTGGTGATGAATGGCTCCAACTTTCGATATCCCTACAATCCAACCAAGACCTTGATGCTTGGTATTTGCAAGATATTTTTGGCATTCTAGTGGCATATGAGAAGCACATTCTAAAGTCCAAACCAGTGGTCGGAGGCCCTCTTGCCTTAGTTTCAGAGTCCACAGAGACTCTGGCATAGAAGCCTAAGGAGAAAGCCTCTGAGGGGAGTTCAAAAGGACAAGCCAGAAGGAAAGGAAAGAAGGCTTTGATAGCTGAGAGTGATGACGAGGGAGAAAGTGAAGAAGAAGAAATGGATATTATGAGCTCAATCACAAAATCCTTGGCTCTACTAACCAGGGAATTTGGCAGAGGTAACTCGAAGAAGCAGGGTACTTTCAGGAGAGATCGAGAGGAGAGAGGGGATAGATATCGGAGGGCTGCCCCTGTGTAACAAAGGCAGTATGGACACCTGGAGTCCTACGAGCCAAGGAACTCATACCGTGAAGATGCATATGAACCAAGGACAGCAGAATAGAAGCCTTATGAGCAAAGGAAGTTTGAGCACATAGCCTCTGAACCCAAATACCCACATAAGTTGGTTCAGAAGGATGATGGAAAGGGTGAGAGATCCCAGAAGCAAGATGACATGTGCTACAAATGTGGCAAACCTGGTCACTTTACTGCCAACTGCAGAAGCCCACAAACAAAATATGTTGCCTTCTACAAGAAGAAAGTTGAATTCTATGCTCAGAAGATCCTTATGGCTGAGCAAGAGAAATGGGTTTCTAATGACACCTCTGGTGAGGAATGCAGATAAGCTCTTTTCTGTTGCATGGCCGAAGTTAGCAAGACCGATTCTGGTGATGATTCGCAGGTACCTTCTACTTCTGATCCTTCTATATTACCATGTTCAGAGGTTGCAAACTCTTTACAGGAAAATCTCAAATGCATGGAACAGAAGCTCTTTGAAAACCAAAAACAGTTAGACTTTTACAAAAGGGGGAAAGAGCTTATGGAAAAAGAGAACATGAGATTTTCATAGAAAAGAAGAGCTTGATTAAAAATAAGAGCTCCAAAGAACTTCTACTCAATAAAAAGCTTGAGGAACTTGAAAAAGACTTGAAATGTACAGAGAAGAAACTTAAAGAGTCAGAGTCGGACAGAATGAACACTCTTGCTTTAAAATTGTTTTTAAAAAAGAAAGAGAATTCTTGCATCAAGACCTACAAAAAAAAGAGATCATTATTAAAAAATATCAAGATGCTTAAGATGTGCATAGAAAAGATAAATTCTCAAATGGATACGCAAGGGTTGGGATTTAGTGACACTGATCCCTTCACTGGCAAGAAGAAAGATTCTTTGGTGTCCACCTTCTGCATTAGAAAAACTTAAAAACAATCATTTCCTGTAATGCCTTCTGTCTTTAAGAGGCTAAGAACTTATGATGGCACAAGGACAAGAAACCTATAGAGGTTTGAAAACATTGTCTATTCCTCTGAGCGACCAATCATTGCGATGGGTAAGGAGAATGACTTGTTCATGTTTAGCCATCCAGATACAAAAAAGCAAGTCACCTCTGCACTTAATGCAGAGGCTACTGAATTTGTTCCCTCTAAGGCAGAAGAGGAAATTGTTTTTGAAGATGATCTTTTAGAAGTTCTAAGGCATAGTAATTCCATAAAATATGAAGTTGTTCCCTGCACAATGATATAGGTAAAAGAAACAAAGGAAAAGGATGTGATGGTCTTAACATATATCCTGAAAATCAAGCCTTTGGAGTTAAGCAAAAATATTTTCTTGATTCTGAGTGTGATTCTTCATATGTCACTCCAGAGACTGGATTTGAGGAGCCAGAGATAGTTGGAAGCTCTTGTTCAATTAAACCTGAGGTCATTCCACAAAATATTAAAAGATCAAGTCAAAATGATGACTCAAATGAGTTTGGTACATCAGTTTTAGTGCAACTATCAAAAGTATCTCAGAAAAACCTTCTTGAGTGTGGATATGGTTCAGATGATTGTTAGACTAGAATTGTATTCAAGATTAAATAGAGGGTCAAAGTTGTAATTGTGTGATAGTTCAAGGTTTTGTGTTGTAAAGTCAACGAATGTTGACTTAGTATAAATAGTGTGTTTCCTTGTTAGATTGGTAGGTGTTAGAGCAGAAATATGTTGGATACAAGATCATGAAGACTAGAAGTCAAAATACAAGAAGTCAAAGATGGAATGTCAACTCTAAGTGAAAGTCAAAGTCCTTTGTAATAAAAGTCAAAGTTAACTTGTATTTGTTTTTGTTTCTTGTTAGATTTGTAGTTGGTATAAATAGTCTTTGATTTGCTGTTTAATAGATATATGACTAGAGGAATTGTTGGAACGTAGAGAGAGATTATAGAGAGAGAAAGATACGTTTAGAGAGAGAAAGTGAAAAACAGTCTGTAAATCTTTGATTCTTGAATTGAAATCAAACAGGTAGTTTACTAATATTGTTTGTTTTGATTTGTTTGTAATAAGAACTTGAATTTCAGGGACACACAATTGGTATCAGAGCAGATCCAATCGAAATCAAATCAAGAAAATTTTGTCGACACTGTTCCATTGATTTTCATATTCGATTTTGATTTTTAGTGTATTTTTAGATTTGTAATTGATCAGGTTATGATCGAAACATGTTTTAGATCGAATTTGTGTAGTTTAATTTCTGTATTGCACTGTAATTGATCATCAATTTTTGATGAATTTGTTGTTGTCGAGTTCACGAGCACTGTCATAGATCGATTTGTATTTGTGTGTGCTTTCTATTGAAATTCGTTGGTTGTAATATATTCTAGATGTTTAGGTGGTCGAATTCTCAAAGTTTCAGTTTGTAATTCGATGTCTAGATAGGTTTTTAGGTGAATCAGATTGGTTTTTCTTTGAAAGCTGAAGAACTCACAACCAGTCTTGAAGAACTCGCAGAATCCTGAAGAACTCGCAGATTTAGTTTTCGTAGATCATTGTTTTTCGCAGAGTTATTGGATTTCTGAAAAATTCCAAGTGCAGGATTCACTAGTGTATATTGCGAATGTTCTAGAATTCGCAGGCCTTTGTGTTGAAATCCTTAAGGATTCGTGTTGGCCTGTTTGTTATTCTCTAGGATTCGCAGGATTAGTAGTTTTTCTAGGTAATTCGTAGATCTCTTTGAATGAAAAGTTTTCGAAAAATTTTTCAAGGAAAGGTTTCGCAGGTACTTCTTGCGAAAAGAATAGAATTCGCAGTCTTGTGACTTGCGAAAAGTGAAGGTTTCACAAACTTGAGTCTTGAGAATTCTGTTAAGCTGAACCTTACAAATTCTGAAGTTTGCGAATTTTGTGTGAATTCCTTTGCTTGCGAATTCTAAAGATTGTTGTTTGCGAATTTTGTAATATTCTGAGTGTTTGCGAATTCCTTGCACATTCTTTGTAACTTGCGAATTCTAGACTTGAGAAGTTTGGATATTACAATTCTGATTTTCATTACAAGTTTTTCTGTATTTTCTTGAGATTTCTATTGGACTAACGGTCAATTTCAAGTTTCTTATTGCATATTTTTCAAACAGGATGCCTTCCAGAGAAGCACTTGCCATCGGAACTGACACAAAGCCACCAGTACTCTTCAAGGGAGAGTACGAGCAATGGAAAGATAGGTTCATGGACTTAATAGAAAGACACGCATTGGGTGATCTTATCAAGACATCTTTAGAGGAAGGCGTTATGCCAATTCCAACAACGATCCGTATTGTTGGAAATGAGCAGAGAGAATATCAACTCAAGTTTAATGAATTCACTGATGAGGAGAAAGATAGAGCAAGTGCTGATAGATTGGCAAAGTCTTTCATTCTTCAAGGCATACCAAATGAGATATATGTCAAGATTGACAGCTACAAAGCTACAGGCAAAGAAATGTGGGATCAACTTGAGAATATGATGCTTGGATCAAAGGTTGGGAATCAACTCAAAATATCCAACTGCCTCAATAACTATGAAGATTTCAAGGCTAAGGAGGGTGAATCACTGGAGGCTACTTATGACCGATTTGTGACTTTGATGAACGAACTCAGCAAGAACAAAGTAAAGAAGTCACAAATTGAGTTTAATGTCAAGTTCCTTAGTATCTTGCAGCCTGAATGGAAGAGATTCACAAGGCAAATGAAGCAAATGAAGGGTTTGAATGAAATACCCTTCACGAAGTCTATGAAACTCTCAGACAAAATGAAGAGGAGGTTGATGAGATTATGTATGAAAAGAAAAAGGCAGAGAAGGTAGTTGTTGATCCAGTTGCTCTGGTTGTGAAAAAGAAGAGTGTGGGCCTTAAGAAGAAAAAGAAAGTGATAGTTTCTGAATCAGAAGAGGCAGAGAGTGAAGATAACTCTGATTCAAATGACTATGAAAGTTTGAAACAGGCTATGCTAATGTTGACAAAAGCTTTTCAGAAAAAGTTTTACAAAAAGCCAAGCTCAAACAGTCAGAGGTACTCTTCTGGGTCTAAGAACTATGAGCACAAGGAGATAATTGAAGGAAAGAGAATGGAAGAAAAGAAGCATGCAGAAGAGAAGAAACAGTCAGAATCTACAAAGTGCTACAACTGTGGCAAACTCGGACACTTTGCTAAAGATTGTCGAAAACCCAAAGTCCGGAACTCCGAGTACTACAAGAACAAGATGCTTCTAGCCAAGCAACAGGAGGCTGGAAAGGCATTAATGGCAGAGGATGAGTTCTGGCTGGATCATTCAGATCAAGAAAATGAGACAGGAGAGAAGGAAGAGACAACATACCTGTGCTTGATGGGTATGATAGAGATGGATGCTGAAGCTGAGTCAGATAAAGAAGAAATTGAAGAGGTATATGTTATGACTGAATCCGATTTTTTAAGTCAAATAAATGTCATGATGATTAGACTTCAAAAATTAGGGTCAAAACTTAAGCGTGAAATAGGTATCAACAAAGACAAAAACCAATCAATACAGAAACTTAGCGAGAATATTGCTGAGAATAAAGTATTGATTGAGACTTTACATAAAAATATTGATACCAACGCTAAAGAAAAGACTATAATTCTTAAAGAGTTAGCTGAAACAACTTCAAAATGTTGACTGTGTGAGTTTGATTCAAAAGAGCTTACTAAAATGTATTCTTCTCTTTCAGAAGATAACAAATCTTTACTTGAAAAAGTAAATATTTTGGAATGGAAGTTATACACATTGGGTCAAACTAAACAAACCATTCATGTAAACAAACCCAAAGAGAACAAAGAGTGTTGGGGACTCGGTTATGAGAATCCACACTATCTTGAAAAGGGTATATCTGAAGTGCCTGCCCTTTATGATTTTACATTTTTAAGACTAGCATCACGATACCCTAACCTTCATGTTGAGTGGACTAAACTATCTGAAGAGGATGAAGCGAAGGAAAATGAAAAAAGAAAGACCACAACTAAAGTTCAACTTCCATTTCGTTATGAGAAGTTGAATAATAGTTATAGTTTTGATAAATCAAAATTTCTTTCAGATGACTATTTTGAGAGTTATTCTTCAAAAGAGTTGGAGGCAAAGCCTATTGAAGGTAAAATTTAAGTTCCTCCTCTCATGTTAGAAAGTAAAATTTCTGAATTTGAGAATACTCTGACAGAAGAAAGAATTTTGATGGATTTAGAACAAACTGTGTTCTTAACTGTGTTGAAAAATTCTGATTTTTCTAACTCTTCTAAGGCTTCAAATTCTGATGATATGTCTAGTTTACTTAATGATGGGTTTGATTTTTTAAACTCTGATGGTGATTTAGATGAATGTATTGCTCAATTTGATTTTAATGCTAAACTTCCTGATCATTCATCTTTTGTTGTTAATTCTTTTGGATTACCAAGTGTGTACGAAAAAGGTGAAACATCAACGAAAGTTGATAAATCAGTTCCTGTGAAAACCAAAGTTGCCAAAGGTATGAAGAAGAAATATGGGCATTCACAGAAACCGACTACCACTGGTAAACCAAAGAAACAACAATTTGTCAATACTCACAGTTCTAACTCTAAAATTTCAAAGGTTTCAGATTTGAGAAAGAAAAGGCTTGGAGTTAAATCTGCATGGCTACCAAAACAGAAGATAGACGAGAATGCTAAATCATTTTCTAGTGCTGATTGTAATAAGAATACTACTAGTAAAGATGATATAAGTGTGGATGTTGCTAATTCTAAATCAAAACTTGTAAATTCTTACAAGAAATATTCCAGACAACAATTATTCCAGTTATCTTCGTCTACTAGAAAGTTTTCCAATTATGATAGACATGATTATGCTTCTTGGAAATATTCTGATGTTTGGTTTGGCACATATCATGTATATTCTTATCGTTCTAATTCTTCATATAATTTTCAAAAGCAAAGTGGGCCCAAGTTTTAATGGGTGCCAAAATCATGTGCTAACGCAGTTGAATCCGAATACAAATGGGTATCAAAGAAAAAGGATGAATCTGTCTTACAGAAATGTCAAGTCAAGGTTGAGTGAAAGCACTGATGGCTCTTGAATACAATAGTTCAAGACCCGCACTTCAATTATCAAAAGACTTTACTCCTAAGCTGAATGATATTGTAATCCTAGATACATATCTGAGAAGATCAACATTCAAGGGGGAGTACATATTTGTCTGAAAGTTATGCTTCTAATAGCTATGGTGATCTACATTTGAGGGGGAGTTAATGCTTATATTTTACACTGATAATTTTTCTGATGCATAATTTCAGGGGGAGTAAAGAATTATAATTTCTGATTACTTCAGATCAGAACTCGTACTTTCAATGTTTTACTGCTTTATCATGTTTTACTTTTCAATAAATTTGTGAATAAAGTTGCTTTGACATAAATTTGAGATTTGTGCAGAATGAGAGAAGCTATCAAGATCATATCTTTATGACTTCAGCTGACTTCATGAGATTTAAGACTACACGAAAAGGTTAATTTCTTATCTTAATCTCATATATGGTTGAAAGAAGGACAACCTTCAATCATAGAAAACATGTTATGAAATGTTCAAACCACTTTCCTATTCTTAAATGGATTTCATGAATTAGAAGTGTGATTTTAAATGTTTTCATTTTTACTTGCTCTTTAAATGTTTACAAACCGTGTGTTTCCAAAGATAAATACTTGTGTATTGTCTTTTCTATATACTTTCAAGTATTCACACACACCGGTTTAATTTTTGTTCAATATGTTCTTACCATGTCTCAAATTTGAAACATATTTTTCGATGGTAAGACACCCCATTTGTACTTCAAAGAATTTTGAGCCTCATTTCATTTCGAAACGTTCATTTCAAGAATGTCTATATATTGGATCGTATAGACGATATCCATTATTCTTGACCATAAGCTTTAATTGTTAAATCATTTCATTTCTGATCATTTTCATACAACGTCAGCTTTCAAACAAGTTTCTTGCATTCATGATCATTCTTTCAATTTTACTTATTGAAATATCTTCAATGTTTAAAATGCTCATATCTTCATGATTATATTCTGAGCATACAAACATCTGACTTGTATTTGAGTTTTAATTGTTCAAGTTAAACCATTTTGAGCAACATATGCTTTAATAGGAACATATGGGTTCTTTGTGCTAGGACTTAAATGAAACTTCTATGGATTCACGTTACCCAGTGTTTCCTACCCAAGAAGTTAATCCATAGTGATTGAGTGTGACGAGTAAAAAGAAATGAGTGTGGGTTGTGTGTTGAGATAAAATGGAAAAGAGAGTTTGGTTAGTTGTGAGATTAAATGATTAAAAGAAAGAGGGTGTGAGATCAGATTAAAAGAATATCAAACTCTGCACCAACTACTTTCTGAGCCGGGCAGCCACATTACTAATGTTTCATAATTCTTTGGTGAACGTTATTGAAACAGGCAACTAGCCCATGCCAACTCTTGATAAAAATCCCACCAGCCACTCATTTTCTTCTTAAAAAGAAAATGTTTCATATTTTTCTAGGGACGCAGCACAAAATCTATCTGATTTTCATTTGGAAAATTTGGATATTGAAAAAGAAGGAAATCTGCCCCACCTTCGCACTTCAATCATGCACATTGAGTTTGTGTTTATCTACTGTTGTCTCAGTGGTTTACACTATGTTGAGCCTTATAAAAGCAATCATCAAGTGCTTAATTCTTTCAACACTTGCACGAACACACAAGGAATTTGTTTTCTTGTCATAACATTCATAGAAATTTCCTTTGTGGTGTTTCGATGATTCGATGGTAGCCCTGGGGGAGTGAACATAACAAAAGCTCCTTTCCTATGTGTATCTGTTACACACAGTAACTTAGAGTTACTGACAGGCATATTAACTGATTCATTTGTTGATTCAGGTGTTACGTTCATAATTTGTCTAGATTTGAAAAGATCTAGATGAATATCTTGGCGGATTGACGGTGAATCAGAGACTCTTGAAAGATCAACGGTCAGTTCAGATTATATAAAGACATTTCTTGGGAAAAGTTTTGATGTGATAGATGCTCTATTCATCAAAAAGGGGGAGATGAATTACAGAAATGTCAGATTTAGAAATTTCAAACTTAAAGAGTTGTAGAAGATAAAGTTCAAAGTTTGAAGGTTTGAAAGTTTGTACAAGTAAAGTTGAAGATTTCTAAAGATGTGCTGATTTCACTGAAATTTTTCTTCGAAGAATAGTTGCTGAAGCAATTTGAGCTAATTCTGAAGATAATTTCTTTCCGAAGTCTGAAAGATTTTTGTGGTAATTTTGGAGAGATTATTGGAGATCGTTTCTACCATATTTGGGGGAGATTGCAATGTTTGTGCTTTTTGAAGAAATTTGTTTCAAAGAAGGAGATTGTACTTTTTGAGCTTAAAGAGAAGTTCGAACTGCTAAATCTTTTCAAAGATGATCTTGAATCCAAAGGGGGAGATTGTTAGAGCAGAAATATGTTGGATACAAGATCATGAAGACTAGAAGTCAAAATACAAGAAGTCAAAGTTGGAATGTCAACTCTCAGTGAAAGTCAAAGTCCTTTGTAATAAAAGTCAAAGTTAACTTGTATTTGTTTTTGTTTCTTGTTAGATTTGTAGTTGGTATAAATAGTCTTTGATTTGCTGTTTAATAGATATATGACTAAAGGAATTGTTGGAACGTAGAGAGAGATTGTAGAGAGAGAAAGATACGTTTAGAGAGAGAAAGTGAAAAACAGTTTGTAAATCTTTGATTCTTGAATTGAAATCAAACAGGTAGTTTACTAATATTGTTTGTTTTGATTTGTTTGTAATAAGAACTTGAATTTCAGGGACACACAGTAGGCACACACATTAGATACGAATTCACAGAATTGGTAAGAACTCGCACACATAGTAAACACACGTGAGACTTGTGATTATTAGTAAGATCTGTGACTAAGTGTAATACATATGATTTGATCAATAAATCTGTTCTTGTTAATCTGTGTGTGAAATAGGTGCTAGTAATCTGGGTCACAATTGGTATCAGAGCTAGATCAGAGAAGAAGAAAAAACAAATTTTTGTCACTGTTCCATCGACTCTGTGCAAAATCAAATTCTTTGATTTAATGGAAATTTGGGTGTGAATTTGTGTTCTTTATGATCACAAACTGTTTCTGAACAAATCTTGTTCAAGTTGGAAATCGAATTAACCAACAGATTAGTATAACTTAATCAAAGTTTCAATTTCCAGAAACTTTTTGCTCGAGGACTACCATGGATCGATTTCTACTTCAATAGTTATTCTTTGAGAAATTCCTTACACAGGGTTGTTCACGATGTTACTGTGATCATTTGTACACAATTTGAGAGTCAAACATTGAGATTTGGGTGGAAATTAGTGAAAAATATATCAAGATCCACATAATTCGTTGATATGATGAAGAACTCGCACGTAGAACTCGCAGAGTCATTGAATTCGCAAATTAGTTGATTTAAGTGTTCTTAAGGGAAGAATTCGCACATTACAGAGAATTAAAATTGTCAAGGACAGAATTTGCAGGGTTCAAAGAATTCGCACAAGAGCTATTTTTGAGAAGTGCAGAATTCGCATCTGAGAGACATACAAATTTCAAGGAATTCGCATCTGAGTCTTATGCGAAAAGCTCAGAATTCGCATTAAAGTGATAAGCAAAAAGATTAGAATTCGTATCCTTTTTATATTCTATCATGCGAATTGCTTGTTGTGTGTGACATACGAATTCTATACTTAAATTCTTGTTTTTGAGTGTCTTGCGAATTGTGCTTGTGAATTGTGTTCATTATACGAATTAGTGCATACAAATTGTTCTTGTTGTGAGTGTCATACGAATTCTTGTCTTGCAAATAGTGATATACGAATTCTTGACTTGTAATAATTTTTGAGTGATTTTTCTGTATTTCCAGTAGTGATTTTTCTGATTTTCTGAGTAAAGATCATTACTAGCTAATTTTTTGTATTGTGCTGATTTTCAAAATGCCATACATTGATAAGAAGGGAAATATTGTGTTTACAAAAAGAGATTGTGCTTTAGCTTATATGCTAGAGATTCCGTCCATGGAAGCTGAAATAAAGAATCTGAAGATTCATAATGAATCTCTTCATGAACAAGTTAATAGATTGAAAGATGATAAATATTCAGAGAGAATTTTATTTGCTCAGATTGTATAGCTAACTCAAAGATTAATTTTGCAGGAATAATTGAATCTAAAGAGAAAGAGATCTTAAATCTTCAAGACAAGCTGAAAAGGTCTGAAAGTCTTAATTCAAGCTCTACTTGGTCTAAAAAGGAACAAATGCAAAGAGAGCTTGATGATCACAGAAGGAAAGCTAACATTGCTAGTGAGACATCTGATGCACTTAGAAAGTCAAATTCTCTACTCTATGCTGAAGAGATAAGCTGAAAGATAAATTGTTCAGTTTGGAAGTTGAAATAAATATGCTAAAAGAGAAAGCGATTAAAGAAAAGAAAATTTCAACAGATCAAGATGAGTTGAAGAAGAATGAGAAGAAGAGAAAATAAATTGAGAGAAATAATACTGAGCTGAAGAAGAAAATATCTGAATTAGAAGCTCAAATAGATAAAGAGAAGAAAGAAAGAGTTGGTTTTGAGAAAGAAAGAAAAGATTTTGCTAAAAGGTTTTCTGAATTTTCAAGAAAAGCTTTTGAAGAGAAGAAATCAGTGGAGCTTAAATGTGTAAAGCTTTCTCAACAAGTTTCATACTTTGAGAAAGTAATCATAATGCAGAGAGATAAGTTTGATAAGGAGAAAAAGTTAGCTGAGCAAAAGTGTGTAAAGAAAGATTTTGGAGAAGAAAAGAAAGCATTTGAAGCTGAGATAAAGGAGTTGAATGGAAAGCTATCTGAGTTGTCAACAAACATTCAAAAGGAGAAGAATGCAAAATCTGAGTTGCATAAGAAGTTTGACATACTGTCAAAGGAAAGAAACTGTCAGTCTAAATAGATCAAAGAACTTGAGGAGATCATGTTCAAGGTGAAGCTGACTGAGTCAAAGACTCCAGAATCAATTTCTCAATCACCAAGAGATGATCTAGCTGCATCCGAATGTTCATTCAAATCAACAGCAAGTTCAATTTTCACACATGTTTCTATTAATCCTTTATTTGATTCAATCGACAGTCATACTGTGAGTCCAAGATCACTGATTCTTAGAGAGAGAAAGTAGAGAGAGAGAGACTTGGTGCGCAAAGTAAGAGTGTATTGATATGAGCGTGTGAATCCTTACAAAGAACAAAGACCAAAGGGACTTAAATACCCTTGCTCAATACAACACAGAATAGGACACTAAACACAGTATTTGACCAAGCCCTATAAATACAATGATTACAATAAAATCAGACCTAACAATCTCCCACATAGTAATCATTGGCGCTTTGGTCTTCAAAAATTAATCTTCTAAATCAGCAAGGACCAACAAAGCGACTTTGAGAAGCATTCTGACTTTTAAGAGAAAAAAAAATCTTCTCAGCATCTTTCAGATTAAGTTGTCTTTGCTGCTTGAGCTCTAGATGATACACCTCTTTTAAATAACCTTGAATGAACTATGGTGTTCGGAGCAAGAACAGCAAAAGAATCATTTGTAGCTGAGAGAATAGAATCTTTGAGCGAATCTTGATCAGCAGATAAACATTTGAGCTCTTTGTCTCATTAACTTCTTCTTTACTTCTCCCCCTCATGACCTTGATGATATTGATCAACTTGGTCATGCAAATGTTGGAGATGAGACGGCTTAAGATCTGTAAAATCAAAAAAACAGAGAAAAACAAGGGAGGTTTGCGCGTCACGAAGGATGCGCAAACTGGGGTTTGCGTACCACGCAGGATGCACAAAGCAAGGTTTGCGTGTCAAGCTGGATGCGCAAAACAAGGTTTGCGTATCATGCTTGATGCGCAAAACAAGATTTGTGTGTCACGCTGGATGCGCAAAGTGAGGTTTGCGCATGACGCTTGTTGCGCAAAGCTGACTTGGAGTCTGAAATTTTTACCTGATTAGTTCTTTGACTCCCCCTACACAAATGCACTAAATTTGACAATTCAAGATAGCATTTATATAGAAAGAATCAGATACTCGCCCTCAAAAACAGATATAATCTTTGAAAAATATTCTCTTTGTTCACTCCCCCTTTAATAATGCATAAACCCATTAAAATATATTTATGAGAACACAATGATCAAATATTAATGTAGAAAGAAAAATATACTGAATGTAAATTTTGAAATGACTAAACTTATAAAGTTTTAAACACTAAACAAATTAAAGTCTATTTAGTAAAATATCACAGATTTATCAATCAGTTGAAATCAAGCATGTGTTGTTGGATACAAGAACAAATTTTATTCCATATCAAGTTAAAACATGTTCAGTTTCAAAAACTTCCAGCAATCTATTCAGTGTGCTCACATGTGAATCTTCGATTAGTTTCAAGAAAATGCAATTCTAAAAATATAATAGAGAACTTTGCATGTACTCACACTAATCCATCAAAAATTAAGATTTTCAAAAATTTATAGGTTTATCGCAACTCAAACATATCACCAAGTATCATGAGATGTGTGCTCATTGGCATCTTTTTAGCAGTGTGCACATTGGCATCTTAACATGAGTGTGCTCTTTGGCATCTTTTAAGCTTGTGCACTTTGACATCTTTTAATCAAAAAGTTTATTAAGTAAAGAACATGCCATAAGCGTAACTTTCTATCTGACCCTATTGCAGGATTTGGGTCAGCCGCTCCCAGACCAGTTGCTCTTAGGGGACTAGGTGTCAAGCACCCCTTGGAACTTACTTTCCCAGATCAGAAAGGCTACATCGACATATCCTAAACCCATTCATACCAGTAGAACATGACTTCGATCTGGTTCTATTGAAGGATTTGGGTTCGATCACTCCCAGATCAAATTACCTTAGGGGACCAGATGACAAAAATCCTGAAGAACTTACTTTCCCAAACCAGAAAGGCCACAGGTACAAACATTTAAACTTAGAGATTTCTGAATTTTAAGAATTTAATATTCATCTCAATCACTCAGTTTTACATAAAAGTACTTAGCCCATATTTTCATTACAATCAAAATTTTGACTTTTTAGAATTTTCCAAGCATTGTAAACTATAAATATTCCGAATCACACAACTTTGAAGCAGTAATAAAAGTTTCAAACATGTTGCAGACTTTTCGACTTTTGTAAGACATGAAATTTGATCATATAAAAACTTTAATAAAAACAAAAGAACTTGAAAATTTATCCTAGACACATATTTTATTCAAAAGAAAGAAAAAATGTAAAACTTTACTTTATAGAATAAAATTTGTAAAGATTTAAACTTTAAAACTCAATATGCCGATGTTAAAAATTTTCCTTAAAGACAAAAAGTAAAGAATTCGGCAAATTGATATTTAGTTGGAACAAAATGAAACTCAGTTATTTCATCTTTCTCATTATAAAAATAATTTGTGTCTCAAATTTTAAAAAAAATTTGGGTTATACAAATTCAAAAGAAAGATAAACAAGCTCAGATTCTTGAAAAAATAATGAGAAAAACTGGAACACATCATAATCAGAAATAAAATGCAGCGGAAATAAAATTGATGTACTCACAGTATCTCATTTAGTCAGAAGCTTAAAAGCTTTGAAGAACGAGTTCTAAACTGATTTGTTTAGAAGTCATAGTCTATGAAGTACGGGTCCTGAGCTGAAATACTCAGAAGCCAATTTCCCTTACTCCCCCTTAACATGTGATGCCTGCAACTTTGAATCAGATAAAGATTTGGGTACCCACTTAAATTTGGGCCCATGTTTGTTAGTTACAGTTCTTATGGGGAAATAATTGAAAGTATTGAAATTAGAAGCACGAGAAAGATAATCATAATAATATGCACAATCATCAGAAGATAAAGCATAATCATCTGAACTAGAATCAGAAGACGAATATGAGACATTTTTGGAAATCTGAATCATTTGTTTAATAGAGTATTTAGAAATTACAAGAAGCAAACGAATCACTTTTATAAAATTTGTCTAAATATAAATCCTCATCAATCATAGAATCAGTAGATGTCCGCTTCATTCTCCAGATCTGCTTCTTTGACCGACTCAAAGTACTATCTGTAAGAATTGAATCGGAAGAATTAGAACAGTCAGAAAGAACCTTATCTTGTTTCTTCGACTTCTTTGACCGTCTTCTTTTACGCTTAGGTTTATAATATTGATCATTGAGCGTAAAAGAATCATCAAGAATTTTAGACTTAATATTTAAATCAGAAGAAATTGTTGGGTCTGAAAGATGCCAAGGATGGATACTACTGCTGAATGTGTTAACACTGCTAGTTCAACATGGTTAATACTTCTAGAAGAACTAGGTTAATACTTCTGAGGTTAATACTTCTGTTGTTAATACTTCTGAGGTTAATACTTCTGTTGTTAATACTTCTGAGGTTAATACTTCTGTTGTTAATACTTCTGAGGTTAATACTTCTGTTGTTAATACTTCTGAGGTTAATACTTCTGAGGTTAATACTTCTGAGGTTAATGCTGCCAGTTGAAGTTAATGCTGCTCTTCAATATTAATACTGCTGAACTTAGTACTGCTCAGAGTATTAATGCTGCTTATGATTAGTACTGCTTATAAGATGGAGATCTGTATGGAAAGGATGACAGCTGGATAAACTGAAGATATTCATGGAAGCTTAGAGATAATGATGGAAGATATTCTGGAGATATTGTATTAATTGTAATTATCTTTTATCTTTAGTATATATATTGTATTGTTTAGAATAGTGAGATAACTTTTGTTTAAGATTATTATTCATTCTAAGTTTTTATTCTAGAGAGAATCAACCTCAAGGCATAGTTCCTAATTCTAGAGAAGTAGAATTCGTCTTGAAAGAGTCTGTTCTTCAAGATTGAGGTTGTGTGTGTAATCTTGTGATTTTAATCATTCAATACAAGTTTACAAGTTGTTAATCATATACTGTTTGTTTACTGTTACATTGAATATCAAAGTGTTTTTCCGCAACTTCTTTGATATTGTTTCTGAGTATTCATAATTCTTGTTGAGAATTCGATCCTGACAAGTGGTATCAGAGCTAGTATTCTCAGAAACATTCATTCAACATCAATCATCATGGCTAAAGAATCAGAATCGACAAGCACTGCCATTCCCACTGAGGTAACATCTAATCTTTGCTCTAAATCCTATATTGAAACTGTTCAAAGGTACAGGGATCACAATCAGGGTATGCGTGATGATCTTAAAAGATTAGAGAGAGGTATAAAAGACTATGTAAGAATCGTTGAGAGCTTTGAGGAACAGATTAAAGGTTTCCAAGCCAATGAACTTCAACATTCATATGATACAAATTACTGGAAGTGGGAGAAAACTGACTTAGAACTTCAACTGAAAAAGTCTAAAGAGGAGAATGAGAAGATAAAGAGTGAGTTTGAGAAAGCCAAGCTGGATATTGAGAAATTTTCCAATGCTTCTAAAGCAATGGACTCTTTGCTCCAAACTCAAATCCATGACAAACTTAGAAGAGGAATAGGCTATAACACCACACCACCACCATACAACAACAATTACATTCCTCCTATATCAGACTTGCTAGAGACCAAGAATAGGAAGGAATTGTCTGATGAAGCCACTAAGGTAGATCCATTAGACAAAGTGGTGGTTGAAACAGACTCTGAAGAAGAGAACTCTAATGATAAGAGTAAGGAGAACACTGTATGTGGTGAGATTCCTCTAGAAAATCACATTATCACCAATGAGGGATGTGGAAAGACTTGGGTCAAATCTAAGGACATAGAGAAGACTGAGAGAAAGTCTGAGAAGGTCCATTATAAGCAAACCACAGTTGTGAATCCTGTCCCTTGCAAACAGTGTGCTTGCAATAAATCTGAGCCCCAAAAACATGATAAACCAAGGGGAAATCAGAGAAATTGGAATAATCAGTGGGCACAAAAACAAGGGGTTGATCTGAGTCAAATCAATAGACCAAAACCTTGTTTTATCTGTGGAAAGCTTAATCATGTTGCCAAATACTGTTATTTCAATCCTATCAACCAAAGAGTTAATTTTCAAAGACAAACTCAAAACTCCTTTGGTTATAGGAATCAAAGAAGGAATCAAATGGCTGAGAAAAGAGCACCTAAAAAGTATCATGCTCAGAACAAGTTTGCTAATACAAAGAAAAATGCTCCAAATAAGCCAAGGAGTAATTTAAAGACAAAGAAAGCAAACAACTTTGTTCAAGTTTGGGTTCCAATTGTAAAGAAACCTGTTAGTACTGCTATCCCAGATAGTACTGCTAACAGAAATAGTGCTGCTGCAACCAATACTACTGCTAACAAGGATAGTGCTTCTACTAGTATTAATGTTGCAAAGCCTATAATCTTGACAAAGTATTCTAGCCATGAGATTCCTAAACAACTCATCCAGACCAAACTGACAGATTATATAAATGAGAAAGGACAACCCAAGACCACTTTGGCTTGGGTTCCCTCAAAGACTAACTGATTTATCAAGTGTGCAGGGCAATCAAAAGCTCAAGAGGAAGAGCATTTGGAATGAAGATAATGGTTGCTCTTGGCACATAACAAGGAACATGGACTGCCTTCAAATTCTTTAAAAGATTTGATGGAGGACATGTTACTTCTGATCCAGCAGAAGGTAAGAAAAGTGAAAAAGGTATAGTTTCAAAAGATAAAGTAACTTTTGAAAATTTTATGGTATATGGTACTACTAACCTTGTGTCTGTAAGTGTTTCAGGTTGCTAATACTGAAAGGTAGTTAGTACTTCTAGTTCAGTGAATACTGTCAGACTGTGTTAATGCTGCTGGTATGTGTTACTACTGCCAGTCTGTGTTAATGCTGCTGATAAGTGTTACTACTACTAATGTAAGTTTTCTATACCTAAAAATGATCTTCAATGATTTAATGTCAAACCTGGATATCAATCAAAAAGCTTTTATCTGTATCCAAGGTTTGTACAAGAAGTACTTAATAAGGAATTGACGGATTAACCTCATTTTATTGAGATATATGTACCTAAAACCCCTAAGGGCAAGGTCTTTTCAATCATGAAGAGATCTGCTAAGGACTCGGAAGAAGTTGACACACCATTGTTCTCTACAATGATGGTGATGTCCTACAATCAAGAAGGTAAGGCATCAGGGTCAAAGCCCTCATTAGACCAACCCACTGATGACCTATCCACACCTTCCACTACCAAGCATAAATCTTCAGATTTCTTTTGTCAAACCAACATTCCCCATTACCATATTATATAAGGAAAAGATACTGAAGGTTCCTTCCCTTCTTGTATCTTCAACCTCAAAACCTACAAGCCCTCTGATGGAGCATTTTTCATCAGATAATATCCAAAGGGAAACCATAGGGGTGTATCCCAACCTCAAGAAGGTGCTCAATAAGGAGATGCAAGAGCATATGGGTTGTAAGGCTCAAACTACTGACTTTGCACAAAGTGCAGGACAGGACAGTGTGAACATATCTAAGACCTTCCCCATGGCAACTTTAGATGAGTAATTATCTAAAGGTCCCAGGTGCCAAGAAACCAAGGGAGTAGAAGGTGCTTCTACTAGGCAGAAGATCTCTACTAAAAGATCTAAGGATCCTTCAAAGGTGGTAAACACACCTAAAGGAGGTGAGGACAGTTTAACTACAAAGAATTGATGGATACACTTGGTACAATTAGTCTGAAAGTTCACAATCAAATTATGGAGATAAAAGAGATGAAAAGGTGATCACTTTTTATCACTAGCAGATAGATCATATCAAGAAGCTGGTACTGAAAAAGAAGAAAATTAAAGTTTGTATTGATATGAAATCTTATTTTGAGGGGGAGATAACTGAAGAAACTGAATCAAGAAGAACTAGTAATTGCAGAAAGTTTTGAAGTTATCAAAAAGAGCCTATGCTGAAGAACTTAACTTCTCAGTTTTGAAAAGTTAAGTTAGGGGGAGATTGTTGGGTCTGAAAGATGCCAAGGATGGATACTACTGCTGAATGTGTTAACACTGCTAGTTCAACATGGTTAATACTTCTAGAAGAACTAGGTTAATACTTCTGAGGTTAATACTTCTGTTGTTAATACTTCTGAGGTTAATACTTCTGTTGTTAATACTTCTGAGGTTAATACTTTTGTTGTTAATACTTCTGAGGTTAATACTTCTGAGGTTAATGCTGCCAGTTGAAGTTAATGCTGCTCTTCAATATTAATACTGCTGAACTTAGTACTGCTCAGAGTATTAATGCTGCTTATGATTAGTACTGCTTATAAGATGGAGATCTGTATGGAAAGGATGACAGCTGGATAAACTGAAGATATTCATGGAAGCTTAGAGATAATGATGGAAGATATTCTGGAGATATTGTATTAATTGTAATTATCTTTTATCTTTAGTATATATATTGTATTGTTTAGAATAGTGAGATAACTTTTGTTTAAGATTATTATTCATTCTAAGTTTTTATTCTAGAGAGAATCAACCTCAAGGCATAGTTCCTAATTCTAGAGAAGTAGAATTCGTCTTGAAAGAGTCTGTTCTTCAAGATTGAGGTTGTGTGTGTAATCTTGTGATTTTAATCATTCAATACAAGTTTACAAGTTGTTAATCATATACTGTTTGTTTACTGTTACATTGAATATCAAAGTGTTTTTCCGCAACTTCTTTGATATTGTTTCTGAGTATTCATAATTCTTGTTGAGAATTCGATCCTGACAGAAATAAATTTATCCAAGCAACCAATCTGATCAACTAATAAATCTGAATTTGCCTTGAAGTCTGAAGAATTTTGAGAAAAGATTTTAAAATTGGAATCTTCCTTTTTATTTTCATTAGAATCAGAGAAAATGATAGAAATAGAATCTGATTTTCGAGAAATTAAATTTTCTTCAAGACTAGACGTCATGAAAGAAAGAATAATATCAGATTCAATTTTCTTCTAAATATTTTGATCTTCTATCTTGTTTTCAAGATCGATGATTTTGTCTTCTAATACTAAAGGAGGAGTATATTTCTTCGAATCATAAATGATAGGAGAAATATTTTACTTATCAGAATCAGGGGCATAAGAAGAAACAAAATCATCAGATACTGAAGATTTAATAGAAGATATATCATTTAAAATTCTTCTTCCTCTTCTTGATTTTTCAGGAAAATATTTTGTATTTTCATATGTATAAACAAAAGGAATTTCATTTTTCTTGTTATTCATCCTTTTCTCATTTTCGATTTCTAACACTTGCTTCTCATTCATCCAATCAATCTTAAATTGAGGAGCATAATGAGCAAGAGTCAAATAATCGTATTTATATAAAGTTGGGGATTTTTCAATTGCATTGTTTAAACAATGAGGATTTTCAAAACCTAGTCACCACCTTTGTTTTAAAGCTTCTTCACTCCTCGGTTTGTTCATAAAAATTGTTTGTTCAGATTGGTTTTTCGATAAAGTTTTTCTTCTAATTTATTTATTTTATCTGAAAATTCATATTTTAAATTAGTCATAGCCGTCAAAGATTCAAGATAAGTCTTATTTGAATTTTCCAAATCATCCAAAAGAAATTTCTTTTGAAAGACGTCTTTTGTATTTTCTAAAATTGATTTTTCATCTTTCAAAGAAATTTTCAGTTTGTCAATCAAATCTGACTTTTCTGAATTTAAATTCTTTTCAGATAAGAGTTTTGCACGAAGATCAGATAAAGCAGAAATCATGATATTCATCTGAGAGGTAATAAAGTTGTAATCAAATTCAGAATATACCTCATCTTCATCAGAATCAGAATCGTCTGACTGATCAACTCCAACCAAGCACATATGAGCTATCTCTACGTTTGCAGCTTCGTCGTCAGGGTGATCCAGCCAGAATTCTTCTTCAACCAGCAAAGCAGTTCCGTTCTCTCTTTTTTTCAGCCAATTCCATTTTCTTCCGGTAGTAAGCTGAGTCCCTAACCTTCTTCACTCGACACTCCTTTGAGTAGTGGCCCGACTTTCCACAGTTATAACAAACAGTAGACTTTGGCTCAGGCACTTTGACTGTTGAATCAGAAGTGAAGTTAGAAGTGTTAGAGCTCGATCGAGGTTGGAACTTTTTCTGGTAGTGCTGAGAAATAAGGATCATTGCTTTCTGAACAGCCTCACCATCATCTTCAGTAGACCCATCATAAGCATTATCAGACAATGCTTGATTAGCCAATTGCTTTGTGAGGAGTGCAACCAGGTCTACTGACTTCTTCTTTTTCTCTAATTTAGTCTTCTTCTCTATCACCAGACTCTCATAAGTTAGCAAGATCTCGAACATCTCTTGGATCTGCATTGAAGATATTCTGACATCATTTCTCAGTCTGTGGCATGACTTGTTCCATTCCGGTTGAAGTGCATTGAGAAATTTCATATTTAATTCAAGCTCAGTCTTCGCAACCTTTATCTTTCAAAGATCATAGATAACGGCACAGAAACGATCAAACACAGTCTTTAGTGGCTCCCGGTCCTTGGCTTTGAATTCTTCAAAATTATTCATGTAGCGCGTATGCCTGAGTTGAGTAGCTACTGAAGAACCAAGCATAATTTTCTCAAGTTGTTGCCACATCAGATTAGGATGAGTTTTGAAACAATCAATCATGTTGTATACAGAGTTTGGCAAGGCCAGCATTAGATTTGCTTTAATATTCCGATCAGCTTGATAAGCAGATAACTCTTCATGTGTATACTCTTTAGTAGGCTTGTATAATCCAGAAGCCAATTTGGGTCTGTCGAATGGTCCTTTAGATAAAATTGTCATGATGTCATTTCCATTCTTTTGTCGTTCAATGAAATTCAGGAACCGATCTTGCCACTGAGTAAATTCATTTTCATTTGTGAGCACTGGTGGACGACTTTCTGTACCCAAAGTCATCATAAGATCACTTTTGTAGAACTGAGCTTGATAAGAAAACTGTGTAGGATCCATAGTTGACAATCTTCAGGAAAAAAAAAATTCCAGACTCACTTTTTTTTAAGATCACTTTTTTTTATATTAGTTGACATCATAAGATCACTTTTTTTTTAAAACGAGAGCAGAAAGTTGCGCAAACTGATCTTTGCGCAAGAATAAGGATACGCAAACTAAGCTTTGCGTACGTAGAAGGATACGCAAACTAAGCTTTGCGTACGAAGGCTGATGCGCAAAGTAGCTTTGCGTATGTTGAGGGATGCGCAAACTAGACTTTGTTTGTGAAGGCAGATGTGCAAAGTAGCTTTGCGTATGATGAGGGATACTCAAAGTTGAGCTTTGCGTATGTGGCTTGATACGAGAACCTTCTTTCTCGAATGACAATTTATACGCAAACTATGAACTTTGCGTATATATCTTGATGCGAAAAACCCTGAAATACAACTAACACAAAGATTAGTACAATAAGAACTTGCGCAAAGTAGATGAATCTTGCGCAAACCAATAAGAACATGCGCAAACCTACAAGAACTTGCGTAAAGCGTAAAAAAACGAATAAAACTCGGAAGATCGAATGAAACTATGAAGTTGAACCAAGAAATTTACACACTGAATATCGAAAACAACTTTTTAACACATTTCAATCAAAATTTTCGATTAAAATTCACAAAAACACGATTTCGAGAATGTAACAGTACTCAAGAACGGGTTTTCCAGAAACTCTTTAAAATTCAAAATCGAAGATCAAAACTTGATTTTCATGCAAAACTGTATGAAACAATTATGTTCTCCTATCAAAAACGAGGCTAAAGAATCCAAAAACAACACAATTCGATCACAAACACATCCAAATTTTATGAGAAATCAAGAAAACGAGGTTTTCTTGAAAAATTCAAGAAAATCGATCAAATTTTCGATTTCAATCACAAATTCAGATAACAAAAATCAATCTCTCAATCCTCTCAAGATTCAGATGGATCTGATACCAATTGTGAGTCCAAGATCACTGATTCTTAGAGAGAGAAAGTAGAGAGAGAGAGACTTGGTGCGCAAAGTAAGAGTGTATTGATATGAGCGTGTGAATCCTTACAAAGAAAAAATACCAAAGGGACTTAAATACCCTTGGTCAATACAACACAGAATAGGACACTAAACACAGTAATTGACCAAGCCCTATAAATACAATGATTACTATAAAATCAGACCTAACACATACTTCTAAATCAAATGATCAGATTCGTCCTTCTAACCTTTTCTATGACAAAAATGTTGATGGTTCAGGTAATATCAAGAAGAATAAGTCTCAGAAGAAAATATTTTGGAGAAGGAAAGATGAGAAAGAAAAAGATAAATGGATTTGGATAGTGAAAGGTTCCTCAGAGGAGAAGAAGGAACATAAATCATTTGAGCATGCATCAAATGCTAAAAGGAACTATGCTTCTAAAGGTAAATATTTTGGCAAACCTGATCTGGTTTATACTGTCAATCAACTGATCAGGTTAGCTCAAAAAAATATTAGTTGTTCCTATTGCGGTTCAAATGATTTTGTAAATAAAAATTATGAAAATAACTGGTATGGTTCTTACTATATCTCTCCTACTAGAACTGCAACTAATAATTCAGGATCCAAATACCATTGGATACCAAAAGCTAAACCTGTGTTGTAGACAAATAAAGACTAAGGGGAAGAAAGAACTAAGACTTCTGAATACAACAGTTCAGAACTCGTTCTTCAAAGAACATTGACTTCTAGACAAAACAGTCTAGGACTCGGACTTCTATGTCAAAGAGTTTGACTTCTGAACTTATTTCAATCCTAGTAATTCAGAACTCGGTTTCATGATTAAGGATTTTGCATATGTTAAGGGGGAGCTTACATGTCTTACATCTTTACTGATATATTTTCTGATTTTTCAGGGGGAAAATAAATGATAAATTCATTGTTATTTTTTAAATTGCATATTACTATTCTCACCGAAGAATAAGTAATCATGGCTTCTGAATATTTCGATTCAGAACCCATACTCAACTGTTTTTCTTCTGAATGATGCTTAATAGAGCACATCTTTTCAAGGAGTTTTTACGTTGAGAAGGAGTTTATAGAAATTTAATTGCTATATCTTTTAGGGGGAGTAAATAAATTTCACGGTCATATTTTTCTAATAAATTGAATTTTTACAGATATTTAGAGGGAGGATATCTGATGTTTTGTCGAGGAAGCTTAAATGAGAATATTCATTTTAGGGGGAGCTTACAGGTATATTTTCTTTACCTTACTCTCTACACTTGTTGAAAGATGAACAACTTTCACTTGTGCAAAATTATTTTCTTAAATGTTAAAACCACTTCACATTCTTAAAATGTTTTCATGAATTGAGAAGTGCGATTTTAAATGATTTTCATATGGATACTTTGATGCTTATCTGACTGTGTGTTCTTAAAGAATAATACTTGTGTATTTTCTTTTCATATACTTTGTCAAGTATTGATACACACATTGGTTCAGTACTTTTATTGACTTTGTTATTACCATGTATCAAATGTTAAATCTTTCTATGGTAATACTCCCGTTTGTACTCTACATTGTTTGAGATCAGACGTCATTTCATCATAATCTGTGCTTTCATTGCAAGCATGTTTATATTTTGTTCGTATAAGCATCTTACGTCTTTGATTTCCCAAAATATTATTCTTCATGAATTTTGATCTGATTTAAATCTTTGTCAAATTATCAAAACATTTCTATTCTTTTATGATTATTCATTCATACAAAGTTTTGAGAACTCTTAAATGCTTAACATGCTCATAGTTCATTCTGATTTTTGATGAGCATACATACACTGACATTGATTTCTTGAGATTAAATGTCAAGAAAATCATTGAGCAATACATGTTTTTAGGACACAATACATGGGATTCAATGTGTGAGCTTAACAGAACTTCCATGGATTCATGATAACCAGTGTTTCCTACCCCGGAAGTAATCCTTTAAGTGATTGAGAGGAGAGGGGTCAAAAGATTGAGTGTTGGTGTGTGAAGAGGTATATTATTCCCAGATTTTTTCAAGTTCTAATCTAAATCAATCACAAACAAGATTTATCAAACTACCTGTTTTGATTCAATTACAAATGATTCGCATACAACTTTCTCTCTCTACAAATCTCTTTCTCTCTCTAACCTTCTGCGAACTCTTCTAGTTACAAGTATATTTCCAAAGACTTCTAATCACTAGTCTATTAAAACAAAACAAGATACACACTCTTACAAGCACATTACAAAACAAATTACAAAGAACTTTGACTTTGACTTTATTACATTTGACTTTGACTTTGCTTGAGAGTTGACTGTTGAGCTTTGACTTTCTTTGACTATCAACTTCAAATATTATGATCTTGCATCCAACAAATCTGTGCACTAACAATCTCCCCCTTTGGATCAAGATCATCTCTAAAAAGAATTTGCAATTCGATCTTCTCGCTTTAAGCTCAATTTGAACAATCTCCCATTTGATCAACTTTACCTTATCCAAAGTATGTCTTCAAAAGTAATAGCATTCTCCCCCAAAGATGATATAAACCACTTTCAGACACTTGGAAAGAAAAATTATCTTCAGAATTTGGCTCGGTTTGCTTTAGCAGATTATCTTTAAAGAAAATTTCTGGAAAATCAGCTTTCTTTCAGAATCCGTTGAACTTTAGCTTTCAGCTTTCAATAATCTTCAACAATCTTTCTTCAATATACATAAAATTCTCCTTTAAGATCCAAACTTTCTTTATCAAAACTTATTTCTTGATACTGTCTCCCCATATCTGATACAAACTTTTATTTCCAGACATTTCGTAAACTTTATCTTCTCCCCCGTTTGATGATTGCGGCATCGAGATCATCAAAACTTTCAACAGGAAATGTCTTTGATAATTTGAAATGACCATTGAATTTTCATACGGAGCCTCTGAACATCTATCGATCCAAGAAGATATTCATCCGAATCTTTGCAAATTCAGACAAATTAAGAATGTAACACCTGAATCAATAAATGAATCAGTTAAAATGCCTGTCAGTAACACAAAGTTACTGTGTGTAACAAATACACATTGGAAATGAGTTTTGGTGATGTTTACTCCCCCAGGTCTTCCATTCAATCATCGAAACACCACAAAGATATTTCTATGAACGTTATGACAAGAAAACGTATTCCTTGTGTGTTCGTGCAAGTGTTTGAAAGAATTAAGCACAAGATGATTGCTTTTATATAAGGCTCAAAATTGTGTAAACCACTAAGACAACAGTAATTAAACACAGACTCTATTGTGCATGATTGAAGTGCGAAGGTAGGGCAGACTTCCTTCTTTTTCAATATCCATATTTTCCAAATGAAAATCATATAGCATATGTGCTGCGTCCCCGTGAAAATATGAAACATTTTCTTGTTGAGAAGAAAATGAGTAACTGGTGGGTTTTTTTTTTATCAAGAGTTGGCATGGGCTAGTTGCCTGTTTCAATAATGTTCACGAAGAATTGTGAAACACTAGAAAGGTAGCTGCCCGACTCAGAAAGTAGTTGGTGCAGAGTTTGATATTCTTTTACTCTGATCTCTCACCCTCTTTCTTTTAATCATTGAGCGCCCTTCTAACCAAACTCTCTTTTCATTTTACCTCATCACTCAACCCACACTCATTTCTTTTTGACTCCTCACATATTCGATCACTCAAGGATTAACTTCTTGGGTAGGAAACACTGTTTAACGTGAATCCATAGAAGTTTCAGTTAAGTGCTCACAAAAGAAACCCATGTATTGTCCTAAAAGAACATGTTTCTCAAATGGTTTAACTATATAAGTTAAATCACAAATATATACTAGTCAGATGTCTGTATGCTCAGAAAGATAATCATGTAGATTTGAGCATTTTAAACATTGAAGACTTTTCAAACAAGATAATTGAATGAATGAAATGAATACAAGAAACTTGTTTGAAAATCTGACATTGTATGATAATGATCAATTAGAAATGATTTATCTATTAAGGCGTTGGTCATCAAAAAATTGGAATGTGTCTATACGATTCAAGATATAGACATTCTTGAAAGAACGTTTCGAAATGAAATCAACTCTCAAAATTCATTGAAGTTCAATCGTGGTGTCTTACAATCGAAAATATATGTCAATTTAGAGACATGGTAAGAACAAATTCAACAAAAGTTAAACCAGTGTGTATGAATACTTGAAAGTATATGGAAAATACAATACACAAGTATTAATCTTTGGAAACACACGTTTCTATAACATTGAAGCACAAATAAAAATGAAAACATTTAAAAACACACTTCTATATTCATGAAATCATTTAAGAATCAGAAGTGGTTTGAACATTTAAGAACATGTTTTCATACCTGAAAGTTGTCCTTCTTTCAGATACATATGAGATTAAGATTAAAAATAAACCTTTTTCGCTCAATCTTAATTCTCATGAAGTCAGCTCTAAGTCATAAAGATGTGATCATTTAAGCTTCCACTCAAATCTGCAAACAGTCACAAGTCGTCAAAGTGCAAAGTTTATTCACAAAAACTTTATTGAAAAGTAAATGGCATAAAGCAGTAAAACGTGTAAAAGTAAGAGTTCTGATCAGATATAATCAGAAATCATATTCCTTACTCCTTATTCATACTCCCCCTGCATTTATGCATCAGAAAAATCATCAGTGATTAGCATAAGCAGTATTTATAAACTTCCCCTCAATTGGATGTAGACCATCTTTTCATCATCTCTCACTCCCCCTGAAATCATGAACATACCTTAAAGTGCAGTTATCTTTCAGATTAAAAATAAATAAATGAAGAAAAATAACAATAAGAAAACTTTAGTAGGTAATCACAGATTATGTCTTGAGATTTAGCATGCCACGTTTTGAGACAAGAAAATTAAATCTCTTTTCGTCGAGAGGCTTGGTAAATAAATCTGCAAGCTGATAATCAGTGTTTACAAAATAAAGTTCTATTGTACCTTTTTCACCATTATCTTTGATAAAGTGATATCGAACATCTATGTGTTTGGTCTTTGTATGCTGTACAAGATTTGCTGATATTGCAATGGTGCTCTTTGAGTCACAATATATCGGGATCTTATCAAATTTGAAGCCATAATCTACAACTGTGTTCTCATTCACAAGACTTGAGAGCAGCAGCTTGCAGCAGCAACATACTCTGCCTCAGCGTTGATGTGGAAACACACAGTTGTTTCTTTGATGCCTAACTAACGAGTTTATCTCCAAGAAACTGTATATGACCCGATGTACTTTTCCTGTCTAACATACGACTTGGATGATCTGCATCTGAGTAAGCTGTTAGTTCAAAACTGGTATCCTTAGGATACCACAAACCAAGATCTGCAGTCCCCTTCAGATATCTAAAGATTCTTTTGACCGCGGACAAATGGAATTCTTTGGGATTAGCCTGATATCTAGCATATAAACATGTAGAAAACATTATATCTGGCCTCTTGAAGTTAAATACATCAAAGAACCGATCATCCCTCTATAGGTTCTAACATCGACAGTTTTCCAGAAGAATCCATGCCGATTTTAGTTCCCGGTGCCATCGGGGTTCCAATTGTTGTACAATTTTCCATTTTGAATTTACGAAGAATATCGAAAATGTACTTGGATTGATTTATAAAAATCCCCGTTGAAAATTGCTTGACTTGTAATCCGAGAAAGAAATTCATCTCTCACATCATACTCATCTGAAAACGTGACACCATAAGGTTAGAAAAGTTCTTACAGTATTTGGGATTAGTTGAGCCAAATATAATATCATCCACATATATTTGAATAAGAATGATATCGGCTTTTTCCTTTTTAATAAATAAAGTGGTATCGATTTTACCTTTTGTGAAGCCCGACTTGACTAAAAACTTTGATAAAACTTCGTACCAGGCTCGAGGTGCTTGTTTTAGACCGTAAAGTGCTTTGTCGAGAATGTAGACATGATTCGGTTTCTCTTGATTCACAAAGCCTTCAGGCTGTGAGACATAGACCTCCTCCTTTAAAATGCCGTTCAGAAAGGCAGTTTTCACGTCCATCTGGTAGACGGTGAAGTTCTTGTGAGCGGCGTAAGCAAGAAACATCCTTATTGCTTCAATACGCGCTACTGGAGCGTAAGTCTCGTCGTAATCTATTCCTTCCTCTTGCCGGTAGCCTTTTCCGACAAGTCGTGTTTTGTTTCTAATTACAATACCATCTTTGTCCTTTTTATTCTTGAATACCAATTTTGTGCCGATTATAGTTTTTCCTTCCGGTTTTGGCACAAGTCTCCAGACCTTTAAGGCTTCGAACTGGTTTAGCTCCTATTGCATAGCAGTTACCCAATCCGAGTCAGCTAAACCTTCAGATACTCGAGTAGGCTCTATCTTGCTCAGAAAGGAGTCATGCATACACATGTTTAATGTAGTAAACCTAGTTTGCACCGGCTTTGATGGATCTCCAATGATCTGGCTTATAGGATGCTCTTTGGTCCACCGATGATCATGAGGTAGTGGATTCAATGTAGATTGATCATGATTATCATCTAGATATCCACTTTCAGCTTCACCATGTTGTTCAGAAATTGATGGGGGTACAGTTGAAGTTTCTTGTGCAGAAGTTTCAGTTGGAACAACAGTTTCTGACTATTGATTTGTCGTTACAATACAACCAACTGATGCAGCAACTTTTGTCTCATCGTTAATATTCACAGCTTTAACCGTTGGAGTAGGTGTTTGAACTGGAATTTCTTGTTGAACCGGGGAATTAGATTCAGAAGATAACTCTGAAATGGTTGGATGATCATGTGTTGAATCGTCCATCCTGTCAACCACAACAAGTTTATTCACTTTAGATCCAAGAAATTCATCGTAGAACAATTCAAATAACAAATCTAAATCAGATAAATGAGAATTTCACGATGATGCTTCATCTGATTTCTTTTCAGTAGATACAGGTTCTGGACTGATCTGCCCAGAAGCTAACACTCCAGTAATTACGGGTTCTGAACTGCTTTGGTCAGAAGGTAAAATGGAAATGAGAGATTGGTTAGAAGTGAGATAAAATGATTAAAAGAAAGAGGGTGAGAGATCAGAGTAAAAGAATATCAAACTCTGCACCAAATCTTTCTGAGTCGGGCAACCACATAATCTGATTGGTTCACATTCTTTGGTGACCATCATTGAAAAAGGCAATGAGCCCATGCCAACTCTTGCATACAACCCCACCAGCTACTCATTCTTTTCTCAAAAAGAGAATGTTTCACATTTTCTGGGGATGCAACACATATGCTACTGGTTCTTCACTTGGAAGATACTAATATTGAAAAAGAAGGAAAGTTGCCCCACCTTCGAACCTTTATCATGCACGTTGAGTCTATGTATAACCTTTGTTATCTCATTGGTTTACATAATTTTGAGCCTAAACAACAATCATTGTGCTAATTCTTTCATAAAACAAGCACGAGCACACAGAAAATGTGTTTTTCTGTTAGAACATTCATAGAAAATACCTTGTGTTTTTAGATGAATGGATGGAAGTCTTGGGAGTGAACATCATCTCAAGCTCCTTAAATTGTACATTCGTTGTACACAGTAACTTTGTGTTACTGACAGACATTCCTAACTGTTTCATTCGTTGATTCAGGGTTCCAACTCATAATTTGTCTAAATTTGAAAAGATTCGGATAAATACTTTCATGAATTGATGGCTCATTATCAGATCTGTTCATATGTTGGGGGAGAATGTTCATATTCTGCCAAAAAGGAGGAGATTGTTAATCATGAAGATTGTGCTTATCAGATGATTTGGGAGAGATTGTTCAAAGACTGAGCTGACATTGAAAAAGTTTTGATGATTCTGATTCTCACAATTCATCAAAAAGGGGGAGATATATCAAGTTTTCAAAGTCAGACCAAAGTTGATATTATCAAGAAGTCAAAGGAAATGTAATGAAAGGGGGAGATGTTCAAATCAAATAGATGGTTGTTTGAATCAATTGATTTCAAAGTCAAAGTTTGAAGAAAAGTTTTTTTAAAGAATATGTGATTTTGTTGAAGACAAAGGAAGAGATTGAAGATTGACCAAAGCAACAATATTTTGAAGATTTCAATGGTTGTGAAGAAAGTGTCAAAGTTGTTAAAGTAAAGCCAAAGGGGGAGATTCACTTCAGATGTTCAAGATATTAAAGTTCATACAAAGTATCAAAGATTTCATGTTTCAAAGCTGATAAAGATTGTTTGCCGAAGATATTTATGAAGATAAGAAGACCTGAAGATTACTGTCAATTTTTTTTAATCTTGAATCCAAAGGGGGACATTGTTAGACTAGAATTGTATTCAAGATTAAATAGAGGGTCAAAGTTGTAATTGTGTGATAGTTCAAGGTTTTGTGTTGTAAAGTCAACGAATGTTGACTTACTATAAATAGTGTGTCTCCTTGTTAGATTGGTAGGCATGCACATTAGATACGAATTCACAGAATTGGTAAGAACTCACACACATAGTAAACACACGTGAGACATGTGATTATAAGTAAGATCTGTGAGTAATTGTAATACATATGATTTGATCAATAAATATGTTCTTGTTAATCTGTGTGTGAAATATATGCTAGTAATCTGGGTCACAATGATTCATCCTTTGTGGATGAGAAAATTATAATGAATGAAAATCCTTTTGGTATCATTGAACCTGTGTTAACTCAAGAAGTGCAAGAGATAGTTGCAAATAATTCAGAGGAAAATAAACTTCCTTCTGGAATCTTGAACAAAATTTTATCAACCAAAAAGTGTGTACCAAAGATTCCTATCTGCCCTGATTTTGTGGATATGTGTTTATGTGCTAAAACATCCTTAGAGCTTGAAAAAGAACAAAAAGAGAAGACTCCTATCGTGACTCCTCAAGTTTCTAAACCATATGTCTTCAAGCTAATCAAGTTCACCAGAGAACAAAAGGGAAACTGGATTGCAATTGATAAATCTGATCCTTCTGTGACAGTAAATTCTATGGACACAGAGAAGAGGTTAGAGTAGAGACCTCTGCAGGAAAAGAAGACATTTGAAAATAAATCCAAACTAGATAGGAAGTTTTCCAAAACCTCTGATGCTAGGAAGGATAATCCTAAATCTTCTGTTCCTGTTTTTGAGAAATATAATAAAAAGTTTAACCAACATTATTGCATGCATACCATTTACTAGAATATCTTTCCTGCGAAGGAAGCTTCTTTTTTGAGTTTATTGCTATCGGTGTGAAGAAATTGAATCAACGGCATCGAATTCAAGCTCTGATAAAGTTTTATTCTTATTTATGGACTACAACGACCTAAAGTAGCTAAATAAGTAGTTAAAGTAATATCTTGGGTAAAGTGAGTCTTGGTTCTACCCACCGACAAGAATTTTTCGACCTGATTAAAATTTTGATTGCAGATTGTCTATTTCGGGGTTCCATGCCCATGGATTGCCTTATTATAGCTTTTTTGATTCGTCGGGTATGACGACTAAGAGAATCGTTTCTCTCCTTGCTTGAAAGAGTATACGCAAGCCGTATCATTTTGACCCTATATGAGATAGAACTCTTTCAATTCAAGAGAGAAAGTTCTTTACGTCATTGCATTAACTTATTGCATCAACTGAATAAACATTTCTAAAACCCCAATTGCTTCCTCTCGAGGCCCAACAAAAATAATGGAAAATTCAAGGGCCAGAAGAAGCAACCACAGAAGACCTCTGTGAGATCTGAAAAGCCGAAGGCTACAGAGGTCAAACCTAAAGCTCCTAATGTCAAAGGATCCATTTGAATATGGTACCTAAAATTCTCTAATCTATTTTGCAGAAAAAGCATGTGCATGTGTGGTACCTTGAGTCTGGGTGCTCAAGGCAAATGACTGGAAATAAGAAATTGCTATCCTCATATCATGACAAATCTGGAGGATCAGTAACTTTCGGTGACGACAAGAAGGGTCAAATCAAATGCTATGGAGCCATTACTAGAGGAGATGTAGTCGTGTCAAAGGTTGCATATGTTGATGGCTTAAACCATAATCTCTTAAGCATAAGTCAACTATGCGACAGTGGCTTTGATGTCAAATTTCGGAGAAGGTACTGCTCATTACTCACAGAATCATGTGAAGAACTACTTACAGCCGATCGAAAAGGTGACCTCTATCTAATGAACTTTAATGCCATGAGCAACACAGAGAAGCTCTGTCTTGTCTGAAAGAAAAATGAGGAAGCCTGGCTCTGGCATAACATGATAGTCCCTGATTCAAGTTTCTAATCACAAACAATCAAACACAACAAGATTAGTAATCTACATGTTTCAATTTCAATTTCACAAATCAAAGATTACAATTCTGTTTATGACTTTCTCTCTCTACAAATCTCTCATATGTGTCCTCAAGACTCACATTTTCTTTTGCTTTGAACTCTTCATAGATGTTGATGCAGTTAGCCACTTTCATTTGATTCCCTACTTTGGAACCATCATCATCTTTTGTAGCTGATCCCACATATTCTTGGCATTTGCTTTATAGCTGTCAATCTTGATGTATATCTCATTAGGGAAACTTTGAAGAATAAGAGATTTGCCTTGTTTATCGGCTTTAAAACGACTTTTCTACTCATCTGAGTATTGAGAAAAATCTTTAGGAACAGTCTTCATTTTTCTAACTCTGTCTTCATCTCCATCCTCACTATCCGAAGATTCCTCATCAGGTATTTCCATGGTGGGAGGAATCAAGGGACCTTCAGTGATAGACAGAATGATGTTCTCTCCATTAGCATGCTGGTCGACAAAGTCTAGAAACCTATCTTTCCATTGCTCGTACTCCCCTTTAAATAGAACAGGGGGATTTACATACGTGCCAATTGAAAGAGCATCCTTGGAAGTCATCATGTTTCAATAATATGCAATAAGAAACTCGAAACTGACCGTTAGTCCAACAGAAATCACAAAAATACAGAAAATCTTAGAAAAATAAGTCCAAGGAATTCCCAAATAATACTGAGGTGCACGAACTTCGCAAATTACTAAAAACACATACATAATTTGCAAGATTCTTTCAGAATTCGCAACTCACACACCTGCAAATCCTGAGGAATTCACAATACTTAGACTAGCGAATTCTGTCCTATGAAAGAATTAAGAAAAAAACTTTTCGCAAGAATGACTTCTGCGAATTCTTCCCTTAGAGAAATTTAGAAATCACTTTTCGCAAAGAACACTTATGTGAATTGTTATGGTTTTCGCAACACACTGATAAGCGAATTCTAAGCAATTCGTAATATACACATATACGAATTCTAAGCCTTCTGCGAATTCTATACTTGAAACTTTTTCAGAAATAACTCTGTGAATTTTATGAAATTCGCAAGAGACCCAACAACGAATTCTTTGCTTTTCGCAATACAGCGGACTGGGAATTATGTCCTTAAGATTCTTCAAAAAGAACTATGCGAATTCTGATGAATTCTGCGAATTCTTGAGACTTTCTGCGAAATCTATGAACTTTGCGACTTCTTGAAGATGAATTTTGCGAGTTCTTCGATGTTCTGCGAGTTCTTCAGATCTGTTTTGAAAAACGTCTCTGATTTGCTCAAAAACACATCAAATATCCATCTTTTAAACTGAAACTTTGACAAATTGATCACCTATACTCCTAGAACCTAATTCTTCCAATGAATTTCAACAAAATACATCAAGAGATACATATTGATCCAATACAGTGCTTAATAACTCGTGAAACTCAAACTTATCAAATCTCAAAATTAAACCTCAATTACAGTGCAAAACACTATTCAAACTATACAAAATCGATCGAAAACAATACATGAACTCATTTCTATCAATTACAAACTCAAATTCGCACAAAAACTCAAATTTAATCTGTACTCAGCAAACACAGTGTCGACTTCTGTCTTTTCGATTGATTTCTATCGGATTTGCTCTGATACCAATTGATAGTCCCTGATTCAAGTTTCTAATCACAAACAATCAAACACAACAATATTAGTAATCTACCTGTTTCAATTTCAATTTCACAAATCAAAGATTACAATTCTGTTTATGACTTTCTCTCTCTATAAATCTCTTTCTCTCTCTAAAACTCTCTCTCTGCATACAATTCTATCACTTGTTCTTAACTTGTTACATGCAACTTCTAATCACAAGTCTATTAAAGCAAAACAACAATACAATCTTACGAAAACAAATACAAAGAAATTGACTTTGACTTATTACAATTGACCTTGACTTTGCTTGAGAGTTGACTTTTAGCTTTGATTTATTTAACTTTCACATTCTGTCTTCTATGATCTTGTATCCAACATATTTCTGCTCTAACATATCAGGTTCTCACATCTTAATTTCGATACACTTGATAAACTTCTGAAGCACAACTTGGTAAGTGGCCTACCCTCTCTTAAATTCAATAGAGACCACTTGTGTTCTACGTGTGAATATGGCAAGTCAAAAAGGGCCACACAGAGAGACAAGTCGGACATTTATTGTACAAGACCTATTGTAGTGCAGACCTTGTCTAGTAAGAAGTATATGTTGGTACTTATTGATTAATAGTCTAGGTATACTTGGGTAGAATTTATTCGTAAGAAGTCTGATGTCCCCGAACTACTAACAATCTCTTGAAAATAATCCAGGTGTTGCATGATTGTAAGGTTCAAAAGCTGAGAAGTGTAATGGGACAGAGTTCAAGAATGCCAAAATTGATGAATATCTAACCAATGAGGGCATCTCCCAGAACTTCTCTGCATCTAGAACTCCTCAGCCGAATAGGGTCGTTGTGAGACGCAACAGAACACTTGTTGAGGCTGCCAGAACCATGCTAGCAGCTTCTGGATTACTTACAAGTTTTTGGGCTGAAGCTGTATCTACTGTTTGCTTCACTCAGAACCAATCCCTGATAGTAAAGAGACACATGAAGACTTCTTATAAACTTCTGAACCAAAGAAAACCTAACATAAAATTCTTTCATGTCTTTGGTTGTAGATGTTTCGTGCTCAATGACAGAGATTAGCTGGGAAAGTTCGACAAAAAGGCCAATGAGGCAAAATTTGTTTTGTTATTCATTAACCTCAAAGGCCTATAGAGTTTTCATTCTAAAGAAAAAGATGATCTTGGAGAGCATCAATGTGTCATTTGATGACATAACACCATAGACTTCTGAGCACTTCACCTCAGGACTCGATCTTCAATCGAACACTACAAGCTCATCCTCAACAAGGGATACAGAACTTACAACGTTATTTGAAGATATCCATGACAGTGAAGAAGTCTCTGCAGAACCTCCCAGAGCTTCTGTGGCAGAAGCCTATGCAACTCCACAATCCGGTACGTTTACTGGACCATCAATTAATTCACCCTCTGTGACTACTTCTACAGGTCACTCTGTTAAGGGGGCGCACGCAAAATCTGCCTCACCAATCTAGAACAAAACATAAAACATACCTACCACTTCCAATGCAGAGGATACTGCTTCTTCTGAATATGAACCCCGAATGACTAAGTGGATAAAAGACCATCCCTCGAGCCAAATAATCAGCGATCCTTCTGATGGTGTAAAGACTATATCAACCACTGCTAATGAAGCTTTCTTCATGAATTTTCTTAGCATGGTTGAACCCAAGAAGGTTTCTGAAGCTCTTGATGACCCAAGTTAGGTAGAAGCTATGCAAGAGGAGGTTCTGCAGTTTGAACGCAACAAGGTATGGTCGTTAGTCCCTCTGCCCAAAGTAAATCTGCCATAGGGACTAAGTGGGTGTTCAGAAACAAGAAGGAAGATGATGGAATAGTAATTAGGAACAAAGCTCTATTAGTTGCTAAGGGATATTTTCAAGAAGAAGGTATAGACTATGACGAAACCTTTGCTCCTGTGGCAATGCTAGAGGCCTTAAGAATCTTCTTGGACTTTGCTGCACACAAAGGCTTCAGAATCTATCAAATGGATGTAAAGTCAGCTTTTTTAAATGGTAAATTGCAAGAAGAAGGCTATGTCTAACAACCACCAGGTTTTGAGAGCTCAGGGCATCCAAACCATGTGTACTTTCTTGACAAAGCTTTATAAGGGTTAAAACAAGACCCAAGAGCATGGTATGAGCGTCTCTCTCTTCTTGTTTCAATAATGTTCACGAAGAATTGTGAAACATTAGTAATGTGGCTGCCCGGCTCAGAAAGTAGTTGGTGCAGAGTTTAATATTCTTTTACTCTGTTCTCTCACTCTCTTCCTTTTAATCATATGAGCTCGCTTCTAACCAAACTCTCTTTTTCATTTTACCTCGTCACACAACCCACACTCATATCTTTTGACTCCTCACACAATCGATCACTCAAGGATTAACTTCTTGGGTAGGAAACACTGGTTAACGTGAATCCATAGAAGTTTCATTTAAGTTCACACAAAGAACCCATGTTTACCTATTAAAGCATGATGTTGCTCAAATGGTTTAACTATAACAGTTAAAGCACAAATACAAATGTCAGATAATTGTATGCTCTTAAAAATAATCATGAAGATTTGAGCATTTTAACCATTGAAGATATTTCAAACAAGTAAATTGAATGAATGAACATGAAGACAAGAAACTTGTTTGAAAATATGACATTGTATGAAATGATCAAATAAGAATGATATATCGATCAAGGCTTAGGTCAAGAAAAATTGAATATTGTCTATATGAACCAATATATAGACATTCTTGAAAGAACGTTTCGAAATGAAATCACGCTCAAAATTCGTTGAATAACAATCGGGGTGTCTTACCATCGAAAATTTGTTTCAATTTAGAGACATGGTAAGAACGAAGTCAACAAAATAATAAACCCGTGTGTGTGAATACTTGAAAGTATATGGAAAAGATAATACGCAAGTATTAATCTTTGGAAACACACGGTTTATAAACATGTAAGCGCAAAAACATTTAAAATCACACTTCCAAATTATGAAATCTATTTAAGAATCGGGAAGTGGTTTGAACGTTTAAGAATATGTTTTCTATGATTAAAGTCGTACTTCTTTCAACCATATATGAGATTAAGATAAGAAATAAACTTTCCGTTCAGTCTTCAATCTCATCAAGTCAAGCTTAAATTCATAAAAATATGATCTTGTAAGCATCCTCTCAATCCGCATTAGTCAAAAAAATCCATCAAAGTACAAAATTTATTCACAACATTTATTGAAAAATAAAATGACATAAAGCAGTAAAACATTGAATGTACGAGTTCTGATCTGAAATAATCAGAAGTCATATTCAATACTCCTTTCTTTACTCTTACTCCCCCTGCATTTATGCATCAGAAAAATTTAACAATGATAAGCATAAATGAAAAATATTAACTCCCCCTCAATTGGATGTAGATCATCTTTTCATCGTTTCTCACTCCCCCTGAAATCATGAACATACCTTAAAGTGCAGATATCTTTCAGATTAAAAATAAAGAAATAAAGAAAAATAACAATAAGAAAACTTTAATAGGTAATCACAGATTATGTCTTTAGATTTAACATACCAAGTTTAGAGATAAGAAAATTAAATCTCTTTTCATCTAAAGGCTTGGTGAATAAATCTGCAAGTTGTTAATCAGTGTTTACAAAATAAAGTTCTATTGTACCTTTTTCAACATTATCTTTTATAAAATGATATCTGACATCTATGTGTTTTGTCTTTGTATGTTGCACAAGATTAGCTGATATGGCTATGGCGCTCTTCGAGTCTAGACCTGGCAAAAACTGACACGACACGCTAACCCGACACGAACTCGACACGAAATAAACGGGTTTGGGTAATACATTTCAACCCGTTTAAGTAAACGGACGACACGACACGAAAATTAAACGGGTAAGGTCAGGGTCAAAAATTTCAACTCGAAAATGACCCGAATAACCCGTTTATATATATATATATGTATATATATATATATATATGTGTGTGTGTGTGTATATATATATATATAAAAGAATTCATTTTAATGCTTTGGATTTTTAGTGTTTTAGATTTGATTATAATTTTTAACTATAAATTTTAGATTTCTAATGCTTTCATTTGAATTTTGTATTTGTATTTTTTTGTGAATTTTCGATTTTTAATTTTAATTTTATAAATGTTAAACGGGTTAGGCGGGTCGTGGCGGGTTAGGAGGGTCGGGTTAGGGTTAGACACTTTCAACCCGTTTAACTTTGAACCCGACACGAACCCGACCCGACACGACACGTTTGCCAGGTCTATTCGAGTCACAGTAAATCGGTATTTTGTTGAACTGGAAACCATAGTCTTGAAGCTATGTTCTCATCCACAAGACTTGAGAGCAACAACTGGCAGCAGCTACATACTCTGCTTCAGCAGTTGAGGTGGAAACACAAAGTTGTTTCTTTGACGCCCAACTTAAGAGCTTGTCTCCAAGAAATTGAATATGACTCGATGTGCTCTTCCTGTCTAACATACATCCTACATGATCTGCGTCTGAATAAGCTGTTAGTTCAAAACCAGTATCTTTAGGATACCACAGACCAAGATCTGCAGTTCCCTTTAGATATCTAAAAATTCGTTTGACCGCGGACAAATGGGATTCTTTAGGGTTAGCCTGATATCTTGCGCATAAGCATGTAGAAAACATAATATCTGGCCTACTTGAAGTAAGATACATTAAAGAACCAATCATGCCTCTATAGGTTCTAACATCAACAGGTTTTCCCGAAGGATCCATGCTGATCTTAGTTCCCGGTGCCATCGGGGTTGCAATTGGTTTACAAGTTTCCATTTTGAATTTTCGAAGAATATCAAAAATGTACTTAGCTTGATTTATAAAAATCCCCGTTGAAAATTGCTTTACTTGTAATCCGAGAAAGAAGTTCATCTCTCCCATCATACTCATTTGAAATCTTGACACCATTAGATTAGAAAAGTTCTTACAGTATTTAGGATTTGTAGAGCCAAATATTATATCGTCCACATATATTTGAATAAGAATGATATCCGCTTTTTCTTTCTTGATGAATAAAGTTGTATCGATTTTACCTTTAGTGAAGCCTGACTTGACCAAGAATTGTGATAGAACATCATACGAGGTTCGAGGCGCTTGTTTTAAACCATAAAGAGCTTTATCCAAGATGTAGACATGATTTGGCTTATCTGGATTCACAAAGCCTTCTGGTTGCGAGACGTAGACTTCCTCCTTAAGAATTCCATTCAGAAAGGCAGTCTTCACGTCCATTTGATAGACAGTGAAGTTTTTATGAGCAACATACGCCAGAAACATGTGGATTGCTTCTATACGTGCTACTAGAGCATAAGTCTCATCATAATCTATGCCTTCCTCTTGCTGGTAACCTTTGGCAACAAGTCGTGCTTTGTTTCGAATAACGACGCCATCTTCATCCTTTTTATTTTTTAATACTCATTTGGTTCCGATGATAGATTTTCCTTCCGGTTTGGGCACAAGTCTCCAGACCTTTAGGGCTTCAAACTGATTTAGCTCTTCTTGCATAGCAGTAACCCAATCTGAGTCAGCAAGAGCATCTGATACACGAGTTGGCTTAATCTTGCTCAGAAAGGAATCATGCATACACATATTATTGCAGACCTAGTTTGCACCAGTAAAGTTGGATCGCCAATTATTTGGCTTATCGGGTGCTCTTTGGTCCACTTATGCTCATGAGGGAGTGGATTCAATGTAGATTGATCATAAAACTCATCTAGATATCCACTATCAGCTTCTTCGTGTTCATCATTGTTTGGGGTTGCAGTTGAAGTCTCTTGTTCAGAAGTTGCAGTTGGGACAACTTGTGCAGTCTGTTGATTATCCATGACAGTGCAGCCAACTGAAGAAGTAACTTCTGGTTCAATATTTTCAGGTATAACTTCAACTGTAGGAGTATGTGTTTGAATCTGAGTTTCTTTCTGAACTGGGGAAACACGTTCAGTAGACACGTCTGAAGTGGTTAGATGATTTGTCGTTGAATCTTCAGACCTATCAACCACAACAGATTTAGGAAGTTTAGATCCTAGAAACTCATCATAGAAAAATTCAAACAACAAATCTAATTCAGATAACTGTGAAGTAGGTGTTGAAGCTTTATCCGAATTATTATCAGTGGAAACAGGTTCTGGACTGATATGTCCAGAAGCTAAGACTCTGGTTAGAACGGGTTCTGAACTGCTTTGTTCAGAAGCCATCTCCTCATCAAATGTTACGTTGACGCTTTCGATAACAGTCTTTGAGCTCTTCATATAAATCCTATATGTAACAGATGTCTGAGAGTATCCAATAAACATTCCTTCTTCAGCCTTTGGTCCGAACTTATTCAAGTTCTCTCTGTCATTAAGCAAAAAAACACCTACATCCAAAGACATGAAAATATTTGATATTAGGTGTATGATTATTAATTAATGCATAAGGAGTTTTTCCACACCGTCTGTGAATAATTGATCGATTATGCGTATAACATGTAGTAGAGATAGCTTCTGCCCACAAAAATAGAGGTAGATCTTACTGGCTGAGCATAGTACGAGCGTCCTCGACTAGCATTCTATTGCGCCTTTCTACTACTCCATTATGTTCAGGGGTCCTAGCAGCAGAGAATTGATGCGTTATCCCAACAGATTCGAGATAATCTTCAACGGTATTGTTTTTAAACTCTGTGCCATTATCCGTCCTTAGAAGCTTAACTGTCTTCTGCAAGTTCACTTGGGTAGTCTTCAGAAAGTTGATGAGTACTTCGGGCGTCTCATCTTTTGTCCTTAGAAATTTTACCCATGTGTAACGAGAATAATCATCCACAATTACCAACACATATTTCTTTCCTCTTATGCTTTGAGTACGCATAGGACCACAAAGATCCATATGCAAAAGCTCAAGCGGAGAACTTGTACTCGGTTCGGGTTTCGGCTTGTGAACTGCTCTCTTCATTTTACCCTTTTCACATGTTGCACATAGATGTTCTTTTTCATATCTTAGCTCAGGAAGACCTTTCACCAACCTTCCTTTGACCAATTTGTTTATATAACGAAAATTCAGGTGTGACAGCCTTCGGTGCCAAAGCCAACTTTGTTGCATAGAGGCTTTTGTCAGTAAGCAAACCCAATTGTCAGTCTGGACCTTTGACAAATTTATCGTATAAAGGTTGGACTTTCAAGTGCCGACCAAAAGTTCTTTGCCATCTTGAGTTCGTACTGAGCAACTTTTGGCTTTGAAATTCACCTCTAATCCTTTGTCACAGAACTGGCTAATACTTAATAGGTTGTGCCTTAATCCCTCTACATAACTCACATTCCATATCGTCACTTTGTCTTGTATCACATCACCATATCCAAGAATCGGTGAAAATTGGTCATTGCCGAAACGAACATTTCCGCTGAATTTCTCTGTATAATTAGACAATAAATTCTTTTACCCAGTCATATGCTTGGAACATCCACTATCCAAGTACCACATATGACGGGTCTGCATCAGAAAAATCAGGGAATTACAGATTTAGGTACCCATTTAAAAACGGGTCCTTTCAGTTTAGCACAAGATTTTGGTATCCATTTATAAATGGATCCTCTGAACGTTTGAAAAACATTTGAAACAAATGGCTTATAATAACCAACATGATAATCTCCAAACCAATCATTAGAATATTGACGATAAGCAAAATCATTCCGTCTATAAGTAGATATCATAGTAGTAGACCGAGATAATTGGAACAATTGCTTTATTGAATATCTCTTGTAAGAAGTTACAAGGTTTTGATTATTAGAAGCAACAGAACCAATTACACCAGAAACACTACTATTAGATCTGTGACAAGAATTATCAGGAATTGATTCCGCTTTCTCATCAATCTTTTTTTTAGGTCTCCATTCAGTTCGTTCTTCTGACCCTTTCTTTCTTAAATCTGAAACAAAAGATTTAGATTTATTAGGAAAATCATATTTCTGAGATTGTCTATTCTTTTGTTTACCAGTGTCGGTCCTTTTCTATTAGCGCCGTTTCTTTTGCTTCTTACCCTTAGCATAGTAATCAGCATTCACATAAACTGTTTCATCAACCTTGGTTGATGATTCACCAACTTCATACACAGGTAAAACTTGACCATTAATAACAAAAGGAGAATGATCTGGAAGTTTAGCATTGAAGTCAAACATATCAATCTCATCTATACACCCTTCATCAGAATTAAGAAAATAATTTGCAGACGCAAATAAGTCATCAAAATCATCTGTTGAAGTTTGAGGTGCCTTAGAAGATTTTAAACACTTTTAAGATTCTGCTTTGAAAGTAGTGTTCTTCATTACAGTTGAAAATACATTTTGTTCTATGTCAACCAAAATTCTTTCATCATATAAAGCATTTTCAAGATCAACTATTTTTCTTTCTAAAATTAGTGGAGGAACATAAACTTTAGCTTTAACTGGTTTTACCTCCATCTCTTTGCTTAAATAGCTGTCAAAATAATCGTTTGATAAAACTTTTGGTTGATTAGAAAGATAGCTATCATTCAGCTTTTGATAACATAATGGTAGTTGCATTTTCTTGGTATTTTTCTGTTTTCATCTTCTCTGGCCTCAACCTCTTCAGGTGCTTTGGTAACAAATTTGGGTTGCAAATGAGTATATTTACCAGCAGCAAAAAGAAAATGAAAATTGTACAATGCTGGTTGTTTTATGATAGATTTCTCTAGATAGTGTGGGTTTTCGTAACCGAGACCCCACTTCTCTCTAACATCAACTTCCTCATTCGGGATGTTTAGGAAAATGGTTTGATCTGTTTGGCCTCTAGCATAAAGTTTGGCTTCCAAACCATTTACCTTCTTTGTTAAGCTCTTGTTCTCAATCTGCAATTTGTGAACTTTTAAGGCACATTCTTGTTTTTCTAAATCAGACTTAGAAATTTTAGACTCAAAAACAGAAATCTTACTTTCAAAACAATCTTTTTCATTTTTAAGATCAGAAACAAATTTGCGTAAAGAATCAATGAGATCTTTGTTTCCAATAACAACTTTGTTAAGTTCAAAGATCTTTTGATTTTTCTTTGCAACTCTATCTTTTCCTTTTTCAGTTTATTTTGAAGATCTTGAAGCTCGATCATCATGGCTTCCATTTTATTCATGAAATCATGTTCAGTTAAGTTTATTACCTCATCAGATGCCTCATCTTCTGAATCATCATACTTAACTGCATCACCCATCAAACATATGTGGGTTGCTTCTTCTTTCTCTTCCTCAACATCCGAATGATCTAACCAAAATTCTTCTTCAGCCATCAATGCCTTGCCAGCTTCCTGTTGCTTGGCCAAGAGCATTTTGTTCTTGTAGTATTCTAAATTGCGAACCTTTGGCTTTCGACGGTCTTTTGCATAATGTCCGACCTTGCCACAGTTGTAGCATTTGATCAGATCATCAGTCTTCTTGTCAGCACTGGTGTAATCATTCACAAACTTCTTTTCTTCTGGCTTTCTTTCCACGTACCTTTTCTCTTCATACTTCTTTCCCTCTATTCTCTCACGGTGCTCATGATTCTTTGACCCCGATGATGAGTATCTCTGAGAGTTAGACCCCGACTTCTTGTAAAACTTTTTCTGAAAGGCACGGGTCAGTAGCAAGATGGCTTGTTTGAGATTTTCACCATCATCACTATCTGGGTCAGAATCAGAATCAGAATTGGAAATAGCTATTTCTTCTTTTTCTTCTTCTCTTTCTTTTCTTTCTCCTTTTCTCCAGCTACTAAAGCTATTGGATCTGGAATTTTTTCAGCTTTCTTCTTTCCAGCCCTTTTCTCTTCAACTTCTTCCTCATTCTGTCTTAATGTCTCGTAGACTTCATGAAGAGGTATATCACTCAAGTCTTTCATCTGTTTCATCCTACGGATATGTTTCTTCCATTCAGGTTGCAGGATGCTGAGGAACTTCACATTGTTTTCAATCTGCTTCTTCTTGACCTTATTCTTTGAAAGTTCATTGAGAAGCAATACAAATCTCTCATATGTGTCCTCAAGACTCTCCTTGTCTTTTGCTTTGAACTCTTCAAAGTTGTTGATGCAGTTAGCCACTTTCATTTGATTCCCTACTTTGGAACCCATCATCATCTTTTGTAGCTGATCCCACATCTTCTTGGCATTTGCTTTATAGCTGTCAATCTTGATGTATATCTCATTAGGGATACTTTGAAGAAGAAGAGATTTGGCTTGTTTATCGGCTTTAAAACGACTTTTCTGCTCATCTGAGTATTGAGAAAAATCTTTAGGAACAATCTTCATTTTTCTAACTCTGTCTTCATCTCCATCCTCACTATCCAAAGATTCCTCATCAGGTATTTCCATGGTGGGAGGAATCATGGGACCTTCAGTGATAGACAGAATGATGTTCTCTCCATTAGCATGCCGGTAGACAAAGTCTAGAAACCTATCTTTCCATTGCTCATACTCCCTTTTAAATAGAACAGGGGGCTTTACATCTGTGCCAATTGAAAGAGCGTCCTTGGAAGTCATCCTGTTTCAATAATATGCAATAAGAAACTCGAAACTGACCGTTAGTCCAACATAAATCACAAAAATACAGAAAATCTTAGAAATAAAATTCAGAAAAACAATTTCCAAAAATTAACAAGTCTGGAATTCGCAAGTTACAAATAAGTGCAAGGAATTCGCAAATAATACTGAGGTGCACGGACTTCGCAAATTACTAAAAACACATACAGAATTTGCAAGATTCTTTCAGAATTCGCAACTCACACACCTGCAAATCCTGAGGAATTCACAATACTTAGACTAGCGAATTCTGTCCTTTGAAAGAATTAAGAAAAAAACTTTTCACAAGAATGACTTTTGCGAATTCTTCCCTTAGAAAAATTTAGAAATCACTTTTCGCAAAGAACACTTATGAGAGTTCTTATGGTTTTCGCAACACACTGATAAGCGAATTCTAAGCAATTCGTAATATACACATATACGAATTCTAAGCCTTCTGCGAATTCTATACTTGAAACTTTTTCAGAAATAACTCTGTGAATTTTATGAAATTCGCAAGACACCCAACAACGAATTCTTTGCTTTTCGCAATACAGAGGACTGCGAATTCTGTCCTTAAGATTCTTCAGAAAGAACTATGCGAATTCTGATGAATTCTGAATTCTTGAGACTTTCTGCGAAATCTATGAACTTTGCGAGTTCTTGATGATGAATTTTGCGAGTTCTTCTATGCTCTACGAGTTCTTCAGATCTGTTTTGAAAAACGTCTCTTATTTGCTCAAAAACACATCAAATCTCCATCTTTTAAACTGAAACTTTGACCAATTGATCACCTATACTCCTAGAACTTAATTCTTCCAATGAATTTCAACAAAATACATCAAGAGATACATATTGATCCAATACAGTGCTCAATAACTCGTGAAACTCAAACTTAACAAATCTCAAAATTAAACCTCAATTACAGTGCAAAACACTATTCAAACTATACAAACTCGATTGAAAACAATACACGAACTCATTTCTATCAATTACAAACTCAAATTCGCACAAAAACTCAAATTTAATCTGTACTCAGGAAACACAGTGTCGACTTCTCTCTTTTCGATTGATTTCTATCGGATTTGCTCTGATACCAATTGATAGTCCCTGATTCAAGTTTCTAATCATAAACAATCAAACACAACAATATTAGTAATCTACCTGTTTCAATTTCAATTTCACAAATCAAAGATTACAATTCTGTTTATGACTTTCTCTCTCTACAAATCTATTTCTCTCTCTAAAACTCTCTCTCTGCGTACAATTCTATCACTTGTTCTTAACTTGTTACATGCAACTTCTAATCACAAGTCTATTAAAGCAAAACAACTATACAAGCTTACAAAAACAAATACAAAGAAATTGACTTTGACTTACTACAATTGACCTTGACTTTGCTTGAGAGTTGACTTTCAGCTTTGATTTGTTTAACTTTCACATTCTGTCTTCTATGATCTTGTATCCAACATATTTCTGCTCTAACATAATAGGTTCTCATATCTTAATTTCGATACACTTGATAAACTTCTGAAGCACAACTTGGTAAGTGGCCTACCCTCTCTTAAATTCGATAGAGACCACTTGTGTTCTACGTGTGAATATGACAAGTCAAAAAGGGCCACACAGAGAGACAAGTCGGACATTTATTGTACAAGACCTTTGCACATGTTGCATGTAGACCTCTGTGGTCCTATTGCAGTGCAGACCTTGTCTAGTAAGAAGTATATGCTGGTACTTATTGATTAATACTCTAGGTATACTTGGGTAGAATTTATTCGTAAGAAGTCTGATGTCCCCGAACTACTAATCAATCTCTTGAAAATAATCCAGGTGTCGCATGATTGTAAGGTTCAAAAGCTGAGAAGTGTAATGGGACAGAGTTCAAGAATGCCAAAATTGATGAATATCTAACCAATGAGGGCATCTCCCAGAACTTCTCTGCATCTAGAACTCCTCAGCCGAATGGGGTCGTTGTGAGACGCAACAGAACACTTGTTGAGGCTGCCAGAACCATGCTAGCAGCTTCTGGATTACCTACAAGTTTTTGGGCTGAAGCTGTATCTACTGCTTGCTTCACTCAGAACAAATACCTGATAGTAAAGAGACACATGAACACTTCTTATGAACTTCTGAACCAAAGAAAACCTAACATAAAATTCTTTCATGTTTTTGGTTGCAGATGTTTCATGCTCAATGACAGAGATCAGCTGGTAAAGTTCGACAAAAAGGCCAATGAGGAAAAATTTGTTGGTTATTCATTAACCTCAAAGACCTACAGAGTTTTCATTCTAAAGACAAAGCTGATCTTGGAGAGCATCAATGTCTCATTTGATGACATAATCCCATAGACTTCTGAGCACTTCACCTCAGGACTCGATCTTCAATCGAACACTACAGGCTCATCGTCAATAAGGGATACAAAACTTACAACGTTATTTGAAGATATCCTTGACAATGAAGAAGTCTCTGCAGAACCTCCCAGAGCTTCTGTGGTAGAAGCCTATGCGGCTCCACAATCCGATACGTTTATTGGACCATCAATTAATTCACCCTCTGTGACTACTTCTGCAGGTCACTATGTCAAGGGGGAGCACGCAAAATCTACCTCACCAATCTAGAGCAAAACATAAAACATACCTACCACTTCCAATGCAGAGGATACTGCTCCTTCTGAATATGAACCCTGAATGACTAAGTGGATAAAAGACCATCCCTTGAGCCAAATAATCGGCGATTCTTCTGATGGTGTAAAGACTATATCAACCACTGCTAATGAAGCTTTCTTCATGAATTTTCTTAGCATGGTTGAACCCAAGAAGGTTTCTGAAGCTCTTGATGACCCAAGTTAGGTAGAAGCTATGCAAAAGGAGGTTCTGCAGTTTGAACGCAACAAGGTATGGTCGTTAGTCCCTCTACCCAAAGTAAATCTACCATAGGGACTAAATGGGTGTTCAGAAACAAGAAGGAAGATGATGGAATAGTAATTAGGAACAAAGATCGATTAGTTGCTAAGGGATATTGTCAGGAATAAGGTATAGACTATGACGAAACCTTTGCTCCTATGGCAATGCTAGAGGCCTTAAGAATCTTCCTAGACTTTGCTGCACACAAAGGCTTCAGAGTCTATCAAATGGCAGTAAATTCAGCCTTTTTAAATGGTAATTTGCAAGAAGAAGTCTATGTCCAACAACCACCAGGTTTCGAGAGCTCAGGGCATCCAAACCATGTGTACTTTCTTGACAAAGATTTATAAGGGTTAAAACAAGCCCCAACAGCATGGTATGAGCGTCTCTCTCTTCCTTTTTACTACAGAACAACTTTGAAAAAGGTACCATCGATAGAACCCTATTCATTAAGAGACACGAGAATGACATAATTCTCGTGCAATTTATGTGGACGACATTATATTTGGTTCTACTAATCCTTCGTATTGTGAAAAGTTTTCCAAATTAATGAAGTGTGAGTTTGAAATGAGTATGTTGGGAGAATTAACCTTCTTCCTCGGACTTCAAGTAAAACAAACCACATAAGGCAACTTTATAAACCAGTCTAAGTATGTTTCTGACATCTTAGCATAATACAAGCTTTCTGACTCTTCTTCTATGAAAACACCAATGGCCATTGGGTCTAAGATTGACCCTGATCCCTCTGGGAAACCTGTAGAGGAAAGGCTCTACAGAGGTATGATTGGTTCACTTATGTACATAAATTCCAGTAGACCAGATATTGAGTTTGCTACATGCCTATATGTTAGATTTCAGTCAAAACCAAAGGAGTCTCACCTAATTGCAGTCAAGAGGATCTTTAGGTATCTTAAGGGGACCCAACATCTTGGCCTCTAGTACCCTAAAGACTCTGGCTTTGATCTAATGGCTTATATAGATGTAGATCATAGAGGATGTAACCTTGATCGAAAGAGCACTACTAGAGCTGTCAACTACTTGGAAACAACTTGGTGAGTTGGACCTCAAAGAAACAGAACTGTGTGTCAACATCAACCGCAGAAGCCGAATATGTGGTTGCTGCAAGCTGTTGTTCACAAGTCATCTGGATGAAGACTCAACTCAAAGATTATGGCTTTGAGTTTGACAAGATCCCCATTCTCTACAATTCAAAAAGTGCAATAGCCATAACTGCAAATCCGATGCAGCACTCTAAGAACAAACATATCGATGTGAGGTACCATTTTATTAAAGACCATGTTGAGAAGGGCACCATAGAGATGTATTTCATGCCCACAAACTATCAACTTGTTGATATATTCACAAAGGCTCTTGATGAAAAAAGATTCAATTTCTTGGTCAGTAAGTTGGGTATGCTCAACTTAATCGAATAAGTTTAGGTGCTCACAGCCTCTGCACCTTGGTACAAAGCCTCTGACTCGAATAAATAGAGCTCAAGTCCACACCTTACTTCTTCATATCTTTATAAGCATATTGTATGTTTTTTCGTTTTAGTCATCAGAGCCTTTGTAATCCTAGTCAAAGCTTCTGCACTAGTTTACAGAGCCTCTGATTGTTCTATGGCTTGTACACTTCTTATCTTTTATGAACCAAGCATAGTTCAAGGGGGAGTAGATTACCCTATTTTTTACGCGGAGCAAAGTGTAATGCAACAATAAGGTATGTTATCTTATCCTAAATCCTCCAAATGTGATTTTCACCTACTAAACTCTAATTGGTCAAAATCTTTATGCTTAAGTGCTTAAAGAGGATTATTTTTTATCTAACAGCCTCTGCACTTAACTACAGAGCCTCTGAGTCAAAAAGACATCATCTGTGACACTCATTCTTGAACATTTCATTGATTTGAAAATTTTTAGGTATAAAAAGGTGTAATCATGTGAACAGAGGTATCGGTCTTAGCCTCTGAGGTTCTATTTGTATAGAACTTCTTCTGTGAATATTGTACTTGTGTATTTTATTCTTTTCTAATACGCAGGTTATTTCTTGAAAGACATAGCCCTGTTATTGCAATTATCCTCACGTGCGTGGTCCATGACGTATACACACGTCCCTTATTTCTGAAACGTCCATGGACGCATGACAGTCTCTTTATGGTTGTGTCTCAACCGTCGTTTGGGAAACGGGTTTTTGCACTCAAGTGTTTTCAAATCCCTCGTTTAAAACCCTCATTTACCCTCATTTTTTTTCATTTTACGCATACTTCATCTTTTTCAAACCCTCTCAAGAACAATACCTGCAAATCTACTTCTTTCTACTCTGAATCTATGGCATCCCACTCTGAATCCATGGAAAATACCCCACTCCCACCAAGAAATGACTAAGAACAACACTCGAACAGCGATGAATCCCAAAACCCTATTTCAAGTCGAGTCCAATCACCAATGGCGTGTAGCTCAGTTGGTAATGGGTGGGGGCATGTTTGTCCAAATAGCGAATGGTCTCTGGTTTGAGCCCGAGGCACCCCCATAGCCACAACCATTGAGTGAGTCAGGTATGCCCCCACATAATGGAAATGGCAGCCGATGTGGGCCGGTTGGGGTTGCCGGTTTTCAACCTTTCTTTGTCCAAAAAAAAATCGAGTCCAATCATTTGCTAATGTTGGATTCCATCTATCCATACTCCCCCTAAAACCCAATAACCATTATGTAGTTTTGAATACCCAAGATTTTGCCAAAGATTACGAACCCCTGATTATCATGCTGAAGAATAATTTCTTGACCAAATCCCTAACCATGAACATGAATGAAATTCCTGAGAAATATGTTAACCAATATTGGCAAAGCTGTAGATTTGACTAAGAGAGGAACACAATTATAGGGTATATTGCCAATGAAGATGGGACTCATATTCTGAAACTGGGCATAAACCGAAAACTCATCTCCACCATTTTTGAACTGCCAATAAGAACTATGATAGGTATTGTGAAATACACGGCAGAGCCAACGGATGATGAATTGGTTGATTTGATGCACTTCAATGCTATGGGAAAGCAATTTCCAAGAGGACGGACTTCAAAAGACAATTCTTACCTCCTCTGTGGAATGTTCTCTTTTCAATTCTGAATCGAACTCTCATGGGGAAAATTGGGAGCCCTGATCAGACAAGCCACAACATCCTCTCCATTATGTACGACATCTTTTTCGATATCCCTATTGACTATGCAAGACTCGTATTGAGGGAGTTGGCTGGAACAGTCGTGAAGAGAGGGAGGATGAGGATAGAAGCACGCCACTACCCTCTTTGATGTTCCACGGTTTCATTGTCATGCTTATGGTGGATTTGATAATAGAATACAATTTTCCTCTGCATGGAAACCCAATCAAGACCCATGCCATGACAACACACAAACCAACCATCCTTGCTACCGGGTATCCAAATGCCAGACCTCTGCCAGAGAGGTTGATGAGTTACATCAAGGACAAAGAGGTAAGGAGGGCATACAGACGTGGCAACAGGACTCCTGCACTGAGTCTTGTAACCCCCCCCATGCATAGGGTTAGCAGAGAGTGATCCAATTGTCATTTTTAGGGAGGATAGAATAGAGGGTGCACAAGGGGGAGTAGAGGTGAGAGTAGAATAGAGACAGCGAGAGAGAGAGAGTGGTGAGAAAAGAGAAGAGAGACAAGAAGAGGAAACAGAGGAATGATAAAAGGGTTGTAGAAGAACATGCCCAAGCAGCAGAAACCACAGAACCCCGAACTCCAGACGTTCACCAAATAGAAGTCACTAGAACCGAGCCTGCAGAGATGGAGGAGGAACAACCTCTACAGAGGAGACAAAGGAGGTTGAGGAAGGTTGTGGTGCAGTAACCTTAAGAGATAGAAATGGTTATTGAAGAACCAGTTGTGGCAGAACCACAACCTCCTCAGAGCCCTATGGGGTTGGCGGCAGATATTTCCAGAAACATTGTGGAAGCCTTAAGTCCACCACATCCAGAGGATCAACCAATTGAAAAGCTACCAGAAGCTCTGACATCCTTGGCAAGTTCTTATGAAGATTCCCCTAGTCCACTAGAGGTGCCTTTAGAGCATCTGGTCAAGACCACAGAGCTTATGATGCAATCTGCTGAAATTCAAGGCTTCAGAGAGAGAAGGGTATGAGACGGGCTCTACCCTTTAATAGAAGAAGACAACGAGAGTGTGGATAGACAGTCGGAGGAAGAGATAGAATGAAAATATGTCGTAGAGTGCACATAACCAAGCCCCCTTCCCAATGCTTCCCACATTTCTGACCCTGTTGGTATGGCAGTAAGGGTCATTCAAGAAAGGCTCAGACCTCGACCCTAACCCAACCGACCGCACAGAGGAGATTCCTTCTTCCTCTGCTCCAATCTTAATCAGGGAACCAATTCCAGCTTCATCCTCTCAAAAGGATGTTGCTGCAGAAGTAAACATTGCCTTGCCCAACAATGTAACAGAACCTCACACAGAGGCTTGTGTTGCCTCTACCACTATTGAGCGTAAATCAAATGATTATCCAGAGCAATCAGTGAGAAAGCACCAAGACGAGGAGGTTCTAGATTAATCTCCTAGTCAACTCAACAGCTCACCTGTGGAAGACTTTTGATCTCCACATGGTGATGATGTTGACAAAACATTCATAGAATCATTCTCTTCAGAGGATATTCGAGGATTGGATGGAAATCCTAATGAGCTCAACCTCAAAACAAGCTCTGCATGTGTTAAACCAAAGGTTACCCAATCTACGTTTGTCACAAAGGCTGTGTTCCGGGCCTTTGCTGAAAAAATGACCAATTCGCTGATCGAGTTGAAAAGCTTGGTCACACCCACAACCGATAAAGCCTTCACCCTCAACTTCTTATCAAACAAGGTGGCGACTGTGTCTGAACGGGTGGATGTTCTGAAGAAAGATATCACTAAGCAAAATGCCAAAGTGATAGATTGCCTAGAGTCCTTTAAAAACATCTCTTTAGCCAACTCTGTTGAACTACAAAAGCTTGCCACTGCCTCTACCGTTGCAGCTACTCAAGAACAAATCAATACCTTGGCAGAGATAGTAAGGCCCAATACAGATGCTATCAAATGCCTGGAAAAAATCGTCAACCGTCAATCTTCAGAGCCTGCCGCCTCTACCAGTACTACATAGAGAGTCCTGATCAAACTCTGCTCCGACATCAAGAACATGGTTCATAGTACCATGGTCCCGGTCTCTCAGCTGCATAACCAACTGCTTGCACCTACTGACTACATCACCATAGCTGAGATGCATAAATTGGGTGACTCTCTGCTCAACAAGGTAAACTCCATTGGAGATAAGTTCACAAACTCTACCAACAATGCCGCAGAGACAATCAAGAAAATTGTTGCCCTAATGCGCTTTAAGTTTGATTACGAAGTAAACAAAGCAATCATGGTAGGACGAGATATTGTGGATATGATCAAAAAGAGTGTGAAGACCAACATGAAGCCCAATGGACAAAAGAGGAGGGAAGCTACCTCTTGCCAAGTAGAGGCAAGCAAAAAGATGCAGAGGTATGATGATGAAGTTCCTGATGGCTCTAGCCCTTCTAATCATCATAAAGGGGAGAACACATCAGCTAAACTTCTGAGTGCACCTATCTCTGCTACCCCCTTATCAGTTGTGCCCTTAAGCTCAGAGGATGGTTCTCAACAAATGCAGAAATCAAAAGAACCCTCTAAAGCTAGCATCCGTACATCTGCAGAGGCCATTCTTGAAATTGAGCCAAAAGTACTTCTCGAGCCTGAATCCATTGTAGAAGATCTGGCCAAGTTTATCAACTTTGTCGACTCTAAAACTATCCCAAAAGTTGCTGCTGCACTAGTACAATATGCGCCTACATATCCGGTAAATTACTTAGAAGAAGATGTGTAGAAAGTAAAGCCCACAGAGCCTAAGCAGAAGTCTTTGCCATCCACAGCCACTACCTCTGAACCGAAATCCAAGAAGCCTTCTTCTACTTCCAAGTCAATTGTGCCTACAAGCGTTACAACAAATAGAGTGGCTGATATGATGAAGTCGATGGATGATATAAGAAAGCCAATCTCGAGACCTCCACCGAAAGAGCTGGTATTCCACGAAAATATTTACAACTTCCTTTACAGTGCAAGAGACGAAGAGGTAATAGTTGCGCCCTATATCCATCATCTGATGAAGGAAGAGGTTAAGAGGAGGTTCCAGAGAACAGGACAAGACAAAAGCAAGGTGTTTTCTGAGTACGACATCAAGCAGGTTCTGCAAATTACTCTGCACTCTTTCGCAAACAAGGGGGTAATGTACGCAAAGTATAGAGTTAAGGGAAAGGATGGTCAGCAGTACATCTTCTCTTATGCAGATTTAATGAACCTTTGCCCTTATGATCTTTTACAACTGCACGACTATACAGAACAGAGGTTGGGAACGAGGAAGGAGTTTACTATTGCAAATGGGTGTATTAAAGAAGTAATGAGATAACATGTCAAGTACTACAACAGAACCGACTTCCAGATAGTTCTAGAGCTAGGAGTTGACAAGCTGGAAGTCATAGACCCTGATGACACCCTACCCGGTATAGAAAACACTCCCTCAAACTCTATGATAGTAGAGCCTGCCTATGGATTTGTGTACGAGGATGATGATGGCCAGAAGAAGATCTACAGACCTATCAATGCACACAAGTACTCCTCAGACTCTCTAAACAAGTTCAAATGCACTATGAGAAAGAGAATTAGCATTCCCAGGGTACAAGAAGGCCCTGCTCTGAAGATGATAGAAGAGATAGATGTTACATCCAGGTTTAGAGATTTAATTATGTCAATGCGCATAACCTTAGCTGATAGCTTTACCAATGCCATTAATGATTTCCCTCAGAAATTTTTTAACATCCTAAAATTCAGAGTAAATTTAAACTTCAAAAATAAGTAAGGCAATATGACTTCTGTATTGCTATAAACTTCTCAAAAAGTCTATCAGTCCTTAACACTTTACAAAAATCTGTACGAATTTAGAATTCATCAACAGACTAATCTAAACATAACTATCTAGATTACATCAGTTGACAATCCGAATTTCATCAAAAGAATGGGAATTAACAATGCCCAACTATCAATACTTTAGTCATCTCAAAATGCCTCGAGACCCAACTCCTCTCTCAAAACCCAGTGCATCCCACCGCTAAGGAAAACCTGTTATACATATCATTTGAGAAAAAGTGTCAGACTTAAAGCCTGGTGAGAACATACAGTTTATAAAGCTCAAAAGATATAAACATTTGTATCATAAGATAATATTTCCAAAGAGGTTAAATATTACAATTGAAGCCTTTGCCACAACCGGGCTTTTCCGTTATAAACATGTCATCAAATGACCAACGATAAAACATTTTACCAAGGATTGTGGCGTAACACAAAGTAGGCCAAAATCCGAGTTATGAGCTAAACAATTGGAATACAAGGATACGAACACATAAGTCCGTGCTACAACGTGAGATCTAGCCCCAAGCAAAACCAATGTATACTCCTTCACTAGGATCACTATGAACCATGGCTAGTATCCGGCCTCACATAACCGTACCAAGTTGCCCCTGAGGATCATATGCATCCATATCTACAAAATGGGGAATGTGACATCCCAACAATACAGTTGACTCAAAACCTAGGGATCCGCTAGTAATGGTACAGACTCGTCACAACAACATATGTGACCAACCATAAATAAACATACGATATAAACACATTTTATAAACAAAATTTCATTACCAGTTCAACTTCTGGTAAGAATTAAAATCATTAAAATGAGTTCTTAAACATTCTTTTCATATATCCACATAATGTACAAGTAAAACATCATTTTACTACATTAAGATAAGATCCATCATTTTAGTAAACACAATGATCGGGAACCCTAAAATCTCCCAAAACTCAAGTTATATCAAATATGTAGAAAACTTAAATCTGAAACCATTGAGATATATAGGAGTTCTAAAAGGTAACTTTTGATATGTATAAAGTTTAAAATGATAGTAGGAACTCACCAGTAGGTTTTAGGATAAAACCCGGAAAACCAGATATCGATCACGACGAAGAGGTGAAGCTTTATACACCAAAACCCCGAGAAATGCACTTAATACTAGCGATTAACGAACCCTTGAAGATCCAAAGAAACTTTAGAGAGAGAGAGAGATTTGAAGAGAGAGAGAGAGAAAGATTCTTAGAAAAATGAAGATATTTTGGGTTAAAAACCCTTAAGTCGGCCAGGCAACTATGCGGGTTATGCCGCGACTTCAACTCGCGGCATAACTCTCCCGTGTCCAAAACCCAAAATCATCCAGTAGGTTTCGCGGGTTGTGCCGCGACCTTAAGTCGCGGTGCAACTCGCATAGTTCCAAAAATCACATATCAAACAGAGGGTTACGCGGGTAGTTCACTGCTTGTCCCCAAAATTCTCAAAATCCAACTCAACTTCAAACCAAACACGGTGCTAACGATAAAAGCTTAACCACAAGAATACCAAAATTACATAACGGAAATTCGGGGTGTTACAATCCTCCCCAACTTGGGAATGATTTCGTCCCCAAAATCCTAACTATTCGAAAAGATGAGGATATCTTCGCTTCATATCCTCTTCAGCTTCCCACGTCACATTGGCTCCCCGATGATGCTTCCACTGCACCTTGACCATAGTGACCTCTTTGTGACGTAACTTCTTAGACTTTCTCTCTAAGATGGCGTCGGGATCTTCTACACAACGGTTACCCTCGTCTACTGTTAACTCGAAGAGAGGAATGACGCTTTCCTCTTCTGCTAAACACTTTCGAAGATAACAAACATGAAACGTGTTGTGTATTCTGCTCAACTCTGGCGGCAGTTCCAATTGGTAGGCTTGCAAACCCACCCGCTTGAGCACTTTCAAAGGTCCGAGGAAACGGGGACTCAGCTTCCCTTGCTTTTCGAACCGAATAATGCCCTTCCACGACGATACTTTAAGCAACACACGATCTCCCACTTGGAACTCCATCGGCCGTCTCTTTTTATTGGCATAACTCTTCTGTCGATCCTGAGCCGCTTTCAATCTTTCACGAATGCTATTGACCTTATCGGCCGTCTCTTGCACGATTTCAGGTCCGACGAACTGCTTTTCTCCCGCTTCAAGCCAACACACGGGAGTTCGGCACTTTCGCCCGTACAATGCCTCAAAAGGTGCCATTCCAATACTCAAGTGGTAGCTATTGTTGTAAGCAAACTCCACCAAAAGTAAGTGAGAGTCCCAGCTACCCCCGAAATCGATGACACAAGACCTCAACATGTCTTCCAATGTTTGGATCATTCTCTCGCTTTGCCCGTCGGTTTGTGGATGGTAAGTCGTACTCAACTTTACTCGTGTACCAAGCTCTTTCTGAAACCCATCCCAAAAGTTTGAAGTGAACCGACTGTCGCGATCTGACACGATCGACAATGGTATGTTGTGCCTCGAGACCAACTCATCGATATACAGTTTTGCTAGTTTGTCCATCGGTAATGTCTCGCGTATGGCCAAGAAGTGAGCGCTCTTTGTTAATCTATCAACTATCACCCAAATGGTATCGTGACCTCGAAGAGTTTTTGGTAACTTTGTCATGAAGTCCATAGTGATATGCTCCCACTTCCACTCAGGAATCTCTAGAGACTGAAGACTCCCATACGGTCGCTGATGTTCGGCCTTAACTTGCGAACACGTCACACAACGCTTAACGTAATGCGCCACGTCAAGTTTCATTACCGGCCACCAATAGTGCAGTTTCAAGTCCCTGTACATCTTTGTACTCCCCGGATGAATGGAATATTTGGACTTGTGTGCATCTTTAAGCAGCAAATCATGGTTACCCCCAAGCTTGGGTACCCACACGCGACCCTTGAACAGTTTTACCCCACGGCTATCTTCCGTTAAGAGCAAACGCTGCTTTTTCATAACTTCTTCTTTGAGATTCTCTTCTAGCAGTGCTTCAACCTGCGATGCTTTGATCTTTTCAACAAGACTAGACGCCAACTCGATTCTCGAATGGGTAGCCCGAATACAACCGCTATAGCCCTTCCGACTCAATGCATCGGCTACCACGTTTGCCTTACCAGGATGGTAAAGCAGCTCGCAATCGTAATCCTTGAGTAACTCGAGCCACCGCCGTTGCTTCATATTCAACTCCTTTTGAACAAAGACATATTTCAGACTTTTATGATCTGTGAAGAGTGTACACTTCGTGCCATAGAGATAGTGTCGCCAAAGCTTCAGGGCGAACACCACTGCTGCTAACACCAAATCGTGGGTAGGATAGTTCTCCTCGTGTATTTTAAGTTTCCTCGAGGCGTAAGCGATTACCTTGTCCCGTTGCATCAACACACAACCTAAACCCATTTTCGAAGCGTCGATATAGACCACAAAGTCTTCTGACCCTTAAGGTAACGATAAGATCGGAGCTTCACATAACCTCTTTTGAAGGATATGGAAAGCCTTCTCTTGCGTTTCGGTCCATTCGAACTTCACATTCTTCCGAGTCAAAATTGTCAAGGAAGAAGCGATTTTCGAAAAGTCTTGGATAAATCTCCGGTAGTACCCTGCCAGACCCAAGAAACTTCGGATCTCTGACGGACTCTTGGGAGATTCCCAATTCATCATAGCTTCAATCTTGGAGGGATCCACTTTCACTCCGTCTCGAGTGACAACGTGACCCAGAAATTGTACCTCCTCAAGCCAAAAGTCACACTTGGAAAACTTGGCGTACAATCTTTCATTTCTCAACACTTCAAGCACTTCCCGCAGATGTTGTTCGTGTTCTGACTCGCTCTTGGAGTACACGAGTATGTCATCAATGAATACAATGACCGACTGGTCGAGGAATGGTCGGAACACTCTATTCATCAAGTCCATAAATATCTTCGGTGCGTTCGTTAGACCAAAAGGCATTACAAGAAACTCGTAATGGCCGTAACGCGTTCTGAAAGTTGTCTTCGGAACATCTTCTTCACTCACCTTCACTTGGTGATAACCCGAACGTAAGTCGATTTTGGAAAAACAACCCGCTCCCTGAAGTTGATCGAACAAGTCGTCTATTCTCGGAAGCGGATATTTGTTCTTTACTGTAGCTTTGTTCAACTCACGATAGTCAATCCACATTCTCATCCTGCCATCTTTCTTCTTTACAAACAAGACCGGAGCTCCCCAGGGTGACGAACTCGGTCTTATAAATCCCTTCTCTAAAAGCTCTTGGAGTTGTGCCATCATTTCTTGCATCTCTGACGGTGCTAAATGGTAAGGAGCTTTAGCAATTAGTGTTGCTCCAGGCACAAGATCAATCCGAAACTCTAACTGACGATCGGGTGGTAACCCGGGCAAGTCGTCCAGAAAGACATCTGGAAACTCACGCACAATCTTCACATCTTCCAGCATTGATTTCTCTAACTTGGCATCGATCACATAGGCTAGGAAAGACGAACATCCTTTTACTAAGCACTTGCGTGCCTTTGCCATTGTGATTATTGCCACTTCACCTTTTCTCTTTTCACCATAGATGACAATGACTTCGCAAGAGGGTTTGTGTTATTCCCAGATTCTAGTCTCTAAACACAAACAAATCAACAAACAATATTTATGAATCAATTACCTGTTTGATTTCTCTTTCAAATTCGACAATTACAACTTTCTCTCTCTAGAACTCTCTCTCTCTCTACAGATCTCTCTCTAACGAATTCTCTCTCTCTCAGATTCTCAATTAGAAAACTTACAACTAAAAACAGAAATACAAGGTATTTATACCTACATCTAAAAGACAAAGAAACTAAAATACAAATACTTTGACTTTTATTACAAATAGACTTTGACTTTGATGAGTGTTGACTTTATCAGCTTTGACTTCTTACACTTTGACCTTTAGTCTTCTTGATCTTGTATCCAACATATTTATGCTCTAAAAATCTCCCCCTTTGGATTCAAGATCACTATTGAAAAATCTAGCAATTCAGTCTTCACTTTTAAGCTCTGTCAGAAAAATCTCCTCTTTTCTTTGACGGTATTCTTTCCAAAACTGTCTTCAAACGATTAACAATCTCCTCAAAACTTTCACAATAATACTTTCAGACTTTGGAAAGAAATTATCTTCAGAATCAGCTTGAATTGCTTTAGCAAATAATCTTCAAATAAAATTTCCTCAAATCTTCAGAAATTCTTTGATCTTCTTCAAATCTTTACTTTGAATTATCTGACTTGGACATTTCTGAAAATCATCTCTCAAAACTTTATCATTTCTTGATACCATATCCCCCTTTTTGATGATTTGAGCATCTGTATCATCAAAACCTTCACCAAGAAATGTCTTTGACCATTCTGATCTGTCAAACTGAGCCTCTGATTCTGTGATCCATAACCAAGTATTCATCTAGATCTTTGCAAATCCAGACAAAATAAGAATATGTAACTCCTGAATCAACAAATGAATCAGTTAAAATGCCTGTCAGTAACACAAAGTCACTGTGTCTAACGAATACACATAGGAAAGGAGCTTTTTGATGTTCACTCACCCAGGGCTTCCATCCAATCATCGAAATACCTTAAAGGCAATTTCTATGAATGTTATGACAAAGAAACGAATTCTTTGTGTGTTCGCGCACGTGTAGAAAGAATTAAGCACGATAATTGCTTTAAATAAGTCTCAACATTGTGTAAACCACTTAGACAACAGTAGATAAACACAGACTCAATGTGCATGATTGAAGTGCGAAGGTGGGGTAGACTTCCTTCTATTTCAATATCCAGATTTTCCAAATGAAAACCAGATAGCATATATGTTGCGTCCCCTTGAAAATGTGAAACATTTTCTTTTTGAGAAGAAAATGAGTGGCTGGTGGAGTTTTAGCAAGAGTTGGCATGGGCTAGTTGCCTGTTTCAATAACGTTCACCAAAGAATTGTGAAACATTAGTAATGTGGCTGCCCGGCTCAGAAAGCATTTGGTGCAGAGTTTGATATTCTTTTACTCTGATCGCATACCCTCTTTCTTTTAATCATTAAGCTCACTACTAACCAAACTCTCTTTTCCATTTTACCTCATCACACCCACACTCATTTCTTTTAGACTCCTCACACTCAATCTCTATGGATTAACTTCTTGGGTAGAAATCACTGGTTAACGTGATTTCATAGAAGTTCATGTAAGTCCTAACCCAAAAAACCCATATAATCCTATGAAAGCATAATGTTGCTCAAATGGTTTAACTTTATTAGTTAAAGCTCATATACAAATATCATATGTATGCTCATAAAATATAATCATGAAGATTTGAGCATTTGAAACATTGAAGTGTTTTCAAACAAGTATATTGAATGAATGAACACGAATGCAGAAGGCTTGTTTGAAAATCTTACATTGTATGAAAATGATCAGAAATGAATGATATAACAATCAAAGCTTAAGGTCAAGAATAATGGATATTGTCTATACGAAACAAAAATATAGACATTCTTGAAATGACGTTTCCAAATGAAATATCGCTCAAAATTCTTTAAAGTACAAGCGGGGTGTCTTACCATCGAAAAATTGTTTCAATTTAGAGACATGGTAAGAACAATTTAATCAAAAATTAAACCGATGTGTGTGAATACTTGAAAGTATGTAGAAAAGACAATACACAAGTATTTATCTTTGGAAACACACGGTTTGTTTATCAATTAAGCACAAAAATAAAATGTAAACATTTAAAATCACACTTCCAAATTATAAAATCTGTTTAAGAATCGGGAAGTGGTTTGAACATTTCAGAACATGTTTTCTATATCTGAAAGTTGTCCTTCTTTCAGATATATTTGAGATTAAGATAAGAAATTTACCTTTTCACGCAATCTTAAATCTCATGAAGTCAAGCTGAAGTCATTAAGATATGATCTTGTCAGCTTCTCTCATCCTGCAAAAATCTCAAAGTCTAGTCAAAGCAACTTTATTCACAAATTTATTCGAATGTAAAAAATATAAAGCAGTAAAACGATTAAAGTACGAGTTCTGATTTGAAATAATCAGAAATCATAGTCTTACTCCTTTTGGTATGACATATAAGCTCCCCCTAAAATCATGCATTACAAAAATTTTGTCACTTAATTAAAATGCAGAAATTAGTTATGCTCCCCCTCAAAAAAAAATGTAGATCATCTTTAATCTTCTCTTACTCCCCCTGAGATCATGAGCAAACATTTAAAGTGCAAATATCCTTCAAACATAATGATAAAGAAAATGATGAAAAATAACAATACCTAACTTTATTAGGTAACAACAGATTATGTCTTAAGATTTAACATACCAAGCTTAGAGACAAGAAAATTAAATCTCTTTTCATCTAAGGGTTTGGTAAATAAATCTGCAAGCTGATAATCTGTTTTTACAAAATAAAGTTCAATTGTTCCTTTTTCTACATTATCCTTAATAAAATGATATCTTACATCAATGTGTTTGGTTTTCGTATGCTGGACAGGATTAGCAGATATCGCGATTGCACTCTTCGAGTCACAATATATTGGAATTTTATCAAACTTGAATCCATAGTCTCGCAGCTGTGTCGTATCCACAACACTTGAGAGCAGCAACTGGCAGCAGCTACATACTCTGCTTCAGCACTTTCTTCTTTTTCTTCTTCTCTGCCTTTTCTTTCTTTTCTTTCTTCTTCTCTCCAACAACCAAAGCAATTGGATCAGGAACCTTTTCAGCCTTCTTCTTTTCAGATCTTTTCTCCTCAACCTCTTCTTCATTTTGTCGTAAAGTCTCATAGACTTCGTGAAGAGGTATGTCATTCAAGTCTTTCATCTGCTTCATCCTACGTGTATGTTTCTTCCATTCAGGCCGTAGGATACTCAGAAATTTGACATTGTTTTCCAGCTGCTTCTTTGCCACTTTGTTCTTCGTCAGTTCATTCAGAAGCAAAGTAAACCTTTCATAAGTATCTTCCAAACTCTCATTCTCTTTGGATTTGAATTCCTCGTAGCTATTGATGCAGTTTGCCACTTTCATCTGATTCCCGACCTTGGATCCCATCATCATCTTTTGCAATTGATCCCACATCTTCTTAGCATCATCCTTGTAGCTATCAATCTTGATGTAAATCTGATTAGGAATGCTTTGAAGTAGAAGAGATCTTGCTTGCTTGTCTGCTTTATATCAACTTTTCTGTTCTTCAGAGTACTGAGATAAATCCACTTTAACTGGTTTTGTCTTTTGTTCTCTTTCTTCATCACCATGTCCACTATCAGATGAATCATCATCAGCATGTACTTGAACTATGATTGGTGCCATAGAACCTTCTGTAATTGACAGAAGAATATTCTCTCCATTTGTGTGCCGGTCCACGAAATCAAGGAATCTGTCCTTCCATTGTTCATATACTCCTTTAAACAGTACAGGAGGCTTGACATCAGTGCCAATGGAAAGTGCATCTTTGGAAGTCATCTTGATAAAACCTGTTTGAAAAAATATTTGCAATAAAAAACTAGAACTGATCGTTAGTCCAAAATATGAAATCACAAAAATACAAGAAATCTTGAAATAGAAATTCAGGAATTTTGATCACAATCAGAATTTTGTCCCCCTCCGCAGACTTAGCACGGGTGGGGTCAAGGGGCAACACCCTTGCGGGGTTGAGGGGCAGCGCCCCTAGAGAAAAAATTTTCACTATTAAAGGGCATATTACTGTTTTGAAAATTTCTCAGAAAATATTCTAAGTATAGAAAGTCGCAAGTCACTATTAAAATATGAACCTCGCAGACGTTGAAACTCGCAACCAACTGTTTACTGAGAAACTCGCAGGCTTAAGCTTGCGCGTTTGTGAAACTCGCACGCAAAGGCTTGCGTGTTTTGTAAAACTCGCTAGTCGCTAAAACTCGCTAGATGCTTAAACTCGCAAGAGATTATTCACTGATGAACTCGCAGATAGAGGCGTGCGTGTTTGAAAAACTCGCTAGTCGCAACTAGCGCGTTTTGATCAAACTCGCAGATCAACCAAACTAGCAAATCGAACAAACTCGCAGATCACTATTTCGGCTCAAACTCGCACCCTTCGATTAGCGCGTTTGTAGAACTCGCAAGAGTCTACTTGCGCGTTTCAACACTTAGAAAATTTTCCCAATCTTCAAACTCGCAGACTTCAATCAGCGAGTTCCTAAAACTCGCATATAATCCTCTGCGCGTTTTGGACCAAAAATGGAATCCTTCAGTTTGCGCGTTCTAATGGAGAACTTGCGCGTTTCTCAGATCTAGCGCGTTCTTCAGATTACCTTGTGTGTTCTTCAGAAAGTCGACAAAAACTTTACTTTTTCATCGAAATTCGATCCAAACCTTGTCCAATTGACTTGAAACTATGCAGGGATGATCGATTACAATACTAGAACTAATTACAATACACGAATTACAAAAACAAACTCAAATTGTAACATTTTGATGCGATTTACAGTGCTTAAGAACTCGTGTCTCAAAACTCAACAAAAATCACAAATTAACAATCAATTACAGTGCAATTTTCAAATTGAACTTTACAGACTCAATCGAATTCACTCAATATACAATTCCTAATTGATTACAACACGAAATTCGCACTAGAACTCAGAATTTGATTCTTCGGCTCAAGAACACAGTGTCAAACATTTTCTTGATATGATTTCAACTTTTGGATCTGCTCTTATACCAATTTTTATTCCCAGATTCTAGTCTCTAAACACAAACAAATCAACAAACAATATTTATGAATCAATTACCTGTTTGATTTCTCTTTCAAATTCCACAATTACAAGTTTCTCTCTCTAGAACTTTCTCTCTCTCTACAGATCTCTCTCTAACGAATTCTCTCTCTCTCTCAGATTCTCAATTAGAAAACTTACAACTAAAAACAGAAATACAAGGTATTTATACCTACATCTAAAATACAAAGAAACTAAAATACAAATACTTTGACTTTTATTACAAATAGACTTTGACTTTGATGAGTGTTGACTTTATCAGCTTTGACTTCTTACACTTTGACCTTTAGTCTTCTTGATCTTGTATCCAACATATTTATGCTCTAACAGGTTGGGAAGTCGAATCAACTTCTTGGAACATACGATCTCGGCGTGATTGTTTGACAACCAATCCATGCCGACCACAACATCAAAACCCCCGATTAACATCGGCAGTAGATCGATCGAGAATTCTCTCCCTTCGATACTAAGAGTACACTGCTTCAGAACATCGTGGATTATAACTTGACTACCATCGGCTATTTCTACCACTAATGCATCCTCAAGACTAGTAGTGGGCATAGAAATCTTCTGACAGAACAAATCAGATACGAAAGAGAAACTGGCACCTGTATCGAATAAAATACGAGTAGGTACAGAGTTTATAAGAAAAGTACCCGATACCACATCAGCGGATGCCTTGGCCTCATCGTCCGTCATCTGAAATGCTCGTCCCGGAACCCTAGGAGGGTTATCCTTCCTTGCTGGCGTGCTACCCGACAAAATCTTCGGGCAATCTCTTTTCACGTGCCCCGGTGCCTTGCACTCATAACAGACAAGTCCTCTGACCGAGCAATCTCTGATAGTGTGACCAGGCTTCCCACACTTATAACAAGTTTGAGAAGTGGTGTTACAGTCACCGTGGTGTTTAGTTTGACACTTGTGGCACCACCTAGCTTCCTGCTGATTGCTGAAGTTTCGGTTTCCGCCAAAAGGTCGTGATCTCTTGGGATGAGCAGAATTGCTCTCCCACTTTCTCTTATCAGTCACCACCACAGCTTTCTCAGCTTTGTTCCTCGCGAACATCTCTTCCATGTACTGAGTTTCTTCAACCATCTCGCGGAGGTTAGAAGCTTTAGAATTGTGGACCATAGATTGCATGTCCGCGGGTAGGCCATTCAGATAGGCCTTCATTTTATCCTTCTCTGTTGGGGCAGCGTGCCCCACCAGATCAAGCTTCTCCATGAAATGACGGGTGTACTCCCTCACCGTCAGGCTTCCCTTTATCAGAGACCGGAATTCTTTCTCAATTCGGTCCAAGATAACTGAGTCAACACAGCAGGAGATAGGGTGGATTGAATGACATTCGACTAGATGAGCGCAGTATCCCTCAGCAGTTGGGTACCGAACCGCACTCTCTGATCATCCCCGCATTCGGAAGAGCCAAAAGCTTGCTCGACCGCTCGAATCCATCACACACAAGATTGGGTCGTCGGAACCAGAGAACTCTGGCGGTCCGCAACCCAGAAAGGACTTGTAGGAACAACTTTTCCTATTTCCTGGAGCACCAACAATCCCATGCTCCTCAGCCCTGACTCCTGCACCAGCGCCTCCAGGACCCGCTACAATGTTTTCCACAACCGTCTCACTCCTCCTATTGTTCACATCGCGGTCCTCAATCACTTTCAGCAGAAACTCTTGCTGCTTTGCCATCTCTTCCCTCATTGTCAACATCATGCTGGCCATCAACTCAGACGGGGAACTAGCATCCCTGATGACTGGGTGGGACGAAGCCAGGTCTACTCGCGGAATGACCTCTGGCCCCCCACCTAGCCCTTGCTGAACAGGTGGTCGCACAACAACCTCAACTCCCTCCGGCTGACCAGCGGTGGAAGCTGTCGCTTCCAAACCATCAACACGCGTACGCGGTCTACCACGCGTATTCACCATGCCAAACTGCTTCACATAACACGAAAAGAGATAAGAGAGAGTTGGAATAAACACAAAGGAAACGTACTACCACATTACCAATCGTCATAGCAATAGAAATTCAAGTACACTTACGTACGATATCCTCATAATAACATTAGCTAAGTGAGATTATGATCATATAACACATAAAGGTTCTCGTCACGATTGCCACAACGCCTGATAAACGCACTTTCCGTTGACTCTAAGACTAACCCATCTTAGAAGCTCTACCCGATCTCACGGATCAATTCTTATCATACTCGGTCTAAGTCTAGACATCTTACATTCATGCCTAGTTCACTTAAACTAGAGCTCTGATACCAACTTGTAACATCCTAAAATTCAGAGTAAATTTAAACTTCAAAAATAAGGTAATATGACTTCTGTATTGCTATAAACTTCTCAAAAATTGTATCAGTCCTTAAAACTTTACAAAAACCTGTACGGATTTAGAATTCATCAACAGACTAATCTAAACATAACTATCTAGATTACATCAGTTGACAATCCGAATTTCATCAAAAGAATGGGAATTAACAATGCCCAACTATCAATACTTTAGTCATCTCAAAATGCCTCAAGACCCAACTCCTCTCTCAAAACCCAGTGCATCCCACCGCTAAGGGAAACCTGTTATACATATCATTTGAGAAAAAGTGTCAGACTTAAAGTCTGGTGAGAACATACAGTTTATAAAGCTCAAAAGATATAAACATTTGTATCATAAGATAATATTTCCAAAGAGGTTAAATATTACAATTGAAGCCTTTGCCACAACCGGGCTTTTTCGTTATAAACGTGTCATCAAATGACCAACGATAAAACATTTTACCAAGGATTGTGGCGTAACACAAAGTAGGCCAAAATCCGAGTTATGAGCTAAACAATTGGAATCCTAGGATCACTATGAACCATGGCTAGTATCCGGCCTCACATAACCGTACCAAGTTGCCCCCGAGGATCATATGCATCTATAGCTACAAAATGGGGAATGTGACATCCCAACAATACAGTCGACTCAAAACCTAGGGATCCGCTAGTAATGGTACAGACTCGTCACAACAATATATGTGACCAACCATAAATAAACATATGGTATAAACACATTTTATAAACAAAATGTCATTACCAGTTCAACTTCTGGTAAGAATGAAAATCATTAAAATGAGTTCTTAAACATTCTTTTCATATATCCACATAATGTATAAGTAAAACATCATTTTACTACATTAAGATAAGATCCATCATTTTAGTAAACACAATGATCGGGAACCCTAAAATCTCCCAAAACTCAAGTTATATCAAATATGTAGAAAACTTAAATCTGAAACCATTGAGATATATAGGAGTTCCAAAAGGTAACTTTTGATATGTATAAAGTTTAAAATGATAGTAGGAACTCACCAGTAAGTTTTAGGATAAAACCCGGAAAACCAGATATCGATCACGACGAAGAGGTGAAGCTTTATACACCAAAACCCCGAGCAATGCATTTAATACTAGCGATTAACGAACCCTTGAAGATCTAAAGAAACTTTAGAGAGAGAGAGATTTGAAGAGAGAGAGAGAAACATTCTCAGAAAAATGAAGATATTTTGGGTTAAAAACCCTTAAGTCGGCCAGGCAATTACGCGGGTTATGTCGCGACTTCAACTCGCGGCATAACTCTCCCGTGTCCAAAACCCAAAATCATCCAGTGGGTTTCGCGGGTTGTGTCGCGACCTTAAGTCGCGGTGCAACTCGCGTAGTTCCAAAAATCACATATCAAACAGAGGGTTACGCGGGTTGTGTCGCGACCTCTAGTCGCGGTGCAACTCGCGTAGTTCACTGCTTGTCCCCAAAATTCTCAAAATCTAACTCAACTTCAAACCAAACACGGTGCTAACGATAAAAGCTTAACCACAAGAATACCAAAATTACATAACAGAAATTCAGGGTGTTAAAAATTTTCTTTGTAATCATACTTGTATTTCAATTTTATAGTGAAATTACTTTTTACAGAGGCTAGTTAACACCTCTTGCTTTCTAGACTAGCAGTACTTAATTTCCAAATTTTTCTTTCTTCTTTTTTAATACTTAGGGGGAGATTGTAAGCCCCAACTTCTGCCCATTGTAAAAGTATTAAAAAAGAAGACAAGTCCTTAAAGCCAGAGGACCTCTATCGAAGAAAGCAGTTGAACTTCAAAAGCTTTGCAATCATCAACATAGAAGTCCTTAACCAAAAGATGATATATGGTCCACAGAGCCTCTATGTCAAGCTCTGTGGTAGCTCCCTCTGTGCTACCATCACTGAAGTTTTCAACAAATGTTTCTCTACTAGCTCAGTCAGCCAATGCAACTCTGCCACGTCAGCCTGAAGCGGTTATTTCACCATTACACATGGCAGATCCTCATTAATGCTAGGCTTGACTTTTATGATATCCCCTATAAATAGGGAAGATTGTGTATGATATTTTGTATGTTCAACAGATAACACACACTTAATCGCACACAATAGCTAGTGAGCAAATCTGTGAGATAGAGAGAGAATTAAACACATTCAGTGTGTGTTCTTGGTGTTCTTATTGTATTCATCTAAATCTCTCTCAATACATATGACTATGATGGCTCAATCCTTGTTAGTTATTTGTATTGTTTGCTCTTTTTGATTTACTATTGTTTTCTACCTATCAATATTACAAACTTAATATTGCTTCCGCACCATACTTTGATTTCTTATTTGTTTGATTGATTGTGAGCTAAATCTGGGACAACAATGTCATACACAGAGAACACCTTACTTATTTCATGTGTCGTTCTCCAAAACCTCCATCTAACCTATTCCCTCATCAAGGGATGGATGTTAGGCGCAACAATCACGTCCTCGACTCTGGCACTGTAAAGATAGTTGTAAATGTTTTTTGGAAGATCAGTTCCTTCGATGGGGGTCTAGGAATTGGCTTAATCATAGCGTCCATTGAGTTCATGATCTGAGCCACTAGATTTGGGGTAACCTCTGCAGGTGTCTTTAACGTAGAAGGAACTGTGGGCTTCTTTGCATTGGTTTCAGAAGTAACGGTGATTGGCAAAGACTTCAGTTCAGGCTCTATAGCAGATATCTTCTTCTGTGTATCCTCCTCCGAGCAGTTAAAAGGGTCAGTGCATGAATACTGGATTGGAGCAGGAATTGCCTCTGGCATGATGTCAGGGTCTTCAAATGTTGCAAACTTAGCCAACTCGGATGGGACTTTAGCCTCAATTCTGAATCTTAGGCGAAGTTCAGGAATTATTTCATAAGGATTGATTAGTGCCTTGGATGATTTTCTTGGGATCTAAGAGGATGTGGCTGCAGAGGGTTTTGTAGCTTGTCTCTGTTGGTAAGAACTTGACTCTGAGCATAGGGAAGTTGCAAAAAGAGGGGCGACGACAATGGGTTGAGCATTCTGCAGTCTTACTGTCTCCCCCTTTTGATAACTAGAAGGACCAGAGGCATATGGCCCTTCGTCATCATACTTCTGCCATTCTATCGTGCTTCTGCCTGGCACGAGGTAGGTTCCTTCCTCTTTCCCTGACCCTGTGGTTTCAAATTTGTCTTTGCGCTCTTTTCAATCATTTGAACGATGTCACTAGCTTCTAGGGTGGCCTTGTTGACTTCATAGTCACATTTAAATCTCATCAAGGCCATATTTTTCTTGATGGATTCGGCAGTGGTGTTTGCAGAAGAGGTGATCTTATCACCAATCAAATCAACCTTGTTTAGAAGCATGTCTCCACGTGAATTCACCTCTACTCTTGTGATGTATTCGGATGGGATCATGAGTTAGTTATGAGGTTGAGATGTCGGTTGCATTGCAGTCATAACCATTTCTTTGATTTCTGAGGGAAGTCTCGTCAGAACTTCCTCTAAGGTTGAAGTAGAAGGGACAGGTTCTGCAGGTTTTCTTTTGAGAATTTCGGCAAGGAACTTGATTGCTCTTGTGTTTACCTTAACTTCCTCTGTCAGTGTTTTCACTTGCTCTTGAGTGGCTGCAGAGCTCTGAGTATTTGCAAGCATGGTTAATTCGACTGCATTTGCTAGAGAGACATTCTTTAGGGTCTTGTCAAGATCGAAAATTCTAAACAAGAATTTAATACAAACTCAGAAACAATGTTAAAGAAGTCGCGGAATAACACTTTAACAAATAATCACAAACACAGAATATGAACTCAAATCATAAGTTTATATTGCATAAAACTTAATGATTACAAACACAACCTCAATCTGGTGAACAAGACTCAACAGACGTTCTATACTTCTCTATAGAAAGGATCAATACTAGTCTTGAGGTTAATTCTCTAAAAACAACTCATATCATTAAAATTCTAACAAAGACTTCTATCCAATATATACAGAGTTGATTACAAGATAATTATCAAAATAAGATTGATCTTCAGCATCAATACCATAATTATCTTCAGCGTTATCTCCAACTCCTATTCTTTCATTCCAAGCAATCATTCCATCTTTATCTTCACAAGCAGCATTAACACATTAGCAGTATTAACTCTTCACTTGCAGTAGTAATCTTTCAGCAGTACTAACTCTCCAAGAAGTACTAACTATTCAAGTAGCAGCACTAACTCTTCAAGCAGTATTAATTCTACTGGCAGTAGTAATCTTGATGGCATAGCAGTAGTAATAACTTAGCAGCATGAATCATGAAGACTGAGCAGCATAAACCATACTTAGAACATTCAGACCCAACAATCTCCCCCTAACTTAACTTTTTAGAATAAGAAGTTAAGTTCTTCTGCATGAGGTCTTCATGATGCTTTCAAAATTTCAGCTTAGATTCCCAAATCAGGATTCAGACCTAGACTTTGATTGATGGTTCTCTTTACTACTATCCTTGCCATTTCTGAATTCTTTGGACACACCAACTTTGCTTTCAACATTGCTTGCAGTTTAGCCTTGCTATGATCATACACCTTGTCCACCAAGTAATACTCATTGTAGCTTTTATCAATGGTTAGGACATAGACTCCACATCCTTCATACAACATCCAATGATCAATCTTTTTAAAACCATATTCATGATGTAGATCTTTGATTCTGTACTTTACTCTTTCTGGCTCAAACATCATACATAAGTATTCCATGGCTATCTTGGTTAGACTGATCCCAGCTTCTTCCAACACTTTACCATATAAGCTCATCCCAACTTTATGCATTTCTTCCAAATCAGACCTGGAGCAGCTTCTGATAATTTTACGCCATGTAGCATACACTTCATAGTGATCTCCCAATCTCTTGATCCTGAAGTATTCTTTGCCTTGGTCTTTCAGAATATCCCAACAGATAATTTCTGGTGCTTTCATAGAGATAGGATCAGCTTGTACTGGGTCTTCATTTGTCAAAGTCGTGTACAAATGGAATTGCTCATTGGATTGTTGATTAGACTTCTCTGTATTCTGCTCTGACTCTGTTGTAGGTTCAACAGTAGGTTTTGCTTCTGCTTCTGCTCTTTCATTTTCTTTCTCCTCTTCTTCAGTTCTTGCCCTATTTGCCTTTGGCTTGGTGGCAATTGACTTCTTTCTTTTAATTGCACCAATCTGTTGAGCTAAGGTCTCTTCTTGCTTCACTTCTTTCTTGTCTTTGCTAGGAGTACCTTCTTCACTGTCAGGAAAGGGCTGTTGTATGTTGAGGTCATGCCTCTCTTTCATCTTCCTTTCAACCTCTACCCTTTGAATGAAGTCCCCTTTCAGTTTAGCCATCTCCTTCTGGTAAAGTTCTTCAAGCTTTCCAAAAGACATACCTGTAAACATTTCCTCAGGAACTCCAATAGCTCCTTTCAGGAAGTTTATCATCTTCCTTCTTTCTTGGTTTGCTAAGTATGTCTTGGAAGGTTTTCTTTGTCTAGTCTTCAGTGGTAGCCTTAGCCTTGAAGCCTTCTTAGTGACTTTCTTAGCAGCAGCTGCAGACTTCAGACTCTTTTGATATTCTTCATTAAGTTTAGCAGCCATCTCCAAAGCAATCTCTCTGTCTTTTGCAGATTGAGTCTCTTCCTCCTTTTCCAGTTCTGCTTGCATCTTCCTTGCCAATTCTTCATCTAGAGCTATTTGACTTTATTTCTTTGATGCTTTTGCAGATTCAACCACCTTTTCTTTGCCTTTCTTCTTTGCATCCTCCACACTGATCTCTTTTCTTTTCTTCTCTAATCCTCCTTCTTTGATCATTACTCCCTTAGCCTTTTGAGTGGCATTGGGAGTGTCAAGCTTTTCCTTCACCAACGTTTCAGCAATTTCTATTTCCTCTCTAGACAATTTTGTTTCTGCTTCAGGTTCATTTGTTACTGCTGCAGCCTTAGTTACTGCTGCTTTTGCAATATCTGCTCCATTCTCAAAAGTTTCTGCTTCTGAACCAACATTCTCTTCTTTATCAGCACCAGTCTCCCCCTCAAACTGAACTTTCATCCTAACAGGGCTTTGTTTATCAACTTCAGCTTGACTCTCCCCCTTTTTGGAAGTGTCATGAGGAATGCTCCTTTTCTTCAATACAAACTGTGTTCTTTTCTTTTTCTGTACCAACCTCAGAACCATCTTCTTTAATTTGGTTATTTGCACTTGTTGTGAAAGAATTACCAGTTTCATCTCCTCTATTTCTGCACCTTGTTTGAGTACATCCATATTGACATTTGCAATAGTTTCCATCAATTCCTCATAGTTATATCTATCCTCACCTCCTTTAGGTGTGTTGACCACCCTGGAAGGATCCTTGGAAGTTTTAGTAGGAGTCTTCTGCCTAGCAAAAGCACCCTCTACCCCCTTGGTTTCTTGGCACCTGGGACCTTTGGATGATTGCTCACCTAAAGTTGCCGTGGGGAAGGTCTTAGGGATGTTCACACTGTCCTGTCCTACACCTTGTGCAGAAACAGTAGTGTGAGCCTCACTGCCCACATGCTCAACCTGCTCCTTAGTGAGCACCTTCTTGGGGTTGGGAGACACCCTTGTGGTTTCCCTATCGATATTCTTTACTGGAGAATGATTCATTAGAGGGCTTAAAGGCTTTGGGGGTGAAGGTACAAGAAGGGAAGGAACCTTCTGTACCTTTTTCCTTATATAAGTTTTGGTGATGGGGGATGTGGGCTTTACAATAGGAATCTGAGGAGGATTACTAGAAATGAGTGGTGTGGGTAGGTCATCAGTTGGGTGGTCAGATGTGGGTTGTGATCCTGATGCCTCACCATGGGAAGGAGACACACCCATCATTGTAGAGAACAATGGAGTGTTTATATCTGAGAAGTCCTTACTGGGCCTCTTCATATTTGAGAACACCTTCCCCTTTGGGGGTTTTCGTACATATACCTCATTGAAATTAGGTAAATCCGTCAATTCTTGATTTAGTACTTCTTGTACAAACCTTGGATACATATAAAAGCTTTTGGATTTGGTATCCAGGTTTGACATTAAATCATTAAAAATCATTTGAGCAAAATTAAACTTTCTAGAGGTAGCTAAGCAGACTAGAGCATAAGCTAAGGTACTGCTAAACTCACTCCATCCAGTTGTTTTTCGTGAAATGCAGTGTTGTAGGGTATGAACAAAGAATCGCCACTATGGTGAAAATTTGTTCTTGAAAAACTTAAATACATCAGTGGGACCTTCATACCCCATACGAATAAGAGCTTGAAAGAGATCTTCCTTAGAAAGAGAGGTAATACCTGAGGCATCATCTAAGCGTAGATGTGCACGTATGTTGTCCTCTGATATGGTAATGGGTTTATCACAAACCCTTGATTGGATGACCTGCCCTCCTTCCACAGGCTGAATTGAAGCATTTGCCTAGAACTGTCTTTGATGTTCCACATAGATTGTGGGATTAACAGTTAATGCGTGTGCGATGTGTGAGGATTGTAGGAAATCCACAATCTGTTGAAAGCCTTCAGCCTGTTTGGGTTTTTGCAGCATAGCAATCTCATTGTGTTCATCAAAGAATTCTAGTCCTGCCATCTTCTGATTGATTCTAGGGTTCGTATCGCAACTAGTGGGTTACACTGGTGAGCAAGAAATCGAGAGAGAGAGAGAGAAAGAGAAGCAATGGAAGTTCAAAGAGCCGTTTGTATTTTTGGCGGTCACAAAGGGTAGTTATAGGTGGAGGGTTTCAGTTAGAAGCAGTACTAAGTACCCTAACAGTATTAACCAACTCGCAGTATTAACTCATATTAGCAGTAGTAGCACATACTGGCAGTACTAACACAGACTAGCAGTATTAACACATGCCAGCAGTAGTAACACTGATTAGCAGTAGAAACAAGGTAAGCAGTAGTAACTTTGCACTGGCAGTATAAACTACCTAGCAGTAGTAAGCATACTTAACCATATTTGAACTGTCAACATGAGTAATATAGAGAGCAACATTAACTTAACCAGAAGTACCAAGTATTCAATTTAAGCAATCTGAAACACTTAAACACACAAGGTTAGTAGCACCATGCACAAAACAATAAGAGAAAGTAGACAGGAAGGAAACTATGCAGGTACTTGAGTCAAAAGATAATAGGCTTATTCAGAGTTTATCATGCCCACACTTGTGACCAAAAATGTGAACCTACCCACATCAAAAGCTTTAGTAAATAGATCAGCAAATTGGTTACTTGTATGGACTTTCACAACCTGAATTAGCTTCTTTTCATTGCAGTCTCTGATAAAATGATACTTGATTTCTATATGCTTTGTTTTGGAGTGCTTGACTGGATTATTAACAATGCTAATAGCACTGTTGTTGTCTATAAAGATTGGAGTGTGAAGAAAAGTCTTACCATAGTCCAACATTTGATTCTGAATCCAGAGTACTTGAGAGCAGCAGCTTGCAGCAGCTATATACTCTGCTTCTGTTGTAGAGGTGGACACTGTGGTTTGTTTCTTGCACTGCCATGACACTAGTCTTGCACCCAAAAACTGACATCCCCCTGAAGTTGACTTTATATCCAAATTTGCACCACCCAAGTCACTGTCTGAATAAGCAAGTAGGTCAAATGGTGAATCATGAGGATACCAAAGACCTAATCTAGGTTGGCCTTTGAGATATCTGAATATCCTCTTGACTGCTTGAAAGTGTGACTGCTTAGGCCTTACTTGAAATCTTGCACACACACAAACAGGAAACATGATATCTGGTCTTGAAGCAGTGAGATACATGAGGGAGCCATATATGGATCTATAGTGATGAAAATCCACATCCTCCCCCTCAAGATCTGTAGTGATCTATTTGTGTGTCTCCATAGGTGTGCTTGCAGGCTTTGAATCTGAAAATCCAAACTTCGTAAGAATGTCATGCACATACTTAGATTGGCTTATAAATATCCCATCTTTCTTCTGCTTAACTTGTAGCCCAAGGAAGAAAGTAAGTTCACCCATAGAACTCATCTTGAATCTCTTGTGCATCAAATCTTCAAAATCTCTGCACATTTGATCTTTTGTGGATCCAAAGATAATATCATCCACATAGATTTTCTCTATTAGGATGTCCTTCTTCTTCCTCTGAATGAACAGAGTCTTGTCTATGATTCCTCTTTGAAAACCATTTTCCAAGAGATAAGTAGACAAGGTGTCATACCATGCCCTTGGTGCTTGATGTAGCCCATAGAGTGCCTTCTTCAATTTGTATACTCTGTCAGGATAATTTGGATTCTCAAACCCTGGAGGCTGACATACATACACTTCTTCTTCAATTCTCCCATACAGTAAAGCACTTTTTACATCCATCTGATAGACTCTGAATTTCATGAAGGAAGCATAGGCTAAAAATAACCTGATTGCCTCAATCCTGGCCACTGGTGCAAATACCTCTTCATAATCAATTCCTTCTTCTTGAGTATACCCTTGTGCCACTAATCTGGCCTTGTTCTTTATTACTATGCCTCTCTCATCTTTCTTGTTCTTGAAGATCCATCTTGTGCCAATTGCTCTGTGTCCTTTAGGAAGATCCACCAGATCCCATACATCTTGCAGTACAAACTGCAATAGCTCCTCTTGCATTGTTTCTATCCAGCTTGGATCCTTCATTGCATCACATGCCTTTTTGGGTTCAACCTGATATATAAAGCAAGAAAGTAAACCTGATTGTATATCTTTTAATCCTCCCAACTTACTCTGATTCCTTGTGATTATAGGTGAATTGATGTCACCAATCACCAATTGAGGAGGATGATTCTTCTGAGTTTTTGTAGCATTGACAGCTTCTTCATTATGATTGACTTCAAGATTGGTGTCATTCTTTTCTGGAGTGCTTCCACCATACACTGAAGAATCATCATATGTGTCACCCTCTTCCAAAAATGGCATCTCAGGACCTTTGATTCCTGAATCTGAGGGTTGATCTTCCTTTTCACCTTTGTCCTCTTCATTCTGAGCTGGTTCAGTGTCCTTTGAATCTGAAGTATCTTTCTTATCTTGGTCACATAATTCAACAGGAGGGAACAGCACAAACTCTTGTCTTTGTACTTGAACCTGTTCTGTCCCTGTTCCTGCATTATGCTCATTACTGAAACCCAAAGAATTAGACAGTGAATCAATGTCAAATAGCTAATCAGGACCTGAACCCAGTTGATTTGGTGTGTTCTCATTGCATTTGACATTGTCACTTTCCTCAATAATCCTAGAAGAGGTGTAAAAAACTCTGTAGGCCTTACTTTGAGATGAATAACCAACAAGATACCCATCCTCAGCTTTGCTATCAAACTTGCCTAGGTGAGTTTTTGTATTGAGAATTGTGCAAGGACACCCAAATGGTTTGAAAAATCCAATAAAAGGTTTCTTCTTTTTAAAAAGCTCATAAGGTGTCTTGTCTTGAGATTTCACTACTAGAACTCTGTTTTGAACATAGCAGGCAGTATTAACTGCTTCTGCCCAAAAAGTGATTGGAAGTTTTGAATCTGCCAACAGAGATCTAGCAGCTTCTATCAGAGTCCTATTTCTCCTTTCAACAACACCATTCTGTTGAGGAGTCCTAGGAGCACTGTATTATCTCTCAATGCCTTTTTCCTCACAGAAGTTGTTTAGGTCATTATTTTTAAATTTAGTTCCATTATCAGACCTAATGACTTTAACTCTTAGATTTGTTTGGTTTTAAACTCTAAGAACAAAGGATTTGATCAATCCACTTGTCTCATCCTTTGTCCTCGGAAAATAGACGCAAGTGAATCTAGAGAAATCATCAACAATAACCAAGCAGTAGGATTTCTTACCAATACTCATCACATTTGTAGGGCCAAACAGATCCATATGCAGTAAATTAAGAGGTGAAGAGATTGTATTTATCTCTTTGGACTTATGATAAGTTTTGTGCTATTTGCCTTTAAGACATGCAACACAATGATCATCACATGAAAATACCTTTTGTGGCAAACCTCTTACAAGGTTGTTTTTTACAAGTTTTTTCATAGTTTTAAAGTTCATGTGACACATCCTTCTGTGCCATAGAGATGATTCATCTACTGAGGCTTTTGAAAATAAACAATTTAGAGATGAATCAGAAACTACACTCTCCAAGTCTAAGCAATAAACATTGTCCTTTCTAGGAGTTCTAAGTAGTATCATGCTTTCATCAACTACCTTGAATCCTGGAGCAAGGATAATACATTCAGTATCATTGAATAATATGCTATGTTTCTTGTCACAGACCTGTGATACACTTAACAGGTTGTATCTCAATTGCTCAACATAGTATACATCCTCAAAGGTCATCTTACCTTTTGACACATTACCTTTTCCACTTATCTTACCACCTGCTGGATTATAACCAAAAACAACATGTCCTCCATCAATTCTTTTGAAGTTTTGAAGGCAGGCCATGTTACCTGTCATGTGCCTGGAACAACCACTATCAACATGCCAAATGCTCCTTCTCTTGAGCTGTTGGTTGCCCTGCACATATAATAAAGCAGTTAGTTTTTAATAGGAACCCAAGCCAAAGTGGTCTTGGGTTTCCCATTCTCATCACAATATTCATATTCAAACTTGGTGATATTATCAAACTGAGGAATCTTATTGCTTGAATACTTTTTCAGAATAATGGGCTTGTCACTGGAAGCAGTATTAACTTGATTGGCAATACTAACTTTGTTAGCAGTACTAACATCATTAGCAGTACTAATTGGGTTAGCAGTACTAACTGGGTTAGCAGTAGTATTGCTTGCAGTAGCATTATTTTTGTCAGCAATACTATTTGAAGTAGCAGTACTAACAGATTTCCTTACTTTTAGAACCCAAACCTGAACAAAGTTGTTTGCTTTCTTTTTCTTTAAGTTACTCCTTGGCTTATTTGGAGTATTTTTCTTAGAATTAGCAAACTTATTCCGAGCATGATATTTTATATGTGCTCTTCTCACATTCTCATCCATATAATTCCTTATTTACTTCCTATAACCAACAGGATTTTGTATATTTCTTTGAAAAGTGATCCTTTGGTTAATAGGATTGAAATAACAGTGTTTGGAAAGATGATTTAACTTACCACAGATAAAACAAGGCTTTGGTCTGTTATTTTTTTCAGATCAATTCCTTGTTTTAAAGCCCACTAATTATTCATGTTTCTTTGATTTCCCCTTGTTTTATCATGTTGTTGGGGATTATTCTGTTTACAAGTACAGGGATTAACAACAGTGGTTTGCATATAATGGACTCCATGTACCTTTCCCTTCTCTCTCTTAGAGGTCTCAGCTTTTTCATTCTTAACAGTCTCTTCCCTAGAATTCACTTTCACACTTTGGACAAAAGGTTTACCCCCCCTTTCATTTGTCAGTATGTGGTTTTCTAATGGAATAACTTTGTGGTCTTTCTCATTCTTACTCTCAGAGTCCTCTTCTTCAGAATCTGCCTCAATCACTACTTTGTCTAAAGGATCTACTTCAGTATCCCCCTCAGTTAATTCCTTCTTGTCCTGTCTTTCTAAGAGATCTGAGATGGGAGGGATATAGTTATTGTTGTATGGTCGAGGGGTGGTGTTATAACCTATACCTCTTCTCAGCTTGTCATGAACTTGAGTTTTTAGAAGTGAGTCCATTGCTTTAGAGGCATTAGAATATTTCTCAATATCAAGTTTGGCTTTCTCAAACTCACTCTTTATCTTCTCACATTCTTCTTCAGACTTTTTAAGCTTAACCTCTAACTGATTCTTTTCCCACTTCCAGTAGTTTGTATCATAAGAATGTTGAAGTTCTTTAGCCTGGTATGACTTAATTTGTTCTTCAAACCTCTCAACAATCAAAACATACTCTCTTCTATCTTTCTCTAACCTTTTAAGGTCATCACACATACTCTGATTGTGATCCCTGTACTTTTTAACAGTTTCAATACAGGTTTTAGAGCAAAGATTAGATGTTACCTCTGTGGGAATATCAGTGCTTGCTGACTCTGAAACTTTAGCCATTAAAGCTTGGTTCTGGATTGCTTCTTCTGCTTGGTCACTCCAGTCAAATCCCATTCCTTCTTGGGAAACAAGAGCTTGAGAAGAGTTCCTGTTATTGAAGCTAGTGGACTGTGATGGTTGATAGTTGCTAGTATGTTGTTGAGGCATTCCACTTCTGCATTCTCTTGCAAAGTGCCCCAACTTGTGGCACTTGTAACATTCAACCTTGGATTTATCAAATCCAACCCCATCTTCTCTTTTCTTAGCAAAGTTGTTCCTTCTAGTCCTTTTGATGAATCTTTTTACTCTCATTGTGAGCATAGCCATCTGCCACTTGATATCCATCTCTTCCAGATCATCAGCATTTATTGGTTCTAGGTCATCATTAATTAGAGTAGAATTAGCATGACTGGCTAGAAAAGCTTCTAAGACTGAGTCATTAGATCCATCTTGCTTTGATCCATGGGCAGCACTAACTGGTTCTGAATTGGCAGCAGAATCAGTAGAAGATGATAAAAGAGTAGCATTGTATGAGTATCCAGAGGGCCTCTTCTTTGCTTCTACCTCTGGTTCAAACACCCTAAGATCATTATAGAGGTCATCCAGTTCCTTGTCCTCCAGTTGATCATTATGTCTGAAGGAGACAGTGTACATAGTCCATTCATCACCAAGAGATCTTAAAAATTTCCTGTTGACATCATCTTGGTCTATCTGGACACCAACAGTGGCCAATTCACCAATTAACTTATTAAATCTATCAAAAGTTTGAGTCATGGACTCATTCTTTGTAGACATGAAGTTTTCATATTGCTGCTTCAGGATGGCCTTCTGATTTCTCTTGGTACTTTTGGTACCAGAAAATCTTTTCTCTAGTGAATTCCATAGAATTTGTGCATCAGCACAGTTGCAGAATTGGTGTTGGTACTCATTAGGTATAGCCAAGAGCAGAGTGCTCAAGGCTTTCATCTCTGTCTGCCTCAACTTCCTCTCTCCATCAGTCTTTGGTGGAGGTCTCTTGCCATCTGCATCCATCTTTCCTCCATCAGAGGGACCATTCTCAATGATATCCCACATTGAGAAGTCTGTGAGAAGAATATATTGCTTGATTCTGATCTTCCACATGTCAAACTCATTGGGTTTGATCATGGGAACCTTTGAGACCAGAACACTATCGCTTGAACCATCCATGATTATAGATTTCTGAGTTTTCTAGCTCTGATACCACTTGTCAAGATCGAAAATTCTAAACAAGAATTTAATACAAACTCAGAAACAATGCTAAAGAAGTCGCGGAATAACACTTTAACAAATAATCACAAACACAGAATATGAACTCAAATCATAAGTTTATATTGCATAAAACTTAATGATTACAAACACAACCTTAATCTGATGAACAAGACTCAACAGACGTTCTATACTTCTCTATAGAAAGGATCAATACTAGTCTTGAGGTTAATTCTCTAAAAACAACTCATATCAATTAAAATTCTAACAAAGACTTCTATCCAATATATACAGAGTTGATTACAAGATAATTATCAAAATAAGATTGATCTTCAGCATCAATACCATAATTATCTTTAGCATTATCTCCAACTCCTATTATTTCGTTCCAAGCAATCATTCCATCTTTATCTTCACAAGCAGCATTAACACATTAGCAGTATTAACTATTCACTTGCAGTAGTAATCATTCAACAGTACTAACTACTAGCAGTACTAACTCTCCAAGCAGTACTAACTATTCAAGTAGCAGCACTAACTCTTCAAGCAGTATTAATTCTACTAGAAGTAGTAATCTTGATGGCATAGCAGTAGTAATAACTTAGCAGCATGAATCATGAAGACTGAGCAGCAAAAACCATACTTAGCACATTCTGACCCAACAGGTCTCTGTCTTCCGCGAGAGGTGTGTAATAGTGGTTAGTGTGGCTAAGCTTTTCAACTCAGCCACATAAGCCTTCATAGTGTCAGCCAGGACTTGGAACTCAACCTTTGTGTTGACGTTGGGCATAGTAGGACTTCCATCCGATAATTGAATCTCATCAGTAGATTATGGTTCTACAGAAGTTCTGGCACCATCACCAAGAAGTGGAGGTCCAGAGCCATCCTCTTGTATCATGGAGTGAGGATTAGGACGTTGTTCTAGAACCTCTTCGTCATTGTGCACATCTAATATCGATTGCTCTGGACAATCGTTGGTATATCTCGTGTAGTGGAGAGGCAACACATTCCTTTGTGCTAGGTAGTGTCGTGTTGGTGGGCGACTCAACACTATTTTCAAGAACTAAGTCCTTTTGAGAGGACAGAGCAAGATTGGTGTCTTCCCGACTTTCATTTAGAGCGGAAGAGGAAAAAGGATCCTCTGTCCGGCTAGGTGGGGATGGGATCAAGGATTGCACCTCTTTTTCAATGACCCTTACTGGTAGACCAACAGGGTTAGTAACATAGCTTGCGCTGGGAGGGGGTTGAGGTATGTGCCTTCTTGGGCATCTTTTTCACCACTCTCCGCCTCCGATTCTTCATCCAAACTCTCATCCATGTCTTCATCCACATGCTCTACCATTGGAGAGAGCCCATCTCCCGTCGTTCTCTCTCTGAAGAGAATGGTCTCTGGAGCAATCATCTCTGGAGCTTGTTGCAGAAGCTCTAAGGCATGGAACAGAGGCTTCTCTTGAAGCTCATGAGGATTTGGAGAGTCCTTGTAGAAGTTGGTAATGTTTGACAGACCTTATGGCATTTGGGATAAATTATCATCCTCTATCCTTTGTATGCTTTGGGGTTCAATCACTTCCCTCGCAATATCAGCTCCAATTTCGATTGGGCTAGGTAGATCTTGTGGTTCTGTCACATATGGTTCTTCAATGATAACAGGCTCTTGAACCATCTTTCTCAATCTTCTCCTTTTCCTCTACAGAGGTTGGTCTTCTGGGACCTCTGCAGGTTCATTTCGTTCAGCAGATTGTACCTCTAGAATTTGTGAAATTGGAGCCTCTTCCACTCTTGGAAGCTCTTCTACCCTCCATTCGTCAACTTTTTGCACATGTTCTTGAACTTCTCTTCTTTCCCTCCTCTCTCTCCTTCTTCCTCTCCTACTCTCTCTCCTAGCTTCTCTCTCTCCTTCTGCTCACTCAGCTCTGCCAGCTCTAAACTGTACAACCGGCTCACCAAGGGCTAAACCTATTTGTGTGTGTTGGGGGGGGGGGGGGGTTACAGGACTCGAATCTGGATTTCTGTTGCCATGTTTGTACTCCCTCCTCAGCTCTTTTCCCTTGATGTACGAAACTAGTATGTGTGATAGAGGCCTTGCATTGGGGTATCTAGTGGAGAGAATGGTTGGCTTGTGGGTGGTCATTACAAACGTCTTGATTGGGTTTCCATCCAGAGGTAGACCATCACTATTATCAATTGAGCAAGCATTATGGTGATGAATCTTGGAAACATTAAGGATGGTAGGGCCTTCTGTTTGTCTTAATCCTCCCTCTTCTTTACCACATAGCCTACAAACTCTGTCAGAATCAACCTTGAGTAGTCTATTGGTAGGTTGAAGTATATGCCATACATGAGGTCCAATATGTTGTGACTCGATTGATCTGGGCTCCTAATCTTCCCAGTCAATGTTTTGTTCAGGATGGAGAAGAGCACATTCCACAGAGGTGGTAGAAACTGTCTTCGGAATTCAGTCCTTTTATAGATTGACTTACTATAACCAATGAACCTTAGAAAATCGACCAGTTCCTCATCAGATGGTTCTGCTGCATATCGCACAATCCCCAATTGAGTACGAGTAGGAAGTTAAAATATTGTTGAAATCAAAAGCCTATTAATGTACGTGGGATCCATCTTCATTCAAAACATATCCAACAACAACATTGTTAGAGCTAAATTGTATTCAAGATTAAAAGGAGGGTCTGAAATGTAATTGTTGTAAAGTGTGTGGGTGTTTATTGTAAATGTTGTAAAGTGTTGACCATATTGCTAAGGTCATGTTGACCATATAAATAGCAAGGTCTTAGTGAGTTTTGATATAGAACACACACGCGCAGATTGGTAAGAAACACCGTGAAAACACGTACACATAGAGCGTACTCTTACATTGCAACAAATAGAGATATGGATTGTTGTAGGTTGTGTGATTAATAAAAAAGATTGTTCTTGATAAATTGTGTGTAAATCTATAGCTAGAAACTGGAACAACAATTGGTATCAGAGCAAATCAGATTCAATTGGGAAAATCAACAACACAATATTTTAGGCAGAAAGATCGATTTCCATGTTTGGAAAGGTTACTGTTCATCGACATTGTTGCATTGATCAAAATTCGAATTAAGTGATGAATTGATTGTGAATTTTATCACACTGTGATCGCCAAGTGATACTGAACATCTTTCATTCAGAGAGATAATCCGATTGAACAACAAATTAGGAGAATTTGATTGATCGTACTATTTATGGAAACTTTTTACTTTCAGACTGTCAAAGATCAGATTCCTCTAATCATAGTAATTCTTGATGAAATTCATGACAAAAGATTGTTCTCAATGCTACAGTGATTGGTTTTACCACGTTTCAGAGTCAAATTGCAAGATTTGGGTAGTTTTCAGTTGGATTTTTTCGAAAAAATACTCAAGATCCAAAGAATTCGTACAAGTTATGAAGAACTCGCATGTAGAACTTGCATGCTGAAGAATTCGCATATTTCAGTGAAATAATTGTTTTAAGGACAAAATTCGCACAGAGGTTTATACGAAAAGTGAAGATTTCACACAAAGCCTCATACGAAAAGCTTGGAATTCGCATATGTATTTGAAAATTTTTCTATGGGAAGAATTCGTATCGATACGAATTTTTTGAATTGTTCGAGCCTAGAAAATTTCTAAGGGAGGAATTCGAATATTTGAGATAACATCTTTATACAAGAAGTTCAGAATTCGCACCCTTCTATATGCGAAATGTGCAGAATTCGCACATAGCCTTATGCGAAAAGCTCAGAATTCACATCAAGCTCATGCGAAAAGTGTAGATTTCTTATCTTTTCTTATGTGAATTGTGTCTATGCGAATTGTGTTAGTTCATACGAAATGTTGCATGTGAGTGGCATACGAATTCTATACTTGATATACTTTTTGATTGATTTTTTGTGATTTTTTATAGTTGATTTTTCTGATTATCTAACTAACGATCTTTTCAAGCATTATTTTTCAGATAAATAGTAATCATGCCTTATGTAGATGAGAAAGGACATACTATTATCACAAAGAGAGATTGTGCATTGGCTTACATGCCTGAAATTCCCAAGATGGAAGCTGAACTTGAACAGTTCAAACTTCATAACTCTAAGATGAAAGCTGAGATTGATGTACTGAATGTCAAACTGACAAAAGCTGAAATTCAAGTTTCCACATATCAGGATAAGGGAAATGAATGTCTCAAGATATTTGATGAGAAAAGCAAGAAAGAGAAAGTTGAATTTGAGAGAACTTTCAACAAGAGATTATCTGATTTTTCTAAGAAATCTGAAAAAGAGAAGAAAGAGTTAGAAATCAGATGTGCTAAATTTTCCAAACAAGTTTCTGAATTTGAGAAAATTGTTATTACTGAAAGAGATACTATTGAAAAGGAAAAGAAAAACACTGAAAAGAAAAATAATGTGCTTTTCAAATAAATCTCTGAGAAAATTCAGAACTTGGAAAAAGAGTTTGAATCTGAAAGAAATTTTTTTGAAAATGAGATTTCTAAACTCACAAGCAAGTTAGCTTCTTTATCTTCAGATATACTGAAAGGGCAGAAGAATATATCTGATCTGCAAAGCAAGTTTGATATACTTTGCAATGAAAAATCCAAGTTGAATGACAAGATCAAACAACTTGAGAAAGCTAATGCTGATTTATCTGACAAGATAACATTTGAAACACCTGACTTATCTTTTTATGATGATGATTCAGTTGAATCAATATGTTCATTTCAATTAGTATCTAGCCTATTTCAAAAGATAGTTTTCAAGAAAAAGAATGTCAAATCAGAAATCTTGAAACCAGATCAGATTAAGACTTCTAGTTCATTTTATGTCAAATCTGCTGATAAATATGTTGCTTATTCATCAAATTCTGGTTTTACAGCTTCTAAGAAAGAGAAGATGATCTGGGTTGTGAAGGGATCTCCTGAATCAGTGAAATACCATAAATCATCTGCACAAGTTGCACAAAGAAACAAGAACAGAGCTGCAAAAGGTAAATTTTTTACTCCCGATGCTGTCAAGTGTACAAAACATCTTATCAGGTTAGCAAAAAGAAAACTTTGTTGTTCTTATTGTTGCACTGATAATTTTGTACATAAAGCACACATCAACAAAAGGTATTATTCTTATAAGAACTATTCTGATATTGCACTTCACAGAAGTGAAAACCACTCAAGTAAGTTTTCACATACTAACCAGACTTGACCCAAATTCACCTGGGTACCAAAACCAATTAAACCTGTGATGCAGGAGCCTGTACTCAAGAAGAAGTGAAAAGGGTTATGACTTCTAAGTACAACAACTTAGGACCCATTCCTCAATGTGAAAGGATTATGACTTCTGAGTAAAGCAGTTCAGGACTCATTCTTCAATGATAAAGAATTGTGGCTTCTGATTACAATATATCAGGACCCGATCTTCAATGTTCAAGTGATGACTTCAGAAAGAATCTTTGAATGTTAAATCATTTAAGGGAGTTTTTCTTGCCTATGATCATTGTGATTTTGAGAAAACCATACTTCAAATAATATCTTTACAAGGGAGAAACAAATCTTAATTGTTATATTTTTCTATGTATGCAAATATGAAGGGGGAGCATATCCATACAAGTTCTACAAGATCCATATCATGTCAAGGGGGAGCCAGCAAGAGAACACACAAATGATGAACAAATCAAAGATCAAGAGGTCATGTCAAATACAAAAAAGGAGATTGATATTAAGTCAAGGGGGAGCTTAATACATAATTATCCTTAAAAGGGTTGTAAGTGTGTATGTGTGTGTGTAATTTTTTTTGAAGCTTAAAATGAGTTTAAAATATCATTTTTGGAAGATTTCCATTTATGGAAAGTTTCTATTTTTGGAAAGTTTTGAAAATGTTTCTTAAAATAGCAAGTTTCCATGTTTAGAATGTTTTTTCAAAAGTTGGAAAATTTGCTAAGTCCAAAATTCGCATAACAATGTCATGCGAATTATGAAGATTTCGCATACAGTGTTATACTCCCTCCGTCCCAAAATAAGTGTCTACATTTCTATTTATGTTTGTCCCAAAATAAGTGTCTACTTTCAAAAAGTAGATAGCTAAATTCTCACATTTACCCTTAATTAATGCACAAATACATAAGAGTTGTGAAGAAAGAGACACATTAAATAAGGATAAAGATGTCATTTGATATCAAAAAGGGGTAATAATTATGCATGTCTAAAACTGTGTGCCAAGTCAATTGTGGACACTTATTTTGGGACGGAGGGAGTATGAATTGTTGGAATTCGCATGCAGTGTTATACTAAATCCAACTTTTCGCATGTCTTTATATGTGAAAAGTGAGGAATTCGTATCACAGTATCATACGAATTGTGTTTTTCACACAGAATTCGCATATCGTTTCATGCGAATTCTCACACACAATTGTCTATCCTTCTAGAAATTTCGCATCCGTCTCTCATACGAAAAGTGTGTGGTCCTATAATATCGTGCCACGGGTCAAATCCATTCCAGTGTATAAATACGTATAATTTCTAAGTTACCCTCACTTTTCGTAAGTTCTTATTGTGTACGAGTTCTTGAGAGCACAGAAACCCTAAACCCTCGTCTACGACTTCATCTTTGATCTTCTTGTTTTCTTTGATTCAAGGTGTAATATTGTTTCTTATTTGTTTATATCTTGTTTATTGTGTTCTTTGTATCTTTGTTTTTTTGTAGGTGTACCCTAAACTTGATTAGATTTAGGATTCGATAATGGACTGTTCATCTTCATATTCGAATGACTTTGAACTTTTGAAAATTTGAACTATTGATTCTATTTTTTGTGTTGATTGGGACTGAAAGATACTTTAATTTGTCTAAATCGAACCCTAATCGTGATAATTTTTACCCTAATTGCAACTTTTTGGGACTTGATTCGATGATTGACTCTTCGAATGTTCATGTTCATCTTTAAATTGTTCTTGAACAAATCTTGGATTTTGATGTTCCTAATGGTCCATAATCTCAGATTAATTTTGTTAAAGTTGTTAATATACATAAACCGAGCTTAATGAACAAAGCTTTGGGTTAAAAATAAAAAAATCTTGATTTCCAGATTCTGGGTTTGTATAGTGTTCTTGAAGTTCTTAACACTTAGAATATTTTCAAAGTTGAAATTTTTGAATATTCAAAGTTATACGAATTCTTGGTGAAATCAGTACATACGAATTTTTGGTCTTCATGTCTATTTTTTTTAAGTCTAAAATTTGTATAATTGGTTCATACGAATTCTGAGGTTGTCAAGTTTATATTCTTCTAAGTGAGGAATTCGTATCTAGACTTCATACGAATTCTGTCAAGGTTTCATTGATTTTAATTTCCTAAGTGAGGAATTCGCATATTCCTGTCATGCGAATTCTACACTAAGCATTTTTCAAAAGATGGTTTTCAATGTTAAATTTTCTGATTTTGTACTAACCACTTGGACCCTGTCCAAAATTGTTAATTTCTTTCAGGTACAAATGGTTGAACCATCAGTTGATCAGAATGTTCAGATGGGAGAAAACTCACCGAATGAGGCATCCCAGGAACATCCTATGCCTTCATCTAGATCAGACTTTCAAGTACCACCGAATGTCAATCCTGATCTATTCCTCATTTCACCATCAGAGATGAAACCTCAACAGTCGAATAATCATCATCTTCAGTTCACCATCAACATTGATCCACTTGTCCTGGATATCCTGAAAAATCATTCACTTAGAAATGCCTTAACAGTTCAAGCAGCAGTTCCAGAATTGTATGTTCAACAAGCCTGGAAAACTATCTGTTTCAGTCATGTGAAGGAACAAGGAAAAAGAATTCCTATCTTCAAGATGGAGATTGACCATTTCACTTCTGTCCTGAATCTGGACAACTAAGGTTTATGCTCAGATTTCCTGCAGCTAATGCCAGAGAAGGAAGAACTTCATATGATGAACTGCCATCTGATGCAGAAGTGTTAAAAGGCATAAGAGATATGGGTTACATTGGCCAGCTGACTCAGGTCAATCACTTCAAAAAGAATAACTTGTCGTCATTCTACTACACCCTGTTCTCAGTCATCAACAGGTGTCTTACTGCAAAGATTTATGGAATAAACAAAGCAAGTATTCACATTCTGAAGCTGTTCTATTCTGTGGTTCATGATTTGCACATTGACTATGCAAGTATCTTCTGGACTGAACTGTATGAGAAAGTGGTTGCAAAGAAGACGTCAAAAGCTCCTAAATACATTCCATACCAAAGATTTATGAATGTTATTGTGAGGAGCATGCTACGGAGAAACAGACAGATTCCTACTAGGATTAACCATCCACTTGCACCGGTAAGTGAGATGAGATACTTAATGAAGCAAAAGAGAGAATTCACTTTTTCCATGCCTATGCCAGAAAGCTTGTTAGACTATGCTGATCAAGAGTGTGATATTATGGTAGCATATAGAGAGTCTATGGGACAACCAGAACCGGTTGACCCTACCCTAGGCGAGCGGAGTCTGTGATGGTTTCTGATACCGCAGAAGTACATAAACGGGGAGCGAAGAGAAAAAATACCGAGAGGGGCTCTGGAGGGGGTCGGAGACCTAGACTGGAAGCATCAGGGTCACGGGTTATTATCCCACGTTCAGTGATACCTTCTGCTGATGAAGGTCCAGGCTCTGATAATGATCTATATCAAGCAAACCTGGCTGGAAATGATAGTGATACAAGTGATTCTGAAAAGGTTTCTAAGGATGATGAGGACACTGAAACTGAAGTTGTTGGTGATGATGATTCTGATGATGATGATGACAATAATGATGATGATACTGATACTCATGCTATGAATGTTCAAGTACAAGATGATGTACAGGATTTTGAAGAGTATATTGATGTTTTTGCACCTTTCTATGGTACTGATGCCATGGAAATTGCTGAGAGTGAATGCTACTGTGAATAGTGTACTGGGAGACATAAGGAATTTAGAGGGAGTATTAGTTGAAAATCCAGAAGAGAGAGTGAGAGAACATGTAGAAAAAGAACATGGAGAGCGTGTATATACCCGAACCTACTTATCCAAAAGGGCAGCCACATCTACCACTTTGTCACATTCGTTGCGAGTAGGTGTTGAAAAAGACATAAGTAGCCCACTTATGCAAATGGACACCCAGGCCAACCACTCTATCTCTTCTCAACAAGAGTTAGTTTCAACTTCTCATGGGGATTTAGCTCATAATCTACCGGTTTGTCACTCGGAGATTCAAGGTATTGAAAACAGAGAACAGCGGCCCCAGTTCTCAACTTCTTTGACTGCACCGTTTAGTCTAGTGCCTTTTGAATTGCCAATTGTCATTCCTAGGACACATTTTGAGATTGCTACCATCGAAAGTCTTGGTGACCCGATTGGAACATCCAGAGTAGCTCCGCAATCCAGACTACGAGGACCGGATGGAAGTCCTGTCATTGATACATCTTTGCCACCAATGAACACAGGCCATGCAGTTGGTTCTACCACTGTCATGCAAACAGAAAATCTACGTGATTCCGGTGTTACTCACCCTGACTTTGTGTCAAAGGAAATACTCGACGGCGCCTTAAAGGTTGTTTAACACAGGATGTATAAGAAGTTTGAGGACGAGATAATTGGACTAAAAAGGTTGTTAAAAGGGAAGGATCCGATATCCGAACCTGAGCCTACTCAAAAATCCCAGTCACTACCACATACTCAACCTGATAACTTATCCATTGATGAGTTGAAGTCGTCGTTGTTTGCCAAACTGTTACAACAAGCTCCGGATAACCAGCAAGACGCAAATCATCTTTCACTTCTACAATCCCACCTTCAACAACAACTGCCACAATCTGTGAAACCAGCAGATTTGGTTAGTGCTTCAGACTTTACTACTTTTAAATCTGATGTTCTGAATGTCATATCTGATCTCAAACAGATAGTGCAAACATCTTGAAAAACCCAAGCAACTATTTCTACAAAAAGATATGATCCTGATCAAGATCAAGATCATGATCATGAGGGGGAGAATAGGGAGAAACAGGCAGCTGCTGAATCTAGTGACGTGGTTATGGTTGAAGAAAGAGTTGGAGATGCTAATGTTGAAGAGAATGTTGTTCATGGGGAAAAGCATACTGAACAAAATGAGCTTATCGTATATGTCAATCAAGAGGTAGAACCAAGGGTTGAAAAGCCTAAGGTTGCTACAAGGAAGCAGATTTTGCTGGTAACAGGTTTGAAAGTTTATGATGTTATTGATTTATCTTCAGATGATGAAGAAGATTCCGGTGAGAAATATGATAAGTTCTGGAAGGTTAAGGAGGAAGAGAATGATAATATGATGTTTGATGTTGATGATATTCCAGAAAATGAAGCTAGTGTTCTTGATACTATTCTAGAATCTCAAGACGACATTCAGCTAAGTCTTGTTCAAAATGAGATTCCAAAAGGTAATGTTTAAGCCCCTGTCATTCCATATTTCAAAGAAATCAATGTTTCTGGTCCTTCTGAAGTTCCAGTTGATCAGAACATGCCAAGTCCTTAAAGAATCCCAAGTCCATTGCAAGATATGCCACCAGTGCAAATCCCTGAGCAAAATGTTCAAAATGCTCAAGATGGCCAAGCTGAAGGAGAAAGGGAAAATGATGACAATGTCCATGTACCCGACATGCCTGAGGTAGGACCTCCAAATGTTCCGGAAGCACCTCTTGTGCCATCTAAAGATGATATCAGGCATATGAGACGTGCTCTCCGAGTTCCATTTCTATAAGAGCAAATGAAGAAGATATTTGTCCATAGGGTAAGGGAAATGGATAAATACAAGGTTTTGGGAGTTCAGAATCAGCCTAGAGAATATCAGGAGGAGTATGCCAACATGATGAACTGGCTGAGACAGGTTGAAAGGGTTGTGAAGAACAAATCTGGTATAGTAACTGTCAGGGAAGTTAGGTTCAAGAGGTTTATGAATATATGGTATCCTGAATTCTTCGTGCAAAAGAGAGATCTTACTGAATGCATATTCACCGAGGCCGACTTTTGTTTTCTGAATATTGATGACCTTGAATTTCTCCACCATCATTTCAGGAGTTTAGTCATAAGAAGGGAAAATATCATTTTTGCTTTGGAGGCTATCAAATGGTTCATGAGAAGACATATTTTATACACGTACTGTTATGATTTTCAATTGGGGATTAGAAATGAATCAGAGAAAGGTTAATATGATCAAGCCCAATCTGACTTTATCTGATATTGACAACTATGATCTTTTCACCGTACTGGAGGAACCAGAGTTGGAGTAGTCTACAATAATGATCAGAATGAAAAGAGATTCTTTAGAGTGTCTAAAATTGCCAAGTTTTCTGATGGAACTCTAAAGGTTATAAGACTGCAACTTGACTCCAGATACAAGGAAAGTGAGAGAAGAAGAGTGTAAGGAGAAGATCATATGCCTAGACGAGTGAAGTTGATCATGTTAAGAATCATGGAGGCTCTTGATGACAGAAATCACTTTTAGAAGGGGGGTCAGGAATTTTGAATCGCTTTTGGGAATCAAACAAGCTAGAGATTCAAGATGGGGCAGATAAAGCTTTTGTTATTTGATCTAAAAGGGGGTGATTGTTAAAGCATAGTTTAGATCAAATAATCTTGTTCTGAGTGTTGACTTCTCTTGTAAGCTTTTGTAGAGGTCAAGGCTTGTTTGACCCTATATAAAGCATGTGTCTTTGTCTTATTTTTACAAGTAAGAAGTAAGTGTCAAGCATGTAAGAGTGTTGTAATTTCCTGTCATGATCGAAATTCTAAACAAGAATTTAATAAACACTCAGAAACTATATTAAAGAAGTCGCGGAAAAACACTTTAACAGTAAATCAATCAAACAGTGTATGAACTCAAATCACAAGTTATATTGATTTAACTTAATGATTACAAACAAAACCTCAATCTGTTGAACAAGCTCAACAGACGTTCAATACTTCTCTATTGAAAGGACTACAAAGAACCTTGAGGTTAATTCTCTCTAAACGTATTCTCTATCAATAAGACTATCAAAAACTATGTAAAACTATCAAAGACTATTAGACTATATATACAGAACTAATTACAAGATAATTACAAAATAATTTTTGATCTTTAGCATCCAGTTGATAATTAACTTCAACATTATCTTCAGCTCCTAGTCTTTCGTTCAAAGTCTTCTTTATCTTCACGATCCTCATAAGCAGTATTAATCATCCAGCAGCATTAATCTTCTCAGTAGTACTAACCATGTTTGCAGTAGTAATTCCTCAGCAGTACTAACTACTAGCAGTACTAACTCTCCAAGCAGTACTAACTATTATTCTAGCAGTAGTAATTCTACTAGCAGTATTAATCCTACAAACAGTAGTAATCTTCAAGTCTAGCAGTAGTATCCATCCTTAGCACATTTCAACCCCAACAATCTCCCCCTAACTTAACTTTTCAAATTGAGAAGTTAAGTTCTTCAGCATAGGGTCTTCATGATGCTTTCAAGACTCCGGCTTAATTCCCAAGATTTGGATCTAGTCGCAAACTTTGATTAATTGTTCTTCTAACCACAATCCTTGCCATTTCTGAATCTTTAGTGCAGACCAACTTTGCATTCAGCATCCCTTGCAGCTTTGCCTTGCTGTGGTCATACACCTTGTCCACCAAGAAGTACTCATGATAGCTTTTGTCAATTGTAATCACATAGACTCCACAATTTTCAAACAGCATCCAATGATCAATTTTCTTAAATCCATATTCATGATGCAGATCTTTGATCCTATGTTGCACTCTTTCAGGCTCAAACAACATGCACAAGTACTCCATGGCTATCTTGGTTAAACTCATTTCTGTTCCTTTCAACACATTCTCATACAAATGTATTCCAACTTTGTACATCTCTTCCAAGTCAGCTCTTGAACAGCTTCTGATTACTTTGCCCCAAGTTGAATAAACCTTAAACTTATCACCCATCCTCTTGATTCTGAAATATTCTCTTCTGTTATCCTTCAGAGTATCCCAATGAATGATCTCTGGTGCTTTCATTGAGATAGGGTCAGCTTGCACAGGTTCTTCATTTGTCACAGTCATGTACAAATTCACCTGCTAATTAGATTGCTGATCAGACTACTCTTGAGATTTAACATCTGCTTCTGTTTGTTCTTGATGCTCTACAGAAAGTTCACTTTCATTTGTTCACTTTTCTGTTCTTTCTTTCCTTCTTCAGTCCTAGACCTTTTTTCCTTTGGTTTTGTGGCAATGGACTTCTTTCTTTTAATGGCTCCAATCTGTTCGGCTAAAGTCTCTTCTTGCTTTACTTTTGCCTTTTCTTTGATAGGAGTACCTTCTTCACTGTCAGGGAAAGGCTGTTGTATGTCGAGATCATGTCTTTCTTTTAACTTTCTTTCAACTTTAACCCTTTCAGTGAAATCCCCTTTCAGCTTGGCCATCTCCTTCTTGTATAGCTCTTCTATCCTTTCAAATGACGTACTGGTAAACATTCCTTCAGAAACTCCAATGGCTCCTTTCAGAAAGTTTATCATTTTCCTTCTTTCTTGATTTGCCAGGAAGGTCTTTGAAGGCTTTCTTTGGCTTTGTCTAGTTGCCCTCAATGTCACTTTCTTAGCAGTAGCAGCAGTCTTCAAATTCCTTTGATATTCCTCATTAAGCTTAGTAGCCAATTCCAAAGCAATCTCTCTGTCTTTTGCAGATTGGTTCTCTTCCTCCTTTTCCAACTCTTCTTGCAACTTTTTGGCCATTTCTTCATCAAGATCTATTTGAGTTTGCTTCTTTGATGGCTTCTCAGGCTCAATCATCTTCTCCTTCCCTTTCTTTTTGGCCTCAGCTACACTGAATTCTTTCCTTTTTGTCTTTGATCCTCCTTCTTTGATGACCACTCCCTTAGCCTTTGGAGTAGCTTTGGGAGTGTCATTCTTTGCCTTTACCAATGTTTCAGCAATTTCTATTTCTTCCCTGGATAATTCTGTTTCTGCTGCTTTACCTATTTCTGCTGCTTTCACAAAGGTTTCTGCTGCTGATGTAGTTTCTACTTCTTTCTCAGTTTCTACTGCTTTTGTTGTTTCTGCTGCTTGTTTCTTTTCTGCTTCACTATTCAACTCCCCCTCAAACTGAGATTCCATGCCAACAGGGCTTTGCTTTTCACTTTCATCCTCTTGAGTCTCCCCCTTTTTAGAAGCATCATGATCAATGCTCCCCTTCTTCAAAACAAATTTGGTTTTCTTCTTTTTGTGCACCAACCTTAGAACCATTTTCATCAACTTGACTATTTGTTGTTGAGAGATAATCACCCTCTTCATCTCTTTTATTTCCAGATCTTGATTGTGAACTTCCAGACTAATGGTACCAAGTGTGTCCATCAATTCTTCATAGTTATATCTGTCCTCACCTTCTTTAGGTGTGTTTACCACCTTTGAAGGATCCTTGGATCTTTTAGTAGAGGCCTTCTGCCTAGCAGAAGCACCTTCTACCCCCGTGGTTTCTTGGCACCTGGGACCTTTAGATGATTGCTCATCTAAAGTTGTCGTGGGGAAGGTCTTAGGTATGTTCACACTGTCCTCTCCTACACCATGTGCAGAATCAGTAGTGTGAGCCTTGCTGCCCACATGCTCTTCCTTCTCCTTAGAGAGAACCTTCTTGGGGTTGGGAGACACCCCTATGGTTTCTCTTTGGATATTCTCTAATGGAGAATGCTCCATTAGAGGGCTTGTAGGCTTTGAGGGTGAAGATACAAGAAGGGAAGGAACCTTCTGTACCTTTTTCCTTGTATATGTTTTGGTGATGGGGGATTTTGGCTTGATAATAGGGATCTGAGGAGTATTAATTAAACTGAATGTGTGGGTAGGTCATCAGTTGGGTGGTCAGATGTGGGCTTTGACACTGATGCCTCACCATGGGAATGAGACATAACCATCATTGTGGAGAACAATGGTGTCTCTTGTCCAGAAAAGTCCTTACTTGGTCTTTTCATGTTTGAGAATACCTTCCCTTTGGGAGGTTTTGGTACATACACCTCTTGAAAAGAGGGTAGATCCGTCAATTCCTTTAGTAGAATCTCTTGTACAAACCTAGGATACATATAAAAGCTTTTGGTTTTGGTATCCAGGTTTGACATTAAATCATTTAAAATCATTTGAGAAAAATTAAACTTTCTAGAGGTAGCTAAGCAGACTAGAGCATAGGCTAAGGTACTGCTGAACTCACTCCATCCAGTTGTTTTTCTAGAAATACAATGCTTAAGGGTATGAACAAGGAATCTCCACTGAGGTGAAAATTTTCTTTTAAAGAACTTGTAAACCTCAGTGGGACCTTCATACCTATTTCACTGATCTTACCTCCTGCTGGATTGTCACCAAAAGCAACATGTCTCCCATCAAACTTTTTGAAGTTTTGAAGGCAAGCCATGTTACTTGTCATGTGCCTAGAGCAACCATTATCTACATGCCAAATGCTCTTCTTCTTGAGCTGTTGGTTGCCCTGCACATAAGATATAACAGTTAGTTTTTAGGGGGAACCCAAGCCAAAGTGGTCTTGGGTTGCCCTTTCTCATCAACATATTTATAATCAGTAATCTTAGTCTGGATGAGATGATCAGATTTAGGAATCTCATGGCTGGAATACTTTGTCAAAATTATGGGCTTGGCAGCATTAACACTGGTAGCAGCACTATCCTTGTTAGCAGTACTAACTTGGTTAGCAGTAGTATTGCTATCAGCAGCACTATTTCTGTTAGCAGTACTATTTGAGGTAGCAGTACCAACAGGTTTCTTGACTTTTGGAACCCAAATCTTGACAAAGTTGTTTGCTTTCTTGTTCTGTGAGTTACTCCTTGACTTGCTTGGAGTATTTTCTTTTGATTTAGGAAACTTATTCTAAATATGAGATTTTGCAGTCCCAGTTTTCATTGGTACTATTCTCATATTAGCAGCCATGTGATTTCTTGATTGCTTCCTATAACCAACTGAATTTTGTGATTGTCTTTGAAAAGAAAATCTTTGGTTAATAGTATTGAAATAACAGTGTTTGGATAGATGATTTAACTTGCCACAAATAAAACAAGGCTTTGGTCTATTGACTTTGCTTAGATCAATTCCCTGTTTTTGAGCCCACTGATTATTTCTGTTTCTCTGGTTTCCCCTTATTTTATCATGTTTATGGGTCTTGTTCTGTTGACAAGTATAGGGATTTACAACAATAGTTTGCATATAATGAGTTCCCTGTACCTTTTCCTTTCCTTTCCTAGAGGTCTCAGCTTTCTCACTCTTACCATTCTCTTTCTCTGTCTTTGACATCTCCACTTTATCACTCTTGACAAATGGTTTGCTCCCCCTCTCATTTGTAATAATGTGGTTTTCTAAGGGAATATCTTTATGGTCTTTCTTATTCTTACCCTCAGAATTCTCTTCTTCAGAATCTGCCTCAACCACTACTTTGTTTAATGGATCTACTTCTGTGGCTCCTGCAGGTACGTCATTCTTATCCTGTCTTTCTAAGAGATCTGAGGTGGGAGGAATATAATTATTATTGTAAGGTGGAGGGGTGTTGTTGTAGCCTATACCTCTCTTTAGTTTGTCATGAATTTGAGATTTAAGTAAAGAGTCCATTGCTTTAGAAGCATTGGAATATTTCTCAATATCTAGTTTAGCCTTCTCAAATTCACTCTTAACTTTTTCACACTCCTCTTTGGCCTTCTCTAATTCAATCTCTAACTGAGTCTTCTCCCACTTCCAATAGTTGAGATCATAAGAATGTTGAAGTTCATTGGCTTGATATGCCTTTATTTGTTCTTCAAACTTCTCAACAATCACAACATACTCTCTTCTATCTTTCTCTAACCTTTTAAAGTCATCACACATGCTCTGATTGTGATCCATGTACTTTTTAACAGTTTCAAGACAGGTTTTAGAGCAAAGGTTAGATTTTACCTCAGTGGGGATTGCAGTGCTTGATGACTCTGAAACCTCAGCCATCAATGCTTGGTTCTGAATTGCCTCCTCTGCTTGATCACTCCAATCGAAGCCCATCCCTTCTTGTGAGACAAGAGCTTGAGATGAATTCCTATTATAGTTAGTGGACTTTGGTTGTTGATTATTGCTTCCATGTTGTTGAGCAATACCTCCTCTGCACTCTCTTGCAAAGTGTCCCAGATTATGGCATTTGTAGCATTCCACTTTGGATTTATCAAATCCAGCACCATCTTCTCTTCTCATGGCAAAATTGTTTCTACCTGTTCTTTTGATGAATCTTTTGACTCTCATGGTGAGCATTGCCATCTGCCACTTGATATCCATCTCTTCAAGGTCATCTACATTGATCTGCTCCAGATCATCATTGATAAGAGCAGATTTAGCATGACTAAGGAATGCTTCCAAAACAGAATCATTAGGTCCATCCTGTTTTGAGCTATAAGAGGTACTAACTGATTCTGTATTAGCAGAAGAATCAGTAGTAGATGATAGAAGAGCAGCATTATGAGAGTATCCATATGGTCTTTTCTTGGATTCAACTTCTGCTTTAAACACCCTTAGATCATTGTAGAGATCATCAAGCTCCTTATCCTTTAGATTATCATTTTGTCTGAAGGATACAGTGTACATCACCCATTCTTCACCAAGAGATCTTAGAAATTTTCTGTTGACATCATCCTGGTCCATCTTGACACCAACAGTGGCCAACTCTCCACTCAACTTGTTGAATCTATCAAAGGTTAGAGTCATGGACTCATTCTTTGTAGACATAAAATTCTCATACTGTTGTTTGAGAATTGCCTTCTGATTTCTCTTAGTGCTTTTAGTACCTAAAAATCTCTTCTCCAATGCATTCCATAGGATTTGAGCATCGGAACAGTTGCAAAATTGATGTTGGTATTCATTAGGAATTGCCAAGAGCAGAGTGCTCAAGGCTTTCATCTCAGTCTGCCTCATCTTTCTTTCTCCGTCAGTCTTTGGTGGAGTTCTCTTTACATCTGCTCCCATCTTTCCTTCATTGGAGGGACCATTCTCAATGATATCCCACATTGAGTAATCTGAAAGAAGAATATACTTCTTGATTCTGATTTTCCACATGTCAAACTCATTGGTTTTGAGCATGGGAACCTTTGAAACAAGAACACTGTCATGAGATCCGTCCATAATGATTTTTGATTTCTGAGTTGATGGCTCTGACACCACTTGTCAGGATCGAAATTATAAACAAGAATTTAATAAACACTCATAAACTATGTTAAAGAAGTCGCGGAAAAACACTTTAACAGTAAATCAATCAAACAGTGTATGAACTCAAATCACAAGTTATATTGATTTAACTTAATGATTACAAACAAAACCTCAATCTGTTGAACAAGCTCAGCAGACGTTCAATACTTCTCTATTGAAAGAACTACAAAGAACCTTGAGGTTAATTCTCTCTAAACGTATTCTCTATCAATAAGACTATCAAAAACTATGTAAAACTATCAAAGACTATTAGACTATATATACAGAACTAATTACAAGATAATTACAAAAGAATTATTGATCTTTAGCATCCAGTTGATAATTAACTTCAGCATTATCTCCAGCTCCTAGTCTTTCGTTCAAAGTCTTCTTTATCTTCACGATCCTCATAAGCAGTATTAATCATCCAGCAGCATTAATCTTCTCAGCAGTACTAACCATGCTTGCAGTAGTAATTCCTCAGCAGTACTAACTACTAGCAGTACTAACTCTCCAAGCAGTACTAACTATTATTCTAGCAGTAATAACTTTTCAAGCACTAGTAATTCTACTAGTAGTAGTAATCATTCAAGTAGCAGTATTAATCCTAGAAACAGTAGTAATATTCAAGTCCAGCAGTAATATCCATCTTTAGCACATTTCAACCCCAACATTTCCTTTCAAGAGATATATGACTACGACACTTTTGGCCCATTTCTTTCTCTAAATCTTTTCTCTAAATCTGTTCTTTAATTGTCAAATGCTTGAAATCTGGGATCACAAGCATTACGGTCCTCATCAAAACGACAACTTTGCCAATATTGATGGATGTAGGATTCAGGGATGTCGTTGCGATTTAGGGTTAGGGATTTGGTTTAAAAGTGGTTCTTGAGTAGGAGGATGAGAGGTTCAAACTCTCTGGAGAAAGCCATGGTGTTCAGAACAACGTAATGGTTGCTTGGTTTCATTGGGAGAAGGTTCAGGTGATATCCAGCATGTTCCAAAGAATGAAATCGGCTTGCAGTACCGTGATTTTGGGATTCAGGTTAGAATGAAAAGCCTTGAGCACTCTGCTCTTGGCAATTCCTAATGAATACCAACATCAATTTTGCAACTGTTCTGATGCTCAAATCCCGTGGAATGCATTGGAGAAGAGATTTTCAGGTACTAAAAGCACTAAGAGAAATCAGAAGGCAATTCTCGAACAACAATATGAGAATTTTATGTCTACAAAGAATGAGTCCATTACTCAAACCCTTGATAGATTCAACAAGTTGATTGGAGAGTTGGCCACTGTTGGTGTCAAGATGGACCAGGATGATGTCAACAGAAAATTTCTAAAATCTCTTGGTGAAGAATGGGTGATGTACACTGTATCCTTCATAAAGAATGATAATCTGGAGGATAAGGAGCTTGATGATCTCTACAATGATCTAAGGGTGTTTGAAGCAGAAGTTGAATCTAAGAAAAGGCCATCTGGATACTCTCATAATGCTGCCCTCCTGTCATCTACCACTGATTCTACTGCAAATACAGAATGAGTTAGTGCTACATATGGCTCAAAAACAGGATGGACCCAATGATTCTGTTTTGGAAGCATTCCTTGCTAGTCATGCTAAATCTGCTCTTATCAATGATGATCTGGAGCAGATCAATGTAGATGACCTTGAAGAGATGGATATCAAGTGACAGATGGCAATGCTCACCATGAGAGTCAAAAGATTCATCAAAAGAACAGGTAGAAACAATTTTGCCATGAGAAGAGAAGATGGTGCTGGATTTGATAAATCCAAAGTGGAATGCTACAAATGCCATAATCTGGGACACTTTGCAAGAGAGTGCAGAGGAGGTATTGCTAAACAACATGGAAGCAATAATCAACAACCAAAGTCCACTAACTATAACAGGAATTCATCTCAAGCTCTTGTCTCACAAGAAGGGATGGGCTTCGATTGGAGTGATCAAGCAGAGGTTTCAGAGTCATCAAGCACTGCAATCCCCACTGAGTTAAAATCTAACCTTTGCTCTAAAACCTGTCTTGAAACTGTTAAAAAGTACAGGGATCACAATCAGATCATGTGTGACGATCTTAAAAGGTTAGAGAAAGATAGAAGAGAGTATGTTGTGATTGTTGAGAAGTTTGAAGAACAAATAAAGGCATATCAAGCCAATGAACTTCAACATTCTTATGATCTCAACTATTGGAAGTGGGAGAAGACTCAGTTAGAGATTGAACTAGAGAAGGCCAAAGAAGAATGTGAGAAAATTAGGAGTGAATTTGAGAAGGCCAAACTAGATATTGATAAATATTCCAATGCTTCTAAAGCAATGGACTCTTTACTTAAATCTCAAATTCATGACAAACTAAAGAGAGGTATAGGCTACAACAACACCCCTCCACCTTACAATAATAACTATATTCCTCCCACCTCAGACCTATTAGAAAGACAGGATAAGAATGACTTACATGCAGGAGCCACAGAAGTAGATCCATTAAACAAAGTAGTGGTTGAGACAGACTCTGAAGAAGAGAACTCTGAGGGTAAGAATAAGGAAGACCATAAAGAAACTCCCTTAGAAAACCACATTCTTACAAATGAGAGGGGGGGCAAACCATTTGTCAAGAGTGATAAAGTGGAGATGTCAAAGACAGAGAAAGAGAATGGTAAGAGTGAGAAAGCTGAGACCTCTAGGAAAGGAAAGGAAAAGGTACAGGGAACTCATTATATGCAAACTACTGTTGTAAATTCCTGTACTTGTCAACAGAAAAATTCCCATAAACATGATAAAATAAGGGGAAATCAGAGAAACAGAAATAATCAGTGGGCTCAAAAACAGGGAATTGATCTAAGCAAAGTCAATAGACCAAAGCCTTGTTTTGTTTGTGGCAAGTTAAATCATCTAGCCAAACACTGTTATTTAAATCCTATTAACCAAAGATTTTCTTTTCAAAGACAAACACAAAATTCAGTTGGTTATAGGAAGCAATCAAGAAATCACATGGCTGCTAATATGAGAACAGTACCAATGAAAACTGGGACTGCAAAATCTCATATCCAGAATGAGTTTGCCAAATCAAAAGAAAATACTCCAAGCAAGTCAAGGAGTATCTCACAGAACAAGAAAGCAAACAACTTTGTCAAGATTTGGGTTCCAAAAGTCAAGAAACCCGTTAGTACTGCTACCTCAAATAGTACTGCTAACAGAAATAGTGCTGCTGATAGCAATACTACTGCTGACCAAGTTAGTACTGCTAACCAAGTTATTACAGCTAACCAAGTTAGTACTGCTAACCAAGTTAGTATTGCTAACAAGGATAGTGTTGCTACCAATGTTAATGCTGCCAAGCCCATAATTTTGACAAAGTATTCCAGCCATGAGATTCCTAAATCTGATCATCTCATCCAGACTAAGATTACTGATTATAAATATGTTGATGAGAAAGGGCAACCCAAGACCACTTTGGCTTGGGTTCCCCCTAAAAACTAACTGTTATATCTTATGTGCAGGGCAATCAACAGCTCAAGAAAAAGAGCATTTGGCATGTAGATAGTGGTTGCTCTAGGCACATGACAGGTAACATGGCCTGCCTTCAAAACTTCAAAAGGTTTGATGGAGGACATGTTGCTTTTGGTGACAATCTAGCAGGAGGTAAGATCAGTGGAAAAGGTATGGTATCAAAAGGTAAGATGTCCTTTGAAGATGTATACTATGTTGAGCAATTGAGATACAACCTGTTAAGTGTATCACAGGTCTGTGAGAAGAAACATAGTATACTATTTACTGAGACTGAATGTATTATCCTTGCTCCAGGATTCAAGGTAGTTGATGAAAATATGATACTACTTAGAACTCCTAGAAAGGATAATGTTTATTGTTTGGACTTAGAGAATGTATCATCTGATTCATCATTAAATTGTCTATTTTCAAAAGCTTCTTTGGATGAATCATCTCTTTGGCACAGAATGATGTGTCACATGAATTTTAAAACAATGAACATTCTTGTGAAAAACAACCTTGTAAGAGGTTTACCTCAAAAAATGTTTTCTTGTGATGATCATTGTATTACTTGTCTTAAAGGCAAGAAGCACAAAACTTCTCATAAGTCCAAAAAAATAAATACAATCTCTTCACCTCTTCAATTATTGCATATGGATCTCTTTGGTCCTACTAATGTGATGAGTATTGGTAAGAAATCCTATTGCTTAGTCATTGTTGATGACTTCTCTAGATTTACGTGGGTATATTTTCTAAGGACTAAGGATGAGACAAGTGGACTGATCAAATCCTTTGTTCTTAGGATTGAAAACCAAACTAATCTAAGAGTTAAAGTCGTCAGATCTGATAATGGAACAAAATTTAAAAACAATGACTTAAACAACTTTTGTGAGACTAAAGGTATTGAGAGACAATACAGTGCTCCTAGAACTCCTCAACAGAATGGTGTTGCTGAGAGAAGAAATAGGACACTAATTGAGGCTTCTAGATCTCTGTTGGCAGATTCAAAACTTCCCATCACTTTTTGGGCAGAAGCAGTTAATACTGCTTGTTATGTCCAAAACAGGGTTCTAGTAGTCAAATCTCAAGGTAAGACACCTTATGAACTTTTTAACAAGAAAAACCTTTTATTGGATTTTTCAAACCTTTTGGGTGTCCTTGCACAATTATCAACACCAAATCTCACTTAGGTAAGTTTGAAAGCAAAGTTGAAGATGGATTTCTTGTTGGATACTCCTCTCAGAGTAAGGCATATAGAGTATTTAATAGCTCTTCAAGGATTATAGAGGAAAGTGACAATGTCAAATGCAATGAGAACACACCAAATCAAATTGGTGCAGGTCCTGATTGGTTGTTTAACATTGATTCACTAACTAATGCATTGGGTTTTAGTAATGTGCACAATGCAGGAACAAGCTCAGAAAAGGTACAAGCACAGAGTCCAGAGTTTGTGCTGTTGCCAATACCCACAGTAGATCCTGCTCAATTTTGCCAACAAGAAAAGAAAGATGATTCAGAATCAGAAGATTCTGATCCAGATCAGGATGAAGATGCTAAAGCAGATGAAGAGGACAAAAGTGATGAAGAGAATAAGAGTGATAAAGAGGATGCTCATAATTCAGGAAACACAGGTCCTGAGATGCCCATTCTGTCAGAAGAAGATACTGATGAAGAAACTTCTTCAGTATATGGTGGAAGCACTCCTGAGAAAAATGACTCTAATCTGGATGCAAATATCAATGAGGAGGCTGCACATCAAACAAGAACTCAGAAAAATCATCCTCCTCAGTTGGTGATTGGTAACATCAATTCTCCTAGGATCACAAGGCATCAAAGTAAGTTAGGAGGATTGAAAGACTTGCAGTCAGGGTTGTTATCCTGCTTTCTATCTTAGATTGAACCCAAGAAGGCCTATGATGCAATGAAAGAACCAAGATGGATAGAGGCAATGCAAGAGGAGTTGCTATAGTTTAAGCTGCAAGATGTATGGGATCTGGTTGAACTTCCACAAGGACAAAGGGCAATTGGTACAAAATGGGTTTTCAGAAATAAGAAAGATGAGAGAGGAATTGTGATAAAGAATAAGGCCAGGATTGTGGCACAAGGGTACACACAAGAAGAAGGAATAGACTATGAAGAAGTATTTGCTCCAGTAGCCAGAATTGAGGCAATTAGGCTGTTTCTAGCCTATGCTTCTTTCATGAAGTTCAGAGTTTATCAGATGGATGTCAAGAGTGCATTCCTATATGGGAAAATTGATGAAGAAGTATATGTTTGTCAGCCTCCAGGGTTTGAAAATCCTAACTTTCCTGACAGAGTATACAAACTAAAGAAGGCACTCTATGGGCTACATCAAGCACCAAGAGCATGGTATGACACTCTGTCTACCTATCTCTTGGAAAATGGTTTTGAAAGGGGAATAATAGACAAGACTCTGTTCATCAAAAGGAAGAAGAAGGACATCCTGCTTGTGCAAATCTATGTGGACGACATCATCTTTGGATCCACAAAAGATTATATGTGCAAAGAGTTTGAGGAGCTGATGCAAAAAAATTCAAGATGAGCTCCATGGGTGAATTTACATTCTTCCTTGGGCTACAGGTTAAACAGAAGAAAGATGGTATCTTCATCAGTCAATCCAAGTATGTGCAGGATATCCTTACAAAGTTTGGATTTTCAGATTCAAAGCCTGCAAGCACACCTATGGAAACACACAAACAGATCACTGCAGATCTTGAGGGGGAGGATGTAGATGTTCATCACTATAGATCTATGATAGGCTCCCTCATGTATCTAACAGCTTCAAGGCCAGATATTATGTTTGTTGTCTGTGTGTGTGCCTGATTTCAAGTAAGACCTAAGCAATCTCACTTTTAAGCAGTCAAGAGGATCTTCAGATATCTCAAAGGACAACCTAGGTTGGGTCTTTGGTATCCTCATGACTCACCATTTGATCTACTTGCATATTCTGATAGTGATTTGGGTGGTGCAAACTTGAATAGAAAGTCTACATCAGGAGGATGTTAGTTTTTGGGTGCAAGACTAGTCTCATGGCAGTGTAAAAAGCAAACCACAGTGTCCACCTCTACAACAGAAGCAGAGTACATAGCTGCTGCAAGATGCTGCTTACAAGTGCTATGGATTCAAAATCAGATGTTGGACTATGGTGTTACTTTTCTGCACACTGCAATCTTCATTGATAACAACAGTGCCATGAGCATTTATAATAATCCAGTGAAGCACTCAAAAACCAAGCATATAGAAATAAGGTACCATTTTATTAGACACTGCAATGAAAAGAAACTAATTCAGGTTTTGAAAGTACACACAAGTAACCAATTTGCTGATCTATTCACCAAAGCTTTTGATGTTGGTTGTTAGCTCCAAATCATCTGTTAAAGTGTTGAAAATAACCGTCCTATTTCAGAGGACTTCAGAGGACAAAGACTTCAGAGGACAAAGACTTCAGAGGACAAACCTGCCTCTGAAGTAGTTATCAGAGATTGCAACTTTCAGAGAAGACATCAGAGATAGCTTCATCAGAGGCTCTGAAGACAACGTCAGAGCTCTGAAGACATTCTCTCTGAAGATGCACTGAAGTTTTCTACGAATGAACAGAAGAACAGATGACACGTCACTTAGTGATAAGATTTACTTTCTAGAGTAGGTCACTGTTCAGCATGCTCTTTTTTGTCATGCAAGTACACTGCTTACTTTATGGTCCTATAAATAGGACCATCACCTTATTGTTCAAAGAGTGCTTAAGAAGATATATATCTGATAATATAAGTTGAATATTTTATTCTAAGAATATCTTGTTTATCTTTATCTGCTTTATGAACTGTGATATTTGAATCTCCTTTGATATTAAACTGTATTACTTCCGCTGTCATTACTCTTATTATTTATATCATTGTTACGAGATTAGATCTGGGATTCAACAATTGGTATCAGAGCCTCCTTTGTTTCTAAACAAAGAAAGATCATATCTGCATACTCGGATAGATTTACATCTCATTTATTCTAAACTTTCATTATCTGTGCATGTTCATATAAACCCAGTTTATTAAAGAATATCATATGCTCTAGATTTGATAGTAAATCTCAGTTCATTACAAAAAGCATCAGTTCTTCAAATCTTCATTTTTTTTTACAAATGGCAAACTCAAGCATAAGTGCCATTTATACAGCTGGGTCATTAACAAAACCTCCTACACTTTTAAGGGATGAATATCCCCAATCGAAAATAAGGATGGTAAATTTCCTAGAAGGTATGGACAGGGATCTTTTTAGATCTGTGAACATTGGACCTCACATTCCAATGGTGTTGGTGCCAAGAGTTCCTGCAACAGCAGATACTGTCGAAATACCTGCATATTATGAAAAGAAAACCACAAACTTCACTGATGAAGAAAATAATATGATGGATAATGACTCAAAAGCTGTTAGATTACTCATAATGGCCATTCCCAATGATATCTTTCAAGAACTTGATTCTTGTAAAACTGCAAAAGAGATATGGGATCAGTTGTTAAATCAACTTGAAGGTGGCCTACAAACCCAGAAAAATAGAAGAAATCTATGCATCAATGAATATCATGATTTTCATGCTCTACCAGAAGAAACATTACATCAAACTTACTCAAGATTCAACATTCTAATAAACAAATGCAGAAAGTTTGGGGTAATAAGAACAAAAGAGGAAAACAATGTTCTTTTTTTGAAAAGCTTGAATGAAGAATGGTCACAACTGTCCATGTCTATACAGGCTAATCAAGATCTTGAGTCATGGTCATTAACTGACATTTATGGTACTCTTGTTGCACATGAAAAAGAAGTTATGAAGCAAAAATCAAAAACCTCTTTGGGTGGACCCCTTGCGCTTGTTTCAAAACAAATATCGAAAGAAAACAACTGTGAAGAGTCACAAAAATGTTTGGAAACAAAAAGAAGATCCAAAAAGGTCTTGATGGCAGAAGAAACTCATACAGATTCAGACTCAGATGAAGATATCAATGCCTTTGCCAAATCTCTTGCATTAATCACTCATCAATTTAACAAGAAATTTGGTAAGAAGGTATTTGAAGGAAAGAGAGAGAATGAAGAAAGAAGAAATCTGGAAAGAAGATTTCAACAAGAACCCAGATTCACTCCATATAGTGATCAAAAGGGTGCAAACTTCAATCATGATGATGCAACACAACAAACAAGACCACAACAACCATTCCAACCAAGGTATCCACAACCACAGAGATACTTCAAACCTCAAGAACAGAAGCCAGGGACAAGTACTGCCACTCTTCCAACAAATCAAAATGATGGAAGATGCTTCAGATGTGGAAAACCAGGCCACTTCTCTGCAAACTGCAGAGGAAAACTTGTCAAAGATCAAGATTACTACAAGAACAAATACAAATACAATGTAAAAGAAAGAGTTCTTGTAGCAGAAATGGAAGACTGGCTATCTGACTCGACAAGTGATGGTGAGGAAGAGCCTACCAATCTCTGTGGTATGGCTTTTTCAGATGGAAATCAAACTGATGAAGCATCCGAAGACAACTCTGAAAAGGTAAACTCTCTTTACACCTCTGACAGTGATCCTGAAATAGATGCTTTTAAACTAATTAATGAACTTCAGGATTTAGAGCAAAAATTTGTTGAAGAAAAACAGAAAAAAGAGCAAGTAACAAAAGAGCTCATCTTTTACAAAAGAGAAAAGAATCTTCTGGAATCAGAAAAGAAAGATATTTTTCTTGAAAAAACTAAACTTGAAGAAACCTTCAAGCAAAAAGAAAAATCATTTTCAGAAGAAATAAGAGAAATAGAGAAAGTTTTAAAAGGAAAAGAAGAAGAAGTAAAGAAATTTGAGTATGAAAGGCTCAATTCTATTGCCTTAACCAAATTTTTTCAAAAGGAAAGAGAAATCTTACATCAATCTCTAGATAGAAAAAATCTTCGAATCAAAAGCTATGTTAATGCACAAAGTGTCTTCGACAAAATAAAATCACAAATGGACTCTCAAGGACTAGGATTCAATGAGTTGAATTCATTCAATGGATTGGAGAAAACTTCACTTTCTTCCACTTTCTGTATGGGAAAGGTCCAAAGATTTGAATGTCCATCTCTGAATAATTTCAAAAGAATGAAAACATCAGAGGGATCAAAAGCAAGAGCTTTGAATTTCAAAAATACTACGTACTCTGAAGTAAAAGACATTCAAGAGTCTGTGTTACAGATAAAAGAAGAAACTTCAGAAGTACTCTTTACAAAACCTCAGAGCTATGATCCCAAAGAAATTTTCAGATTTGATGCCTTCATCTCAAGTGAATCAGAGACATTTGAACCAAGTACCTCTGATACAAGTACTTCTGAAAATGAATCTCAAAGTTCACTTAATCCAAATGCTCCTCTGTATTCACCAAAGTCAGATGAAAACATCAGAACCACGTTTGAAGATGATGTTCAAAGGATATGGAAAGAAAATGTCATGGAGGACTTAAAAAGAAAAGAAAGCATGAAACGGATCATCAAAGTCTCTAGATCAAAAGAAATTAAAAAACCAATAGAGGTAGATATCTCTATCAAATCTAAGAGAGACTTTCTTGACTCTGATTCAGAATCTGATTTAGAGATTGATGAACAGATTTTTTGTAAACCAGGGAATGTAATTCACAAAAAGATAGAAACTGTTGGCTCTGGTATTTTGAATGTTCCAATTTCAGTATTGAAAACCAAAACCAGAATACCAATAAGTCCTGATTTTGCAAATATGTGTTTACAAGCAAAAACATCTCTGGAACTTGAAAAAGAGTTGCAAGAAAAGGCAAAGAATAAAACAAACACTTCTGGCTCTTACACCTATAAAACAATAAAATTCTCTCCTGAACAAAAGGGCAAATGGACAAAAACTAACCATATTGATCCTGTCTGTGCAGTAAGCAGCAAAGAAAAGAAGATGTTTTTGAACAAGAAAAAGCAACTTGAAAAGAAGACTGTCTTTCAAGCAAAAAGAAAAGAAGTAGTTAGGGATAAATGTAATATTCCTAGTGCTAGTTTCAAAAGAAGTCAAAATGTAACAAATGCTTTTAATAAAAAGAAAAACTTTGCTCCTACTTCTTCTTGTTCTATTAATTGTAACTGCATTTATCTCCTGATGAAACTGAAGAATCATTTTAAAGGATCACACTGCCTTTTGAATCAATCTCTGAAAAATATCTCAGAGACAAAATCTCAAAAGAAGACACGTAAAGGCAAGACATCAAAAGATGAGATGCCAAAAAGTCATCCAAATCCACCAAAGTCTAACACAAAAGGACCCATAATGAGGTGGGTACCTAAGAAACAATAATCTGTCTTGCAGAAACAGTCAATGCCAATCTGGTACCTAGATTCTGGATGTTCAAGGCATATGACTGGAGATAAAGAACTGCTATCCTCATTTAAAGCAAAATCTGGAGGAGCAGTTACTTTTGGAGACAACAAGCAAGGACAGATTAGAGGATATGGTGAGTTATCAAGAGGAAATGTTTCAGTATCAAAGGTTGCTTATGTGGATGGATTAAAACACAATCTGATAAGCATAAGTCAACTTTGTGATCATGGTTTTGATGTGAAATTTCAAAGAAAATATTGTTCACTTCTTCACTCAGAATCAGGTCAAGAAATGCTAAGAGCAGACAGAAAAGGTAACCTCTACAGAATGAACTTTACCAAAATCACAAACACTGATTCAGAGAAACTTTGTCTTGTATCTCTGAATAGTGAGGAAATCTGGCTCTGGCATAAAAAGTTTTCACATCTAAACTTTTCCTCACTTGATAAGTTAGTTAAACTTAATTTGGTTAAGGGATTACCATCTCTAAAGTTTAACAAAGATCATCTTTGTTCTGCTTGTGAGATGGGAAAAATGAAAAGATCTTCCCATAAAACCAAAAGTGAAAACAACTGTCCTAGACCTCTGCACATGCTTCATGTGGACCTCTGTGGTCCTATCTCTGTACAGAGTCTAGCAGGTAAGAAATACATTCTGGTTCTGATTGATGAATTTTCCAGATACACATGGATAGAATTCATTAGAGCTAAATCTGATGTACCTGACATATTAATAAGGTTGTTGAAAAGATTACAGGTTCTATTCAGCAGCAAAGTTCAGAAACTAAGAAGTGATAATGGAACAGAGTTCAGAAATTCCAATAACAGAGTTCAGCTCAGAGATTATGGCCAACAAATTGAAAGAATTCCAATTCTCTGTGATTCAAAAAGTGCCATAGCCATCTCTGCCAATCCAGTACAACACTCCAAAACCAAGCACATCGATGTAAGGTACCACTTTCTAAAAGATCATGTTGAAAAGGGAACAATATAGATGTATTTTATACCAACAGAACTACAACTTGCTGATATTTTCACAAAAGCTTTAGATGAACGAAGGTTCAATTTTTTAATTAGCAAGTTGGGAATGTTGAATATGTCTACCTAAAAAAAAATGGTAAACTCAGTCTCTGATCAATTATCAGAGACTCTGAACCAAGTAGCATATGTCAAATGTGCTTAACACAAGAAAACATCAGAGTCTCTGATCCATTCATCAGAGCCTCTGGACTTTTTCACCAATGGTAAAAATCACTTGTTTTCTCCAAGCATGTGTCAAGGGGGAGAACATAAAAGACTTCATTATTTGGTCAAGGGGGAGACAAAGACCTATTCAGCTTTCAAGGGGAAGAAAAGTCTCTGATATTTATATCAGAGCCTCTGATCTTGTCTCTGATATTTTTATCAGAGCCTCTGATCTTGTCTCTGATATTTATATCAGAGCCTCTGATCTTGTCTCTGATATTTATATCAGAGCCTCTGATCTTGTCTCTGATATTTATATCAGAGCTTCTGATCTTTTCTCATTAAACGAATATTCCAGGAAATTCGTTTAATAATAAATCTTTTTGGATAACCATTCGTTTCTTTTTAAACCCAACTGGCGGTTTTCTGACACAAAACGGCTCTCCCCTACATACCTAAACGTGTCACCTATTAATTAGGGGATGATGGAACGTCCTTTCTGACATTAGGACTCTCATTCGCCGCTTCCATAACCTCTCCCTCTACCCCTTGTCTATAAAAACCCTGTTTCCCTTTTTATTATCCTTTACGCTCTCAAAATCCAAAATCCCAAATCTCTCTTTCTAAGCTTTCATCTTTCTCAACCTGCAACAATGGCGGCTTATTCCCAAACTTCAGATAACTCAAGCAAACTTGTTCCAAGCTTGAATATGGTACAGTTCGATGTTCCAGTCAAAGGAAACAACTACTTTCTGGACGTCACCCCATCAAAATACGATGAACAGTTTCGCCCAATCCTCGACTTTTTCACCAACTGCGAACTCAATGATGTTCTAACCAAACATGCCTCAGATATTCCCCTTCGCTTTGTCCAACAATGGTGGTATTCAAGTGAATACGACGATGAAAAGGAAGGACTGGTTGGGCACATTGACCTAGGAGAACAAAGCCTGACCATAAGAATCACCCCACAAACCCTGACTCGTCGATTCAACCTCCTCACGAAAACTGATCTTCAAATAGATGCTTTTGAGAAACTACCAAGTCAAGAAGTCCTTCTTCAGTTCCTCCACCACTTGGGCTACAACAAAGAAATAACACGCCTAAGTCAATTCAGACGTCAGTACCTGCCTCCCAAATGGAACTTTATGTTCAGTGTTCTAAACCGAACAATAACCTGCAAGATTGGAAGTCAGGATCAGACTCATCCAGCGATAATAGCCATAATGTATGCTCTCTTTTTCAACAGAAGCATCAATATGGCTCACATTCTCTTCTGTGAGATGCTGACGGCGGTGGACAAGAAGAACAAGGACTTGGCCAAAGGAAAACAACCAATATCGGTACTGTTTCCCCAATTCATCTCTGTGGTCATTCAACGAGCAATGGAGAAATTCTCCATAACTGAGGAGGGCCCAATGACACCTCTGTTTATGATGAACTCATTCAAAGCAACAGAGGTTCCTCCTTATCCACATGACCGACGATTCCCACACACCATGATTGAGGTAATTCCTGCTGACTCTCCTACCCATCTCCTACTTAGTCGTGTTGCCCAATCATCAGAACCGATGATGGGATCCCCAACACACTTAGGTTCTGAGCCTGAGCCTGAATCAGAGAGTGATATCTCTGATACTGCTCAAAACATTAACAGAGCGCAACCAGAGGGTGGCTCTGAGAGAGTGAGGAAGAGAGAAAATGAGAACCCTCCCTCTGACGAAGAGAATAACTCTGTCAGAGCAGAGGAAAGTGAGGAAGAGAGAATTCCAGAGGGTGAGTTTCTAAACCTAGAATCTGAGGGCGGTGAGGTACAAAAATATGTCCTTGACGACACAAATGAGAGAATCCACAGCCCAAATCCCAGTGCAAACAAATTTACTGTCCAAGGTGGTCCAGCATCAATGGACATTGAAACAGAGGTGCACACCTCGAACCCTACCCATCCTAACCGCTCAGAGACATCTGTTTCTGCCTCTGAAGCATGCACCAGAAGGGAAACCTCTGATACGGCTAAGTCCTCCCAAAAGGACTTAGACCAAGATAAAAATACTCAATCACCCCAGAGTATGTCACCTCCACCCACACATGATGCCTTTGTGGCTCAAACTAAGTTGGACCGTCTCTTAGAACGTAAGGATTGCCTGTCAGAAAAAGAATGGCACGACCTTCTTGCACAAGGAATCCTTAGCCTGGACAGCAAGGTTTCCAAACACATTCGGTTCTCATCATTAGATTCTGACTCTGATGATCAGAGACCAATCGGAACCATTATAGGGAAATCCTTGAAAAAGGGTCCCCAAGGATTAATGGGAAGTCCTTCCGGAGAAAACATCAAACCACCTCCGAAAGAAGGCCCCTCTGAACTCGAGGGAAACTTAGAATCATGTGTTGATCCTAAGGTTACCCCCTCTGATTACGTTACCAAAGAGGAGTTCAAAATCTTTGGTGATGAAATCAGAGAATCTCTGAAGGAGATAAAACTTCAAATGGAGAAGACCTCAGAGGCCTCTGCCTCTAACTCTGAAGTTGAAAAGCTCACTTCAGAGGTCTCTGAGCTGCGCACGACGGTTCTCAATCAGAACGAAAAACTGGATGCTCTGGAAAGCTTGGTCATAAAAAATGACTCCGTAATGTCCAGAGAAATTCAGAACTCGAAAATAGAGCTCCTCCAGGCGATTCCACCTACCTCTGCCCCCACTCCAACAAATGCAGACTTTTCTCAATTCAAAGAGGAAGTCTTGCGTTCTTTGGTAGAGGTACTTGCAAAGATCCCTACCTCTACTGCTGCTCCTGCTACAACAGAGTTCATTACAAAGGCTGACCTGACCAACTTCTCCAAGAAGATCACCAGCAATGTAATGACTATCTCCAGCAAGTTCGTCTCCAAGACCACTCAGCAGAACAAGAAGATTGAAGACCTTCTGAAGAATGTCAAATCTTCAGAGGGAGTATTGAAGAGAAAGGAACCAGAGGTCGCATGCTCTGAGGAAGCGCGGAAGAAGGCTAGGTATGAAGATTCTGATGACGGAGATGACCAACCTCAGGGGTCATCCGATCTTCATAAGGGGGAGAAGACTCCTACTCCAAAACCTGTTGAAACACAAAAGGTGTCCACTCCCTCTGAATTAAACCAACACGAGGAGAAAGGAACAGAGAGACGTTCAACCTCCACCTCTGCAGAAGATATTCAGGCCACTCTAAAGTCGCCAGTACCTGTCATCTTTCTAGCACCATCCACTTCAGGTGCTCCAATAGTTCCAATCACAGCTGAACAAATCACAGCTGCATCTCAAGAAACTATTGGAGCTCTGGACGAAGAAGAAGATGAACAGCTCGTAGACTTCTCAACATCAGAAGATGCATTCTCATCACCAGAAAGACCAACTTATGTGATGAGAGATGCTTACAAATCAGAATCTGAAAAAGAAGAAAAATCAGATTCTGGAAAAGAGGTTGTAGAAGAAGTTGAATTAGTTGATGTCGAAGAGTATGTCTTCAAGAATGCTCAACCACATCATACTTCAACAACGTCAGAGCTGAGGGAATCACCAGAGATAGATGGCTACATCTCTGAACCCTCAAAAGAAGATCCTCCACAGACGAAGGAACCAGAAACCATGGTTGTTGATGAACAGGCTCCTTCAGAGAATCCTGTTCAGAAAGCAAGCATCGGTCTTCCAGCAAAAGTGTTCAATAAACCTCCCACATTCCTCGAATCAAATCCCGAAGCTTCCATATAAGACCACTTCAGATACATCTACTGTGAGTTCAACATGGCAGACACACTAGTCATTCCTCTGAATCCAAGAATCAGAGAGGACATGCCAGACTATGAGCGAAGATTTATCAGAGATAAAACCAAACCAAGAGCATAGGTCCTCTCTGATGATCCAATCATCAAAATCAACAAAATCTCAGAAAAGACCTTTGCTTACAACAAGATTATCTATAGGAATTATGTGGTAACTCGATCTAATCAGAAGATTTACGAGTTCAATGACAATGATCTCGTAAATCTAAATCCATATGATTTACCACATTTATATGCCTATTGCTCTGCCAGGTATGATCATGGAAGAAGGGAAATCAGGATGGGCATGGTTGAAGTCCGACGGGCAATGGAGGCCTATGTCAAACACCGAGCAAAACGTGACTTTCAAATAGCTCTGAACCTAGGGGAAGAGAAGCTGGAGGTAACTGAACCTGTGGAGTCATTTGACAAACTTAAAGAACAAAAGACTGGATCAATCGTTGCAGAACCTCTGGGTTTCGTCTTCAGAGTAAATCAAGAAAAGAAGATCTTTCTAGCTTCGGAAGTGTCTAAGTATTCTGATGAAACCTTTAGAGGTATAAAGAAATTGATCCATGCAAAGGAAGAAAGGCACAGAGCAGATTTACTAGCAAAGCTTGACTTAGAGATTGACTCGATGATCAACTTCAGAGCTCTGATCATGAAATTCCATGGAATCTGTTCAAGTGACAAATTGTAGTCTGTTTCTTTATTTTTTTTGATATTACTTTGTATTAAACTTCCAAATGTTTAAGAAGTAATACTTAAGAGGATGATTTTCTCCTCCATACTTTCTAGTTTAAAATTCAATTCTCTGTTATTTTTGTATCTTTTATTTTCGACACTTAGGGGGAGATTGTTAGCTCCAAATCATCTGTTAAAGTGTTGAAAATAACCGTCCTATTTCAGAGGACTTCAGAGGACGAAGACTTCAGAGGACGAAGACTTCAGAGGACGAAGACTTCAGAGGACAAAGACTTCAGAGGACAAACCTGCCTCTGAAGTACTTATCAGAGATTGCAACTTTCAGAGAAGACATCCGAGATAGCTTCATCAGAGGCTCTGAAGACAACGTCAGAGCTCTGAAGACATTCTCTCTGAATATGCACTGAAGTTTTCTACGAATGAACAAAAGAACAGATGACACGTCACTTAGTGATAAGATTTACTTTCTAGAGTAGGTCACTGTTCAGCATGCTCTTTTTTGTCATGCAAGTACACTGCTTACTTTATGGTCCTATAAATAGGACCATCACCTTATTGTTCAAAGAGTACTTAAGAAGATATATATCTGATAATATAAGTTGAATATTTTATTCTAAGAATATCTTGTTTATCTTTATCTGCTTTATGAACTGTGATATTTGAATCTCCTTTGATATTAAACTGTATTACTTCCGCTGTCATTACTCTTATTGTTTATATCATTGTTACGAGATTAGATCTGGGATCCAACATTGGTAGATTCACATTCTTGGTCACAAGTGTGGGCATGATAAACACTGAATAAGCATCTTTTGATTTTCTTTTTGTACCATTTCTATATAAATTCCTTCCTGCTTACTTTCTCATATTATATAGTGCATGGTGCTGCTAACTATGTGTGTTTAAGTGTTTCAGGTTACCTTGTTGATTAGAACCTTGGTACTTCTAGTTAAGTTAATACTGCTCTCGCTATTAATCCTGCTGCCATTTCAAATATGGTTAAGTACGGTTACTACTGCCTGGTGGTTTATACTGCTAATGCAAAGTTACTACTGCTTACCGTATTCCTACTGCCAGACAGTGTTAATACTGCTAGTCTGTGTTAATACTGCTAGTCTGTGTTAATACTGCTGGTATGCGTTACTACTGCTAGTCTGTGTTAATACTGCTAGTCTGAGTTAATGCTGCTAGTATGTGTTACTACTGCTTATATGGGTTAGTACTGCGGGCTTGTTAATGCTGCTAGGGTACTTAGTACTGCTTCTAACTGAAACCCTCCACCTATAAATACCCTTTCTGACCGCCAAAATCCAAACGGATCTTTGAATTTCCTACGAGTGTTCTTTCTCTCTCTTTCTCTCGAATTCTTGCTTCCCAGTTCATAAACCCTAGTAGTGATTCAATCCAAGAACGATGGCAGGACTGGTGTTTATTGATGATCCCAATGTGTTGGCAATGCTACAGAAACCCAAGCAAGCAGAAGATTTTCATCAGATTGTGGATTTTCTTAAATCCTCCCACATCGCCTACGCTCTAACTGTCAATCCCACAATCTATGTGGAGTACATGGTCAGTTCTGGGCCAATGCATCTATACAGACTATTGATGGCAATTAGGTCATCAAATCAAGGGTTTGTGATAAACCTCTAACCATCTCAGAAGGTTGTATTCGCATTCATCTACGACTAGATGATGCCTCAGGTATTACCTCTCTGTCCAAGGAAGATCTCTTCCAATCAATTGATAGAATGGGGTATGAAGGTCCCACTGAGGTTTACAAGTTCTTCAAGAGCAAATTTTTACCTCAGTGGAGATTCCTTGTTCATACCCTTCAGCATTGTATTTCTAGAAAAACAACTGGATGGAGTGAGTTCAACAGTACCTTAGCTTATGCTCTAGTCTGCTTAGCTACCTCTAGAAAGTTTAATTTTTCTCAAATGATTTTCAATGATTTAATGTCAAACTTGGATACCAAAACCAAAAGCTTTTATATGTATCCTAGGTTTGTACAAGAGATTCTACTAAAGGCATTGACGGATCTACCCTCTTTTTAAGAGGTGTATGTACCAAAACCTCCCAAAGGGAAGGTATTCTCAAACATGAAAAGACCAAGTAAGGACTTTTCTGGACAAGAGACACCATTGTTCTCCACAATGATGGTTATGTCTCATTCCCATGGTGAGGCATCAGTGTCAAAGCCCACATCTGACCACCCAACTGATGACCTACCCACACCATTCAGTTCAATTAATACTCCTCAGATCCCTATTGTCAAGCCAAAATCCCCCATCACCAAAACATATACAAGGAAAAAGGTACAGAAGGTTCCTTCCCTTCTTGTATCTTCACCCCCAAAGCCTACAATCCCTCTAATGGAGCATTCTCCATTAGATAATATCCAAAGGGAAACCACAGGGGTGTCTCCCAACCCCAAGAAGGTGTTCTCTAAGGAGAAGGAAGAGCATGTGGGCAGCAAGGCTCACACTACTGATTCTGCACAAGGTGTAGGACAGGACAGTGTGAACATACCTAAGACCTTCCCCACGGCAACTTTAGATGAGCAATCATCTAAAGGTCCCAGGTGCCAAGAAACCACGGGGGTAGAAGGTGCTTCTGCTAGGCATAAGGCCTCTACTAAAAGAACCAAGGATCCTTCAAAGGTGGTAAACACACCTAAAGAAGGTGAGGACAGATATAACTACGAAGAATTGATGGACACACTTGGTACCATTAGTCTGGAAGTTCACAATCAAGATCTGGAAATAAAAGAGATGAAGAGGGTGATTATCTCTCAACAAGAACAGATAGTCAAATTGAAGAATATGGTTCTAAGGTTGGTGCACAAAAAGAAGAAAACCAAATTTGTTTTGAAGAAGAGGAGCATTGATCATGATGCTTCCAAAAAGGGGGAGACTCAAGAGGATGAAAGTGAAAAGAAAAGCCCTGTTGGCATGGAATCTCATTTTGAGGGGGAGTTGAATAGTGAAGCAGAAAAGAAACAAGCAGCAGAAACAGTAAAAGCAGTAGAAACTGAGAAAGAAGTAGAAACTACATCAGCAGCAGAAACTTTTGTGAAAGCAGCAGAAATAGGTAAAGCAGCAGAAACAGAATTATCCAGGGAAGAAATAGAAATTGTTGAAACATTGGTAAAGGCAACGAATGACACTCCCAAAGCTACTCCAAAGGCTAAGGGAGTGGTCATTAAAGAAGGAGGATTAGAGACAAAAAGGAAAGAATTCAGTTTAGCTGAGGCTAAAAAGAAAGGGAAGGAGAAGATGATTGAGCCTGAGAAGCCATCAAAGAAGCAAACTCAAATAGATCTTGATGAAGAAATGGCCAAAAAGTTGCAAGAAGAGTTGGAAAAGGAGGAAGAGATCCAATCTGCGAAAGACAAAGAGATTGCTTTGGAATTGGCTACTAAGCTTAATGAGGAATATCAAAGGAATTTGAAGACTGCTGCTACTGCTAAGAAAGTGACATTGAGGGCAACTAGACAAAGCCAAAGAAAGCCTTCAAAGACCTTCCTGGCAAATCAAGAAAGAAGGAAAATGATAAACTTTCTGAAAGGAGCTATTGGAGTTCCTGAAGGAATGTTTACCAGTATGTCATTTGGAAGGATAGAAGAGCTATACAAGAAGGAGATGACCAAGCTGAAAGGGGATTTCACTCAAAGGGTTGAGATTGAAAGAAAGTTGAAAGAAAGACATGATCTCAACATACAACAACCTTTCCTTGACAGTGAAGAAGGCACTCCTATCAAAGAAAAGGCAAAAGTAAAGCAAGAAGAGACTTTAGCAAAACAGATTGGAGCCATTAAAAGAAAGAAGTCCATTGCCACAAAACCAAAGGCAAAAAGGACTAGGACTGAAGAAGGAAAGAAAGAACAGGAAAGTGAACAAATGGAAGCTAAACCTTCTGTAGAACAGCAGGAACAAACAGAAGCATATGTTAAATATCAAGAGCAGTCTGATCAACAATCTAATGAGCAGGTGAATTTGTACATGACTGTGACAAATGAAGAACCTGTGCAAGCTGACCCTATCTCAATGAAAGCACCAGAGATCATTCATTGGAATACTCTGAAGGATAATAGAAGAGAATATTTCAAAATCAAGAGAATGGGTGATAAGTTTGAGCTTTATTCAACTTGGGGCAAAGTAATCAGAAGTTGTTCAAGAGCTGACTTGGAAGAGATATACAAAGTTGGAATAAAATTGTATGAGGATGTGTTGAAAGGGACAAAAATGAGTCTAACCAAGATAGCCATGGAGTACTTGTGCATGATGTTTGAGCCTGAAAGAGTGCAGCACAGGATCAAAGATCTGCATCATGAATATGGATTTAAAAAGATTGATCATTGGATGATGTTTGAAAATTGCGGAGTCTATGTGATTACAATTGACAAAAGCTATCATGAGTACTTCTTGGTGGACAAGGTGTATGACCACAGCAAGGCAAAGCTGCAAGGGATGCTGAATGCAAAGTTGGTTTGTCCTAAAGATTCAGAAATGGCAAGGATTATGGTTAGAAGAACAATTAATCAAAGTTTGGGACTGGATCCAAATCTTGGGAATTGAGCTGGAGTTTTGAAAGCATCATGAAGACCCTATGCTGAAGAACTTAACTTCTCAATTTGAAAAGTTAAGTTAGGGGGAGATTGTTGGGTTTGAAATGTGCTAAGGATGGATACTACTACTGGACTTAAAGATTAATACTGCTGATTACATTAATACTGCTAAGTCTTGAAGATTACTACTGCTTGTAGGATTAATACTGCTATTTGAAGATTACTACTGCTAGTAGAATTACTACTGCTTGAAAAGTTAGTACTGCTATGAGAATGGTTAGTACTGCTTGGAGAGTTAGTACTGTTGAGGAATTACTATTGCAAGCATGGTTAGTACTGCTGAGAAGATTAATGTTGCTGGATGATTAATACTGCTTATGAGGATCGTGAAGATAAAGAAGACTTTGAATGAAAGACTAGGAGTTGAAGATAATGATGAAGATAATTTTGGAATGGATGCTAAAGATCAATATTTCTTTTGTAATTATCTTGTAATCAGTTTTGTATATATAGTCTAGAAGTCTTTGATTGTTATATAATAGTTTTTGGTAGTCTTATTCATAGAGAATACGTTTAGAGAGAATTAAACTCAAAATTTGAGACGAGATGCAGATTCCCAAAATTTGTATCCTTCCCGATGCGAGTTATGTCCACAGATTCTTGAAATTTCACTTTTCGTATAGAAGGAGATGCGAATTTCAGTTTCTCGTATGCTGCATCATGCGAATTTCATCCTTTCACATGTAGTTTGATGTGAATTCTGGACTTAATTTTCTTTAGTCTTTCAGTGAGATGCGAGTTCTTCCAGCTTCATGAGAGTTCTTCAGATCTTACAGATTCTGAACATGCCGACTCCAAAAATCACTCTAATTCACTGTAGACCAATCAATCCTTTGAATTTGCCCACGAAACTATGTGAATTTGATCACAATAACATGTAGAACAACCCTTGGGAATCAATTACATCAAGAACATACATGATCAATGCGAATTGATCAATTTACAGTGCGTGAAAACTAAGAACTCAAAAATATACAAATTTGTAAAATTGACATGGAAATCTTGTGAATTGGTGATTACTGTGTGAACAAAAAAATGATCTATAACACTATACGAACACAGTGCAACAAATCTTTTACCAAAAACATTACAAAATCACAAATTCATTCGATCGAACAATAACTTGCGAATTTCGTATGATAAATAGTAGCTTTTTTGATCTTGGGATCAAATTCTTCAAATTAGTTGATTGTTGATCAATCTGATTAATCTGAGTAAGCTCTGATACCAATTGTGATTCCAGATTCAATCATTTGACATTCAAAGATTAAAAAGATAAGATAAAGAATCTAGAGAGAGAAAATAGTCACAAGTCTCTTTGTCATTGATCTCACAAACAAGGTTACAAGACTTGGAACAATTGTGACTTACACGCTTACACTTAAAAGGGGACTAAGGATCATACTTTATTTCTCTCGAACAGTAGAAGCTCTTCTTGCATAGCTTCTACCCATCTTGGGTCTTCAAGGGCTTCAGAAACCTTCTTAGGTTCAACCATGCTAAGAAAATTGACAAAATAACATTCATTAGCAGTAGTTGATCTAGTTTTAACACCGTCAGAAGGGTTACCAAGAATTTGGCTTGAGGTATTGTCTTTTGTCCAACTAGTCATCTGGGGTTGATGTGTAGAGGGAGCTTCATCCTCTGCATTTAAAGTTGTAAGTATGTTTGTCGTTGAGGTTATAGTTGGTGACGTAGTCTCTGCATGCTCCCCCTTGAAAGAATGAACTGGAAAAGTAGTCATTGAGGGTGAGTCGATAGATGGTCCAGTAAACGTACCAGACTTTGGAGCCACAAATGCTTCTACTGCAGAAGGTCAGCGATGTTCTGCAGATACTTCTTCATCGTCAAGTATGTCTTCAAATAGTGTAGCAAGTTATGCTTCTCTTGTAGACGATGAGCCACTAGAGATTTTCTGAAGTTCGAGTCCTGACCTGAATTGCTCAGAAGTCTCTAGGGTAATGTCATCGAAGGAGACATTTATGCTCTCTAAGTTCAACTTTATCTTCAGAATGAAGACTCTGTAGGCTTTTGAGGTTAAGGAATAACCAACAAATTTTGCCTCATTGGCCTTTTTGTCGAACTTTCCAAGTTGATCTCTGTCATTGAGCACGATGCATCTGCAACCAAAGACATGAAAGAAATTTATGTTATGCTTTATTTAGTTCAGAATCTCATAAGAGCTCTTCATGTGTCTCTTTACTATCAATCATCTGTTTTAGGTGAAGTTGATACAACTTCAGCCCAAAAGCATTTAGCTGATCCAGATGCTGCAAGCATAGTTCTGGAAGCTTCGACTAATGTTATGTTTCTTCTCTCAACAACACCTTTCTGTTGAGGAGTCCTAGAAGCAGAGAAGTTCTGGGAGATTCCTTCATTGGCTAGATAATCATCTATCTTGGCATTTTTGAACTTTGTCCCATTATCACTTCTCAGCTTCTGAACCTTGCAGTCATACAGAACCTGGATTCTTTTCAATAGATTGATTAGTAAATCAGGGACATCATACTTCTTACGCAAAAATTCTACCCAAGTCTATCTGGAAAATTCATCAATAAGTACCATAATATACTTTTTACCAAACAAGCTCTACACTTCAACGGGACTGCAGAGATCGACATGTAGCATATGCAGAGGTATTGTGCATTAGATGTCCGACTTATTCTGTGTGTGGCCCTTTTTTGATTATCCATATTCATGCACCAAATTCTGAAATGGCAAGGTACTTGATCCAGAGAATTATCAATCAAAGTTTGGGGATAAATCCTGATATAGGTGTATGAAAATGGAGTTTTGGGAGCATCTGAAGAACTTGACTTCTCTTCTCTAAAAGTCAAGTTAGGGGGAGATTGTTGGGAACTGAAGATTTGTCTAAGTGATTACTACTGCCAGAACAACATGGTTACTACTTCTGAGACAAGTTACTACTGTTGAGCCAGATTAATACTGCTTGAAGAAGTTACTACTGCTAAGCAGAGTTAGTGCTTCTGGTGAAGATTAGTACTGCTCAGAGTGATTAATACTGCTACAACTTAATACTGCTTATGTGATAATCAAAATACGCGCAGAACAAGGCTGAAGATAATTGTGGAAGGTTGAAGATAATTATGGAAGAATATTATTAAGATATTTTATGTTTTGTAATTATCTTGTATTCAATCTTTGTTTATATAGTATAGAATAGTTTGATAGATGAGTAATTCATTCTGAGTTTTTGTTTTAGAGAGAGAATTAACCTCAAGGTTTATAATCCTAATTCTAGAGAAGTAGAATTCGTCTTGGTGAGCCTGTTCATCAAGATTGAGGTTTTGTTTGAAAGCTTGTAACTTTAATCATTCAATAAAGTTTACAAGTTGTGATTCATTCTTTACTGTTACATTGATATTTTGAATATTAAAGTGTTATTCCACAACTTCTTTAATATTGTTTCTGAGTTTTATTATTCTTCTTAAGAATCAGATCCTGACAATGTCAAATTCAGGAGAAGGTATTGCTCTTTGCTGACAAAATCGGGTGAGGAAATGCTCAAATTCGATCAAAAAATTGACCCATATCTCATGAACTTCAATGCAATGAGAAACACAGAGAAACTCTGTCTTGTCTCGAAAAAGAACGTGGAAGCTTGGCTCTGGCTTTTGAAACAAGACAGTTTAGGGATGAATCATTTGAAACATTTTCCATGTCCAAACAATAGACATTATCCTTTCTAGGAGTTCTTAGTAGTATCATCTTTTCATCAACTACCTTGAATCCAGGAGCAAGAATAATGCATTCTGAATCAGTGAATAATATACTATGCTTTTTGTCACAAACCTGTGATACACTTAACAGGTTGTATCTTAACTGTTCAACATAGAAAACATCTTCAAAGGTCATTTTACCTTTTGTTACATCTCCTTTACCACTGATCTTACCTCCATCTGGAGTATTACCAAAGGCAACATGCCCTCCATCAATTTTCTTGAAATTCTTGAGGCAAGCCATGTTCCCTGTCATGTGCCTAGAGCAACCACTATCAACATGCCAAATGCTCTTTCCCTTGAGCTGCTGATTGCCCTGCACATAAGATAAATCAATTAGTATTGACTGGGAACCCAAGCCAAAGTGGTCTTGGGCCTCCCTTTCTCATCAAAGTACTTGCACTCCTTTTTGATGAGATTTTTAAATTCAGAAAACTCTTTACTGGAATACTTTGTCAAGATGATTGGTCTAGAAGCACAAACACTAGAAGCAGTACTAATTTTAGAAGTACTAACAGAGTTAGCAGCACTAACAGGTTTAGCAGTACTAACCTTGTTAGAAGCACTAACAGAGTTAGCAGTATTAACATTTGAAGAAGTACTAAGAATGTTAGTTTTAGAAGTACTAATACTCTCAGCAGCACTAACATTGATAGCAGTAGTATTGCTTCTGGCAGCACTATCTTTGCCAGTAGCACTATTTGTGGTAGCAGTACTAACATGTTTAGTGCTTTTGGGAACCCACATCTTGATACTCTCTTTTACAGTATTTTTCTTCATGTGGCTTTTAGATTTAACATGTTTCTTAGCCACATGGTTCCTTTCATTCTTCCTATAACCAAAGGGTTTTTGCATAGATCTTTGAAAATTTATCCTTTGGTTACTTGGATTAAAATAACAGTGCTTGGCAAGATGATTCAATTTGCCACATATGAAACAAGGTTTTGGTCTGATGATTCTACTCAGATCAACTCCTTGTTTCTGAGCCCACTGATTATTCCAATTTCTTTGATTTCCCCTCCTTTTATCATGTTTTAGGGGCTCATATTTATTACCTGCACACTGTTTACAAGGAACAGGATTCACAACTGTGGTCTGCTTGTAATGGACCTTTTTAGACTTTCCCTCAGTCTTCTCAACACCCTCAGATTTGACCCAATCCCTTCCACACCCTCATTGGTAAGAATGTTATTTTCTAAGGGAATTTCACCACTCACAGTGTTATCCTTACTCTTACCAACTTCTTTTTCAGTCTTGTCCTTAACAACTACTTCATCTAAAGGATCTACATTAGTTGCTCCCTCATGCAAGTCCTTCCTATCCTTAGTCTCCAGCAAGTCTGATTTAGGAGGGATGTAGTTGTTATTGTATGGTGGTGGTGTGGTATTATACCCAATTCCTGGTTTAAGCTTATCATGGATTTGGACCTTTAGCATAGAATCCATGGCTTTAGAAGCATATGAAAACTTTTCCACATCTAGCTTAACCTTGGCTAGCTCTCCTCACAACTTTTCATTCTCCTCTTTAGACTTTGTCAGTTGGATTTCTAGATCATTTTTCTCCCACTTCCAGTAATTTGTATCATATGTGTGTTGAAGTTCATTGGCTTGGAAACCTTTAATTTGTTCCTCAAACCTTTCAACAATTTTCACATAGTCTTTTCTATCCTTTTCTAATCTCTTAAGGTCATCACTCATACTCTGGTTGTGATCCCTGTACCTTTTCACAGTGTCTATGAAAGTTTGAGAACAGAGATTAGAGAGTACCTCAGTTGGGAGATCAGATACTTCTGCCATGAGAGCTTGATTTTGAATGGCATCTTCTGCTTGATCACTCCAGTCAAACCCCATTCCTTGTTGAGAAACAAGAGCTTGAGCAGAGTTTCTGTTCTGGTTGAAGCTTCCAGTCTGAGCTTGTTAGTGGTTGTTTTGAGACATTCCACTTCTGCATTCCCTGGCAAAGTGTCCCTTCATGTGACACTTGTAGCACTACACCTTTGACTTATCAAAGTCTGCTCCATCTTCTCTTCTTTGGGAGAAGTTGTTCCTCCCAGTCCTCTTGATGAACTTCTTCACCCTCATGGAAAGCATGGCCAACTGCCATTTAATATCCATCTCTTCAAGATCATCAGGATGAAGTTGTTCCAAGTCATCATTGATTAAAGAGGAGTTACCATGCCTGGAAAGAAAGGCTTCAAAGACAGATTCATTGCCTTTTTCTTGATTTACTCCACTGGCACCATTAACTGATTCAGGGTTAGCAGTAGAATCAGTTGATGCTGATAGGAGTGCAGCATTATGAACATATCCAATAGGCTTCTTCTTTGATTCCACTTCAGATTCAAACACTCTCAGATCATTGTACAGATCATCCAGTTCCTTTTCTTCCAACATGTCATTCTGTCTGAATGAGACAGTGTACATGGTCCATTCATCTCCAAGAGATCTGAGGAACTTTCGGTTGACATAATCTTGTTCCATCTGAACTCTAACAGTAGCCAACTCACCAATTAATTTATTGAATCTATCAAAAGTTTGAGTCATAGATTCATTCTTTGAAGATGTAAAATTTTCATATTGCTGCTTGAGAATATCCCTTTGATTCCTCTTAGTGCTCTTGGTGCCAGCAAAACTCCTCTCAACGGCATTCCATAGAATCTGAGCATCAGTGCAGTGGTGAAACTGATGTTGATACTCATTAGGAATGGCCAAAAGCAGGGTGCTTAAGGCTTTCATCTCCAATTGTCTCACTTTCTTCTCAACATCAGTTTTTGGAGGTGGTCTTCTTCCATCTTGCCCAATTTTACCTTCAGCAGAGGGACCATTCTCAACAATGTCCCACATAGAAAAGTCTGTAAGGAGGATGTACTGCTTGATCCTAATTTTCCACATGTCAAACTCATTTGGTTTGAGCATGGGAACCTTTGAAACAATAGTACTAGTTGATTCAACTGTGTTGTCCATGATCAATGAAGGTTTCTGAGAATACTAGGCTCTAATACCACTTGTCAGGATCTGATTCTTAACAAGAATAATAAAACTCAGAAACAATATTAAAGAAGTTGCGAAATAACACTTTAATATTCAAAATATCAATGTAACAGTAAAGAATGAATCACAACTTGTAAACTTTATTGAATGATTAAAGTTACAATCTTTCAAACAAAACCTCAATCTTGATGAACAGGCTCACCAAGACAAATTCTACTTCTCTAGAATTAGGATTATAAACCTTGAGGTTAATTCTCTTTCTAAAACAAAAACTCAGAATGAATTACTCATCTATCAAACTATTCTATACTATATAAACAAAGATTGAATACAAGATAATTACAAAACATAAAATATCTTCATAATATTCTTCCATAATTATCTTCAACCTTCCACAACTATCTTCAGCCTTGTTCTGCGCGTATTTTGATTATCACATAAGCAGTATTAAGTTGTAGTAGTATTAATCACTCTGAGCAGTACTAATCTTCACCAGAAGCACTAACTCTGCTTAGCAGTAGTAACTTCTTCAAGCAGTATTAATTTGGCTCAGCAGTAGTAACTTGTCTCAGAAGTAGTAACCATGTTGTTCTGGCAGTAGTAATCACTTAGACAAATCTTCAGTTCCCAACAGACATCGAAGCCACTATCGCAGAGTTGACTTATGCTTAAGAGATTTTGCTTGAGTCCATCAACATAAGAAACATTTGATACGGCTACATCTCCTCTGGTGATGGCTTCATAGCCTTTTATTTGACCCTTTTTGTCGTCACCAAAAGTTACTAACCCACTAGATTTGTCTTTGTATGAGGCTAGAAACTTCTTATTGCCAGTCATATGCCTCGAGCACCCAGACTCAAGGTACCATACTGGCACATGTTGTTTCTGCAAAACAGATTAACGGATTTTAGGTACCCATACCCAAATAGATCCTTTCTTATTATGAGCTTTTTGTTTGACCTTTGTAGCCTTTGGCTTTGCATTTTGTGCACAGGTCTTCCGTGGTTGCTTTTTCTGGTCCTTGAATTTTTCATTCCTTTTATTGGGCCTAGAAAGGAAGCAATTAGGGTTTAAGAAATGCTTCTTTATTTGATGCAGTAAGTTTAGACAATGAAAATTATGCACGCAAGAACGTTGCTTAAACTTTTCATTCGATTTCTCAAAAATAGGTACAAAAGTTTTATTTGTATCCTTCCTAGAGTCATAGGTTTGGCTAAACTTCCTACCTAGTTTGGATTTATTTTGAAAGTTCTTCTTCCCTTGCTTGGGTCTCTGTTCAAACCTCTTACCTTTTTCCACAAAATTCACTGTCACAGAAGGAACAGAGTTAGCATATGTAACCCATTTACCTTTTTGTTCCCTTGTGAACTTGATAGGTTTGAACACATAAGGTTTAGAAACTTGAGGAGTAGTCTTGACAAAAGCCTTCTCTTTTTGTTCTTTTTCTAGCTCTAAGGATGTTTTGGCTTTTAAACACATATCAAGAAAATCTGAATAGATAGGTACTCTATTTTCAGATTTCTTTGTACACAAGAGTCTATTTGGTATACCAAAGGGGAGCTTGGTCTCCTCTGATTCTTTGACCACTATCTCTGGCTCTTCGAAACAAGTCTCTGGAGTAGCATATAATGAATCATCCTCAGAATTTGAGTCTGAATCAAGAAAATCCTTTTCAATACTCTTAGGGGCTAGATCTCCAGGATATATATCATAGTCGTTAACATCCATTTTCAATGAATTATTTACCCATGTCAATGTGCAAGGCACAACTTTTGGTTTTGTAGAGTTACTTTGCCTCAAAACTTCCAAGAGATCATTTTCAAAAACAATTTTCTCTTCTGTTTTAGAGGAATTCAGTAGCCTCTGCATTGAGTGCAGAGGTGTTCTGTTTCTGTGTTTCTAGATGACCAAATGTTGGATCCCAAATTCTTTCTTAGATGATTAAACAATCAGTTATATGAAATTAAAGCTGAAGCAAATATTGTTTAAATCATACTTTTGATCCATACTCAAAGTAAAGAAGATATATCCAAAAGATAGACAAAGAAATGCCTTATATTCACTGGATAAACTGTATATTATCAAGAACGCCTTAAAGGTGGTTAAACAAATATTACAATATCTTCTTACACTATTCACCATATAAAAGATAATTCTTTATTCAAGCAGGTAGAAAAACCACACTTTTGAACAATGAAGCGCACGTCCTATTTATAGGACTCAAGAAGGTGAACAGTGTACTATCCTGACACTAAACACATGTGTGAACAGTAGTTCTACCTAAAAGGTAAATCTTATCTTCAGGATGACGTGTCTTCTGAACTGGTATCAAGACTTGTAATATTTCTCAGCATTCACTTCAGAGAGAATGTCTTCAGAGCTCTAGAGTAGTATCTCTGATGAAGTTATCTCTGATATCTTTGAGTGCTGATGAGTCTATCTCTGAACTGTCTTCAGAGGTGGACTTGGTGTTCTTGATAACTATCTCTAGAAGTCTTTAGAGGAAGACTTGGAATATTTTCAATACTTTTACATCTTGTGAAATGGATCTAACAATCTCCCCCTAAGTATTGAAAATAAAAAATTCCAAAGTACCAGAGATAAACTAGAAAGCAAAGAGGAGAAAATCATCCTCAGTTAAAAGATACTTCTTTTACTGATATTTGAAGTTACATTAGAGAAGAAGTAATCAAAACAAAATTTACAATTCAGTCCCAGCACAAATGTTGTGAAAAGTCATGATCAATCCTCTGAATAGAATCATGGAGCTAATCACTGAGTATAGAAGTTCGAACAAATCTGTCAGGCACTTGGATTTTCGTAAATCCAGAATCCTCATCATTCCTCTAAGAGTGTCATCAGAGTACTTTGCCACTTCAGAAGCAAGGAATATTTTCTTCTCGTTGAAGACCCTGTAAACGAAACCCAGAGGCTCTACTATCATTGAACCATTTTTTATTTTGTCTAAGTTTTCTATGGTTTCAATAGGAGTAGAGACCTCTAGTCTGTCTACACCAAGATTCAGAGCCATCTGGAAGTCGATCTTTGCTCTGAGCTTCACGTGAGCTTCCATGGCCATCTTCATCTCGTACTCACCTACTCAAAATACCCTGCCTTTCTCTGCCTTTGCCGAACAGTGTGAGTATAGATAGGATAAGTTATATAGATTTAGATTTACCAAATCGTTGTCGTTGAACTCATAGACTCTGTTGCCGGCCCCGATCACCTTGTAGTGTAGATAAGTCAACTTGTTATATCTGAACTTCCTTTCTGTCATTCTACTGACTTCGATGATACGATCTTTGGAGAAGACATCTTGACAACGACTGGTCTTGTCTCTGATGAATCGTCTTCATACATCAACCATGTCAGGCTTCAGTCTAGGGTTCAAAGGGTAGGAAAGTTTGTTAGTAGTGTTGTACTCGTAATAGAGGTATCTGAAGGTATATTCCATGGATGATCTCTCTAAAGTGGAGGATAGAAACTCTGGAGAAGGATTCAGATATGTTGATGATAAAGGTATACTTATGACTGGTTTCTAAGGAGGTACCTCTAAAGTTGGATTGGTCACTTCAGTCTGAGGTACTTGATCAGACTCCTTCATAGTTATATCAACTGTTCATGGAGGCTCTGTAATGATGTCATCAGCAAAAGGATGGGTTTGTTTCGTCTCTGGTTCAATTCGTACATTTGGTGAGGTTAGTGGTGTTTCAGTAGAAGCAGAGGAAATTATGACATTGTTAGACCATGTGTTTTGAGTCAATTAGATAGGTTTGCTTTATACTTTGTGTATGTTGACTTTGTATGAGGTCAAGGTTTGTTTGACCCATATATAAGTCCTTGTTTCTTTGTTTCCTTTGTAAGTCTTGTAAGTTTGTAACTAAGTTTGTAATTCCTTGTAAGCGTATGATTTTATGACTAATGACAAACACCTTTTCTCTCTCATCTTTGATTCTTGATTGTTATATCTTTGTGCATGATTTGTGTATGATTGCTTGATTTCTGGGATCACAATTGGTATCAGAGCTTAATCAGAAACAACAGAATGATTTGAAGAATCGAATTCAAAGGCAGATTGATCAAACTTTCCAAATTCGACAAGTTACTGTTCCATTGAAATTGAAGTTTTTGATTTCATGGAATTTTTTATGGAAAATTGCATCTACAGTGTTCGAAAATGATAAAGGATCATTTCTTGTTTTGGTCGATTGCTAGTTGGATCAACAGAATGTCACAATTTGATCGATCTTTCCCATTTTAGAAACTTTCTACTTTCAGACTGTAGAAGATCAATTCCCAGTTCATGTGTGATTAGTATGAAAATTCACTTCAGAGGGTTGATTTCGATGATGTAAAGAGTGTTCCTACAAAGTTTCAGAATCAAATATCAAGTTTTGAGTGGATTTTGGATGAAAAATTCGAAATTGAGGCCGAGATCTAAAGAATTCGCTACATCCATGAAGAACTCGCAACAAGACCTCGCAGAGTGAAAGAATTCGCAGAATACATATTTTTATTATTCAAAGGAGAGAATTCGCAGAGTAGAAGATTTCGCAGAGTGAAGAATTCGCATTAGTGAAGAAGAAAAATGGCTAAGTGAAGAATTCGTATAAGTATTCTATACGAAAAGTGAAGATTTCCTATCTGTGAGAGACACGAATTCTGAAGAATTCGCATCTGTGTCTGTTACGAATTCGAAGAACTCGCATAAGTCTTATTGCGAAAAGTGAAGAACTCGCACAAGTCATCTTGCGAAAAGTTCAAAATTCGTATCCTTTCCTATGTTCTCTTACGAATTCTTACCTTGCGAATTTTGTCCTAATTATGTCTTACGAATTCTTACCTTGAAAATTTTGTTCTGTGAGTGCATTACGAATTCTTGCATTGCGAATTGTATCTTGTGTGTAGCTTACGAATTCTAGTCTTAAATTTCATTTTAATTGATTTTTCAGTGTTTTTACTTTGAATTGTACTGTTTTTCTGATAAAAGATCATTTCAAGCATAATTGTTCATTGTTTTTAATCATGCCTTATACTGATGAGAAAGGTAATCTTTGTCTTACTAACAGGGAATGTGCATTGTCATATATGCCGGAGATTCCAAAGATTGAAGCTGAGAATGAAAAGCTCAAGAGTCAAAATTCAAAGCTCAGAACAGAGATTGATACTCTGAATGTCAAACTAACAAAAGCTTAATCACAAGTGTCAACTTATGAGTCAAAGGGAAAAGAATGGATAAAGAAAGTTGATGAAAGATTCAAGAAAGAAAAAGTTGAACTGGAGAAAACGTTTAATCTAAAATTGTCTGAACTTTCAAGGAAAGTTGAATCTGAGAAGAAAGAATTAGAAATCAGATGTGCAAAACTTTCAAAACAAGTTTCTGATTTTGAAAAGATAGTCATTACTGAAAGAGATATCTTTGACAAAGAAAGAAAAAATTCTGAAAAGAAAAATACTTTATTGTTCAAAGAAATTTCTGATAAAAATCAGAACTTGGAGAAAGATTTTGAAACTAAAAGAAAACATTTTGAATCTGTGATTTCTGAACTTTCTGACAAATTTGTTGTCTTGTCATCAGATATACAAAAGGGACAGAAGACTAAATCTGAAATGCAAAGCAAATTTGACAAGCTTTGTAATGAAAAATCCAAGTTGAATGACAAGATTAGTCAACTTGAGAAAGCTAATGCTGATTTATCTGAAAAATTAGCATCTGAAACACCTGTATTATCTTCTTATGATGGTGATGCAAATGAGTCAGTGTGTTCTTTTCAATCAGTAGATAGCTTGTATCAGAAAATGGTTTTCAAGAAACAAAATGTTATATCTGAAATTTTGAAACCAAATCAGATTAAACCTTCTTGTCCATTTTATGTCAAATTTGTTGATAGATATGCTTATGGATTAAATGCTTCCAAGAAAGATAAGATGATTTGGGTTGTTAAAGGTTCTCCTAAATCAGTCAAGTATCAGAAATTATCTGCAGAAGCTGAATTGAAGAAAAAGAACAAAGCTCAAAAAGGTAAATCTTTTGCATCTGATGTTATCAAGTCAAATCAGCATCTGATCAGGTTAGCAAAAAGAAAACTTTGTTGTTCTACTATTGCAGTAATGTTTTTGTCAATAAAGCACATATCTATAAAAGGTATTTTTCTAAAAGGAAGTTTACTGATACTGCTTATCACAGAGGTGGAAACCATTCACTGAAGGTTCCACATACTAACCAGAATGGACCCAAACTCATCTGGGTACCAAAATCTATTCAACCTGTGATGCTGGATACTCCAATCAAGAAGGAGTAAGCAGAACTATGGCTTCTAAACACAGCAGTTTAGGACCCAATCTTCAATGTTCAGAACTATGACTTCTAGACACAGCAGTCTATGACTCAAACTTCAATGTCAAGATATTTTTGATCTTGATTGTCAAATAATTCCAGGGAGTCTTTAGATTACATGTCATATTGTGTATAATGAGAGAATGAAATGTTTGGGAGAATATGAAGTATTCTTAATTGTCAATTTTTTATCTAGATGCAGATATGAAGGGGGAGCATATCTGTACAAGCTATTCAGAAGGTCCATATAAAGTCAAGGGGGAGCCCAGTAGCAAAATCAGACAGACAAATATATCAAAAGCCAAGGAACAGATATCAAGTCAAGGGGGAGCTTAATGGTAAAATCTACAAAGAGTTGTAAGTGTGCTGAGTGTGTAAAAATTGTTTTTGGAATTAAAAATAATTGAAAATGTCATTTTTGGAAAGTTTCCATTTATGGAAAGTTACTATTTTTGGCAAGTTTTGTGAAAAAGTTTCCAAAATTAGCAAGTTTCCTCATTTAGAATGTTTTTAAAAAGTTGGAAATTTGGCTAAGTTAGGAATTCGCATACCTCACACATGCGAAATCTGAGGAATTCGCAGATGTGAGAGATACGAATTCTTGAGAATTCGCAGATGTGAGTGTCACGAATTCTAACAATTCGCATTAGTGCTTCTTGCGAAATGTAAAGAATTCGCAACCTTCATCTTTACGAATTCTTAATCTTTCTTGCACAGAATTCGCAGACTTGTCCTTTGCGAATTCTCACACACTTTGTCTCATTTCTTCAAGAGACAATTCGCTTCGGTGTCATTAGCGAAAAGTTGGTGGTCCAATCACATCGTGCCACGTGTCCTATCATTCTTGAGTATATATACAGTTTATCCCTGAGAAATCCTCACTTTTCGCATTTCCATTGTTTTACGAACTTTCAGAGCACGAATTCTCTAAACCCTAGTCTGCGACTTTTCTTATTCATCTGTTTTCTTCGATTCATCATTCCAAAAGGTGGTTCATTGTTCGATTATGATTTATTTGTTCATATTGTATCAAGTTTGTACTTGATTTTGTTGCAGGGAAACCCTAACTGGACTTAGATTAGGATTTTTGTCGATTCAAGGACTGTTTATTCTAAGAACTCGTGGACTTATATTTTCTTCTTAATGTCTTGTTCTTGATATTTGTTTGGTATAAATTCGACTCACAGGAATATTATTGAACTCAAATCGAACCTGAGATTTACATAGATTTAGACCTAAAATATTAACTTGTTGGGATTGATTCAAAAACTGACTTTTCGACTTCTTTTTGCATGTTCATTAGGTTTATTACTTGAAATTCAAATTCGATGCTCGAAAGTTTTTGATTGTTGGTTTTAAGTGTTTAAAATCAGTTTATACTCAAAATCGATCCTAACAATATACATTTATTAGGTTAAAATTAATATTATAAAATTTTGGAATCTGGGTTTGAGTTTGCAGATTTGAAGGTGTTCTTGAGAGTTGGATGAATACTTGAACTTATTCAAGAAAATATGAGTCTTGCGAAATCTTGTTAAAAAAAACAGTGTCCTTATGAATTCTTGCTCTTCATGTTAAATTTCTGCTAAGTATAGAATTCGTGAAATGGTTCTTACGAATTCTGGAGTTGTAACTTCTTTCTAAGTACAGAATTCGTCATATTGATTTTTACGGATTCTTGAGTCACGAATTCCTTCCTTACGAATTCTTGTTTGTTTCCAAGAATTTCTAAGTGTAGATTTCGCAGATGCCTATCTAGCAAATTCTATACTTAGTGATTTTCAAAAACTGATTTTCAAGGCTAAAACTCATAATTTTTGATTTTTCACTAATTTGAACCTTGTTCAAATCTGTTAAATCTTTTCAGGTACAAATGGAGGATCAGACAGTTGATCAGCATGTTCAGACAGGAGAAAATTCACCAGAAGCACAGCAAGCATCTGAGCAGTGCCCAATGCCATCATCCCGATCTGATTTCCAAGTTCCACAAGATGTGAATCCTGATCAATTCCTGATATCACCATCTGAAATGAAACCACAGCAGCCAAATAATCATTATCTCAAGTTTACTATTCGTATAGATCCTTTGGTGTTGGATATCTTGAGAAATCGTCCACTTAGAGATGTTCTTACTGCTGAAGTTGTTGTTCCAGAACTTTATGTATAACAAGCTTGGAAAACCATCAAGGTTTCTCACATGATTGAAAACGGAGTAAGAGTTCAGATCTTCAAGCTGCAAATTGATCACTTTACGTCTATTCTTACACCAGAGAGGCTGAGATTAACTCTTAGTCTTCCATCTGAGACTGCAAGACAAGGGAGAAACAGCTATGATGAGTTACCTACTGAAGCTGAGGTACTCTGAGGCATTCAAGATATGGGGTATGTAGGTGAGCTTGTTCAAGTCAGTCAGTTTAAGAAGAACAACCTACCTCCATTCTACTACACGTTGTTCTCCGTAATCAATCGGTGTCTTACTGTGAAGAATTTTGGTTCAGACAATGCAAGCAGTCATATTCTGAAGTTGTTCTACTCAGTTGTCCATGATTTACACATTGATTATGCTGAAATATTTTAGACTGAATTGTATGAGAAAGTTGTTGCTAAAAAGACACACAAAGCTCCGAAGTATATACCTTATCAACGGTTCATGACGTTGATTGTTCGAAGCATGTTGAGAAGCAACAGAAATATACCAACAAGGATTAATCATCCATGTGCCCCAGTCAGTGAAATGAGGTACTTGATGAGGCAGAAGCAAGAGTTCTCGTTCAGTATGCATGTGCCTGAAGCACTTCTAGATTATGCAGATCCAGAGTGTGAGAGTGTGACATCCTATAGAGAGTCTATGGGAAGACCAGAACCGGTAATCCCTACCCCGGGCTCAACCCATAGGAGAGTGGAGTCTGTGAGGGTTTCTGCAACCGAGGGGGTTCAGAAATGGGGTGCGAAGAGGAAAAATACCGAGAGGGATTTTGGTGGGGGTCAGAAAAAGAGACTGGAGACATCAGGGTCACGGGTTGTTACCCCACGTATAGTGACACCGGTTGTCAATGAAGGTCTTGAATCTGAAAAAGATCTGGATCTTGCATCTGAAGGTGAGGCAGTCAAGGAAAGTGAATCAAGTGAAATTCCTTCTACTACCAGTTCAAAAGATGATGATGATGAAACTGAATCATATAGTGGTGGATCAGCTGACGGTGATAATGGTGATGAGGATGATAATGATGATGATAATGTTCAAGGTGATGTTGTTGTTGCTAATGTTTCAAAGACTGTTGATATTGAAGTTGTTGAAGTTGTTGATGATGATGAATCTACTGAGTTTGTTGAAACCCAAGCTGATATTCTTGGTGATGAAGATGCATTTGCTCCATTCTATGGTAATGAAGCCATGGAAGTGGAAGAACAACGTCGTGTTGATTCTATCTTAGATGCAGTTGTTGGAGAAATAAGGGGAACTGAGGGAGATAAAGTTGAAAATGTTGAGAGAGTGAGTGAAAGGAAAGAAAAAGAACATGGTGAGAGTAAGCGAGTGTATATCCGAACTTACTTATCCAAAAGGACAACCACATCAAGTGCTCTGTCGCATGCGTTGCGTACAGATGCACAAGACATAAGTAGTCCACTTATGCACTTGCACACCCAGGCCATCCACTCTATTTCTTCTCAACAAGAAATAGTTTCAGTTTCTCACGGGGATATAGCACAACGTCTACCGGTTTCTCATTCGGTGATTCAAGGTATTGAAAATAGAGAACACATGCACCGGTTATCAACTTCTTTTTGTTCACAATCGAGTCTAGTGCCATTTGAATTACCTATTGTTATTCCTAGGTCACATTATCTTACTGCTACCATCGAAAGTCTTCGTGACCCGATCGGAACAACCATAGTATCTCCGCAATCCGGAACACAAGGATCGGTTGGAAGTCTTGTCATCGACACGTCTTTGCCACCGATGAACACAGGCCATGCAATTGATTCGTCAGTTGTCATGAAAACGGTTAATCTATGTGATACCGGAGTTAGTCACCCTGACTTTGTGTCAAAGGAACTATTCGACGACGCCTTAAAGGCTGTTGAAAGCAGAATAATGGAGAAGATGGATAAAGAGGTTGGTGATCTGAAAAGGCTGTTGAAAGGAAAGAGTACTGTTGTTGAGCCTGAACCTGAAATTCCAAGTTAGAAATTGCCAAACACTAACCCTGTTGATTTATCCGTTGATGAGCTTAAGTCCTTGTTGTTAGCCAAATTGTTATCTCAAGCTCCGGATTCTCAGCATGATGCAGATCTTATTACCCTTCTGCAATCCCACCATCAAAATCAACCGCCACAATCTGTAAACCCAACAGATTTGTTCAGTGCCATAGAGTTTCGTTCTTTTAAAACTGATGTCATGTTTGCTCTATCTGATCTTAAACAGGTAGTTCAAACTTCCTGTAAAGCCCAGGCAGTTGTTTCAACAAGAGAGCATGATCATGATCCCGATAATGATCATGAGGGGGAGATAAGAGGGAAACAGACTGCTAGAAGCTCTGGAGGTGATGTGTTGATGGAAACTAGAGCTGAATCTGGTGAAGGTGAAGGTGGTGATGGAGGAGTTGATGATGTTGAAAAGTTAAGGCAGAATCAGTTGCAGTTGGTGTTGTATGTGAAGAAAAGTGTTAAACCAAGGGTTGAAAAGCCTAAGGTTGCAACAATGCAGGAGATTATGGAGTTTACTGGTGTGTCTAAACCTGTTGTCATTGTTCTTGATGATGCTACTCTTGACCAGGTGCATGCCAAGTATGATTTGTACTGGAAAATGAAGGAGGAAGATCAGAAAGATATTTGCATTGATCTTGATTAAGATGACAATGAAGGAGAAAGTATATATGATATTGTCAACAGATCTGAAGATATTCTAGTTGATGAAGCAAGTTTGTTGGATAACTTGTTTGAAGACAGAGACTCAGATGCTCTTAATGTCATGTTTGAGCAGAGTACTCCTAAAGGACTTCATCTAAGTCCTGTGCATGAGAAGATGCCAGAGCCGTCTGTTGCTCAGACTATTCCATCATTTCATGAATTGTCTTCTATTCCTATTGTATCTGAAACTTCTGAGCCTGAGCATAATGATAATCTGGAGACTGGTACAGCTACTAATGTTCAAGTTGAAGAAGAGTTGCCTTACCAGAAAAATCCTGATAGTCCTTTAGTTCAGAAAGAGTTTGAAAGAGAGCCTCCGATAGTGCCAAAATTCCCAGCAGAAAAAGGAACTCCTTATGATAAAGCTGAAAGTTCTATTCCTTATACTGGATATGATGAAGAAGGAATGTCCTCTAAAGAGATTAAAAGGATTAGACGTATGTTACGTGTTCCACATTTGGAGGATGGAGTTAAAATCTTTGTTAGCTACATCAGAAAGTTGGATGAAGCTCAACTTTTGGGAATTCAAGATAAATCGCCTCAGTATCAGAGAGATTATATCTGGATGCTACAGGTTAAGGGGAGAACAAGAAGAGATGTCAAAATAAATTCTGAAATTCTGGAGGTCATCAAAGTAACCTTGATGAAGTTCGGGAAAATCTACTATCCTGAATTCACTGTGCAAAGAAATAATCTGAAGTTTTACTCATTCACTGAAGCTGACTTTGCCAATCTTTGTTTCAGTGATATTGAGTTCATTTATCATGATTTCAGGAACCGAACTATCAGACATCCAGAGATTGTTTTTGGTTTGGATACTGTTAAGAGATTTATTCGGAGACATATATATCACACTTATCTTCATGACTTCCAGCTAGGCATTGAGACAAATTAGAACAGAGTTAATATTCTGAAGCCTGACTTTACACATCCTTCACTTGAAGAGACACCTCTCTACACAGTGCTGAGGAAGCAAGAACTTGGTGTTGTGTATGATAATGAATTCAAAAAGGAGAAGAGATTTATGAGAGCAGCTGAAATTCATAAGTTCTCTGATGGTACTCTTGAAGGTGTGCTACAAAAGTTGGAAGAGTTGAATGAGGAAAGTGAGAAGAAGAGGTTAGCTGAAAATGATCATTGGCGTAGGATGGATAGAATCTGGACTGAGAATGTGATTGATGCTATCAAGGACAGATTGAGATTCAGGAAAGCCATAAGAAGGTTTGAAGGATACATGGGGATGAGAAAAACAAGCATGAGGAGATGGACTGGTTCAAGGAAATCTAATTGATCAAAAAGGGGGAGATTGTTAGACCATATGTTTTGAGTCAATTAGATAGGTTTGCTTTATACTTTGTGTATGTTGACTTTGTATGAGGTCAAGGTTTGTTTGACCCATATATAAGTCCTTGTTTCTTTGTTTCCTTTGTAAGTCTTGTAAGTTTGTAACTAAGTTTGTAATTCCTTGTAAGCGTATGATTTTATGACTAATGACAAACACCTTTTCTCTCTCATCTTTGATTCTAGATTGTTATATCTTTGTGCATGATTTGTGTATGATTGCTTGATTTCTGGGATCACAGACATCGGCTTGTTCTTCTTTGTCTTTCTGCTGTTGAGTCAAAGTGCCTTCCTCTGAGGTATTTGTTGCATGGAGGTGGGATTGGGCATTTCTAAAGTGGTACTCCCCCTTTTGATGACTAGAGGCTCCATCACCTTTGGGGTCCTCTGATTCATCAAACCTGGCCTTCTTCAGCTCTTCTTGGCAGGTTTCAGTTGTGAGGGGTCTTTTGGCAAGGACAGAAGATGGAGGTTCAGAGGTAGGGTCATCAAAAGGAGTCACTTCTGGTTCCTTTGTAGCGCTCTTACTCTTGATGTCAGCTGAGGCCTTCTTTATTGCCTCAATGGCATCTTTTGCAGCTTGCATGATATCAGCGACTTGATCTTCTGCATGGAACTTGTAGGCATCCAGGCCATCTTTGAGTATCTGCTGAGATCTGGTAGAGAACTTTGAAGAGCATGTCAGCATTCTGCTCATAAGTCCCTTCTGAAAATCAGCGAGATCAGCCTTGGTGACTAGGTCTTCTACTGTGCATGGAGGTGGTGGTGGTACTTGTGGGGCTGGAGTAGGTAGTGATACAGAGATGGTCTTCTGAATTAACTGAATCAGAGCCTACAGTTGCTCTGATGAAAGAATGATAGAGGAATCATAAGGTCTCTAAATATGCGAAATGTCGTTGTAAATTCCTACAGCTCTAAAGTAACATGCTCTGAGTTGTTCGATGTCTAAGCGTCCAATTCCTAAAGTTGTTTGGTTGTTTCTGAAAGTTTGGCCTTCAAATCCTTAACTGTTGACTGTAGTTCAGAAAGAGGAACAGAGGTAGAGTCTTGGCTCTAGAGGCTGGGAATTTGTTCTTTTAATGCCTTCACCTCTGTGGATACGTTTTCTGAACTCTCCTTCAGCTGTGGTTCCAACTCTTGAATCCTTTTGGTGGACTCAGAGAGTTGGTTCTTCATAGCAGAAAACTCTGCCATAAGAGTTGCTTGTTCAGTGGTGGAGGCAGAGGGCTCTGAGGGTCCTGCATTGGTAAGTTTAGACTCATTCAAGGATTTTCTGATTTCCTCACAAAAACTTTTGAACTCTGATTCTGTAAGGAGATGAAAGAGGGTAAACTTGGCAACAACACATGTTGCCAATTTTTCCTCGAGCTCAGAGGATCCTTCTTTCAGATATGGTTTGATGTTGTCTCTGGAAGGACTTCCACTCGGTTCTTGACGCTCTTCAGAGCCACCTCTGAGTATTCTTTCTAGTTCCATCTCATCCTCCTCAGAATTAGAGAGATGATAGTAAATGTGGGAGTTGACATTATGGTCCAAACAAGTCAATCCTTGTGCCTGAAGGGTTTTCAATTGTCTCTGAGTTAGACAATCCCTACGTGAGAAATGAAAGTTTCCTAGGGATCTAAGATTTTCAGATGGGGAGGTATGAGCCATAGACGCATCATCGTATGTGGAAGATACTGGCATGTTCCAGGGAGAATGAACATTTATCATTTCAATGTCCAAGTCCATTTCGGAGGACTTGTCCATATTTATGGTTTCCCCTGGTTTATGCACTTTAGAGGTAGAAAGAAACACCTCTGAAGGGGTTTGCTGGTTTGGGATCGAGGCATGCACCTCTGGTTCAATAGCATTAGAGTGGACCACACTGGCTAGTAGATGTGTTTGCACTCTGGGTTGGAGAGGGAATCCTAAAATAAATGTGCTTGCTCTAAGCATCTTTTTCTAACCTCTCCCAACTCTCGGCTCCTAATGGGTCAGAAGATTATGGATGCTCATAGTCCTTAGGGGACTCATTACTCTCAGAATCTTCAAAGCTAGCCTCTGAACTTGATTCTTGCTCACTCTCTTCAGATCTAGGAGAGTTACTCTCTTCCCTAGTCTATGGAGACTTCTCCTTATCGGCCTCTGATATAACCCCCTCTGGTGTACTATCTCTGATCTCAACTGCGGGTTTTCTCAAGGGGATACCCTCTAGTTCCTCTCCTTCTTAGACACTATGAACTTCGGGGCCCTTTGATCCCTCTGAAGCAGAATTGTCTTCTTCTTTACTCAATGGGTTTGTACCTATGTGTGTTGGGGTTCCCAATGTTGGTTCTAGCGCTTAGGCAACACTCTGATATGAGGCTAGGGCTAGAGAAGTCAAAGATACCTGTCTGAGCATCGATTATGGGACCCATCTGGTGTAGGGGTAGCCTTCTGGTAGGATGGTTGGTTTGAAGTTGTTCATTATATAGAAGGGGGTTTTTGACATGTCAACATATGGCTGAATCTGGAGTCTGTCGATGGCGTCCTTGATGATCAGTGAAAGAAATTAAGGAAAGACAATAAATGGAACAGTGGTAGCAAAGATGTTCTGATCTGGGTCCTTGGCCAAGCACCTGTTCTTCTTCTCTATGGCAGTGAGAAATTGCTCATAGAGGATTTTAGCCATATCGATGTTACGGTTGAAGAATAAACCGTACATGATGCTGAGAAATTCGGGTGTAGTCTGATCGATACTACCTAGCTTGCAAGTTAAGGTTTAGTTCAATACTGAGAACATGAAATTCCAAATTGGGGGTAAGTGTTGGCGTTTGAACTTGCTTAATCTTGTGATTTCAGTGTTGTACCCTAGAAAGTCCAGGAACTAGATCAAGGTTTCAGAAGAAGGTCTAGGTTCAAAACGATTGATTTGAAGTTCTTCGGCCTTGAAGAGATAGAAGACGGTTTTGAATACATCGGGGGTCCAACATACTTGGCAGTTTGATTCTTCGTTGATTTCAAGCATTCCAACAATACCTTCATGTTCTTCACTGTAGTAGCTTGAGTGAAACCATTCTTGAACATAGGACAGGGGAATTCAGTAGTAGAGGCGGTAAGGGCATAAGTGAGTTTGTAGTTTGCGAGAAACTCACAGATGATGCGATATGTGGCTTCGAACTTCGGGGATTCATGGTTTACCATGTGGTTGTTGTCCTCGATGGGAAAGTGTATGATTGGGAGTCTTTCTCCAGTTTTGGGGATGATTTTACTTCATTCAGATGTTGCAGTTTGGGCCATGGTGGAAATTCGAAGGTCCGTTCTTGCAGAGGAAGAAAATGAAGATCGAGAGGGAAAGAATGCTCAAAAGTGCTTGGGCGCATGAAAAATGAGAATCAAGATATAAAATTAATTTATACCCTGATTTGGAAAAATAGCACTTGAGTAGAAAAAGGTGAAACGGCGTCAAAAAGACTGTTTGGAGTTCAGTCGTTTGGCCTTTCTTCCATCCCTATGGTGACGCGTGTCATGGGAACTGTAGCACTTGAGAGTGTAGTTGCCAAAATTTGGAGGGGTGGAGTGACAGTTTCGATATATTTATTTAAATAATACCACGCATGCTGACTATATAAACCTAAATCTTATCCACTTTTAAATTGAATATTGTATTGAAGAGTACTCGGAAATATCATAAGTATGGAATAGTGCAGAATTTTGAAAATTCAGAAGCTCTATATTGCCATAATCAAAAGATACAAGAAATTGTTCTTAATAAAATATGATGATTTATGAACATTTCCTTCTGCAGAACACAACATGACAAGCCCTTTGAAGATTTGGAGTTTTCAAAGCTTCTGAGCCTATTGTTACTAAAACTGACAAAGTGGCTCTGGTCCTCTGGATAGTTTCTAGAGGGTCTGAGAGACTTTTCAGAGACCCTTGGTCTTTTCACAGTTTCTGGTCATTTGTATCAGAGGTTCTGAATATTTGTTAGAGGGACTCTGAACACTTGTGCTAGAGGCTCTGAACATGAGTTGGTAGAAATCCCTTTGCTCCCCCCTTGAATCAACAATATATACAAGTGTGCATTTTTGCTTCCATATGAAAGAGATATGAACCTTGGTAGAGATTTGGAAGCAGGGTTTTAGCATGAAGATGCAAGTGTAGAAAACTGAACGACTTATCTCTCGATAAACCCTTAGACAAGGAAGTTTTCTCTCAACAATCATTTCTAACCTCTTCAACTTAATCTGCTCCCCCTCAAACTGTGCTTGGATCAAGAAAAGATAAATGTGGAAAAAGATAGTTATGAAGGGTATCTCTGAATTGGTGTCTCTAAAGATAACAACAGAGACTTGTCGTTTTGTTCAGAGAGATTTAGAGACAGAGAGTATGATGTAAGGTATCATATTGTTTGATTACACAAAGAAGAAATGTCTATATAGTATGTTTTCAGAAGTTTTGAGAAGATACCAGAAGTCCTTTCTCAGAGACTCTGACTTTAAGACCCGAGGCTTTGGATTTTTGTTTTGAGACTATGTTGTCATGTTGAGCATTCCCAATTTGCTAACCAGAAAATTGAATCTCTTTTCATCAAGTGCTTTGGTGAAAAGATCAGCAAGTTGAAAATCAGTGGAAACAAAGTACATTTCAATGGTACCTTTTTCAACATGGTCTTTGATAAAATTATACCTTATGTCAATGTGCTTGGTCTTTGAGTGTTGCACTGGATTTGCTGTTATTGCAATGGCACTCTTGGAATCACAGAGGATTGGGATTTTGTCAAAATCAAGACCGTAGTCTCTAAGTTGAGTTCTCATCTAGATTACTTGTGAACAACAACTAGCAGCAGCAACATATTCTGCTTCTGTTGTAGAAGTAGACACACAGTTTTGTTTCTTGGATGTCCAACTAACCAACTTGTTACCCAATAGTTGACAGGTTCCAGAAGTGCTCTTCCTCTCATTTTTGCAACCTCCATAATCTAAATTTGTGTATGCTATTAGGTCAAAACTAGAATTCAGAGGATACTAGAGACCCAATGATTTGGTTCCCTTGAGGTATCTAAGAATTCTTTTGACATCAAATAAATGAAATTCCTTTAGGTTAGCTTGAAACCTAGTACATAAACAAGTTGCAAACATTATATCTGGTCTGCTAGCTTTCAAATACAGAAGTGACCCTATCATGCCTCTGTAGGCCTTGACATCCACTATTTTACCAGAAGGATCTGAGTCAAGTTTGACTCCAGTGGCAATAGGTGTTTTCATTGGAGTTGAGTTTTCTAACTTGTATTTCTTCATAATATCATAAGAATATTTTGATTGACTTATGAAATTTCCTCTTGAAGTCTGTTTGACTTGCAATTCTAAGAAGAATGACAATTCTCCCATCATGCTCATCTTAAATTCACTCTTCATCAACTCAGAAAACTTGTCACAATATTTTTGGTTAGTAGAGCCAAAAATAATGTCATCAACATAAATTTGGGCCAGAAGAAGTTCATTTTTGTATCTTTTAATGAACAGAGTTGTATCCACAGTACCTTTTTCAAAATTGTTTTCAATCAGAAAGTTTGATAGAGTTTCATACCAGGCTCTGGGGGATTGTTTAAGTCCATACAGAGCTTTGTCCAAGTAGTAAACATGGTCTGGAAACTCTTACCTTTCAAATCCAGGTGGTTGTTGGACATATACTTCTTCATGACGTTTGCCATTCAGAAAGGCAGATTTAACATCTATTTGATATACTTTGAACCCTTTATGAACTTCATAGGCTAAGAAGATTATGATAGCTTCTAGTCTAGCAACAGGAGCAAAGGATTAATCATAATCAATCCCTTCTTCCTGACAATATCCCTTAGCTACTAACCTGGCTTTATTTCTGATGATGACTCAATCCTCATCCTTCTTGTTTCTGAACACCCACTTGGTTCCAATTGCAAATTTTCCTTTGGGAAGAGGAACCAAGGTCCAGACTTTGTTTCTCTCAAATTCATGGAGCTCTTCTTGCATGGCATCTATCCAATTTGGATCAGCAAAAGCTTCATGGATCTTCTTTGGTTCAATAATGCTTAAAAAGTTGGCAAAAAAACATTCATTGATTGTTGCATATCTGATTTTCATACCATCTGAAGAAGAACCTAGGATTTTATCATGAGGATTATCTTTTGTCCACCTTGTCATTAGAGCATGGATATGTGGAGGAGTTTGAGCTTCAGAGACAACTTGAGGTTGAGTTCAGAGATAATTAGAAGTTGGCTTTCTATTGTGTTGTGCAAAGGTTCTTCAGAGTTTTCCAGAGATGGTGATGATGGCTCTGGATTTTCTTCCTCGGGTGTCTCTGGATTTCCTTCTTCAGATGTCTCTGGATGTTCTTCTTCAGCACTTTATCCATTGATTTTATTTGGATATGTAGTTACTTAAGTAGATGGTATATTATTAGAAGGACCATATATATATGTACCTGGTGTTTGAGGTTCCTCTGTTTCTGCTCTTGGATTGTCTCTAAATATGAATTCAGAGGTGTCTTATTCATCAAAGAAGTCTTCAAACAGCTTGTTCAGTTCTGACTCTCTGAGTTTTGAAGAGTTAGAGACTTCTTTAGATTTGGATTTTGAGTACAGAAACTCAGAGGTTCTGGAATCTCTATCATCAAAAGACACATTGATGCTTTCTTGAATGGTTCTTGTTTTGAGATTGAATACTCTGTAAGCTTTGGAGGTTAAAGAGTAACCAATGAACTTTCCTTCATCAGCCTTTTTGTCAAATTTTCCAAGTTGTTCTCTGTCATTCAAGATGAAGCACCTGCAACCAAAAACATGAAAATATTTAACATTTGGTTTTCTGTTATTGTTTAACATTTGGTTCTCTGTTATTGATGAGCTCATAAGCAGTATTTTTGAATCTTTTGACAATGATAGCCCTATTTTGAGTAAAATAGGTTGTTGATACTGCTTCTACCCAGAAGATTGTTGGTAGATCAGATCCTGCTAGCATGGTCCTTGCAGCTTCAACCACTGTTCTATTTTTCCTCTCAACAACACCATTTTGTTGAGGAGTTCTGGCTGCAGAGAAGTTTGGTGAAATGCCTTCTTCTGAAAGATAAGAGTTAATCTTTGCATTTCTAAATTCTGTACCATTATCACTTCTTAATTTTTGAATTTTACAGTTCAGCAGAACCTGTATTCTTTTCAACAAGTTGATCAGAATTTCTGGAACTAGGGGTGTATGCGGGTTGGGTTGGGCGGGTTGGGACGTTTTTACAACCCAACCCAATTATGGCGGTTTGGAAAATCTCAACCCAACCCAACCCAATCAAAAATATAACCCAACCCAACCCTTGCGGGTTATGGCGGGTTGGGTTGGGTTGGCGGGTTAGTAATATACATAAATTTGCCGATTGAAATACGATAGATAATATTAAAATTATTTTCAACAAAGTTATTAGTTATTACAATTAGGGCTTGTTCGTGTTCGTTCGTTTAACTTAACCGAACAAACGAACGAACATGAACAGTAAACGAATGAAATATTTTTAGAGCAAAGGGCCTTTGGCCTAGCGATAAAAGAGCATTTGACTTCCTAGGAGGTCAGGTTCGAACCTCACCAAAGGTGAGGAGGGTGTGTGAGTTTATTTGTTGCATTTGCTGTATATAAATATTATATACTTAAAAAAATGAAATTTTTTGTGTTTATGTTCATTCATTAAGAAAATGTGTTTGTTCGTGTTCGTTTATGTTCGTTCGTTAAGATGCTAAACGAACATAAACGAACATAAACGAACATAAATGGACTTAAACAGACATAAACAAACGAACACAAATATACTTACAGAAACATAAACGAACGAACTTAAATGAACATAAACGAACGAACATAAATGAACAAAAAAACAACCATCATTACTCATCATTCCGTTCCTAAAAACTAACATAACAAAATGAAAATTGTGTAAACTTATGAGCGATAAAAAAAGAATTCTAAAAATTCAATTTACTTAATGATTTTACATATTAATGTCACAATATATAAATATATTTATATAATAAACAAACATAAACAAACGTAAACGAACATAAACAAATGTAAACAAACATAAACGAATGCAAACGAACGAACATTAAAAATGAACGAACGTTCACAAACATAAATGAACAAACGAGACCATTGTTCATGTTCGTTCATTTAACTAAACGAACAAAAAAATGTGTTCATGTTCGTTCATTTATTAAATGAACGAACATAAACGAACTTCCCGCCAAACGGTTCACGAACAGTTCACTAAACGTTCGGTTCGTTTACAGCTCTAATTACAATAATCCAATTATAAATTATAATACATAAGTCTTAAAGTTAATTTGGGTTGTGAATAAACTGCATATATATATATATATATATATATATATATATATATATATATATAATTTTATAAAAAAAAATAGTGGCGGGTTGGCGGTTTGGGTTGGGTTGAGTTTTCCTAACCCAATTTCAACCCTTCTAATTAGCGGTTTCGCGGTTTGCGGTTTCGCGGTTTCGCGGGTTGGGTTTAATTAGGTTGGGAGCGGGTTGGGTTGGTCGGGTTTCGCGGGTTGACGGTTTTATGTACACCCCTATCTGGAACATCTGATTTTGATCTGATAAAATCAATCCATGTATATCTTGAATATTCATCAATAAGTACAAGAATATACTTCTTTCCGGATAGGCACAGAAATAGGACCACAGAGGTCTATATGTAGCATGTGCAGAGGTCTGGAACAGTTGCTGTCACTTTTGGTTCTGTGAGTTGCTCTTTTCAGCTTACCCATCTCACAAGCTGAACAAAGATGGTTTTTGTCAAACATCAGATATGGTAGTCCTATTACTAGATTGAGTTTGATCAGTTTTTCAAGAGAGGAAAAGTTCAGATGTGATAACTTTTTATGCCAGAGCCATGCATCTTCATTGTTTAGAGATACTAGACAAAGTTTCTCTGAATCTGTGTCTGTGTGCTTAGTGAAGTCCATGCGATAGAGGTTACCCTTTTTATCAGCTCTGAGCAACTCTTGACCTGTGTTAGAAAGCAGTAGAGAGCAGTGTTTCTTTTGAAATTTCACATCAAAACCATGATCACATAGTTGACTTATGCTGAGCAAATGATGCTTTAGCCCATCTACATAAGCAACTTTTGAAATAGAAATGTTTCCTTTTGATAATTCCCCATAACCTTTGATTTGTCCTTGTCTGTCATCTCCAAAAGTTATTTCTCCTCCTAGTTTTTCTTTGAATGGGGATAGCAACCTTTTATCCCCAGTCATATGCCTTGAGCATCCAAAATCAAGATACCAGATGGGCATATGTTGCTTCCGCAAGACAGATTAAAGATTTTTAGGTACCCATCTCATAATGGGTCCATGTTTGTTAGGTAAGGAGGTTTTCTTTTCATTGTTTGGTTTTTCATCCTTTGATGACTTGCCAGACTGGTTCTTCTGATGCTTCTGAGGTTGGGTCTCTGATATTTTCTTCTTTTGAGACCCATTCAGAAAACAGTGAGGACCAGAGAAGTGATTTTTCAATTTGATCAAGAGATTGATGCAGTTATAGTTAACAAAACATGGAGATGATTGTGTAAAGCTTCTGTTTTCATTAAGAACCTTAGAAACATTTGTTCTTTGAAAATTATTTGTCCTAGCACTAGGGATTTTACAAAAATTCCTATCTAGTCCTGAAATCTTGGAATAAGAAATGGCCTTCTTTTGAAGATGGTTCTTTCCTTTGGCCCAAAAAGTCTCCTTTTCTTTCTTGCTCACTGCACAATAAGGAACATAATGGTTAATTTTCTTTCCATTTTCCCTTTTGTTAAGGAGTGAACTTTATAGGCTTATAGGCATAAGATTGTAAAGTGTTTGTTTTACCCTTAGCTTTTTCTTTCATCTCCTTTTCTAATTCCAGAGAGGTTTTGGCTTTAAGACACATATCCACAAAATCAGGACATATTGGTATTCTGGGTTTTTCTTTTGGAACAGAAACATGTTTGTTTAAAGTCCTAGAGCCAACAGTCTGTTTGCTTTTGTGTATGACCTTATCTGAAGTATAAAATATTTGTTCATCAACCTCTGAATCAGAATCAGATTCAAGAAAATCCTTTTTGGTTTTATCAGAGATGACTACTTCTGAAGATTTGCCATGACCTCTGGATTTTGAAATATTGATGATTCTTTTTGTGCAAGATTTGTTTTTTAAATAAGAAAGAGTGTTCTCTTCAAAAACTCTTCTAATGTCTTCTTCAAAGGTCGTTCTGACCTTTTCTTCTGAGTTTGGGGAAAATAGAGGTGCCTCTGGATTAAGTGTGCTCTGAATTTGGAGTTCAGAGGTACTTGCTTCAGAGACCTCTGGCTTTTGAACATTGAAAGAATCAAATCTAAAAATTTCTCTAAGATCATTGATCTGAACTTTTTAAGTTTTTGTAACAGAGACTTCAGAAGCTTCCTGATTTATAAAAACAGATTTTGATTCGGAGATGGGATTATAAGAAATGTTTCTGAAATTCAGCTTTCTGAGTTTTGATCCTTTAGTAGTTTTGATTCTTTTGAAGACATTTGAGTTTTCCAAATATGGGAAATCAGACTTTTGAACTTTTCCAATACAGAAAGTTGAAGAAAGAGATGTTTTCTTCTTTCCTGTAAATGGATCCATTTCATTAAATCCCAAGCCATGAGTTTCCATCTGAGAATTTATCTTTATGTGCACATCTTGAGCATCTAGATAACTCTTGATTTGTAACTCCTTTCTTTGCAAAGATTGATGCAACACTTCTCTTTCCTTTGAAAAAAGATTGTCAAAGCTATAGAGTTGAGCCTTTCATACTCAGATTTCTTTACTTCTTCTTCTTTTGCTTTCAAAGCCTTTTCAATTTCTTTATATTTTTCCGAAAAAGACATTTCTTTTGTGTTGAGTCAAATATTGTATTCAAGATTAAAAATGGCCAAAGTTGTATTTGTTGTAAAATTGTGTTTGTAAAATTGTGTAAGTCAAAGTGTTTGACTTTGACATTAGTGTTTGAGTTGTAATGACAATGTGTTTAACCATATAAAAGTCTTGGTCCTTGTAACCATTAGACACGAACACACACACAAGAACTGGCATAGAAGATTTAGAGAGAGAAATATGCGTGAGACTTGTGGCACTCTGTAAGATTTGTGACTAAGGAAATCTTTGTAATTCATGATCAATAAATACAAGATGATTTCTACATTTTGAGTGTTTTTAGTAGCTTGAATCTAGAACAACATTTTGTTTTCTGATTTTTCTCAAGTTCAGATTTTTCAATAAAGATCTCTTTCTTTTCTGCTTCTAAAAGATCTTTTTCTCATTTGTAAAAACTTAGGGTGCGTTTGGTTTACGGGATTGGAATGGATTTGGATTTCAAATCCATCCCAATCTTGTGTTTGGTTTACAGGAATGGAATTTGTTGACCGGATTTGAAATCCTTTGACCTTTTTAAAATCTTTTACTTGATAGATTTGGAATTCCTTTTCAATGGGCCGGGATTTCAAATCCAAATCCCCCCAAATCCAAATCCTTACTTTAAATCCAATTCAATCCATTCCAATCCCGCAAACCAAACGCGCCCTTAGATCTTTTAAAGCTTGCTTTCTTTTCTCTTTTTCCTCAAAAAGTTTTTGCTTAAGATTCTGAAATTCATCAGCCAGTTTAAGTACATCCATTTTCAGTTCAGATTCTGAAGTAGAGGAAGAATGTACCTTTTCAGATATGTCTTGTGAAGATCCATCAGATTGGTCTTCATCAGCTACTGCCATTCCACAGAGATGGGATGGTTCTGATTTCTCATCTGAAGAAGAGTCAGAGACCCAATTCTCTATTTATGCTACAAGTACCCTTTCCTTCACATTGTACTTGTACTTGTTTTTGTAGTAGTCTTGATCTTTGATTAGTCTACCTTTGCAGTTTGTAGAGAAATGGCCTAGCTTGCCACATCTAAAACATCTCCCATCATTTTGGTTGATTGGAATAGCAGTACTTTCTTGCTTCTGAGGTGTTTGGTTTTGAAAGAATATCTGAGGTTGTTGGTATTGTGGTTGTGGTCTCTGGTATTGAGCTGGCTCTTGGTAGGTGTATTGGATGGCCTTTTGATCACTATATTATGTTGATCTTGGCTCAGCATGGTGTCCTTCTTTCTGAAATCCTCTTCTCTCACCTCTGTTGTCTCCTTCATCTCTTCTTTTATCAAATACCTTTTTGCCAAATCTCTTGTTAAACTGGTGAGTTATTATTGCATGGGATTGAGCAAAGGCATTGATGTCCTCATCTTCTTCTTCTTCTGATTCAAATAGCTTGACCTCATCTGCAATCATGGCCCTTTTTGACTTTTTCTTCAGGTTTTTTTCAGAACATTTTTCTTTTGGTGCTTTAGACCTTTTGGTTTTACTATCTCTGGAGTTTTCCTCAGATACACCTTTGTCTTTTGACATTAGTGCAAGAGGTCCATCCAAGGAAGTTTTACCTTTCTGTTTTACAACTTCCTTTTCTTGGGCCACAAGGGTGTCATAAATGTCTGTAAAAGTCCAGGCTTCAAGATTCTGATTTTCTTGAAGTGACATGGACAACTGCAACCATTCATCATTTAAGTTTTTTAAGAAAAGTACATTGTTTTCTTCTTTTGATCTGATGACACCACACTTTCTGCATTTATTGATCATGACATTAAATCTTGTGTAGGTTTGTTGTAAAGTTTCCGCAGGTAGAGCTTTAAAGTCATGGTACAAATTAATGAATTGTGTCATTCGATTCTTTTGGGTTTTAATACCCCCTTCCAGTTGATTTAGCAGTTGGTCCCATATTTCTTTTGCAGTTACACAAGAGTCAAGCTCCTGAAAAATGTCATTTGGTATGGCCATGATCAAAAGACGGATAGCTTTTGAGTCATTTTCCATTTTTGTTAACTCATCTTCAGTGAAGCCAGATGTCTTTTTCTCAAAATAAGTTAGAATTTCTGCTGTTGTTTTTGTAGCTGGAACTCTTGGAACCAAAACCATTGGTTGGAAAGGTCCATTGTTGACAGATCCCATTAGATCTTTGTCCATCCCTTCCAGGAAGTTAACCATCCTAATTTTCCATCGGGGATATTCATCCCTCAGAAGAGTAGGAGGTTTTGTCAATGATCCAGCAGTATAAATGGCACTTATGCTTTGATTTGCCATTTTTTTAAAAAGAAGAAAAATGAGTAGTTCTTTTTGTTTTTAAGATGAGATGAACTTGATATCTTTGAACTATAATAAAGATAGGTATCTTTTAACAAGATGGAATACTATGAGTAGTTTTCAGATCTGAAAAAGAAATATTTGCGTGTTTATCATGACACATAATGATCTAGAGTAAACAGCAAGTTGAATGAATATGCACAGAAATGAAAAATTGGATCATAAGAAAAGAATCAACCCGAGTATGTCAGATTTGACCTAATTTTGATTTAAGAAAATCAAACAAGCTCTGATACCAATTGTTGGATCCCAGATTCTTTCTTAGATGATTAAACAAACAGTTATATGAAATTAAAACGGAAGCAAATATTGTTTAAATCATACTTCTGATCCGTACTCAAAGTAAAGAAGATATATCCAAAAGATAGACAAAGAAATGCCTTATATTCACTAGATAAACTGTAGTGTAGATTATCAAGAACACCTTAAAATTGGTTAAACAAATCTTACAATATCTTCTTACACTATTCACTGTACAAAAGATAATTCTTTATACAAGCAGTAGAAAAAGCATACTTTTGAACAATGAAGCACACGTCCTATTTATAGGACTCAAAAAGGTGAACAGTGTACTATCCTAACACTAAAGACATGTGTGAACAGTAGTTCTACCTAAAAGGTAAATCTTATCTTTAGGATGACGTGTCTTCTGAACTGGTGTCGAGACTTGTAAGATTTCTCAGTATTAACTTCAGAGAGAATGTATTCAGAGCTCTGAGTAGTATTTATGATGAAGCTATCTCTGATGTCTTTGAGAGTTGATGAGCCTATCTCTGAACTGTCTTCAGAGGTGGACTTGGTGTTCTTGATAACTATCTCTGGAAGTCTTCAGAGGAAGACTTGGAATATTTTCAATACTTTTACATCTTGTGAAATGGAGCTAACACCAAACATGAACATGGAATTATCTTTACTCTTTGCAATGTTTTGTTGCTCAGAGGAATAGACAATATTTTCAAACCTCTGTAGGTTTCTTGTTCGTGTGTCATCAGATGTTCTCTGCCTCTTAAAAGCAGAAGGCATTACAGGAAAAGTTGGTTTTTGAGTTTTGCCAATGCAGAATGTAGACCCTAAAGAATCTTTCTTATTTCCAGTGAAGGGATCGGTATCACTGAAACCCAACCCTTGTGTATCCATTTGAGAATTTATCTTTGTGTGTACATGCTAAGCATCTTGATATTTTTTTAATTAAAATCTCTTTCCTCTCAAGGTTCTGATGCAAAAACTCTCTTTCTTTTTGAAAATACAACTTCAAGGCAAGAGTGTTCATTTTATCAGACTCTGACTCTTTAAGTTTCTTCTCCTTGCATTGCAAGTCCTTATCAAGCTCTTCACATTTTTTTTCTTATACACAAGCTCATTTGAGCTTTTTTTCTCTCGCAAATTTTCTTTTTCAATAGAAATCTCCTTTTTCTCTTGCTCAAGAAGCTCTTTCTCCCTTTTGTAAAATTCAAGTTGTTTTTGGTAATCAAGGAGCTTTTGTTCCATATTTTTGAGATCTTTCTGAAAAGAGTTAGTAGCAACCTCTGAACATGGTAAGATAGAAGGATCAGAAATAGAGGGTATCTGAGATTCATCCTTTGCGTTGGTTCGGCTGACTTCTGCCATGCCACAGAACAAGGCCTGTTTGCAGTCCTCATCTGAGGTTTCATCTGAAACCCATTTTTCTTGCTCAACCATTAAGCTCTCCTGAGCATAGAATTTAGATTTCTTCTTATAGAAGGTTGCGTCTTTGGCTGGAGGACTTCTACAGTTGGCAGCGAAGTATCCTGTCTTACCACACTTATAGCACTTATGATCTTGAGGATGTTGTTTCTGGGACCTCTCTCCTCCTCTACTATATTCCTTCTAAACAATCTTATATGCATATTTAGGTTCAAAGGCTCTTTGCTCGTAGTGCCTTGGCTCATAAGGTTATGTTCAATTTCCCTCTGATCATAAACTTCATCTCTATGAGTGTACCACGACTTATAGGACTCTGGGGTCCATATTGCCTTTGGTACATCGGTGCAGATCTTTGATATTGATCTCTTCTCTCTTCTATATCCCTTCCTCTATAAGTGCCCTGCTTCTTGGGGTATCCCCTTGTGAATTCTTTGGTCAGCAGAGCCAAAGATTTTGCAATGGAGCTCATACTATCAACTTCATCCTCTTCCTCACTCTCAGCTTCCTCATCACTTTCTATTATCAGCGCTTTCTTTCCTTTCCTTCTAACATGAGCCTTAGAGCTACCCTCAGAGGCCTTTTCTTTTGGCTTCTTCGTCAGAGCCTCTATGGACTCTGAGACTAACGCCAGAGGTCCACCTATCACAGGTTTGGCCTTCACAATATGTTTTTCTTGTGCCACAAGAGTTCCAAATATATCATGCAAAGACCATGCATCAAGGTCTTGGTTGGATTACAGAGACATAGAAAGTTGAAGCCATTCATCACCTAAGCTTTTAAGAAACAGAACATTGTTCTCCTTTCTGGTGCGTAGAATACCCACCTTTCTGCACTTGTTGATCAATGAATTAAATCGATCATATGTATGTTGCAGAGTCTTCTCTGGCTGGGCAGCAAAGCTATAGTATTCATTTAGGCACTGAGATCTTCTGTTATTATGTGTCTTAACACCACCTTCCAATTGTTTCTCTAATTGAAACCATAGCTCTTGTGCAGTTTCACATGCATCCAGTGACTGAAAGATGTCATTGGGAATAGCCATGATCAGAATTCGTTTGGCCTTTCTATCAACTTCCACTTTCTCCCAGTCCTCTTTAGACCAAGAGGCTACATCTTTTGGCTAAGTGTATGCTAGAATTTCATCAGTGGTTGTCGTGGTCGGCACTCGTGGAACGTGAGCTTGGGAACATATAGACCGTTCAGCACATCTTTGAATAGATCATTGTCGATCCCCTTGAATAAATTTATCATTCGAATCTTCCATTGGGGATATCCGTCCCTTAAGAGAGTGGGAGGTTTAGTTTGGGATCCTGCAGTGTAGATGGCATTAATGTTCGTCACTTGTGATAAAATAGAGTAGAATAAAGGAAAAATTGGATATAGAGATTTAAGAAGAAATTGAACATAATACTTTGCTCATATTTAGAAACAGATACCAAAATCGTAAACACACACAAAAATTACTTTCCAATCGAAAAACAGATCGTTGAATTCACTATAAATTGGACTCGTCGATAAACAGAGGAAAACAAGGATTGGTATGAATCGAGAACATATTTAGAAATAAATTTCCTACCAATGAGCAATCAACAACACAGAGAGTGATCGAATCGATTACAAAGAACCAATCTAGCTCTGATACCAATTGTTGTCCCAAATTTGACTCGTGATTAATTAACCAAGTATGAAATTAGAATAAGATGCAAAAGCTTTGTAAAATGGATTCATTAAATGGTAGAAAACAGTAATAGACTAGGGAGAATAAGTAATACAAACACATGGGGAGATTTGAGCCATCATCATCATTGTATTGATTGATAAACTGAGAATTACAGTAAGAACACCAAGAACACGCACAAACTGTGTGTGGAATTCTCTCTCACTCTCATGACTCTCTCTAGCTACTAGGTGTTGTTTAGTGTGTTGAAGTGTGTGTAATATGTTGAGCATTTGGAATATAAAACAAATCTCCCTAATAATAAGGGACTGCCACCTGGAAAGGTGCAGTAACCGCTTCTTGTACACGTGGCAGAGCTCCATAGGCGGACTGTAGCATTGAGGAGAAATCGTCCTTGTTGATCTTCAGAGTGTTGGTAGCACAGAGGTGGCTACCACAGAGAATAGGTCAGAAGCTCTATGGTACAATGGTCATCTTCTGGTTAGGCTTTTCTGTGTAGAGCTGACAGAGGCTCTGAAGTCAATCTGCTTTATACGACAGAGGTCCTCTAGCTCTGAGGACTTGTCCTCTTTTACAATACTTTTACATTATAAGAAGTAGGGCTAAGAATGATCATGATGCTCACAATCATCAAAAAGGGGGAGAGATAGAATACAGAAGAAAAGGGGAGATAATTTGAATATTTCAATTTCAAAGAAAGGAAGATATATGTCAAAGTCAAGAAGATGTTTCGAGATGATTCAAGAATGTTCAAAGTTTTAAAAGATGAAGATACAAAGCTTAAAGAAGTTGCTTAAAAGAATTTGAGTTTAAAGCTTCAAAGTTTTCGAAGCTTCAAAGATTTGAAAGTTGTAAAGATCTGAAGTTCATGTTTCAAGACTTGATGACAATTTGAGGAAGTTCATTTTAAAAGATAAAGTTTGATGATTTTTCAAAGATTGTTCAAAGATTATTCAGTCTTCAATGCAAAGAGGAAGATTATTCAAGAGCTGAAGAATGATGTCATATTTTTTTTTTTAATCTTGAATCCAAAGGGGTAGAATGTTAGAGTATAAAATTGTATTCAAGATTTATGTAAAAGTCAATGTTGTGTAAAGTCAAATTTGAAAAAAGTCAAAGTTGTCAAAGTTTTGTAAAAAGTTAAAGTGTTTTAGTTTAGTATCTTTTAATCTTATAGGTTTAAGTAGTTTGCTTTGTTTGTAAGCATTAGGTGAAGGGGTTCAAATTGTAATATTAAAAGTTAGAGTTTAGAGAGAGAAAGGAGAGCATTCTAGAGAGAGAAAACATACAACTCTTATGTAATTCTCTAGACTTCTCAAGATCAATGAATATGGAGTTTGATTCTACATGATTACCTAATAGAATCTAGGTTTAACAATTGCCATGTGTTGAATAATTGTTATATCTTTTAGATTTTATCGTCTAACATTGTTATATATTTGTCAAATGTTGAAAATTTCAGGTAAATGCACTGAAAGAGAAGTTGGCAACCTATGAGGAGTGGCTAGAGGAAGAAAGGCGAGCGAGGACGACTATGGAGGAGTAAACGGCACATGAAGTGAAGTTGACTGACGCCTTCATGAAGCAGTGGCACGGTGGAAACCTTTCAAACCTTCCTCCTCCCCCATATTAGGATGTTTTGAATGTATTTGGATATTAAGTTAATGTATTTGGATATTGAATTGTTGCATTTGGATATTCATTGAAAAACTAGGCAGGTTTTGTACAGGAAATTCTGTATTTTTAATTATTTTTTTTAGATAAAAAAAATTTACCGATGGATTACTGACGGATAATCCGTCGCTAATCTTTTTATTTTTAACTTTTAGTTTTTTTAATTATTACAAACCGTCGGTGATCCATCAGTGACAAGTGTCGTTAGTGATCCGTCGATGATACATGTCGTCGGTGATCCGTCGGTAACTACAAGCCATCGATGATCATGTCCGTCAGTAATCCGTCGGTGATTCCCTTCTGTTTGTAGTGTCTGAAACAATGGAGGAAAGAGGTTGCATAATAAGTGATAAGCATACATCATTTGCTAGTTTCTCTACTATATACATATGCTTCCTTTAGAGAAAATAAAGCCCGTCTAGTTGATTAAGGTGCTAGTAATCACATGGCTTTAATTTCATTTTATAGTATATAACATTGTCAATTTGTATTCATCTCATGTTTCCCTACCTAATGAGTTGTTTGTGAAATTGGCTTCATAAACACTAATTCCTGTAACAAGTTAAACGATGTTCTCTAGATTCTTAGTTCTTACATCAAATTGTCCAATGTGTTTCCAAAAAATTTCCTAAATAATCTTTAGTTTTCTCTTGTACACTTTACAACCAATATTAGTAGTCTTTTAAATCAGACGTTGTGCCACGTATCTTGCATTTGTTGCATATCTTCATTAATTGAAAATGTTGATGGTTAAAAAATGACGTACAATTGGCCAATTATGACTGTGGTGGTTTCTTTCATTTGAAAACTCAAGATTACTGTAAATCCTTAGTCCCTTTAAAGATGGTGTGCAAATATTATAGGCTTCCTGTCCGGGGCATGAAAAACCTCAAGACCAACCCTGCTTCTAAAATTCGTCCAGATTGTCCAAAACTTGAAATTTCATAAGCAAGACTCTTCTTAAAAACTTGAAACTCAAATTTTTGTCCACCTTTACCCTACCCGCCCACCAATCGGTCAGCAGGACCATTGCCAGGGAGGCTGCCCCTTGAACCCCACGAGGGGAACTGCCTGGGCCCAAGGGGACGCACTTGCTTCTCATAACATTAGAAAGTTGATGTTGTTACACCTATATGGAAAGAAGGATAAGTTCCTCATTCATTGTTTATCCGTTTTGGATATGGTACTCACATTTGTATTACTTCACATGGTCTAAGAAATGAAGAGAAGATATGCAATTAAAAACGTGTCGTGTAGCTCCCGTGTCGACCCTCCGATCTAAATTACCTTTTTATTAGTTGATTGAATCTACTTTTAAACTTCAAATCCCCAAAATCTTTGCCTCACATTCATAGGCCCCCTTACCCCCGCTTTCGCCGATCTAAGGTGATAAGGACAACAGTAGTGAGTGTGCACTCCACACCTCCTAACCCACTCGTTTGTCTTATCATCTTAATCGATCTCAAGTAAATTAGAATCACACCAAATGGTTAATGACACTAACATCACCAACATTTTTATGATTTGTTTAATCAAACCTTGCATAACAAATTGAATTGAATTGAATTGTACAAATGATCAATTCATGTTAGACATGGTTCGATTCAGGAGCCTAGCGAAACGTATCTCCAATGCTACAAGAACTCGATCTTTGACAGCATTCAAGAATCCGAAAAAGGCATGTCTCCATGAATCTTTTAGAACCAACGGCCCACAAACACCCCAAAACCCGAAAGCAAAACCAACCACGATGCTAACATAGAAGCCATTACTTGTTAGCTTGTCATCATCAGAGTCTTGTTCGGCAACATCTTCATTTCCACCACTTGGCTCGTCACCAGGGCATCCGTCCGGCAGCGGAACCCCACAAAGTGCCGGATTTCCGGTGTATGATGACACGTCGAAGCTCTGTAACTGCGTGCTCTTTGGGATTCTTCCCGACAAGTTGTTGAAGGACAAATCCAAGACCCCGAGATTACTCAGCAGTGAAAGGCTCGTGGGGATTCCACCAACGAGGTTATTTCTCGATAGATCAAGAAAATCCAAGCGTCTCAGTCGGCCAATGTCTTCAGGTACCGGTCCGGTTAGGGTGTTTCTTGAAAGATTCAAGGCGATGAGAGCTAGAAGACTTGTGATCTCACCGGGAATTTCTCCGATGAGCCGATTGCTAGAGAGATCGAGACTGGTGACCAAACCCAAGGTCTTTTGGTACTCGGATTGCCTTCCTTTCCATTGCAGTAATGCTTTAAACACATATCTGGCTCTTAAAGTTAGCCGGGTTCGTTCCAAACCGATTGCGTTGTACTCGATGCTTGCATCTGGGCTCCGATTCTCCCTCATCGCCATCCCGGAAATGTTGTTGAGGCACTTGGGTATGCTCCCCGAGATATCGTTAACCGAGAGGTCCAAAATTTGAATCTTTTCAAGCTTACATAAGCTTCTAGGAATGGTTCCATTGAATCGATTCAATGGTAAGCTAAGAACAAGTAACATCGACAAGCTTTCCCCTATCCATTCTGGTATCTTACCAGAGAGTTTGTTTTCTCCGAGATCAAGAAGTCGCAACGAAATGCAGTTTCTTAAGGATGATGGCAGCTCTCCGGTCAGGTTATTGCCTCGCATACTCAGCAGATCGACAAATTCGAGGGAACCTATCGAGTCTGGAACTCTCCCGATAAAACCATTGTTTTCGAGGTTCAGAATAACCAGCCTATCGAAGTTCTTCCAGCAATTCGGAAGCTCTCCCGACAGTTTATTATTGGAAAGATCAAGGCGGTTTAAGATGGTTAGGTTACACAAGGACGAAATTGGGCCGGAGAACATGTTATTGTTGAGCATTAGCGTAAGGGTGTCAACCGGAAACAAAGGCAAGTTACCAGATAAGTTATTCGAGCTCATATCTATTAAAGGTTTGCCACCACCACCAAACCTCAAATCTGGAACCATGCCATGGATCTGGTTGGAGGAGAGATTTAGGTAGCGAAGACCCGGAATTAACGATGCCCAGAACCAACTGGGGACTGCATCATTGATTCCGGCATTAGATATATCAAGCACAGAGAAGTTCTTTTGAGTTCGCAGCCATTCTGGGAAAGAGTTCCCCAATTTGCACGATGACAACGAGATGATATCGAGCTGAAAAGTTGGAGACCAGCCGGAACCAATTTCTATAGCCAGTGAGTTATATGACAGGTCGAGGTATGTTAAACGAGGGAGATTAGTTACGTGCATTTCAGAGATTGTACCTTGAAAGAAATTCGAAGATGCACCCAAAGACTCGAGCTTGGAGAGAGGTGCCAACCTTTCGGCTAGAGTTCCATTTAAGATGTTTCTCTCGAAATATAACTCCTTCAATGAAGCAAAAGCCGAAAGATCAGGTAGCATTCCCTTGATACGGTTATCGGACAAATCAAGGATCGAAAGTCTAGAGATTTGCTCAAATTTATCTGGGAAAGATCCATTCAACTGATTGTCTCCAAGGTACAGTTCCTTCAGAGCTGTGAATGTTGTAAAATCAGGTAAAGAACCACTTAGTTGATTCTCATTTAGATCCAGAACTTGCAACGACTTGTCGGCTGGGCCCGAGAGGTTGTCGAAAAAACTGGGAAGGTCTTGTTTCAGATTGTTCCCAGCCAGAAGAAGCGAACGTAAGTTGCCCAAGTTCCCAAAAGAGGTCGGGATACCACCTTCAAGGCCATTGCTGATCAAGTCTAAGTTTCGGAGGTTTTTGAATGTACCAAAAGCTTCAGGAATGGTACCAAGTAACTCATTATCGGATAAATTAATGTCGGTAAGGCTGCCACTGAAGTTGAATAACCAAGGGTATATCGTGGAGGCCGGGAGAAAGTTAGAATTGAGATCAAGAATCGCAAAACCATCCGATAAGTTGGTGATGGGATCACGAAGAAACGAGTTAGCAGTAGCATTCGGAAGCAAGCAGTTTACAAGGTGCAGTTCTACAAGTGAGGGTAATCTGATGGCATTATTTAGTAAGCCAAGTGACTCACTGAGGTCTATATAACTAAGATTTAGGTACTTGAGTGAAGAAAGACGAGTGAGCCACAGTGTGTTCTTGATGACGACAGATGAAGATGCAAGATCAAGAGTTTGTAAGTTTGAAAGATTACCTAATTGATCAGGAACTTTGGGTGAACCAAACTCGATTTGAGCAAGTTTGAGATGCTGCAGTTCTGTGAGGGAACCAATGAAGTCAGGGATTTTGGTGAAGCTGTTTCCGCTAAGGTCTAAGTATCTCAAAGATCTTAACAGAAGCAACGAGGAGTTGATTTCACCGCTGAGACCAAGAATTTGGTCAAGTTCTTCGGACCAGATCCCAGAAAGATCGAGCCTAATGACTTCACCTGTGCCATTGTTGCAACCTACGCCTCTCCAATGGCAGCAATCTTGACCATTCCGCCATGATCTGAGAAGGGCGTAATCATCCACGAGCCCTTGTTTAAATTGGAGGAGTGCTCTTCGATCACGATCAACACATCTGGTTTCGGCACCGTTTCTTCTGGGGATACCAGAAACAAGGTTGATGCTGCAGCAAACGAAAATGATTACAGATAGAGGGAGAGGGTGAGAAATCATTGTATAAAGATGCATGAGTAATGAATTTGGTTTTAAGAAATGAAAAAGATTCAAGTATTGAATTCCCATACTTTCTTATCAGTTTATCCTTTTATAAATAATCAAAGATGCATGGGCACCAAATCTTTATTTATATTATTATTTTCAAACGGTCAACTCCCAAGTTCATGGCCAATATTCCCTTAGAATAAAATATAAATAAATAAACAATAATGACAACAAAGTGTTTGACTCCCCAAATTCTGCTTCCAAAATGTCAAATGCAGCCTCAAACCAAAAAAATAAGTCTTCTATTACAAATTGCAACCCCTTTCTATTTGATTGGTTAACAAGAGTTTCAATTTTTATGACATCTCAAGAATTATTATTTTTCTGGATAACATACCAAGTCAAAGTTCAAAACTTTCGGTCAAATTATGAAAAATGAAGTTAATAAAAAGGGCAAGAACATGTGAGGTGGTGGTTTAATGGTATGGGGAAAGAAACACATAGGTTGTTAGGTGTAGCAGGTCAGCAGAATTAAACATAGCAATATGGCAAAACTAAATTGAGCATTCTTTTGCAATTATTGCCTATTGAATGCATTCAAACATAGAAAGGCGGCTATATAAATAGCGTGTACTTTAAACAGATAGAGCAGATGTCTTCAACACCCTGAAGATCATGCCTATGACTAAGAATATATGAAAACAAACTTATCTAAAAGCTCTTGAAACAAAGGCCAATTCAAACATTGTTCAAGCTGTCAATTTAAACTAAACATGAATGCATGTTTAGCTTACATTTCGAACCCAAAATGCAGACGCATCACGTTGTCAACTACCAAAGTGCTTACATCCAGAAGCATCACAAAATGCAGCAGCCACATACTCTGTACTTGAGAGAGGTTAGCACCTGTTGTTTCTTAGAAGCCCAAGCAACAGCTCCTCCACTTTGCATAAACACATACCCTGAGCTGCTCTTTTGTGCATCTATATCACATGCATAATCCCTGCCTATGTAGGCTATAAGTTCATCTTTACACTCTCTTTTATAAACGATTCGGGATTAGTTGCAACTTTGTTATATCTTAGAAGCCTCTTGGATTAAACATAAATTGCTTTATCAGACACACACTGTACATCAAAATGAGTCGAGAGGCTGTCATGTACATTAGGCTCCCCATCATTTGTTTGAATAAGCTTCCATCTGCTTGCTTTCGTTCTTCCTCTTTCAATAGCCTACTGCTTCCAGGAACTATGGACTTTTCACTTTGTTACAAGCTTACAAGCCAAACCTCTCAAGTATTTTCTCAGCGTACTTCTAGCTAATGTGAATACCGTCATAACTTTGACACACTTCAACTTCAAGAAAAATATCTCATTTTTTTCGAGCTCCTTCATAGAACTCTTGAACCCTTGCATCGTAATCAAGTCATTATTAGTAAATATGAGGTCATCAACATAAAGACTTATGATTAATATTTTACTCTTCTCCCTCTATATGAACAAAGTATGTTCATAGTGACTCCTTTCAAAACCCTCCTTGACAAAGTAGCTTTCTATCCTACATTCCTACTGAACCATGCTCTAGGGGCCTGCTTCAACAAGTCGTATAATGCCTTTTTCATTTTGTAGACATTGTCCTTTTTCACCTTATACTATACTCAGCTCAAGAGAGCAATTTTGACATGTAATTGGTAGAGTTTCCAACCATTTATTGCTGCCAAAACTATCAGCATTCAAATGATGTGCCATCTATCAACAGGAAAACTTGAAGACCCAAATTGGATTGTATGCAAAAGATAAATAAAGAAATACAAGTGTACGATAATTCTTAACTAGAAGAACCAAATCATACTATACCAGTAAAAGAATAAATGTGAATGTAGATCAACAGAATAAAGAAAATAGCAAGACAAAAAATACAGATGAACAGGGACAATTTTATGTCAACTAGCATGAAACAATGTATTATTGTAACACAAAACAATTAACTAGAATGCTCATAATAGAACCACATATTCCATACCATTCATGCAGTAAAAAGTGGAATATATAGACTTGTATAATATTACAAGATGAAAAGGAAAGTGGATATCGAAGATTAAATTTACAAGTTGAGGCCATGCTGCTGGATTAGAGGAAGTGCAATAGGCCAACAAGGAAGCACAAACGGGAAGAACATGGGGCTCAAAAGACTCATAATCTTGGCATCCCGAAGAAAACAAGGTAACTGCAGAAGCTTATTTCCCATGTTGTATTCCACAATTCGACACGAGGAACGACACCAAAAGAAAAGAATATCCTGATTAAGCGGGTGGGGGGAGAGCATACCCATGCAATCCTTGTTGATGGTTTGAACCGTGGATTTCATTTCATCCAAATGAACCTTGTGCAACAACAACCACTCACCACCATTGCCATAATCCTTGAGTTCCCACACTCGGTAATTCGTATCATCCCAAGAAAAATTGGCATATCTTAGTCGACCGGAAGACTCCCCTAAGCAATGTTTGAAAGCCCATACTGGCTTTCTTATCTCATGTGGAAGCTCAATGGTTCTACATTCACCATTATAAGGATCATAAGTGAAAATACCACAATTTGAAAGTGTATCCCAATGAAGCAATCCGTCACAAACAACAGCACTAGGACACCGATAATTCCATCCATAAAACAATTCATGATCCGAGGTAGAAGTCGACATAAAGTACTCTTCAGTCCACCTACCTGACACTGAACAAAATATTTCCAATTTCAATGTACCTGAAAGCTGCCTAGGGGACTCACAGTTAACTACATCAATTCGAACCACCTTAAAACTCGTTTTGCTTCCCATTTCAGATTCATGATCATCATCATTGTCACATGAATATTGGGGATTACATATAAACCCAACATAAACTGTTTTAACATTGCTAGGAGGTGGAGGCAAAGCCACCCATTGCTTCGTTAACGGATTACAAACGAAGTAAACAATCGGACGACGCAGAGCTGCACAGCATAAAACTAACCCGTTGTTTGAAGCCAAGTACTGTAAAGTCTCTTGCTTTTGTTGTTGTTCAGAACAGGCAATGAAAGATAAAGAAAAACCGGGAGATTCGAAAATGGGGAATCCGAATGCAATATCGATGCTCATTAGGGAAGGACGTATCATGTTATGGAACGTAGGTTTCGATTGGTAATAAAGAGCAAATGAATTGTCGACTTGATGATGATTCACATAACATCGAACGAAATACGAACTGGAAATCAAAGAACGAAATCGGCTTGAGACGCACTTGCAGATATTAGCTGGCTTTAGAGGGACACGTATTAGGGTTTCGATTAACAGCTCGTCAGTGAGCTTATCAAACACTGATGATGAAACTGATTCGACAATTTTTTGTTTCCTAATAAGTGAAGAACCGCCGAACACCACATCCGACTCCGTCATTCTACCACCACCTGAACCGCCGTCTCCGACGATTTTCCTTATCGAGTGTGAAATAAACCTGAATAAATAACCGTAGAAAATCACCTCGATGATTATTACCTTCTAGGGGAAAAATTGCAGAACTCACTCGAGGAAACTTTGATTAATCAACCAAAATTTCGGATTGGAATCAGACCCTCTGATTGAAGAAAGGGCGAAGTTCCTTCGAGACTTGGGGTGGTTGGGATTTGGGAGATAAATTTTTTTTTTTTTTAAGGTGTGGTTTGTTTTTTAAGAGGTTATAATTTAGTTATGATTAACTAGGTACCCGTGCGATGCAGCGAAATGGGAGTAAAGAACGAATAATTAATGCTACTTTCTTATAGACATGTCATCAACAATAAACCATAACCTGAGAATCACTACTTATGAAACACTAAACCCTAAACCCATAAAGATATTGGATAATTAGTTTATATTACAATTATTGAAGAAAAAAATTATAATGATATAATTTATAATAAGAATGAAAGGTATTTTACGATTATGTATTTTTAATGTGCTAACGGTGGAAAAAAAATAAAATGTATGGATAGAAAACAAATTAATTCGTAAATATTCATGATATTTAATAGTACGGTTAAATTAAAAAACATTCAATATTGGACCCGTTTTGAAGGTATTGACGAGACGATTATTATGGTATAATTTATAGAAAAATGAACGTATTTTTTTTTCATTGTATTTTTGTTATATACGATTATTTGTGTTAATATGATAATGGTGTAAAATGAAAAATGAAAAAACAAGGGATATAAAGTAAATTAAATAAGTAAGTGTAATGTGGTAAATGTAACATTGTAAGGGTGGTAAATGTTATTGTACAAAAGATTGTATAATAACCGTTTTAGAATTTTTATCTATACTATTATATAGACATATACCCGCACACGATGCGACGTGAAAAATCGTGCAATCGAAAGAACAATTGGCAAATGTATGTATCCGCTCGCAAAACATCTCGATATCAAAATGACAACAACGTTTTCATTTTAAGTTTGTATTCTTCGTTCTTATCGATACTTTAGTCTATGAATCATAGACTAAATACATTAGTTTTCATTTCGTTCTTCGTTTGGTGCACTTATATGTGAATCATAGACTAAAATATCGATAATGACGAAGAAATACAAACTTAAAATGAAACGTTGTTGTCATTTTGATTTCGAGATGTTTCGCGAGCGGATACACACCTTTGTCAATTGTTCCTTCGATTTCACGATTTTTCGCGTCACATCGTGCGCGGGTATATGCCTAGTTTATAATAATAATGAAATGTATTTTTAATATATTTTAGTTGATCTACGATTATATATTTTTAATATGCTAAAGGTGGAAAAAAACGTATGGATAGAAAACAAATTAGTTCATAGATATTCATGATATTTAATAGTACGGTTACATTAAAAAAATATTCAATATTGGGCTCGTTTTTAAGATATTGACGAGACGATTATAATGATATAATTTGTAAAAAAAAAAACATATTTTTTCATTGCATTTTGTTCATATACCATTATTTGTGTTAATATAACAAATGTGTAAGATGAAAAATGAAAAAGTAAATTAAATAACTAATTGTAAAGATGTTAAATGTAACATTGAATTTTGAAAATAACCGATTACAATTTTAATATAATAGTATAGATATAGATAGTATATATATAATGTTACATATTTATGCTACCAATAAAAATATTCAATAATTAGTTTATATTAAAATTATTGACCAAAAAATTATAATATTAGAATTTATAATACTAATGAAACATATTTTTAATATATTTTAGTTGATCTACAATTATGTATTTTTAATATGCTAACAGTGAAAAAAAATAAAACGTATGGATAGAAAACAAACTAATTCACAGATATTCATAGTTTTTAATAGTACGGTTAAATTAAAAAATATTCAATATTGAGCTCGTTTTGAAGGTATTGACGAGACGATTATAATGGTATAATTTGTAAAAAAAGAAACATATTTTTTATTGCATTTTTTTTCCATATACGATTATTTGTGTTAACATGATAAGGGTGTAAAATAAAAATGAAAAAATAAGGGATGTAAAGTAAATTAAATAATTAATTATAAGGGTGGTAAATGTAACATTTAATTTTAATGGATTTCCAATTCTTTCTCACATCACATCTTATTCTATTTTTAATTCATAGTTACAGTTTTTGTCCCTGAATTTTTTTGATAGATTTACTTTATACCTTTTAGTTTTACATTTTACATTTTCATTATATTAACATATATAAGCATATATTAACTAAAATACGTTAAAAAAATAATTTTTAATTTTAACAAGTTACACCGTTATAATCGTCTCGTCGATACCTTCGAAATGAGCTCAATATTGAATATTTTTTTATTTAATTATATTATTATATGTCATATATTATACCTTGGTTAATCGATTTTTTTTAAAAGAGAAAATGCATTACATCGAACGTAAGTTTTAACATCAAGATAATAAACATAATAAATATATTGCGTATTTTTTTTATTTCAACAGATTCCAACTTTAATAATTCATTTAAATCAACATATTCACGAGTACGAGTACGCTCTATATATTCTTCATTCACATCTAATCTACGTTTGTATAGGATAATCCACGACATTGCCTCTGGAAGTGCATAACGTGTCCAATGGTGTATGAATGTGGGCATTGGGTAATCTCCTTTTAATACCCAGTTAGTTCACCCATTAACTCTGTACGAATAGTATCTCATGCATCTTCATTACCACCGAAACAAGTAGATATGACTCGAAATTCACAATTTCCATCGCCTATTACATTTTGTACTTGTGCGATGTATGGATGAAATAAACCCGGGATTTGATCAAGATATGGAGTGGGGGGGTTGTCGTTGGAAGTATGAGCTATGTCTCGCTGATTCTTTATGACCAAAATCTTTGGAGTTGATAAATGTTGGCGCGTTAGAATAACTGTGTATACGAGGGTCTTCAATAATATTTTTATTTATTTAAAATCAATTACTTTACTTTATTTCAAATAATATATTATATATATGTCGAATGATTCTGTTTTCATTGATCGACATTTGATATCCCAAAATAATCGAAATTTGTGATATCCACAATTAATCACATGTGATATCCACAAAATACAACGTAATTATATATGTTAATGTGATATGTTAAAACGTATTTGTTAACATATAATAAAATAAATAAATATTCAATATTGGACTCATTTCGAAGGTATCGAATAGACGACTATAATGGTGTAACTTGTTAAAATTAAATATTATTTTTTTAACGTATTTTAGTTAATATATGTTTATATGTGTTAATATAATGAAAATGTAAAATGTAAAATGTAAAACTAAAAGATATAAAGTAAATATATCAAAAGAGTTAAGGGACCAAAACTGTAACTATATATATCAATAACTACTTTTCAACAACTACTTTTCAACAACTACTTTCAAGAACCGTTTAAGCCCTTTAATATATAGTATAGATAAGAGGTGGTGTGTAAAAATATCTTAAAAAACAAACAACCCCTTAGTGTTTGGTCGGAGATAACCAAATCACTTAAAAGCACTTTTTGATAAGTCATTTGATTTTAACTTATCAACTTATTTGAAAATTGCTTATGATTTTTTTGGTTATTTTATATGTATAAGCAATCCCAAACACCTTTAAATAACAACTTATTAGCTTATTACGTTTTGGTACCACAATAAGTTAATCCAAACATTTTTTTTAAAAACTCCGGTTTGACATCGCATAAGCTAATAAGCATTTTTTAAAATAAGCATAAGTTGTTTTAAATAAGCAATCCCAAACACCCCCGGATTGAAGAATGGGCAGTTGAATTTCTACATGGGAGTTTGGGATTGCTTCTTTAAAACTTATTTTAAAAAGTGTTTATTAACTTAGAATTATTTGTAAAGTGTTTATTAACTTATAGAAAGAATGGATAAATATGTAATTTGGTTAAATAAGTTAATAAGGAGTTTCAAATAAGTCAGAATGATTTAACTTATCAAAAACTCCTTATTACCGGTGTGGAAAAGTCATAAGCACTTTTTCTTTTTTCCAATCCAAACACTTAAAATAGTTTATTTGCTATATGAAAACGTAATAAGTTAATAAGGAGTTTTAATAAGCAATTCAAACACCCCCATATGTTTAACGAGGAATCTTATACGAGAAAATATGGTCAAATTTTTTTTTTCAAAAGGTTAAGGTTATGTATGGCAAACTAGCTTATGAGAGCATCTCCAACGGTTTCTTCAAAAAATTTCCAAAATGGAGAACCAAAAGTCAGAATCTTTAAAAAGAAAATTACATCCATCTCTAACAGATTCTCCATTTTGGAGATATATCATATATCATTGATTATATTATTAAAATACTCTAGATATTTAATAAAATATTATTTCTCTCACCTAAACATTTCATTTCAAAATTTCTCATTGATAAGGTATAACAAAAAGTCATTTCTTTCTCTTGGTAATCATTTTTGGGGATATCTCCAAATTTGGAGAAAGTTAGGCCATGTTCGATAGCAGCTTAATGGGTTGAATAAGGGATATGGCTTATTCGGTCAGCCATATCTGGGTGTTCGGTAAGGGCTTATTCGGCCATCTGGTGACTAACCGAATCAACTACAAACTTGAAGTCTTTACTACTCATCCATTAGTTATCTTTTACTTTCCCTATCTACCTCCATTACTCCCAACTACCCACTTTAATTAAAACAAAACCTAACCCCTCTTTATAATACAACTAACCTCTCCCATTTCTCCATCTCTCTCAAATATCGAAGAACAGCAACTACTGGAATGGGAAGACTCCATCGTTTTCTGCTTTATTTCTCACATGTATTTCTTTTCGTCGAGCTCTCTGTGTACATCGATTTTCTAGGTTTAAACCCATCGATTTTTTGATTTAAACCCATCGATTCTCTATGTACATCGATTTTTTGATTTCTCTCCATTGAGCTCTCTGTGTACATCGATTTTCTAGGTTTAAACCCTTCGATTTTTTGATTTAAACCATCGATTCTCTGTGTACATCGACTTTTTGATTTCTCTCCATCGAGCTCTCTGTTACTAAAGCTATTGATGTCTGATTTCCAACCTATCGTTTCCATGATACACAGTAGCCATCGATACGCAGGAGCCATCGATATACACAGTAGCCATCGTGATTTTCTGATTATATATAGTAGATATATGTTATATATTATTTTCTTGTGATTTTCTGATTATTTTTTGTTTATTTTCTGTTTATTTGGAATTATATTAGATATAAAGACTGGTGGTAAAATGGTCATTTTTGACATTCACTCTGTTTATTCAGCATAATAACCGAATAACAACTTATCTGTTAACATACAGACAACTATATCCATACAGTCAGCTATATCCATTCAGGTCTTAACAGAAAACGAACCGAACAACACCTTACACTTTCTCTCCTATTTTTTCCATTTTGGATAAAGTTTTGGAGGAGTTGTTGAAGCAAAAGATTGTTCAAAATTTCCAAAAATCTCCATTTTCTCCATTTTGGAGAAGCTGTTGGAGATGCTCTAAGTTAGCTGGTAGCTGATAAGCTGGGTGATGAAAAAATTACGTTTGGCAAAAACTAGCTTATAAGCATGTAAAATTACCAAAAACGACATCTAGAAAAATAATCAATTACAATAATTAATAATATAATTAAAACAAATTTATAATAATATAATATATTAATTAATACAAATAATATAGTAAATAATATAATATCTTAATTAAAAGAATTTGAAATTTATTATTATATATGTTATAAATTTTGAATTTTAAACCAAATTTAAAAAAAATCTACATTAACTTATGATTTTAAATAACCGTTACATATAATATGAAAAAAATAATCAAATAATCAAATAATAATTAAAAAAATAATAATAATTGATAACTAAAATATATTAATCAATATTAAAAAAATTGATATAATTATCAATAATTCTAAATAATTAAAAATTAATATCAATGTATAATTAAATTTATATATTATACTTTTTAAATAATATTTATTAATATTTATTAATTAATAATAATGAATTTTAATAATTAATAGTTATTATATAATAATGAATATTAATGTGGGCATAACTTATGATTTTAAATAACCATTAGATATAATATGAAGGAAAAAAATCAAATAATAATTATAAAAAATAATAATAATTGATAACTAAAATATATTGATCAATATTAAAAAAAATTGATATAATTATCAATAACTATAAATAATTAAAATTAATATCAATGTATAATTAAAACTTGTGTTCTAATTTTCATATAATATTAATTAATATTTATTAATTAATAATAATAAATTTTAATAATTAATATTTCTTCATAATTAATAGTTAATATATAGTAATGAATATTAATGAGGACATAATTGGAATAATCATAAAAAACTCCTCATAACCTACTTCAAGTAGCTTATCAAAAAGTTAGCTTATGTCCATCCAAACATGTACCTAAAAAATAAGCTAGCTTAACTTTGCCAAACGATGCCTAAATTTACAAAACAACAACTACTATTTTAGCAGGGTTATGAAAAAACCGAATAGTCCGAAATTCGAACCCGAACATGAACACGGATCGAAAATAATGTATTTATGCAAAACCCAAATACCTCAAAATCCGAATATACCGAAACCCGACTTTTGAGGGGATATTTGTGTTCATGTGTAACACCCTAAAATCTGGAAATAACAACTAATTTAAAATTTTCTAAATAATTGATAAATGATACATCTCCAATCACAAATTAATATTTTACCTCAATACACACATTCATTCTATACATACAGTCTATAATAAGGACGTGTGCTACTAAAACCTCATAATAGTCACTATCTTCAAACTGCGGAAGACTTTACCAACTCCTTACACTTGCACAAATCTAAGGCTCAACTCTTCATAGAATTGCTAGAATCCAAACCCCCAACTGGAACCTGATGCACATGCCGACAAAATAAAAATGTTAGGCTTAACGCCTAGTGAGCTCAAGAGTTTTCAACATATAATAATGAATCGTTTAAAGAAATAAAAATGCCATTAAAATCATAAGCTTTCAAAATGATATACCCCGCTTATGAAAACGACTCGTTTACCAATAAATATGCATTTTAAACGAAAGAGACACCGAGTTAGTCGTTAACCAAACCAAACTGTTTTACAGACTAAGATCCCAATATAAAACGTTCTTTCGTAAACTTAGATTTAACCCAAAACTTACTCAAAATGAGAATAGAGAGAGGACTCCCAATTTTATAAAACGCGGGTAAAAATGTTATACCTCGAAATACCCAACACGGGTGGAACATAATCCACAACTCATAAACCATAGATAAAAATCTATATAATTAAATATTGTCGTGAACACAGACATTTGACCAAAAACTCACACGACCATAAGATGGACGAAATCAAATACCGAAACGTGGAAGTGACACATTCCATTCAAACCTTAATATACGTGGGAAAGACCCAATATTAAGGCCATCATTTATCGTCGACCACACAAACCAAAGTTGGTAAAAATACGACATTAACTTTTAAAAATACCACGGATCTACGACGGAGAGATCCGTATACAATGAGAATAGAGGAACATGCAAGTAGGCCGCCCATACAACTTCCTCGCATGCCATCTAAACGTTTCCATCGTGGGTGGCGAGAACACGTAAATGGGGCCACTCGTGATGTTATTGGATTTCACCACATATCCCGGTCCTAGTTCCCATGTCATTCCAGACATCACAATCCTCAGACCGTTGCTGCCTCTTGCCATACTCCGTCGAGTTACACCCTAAGGTCTTACAGACCTGGATGTCTATCCAATCTAGACGAGTTTCAACTCAGCGGCTCGAGCCACCTATTTCCTACTCGCTAGCAAACCCAAGCGGTCACTAAACGTAACCCAAAACCTTAGGCCTTACAAAACAGACAGACTTACGTGCCTATGGATCAATTACAACACTGTCTAACATTACATGACTCCAATTGAAAGACCAATGCTCCCAAAACATGCAACTCCCAATGGCATGAAATAATCGCCATCATACTCCAAAAATCCCACAATTGTTTTTAAAACCGGACAAATGTCCTCAAGACTCCATTTAGTCAAAACCGAGCAACGACCCAACAGTTTACGTAAATACCCAAATGAAAGCCGATATAAATAGTGGAACACGTTTGACCAACTATTATGCAAACACGACCAAAAGTATGATTAACTCAAATCTCATCATTGGTTGAGGCAAACCATTTTCCAAATGAACTCATACCCTTATATTTCCAAAATGTCTCATAACATAAAAAATATGCATTTTCCGGAAAGGTTTATAAGACCAAATACACAAAAAGCCACTTACATCAAATGGACTCCAATTATATATGTAAAATCATCAATGAAACCTTTCAACATGATTTATTTATCAAAATTCCCAAAAATCCCAAAAATCCCAAAATGGGTGTTTCATCATGTTTATAAACTAAACATTTCAAAATAACCAAAACTTATCAGGTGATCAGTAGTTAACAATTTCATGTAAAACACAAAACACTTTAAAATAAACATTTTGGCATGTACACCGTTTTCACAAATCAACTTGAACTCACCTTGCTAGATTTAGGCTAAATCTAGATTTTACCCCAACTTGAGCTTTCTTGAAGAAATCCGAATCCATGAGCAAACTTCTTCCAAAAACCTAGATCCACAAATTTTCAACCGTAAATAACCATATTCAACCATCTAGAATCTTTCCCCAAAACATTTTGCACGAAACCTCAACTTATACCGAAACCCTAATTTTCATAAATGAAGAGAAGAGATGATTACCTCAACCACAACTTGAATCCATCCATCAAATACCTCTAGGACACCAAAATGAGCCACAACCTCCCAATCTTCAAAAATGGTGGAAAGTTGGATGAAACCCTAGAAAGCTTGGGTGAAGAAGGTGAAGATGAAATGATCATAATTCTAGCTCTAAAACTTGTTAGAAGATGAAGGAACACTTGGTTTTATAACAAAAACACCCAAAAATGAGTTAGGGTTCGTAATGGGAGGGTGAGGTTCGGTTGAGAGAGTTTTTAGAAGAGAAAGGGTTAAGGTATGAATAACAAAAAGTGAGAAAAATGGGTTTAAAGAAGGCTGGACCCCGACGACGATTATGCCCAGCGATTGTGACATGGTACGCCGAGGCAATCGTCCACAACAGGCTTTTGCGGCCTCCGAGGCAAGTTACACACCCACGGACCTCGAACAAGCCTTCCACACCATGGCGTTACATCCACCCGATCAGACATGGTACGCCGACACCGGAGCCACTTCCCACATGACCCACAACTCAGGTAACTTCACGTCTTATGTCCATAATGGTCCTTTTCGAAATGTAATTGTTGGTAATGGCTCAACCATTCCAATCTGAGGTATTGGCCATCAAACCCTTCCTTCCCCTTTTCCTCCCTTACTTCTCAAAAATGTCCTTCACACTCCTAAAGTTATCAAAATTTGTTATCTATTCGTCGTTTTACTATTGACAACAATGTTTCCGTAGAATTTGACCCGTTTGGTCTTACTGTGAAGGATTACCAGACGCGGACTCCCATACTCCGTTGCAATAGTACCGACGATCTCTACCCATTCAAGCTAAAGTCGTCTTCCCACGTCACACACCCTTCTACCTTTGTTGCAATAACAAGAGACTTATGGCATCATCGTCTTGGTCACCCGGGCGCGGATGTTTTGTCTTCTTTACGTTCAAATTTACGTTTTTCTAGTTCTAAACATTTGTCTTCTAATACTATTTGTCATTCTTGTGTGTTGGGTAAACAAATAAAATTTCCATTTTTTAGTTCAAATTCTCTTACTCATCTTTCTTTTGATATTATTCATATGGATGTATGGACTTCACCCGTATTAAGCTCAGGTGGTCATCGATATTACGTTTTATTTTTAGATGACAAAACCAATTATCTTTGGACATATCCCTTAGCCAACAAGTCCCAAGTCTTTTCTACCTTCCTCCATTTCTTTTCTATGATAAAAACACAATTCCATTATACCATCAAAACCATACAATGCTATAATGGACGTGAATTTGACAATCACCAATTCCACAACTTATGCTCTCAAACCAGCACTCAATTCCGGTTCTCTTGTCCCTACACCTCACCCCAAAATGGCAAAGCCGAGCGTAAGATCCGATCCATAAACAACATTCTCCGAACCCTCCTAGCTCACTCTAACGTTCCCATGCACCTTTGGCATCATGCTTTACAACATGCCACATATCTACTAAATATTCTTCCCACCAAAATACTTGCCAATCTTACCCCCACCCATCTCCTCTACAATCTACAACCCACATATACTCATCTTAGAACGTTTGGCTGTCTCTGTTATCCCCTCACTCCCTCACTCTCCATTCACAAACTACAAAAACGCTCCCAACCTTGCGTCTTCCTCGGTCACCCTTCTCACCACCGAGGATATAAGTGTTACGACATCACCTCCAAAACCATAATTCTTTCCCGTCACGTGGTCTTTGATGAAACAATTTTTCCGTTTTCTCAATCCTCATCCCCACCTAAAACAGCCCCTACTCCACTCTCGTCGGACCCACACCCCCTCCTTTGGTCTGGCTTCGCACCTTCGTCATCCACCCCCGCCCCTCCTACTCCAACTGCCTCTGCCACCCAAACAGCCCCTCCGCCATCTCCGTTGCAAACCTACTCCCGTCGATCTAGACCACCCCCACCTCCTCTGTCAGTCGCACATCCATTACCCCCAACAGCGACCACTTCGGCACCTACCTCACCAACACCACCAGCCTCCTCTACTCGCACTATTCACACCCGTAGCATGTCGGGCATCTCTAAACCCCGTCAACCATTTAACCTTCACACCTCTACCTCCATATCTCCTCTTCCTCGAAACCCCCTTGACGCTCTTAAAAACCCGGATTGGAACAAAGCTATGATAGAAGAATTCCGGGCTCTTATCGATAATAACACGTGGGAGTTAGTCCCGAGGACTCATGCCATGAACATAGTGCGTAGTATGTGGATTTTTCGTCATAAAACTAAGTCTGACGGGTCTTTAGAGCGATATAAAGCTCGTCTGGTGTGTGATGGCAGGTCTCAAAAAGAAGGCATTGACTGTGGAGAAACATTTAGCCCCGTGGTCAAACCGACAACAATCAGAACAGTCCTATCCAACGCCTTATCAAATGCATGGGAGGTTCATCAACTAGACGTGAAAACGCCTTTTTACACGGTCATCTTCACGAAACAGTCTACATGCATCAGCCTCCCGACTTTCGTGATCACCACCTCCCGAACCATGTTTGCCTTCTCAAAAAGTCTCTCTATGGCCTAAAACAGACACCGCGGGCATGGTACCAACGTTTTGCCGAGTATGTGTTCACCTTGGGGTTCAAGCACAACAAATGCGACCACTCGTTGTTTGTTTACAAAAACGGCAATCACACGGCCTTTCTGCTCTTATATGTTGACGATATACTCCTAATCACCTCCTCATCGACTCTCCGTCACGACTTCATGGCGCTACTGGCAAAGGAATTTGCCATGAAAGACCTCGGGCCCTTCAGCTACTTTCTAGGCATCTCGGTAACCTGAGAAAATGGCTCTCTTTTTCTCTCACAACAGCAGTACGCCAAAGAAATTCTGGACAGGGCGGGTATGTCTTTGTGTCACTCCTCAGCCACACCTGTCGACACGAAGGCTAAACTAAGCAGCGCCGATGGGGATCTTCTAACCGATGGGGGAGCCCAATATCGTCAACTTGTCGGGGCTCTTCAATACTTGACATTCACTGGGTCGGATATCAGCTACGCAGTTCAACAAATTTGCATGCACATGCATGCTCCTCGAACATCTCACTTCAACACCCTCAAAAGGATCCTACGCTACATTAAGGGTACGCTCGATTACGGGTTGCATCTTACGAAGTCACCGGAGCACAAACTCATTGCATACACCGATGCCGATTGGGCGGGATGCCCAGACACACGACGCTCCACCTCGGGGTATTGTGTCTACTTGCGTGACAACCTTCTCTCTTGGTCCTCCAAAAGACAACCAACCATCTCCCGCTCCAGTGCCGAGGCTGAATACCGAGGAGTAGCGAATGTCGTCTCGGAGACGTGTTGGATCCGAAATCTACTTCTGGAACTTCACGTTCCAACATCCATAGCTACCTTAGTCTACTGTGACAATGTAAGCGCCGTATATTTGTCGTGCAACCCGGTTCAACATCAACGAACTAAGCACATCGAGCTTGATATTCACTTTGTTCAGGAACACGTAACACGTGGTCAAGTCCGTGTCTCTCATATTCCCTCTCTCTATCAAGTTGCAGATATCTTCACTAAGGGTCTACCTCTCGTGCTATTTACAGATTTCAGGAATAGTCTCAACATTCGTCCTCCTACTGTTTCGACTGCGGGGGGTGTATTAACCGATATCTCCTCCAAATTATCTCCTCATCATCCCTACAATTAGGGAAGATAATTTGACGATTGATTGATATTGTATTTATGGTTGACCATTGATTGATATTGTATTTATTGTTGATAATTACCAAAGATAACGATAGGATTAGTATAAATTCCATACATTGTAATCATTTTGGACAAGCAGAAAATATACGAGCTTTCAGTAACGCATCCCCTATTTAAAAGGTTATGATTAATGAGAATTACATATTTCCTCTGTTTATTCTATTGTTGTTCTGTTTTGTTTTTTCTTTAACACGTTATCAGCACGATGTTTGTTGCCTACCTTCGTCAATCATTGCCTACCAGGTACACAATTTCTTTTGTATTTTGCATTATACTAAACTAAATGAATTTATTTGTTGCATATTCACAGTTTAATGCTTACATCTCTCGCATAATAATTATGTGAAATAATTTACGTTATATATCTTATTATTATTTTGAATCGAAATTGATAGCAAATTCATATGCTATTCTAATCATTCAAAAAGAATATAATTTTTTACCTATACTTTTGTTATATAAAATAGTAAATTAATTATGATAATATATATATATATATATATATGATATTTCGTTTAATATTAATTCTCACATTTGGATCTATTTAGTTGTTATAGAAAAAGATATTAACTATTAATTAAAGATTTACTTATAATTTGTTTTATATATATTTGTTAACATTATTTAATTATTTCGAGATTTACTGTTATAATCTTTTTATTCTGGGTTGATTAGGATTATTATGGATATTTGACCAAAAAATATTATTTATTTGTTTCATCGAAATTTATTTATTTATTGTAGTATTAGGCTGTTATATTATATTAATTTTGATTCAACATATTTTGATTTTATGTGGGTTTGATAACTTTTATGAATATGATGGTATTTATCGTTTTGAATTGTGATTATTATTTAGAGTAAATTATGTTTCTCGTTCCCATGGTTTGTTAAAGTTTGTGGATTTCGTCCTTGTGGTATTGAAATTTTAGTTTTCGTCCCTATGTTTTACAATTCATTTCTATTTTCGTCCCTAAGGCCAAAACACTACTTTTAAGTATGAAGGACTAAAATAAAAATGAATTGTAAACCATAGATATGAAAAAAAACAATAAAATTTAAATCATAAGGACGAAAAAGGTAATGAATTACAAACCTTAGGGATGAAAATCATAGTTTCAAAATCATAAGAACGAAAATAGAAATTTTCAACAAACCATAGGGACTAAAAACGTAATTTACTCTATTATTTATTAATGCTTATCCCGTTAGTTTATAATATTCATAGATGGTTGATATAAATATTCATCTTAATATTCGTATATTTAGATGCTTATCCAATTAGTTTACAATATTAATTATTTATTTATGTTAATATTTAAATGTTCAATTTAATTATAATTCATAATTTTATAATTATTTTTTAGAAGTTACATTTATAACCCCCATAACTTTTACTATTTTGCCAAACATTCCAAAAATAACATGAAATGTTAAAATATTATTTAAATGTTTATCTTGATTGTGAGTTCCTACTCATAATTTTAAACTATATAATTATTTTTTTGGAAGTTACAATTCCAACCCTATATATTTTTTGTCTTTACCAAAATCTCCAAATTTACTATTAAGATGTTAAAAGTTTGAAGTTGACTTTATATCAAAACAATATTTATTTGTCTAAGAGTAATCTCTTAAAATACTATTACGGTATTAAAACATTGATATTGGTTTCATATGCCAAACACAAATTCATTTTGGTCTCGTGCCAAAAGCTCTAAATTAACAATGTTATCTTCAAATTAAATAAATTAAAGATATCGATTGGATTTTGTCAAACGGGTATAAATAGCCCTAAGGTTTGTAAGGAAATCCAATATATTGAGTGGTTTCTCTTCATAAATTGAAATATTGATAAAATATTATTAACAAAATGTAAGCATACAAAAATCTAGTATTATTATGATAATGAAATTTCATGCATAATATTATGAATATAGACCATGATTCATTGTTTTAGAAAATCAGATATTATCCATTATTACGACATCCTCGACTCGGAAGAACTTAAGTACCATAAGGTTCGAATGAACACAAGAAAATATGTAAAAACCATTAAAAACATATTGACCCTAAAAAAATCAACGATTAAGGTACAAAATGTCTTGAGATTTTTGAGACGACACATCAATCACAACCTTCATAGGGAATATCGTTAACTAAAATCCCCCAAGAATTGTGGGACACGGTGAAAAGGAAAATCTGGAGTATTCATTACCATTTACTTCCTAAACTAATTATACAATGGAATTAAATTCACTTGATTACAAAAAGATAATTGATTTTAACAAAGAAATGTTGTGGCTCAAAATGCATCTCAATCTTCGTGGCAAAGAACTCACAGAAGATGACATGATTCATAACATTATTTCCATTTTTCATACACCAGTAAATATTAATGAACCAATATAAGTTGGAATGTAACCTTTAGAAAAACTCATCAACCTACTGCAAGTGGTTGAGAGACATAACAATATTCTTTCGAATAACAATACCATATATGTCGGGACAAAGAAAATTCCCGAGATCAATAATGAAGCGTTAGAAGTGGAAACAACTCTAAAGGATTGTGAGTTAAAAACAATTTCATACATGTGACATTTACGCACCATGTGGACGAGACCTTAAAAAGGGTCAGGGTCATGGTAAGAGTTGGAAATGATTTTTCAATACTTGGAGTAGAGATATCACTACTGCCACATGTGATAATGGACAATCAAATAAGAAATACACTAAAAGAGTGCTCATATCTAAAAGGGAACAAGTTGAAAATGAACTATATCATATTAATTTAAGATTGATTAAGCATAGGTTTCTTTGAAAATTATTTTAAGTATTAAAATTAATTTCCTTTGCTTAAGGAAAATAGAATATGTAACTATTATAGATGCAAAAAAATACATCTAAATAAATAAGAAAACTATCAATATTCTCCGTTTCGTGTAAGAATGTATCGAGGAGAACTTGAGTTTTTACAGAACATTCCACACAACCTAAAGAGTTAGACTAATATTTATTTTATAATTCATCCAACCAAAATACTTAGACGATGTACTGTCATTTTCTTGTTGGTACAAGATTAATAGTTACTAAAACACTATATTAATGAAAACCTTGTTAAGATATTCGTATCAACTGAAAATCATATTACAAGAATGGAAATGAGTATATGTACATCAACTCTAATGATATGAAAGAAACATATATTAGAGAAATTAACGTGTCAAATTTGTGGATTATCTATGTTACTAAATCATATTTTGTCACCAATAAAGAATTTTTGGACAATGATACATATATGTTTCGACATGACCACATGGGACACCATGGTCATTACATAGTGATCTATGTATTGCAAAATACACATAGACACATTCTCTTTCGAATGAAAGGCAAAATGAGGCAAATTGCAACTGTTGACTTCTGCATCATAAGAAGCAACACCATTATCATAATATGTCCTCTCGAATAATTAAAACTTTTGTATACCCTACTCCTTAGCCAAGACAGGAATGAGACCATCCTAAAGCTAAAGACGTAATAAAAAAATATTCCATTCTTACAACGAATACAATATGATATTTATGGACATAAACATCCAGAATGCGGGACACTAAAGTACTTTATGGTTCTGGTTTTGACATGATGAACGCATATCATATTATTGTCCACATGTAATGCTGCACTCCTATCACTAACTATACTTTTAAGGGCTCACTACCTTGATTATCTTATCAAGTCTACATGACTTGGAATGCTAGAGAATTTACATCAAAAGGATTTGATGATTGTTGCATATGTATTGGGATCAATGTTGCCTATACTCCATATGCATATCTAAAATGGTCTCGTAGAAATTGTCATCAAAAGAAAATAGATGGTAGCCAAGACATTGGTTATGCGCACCAATTTACTTACATGTGTATGGGGTTATGCAATACTATACGCAACTTTACTTCTTCATTTTGAGACCTATTACTAGCTAAGCAGTCTCATGTGTACCAATTGGTAACTGGATATAAGCTTGATATTTTACTTTTACGCATGTTTGGTTGTGCAATATATGTGCCAATTTCTCCCCTACAACGCACCAAAATGGGTCTTTAAAATGATTAAGTATATTAGTTGGATATGAATCTCCAACAATTATCTACTAATTAGAATCCTTGACAGGTGATATTTTTACTGCTAGATTTGCGGATTGTCACTTTGATGAGACAGTCTTCCCGTCGTTAGGGGGAGATAGGAAAAAGAATTTTCCAGGGGAACGTCAGGAAATGTCATAAAATATTCCCACTCTGTCTCATGTTGATCCCCAAACTTCACAATGTAAACTTGAAGTCAAACAAATTAGACTAGATACCTGATTCGTTTAATGTTATTCCAAAAGTGACAAGATCACATATACAAGCAACAAATATAAGTCAAAAGTCCTCTAACAAGGGCACAACGTCGCTGGAAAATGCGTTGCAATCACACATGGTGGAGGTGTGGTTGAAGTTGTAGCTCCCAAAAGGAAATGAGGGAAGCTATTTGGTTCGATAAATACTCATCTAAAGGAAGAGAAGAGTAAGGCCCAAAATAAAAACTTTAGATATCTGTACCCTGTCGAAGTAAAGAACCATAAACTTGGAGATGTAAGTCTTCTTTCGTTTCTCGACAGTGAAGTAACGGTTCTGTATAGTGGCAGTAAGGGTGACTTATCTGTCAACTTTTCCACTATCACCCCAAAGTAGCGGTCCTTATATATCGTATTAACAATCGAAATATGGTCGAAAGAAAAACAACTATTTATCATCAATACATAAACCTCTCATGAGATTGTCTTTGATTATAACTATGTCTATGAATCATTACTGGAGGACGCTCCGAAGTTAATATTGATTCTAGAGATCAAAGAAATCTCAAATGAATTATTAGAGCACATATGAGTTGATAGAAAAATCATACATACTCATTGATGATACATTTCACATATATTGTTGCTTATGAGATCATATAGCACATTGACATCGAACCATGCTCACTTGAAGAATATCAACAAAGATCAAATTGACCTAAATGAAAAGAAGAAATCCAAGAAAATTATATTATTTGACAAATGAACGGGTATTTGGTTTAGTAGTACTAACCCACCAAGTGTAAAGCCTGTAAGACATAGATAAATCATTTGTCATAAAGCGTAATGAGAATAATTAAGTCTTAATGTATGAGGCTCTCCTTCGGCGCAAGGTTTCTCACAACGCCCTAGATTGACCATGAGAAGACTTACTCTCCCATTGTAGATGTTATAACATTCTGCTAATTAATTAGCCTAGTAGTTTCCGAAGGACTGGAAATACATCTCATGAACGTGGTTATCACATATCTCCAAAGGGATCTATATTCAGAGATATATAAAAGTGTTTTAATGACATTACATTACCAAAATCAAGTAACTCTAAACAACGAAATTCGTTTGCAATAAAACTGAAACATTCACTTTATAGATTAAAGCAATCTATGCGGATGTGATATACCCACCTAAGTGAATACTAGATTGGGAAGGGATAAAAGAATGATGAATTGTGGCCCTTACGTATTTATAAAGAAAACAAGTTCCAGATTTTCAATCGTAGCTTTATTTGTCGATGCTATGAACATAATAGGCATTCTTGATGAAATAAGAGAAACCACAAGCTACTTGAAATGTAAATTTGAAATGAAAAATATTGGGAAAACTTGGTTTTATCTAGCTATTTGAGCTTAAACACCGAGTTTGTAAAATATTAATTCACTGATCGCATATTTCCAAAATATAACCAGACAATTTAATATGGACAAAGCGCATCCGGTTAGCACTCCCATGATCGGTCAAAGTATTGGATATAAGGAATGATCCATTTCGTCTAAAGGATGATGATGAAAAAGTGTTGGGAGCTGGAATTCCCTATACAAGTACAACATGCACATTATTGTACTTAGCATAATACACTTGATCGTATATTGTATTTCTCAGTGGACTTGTTAGCTAGATTTAGCTCGGCGCCAACGCAACTTAATTGGAATCGTATCAAGTTAATCTTTTGGAACCATTAACATCGGCTTATACTTTCCCTATAGAAATAAAATGAGATTGATAACGGAACTACAATATTTACTTAGAATGTAAGCAACAAAAGTACTAGCTCTTATAGAAAAACACCAAACAATGTCTTGGTATGTCTTTGCTGATATTAGGTATTTGTCTGACCCATACAAATGTTGTTCCCAAATTGGATAAGCCCGATTGCATGGAAGTAAGCTAAGCAAACCTTGTAACTACCTCCTTGAACTAATCCAAAAATATTACTCTCCATGAGATAATTAAAGAATATATATGATTAAGTACTATCATTACATATATTAGAAGCGCTAGTAATTTTGGGTTCAACCAGTATCCTACTTGCATATATGGAAATAATGCATCACGTATCAAAGAAATAAACGTAAGATACATCAAGGGTGATAACGCAAAGCATATTCTGCTTAAGTCTTATACAATCTGCAATAAGAAAACTCTCCTCTAGATTTAAGTGAATTATGTAAGATGTCAGGAGAACATGACACATTTTACCAAATCATTACCTAAAACCATATTTTGGGAAGCATGTAGAAAATAAATGCAAATGTTTTCGAAACTCCCTTGATTAATGCACGAATCAGGGACAAAAGGGGGAGTCCACTATACATGTGATATTGGTATGTTATGCTATTTTCTTCAACTAAGGTTTTATTTTTCCCATTGGGTTTTGTTCCTTGGTGTAAGGTTTTAGTGAGGCAACAATCTGTATGCCATCATGCTTTCTTAACTCTCATGATTGATGTATGTATCTAAGAGAAAACTAGACTGAAGGTAAAGTTTATGTATTGCAAAAAAATTGGTGCGTTGTACTCTTTCCTTCGTCAAACTTTTATTTTTTTCCACTGGGTTTTTATTTTGGCGTAAGGTTTTAACGAGACAACAATTGTGCACCGTCACTCCTTTAACTCGATACAAGAGGAGTGTTGTAGGATAAGTGTGCCATCATCTAAAGGATGTGATGATAGAGATAGAGATAGAGATATCGATAAATATATAAGAGATATATCAGAACTGAAATATCTCGTAGTAATCTACTTGTAACTCATCCCCTATTTAACGGGCTTATGATTAATGAGAATTACATATTTATTCTCTTTATTCTATTTTTTTTCCTTTAAAACTTTGAAAATTTTACTCATTATAACAATGGGTAATCTTTTGATTGATTTTAGTTGACATAGCACACGTTATCAGGTTTCCATGCTCTGGCCTTATCCACTTGTAACATATAGCTGAAGAGTCATTCTTATTACAACATTGTATTTTCAAAAAAATTAATTTTACATAATATTTAATAAATATATTAATTAATTAAAAATTCTAAATTATTCATAAATATAATAATATTAAGAAGACTTATAGATCACAATTTATCTCGGTAACATTGAATGAAAATGTTAAAAAAATGGTACTTTTTAAACAAGGAAAACAAGAATTGTTAATTTTTTTAGAAACAAAATCTTTTACCTTCAAAATAATATATCATATTTATTTTGAAAAAAAAAATTGACTCGACATATTATTTAATAAATATATTAAGTTAATTAGAAAATTTATGAATTATTTATTATTATAACAATATTAAAAAATATTTGTAAAACATATTTTATATTGCTAACATTTGATTAAAAAAATGTTATAAATGTATTTTTTTAATAATAAAAAAATAAATCTTACATTTTCTTACAAATAAATCGTTTATCTTGAAAAAATATATCATATTTATTTAAAATATGTTACATTTAGAATATTTAATTTGCAACAATTTAATAAGAGTGATTTTTTTTTGAAATGTTTTTTGGAAAAGATGGATGAAAAACATAATCTCGACAAAATATGAATAATTGGAAGGAAAGTGAGGAAACTACTAAAAATTGAAAGTTGTTTTTTTAATTTATGTCACATAATCAGAATGATTTGTCATCCACGTCACCTCATTTAAGCCATGTAAGCAAAAACAAGGTGGGGTTAACCAATTTAAAAGGTAACAAATTACCATTGCTACAATTGGTAAAATTTTCAAAGTACAATGTCATAATAACAAATAATTTGAAAATACATTGTTGAAATAAGAAAAAACGAAAGTACAATGATATAATAAAGAAATTTATAAAAATAGGTTGTTATTTCATGTATTTATCCCTTTTTAAACATATGACCAAAGTTATTTCTTTTAAAAATACTCCCATCTCTAACCAAAAGTCTTTAAAACATTGTTGCTAAACTTTAGCATTCAAAATTTCACTATTTACTAAAATTGCATTAATCGTCTTAAATCTACTAGTGATAAATTATAGCATTTTTATACATTTGACATATATTTATCAATGTTATCATGTAATTATAATTATTTTTTAATGTATATTACTTAAGTAGATCAGTTAAACTTATAATGCTCAATAAAAGTTGAGTAGCAATTCGACATGCTCAATCAGGTTCAACACCGATGGAGCTCGATAGTATTCAATGCATGCTCGATGTACATTTGATGTAGTTTGATATGTGTTGATGGAGGCAGTGACGGACATTAGAGCGGTAGTAGTTGAACATCTTACCTATGTTGAGCCTGAGCAGCGGAGGACCTCAATTTTGAGATAAATTGCATAAGTTGTTTCGGTTGTAACATAGGTAAGGCAACTTCAGTTTTTCTCGATAGAAGATCAATAGAGCTCAATAATCTTTTATACATGCTTGATGGAGTTCAATAAGCGCTTGATAGGAGTAATGATTGTGAGGACAACCTAGGTTTTCGATTGAATGTGTACTTGGTAACATTGCAAAGTGAGGAGGTCTATTAGAGATTGTAGAAGAGAACCAACGTAACACCCTCAAATTTGGAAAGATCAACTAATTAAATATTACATCAAGTAAAGGATAAACATTCTTCCTACAAATCAAAACTCGATATACCTCAAATTAAATTCTATAATTAACTTCCACAATTATAAACTCAAGTCTTATACAAAGACTAAATCAAGGTCGGGTGTTACTAAACCCAATCCAAGTTGTTATTCCCAAAGTGCGGAAGACTTCACCCAAGCTACTCTCTCTTGTGCATATAACTCACCACTCATCTTTTTACAGTGTCGCTAGTACCATATCCCAAACCGGAACCTGATGCACATGTCGACAAATAAAAAAGTTAGGCTAATGCCTAGTAAGTTCAAAAGTTTTCAACATGAGTAATTATATCGTTAAAAGGAAAGAATACAACCTAATCCTTAATTTTTCAATATGATTTACTATAAATATGAAAACGATCGGTTTTCCAATTACACACATTTTTAAAGATGAACGCCTCAATTCCAAGCATTCTTTCATGAAATGATGCAACCCAAAACTCACTCAAAACGTGAACTATGGTAAATGCTCAAATATTGAAATTCGAATAAAACTTTATTATCCAACCCACCGAAATATGAGTAAGACTCAAGCTCAAAAATTATAACTTATGGAGAACACTTCATACTAAAAACCATCACCGAAAAACAAGGATAAAACTAAATACCCAAAACAACACCTTTCGGTGACGAAGGAGACCCGAATTCCATGGCTTGTGGCGGAAGACAAAATTAGGCCACTTTCCAAGTTATTGAGCTCACCATACTAGGACCCATGGCCATGAGCTCGCCGACTCGTACTAAGGTATGGATGAGGGCACCCGAGGATCCTAATCATGCTCATTCACTAGGATTACATTTACGACCCATGACTAGTATCCGACTCCACATAACCGTACCAAGTTGCCTCCGAGGACCTAATATCTCAACGAGTTACAAATGGGAATAATTATCCCATAAAAACTGACTCATAAATTACATCACGGGGCCAAGGGCAAATGTTAGACTCCACGAGCCCGCACCATAAGGCCCTCGGAGACCACATGACTAATCCTGGTCCCAACATGGAAACAATAGCCCCCTTTTAAAATAATAAAGACCGACTCATATGTCTATGGATCCATTATATTACAGTCTATAACATTACATGACTCCAATTGAATGACCAAAACACTCAAAACATGTAATTCTCAAATGACACGTAATAGACGCCATCATACTCAAAACTCTACAACGGGCTATTAAACCGGACAAATGTCCTCAAGACTCATCTTAGTGAAAACCGAGCCAAAAGCTCAACGATTTACTTTATCGTACCATAAAAGTCAATGTAAACCATAAAACACAATTAACCAACGGTTATGCAAATACAATGACCAAAAGTAAGATTAGCCCAAAACTCATCATTGGTTGAGACAAACCATTTTTCAAATGAACTCATATCCTTATATTTCCAAAATGACTCATAACACAATAATATGCATTTTCTAAACGGTTTAAAAGATCAAATACACTAAAAGGACATTCACGTCAAATGACCTCCATTTATATATTAAATCATCAAGGAAACATATTAACATGATTTGTTTATCAAAATGTCCAAAAATCCCAAATGTGGGTGTTTCACAAGATTATAAAACCAAATGATCCAAATGAGTAAAACTCTTCAAATATTCCAACTTTTAATAAAAATTATGTAAACACATAATCACCTCAAAATAGACATTTTTGGCATGTACAACGTTTTCACAAATCAACTTGAACTCATTTTGTTAGATTTAGGCTAAATCTAGATTTTACCCTAACTTCGAGCTTCCTTTGGTGAATGTTTTAGATACACAAACATCCTTTACTAGAAACTTTATCTAGGTCACAAACAAACCTAAAACACACCAAGAGTAACTCCCACAATCAGATCCATACAAATTTTTGTCAAAATCTCAAATCTCATTATGTTCCGGATTGTAATCCCTAATAAAAAATATAGCTCCATGAGCAAAAGCTCCTGTCATGATGAATCCTGCGATGTATTAGTGATGAGTATATAACGCAGCTTGAGTAGTAAAGTCTTGTGCTATAAATGCATACGCGGGTAAAGAGTACATGTGTTGAGCTACCAAAGAAGTAATAACCCCTAAAGAAGCTAGAGCAAGGCCTAATTGAAAATGAATCGAATTATTAATTGTGTCATAAAGGCCCTTATGCCCACGTCCCAATCGCCCTCCCGGAGGGATATGTGCATCTAAAATATCTTTCATACTGTGTCCAATCCCAAAATTAGTTCTATACATATGCCCAACAATGAGAAAAATAAATGCAATAGCTAAATGATGATGAGTCATATCAGTCAGCCATAAACTTTGGGTTTGTGGATGGAATCCCTCGAGAAGGGTTAAAATGGCAGTTCCTGCTCCTTGGGAGGTACCAAATAAATGACTACTTGAATCGGGATTTTGAGCATAAATATTCCACTGACCTGTAAAAAGTGGGCCTAACCCTTGGGGATGTGGTAATACATCTAAGAAATTATTCCATCGAACGTACTCCTTTCTGGATGCAGGAATAGCGACATGTACTAAATGCCCTGTCCAAGCCAAGGAACTTACGCCCTCCAAAATACCCAAAATAGGTCAAAACTCATAATACGAGAGATACATCAAGAGAGATGTTCTATGAGGTTAAGATCAAATGTTTTAACAATAACAAAGGTTTGGAAATGGTAAGAATGACTTACAAATGGGTTTCTTGGAAAATTCCAAAATATGGTCAAGAATGGTGAGGAGATGATGAAGAAGACGAAAATGTTGATCTTCCACCCATAAAGCTTGAATATCTAGCTCTCAATCTTTTAGATGAACTTGAAGCTTTTGATTTGGTGAAATGGGAGGGTTTGGACCAAGTTTTTTTTTTTTGGAGAGGGTATCCCAGACCACATTGGGCCCAGACTAATCCCTGGCAATATGGGCCGAAGCCCGACTGCTAAAGCATGCAGCCCGGGGTCGAAGCCCCCGTACCTCCAGGATGCGTCCCCCAGGGTTCGAACATGAGACCGCTACTAGCTAGTCCACATGCCTTACCACTAGGCTAACACCCTTTTGGTGGGTTTGGACCAAGTTGGAAGAGAGAGAAAAAGAGTGTTGGTGAAGATAACAAATGAAGCTAGAAGCTATAAGCTAAAAAATCGGGTTTTATATGAATCAGACTCGTGCCCGACCGGGTGCGGTCTTTCTTGACTGGGCCATTCTTTCCACAGGTCAAGCTATTTCTGTCTTGCTCGATTGGACCATTCTGTCCCGACTGGGTGGCGGTTGAGAAGGGTAGAAAATGTTATTCTCATCTGATTTCTTAACTAATTCCATAACCAATCATAATTTACTTAATAAAACTATAATAATGAAAAAATCACATATAACTTGGAATTTTACTTACATAGAATTTTACGGGTGTTACAATCCTCCCAACCTTAGAATGATTTCATCCTCGAAATCTAGTGCTAATCCATAACTCAAATGTCGCTCACAACGGATGGCTCGATTCTCAATAGTTTGATCCTTTTCCTGAATTAAACAAATTTCGACCCAAAAGTTCCTCCAATATCGATATCATAAATTTCTTTTTTTTTGCAATGCGCTTGAACCATAAGAGACACGCGGAATACTTTAAAAGAAGGTCACACTACTCGGAGCACAAGTCGGTCACATGGCTCGACATCCACCTCTCCAAATAAGATCACAATACAAGGATGCAAAACTCAAACGATTTCATTTTCACGTATCACTGGCTCCCATTTCCAAGGAGTGTCTCTAACTTGGTTCAACCTCAAACTGAAACTTGATACCTTATTGCCAAAACTACCATGTTGATTTTCATGTTGACTCCCACATCCAATATCTAGCTCCATACGTTACACTTATACCGGAGTGAATATCGAACCTTGCAGGAGCAATTTTTAACCATTTGATCTTGGTTTCCTCCCAACCTTAGGTGACATGTACTACCTCAGGGGTGGCTTGTGATCTCAACTTCCCACTGACTAATTCATCCCAGCGCAACACGATTCCGAATCCGAAATCCAATGATCTACCCCAAACCCAAAGAATTCCCAAAATTCCTTAATAGTTCACCCTTGTTATTGGCAGAGCCTTCCTTCCAGGGACGTGCCAACAAGCCTTCCAGGGAGTCGGTTTATTCAAATTAGACTATTGCGCGACTCCAAACTATACTCAAAATCAAGCATTCAGTCGATAAAATCTTTACCATATCAAGAAAATCTTAGTTATCGATACTTAATTACCAACATCTAATCTCCTTAAAGTTCTACCACTATGATGTAAACACTTCTTATAATTCAACAGGAGTACTTCCAAATATTCCAAAGATCATTGACCTTAAAAGAACAAGTCGATGCCTAAAATCAAAATGTCTATATCGAAAACATGAGTATGCCAAGGAGTATTTCATTCTTGGTTGCACTGTGTCGATTCCTAATAAAGACTTAAAGTTGACACCTGATATGGAAATAAAACCCCAAATCTTACAACTTTAACGATGGAACCACAACATCTCCTTTATTCACAAAGACTCATTAAGATGGTACACTACCAACATATAACATGTTGTCGAACAAACAACCTATCAATTCACAACCAACCATATGCAAACAACCACACTAGGATTTAACCCGAAGGTTTATCGAAAGGGAAAGATCACCACTTACATAACAGAGGTAATAACATAATCTACTACCTTGATTATTCATATATGAACGAACTCATGAGGTTGAATTCCCGAAATTCAAATCCGTCCACAATTTGGATCATCCGTCATTTCAATTCCCAAGGACTTCTCTAGTCCCTACTTACAACTCTTTTCACAAAAAGGGGTTTAAATCTATAGCTCTAATAAGTTCAAGGTTTTTCAACTATAGGACTCAACAAATATGCCAATTGAAAATTTTGTAAGAACACATGATCTTTATAATAATTAGTCGTACACGTAAAAACTTACTACCGCTTTCTCAATAGTTGTGCAAGGTGGTCACTAATGCTGCCATATAAAACCATTTCGAAAGTCATTTGATTATTGCTCAAGCTAACAATGACAATAACAAAAGATGCATAACTAACTTTTCAAATGGATCACTATAGTCCTAACATGCATCAATTTATGTTTTCTACGTAAAATAATTCTCTGAACTAAAACAATGTGCAACAAATGTTTGTACAAACTTCAAAAAGGGAACTTCACAAATCCAAGCACCAAAATTCTTTCTTTTAACCATAAATGATACGAAATAAAATTTTCAACAAGACCAACATACATCAGTTTATTTCCCAAACTTAGTAAGATGATAGATGCATGCGATTTGGTCAAACGTAAAATAATTTAGATCGATTTCAAACTTTAGGCCGCACGAATAAAATGCTCTATGTTTTAAAATAGTGGCTACAATGCCAGCTACAATGCCATGCATACCGATAAACCAATATAACGTATTTGTGTAAATCGTTAAAAATGGTGTCAACAACCGAAGAATGTACAAAGTGAAAGTTCAACACGAACCATCATAGGTCCTTCATATGCTTACTCATACCAAAAGTATAAATCAATTCAAATACTAAGTAGTGTACAATGAAGTATACATGTATAAAACTCAAGAGTGCAATTACACGATATTAAGACTCTCAAGACGTCTCTTGCGGTTACGAAAATACATGTGCAAAACTCGCATGAGACGTGACGCTCAATAAAACTCATAAATTTTACATGCTCCACAATTAAAGCCTACACATTTCAAATTTCACTCATGCGTTGCAAAACGTCGTGAAATAATACTCCATAAACTCAACAAAACTCTCATGAAATAAAATTCCCATCAAAACTCAAACACCAAAACATGGAAATAACGTTTTCCTTTAAAATCTTAACATATGTGAAGGAGAGTCAAGGTTATATATCGCAGTTACTAGCCTGAGACCCTAAACAATGTTAAAGCATGGATACTACAATATCAAAAAATAGCGTTCGACAACAACAGGGATAAAGAAATTCTCAATAAGGTTTGCAACCATGTGCAATAAAACAATTTTATGCATGTTTAAACTCATGGTTTAAAATCTCGTGCGTGTTAAACGTAATTCAAAATACGACCAGCATGGTGATTTGGAAGAGTATGAAATACTTTATGCAAATTATTTTAAAAGCAAGTTTCGTGCATGAATTTTGATCAAGACCCAAAATCTTAGGACCGAGCTCACCAAGTCCAATGATCGACATTCGGATACTCAACATCTTAAGGTAACGATAGGCAACTAAATCGATTAACCTTACATTTTCTTCTTAAAATAAAGTGTAACACCTCTGTTAGATCTCATATTTATTGGATTCAAGATCATCCAATCTGAAGATTGAAATTTGAAGCTAAAGCTGAAAAGTCACTCTCAATATTAGTCTAATGTTAGTTTGTAATAAATTGTCAAAGTTTGTTTTTAGTATTTTATTATTATTCCTAAATATCTATTTATTAGATATTTTAGGATATTTAGTTTTAGATATTATTATTAGATATTAAGTTAGATATTATGTTATGTTAGTTATTATTAGATATTATAAGAATATCCAATATCACAATTATCAAGCCAAGACCACTGTTCATCAAGAGAGAAAACAGAGAGAGCTTCAAAGAGAACATCGATCTGTAATCCGTGGTTTGTAATCTAAAAGGTTGGTTAATCATATTTGTTTGTGATTGTGTTGTATTGATAAGAACTTGATTAAATAGGGAACCGACAATTGGTATCAGAGCTTAAAACCAGATTCAAATCAAGTTTTAAAAGTCTACACTGTGTTCTTCAAAATAGAAATCATTTTTGAGTGTTAGTGTGTTATTAGAGTTGAAATCGATCAGGCTTGGATCGAATAGTGTTCTAGATCGATTGGGTATAATTTAATTTCAGTATAGCACCTATAATCGATTCCAATTTTGTGATTTTGATGTCTATCTGTTCTCGATTTCAAAGTCACTGTTCCATCGATCAAAACTTCAAAAAGTGTTTGTTTTTGAAATCAAAAGCTTGTAATATGTTCTAGACGTGTTAGAGGTCTATTTGTCAAATTTTGGGACTGCTAATCGAAGTCTAGATAGATTAATTTGTGGATCAAAGTCGTTTTTCGAAGTTGCAGGGATGAACTCGCAGAGTGCAAGTTTTGCGCCAGTTCATAGTTTATTTTGCGTCATCAGCTTCTCGCGCAAAGTTCTTCTTCGCGCAACCTTATTCTCGCGCAAGTCTCCATTTTGCGCCATCAACTCTTCGCGCAAACCTCCACTTCGCGCGAACAACTTCTCGCGTAAACCAAATTTCGCGCGACCAACTACTCGCCCAAACCTCTATTTTGCGCCATCCTCTTCTCGCGCAAAATTCCTCAAGGGTGTCAAAGTGACTTTTGCGCCAGCTACTTTTAGCGCAAAGTCTGTTTTTGCGCCAACCACTATTAGCGCAAGTTGTCTTTTGCGCCAGCCTTGCTTAGCGCAAGTTGTCTTTTGCGCCAGCCTTGCTTAGCGCAAGTTGTCTTTTGCGCCACCTTCTCTTAGCGCAAATTTGACAATTGCTCTACCTCCTATTAGCGCAAATTGTGATTTTGCTCCAGTTCCTGACTTGGTCTTTCTGAATGGATGACATCAAGAGAAGCTCTAGCTATTGGAACTGACACAAAGCCACCAGTACTCTTCAGAGGAGAGTATGAGCAGTGGAAAGATCGGTTCATGGACTTCATAGAAAGACATGATTTGGGTGAATTAATCAGGAAATCTTTAGAGGAAGGAGCTATGCCACCTGTTATGAAGACTCGTACGGTTGGTACTGAGGAAGAACCATATCAACTTAAGTTTGATAAACTCGATGGTGAAGACCTAAAGAGAGCAACAACTGATAGATTAGCAAAGTCTTTCATTCTTTAAGGCATTACTAATGAAATATATGTGAAGATTGACAGCCACAAAGCTACAGGCAAACATATGTGGGATCAACTGGAGAAAATGATGCTTGGTTCAAAAGTTGGAAATCAGCTCAAGATATCCAACTGCCTTAACAATTATGAAGAATTCAAAGGCAGAGTTGGAGAATCTCTAGCAGAAACATATGACAAATTTGTGACCTTGCTGAATGAGTTAAGCAAGAACAAGGTCAATAAATCACAAATAGAACTGAATGTCAAATTCCTAAGCATCCTCCAGCCTGAATGGAAAAGGTTTACAAGGCAGATGAAGAAAATAAAAGATCTGAACGATATTCCACTTCACGAGGTATATGAAACCCTCAAGCAGAATGAGGAAGAGGTGGATGAGATCATGGATGAAAAGAGACAGGGTGAGAAGTCAGTTGCTGATTCAATTGCTCTTGTTGTGAAGAAGAAGAAGAAGATTGTGTCTGAATCAGATGAGGTTGAAAGTGAAGCGAACTCTGACTCTGACGACTGTGAAAAACTAAAGAAGGCAATGCTTATGTTGACCAAGGCTTTTCAAAAGTAGTTCTACAAAAATCCTAGCTTGAACAGTCAGAGGTATTCATCTGTTCCTAGTAACTATGTTCACAAGGAGAAATTTGAAGGAAAGAGGTTAGAGGAAAGGAAGCCAGAAGAGAAAATATATAAAGCTGAAGAGACCAATAAGCAAGAACCTCCAAAGTGCTACAACTGTGGTAGACTTGGACACTTTGCCAAAGACTGCCGAAGACCCAAAGTCCGGAATTCCGACTACTACAAGAACAAAATGCTTCTAGCCAAGCAACAGGAAGCTGGAAAGGCATTGATGGCAGAAGATGAGTTCTGGCTAGATCTTTCAGACCAAGAAGATGAAAATGAAGAGAAGGATGAGACCGCACATCTATGCTTCATAGGCAAGCTGGAAATAGAAGCTGAAGTTGATTCCGATGAAGAGGACAACGAAGAGGTATGTGATTTAACTAAATCAGATTTCATGAATAAAATGCATGCCATAATGACAAAACTCCAAGAATTAGAGTCTAAACTTAAGCGTGAAAAGGGTGTTATTCATGACCAAAGCCAATCAATACATAAACTTAGCGAGGATATTGCTGAGAAGAAAGTATTGATTGAGACCTTACATAAAAACATTGACACCAGCGCAAAAGAACAGACCATAATTCTTAAAGAGATTGTTGCAACAAATTCTAAATTGAGAATGTCTGAGTTTGATTTCAAAGAGCTTACGAGAATGTATTCTTCGCGTTCTGAAGAAAACAAATCTTTACTTGCAAAATTAAAAGCTTTGGAAGGGAAGTTATACTTATTGGGTCAAACTGAACAAACCATTCATCTAAACAAACCCAAAGAGCATAAAGAGAGTTGGGGAATTGGTTATGATAATCCTAACTACCTTAAAAAGGGTATATCTGAAGTGCCAGCACTTTATGATTTTACATTCTTGAGGCCTTCTCAACGATTCCCTGAGCTTAAAGTTTTCTGGACTGGACTGTCTAAAGAAGATGAAGCCAAGGAAACAGAAAAACGAAAGAACAAATCCAAATTTCAACTTCCATTTCTTTATGGGAAGTTGAATCAAAGTTATAGTTTTGTTCAATCAAAATCTCTTTCAAATGACTTTTTTGAGAGTTATTCTGTAAAAGAAATGGAGGCGAAGCCTATTGAAGGTAAACTTTACGTCCCTCCTCTCATTTTGGAAAGTAAAATTTCTGAACTTGAGAAATCTTTAGCAGATGAAAGACTTTTGATTGATGTTGAACAAAAAGTGTTTTCAACTGTGCTTAAGAATACTGTTCTTTCTAAATCAACTAAGGCTTCAAAATCTGATGATATGTTTAGTCTAACTGATGGAGGGTTTGATTTTCTAAACTCTGATGGTGTTTTAGATGATTGTATTGATCAATTTGATTTTAGTGCCAAACTTCCTAATCATTCGTCTTTTGTTGTGAATTCCTTTGGATTATCCAGTATGTTTAAGAAAGGTGCAACATCAACGAAAGTTGATAAATCAGTTTCTGTGAAAACTAAGAATGCTAAAGGTAAGAAGAAATCTCAGCATTCACAGAAACCGATCACTACTGGTAAGCCAAAGAAGAAGCATTCGTTTGATTCTCACAAATCTAACTCAAAAGTTTCAAATATTTCAGATCTGAGCAAGAAAAAGCTAGGAGTTAAATCTGAATGGCAACCAAAACAGGAAATTGACGAGTCTGCTAAATCTTTTTCTAGTGTTGATTGTAATAAGACTACGACTAGTAAAGGTGTTTTGATTGCGAATGTTGCTTTTATAAAACCAAATCTTGTCGTTTCTCACAAGAAATATTCTATGAAGCAATTATTCCAGTTACGTCTGTCTGCTAGAAAGTCTTCATCTTATGATAAACATGATTATGCTTCTTGTCAAGATTCTGATAATTGGTTTGGCACATATCATGTACACTCTTATCATTCTAATTCTTCATTTGGTTCTCAAAATCAAAGCGGACCCAAATTTCAATGGGTACCAAAATCAAGTGCTAACACAGTTGCATCCAAATGGAAATGGATACCAAATATAAAGGATGAATCTGTGTTGCAGGCACCTTCTGTCAAGGGGGAGTAGAAGAAGAGAGGCTTCTAAGTAAATCAGCTTAGGACCCGTACTTCAATGAAGTTTGACTTCTAAACACAACAGTTTAGAACTCGTACTTCAGTGATCAAAAGACCTTACTCCTGTGCTGATAAGAGTTTGTACTCCAATACTCCAATGAGAAAATTAACCATCAAGGGGGAGTACATACTTTTCTGAAAGTTTATGCATATCTCTTTCAATGATAATTTTCTGATGCATAATTTAAGGGGGAGTAAAAGCGCTATGACTTCTGATTATTTCTAATCAGAACTCGTACTATCATTGTTTTACTGCTTTTTGTCTTTTTAATTTTAGTGAATAAATTTTCTTTGACTATGACTTACGACTTTTGCAGTTTGAGAGACGCTTACACGTTCATATCTATTATGACTTTACGCTTGACTTCATGAGATGTAAGATTGCACGAAAAAGGTATAATTCTTTATCTTAATCTCATATATGGTTGAAAGAAGGACAACTTTCAATCATTGAAAACATGTTCTCAAAAGTTCAAATCACTTTCCGATTCTTCATCAGATTTTATAATTTGGAAGTGTAATTGTCAATGTTTTCTTAATTCATCTTTGAGCTTTAACTGATATAGTTAAACCATTTTGAGCAACACATGCTTTCTAGGAAAATAGGATTTCTATGTGCTAGGACTTAACACAACTTCTACGGAATCACGTTAACCAGTGATTTCCTACCCAAGAGGTTAATCCATAGTGATTGAGTGTGAGGAGTCAAAATAAATGAGTGTGGATTGTGTGATGAGGTATACAGAAAAAGAGAGTTTGGTTAGAGTAAGCTAAATGTTTAAAAGAAAGAGGGTGTGAGAACAGAGTTAAAAGAATATCATAACTCTGCACCAACTTTTTCTGAGCCGAGCAGCCACACTTCTAATGTTTCACAACTCTTTGGTGATCATTATTGAAACAGGCAACTAGCCCATTCCAACTCTTGATCAAACCTCACCATCCACTCATTTTCTACTCAAATAGAAAGTGTTTCACATTTTCAAAGGGGAAGCAACACATTTGCTATCTGATTTTCATTTGGAAAATCTGGATATTGAAAAGAAGGAAGTCTGCCCCACCTTCGCACTTCCATCATGCACATTGAGTCTGTGTTTAACTTACTGTTGTCTTAGTGGTTTACACAATTTTGAGCCTATAAGCAATCATTCGTGCTTAAATTCTTTCTATCACATGCACGAACACACAAGGAATTTGTTTCTTTGTCATAACGTTCATAGAAATTGACTTTGTGGTGTTTCGATGATTGAATGGAAGCCCTGGGGGAGTGAACATCAAAAAGCTCCTTTCCTATGTGTATCTGTTACACACAGTGACTTTGTGTTACTGACAGACATTTTAACTGATTCATTTATTGATTCAGGTGTTACACGATTATTTTGTCTGGATTTGCAAAGATCTGGATGAATATCTTTTGGATTGACGGATCAGAGGCTCCTTATGAAAGACATTTCTTACTCAAAGTTTTGATGAAATCGTTGCTCTTTTCATCAAAAAGGGAGAGAAGAGCTAATCAAGAAATAAGAGAAGAAATGGGAGAGAACAAAAGTTGAGAGAAATGTTCAAGATCGAATTCTTCAAAGACAAAGTATTCTTAAGACATGCTGATTTTAGAGAAATTTTCTTTGAAGATACTTTGCTAAAGCATTCTGAGCTAAACTGGAGATTATTACATATTGAAGACAAAGAAGGAGATTGCATCTTCTGAGCTGAAAGAGAAGACTGAATTGCTAAATCCTTTTAGTAATGATCTTGATCCAAATGGGGAGATTGTTAGATCTCAGATTTATTGAATTCAAGATCATCCAATCTGAAGATTGAAATCTGAAGCTAAAGCTGAAAAGTCACTCTCAGTATTAGTCTAATGTTAGTTTGTAATAAATTGTCAAAGTTTGTTTTTAGTATTTTATTATTATTCCTAAATATCTATTTATTAGATATTTTAGGATATTTAGTTTTAGATATTATTATTAGATATTAAGTTAGATATTATTATGTTAGTTGTTAGAGGTTAGATATTAGAAATAATATCTAAGAATCTCATATCACAATCATAATAATCGATCAACAAGAACACTGTTCATCAGAGAGAAAGAGAGAGAGAGAGCTTCAAAGAGAGATCATATTCAAACTCTGTAATTTGTGGTTATTAATCAAACAGGTTGGTAAATCGTATTTGTTTGTTTGTGTTGATAAGAACTTGATTAAACAGGGGACCGACAACCCCGATTTTTGAGTTGGCCTGATTTGAAGAAGTTTGGAAGCAGTGGCCCGCGCGAGTTACCGTGCGGCTTGGCCTGGGCCATGAACCGCGCGGAGGCCTGTTCTTTTGCGGATCCAGTGGTCGGCGCGAGTCACCGCGTGGCTCTGCCCGCGCCGCGACCCGCGTGGGAACCCTGACCGACTTAAATGAGATTTCAGCCCAATGTCTTCATTTCTCATTTCTTTTCCTCTATTGATTTCTCTCTCAACTCTCCCTCTTCATTTACTCCAAGTTAGGGTTTCTTCAAACTCCATCTATACCATTTATTGCTAGAGTCAAGAGCTCCATTTAAGGATTCGGGTTTGTAAGCTTCAACCACCATCTCCATTTTCATCTTCTCCAAAGAGTCAAAACTTAGGGTTTGGGTTTTCTTCAAAAACCCACTTGGTGAGTTCCTACTATCATTTTCTAAACCTTATACATATCAAAACATATATTTTTGAACTCCTATATATCTCCTTGGTTTTGGATTTAAGTTTATTACATTTTGACCTAACTTGAGTTTTGGGAGATTTTAGGGTTCCCAATCATTTTCAACTAAAATAAAGGGTTCCATCTTATATGAAGTAAAATGGAGTATTACTTGCACTTTTATATGAGATACTTGAAGGAATGTATATAATCTCATTTTATGATTTTCATTCTTATGAGCAGTTAACCTTGGAAATGCATTTCGGAAATAAATGTTATTGGAAGCTATATGTTTAGCTTTGGTTAGTCACAAATGAAATTGTGACAAGTCTAGACTACTACTAGTGGATCCCTAGGTATTGAGTCGGCTTATATTTTGGGATGTTTTCCCCCTTTGTAGCTATGGATGCATTTGATCCTCGGAGGCCCTTTGGTACGGTTATGTGGGACCGGTTACTAGCCATGGATCATAATGTAGTCCTAGTGAACGAGTATGACTTGGTTTCCTCGGGTGCCCTCCCACACATCTTAGTACGGACCAACGTTGTTCGTGGACATGGATTCCAAGTATTTATCTCACAACTCGGATTGTAACCTACTTTTGTGTTCCGCTACAATCCTTGGTAAATCGGGTATCCCCCGTCATCGCAAGATGAATTTTGGACCGTACAGTCTTTATGTGGCAAGATTTCAATTGTAAAGTAAATTTTCTTGAAAATATCTCCTTTCGTTACAATCGTTTACATTTCTTTAAATTATAAACTGTATGTTCTCACTAGGATTTAAGCCTAACACTTTTTCTCAAATGATATGTATAACAGGTTCCTTTAGCGGTGGGTTGCCAAAGGTTTGAGCAACGAGCGAGGGCTTGAGGCATTTTTGAGATGATTAGTATTTGATGTTGGGCATTAATTAAATCCCTATATTTTGGTGATTTGGGTTGACAACCGATGTAATCTAGATAGTACATGTTTAGAATAGTTTGTTGTCGATTTCTATATCCGTTCACAGGTTTTTTGTAAATGCCTATTACCTTTGCCCTTCTTGGGTGGTTTATACCAAATACAGACGTCATTTTGCCAAATTTTCGAATTTTATGTTACACTAAATTTTAGGGTGTTACATAAAGTCGATTCAATAGGCCTATGGTTCTAATTCAACCAATAGCCCCGACCCAAAATGGCCAGCTTAATGTATTCATCATGCTTAACCGTCACTTCAATTGATAATGCTATAAACATCAACTTCCTCTAACTACTACTCCTTGGAAATTCATCCAATAGCCCCGACACATGAAGGCGATTCAAGCACACACATATAACATGTAAGTTCACAATGACATTGGCAAGGTGCAGTTATGAATATACTGTACATGATTATCATTGCTACCCTTGTCGTAATTCTCGATTCTAGTGTCTCTATCAACCTCAAAATATCCAATCTTAAAGTGCCTAATCGTACACACTCACTTTCATTTACTTAGAAAAAAAAGGCTAATTTGAGTCAAGGCATCCTAAATCAATACCTAAATCTCTCAAACTTATGCTCTTATACCAACTTGTAACACCCTCAAATTTGGAAAGATCAACTAATTAAATATTACATCAAGTAAAGGATAAACCTTCTTCCTACAAATCAAAACTCGATATACCTCAAATTAAATTCTATAATTAACTTCCACAATTATAAACTCAAGTCTTATATAAAGACTAAATCGAGGTCGGGTGTTACTAAACCCAAACCAAGTTGCTATCCCCAAAGTGCGGAAGACTTCACCCACGCTGCTCTCTCTTGTGCATATAACTCGTCACTCACCTCTTCACAGTGTCGCTAGTACCATACCTCCCAACCGAAACTTGATGCACATGCCAACAAATAAAAAGGTTAGCCTAACACCTAGTGAGTTCAAGAGTTTTCAACATGAGTAATTATATCGTTAAAAGGAAAGAACACAAATTAATCCTTAATTTTTCAAAATGATTTACTATAAATATGCAAACGATCGATTTTCCAATTACACGCATTTTTAAAGATGAATGCCTTAATGCCAAACATTCTTTCATGAAATGATGCAACCCAAAACTCACTCAAAACGTGAACTATGGTAAATGCTCAAATATTGAAATTCAAATAAAACTTTATTATCCAAACCACCGAAATATGAGTAAGACTCAAGCTCAAAAATTATAACTTATGGAGAACACTCCATACTAAAAACCGTCACCGAAAAACAAGGATAAAACTAAATACCCAAAACAACACCTTTCGGTGACGGGGGAGACCCGAATTCCATGGCTTGTGGCGGAAGACAAAATTAGGCCACTTTCCAAGTTATTGAGCTCACCATATTAGGACCCATGGCCACGAGCTCCCCGACTTGTACTAAGGTGTGGATGAGCGCACCCGAGGATCCTAGTCATGCTCATTCACTAGGATTACATTTACGGCCCATGGCTAGTATCCGGCTCCACATAACCGTACCAAGTTGCCTCCGAGGACCTAATATCTCAACGAGTTACAAATGGGAATAATTATCCCATAAAAACTGACTCAGAAATTACATCACGGGGCCAAGGGAAAATGTTAGACTCCACGATCCCGCACCATAAGGCCCTCAGTGACCGCATGACTAATCCTGGTCCCAACATGGAAACAATAGCCCCCTTTTAAAATAATAAAGAACGACTCATATGTCTATGGATCCATTACATTACAGTCATTACATGACTCTAATTGAATGACCAAAACACTCAAAACATGTAATTCTCAAATGACACGTAAGAAACGTCATCATACTCAAAACTCCACAACGGGCTATTAAACCGGACAAATGTCCTCAAGACTCATCTTAGTGAAAACCGAGCCAAAAGATCAACGATTTACTTTATCGTACCATAAAAGTCAATGTAAACCATAAAACACAATTAACCAACGGTTATGCAAATACAATGACCAAAAGTAAGATTAGCCCATAACTCATCATTGGTTGAGACAAACCATTTTTCAAATGAACTCATATCCTTATATTTCCAAAATGACTCATAACACAATAATATGCATTTTCCAAACGGTTTAAAAGATCAAATACACTAGAAGGACATTCACGTCAAATGACCTCCATTTATATATTAAATCATCAAGGAAACATATTAACACAATTTATTTATCAAAAATGTCCAAAAATCCCAAATGTGGGTGTTTCACAAGATTTATAAAACCAAATGATCCAAATGAGTAAAACTCTTCAAATATTCCAACGTTTAATAAAAATTATGTAAACACATAATCGCCTCAAAATAGACATTTTTGGCATGTACAACGTTTTCACAAATCAACTTGAACTCATTTTGCTAGATTGAGGCTAAATCTAAATTTTACCCCAACTTTGAGCTTCCTTTGGTGAATGCTTTAGATCCACAAACATCCTTCACTAGAAACTTTATCTAGGTCACAAAAAACCTAAAACACACCAAGAATAACTCCCAAAATCAAATCCATAGAACTTTTTGTCAAAATCTTAAATCTCCAAAATACCCAAAATAGGTCAAAACTCATAATAAGAGAGATACATCAAGAGAGATGTTCTATGAGGTTAAGATCAAATGTTTTAACAATAACAAAGGTTTAGAAATTTTTTAAAAATGACTTACAAATGGGTTCCTTGGAAAATTCCAAAATATGGTCAACAATGGTGAGGAGATGATGAAGAAGATGAAGATGTTGATCTTCTACCCATAAAGCTTGAATATCTTGCTCGAACTTGAAGTTTTCGATTTGGTGAAATGGGAGGGTTTGGACCAAGTTGTAAGAGAGAGAAAAAGAGTGTTGATGAAGATAACAAATGATGCTAGAAGCTAAAAAATCGGGTTTTATGTGAATCAGATTCGTGCCCGACCGGGTCCGGTCTTTCCCGATTGGGCCATTCTTTCCACTGGTCAAGCTATTTCTGTCTTGCTCGACTAGACCATTCTGTCTCGACTGGGTGGTGGTTGGGAAGGGCAGAAAATGTTATTCTCATCTAATTTCTTAACTAATTCCATAACCAATCACATCTAATCCATAATTTACTTAATAAAACTATAATAATGACAAAATCACATATAACTTGGAATTTTACTTACATAGAATTTTACGGGTGTTACAACCAACTCCAAAATATGGATCATAATGTCATTTACCACATTATTATTGTACCACTTCCCATGAAAGTTTGCTTCGTTTCCAAGTGAAATCGGTGTAAATTTAAAAGTTTATTGAAAATTTAGTATAGGGACCAACTGTTTGATGAGAAATGGAAGAATCACATGGTTATGCGTGAAATCTGGAAGAATTTGAAAAATATTAAAAGAAGGAGTCAAATAGGATTCCAACTACACTTTTCGGAGTGAATTTAGAGCTAAAAAAGGAGCCAAAACCGTGTCTTTATCGACTTAGGCCACTAGTTGCTTTGGCATGTGTAACACCCGAAGTTTAATCGCTTTTGATTTTGAATGATAAAATCATATCCTCATAATTAAAATGTTGATTTATGAGTGTTGATCCAAACTCTCTCGGTGATTTAATGATGACCCTTGTACTTTGTGAAAATTACATTAACAAATATAGTTATCAGCGATAAGCCACTGAGTTTGTTCAATGATCGCTGAGTACATCTTATGTAAATTGCTATATGTAAGCTCTGAAGACAAAGCCTCACACTGAAAAGAAACTGATCAGCAAAAGTCAAAGATCAAGCTGATAAAGACAAGTCTACTCATGATCTGAAGCGGTACTTAGTGAAACCAAGACAAGTCTACAACGCGTGACAAATCAAGTTCAAGCTTCAGTGATAGTTGATCATTACCCATCATCTATTGTTGATCATGAAGCTTGATAAACAATATTTGTTTGTCTTATCCTTTGAACAAATCGTACAAAGGTACAAAAGCAAAAATGTTTTTTTGTCCTTGGTCATACACTATCTCTGTCTCTACTGATCATAGTTATGGCTAAAAGCATGGAAAGGATAAAGTCAATATCATGAAGCCTATGAATAATGAACACGTGGATTATACCTTCTGGCATGAATTAAATGCATATGGTATAAATAGAAGTGAAGCCCTTCATTTTGAAGAAGATCTCCAAATATCTCCAAATCTCTCTATCTTTCTCTTCTTCTTGGCGCTTCTTTGCAGAAACTCTCTTCTGCAAACTCACTTATCTCTATCATCTAAATGCAAGATAATCATTGTGATTCTTAGTTCGTTTAGATTAGGTTTACCTTATCTATTTCTGCAACAAATTGTAAATTGTGTTTTTGATTTTCTCAATAATCAATAAACAATTTTGAAAAAGGTATAAAACTTGTGTTTGTATTCAACCCCCCTTCTACAAACTTAACCCTTGTAGAACCCCCTTTGGGACCAACAATGAGTTTCATGGGGGCAATTGATATGTTAGCTTGGTTATGGCATCAAATCAGGCGAAAAACGGGAGAAATCGGGCCAAAAAAAGCTCTATGTGACTTGGCCTGCGACCTGAAGTCGTAGTCAAGGTCGTGCAACCTGTGTTCTAGGTTGGACGTTAGACATAGTTTAGTGCAGGAAGGCACACGACCTAAGTCGTTCCATAACTCATCCAGGCACAGTAAGACGTGAGGGTGGAGGGCGCGAGCGACCTACGCTGCAACCCTAGGTTGCAGACGCGGGTGACCTACGCTGTAACCCTAGGTTGAGGGCACGGTTGAGGGGATGTTGCAAGACCAATTTATAGGGGGTTTTGTCTAGGTTTTAGGTCATTTCTCTTTCATCCCTCCCCTCTCTTTTAATTTTTCTTTCTTTTGGCTGATTTTTGGGAACTTTACCTTCATTTTGGAGCATTTTGGAGCATTTAGGAACTTCACCAAAAAGTATTATGATTGAAATAAACATTCGAATTTTATCAAGAACATTATTGTTTTTTTCTTTTTGGATTAAAAAATGGATCTCCAAGTTACTTACTTATTTATAGATGCTGGATTTTAGTGAAATTTTGGCAAGAGGCCAAAAATATTGGTTAGAAGTGTAACTTTCAAAAATTAATTATAAGATTGAAAATAATAAATAGGGACTCATGATCAATATAAGATTTTGAATTTAATTATAACTACACATGAATTAAGATAAACATTTGAATAAGATAAATATTTAAAATAAATTTAACTAATCTAATAAATAAAAAGTTTTGAAAAAATCCAACAAACTATATGATTTTGAATGATTAAATCCTTAAACTATTTTTTTGAACGATAAAACTCTTAAACTTTCTAAAACCGGTTAAATACGTCTTTGTAACCTGTAAAAACGGGTTAATTTTGAAAAGTCTAAAAAATCCAACAAACTTATGGATTTTGAATGATTAAGTCCCTGAAGTTTTTTTAACAAATAAATCTATAAACTTTTTCTTAATAAATTCTTTTACCAAATAAATTCTTGATTTTTTTAAACAAATAAATCTCAAACTTTTTTGAAGAAACAAAATCATGAACTTAATTTTGAACAAATAAATCCGAATTTTTTTATACAATTCCTCTCATCAACAACAAAGTAAAATAAATCAATTAAACAGAGAAAAATTATACCATTTCCGTTACTAATTCCGAAACATTCAAAAACTATGCATAAAGCTTAAATAAATACATACACATATTATACATCTCTTCACAAAATATACCAAAAACTATCCCTTCACAAAATATACTAAAAAAATGATCATCCTTTCACAAACCAAACAACGACCATCCCTTCACATATCTTTTGAGCAATTTTTGGGTATAATTTTTGTGTGTACTGTGTAGTTCCTATAAGATGAAACAGAAAGATTTGGGTAATTTAACAGATTGACAGCTTCTGTAACAGGACCTGCTGGAAATACGACTTGCCGGAAATATGACATCCTGAAAATAGCCAAAGATCCAAAACATGGTCTCAATTAGTTTATTACCTTAAAATGGAAGTATGATATCAAGGTAGTTTACCTTATCTTGTTCCATGTGACCACTTTTTCGTAGATGTTCAATTTGAGAGTAGATTCCACAAAACCTACTTATAGTGGCACTGATTTTCACCCAACAACTTTTACTAATCATTTATCACTCTGATATTTGTCTCAAGTCTTGTTTTCAGTGTAGTACTGACTAATTATTTTCCAAATTTGGCACTTCTTTTGTTCATTTCCTTTTATTGCATCTAAACTGTTATTCAACCATGTCGAGACAAGAAGTTTGTCTTCCTCCGTGTCAAAATTGTCCGCTCTTTGTCCTTTCTTACTGCCACGTGCATACGGTGGTGAAACATAAGTGGAGTCATTAGATTGGTATTGTGATAACGTTAAATCAAATAAGGGATCTATTGTATTATTCCAAAGATTTCAAGTTCTAATCACAGTTTAAATGCAATAACAAGATGAGAACAATTAAACACTTAACCTGTTTTCAGTTCAAACAATGAATTCGTATACAATGAGCTCTGAGAATATTTCTCTCTCTAGAAAACATTCCGTGTACAATTCACTCTTGATACATCTACTCATATCCCTATTTGGAAAAACTATTTATACAAGGAACAAAAACACAACTAAGACACTTACAACATTTTGACTTGACATTGACTTTATTACAAAGAGATTTTGACTTACACGAGAGTTGACTTTAACTTTTACTTGCTTTGACTTTCAGTCTTCAGTCTTCATGATCTTGTATCCAACAAATTTATGCTCTAAAAATCTCCCCCTTTGTATTCAAGATCATCTTTAAACGATTTTGCAATACAATCTCCTCCTTTGTAGCACAAAATTACAATCTCCTCCTTGTATATTTCTTTCAACGAGAATTATCTTCAGAAAAATAAGCATTTGAGCAATCTTCCTCTTTGTCAGATTATTATCAAATTAAATCTCCCCTTTTTACTTAGACAATCTTCAAACATTCTATAAACTTCTCAAAGTCTCTGAGTATGCTCTTCAAGAATAGTAACAATCTCTCTAAGGTTGTAAGAACCTCTTTCAGACTTCAGAAAGAAATTACCTTCAGATTTAGCTCATTTTGCTTCAGCAAATTATCTTCAAAGAAAATTTCAGCGAATTTCAACTTGCTTTCAGAATTCTTTGAATTTTCTCTTTCAATCTTGAATAAACTTCAGCAATACTTGCAATTTTCGACAAACATTCTCAATGATCTTTCTTCAAAACTTTCTTTCACAACCATTTCTTGAACTTTTCGTCTCTCCCATATTCATTTCTTGATTACCTCTCCACCTTTTTGATGAAATGGCATTGACATCATCAAAACTTTCACAAGAAATGTCATTGAACCTTTCTGACCATTGATCTTTCAACATAGAGTCTTTGATTCTCCGTCAATTCATAAGATATTTATCTGAATCTTTTCAAATTCAGACAAATTATGAGTGTAACACCTAAATCAACAAATGAATTAGTTAATATGCCTGTCAGTAGCACAAAGCCACTGTGTGTAACAAATACACATTGGAAAGGAGCTTTTTGATGTTCACTCCCCCAAGTCTTCCATTCAATCATCGAATAACACAAGGTTAAACTATGAACGTTTAGACAGAAAAACTAATTTCCTGTGTGTATGTGCTTGTGTTTGAAAGAATTTAGCACATGATGATTGCTTTTGATAGGCTCAAAATTGTGTAAACCATTGAGACAACAACAATATAACACAGACTCGATTGTGCAAGATCGAAGTGTGAAGGTGGGGCAGACTTCCTTCTTTTTCAATATCCATATTTTCCAAATGAAAACCAGATAGATTATGTGTTGCATCCCCTTTTAAAAAATTGAAACATCTTCTTGTTAAGAAGAAGATGAGTAGCTAGTGGGGTTTTAAATCAAGAGTTGGCATGGTCTAGTTGCCTGTTTCAATGATGTTCACCAAAGAATTGTGAAACAATCAGAAATGTGGTTGCCCGGCTCAGAAAAAGTTGGTGTAGAGTTTGATATTCTTTTACTCTGATCTCTCACCCTCTTTCTTTTTAACATTTAACTCGCTTCTAACCAAACTCTCTTTTCATTTTACCTCATCACACCCACACTCATATATTGACTCCTCACATGCGATCACTCAAGGATTAACTTCTTGGGTAGGAAACATTGGTTAACGTGAATCTATAGAAGTTCTGTTAAGTTCTCACACAATGAACCCATGTTTTCCTAAAAGCATAATGTTGCTCAAATGGTTTCACTTTGCAGTTAAAGCATAAAAATACATGTCAGATGTCTATATGCTCATAACGATAATCATGAAGATTTGAGCATTTTAAACCTTGAAGATATTTCAAAACAAGTATATGAAATGAATACAAGAAATTTGTTTGAAAATCTGACGTTGTATAATAAGATCAAATAGAAATGATTTAGCATTGAGGCTTAGGTCAAGAAAAATAGGAATTTGTCCATACGAATCAAAATATAGACAATCTTGAAAGAAACGTTTAGAAATGAATCAACGCTCAATATTCTTTGAATTTCAAACGGGGTGTCTTACCATCGAAAATATGGTTCAATATGAGACATGGTAAGAACATTTCCAACAGAATATTAAACCAATGTGTATGAATACTTGACAATATATGGAAAAGATAATACACAAGTATTTATATTTGGAAACACACGGTTTGTTTAATCATGAAAGCACAAGTAAAATGAAAATATTTAAAATCATACTTCTAAATTCATGAAATCATTTTGAGAATTGAGAAGTGGTTTGAACATTTAAGAACATGTTTTCCATATCTTCTTTCAGACATGTATGAGATTAAGCTTAGAATGAACCTTATGCTCAACTTAAATCTCATAAAGTCAACTCTACAGTTATATATGATATGATCGTTTAAGCTTCCTCTCGAATCTGCAACAGTCAAAAAATTTGTCAAAGTACAAAGCTTTATTCACAAAACTTTATTGAAAAGTAAAGACATAAAGCAATAAAACATGTTAAGAACGAGTTCTGATCAGATGTAATCAGAAGTCATCTTCCTAACTCCTTAACTCCCCCTAAAATCATGCATCAGAAAATTTGTCAGTGAAAAATATATGCAAAAAGTTAAGAACTCCCCCTCAAATGTAAGTAGATCATCTTATCATCATCTTTCACTCCCCCTGAAATCATGAATACCTTTCAGTGCAGATATCTTTCAGAATAAAGAATAAAGAAATGAAGAAAAATAACAAAACTAAACTTTAATAGGTAATCACAGATTAAGTCTTGAGATTTAACATACCAAATTTTGAAATAAGAAAATTAAATCTCTTTTCATCGAGTGGTTTGGTAAATAAATCGGCAAGTTGGTAATTTGTGTTTACAAAGTAAAGTTCGATTGTACCTTTTTCAACATTGTCTTTAATAAAATGATATCTCACGTCTATGTGCTTGGTCTTAGTATGTTGAACAGGATTCGCAAATATTGCAATAACGATCTTCGAATCTCAATATATCGAGATCTTGTCGTACTTAAAGCCATAGTCTTGGAGTTGTGTTCTCATCCACAACACTTGAGAACAACAGCTCACCGCATCGACGTACTCTTCCTCGGCTGTTGAAGTAGATACACAGAGTTGTTTCTTTGAAGCCCAACTCACGAGTTTATCTCCCAGAAATTGTATGTGCCCCGACGTACTTTTCCTGTCCAGCATGCAACCTGCATGATCTGCATCTGAATATTCCGTGAGCACAAATCCTGTATCCTTAGGATACCACAGACCAAGATCTGCAGTCCCCTTCAGATATCTAAAAATATGCTTTACAACGGAGAGATGGGATTCTTTAGGATTAGCCTGATATCGTGCACATAAGCATGTATAGAACATAATATCTTGCCTACTAGATTTTAAATACATTAAAGAACCAATCATACCTCGATAGGTTCTAACATCGACAACTTTTCTAGAAGGATCAATGCCAATCTTAGTTCCCGGTGCCATCGGGGTTCCAATAGGTGTACAATTTTCCATTTTTAATTTTCTAAGAATATCAAAAATGTACTTAGCTTGATTAATAAAGATCCTCGTGGAAAATTGTTTGACTTGTAATCCAAGAAAGAAGAATTCTCTCCCATCATACTCATCTGAAATCTTGACACCATAAGGTTAGAAAAATTCTTACAGTACTTAGCATTAGTTTAACCAAATATGATATCATCCACATATATCTGGATTAAAATGATATCGACTTTTTCCTTTTTAATAAAAAGAGTAGTATCGATTTTATCTTTCGAGAAGCCCGACTTAACTAAGAATTTTGATAACACTTCATACCAGGCTCGAAGGGCTTGCTTTAGACCATAAAGAGCTTTGTCCAGAATGTATACGTGATTCGGTTTCTCTAGATTAACAAAACCTTCAGGCTGAGAGACGTAGACTTCCTCCTTTAATATGCCATTGAGAAAGGCAGTCTTCACATCCATTTGATAGACGGTGAAGTTCTTGTGTGCGGCATATGATAGAAACATCCGTATAGCCTTGATGCGCGCAACTGGAGCATAAGTCTCGTCATAGTCAATACCTTCCTCTTGCCTATATCCCTTAGCCACAAGTCTTTCTTTGTTCCTGATAACGATACCATCTTCGTCTTTCTTATTCTTGAACACCCATTTTGTACCGATTATGGTCTTTCCTTCAGGTTTAGGCACAAGTCTCCAGACCTTAAGCACTTCAAACTGAATGAGCTCTTCTTGCATTGCGGTTACCCAGTCCGAGTCAGCTATAGATTCAAATACGTGTGTAGGCTCTATCTTGCTCAGAAAATAATCATGCATGCATATGTTTAGTGTAGCAGACCTAGTTTGCATCGGTTTGGATGGATCTCCGATGATTTGACTTATCGGGTGCTCTTTGGTCCACTTGTATTCATGAGGAAGTGGATTAGATTTAGATTGATCATAATGCTCATCTAAAAATCCACTTTCAGATTATTCATTTTGTTTAGGATTAGGTAGGGGTTCAGTTGAAGTATTCTGTTCAGAAGCTTTAGTTGGTTGGACATTTTCTATCAGTTGATTATTCGTTACCGTGCATCCAACTGATTCAGCAACTTCTGGATCTTCACGTTCTTATACTGCTTCAACTGAAGGAGTAGGTGTTTGAAAAGGAATTTTGTTGTTGAACCGGGGGAACAAATTCAATAGACACATCTAAAGTGATTGATTGCTTGAATCTTCAGATCTATCAATCACAACAAATTTAGGCAATTTAGACCCAAGAAACTCATCATAAAAGAATTCAAACAGTAAATCTAATTCTGATAAATGAGATGTAGAAGTTGAAGGTTTATCAGAATTAGTGTCTTTAACCACAGGTTCTGGATTGATTTGTCCAGAAGCTAGCACTCCAGTAAGTACGAGTTCTGAACTACTTTGTTCAGAAGCCAACTCTTCATCAAATGTGACGTTGACACTCTCAACCACTTTCTTTGACTTCTTCAAATACACTCTACCTTCTTCAGCTTTTGGATTGAACTTGTTCAAGTTCTCCTTGTCATTCAGTACGAAGCAACTGAATCCAAATATATGAAAGTGTTTGATGCTAGGTATTTGTTAAAGTACATATTTATTGGATTCAAGATCATAATTATCTGAAGATGGAAATCTGAAGTCAAAGTTGATAAAGTCGTCTCAACAAATAGTCTAGGGTCCTTTTGTAATAAATAGTCAAAGTCTGTTTACGTATTTTATTTATTTATTAGTTAGTTTTAATTTTTAGTTAACTTAGTTTGTTTTTGGGCCAAGCTTTGTAAAGCCCATTACCAATCCTTCAAAGCCCATTAGGCTAATCAAGCCTAAGTATAAATTAAGTTAATTTAGTGGTATTAGGTCAAGGAACTTAATTAGAAAATATCAATTAGAGAGGAGGCTGTGGTGGTGGTGTGCGCCGTGAAGAACAAGAAACAGAGTGGTTTCGATTTCAAGCTTGTAATCCTTTGAATCAATTGAATAATCATATCAGGTTTGCATTATCGTTATTGTTTATTGATTTACTTGATTGAATGATTGCATTTTGGGACACACAATATTCTATTATTTATTAAAGCATACAGTGTTTTACCGAACCGATGGTGAATTATGGAGCGATTTTGCGTGTAGCAAGCAGTCGATACAACTTCAACCCATAGAAATAGAGGTAGATCTGATTGACTTAGCATAGTTCGAGTGGCCTCGACTAGAGTTCTGTTACGTCTTTCTACGACTCCTTTCTGTTCAGGCGTTCTGGCAGCAGAAAACTGATGTGTTATCTCGACCGATTCGAGATAATCTTCAACAATTTTGTTCTTGAATTCTGTGTCGTTATCCGTTCTAAGAAGCTTGACTGTCTTTTGCAGATTCACTTGTGTGGCCTTTAGAAATGTGATGATGACTTCGGGCGTCTCATCTTTTGTTCTCAGAAATTTGACCCAAGTGTACCGCGAGTAATCGCCCACAATCACTAATACGTACTTCTTGTCATTTATGCTTTGTGTTCGCATTGGCCCGCATAGATCCATATGCAACAATTCTAGTGGAGAACTTGTACTCGGCTCAGGTTTTGGCTTATGAGCGGCTCTTTTCATCTTGCCCTTCTCACACGCTGCACAGAGATGTTCTGGAAGTTCCTTTACCAAATTACCTGTGACCAACTTATTGATGTAACGAAAATTCAGGTGAGAAAGCCTTCGATGCCATAACCAACTTTGTTGCAATGAAGCTTTTCATAGTAGACACACCTCATTGTCAGTCTTGACTTTTGAAAAATTGATCGTGTAGAGGTTTGACTTTCTCGTCCCGACCAAGAGTTCTTTACCGTCTTCAGTACGCACAAAACATCTTTTGGCCTTAAAATTAACCTCTAAGTCTTTGTCACAGAACTGTCCAATGCTGAATAGATTATGTCCTAGGCCTTCAACGTAGCTCACCTTCTTAATCGTTACGTTGTCTTGAATAACGTCACCATAACCCAGAATTGGTGAAAACTGGTCATTCTCGAAGCACACATTCCCACAAATTTTCTCTGTATAATCAGACAATAAATCTTTTTGCCCGGTCATATGCTTGGAGCAACCATAATCCAAGTACCACATATGACGGGTCTGCATAAGAGAAATCAGGGAACAACAACTTTAGGTACCCATATATATTTGGGTCCTTTCAGATTAGCGCAAGATTTTGGCACCCATTTGAATTTGGGTCCTCTTTTATTTTGAAAATCATGAGAAACTTTAGAATGATAAACATGATAAGAACCAAACCAATCATCAGAATATCAGCGAGAAACAAAATCATTCCGTCTATATTTAGAGGACTTAGTAGTAGACCGAGATAATTGGAGTAATTGCTTTATTGAATATTTATTGTAAGGAATTACAAGTTTTTGTTTATCAGAAGCAACGGTACCAACTAAATCAATAATACTACCAGTCGTTCTATTACAATCAATATCAGGACATGATTCTGCATTCTCATCAATCTTCTGTTTTGGTCGCCACTCAGTTCGCTCTTCAGACCTTTTCTTTTTCAACTCTGAAACAAAAGATTTAGATTTGTTAGGAAAACGAGATTTATGAATCTGTGATTTCTTTTGCTTACTTGTGTTGGTCCGTTTCTGTGAGCGCCATTTCTTTTGCTTCTTACCTTTTGCATAATAATCGGTACTCACAGGAACTGATTCACCAACCTTAGTTGATGACTCACCTACTTCAAACACACTAGGTAGAGCTTCAGAGTTAATAATAAAAGCAAAATGATCTGAAAGTTTAGCATTAAAGTCAAACATACCAATACTTTCATCTACACAACCATCATCAGAATTTAGAAAATCATTTGCACACGCAAAAAAGTAATCAATATCATCCTCAGAAGTTTAAGGTGCCTTGGAAGATTTTGAACACTTTTGAGATTCAGATTTAAAAACATTGTTCTTCATTACTGTAGAAAACACACCTTTTTCAATATCAACCATAATTCTTTCATCAGATAAAACATTTTCAAGATCAAGAATTTTACTTTCTAAAACAAGTGGAGGAACATAAATTTTTGCTTTAATCGGTTTTGCCTCCAACTCTGTAGTAGAATAGCTGTTAAAATAATCATTTGATAACACTTTTGGTTGATCAGAAATATAACTATCATTCAACTTTTGATAGCAGAATGGTAGTTGCATTTTCGTTGTTTTCTTTCTTCTCTCATCTTCTTTGGCCTCTACTTCATCAAAAGATTTGGTAACGAATTTAGGTTTCAAATGAGGATGTTTCGTAGCCACTTGTAGAGAATCAAAGTTATACAAAGATGGTTGTTTTCTGATAGTTTCTTCAAATAGTGCGGGTTATCGTAACCGAGTCCCCACTTTTCTTTAACATCATTTTCCTCATTTGGTGTGTTTAGAAAGATGGTTTGATCTGTTTGTCCTCTAGCATACAATTTGGCTTCCAAACCATTTACCTTTTTCTCCAAACTCTTATTTTCAATCTGCAAATTATGAACTTTCAAAACAAATTCTTGTTTCTCAATATCATACTTTGAAAGTTTAGAAGCAACTTCAAAAATCTTATTTTCAAAACAATCTTTTTGTTGCTTAAAATCATTAGCAGATTTGTTCAAAGAGTCAATTAGACTTTTGTTCCTAACAAGTTCCTTGTTGAGATCAAAAATAGTTTGATGCTTCTTTGCAACCCTACTTTTCTCCTTTTTCAATTTCGATTGAAGGTCTTGAAGCTCGATCCTCATGGCTTCCATTTTGTTTATAAAACCAGATTCAGAAAGATTTAGTGCCTCATCAGATGTCTCTTCGTCTGACTCTTCAAACTTCACCTCTTTCCCCATCAAACACATGTGTGCGGTTTCTTCTTTGTCTTCTTCGTCAGAGTGGTCAAGCCAAAACTCGTCTTCTGCCATTAAAGCCTTTCCCGCTTCCTTCTGCTTAGCCAGTAGCATCTTGTGCTTGTAATAGTCAGAGTTTCTGACAGTAGGCTTCCGACAGTCTTTGGCGAAATGACCCACTTTACCGCAATTGTAGCACTTTATCAACTCATCAGTCTTCTTCTCACCACCATAATCATTAACAAACCTTTTCTTCTCCTCAAGCTTTCTATATACAAACTTCTTTTCCTCATATCTTCTTCCTTCCACTCTTTCTCTATGCTCATGATTCTTAGACCCTGATGAGTATCTTTGACTGTTTGATCCCGACTTGTTGTAGAATTTCTTTTGAAAGGCTCGGGTCAAAAGTAGCATCGCTTGTTTCAGGTTCTCTCCATCATCACTGTCAGAATCAGAATTAGCGGAATCGTCAGAACTAGGAATAACCACTTTCTTTTTCTTCTTCTCTTTCTCTTTCTGAGCAACAACTAAAGCAATAGGATCAACTGTTTTCTCAACCTTCTTCTTCTCTCCTCTTTTCTCTTCCACTTCTTCCTCGTTCTATCTCAATGTTTCATACATTTCATGCAGAGGGATATCACTGAGATCTTTCATTTGCTTCATCCTTCGTGTATGCTTTTTCCACTTAGGTTGAAGGATGCTGAGGAATTTGACGTTGTTCTTTATTTTCTTCTTCTTGACTTTGTTCTTTGCAAGCTCATTTAGCAGTAGAACAAATCTCTCATATGTTTCTTCTAGGCTCTCATTCTCTTTTGCCTTGAATTTCTCATAGTTGTTTATACAATTGGCAACCTTCATCTGGTTTCCGACCTTTGATCCCAACATCATTTTCTGAAGCTGATCCCACATCTTCTTTGTAATTGCTTTGTAGTTGTCGATTTTGATGTAGATCTCGTTAGGTATGCTTTGTAAAAGTAGAGATCTAGCTTGCTTGTCGACTTTGTATCTATTCTTTTGATCTTCAGTATATTGGGAAAGATCTTTTGGTACTGTCTTTGTTCTTTGTACTCTTTCCACATTCCCATCTTCGCTGTCAGAAGACTCATCATCTGGGATTTCTATGGTAAGAGGTACCATTGGACCTTCCATAATGGACATCAAGATGTTCTCTCCATTTGTATGTCTGTCCACAAAGTCGAGAAACCGATCCTTCCATTGCTCATATTCCCCTTTGAAGAGTACCAGAGGTTTCACGTCTGTACCGGTAGAGAGTTCATCTTTGGAAGTCGTCCTGTTTTCAAAAATGTACTATAAGAACTTGAAAATGATCGTTAGTTCAAGTGAAATCACAATACATAAAAAAAATCTTAGAAAGAATTTTCAGAAATGAAATCTCCAAAAATCTCCTAAGTATGTAATTCGCACGATACAAATACAATCACAATTCGCACACATAATTCACACACATAATTCACACACAAGCAAAATTAGCCAAGAATTCGCACACTTAAAACTTCATAATTCGCAGGCCACAATTCGCACACACACTAGACTTCAGAACTCGCACACAATCACAATTCAGAATTCGCACACTTTAGAATTCGCATGAAGTTATCTGCGAGTTCTTAGAATTCGCACACAACACTTATGCGAAATCTAGACTTGAAAAAATATTGGAAAATCAACTTTTCGCATAAACTATTCGCAAAAACTTTTCGCATAACAAACACATACGAATTCTGGACCTAGAAAATGTATTTGAAAAACAAAGAAATTTGTATCGATGCGAAATCTGAACAATTCGTATAATACCCCTATGTGAATTCTGAGGAATTCGTATGAAGCTAGATGCGAATTCTTAGGAATTCGTATCCTTCTTTATGCGAGTTCCTTACTTTTCGCATATAGGCATATGCGAATTCTTGCCTTTGAAATATTCTTCACAAAACTTTTTGTATAAAAGACTTATGCGAATTCTGACATTTCGCACATAGGCTTGTACGAATTCTGAGGAATTCTCACGACACACACATGCGAATTCTACACTTGTGAAATTTTCAGATACAAGAATTATGTGAAATCTATTGATCTGCGAGTTCTTGATGCGAGATCTTGAGGTTCTATGCGAGTTCTTCAAATCAAGTCTCAAAACCACTCTGATCAGCTAAAAAATCCATCAAAATTTCGACTTTCGATCTGAAACTTCACTAATTCAATCACTAATACATCTAGAATATATTATTAACAATGAATTTCAACAAAGATCACTCAACTATACAAATTGATTCTATTACAGTGTGTTCGAACTCATGTTTCTAAAACTTGTAAAAATCCAAAAATTGAACAAAATTACAGTGCAAGATTTCAACAAACCAATACAAGTTGTTCTAACACTATATACGAACACAATTGCACCAATTAATCTCACAAAAACACTCAAAAATTGAAAATTCGATCCAATCTCATGAAACAGTGCAAACGTCCATTTTCTTTGAATGATTTCAAATTGAACTCTGCTCTGATACCAATTATTATTCCCAAGATTTCAAGTTCTAATCACAGTTTAAATGCAATAACAAGATGAGAACAATTAAACACTCAACCTGTTTTCAATTCAAACAATGAATTCGTATACAATGAGCTCTGAGAATATTTCTCTCTCTAGAAAACAATCCCCGTACAATTCACTCTTGATACATCTACTCATATCCCTATTTGGAAAAACTATTTATACAAGGAACAAAAACACAACTAAGACACTTACAACACTTTGACTTGACATTGACTTTATTACAAAGAGATTTTGACTTGCACGAGAGTTGACTTTAGCTTTTACTTGCTTTGACTTTCAGTCTTCAGTCTTCATGATCTTGTATCCAACAGATTTATGCTCTAACATGTTGCATTGAGGTCACCTACAAATGGTGGGCTATTGAGAAGGTCGGTAAAGTTATTTGGTGTAGAATACATCTCCAAGAAAAGGAAAAATTTATTTGAAGATAATATTATAATATTAAAGATGAGGAAGAGAGAATGCTATGCTAATTGAAGGATGATTGTTGGTTCACTTTAGTTCTAGATAATAAGTGTTGCAAAAGATTAAGCAGGATTAGTAAGTCAAGTGCTATTGTACCTTAACTCAAAATATATTGGGGTTCAAGTTAATAATCAACTTCTAATACTTTATACACCGCATACTTTAGGGCTCAATTAGAAATAAGCATGCATGGTTATGACATTCATAAGTTCACCTTTTTTTGATAACCGTGGGTTTCAGACCAGCTTACGTGCACCGAAAAATCCCCTGCCGAACCTCCATGGCTACAAGGGTTTTAACAGCACCTGGATTCGAACCCTGGGTAGATGAGATTTTCCACTACATCCCCTAAGGCTTAACCAGTGCAGCACAACCCAAATGGTTCATAAGTTCACTTAATTTAGAGATAAACATATCTAGCATCTAGCGAATGTATGTGTGGAATAATAAAAGAAATAATTGAGGAAGAATATCAATAATGTTTAATGTTAGGGGGCGTTTACCAAACGCTACCCTGATAAGCACTTGCCAAGTCACATAATCAATGATATTTGGTAAACGGCCTCATAGTTTTTCAATTTATAATTATATATCATCATAACCAATGATGTTTTAATATTATTTATCTTTTTGTAAAATATAGAGATGCATTGTTGCTTTTTGCATCGAACCACCAATAAATGATCAAGTAATTCTACTTTTACCCAAATACAAGTGTAATGGCATTTTATACTTTTTTGGATTCATGCAACAAATGGACCCAAGCACCAGTTACCTTCAAAAAGGAGGTTTGATTTAGTTCTAGATAATAAGCTTATGATTAATAGTAATCACCATTTCCATTTATCCTTCCTGTTGGAAGATTAAGAAACTTGGTTCATTCCTACCCATATCTCCCGTTTTAGTCTTCAAATGATTGGGAATAGAGCCATAGGGGTTTCAATTTAAATTACCTAGTAACTTACAGTTAAACATCACATGGGTGAATTACCAGAACTTACATTATAGGGGTGAATTACCAGAACTTACAGTTGTACATCAGTTTTATAATTCTCTTAGAATGTGTTTGGTTCGTAGAATGTTTTTGGATGGAATGGATTCTGTCAAAGAAATTTGACTTTGAAGGAATTAGAATGGAATGTTGTCAGGTTTGACCACCTATGTGGTTGATAGAATCGGAATGGAATCTGTTAAAGGAATTGGAATCTGTCAGTATGGTTCACAAAATGTAGCTTTGGAATTGGAATGAAATGTGATAAATGACCAAAATACACTTTTTGATTATTTTAAATTTCTAAACAAAAAATGCTTTAATAAAATAGCCATTAAAAATACTTTATATGTAACGGTGGTTCAGATTGGTGGTGGTCGGTGGTAGTTCAAAACAGTGATTCAGATCGGATGTGGTCGGTGGTGGTTCAGATCGGATGGTGGTAGGCGGTGGTTCAGATCGGTGGTGGTCGACGGTGGTTTAGATCGGTGGTGGTTAGCGGTGGTCGATGGTGGTTCAGATTGGCGGTGGTCAGGGTGGTTCAGATCGGCGGTGGTCGGTGATGGTTTAGATCGGCAGTGTCGTAGGTGTCGGCGGTGGTTCAGATCGGCGGTGTTCGGTGGTGGTTTGGAGAAGGAACCGATGGAGGCGTGGTTTAATTAAATATGTTTTATGTGATTAGGTTATACTGGATTAAGGGCATATGTGGTATTATGATGAAAAGAAAAAAAAAGTTCATTCCATCAAAAAACCTTGTAGTTGCTAAGGAATGTTAAATTCCCTCATTTGTGGAATTTGATGGAATTTAGAGATTCCTTCCGTGAAAAATAACGAACCAAACAAAGGAATGAAATTTGGTCAATGGAATTCAAGATTCCAATTCCATCAGATTCCTTCAAAATCCGCGACGCCACCTTACAGTTAAACCAAAGCAAAATGTTCAATAAATGATCATCGAGACATTTTATCAAACACTTGCCTTGCATGTTTAGTATAATGTTCTTTTAAAAAGCATCAAACAACTAGTGTCTCCTCTTCTTTATAATCTTACAGAAAGACAACCAAATCAACAAATAACTCGCATAAAATCTATGTATTTTTCTAAGTTAAACATAGGCAGCAAAACATAATAAGCAAATCATGATATAATTGACCTTTTCCAATCAACATTAGCAAAGAATAAGCAGATATATGTAAAAACAAGAGACAATAAAATAAATCGGATCAATACCTTGCTCTGTTCCATGTTGGAAGTCTTCAATTGCTGAAATTTGTAACACTCATATTTTCGCCTCATAAAATATTACGTTATCTAAAACAATTCCTCCCAAATTGCGGCTAAATTAAAACCATTTACCCAATATACAACAAAAGACTGTAAAAACAATAAATATGTAATTTAAATGATAACTTGTCCCAGTTACAAAATTATCCATCAAAGATGTATGCACATAAATACTGAACCTAAATGGATATGGCAAGTCTCTTTGTGTGCCATTTTCCTTTATCCAACTTGAAACCTTCTGTCCCTGAGATGCATACTATAATAAGCTTATAAAGCTCAGTGAGTTCATGGTTTATGCGAATAAAATCATTTCACATCATACATATCAACTTGTAAACACTGTATCAAATAATATTCATTTTCTTAAAACATGCAATGTTGAAAGAAAAGAAATCTCATAAACTGTCTTGTCAGGTATGGGTCATTTTGTCACTGCATTCCCTGGGTTGTCCGACCTGCACCTGTTTGTAACACCCTAAATTTTAGAGGAATAAAAATTCAAAAATTTCGCAATATGACGGCTATAAACTGGGCAAACCTGGGTATACAAAACCTGTCATAACAACCCCAAGTATCATCCCGAAAACGGGGAATAAAGTTGTAGCCTTTACAATGAATCAAATGAAGGATAATGTACAACAACCTAATAATCTAATTTAAGACAAGAAGATTAAGGTCGGGTGTTGCTATCCCTCCAAAAATGCGTATCCACCATCGCTATTGAATTGGTCAATGTATCATCCCAAAAAGACCTCTCTCGACCTCTAGGCCGACCGCTCAATCCCGATGGATCCCATCGCTAGATTGACCTGCTATACATGACATTTTAAGAAAAAGTGTTAGGCTAAAGCCTAGTGAGATCATCAGTTGCATTTGAAATAAATAACGGTGAGAGTGAGTAAAGAGAATGAAGTTATAACGGAAATTAAAATGCTCATTACCATAACAGTTACCTCTTGGTTTAACGGGGGAGACCCGCTTACTAACGCAAGTGACGGAACACAAAAGTAGGCCACTCAACAGTCAGTAAAGACAAAACACATAAAAGTACACGCAAGGGATGCTAGGCTCAGTGGCTTTAAACGTACACCAGCGAAAAGTCAACTTCAACCCAAAAGGGCCCTTACGTTGAGATCCTCATCCAATATCGTAATACTTAGCACGTAGGACTGTTGGTCCCGGAGGTGCTTAACAAGTTTGTAGAAGGGGGAGTTGAATACAAACACAGAAATTTAAAGTTTAATAAATTGTTTATTGATAAATCAAACACAATTTACAAGTTTGTTGCGGAATAAGATTAAGACAGACTCAATCTAAACAGACTTAAGAAACACTAAGATGGTTGCACAAGAATATAGAGAAAGGGGGATTTTAGAAGTATATAAAACAAGGGTTTCTATATTGGTTCAAGAATAGAGCACCCTCTCAGAAGGAGAGGTGATCTTTCTATTTATACCCTATGCATTAAATGCATGGTAGGGTACTTTACACGTGTCATTCAGTGATTGGCTTTGGTAGTCTGACTTTTGGGAGACATGCTTTCCGCCGTAACATGAACACTGTAGGTGAAAGAGGTTCAGCTATCGCTGAAGCTTTTCCTCATGTTCCTTCGCGTATAAGTAGAGTTGTCTTTTCTTCACTGATATCCGCATCAAGTCACTAGTAGACTTCTCTTTGTTCAGCAACTTCGTCTTCAATTCAGCTATGAACATCTGTTGACGTGAGGCTTGTCTTCAGGGATTACGTTAGTTTACATCAGAACTATCAGCGATAACTAAACAGGCTCAGTCTGATCACTGATAGTGAAACACTAATACATATGAATGTTTGTAAGGACTATCAGTGATAACTGAACAGACTCAGTTTGATCGCTGATGGTGAAACACTAATACATATTAAACGTAATTTTCACTAAGTATAAGAGGGTCGTTATCAAATCATTGAGAGAGCTTGGATCAACAATCTCCCCCTATTTGATAATGACAAAGTAACTGAAGAAAATTACTTTTAAAGTTCAAAATAAGGAATAATCAGGACTCATAACATACACGTCCCACTTACAATTTTGAGGGATCTTTTACAGTACTGATGGAGTTCAGTACATCACTGAAATTTTCATTAATCCAAGAAAAGAATTACAAGGTATGAAAATTACAAGTACAAGTGGTGTACTAGTTACTGTAAGATTTACTAATAGATTACAAGAAAGAAAACTAATCTATCAGCTATCTAAATAGGGTTTAGGAGGATTGATCAAATACTCAGGTATTTCTTCTCCTTTTTTCCTTCACTCTAAAGATTCTTGGCTAATGATCGATTTGATTTGCTCAGCAGCAGGAGAGAGATCACACCATAAGCACATGAGATCCTTGAGAAGACCGAGGGGACAGATAGTTATTTCAGAGACTCTTTGAAATCTGAGTTGTTCCTCGTCATATCTGAAGAAGATTCCAAAAGGTTCTTCAAGTACTTGTCCCACAACATATGGTCCACCAGGAAGCAGAGATAGATCCAGAACTGAAAGATCAGGAGGAGGACCGAACATAGCTTCTCTTGAGAATTTGATAGAAGTTTCATTTCTTATCACTGCGACATTCTCAGACGAGGAGGAGACAGGCTTTCTTTTGAATTGCCTTGGTTTGGAAGGAAGAGCAGATGGTACTTTCAACACAGTGGAGACTCTGTTGATGAGGGCTTCTAAGATGTCTTCGACATAGCCTCTGCTGGTTGATTTGGATTTCTTCAGCGCTTCTTTGAACTCTAGCCATTCCATATAACCAAAGGTTTCCAACTTTGACACGAACATGGCCTTGCAGCTTCCATCCTCTCTGGTAATCTCCATGGTGACAGAAACTCGATCCTTTTTCTTTTTCCCAGAGATAGTAACAACTATGATCTTCATTGGGTCAGAGCGATAGTCGATTTTGCTTTTACACCATTTAACTGAGCTATCGCTGACCCTTTGTTCTTTTGAGCGCTCCTCTTCAATCTCTTTCAAAAGAGCGGTCTGGACTTCCACTGGTTTCCTTTTCAGCTTTAAGTCTTTGACTTGAGAAGACTGAATTTTGAGAGCTAGAGAGGCATCTCTTTGACAGTCAGCAATCAACTTGTCAGCCCTGATGGATTCTTCAATTTCAGCTTCAGTCAGGAACTCTAGACCTGTTGATTGAGAGAGGATCTTCAGTCGTTGACTCTTCAGATGAGAGATCATCTTTGTTCTTTTCTTCATCTCTTCCTCTGACCAATGAAGTGGTCTAGAGGGCCTTCGTGGATGTTGCAGGGACTCTTCTTCTTCATCCTCTTCATCAATCTCTTTAGAGATTGGGATTATTTGGTCATCAGCTTCAGAGGCTGGGATTATTTGTTGCTCTTTTCCCTTAAGTAGGAGAGAGAACTGTCTGGTCAGAAAATGAAAAAGAAGATTAGTTTATTTTCAGGGAAGTAGAGAGATAAAGGCTAGAAAGAAACACGGGTGAGATTTTTATAGAAGGATAAGGGAACGAGGGTAAGGTATACCTGAGAAGGATTCTCCTCAGATAGTGAGGTCATCTTCAGGCTTCCCTCAGCAGTTGCACCTTTTCTTTGGGAAAGGGTTCCTGAAGATGTCTCATGACTCCCCCCTGCTTTGATAACTTCTTTTGAAGCTATCGCTGATGACGTGACGGCTGAAGAACACCATAGAGATTGATCTTCTTCATCGTCATCATCATAATCTTGATGAGGATCTTCCTCTTGATCTTCAAGATCAAGGGCTTCATCTTCATCGCCCTCCTCTTCCTCTTCATCGATTAACTCATCGATGGTAGGAGGGGCTTTCTCAGCAGCTATCTCCCCCTCAACATGAGAGGGAGTTTCCTTCTGTTGTTCATCAGCAACAACTTCAGTCTCCTTATTTTGTTCAGCTTCTTTCTCCCCCTCTTTGTCATTATCACGGAGGGAGAGATCTTTGGAAGGAGCAGAAGTGTTTGCAGCGGCCAACTTCTGGACTTCAGCCTCCAGTCCTGTGAGACGGTCTTCAAGTACAGGGATATCTGACGTATCTTGATGAATAAACTCCACAGCTATGTTCAGAGAGGTGCGATCGCTCTCTGTAAATGAAGGAGCAGGAATTGGAGCTGGTGCCTTCAAGTGAGTCAGGATTTGCTGAAGGAGAACTTCACAGGAATCAACCTTGGCAGACAAGACATCAAACTACCGTTTGGAATCCTCCTTCACTTGGTCAATCGCGGCTTGAAAAGCGGAGATTTGAGAGGATTCAGCTTTTGTTGAACACGTAGCTGTCAATGTCTTCAGCTCTTCACCAGCTGAATTAACAGCGCTGGTGGTGCCATTGATGGCTGTCGTGAGAGAATCCACCTTGAGTCCCAAACTGTTGACATTGGCGTCAACAGTGGCCATATTAGGACCTGAAAGAAATGTTAGTTGTTGAGAAACAGGCTTATATGGAGAGTTGGGAGTAGTGTTTAGGGTTATAGGCTTACCTGAGTTTTCAAACATTTTGAAGAATTGTAGAGAATCGTCAAACGTTTGATTATCAGGTCCTATGGGTCCAAGCTGTGGCTGTGGAAAAATAGATGATGGGTCAGAGACCAAAGGAATAGAAGAATGAGAGATGGGGATAGAAGTAGGGATAGGGGTAGTTACCTCAGTGGTTACCTCAGGATGTTGAGGAGCTGAGATGATGGGTGGTGTCACTGTTGATGTGACAGCGACCGTAGTCACTGACACGGTTGATGTGGGTATCGCTGAGGATGTGGAGGAGAGACCCACAAAGGCATCCAAGGAGGTTTGTTGAGAAACATCCTTAGGTCTTGAGCTAGAGGTACCTTTCTCCTTGGTCACCTTGGCCTTTTTTGAAGGACCAAAGGAGCCAGTTGATGGTCGTTTGGAAGGGGTAGCGGCAGGATAACAGAAGAAGGAACCCCCTGTGTGGCCACTGAAGACGAAGAAGTGTGGAGAGAGAGACGGGAGCGGAGTTCAGAAATACTTACCTCGTTGGGGAGTGCCTTGACCTCCAAGGAGCGTTGGCCCACTTTGGCAAAAGTGCCATCAGAAGAAGTGGGGTAAGTAGCAGTGTAGAGGAACTTCAGGTACGCACAAATAAAGCGTACATAGGGGATCTTGGGGTCCCTCTTTGTCTTCTCTATCTTTGACCGCAGATCGTCAAAGATAGCTGTTGCGAAGTCAAAATTCCTTCCAGCGATCACGGAGTAGGCCATTTGGACCTGAATCTTGCTGGCCTGGTCTAGTGACCCACTCTTCCCACTCATACACTGAATAAAGTGAGAGAAGATGTAGTTAAGCTGATAAGGCATGTTCGCCTTCTTCACGAGAGTCAGCTTCTTGTTGGGAATTGTTGTCCTTGGCTTGGGCTCCCAACAGTATTCCATAGCATCTAGGAATTGGATGAGTTCAGCATCAGTGGGTAAGGCATCAAATCCATTCCTGGGTTTGTCAGGAAATCGTAGAGTTTTTCTTAGCCCTAAAGCAGTCATCATCCCCGGTCCAAGATTAGTACTGAAGAAAATGGCAGGAACCGGATCACCCTTTTTGTTGGTGACGGAGGTTTCTTCAGCGGTGAACCATAATTGCTGGAGAAGAGTTTTTGAAGGCGTGGGATCCACAGTGATGGCGTAGGCAATGCAGGATTGCTTTAGAAACTTTGCAGCATCCACCAGATGTGGATATTTGACACCATCAAAATCCAGTCGTGCGAGATGGTTGTTTTTCGGAATCTCAGAGTCAGTTATGGCGAACTTGACGTTCTTGGAGGCGATAAGTGCAGATTGAGCCATTCTGAATATGCAGAAGATAGAAGAGTAGAAGAAAGGCTTTAGTCTAAAAATAAAGAAGGTTTTACCAGTTTCTATTTGAGGAAAGAAACATAGAAAAACCAATATATTTAAAGATTAAAAGTTGATCTTAGTAAAAGATATAAGAACAAGAAGAAAAACCAAAGATTTTGAATAAAGATAATCAAAAATAAAATGGTTTTGAATGAATAAAATCAAAATAAAAATGATTTTATGTGAGAAAATCTTATAAACCCATAATGGCAGCCCATAAATGGAGTATTATATAAAAAGATTTAGAAAAAGAATAAGAAGAAGTTCAAGAATAACCTGTTGATCTTTGAAGAAGACGATGCAAATGCTTGAGAATGCTAGAATGTTGTGAGAGAGTTTTCTTGCTTTGAAAGTATTTCCAGAAAGCGTAAAAAGATAAGAATGGAAAAACATTCTTTTTATACGTAGAGAGTAGGAGAGAGAGAGAGTGATAGGAGGGAAAACAAATGTTCATCATGACATGGACACGTCCCATGAAGTTGATTGGATAGAAGGGCAACGGACGAACGTGTCAGAAAAAGGCATGTCGTGGATTGTTGGTTCAAATGACGTCATAGGAGAGAGAGAGATTGTTCATTTGTTCGCTTTAAAATTATCGCTGAAGAAAAGTCAGCGATAGATTTTCTTTTTGAAAGTATCCCTGATGGTAAAGTTAGGGATTGATTTTCTTTTAAGAAGGATCACTGACTAGAATTATCAGTGATAAATTTATTTTTCAAAAAGCTTTTAATCATTTGAAGAAAGTTCAGTGATTAAAGTTTATATTTTGAAAAAAAACATCTTAACTGAATGAAGATTCAGTTGTAGGGACGGAGAGAACATACCTGAGAGTCAGAATGTTTATCAGAGAAAATGATAAACGGGGAACTTATGATTACTGACACAATGCATGAACGCTGAAGAATTATTCTTTGAGATTCAGCATTCGAAGCTCACTGATGAGAAAGTTAAACCTTGTCTCATCAAGAGGTTTGGTGAATAAATCAGCAAGTTGATAGTCAGTAGGGATGGAATGAAGTTCAATATCACCATTCATCACATGATCTCTGATAAAATGATATCTGATCTCTATGTGTTTAGTCTTTGGATGTAGCACTGGATTATTTGCTATAGTGATAGCACTAGTGCTGTCGCAATAGATTGGAATCTTTGATAGCCGAAGGTCATAGTCTAATAGTTGATTTCTCATCCATAAGATCTGGGAACAACAGCTTCCAGCGGCTACGTATTCAGCTTCAGCTATGGAAGTGGACACTGAATTTTGCTTTTTGCTTGTCCAGCTTACCAGCTTTCCTCCTAGGAGTTGACATCCACCAGTGGTGCTCTTTCTATCTAGTTTACAACCTACAAAGTCACTATCAGAATAACCAGTTAGATCAAATCCTGAGTCTTTGGGATACCAAAGACCGAGATTAGGAGTTCCTTTCAGATATCTGAAAATTCGCTTAACAGCGATCAGATGGGATTCCTTGGGTTCAGATTGATAGCGTGCACATAAACAAGTAGAGTACATGATGTCAGGTCGACTCGCTGTAAGATACAGTAGGGAGCCTATCATTCCTCTATAGGCAGTGACATTAACAGGTTTTCCAGATGGATCTTTGTTAAGTGTCAGGGGAGGTGCCATAGGAGTTTTCATCGCTGAAGTTTGTGTAAGATCAAACTTCTTCAGCATATCTTTAACATACTTACCTTGGCTGATAAAAGTACCTTTGTCAGATTGTTTAATCTGAAGACCAAGAAAATATGTCAGCTCACCCATCATACTCAATTTGTATTCTTTCTTCATTCTTTCAGCGAAGCGAGTACACAGAGATGGGTTAGTAGAACCAAATATGATGTCATCGACATATATTTGTACAAGAATAATATGACCTTTTATCTTTCTGAAAAACAATGTATTATCAATTTTGCCACGTTCAAATTTTTCAGAGATAAGAAAAGATGAGAGAGTGTCATACCAAGCACGAGGGGCTTGTTTGAGACCATAGAGAGCCTTATCCAATTTATAAACATAATTTGGATACTTAGGGTCATAGAACCCTGGAGGTTGTTCTACATAGACTTCTTCATTCAGCTTTCCGTTTAGAAACACTGATTTTACATCCATTTGATGGACAATGAAGGGGCAAAGGTTTCATCATAGTCGAATTGCTTCGAGCCTAGCCACAGGGGCAAAGGTTTCATCATAGTCTATGCCTTCCTTTTGTCTGTATCCCTGAGCAACAAGTCGAGCCCAGTTGCGGGTTACAGTTCCATGTTCATCTAATTTGTTTCTAAACATCCATTTGGTGCCTATTACAGTTTTGTCAGATGGTCTAGGAACAAGATTCCAAACTTTGTTATGAGTAAACTCAGTCAGCTCTTCTTGCATAGCGCTGACCCAGTTTGGATCTCTGAGGGCATCATCAACTTTCTTTGGTTCTATTAAAGAGATAAAGTTGACAAAGAGACAGATATTACCTGAACTTCGTCGTGTCTAAATACCTGCATCGGGATCACCAAGAATTTGATCTATTGGGTGATCTCTGGTCCATCGCTGAGCAGGAGCATGATCGCTTAACTCAGAGGTTGGATCAACAATTGGGATGTTTACTGATGAGGATGTTTGAGGTTCATCAGCAATTAACTGTTGAGTAGTGGACAGACTATTGTTATCAGAGAGGTTTTTAGACGAAGGTAGATCTGATGGTAGCAGTGTGTTAAGAGGTTCAGCTGAAACCCATGAGTTGGATTCAGCGTTAGGATGTATGATGTTTGGATCATCATCAGTAGTAGGTGGATCTGTGTGCTGATGGTTTGAAAAGAAGGGTTCAGTTTCTTTGTAGTGAGAGAACATCCAAGCATTTAACTCTTCATTGTCAGCGATTGGTTTGGAGTTCGCTGAGCGAGTTTCATCAAAAGTGACATGAATTGTTTCTTCCACAGATTCTCTTCGCTTGTTGAAAACTCTGTAGGCTTTGGAGATGGAGGAATATCCTAGAAATATTCCATCATCAGCTTTTGGGTCAAACTTTCCAAGCTGATCTTTGTTGTTTAAGATAAAGCACTGACAACCAAAGATATGAAGAAAACTGATAGATGGTTTTCTTCCATGAAAGAGTTCATAAGCTGTCTTTACAAATCGCTTTACTATCAGCGATCTGTTTTGAGTAAAACATGCAGTGTTTACAGCTTCTGCCCAAAATTGAGTAGGGAGGTGAGAATCGCTGAGCATTGATCTAGCAGCTTCAATGATCGTTCTGTTTCTTCTTTCAGCGACTCCGTTTTGCTGAGGTGTTCTTACTGAGGAGAAATTAAGAGAAATTCCCTTGTTCTCAAAGAAATTATTCAGAGAACTGTTTTTAAATTCAGTTCCATGATCACTTCTTATAGAGCGAACAGTAAGATTATTCAGCACTTCCATCTTTTTAACAAAAGATATTAGTTCTTCTGGAGTATCACTCTTGCAGCGAAGAAAGGTAACCCAGGTATAGCGAGAGTATTCATCTACAATGACAAGTGTATATTTCTTTCCAGCTATTGATTGGATGTTGACAGGGCCAAACAGATCCATATGCAAGAGCTGAAGAGGACTTGTCACTGAGGAGACTTGTTTTGACTTGAAACTAGCTTTTGTTTGTTTTCCTTTTTCACATGCTGAGCAGAGAGATTCTTTAGCGTATGAGTGCTGAGGAAGACCAGAAACCAGTTCCTTAGAAGAGAGAGAATTCAGGGTTTTGAAATTTAGATGAGAAAGCCTTTTGTGCCATAGCCATTTGACATCAGAAGAGGCTTTGGAGAGAAAACATAAGTTTTCAGTGGTAGTAGAGTCCATATCTATTACATAGACATTTTCTCTGCGATAACCACTGAGAGAAAGTTTTCCTTTCTCATTCACCACTGAACATGCTTTCTTAGAAAAGCAAACTTCGTAGTCTTTGTCACATAGCTGACTGATGCTTAGAAGATTATGCTTCAGTCCATCTACATAAGCAACTCTTCTGAAGGTAGTTGTCCCATTGCTGAGGACACCAAACCCTCGGGATACCAGATGCCCTTTGATCCCTGCACACATAAGGAAGATTAAGCGTTGTTTGGTACCCACTTTTCAATGGGTCCTTTGGGGTTAGTGGAGATGAAAGGTTCAGTAATTTTCACAGCAGATGAGGATTCAGCTTCAGTGATAACCTTCACCTTGGTTAATTTCTTAACTTGAGTGGTATTTTTCACCTTGGTTGATTTTTCAGCTTTGGTGACCTTTTCAGCCTTAGAGGCATTTATCTTCACTTTAGCTGTTTTATCAGCTTTAGTGGCAGTTGGACATTTGCTTGCAATATGGTCAGTAAAACCACAGTGATAGCATTTTCTATATTTGAAAGTGGTTTTAGGACCAGGAGAAAAATGTTTTAAGAATTTAAAAATGAGCAGGGCCAGGTCCAAGAATGCTTTTAGCATGAGATCTGGGAGGAATTTTGATTTCTTCAGATCTCTTAGGCTTGAAATCAATCTTTAGCTTCGGAGGACAGAGATCTAAGATTTCTATCACAGAGCTAGAGGATTGATTCGCTGAAGGTTTAGAGGGAACTTTCAGCTTTGCTTTCTTGGTAGCCTTCTGAGGATGAAGAATGGATTTTCCTTTATCCGCAGACTTAGAGCCTTTGGATATTTCTTCAGGGATGGGATTAGAAGAAGAACATGGATAGAATTGATTATAAGAAGTGTCAAAGAAAGAAGTGACAAACGTTCCAAACTTAAGCATGGAACTTTCTTCTTTTGTCTCATCCTGTGGTTTCCAAAAACCAAGACCAGTTCTATCACTTTCAGGAATTTGAGCATTAATTATCTCAGTGATCTTTGTTGATGATTTGCACCATTTTTCAACATGAGCCTTTTCTGCTTTTAGAGCAGCGATGGCTTGTTCGCGTTCAATGCTGATGATTTCATTTATAATGACTTGATCTTTCAACTTTTCTTCTAAAAGATTCAGTTCTTTGATCTTTTCATGACATTTTTCTAACTGTTCAGCTAAGTCAACGTTTTTGTTCTCAGCTAGAGTTTTGCCGTTTAGAGCATTATAAAGATCAATCGTCAGCACATCAACAGCGCGACTTCTCTCACCTTCAGACAGAGAGGGATTTGTAGAGATAGATACCTGAGATGATATGTAGCTCATAGAAGGTTCAGATGGTTCTTCCACTTCTTCTTTAATCTCAGCCATGAGGCAGATATTAGCGAGTTCTTCTTCATCAGAACTTGATTCTTCTGATTCAGCCCAGTCATGTTCTTCAGCAATGAGACCTTTACCTTTTCGCTTGTAGCTTTTCAGCTTTTGATATTTGTCTTTCAGTTTTAGGTATTTGTCGTCGCTGGATTTTCTTGAGGTAGAAGGTTTGAAGACTTTCTTTGACCTGCACTCACTTGCAAAGTGTCCAATCTTTTCACAGTTATAGCAAGTAGCAGAAGCCTTATCAACAGGGGTTGATTTTGGCTTGTCAGTGATAGAGAGAGGCTTATTTCTTTTGAAATTGCTCTTTCTTGCAAATCTCTTAAAAGAGTTTGTCAAGAGTGCTAAGGATTCATCATACTCTGATAGATCAGTGTCTGATATATCCTCAGATTCAGAATCTAACTCAGTGATAGTGAGAGTAGATCGCTGAGATGGATTTATTTCTGAAGAGACTAAAGCAACAAGAGTGCTTTTGGAGTCTTTAGAATCTTTTATAAGATTCTTCTTCAGAAGGTTTGATTGCTCATAGTTAAGAAATATTCCATACAAGGTGCTGAGAGAAAGAGAATTTAAGTCTTTTGTCAGCTTGAGACATATTGAATAACTGTCCCAGCATTCAGGAAAACATACTAAGAATTTTGTTAGGACCTCCGAATTAGAATAGGTCCTACCAACGGTTCTTAGGTCAATGATTAAGCAGTTAAACCGCTGATGAACGTCAGAGAGAGATTCATTCTTACCAGCGATGAAACTTTTATACTGTCTTACCAAGTTAATCTTTCGAGTCTCTTGGATTTAAGTGGTGCCTTCGTATTGAACACAAATGGTTTCCCACATTTCTTTAGAAGTTTTAAGATGCATGATGGAATGAAAAACTTCATCAGGCAGAGCCATTGAGATAATGGTTTTTGCCCTTGCATCTATACCAACCTTCTTTTTGTCTTCATCACTCCACTGTCTTATCTCCTTAACTACATAGCGTTCAGGGACAGCAGGAGTGGTGGCAGTAGCTGGAACTGCAGCTATAATTCTGACAGGTTCATAGGGTCCATTTTCTATATACTCAGGTATAGTAGGATCTGCACCTTCAAGAAATAGCATCATTCGATTTTTCCATAGATAAAAGTTATCTCTGCTAAATCGAGGAGGTTTAGAAAATGAACCATTATCATAGTAGTTAGTGTTTGTGTTAAGTGACATTTGAGAATAGCAAAGAAGAGAATAAAGCAAGATCTTGTTTATCAGATTAAACAGTCTGCTCTGATACCACTTGTTGGTCCCGGAGGTGCTTAACAAGTTTGTAGAAGGGGGGGGGGGTTGAATACAAACACAGAAATTTAAAGTTTAATAAATTGTTTATTGATAAATCAAACATAATTTACAAGTTTGTTGCGGAATAAGATTAAGATAGACTCAATCTAAACAGACTTAAGAAACACTAAGATGGTTGCACAAGAATATAGAGAAAGGGGGATTTTAGAAGTATAGAAAACAAGGGTTTCTATATTGGTTCAAGAATAGAGCACCCTCTCAGAAGGAGAGGTGATCTTTCTATTTATACCCTATGCATTAAATGCATGGCAGGGTACTTTACACGTGTCATTAAGTGATTGGCTTTGGTAGTCTGACTTTTGGGAGACATGCTTTTGGCCGTATCATGAACACTGTAGGTGACAGAGTTGTTGTACGATTTGTGGCAGAGATATGTCCGTTCTGACACATCGTACTGGTTGTGCAAGGTAAGACAAAAGAAAACTTGAGGAATAAGCTTTGTGATCAATTGATCGCTAAATATCTCTTTCTTCAGAGATATAAAGAGGTTCAGCTATCGCTGAAGCTTTTCCTTATGTTCCTTCCCGTATAAGTAGAGTTGTCTTTTTTTCACTGATATCCGCATCAGGTCACTAGTAGACTTCTCTTTGTTCAGCAGCTTCGTCTTCGATTCAGCTATGAACATCTGTTGACGCGAGGCTTGTCTTCAGGGATTACGTTAGTTTACATCAGAACTATCAGCGATAACTGAACAGGCTCAGTCTGATCACTGATAGTGAAACACTAATACATATGAATGTTTGTAAGGATTATCAGCGATAACTGAACAGACTAAGTCTGATCGTTGATGGTGAAACACTAATACATATTAAACATAATTTTCACTAAGTATAAGAGGGTCGTTATCAAATCACTGAGAGAGCTTGGATCAACAAGGACTTACAACCCAATCCGATGCCTAGACGTGCCTCGACGAGAGAAACTAACGTCTCAACGCCGGACTAAATGCAACAACCATGATGGGGTCATGACTCCCAAATGAAACCAAATATGCCACATATAGCAATTCGACCAACCAATAATTTAACGTCAAGATAAAATACCCATGACATCAATACAAGAAAGTTGTTGCATAAAACTTGCATAATTTTACCAAGAGGTTCCAATTCAACATATGAAGTATATACCCATATTCCATCCAATAAGACATTTAAATATTTCAAACTCTAGTTTTGCATCTCAAATACTCAACCCAAGATTTCAGTGAACAAGTCCCCATGTACAAACTTATCAGCAGTTCAATCATAAAACTTCATTAACCCATGATTAGTAAACTTTGAGACTAGAGCATGAAAAACATAATGTAAAGTCTCATACGCACGTAAATCCATAATATCATCTTTTTTTCTTGAAATCCCATCTAAACACATAAACCCTAGAATCTCCAAGATTAGGGTTTTAGGTGATAATGCACCCCAAGTTGTATAAATGTAAATGGAGATGTCTAGTGGTTAAAAAACTTGATTTTGACATGTATAGAGTTTATGAAAAAGGATGAACTCACCTTGTGGGTTTTTGAAGAAAACCCAAGCCCTATTTGTTCCTTGGAGAAGATGACAATGGAGGAGATGACTAAACACCCAAAGCTTGAATCCTTAGATGATGCTCCCCGAAAACTAGAAATAAATGGTGTAGATTGGTAGAGGGAACCCTAGATTTCAGTTGGGTACATTTATGAAGGTTGAGATAGAGAGCAAAGAGAGTAGATGAGGGAATTAAATGAGAACAATGGGGAAGAACCCGTATTTGGGGCGACCAGGGGATCTCGCGGGTTATGCCGAGACCTTAAGTCGCGGCATAAGTCGCCCGTGTCCCTGAACTAGAAAGTGGTCAGTGGGTTATGCGGCTTGTACCGCGGCTTGCAAGCCGCGGTGAAACCCGCGTAAGTCTCTGAGGATAAACATTTCCATCAACACCCAAACTCCAACTTGATACAGACACGGTGCTAACGACAATTGATAACCACAATAATCACCGAGATTTAACGATATATGAGAGTCCAAGATCACTGATTTTTAGAGAGAGAAAATAGAGAGAGAGTAACAAAGGAGCGCAAGAAGTGTATTCTCAATAATGTGCGTGTCAAACTTTCAAGACACAAAGACCAAAGGGACTTAAATACCCTTGGTCAAATACAATACTGAAAAGCCTTAAACACAGTATTGACCAAGTCCTATAAATACAATGATTACTATAAAATCAGATCTAACAATCTCCCCCTTAGTAATAATTGGCGCTTTGGTCTTCAAAAATTATCTTCAATAACAACACGGACCAACAAAGCGACTTTCAGAAGCTTTCTGACTTTTAAGAAAAAAATTTCTTCTCAGCATCTTGCAGATTGAAAATTTTCTTTGCTGCTTAAGCTCAAGACGATACACCTGTTTTGAATGATCTTGAATGAACTGTGGTTTTCGGAGCAAGAACAGCAAAAGAATTTGAAATAGCTGAGTGAATGGAATCTTTGAGCGAATGTTGATCAGCAGATAATCTTTTGAACTATTTGTCTCTTTAACTTCTCCTTGACTTCTCCCCCTCATGACCTTGATGATCTTGATCAACTTGGTCATGCAAATGTTGGAGACGAGACAGCGAAAGATCTACAAAATCAAAGAAACAGAGAAAACAGAGAAGGTTTGCGTTCCATGCAGGAAGCGCAAAGCAAGGTTTGCGTTCTATGTGTGACGCGCAAAGCAAGGTTTGCGGTTCATGAAGGAAACGCAAAACAAGCTTTGCGTGTCATGCCAGAAGCGCAAAGTAGACTTAGAAAAAATTTACCTTGTTAAGCTCTTTGACTCCCCCTACACAAATGCATTAGATAACACAATTCGAGATAGCATTTATGTAAAGAAAAACAGACACTCCCCCTCAAAAACAGATATAATCTTTGAAATACATCTCTTTGTTCACTCCCCCTTGAATAATGCATAAACCCATTAAAATATATTTATGAGAACACAATGATCAGAAATTAATGTAGAAAGAAAAATATACTTAATGTAAATTTTGAAACAACTAAACATATAAAATTTTAAACACTAAACAAATTAAATTCTACAGAGTAAAATATTACAAATTTATCAATCATTTGAAATCAAACATATGTTGTAGGATACAAGAACGAGTTTCATTGCATATCAAGTTAAGACATGTTCAGTTTCAAAAACTTCCAGCAATCTATTCAGTGTGCTCACATGCGAATCTTCAATTAGCTTCAAGAAAATGCAATTCTAAAAATCTTATAGAGAACTTTGCATGTACTGACACTAAGTCATCAAAAATTAAGACTTTCACAAATTTACAGGTTTGTCGCAACTCAAACATATCACCAAGTATCATGAGATGTGTGCTCATTAGCATCTTTTAGCAGTGTGCTCATTGGCATCTTAACATGAGTGTGCTCTTTGGCATCTTTTAAGCTCGTGCACTTTGGCATCTTTTTAATCAAGAAGTTTATTAAGTAAAGAACATGCCGTAAACGTAACTTTCTATCTGACCTTATTGCAGGATTTGGGTCAGCCGCTCCCAGACCAGTTGGCCTTAGGGGACTAGGTGTCAAGCACCCCTTGTAACTTACTCTCCTAGATCAGAAAGGCTACATCGACATATCCTAAACCCATTCATACCAGTAGAACATGACTTTCGATCTGATTCTATAGAAGGATTTCTGTTCGATCACTACCAGACCAAATGACCTTAGGGGACCAGATGACAAGCATCCCGAGGAACTTACTTTCCCAAACCAGAAAGGTCAATTTTAAACTTAGAGATTTCTGTATTTTAAGAATTTAATATTCATCTCAATCACTCAGATCAACGTCTAAATGCTTAGCCCATATTTTCATTCCGATCTATAATTCTGATCATTTAGGTAGTCTAAGCAAAGTAAACTATAAAAAATTCCGACTCACATATCTTTAAAGCATTAATAAAAGTTTCAAACATGTTGCTGACTTTTCAACTTTTGTAAGACTTGAAATTTGACCATATAAAAACTTTAATATAAAATAAGAACTTGAAAATTTATCCTAGACACATATTTTATTCAAAGGAAAGAAAAAATGTAAAACTTTACTTTATAGAATAAAATTTGTAAAGATTTAAACTTTTAATTAATATTTAGTTGGAACAAAATAAAATTCAACTATTTCATCTTTTACATAGAAGAAAATAAATTTGTGTCTCATATTAGAAGAAAATTTTGGGTAATACAAATTCATGAGATAGATAAACAAGCTCAGATTCTTGAAACATTGAGAAAAACTGGAATACATCATAATCAGAGATATATGCAGCGGAAATAAAATTGATGTACTCACAGTATCTCATTAAGTCAGAAGCTTAATCATTGAAGAACGAGTTCTAAACTATTGTGTTTAGAAGTCGATGTCTATAAAGTGCGGGTCCTGAGCTGAAGTACTCAGAAGCCAATTTTGACATTGAAGTCCGGGTCTTGAGCTGATTTACTCAAGAAGCCATATTTCTCTTACTCCCCCTTAACATTTGATGCCTGCAACTTTAAATCAGATAAAGATTTGGGTACCCACTTGTATTTGGGCCCGTGTTTGTTAGTTGCAGTTCGTATGGGGAAATAATGATCAGAATTGAAATTTAAAGCATGAGGAATATGATCAGAGAAATAATCACAACCATCAGAAGAGAAAGCATGATCATCTGAATTAGAATCAGAAGACGAATGTGAGACATTTTTGGAAATTTGAAACATTTGCTTTATAGAATATTTTGAAACTTTATTACAAATAGCAAATGAATCACTATGATAAAGTTTGTCTACATATCGATCTCCCTCAAACATAGAATCAGTAGATTTCGGCTTCGCTCTACAGATCTGCTTCTTGGATTGAGCGCTCAAAGCCCTATCTGTAAGAATTATATCAGAAGATTTAGAACAGTCAGAAAGAACTGTATCTCGTTTCTTCGACTTCTTTGACCGTCTTCTTTTACGCTTAGGTTTATAATATTGATCATTTAGCGTAAAAGAATCATCAAGAATTTTAGACTTAATATTTAAATCAGAAAAAATAAATTTATCCAAGCAACCAATCTGATCAACTAATAAATCGGAATTTGCCTCGAAATTTCCTTTTTATTTTCCTTAGAATCAGAAGATATGCTAGAAATGGAATCTGATTTTTGAAAAAATAAATTTTCTTCAAGAGTAGACGTCATGAAAGAAAGAATAATATCAGATTCAATTTTCTTCAAAATATTTTAATCTTCTATCTGATCTTCAAGATCTATGATTTTTCCTTCTAATATTAAAGGAGGAGTATATTTCTTCGAATCATAAATGATTGGAGAAATATTTCCTTTATCAGAATCAGGAGCTTAAGAAGGAACAAAATCATTAGACACTGAAGATTTAACAGAAGATATATCATTTAAAACTCTTCTTCCTCTTCTTGATTTTTCCGGAAAATATTTGGCATTTTCGGACGTATAAACAAAAGGAATTTCATTTTCCTTTTTATATATCATTTTCTCATTTTCCATTTCTAACACTTGCTTCTCATTCATCCAATCAATCTTAAATTAAGGAGCATAATGAGCAAGAGTCAGATAATCGTATTTATATAAAGTTGGGGATTTTTCAATCGCATTGTTTAAACAATGAGGATTTTCAAAACCAAGTCCCCACCTTTGTTTTAAAGTCTCTTCACTCCTCGGTTTGTTCATATAAATTGTTTGTTCAGATTGGTCTCTTCGATAAAGCTTTTCTTCTAACTTATTTATTTTATCTGAAAATTCATCTTTTAAATTAGTCATAGCCGTCAAAGATTCAAGATAAGTCTTATTTGAATTTTCCAAATCATCTAATTTCTTTTGAAAGATGTCTTTAGTATTTTCTAAAATGGATTTTTCATCTTTCAAAGAAATTTTCAGTTTGTCAATCAAATCTGACTTTTCAGAATTTAGATTCTTTTCAGATAAAATCTTTGAACGCAAATCAGATAAAGCAGTTATCATGATATCAAACTGAGAGGTAATAAATTTGTAATCAAATTCAGAGTATACCTCATCAGCATCAGAATCATCTGACTGATCATCTCCGATCAAGCACATCTGAGCGATCTCGACGTTTGATGCTTCATCATCGGAATAATCCAGCCAGAATTCTTCCTCGGCCAGCAAAGCAGTTCCATTCTCTCTTTTCTCAGCCAATTCCACTTTCTTTCTGTAGTATGCCGAATCCCTAACCACCTTTGCTCTACACTCCTTTGACATGTGACCCAGCATTCCGCAGTTGTAGCAAGCAACATTCTTTAGCTCAGGTACTTTCACTTTAGGACTGGAAGTGAAGCGAGAATAGTTGAAACCCGACTTTGGTTGGAACTTCTTCTGGTAGTGCTGAGAAAGAAGGATCATAGCTTTCTGTAAGGCCTCTCCATCGTCATCAGTTGATCCGGTGTAAGCATTATCAGACAACGCTTGTTCATTCAGTTGCTTCGTGAGAAGAGCAACCGGATCAACTGTTTTCTTGTTCTTTTTATCCAGTTTGGCCTTCTTTTCCAGTACCAAACTCTCATCAGTCAGCAAAATCTCATACAGTTCTTGAATCTGCATTGTAGATATCCGAACATCGTTCCTCAGTCTATGACATGCTTTATTCCACTCAGGTTGAAGAGAATTAAGGAACTTCAGATTCGTCTCCAGATCAGTCTTTTCTACTTTAATCTTTCTGAGATCATTAATCACAGCGCAAAATCGGTCAAAGATAGCCTTCAGAGATTCATTGTCCTTCGCCTTAAATTCCTCAAAGTTGTTCATGAAGCATGTCTGGCGTATCTGAGTAGCAACAGATGACCCAAGCATGATCTATTCTAATTGAGTCCACATCATGTTTGGATTATGCTTGAAACAATCAATTCTATTGTAGATTGAGTTAGGCAGTGCTAGCATCAAATTGGACTTTGCTTCTCTATCGGCTTTTTCGCGTTTGATTTCATCATCAGTCAAAGGAATGTCATCTTTTGGCTTGACAAATGGTCCTTCAGACAAAGATTTCATCATGTACTCTCCGTTACTCTGACGCTCAATGAAATTTATAAACCTATCTTGCCACTGTGTAAACTCATCTTTGTTGATTAAGACTGGTGGATGAGTATCTGTTCCCAATTGCATCATCAGATCACTGCTGTAGAACTGAGCTTGGAAAGAAAACTTGGAAGAATCCATTGCAATTGTAAATCTGAAAATCAAAAATCAGATTGAATTGAAAAAAAAATCGAAAAATATTAAAAAATGTAACTTCGAAAAACACTTGTTATGGCACAAACTTTGAAAAACACTTTTTTTTTTAAACTAAGTCAGGAAACAAGAGCTTTGCGGGTCTAGAAGGAAACGCAAAGTTGAGCTTTGCGGGTGTGGAAGGAAACGCAAGTTGAGCTTTGCGGGTGTGAAAGGAAACGCAAAGTTGAGCTTTGCGTTTGCAATGGGAAACGCAAGATGAGGTTTTCGGGTGTAGTGGGAAACGCAAAGTAAGGTTTGCGGGTGCTGTGGGAAACGCAAAGTAAGGTTTGCGTGTGAAGTTAGAACCGCAAACTAGAACTTTACGTATGTAATGAGAACCGAAAACCTGAAACACAAGATCAAAAATAGAAGAACACGCGCAAACGATGATGAATGAGGCACAAAGTATATGAATGACCCACAAACTATATGAATAACACGCAAACTTCAGAAAAACACATATATCACGCAAAATCGATTCTAACAAAGAAATTAAATCACGAAAATCACACACAAATGCTCGAAAACAACGTTCTAACAACTTTTGATTATCAAACTCGATTAAAAACAAAAATATCTAAATTTTAAAATGTAACAGTACCGAAACTCGCTTTTTCAGAAAATCACAATTTTGCAAAATCAAATATCTAAACTTGAATTTTATGCAAACCAAAATGAATCAAGTATGATCGAATATCAAAAACGCATCTAAAGAAATCAAAATCAACCAAATTCGACCAGAAACACTTCCAAATTTGATGAGAAATCAAGAAAACGAGATTTTCTTGAAAATTTCAAGAAACTCGATCAAATTTTCGATTTCAATCACAAATTTAGATTCAGGAAATCAATCTCTCAATTCTCTCAAGATTCAGTTGGCTCTGATACCAATTGAGAGTCCAAGATCACTGATTCTTAGAGAGAGAAAATAGAGAGAGAGTAACAAAGGAGCGCAAGAAGTGTATTCTCAATAATGTGCGTGTCAAACTTTCAAGACACAAAGACCAAAGGGACTTAAATACCCTTGGTCAAATACAATACTGAAAAGCCTTAAACACAGTATTGACCAAGTCCTATAAATACAATGATTACTATAAAATCAGATCTAACAATATACAAGGCTAGAATCTTAATGCTAGAATTTACATAACGAAAATTTGGGGCGTTACAATCCTCCCCAACTTGTGAATGATTTCGTCCTCGAAATCCTAACTAGTCAAACAAACGAGGATATCGGCGCTACATGTCCTCTTCCGCTTCCCAAGTCACATTCGCACCGCGATGATGTTTCCATTGAACCTTTACCATTGCCACTTCTTTGTGTCGGAGTTTCTTGATTACCTTTTCCAAAATGGCTTCAGGTTCTTCGATACAACGGAGGTCGTCCACTCGAATCTCGTATAGCGATATGACACTCTGTTCCTCCGCTAAGCACTTCCGTAGATTTCACACGTGAAACGTGGGGTGAATTCCATCCATTTCTGGCGGTAGGTCTAGTTTGTAAGCTTGCAACCCAACACGCTCGAGGATAGTGAACGGACCAAGGAAACGGGGACTTAGCTTCCCTCGCTTACCAAACTGAATCAAGCCCTTCCAAGGAGACACTTTTAACATCACACGATCTCCTACTTGGAACCCCACCGGTTTCTCTTCTTGTCGGCGTAACTTTTTTGACGATCCTGCGCCGCTTTCAACCGCTCGTGAATAGCTTTGACCTTGTTAGCCGTCTCTTGCACAATCTCCGGGCCAGCAAATTGTTTCTCCCCCACCTCTAACCAACACACGGGAGTTCTATATTTTCGCCCGTATAAGGCTTCAAATGGTGCCATCCCGAGGTTAGAATGATAGTTGTTGTTATACGCGAATTCCACCAAAGGCAAGTGGGTATCCCAATTACCGCCAAAGTCGATCACGCATGACCTGAGCATGTCCTCCAAGGTTTGAATCTTCCTCTCGCTCTGTCCGTCCATCTGTGGGTGGTATGCCGTACTCAAATTCACCCGTGTGCCCAAGTCTTGATGCAAAGCTCCCCAAAATCTTGATGTGAATCGACTATCCCGATCGAAGACGATTGACAAATGTATACCATGCCTAGAGACCACCTCATCAATATACAGTTTTGCCAATTTATCCATTGGCAAGGTTTCTCGCATCGCTAGGAAATGCGCACTTTTCGTCAACCGATCAACGATCACCCAAATGGTGTCGTTTCCCCTCAACGTCTTCGGTAGCTTGGTCACAAAGTCCATAGTGATCTTGTCCCATTTCCACTCGGGTATTTCTAACGGTTGAAGGTTCCCATAAGGTCGTTGGTGTTCGACCTTCACTTGGGAGCAAGTCACGCACCGCTCCACATAGCGTGCCATATCTAACTTCATACCCGACCACCAATAGTGTAACTTCAAGTCCCTATACATCTTTGTACTTCCCGGGTGGATAGAGTATTTGGACTTGTGAGCGTCTTCTAAAAGTAGTTCTCGATTCCCACCAATCCTTGGCACCCAAACCCTACCATCAAAACACTTTATCCCACGGCTATCTTCGGTCAAGAGTAGGTGTTGCTTGACCATTACTTCCTTCTTGAGATTCTCTTCTAACAAGGCTTCGGTTTGCGATGTCTTGATCCTCTCCATAAGACTTGACACTAATTTGATTCGCGAAATCTTGGCTTGAAGCTTCCCACTATATTCCTTCCGACTTAAAGCATCGGCCACCACGTTCGCTTTCCCCGGGTGATAGAGTAGCTCACAATCATAGTCTTTGAGTAGCTCCAACCATCTTCTTTGTCTCATGTTGAGCTCCTTCTGATCAAAGACGTACATCAGGCTCTTGTGGTCCGTGTACAAAGTACACTTCGTGCCATAAAGATAATGTCACCACAACTTCAAGGCGAACACTACCGCCGCTAACTCCAAGTCATGAGTGGGGTAGTTCCTCTCATGCACCTTTAGTTGCCTAGACGCATAGGCAATCACTTTTCCCCTTTGCATGAGCACACACCCAAGCCCCATCTTGGATGCGTCGCTATAAACTACAAAGTCCTCCGATCCCTCAGGCAAGGACAAGATTAGGGCCTCGCATATTTTCTTTTGCAATGTCCGGAAATCTGCTTCTTGAGCTTCAATCCATGCAAACTTCACATTCTTCTTGGTCAAAGCCGTCAATGAGGAGGCAATCTTGGAAAAATCCTGTATGAACCTTCGGTAGTAGCCTGCCAGACCTAAGAATCTCTGGATCTCAGATGGACTCTTTGGAGGTTCCTAATTCATCATGGCTTCTATCTTTGCCGGATCCACCTTCACTCCATCTTTCGTGACCACGTAACCCAAAAACTGCACTTCCTTCAACCAAAACTCGTACTTGGAGAACTTCGCATAGAGATTTTCCTTTCTCAAAACTTCCAAAACGTCACGGAGGTGTCGTGCGTGATCAGACTCGTCCTTGGAGTAAATCAAAATATCATCAATAAACACGATGACCGACTTATCAAGGAATGGTCGACACACACGGTTCATTAAATCCATGAACACCGCCGGGGTGTTCGTCAAACCAAATGGCATCACTAAAAACTCGTAGTGACCATAGCGCGTTCTGAATGCGGTCTTCGGTATGTCATCCTCCTTGACTTTCACTTGGTGGTAACCCGAGCGTAGGTCGATCTTCGAAAAACAACCCGCTCCTTGAAGTTGATCGAATAAGTCATCGATTCTAGGGAGTGGGTACTTATTCTTCACGGTCACCTTGTTTAACTCCCTGTAATCGATACACACCCTCATGGTTCCATCTTTCTTCTTCACAAATAGGAGTGCTCCCCAAGGTGACGAGCTCGGTCTCACGAATTCCTTCTCAAGAAGGTCTTGAAGTTGTCCCATCATCTCTTTCATCTTCGACAGGGCTAAGCGATACGGAGCTCTGGCTATCGGAGTCGCCCCCAGCGATAGATCAATCTTGAACTCTATTTGGCGGTTGGGCGGTAGGCCTGGCAAGTCGTCCGGGAACACATCGGGAAACTCCTTCACCACTTCAACTTCCTCTAACTTCTTCTTCTCGAGTTTGGCGTCTATTACGTACGCCAAAAAGGATGAGCATCCTTTCGATAAACACTTTCGTGCTTTCACCATGCTAATAATTGCTACCTCGCCTTTCTGCCTCTCGCCGTACATGGTCACCGACTCAACATCCGAAATTGGGATCCGGATTAACTTCTTCGCACAAAGGATCTCGGCCCGGTTGTTCGACAACCAATCCATCCCGATGACAACATCAAATCCTCCAATGATCATTGGCATTAGATCAACCGGGAATTCCTTCGCTTCAATTTCTAGCTTGCAACCCTTAAGGACGTCTCGAACTATCACTTGATCTCCATCCGCTAACTCTACCACTAACGCATCTTCTAAACTAGTAGTGGACATGGATAGCTTTGGGCAAAATGAACTTGACACAAACGAAAATCTAGCTCCCGAATCAAATAATACATGTGTAGCTACGGAGTTTAGGAGAAATGTACCCGACACTATGTTTGTCGACGCCTTCGCTTCCTCAGTAGTCATCTGAAAGGCTCTTCCAGTTGCCTTCGGAAGGTCCACTTTCTTTCCTCCGCTAGAGCCCGTCTTTGCCTTCGGACACTCGCTTCTAATGTGCCCCGTCACCTTGCATCCAAAACAAATTTGTCCTCTGATTGGAAAATCTCTGAAACTGTGGTCGGGCTTGCCACATTTAAAGCACGGCTCGGGTTCGTAGTTACAAGGGTCGAGATGTCTGCTTCGACACATTGAACACCAAGGGACAACTCGTCTCGGACCAATTCCTCTTTGACTGTTGTTGTTGAACGGCTTGGATCTTTTGGAGTGCGTCGAACTCCCTTCCCACCTTCTCTTCTCAACTACCCCGCTTCTCTCTACCTTTCTCGGGCCATAAGAATCTTCCACAAGTTGCGCTTCTTCAATTGCCTCTCAAAGAGTAGCGGCCTTTGAAACTCGAACCATGTTCATCATCTTGGTAGGCAACCCTTTGATATACGCTTTAATCTTCTCTTTTTCGGTAGGGACAAGATGTCCCACCAAACCCAATTTCTCCATGAATAGCTTGTTGTACTCCTTGACTGACAAATTTCCTTTCTTCAACCCTCTGAACTCGTCAATGATGCGGTCCATCGCTGGCTCATTAGAGAATTCCTCCATCACCTTTTTCTTAAAAGTTTCCCAGCTTAATTTGGCCAACACCGTGGCCTCAATGGATGTGGAGTATACGTTTCACCATGTGAGGGTCGCCCCTCTAAGCATTTGAGACCCAAAAACAGCTTTCTGATTTTCCCCACACTCGCTTGATCGGAAAGCCTGCTCCATCTCACGGATCCAGTTCATGCATGCCACCGGGTCGTCTGAGCCCTTGAACTCCGGTGGGAGACATCCGAGGAATGCCTTAAAAGTGCAAGTTTTCGGTACTTGCCTTGCTTCTGGGGTTGGAGTTTCATTAGAAGGAATTGCAGGTCCCGTACCCCTGGATCCCGCCACCTCAATATTCTCCGCGACCACTTCATGCCTACGGTTGCTAGCATCCCGGTCTTCCAATAACTTCAGAAACATTTCTTGCTGCTGGGACATCGCCCTATTCATGGCCTGCATCATCCGGTCCATCATCCTTGACTCCGGGGTCACTTCTTCCATTATGGGGTGGGGTGAGGCTATATTGCAACGAGGTACAAATTCGGGTCCTCCGCCCAACACATTTGGTGGTGGAGGTGGTAGATTCGTTGTTGTAACCCTAGGGTGGTCGGCCGTAGATGCCGACGCCTCTTGGCCCTCCGGCCTATTACGGGTATTTACCATTTTCTTCCACACAAACGCGAGAACATAGGTAAGATAAAGATTACACTAAGTATTAACAAGGAAACATACCACTACATTCATTAATCGTCATAGCAATAGAGGAACAAGTATAATTACGTAAAACATCCTCATAATAGCGTTAGCTAGGCGAAATTATGAACATGCGATACATAAGAATTTTCATTATCATTACCATAATTCTCAATTTATGTAGTTTCCGCCGACTCTAGTCTATTCCATCTTAAAAGCTCTACCCATTATCACACGATCATAACTTAATGTTACAACTTAAGTCTAGGTATTCTACAATCATACCTAGTTAAGCTAAACTAATGCTCTGATACCAACTTGTAACACCCTAAATTTTAGAGGAATAAAAATTCGAAAATTTTGCAATATGACGGCTATAAACTGGGCAAACCTGGGTATACAAAACCTGTCATAACAACCCAAAGTATCATCCCGAAAACGGGGAATAAAGTTGTAGCCTTTACAATGAATCAAATGAAGGATAATGTACAACAACCTAATAATCTAATTTAAGACAAGAAGATTAAGGTCGGGTGTTGCTATCCCTCCAAAAATGCGTATCCACTATCGCTATTGAATTGGTCAATGTATCATCCCAAAGAGACCTCTCTCTACCTCTAGGCCGATCGCTCAATCCCGACGGATCTCATCGCTAGATTGACCTGCTATACATGTCATTTTAAGAAAACGTGTTAGGCTAAAGCCTAGTGAGATCATCAGTTGCATTTGAAATAAATAACGGTGAGAGTGAGTAAAGAGAATGAACTTATAACGGAAATTAAAATGCTCATTACCATAATAGTTACCTCTTGGTTTAACGGGGGAGACCCGCTTACTAACGCAAGTGACGGAACACAAAAGTAGGCCACTCAACAGTCAGTAAAGCCAAAACATATAAAAGTATACGCAAGGGATGCTAGGCTCAGTGGCTTTAAACGTAAACTCGCGGAAAGTCAACTTCAACCCAAAAGGGCCCTTACGTTGAGATCCTCGTCCAATATCGTAATACTTAGCACGTAGGACTTACAACCCAATCTGATGCCTCGACGTGCCTCGACGAGAGAAACTAACGTCTTAACGTCGGACTAAATGCAACAACCATGATGGGGTCATGACTCTCAAATGAAACCAAATATGCCACATATAGCAATTCAACCAACCAATAATTTAACGTCAAGATAAAATACCCATGACATCAATACAAGAAAGTTGTTGCATAAAACTTGCATAATTTTACCAAGAGGTTCCAATTCAACATATGAAGTATATACCCATATTCCATCCAATAAGACATTTAAATATTTCAAACTCTAGTTTTGCATCTCAAATACTCAACCCAAGATTTCAGTGAACAAGTCCCCATGTACAAACTTATCAGCAGTTCAATCATAAAACTTCATTAACCCATGATTAGTAAACTTTGAGACTAGAGCATGAAAAACATAATGTAAAGTCTCATACGCACGTAATTCCATAATATCATCTTTTTTTCTTGAAATCCCATCTAAACACATAAACCCTAAAATCTCCAAGATTAGGGTTTTAGGTGATAATTCACCCCAAGTTGTATAAATGTAAATGGAGATGTCTAGTGGTTAAAAAACTTGATTTTGACATGTATAGAGTTTATGAAAAAGGATTAACTCACCTTGTGGGTTTTTGAAGAAAACCCTAGCCCTATTTATTCCTTGGAGAAGATGACAATGGAGGAGATGACTAAACACCCAAAGCTTGAATCCTTAGATGATGCTCCCCCAAAACTAGAAATAAATGGTGTAGATTGGTAGAGGGAACCCTAGATTTCAGTTGGGGACATTTATGAAGGTTGATATAGAGAGCAAAGAGAGTAGATGAGGGAATTAAATGAGAACAATGGGGAAGAACCCGTATTTGGGGCGACCAGGGGATCTCGCGGGTTATGCCGAGACCTTAAGTCGCGGCATAAGTCGCCCGTGTCCCTGAACTAGAAAGTGGTCAGTGGGTTACACGGCTTGTGTCGCGGCTTGCAAGCCGCGGTGAAACCCGCGTAAGTCTCTGAGGATAAACATTTCCATCAACACCCAAACTCCAACTTGATACAGACGCGGTGCTAACGACAATTGATAACCACAATAATTACCGAGATTTAACGATATACAAGGCTAGAATCTTAAGGCTAGAATTTACATAACGAAAATTCGGGGCCACTTGTCGTGTGACTTAATGGTCAAATGCCAACCCATTAAAATTGATCATGAGACTTTCGTTTGAAACATCATGCTAGAATTATTTGAAAACAAAATAAACACATAGCATACAATGGATCATAAATAACATACATGTACAATATACTGGATCATGTATGTAAAGTGAAACATCATGCATACAGACATATCACCATACAAATCATATAATGCTCAAAACAAATTTGTACGTAAATTTGCATCCCATTGTAAGTATCATGAAGATTCACCTGATTGCGCGTAAATCAGCTACTGATAGTTTTTGACTGAAAACCTACACATTTCATATCACCATATGCAATTAATGACTTATTTTCTCCAAAAGTCAACTAGACCTAAAGTCAAACTCCAAAATCAGGTCTCTTAATGACTCAAATATCTCCATTTGATCTTATCGTCAAAATACTTGTGGGTCAAACGAGGTAAAATTCAACAATTAGTCAACGCGGTCAACCTCGACTAACTTTAGTCAAACCCCAAGTCCTAAACTCAATGACGTCCTAAAACGTCAAAATAATCATTTTATAATCTTATAAATCCATCTCTACAATTTAAAGTGTCTCAATAAATATTTAACTCAAATTACGATGCTTTAACCTCATTATCACTATCTGATATATTTATCTCTGTCTCTATCATCATAGCTTTTAGATGATGACATACTTGTTGGTGATTTTATAGTGAAATCATCGGTCATTTTGTGTAATTGGATTCACAAGATAATAATGGGGTTTGTAGATAAGTTACAACATGAGTTAGGAGGTGTGGAGTGCACACTCGTGTAAGCTAACTATGACCCGGGATTGTTGGACTGTCATTTGGTGTGCGTGGGACAAAACAAAGGCTCACGCGGGTTGTGCCGCAGGTTAACCCGCACGGCTACCCGCGTGGTGCACTGTTTCGTGTGGGAGACAGTGGCTCACGTGAGTTGTGCTGCGGGTTTAACCCGCGTGGTGCACTGGTTTTGGGACGAACAGAGGATCACACGGGTTGTGCCGCGGGTTAACCCGCGCGGCTACCCATGTGATGCACTATTGCAGGTGTGGTTTGTAACCCCCAATCATCCCTTTTGTAACTCCCAAATTTGATTTATAACCTACACCATTTGACCAATTAACAATCAATACCATTAAATGGGTGATTATTATCATTAATATTATAACATCGGTTACAATTCTCTATGTGTTTAAATAGCATCGTTTTCTGCCTAAAACGATACCGGTGAACTTGAGATTATCCTCGCGTGAATTTCGTGATACCCAGGCAGAATAGGGTCGAAATATCACTTACGGAAAGCGAGCTCTCACGCGATCTTACATTCTATCCAAGTCGATCACTCCTCTCCCTCTCTACCCATCGATTTCAGCAACCCCATTCCCCAACAATCTTAAGTGATATTCCTTCGTGAGAGATGGCGAGTGATCAATCAGTGAGAGACATGACAACCAATTTCACGAAACTTGAGAAGTTTTAAGGCGTCGACTTTCGGCGATGGCAAAAGAAGATGCACTTCTTGTTGACCACGTTGAAGGTCGTGTACGTGTTGAGCACGCCGATGCCGGAAGTGATGGAGGACGAGACGTTAAAGATGACCCGGCATCGTGGCAAATGGGAAAATGACGACTACATATGTCGCGGTCACATCTTGAACGGTATGTGTGACTCCCTCTTCGATATTTATCAAAATGTTGAATCCGCTAAAGAGCTATGGGACTCTCTTGAGTCCAAATACATGGCGGAGGATGCTTCTAGTAAGAAGTTCCTCATGAGTAATTTTAATAATTACAAAATGGTGGATTCAAGGCCTGTGATGGAGCAATATAATGAGCTCCTACGAATTCTAGTCCAATATGCTCAACATGATATGAAGATGGACGAATCCATCTCCGTATCGAGCATTATTGATAAATTGCCTCCCTTTTGGAAAGACTTCAAACATATGTTGAAACACAAGAAGGAAGAGTTGTCTCTTGTACAACTCGGTAGTCACTTGCGCATAGATGAATCTCTTCGGGAGCAAGAGACTGAGAAACCCAAGATAAAAGAGGTTTATGCACCTTCGGTGAACATGGTAGAAGAGGAAAGATCCAACAACTTCAAGGGAAAACGTAAGTTCAATGAAGCCAAGAAAGGGCCCAACAAAAAGGTTAAATTAACCTATTGGACTTGTGGTATGACCGGACATCTCAAGCGGGATTGTCGGGTTGTCAAGAATAAAAGTGGAGCAAGCACAAGTGGTGGTGGGCAAGGATCCAAGGATCAACACCCACGGCAAGGTCAGTTTATTGACTTTGGTTTTAATTCAAATTTGAATTATGTACCACTAATATCCGAATCATTTTATGTACAGGATGATGATGCTTGGTGGATTGACACGGGTGCCTCGAGTCATGTGTGCAAGGCTCGACGTTGGTTCACCTCTTTTGAACCGGTTGAAGACGGATCCGTGCTACACATAGGGAACGAGTCAAATGCTCCCATTCTTGGACGCAGCTTAGTTAGGCTAGAATTTGGCTCTAATAAAATAATTGAACTTATTGACGTTTTGTTTGTACCACAAATTCGAAAGAATTTGGTTTCGGTGGCTCTTTTGTAGGATTCGGTTATTTGAATAATGATATGTTTATGTTGAGTTTAAATAAAAAGAATTATGTTTCTAATTCCGTTTATATTGCAAATGAGAATTGTGTTGATTCTTTTTTATGGCATGCAAGGCTTGGTCATGTTAATTTTTAAAAGAATGGTTGAAATGTCAAAAGACGGTCTTATTTTGGCTTTTGACGTTAAAACCGAAAAATGTAAAACTTGCATGTTGACAAAGATCACTAGACAACCTTTTTCCTAACGTGAAAAGGGACTCTTCGGTGCTTGAATTAATACATAGTGATCTTTGTGATTTGCATTCAACTCCGTCTTTTGGTAATAAAAAGTACGTTGTTACTTTTATTGACGACGCTTCACGGTTTTGTTATATTTATTTATTGCACTCAAAAGATGAAGCGTTGGATAAATTTAAAGTTTATAAAACGGAGGTTGAATTGCAAATGAACGGTTTAATTAAATGTTTACGCACTGATCGTGGTGGGGAATATTACGAACCCATGTTTTTCCAATCCGTAGGAATTATCCATGAAACTACGGCTCCTTATACACCACAACAAAATGGTGTGGCGGAACGGAAAAATAGAGTTCTCAAAGAAAGGGTGAACTCTATGTTATCCTACTCAGGTTTGAGTGATGGATTTTGGGGGAAGCCATGTTAACGGCTTGTTATTTATTAAATCGAGTTCCCAATAAAAGGAATAAGATTACCCCATATGAAATTTGGTTCAAGAAAAGGCCTAACATGAATTATATTCGAGTTTGGGGTTGTCGAGAAGTTGTTCGACTACCCGAACCCAAAAGAAAAACCTTGGGTGAAAAATGTATTGAATGCATCTTTGTTGGATATGCCGAGAATTCCAAGGCATATAGGTTCTATGTTATTGAACCTAATGATTCTATAGCGATTCACACCGTTATAGAATCGAGAGATGCATTATTTGATGAGACTAGATTCTCTTCAATACCTAGGCCGAAGGATCTTGTTCCAAATACTAGTGTAACTAGTGAGGTTGAAGAACAAGCAATTGTTCCAATCGAATCTCCGATGCTTCGAAGGAGCAAAAGAGGAAGGATTGAAAAATCCTTTGGTCCCGATTTCCAAGTATACTTGGTAGAAGGATCAAGAGATGAAATTAGATCACAATTCTCTTACTGTTATAGTATTGAGGAAGATCCAAAATCATTTGATGAGGCTATGAAGTCTCAAGATATTGCTTTCTGGAAAGAAGCAATAAATGATGAGATGGATTCCATCATGGGGAATAATACTTGGGTATTATCGGACTTGCCACCGGGTTATAAACCATTGGGATCGACAAGTTCAAAGCTCGATTGGTAATCCAAGGCTTTAGGCAACGGGAAGGCATCGATTATTTTGATACCTATGCCCCGGTTGCAAGGATCTTCACGATTAGATTGTTGATAGCCTTATGAGCTATCCACAATTTAGTGATTCACCAAATGGATGTCAAAACGGCATTCTTAAATGGTGATTTGTAGGAAGAAGTTTACATGAAACAACCGGAAGGTTTTATTATGCCCAGGATAGAGCATAAGGTGTGTAAACTTGTAAAATCATTGTATGGGCTTAAACAAGCACCCAAACAATGGCATCAAAAATTTGATGAGGTTATCTTGTCCAATGGTTTCATGTTAAACCAAGCGGACAAGTGTGTATATAGCAAATTTGACATATCCGGTAACGGAGTAATAATTTGCTTATATGTTGATGACATGTTGACCTTTGGCACTGACCAAAATCAAGTTGATAAAACTAAAGAGTTTTTGTCATCAAAATTCTCCATGAAAGATATGGGAGAAGCGGAGGTGATCCTTGGAATAAGGATCAAGCGTGAGAACAAAGGGATTGCAATTACGCAATCTCATTACATTGAGAAAGTATTAAAGAAATTTAATTGCTTTGATTGTTCTCCGGTGAGTACTCCATTTGATCCGAGTGTGAAGCTTATACCCAATTCGGGTGAAGCGGTGTCACAACTCGAGTACTCAAAGACTATTGGATGCTTGATGTATGCCATGACAAGCACTAGGCCGGATATCTCTTGTGCTGTAGGCAAGTTGAGTAGGTATACTAATAATCCTAGTATACATCATTGGCAAGCGATAAGACGAGTATTTAAATACTTGAAGAAAACCGTTGATTATGGTTTGTCATATGTCGGGTTTCCTTCGGTTTTAAAGGGATATTCGGATGCAAGTTGGATTACCAACTTAGAAGATCACTCTTCTACGAGTGGTTGGGTATACTTGCTTGGGGGAGGTGCCATCTCATGGGATTCCAAGAAGCAAACTTGCATCACGAGTTCAACTATGGAGTCGAAATTTGTGGCATTAGCCGCTGCCGGTAAAGAGACGGAGTGGCTAAGGAATTTAGTCCACGAAATTCCGTTATGGCCAAAACCAATATCACCCATTTCTATTTGTTGTGATAGTGCGGCTACTTTGGCTAAAGCTTATAGTCAAGTGTACAATGGCAAGTCTAGACACTTAGGTGTTAGACATAGCATGATTCGTGAGCTAATCACGAATGGGGTGATTTCGGTTGAATTTGTTCGGTCGCAACAAAATCTAGCGGACCACTTGACGAAGGGGTTAGCTAGGGACTTGGTTCACAAGTCGGTGATCGGGATGGGTTTAAAGTCCATTTGAATCTCTAACGGTGAGATACCTAATTCCCTTCTAATACAACGTTAGAAGTTGAATTCAATGGGAAAGCTCACTCTAAGGGATTGGAGCACAAGATAATCATCCCAAGGTATGTGCTCGGTACTGCAAGCGAGGTGGTAATTGTTCTTTTGTAAAAATGCATGTGCAGGTGCATGATGAAAGGAACTACCTATATGAGTGCGAAGTGTAGCCGCTTCAAGAAGCTTGGACTCAGCTTTGATGCACTCACGAATGGATAAGGACACACGGCCTGTATAGTGTCAAGTTTAAACTTTAGAGAATTTTAAATTCATATGTATTTTATTTTCTGGTACTCAAATGGGTTGAAGGGTTTAATCCATAGGACACCTGGATTCTCGAGTATTTGAAATGTGTAATGTACTAAAATGGAAATTCAATTTTTTAGATATTTTCATTTATGCATGAGTTTGTTTGCTATATTAATTTTGTTTGTGAATCAAGGATTGCACTAAAATGGGGGAGGAATGTTGGTGATTTTAGTGAAATCATCGGTCATTTTGTGTAATTGGATTCACAAGATAATAATGGGGTTTGTAGATAAGTTACAACACGAGTTAGGAGGTGTGGAGTGCACACTCGTGTAAGCTAACTATGACCCAGGATTGTTGAACTGTCATTTGGTGTGCGTGGGACAAAACAGAGGCTCACGCGGGTTGTGCCGCGGGTTAACCCACGTGGTGCACTATTTCGTGTGGGAGACAGTGGCTCACGCGAGTTGTGCCGCGGGTTTAACCCGCGCGGCTACCCGCGTGGTGCACTGGTTTTGGGACGAACAGAGGATCACGTGGGTTGTGCCGCAGGTTAACCCGCGTGATGCACTGTTGCAGGTGTGGTTTGTAACCCCCAATCATCCCTTTTTTAACTCCCAAATTTGATTTATAACCTACACCATTTGACCAATTAACAATCAATACCATTAAATGGGTGATTATTATCATTAATATTATAGCATCGGTTACAATTCTCTATGTGTTTAAATAGTATCGTTTTCTTCCTAAAACGATACCGGTGAATTTGAGATTATCCTCGAGTGAATTTCGTGATACCCAGACAGAATATGGTCGAAATATCACTTACGGAAAGCGAGCTCTCACGCGATCTAACATTCTATCCAAGTCGATCACTCCTCTCCCTCTCTACCCATCGATTTCTGCAACCCCATTCCCCAACAATACTTATCATATAACATAAGGAATCATGTTTGCAATTTTGATAGCATGTTCTAAGTATTAGAAAAATACTTATTTAAGAGTCTATTAACATGTATTTTGACCAATGTTTGAAATAATGTGTTATGGCAAATAAACCTCCATAGTGCGTCTCTAAGGTCTGGCTTGTGATAAGGCTTGTTAAAAAAGCAAGGTGTGATAAGGTGTGGTTTTTTATTTAACTGATGGGTTATTATGTTCGACTTAGGGGGTGTTTGGGATTGCTTATTTGAGGTGCTTTTTAGCTTATTGCGATTTGACACCGGAGATAAGCTCTTTTGAGTGTTCGGATGGAGCAAAATGAAAAGAGCTTATAGCGATGTCAAACCGCTGAAAAGCTGTTTTTCATAAGTTATTTTGTTCTAACTTATGACTTATTGGCTTATCAGCTTTTAAAACCAAATTACCAATTTACCCTTTTTTAACCCTAATTTGATATATGATCTGCTCCTCTTTCTTCTCCTCCGTCGTTCTTCTCCAACGACATCACAGATCGCCATCGCTCGACCTTTGTTCAGGTATGTTTTTGTGTTCGATTTTTTGTTTTCTCGACATCACAGATCGCCATCGTTCTTCTCGATTTGTTTTCTGTTCGATCTTCGATCTGTTCTTCTCGATTTTTTCTGTTCTTGTGATGAATCTGCCTGGTCGATCTCGATTTATTCACTGTTCGATAGTGATGATTTGATTTCGTTTTCTGTTCGATTTCTTTATCTGTTTGATATTTCTTTGTTATTTTCTTATCTGTTTGATATTGCCTTATCTGTTCGATTTCCTTATCTGTTTGATATTTCCTTATATGTATGATTTGATTTCCTTTTCTGTTTAATTTCCTTATATGTTTGATGATTCGATTTTGTTTATATCTCGATTTATTCACTGTTTGATATTTCTTTGTTTGAATAAATTTTTGTCAAAAATATTATTATAAATAATGAAAAGTCAATTGTTATATGTTAAAAATACAAAAAAATCAATAATATTGAAGCATGTCCTTTTTGATCATTTTTACATGTATAAGTTAAAATTGCCAAACACTTAAAAAGTGCTTTTCAGCTTATAGCGGTGTGGTACCGCTATAAGCTAATTCAAACACTTTTTAAAGAACTCTGGGTTAGCACCACATAAGCTGATAAGCACTTTTCAAAATAAGCATAAGTTGTTTTAAATAAACAATCCCAAACACTCCCTTATAGCATAAACTCATTGAATAAAAGACTTAAATAAACAAAACCAAAAAAAAGAGGGAAAACATAACAACCTAAATCCTTATTCCCATGTACGAACACGAAGATGTAGAAGATTTTGAAGTCAACTTCGACGATGGACTGTTGGATATAAATGAAGAAGATTACATAGAAGAATAGATTCTTTATATGATACATGTGGTATATCTAACATACTTTTTGATAATATATTTTGTAAGCTCTATATATCTGATATCAATACATGGTTCCTCTTTCTTTTATAGTTTTATATGAAGTTAAATTGTTCAACACAATAATACACAAACACATACACACACGACAAATTTGTTTTCTTAAGCCATGGCTTGGAAAATGATATGATATCGTTTTAACTCGTAAGACTTGAGGTTTGACCCCGTCGCCAAGTCACGTCTCACTTTATTTAAAACTATGTTACTAAATAAAGGACTTTTTAAAGTACAAACTTTTAAATTAAAAAAATTCAAGCTATGAAAATACTGTTTTAAATAAAAATTGAATGAAAGTTCTCGTTAGATTTGTTCTGTTGGTAAATAAAGTGATATTTTTAAGAATTATATATATAAGGAATAAAGGATAAACATCACATAGCGCCTGTAGCTCAGTGGATAGAGCGTCTGTTTCCTAAGCAGAAAGTCGTAGGTTCGACCCCTACCTGGCGCGATTTTTGAAAACATTTTTCATCTTTAGTTTACAAAATAAAGCATGTTTTTAAAAGTGTTGGCTAAGGCATTGTCTGGCAAACTAGCTGATAAGCTAACTTTTCAAAACGCTACTTTGAGTAGCGTTTCAATAACGTAGCTTATAGTTATAGTCATTCAAACATGTAACAGGAAAAAAAACTAGCTTTTTTTGCCAAACATAGCCTAAATATATTTCTATATATTATCAAGGGTTAATAATAATCTACTTTTATATATATTTTTTATTATAATATTATATTTTTATTTTTCTCTTACTATTAGTAATAGTTTGAAAAATATATCCATTATAGCAATGGTTAACTTGTTATTTTTTAAAGCTCCACATTATTTTTTTTGCTTAAATGAGGTGAAGTGGATGACACATCATTCTGATCACGTGGCATAAATAAAAAAAACTTTTTTCAAATTTTTTAATAATTTCCTCAGTTTTCCTCCCGATTATTTATATCTCGCCTAGATTATGTTTTTCATCACTCTTTTCAAAAGACCATTTCAAAAAAAAAATTTGGTTCTTACTAAATTGTTGCAAATTAAATATACTAGAGTAACATATTTTTTAAACAAATATGATATATTTTTTTCAAAATATAAATAATTTATTAGTGAATTTTTTTAAATCTACTATCAAATAGGGGTGCTTATGGATTGAATTGATCGAGTTGAAGGCATTTCAACAACCCAATCCAATGTTGACGGTTTGAGAAATTTCAACCCAACCCAAACAAAAGTGTAACTCAACCGTTCAGGTTGGTTGGGTTGTGTTTAAACAAAGTAAAAACAATATTGAAAACATAAAAATAAAGAAATTTTCCTTTGAAATACGATTTATCATTCAAAAGAATATACGAGTTCATCAAATATTTATGTATTACATATAACTTTCCAATAATGTTCTCTTATGAGTTTTATTACTCTTTATTGTCGAGTTGTTTTTGGTAACTTATACATATTAAAGAGAAATACAAATAATTTTAGAGAAGTCGCTAAAGCGTTTATCGGGTTGGTCATGTTACTTTAAGCCTAACCCAATATCAATCCAATAGATCCGGGTTGTCCTAATTTTGTATCGGTTATATGTCGGGTTACCTCGGTTTGATTTTTTTTCCCAGGGTTTTTCGGGTTTGGTTGATCGGGTTGGGCCGGTTGGTTGATTTTATGAGCACCCCTACTATCAAATGTTAAAATTTATTAATTCTTAAACATGTCATTTTTTACCATTTTACATTTTTCAACTAGATTATCAGCTAGTTTTTGATAAACGTGTTTAATTCATCAACTAGCTTATTAGCAACCAGTTAACTTATCACATAATTTGTCAAACATAACTATAATAATTCATTAATATCGAATTACAAAATTATAAATTAACCATTAATATAGTAAGTATATTTTTCAATATACAATTTAAAACACTTACCGGCAACGATATTACTCTCACTTACCTTATCATATAACATTTCTGACCATCAAAATTGATTGTTGGTAAGCGTCTTTATCCCGATAAGCGCTTACCGGATAAGAGTCATTTCCCTCACTTACCGGGTAAGACTATCAGGGGTTGTTTGTTTACCTCTTAATGGTTTCATTAAGAGGCAACATCTGAATCGCTAAAAGGTGAATCTTGTTTGGCAAGAAAAAAGTCCGCCTCTTAATGATTCCAAAACCCTCTGAATGATTTTGTATCTTGAGTGTCCCTTAACCATTAAGCGCCCTTATTTCATTATGAACAATTACCAAAAAACCATATTTCATTTTGCACTATATTATAAGAGCCTTTTAATCATTCTGCACCAAACCATTCAGCATGCCAAACAACCCCTCAATCCTTGTTATGGTTCTTAACGGGTAAGGTTTTAGGTAGTTTTCTTGCTCAATAGTTAAGGACTATAAGGTAAGTGATACCAGTAACACTTACTTGGGTGAGTATTTCGTAAACGACCTCTTACTTTTGATTTTGAAGGAAATCAGTTCAAGACAATGTTTCTTGTTATTTTTAAATGAAATTAATATTAATTCTTTGTTTTAAAATATTTATTCCAAATTTCATGACAAATAAATAAAATTAAAAAATTCAATCCACATGATCAACCAACCAGCTTTTCAAAACAAAAAGTAACTACCGCTCTATTTAAACCAAACATTCCACCACCACCATCACCATCGCCACCGCCACCACCACTACCACCATGGACACCACCGTCACCGGATCCTCTGAATTCATCAAAGTCTTCTCCGACGGTACTGTGGAGCGTTTCATACCCGAAACGGCTCCGGCCTCTCTCGACTTGTACAACGGCTACAAATGCAAAGATGTTACCATAGATCCATCAAAGCCGATAACAGCAAGAATTTTCGTCCCCTCCACCACCACCGTCGCCGCCACCAAGCCGCCATCGCTACCGGTCTTGATATATTTCCACGGTGGTGGTTTTTGCATCGGCTCCACCACATGGCTAGGCTACCACCATTTTCTCGGAGGCCTTTCAGCCAATGCCGACTCGATCGTTCTTTCCATCGACTACCGCCTTGCCCCGGAAAATAAGCTACCGATTGCGTACAAAGATTGCTACACCTCTCTCATTTGGTTAAGCCAACAAAAACCAACCGAATCTTGGCTCGAAAACGCCGATCTTTCGCGTGTTTTTCTCTCGGGAGATAGTGCCGGAGGAAACATAGCTCACCTAGTAGCCATTAGAGCAATTCGAGATAAAGAGTGTCCAGTTAGAGTCAGAGGAATATTACCGATTCACCCCTACTTTGGTAGCGAGAAGCGGACCGAGTTAGAGACGAAAGACGGGTCGGCTAAAGAGGTTGAGTCCAACGATATGTTTTGGAGGCTGAGCATACCGGAGGGATCGAACCGAGACTATGAAGGCTGCAACTTTGAACGGATGGAGGTATCTCTGTCGGAATGGAGCCGGTTTCCTAACGTTCTCGTTTTTGTAGCCGAGTTGGATTTCTTGAATGAAAGGGGAGTAATGTATGCCGAGTTTTTGAAGAAAAAAGGCATAAAAGTGAAGATCGTCGAGACCAAAGACGAAACACATGTTTTTCATGTCTTCCGCCCTGATTCTGAATCGACGCGTGTGCTACAGAACCAAATGAAGGAGTTCATACACGGCCTTTGAACTCTGTTCGACTCGTTAAATTACAGAAAAGTTGGTGTTATGAAATGGAATGTCGTTTCATTCGAAGAATAAATACGAATTATGAAACTTATATACACACTTTTAATGTCATGTTCAAGCTTTTTACATACCTAAAGGTGAGTCTAATGATCGAAACCGCTTAAGAAACCGCCTACAAAGCCGGCTCCGTTGCAACCTCCACATAGCATTTCTTTCCTTCCTCTGCAAGAAGAAAGACATGACGATAACATAAATCAAACGAGGGATAAATAGACATTTTGAGCTTTATTTTTCTTGATAACCGCTGGTATCTGGGTCGGCTAATCCCATAAGGCCATGAAGTTAACAGTCGGTCAAACCCATTTGTGGGACTTTAATTTGGGACATTCAACAAAGAAACTGCCAACCATGGCTATAAGCGAAAACGCAAGACAAGAAAGATCAAGCAAATGAAATAGAGGAGTCGGTATCGGCAAAGCCAATAGAAATGATACCATTACCAACACAAAATCTCTCTTTTCTAAGAGTTCCTGGTCGGGTCAGATCAAACATCGGTCTCTAGACTTGATACGGGACATGCTTAAACATGGAAACCATGGTGTTGGACAAGTTTATAGCAAAACCAAGGAAAATTACCTAAACAAGATCAAACATTTTTGGGAAAAATGCAACAAAGTTTGGTTTTGTTCCTATTTAATGTAACGCTCGATCGATGTAACAAAGTTCCAAAATTTCCTATTTTGTACCCATTTTGACCGATAATTTGCTTATCTTGTGACATTTGATGACGTATATACATTACATAGGTAAAGAAAATAGAAAATTTTGAATCTTTTAGGAATTAAGGCGAATCCGTTGCATTTTGTCCGACATGTTTTCTAGTTATGTTATGGGAAACGTAGTATGAATCTTAGGGAGTTATCATTCTGGCAAATAAACAGGAAAAAAAAAAGCAACCCAACGCAAGAAAGATAGAGAAAATGAGGAAGGAAATAGTACCCGCAAAGCCAACACGAGTCCCCAGCTTTGAATTGTCCGTTAAAGAAATCTTCAGGGTTAACACCACTACCTTTGCATTGCGAACATTGAACCGCACCTGAAATTTAGAAATGCAAGTGAAACGTTGAGCCTGCAATATGTACTACAAACAAAAGAGGTTGAATTTGGGAAAACCTTCATCTAAGAAGACCAAAAAGATTCTGAAACCACATTGTAATGTGTAAATTTCGGCTTTCTATTTATATCTTCATCACATTTGAACATGAATGCACACGTTATGAAGCAAGAAACACAACAATGTGCATCTGAAATCCAATTGATTCCCTAAAAACCGACAAGTGTCTTTGGAGTAAATTCTATAAATTCTCAAGATATACTAAAATACGCTCATACATTTTCATCCCAAATTGAGGGTAGAGGTCAAATCTGCATAATCTGACCCCCCCCCCCCCCACCGACCCACCTTTGAGTGGGATATACTGGCTCGTTTGGTTTACATTTCATCTCAAACAAAGGTCATGTTGAACACAAGGATGTCCATTGAAAATCCAATTGATTCCCTGAAAATGCTAAGTGTGAAACAAATACCTTCTATATCTTCTCAAGAAATACGAATGCACATATATTTTTTTATCTTAAATAAACAATCAAATTTATCAAAATTTAGTAAATATAAACGGGTTTTTCTTTGAAATAAAATTGAAGGGGAATAAAACAAACTTACCATTGCCATCACAATTGGTACATATGACACTCTTTGTTTTAGGTTTTGTTTCCTTGTCTCCAGTCGCCTGCATAGTTACGAATGAGTAAAACAATAAGAATAAAATGAGTCATATTTTCACAAAGCATTGATACCAACTCTAACCATTCTTTTGCAGGAATATTAATCAACTAGCCATAAGGTATCAAACACAATGATACCATAGGAAAATCAGTCGTCGAAGGTGCAAACCTTGACCATTTACTTGTAGGAATATTGATTGACTAGCGAGGTGTCAAGTAGAATGATACCATAAAAAAATAAGTCAAGGTTCCTGCTAAACAAACCCCCCTAGGGTCAAATCAATATCTTGAAAATGTAAAAAGACGTATGATTTTGACATGTGAGAGGAGGAATTCGTTGAGGGAGTTATTATTAGCCCTCATGCTATGTTTTGCAAACTAGCTAAAAAACTAATTGTCCGAAAAGCTAGTTGTTGGCTAATAAGCTAGCTGTTAGCCGATATCCTAGTCATATTTGGTAAAATTAGCTGAAACACATAAGCTAGATGACAATGTAAAATGACCTAAAAGGACGTGTTAAAAACTTGCTCCATTTTAAAATAAGGGACATAATTGGATAAAATTTAGAAAAAAAAAAACCTGAAATCTATGGAAAAGCTATTTGAACAAGCAAAAAGATAGCTTATTGCTTAGCAAACAAGACTTTTTCAATTTGCTCGAACAATAAGCTAACTAATGGTTGACAAGGCCTAAGACAAAGGTGTCAACTCTAACCATTCTTTTGCAAGAATATTGATCGACTAAGACACAAGGTGTGAAATATATTATGATGCCATAAGAAAACCGATCATAGAAAGAGCCAACTAGGACCGTTCTTTTGCAGGAATATTGATCTACTAGACACGAAGGTGTCGAACACAATGATACCCCAAATTAATCATAGGAAGGTGCATCTTTCCTTTAGAGCAAACCATACAAATCTCACCACATGAAGCCAAAGTTACCATGAAACTTTATCTAAAAGACATCAAGAATAGGCACAAGTACTCCCTTTGAATCAATAAAGAACATTTCCTGTCAAACTTTGTATTTTTCATCTGCAAAACTGATATGGATTTATTCACACGTTTAACACAATACATATATCAAAGCCCAATTGTTTTTTTTTTCTTTTTTTCTTTTTTTTTGGGGGGAGGGGGGGAATGGAGGGAGTATGCAACTAGCAAAACACAATACATATATCAGAAGATCATACTTTTGATACCCAAAAACCCTATTCAGGAAAGTAAGACTGAGATAATCAATAAGAAAAATTACAACAGTCTGTTGAAGGCGATGAAAGAGTAGACCTTAGTTTTCAGAGAGTCAAACTTGAGTGTTCTACGAAGGTTGCGATTGCTTTGATTGGCTATATAAATACCTATGAAATGAGCCAAAACGAAGCAAAATCTGATTTATTGAGATGAAACGGCAAGAAAGCAGAGATTTTTGCTGGTGGTTATGAAATTCGCAGTGGGAAGGAGATAATTACCTGGGTTCTGAATAGCTATGGAGTGTATGACTACAAAGGATTGAGATAAAGCCATTGTCATGGAGGAGTAGCAATGCAAGGAAGGGAGTTGGATGCTTTTTTGCTTCTCTTTGGTCCTTTTGGATATAGACCACACCCTCTGCAACTCCCTCCTAAACAAAAAAATCCTATAAAAATATGAACAATTTTTATATGATTTATAATAAAGAGTAAATTACATTGTTCGTCCATATGGTTTGTTCATAATATGGATATCGTCCCTATTTTGAAATAACAATATTGTGGTTTGCATCGTCAATATGAACCACCGTTCTAAACTGCCGCCGACCATCACCGATATGAACCATCGTCAATCACCATCGTTCTGAACTGCCGTCGACCGTCACCGATCTGAACCGCCGCCACCACCACCGTTTTAAACCGTCGTCGACCACCACCGTTCTGAACCATCGCCGACCCTCACCGTTCTAAACCACCGTCGACCCTCACCGTTCTGAACCTCCTGACCACCACCGTTCTGAACCGCCGTCGACCATTACCGTTCTGAACGACAACTGATCTGAACCACCGACCACCACCGATCTGAACCGCCGTTTTGAACCACCGCCAACCATCACTGATCTGAACCACCGCCGACCACCACCGATCTGAACTGTCGCCGACCACCACTGTTCTGAACTGTCGTCGACCCTCACCGTTCTGAACTGTCGTCGACCCTCACCGATCTGAACCGCCCGACCACCACCGTTCTGAACCGCCGCTGACCACCACTAATCTGAACCGCCACCGACCACCACCGTTCTGAAACCGCCACCGATCTGAACCATCGTTCTGAACCGTTGTCGACCAACACCGATCTGAACCGTCACCGACCAACACCGATCTGAACCGTCACCGACCACCACTGATTTGAACCACAATAGTTGGATTTCGATTTCAAAAGTTTCAAAAAGGGTATTTTAGTCATTTACTAATATTTCATTCAAATTCCAAAGCTATTATGTGAACCAAACAAATAGATTCCAATTCCTTTAACAAATTTCATTCCAATGTCTGTCAACCAAACAAGTGGTCAAACCTGATAACATTCCATTCCAATTCCTTCAATATGAATAACAGAGGTGAACGTGCATTCACTATTCATGATGAATAATATGGTATTCAAGATGAATAATACACGAATTCATTATTCATGTATTATCTACCATGAATCGTGTATTATTCACCCTGAATGTTGTATTATTCATCCTAAATGATACATTATTCATGATGAATAATATATGAATGACCCGTGAAGGTGTAGACACATGGCGCACTCTCTTTTGTTTCCTAATTCACAATTGAAATTTGGTTTAATTCATTATGAATATGTATGCGCATCCCCGGATGTCCCACATTCAGTATGAATAACAAATGTGAATGTTCATTCATTATTCATGACGAATAATACAGTATTCAAGATGAATTACACAACATTCATGATGAATAATACATGAATTCATGAATCGTAAATTATTCACCCTGAATGTTGTATTATTCATCCTGAATGATACATTATTCATGATGAATAATACATGAATGACCCGTGAAGATGTGGAGACGTGACACACTCTCTTTTGTTCCCCGGTTCACAACAGAATTACTCGATATGTTCTCGATTCGTCTTGATGGGTGTTGGGTTACGGTGATGAAGAAACGCAATGCCTTACGACATTGAAGAAAGTGTTAAAGAAGGTGATGTCGAGTTACATACTTTCGGTGTCGAGGTGTTGTACAGACTTGAACGTACATAAATATTTATAATGAATCTAACATATATATAGCATTTCATGTAGAAAACGGTTAAAACAACAAAAAAAACTACATGTCATATCGAAGAGCACGAAAACCTCGTTTTTTTATGTAATTTGTTTGATTAAAATATTAGTAATTTTTAAGATAATTTATTTTAAACTTTAATTGGGTAAAAAAATTTAACTAAAAAAGAAAATAAAAGGTCAAATATAGTAGGCGTGAGTTTAAATTATCTTCCATTTTTACCGCTACACATTTTAAAATTAAAAACTCTATTTAACATGAGTTGTTGGATCAATAAAGATGGAGTGGCTGAGATTTGTCCTCACGTGCATAATGAAAATTGAGTTTTCATTTGAACTTTCCTCTCTCTCTCTCTCTATATATATATATATATTACATGTGTATATATGTGTGTGAGATATACATACATACATATATATATATATATATACACAAACCCTTAATTCTTTCATGCCACCGCCTCACCCCACCCCATCTTCTCCAGTGAAACTTTTCCCGTTCCGTTCTCTATTCATCCCCCTCCTTTTCTTCTCCAGTAGCCATCCCCCTTAAACGATTATGGTATTGTTCGGTTCGTTTTCTGTTAAGACCTGTATGGATATAGTTGTCTGTATGGATATAGATGTATGTGTGTTAACTAAGGGGTTGTTTACCAAGTTTTCTATTAAGCCCTGTATGGATAAATTTGTTTGTCTGGGTAAATTTGTCTGTCTGGATAAAAATGTATTGTTGTTTATTTTTCTTTCTAAATCAACGATCTGAATGACATAATTGACTATTTTACCCCTCAATGAACTAAACATTATTTAACAAATTGCATTTAACATTATGTTAATAGATTGGTCATCAAATTGCATTTACCCATTATCCTCATCAAAATAGCAAAAAAAAAAACTAAAAACCTGCAATTTTATCCCTAAAAATACTCAACATGAACACAAAACTCTTCCCTCACGCCGTTGATTCCATTTCCCTGTCATTATGATTTCTTCTTAGGTGGCGTTTGGTTCATGGAATGGAATTCGATGGAATTGGAATTCATCAAGGAATTTGACTTTGAAGGAATTGGAATTGGAATTTGACCACGCATTTTGGTCGTGTTTGGTTGGATGGATTTGGAATTTGAATCTTTTTGTTTGGTTCACGAAATTCGATTGCAGATCTGAGATAACATACCTGATATGAGATTGCAGATTGAACCGAAGAGAACAAATCGAGAAGAGAATAGATCGATCGCGTAATGAATCTGTCGCAAAGAAAATAAATTCCGTAGGATACCCCGAGGAATTGTGAAATCTTTATTTGAAGGAATTTGATGGAATCCGCAGGATTCCTTAGTTTTAATTATGTGAACCAAACAAGACTTTGGAATTTGGTCAATGGATTTGGACATTCCAATTCCATTGAATTCCATCCAATTCCGCGAAACAAACACCCAAGTGTTAGCTTTTTCCATGTTTTTCTTGGGGAGGAATTGTTGTCCTATTGCTTGGTTGTTTATTCTTGAAGAATACTTGTGTGGACAAACAATCCAGAAACAATCGAACTTCAGCCAATAAACGAAATCGAACATTAGAAACCAAAAACAAACTTCAGAAAAAAGATGGAATAATCAAAATCGAACTTTAAAATTGAAATCACTTCAGATTCGAAAGCGAAATTGAAATTCATATGATGTGTGTTTACAAATCAGTGTTTTTGTTCTAGTCGCCTAAAGAGCTGAAATCGATACCGTAGAAAGGAGCTCACCGGGAAGAAAGTCGAAAAAAAAGAAAGAAGAAGAAAATAAGGCTCACCGTGGAAAGGAGGCTCGCTAGGGTTTTGAACCTAGAAGGTGTAACACCCCGATTTTTAGAAAGGTATAATTTCAAGTTAGTATAGAAATCAGTATTTTAAGAGAAATATAAGAAATAATATTTTGGGCTTGAATATTAGATTTTATAGTCTTGTTGGATGAAAGATTTAATTACGAGTCCAACGGACCTTTCCGGAGCGAAAACGGAGTGAAAACGAAGAAATTATGGCCAAAACAGCGTTCGGTACCCTTTTGGCTATTGTGACAACGATTGTGACAATGTCACTATAGCCGTCACAATAGCCAGAGCCAAGAACCTCACGGTACAATCTTGTCTATTGTGCCAGCGATAGTGCCACAGGCACAATAGCTTGGCACTATAGCCTACGAGTTCCAGAGTGTTAAAAGTTGCGATTTTCAGCCATTTATCCCATTTTCTCACTTCCACTCACTTCCACTCTCTTCCCTTTCTCTCCCAAACTGATTCCCATCATATTGGTTTGAACCCCAACCATTTCCATGGCCATTTACTTGGATCTTGAAGCATTACATCATCATCTAAGGTATTGGAAGTCAAGGGTTCAAGGAGCTACCATCTCACCATCCCCATTGTTGTCTTCATCAAGAAAATCCTAGGGTTTTGAGTTTTATCAAAACCCACCAATGTGAGTTCATACCTTCTTCTTTCTAACACTTTAATCAAGTTGTAAATGCTTCATTTTTAGTTTCTTAGTATTCTATTTCTTAAGTTTTTGGTTGGGTGATTTTGGAGAAATTAGGGTTTTGATATCGTTTGGAGATTTTGGTATAAAATGTTGGGGAATGATTCTAAGTGTTTGGTTATATGATTTGATGGTTGGAAACTTATGGATCTAGGCTTTTGGAAGATTTGGCTTGAGGATCCAAAATTCTTCAAAGGAGCTCAAGTTGGGGAAAAATCTAGATTTAGCCTAAATCTAGCTAGGTGAGTTCAAGTTGCTTTGTGAAAACTATGTACATGCCAAAATGAGTATTTTGAAGTAAAAATATGTTTTAATTGGTAATTGTCCATGTGTTGGGTATTTTGATAAGTTTTCACATTTGATAAACTTGGGTTATTTTAGTTTCATAAAATGCCCATATTTGGGATTTGGATATCTTGATAAGTAATAGCATGATTTATGCATTTTTGGGGATTTTGTACAAATAAAGTCCATTTTATGATTTATGCATCTTCGGTGATTTTTGTACAAATGAAGTCTAATTCATGATGTTCGGCATTTTGATGTATTTGAGTTCATAAACCATTTGGGAAAATCTTTGGTTCCAATACGTGACGAGTTTTGGGTTAATCACATCTTTGGGGTATGTGTCTGCATAAACGTCGTTTAAAGTCATTTCATTATTTGGGGTCCGTTATTTATTGGTCAAATGGATTTTGAGCATTTTAGCTCGGCGTTGACTTAAAAGAGTCTTGAGGACATTTGTCCGGTTTTAATAACTCGATGTAGAGTCCAATCTATAATTTACATACTAATGCATTTTATTGCATATTTATGATAATTACATGCTCGAGTGCGTTGGTCATTCATGTGTAGTCATGTAATGTTAGACTGTGTTGCATTGGATCTATAGGCACGTAAGTCAGTCTTATTTGATGGTCAATTGGGTGGTACGGGGTTGGACTCCGGGACTCATGTTTTATGACCTTGTCCTTTCAAGTGTACACTAGGAGGGTTGAGTCCGGTTGTGCTATTGTGACGATGGGTAGTTCATGATGGGCGTTTGGGGCCTCCGCCAGGTTGGGGCAATGCCATGGTTGTATCCCCCCTATGTCGGGCCTTTGGCTGTACACACGGTATTTTTCGCTAAGGTCAGCTGTCTCTTTTGGTGTAGCTTGAAGGGAGTCGTAGGGGCACTTGGGCTCGTGTATCGTGAAGTGTCATACGATTAACGTTGTATGAGTGACATACTTTTGTGTTCCTCCACTCTCAACGGATACGGGTATCCCCCGTTGTCGGCCCGTAGTATTTTGGATATTTAATTGTCCATGCTTTAATATTTGGATTTCATTCCATTTTATGGTCGCGTGAGTATTAAGTTTCAGTTCCATGTTTCGATGACGTATCATTGTCATATGGATTGTTTTCCGTTATTTAAGGGTCGAGTATTATGCCCTACCCGTGTTTTGGGTATTTTGGGATATGAAGTCTTATTCACGTTCTCACAAATCGGGTATCGAATTATAATCCCGTTTTGGGTGAGTTGTGGGTTGCATCGTTTTATAAAGAATGTTGTTTTTGAGCGTCGTCTTGAAAAATGCATATTTTGGGGAAAACGAGTCGTTTCCATTTCTAAAGTAAACCATTTTGAAATATCTTGATTTGAACTGAATTCCTTTCTTTTAAAAGATATATTCATTTATGTTGAAACTCTTGAGCTCACTAGGCGTTAAGCCTAACCCTTTTTATTTGTCGGCATGTGCATCAGGTTCCAGTTGGGGGTTTGGATTCTAGCAGCTCTATGAAGAGTTGAGCCATAGCCTTTTACAAGAGTAAGTAGTTGGTGAAGTCTTCCGCAGGTTGGAGATAGTAACTGTTATTGGGTTTTAGTAGCACCATCCTTATCATAGACTGTATGTATAGGATGAATGTGTGTATTGAGGTTAAATCTTAAATTGTGATTGTAGATGAAGCAATTACCGATGTATTTAGAAAATTTTAAATTAGTTGTTATTTCCAGAATTGAAGGTGTCACAAGTTGGTATAAGAGCTTAAGTTTGAGAGAATTAGGTATTGATTTTTGGATGCCTATACTCAAACTAACGTTCTTATAAGTGATTGTAAGTGAAGTTGCACATTAGGTACCATAAGATAAGATATTTTGGGGTTGATCGAGTCGCTAGAAACAGGAAACTTGTCGAGGGTCGCAAGGATGATCATGTACGATATATTCATAATGGCACCTGGCCAGTGTTATGGTGAACCTATCTGCTACATGTGTATATTTGAATTACCTTGGTATGATGACCGTTGGGGTAGTGAGAAAGTTTTTAAGCGAGTGATCTAAAGAAGAGTTGATGTTTATAGCATTGTCATATTGGAGTGATGGTTAAGCATGCCAGATGCAATTGGTTGACCATTTTGGGTCGAAGTCATTGGGTGAATTAGAACCATTAGCTTATTGAATTGACTATATTTCAAGGAGAAATCGTAAGTTGACCAAAGTAGGGCGATTGCTGTTTTAAGATGTTTGATGCTTCCGGATGACGATTGTGTGTCGGGAAAATGGAGGAGTGTAGTCCTAAGATGTTGAGTGCCAACCAAATTCATGCACTACATTTATTTCTAAAATAAGTTTGCATCATTTGTTCCTCATGTTCTCAAGACATAAAGCGAGTTATATTATAAAGCCTCGGTAAAGAATTAACACTCATCATATTTTAAAATGTGAGCTTAAGCATGCATGAAATTGTCCTGTTGCACGTGATTGCAAATTGTTATCGAAAATCTCTTTATTCTCGTCTCGTGTCTAACGCTATTTTTGGATATTTTAAGATTCGTGTTTTAATGTTATTTGAGGTATTGGGCAAGTAACTGTGGAATTTTTGACCTTGACATTGGATCTCCTCCACGTATGTTAAGGTTTTAAAGGAAGAGTTGTTCCCATGAATTTGAGTCGAAATTTCTTGGGAATTTTAGTCTGTACGAGTCGTGTTGAATTTTATGGATATTGTTTTACGACGTTCTAGGCGCGTGACTGTACTTTGAGATGTGTGTTTTTTAATTAATTGCGTGTAAATTTACGAGCTTGCTGGGCGTCATGTCTCATTAAAGTTTTGCTGAAAATGGTCACTTTATCTTACGTTTTGGTTTTTAGAATTTTGAAATTTTTAGACTTATTGTCGTCTTATACTTATTTGTTGGAAAATGAAAATTTTGATACCGCTTGATTTTAGCGCTAATGAGTTTTATGAAAATTCAGTTGGGTTCATAGTGTCTTATTTTACGACATTTCGCGTCGCGTAAATAAATTCTGAGAACGTGTACATATGCATTTTGTGTGTGTTAATTGATGAGTTTTGTTAATAGATGTCATCTCACATGTTGTTTTGGGGAAGTTTCATTATTATGTGATTTATCTTTGGGCTTTATACAAATGTCAATCGTTGTATACTTTTTGCATTTGGATTAAATTATACTGTTGGTGTGAGTAAGCATATAAAGGATTTATGTTATTTCAGTTATTGATTTTACTGTTAGAAATTTTCCGCAATGCATTAAACGAGTTAGCGGTATTCATGTCGTTGTAGTTACTATTTTGGTCAAATGTGTTCATCTGTGCGATTCAAAGTTTTAAACTCGATTTGAAGTTTATTTGCTTTCTCATCGTTCTATCGAGCTTTGGGGAATAAACTGATGCATATGGGGTTTGTTGAGAATTTTATGCCACAACGATTTTGGTTAAAGAGGGAAAATTTTAATGCTAAAATTGTGAAGTTCTCTTTTGGAGTTGTACAAACATTTATTACACGTGTTATGGTGCAGGAATTTATTTTCATGTTTATAGTGTAAATTTTGCTACACCTTTTTTTGTTACCGTTTTATTAACGTAAAAACTGATCAAACGAATTTTGGAAATGGTTTTATATGTGTAGCGTCGGTGATCAATTTTCTACCTATCGAGTGATCGGTAGTGGATTCTATCGCACGATTAATTATTATAAAGCTTTTGCATTTAAAAGTTATATAAAATTTTAAGTTGGCATATTAGTTGAAAATCTTGAACTCATTAGGGCTATAGATTTAAAACCTATCTTGAAAAGGATGGTAATTAGGGACTAGAGAAGTCATTGGGAATTGAAGTGCCGGATGATCCGACTTGTGATCAGTCTTGAAATTTGGGTTTCTGTTTTTGAATCAGTGCACGCATGAATATTGAGGTATTAGATTTATGTCTTTTCCCAGTTAATTAGGAGGTGAACTTTCTGCTTCGTAAACCTGCGGGATAAGGTGTTTTGTGATTATCAGCGCCTGTTGGGGTTCGATTTGATGGGTTGCGTGTCCGTTGACAACATGTTATATGTTGACGGTGTACCGTCATAATGGGTTTTCGTGAGAAAAAGAAATATTTTGGTTCGTTTACGAGGGATGTGAGATTGGGAATCTTAGTTCCCCGTTAGGTGTCAACCTTAATATGTCAATGCATCTGGAATGAAAGATTGGGCGGTATGTCCATGTTTTCGATATCACCATCTTGGTTTTAGGCGTCGACTTGTTTTCTTGAAGTCAATGAATCTGGGCATGTTTGGTAGTATCCCTGTTAGATTATGAGGATTGTTGAACTCTCAGTGGTGGAATTTAAAGGAATATTAGATGTTGGTAATTAAGTATTGATGCATATAGTTTCCCCGACGTGGTAAAGATCTTATTGAAGGAATGTCTGGAGGTTTGAGAGTAGATCGGAGTCGGGGGATAGTCGGTTCTATATTAACCAGCTAACCGGAGAGTATATCGGTACACCCTTGGAAGGACGACCTTATCGATATCAAGGGTGGATCGTTAAGAATTTTGAGAATTTTTTGGGGTTTGATGTCGATCATTGGTTTCGGTTTGGAAACATGTGGATTTGAGGTAAATTGGTCGGTGAGAGGTTGAGATCACAAGCTACCCTTGAGGTAGTGAGTGTCACCAAAGGTTGGGAGACAACCGCAGTCTCATGGTTAAGGACTACGTTAGTAAGATAACTATTCATTCGGATATAAGTGTGATGTGCCCAAGGGGACATTTATCGTGAGGACCGACATAAGGTTATGGTGGTAGTTCTGGCAAGTGGAGTAGATTCAACCTATTATGCGATAAACGTTTCATGGGAATCAAGATTTCGAGGACGAAATCTCTTTTAAGGTTGGGAGGATTGTAACACCCTGATTTTTAGATAGGTATAATTTCAAGTTAGTATAGAAATCAGTATTTTAAGAGAAATATAAGAAATAATATTTTGGGCTTGAATCTTAGATTTTATAGTCTTGTTGGATGAAGGATTTAATTACGAGTCCAACGGACCTTTTCGGAGCAAAAACGGAACGAAAACGAAGAAGTTATGGCCAAAACAGCATTCAGTACCATCTTGGCTATTATGACAGCGATTGTGACAATGTCACTATAGCCGTCACAATAGCCAGAGCCAAGAACCTCACGGTACAATCTTGGCTATTGTGCCAGCGATAGTGCTACTGGCACAATAGCTTGGCACTATAGCCTACGGGTTCTAGAGTGTTAAAAGTTGTGATTTTCAGCCATTTATCCCATTTTCTCACTTCCACTCTCTTCCCTTTCTCTCCCAAACTGATTCCCATCATATTGGTTCGAACCCCAACCATTTCCATGGCCATTTACTTGGATCTTGAAGCATTCCATCATCATCTAAGGTATTGGAAGTCTAGGGTTCAAGGAGCTACCATCTCACCATCCCCATTGTTGTCTTCATCAAGAAAATCATAGGGTTTTCAGTTTTATCAAAACCCACCAATGTGAGTTCATACCTTCTTCTTTCTAACACTTTAATCAAGTTGTAAATGCTTCATTTTTAGTTTCTTAGTATTCTATTTCTTAAGTTTTTGGTTGGGTGATTTTGGAGAAATTAGGGTTTTGATATCGTTTGGAGATTTTGGTATAAAATGTTGGGGAATGATTCTAAGTGTCTGGTTATATAATTTGATGGTTGGAAACTTATGGATCTAGGCTTTTGGAAGATTTGGCTTGAGGATCCAAAATTCTTCAAAGGAGCTCAAGTTGGGGAAAAATCTAGGTTTAGCCTAAATCTAGCTAGGTGAGTTCAAGTTGCTTTGTGAAAACTATGTACATGCCAAAATGAGTATTTTGAAGTAAAAATATGTTTTAATTGGTAATTGTCCATGTGTTGGGTATTTTGATAAGTTTTCACATTTGATAAACTCGGGTTATTTTAGTTTCATAAAATGCCCATATTTGGGATTTGGATATCTTGATAAGTAATAGCATGATTTATGCATTTTTGGGGATTTTGTACAAATAAAGTCTATTTTATGATTTATGCATCTTCAGTGATTTTTGTACAAATGAAGTCTAATTCATTATGTTCGGCATTTTGATGTATTTGAGTTCATAAACCATTTGGGAAAATCTTTGGTTCCAATACATGACGAGTTTTGGGTTAATCACATCTTTAGGGTATGTGTCTGCATAAACGTTGTTTAAAGGCATTTCATTATTTGGGGGTCCGTTATTTATTGGTCAAATGGATTTTCAGCATTTTAGCTCGGCGTTGACTTAAAAGAGTCTTGAGGACATTTGTCCGGTTTTAATGACTCGATGTAGAGTCCAATCTATAATTTACATACTAATGCATTTTATTGCATATTTATGATAATTACATGCTCGAGTGCGTTGGTCATTTATGTGTAGTCATGTAATGTTAGATTGTGTTTCATTGGATCTATAGGCACGTAAGTCAGTCTTATTTGATGGTCAATTGGGTGGTACGGGGTTGGACTATGGGACTCATGTTTTATGACCTTGTCTTTTCAAGTGTACACTAGGAGGGCTGAGTTCGGTTGTGCTATTGTGACGATGGGTAGTTAATGATGGGCATTTGGGGCCTCCGCCAGGTTTGGGCAATGCCATGGTTGTATCCCCCCTATGTCGGGCCTTTAGCGGTACTCACGGTACTTTTCGCTAAAGTCAGTTGTCTCTTTTGGTGTAGCTTGAAGGGAGTCGTAGGGGCACTTGGGTTGTTGTGCCGTGAAGTGTCATACGATTAACGTTGTATGAGTGGCATACTTTTGTGTTCCTCCACTCTCAACGGATACGGGTATCCCCCGTTGTCGGCCCGTAGTATTTTGTATATTTAATTGTCCATGCTTTAATATTTGGATTTCATTCCATTTTATGGTCGCGTGAGTATTAAGTTTCAGTTCCATGTTTCGATGACGTATCATTGTCATATGGATTGTTTTCCGTTATTTAAGGGTCGAGTATTATGCCCTACCCATGTTTTGGGTATTTTGGGATATGAAGTCTTATTCACGTTCTCACAAATCGGGTGTCGAATTATAATCCCGTTTTGGGTGAGTTGTGGGTTGCATCGTCTTATAAAGAATGTTTTTTTAGCGCTATCTTTAAAAATGCATATTTTGGGGAAAACGAGTCGTTTTCATTTCTAAAGTAAACCATTTTGAAAGATCTTGATTTGAACTGAATTCCTTTCTTTTAAAAGATATATTCATTTATGTTGAAACTCTTGAGCTCACTAGGCGTTAAGCCTAACCCTTTTTATTTGTCGGCATGTGCATCAGGTTCCAGTTGGGGGTTTGCATTCTAGCAGCTCTATGAAGAGTTGAGCCATAGCCTTATACAAGAGTAAGTAGTTGGTGAAGTCTTCTGCAGGTTGGAGATAGTAACTGTTATTGGGTTTTAGTAGCACCGTCCTTATCATAGACTGTATGTATAGGATGAATGTGTGTATTGAGGTTAAATCTTAAATTGTAATTGTAGATGAAGCAATTATCGATGTATTTAGAAAATTTTAAATTAGTTGCTATTTCCAGAATTGAGGATGTCACAGAAGGAAGGAAGAAGAAAAGAGCATTGAATCTGGAAGGAAGAAAGGACGTGTGTTTTAAGAAAATGAAGGGCATGGTTGTCTTTTTTTTTTTGGCTGAATGGGGACAACACAACAAAATCAACTGTGCGATTAAGTCACTTACTGTGCGAATAAGCCACAAGTAAACAACATAAAAGAGCTTTGTGAATAAGTCGGATAGACCATTAAGCCCTATTAAGTCACAAGTAAACACCCCCTAAGTTGTTGTTCGGTTGTTGTGCTGAATAAACAGTCTGAATGTTAGCCTAAAGCCATATCAGTGATCGAGGCACCCATTTTTGCAACAAGGTCATCGGCGCCCTTTTCAAGAAATATGGGGTTATCCACCGCATCTCTACTGCCTATCATCTACAGTCAAATGGACAAGCGGAAGTGTCAAACCGGGAGATAAAGTCTATTTTGGAGAAGACGGTGAGTCCTAACCGAAATGATTGGAGTTTGAGACTTAATGACGCCTTGTGGGCCTAACGTTCGGCCTACAAGACACCCATAAGAATGTCACCCTTTCGGTTAGTCTATGGTTAGCCTTGCCACCTTCAGGTGGAATTGGAGCATAAAGCTTATTGTGCGGTGAAGACGTGCAATATGGACTTGGACGAAGCGGGATCGCATAGGAAGCTTCAAATTCAAGAGTTGGAGGAGATAAGAAACGAGGCCTACGAGAATGCTCGCATTTATAAAGAAAAGACAAAGGCGTTCCATGACTCGCGCATCTCACGTAAGAAGTTCACCAAAGGTCACAAAGTTCTTCTTTACCACTCTCGTTTGAAGTTATTTCTCTGTAAACTAAGGTCCAGATGGATAAGACCTTTTGTAGTTATTAATGTCTTTGAGCATGGTGCAGTGGAAATACAAAGTTTATCTACAAGGCAGATTTTCAAAGTTAATGGCCATAGACTGAAGCCGTTTTATGAGGGCTTTGATGGAGGGGACTCAGAAAGGGTAGCCTTGGACACGCCAAGCTATAGTCTAGCCAAAGACCTAAAAAAAAAGGCGTTGCTGGGAGGCAACCCACATATTTCAATTTCTTGTTTTTATTGCTTTATGTTAGTTAATTTGTTTTCGTTAGAATCTCCAATTTCATTCCAATTTTTATTTGTGCTCTCTTGTTCTTAGGTTCTTCCCTGGATATTGGAAGCTCAAGGGGACGTACCAATCTTTACAGATTCTTATATTGGGAGGCCACTCACCGAATCAGGGGAGTTTTCTGTTTCCCTTTTCTTTTATTGATTAGAGTGTCCTCTACATAATCATGTTAACATAGCTATACATTGAGGACAATGTTTGAATTAAGTGTGGGGGTGGGGGTCATTTGCATGATTTAGGATCTTTTTGGGTATCTAAATGCTTTTAGGGGTATTTTTTTTAATTTTGCAAAATTTTGTGCTGAAATGTGGGTCGTTGTCCATTTTGAAAATGTGTTGCCATGTTTTTATGAGCTTATAACTTGTTGAAGATTATGAGTTTGGATGTATGTATAGCATGATTGAATTTGATTGATAGCACTTAGAGTCGATTAGTGGTAGCATACTAGTCAAAGTTTTTGCTAATCTCTTGAACTAGCTTTAACACAGTGAGACTTTGAGCCTATTAGACTAAACACTTGATGTTAGTCTCTAATTCATTTCTTATGTGATTACGTCGTACCTAGCCATGTATTTCTAGAACTTGACTTGTCTTTCCTTAAGACTACATGATATTTACATGCTAATAAATATGACAAAGCCATCGTTTGCTCATTTTATTTACCCATTAGCCTTAAGCCTACACTTTATGTCATTATTACCCTTTTTGCACACAATTTTGAGCCTTAGCCTATTTCTTTTGTCACCCACATCATAAACCAATCCAAACACGACTTACCCGAACAATCACCAATGGAGTAGTCTCGGTATCCCCGTATGCTCAAAAGTGAAATTTATATGTTGGGAAAGAAAAAAAGAAGAAAAAAAGAAAAAAGAGATAGAAAAATTCAAAAAGAGAAAAAAAATCTATGACAAAAAAGATATGTCGTCAAAAAAAAACGACGAAAATGATGATAAAGTTGAATATACGTGTGTTGTTCATCTCTAAGTTTTATCATCTAATGGGAATGTAAAGAGAAGTGTATATCAATATCCCATATACTCAAAACTTCAAAGATAAATATGAAAAGTTCTTTGTTAAAAGAAATTGTCATTCTTGAATATCCCATTTCTCTGTTGGTGTACGGTTTTTAGTCACTCTTTCCCAAATATACCCCTACCTTACCCAAAGTCTTATTTTACTTTACACCCATAAAATACCTTTTGATTTATGTGCATGTATTTTATCCAAGTAGTGGAAAGTGAGAGGCTTTTCAAGCTTATGGTAGGTGCATGCTAGTGTATTGACGACTCGAGCGGTATATTTTAACCCAAGAGTGAATTAAGAATGTTGTTCTAATTTTCCTATTCGTGAGAGTTCTTGAGATTAGCTTGTGTCTACTTGACTATGTGTGTGCTCGCTTTTTATGCTAAATTGCACATCTCAAGTTCACGATATACTATACGTATTGACATTCTCGTTTGATTCATTTTTATCACCACGTGCTAACTTAAGTCATTGCTGGAACGAACAATGATCTAAGTGTGGGGGTATTTGATAAACGCTTATTTGAACGTATTTTTATATCGAATCCCTTGCATTTAATCATGTTTTAATAGCTAATAACCTCCCTTGACCTTGGTTATTGATTGTTAATTGATTGATGCCAAAAGGATGAATTTAAGTACAAACAAATCGTATATTTCAAAGAATTATAAGACTGGGCATATTTTTGAAATAAGACTTGGGTTGAACATAAATTTAAAATGACGCCTTAAAAAGAGAGAGAGAAAAAAAAAAGCAAAGTTTTAATTATATTTGTTTGTCATGGCTGCAGTGGAACGTGAAGAAAAAAAAAGCAAGCAAAGCAATATTGATATTGCTATTTGGTCTCTCATGTGGGCTGAAAGAAGAAAAAAATATATTTATGGATTACTTTGCTCAAGCCCAGACATAGCAGCCCAAAGAAAAGAAAAGAAAAGTCGTCCAACACCAGCTGCAAATTCCAAGTCCAGAACTCTAGTTGTCGAGTGTCGACGTCTCCTTCATGTGACTTTTCCAGCAACAACTCGCCACCAAGTTGCGGTAGGCGCTGTATTCCGGATCGAAACAACCATACGACTTTTCCGGTGAGTTAAACTCACATCAAAGCCCCGGTAGCCACTGTGTTTGTTGGGTCATCTGAAGATTTGAAGATGACCTCCCGATCTTCCATTTTGTATCATCATACTTAGAATATTTTGAGGTTCTTTTAGCATCTTGGTTTCTATACAAATTTTCGGTGAAGTTGAAGATCAGCCGAAGAAAACAAAGAAAAAGTATATCTCTCAAAGCGGATTGAAGATGGACTTCTCATCATAAAGCCAAGCATGCCTACTTGATCAACACCATTGGCCAGGATGGTGCCGATCTCAAATCTTCAGGAGCTCGAAGATATCTCACATCTTCAGGAGCCCGAAGATTTCTCACATCTTCAGGAGCCCGAAGATTTCTCAACCTTCAGCAACCGAAGATTTCTTAATCTTCAAGGCCCGAAGATCTCTCTCAAACACATTGTACTTTTCTGAAAAAGTATATTTGTGATATCTTGCATTGACGTGGACCTCATCCGAAGATCAGAAAATGTATGTTTAGTATTTTACACTATTTTAAGGAAAGGTCTACACCATCCCATCAACACTTCAAGACAAAGTCACCTCAAGACAAAAGGTACACCTGTACCATGCTGAAGACCTGTGTCCATCCTTTGCTCAACAGGTGTCCCATGCATTTAATGCATGAGGCACTATAAATATGGGGATGGTTCAACATGCAAGATCACCAGCTTTACAAGTCTTCAAGCTTTCTTAGTGCACTGGCAATCTCTCTCTACGAAGTTCTTATTGTTTTCTAAGTATTTTACAATTGTTCTTCATTTCTCTTAGTGTTAGATTGTTTGAACAAATTCATTTGTTCTCTTCCGCAACAATCAAAAGTTTCTATGTGTAATTCTTAATTTTAAATCAATAAGAATTAAATTAAGTGAAAAATTGTGAGTATTGTATTCAACCCCCCCTTTTACAATACTTATCTTGTTTATTTACTGCTATTTGGGACCAACAAGTGGTATCATAGTGGTTTATTTTAAATCAATAAACTAGATCCGCAATGGCATCCTCTTCTTATTGTTTGAACAATGCTTCTTCTCAAAACACCACTGATGTTTCATACGACAATGGCTCTATAGCCAAACCACCAAAGTTTAACCCCAATAACTTCTTCCTGTGGAAAAGTCGTATGATACTCTTCTTAGAAGGAGTTGACAGCAGATATCCTACTATCTTAAATGAAGGTCCTTTTATTCCTAGAGTTTGGGACCGGTACAATGCTAACAATGCAGATAAGGCAAAAGTTGATGAGGACTCTTCTGAGGAAGAAAGAACTCCAGCTACTGGGAGATACATTGTAAAGGACCCTGTTGGATCATAAATTGTATTCAAGATTAAAGTTAAAGTTAAGGGTTTAAATTGCAATTGTGTTAAAGTTAGTTAGAGGGTCTAATGTGTAATAAGTTGATAGTTGAGTTGTAAATGGGCCCAAGCCCGTTAGCCCTTAAACGCCTAAGTATTTATAGGATTTAGTTATTAGGTTTTTAGGTTAACCTCTTAGAATTACTTTCATAATTATTGTTTAGAGAGAGAGGTAGTTGTATCAGTATTGTAATCCTACATTCAAGGTATCAAGAACACACAAGGTTTTCATTGATTATTCAAGGGATTGTGGTATGTTATTCTGATTTATTTTATCTCTTGATATATTATTGTGTTGTGTTTAATTATCAACTAGATTAAACTGGGTTATCAAGTGAAAATCAATTTCTTGATTTAATGAGTTTTTATGCGTAAGATTGGTTTGATTAGATGCTTTTTATGCTAATGAATATCATCTGATTAATTAATTGCATTGTAAATCATCAATTGATTGATTTTTTTTTTGATTTTGGCTGTTATCTGGGTTCGCATAAATATCGATATTGTGTTCTTCAAATTGACTGCTTAAAAATTGATTTTGATCATTAAGTTCATTCGGGTATTGATCGATACATGCTAGTGGGTATAAAAGTTCGTTTTTTTTGCATTGAATTTCTGCAATTGGTGTGTTTTCTGGACTGTCATTCGTCGTTCTGGGTCGACCTGTGAAGAACATACCGGTCGAGTGTTCATTACTCCATCCCGGGCGATATTTAAGTCTTCAGTATCCCGGTCGACCGCATCACATCGGTTAATACACAATCCCGGTCGACCTCGGTTCACTTCGGTCGCCCGGTTAACACACAGTCCACCCCGGTCAGTCAGAATATCGGTCCACATCTTATCGGTCTATACACTTTATCGGTCCACACCTTACCGGTCCTCTCACAATACCTTTACCGGTCAAAGTATTATCGGTCGAATTACAATACCGGTCCACATTACCGGTCATAGCACCTCACCGGTCGAAGACTTTACCGGTCGTGCAACTTACCGGTCGGACAAGTTCCCGGTCGAGCAAGGTACCGGTCCAAGCAAGACCCCGGTCGACCATCTTTGCGCGACACGAGGCTCGTGCAAACCTCACTTTGCGTGACCCACATCACACGTAATTCTCACTTTGCGCCATTGCCTACTCGCGAGAAATCGTACTTTGCGCCACCTGCGGTTCGCGCAAACTTCACTTTGCGCGACCCACATCTCACACGAACCTTTGCTTTGCGCCACCCGTGTCTAGCGTAAACCTCACTTTGCGCGACCTGCTTCTCGCGCAAACCGTCCTTTGCGCCACTGTCCTTGGCATATATCTGATTTTTGCACCAGATTTAACAACTGTTTAATCTATTTGTGCTTTATACTGTGTGAGAGGACTGCATTTAATTATTTTTGGAAATTTATTTTTCTGAAATTTTTTTAGTGTAGTTTTTATGTTATACTTGATTCTAACGATCTCATCTAGTTGGTTGTCTTGATACAGATAAGTTTGATTACTAACCATACAGCTAGGATGTCAAATCAGCTTCTCTCAATGGGCTCTCAGTCCAAACCTCCTGTCCTCATGGCTGATGAATATCAGCAATGGAAGAAGAGAATGATCCAGTTTCTGAATTACAAAAACAGAGACTATATGGAATCAATCATCAATGGTCCGGTAAATCCAATGATCAGAGTACAGGGTCAAGCTAAAACTGAAACATCTCCAGAAATTCCTGATAGATTTGTCCCTAAACCTTATCAGTACTTTACTGAAAAGCAGAAAGAGTAGTACAAGACAGATGAAGAGGCTCTTATTTATCTGACCATGGAAATTCCAAATGACATCTACAACCGAGTAGACAGTCGGAACTCTGCAAAAAAAGTCTGGGATGAACTATCAAGACAGTTTGAAGGAAGTGAAGCCTCCATCCAAGCTAAGCAGAATCTATGCATAAATGCATACGAGGGATTTCACGCAAAAGAAGGAGAGACGTTGCTAGAGACCTACAACAGATACAACATCATTCTCAATGACTTGCGGAGGAACAATATCTCTAAATCAGCTTCAGAGATAAATTACAAGTTCATCAAGAACCTGAATCCTAAATGGAAGAACTTTGCCATTAACCTTCAGATGTCAAAGAACATGGCTCAGGAAAACGTCACTGATATCTTCTCTACTCTTTCTCAGCATGAGGATGAGGTGAGAACGATTAATAATGAGTCCAACAGTCTGAAGGAGTCTGTGGCTCTCATTGCTGGCAAAGGAAAGAGTTCAGTTCCGATATCCTCTGCAAGGTCAAAGAAAAAGATGTCAAAGCTCTGGTTACAGAGGTTACTGAGTCCGAATCTGATTCAAGTGATGAAAAAATGGAGGTTGATTCTGATCCAGATATTCAGAAGTTTTCTGAGGGCTTAGCTCTAATTACTCAACGATTCAAGAAGAGCTTTGGCAAGAAGAAATTCTACTCAAAGCCAAAGTATGACGAATACAAGAAAGAGAAGTCTAAGATGCGATACAAGTCAAGGCATGGAAGGAGAGAGGAAGGTCGAGAAGACAGAAAGGAAGATAGACGAGAAGGAAAGAGAGAGGAAATGCGTGAAGAAAGAAAGGATGAACCAGGAAGATGCTACAATTGTGGCAAATTTGGGCATTTCTCAAGAGATTGCAAGTTCAAGAAGGTAAAGAACTCAGAGTATTATGCAAGAAAGTCACTCATTGCCAAGAAAACTGAATAAGGATAAAGTGCTGATGGTTGAAGAAGAAAACTGGCTGTTCCAAAGTTCTGATGACGAGGAGCAGGCACACTTCACCCAAGTTTCATATATGGCAAAACTGGATGGTGACGATGAAGATTCTGAGGCACAATCTGAAGATGCAAACTCTGAGGTAAGTGATAATTCTGAAATCATTGAATCTTTGATGGCCCAAATACATAGTATGAAAGATAAATTTACTTTATTGAAAAGTAAACTTAGCTCCGCACAACAATCAGTCTTAAGTTTTCGTGATGAAAATGCTTTGTTAAAAGTTGTTGTGGAAGAAAAAGAAAAAGAAAAAGAAAAAGAAAAGGATGGTTTAAAAGCTGAAAAAGATTCTTTAAAAAGAAAAATATCTGGTTTAGAAAAGGATCTTGTGAATCTTAATGCTGAAAAGGGTGAGTTTAAAATCAAATTTGAAGTTTGTTATCAAGAAAGAAATGAAGCTTTCACCAAAATCAAGCAATTGGAGGATATTAATATGAAACGAGGTCAGACTGAGCAGACATTAAATCTGTTGACCAATAAACTCCAAGACGAAAGGTTTTATAAACTTAAGCCAGGGTTGGGTGTGCCAACTAACGAAATTTTGAAAAAGGCACCGGAGCACTTATATAATTTTGATAAATTTGGCTCGGCAATCAGACCCATTCCTAACATTCGTGCATCTTTTGTTGAAGCAAGTACTTCTAAACCTTTTACAGAGACCAAAGGTCGAGAAGAAATAGGGAAGGACAAGTCTTGTGAAACTGATTCTCAAAATTCTTTTAAAACAGTTGGTTTTAAATACAGTGATTTGAACAAAAGCTATGAAACTCGAAAGATCAAATTAACTGAGTTTGATTCACTGTTTACCACATCTTCAAAAGAATCAGTCAGCAATGACACAGTTCCACCTGAGACTGCATGCAAATATGATGAGTATGAATCGGATGTTGATCCATCTACTATACCATCAGTCTCAAATCCCATTGCTTCTAAACCTTTACTTGTTGAAGAGGTTGAAGAAGAAACTGTCATCACGAATGAATTTTTTTCTAAAAATGAAAAAATGGAGTTTATTGAGTCCATGACTGAAGAAGAGTTTTCTGACATGATGGATGCTTGTGACTCTGATCCTGTTTCTATTTTAAAGGAGTCAAATTCTGTAAATGATTGTGACATCCGGCAATCAGAACTTGCAGGTTAGCACCCAAACTGTATAATACATGTCTTAACATGTAGGAACACCCTAATATGACCTAATTATGTAGGCAAGGGTTTTAATTTCCTAAGATTCCCGGCAGTGCACTTAGAATATCAAGTTACTAGACGTAATGGTATATGTTGTCTTATAAAATGCCAATCCGATAAAATTAACATCTTATTATATTAATAACAATAATAAGTGAGTTAAATATAAAATTTAATTAATCAAATATAAATTATAAACCTTAAGTATTGAAACCAAAAATTTAAGTAGATAATTGAAGAATTGCCTACCTTTAATCTATCATTTATAAAAATACAAATTAAATACCTAGATATTATAATTATTAGTTTAAAAAAAAAAAAAAAAAAAAAGGATTAGAGAGAGTGAAAATCCGCCCCCCCCCCCCCCCCCCGCCCCCTTCTCAAGAAAATCATCATTAATACACTCTTACTTCAAGACTAACCTTTCATTTTGCCATATTCACTCTCATTTTGAAATTCTCATCTCACTCTCTCTTCCTCTCACTCCTTGGCCGAATTCCAGCCCAAGAACCCTCTCAATCCCACCACTTTGAAGGTAAGAATCATTCTCTAGTGTGGGTAAGTTCATTACCCTTGTATTCATCTTCATCTCTTCCTTTTCTTGCATTTTTCTTTGATTCTACTTGCATTTTCTTCACCTTTCTCTTCACTTTCTTGAGGTTTCTGAAAAGAAGATTTTCATAGGCCTTCAAATGGTAGGTTAGACACCAAAGACATGTTAAATGTCAAGAAATGGTGATAACCCATGATCCATGTAACCAAAACTCAAGAAAATGGAGCTTAGATGACATGCATGGCTATTTTTCTCACCATCTAAGATGGTAGAGTTCATGCATGTGTATATCCTTCTTTGTATATCTAAAGGATGTTGTTTTACAAAATTTATGTTAAAAAGCTTTGTAAAAACGTTTTCAACCAAGAAACCCCAATGTATGGGTCAAAAAAAAAAAGTGTTAAAATGTTCATAAAATTAAGTTATTTCATTTTTAGTTTCTGTCAGATTTATTGCATGTTAGTATTTTGGGCATAACTTGAAAAATATTCAACCAAATGCTATGAATCTTCTTTTGAAACTTAATATAATGAAATACAAATCAAACCCCACTGGAATCACTCAAAAATATTGAGTTTTGACCCCTCAACTTCATCTTTAAAGTTTGTGGTGTAAATAGAATCCGGCTGGACAAAAAGTTTCAATCAATCAACCTTATCTATCATCTAAATCCATAAAAACTAATGAGTTCTTTTCTGAAAGTAACTTTAATGTGTTGGGAATCAAATAAAATTGGATTCACACAAAAATATGAAGAAATGAGTACTCAACCTTCATTAACAAGTTGAGTGTGCTAAATGCAACTTTCTGTCAGATTGGAACTCTTGATTTAAAAAGAACATAACTCACTCATTTTTAATTCAAAAGGGGTGAATATTTTTCTGGAAGTTACCTTTATGAGTTAGGAGTTTAACACAATTTGATTCACTCACAAATGATGAGTTTAGACCCTCCAAATGACTGTGACAATCCAGAGATGCAGATTGCATGTGTGCATGTGACCAATAAACTTTAAGGACATCATTGGCCTATCTAATCAACTCCAAAAATGGTGTTACCTATGCCAAAAGTTCCCTAATGCATTAAAATAAGTCATATAAAAATTTGGTAAAATAATAAATTGGGGAAAATATTCATAATACAAAGAGTTTATGACTTAAAATTCTGACAGCAAACAGTAACTAATGAACCTTCTTAAAAATGATTATTTTGGACTTTTGGGCATAATAATAATTAAAAATGAAGATTTTAATTTTAATATAAATATTATTATGTAATCGAACTTCAAGTAAAATTTGTCAACCTAAAAGCCTTAAAAATTTGATCCGAAGAGCCGGAATTATGTCAAGTAGGATTAGTACTCGCTACTCCTACATAAAATAAATCATGTAAGGCATTTTATAAGGCATAGTGACCTAAGTAGTGTCCGAAAACGTAAAAATAGGTCCGAACTGATGATGTGTTCCACTTTCATAGGAAAAGCGTAGTACCAAGATTTAAGCAACCTAGAAGATATTCCCGAGCAGCTGCTAAAATCGGTGAGTATTCACAGCCCCTCTTTTACCGTTTTTATATGTTTTGGGGTGAAAAGCATGTTGAATTTGCTAAATATCTTCGCTATCAAATGATCGTTCGTTAAATTTTGAAATGTTGAATTAATCTTGATTGATTTACGTCATCAAGCGTAAAAGAACATGAAATTGTTGATAAGGGCACTAAGGCATGTACACAGATTGATGTGTTGGGTTAAAAAGAAAACGTTAAGTCCCCAATAGGTACACTACTTATTAACTCATTATGAGCCGATGGTATTAGTGGATAGCGCTATTTGGTTTGACGAACCCACCTTTGACTGACGAGTAGGGGTGCACTTTACCAATAACTAATGTTCTACTCATGTGGTTTAAATACCACCGCTGAGGTAGTTCGTGGGGCGTAGGTTGTCAGAAGGCTTAGTAGTGGCTCAACAGTTAAACATCGTGTTGTACATCATTCACTGTGAAAATGCCCATGAGCTTTAATATTTAAATTTGATGATAAATTCTGCATGAAAACTAATTTATGCATTTGAAAACCTGTGAACTCACCAACTCTTTGTAGTTGACCCCTTTCATTTTCTTTAACGTGCTTTTCAGGAGGATAAGAAGGTAAAAGAAAATGCTTAGTCGTGCATGCGTGTCAACATCAACACAAGAATTTTTTTTTATTATTATGTTAAAACGTTATTACCTTTTGGATGGTTGAACTTTGGATTGTAACTCAAAACGTTGAATTTAACTTTTCATGGTCGAATGTATGGTTGATGTTATGTATTCCCTATTGCTATGAAACTATGAGCTGTCGTGCCTCGTGTTTCCGCTTTAGCGGGGTGTGACAATGATCATACATCTGAATTGATGAAGCAAATTGATATGTTGTAACAGTCTCTTGATGAGGTTGAAGATGAAAACTTTGATCTCAAATTTAAACTTGAAACATCTTTGAAAGAAAATCAAGAGCTTTGCACAGAGATCAATGATTTGAAAATTACTTTGTTTAAAAATGCTTCAAATGATAAACAGATGTTCAATGATCTAAGCTGGAATGTAAGAATAATCCAGAATTTGATGCTCCAGCAAAACCTTCAGTTGTTTACTCTGATTGTCCTGAATATCCACCAAGTATTTTTGAGAAAGGTGAGACTTCAAATAGCTCTAGAAAAGAACCACCCTCTAAGTTAGAGACTAACAAGGTTCCTGTTTCTGTTTCAAATATAAAAGGAAATGGAGTTGGGAGGAGTAAGAAGAATAAAGATAATAGTTTGAATAAGAATGATAGGTTATCTAGTGAAACTTTTACTTCAAATAGTTGTACTTCAGACAGTGTTATTTTGAAAAGTAATTCTTTTGATGAACATGAATGTAAGATTTGTTCTGATAAATCTAAGTTTATGAATTTTGCTCGAAAGAATCTATATTGCAAACACTGCTGGGATAACTCATTCAAATACTACTCCACTCCTAAGTCCAAAAAGAGTAAAATAAAAGCTAAACTGAACCTTAATTCCAATTCTAATTCTTCCACACAACCCAAAGTGTTTCAAGCTAAGGTTGCCAATCCTAAATCTAAGAAGCGTTTTCAGGAATTAAATGTTAACATGGTTTGGAAATGGGTTCCAAAACCCCGTTATGAATGAAGAGTTAAAGTTAAACCTGCTGATATTCCTGAATTGCGTGAAGCTAACCGCGAAGGACCCATCTTGATATGGGTACCTAAGCAAAACTAATTGTCTCTTTTGCAGGCCTGTCGACTGTGGGTGATAGATTCTGGATGTTCACGCCACATGACAGGATTCAAGCACCTCTTGCATAACTATGTGGAGGAGCCTGCCGGAGCAGTTCGTTTTGCCAATTTAGAAGTAGAAGGACACGTCAGAGGATACGGAATGCTGGATAATGGGGTTGTGAAGATTCAAAGAGTGTTATATGTAGAAGGGCTTGATCATAATTTGTTCAGCACTAGTCACTTATGTGACATGAAATATCAAGTTCGCTTCACAATAACTCATTGCTATCTTGAGGATCCTGATGGTTACGAAGTCTTCAAAGCTGAGCGCCATGGAAATCTATACTATGTAGATTTCCTACACTGTCTGCCACACGTCCAGTATGCCTATTAGCCAAAGCAACTAAAGCACAATCGTGGACGTGGCATCGCCGCTTGTCTCATCAGAATTTCCGATCTATAGCGAAGCTACAGAGACAAGGTCTGGTCAAAGGTCTACCAGAAATGAGGTTTGAGAAAGACTCACTGTGTTCTGCATGTGAGTTGGGCAAAATGAAGCGAAGCTCCTTCAAGTCCAACGCTGAATCATCGACCTCATCTGCACTGGAACTCCTTCATATGGACCTTCGTGGCCTAATGCGAACAACATCTATCAACGGCAAGAAGTATGTTTTAGTAATGATAGATGACTATTCCAGGTATACATGGCTTGAGTTTCTTCGCAACAAGTCAGATGCGCCAGAGTTGATTATCTCTTTTATCAAGCGCATCCAAGTACGTCTTCAATTGCCGGTCTGAACCATTCACAGTGATAACGACACGGAGTTCAAGAATGACACCTTGCAGAGCTATCTCATCTATGTGGGCATTTCACATAACTTCTCCGCAGCCTACACTCCACAGCAAAACGACATTGTTGAACGGAAGAATCGCACTCTTGTTGAAGCAGCTCGTACGATGCTAGCATATTCTGAACTACCCATGTACCTTTGGACCGAGGCAGTCGCGACAGCATGTTTTACACAGAATCGTACCATTGTAGTCAAGCGCTTTAATAAAACAGGATATGATTTAATCAACAATCGTAAGCCTAACATCAAATTCCTTCGTGTTTTTTGTTGCAGGTGTTACATTCTTCTAGAGCGTCAAGGATTATCAAAATTTGATAAGAAAGTGGATGAAGGATATCTCGTTGGATACTCTCTGAAATCCAAAGCTTATCGAATTTACATTATTCGAACTAAGACGGTTGTTGAGAGCATGAATGTCTCCTTTGATGAGAATTCTACAAGGACTTCTGGACACAACAGTTCAGAACTCGGTCTTAAGGACAAAGCTTCTATTCACTCCAGAATAGAACCAGTTTCTAAAGGATCCACCTCTTCTAATTCTAACTCTACTTCGTCTGAGTTAGATTTATTGTTTATTGATGCCTTCGATGATATTTGTGCAGATTTGATAAAGGAATATCTACATCAATAACAAGCTCGAAGGTCCCTACTATTTCTGAAGACATGTCTGGACCGTCCGAAGAAGTCACTGAAACTTCATCTCCATCAGGTACAACTAAACCGTTAGTTTCTGACTCTACTAATGTTAGAGCATAAATATTTTGGATTCAAGATCATCAAGATTGAGGACAAAAGATCAAGAAGTCAAAGCTGGAAAAGTCAACTCTCGCAGAAAGTCAAAGTCTTTTGTTAATAAATGTCAAAGTCAATGTAATTGTATTTTGTTTTCCTTTGTAATTGTCAGGGGTATAAATACCTTTGTTGTCTTTGTAATCTATAGAGAACACTCATTGTAAACAAATCAGAGAAGAGGTGATTAGAAAATCATTCTAGAGAGAGAAAGTTGAGAGTTTGTAATATTCGATTGAGATCAATGACATATGATTTACGAATTTTCATCTTGATTACTTGTTAGTGATTAGAACTTGAATATCTGGGAATAACAATTGGTATCAGAGCAGATCCAAAGGTGAAATCAGATCAAGAAATTCGAGAAAAGCTTGGTTCGTCACTGTTCTTGAAAGAAAAATCAAAGTTTGAGTTTGAGTGAGATTTTGGAGCAGATTTTGTTTAGGAATTGTTCGAATAGTGTAATAGATCGAGTCTTTGTAATTCAATTTCATTATTGTACTGTAAATCACACGAATTTTGTAATTTTTGTTGAGTTTTGTTCACGAGTCATTTTTCACTGTTTCATCGATCTTTTTGTTTTGTATGTGTTTGATTGTGAAATTCTTGAATTGTAATCCTTTCTAGTACTGTAATCGAGCATCATTTCAAAGTTTCATGGCATTTGGACAAAGTTCAGATCGATTTCAGATGGAAAAGTTAGTTTTTGGGTCGACAGAAGGAAGAACGCGCTAGATCTCTAAAACGCGCTAGTTCGTCGCCAAACGCGCAAGGTTCTTCAGTTAGAACGCGCAAGTCGAAGGAAAATTTTTGGTCTAAAACGCGCAAGGGTTATCTGCGAGTTCTAAGAAACTCGCTAATCAAGCCTGCGAGTTTGGAAAAGTGAGAATTTTTCTAAGGGCCGGAACGCGCTAGTAGCGGTCAGCGAGTTCTCCAAACGCGCTAATCGAAGCTAGCGAGTTTGGAGAGGAACAGTGGTTAGCGAGTTCTTCGACGTGCGAGTTTGGTGGTTTGCGAGTTCTTTGACGTGCGAGTTTAGTAAACACGCAAGCCTTTGTTAGCGAGTTTTAGCGTGAACAGTTTTTAGCGAGTTTAGTCACTTGCGAGTTTCATCATCTGCGAGTTTGATCTGCGAGTTTGCTTACGAGTTTGTCTGCGAGTTTACTTGAGAGTTTATCAAACGCGCAAGTCTCGATCTGCGTGTTTCACAGTGAATAGGGCTTAGCGAATTTAAGCGTCTGCGAGTTTCACTTTGAATAATGACTTGCGAGTTTCTATACTTAGAATATTTTTTGAGAAATTTTCAAAACTGTAATATGCCCTTTAATAGTGAAATTTTTTTCTCTAGGGGCGCTGCCCCTCGACCCCACAAGGGCGTTGCCCCTTGACCCCACCCGCTAACCGGGTAGCGGGACCCCCGTGCTAAGTCTGCCTAGGGGGACATAGTTCATTCTGTGATCAAAATCTCTGAATTTTTTTTAATTTCTGTATTTTTCTTGTGATTTCATATTTGAACTAACGATCATTTCAAGTTCTTTTTAATTGAAACAGGATGTCTTCTCAAAGAAAAATGTCATCAAAAGAAGAGATTGCTAAACTTAAAGCAGAGCTTCTTCATATTGAAGACCAATTTGCACAAAGATGTAAAAAGTTGAAAGATTTACATATGGACGTTGTTGTATGTAAAAGTCATTTGGAATATTATAAGAAGAAACATGATGATCAAGTTGACAGTTATAATAAGCTTAATAAGTGGATGCATGCACATATAGATTACCTGAAGAAGACAACAGGTTCAGGTCAATATTCAGAATTTTTTGCCAAATACAAGGAACATTTTCAACAAATTGAAAAGGAAGTTATTCAAGTCTTGAAAGATGATAAATGGTTGGAAGCTGAGAAATTAAAGACTGAGAATTCTGAATTATTGCAAAAGATCTCTGATTTGGAATCTCAAATAATCCAGATTCAGCAAGCAGATTCTGTTGACAGTTATGATATGAAGATTAAGAATCTAGAGGATGTTAATGCTGAGTTTCAAAAGAAAATATCTGATCTGGAGAAAAAGATGATTAAAGAAAGATCTGATTTTGAGACTGAAAAGAAATCGTTTGCAAAGAAATTCTTAGACTTTTCTAGAAAAAGTGCTGACGAGAAGAAGAGGGTTGAGCTGAAATGCATTAAGCTTTCTCAACAAATCTCTGATTTTGAGAAAGTAATCATACTGGAAAGGGAGAATTTTGTCAAAGAAAAGAAGTTAATAGAGCAAAAGAATGTTGGGATATTCAAAGAGATATCTGGTCAGAGGACAAATGCTGAAATGGGCTTTGAGGAAGAAAGAAGTTTGTTTGAAGCTGAGATTAGAAAGCTTACTGCAAAGCGATCTGAGTTATCTACAACTGCATTGAAAGATCAGAAAGCGAAGTCTGAGTTCAAGAGAGAGATTGACCTGCATATCAAAGAAAAGAACAGTTTATCTTCAAAGATTAAAGATCTTGAAAAGATTGTTTCAAAGGTGGTGGTGACTGAGCAAACGACTCCAGAGTCTAAAATCCACACACCTAGAAATAATTCAGCTGACTTCAAGAAGACAGCCTCAAGTTCACATCTGAAAACTATTTCTTCAAGAAGGTTAATCAATTCATTCAATCAAATTCGTACTTCTAATATTTTTTATGATCAAAATGTAGATGGTTCGGGTACACAAAGAAGAAGAAGAACATATCAAGAAGAGAAATTGGTATGGAAAGTGAAACAAGTGGATGATGATGAGAAGAATGATGAGAAGAAGGAAGAAAAGAAAGGAAATAAGAAAAGTAACAAATCATTTGTACATGCATCAACAGCCAAGAAGAACAAAGTGTTGAAAGGTAAACCTGATCTTGCTTACTCGAGAGATCAATTGATCAGGTTATCTAAAAAGAAAAGGTATTGTTCTTACTGTTATACATATGATTATGTTCATAAAGCAAGTGATCATTACTGGTATGGTTCTTATTCAGTTACTCCCATTCGAACTGCAACTAACACACATGGACCCAAATACCAGTGGGTACCAAAACCGAAAATTGATTCTGTTTTGCAGGCACCAACTGTCAAAGGGGAGTAAGAGAACTAAGGCTTCTAAGTATATCAGCTTAGAACCCGTACTTTAACGAAGTGTGGCTTCTGAATAGTACAGTTCAGGACCCGTACTTTAATGCTTAAAGAAAGATACTCCCGAGCTGATATGAGGATTGTACTCCGAGAATTCAATGAGGATATCAACCTTTAAGGGGGGGTACATATTTTTTTCTGAAATTTTTGCATCAGATAGATATGACGAACTACATTCCAAAAGGAGTTGTAGATCTCTATCATGTGCTTTATAACTGACATATTTTAGATGCATAATTTCAGGGGGAGTAAAAGATTATGATTTCTGATTATTTCAGATCAGAACTCGTACTTTAATCGTTTTACTGCTTTATGTCTTTTAATTTTTGTGAATAAATTTGATTTTGACTAGACTTTGAGACTTATGCAGGATGAGAGAAGCTGAAATGATCATATGTTGATGACTACAGCTTGATTTTCTGAGAATTAAGATTGAGCGAAAAGGTAAATTTCTTATCTTAATCTCAAATATATCTGAAAGAAGGACAATTTTCAGATATAGAAAACATTTTCTTAAATGTTCAAACCACTTCCCGATTCTTAAACATATTTTATAATTTGGAAGTGTGATTTTAAATGTTTTCATTTTATTTTTGTGCTTAATCGATAACCAAACTGTGTGTATCCAAAGATAAATACTTGCGTATTGTCTTTTCTATATACTTTCAAGTATTCACACACACCGGTTTGAATTTTTGTTCAAATTATTCTTACCATGTCTCTAAATTGAAACAATTTTTTTTCGATGGTAAGACACTCCGCTTGTATTCAATGAATTTTGAGCGATATTTCATTTCGAAACGGTCATTTCAAGAATGTCTATATTTTGTTTCGTATAGACAAATATCAATTTTTCTTGACCTTAAGCTTTGATTGTTATATCATTCATTTCTGATCATTTTCATACAATGTCAGATTTTCAAACAAGTCTTTTGCATTCATTTTCATTCATTCAGTATACTTGTTTGAAAATATTTCAATGTCTAAAAATGCTCAAATTTTCATGATTATATTTTATGAGCATATATTCGTCTGACATTTGTATATGAGCTTTAACTGTTATAGTTAAATCATCTGAGCAACATTATGCTTTTATAGGAAATATGTTTTCTTTGTACTAGGAATTAACTGAACTTCTATGGATTCACGTTAACCAGTGTTTCCTACCCAAGAAGTTAATCTATAGAGATTGAGTGTGAGGAGTCAAAAAGAAATGAGTGTGGGTTGTGCGATGAGGTAAAATGGAAAAGAGAGTTTGGTTAGTAGTGCGCTTAATGATTAAAAAGAAAGAGGGTGTGAGATCAGAGTAAAAGAATATCAAACTCTGCACCAAATACTTTCTGAGTCGGGCACCCACATTACTAGCATTTCACAATTCTTTGGTGAATGTTATTGAAATAGGCAACTAGCCCATGCCAACTCTTGACTAAACCCCACAAGCTACTCATTTTCTTCTCAAAAAGAAGATGTTACACATTTTCAAGGGGACGCAGCATATTATCTATCTGGTTTTCATTTGGAAAATCTGGATATTGAAACAGAAGGAAGTCTGCCCCACCTTCGCACTTCAATCATGCACAATTGAGTCTGTGTTTATCTATTGTTGTCTCAGTGGTTTACACAACTTTGAGCCTTATTAAAAAGCAATCATCGTGCTTAATTCTTTCTACACTTGCACGAACACACAAAGAATTTGTTTCTTTGTCATAACATTCATAGAAATTGCCTTTGTGGTATTTCGATGATTGGATGGAAGCCCTGGGGGAGTGAACATCAAAAAGCTCCTTTATATTGTGTATTCGTTACACACAGTGACTTTGTGTTACTGACAGTCATTTTAACTGATTCATCTGTTGATTCAGGAGTTACCTGTTCTTATTTTGTCTGGATTTGCAAAGATCTAGATGAATACTTGGTTATGGATCACAGAATCAGAGGCTCAGTTTGACAAGATCAGAATGGTCAAAGACATTTCTTGGACAAAGTTTTGATGATATCGATGCTCTAATCATCAAAAAGGGGGAGAAGATAAAGAAATGTGTGATTCAAAGAAATGTTAAAGTTGAAAGAAATGTCCAGAAAGAAGTGTTTGTATTGCATATGGAGAGAGATATTTTAGATTTGAAGTTTGATCAAATTTGATAAGAGAAGAGTTCAAGAAATGTTTGAAAGAGTTTGAATGAAAAAGAATGAAGAGTTTGAGTTAAAGCTGGGAGAAAAATATTCATGATTGTTGAAAGATGAAAGCAACAGAATTGTTAAAGATTATTTGCTGGAGCAAAGTGTGCTAAATCTGAAGATATTTTCTTTTCAAGTCTGAAAAAGGTTTGTGTACAACCTTGGGGGAGATTGTTACTATTTTTGAAGATCAGACGTTGGGAAGATTGTTGAAAGTTTTTGAAGACAAAGCTAAAGAAGAACTTCATTATGTTAAGGGGGAGTTTGTTTATCATGTTTGTATCAAAGGGGAGATTACAAGAGAAGATAAAGGTTGATAAAAGGGGAAGTTACTTCAATCGAGCTTAAACAAAGAGAAGATCGTATTGCTAAATCTTTTAGTAATGATCTTGATCCAAAGGGGGAGATTGTTAGAGCATAAATATGTTGGATTCAAGATCATCAAGATTGAGGACAAAAGATCAAGAAGTCAAAGCTGGAAAAGTCAACTCTCGCTGAAAGTCAAAGTCTTTTGTTAATAAATGTCAAAGTCAATGTAATTGTATTTTGTTTTCCTTTGTAATTGTCAGGGGTATAAATACCTTTGTTGTCTTTATAATCTGTAGAGAACACTCATTGTAAACAAATCAGAGAAGAGGTGATTAGAAAATCATTCTAGAGAGAGAGAGTGTTTGTAGAGAGAGAAAGTTGAGAGTTTGTAATATTCGATTGAGATCAATGACATATGATTTACGAATTCTCATCTTGATTACTTGTTAGTGATTAGAACTTGAATATCTGGGAATAACAACTAATGTTGAATCTGTCTCTGCAGATAGTTCTTCTGGAAATGAAGTCACGAGTACTTCAACTGCTAGTCCAGAAGCTTCAGTATCAGAAACACCAGTACAAGATGTCCCGAGTACATCTATGGAGCTACCTGTCGTGCATGATGAAAACTATGCATCAAATACGCAACAAACAGTTGAATCCTTACCAAGCACAAATCGTTGGACTAAGGATCATCCTCTGCATAACGTGATAGGTGACGTACAATCTGGTGTCACAACAAGATCTGCATCAACGAACTTCTGCATGTTTTCAAGCTTCCTTAGTTCCTTAGAGCCAAAGAAAGCGTCTGAATCTCTACGTGATCCCTTCTGGATTTCTACTATGCAAGACGATCTTCTACAATTCGAAAGGAACAAGGTATGGCGCTTGATCCCACTACCTAAAGGTAAATCTGTTATTGGAACAAAGTTGGTTTTCAGAAACAAGAAAGACGAAGCTGGAGTAGTTGTGAGAAACAAAGCTCGATTGGTCGCAAAAGGGTACTGTCAACAGGAGGGTATTGACTATGACGAAACATTCGCCCCTGTTGCAAGGATCGAAGCCATCAGAATCTTCTTAGCATATGCAGCGCACAAAAACTTTACAGTCTATCAAATGGACGTAAAGTCAGCTTTCCTGAACGGCGTTCTGCATGAGGAGGTCTACGTGGCACAACCTGGAGGTTTCGTTGATCCTCATCACCCTGATCATGTCTATGTTTTAGACAAAGCACTTTATGGTCTTAAACAAGCACCACGAGGCTGGTATGAAACTCTCACTAAATTTCTCTTAGCTTCTGGTTTCAAGAAAGGTACAGTTGATACTACCTTATTTCTTAAAAGGCAAGGTGAGGACTTGATTCTCATTCAGATTTATGTTGACGACATAATATTTGGGTCGACAAATCAGAAATTTTGTAAGAGCTTTTCAAAGATAATGGAAACAAAGTTTGAAATGTCGATGATGGGTGAATTGAATTTCTTTCTTGGTTTACAAGTAAAGCAATTACCCGAAGGCATATTTATTAATCAAGCTAAATACATAAAAGATGTTTTGAAAAAGTTCAATATGTCAGATAGTTCAGTCATGAAAACACCAATGGCTACTGGTACACTCTTAGACGCAGATCCCTCCGGGAAACCTGTTGATCAAAAGGTGTATCATAGCATGATTGGTTCTTTACTTTATCTGACTGCCAGTTGCCCAGATATAATGTTTGCCACATGTTTTTGTGCGAGATATCAGTCTAATCCTAAAGAGTCGCTCTATAACGCTGTTAAGTGAATCCTTAGATATCTCAAAGGTACTCCTAATTTAGGCCTTTGGTATCCAAAGGATTCTCGTTTTGATCTAACCGCCTTTACAGATGTTGATCATGCAGGATGTAAGCTAGACCGAAAGAGTACCTCTGGATCATGTCAATTTATAGGTGACAAACTTGTGAGTTGGACCTCAAAGAAACAAAACTGTGTTTCAACATCCACTACCGAGGCTGAATATGTAGCTGCTGCTAGCTGCTGTTCTCAAGTCCTCTGGATGAAGACACAGTTAAGGGACTTTGGATACAACTACAAGCGTGTTCCTATTTATTGTGATTCCAAGAGCGCAATCGCCATAACTGCTAACCCGGTATAACATTCAAAGACCAAGCATATAGATGTACGCTATCACTTCATCAAGGATCATGTAGAAAAAGGTGACATTGAAATGCACTTTGTTCAAACCGACTTTCAGTTAGCTGATCTTTTCACCAAGTCGTTGGATGAAAAGAGGTTCCAATTTCTAATCAGCAAACTCGGTATGTTGAACATGTCTTCTTAGACCTTACTCATGATTCTAGGGGGAGTATTCTACGTTTTAATTTTATGTTTTATTCTACAACTGTTGCTAACAATAGCGGAATCATTCTCACAAATGATTACCATTATTTCTTTTATATGCAGGTGTGTTCAAGTAACTATGGCTTCTAATCATATCGGATTAGAACCCGCACTTCAGTGCTTTATCTTTTTGCTTTCTGTTAATTTCTGTCCCATAAAAAAATCAAGTTGAGGGGGAGCTTAATCGTCTATGAGCTTAATTGTCAACCTCTTTTAGTTTGAGGGGGAGAATTGCATTGTCAAACATCTTATGTTTTGACTTCTCCAAATTTTTATTCTTCATGTTTGTATTCCTTTGTGTTTTCATGTACAAAAGACTGTTGAACAACATGTTCTTTTAGGAAAATACATGGGATTCAGTGTGAGAACTTAACAGAACTTCCATGGATTCACGATAAGCAGTGTTTCCTACCCAGGAAGTATTCCCTGAGTGATTGAGGGGAGAGGGGTCAAAAGAATTGAGTGATGGTGTGTGAAGAGGTAAAATGGAAAAGAGAGATTGGTTAGAAGTGAGATTTAATGATCAAAAGAAAGAGAGTGAGAGAACAGAGTAAAAGAATATCAAACTATGCACCAAATTCTTTCTGAGCCGGGCAGCCACATAATCTGATAGGTTCACATTCTTTGGTGACCATCATTGAAAAAGGCACCTAGCCCATGCCATCTCTTGCTTACAACCCCACCAGCTACTCATTCTTTTCTCAAAAAAAGAATGTTTCACATTTTCTGGGGACGCAACACATACGCTATTGGTTCTTCATTTGGAAGATACTAATATTGAAAAAGAAGGAAAGTTGCCCCACCTTCGAACCCTTTCTCATGCACATTGAGTCTTTGTATAATTTGTTGTTGTCTCAACAAGTTTACATATTTTGAGCCTATATGAAAAATCAATCATCTATGCTAAATTCTTTCATACACATGCACAAGCACACAGAAATTTGTTTTTTGTCAGAACGTTCATAGATAACCATGTGTTATTTGATGATTGAATGGAAGTCCTGGGGAGCCAACATCAAACCAGCTCCTTATATAGTAACTTTGTGTTACTCAGTGACTTTGTGTCATTGACAGACATTTCAACTGAGGCATTTGTTGATTCAGGGTTACCATTTTTAATTATTTGAATCTGAAAAGATTAAAATAATCACTTTGTCCATTAGGAGAGACTGCTCTTATTTCCACACAGGGATCTATACATGAAGACAGTGCTAAATTGATGACCATATTCAAAAGGGGAGATTGTTTTGCAAAGTTTTGATGATGATGATTCTCACCACTCATCAAAAAAGGGGAGAATATACAAAAAGGGGGAGAATAATCAAAGAAGGAGAATAAAAAGAAGATTTCAAGAATTTTGAAATAAAGGTTGCTGAAGATTTCAAAGTTTCAAAGATAAAGATGAAGACTATATCTACTACAGTTTTCAAGAAACGTGAAGACCCGAAGACTAATTGCAAATTTTTTTTAATCTTGAATCCAAAGGGGGAGATTGTTGGATCATAAATTGTATTCAAGATTAAAGTTAAAGTTAAGGGTTTAAATTGCAATTGTGTTAAAGTTAGTTAGAGGGTCTAATGTGTAATAAGTTGATAGTTGAGTTGTAAATGGGCCCAAGCCCATTAGGCCTTAAACGCCTAAGTATTTATAGGATTTAGTTATTAGGTTTTTAGGTTAACCTCTTAGAATTACTTTCATAATTATTGTTTAGAGAGAGAGGTAGTCGTATCAGTATTGTAATCCTACATTCAAGGTATCAAGAACACACAAGGTTTTCATTGATTATTCAAGGGATTGTGGTATGTTATTCTGATCTATTTTATCTCTTGATATATTATTGTGTTGTGTTTAATTATCAACTAGATTAAACTGGGTTAACAGACCCTAGTAAATATAATGATGAAGACAGACATCTTATAGCTCTTGATAGTTAAGTCAGAGTCATCATTGCCCTTCCTCTGCCTGATAAGGTCTACCATTCTCTTGTTATTTTTTCTACCGCAAAAGAAATGTGGTCCACTCTGTGTGTTCTCTATGAAGGTACGTCTGCAGTGAAAAAGAGCAGAAATATTGCTCTTGTAAGAAAGTATGAACTATTTTCACATGAAAAGGGTGAATCTCTCTCAGACTGCTACAATCGTTTTAACAGTCTTCTCAACGATCTTAAACTTGTGGGTCACATCTGTAACACCCGTATTTTGTTAAGCCTTGCCTTACCCTTCTTTTCTAGTTTCTAATCGAAAACCCTTCATTATAAATCCTTGTGAAGTTAGAACTTTGGATCGGGAGCGCTTCAGGTCGAAAGGTCAACAATTTGACCTCGGTACAGTGTGGGCGATTGTGCCCGCGATTGTGACAGGGTGTCACTCTCGCGGGGCAATATCGCGGCCCTTGTACCGAGAGTGGGTAGGAGCGGGCGATTGTGCCCACGATTGTGACAGAGTGTCACTCTCGCGGGGCACTCTCGCCGTCGGGGTCCAGACTCCATTAAATCCCTTTTTCCCATTTTTCTCATTTATTCCCTTAACCCACTCTCTCCTAAACTCTCTCTCAACCGAACCCCACCCCCCTCAAACGAACCGTAATCCATTTTTGGGAGTTTTCCCCTACAACCTTGTACTCCCTCACCATCTATACTTGTAACCTCAACCTCTTGAGCAAGATTCAAGTGTTCATCACCACTTCTTGAGGATTCATAAGTTTTGGGGTTTTGCTCAAAAACCTAAATGTAAGTTTGTCCCCTCAATTTCTAAGCTTCTTTATAAGTTATAATTACACCATGGATGATTTCCTAGTATTATGTTTCTCTAATTTGGTTTTGGTTGACTTTCGGAAGGTTAGGTCAAAATTAGGGTTTCGCCAAATTTGGGGATTTTGATACAAATGTTTGGGGAGCAATCATTTATGGTTGGATATGTTTATTTATGGTCGAAAATGTGTGGATCTAGGTTTTGGAAGCTTGAGTTGAAGAGTTGGAACGGGTGTCTTCGGAAAGCTTTGGGTGGGATCTGTGCTTTTGCAGGCCAATGGTTATGGATTGAAACCTGGGTTTAACTTAACCTAGCGAGGTGAGTTCAAGTTGATTTGTGAAAACAATGTGCATGCCAAAGTGTTTATTTTAAAGTGTTTGCGTTTTACACGAAATTGTTAACTGCTGATAAGTTTTAGTTATTTGGAAATGTCTAACTTTATAAACTTATGTAACTCATATCTTTGGGATTTTTGGAAAGTTGATAAATAAATCATTTCGATATGTTTCTTTGATGATTTAGTATATAAATGAAGGTCATTTTATATAATTGTCCATTTGGTGTATACGATTTTATAAACCATGGGAAAATGCATATCATTGTGTTAAGAGTTATTTTGGAAACATGAAGAGGATGGGTCCATTTGGAAAACGCTTTGTTTCAACTAATGAGAAGTTTTGGGTTAATTACTCATGGGTTGTAGTGTTTACATAATCGTTAGTCAAATGTGTTTCGATGTTTATATTGGGGTCCATTAGAGATTTGCGTAAATTGTCGGGTCTTGTGTTTAGATGTCTAATTCTTGTGCACGAGTGTTAGTCATCATGGGTTATCAAGTAAGGAGTTGAGACTCCTACCTTGAATGCTAGTGAGTAGACACTAAAGGTCGAGTGGGAACCTTGAGGTTGGAACTCTACTAGAGAGCGAATGGGCACTAAGATCGGGTATCCTTGAGGTGACGCCCGCCAAGTGGTGTGCACTAAAGGTATCGTGTCCTTGAGGTGACGCCTGTTAAAGGGTGTGCACTAAAGGTGTTAGGTCCTTGAGGTGACGCCTGTTAAAGGGTGTGCACTAAAGGCGTTGGGGACTTGAGGTGACACTTAAGTTAGTGTGCACTAAAGTCAATGATCTGAGGTGCAGTTCGATAACATAGATACGTGGCTTATCTTTATGTGGCGCCACATTCGATGGAATCGGGTCTTCCCCGTCACCGAAAGGTGTTATTTTAGGTATTTTATTTTGGTATCCATGTTTTCGGTGACATTTTATATGTATGGGTTTTATCCATGATTTATGAGTGGGGTAATATGTTCCACCCGTGTTTGGGTGTTTTTGGGAAACTAAGTTTCATCTACATTTTTATAAATGTGGAGTTCAATTTCTATTCAATGCTTTGAGTGAGTTTCGGGTTGAATTTACTCTATGAAAGAATATTTTATGTTGGGGTATTCGTCTTTAAAATGTGCAGATTTGGAAAATGAGTCATCTCATATTAAAGCATATTATTTTGAAAGATTATGATTTTACTTGCATTCTTCCTTTTTAAACGATTACTTCATGTATGTTGAAAACTCTTGAGCTCACTAGGCGTTAAGCCTAACCTTTTTATTTGTCGGCATGTGTATCAGGTTCCTGTCGGGGTTTGGTTCTAGCAGCTATGAAGAGTTGAGCCTTAGCCTTGTGCAAGTGTAAGTAGTTGGTGATGTCTTCCGCAGTTTGGAGATAGCATCTACTCTTGGGTTTTAGTCGCAACCGTCCTTGTTATAGACTGTATGTAGAGAATGAATTATGTGTGTTGAGGTTAAAACCCTATTTTGTGATTGTAGATGAATCAATTTTCGACGTATTTAGAAAACTTTAAATTAGTTGTTATTTCCAGAATTGAGGGTGTTACAACACCTATGACAATGAGGAAGTCTTGTGCAAATTCATGGACTATCTTCCTGAGTTTTGGGAAAATATCTGTACTTGTATCAAGTATACCAAGGATCTTGACTCCATGCCTATCACTGCCTTGTATGGAACTCTCTTTAACTATGAACAGACTAAACTACTTATGAAGTCTATCACAAAAGACATTAAAAGCTCTTCTCTAGCTCTTGTTAGTGATTCTTCAAAAAATAATGTGTGTGTTCCTAGAATCACCTATCCCTCTGATTCTGACAACAATAGTCAAGAGGACCCCAATGGCCCTTCAGAAGCCTATCTTAGTGAGGCTGATGATGAAGGAGAGGAGACCTCTGTAGCTCAGCTGTCAGATGGTGTTGCTATGCTGGCAGGTTTTTCAAAAGGCAAACCTCGTTTCTCTTCTGGAAAATCCAAGTTTTCTAGAAAATCCTCTTCTACTCTTTCTAAACCCACTTCCTCTAACAAATCAAATGAGGAATGTTACAGGTGTGGGAGGAAGGGACACTTTGCTTCTGAATGCAGAAGCAGGTCCTCTGATAAATCCAGACTACCCACCTCTAACCATACCTCCTCTAGGTCTGTCAGAACCAAGTCTGATTCCTACCAACCCTCTTTTCAAAAGTCAAAAATGTATGTCCCTTCAAACTCTGACCGTGCTGAAAAGTACAAGGCTAAATACAAGAGAGAGAAGGAAAGAAATGCTTTTCTAGCCAACAAAGGAAAAGGTCTTCTTGCTGAATCTCATGATTGGGAAGATGAACCAACTTCCTAAAGTGACAAGGAAATGGCCAACCTTTGTTTTATGGCTAAACTAGATGATGTTGATGATGGTGAAACTTTTTCCACCTCTATGGCTCTTGTGACTGCTGAGAGCTCCACCTCATCTACCCAGGTACATCCATTTTTCTCTCTATCTGATGCTGAGAAAATTGAAGCTTTTGACTATTTGACCATTGACTTCTATGAAGCCAAATATGCAAAGAAAAAGGCAAATGCTCAGATAAAATCTCTTTCTTCTCAGCTGAAAATTTGTCTTTCTCAGCTAAAACATTTTAACAAAATCAAGGCTGAGCTTGAAGATTTGAAAAGCATAAACTTTACTCTTGCTAAAGAGAAAAATAAACTTCTCAAAAGATTCAAAAAGGAGCAAAAATTGTGAAAAGGTGGAAAAGTTCCTCCAAAAATTTAGAAAGGATTTTTCAGGATCAAATACCTTATTATGACAAGTCTGGACTAGGCTTCGGGAAATCTGACCTTGAACCTCCTTCTGACACCCATGCTCCTTTCTCTCTTCCCTCATTTTATGAATCTTCTGAAGAGAACTCTGACAACTCTGAACCTTTGGACTCCTCTGACCTCTCTAAAAATCTCAAGTTTGGAATGTTCATCAAAGCCAAGAGCATTGATTCACCTCATGAAAGTGAGAAAGTCTAAGACTCAAAAGACCCTCCTAAACCCATTCTTGAGTCTATGACCTCCTTAAAAATAAACGAGCCTTCCTCTTCTAAGTCCAAACCCTCCAAAATTCCAACCAAAGTTCCTCAACCATCTTCATGAAAATTCTCTTCCTCTGAAAAGGAAAATTTGTTGCTGCCAATCTTCCTCCCAAAAAGAAATTTCCCAAGAAAAATTCAAAGAAATCATCTTCTCTTCCTATCCCGAGACCAATGATGTTGAAAAAGCTAAACTCCAAGATATCCTCTTCTATTTCTTCAGCTAACTCCGACAAAGGTATCTTGGGTCCCAAGCCTCTTGATTCTTCTCTACCCTCAAAGGTCATAAAAGTCAGTGTGACCAATCATCACAAGGAAGCTGATCAAAGCTCTAAAAAGGTTTTTATCTATAGAAAATGCTACAAGTGTGGTGATACCTTCCATCTTGCTAAGGATTTTCCTATGGAAAGAATTGATAGAAATGCTTCCAAGGATTCTCCTTCTTCTTCCAACTTAAAAGGACCCATTTCCAAATGGGTACCAAAGAACTGATTTCCTTGTGATTGCAGGGTCTAGGGCACCAACAAATCTGGTATCTTGACAGCGGGTGCTCACGACACATGACATGCAACAAATCTCTTCTTGTAGACTTTGTGCCTGCCAAAGGTCCTTCTGTCACCTTTGGTGATAACTCTAGAGGAAGTACTAAAGGTTATGGAACACTCTCAAATGATTCCAACACGTTTAATAAAGTAGCTTATGTTGAAGGCTTGATGCACAATCTTCTAAGCATAAGCCAACTGTGTGATCTAGGGTACAAAGTGATGTTTGAGTTATCTTCATGCATCATCTTCAACAAAAAGATGGAAACCATACTCTCTGGCTACCGCAAAGAAAATGTCTATGTCATAGACATGGGACATAGCTCATCCTTCAGAACAAACATCTGCTTTGTCTCTGAAAACTTTGCAAAAAGATCTTGGCTCTGGCACAAGCGTCTCTCTCACCTCAACTTCAAGACCTTGAATGTCTTTTCAAACCAAGAGCTTGTCACGGGCATGCCAAAGTTATCCTTTGTGAAAGAAAAGTTGTGTGTTGCATGTGAGAAAGAGAAACTCACAAAATCTTCCTTCAAGTCGAAGCAATGCTTCTCCATCTCTCAGCCTCTTCAGATGCTCCACATGGATCTGTGTGGAACAGTCAGTACCCCAAGCCTTGGTGGTAGAAGGTACATTTTTGTCATTATTGATGAATTCACTTGTTACACTTGGGTATTTTTTCTCAAGTATAAAAGTGACACCAGTGAAGAAATTATAAAGTTCATCAAGAAGTCTGAAGTACTGAATGGGCAGCTGGTAAGATCTGTAAGAAGTGACAACGGAACAAAATTCAAGAATAGTATGTTGGATAACTTTTTCAATGAAAAAGGCATCTCTCAGAACTTTTCTGCCGTCAGAACTCCACAATAAAACGGTGTAGTGGATAGAAAGAACGGAACGCTATGTGAAGTTGCCCGATCCATGCTAAGTGAATCTCACCTTCCTACCTATTTTTGGGTTGAGGCAATCAACACTGCATGCTTTACCCAAAATAGGTCCATCATTGTGAAAAGACACAACAAGACTCCTTATGAAGTCTTTTATTAGGACAACCTTGGGGGGGGGGGGGAAGGTTGTTTTACGTCTAAAAAATGTTCTTAAAATATTTTTAAGAAAATATATAGCAATACACAAGATGAATCTTTTTGTTAAGGTTTAACACAACAAGCAAACAAACAAAATATAAAGAGATAGGGAAAAGAGATACAAACAGATTTAGAGAGGTTCACCCAAAACCGGGCTAATCCTCTTTGTTGAGTGAACTCAATGAGACGATCCACTATATTGTTCTTTTAAGGTAGAAACACACCGTATGAACACTTGATTACACAAGATTTGAATACTTGAAAATGAACTCAAGTTCTAGCTATATTCCACACCACAATATGGATGTTAGTTGGATCTATCTCACACACTTACTAGAGTGTGGAGAATATTTGTGTTTTATGCTTGGTATCACAAACTTTCTTTGATCTTGAAAGCAAGAAAAGATGAAGTATTAGAAAGTTGAGAGTGAAGTGTTAGAAGAATTGAGAGTATTTTAGAAAAAGAGAGTTCTTAACACTTTGATGTGTTTTTACTTGTGAAGACATGGGATATATATATACATTCAAAAATGTATATATTAAAAATATAAAATTAATTTTAAAAACATTGTTGGATGACATTTCAAAATTTGAATTTGAATTGGTGGTGGTGTCAAATCAAATGATGTTGTCTCAATTTGTATCCAATGCTTAGATAGTGGAAGAGATTTTATAAAAAAAATTATAAAATAAAATTCAAAAACTTGGATTTGTAAATACATAAAGCAAGGAATAAATAAGTATTGTATACTACAAGTATAAAGGTTTTTGTCATTTTGTAAAAGTTTATAAAACACCAATTAAAACCAACTCAAATAATTTTGGTTTAAATCAAAAGGTTAAAAAAATATTCTTACAAACTCATCATTTTATAAAATATGATTTTGTGAAAAAGATTTTATAAAAATAATCGGTAAACCGATCGAAGTTGGAATACCAAGCATGAAACAATCGTATTCCCACATGCCGCTTGAATATTCCCGTTACGTTGTGTCTTCTCGGATTTGATCATTAATTTGAGGTTGGCACGATTCCGGAGACGACAACGTGTATTTCCGTAAAGTATATATATATATATATATATATATATATATATATATGCACATCAAGTAAAATGTTAGATAAACAATATAATACGGTTTGTTTGTAATCATCAAAAAATTATAGAGATGTAGCACACTTGCACCAACAATCTTCCCCTTTTTGATGATGACAAACACAACCGTTAAACACGAGAGCATTCTCGATTTCTTTCCCCCTTTTGTCGAAGCAAAAAGGGTCATGGAAGACGCTATGCTCCCCCTCGAGAGATGCTCCCCCTTAAAATATGCATGCATTTGGAAGCAACATCATCTCAAGGGTTATACTCAAGCATGCCTAAACCAATTCTTAGTTTAAAAAATGTATTTTTGTTTAGGGCTTTAGTAAAAATATCGGCCAAATTATCTTCGGAATCGACTTTTTCAAGCACGATTTGGCCTTTTTGAACATTATCTCTTAAGAAATGATGTCGTAATTTAATATGTTTGTTCGAGAATGTAAAATCGGGTTTTTACTTAAGTTTATGGAACTTGAGTTATCACACATAATTGGAATTTTTGTCAAATGTACCTCAAAATCGGTAAGTGTGTGCTTCATCCAAAGAACTTGAGCACACGCTCTCACGGCGGCTACATATTCCGCTTCGGTAGTAGACAACGCTACGGATTGTTGTTTCTTAGAAAACCAAGACACAAGAGAGAGACCTATAAAGGCATATACTCCACTAGTGCTCTTTCGATCAACAATTGAGCCACCAAGATCGGAATCGGTGAAGCAACTTACCTCCAACTCGGGTTTCTTTGCATACCATAATCTGAGATTCATTGTACCTCTAAGATATCTAAAAATACGCTTGACAACTTCATAGTGAGATTGTTTAGGCGAAGATTGAAAACGAGCACATAAACACACACTATACATGATATCCGGTCTACTAGCCGTTAGATAAAGTAAACTACCAATCATTCCACGATACTTTTTTTCATTAAAATCGTTGCCCTCCTCGTCACTTGATAATTTTAAATTAGTGGTCATTGGAGTTTCAACGGGTTTGACATTTTCGAAATTAAACTTCTTTAACATGTCTTTGCAATATTTTGATTGACTTATAAAAGTTTCATTTTCAACTTGTTTGATTTGCAATCCTAAGAAGAATTTTAATTCTGCCATCATGCTCATTTCAAATTCACTTGTCATTTTTGTAGAAAATTCATTGCAAAGTTTTTCATTTGTGGAACCAAAAATGATATCATCAACATATACTTGCACAACCACAATATCATTATGAGCATGTGTTACAAACAATGTATTATCAATTTTACCCATAACCACTTGCAATTAAAAAAGATTTTAATCTATCGTACCATGCACGTGGAGCTTGCTCTAAACCATAAAGCGCCTTTTTTAATTTATAAACATGTGACGGATTTTCAAAATTATCAAAACATAGAGGTTGAGAAACATATACCTCCTCATTTATAAAACCATTTAAAAAAGCACTTTTAACGTCCATTTGATATAATTTAAAATCCTTAGCATTCGCAAAAGCTAGAAGCATTCGAATAGACTCCAACCTTGCAACCGGTGCAAAAGTTTCATCATAATCAATACCTTCTTGTTGATTGTACCCCTTTGCAACTAAACGTGCCTTGTTTTGTGTGACTCCACCATTTTCGTCTACCTTATTACGAAAGACCCATTTTGTGCCAATTATGGTTTGACTACTAGGGCAAGGAACTAAGTCCCACACATCATTCCTAGTAAATTGGTTCAACTCTTCTTGCATGGCAACGATCCAATCCTCATCACATAAAGCTTCTTCTATGGTTTTAGATTCTATGCTAGAAACAAAAGCATGAAAAGCACAATGGGTATGAATTTTTGATCTAGTCGTTCTTTGGTTGAGGTCACCTATGATTTGACCTACGGGATGGCCTCTAGCGGTTCTAAGGTTAGGATCATCTACACCTTGTGGAACATAACATGGAGGGGCATCACTAGATTCTACATCATTAGTAGAAGATTGAGAACCTAAATCCAAGGTTCTAAGATGTTGAACTAAGGCTTCTCCCTCACAACTATTATCATCTACTAAGGGAGCACTAGGTTTAGGAGGACTCTCATCAAAGCTTACATTAAGGGATTCTTCTACAACCATGGTCTCTTTATTAAGGACTCTATAGGCTTTACTATTCCAAGAGTAACCAAGGAACACTCCCTCATAGGCTTTCGGGTCAAATTTGGTTAAATATGACTTGGTATTAAGAATAAAACATTTACATCCAAATACTTTAAGGTGGGCTAGGGAAGGTTTTCTTCCACGGAAGAGCTCATATGGGGTCTTATTTAGGATACCTCTAACTAGGACACGGTTAAGCACATAGGTCGCGGTAGCAACGGCATCACACCAAAACTTTTGGGGAACTTGATGTTCACTGAGCATGGTTCTACTCATTTCTTGTAAAGTTCTATTTTTCCTCTCAACAACCCCATTAGATTGAGGAGTTCGAGGAGCCGAAAAATTGTGAGTTATACCATGTTTGTCACAAAAAGCACCAAATTGTATTTCATTATCGAATTCACGTCCATGGTCCGTACGTATAGAAAAAATAGTACAACCTTGTTGGTTTTGAATTCGTTTTCCTAAAATTTTAAATTTCTCAAAAGCTTCATTTTTATGTTTTAAAAATATGGTCCATGTATAGCGTGAAAAATCATCTACAATTACTAGCGTGTAGTAATTTCCTCCAAAACTTTGGATTGCCATAGGACCAAAAAGATCCATGTGTAGTAATTCTAAAACCCTTTTAGTTGAAATCAAATTTTTAGATTTATGTGAAACGTGAGTTTGTTTGCCGACACGACATGCATCACAAAAATGTTTATCAAAATTTAATTTTGGAAGGTCACTCACAAGCTCCTTATTTTTCAATTTTTGAATTAATCTAAGGGGGCGTTTGGTTCGCAAAATGATTTTTGATGGAATGGAATCTGTCAATGGAATTGGAATCTCGAAGGAATTGGAATTAATGGAATGTTTTCAGGTTTGATCAACTGTTTGATTGGCAGGAATGGAATGTAATCAGTCAAATGAATTGGAATATGTCTGTTTGGTTTACAAAGGAATTGGAATGGAATTTTGAAAAATGACAAAAATACCCTTTCTTTTATTTTTATTTATTTATTTTAAATGCCGAGAGAGAGAGAGAGAGGAGAGAGAGGAGAGGAGAGGAGAGAGAGGGGAGAGAGGGGAGAGAGGAGAGAGAGAGAGAGGAGAGGAGAGAGAGAGAGAGGAGAGATAGAGGAGAGAGAGAGGAGAGAGAGAGGAGAGAAGAGAGAGGAGAGAGAGAGGAGAGAGGAGAGAGAGGAGAGAGAGAGAGGAGAGAGAGAGAGGATAGAGAGGAGAGGAGAGAGAGAAGAGAGATGAAAGAGAGAGAGGAGAGGAGAGAGAGAGAAGAGAGAGAGAGGAGAGGGGAGAGAGGAGAGGAGAGAGAGAGGAACCCAAATCCACATCTGATGGGTTTTAATTTTGTTAGAAAAGGTTTGGAGGGTATTTTTGTCTTTTTGAAAAACCATGATGAAATGGAATTAAATTCCATCCATTTTCAAATGGAATGACCAATTCCTTAATCTAAGGATTTCATGGAATTCAATTCCATTCCCTTGGCAACCAAACAGCACGACGGAATTCGGTCAATGGAATTGACCATTCCAATTCCACCTGATTCCGACGGAATCCAGCGAACCAAACGCTCCCTAAAGATTTGCATGACCTAAACGTCTATGCCACAACGTAGAATTGTCATACACGGAAGATAAACAAACATTTTTTTTTATAAGAGTTTTACAAACATAAAGATTTTTCTTTTTAAAACCGGTGAGGAGAACTTTACCATCTTTTAAAATTTTGCAAAAATTCTTTTCAAAAACAACAATTATATCATTTTCGCAAAGTTGGCTAATACTTAGCAAATTAAAGTACAAATTGTTAACATGCTCAACATTAAGAAATTTAACATTGTTGCAAGAAATTATACCTCTCCCAACTACCTTTCCTTTGGAATTACCTCCAAAAATAACTTGTCCACCATCACATGACTCATATGATGAGAAAAGATTACGGTTTCCGGTCATGTGACGTGTGCAACCACTATCAAGAATCCAATCAATGTCAAGGTTTATCTACAAACAATAAAATATAACTTTTATGGTCCCCATTTTTCATGGGTCCTTTGAAGGTTAGTAGTAACAAAAAGTAAAACAACAAAAATTAATATTAAGCATGTTGCCGTAAAATATGCATTAAGTACGTCAACATACAAATTTATACAACCTAAAACCACAAACGCATCCCACCGGGATTGTCAACACTAAACAACCCCTTAGGAATCCATTTTTTTACGATTTTAATTTTACGATCATACTCATCATAAGCATAAAAAGCAGCATGCACATTCCTTTTAGGTTTTGGTCTAGAAAATTTAGCATCATACATGCAAGCATAATTTTTCCTAGGCATATAATGCATGACATCCCTTTTGGGCACATATGGAGGTTTTGGCACATGGAGTTTAGGTTTCATGTACTCATTTCTATTTGTATCATGAGGAGTCATATAAGGTTTTACCACGTTCTTAGTTTCAATAACTTTAGGTGGTTCAACAACATTTTTGATATGCATACAAGAACATATATCATCGCATGAATCAAAACCCACTCCTTTTCTACAATTAATACGATTTGACATTTTTAGCATTTTAAGCACTTTCTCATTACTAGTTTGAAAAGCATGAGCTAACAAATCATCATTTTCATGTAAAACACACTTATCTTTTAAACATGCAATTTCATCTTGAAGAATATTACATTTAGCACATAAATCATTTTTTACTACTCTTTAGTCTTTTCTCAAAGCATGCAATCTTTTTATTTAAAACAACACAAGAAGCACATACATCTTTTTCACAAAGCTTCTTTTCCAAAATGGTGACTTTATCATTTAACTCTATTTTGGTTTTAAAATCACGTGCAATTTTTTGTTTACAATCATGAACTTCTTTTTTACACAATAATAAAGTCTCATTAAGTTTGTCACACTCATCTTTATAAATTTTTGCAAGAACGACCATTTTATGGAAAGAATCATTTAACACGTCAAGATCTTCATCATCACTATTATTATCACTAGAATAGTTGGAATCATAAGAGTCTACCTCATTATCGCTTCCGGCCATGAGACAAATGTCTTCATCATCTTCTTCATCTTCACTTGTGTTAGGTATTAACAACCCCACACCAAAAGGTGTACCAAATTTATGAAATAAATACAAACAAAATAGGATTCTTTTACAAAGTTATGTAGAAAAACATAATACAACAACATAATCATGAAAATCTTACTCGTATTCGAAGATTCGTTATTCCGAGAAATCGATTGAGGCTTGCGTTTCCGTGCAGTGTCCTAAGACAAAATTTCGCCTGGTGAATCGGCGTTGTCTTAAGGATACAACAATCGTATTCAAGTTCTAACTTGAATCTAGCGAATTAAAATGATGTTTGGTGATAAATATTGTAGAGAGAAACCCATAAAATTACAAGATTTTCGTATATCTAATTTGTGGAAAAAGTGCAGTATTTATATGTGCAGGCTGTTAACCGAATTAACTGCCAGCGCTCCGCGTGTCCGCCCGCGCGGAGAACAGCGCCAACTTCTGTCCGTAGGAAAAACAACTGAGTTCCACGCGCCTAGTTGCGCAGGTACAGCCACGCCGTGACTCGCGCCAGTCCTGCACACACTTTCCACCGTCAATGAATCTCGACCCCATCGAGACCCAAGGCCCAATCTTTGACATTTAATATGTATTATTGATGTCAAATAGAGCCCACCAATCACACCATAATCCAAGCCCAAACAATTAAATGATTTGTTTAATGCTCATTGGAATGGATTAATTAAGTGGTGTAATCTTTCTCTTGGCTCCTATGTGGGACAAGGTTTCTCAAATTTACACTAAGTTCCAACAATACCCCACATTTTCTATTCAAACCCCAATAATACCCCACATTTGAATAGAAAATAAGCAATAGAATTGGAACTTATGTTTCTATCACCAAGATAGTTATAATATGCATCGGAAAAGGTGTCTTTTGGACTTGAACCTGTCCTAGTGAGTACCTATCGGATCTACTTCGTGGATAGTGAACGAATGTCTTGAACTAGCCACTTTTTGTAGTAAATCGAGACAATAGGCATCACACATATTATAGCTATACATAATTTAATTCTTACCGTTGTGTTCATTTCGGTCGTGAACATATCCTTTCTTCATGAGAGTTTTAGAAGACGTAGCCATGTCCGTCCTCAAAGATGCGACCCCACATCATTCTCACATAGGTAATGCCGATCAAGAATAATCCGTAGTATTCCACTAAATAGCTATCAACATTATTAAGAATATAACATTCAACCCTATATCATCAACGGAAAATTACAAAGGAAACATCATAGGAATAGGCGTACCTTTGATTGGTTGTTGCTTGAGTTGCCCCCGACTAGTTTGCCTATTGAACCTAGACCATGGGATCTTCAATTACGCTAGGTTAGGTTGCCGCCGAGGACACTCATTGTGTTGGCTTTAAGCCCATTCCCCTCGATGTGAAGGAAACTTTCTCTCTACTTAGGCCTTTTGTCAAAGGATCGGCAATATTCTCCTTTGACTTTACGTAGTCAATGGAAATAATTCCATTTTTCAGCAAGTCCTTGATAGTGTTATGGCGCCTTCGTATGTGTCGTGACTTGCCATTGTAGATTTGATTCTTCGCTCGAGTGAGAGCGGTCATACTATCACAATGGATACCAATTGCAGTCACTGGTTTAGGCCACAACGGAATACCCTCTAGGAATCTTTTAAGCCATTCGGCTTCTTCAGCGGCTTTATCTAAAGCGACAAATTCTGCTTCCATAGTCGATCTGGTATTCACCGTTTGTTTTGAAGATTTCCAGGATATCACAGCGCCACCAAGTGTAAAGACATATCCACTTGTGGACTTACTCTCGGAATGGTTGGAAATCCAATTAGCATCACAATACCCTTCTAGAACGGGAGGGTATTTCGTATAGTGTAACCCATAACTCATTGTGTATTTCAAGTATCGGAGCACTCTTACTAGTGCATACCAATGGTCTTTTCCCGGGTTATGTGAGTACCGGCTAAGTCTACTCACACTATACGCTATATCCGGTCGTGTACAGTTCATGATATACATCAAACTTCCAAGAACTTGAGTGTATTCCAACTGTGCCACACTATCTCCTTGATTCTTCTTTAATTGGCTTGAAGGATCAAAAGGAGTCACAACCGGTTTGTCATCGTAATGACCAAACGTTCGCAGCACCTTCTCAACATAGTGAGATTGAGTAAGGATGTAACCATTTTGATTTATTTGAATCTTTATACCAAGGATAACATCAGCGACTCCCATATCTTTCATGTCAAATGCGGAGTGTAGCATCTTCTTGGTTTGGTTTATCACATCCAAGTTTGATCCCATGATGAGCATATCATCAACATACAAGCATATGATGACATAAGCACTTTTGTATTGTTTCACATAAACACATTTATCACATTCATTTATGTGAAAACCATTTGACAACATGGTGTTATCAAATTTCTCATGTCACTGGTTTGGCGCTTGCTTAAGTCCATATAGAGACTTAATCAGCTTACAGACTTTGTTCTCTTGGCCTTTCACAACAAATCCTTCTGGTTGTTGCATGTATACTTCTTCTTCTAATTCACCGTTCAGGAAAGCGGTTTTTACATCCATTTGATGTATTTCCAAGTTACGGATCGACGTTATTGCAATCAACGTCCTTATAGACGTTATCCGTGTATCCGGTGAATATGTATCGAAGAAGTCTTGACCTTCCTTTTGTCGATAACCTTTGGCGACTAGTCGAGCCTTGTATTTCTCTATAGTGCCATCAGGTCTCAACTTCCTTTTGAAGATCTATTTGTGGCCAATGACTTTATGACCCGGAGGCAAATTGACCAACTTCCATGTGTTATTTTGCACAATGGAGTCAATTTTGCTTTGAATAGCCTCTTCCCAATAAGGTGCCTCAGAAGATTCCATGGCAGCCTTATAGGAGAGTGGTTCTCCTTCGATATTATAAGCCATAAAGTCTGGTCCAAAGTCCTTAACGACTCTTCCCCTTTTGCTTCTCCTTGGTTCCATTTCTTCTTGAACCTTGGAGGATTCAGCTACCCTTGATTGATCACTCTTGTTTAAATCAACATGAGAGTAAGTATCATCAATTGGGCGTTTTCCAGGATTAGAGGTATTACCCTCCTTCTCCTTATAAGGGAATATCGTCTCAAATAACTCTGCATCAGCAGATTCCATGATTGTATTATTGCTTATGCCATCTACATTGGATTTGTAAACTAAGAACTTTTATGCAGCATTATTTTGGGTTGGACCAATATATACACAATCAATCATTTTAGGTCCAAGTTTTGTCCTTTTGGGCAAAGGTACTTGAACCTTAGCAAGGCAACCCCACACTTTCATCCTTTTGTAGGGTGGTATCCTATCTCTCCACAATTCATATGGAGTTTTTTCACTTTTCTTGTAGGGGATCCTATTTAGGATCATATTTGCAGTAAGACACGCCTCGCCCCATAAATGATGAGGAGCTCCGGACATTATCAACATTGAATTCATCATATTCTTCAATGTTCTATTCTTCCGCTCGGCCACTCCGTTTTGTTGGGGAGTGTATGGAGCGGTAGTTTGATGTATAATACCATAAGTTGCACAAAATTCAGCAAATTCGTGAGATTCATACTCTCCTCCACGATCCGACCTTAGAATTTTGATTTTCTTGTCGAGTTGATTCTCGACTTCAGCCTTATAAGTTTTAAACTTATTTAAGGCCTCATCCTTTGTAGGGATCAGATACACATGGCAATATTTACTGCAATCATCAATGAAAGTAATATAATAATTTTTACCTCCTCGTGAAGGTGTTGCCTTGAAGTCACATAAATCAGTATGGATTAACCCAAGAATTTCATTTGATTTCTCTACCGATCTATGTGGGTGGTTTGAATATTTTGTTTCTACACAAACCTCACACTTAGATATTTTGTCATTAGAACACTTAGGAATCATGTCAAGTTTGATCATTCTTTGTAATGACCTAAAATTCACATGTCCTAATCTAGCATGCCAAAGGAAAGAAGGATCCACAATATACACAGAAACAGTGCTTGTGCCTGCCTTATTATCATTATTTACATTGGCGGCACCAATGGTATTTACAGTGCTATGTACAGAAAGTTTGAAGAGTCCCTCATCGAGGTAACCCTTCCCAACATACGCACCACCTTTGGTGATGACAAATTTGTCTGACTAAAATACAACTTTGAACCCTTTCTTAATGAGAATAGGGCCAGAGATTAAGTTCTTAGTTAAAGACGGTACATACAATACATCAGATAGCACAAGATCCTTTCCGGAAGTCAACCTCGACGTGATCTTCCCCTTTCCTTCAACCATCGCGGTAGATGCATTCCCCATGAACATCGGTTCCTCTTCCTTCACCTTTTGATAAGTATCAAACAAGCTTCTCGAATTGCATAAGTGACGGGTTGCCCCGGTGTCGAACCACCAATCTTCAACATTGGTCACCATGTGTGCTTCAACAACTCCAAGGAATTGGTTTGGGGAGTGAGTGAGGTTAGCATGATTATTTGCCCCACCGGCTCCTCCACCACCATTTCCGCCAGCACCACCATGATCGCGTCTATGTCGACAGTCCTTGGCTCTATGACCCGGTTTCCCACAAACCCAACAATCCATGACTCTTTTAAAGGCTTTCTTTTGAGGGGCCATAGGACATTTCCCGGAAGGAAAAGGCCTATTTGTCATCGTCGTTTTCCTTTTGAATTTAGGGAATTTCGGCCTCGAAGAGCTTCCTTCAACCATGTTGGCGTTTGATTCCAAGGGGATGGCATCAGCTTTCTCATTCTGTCGATTATCTTCCTCAACTCGCAATTTGAGGACTAGTTGCTCAAATGTTATGTCCTCCGATAAATGCTTCAAGTAGAGCTTGAAGTTTTTCCATGAGTGAGGAAGTTTGTCAATTATCGACCCAACCAGAAAATTGCTATTTATTCCCATGCCTTCCACCTCTAACTCGTGGGTAAGAATCTGCAATTCTTCAACTTGTTTCATCACCGGTTTCGAATCAACCATCCGTTATTTTAAGAATTTCCCTACAACGAATCTTTTGGAACACGCAACTTCAGTCTTGTACTTTGTGTCCAAAGATTCCCATATCTCCCTTGCCTGCACACACTTTCCACCGTCAATGAATCTCGACCCCATCGAGACCCCAAGAGCCCCAAGGCCCAAGGCCCAATCTTTGACATTTAATATGTATTATTGATGTCAAATAGAGCCCACCAATCACACCACAATCCAAGCCCAAGCAATTAAATGATTTGTTTAATGCTCATTGGAATGGATTAATTAAGTGGTGTAATCTTTCTCTTGGCTCCTATGTGGGACAAGGTTTCTCAAATTTACACTAAGTTCCAACAACTTGCACTCCAAGCACCTCCAATGAATGCTTTCTTCTTCTTTTTAGACTTGTTCTTTTTAGGACACTCGTTTGCATAGTGATCCTTATCTCCACATGAGTAGCAATATCCTTTCTTTTGCTTGGCTTCTTCTTCATCACTTGAGTCATCATTTTTCTTTATTTTGTCTTCCCTTTTATGGAACTTTCGGCTTCGGTTTTCACCACCACGTCGATAGTCGCCTTTTCTTTGAAACCTATCATTCTTTGAAAACTTTTTGTTAGATACAAACTTGGAGAAGTTTCTTACCAACATAGCTATGTCGTCAAGATTTTCGGGTTTGTCCTTCGAGGAGCTTGTTTTATCCTTCTTTTTCGTCTCTTTCTCATCACTTGAAATTGAAGCTTTAAGAGCTAAAGACTTCTTTTTATCATGCTCCCGATCTTTGTTCCTTTTTAGTGCGATTTCATGCACTTTGAGATTGCCGATGAGATCATCAAGCTTCATGGTTGAAAGATCTCGGGAGTCCTCCAAGGATGTGATTTTTGGCATCCACTCCGGTGGAAGTGCTCTAAGAATTTTTCGAATGTAGTCCTCATTTTCATAAGTTCGTCCTAGTCCCTTCAAGCTCATCATAATAAGGTTAAAACGTTTAAACATTGAGTCGATTGACTCATCTTTTGACATTTCAAACATTTCATAATCATATACAAGAATATTTATTTTTGAACTCTTAACTTGAGAGTTTCCTCTATGTGTATTGTTCAAATTTTGCCAAATATCATTAGCGGTTTCACAAGAGTAAACGCGCTCAATTTCATCTCTATTTAGTGCGGAAAATAAAATATTTTTGGCCTCAAAATTTAAACAATTCCAAGAATCATCCGTGTTGGACCAATCCGCTATGGGTTTTTCAACAACTTTTCCATCTTGAGTTATAGTGGGCTTAAAATTCCCATTAGTAATAATATCCCAAATTTTTCGACTTTTGCCACGAACGTAGCACTCAAATAAGTTAGCCCAAAGACCAAAATTTACGGTGTCAGTTTGGGGAGGTTTTGAGTAAACATTTCCCTCAAAAGTTGTCATTTTTAAAAATCGAATACAAGTTTTGAAAACACAAAAGTTTTACAAAATAAACTTGCAACCCGCTCTGATACCACTTGTTAGGACAACCTTGGGGGGGAAAGGTTGTTTTATGTCTAAAAAACGTTCTTAAAATATTTTTAAGAAAATATATAGCAATACACAAGATGAATCGTTTTGTTAAGGTTTAACACAACAAGCAAACAAACAAAATATAAAGAGATAAGGAAAGGAGATACAAACAGATTTAGAGAGGTTCACCCAAAACCGGGCTAATCCTTTTTGTTGAGTGAACTCAATTAGACGATCCACTATATTGTTCTTTTAAGGTAGAAACACACCGTATGAACACTTGATTACACAATATTTGAATACTTGAAAATGAACTCAAGTTCTAGCTATATTCCACACCACAATATGGATGCTAGTTGGATCTATCTCACACACTTACTAGAGTGTGGAGAATACTTGTGTTTTATGCTTGGTATCACAAACTTTCTTTGATCTTGAAAGCAAGAAAAGATGAAGTATTAGAAAGTTGAGAGAAGTATTAGAAAGTTGAGAGTTGAGAGTGAAGTGTTAGAATAATTGAGAGTGTTTTAGAAAAAGAGAGTTCTTAACACTTTGATGTGTTTTTACTTGTGAAGACATGAGATATATATACATTCAAAAATGTATATATTAAAAATATAAAATTAATTTTAAAAACATTGTTGGATGACATTTCAAAATTTGAATTTGAATTTGAATTGGTGGTGGTGTCAAATCAAATGATGTTGTCTCAATTTGTATCCAATGCTTAGATAGTGGAAGAGATTTTATAAAATAAAATTATAAAATAAAATTCAAAAACTTGGATTTGTAAATACATAAAGCAAGGAATAAATAAGTATTGTATACTACAAGTATAAAGGTTTTTGTCATTTTGTAAAAGTTTATAAAACACCAATTAAAACCAACTCAAATAATTTTGGTTTAAATCAAAAGGTTAAAAAAATATTCTTACAAACTCATCATTTTATAAAATATGATTTTGTGAAAAACATTTTATAAAAATAATCGGTAAACCGATCGAAGTTGGAATACCAAGCATGAAACAATCGTATTCCCACATGCCGCTTGAATATTCCCGTTCCGTTGTGTCTTCTCGGATTTGATCATTAATTTGAGGTTGGCACGATTCCGGAGACGACAACGTGTATTTCCGTAAAGTATATATATATATATATATATATATATATATATATATAAGCACATCAAGTAAAATGTTAGATAAACAATATAATACGGTTTGTTTGTAATCATCAAAATAATTATAGAGATGTAGCACACTTGCACCAACATCTTTTATGGTAGAAAACCCAACATTGGCTTTCTTTATGTCTTTGGGTGTGTCTGCTACATTCTCAACGGCAGAGAAAATTTGGGAAAATTTGATCCCAAAGCTGATGAAGGAATCTTTGTGGGATATTCTCTCACTTCCAAAGCTTTCAGAGTCTACAACCCTAGAAGGAAGTGCATTGATGAATCTATCCATGTCAAGTTTGATGACCTCAAGACATCATCACTCTCTTGTGATGATGAAGAATTGGACCGATGGATATCCTCTTGTGTTGGTAATGGTCCTCTTCCAACATCATCAGACATTCCTTATATAATTCCTACTTCTCTCTACCAGAACAATGATCCCTCTACATCTCATAACTCCTCCTCTTATCAAGAGGATGATCCTCAGCCTACCCAACCTCAAAATACACTCCAGATCATCCTAGTCTCTCAATCTAACATTCATTCCTCACCTATACCTGTCGATCTTCCATCTATTTCTCCTGAAAATTTCCCTTCCAACTCTCCTCTACAAATTTCTTACCCTCCTCCTTTACCTCCTGCATTAAAATGGACAAAAGATTACCCTATTGATCAAATCATTGGTGATCAACAAGCTGGTGTATAGACCAGAAAAGGTATTGGAAGTATTTGTCTCTATGTGAACTTCCTTTCTCTCATTGAACCAAAGAAAGTTGACGAAGCTCTAACTGATCTATGTTGGGTCACTACAATGCAAGAAGAACTTTCTTAGTTCGAAAGGAACAAAGTCTGGAAGTTGGTTCCTCGTCCTTCCAGAAAAAACATCATAGGAACCAAGTGGGTATTTCGGAACAAAATGGATGAAAAAAGGCACGGTGATCAGAAGTAAGGCCCGACTAGTTGCACAACGCTATAAGCAAGAGGAATGAATTGACTGTGATGAAACATTTGCTCTAGTTGCAAGACTTGAAGCCATCAGAATCTTCCTTGCTCATGCTGCCTACAAGAACTTCAGAGTCTTCCAAATGGATGTGAAAAGTGCCTTTCTGAATGGGGAGCTAGCTGAAGAAGTCTATGTGAAACAGCCCCCTGGCTTTGAAGATCCAGTCCATCATGACTATGTGTACAGGTTAGACAAAGCTCTCTATGGTCTAAAGTAGGCTCCTCGTGCCTTGTATGACACTTTTGCTGACTTTCTCGTGAAGAACAAGTATTCAAGAGGTAAAATTGACAACACTTTATTAATCAAGCAAACCTCAGGTAATCTTATTCTTATTCAAATTTATGTGGATGATATCATTTTTGGTGCCACTGATGAGTCACTGTGTGATGAGTTTGCCTCTCTCATGAAAAGCCGATATGAGATGAGTATGTTGGGGGAGCTCAACTTTTTCTTAGGACTTCAAGTTAAACAATCTTCAGAAGGAATATTTATAAATCAAAGTAAATACATACGTGATCTTCTGAAAAAGTTCAATTTTGAAAACTCCACCCCTATGAAAACTCCCATGGTACCACCTTTGAAACTCCATGTTGATCCGGATGGTGTATCTGTGGATATCACCAGCTACCGAGGCATGATCGAATCTCTTCTCTATCTTACTGCTAGTAGACCAGACATTATATTTGCTACTTGCCTGTGTGCGCGTTACCAAGCTAATCCGAAAGAATCTCATTTGGTTGTGGTTAAACGCATTTTCCGGTATCTGAAAGGTACCATGAATCTGGGTCTTTGGTATCCCAAAGACTCAGGTTTTGATCTAATAGGGTATTCAGATTCTGACTTTGCAGGATCAAAGATTGATAAGAAAAGCACAACTGGCAGCTGCCAACTCCTTGGTGGCAAGCTTGTTATTTGGTCTAGCAAGAAGCAAAACCCAGTCTCCACCTCTACTGCTAAAGCTGAGTATGTAGCTGATGGGAGTTGTTGTGCTCAAATTCTTTGGATGAAGAATCAACTTAGAGACTACAATCAGTTGTTCTCCCACATCCCGATTCTATGTGATAACTCAAGTGCGATTGCCATCGCCAACAATCTGGTGTTGCACTCTCGTTCCAAGCACATCGACATCCGGTATCATTTTATCCGGGATCACATCTCCAAAGGTGATGTCGAACTTCACTTCATCCCTACCGACCTCCAACTGGCGGATCTCTTCACCAAGCCTCTTGACGAAGCTCAGTTCAAGTTCCTAATTGAAGAACTCGGTATGTTAAATATCGATCTTCAATATTCAATATTGTCTCTTATTTCAAAAAAAAATAAGAGAGAAAGAAAAGAAAAGAATAGATAGAAAATAAATCAAAAAAAAAAAGGAGAGAAAGAAAATAAAAAAATAGAGAGAAAAGAAAAGAAAGAAAAGAGTTTATTTTTCTTGGCTTGATGACATCATCTTGATGACATTATCTTGATGATGTCATCCAGCCAACATCATCAAACACCCCATTTTTTCTTCCTTCTATATTTCTCATCCATCTCTCCTAACCCAACCTCAACACTCAACTCTCAAACACCCTCACACATCTCTCCCTCTCTTCCCTCTTTAGCCGATCTCACACCCCCTTGTATCCGCAAGATCGGCGACCGACCATACCCTCCACCACTTCGGCTCGCCGACAACAATCTTAAACGACCATCCCCACTCTCTCGCCGATAACTCCTCAGTCGAACACCCCCTACCCGACAACTCAATCGGCCCTGCCGATTCACTTCCTCCCCAGTCGATCTCCCATGCCACCACCCATCGGCCTAGCCGACCCTCACATCGGCCCCGCCGATTCCATCCTCTACTCTCTCAATCAGCTGCCGATCCCACTCATTGGCTACCCCATCTTCCCGTCGATCTCCTTGCCGACTACACCACTGCCGACCTCCCCGCCGATTTGCCACTCCATCATACTGCCGACCTTCCTACCGATCCCTCTCAATCCAGTCGATCTCCCCTTCCCCAACTCAGTCATGCCCCAGCCGATTCCCCCCTTTCCTAATCGGCAACCGACCAAACCTGCCGAAGCTCCTCCCCTCTCGCCGACATCTCTCTCCCTTCCCTCCTCTTCCATCGGCAGCCGACGCCACCACCTCGCACCCACCCAGCCGATCTCCTTAACACAAACACCCCTCCCCAATTTTTTTCCTAGCCGATCCAACCTCCCCCCCCCCACCACACACATCATTTTTTTTCGGCCAACCCCCCCATCACTTTTTCGGCAAACCCCCCTTCCTTTTGTCCTTTTCTTGAACACTCCCTATTTTTTACAAACCAAAACAATTTCCCTTCCTATTTTTCAAAACACCCTTTACCTCTTACATCCCATCCTATCCTACTCCCTTTTCCCAATTTTCTTTCCCAACAATTATCTTCCCAGGACTTTCTCCTTTTCATCCCATCAAATCTTTGCCTTCCTCTACTCTATTATCTCCTACCCTAATTACCCACATTTTCAAAATCCATTCCTTTTGCATTTCCCTCCTAATTCCACTATAAATATTACCTCACATTCATCTTTTTCACCATCTTCTCATTCACCCATACTCCCCTCCCACCTCCATATTATTCTCTCCTGCATGGCCTCCTCATCTTCTCCCAAAGTTGTCAAGAAAAATGTGACGGCTCCTCTCACCTCTCATGCAGATCTCATCTTCAACCCATGCAACAATGTTGCATGGTTGGAAAGTGATCCCAAACACAAGGAGTTTAATCTTATCTCTTCCTTCCTCATTAAATCTCCTCTTCAGTATGCTTTGACGAAAAACCCACCAAAAATGAGCAAACTACTCATTGGCAACTTTTGGCTTACTTGTGTCTATGATGCTGATTCCAAGACGGTGTCTGATACTATTCTCTCCGACCCCACTACACCGGATCTCACTTTTGGTGTTGAGGACGTTCGTCTGGCACTTCATCTTCCTGTGTACCCATCTTATGAAGAATTCCCACTTGGCAACGAACATGAGCAGGTTGTTGCGGCGCTGAACTACATTCATGGAGAACATGACCGGAGTCCGGGCACACTACTTCGCAAAAACATGGGAGGTATCTGGAATTTCTTTTTCTCTCATGTTATTTTATGCCTTAGCAAGAAAACTGGTGGCCATGATCAGTTTCCGTTCTGTATTACCCAACTGGCACATGCTATTATTTTTCAAAGAAAGATCGATTTTGTCGGGTATTTCTTCAACGAGTTAATAAGTGTCATCAACCCTCAAAAACGACCACATTTCGCTTTCCCTCGATTTATCTGGCTCATCCTATATAATAAACTTGCTACTGAAATTGATGCCTCTCATCGCATCACATTCGACTACAAAACGTCATTTGTGACCAAACCCCTTCTCCATAGGGAACCTTTGGAGACGGACAACCCTCTACTCCCAGGTATGATCTCTTTCCTAAATTCTCCCAATATACAGTGGGGAGATGCTAAAGACACTCCGGTGTCCAAAGGTCCCTCCTCTGTAATGGACCCTTCTTCCCTCTCCTTAGTGATGCCGGCTAGCACTAAATCCTCAAAAGCTACCGAAACCGCCGCACTTACCAAAATGACCATACCACCAAAAGGACCTTCGGCGGTTACCCAGGTCACTCACCAAATCTCAAAGCGGCGACACTCTACCTCTTCCCCTCCCTCTTCTCCCAAAAGAACGAGGAAGGTTTCTAGGGCCGCACCACCTATTCCATCCACTGATTCTTCACAATCGGACGGTGTTGAAATTGTCCCATCTGGGCCCAGGGATTATGTAAAACCCACTGCCACCTCCTTTGTATCCTCCCAAAAGGGTGCAATTGAAAAACTGGGGGACCCTCTCCTACACCCATCCCCCCTTTCCTTGGTGGATGAGGATGACTTGGTCTTCTCCCAGACCAAGGCTCTGACTTCTCACTACACGGCCTATCACCCGACCAATTCATGGTCGATACTTATGCACCACCCGGTGAAACCCTAGTCTTACCTAAGGCTAGTGTTGAGGGTTTTTCATGTTTTTTGGATTATTTGACACAGGGTCAAGAGAAGGTGCCACTCTCAGCACCACCTTTTACCTCTGCCTACCACTCTCCTCCACCTTCTACAGAGAGTTCCTCTTCTCATCCGGCTACCTCCCCTGAGGGTAGCTCATCTGATGACTCTTCTCCATCTCCAAGATCGCCTGCCAGTTCCGCCGATGATTTTGTTCACCAACGCCATGTACCCTCCGAAGATCCATCCAGGATTCTTCTTCATCATCCACCGACACCTACCCGTTTTCAAACCTTAGCTGCACCGAGAGACCCTCCTGCTTCTGCTCCAGTCTTTCCCCCAGAACTACTCGAAGATATTCTAGAAGCTAACCGACAACACCGAATGGTTGGTGCCCAGTTTCGCGAACTCTAACTCTTTCTGAGCTCTTTTGTCAAAGCCACTGTCGAAAAGTTGGTATCTCTTGAGACCTCTACTCATCACCTCACTACCTCAGTTGTTGCCCTTCAAGCAGCCTCTGATGCTCGTAATGATGAGGTACGACGTCTTTAGGCATCTTTCCAGTCTCAACAAACCATTACCTCTCAGATTCTACAGTCTCTTCAGGCTCTTCATCAGAAGGTGGATTCTGTCTTGGTTGCTCCCCCGACTACCGCTGAGGGGAGAAACAACTGGTTACAATCTCTTCAAACAACGACCGTCAGTGTCCTTCTCCTGTTCCTACTGGTGCTACATTTCAAGGGGAACTTCCAACTGAGGGGGAGCTAATGGTCAAAGACAAAAGGTAAAACAAAATTATCTGCTGATGAGGAGCTTCAACTATCCAAGCAACAAAAGGAGGCTGCTCTAAAAACCTTTGTCTCTGAAGCTGATTCAACTAAAGCTTCAACCTTTTACCAAAGACACTCCTCTCCTTGGTCTTTCTAAAGACGAAATCATTCGGGCAACTGAGCTTCAAAAAAAGATGGAAAGTGATAAAGTTATTCGAGATGCTTCTGCAGAATCTCATGAATTTTTATGGTACAAGAAGACATTGCTAGGATGGAAACTCAAATCAAAAATCATTGATGTTAAGTTTGGCACCTCCAAACTTTCAGAGATAGATGTTTGAATGGTCATCTTTAGGGAAGACAATACTCAACATGCTACCAGATTCTGTGACCTGGACGACTATGGACTTTCTGAATGGTATGAAATTTCTGAACTCTTATCTAAGTCCCTTAGTCGACACATGGTTATGGTCAAAAAGTCTCGCAACAGTCTTCTAGAAAGGATGAAGAACATTGCAAAGAAATATAAGCATTCTCCTGATGAAGAAGCCCAAGTTGAGGTTCTCAAGAAGATGTGCCTTTCTTCCTCTCCACAAATCTCTCCTTCTGACAAGAAAAATATCTTCAAAGATCTGGCTGCCAAGGGAATAACCCCGAATGCACAAAATCTAAATCTGAAGGTGCCCTGTAGTCCGACCTTTCCTCCAGGCACTACAATATTGCAACAATTCAAAGGAGTTTATTTCCTCGATGAAAAGGAAACTCACAGGTTCTTCAGACATGAAGAAATATCCATTGCTGACACCAAATTTCTGGTAGCTATCCTCTCTCTTATCCTCATTAATTCTCATGTTGCATTTCTTCGTCATGACATTATTGCTGAACTATACAAAAGACAGAAAAAGGAATGATTTACTGCTTTGAATTATCGTTTATGTACTTGTAATTTTGCTATTTATCTTATTTAATACAAGTGCATTTTCTTCTTACTTAGTTTGTACAGATATACTTCATTCTTTTATTCTTTTGTAAATTTCAAATATACTTAATAAATCCTTATTAAAAAAATCTATGTGAAAAGAACCCAAAAAGAGTAAAAATGAGTCAAAATGAATTATTCAGATACTCTTCCTTTTATTCTTAAGTATGGATGTCATTCTCAAATAGGGGGAGATTGTTGGGTCATCTGAAGATTTGTATATGACCTCCCGATCTTCCATTTTGTATCATCATACTTAGAATATTTTGAGGTTCTTTTAGCATCTTGGTTTCTATACAAATGTTCGGTGAAGTCGAAGATCAGCCGAAGAAAACAAAGAAGAAGTATATCTCTCAAAGCGGATTGAAGATCGACTTCTCAGCCTAAAGCCAAGCATGCCTACTTGATCAACACCATTGGCTAGGATGGTGCCGATCTCAAATCGTCAGGAGCCCAAAGATTTCTCACATCTTCAGAAGCCCGAAGATTTCTCACATCTTCAGGAGCCCGAAGATTTCTCACATCTTCACCAGCCGAAGATTTCCCAATCTTCACTAGCCGAAGATTTCTCAACCTTTAGCAATCGAAGATTTCTTAATCTTCAAGGCCCGAAGATCTCTCTCAAACACATTGTACTTTTCTAACAAAGTATATTTGTGATATCCTGCATTGACGTGGACCTCATCCGAAGATCAGAAAAAGTATGTTTTGTATTTTACACTATTTTAAGGAAAGGTCTACACCATCCCTGTAGGTCAACACTTCAAGATAAAGTCACCTCAAGACAAAAGGTACACCTGTACCATGCTGAAGACATGTGTCCATCCTTTGCTCAACAGGTGACCCATGCATTTAATGCATGAGGCATTATAAATATGGGGATGGTTCAACATGCAAGATCACCAGATTTACAAGTCTTCAAGCTTTCTTAGTGCACTGACAATCTCTCTCTACGAAGTTCTTATTGTTTTCTAAATGTTTTACAATTGTTCTTCATTTTTCTTAGTGTTAGATTGTTTGAATATATTCATCTGTTCTCTTCCGCAACAGTGTAATTCTTGATTTTAAATCAATAAGAATTAAATTAAGTGAAAAATTGTGTGTATTGTATTCAACCCCCCTTCTACAATACTTATCTTGTTTATTTACTGTTATTTGGGACCAACAGTGTTCGATGTCTCAAATCAGTCCGGGCGAGTTTCTCGCGAGTTTAACCTGCATCCAAAGTCGCGTCGATCACCACAACGTGTGTCGATTGGGGGAAAACCAATTTGGAGAAATCAATCGAGAAATTATATAATTTGGCTTTTATTTGCTAAACAAAACGGGGAATACGTAATTGTTTCTCGTTTCGTTATTGTAGCAAGTAATGTTCCAATTGACATGTTTGGTTGATTGTTTGACATTACAAGTTTGCATATTCTAGTTTCAATATTTGGGCGTTCGAATATTAACTAGAAATGGTGTTTGCTAAATTTTAATGCAATTAGCAAATTGTTGTCAAGTTCGTAACTTGTTTCAATTTTAGCTAGTTAGGGACTAGATATTGAGCTTCTCATTCTAGTCGACACTTTGTGACAAAAGGAACATGGATGCGTGTCAATATTTGAACCATTTTGAATTGACGTGAATATACATTTTTATATACAATAAGATGATATACCGTCCAATGAAAAGTGTGTTTGTCTACTACTAGAACTCTTTTTACTATTGTATAAATTGTTGGATCAAATAATTGTATTCAAGATTAATGTTAAAGTTAAGGGTTTAAACTGCAATTGTGCTAAAGTTAATTAGAGGGTTTATTATGTAATAAGTTAATAGTTATTAAGCTATTGGGCCCAAGCCCATTAGAAAGCCCATTAAGGTTAAAGCCCATATGGCCTGGGTATTTAAAGTTTTGATTAGTTTAGTTTTAGGTAAACCTTGTAAGAACTCTGATAATTTTCTAAATAGTCGCTGTAAGTTTTCTCTGTATTCAAAGGGTATCAAGAACACTCAAGGGTTTCATTGTTTATTCAAGGGATTGGTACGTTATTATTAATCTTTATATCTCTTGATTATTATTGTGTTGCTTGATTACTTGATTGATTGTTAACCAACTAGTTAAATCTGGGATAACAATTGGTATCAGAGCCTAAAGAATCAAGTTTTAGGATTAAATCTATTTTTTTCAAAAAGTACTGTTCATCGAAATTTACTGTTCATCGAAAAAAATACTGTTCATCCGATTTTATGAATCTGTTATCGCATCCGGTCGATTAGTAATTGATTATTTGTGTTTTTGTGTTTCATTCGATCGAAGTTTCTGTGGTTTTTGTGTTTAATTGTGTTCATCGGTCGTTTCAATTTTCTGGGTTTGGTTTCGGTCGAATCCAGAAATTCATCGTGTTCTTCGGGCTTATCAGTTATCCGATCTTATCAAGTTTAACGTATCTGATAGCTTTCGACCTGAACTTTCGACCGGGTACTTGCTCAATCCGGTCTTCGTCCTTCGACCGGATACTTGTTAATCCGGTCTTGCACCTTCGACCGAATAGTTGTGATCTCCGGTCATTCCTTCGACCGGACCTTAGTATTCTCCGGTCTTTCCTTCGACCGGATAGGAGTATCGACCGGACCTTAGTGGTTTCCGGTCTAGTATTCGACCGATACTTTGTTACTTCGGTCTTCATCCTTCGACCGGATACTTGTTACTCCGGTCTTGCCATTCGACCGGTGCCTTGCATATTCCGGTCTTTGCTTCGACCGGCCTAATTTTTTTTGTCTAGGGGCGCTGCCCCCATACCCCCGCAAGGGCGTTGCCCCTTGACCCCACCCGCTAACCGGGTAGCGGGACCCCCGTGCTAAGTCTGCGAAGGGGGACAAAAGTTTTGTGCTTGATCAAAATTTTCCTAATTTCAGTATTATTTCTTTGTGTGTTATACTGCTCAAATTCTGCACTTAATTATTTTTGGAAATTTATTTTTCTGAAATTTTTTGAGTGTGGTTGTTATTTTGATTCTAACGATCTCATCTAGTTGGTTGTCTTGATACAGAAAAGACTATTTACTAACAGTACAGCTAAGATGTCGAATCAACTTCTCTCGATGGGCTCTCAAGTCAAACCTCCTGTCCTCGTGGCTAATGAGTATCGGCAATGGAAGACCAGAATGATTCAGTTCCTGAATCACAAAAACAAAGAATTCATGAAAATAATCATTGAAGGTTCTAAACCTCCAATGATCACAGTAAAGGGTCAACCTGCTACAGATTCCTCTCCTGAAATCCCTGACAGAGAGATTCCTAAACCTGTTCAGTTCTTCACTGAAAAGCAGAAAGACCAACTCAAGCTAGAAGAAGAGGCTCTAATCTATCTGACGATGGCAATTCCAAACGACATCTACAATCGTGTCGACAGTCAGAGCACTGCAAAAGGAATCTGGGATGAACTAGCAAGGCAGTTTGAAGGAAGTGAAGCCTCTATTCAAGCTAAGCAGAATCTGTGCATAAATGCTTACGAGGGATTTCATGCAAAAGAAGGAGAGCTGCTTTTAGATACCTACAATAGGTACAACATTATCCTCAATGACTTGCGGAGGAACAACATCGCCAAATCTGCTTCTGAGATAAACTACAAGTTCATCAAGAATCTGAATCCAGAATGGAAGAACTTTGCTATCAACCTCCAGATGTCGAAGAATATGGCTCAAGAAAATGTCACCGATATCTTCTCCACTCTTGCTCAACATGAGGATGAGGTGAGATCCATTAACAATGAGTCGAATCATCTGAAGGATTTTGTGGCTCTCATAGCCGGCAAAGGTTCTGTATCCTCTGCAAGGTCGAAGAAAAAGGCATCTAAAGCTCTAGTTACCGAAGTTACTGACTCTGACTCTGATTCAAGTGATGAAGAAATGGAAGTTGATTCAGATCCTGATATTCAAAAGTTCTCTGAAGACTTGGCTCTCATTACACGACGATTCAAGAAGAGCTTTGGCAAGAAAAGATTTTACTCAAAGCCAGAGTATGATGGATACAAGAAAGAGAAGTCTGAGATGCGATACAAGTCGAGGCATGGAAAGAGAGAGGAAGGACGAGAAGATCGGAAGGAAGATAGAAGAGAAGGAAAGAGAGAGGATAAGCGAGAAGAGCGAAAGGATGAACCAGGAAGATGCTACAACTGTGGCAAATTTGGGCACTTCTCAAGGGACTGCAAATTCAAGAAAGTGAAGAACTCAGAGTACTACTCAAGAAAGTCACTAATTGCCAAGAAAGCTGAAGAAGGAAAAGTACTAATGGCTGAAGAAGAGAACTGGTTGTTCCAAAGTTCTGATGACGAGGAGCAAGCACATTTCACCCAAGTTTCTTACATGGCAAAGCTGGAAGGTGACGATGAAGACTCTGAGACACAATCCGAAGAAGCAAACTCTGAGGTAAGTGAAAATTCTGAACTTATTGAATCTTTAATGGCCCAAATACATGGCATGAAAGATGAATTTGCTTTACTGAAAGGCAAACTGAGCTTTGCACATCAATCTGTTTTAAGCTTTCGTGATGAAAATGCTATTTTAAAAGTTGTTGTGGAAGAAAAGGAAAAGGAAAAAGATGATTTAAAAGCTGAAAAAGAGTCTTTAAAAGAAAAAATATCTGGTTTAGAAACAGATCTTGTGAATCTTAATGCTGAAAAGGGTGAGTTTCAAATCAAATTTGAAGTTTGTTATAAAGAAAGAAATGAAGCTTTCACCAAAATAAAGCAACTGGAGGACATTAACATGAAACGAGGTCAGACTGAACAAACATTAAATCTGTTGACCAATAAACTCCAAGACGAAAGGTTTTACAAACTTAAACCAGGTTTGGGTGTGCCAAATAATGAAATTTTGAAAAAGGCACCGGAGCACCTATATAATTTTGATAAATTTGGCTCCGCAATAAAACCCATTCCTGACATTCGCGCTACTTTTGTTGAAGCAAGTTCTCCTAAACCTTCTGAAGAGACCAAAGGTCAAGAAGAAATGAGAAAGAACAAGTCTGGTGACACTGATTCTCAAAATCTTTTTAAATCTGTTGGTTTTACATATGGTGATTTGAACGAAAGCTATGCAACTCGAAAGATCGAATTTACTGAGTTTGAATCACTATTTACCACACCTTCTAAAGAATCAGTGAGCACCAACACAGTTCTACCTGAGACTGCATGCAAAATTGATGAGTATGAATCGGATGTTGATCCATCTACTATACCATCAGTCTCAACTCCCATTGCTTCTAAACCTTTACTTCCTGAAGAGGTTGAAGAAGTTACTGCTACCGCGGATGAATCTTGTGTTCAAAATGATAAAACGGAGTTTATTGAGTCCATGACTGAAGAGATATTCTCTGATATGATGAATGCATCAGACTCTGATCCTGTTTCTGATTTAAAAGGATCAAATTCTGTGGATGGTAATACATCTGAATTGATGAAGCAAATTGATATGTTGCAACAATCTCTTGATGAGGTTGAAGATGAAAACTTTGATCTCAAACATAAACTTGAAAAGTCTTTAAAAATAAATCAAGAGCTTTGCACTGAGATCAATGATTTGAAAATTACTTTGTTTAAAAATGCTTCAAATGAAAAACAGATGTTAAATGATCCAAGCTGGAAGGTAAGAACCAATCCAGAATTTGATGCTCCTGCAAAACCTACAGTTGCTTACTCTGATTGTCCTGAATATCCTCCAAGTATTTTTGAAAAGGGTGAGACTTCAAAGAGCACTAGAAAAGAACCACCTTCTAAGTTAGAGACTAACAAGGTTCCTGTTTCTGTTTCAGATATAAGAGGAAATGGAGTTGGGAAGAGTAAGAAGAATAAAGATCTTAGTTTGAATAAAAAGAATAGTTTGAATTCTAGTAGTTGTCCTACAGACAGTGTTATTTTGAATAGTACTTCTTTTGATAAACATGAATGTAAGATTTGTTCCGATAAATCTAAGTTTATGAATTTTGCTCGAAAGAATCTTTATTGCAAACACTGTTGGGATAATTCATTCAAATACTACTCCCCTCCTAAGTCCAAAAAGAATAAAACCAAAGCTAAGCTGAACTCTAAGTCTAATTCTAATTCTGATTCTTCTACACAACCAAAAGTGTATCGTGCTAAGGTTGCCAATCCTACTTCTAAAAAGCACTTTCAGGAATTGAATGTTAAGATGGTTTGGAAATGGGTTCCAAAACCGCGTTATGAATGGAGAGTGAAAGTCAAACCAGATGATATTCCTGAGTTGCTTGATGCTAACCGCGAAGGACCCATCCTGATATGGGTGCCTAAGCAAAACTAATTGTCTCTTTTGCAGGCCTGTCGATTGTGGGTAATAGATTCCGGATGTTCATGCCACATGACAGGATTCAAGCACCTCTTGCATAACTATGTGGAGGAGCCTGCCGGAGCAGTTAGATTTGCCAATTCTGAAGCCGAAGGCCACGTCAGAGGATATGGAATGCTCGATAACGGTGTTGTGAAGATTCAAAAAGTGCTATATGTTGAAGGACTTGATCACAATCTGTTCAGTACCAGTCACTTCTGTGACATGCAATATCAAGTCCGCTTCACAACCACTCATTGCTATCTAGAAGATCACGATGGTTATGAAGTCTTCAAAGCTGAGCGCCATGGAAATCTATACTATGTAGATTTCCCTACACTGTCTGCCACACGTCCAGTATGTCTACTAGCCAAAGCTTCTAAAGCACAATCATGGACGTGGCATCGACGCTTGTCTCATCAAAATTTCCGATCTATAGCGAAGCTACAAAGACAAGGTCTGGTCAAAGGTCTACCAGAAATGAGGTTCGAAAAAGACTCACTCTGTTCCGCATGTGAGTTGGGCAAAATGAAGCGTAGCTCCTTCAAGTCCAAAGCTGAATCATCGACCTCATCAGCACTGGAACTTCTTCATATGGACCTTTGTGGCCCAATGCGCACAGCATCTATCAACGGAAAGAAGTATGTGTTGGTAATGATAGATGACTACTCAAGGTATACATGGCTCGAGTTTCTTCGCAACAAGTCAGATGCGCCAGAGTTGATTATCGCTTTCATCAAGCGTATTCAAGTACGTCTTAAACTGCCAGTAAGAACCATTCACAGTGATAATGGCACGGAGTTCAAGAATGACACCCTGAAGAGTTATCTTACTTCCGTGGGTATTTCACACAACTTCTCCGCAGCCTACACTCCACAGCAAAACGGCATTGTTGAACGGAAGAATCGCACTCTGGTTGAAGCAACTCGTACTATGCTTGCTTACTCAGATCTACCCATGTACCTTTGGGCCGAGGCAGTCGCTACAGCATGTTTTACACAGAACCGTACCATTGTGGTCAAGCGATTTAATAAAACAGCATATGAGTTAATCAACAATCGTACACCTAATATCAAATTTCTTCGTGTCTTTGGTTGCAGGTGCTACATTCTCAAAGAGCGTCAAGGATTATCAAAATTTGATAAGAAAGCGGATGAAGGATATCTCGTTGGATACTCTCTGACATCCAAAGCTTATCGAATTTACATTATTCGAACAAAGACGGTTGTTGAGAGCATGAATGTCTCCTTTGATGAGAATTCAACAAGGACTTCTGGACACAACAGTTCAGAACTCGGTCTTAACGACAAAGCTTCTATTCAAGCAAGAATAGAACCAGCTATAACAGGATCATCTTCTTCAAACTCTAACTCTACTTCATCTGAGTTAGATTTATTGTTTATTGATGCCTTTGATGATATATGTGCAGATTTTGAAAAAGGCATATCAACATCAATAACAAGTGGAACAAACTCGGAGGTCCCTACTATATCTGAAGACATGCCTGGACCTTCCGACGAAGTCACTGACACTTCAACTCCATCAGGTACAACTACACCATTAGTTTCTGACTCTACTAATACTGAATCTGTCTCTGGAAACGAAGTCCCGAGCACTTCAACCGCTAGTCCAGAAGCTTCAGTGTCAGAAACACCAGTACAAGACGTCCCGAGTACATCTGTGGAGCAACCTGCCGTACAAGATGACAACGATGCATCAAATACGCAACAAGCAGTTGATGCACTACCAAGCACACATCGTTGGACTAAGGATCATCCCCTGGAAAACGTGATAGGTGACGTACAATCTGGTGTCACAACAAGATCTGCAACAGCTAACTTCTGCATGTTTTCAAGCTTCCTCAGTTCCTTAGAGCCAAAGAAAGCGGCTGAAGCTCTACGTGATCCTTTCTGGATTTCTGCTATGCAAGACGAGCTTCTACAATTCGAAAGGAACAAGGTATGGCGCTTGATCCCACTACCTAAAGGTAAATCCGTTATTGGAACAAAGTGGGTGTTCAGAAATAAGAAAGACGAAGCTGGAGTAGTCGTGAGAAACAAAGCTCGATTGGTCGCCAAAGGGTATTGTCAACAAGAGGGCATTGACTATGATGAAACATTCGCCCCGGTTGCAAGGATCGAAGCCATCAGAATCTTTCTAGCCTATGCAGCGCACAAAAACTTTACAGTCTATCAGATGGATGTAAAGTCGGCTTTCCTGAACGGCGTTCTGTATGAGGAGGTCTATGTGGCTCAACCTGAAGGTTTCGTTGATTCTCATCACCCTGATCATGTCTATGTTTTAGACAAAGCGCTTTATGGTCTTAAACAAGCACCGCGAGCCTGGTATGAAACTCTCACTAAATTTCTACTTGCTTCTGGTTTCAAGAAAGGTACAGTAGATACAACCTTATTTCTTAAAAGGCAAGGTGATGACTTGATTCTTATTCAGATTTATGTTGACGACATAATATTTGGGTCGACAAATCCAAAATTTTGTAAGAACTTTTCAAAGATAATGGAAACAAAGTTTGAGATGTCGATGATGGGTGAATTAAATTTCTTTCTTGGTCTACAAGTAAAGCAATTACCCGAAGGCATATTTATTAATCAAGCTAAATATATAAAAGATATTTTGAAAAAGTTCAATATGTCAGATGGTTCAGTCATGAAAACACCAATGGCTACTGGTACACTCTTAGACGCGGATCCCTCCGGGAAGCCTGTTGATCAAAAGGTGTATCGTAGCATGATTGGATCTTTACTTTATCTGACTGCCAGTCGCCCGGATATAATGTTTGCCACATGTTTTTGTGCGAGATATCAGTCTAATCCTAAAGAGTCGCACTTAACTGCTGTTAAGCGAATCCTTAGATATCTCAAAGGTTCTCCTAATCTAGGCCTTTGGTATCCAAAGGATTCTCGTTTTGAACTAACTGCCTTTACAGATGCTGATCATGCAGGTTATAAGCTAGACCGGAAAAGCACCTCTGGATCATGTCAATTCATAGGTGACAAACTTGTGAGCTGGACTTCAACGAAACAAAACTGTGTTTCAACATCCACTGCCGAGGCTGAGTATGTAGCTGCTGCTAGCTGCTGTTCTCAAGTCCTCTGGATGACGACACAGTTAAGGGACTTTGGATACAACTACAAGCGCGTTCCGATTTATTGTGATTCCAAGAGTGCAATATCTATAACTGCTAATCCGGTACAGCACTCGAAGACCAAACATATAGATGTACGCTATCATTTCATCAAGGATCATGTAGAAAAAGGTAATATTGAAATGCACTTTGTTCAAACTGACTTCCAGTTAGCTGATCTTTTCACCAAGCCATTGGATGAAAAGCGATTTCAATTTCTAATCAGCAAACTTGGTATGTTGAACATGTCTTAAACCTTACTCATGATTCAAGGGGGAGTATTCCAAATCTTGATAGTGTGTTATTTTCTAACTGTTGTTAACAAGAAAGGAATCATTTTCATAAATGATTACCATTGTTTCTTTCACTTATGCAGGTTGGTTCAAGTGACTATGGCTTCTAATCACATCGGATTAGAACCCGCACTTCAGTGCCTTATTTTTCTGTTTTTTCTTAATCTTTAAAAAAAAAAAAAAAAAAAAAAAAAGAACCCTATAGTGATTTAAGGGGGAGAATATCTGTGATATTAACAGATTTTTGGATACTTAAATGCTTATCTGACTGTGTGTTCTTAAAGATAAATACTTGTGTTTTATCTTGTCAATATACTTTGTCAAGTATTCATACACATAACGGTTCAGAACATTCTATTTTGACTTTGTTATTACCATGTATCAAAAGTTAAATCTTTCTATGGTAATACTCACGTTAGTTGTATTCACTGTTGATTGAATCAAACGTCATTTCATGTGCTTTCATTGAACATATGTTTATATATTGTTCATATAAACAACATTCGTTTTTGATTCTCCAAAATCTTATTCTTCATGACAAAATGATATGAGCTTAATTGTCAAACTCTTTTAGTTTGAGGGGGAGAATTGCATCATCATACATAACTGTTTTGACATCTCTGAAAGTCTTATTTCTCATGTAACAAGTGGTATTTGTGCTTACATGTACAATAGCCTGTTGAACAACATGTTTCTTTTAGGAAAATACATGGGATTCAGTGTGTGAGCTTAACAGAACTTCTATGGATTCACGATAACCAGTGTTTCCTACCCAGGAAGTATTCCCTGAGTGATTGAGGGGAGAAGGGTCAAAAGATTTGAGTGTTGGTGTGTGAAAAGAGGTAAAATGAAAAAGAGAGATTGGTTAGACGTGAGCATTAAAAGAAAGAGGGTGAGAGAACAGAGTAAAAGAATATTAAACTCTGCACCAAACTTCTTTCTGAGTCGGGCAGCCACATAATCTGATTGGTTCACATTCTTTGGTGACCATCATTGAAAAAGGCAACTAGCCCATGCCATCTCTTGCATACAACCCCACCAGCTACTCATTCTTTTCTCAAAAAGAGAATGTTTCACATTTTCTGGGGACGCAACACATACGCTATTGGTTCTTCATTTGGAAGATACTAATATTGAAAAAGAAGGAAAGTTGCCCCACCTTCGAACCTTTCTCATGCACATTGAGTCTTTGTATAATTTGTTGTTGTCTCAACAAGTTTACATACTTTAAGCCTATATTGAAAAGCAATCATCTATGCTTAATTCTTTCATACACATGCACGAGCACACAGAAATTTGTTTTCTGTCAGAACGTTCATAGATAACCATGTGTTATTCGATGATTGAATGGAAGACCTGGGGAGTCTACATCAAACCAGCTCCTTATATAGTAACTTTGTGTTACTCAGTGACTTTGTGTCATTGACAGGCATTCTAACTGAGTCATTTGTTGATTCAGGGTTACATCTATTAAACTGTTTGAATTTGAAAAGATTCAAATGGTTACTACTTTCTATTTTAATCTGAAAAGATTGAAATAATCACTCTTTCCATCTGGGAAGACTGCTCTTATTTCATACAGGGCTCGTTACATGATGAAGACTGTGCTTACGTGATCATACACAATGGGGGAGATTGTCTTGAAAAGGGGGAGATTGTTTTGCCAAGTTTTGATGATGTTGATTCTCACCACTCATCAAAAAGGGGGAGAAGATATAAAAAGGGGGAGAAGATATAAAAAGGGGGAGAAGATACAAAAAGGGAGAATACAATCTGAAGATTTCAAAGATTTTAAAGTTTTTAAAGATATCAAGTTTTGAAGCGATCAACGACATATCTGAAGATAAGTGAAGACAAGAGAAGACCCGAAGACAATTGCAATTTTTTTTAATCTTGAATCCAAAGGGGGAGATTGTTGGATCAAATAATTGTATTCAAGATTAATGTTAAAGTTAAGGGTTTAAACTGCAATTGTGCTAAAGTTAATTAGAGGGTTTATTATGTAATAAGTTAATAGTTATTAAGCTATTGGGCCCAAGCCCATTAGAAAGCCCATTAAGGTTAAAGCCCATATGGCCTGGGTATTTAAAGTTTTGATTAGTTTAGTTTTAGGTAAACCTTGTAAGAACTCTGATAATTTTCTAAATAGTCGCTGTAAGTTTTCTCTGTATTCAAAGGGTATCAAAAACACTCAAGGGTTTCATTGTTTATTCAAGGGATTGGTACGTTATTATTAATCTTTATATCTCTTGATTATTATTGTGTTGCTTGATTACTTGATTGATTGTTTACCAACTAGAATAAATCTGGGATAACATAAATCACTTAAATTCTTTTTGAATCCTTAACTTATTTATCAATCAATCATCCACCCCTTTTTTTTATTTAATGTTTTCAATTAGTTTGCACGTGATTAAGTCTTGAATTCACGGTTAACACCGAGTCCCTGAGAAGACGACCCTATTTATCATTATTACAATTTGTTGTGGTTTAGAGGTAATAGGATTCACTTATTATAAATATTATTATTTGCCGGACTCGACATGCATCAGTATAATTTGCTGATGATATACAACGAATTTATTATATAGCTTAACGATTGAAATGAAAGAAGTTTCTAAGTCCAAGGGTGAATTGGCTATAAACCTAATGTTATAGGGGTTAAAGTGAAAAATTTGTTTATCCACTTGCCAAACCCTATCTCCTCTTCCCTCAAAAAGGTCGCCCTACCTCGCTCACTTCATCTCTCCTTGCACCATTTTGCTAACATTTTTTCTCTGCAGACGTTTCAAACCCTAAACCCTACCTTCTTCTCAGATCCAAGGTCAGCAGAAGCGTAGTACTTCGTAATTTATACTTTTTTCTGTCTATATTTGTATCTGATTTGAATTGATCGAATTGTGAAACCCTAATTTTTTTGGATTCTCTCGGATCCCTTTGAAATTCATATAGAAATGGGCGAAAACGAGATAAAGGATAATGATGCTTACGAGGAAGAGCTTCTCGACTACGAGGAGGAGGACGAGAAGGCCCCTGATTCAGCTGGCGTTAAAGTCAACGGCGAAGCCGTTAAGAAGTAAGTATCTTTAGCATATGTACACTTGAACATTTGATTTTTTTCTTCTTAAAGTCTACTGTATACTTAATAAGTCGTTGATCTGTTATGTGGTTAAGCTGTACAGTTCTTGTATGTAATGTTTGGGAGGATTGAGTTGGAGGTTTCGGACTTGGACTTTTTTTGTATCGTTTGAAATTTGAACGTGTTTTTTCCTTAGTTTCATTCTCCAACCATGGATTTGGAGTTAATAAACGAACCCTTAGTGGTGGGGTTGCTTAAAATTTTGGTCTTTTACTATCTTTTCAGCTTATTTTGTTGCTTCCGTTGGGTTTCTGATAAAAAAAATGCTTTTGTGTATGGATATGGGAAGAGATACCAACTTTAAAGTTGTCAACTGACATCGAGCTGAAAGAGTTTCTGAGATGATTGTTTGGTTAAGGGATCCCAACTTATTGAGTGAAAATAAAAACGGATTTTACTTGATTACAGTTGTATTCTTGATTAGAATACAATTCGAGTGTAGGTACCTTTGTGGTTAAACAAACTAAAATATTTATTAATTTACCAAAGTGAATATTTGTTGAGTTGACTATTAAAGTCAATCATCATACATATAGGGAATGAAACAAGACTATTGTACAGCATTCAGTTGTTAGTAGCTTGACTTGGTTGGTTCTGAGGCTTGATTGATGATGTGGTGTATATTGGCATTTGAAATACATTATTGGATTGTAACCTGGTGTTACCAAAAGGTATATTTTAGTTCATCAAATCGAGTTATATACTGAAAGGTATATTTTTGTTTATGCACGTGCATTATGGTACTTGTTAAGGATTTTAGCTGTTGAACAATATGGAAGTTTTGAGATGAAACCTGCTTTCAGCTCAACCTAAAGAAACTGATCCGCTAGTCTAATTTATTGTATGCATCCCAGAAGTAAATTCTCACCGTAGCTGTGGTTTGAGTCTCTTGCCTCTAAAAGGAAAGTTAACCAGAGAAACCCAAGAATCGTTCGAGGTGCAATGCAAATGGCTATAATAATTAAGCAAAACGTACACGATGAACCTGATCTTTAGTATCTTCCAATTTAACCACAATCAATGTCATTAAGTTGCACATCTCACAATTTCCTAGCCATTTTACTTGAGTTTGTTTTTGTTTACATATATGTTCATGACTGCAGCTCTACATGCATGATCGACTGTTCATGCTTCAGAAGATACATTTTTTCTGGTAGCTGATCCATACCTTTCAATTTAATTGCAGGGGCTATGTAGGAATTCACAGTTCAGGATTCAGAGATTTCCTTTTGAAGCCAGAGCTACTCCGTGCTATTGTGGATTCAGGATTTGAACATCCTTCTGAAGGCAAGCTTTCTTCTAACCATTTAATAGAAATTTCTATCTGGTCTTGTCAATTCATGAACATGTGTGTAAGCTGTAACTGTAAGGAATTTTCTACACTTGCATTTTTTTTATATATGTGAAGCTACTTGCTTTATCTTTTCATGTCAGCATGGGTTATATTGAATACTTCATTTATGAAATTCTACTAGTGTAAATAACAAGTGAGATATACACATGCTTTTCTCTTTAACCATCACAAAGGTAAAACCAGTCTTATTGTGAGTGGTGAATTTCTGTAAACAGTGAAACATTCAACTTTTAGCTTATGGTAAAACAACCGTTTCTAAGGGAGGGTGGGGGAACTGGGGTTTTTCAGAATATCATGTCGTATTTGTAGTTTGTAACTTCTGTATATTGACTGCATATATACAATTTTTTTTTTGGAGAATGGTGGAGGGTTGTTGAGAGCACCATGTTATATATTTAGTTTCATAACTTGCATATGTGATGCTTATGAACAGTTTTAATAATTGATGATTGTGAATTGGTGATCCATGGAATGAATTTTCTACTTTCCATGTATACAATGGTGCCTTGATTATTAGCATCAGAGGCTTCATTGTAGTGTTTCATTTGTGAAGAAGGTATGAACAGATGAATTTAAAGTAGAGATGGGATCTGATTCAACGTTGTTCTCCTTGTGAGTGTTAAATTATCTGCTTGCTATTCACACAGCCATCCAAGTCATGTGACACTGCTCGTCTTGTTTGGCCACCAAATCTGCAGCCTTAGCGATATAATTTTTAATGGAAATATATGTCTGAGAGGTAACAAAACATTGTGAATGTTGGAGGAGCTTTGGTGCGATGTGGTGGTGACAAGAAGGTTGTGACTTGTGATGGATTTCTTTTCTGATTTGGAGGGAAGGAGAGAACTGAACTATGAGGGTAAGTCTTTTACTCACTATTTTGCCCTTGAGTTTCATGAAAACCAGCAAATGGAAACCATAAATAGCAAATCAGAGCCCAAGTAGAACTCTGCTATTGGTTGGAAGGATAAGGCAATGCCAACAGAGTGACAAGTATACATATCTTTTAAGAAGCCCATAAAGCAAAATTTATAATACCTTGTACTTTCTAATGAACACAACTAGGGATATTAAAGGAGCTTGTGTCATTTTCATTTGGTGTTGATGTTTGGAAACTGGACTAAGGAGTGGTTCAAGGCTTGTCTAGGTGTTACTTTAAAGATTTTTATAGAGGGTCTTGCTGAAACATACCTTTATGTGTTACATGTGGTGGTTATGTGTTTATGTGCTCTTGTCTATCAGCCAATTTGTCTTTCACTAACACTTGGATGGTGGGAAAACTGCATCTGCAAATTTTTGTTTCCTATGATTTGATGTGTGGTGGGAATGCCATTTTGTTGTTGAAGCATCTATAGTTCCTGTGTTTTTTTTTATCTACCATGCTGTACGTTCTTAGTTCTATGTCTGATAATATCTACAAACTTTTTCTCCTTTTTGTCTTTTTAGTACTGCATGTGAGCCATAAGCAGACTAGTGCTCTCTTAATAAATTTCAGTCTCTGTTTGCAGGTAAATAACAACTATTACCCATATCATTTGGAGAAGTGCTCAGATTTGGTAAATTTTTTTAATTGAGGATTGCTTAGCTCCAATTTCTTTGGTTCTTCATCAGTGCAACACGAGTGCATTCCTCAAGCTATATTGGGAATGGATGTCATTTGCCAAGCGAAGTCCGGTATGGGAAAAACTGCCGTATTTGTCTTGTCAACACTCCAGCAAATTGAGCCTGTGGCTGGTCAAGTAGCTGCCCTTGTTTTATGTCACACAAGGGAATTGGCTTATCAGGCATGTATCACATCTACAACTTCTGGATTGCAACCCCCTTCTAATATTAACATGTGACAACCTGCCCAGTTCCTTGCCTTTTATTTATGTGGTCGATTTTTACTGCACTTGCAGATCTGCCACGAGTTTGAAAGATTCAGCACTTATTTAACTGATATCAAGGTTGCGGTCTTCTATGGTGGTGTTAACATCAAAATTCACAAGGAACTTCTTAAAAATGAATGCCCTCATATTGTTGTTGGAACACCGGGAAGGATTCTTGCCCTTGCCAGAGATAAAGACCTTGCACTGAGGAGTGTGAGGCATTTCATACTTGACGAGTGTGACAAAATGCTCGAGTCACTTGGTATGCTTTGATGTCTATATGTGATTAAGACATTTACAGATTTTAGAGTTTGTTTAGAGATTAACTTGTGTTCATGTCATTCCAGACATGAGGAGAGATGTTCAAGAAATTTTCAAGATGACTCCTCATGATAAACAAGTAATGATGTTTTCGGCAACACTGAGCAAAGAGATTCGTCCTGTCTGCAAAAAGTTTATGCAAGATGTAATATCCCATGGCCAGCTCTACTTGAATTTTGAAGTCAACGTTTTCATAATATCAGCTTTCTGCAGGCGATGCTTAGATGCTCACGGATGCAAGTGATTGCAGCACTGCATGCTTGCCACTTGTTATATTTTGAGCTTGCATCTATTCACGTCATAGTCGGAAATACACCTTTTAAATGAGGGATGGGAAACACAGGATTTCTGAGGGTCTGAAAGTAGTTGGGTTTAATTGGTTACAGTGCACAGTTCTCTTTCTTTCCTTACTCGTGTCTTGTATTTTCTTAGTTCAGTCAAGTTTTCGGGTCACTACTGGTGGTCTTCCATAGGATTTCTTTTGTTTTATCTATTTCATAGTAGATAGCAATGATCGAGTACCAACATGCTTGGTCTGATTTGAAAGCGTCTGCAAAGGGGACCAATCAGATGGACCAGAATCTTGATTCGGAGGATGTTCATCCATCGTTCATTTCGTACTGGATCCGTTAACTTCCGAAGGCTCCTAATATGCTTTACTATGGTATTTGTTCCTTTCAGCCAATGGAAATTTATGTGGATGATGAAGCCAAGTTGACCCTACATGGTCTTGTACAGGTAAGAGCTTGGACTTTCTGTAGCTTTTTAATACTCATTTAAATAATATTTGTCTTTACTAACGCTTATCCATGGCAGCACTACATCAAATTGAGCGAGCTGGAGAAGAACCGTAAGCTGAATGACCTGCTCGATGCATTAGATTTCAATCAAGTTGTGATATTCGTCAAAAGTGTAAGCAGAGCAGCTGAGCTGAACAAATTGCTTGTGGAATGCAATTTTCCATCAATCTGCATTCACTCTGGCATGTCCCAGGAAGAAAGGTTTGTATAAGCATTTGGGATATACGTTAATATGGATGTTTTTTTCTTATGAATGACTGAAATTTACTTCTATACTTGTTTGCATTTTTTTTAATCATGCTATTTATGCCACGGGTAAAACTGTTGGAATCTTTTTGTTTACCGAGTATGATGCATACCAGCCTATGATTAGTAGAGGTAAGTTCTGTGTGCAATAAAGCAAACTAATTTCCAGTGAGCAATTTTTTTGAACCTTCTGGCTCCATTTGTTAATGAATAATAATTTTCTTTGCAGCCTCTATTACGGCTTATCCATGTCGTGTCTCAATTGCAATTGTTCTATCTGCTGCCATTTTTGTTCAGCTGTTTTGACTCTTCATTCTAGAAATCCTGAACCTCGTAAATGAATCCTCTTTTGTCTCATATCTTAGTCCTCTAGTGGTAATTTTAAGGGAAAAAAAAGGAAAGATGTCTCTTGTCTTGATGTCTGGCACATCCCAGAATATTGCATTTTTTTCAGTTTGTGGATTGTTTTATGATATTTTATAGAGTTTGCGTTATGCATTTCTCTGTCTGATGGAAGAATTCTTTTTTGCCCCTCCTTCAAAAGCAGCTTCATTGGTCAGATTCAATCCATTAAACAAACTGGTATTTTGTTGCTGTGTGTTTTACTATTGTTCTACTGCCCCAATTGATTCTCTTGGTTATATTTCCATTTCTTTTTGCTATTTGCGTGAGTAATGCTTTTTAAGGGAATAGGAGCGTTTGGTATGCTTATGATGTTTTTATTACAATGATTAATTGTACCCGACTTCTTAATGCTTGTTGCTGTAGTTATATGGTGATGATAACTGATAAGATAGTGATTGTTTTAATCTAACCGGACTGAATTTGTAGGTTGACACGGTACAAGGGTTTCAAGGAAGGGCACAAGAGAATCTTGGTGGCAACAGATTTAGTTGGGAGGGGCATCGATATTGAACGAGTAAACATTGTCATAAATTATGATATGCCAGATTCTGCTGACACCTATCTCCATCGCGTAACTTTTCTCTTCACTTCATTTACTTGCTCAACTTTTTTATTGTTTTGATAAAATATCTAAGGGCTTTCTTGACAATTTGACAGGTTGGTAGAGCTGGAAGGTTTGGAACCAAAGGTCTTGCGATCACATTTGTGTCATCTGCAGCTGACTCGGATGTTCTTAACCAGGTATTTAGTCACCTCTATATCTAGAACATCATCATTCTTAGGCGGTGTTTTCTTTTTTGAAAAAAACCTCTTATTCACCATAATTTTTTTTCTGTGATATGAGTTTAAAATCTCTTCTTACCTTCCTCTTACTGGACGGACATTAACATCCTTTTATCAGCAATTAAAGGCAATTGATATTTTTCCCATTTTATTTTTATTTATTTTCGAATAATGGAATTCTTTTTTATATAAAAATAAAGATAAATTGCAGGGTTTGCACTTTTATTTAATTATTACTTAAAGAAACATAATTTAAAAAAACATGTTTAAAGATATATAATTTGAAAGAAAAACGTTTGAAGAATTTATATTTAAATGACTATATTTTTTGTTACGGACATTTTTAAAGTATGTATCCTAAAATAAATATTTTTCATAGATAATTACACATGCAGACGTTCATAAGTTTATAAAAACAAAGTCTTATAGATTATTCTTTTAGACTTGAGCACCACGTCGTATCAGTAAGAAGTGAAATAAGACTTGATACTTGAACACCTCTTTAAAAACATCACCTTAGTGTGTGCATCTGTTGATCTTATCTTGGTTTGGTGGCTGTAGGTTCAGGAGAGATTTGAGGTTGATATTAAAGAGCTTCCCGAGCAGATCGATACTTCAACATATAGTAAGTTGTTTATTTATAAATACTTAAATTTTGTCTGTTAGAGTTGTTCTATTCCTCTGTGATTATCCCCACAACATATGTATACTCTTTAAGTGGTCTATTAGCCACAACCCCAATCTCTTCACAATTATCTAGTTATGAGGGTTAAATCCGCAATCCTTATTAGGAGGAGCCAAGAGGTCTGTATTTTTGGTGTTCTTATCGTCAATCATATACCATTGACGTTCCCTATGGGTATGCGGGACAGGTGGAACGAGACAGAACAAAAATGTTTGGCGCAACAATTAGACTTGGACAGTACAGAATTGAGCAATAAAAACAAAATACAGTTTTTAAATAGATGGATGAATAAGTAAAAATTATTAAACTACCAATGTCAAATTAAAACCATCCACACAATTCCTTCCTTCGACTCTAGGAATGGTGCAGTTGATGTTCCGAATAGATTGTTGACAAGTGACGTTCAATGATTTGGTTGCAGTGCCCTCGTAGGAGGACCGACACCGGTATTGGAGCAAGGTTTTAGCCAAGCAACGAATGAGTATGGGGGAATGGATGACCATCATGCTTGTTATGAAGGATATGAACATGGTCTGCTTTTCTTCTATACTATACTTGTTGAGTTTTGTAACATCTATAAACTTGTTTCCTGAAGCTCAGGTAGACTTTGTTTTTTATCTGTCTCATGATGTTTTAATTAGATTATTATTGTGGTTTCAATTCTCCTTCAAACAATAATCGTTGTACATTTCTTGCTTGCTGTTTTTGTTCATAAATGATTACAAGTCAAATCAACTTCAACTATGATGGGTAAATTAGTCGGAATCCGTTTATCTGTCAAATGTTTGGGAAGTTTGACTAGTAACATGTATCCTGTTATACAGAAAAGTAGGGATTGCCAAGTCTTTTGATGACATGATAACTTCAACAATCTAAATATTGTTAGCCTCGTTTTAATCTTTAAAAGTATTGTAAAAGAAGACAGGTGTTGAGAACGACCTTTCAAGACATTCCAAAGATTCTCAACCAAAAGATCATTAGGTAGAGTAGAGTAGAGACCCCAGGCCATATTTGGAACTCCCTTGGGACTCTGCTATCAAGCCTAATCGTTTGTCCAAAATAACGCCCCAAATTCCAATATTCGAGTAACGTTACTTTAATTATACAAATCTTCCAACAGAAACAAAATTTTATTTATTACATGTCTCATTTATTACATCAGAGTAAAACATAGCGGAAACTTAAATTTAAAAGCTTGTAATGAACATTTCCTTATTGATTTTTGAAGTCTTTCTTTACTCCTTCCCTGAGATGCATACACGAATTATATAAGCTTTAAGCTTAGTAAGTAGTCATGGTTTCATGAATAAACAACTTTTATAATGCTAGAAAAAAATACTTGTCATGCTTATGCATAAAACATTCTTTTGAGACCTCACTTCTCACATGTAAGTATGCCATATTTCTTTGAGGTTCAATAACCCCGGGGTCCATAAAAGGCTACCCCATAAGGTTCGTTTGCAATATGTCCCTTCATTCTATATCTCGTACGTTGGATATTATGGTCATATATAACATGTATAAAACTTTCATGCCTTGTATGCATAAATGCATATGTTTGTGTCATAACATGCCACCATATGATCATAAAAATGTATCATGATTTCATTGTATCATAATCTTATGTACAACAATCATATCAAAATATCTTTATCAAAACTTCTATAATCCATAAAATAGTTTCATATAACATGTATGTATCTCATTAAATCACATAACATACTTACATTGATTTAACTTAGTTTATTTCTTGATCTTTTACTTTAAGCCTTGTAGTATTTTAAGAGAGTGATTTGGTATGAATTCAAATGTTTGGTTTCTACTTCTATTTATAGTTAAACATAAGGCTTCAACCACTTGTTCCTTTTACTTTCAAGATTGTACTCTTATAAGGATTTGACACCTCACCTTTTTAGGATAAGAGAATATGCCACATCATGCTTCTAGGGTGCTTTGTCAATTTTTTTAGACTACCATGTCATGCCTTTTAGTTTGTACTTGTTATAGTCTAGTCTTGCCATCTCATGCTTTTTGCCACCTCATGCTTTTTAGCTTGTACTTGCTATAGCTTATCCTTGCCATCTCATGCTTCCTAGGATGTACTTTCTATTTCTTAGCTTTGACAATTCATCAATTAACTTTGACAACTCATCATGTAGCCTTGCAATTCATCACTTAGGTTTGTTTTGTCATGCTCTTTAGGTTTGCTTTGTCATATTCTCTAGATTTGCTTTGTCATCAATTAGTTTTGCCACTTGTTATAGATAATATGTCTATATAGAAATTTCTACTGCTGTTTGCTGTTGCTGGAGTTTAATTAAGTCTTCAATTCTTGTAGTTAGGGTTTAAGATTTTGAAAATTAAACTAATATAGAAATAGGGTGTTACAGTTTGTTAGTGCATTTTACATGTGGATTAACCCCATTGGATAGCGCGTTTGACTTTCTCATGTTTAGGCTATAAATATCAAATCATATTTTTTGTGATCGTATCATTTTCACATAATGAGATTATTACGCACACTTGAGTGAATCACTATATGAGTATCTTGAAGATTAATCCAAGTGTAATCAATTTCATTCAATACATATGACGATGATGATTCAAACAAGCTAATGATATCATTACTACTTATCATTTACTGTTCTTGCCTATTTGATCTTTAACTGCTTACGCTCATAATTCCTAAACTAAATCGTTAAATTGAGAATCTGGGATCTAATAGGTACCTACCGTCTTTTATCAATGATCTTATTTCTAATAATTTTACCCTGTAAATAAGAGTGGTGGCAGCTCTATCAACGCTTACCAATCTGGTGTGAGATGATGTTTACCAACAATTTAATATGCGGGTAAACATAAGTCGTGTTTTTATTTTTTACAAGATACCTCGTGATGAAATTCGGGTATTAGATGACAATTTTAAATTTAATTCACATGAACCATATAAATTGTGACTACATACTTATCATAAAAATGTTGTTAATATTTTGATTATAATTTTACTTTTTAATACCAAATTTATTATTAATTTGTTTATGGTTTACCATTCATTGTATATGTCTATCACACCCTCACGGGTCTTGAAGCTTACAATCACAAGCACTTTTTCAAATTTTAATATAATTTATTATTAATAAACTTCTATACAAAGAATAAATCTTGTGAGAAAGACAAGTTGTAAGCTCCTAAATCAACAAGTGACTTAAACTTGAACAAGGGTTTTTTTTTTTTTTTTTAAAACCTCTTAATGACTCTTAAGTCTGAATCGTTCAGACTTTTTTACACATCACCTCTTATTAATCATAACTAAAATAAGACTTCAGACTTTAGACCTCTTAAAAAACAAACGGCACCTAAGATTATTTTGTATGATGACATATTACAAGCATACTCTCACTCTATCACTCACAAGAATTTTAACTAATCGAGAATGAGAGAAGACTTGGAGGCTTGTATACTTGAGTTTTTTAGTGGTTTTTTTTTCTTCAGTTTGTTCAAATTCTTTGGTTTAAGGCCTTCTCTGAAATATATACTATGATGTGAAGAGGTGTACAATGTAGGTCGCTAGATGCCTTTCCCATTATGCAAAGAGTAGAGATTCATCTTTTTGTTGATTTTCTAATTACTTCTGTGCAACTAAAGTAAAATGTCTCCCATGATGTGTTTTTAGCACCCATTAAATACAAGTTATGCCACATTAAATGTTGTACTAAAGGTGAGCGTACCATGTTGTACTATCATGTTGACATTTTGTCCTTGTCTACGACATTTTGTGGGTTGCAGTCTGACCGTCCTTTCTCTTATAGAAATTAAACTAAGACGAAGCTTATTCAACTACTTAGACTTTAGTGTAAGGTTCAACTACAGACTCCGAATCTGTAATATGAGTCATCGGCTACCGAGATGTTCTTGCCGATACTCGCTTTATAAGCTACTAGAGTATGTAAGCTAGTAGTCATACTTGGTGGACTTGTTTCCATATCTCTATCACTTATTTTCAACCTTTTTGCTAGTTTCTTTGTTTTAATGTTAGACTTTTCAACTATTCTGATTTCATATTCAGCTAGGTGTTCTTGCTAAACCTCTTCAACATTATAGAATTCTCACATATTCTTGTTCATATTTAGCAAGGTTTTCTCCCTAAACTGCTTCCACATTTCACTAGTTGGAAGGATAGTTTCGATTTGAAATCCCAAGATTTCAATGAAATCCCACAACCGATGGATTCAAAAATCTCTTGGGACGCGTTTGGTTTGCCGGAATGGATTGGAATTGGATGGATTTGGATTCCACATCCATTCCAATCCCGTGTTTGGTTTGCAGGATTGTCCGGATTTGAAATCCTAAGATTTCTTTGAAATCCCTCCAACATAGGACTTTGAAATCCTAAGGGGATGGCTAAGATTTCAAGGGATTTCGTAGTATTTTATATAATAATGTGTAAAAGTATGTTAAAAACACTTGTTTTCTAATAATCAGTTAAATAAAATGTAATTTAATTATTTTTTTATTTTTTATAATTTTTAATGATTTTTTTTATAAATAATAGAATTTAAATTTATTCCAATCATACAAACCAAACACACACGGATTTCAAATCCTCTCAAATCTAAATCTCTATATGAAATCCAATCCAATCCATTTCATTCCTATAAACCAAACGGACCATTGGAGATGACTCATTTCAAATCCAATTCTCATGGATTTCAATAGTTTCCATCTTATCTCTATCCCACCAATATGCGATAACGTATCCATCACCTCCACATCTTACCAAAAAAACAAATTATTTATAAAACAAATATTTAAATTTCGTCTCAAATCCTACAGACCACCTTCACAAATATCCAAATCCTTTTATAAACATTCCGCCAAACCAAACGGGTTCTAAAGTTTATGAACGATATCTACAACAAGTGGAACATAACGCACAATCAATAAAACTAAAAACTATAAAACACATTTAATTCACTAATGATAGTTTGATAAATGAATAGCCCATCCGTTTATAGTGTAATTTCTGAACAAAACAGCTAACATTCAAGATACCTATGTTTCAAACATTCCTATCACACCATAAACCACAAAAATGTAACGACTAAAAACTATCAACATTACAACCATCACCGCCACTGCCACGTCACACATTTCATTGCAAACGAGCATCTTGCACTGATGTCGGTTTCTTACTGGTATAGATCCAAGGGTATTAATGTCATTTCCTCCTGAAGAAAAAGAAAACACAGCTACAATCACAAGGACTCTGGACTTGTAGAGGGTCTGATTCTAGAGGGCATCTGCATTTGTCCATGTTGTTCGTTTCCAAACATGAAGGAATTCTTCCGGGGTGTTATAGACATCTTATTCAAACTCATGTCAAATTCATCGTCTTCAAAGCTCATGGGTCCTCTGCCGCCATCCTCGGCTTCTTCTTCGTCACTAATACTCTCATCATCATCATCATCATCATCATCATCGTAAGTAGTTCTTACCATCGACCAATAAATGAAGTTAGGTCGGATAAATCTGTAGATTGAAAGAGATTAACGAATTATGTTGTGTTTTCTAGAAATCATCTAACCAACTAATCAATTCTAACACTGCCTTATTCATTATTAACAAAAAAGGATTCTAAATTTAATAAAACCACACTAATTAATATTTTACAAAGAAATTGATCAAAAAGGGCATAGAATTGTAGTTGAATTCCTATAACAATCCAAACAAAAGATCCATAAAAAGGATGTAGAAATTGAAAAGCCAACAAGAAAACAAACCTGTCAGACTTCTTCAGTAAATATGGATCAAAAGGGAAGAACAAATCAAGCCTTTCAAACCCACCAAAAGCTCTGGATAGTTCTGATTCAAGCAGATCATGAAAGGCAAATTTCCCCGATATACGAAACAGATGAGCTGCTTTCGCCTGACGGAGGAACTCATCTACTATCGATGGTAAGCACACCTTCAAGCAGATAGTTGCATATTAAGATGATTAAATTTGCAGTGTGACTAGATGGATCAGTGGAATTAAAGAGAGACAATTTGCTATGTTTCGCAACAATAAGTTAGCTTTTTTTTGGAACTTATTCAATAAAAAGCCCCGTTTGGTAAATCATAAGAAAAAGCTTTTTGAGAAACTACTTCAGATACTTATTTGGGGTTTTCTTCACTTTTTTTTTCTAATTATGCCCATTATATTTTCATTTCAAGTCATTTTATATAGTCATCTACTTTATCAGCTAGTTTCTTTTAACCAAACGTGACTATTAGCTATCAGCAGACAACTAGCTTATCAGCTAATTTGCCAAACATAGTCTAAAACTATATAAAATTACCTCCAATGGGTTTAATGGATGCTTCAGAATTTGCTCCAAAGGCATATTGACCAGCTGCGATTTGAGTGGAGGAATGGCCAGAATCGATCTCAAACGAAAGCAAAGTACATACATAATCGCCTGTATCCAAATCAGATAAACAAAAAGACCACATTAGATTCAAAATCATAGCCACATACTTTATACTTGAGGATTCAAATTCTAAAAGTTTATGTCAAACTGCAACAAACAATTGTCCCCCACCGTCTCTATTTAGAGGTCCCACATTTCTAATCTATACTATTATATTAAAGTTCTATTACGGTTATTGAAAAAAGTAGTTATTGGAAAACGGTTTTTGGAAAGTTAAAATTTACATTTATCACCCTTACAATTAATTATTTAATTTACTTTGGTTTTTTCATTTTTCATTTTACACCCTTATTATTTTAACACAAATAATCGTATATAAATAAAAATGCAATGAAAAAATACGTTTCTTTTTTTACAAATTATACCATTATAATCGTCTCGTCAATACCTTCAAAACGAGCCCAATAATGAATATTTTTAAATTTAACCGTACTATTAAATATCATGAATATCTACGAATTAAATTTCTACTACTATATAAAAAAACTAATACAGTTATTGTACAAGCTTTTGTACAATAACACTTATCACCCTAAGCTTTTATACAATAACACTTATTACCCTAAGCTTTTATCCAATAACACTTATCACCCTTGTAATGTTACATTTGTCACCCTTACAATTACTTATTTAATTCATTTTATATCCCTTATTTTTTCATTTTTCATTTTACACCATTATCATATTAACACAAATAATCGTATATGAACAAAAATGCAATGAAAAAATACGTTTCTTTGTCTACAAATTATAATATTATAATCGTCTCGTCAATATCTTCAAAACGATCCCAATATTGAATATTTTTTAATTTAACCGTACTATTAAATATCATGAATATCTACGAACTAATTTGTTTTCTATCCATACGTTTTATTTTTTTTCCACCGTTAACACATTAAAAATACATAATCGTAAAATACGTTTCATTTTTATTATAAATTATATCATTATAATTTTTTCTGTCAATAATTGTAATATAAACTAATTATTGAATATATTTATGGGTTTAGGGTTTTATAAATTGTGATTCATAGGTCATGGTTGGATTGTTGATGACATGTCTATAAGGAAGTAACATTAATTGTTCGTTATTTACTTACATTCCGCTGCATCACGCAGGTATATGCCTAGTTATTTATGAATCTGTTACAACGCCATGTTCTATTATCTGTGTGCGGTCTGTTTAGTGGAGGGGAGGGTTGACTATAGAATCTGGACATTATGTTCACCCACCACTTCATTGTGGTGGCAGGTGGTATCTAGTTCTGATTAGAAATACCAAACCAAACTAGCCCGGTATATTCCACGCAAAGGTCGGGTAAGATGTATACAGACCTGACCTCTACCCTAAAGAGTAGAGCAGAGCAATTGTTTCCATGAAGACCCCCGGATAGTGAAAAGTGTGTGAAAAGGAGAAAGACGGATATGCTAAAATTTGAAAAGTTATGATAAGAGTAAGCAATAACAATACAAATAAAAAGAGAGACAGATATGATAAATTTTGAGAAACTAGATATGTGTAAGCAACAATAATATAAAAGTGAAGCCTAAAACATACCTGGCATCCGGCATAAAAAACTCTATGATGTTTTGGGTTAACTCCACCAATCTGGTTTTCACAATAGTTATAACACCAATCCACCAAGCTGAAATAACAAATAATATAACACTTCATTACATGCAAGTCACAACTTTTGAAGGAAATTACACACTTCACACAACAGTTCCATTCGTATGCACTAAACTAAAAAAACAAACCAAACCAAACCAAATCAAATGAACCCAGTAAATTCCACAAAGAGTAGGGTCCTACTCTGGGTAGGGTAGGATGTACGCAGACGTAACTCTACCCCAAGGAGTAGAGAGGTTATTTCCATGAAAATCCCCGGTTTGTAAAAAGGTTAACGTTCTAATATGTATCGGATTATTATATATGGTTTGATCAATTCCTGGGTCTCTCGCATTTATGCTGCAAAAATTAATCCAATATGTAGCTAATGCGATATGCATGCCAACCTTTCCAATACAATTGTCACATATGAGGCTGACAAGAACTTAGCACGCGACAAGTAACTCGCAAGATAAGAAACAGCACTCATCCTGCAATCCACCAACAACATATTAGAGAGATACCTAAATGACACAACCTACACGAAAGTAAGCATCAACTACAAGAAAGGATAAGATCGTCAAAAGCTCTGCATTTGCACATATTGATCTTATCTTTCAGCTCGCTAATAATCAAAGAGTGTGCAATGAATAGCACTATTGCATCATTACTTTCAAACTTTGCACCTCATTGACGTACTCAGTGTAAAACTAACAAAAATGTAGCATTACCTCCAATCTTGAGGATAGATTGTGCTTCTAAAGATTTCAACAAGCCTGCTCACAAATTCTGTCCCACAATCGTCGGGGTCAAGCGAACAAGCATAGAACATCACAAACTACAATTACGAGAAATAAAATCCGGGTAAGCAAATTGTGCATATCATGCAATCGAAACGACATTCAAGCATACTCTGTGATAGTCGACGAAAAACTAATGGATAGATATAAAGAAACTAGAAACGTCTGTTGGTTACCTGGGCAAACTTCGACTTGTATGCATTCAAAACAGTACTCTGGAATGACTGGAGAAGTATCTCAAATACCTAAATAGAAGTTAAAATTATATATATATATATACATGTACACATTTATACAGAACAAAAGAACATATATAAAGTTGAAATTAAAATACACAAACTACCTTAACCAAGCGGCCACTTTTGAAACAGGATCCAAGGTGGTCAAAGGTGAGAACCATCAATGTATCCAACTTCTGAGCAACTACATTTCCCCAAAGGACTTTTCGACCAGAGTATTCTCTAACAGGCTGAAGAAAGGCAATTATAAAGTTCAATGGACTGAAAGAAAAGGACCAAAAGGATATACAAAATGTTGAAGACTTGAAAACGGCAAAAATTCAATGAAGATAAATTGTATCCTAACAATCAAACATAATAGTTATCCAACGATGAAAGTTAAAAGTCAAAAGTGGTGATATAAGTATCCAGATTACCTCATCCTCCATATCAATCTCAGTTTCATCTACAGATCGTGCCATGTCTTCCAGCTCCATCTCAAATATGCCTTTACTGGGATCATCCAACAAAATTTCATCCCATCCTATCTCCACCTATAAAAAGTTAAATTGCATACATTTATGATCAGTAAGTGATTTCTCAAATCAACCGACAAGATACAAATTATTTTAAAACAACTCACATCTAGGTCTATCAGCCTATTCATCAATTCAAAAATCATAGTGTTACCAACAAGCTCTCCCATATCGCCACTCTCCAACAGTAGCATGCTCTCCACATATACGACGATTTGCTGCAAAAGTAGTAATGCATGTATAAAAATTACCACGACATGACATTGTCTCGAAATAAAAGTTTGTGCACAAAACACTAGAAGTAGGCAATAAGGCTATTTATAAGAGTAATTAACAGTACAGAATTGAAGGAACGCCCAAAGGGGTGGTTTTAAAAAGATGCAAGATTGAATATAAAGGAGCTTTTGAGATGGTGGCAAAGTAGTTTCCATTACCAACTCATCTCTGCAATTCAGCACAAACAGAAATCTAGCAAATGATCTACACAAAAACGGAACTTAGCCAACCAAATAAGATTAGCCTATGGCTTACCACAATGCAACTTTAATTTTTAGACCCTACTAATTCATAGGTTGAAAAACATACAACCATAAATATCATATTAAATCGCCTGGAAGAAGCAAGAGCATGCCTATGACTACAATATATATATATATATATATATATACTTTTTAAGTATGTATTAGACTCACAGCATCCTTGGAGTGCACACTAGGTACCCTCTCCCTGACAATCTGTTCCAGTCTTGATGGTGCTAGAGGCACAAGATCAGCAATTCCTTTCAGTGCAGAATGCACACGACTAAGAACTTGATCCTTTTTCGCTAGTCCACGTGGCTGCTTCAATATCTCGAGGAAATTTATAGGTGGAATAAAGTTGCATACAAGCATATCCAAGCACAAGTCAACATATTTTCCACTCGACGTAGCCTGATATGTCGTGAAATGAATAAAAAAAGTGAGAAATTAGAGCAACGAGCTGTTTATTTGAAATCATTAGATTGCATACATACCAAGGCTACTACTAATTCAACCAATGCATCCATCACATCTGGCCCGTAGTTCCACAAGCTCATATTGCATATCTAAAAAGTACAATTTATCAGAATCACCTAGGACGCAAGTACACCCACCACTAGAAAGAGAGATGAACAATTGTAAATATAAACAGAATCATCTTACGGAAGAAAGAAGTCTTCGGTGATGCACGACATCTATATGGGAAACTGCTCCAGATAGGGCCCTCAAAATTGTCTGTCAGAAAAGAATATTGGCAACAAATCTGAAATCTGAACAAGTAACTGATCTTTATAACTCCATTTATCTATGAGTGACAAACTTACCACAAGCATAGCCACCTCATCAGGACCTAGGCGCTTATTGTTATGCATATTCCCAACGAGATGATCATAGTCATCAGTATCACCCTGAAATATGTCATATCACATCAATGTCAGTTGTATGTTTTGGCAATATTTTTCGATCATTTTGTCGTAAACTTCTTGTAGAGTTTTTAATCAGATGCCTGTTAGAGAACTTTGACCTCAAATATCACATTACCACTTTTTAAAAGCTACACTCCTCGTGACAACAATTCTCTACACGACTCTTCTGCCTCCCCTTTTACCACCCACGTGAAACACACCTGATGCTCCACGGGCATTCTCTGGTACTCCTCACCCCACCTATGCCCACCATACACTTGTTGATCGTAGCCCCAAACCCCCCTCTGCCGCACTCCTACTACGACCACCTCTCCACCTACGGTCATCCCCCATCTCCCACAAACACCTCCCACCTGTCAACCCGTAATATAAATACCTCCCACAAGCCACCCCATGCTAATCCATTCACGCGATGATATTTTCAATCCAAAAACCCATTTCAAGCTATCCTGCCAAACCATCTCAACATACCTAAAAACCCCCACAGTGGCGATGCGCAACATGTAACACCCGTACAAAAACTTACTACTCCCCCTTACAGAAAAAAAGAGTTGAACTATTAGGTTTTGCCAATGAAACAAAACAAATGCATCCAAGTTGTGCTACATCCTTTCCACCGGTCTTCATGGTCATTGTAGACCATTTATGTCTTGGTTTCTGCATTGTTATCTCCACTTCTAAAATCTAAAATTTTAATGTCAATGTTATCTTGTTGGTCTCTTTTAACATACAATATTAGTAAAATGTCCCTACCTTATACGGAATACAGAACAGAGCCCCTATAAAATAGTCTTTCGAAGCATATTGAGAAAGAACATGACATTTTAGTATTACCATCCACATTCAAAATTCAAATTGGAATGTCGTGACAAATTTAAAATCAATACTTCATCCCCTTTTTAATATCAGTCATGAACCTTAATGTAGTTATCGCTCTTCTTTCTCGAAAACCAAAAAAACCCAGAACAATTTTTAAGTAGTTTATTTGTTTGATATTAAATAGGAGTTCTTGGAGGTGCATTAGGGTAGTTGAATGCTTTTAAGAGTGCCAGGTTGAGGGTGGGTTGGAGGGAGGGCCGGTACCTTTTGATAGAATATAGTTTCTTTGGTGCGTTCTATGTGCTGTTTAGCCAGGTAGGCTCATAAATTAGTCAATTCGAACTATAAACTGGATTTCTAGTAACCATAACAGTCACCAGATTACTCTTCAACAGGCATGGGTCCCGATTTCCATAAATTAGTCGATTCAAACTCCAGTCTATGGTTATATGGAGATGGATGTTCAATGTTTTCAGTTTACAAAAAGGGACATGTATTAACTATTGACTTTAACGCATAAGTTCAATATCCTATAAATCACAATTTCTAAAGCTTTCATCTTAATCTTTAAAAATTACCAGAGTCTTGCCGAATGCCTCCATGCTTTTGAAAAAATTGAAATCAAAACTTCGTTTATGTTTAAGACACTACCCATACAAGAGAATCAAACACCTAAAATAACAAAAACCCAATATTCAAAGTAACAGGTATAGGGTGTGTTACTGTAATCGAAGTGCATCATGAACCAGGTTCAAATAATATCAATCAAACACAAAAATAACAAGAATAATGGCTTACCAAGAGGACAGACTTTAGGGCTTCACGAACATGATGAGACAGCTCATAATCACTGACGTCTCCCATCTCAGCATGCTCGTCTCCTACCGCTCCCATCGCAAAAACCCCGCTTGTAAAATCGACAAATTTAACCTATTAAAAATCGAGGAAAAGAAAAAAGAATCTTGCGATCCAAATTAGAATCTTGATCAACGCGAGAAGAAACCCTGAATTGAAGATTGGAAGGGGTCTGTGCTTTGATTTTTGTGGGCGAGTATGTGTGTTTTGCCGCCAGACCAACAAACAAAGGGAGGATGTTGAGTTGTTTTAAAACCCTAACCCTTGCGAGAGAGGGGTATAATGGGAAACAGCTGGATACCCTAAGGGTATTAATGGAATTTCACTATATTCTTTGGATTTTCTCAAACTTATTATGACCAGTGTTGGGACCGTGCATTGCACGGGAAGATAAATTTTTTATTGGAATATTGAACCGAGTTAAAATGAAACGTAATTTCTCTGTTAACAGTTAATGAAATACAATGTGAAAAACGAATGTATTTTCATAAGTGGTTAACTTGCATATATTCTTAATCGTTTGTTGTTATGAATTTGTGCAATAATATTGGTAATAGTTTGTATTATATTATTTAAAACTCAAACGACATGTCTCACAACATATCACTATTATTGAAATAATTATAAATATGAACATACGTTTTTACAGATTTTGCAATTTTTCTGAAACTTCCTCGACAACACTTGACAATCACTTTGAACGTATAAATCTGTAGATTAATTAACAACATTCAGCCCACATCAAATATGACAAAGAAAATAAATGATTTCTATCTTTTGTAACCGGCAACTCAACTGATATAGTTCAAATTCACTCAGTACCACTTGAAAATTTATCTGACTATTGATTTAAAAACCTCATAGTATTAGTAGATAAAAATAAAGATATGTATATATATCTTATTCCCCTATTTCGAAAAATATGATTGTGGGTTTTGAATTTTTTTTTACACTTGGTTAATTTGGAAAGTATTACGGAATATTTTTATTTTAAATTGGTTAATTTGGAAAGTATTGCGGAATATTTTTATTTTAAAGAATACGATAATTTATTAGTGTATCTCGTTACTTTTTATTTTTAATTCATATCAACATTTTTTTTCTTCTTTTAATGCTCGTGAAAAAAAAATACTTGTAGATTTTATATTAGCAAAAAAAATACGTGTAGATTTTATAAAATAAAATATATTTTATATTAGCAAAAAAAATACGGAAGAAAAAAGAGTTTATATTACATCTCATTATGTAAAAAAAATTATAAAATAAAATATGAAAAAAGATTTTATAAAATAAAATATGGAAAAATCATTATGAGATGTAATATAAAAAAATACAGAAGAAAAAAGATTTTATATTACATCTCATTAATATAGATTTAAATGTAAAATCTACATTTAAAATAGATTATGCTAATAAGAAAAAAGAGTTTATATTACATCTCATTATGTAAAAAAAAATTATAAAATAAAATATGAAAAAAGATTTTATAAAATAAAATATGGAAAAATCATTATGAGATGTAATATAAAAAAATACGGAAGAAAAAAGATTTTATATTACATCTCATTAATATAGATTTAAATGTAAAATCTACATTTAAAATAGATTATGCTAATATAAAATCTATTTTATAAAATCCTCCACCAAAAAAATAAATATTTATATTAATAAATGAGTATTCATTCCACAAATAGATGATTATGTGAGATACTGTGCTTGGAAAGGTTGTACCAAAGCATTAAGAAATTGTAAATTAAGTGATTGGCTTTAATTAGTTATACCTTGTGCTTAAAATGTTGTAATTAAGAGTTTTTTATGTCGTTTTTATAATATAGTATAGATGGTGAAATTTTAAGCTGCTGTTGCCCGTTGGACAACATAAAATAAAGGGTAGGCATGGAAATGGACCCCGACCCGTCGGGGAACCCGGTCCACCCGTCCCGATCGGGGATGGGGATTCCCCGCTAAATCAAGGATGGGGATGGGGACGGGGACGGGTATCACACTCCCCGTCCCGTCCCGTCCCCGTTATATATTTTAATTAATATTTTTAATATATATTATTTATTTAAACTAAATCGGTAATTCATAATTTCCTATTTCCTAACTAGGTTTATAATATAAAATTGTTGTTTTTTGGATGTTAGTATGTATTTGGGATGTCAATCAAAATACAATTACTGGATATGGTTTTGAATATTACTCGATATCTTTTGGTACGCGTGAAGTTAAGTTTTTTTTCCCGAATTCGGTTGAATTTCTTTTGGTTTTAAGTTATTAATTATTATATGATGTTGTGATTTTTTTATACTAAATTAAATTTCTTTCGATTTTAGGTTTATTGGAAATATGTGATGTTTAAACATGTGCGGTGTCTCATATATTTGATTTAAATAACTTACATAAACGGAAAAGAAAATCCCCGTTTCCCCGTTAGGGATCCCCGTTCCCCGTTGGGGATGGGGATGTAATCATATTCCCCGGCGGAGATGGGGATGGGGATGGGGACGGGGATGAAAATGAGGGATTGGGAACGGGGATGAGGATTGAGGTCCCCGCCCCCATTTCCATGCCTAATAAAGGGGGTATTTTTAAATGTGATTTAAAAAAATGAAAATTAAATTATTAATTATAATAAAATATGTTGCAGAAAATACTATTTGAATGTGATTTATTGCTTTAGTGGCACCAACTATTTGTAGTGTTTAATAAATCAATGTCTTATTATACTTATGGAGTGTTTATCCAATGCATACCTCATAAATATTTATCGGTAAGAGTTAAAATTTTAACTTAATTTACCGAGTAAATTTTAGTCCATTAAAACGACGTCTTATGCAATAATTTATTCTGTAAGCGCTTATCGGGTAAGAGTCATTACTCTTACTTACCGGATAAGACTCGATCTTTGTAATATCTCTTACAGGGTATCTTTATCATGTTCATTCGATAAGGTAAAATGACCCCGAAAACACTTAGCGCGTAAGCATTTAGTAATTAAACAATGCCTTAGTATCAAATCAATATCTAGAGTAAATTACAGATTTCGCCCCTATGGTTAGATGAAAGTTATGGATCGGGTCTCCCAAACAAAATTATTACAAGTACCATCACTATGGTTTCACTTTTGTTATGTATTGGGTCCCTACTTCTAACTCCCTTAACCTTTCCTCCGTTAAATCAGGGATATTTTCGTCTTTTTATATATTTTTTTCATTTTATCTTTTAAAAATATAATATAATATTAAGAGGCCAATTCATTTGTTAACCAAGACATTGGTGTTAACCGTAACATTACATCTGCACATTTTTTCCACAGTTCTAATTTTTAATTTTTGATTCTCAACTGTTGTGAAATAAATCCGTTGAACGTTCTTGTTTCGAGTGATTAGCACAATGAGCGGCAATCAAATAACGTATGTTCTCGATAATGAGAGCCTGTTGGAATCAATTTTTGAAACTCAAGACGATCCCCCGTTCCGCCGTCATAACGAGACCGTTCAATCTTTAAATACGGGGTTATCCCAAGAGTTCGGTAATTCTACCGGACTTGATGACATATCACTCGACGAAACCAATTTCGGTAATCGCCCATCTACTACTAGTTCACTATATCCATAATCGAATATCAGTAAAAGTATTCGTAATTTTTTTCAACATTATGCATACAGTAAGAATGTGTTTTTGAGTATAAGTATATTGTTTTTTTACATTGTGCATATAAGCATTATTCATTTCACAATGTTTATCATAAGAAGTAAAGAAGGGCATAATGTATACTCGTTTATTGTTGGTATGTGCACATATGCACATGTTGGAATAACATGAAATTCAAATTTCACAATAATGCAAGTCTGCACATATGAACATGGACTGTATGCACATATACACCATAAGTATTATTGATGTTGTATTTAAAGTGTGCACATATGCACTGACTATCCATATGCACGTGTACACATATGCATTGTATGCACATACGTGTATGTGCATATATGCACTGTATGCACATATTCAAGTAAGCCTAATATGTTATGAATATTACTGGAATTTTAGGGAAAATTTAAATGATCAAAACACCATGTGCTCAAAATTTTACCATATATTTGAACTTCTTAATAAATCCCTAATTAGATGGGGTTTGTTTTTGGTATGCGCATGAGGTTTTGATATGTTAAATCTATCTTGGGGAAGAAATCCCTAATTAGATGAGGTTTGTTTTTGGTATGTGCGTGTTCCCCTAAATAAATGGGATGGTATTTTTACTAAAATACCCTTGTGCATATATGCAATGTTTATTATCAACCATTTGGGATTTTTTTATTTAAAATGAAAAATCAATTAATTGTGAATCGTCGATCTCAACAATCTACGGTTGAGATTGGTTAACACGATTAATACCAATGTCATGGTTAACAAAAGAAGAGGACCCTATATATTAATATAATATCTATTATTAGGCAGATTAAGAAAAAAATGTGAGGGAGTACACATACCCATTGTCATTGAGCGTTGTCACCCGTAATAAATGTCCCCTGTCGACTAAACCCTCTCCCATTTGCACACAAACACTACACAACCACCACCTTCCCCTCCAATAATTTTCGGCACCCATCGGCGCTAACAACCTAGCATCGTCCACTATACCACTGACTACAATCTATATCTCCGTCTCCTTAATCGATGAACCACCGCCTCAATCCTTCCCCTTCCACGTGATTCCCGCATCGCCCTCTCTTTTCTTCCTCATTTCACGATGGAGGATCTGCTTCCACAACAACCCTGTTATATTCTTATGTAATGAAACATATTAACTGTAATTAATTTACAAGAATGTTACTTGATTTACTTTTGTTATCGCGGATGAGCTATGTGAAACATCCAACCAGAAGACTAATTGCTAGTTTCTTTTTGTTTTACTTGGTTTCGTTGGATTATCTTTGTCCATTTGGATTGTCTTACTATTTCTTGCTTTGAAACATCATCCCTTATTTTCTAGTCAAACTAGGATGTATATCTATTCAATCCCAAAGTTGAGGATTGCTGATAAATAAAATTCGAATCATGTTACAATAAGAATCTTTAGATGTCTTGTTAAGTCTGATTTTATAGTAATCATTGTATTTATAGGCTTGGTCAGATATTGTGTTTAGAGTCTAATACTGTGTAGTATTGACCAAAGGTATTTAAGTCCCTTTGGTCTTGGTTGTTTGTAAGAATTCACGCTTACTTTGAATATCATTCTACTTTGCGCTTCATGCTCTCTCTCTACTTTCTCTCTCTAGGATTTAGTTGATCTTGGACTATCAATTGGTATCAAAGTTGTTCTAGATCTTGAGAGAATTGAGAGATTGTATTTTTCGTTTCTGAATTTGTAGATTAATCGAAAACTTGATCGATTTTATTGAATTTTTCAAGAAAATCTCGTTTTCTTGATTTTTCATCAAATTTGGGATTGTTTTTGAACGAATTTTTGTGAAAATCGGTTTGTTGGATTCAGTTTTGATTGCTAAACATCTTTGATTCACATCGATTTGCAAGAAAAACTTGTTTTGATTCTCCATTTTGGAAATTGTTGATTTTCTGGAAAAACGTGTTTCACGTACTGTGCTATTCATGAAATCTTGATTTTGTGGTTTTTAATCGAAATTTTTGATTGAAATGTGTTCAAAAGTTGTTTTCGATCGTATGTGTATAAGAAAATTTTATCAAATTTAGTTTTGAAATCGATTTTTTGGAATTTTTCTTGATTTACTAACGGTTTGCGCTAGATTTAATCTTTGCGTCAGTTCATATAGGTTTGCGCTAGTTCATATTGTTGTTCTAATCTTTGCGTTAGTGTGTTTCAGGATTTCTCATTGGGTTATTCACGCAAAGCTAACTTTGCGTCTCCCGTGTATCAAGAGAAGCTCAGTTCTCGTCTCTTCTGTCTCACGCAAATTCAGCTTTACGTCACCTCTTCATCGCGCAAGTTAAAAGTTTGTGTATTCAGTATTTCACGCAAAGCCTAGTTCTCGTCAACTTAGTATCACGCAAACACAAGTTTGCGTTAGCTTCTCATCATGCAAACCTAGTTTCGTCATTGCCTTCTAATTGTTAGGTCTGATTTTATAGTAATCATTGTATTTATAGGGCTTGGTCAAATACTGTGTTAAGAGATTATCTGTGTTGTATCTGACCAAGGGTATTTAAGTCCCTTTGGTCTTTGTTCCATGTAAGAAACTATCGCATACATCTATTCAATTCCTACTTTGCGCATACTTGCTCTCTCTCTACTTTCTCTCTCTTCAGATTTAGAGATCTTGGACTTACAATTGGTATCAGAGCAGAAACAGCAAAAGAAGAAGTTGTAGCTGAGAAAATAGAATCTTTGAGCGAATCTTGATCAGCAGATAAACTTTTGAGTAAATCTAAGTTTGCGTCTCTTATTGCTCACGAGAAGTTTCAGTTTGCGTTTTGCTCTTCTCACGCAAAGCTCATTTGCGCCATTAGCTTATCACGCAAAGCTAGGTTTTCGTCTCATACTGCTCGCGAGAATCTTAGTTTGCGCTACCTGCCTATCACGAAAACCTCAAGTTTGCGCCATCTCAGTCAAGACTTAGCATTTTTCTGGATGTCTGCTATGGATTCTGGCAAGTTTTCTTATCAAGCTCAGTTCTACAAAAGTGATCTTATGATGTCTTTGGGTACAGAAAATCGTCCACCAGTGCTGATAGATGAAAATGAGTTTACACAGTGGCAAGATCGGTTCCTGAACTTCATTGAACGTCAAAAGAATGGAAATGACATGATGATCATTCTATCAGAAGGACCGTTTGAAAAACCCAAGTTGGCTTCTGGATTATATAAGCCTACTAAAGAATATTCATCTGAAGAGTTGTCGGCATATCAAGCTGATCGTGATATAAAGGCAAATATGATGCTAGCCTTGCCAAACTCTATCTACAACAGGATTGATTGTTTCAAAACTCATCCTAATCTTATGTGGCAACAACTTGAGAAGATTATGCTTGGCTCTTCAGTTGCGACTCAACTCCGACATACTCGTTATATGAATAATTTTGAAGAATTCAAAGCCAACGACGGGAAGCCACTGAAAAATGTGTATGACAGATTTTGTGCCATAATCAATGATCTGAAGAAGATTAAAGTAGAAAAGACTGAACTTGAGACAAATATGAAATTCCTCAATGCACTTCAACCTGAGTGGAACAAATCTTGCCACAGACTGAGGAATGATGTCAGAATATCTATAATGAAGATCTAAGAGATGTTTGAGATATTACTTACTGATGAATGCATTGTATCTGAGAAGAAGGCCAAACTGGACAAAAAGAACAAGAAATCAGTAGACCCGGTTGCTCTTCTCACGAAACAACTGACAGAACAAGCATTGTCTGATAATGCTTACAACGGGGCTACTGATGATGATGGCGAGGCACTACAAAAAGCAATGATTCTTCTCTCTCAGCACTATCAGAAAAAGTTCCAACCACGGTCGGGTTCCAACAGTCTTCGCTTCACTTCCGGTTCAAGAGTAAAAGTGCCCGAGCCAAAGACTGCTGCCTGCTACAATTGTGGAAAGTCGGGTCACATTTCAAAGGAGTGTCGAGTGAAGAAGGTTAAGGATTCGGCATACTATCGAAAGAAAATGGAACTGGCTAAGAAAAGAGAGAATGGTATTGCTTTACTTGCTGAAGAAGAGTACTGGCTAGATCACTCTGAAGACGAAGCTGATTCTATTGAGACTGCTCATCTGTGTTTAGTTGGAGATGATCAGACTTCTGATGATAACACTGATGAAGATGAGGTATATTTTGATTTTGATTACACTTTCATTTCCTCACAGATGGATATTATCATTACTGCTTTACATGATCTTCGTTTAAAGTTATTATATGAAAAGAACTTAAATGCTGAAAAGTCAGATTTGATTGACAAATTGAAGATTTCTTTGAAAGATGAAAAATCTATTTTGGAAAATACAAAAGACATCTTTCAAAAGAAATTGGATGATTTGGAAAATTCAAATAAGACTTATCTTGAATCTTTGACTGAAATGACCAATTTAAAAGATAGTCTTTCGGATAAAATAAATAAATTAGAAGGAAAGTTATATCGAAGAAATCAATCTGAACAAACAATTTTTATGAATAAACCAAGGAGTGAGGAAGCTTTAAAAGAAAAATGGGGACTTGGTTTAAAAATCCACATTGTTTAAACAATGCGATTGAAAAATCCCCAACTTTATATAAATACGATTATCTAACTCTTGCTCAATATGCTCCTCAATTTAAAATTAATTGGATGAATGAGAAGCAAGTGTTAGAAATCGAAAATGAGAAAAGGACTAATAAGAAGAAAAAGGAAATTCCTTTTGTTTACACGTTTGAAAATGCAAAATATTTTCCTGACAAATCAAGAAGAGGCAGAAAAGTTTTAAATGATATATCTCCTGTTAAATCTTCACTGTTTGATGATTTTGTTGATCCTTATGCTGATAAGAAAAATATTTCTCCAATCATTTATGATTCTAAGAAATATACTCCTCCGTTAATTTTAGAAGGCAAAATCATCGATCTTGAAGATAAGATGAAAGATCAAAATATTTTAAAAGAAATTGAATCTGATATTATTATTTCTTTCATGACGTCTAGTCTTGAAGAAAAGTTATTTTCTCAAAAACAAGATTCTATTTCTAGCCTTTCTTCTGATTGTCAAGAAAATAAAAAGGAAGTTTTCAATTTTAAAATTTTTTCTCAAAATAATTCTGACTCCGAGGTAAATTCAGATTTATTAGTTGATCAGATTGGTTGCTTAGGTAAAATTATTTCTTCTGATTTAAATATTAATTCAGAAATTCTTGATGATTCTTTTACGCTAAATGATAAGTATTATAAACCAAAGCGTAAAAGAAGAATGTCAAAGAAGTCGAAGAAACAAGATAAAGTTCTTTCTGAAAGTTCTAATTCTTCTGATTCTAATATTTCATATAGGACTTTGAGCAAGTCAAAGAAGCAGATCTGGAGAGCGAAGCGGACATCTACTGATTCTATGATTGATGAGGATAGATGTATAGACAAACTTTATAAAAGTGATTCATTTGCTACTTGTAATAAAATTTTAAAATACTCTAGAAAGCAAATGATTCGAATTTCCAAACATGTCTCATCTTCTTCCTCTGATTCTAGTTCAGATGATTATGCTTTGTATTCATCTGATGATTGTGCTTATTATTCTGATGATATTTCTCACGCTTCTCGTGTCAAATCTAATCATTATTTCCCCATAAGAACTGCAACTAACAAACATGGGCCCAAATTCAAGTGGGTACCAAAATCTCAATCTGACTCAAAGTTGCAGGCATCTCATGTAAAGGGGGAGTAAGAAAGATTATGGTTTTTAAACACAGCAGTTTAAAACCCGCACCTTAATGTCAAGACTATGGCTTTTGAACACAGCAGTTCAAAACCCATACTTTATTGTCAACATTTTGATTTCTGAATACTTCAGCTCAGAACCCGTACTTCAAAGGACTATGCCTTCTAGACATGTCAGTCTAGGACTCGTTCTTCATTGCTTTAAGCTTCTGACTAATGAGAAACTGTGAGTACATCTACTTAATTTCCGCTGCATTTTATCTCTGATAATGATATTGTTCCAGTTTTCTCAAATGTTTTAAAAGAATCTGAGCGTTTCAATTCATCTCCTAAATTTGTTCAACCCAAATTTTTACAAATGAGACACAATTTTCATTTTACATTGTGGAAGATGATATTATTGAATTCTATTTTGTTTCAACTGAATATAAACTTGCCGATCAAAAATTTCTATTTTTAAATCTTGGCATGTTGTTTTAAAAGTTTAAACCTTTACAAATTTTATTCTATAAAGTAAACGTATTACAATTTTTCTTTCTTTTGAATAAAATGTGTGTCTAGGATAAATTTTCAAGTTGCTTTGTTAATATTAAAGTTTTTATATGTTCATCTTTCAAGTCTAACAAAAGTCGAAAAGTCAGCAACATGTTTGTAGCTTTTGATTTTGCTTTAAAGTTGTGTGATTCAGAATATTTATAGTTTACAATGCTTAGAAAACCTAAAAAGTCGAAATTTTGGATCGTAATGAAAATATGGGCTAAGCACTTAGACGTAAAACCTTGTGTTTGAGATGATTATTAAATTCTTATAAATCAGAAATCTCTAAGTTTAAAATTTTGTACCTGTGACCTTTCTGGTTTGGGAAAGTAAGTTCTGTGGGATGCTTGTCATCTGGTCCCCTAAGGTCAATTGATCTGGGAGTGATCGAACCCAAATCCTTCTATAGAATCAAATAGAAAGTCATGTTCTACTGGTATGAATGGGTTTAAAATGTGTCGATGTAACCTTTCTGATCTGGAAAAGTAAGTTCCAAGGGGTGCTTGACACCTAGTCCCCTAAAGCCAACTGGTCTGGGAGTGGCTGACCCAAATCCTGCAATAGGGTCAGATAGAAAGTTACGTTTACGGCATGTTCTTTACTTAATAAACTTTTTGATTAAAAAGATATCAAAAGTGCACAAGCTTAAAAGATACCAAAGAGCACACTCATGTGAAGATGCCATAGTGCATAATGCTAAAAGATGCCAATGAGCACATATCTCATGATACTTGGTGATATGTTTGAGTTGCAATAAACCTGTAAATTTGTGAAAGTCTGAATTTTTGATGGATTAGTGTGATTACATGCAAAGTTCTCTATTATATTTTTAGAATTGCATTTTCTTGAAGCTAGTCGAAGTTCACATGCGAGCACACTGAATAGATTGATGAAAGTTTTTGAAACTGAACATGTCTTAACTTGATATGCAATAAAACTTGTCTCTGTATCCAAACACATACATTTGAGTTCATCTGATGGATTTTATTGTGATATTTTACTAAGTAGAATTTTATTTGTTTCTGTTTAAATTTTTATATATTTAGTCGTTTCAAAATACATATTCAGTATATTTTTCTTTCTACATTGATGTTTCAATCATTGTGTTCTCATTTATATCTTAATGGATTTGAGCATTATTCAAGGGGGAGTGAAGAAGGAGAATTTTCTTAATGATCATATCTGTTTTTGAGGGGGAGTATCTGATTATCTATATGAATGCTAACTTGAATTGTCAAATTTAGTGCATTTGTGTAGGGGGAGTCAAAGATCTTAACGGGTAAAATTTTTCAGACTCTAAGTCAGATTTGCGTCACCAGTTGGTAGAGCAAAGCATAATTTGCGCCAACAGCTTCTAGCGCAAAGCATGTTTTGCGTTTCCTGCATGTCGCGCAAATCTCACTTTGCGCTTCCTTCTGTTAGCGCAAACCTAATTTTGTGCCACTAACTTGTAGCGCAAACCTTCCTTCTTTTCTCCGTTTCTTTGATTTTGCAGATCTTAAGCTGTCTCGTCTCCAATATTTGCATGACCAAGTTGATCCATATCATCAAGGTCATGAGGGGGAGAAGTTAAGAGAAGTTAAGGAGATGATAAAGAGACAAAGAGCTCAAAAGTTTATTTGCTGATCAAGATTCGCTCAAAGATTCAAAATTTTTTCAACTTTACTTGTCTTTTGCTGTTCAAGATCCGATCACCACAGCTTCTTCAAGATCATTTAAAAGAGGTGTGTCGTCTAGAGCACAAGCTGATGAATCAATTGTTCGTTCAAGTTCATTCCAATCTATTCCAGTCTTGTCAAAGCAGCAAAGATAATTCAAACTGAAAGATGCTGAGAAGAAATTTGTTTTAAAAGTCAGAAAGCTTTACAAAGTCGCTTAGATGGTCCATGCTGATTTAGAAGATGGATTTTGAAGACCACAACGCCAATAATTACTAAGGGGGAGATTGTTAAGTCTGATTTTATAGTAATCATTGTATTTATAGGCTTGGTCAAATACTGTGTTTAGAGTCTAATACTGTGTAGTATTGACCAAGGGTATTTAAGTCCCTTTGGTCTTGGTTGTTTGTAAGAATTCACGCTTACTTTGAATATCATTCTACTTTGCGCTTCATGCTCTCTCTCTACTTTCTCTCTCTAGGATTTAGTTGATCTTGGACTATCATGTCTATATGTTCAGGGCCATGGGCTCATGAGTAATTCTAGAATTCTCTTTGAATACACCTTAGACTCCAAAAATTTGAGAGTTCAATTGAATAATTTTAACATCGAATTTCAAGCAGCTTAAAACCAAATGAGTAGTTTTGTCTTCTAATGTAGTTGTACAATAAGTTTTCAAATAGTGATTCTAAATATTATATTGGTAAAAACATATGCTTTTTATCCTGCTAAATTGTCAAAATAGTATGTTGTTGAAATTTAAATGCAGTAGTTTATTATCAAACAAATAGATATTCTAATACCTTTTGCCAAGTAGTGTGGATTATCATATCCAATACTCCATTTTGAATTAAAATAAGTGAACTCTTTTGGTTTATTGAGATGAATGGTTTGTTCAGTTTGTCCTCTCGTATACAATTTTTCTTCCAAACCATTGATCTTTTCAACTAAAGTCTTGTTCACAGTTTTGATAGAACTGAACTTACGAGCAAACTCTTTCTTTTTCAAGTTCAGATTTATCAAACTTCTCAGTTATTTCAGATAACTGTTTGTTGAAAACAATTCTTCCTTTTTCAAAACTTTCTTTTTCCTCATTCAAATAGTCAATCAACTCACACTTTTCAACAACTTCTTTGTTCAATCTGAAAATTGTTTGACGTTTCTTTTCAATAACTGCCTTTTCTCTTTTAAGTTTAGATTATATTTCTTGAAGTTCAAGCATCATGGACTGCATCTGTTTTAAAAAATCATTTTCAGTGAAAGAATTTACCTCAGAACCTATATCAGATGCACTATCATCATCATACATGTCCTCTTCCACAAACTTTCCCATCAAACACATGTGATCATACTCATCTTTCTCATTTTCTTCATCTGTCAGGTCTAGCCAGCGGTCATGCTCAAGCATAAGAGCCTTTCCTGCTTCCTTTTGTTTAGCTAGGAGCATTTTATTCTTGTAGTACTCTGAATTCCGGGCTACTGGCTTCCGATAGTCTTTGGCAAAATGACTCGGTTTTCCACAATTGTAGAACTTAACTGTGTCATCTGGCTTTCTGTCATCATACTTCTTCAAAAATTTCTTCTCTTAACTCTTTTTCTTTTCAGTCTTTATTTTCTCAATGTTAGGTCCATTGAGATCAAGATTGATTGTTTCATAAACAATAACAAGGAATTAGGGATGGAATCTGTAGATCTTATTCACAATATTAAACACAAAAACTACAGAGAGCAACAATTCGTATGGATTACATTGTGAAAGTAAAAATTACAAACAAATGAACTACAAGGTTCTTATTTATACTCCCATATCCCTTGTATACAAATAAGCCCAAACCCAATACAAGGCCCAATACAATAACATATAGATTACTTTACTAAACTTCTAAAGTGAACATATTTATGTTCTAACATTCTCCCCCTAAGTTTTGTAAAGTAATCATTCTCTGATCAGCTCCAGCTTCAACTCCTCTCCTCCTTGATTTCTTTATAAAACTTAGTGCTGCATAAACTTCAAAGCTCCTCTAGCTCCCCCTAGAAAGTAGCTCTTATCCTTGGAGTTTCAACTGAAATATCAGATCTGATGTAGACCATAACCTCGACTGAGTGCACATAAAGACAACTTTTGACTCTTGTAAACGCAATACATTCCGTATGCCTACAAGAATGATATGTGTTGAATTATGGAATGACAACCAAGTGCATCTTCAGTGTATAACATCTGATCTATCTTTGAACCATGAGTTGAAATAATAATTCAGCTTAAGAACTTCATCTGATCAGCTTATGGGTGGTAGCATCCGATAGCAACACTATAAGGCAAGGGTTAGAAGGCAAGCAAAGTTCAACAACCGATAGAAGACGCTCATTTTCTGACTGCTTTCCAGAATACTGAACAATCAAACCCAGAACTCCTTTCTTCACGAATCAGCTGGATGATTATAGGCACTCAGGATTCTGAATCACAACTCAAGCATCAGAACAATGATTGCAGTCGCTCACACTACTGAGTGATCAGGTTAGAAGAATGATAAAGTGCTCTCAACGGTCTAACAACTCAAGAAGCTTTCCAGACTGATGATTGCAGATACTCAGGCAGCTAACTCAATCCAATCAGAGACCAAATCATCAAATCCAGCAACTGAAAATCTTGAAAGGCATGAGCACTCGTGAAATGTAGATCAATTGCTAGAGATATGTGACCAACGTATGATAAGAGTGATGTCACATATGCATTCCGCGTATAAAGCTCAGGAACAAGGCAAACTTGTATCAAACTGGGTTCAGAACAGTCAAAATTCTCAAAAAGTCACAAACTTTTCGCATAGGCTCAACAATTCGCAGATCACTATAGCAAATCAGCACAATTCGCATGATAGACTAAGCTGAAAACTACAATTCGCAAGACTTTCTTCGCATTTCGTATCACACTCACATGCGAATTTATAACTTCTCGCATAAGCTTCGTACGAATTCTCACAATTCGCATAAGGTAGCATGCGAATTCTCATCATTTCGCATATGTCTACCTGCGAATTCTTCACTTAGAAATCTTGTTGACCACAGGAATTCGTATCGAGCTTTTCGCATAACACTAGTCTGCGAATTCTGCACATTTCGCTTCTCACTGACATGCGAAATCTATACTTGAAAAATATCATCTTCAAAGTCTATTTATGTGCGAATTCCTAGCATGCGAAATCTTCTAAAAACTCTTTATTATGTGGATCTCGAACTATTTTTCCAACTTTTCTTCGAATTCAGCCTCTATACATCGAATTTTGAGATAAACTTTTTAAAGCAGGTTCGAAAACATCAATGGAGCACATTTGTTGTTGATGATCTGATCCAGAAACAACATTAAAACACTGTCGGTCCACAATACTTATATCAAGTTCTTATCAAAACAACACATAAAGGATTACCAACCTGTATTGATTAATAACAATGGTTACAAGGTTTGATCTTTGAAGCTCTCGTGTGTTCTCTCTGAATTACACCTTGAATGTGTGTGTTCTATGTTAGTTCTTAGATCTAATCTGATCTTGCTTGACACACTAACCCAACAAACCACTTGCAACAACAAGTTGCAATATTAAACAAATAAAACTAATATCTAGATATTATCTAATAATATAATATCTAAATAACTTAGATATTAAATAACAAACTAATATCTAACATAATTATATATTTAAACTAAGTTAAACTAAATACTAAAATTACAATAAACAATAATTTACTTCGACATTTATTACAAACGACATTAGACTTCGTATCGAGAGTCGACTTTCCAGCGGTAGCTTCAGATTGGATCTTCAGATTGGATGATCTTGAATCCAATGAGACTGTGGTCTAACAATCTCCCCCTTTGGATCAAGATCATTACTAAAAAGATTTTAGCAATTCAGTCTTCTTTTTCAGCTCAGAAGATGCAATCTCTTTCTCTAGCTCAGAATGCTTTAGCAAGGTATCTTGTAAAGAAAATTTATCTGAAATCAGCATGTCTTCAGAATACTTTGATCTCGCAGTTCTTGGTTAGCTTTTATCTTTTTCTCTTCTCCAATGTCTTGTAATTTAATGGACTGAACATTTCTTCAAGCTTTAGATTCTCCCCCTTTTTGATGAAAAGTGTAACGACTTCATCAAAACTTTGAGTAAGAAATGTCAACCACTTGGAGCCTCTGATCCGTCAATTCAATAGATATTCATCCAAATCTTTTCAAATCTAGACAAAATAGTCGTGTAACATCTGAATCAACTAATGAATCAGTTAACATGCCTGTCAGTAACACTAAGTCACTGTGTGTAACGAATACACATTGGAAAGGAGATGTTTGATGTTGACTCCCCCATGGCTTCCATTTAATCATCGAAACACCAAAAAGGTTATTTCTATAAACGTTATGATAGAGAAACAAATTCCTTGTGTGTTCATGCTTGTGATAGAAAGAATTAAGCACTTGATGATTGCTTATAAGGCTCAATATTGTGTAAACCATGAGACAACAGTAAGTTAAACACATACTCAATGTGCATGATTGAAGTGCGAAGGTGGGGCAGACTTCCTTCTTTTCAATATCCAGATTTTCCGAATGAAAATCAGATATGTGCTGCATCCCCTTTTGAAAATGAAACATTTTCCTTTCAAGAAGAAAATGAGTAGATGGTGAGGTTTGATCAAGAGTTGGCATGAGCTAGTTGCCTGTTTCAATAATGTTCACCAAAGAGTTGTGAAACACTAGTAATGTGGCTGCCCGACTCAGAAAAAGTTGGTGCAGAGTTGTGATATTCTTTTAACTCTGTTCTCACACGCTCTTTCTTTTAAACATTTTGCTCACTCTAATCACACTCATTTCTTTTCGACTTCTCACACTCAATTACTATGGATTAACTTCTTGGGTAGAAATCACTGGTTAAGGTGATTCCATAGAAGTTGTGTTAATTCTTAGCACAATGATCCTTGTTTTCGTAGTATGCATATGATGCTCAGATTGGTTTAACTATTTCAGTTAAAGCACAATGTAGAACTTGAAAACATTTAAAGTCACACTTCCAATTCATGAATTCGTGTTGAGAATCGGGAAGTGGTTTGAACATTTAGAATAATGTTTTCTATGATTGAAAGTTGTCCACTTATCAACCACATATGAGATTAAGATAAAGGATTATACCTTAACGTGCAATCTTATATCTCATGAAGCTAAGCTTAAAGTCATAAAGATATGATCTTGTAAGCATCTCTCAAAAATTCTGCAAAAGTCTTATGTCAAGTCAAAGTAAAATTTATTCACTTAAATTGAAAAGACAAAAAGCAGTAAAACTTTTAAAGTACGAGTTCTGATTAGAAATAATCAGAAGTCATATCCAAACTCCTTTGACTTGAAGAGCTCCCCCTAAAATCTTGCATTACAAAATTTTTTTGACATAAAAGGTAAATGCAGAAATCTTATGAGCTCCCCCTCAAAATAAGATTGACCACTTGTCAATTTCTTCTCATACTCCCCCTTGGATCATGAACAGAATATAGAAGTGCAGATATCAATCAGAAATAAGAATGAAGAAATGAAGAAAAAGTATACAATTAGAAAACTTTGATAGGTAACTACTGATTAAATCTTAAGATTTAGCATACCAAGCTTAGAGACAAGAAAGGTAAACCTCTTTTCGTCTAAAGGTTTGGTAAACAAATCGGCAAGCTGATAATCAGTTTTTACAAAGAAAAGTTCAATTGTTCCTTTTTCGACATGATCTTTAATAAAATGATACCTGACGTCTATGTGTTTGGTCTTTGTGTGTTGAACAGGATTCGCCGTTATTGCGATGACGCTCTTGGAGTCACAGTATATCGGGATTTTTTTGAAGTGGAAACCGTAGTCGCGTAATTGAGTTCTCATCCATAAGACCTGAGAACAGCAGCTAGCAACAACTACATATTCTGCTTCGGCCGTGGAAGTTGAAACACAAAGTTGCTTCTTTGATGCCCAACTTACGAGCTTATCACCGAGGAACTGTACATGTCCTGACGTGCTCTTCCTGTCTAACATACAACCAATATGATCTGCATCTGTGTAAGCTGTTAGTTCAAAACTAGTATCTTTAGGATACCACAGACCAAGATCTGCAGTGCCCTTCAGATACCTAAATATGCGCTTCACTACAGACATATGGATTTCTTTAGGATTGGCTTGATATCTTGCACATAATCATGTTGAAAACATTATATCTGGCCTACTAGAAGTAAGATACATTAAAGAACCTATCATTCCTCTATAAGTCCTAACATCAACAGCCTTACCCGAAGGATCGATGCCAATCTTAGTACCTGGTGCCATTGGGGTACCAATCGGTTTTGAATTTTCCATTTTGAACTTCCGAAGAATATCCATAATGTATTTTGATTGATTGATAAAAATCCCCGTTGAAAACTGTTTGACTTGTAATCCGAGAAAGAAATTCATCTCTCCCATCATATTCATCTGAAATCTGGACACCATAAGGTTTGAAAAATTCTTACAGTACTTTGGATTTGTAGAGCCAAAAATAATATCATCTACATAGATTTGAATTAGTATGATATCAGCTTTTTCCTTTTTGATAAACAAAGTGGTAACCACCGTACCTTTTGAAAAACCAGACTTGACTAGAAATTGGGAAAGGACATCATACCAGGCTCGAGGAGCTTGTTTCAGACCGTAGAGTGCTTTGTCGAGAATGTAGACGTGATTCGACTTCTCTTGATTGACAAAACCCTCTGGCTGAGAGACTAGACTTCCTCCTTCAGAATGCCATTCAAAAAGGCAGTCTTCACGTCCATTTGGAAGACCGTGAAGTTCTTGTGTGCTGCGTAGGATAGAAACATTCTAATTGCCTCTAAACGCGCCACAGGAGCATAAGTCTCGTCATAGTCGATTCCTTCCTCTTGTCTGTATCCTTTGGCTACTAGTCTTGCCTTGTTTCGGATAACGGTTCCATCTTCGTCCTTTTTGATCTTGAAAACCCACTTCGTACCTATAATGGTTTTACCTTGAGGTTTTGGTACGAGTCTCCAGACTTGAAGTGCATCGAACTGATTCAGCTCTTCTTGCATTGAAATCACCCATTCTGGATCAGTAAGTGCCTCTGATACGCGAGTTGGCTCAAACTTGCTTAGAAAGGAGTCATGCATGCACATGTTCATTGACGCTAACCTAGTTTGCACCAGTTTCGTTGGATCGCCAATGATCTGGCTTGTCGGGTGATCTTTGATCCATTTATGTTCATGAGGCAGTGGATTATATGAATGTATGTCAATTGTATCATCTATAAATCCACTTGTACCTACTTCAGCTTGTTCAGGAGGAATGATGATTGCAGTTGAAGTGATAGGTGCAGAAGGCTCAGCAGGTACAACTTGGTCCGGCTGTAGATGGATCTGTACAGAACATCCTACTGTTTCAGCTACTTCTGTCTCTTCATCATTTGTCACTTCTTCAACTGTTGGAGTCGGCATTTGAATTGGAATTTCTTGCTGAATCGGGGCGTTGGATTCAGTAGAGTCATTTGAACTGGTTGGATGAGTAGTCGTTGAGTCTTTCATCCTGTCAACCACAACAGATTTCTTTACATTAGATCTAAGAAATTCATCATAAAACAATTTAAATAATAAGTCTAAATCAAATATGTGATTAGTTGACGTTGATGCTTCATCTGATTTATTCTGTTGAGACGCAGGTTCTGGACTGAGTTGCCCAGAAGCTAGTACTCCGGTTATAACGGGTTCTGAACTGTGTTGTTCGGAATCCATCTCTTCATCAAACGAGACGTTGACGCTTTCTATAACCGTCTTTGACTTCTTCAGGTATATACGGTATGCAGTTGATGTAGAGGAATAACCAATGAAGATGCCTTCGTCCGCCTTGGCACTGAACTTGTTGAGACTCTCTCTATCGTTTAGAATGAAACACTTACACCTAAATATATGGAAATATTTGATTGTTGGTGTTCGGTTGTTGATTAACGCATAAGGAGTCTTCTTGAATCTGCGGTGTATCATGGATCGATTCTGTGTGTAGCACGCAGTCGATACAGCTTCAGCCCACAGAAATAGAGGTAAGTCAGATTGACTTAGCATAGTACGAGCAGCCTCGACTAGCGTGTGATTCCGTCTTTCGACCACTCCATTCTGTTAAGGCGTTCGAGCAACAGAGTATTGATGTGAAATCCCGACAGATTCGAGATATTATTCAACCTTCTTGTTCTTGAACTCTGTGCCGTTGTCTGTTCTTAGAAGCTTGACCGGTTTCTGCAAATTCACCTGGGTCGTCTTCAGGAATGTGATGAGAACATCTGGTGTCTCATCCTTTGAACATAGAAACTTGACCCATGTGTATCGCGAGTAATTGTCCATGATCACGAGTATGTACTTCTTTCCGCCTAGACTCTGAGTTCGCATTGTACCGCATAAGTCCATATGCAATAACTCTAACGGAGCACTTGTACTCGGTTCAGGCTTTGGTTTATGTGGAGCCCTCTTCATCTTTCCCTTTTCACATGCTGCACAAAGATGTTCTCTTTCATATTTGAGCTCTGGAAGTCCTTTGACGAGCTTTCCACTGACCAGATTGTTGATGTACCTGAAGTTGAGGTGAGAGATCCTTCGATGCCATAGACAACTTTGTTGCATCGAGGATTTCGTCAGTAGACAAACCTGCTTGTCAGTCTGGACTTTTGACAAGTTAATTGTGTAGAGGTCTGACTTTCTCGTGCCGACCAAGAGTTCTTCGCCTTCTTCAGTGCGAACTGAACACGTCTTGGCTTTGAAATTGACATCTAAGCCTTTGTCACAGAAATGGCCGATACTGAACAGGTTGTGCCGTAAGCCTTCAACATAGCTCACCTTGTTTATTGTGACATTGTCATGTTGTACATCACCAAATCCCATTATTGGTGAAAACTGGTCATTGCCGAATCTAACTGTTCCGCAATATTTCTCTGTAAAGTTGGACAACATATCCTTTTGTCGAGTCATATGCTTGGAGCATCCGCTATCCAAGTACCATAAATGATGGATCTACACAGGAGAAATAACGAAACAATAGATTTAGATAGTCTTAAAACAAAGATGGAATTAAGACTTTTGAGTATTGAAGAACGGGTCTTGAACTGATTTGTTCAAAAGCCATTTTCTCTTCTTAAGCACGGGTTCTGAACAGACGTGTTCAGAAACCATTCTGGCATTTAAGACCGGGTTTTGAACTGTTGTGTTCAAAAACCTTTTTCATCCTTCTTTTGAGGTACGAGTCCTAGACTGTTTTGTCTAGAAGTCATATCCAAAGCTCCTCTTTAAACGCTGGGTGCCTGCAACATAGATTTAGCTTTCGATATCCACTGAAATTTGGGTCCTGCTGTGTTAGCACTTGATTTTGGTACCCATTTGAAATTGGGTCCTGTTTTCATTTGAAATTTATTTGAAGCATTATAATGAGATGAATGATATGAGTGCACATGATTATTGCCAAACCAAATCTCAGAATCTTGACAAGAATTAGAAACATGTTTATCATAAAAGGAAGACTTTCTAGCAGATTTAGATAATTGGAATAGTTGCGTAAAAGAGTATTTCAAAATAGTAGCAACATTCGATTTCAAAACATCTTTACTAGGTAAAGTCTTATTACAATTAACAGTACAAAAAGATTTAACGGCCTTGTCAAGCTTCTGTTTCGGTTGCCACTGAGATTTAACTTGTGGCTTTCGCTCGCTCAGATCTGAAACATGTGAAACTCGTGAGTTAGACTTCTGAGCAACAAACGAATGCTTCTTCTTTGAATTACCAGTATTGTTCGGTTTCTGTGAATGCTGAGATATAATCTTACCTTTAGCATTTTTAGCTTTCACAGAGACTGATTTATCAACTTTCGTTGATTTTGCACTGTTAACAGGCATACTGGTTTTACCCAAAGATTGCACAACAAAAGATGAATGGTTAGGAAGTTTCGCATTAAAATCAAATTGTTTAAAACAACCATCCAAACCACCGTCAGAGTTAAGAAAATCAAATCCACTGTTTGTTAAACCAAACATGTCATCAGATTTAGAAGCCCTTGAAATAATAACGTTTTTCAGCACGGTTGAAAAAACTTTTTGTTGAATCTCAATCAAAAGTCTTTCATCTGTTAAAGAGTTCTTGAGTTCAGAAATTTGACTTTCCAAAACAAGAGGAGGGACGTAGATTTTACCTTTAATAGGCTTCGTCTCCATCTCTTTTTCAGAATAACTTTGAAAGAAGTCATTTGAAAGAGATTTCTTTTGATCTTTTCGATCATAAATATTATTCACTTTCGCATAATAAAATGGAAGGTGAACTTTAGATTATTTCAAACGTTTTTCAGTTTCCTTGGCTTCATCCTCTTTAGATAGTCCAGTCCAGAAAACTTTAAACTCAGGGATTCTTCGAGCTATTTTCAAAGCAGTAAGATCATAAAGTGCAGGCACTTCAACTATACCTTTTTGAAGACATTAAGGATTCTTATAACCGATTCCCCATTTCTCTATTTCCTCTTTGGGTTTGTTCAGATGAATAGTTTGTTCAGTTTGACCCATTTTGTATAACTTCTCTTCTAAACTTTTTAATTTACCAAGTAAAGAAAAGTTTTTTTGGAAGTTGAAGATTGCAATTTCGTAAGATCATATAAATCAAGCTCACTTTTTCTCAGTTTAGACTTGAGTTCAGAATTCTCTTTAAGAATTATTGCCTGTTCTTTCGCGCTGGTGTCATTGTTTGTATGTAAAACCTCAACCAATACTTTCTTCTCAGCAATTTCATCACTAAGTTTCTGTATTGATTGGTTTTTGTTTGTAATGACACTCTCTTCCTGCTTAAGATTCGACTCTAACTCTTGGAGTTTTAACTTCATGATATGCATTTGAGTTAAGAGACCTGAATAAGATAAAACACATACCTCATCTTTCTCTTCGTCATCTGAATCTGCTTCAGCTTCTGATTCCTGCTTTCCCATCAGGCACATGTTGACTGCTTCATCCTTCTCTTCATCCTCTTCTTCCTCGTCTGAATGATCAAGCCAATATTCATCCTCTGCCATCAGTGCCTTACCCGCCTCCTGTTGCTTTACAAGAAGCATCTTGTTCTTGTAATAATCGGAGTTTCTGACTTTTGGTCTTCGGCAGTCTCTGGCAAAGTGACCTGTTTTGCCACAGTTGTAGCACGTTGGTGGTTCTGACTGACTAGATCCTTCAGCTTTAAACCTTCTCTCTTCCGGTTTCCTCTCTTCTATTCTCTTCCCTTCAGACTGATACCTTCTCTCTTCCGGCTTCTTCTCCTCTATTCTCTTCCCTTCAACATGATATCTTCTCTCTTCAGGCTTCTTCTCCTCTAATCTCTTTCCTTCAACATGATATCTTCTCTCTTCAGGCTTCTTCTCCTCTATTCTCTTTCCTTCAAATTTATTTCCTTCAAATCTGTCAACTCTCTCCTTATGAACATAGTTGTTAGGACCAGAAGAATACCTCTGACTGTTTGAACTTGGCTTCTTGTAGAACTTTTTCTGAAAAGCTGTAGTCAGCATAAGCATTGCTTGCTTCAGTTGTTCATTTTCATCTAAGTCAGAGTTTGCATCAGCTTCAATTTCTTCTGATTCATACACAATTGTCTTGTTCTTCTTCTTTTTGACAACAAGAGCAACTGTGTCTTCAACTGGCTTCACTTCCTTCCTCTTCTCATCTAGAATTTCATCCACCTCTTCTTCATTTTGTTTGAGGGTTTCATATACCCATGAAGTGGAATCTCATTCAGATCCTTGATCTGCTTCATCTGTCTGGCAAATCTCTTCCATTCCGGCTGGAGAATGCTGAGGAATTTGACGTTCAACTCTATTTGAGATTTGATGACCTTGTTCTTGCTTAGTTCATTCAGCAAGGTCACGAATCTATCATAAGTTTTTTCTAGAGACTCTCCACTTCTGCCTTTAAATTCTTCATAACTGTTTAGGCAGTTGGAAAGTTTGAGCTGATTCCCAACCTTTGAACCCAGTATCATCTTCTCTAGATGATCCCACATTTCCTTGCCCAAGGCTTTATAGCTGTCAATCTTTACATAGATTTCGTTTGGAATTCCTTGTAGAATGTATGACTTAGCTAATCTATCTTCGTTTGCTCTATCTTTGTCTTTACCTACGAGATCTTCATACAAAATTTCAACTCTTTGCTCATCTGTTCCCGCTGTAGGTTCCTTATATTTTGTTTCCATAAGTCCTTCTTCTAAGGATAGCCTGATGTAATGACCCAGATCTTGTCTTTCAATAAAGTTCAGGAACCGATCTTTCCACTGTTCGTATTCTCCTCTAAAGAGAACTGGTGGTTTGGTTTCAGTTCCGATTGCAAGGGCTTCTTTGGATGTCATTCTGAATAAAAAGATCCAAGTATGGAAAACTTTGCGTTTTTAGAAGGTGGCGCAAATGAGGTTTGCGATTGTGGTGGTTGGAGCAAAGGATGGTTTGCGTTTCGCGAGGCTGGCGCAAGATGAGGTTTGCGTGAAGAGTGGGTCGCGCAAACTGAAGCTTTGCGTTTCAAGTTGATCGCGCGAATTTGAAGTTTTCGTGAGCTGTACGTAGCGCGAAGTAGAGCTTTGCGTTTCAAGGAGTTGGCGCAAAGTGAAGTGCTTTTCGTGAGGAGTTGATCACGCGAACTGAGGTTTGCGTGATGAGTTGGTAGCGAGAGTTGAGGTTTTCGTGATGAGAGGGTTGCGCAAACTGAGGTTTGCTTGAGCTGTTGGTGACGCAAAGTGGGGTTTGCATGAGTAGCGTAGGGCGAGAGTTGGACTTTGCGTGAAGCGTCTGTTGCGCAAAGTGTGTCACGCAAAGTGGGCTTTGCGTGAGTTCTTCCCTGTGTTTGCGTGAGTTCGTCTTGTACTTCGAAAATTCGACTAAAACCCTGTTTCGACGTCGATTAGCAGTACCAAACTCTACCAATATGACTAAAAACACCTCTAGTACTGATTGTGACCACTTGATCTCGATAAAAATCACTTTTTCGAAGATAAAATTGATGACACAGTAACTTTTTCAAACTCGAACTCAGACACAAAATCACCAAAATGGAACTCGATTTAAGCTTTAAACTGAAATCAAACAACAACAACTCAATCTAGCATGTATATCGATCACAACTTGATCGATTTTAACACCTAAAACACTCAAAATCTCGAAAATGATTTTGAAAATAAGAACACAGAGTCGTTTTTGTAAAAACTTGTTTTTGAATCACTTATCAGGCTCTGATACCAATTGTCGGTCCACAATACTTATATCAAGTTCTTATCAAAACAACACATAAACGATTACCAACCTGTATTGATTAATAACAATGGTTACAAGGTTTGATCTTTGAAGCTCTCGTGTGTTCTCTCTGAATTACACCTTGAATGTGTGTGTTCTATGTTAGTTCTTAGATCTAATATGATCTTGCTTGACACACTAACCCAACAAACCACTTGCAACAACAAGTTGCAATATTAAACAAATAAAACTAATATCTAGATATTATCTAATAATATAATATATAAATAACTTAGATATTAAATAACAAACTAATATCTAACATAATTTGATATTTAAACTAAGTTAAACTAAATACTAAAATTACAATAAACAATAATTTACTTCGACATTTATTACAAACGACATTAGACTTTGTATCGAGAGTCGACTTTCTAGCGGTAGCTTCAGATTGGATCTTCAGATTGGATGATCTTGAATCCAATGAGACTGTGGTCTAACAAACACTATTCGATCACAACACAGTAATAAATTGTTTTCAAACATAAAATCCCAAAAATCAATCAATTCGCCCACAATTAATGAAATTAAACATTGTAATCGATTCCATTTAGTTCGACTATGAGCACAGAATCGATATAGCATCAAAGAACATCAAAAACAACATCAATTGACTCAATGTTTCATATTTATGTTCTAACATTCAACCTCTTCTTCATTCTGTCTCAATGTTTCATACACGTCATGCAAATGAATTTCTCTCAAATCCTTGTGCTGTTTCATCTGTCTAGTAAAGTTTTTCCACTCAGGCTGGAAGATGGTCAAAAACTTTACATTGTTCTCTATTAATTGCTTCTTTATCTTGTTCTTACTAACCTCATTTAGTAGAGTTACAAACCTATCATAGGTTTCTTCGAGGCTTTCACTTTCCTTTGCTCTAAACTCTTCATAGTTGTTAATGCAGTTTGCAACTTTCAACTGAATCCCAACCTTGGATCCCGTCATTATTTTTTCCAATTGATCCCACATCATCTTGCTAGTTGCCTTGAAACTGTCTATTTTGATGTATATTTCATTCGAGATACTTTGCAGTAATAATGACTTTGCTTGATGATCAACTTTGTATCTTTTTTTCTCTTTCTCATTGTAGTTCTTAGGATCTTTGTACTCAAATCTTTCTTCTCCTTCCTCATCGTCTGAAGTAGCAGGAACAACAATTTGAACTCTTTCCATCATACCCTTTTCCAATGACTCTTGGATGTTATCTCCATTCTCATGCCTTTCTAAGAAGCCAAGGAATTAATCTCTCCACTGTTCATACTCACCTTTAAACAGAACAGGTGGTTTTGTATCAGTCCCAATAGCTAGAGCATCCCTGGAAGTCATTTTCAATTCACTTGAAAAAGATCTTAGATTTTAAAACTGAATTAGTCAAATAGTCAGCTGATTTCTAAAAGTCAACTCAACACTTGAGAAGTCAATTTCTCGCTCAAAACACGGAACTAGTCTTATCACCCAACTTTGTCGCTCAACCTTGATCAACAACCCGCTTGACCAAAAACTTGTTGCTCACCTCCCTGGAGATAACCAAAACTTATCGCTCACACTTTGAGCGAGAAAATGATTTGATCGCTTAAGCCTTAAGCGACAACAAGGACTTATCGCTCACGCTTTGAGCGACAAGATACTGTTCACACGAAGCTTTAGGCGACAACTTGAGTTTATCACCTACAACTTAGGCGATAACTTTGAAGATCTATATTCGGCGATAAAGATGAACTGGGCGACAACCTTGAAGATTGCCTTGGGCAAGAACTTTGAAGATGTTCGTGAAATTTTACTAACTTCAAATATGAACTCAAATCTTGTCCAAACAACTTGAAATTTCACATGATTGATTACAACAAGGTTCTGAATACAATTGTCGAAGAAGTTTTTACCAAAAACAATGATATAGGGAGAATTCAACAGTTAATAAGGATTTTCGAAAGTAAATGGAAAAGAGGAAAATCGGATTGAAGAGAAAAACGAGCTCGAAAGAGGCTCGGAATTTAGCATTGAAAAAGTAATAAATTGAGAGTTGCAAACAACGGCCGAAGAGAGTTTGATGCTAGTTGCATATGACCAAACCCACATGAAACTCACCATAGAATCCAAAGCGACTTGCAAGTGAGTTGCATGTGGCCTAACCCACATGAATTTTCTCTTAATTTGCAAGTGAGTTGGAAGTCTTAATTCTGACGCAACGTAGGTGTGTGGAAGGATCGACAAGCGTCTAAACCCTTTTGATAATGAGATTACAAAACATAAAACTCGGAATTCAAGAGAAAACTCTTAAAAAACTAAACTTTTATTGATTAAAACTTGTTTACAATTGAAAACAAATAAACCTATTTATAATCTAAACTAGGGGAAGATAAATACAAAAACTAAACTAATCCTAAAGATAACTAAAAAGAATTAATAAAGATAATTAAAAAGGAATTTAAAATAAAGATAATAATCAATAAAATATGGGATGGCATCGTGGGTGATAGCATTGCTTTGAATTTAATGTTAGAATTGTTATTGTTTAGGGAATCTTCAAGCTCCTAGCCGCTAAAATAAGTAACCACGCAGTGTTTAATGCGGGTTTGCTGCGGGTTAAGCAGCATGCAACCCGCTTTTGATTCTGTTTGCAATTTTCGATCGCCTCTTCGATTTTCGTCGCAACCCTCTCTATATCCGATGCTTTCTGTTTGCCTCTTTTTTGATGACAAATTCCGAACCTCTTTCGAGCTCGGTTTTCTCTTCGAGCTCGTTTCTCTTTTTCCCAGTTATTCCCGAAAACCGTTATTAACTCTCGAATTCTCCCTGTATCAGTCACCCTCACTTGAAAAGCACTCGTCCTCGAGTTCACTTGAAAAACATATTCATCCGACCCGTAGAACAATCGTTTCTTCAAAACGTTTGGATTCACAACTTGGCCTCCAAAATTCAAAAAATTTGACCGGTCTTCAAATATCAACGGAGGTTGTCGTGATCGTCTCCATACGAGCGATATTTTATCAAACTCGAAAGGGTAAGAGGTTAAAGTAACTTTACCGGGAATTGTTTCGGTTTGAACCGGAGCCTTGGGTGCGGTAATAATGAAAGTGTCACCTTTGGAATCATCGTTCTTGACTTCTTGTGACAACGATTTTGTTGGCTCGAGATTGTTCTTAGCCGGTTCACTTTCGATTTCTTCGGTGGCTGGTCCGAGATCTGGTTCAGACACTTTGGTCTCGGTAAAAATTTCTTGTTGTGATTCGGTCACGACGGGGATGATTTCCTCTTCAAACTTGTCCGACAAAACTTCGTCTTTTTCAGACGGCTTTTCCGGAATAGGTGGTTGATTGACTAGGGAAGAAACTGATTGTATAATACGGTTATAGTTGTTGCTCTTCTTGTCGGTGCTTTCATCGAAGCTATTGACCGCGATCATGGCGATCTTTCGGTCGCCCCAATGGAATAGTACGATGTTTTCTCTGCGCATGTAAGTGGCATTATTATCAAATTGCCAAGGTCGGCCCAATAGGATATGGCATGCATCCATATCGAGAACATCACATATAACTTCCTCTTGATAATACTTTCCGATTGATATGGGTACCCGACAAGTTTGCATGACTCTAACTTGAAAACCGTTCTTGATCCACCTAAGAGAATAAGGAGCTTCATGGGGTTGAGTGGGTAAACTAAAATAATCAACCAATTTCTGGGACACGAGGTTCTCACAACTTCTGTTATCGATAACTAAGTTACATACCTTTTTGTGCACCGAACAATGCAATCAGAAAAGATTTTCGTGTCGACTTTCTTCCTTTGATGAAAGGAGTATTCTTTGGAGTACGATATTGATCTATTCTTGGTGATTTTCTTCCTCCTCCTCTTCGGATTCGAAACTCGAGATATCGATCCGGTGATGGTTGCCATTGCATGGTGCCATAACCGGTCCTTTAAACCTGTCACTTCTCCGACGGTTGTCGTTGACGATGTTGGGTTGAAGCCTAATAACAACCGCTGTTAGATTAGCGAGTGTTGTGGATAAGGCCACATCTGACTCAACCAAGTCTGCTTTGGTAGTGGGCTGTTGATCTGCCATGGTTAGTGAAAATACAGGCAAATCCTGCTTTGATACCAACTGACGCAACGTAGGTGTGCGGAAGGATCGACAAGCGTCTAAACCTTTTTGATAATGAGATTACAAAACGTAAAACTCGGAATTCAAGGGAAAACTCTTAAAAAACTAAACTTTTATCGATTAAAACTTGATACAATTGAGAACGACAAACCCTATTTAACCTAAACTAGGAAAAAAGATAATTACAAAATTAAATTAAATCTAAACCTAATCTACTTAAAGATAATTAAAAGGAAATAAAGTGAAGGATAAATAAAAAGGAAAATAGGGCATGAGGCACGTGGGGGTGAATTAGAATAATGAAATTGGAGTTTACTATTAGAATTGGGATAGGTCATGGAGTCTTCATGCAAGCTTGTTAGCCACTAAAAAGTATAACCCACAGTGTGCTACGCGGGTTTCATGTGTCCCAAGTCGCATGGAACCCGCTTTCGGTTATGTTTCCGATTCTTGACTCGTTCTTTGATCTCTATGGCAATCCTCTTAATATTTGGTGTTTTTTTGTTTGCCTCTTTTTTGATGCCAAATTCCGAGCTTTTTTTGAGCTTGTTTTTCTCTTCAAGCTCGTTTCTCTTTCGCCCAGTTATTTCCGAAAACCCTTATTAACTCTCGAATTCTCCCTGTATCAGTCACCCTCACTTGAAAAGAACTCGTCCTCGAGTTCACTTGAAAAACATCTTCATACGGCTCGTAGAACATTTTTCTCATCAAAATAATTGGATCCGCATCTTGGCCTCCAAAATTCAGAAAATTTGACCATTCTTCAAATCCCAAAGGAGGTTGTCACAATTTCTTCCATATGAGAAATATTTTATCAAACTCGAAAGGGTAAGAGGTTAGAGTAACTTTACCGGGTATTGATTCAATTTGATCCAGAGCTTTGGGTGCGGTAATAATGGAAGCGTCATCTTCAGAATGACCGTTCTTGACTTCTCACAACAAAGATTTCGTTGGCTCGGGAATGTCCTTAACCAGTTCATTCTCGATTTCTTCGGTGGCTGGTCTGAGATCTGGTTCAGACACTTTGGTCTCGATAAAAATTTCTTGTTGTGACTCGGTCACAACGGGGATGACTTCCTCTTCAAACTTGTCCGATAAAACTTCGTCTTTTTCAGACCGATTTTCCGGAATAGGTGGTTGATTGACTATGGAAGAGACTGATTGTATAATACGGTTATAGTTGTTGCTCTTCTTGTCGGTGCTTTCATCGAAGCTATTAACCGCGATCATGGCGATCTTTCGATTGCCCCAACGGAATAGTACGATGTTGTCTCGGCGTATGTAAGTGACATTATTATCAAATTGCCAAGGTTGGCCCAATAGGATATGGCATGCATCCATATCGAGAACATTACATATAACTTCCTCTTGATAATACTTTCCGATTGATATGGGTACCTGACAAGTTTGTGTGACTCTAACTTGAAAATCGTTCTTGATCCACCCAAGAGAATAATGAGCTTCATGGGGTTGAGTGGGTAAATTAAAATAATCGACTAATTTATGGGACACGAGGTTCTCACAACTTCTGTTATCGATAACTAAGTTACATACCTTTTTGTGCACCGAACAATGCGATCGGAAAAGATTTTCGTGTCGACTTTCTTCCTTTGATGAAAGGAGTATTCTTTGGAGTACGATATTGATCTATTCTTGGTGATTTTCTTCCTCCTCCTCTTCGATTCGAAACTCGAGATATCGACCCAGTGATGGTTGCCATTTCATGGCGCCATAACCGGTCCTTCAAACCTGTCTCTTCTCCGACGGTTGTCGCTGACGATGTTGGGTGAAGCCTAGTAACAACCGCTGTCAGATTAGCAAGTGTTGTGGATAAGGCCACATCTGACTCAGCCAAGTCTGCTTTGGTAGCGGGCTGTTGATCTACCATGGTTAGTGAAAAGACATGCGAATCCTGCTCTGATACCAACTGACGCAACATAGGTGTGCGGAATGATCGACAAGCGTCAAACCCTTTTGATAATGAGATTACAAAACGTAAAACTCGGAATTCAAGAGAAAACTCTTAAAAAACTTAACTTTTATTGATTAAAACTTGATTACAATTGAAAACGACAAACCCTATTTAACCTAAACTAGGAAAAAAGATAATTCTGAAATTAAATTAAATCTAAACCTAATCTACTTAAAGATAAGTAAAAGGTAATAAAGTGAAGGATAAATAAAAAGGAAAATAGGGCATGAGGCACGTGGGGGTGAATTAGAATAATGAAATTGGTATTTACTATTAGAATTGGGATAAGTCATGGAATCTTCATGCATGCTTGTTAGCCGCCAAAAAGTATTATACACAGTGTGCTACGCAGGTTTCATGCATCCCAAGTCGCATGGAACCCGCTTTCGGTTCTGTTTCCGATTCTTGACTCGTTCTTTGATCTCTATGGCAATCCTCTTTATATTTGGTGTTTTTCTGTTTGCTTCTTTTTTGATTCTAAATTTCGAGCTTTTTTTGAGCTCGTTTATCTCTTCGAGCTCGTTTCTCTTTCTCCCAATTAGTCCCGAGTCACAACAAGAAATTTTTACCGAGACCAAAGTGTCCGAACCAGATCTCGAACCAGCCACCGAAGAAATTGAAAGTGAACCAGCTAAGAACAATCTCAAGCCAACGAAACCGTTGTCACAAGAAGTCAAGAACGATGATTCCAAAGATGACACTTTCATTATTACCGCACCCAAGACTCCGGTTCAAACCGAAACAATTCCCGGTAAAGTTACTTTAATCTCTTACCCTTTCGAGTTTGATAAAATATCGCTCGTATGGAGACGATCATGACAACCTCAATTGAGATTTGAAGACCAATCAAATTTGTTGAATTTTGGAGGCCAAGTTGTGAATCAATACATTTTGAAGAAACAAATGTTCTACGAGTCAGATGAAGATATTTTTCAAGTGAACTCGAGGACGAGTTTTTTAAAGTAAGGGTGACTGATACAGGGAGAATTCGACAGTTTATAAGGATCTTCGAAAGTAAATGGAAAAGAGGAAAATCGGATCAAAGAGAAAAACGAGCTCGAAAGAGGCTCGGAATTTGGCATCGAAAAGTAATAAATTAAGAGTTGTAAACAGCGGCCGAAGAGAGTTTGATGCTAGTTGCATATGGCCAAACCCACATGAAACTCACCACAGAAACCAAAGCGACTTGCAAGTGAGTTTCATGTGGCCTAACCCACATGAAACTCACGTCGGCCATTGTTGGCGTCCAAACATCCTTGAGAATCAGTTGTCTCCTTTTGCCAATTCTTATGTCACGTGGCCACCACCATGAATCCTTAAGTTTATTATTATTATTAATTATCTTTCCTAGTTAAATTAGGATTAGTTTTATTTAATTTAGGATTAGTTTAATTTCGTAATTATCTTTTTCCTAGTTTAGGTTATAAATAGGACTATTAAGTTTATTTGTTTTATCAAGTTTTAATCAATAAAAGTTTTCGTTTTTAAGAGTTTTCTCTAAATTTTGAGTTTTACGATTCGTAATTCTTGTTTTTTTTTTGGAAAGGGTATCCTGGGCCTATGGCCCAGACTAATCCCTGGCAATTAGGGCCTTTGGCCCAGCTGCTAAAGCGTGCAGCCCTGAGATTATCCCTAGTGGCCACAAGTGCTGCTAGTGGGGCTCGAACCCGGGTTGAGCGCTATGAACTCCCCAAGCCTTTACCACCACGCCACAACCCTTGTGGTTAATTCGTAATTCTTGTTATCAGAAGGATTTAGACGCTTGCCGATCCTTCCGCAAACCTACGCTGCGTCAAACAACAAGACCACAACAATTTGATCAACCACAGTAGGATATCAAAGTCGAACCAAAAACCCTCTGAATTATACAAATTTCGATCCAAATGTGTGATTTTGCGGGACAAATTACACATAACTCATTTTCAATCCAATTCAGATTAATTTGGTCACTAATTCAATCCAAAATCAAACAAGAACACTAAATCTTGAAAAACAGTCGACTTTTCTCAAAAACTTTCAAGAAACCAAAATTTTCATGATGAAATTATGAAAATCTTCTAACTCTGATACCAATTGTATGTCCACAATTCAAGTGAATTCAATATGAATTTACAATAAGAACAAGATCTAAATCAAGATTTCCAAAGTCAAAAGTATATTGATATGTGAGAGAATTACAATACTTGGAATGGAATATTGTGAGAACTACTTGTAAAAAGAAAGGTACAAAAGCTATTTATAACACACAAAGCATTTACAAAAATACCCCTCATTTTTGATACAATTTAGAAAATAAACCCCAATAGTTTCTGATGTGTTGAATGATATGGAGTGTCGTCTTGCGATAGAGAAGTGTTCGCTATTGAAATCACCATTGATGGCCGAATTTGCTAAGTCCCATGGTATGGAAGATTTTTGTTTTAAACAAGATAATAATGGTAATCGTCCCTCGTGTAGTTCTGTTTTCCAACAATCCAGTAATGATAATTTAATGGTAAGGTTTAATCATTAGTTCATTGTTTTATTTTAATGAGCATGTTCGTTTGAGTTATGTTTTGGTAATATGTTCATTGGTGAAACTCTAGCAGTTTTGGTTTTGCATGGAAACATATTTTCACAATTTAGTAAGTTTTTTATGTTGATGTTGTTGGCAGGGAAGTAATGTTGTGTGTGTTTATGTTCATTGATGGTATTGTTTAGTTTTTTGAGTATCGTAGGTGTTAAAGGTTCAAGATGCGAAGCATATGTTAAAATCCATTTGATGATGGATGGGTCTCGATATGGGATACATGAGCTTGTGGAAGTGCATAATCATGTTTTATTCAACAGTAATGATCGCCGATTGTTAGGACTGAAAGTCCTAATGCGTTGAAAGTTATATAAAGTATTTATAGAGTTTATTGTTTATTTATTTATTGTGTTGTAAAAGCCTTTAATTGTTATTGGGCTTAGTTTGGCTTAATGGGCCTTGGGCTTTAGGTTTAGGCCCTTGGTATAAATAATTTAGCTTAACCTAATTTTAGGTTAATGGTCAGTTTAGGTTTACACATATTTCAGTCAATTCTCTCTGTAAACCTTTTGAGCTTTTTCGATCAATACATATGATCATAATTTCTGATTCATTGTGATTGTTCTTTGTTGGTTAATCATACACTTGTAAATTGGGATTCACAAAGTGGTTGTTTTTCGTTCCAATAATTTTTTTTGGATCAAATCGCGATCGTCTTACGATCACTTTGTTCAAGTAACAATGGGAAAAACATATATGTATGTGAATGGTAAATTCATAAAATCTTATGAAGATTTAGAACCTGAAAAAGATCTGAAAATTCTTGAAAATAAAAGCACGAATTCAGATGATTCATTGAAAAATGAAATCAGTGCTTTAAAGAATAACAATCTCGAACTGAAACAAAAGATTTCTGATCTTGAGAAGGAGATTGAAAAGTACAGAAAAGATTTTGAGAATGAAAGAAGTGGTTTCACTAATGAAAGAAAGGGGTTTGAACGTAAAATTCTTTATCTTTCAAAGAAGATTTTCGAGGAAAGAAAGACTTTTGAGTTTCAAAACGCTAGACTTTCAAAACAGATTTCTGATTTTAAAATGATTTTGATAATTGAGCGAAATAATTTTGAGATAGAAAGAAAAACTTTTGAGAATAAAAAGAAATAGCTTGAAAAGAAAATTGTTGTTGTTTTCAAAGAAATATCTGATAAACGCAACAGTATTGAAAAAAATTTGAAAGTGAGAGGAAATTTTTCGAAACAAAAATTCGTAAGCTTTCACAGAATTTGTCTGGATTAGCGACATATATTTTGAAAGAGCAGAAGGTAAAATCTGATTTACAAAAACAATTTGATTCAATTCTCGAAGAAAGAAATGTTTTATCTGTAAAAGTCAAGAAACTTGAAGAACTCAATTTCAAAGATGATTTATCTGAACAAGCCAGTCCCGATACTGTTGTTCAGTCTCCTTATTCTTCAAGTTCAATTTCCACAACTATTTCTTCGAAGAGTTGTGTCAAATCTAATGAATTTTCAAAAGATCGGATTCGCCCAATGTTTTAAAAATCGGTTTTTTGGTTGACCCGGTGTGGTGACCGGGTCACGCTTCAACCGGTTCAACCCGGTTTCAAGAATTTTTTACATCAATCAAAAACATTAAATAAACACATAACAACAAGTTTTACATCAATCCAAAAACATTAAATAAACACACATAAGCATAAGTTTTTCATCAATCGAAATACATCAAAACGAAACATAACAATCAAACCAAATCATGGATCTTGAGACATTGGAGGGTTGGTTTTTAACGCTAATACGTATTGCCTATTGGACTATTGGTTTTTAACTTTTGTTACCGGGTCAACCGGTTCGATACCGGTTCGTTATGACCGGTTCAACTGGTTTTTTAATAGAACCGACCGGTTCAATCCGGGTCATAAAATGGCATCAACCCGGTCGCAATTGACCCGACCTCTTCACCGGTTCCCGGTTCGACCAGCCGGGTCAACCCGATTTTTAAAACATTGGATTCACCCTTCATATCTTTTCTATAATTCTCTTGTTGATAATACATATATCAAGTGTTGCGAAAAGTCAAAATGGTTTGGAGAAAGAAATCAACTACAGAAGACAGTGATGGAAACACGTCATACAAATCTCCTGTAGTTGATCCAAAGTCACCGACTCATGTCTATGCCACAACTAAGTTAATCAGTCTAAACCGAGAAAATATATGTTGCACTTATTGTGGAAATAGTGACTTTGTGGATTCTAGATATGTCAAAAGTTGGTATGGTACTTATAGTATCCCCAATCCTCAGTTTCATAACTTCAAAGCTAAGGAAACATGGATACCAAAACCAAAATCTGTCTAATCTATTTTGCAGGAATGTCATATGGGATTTAATTCAGATTATTCACTTCATATAACTACAATCAAGGGTTATGCCATCTTTTGAGGGGGAGTACCAGGTTATTCTTAACTTTCATATCGTCTTCTGAACACTTTAGTTCAGAACTCGTTCTTAAATGTTTTTGACTTCTGAAGAAACTAGTTCAGGACTCGTACCTCATTGTTTTGACTTGTACTTCAATGTTCTATTTTGGCGAGTTAAAGGAGTGTTAGGGATTTTAATGTTTCTATGGTCAATCCATAACCGAAAGGACCTACCCAAAAAACACATCCAATTCATAAATACCAGTGAGGAGTCTAGATTGATAGATGAATTCGGAGTGAAGAGAATATGGTGAGGATGTGACAGGACTTAAAAGAATTATTGGTCCCTACCAAACCGAGTCAATTATCTGGGTTACCACATAATCTATTCATTCTCGTTCTTTGGAGATGGATATTGAAATAGACATGGACCCCATGTCGATAATTCGTGTCACCCCACCTAGCCACTCAAGTATCTCACAAAAGATACTTGTTTCATATATTCACTGAGATTTAGCACATAATTTATCTATTCCTCACTCGGAGGTCTTAGATATTGAAAAAGGAAGACATCAACTCCGGTCTTCGAACTTCATATTCTACTCACTGTGTCTATTGATTTCTCAACCTGCGTCCCAGGTTATATCAATCTTTGAGCCTAATCTTCATGATTATATTTCTTTCACACATGCACGAATCTTTGTGATTCCCCTTGCATATCTTTGTGATATTTCCGGAACAGTTTGAGAAGCATAAATGTTTAAATTTTACTTCAGTGATAACTGGAAGTCCTATCAGAGATACATTGATGCCAACTATGAAAATAGGCCACACAATTACCTTAATTGTTGTGATGACAATTACTATTGAGTTTCTGTATTAGTTGTTACCCCTTGGTTAATGATTCATTTTATCTGGTATTTTGCTACTCATCCATTTAGTCTTTGAAGATACATGATGCTCAAGATTCTCCTAATCATCATGAGGGGGAGAACGACATAAAATTCAAAAACACATATTATCGTGTTGAGGGGGAGTAACAGAATTTCTTAAATCTGAGGTTTTGCGACAAGTCATTTCCTCCTATGAACTGATTGAAACAAGTTCTTAAGTTGAAAGCATATTCAGCTCGTGGTTCAAAGACAAATTCTTTGTTTTTAAACTGAAGATGCACTGTGGAATGTCATGTAACTCGCACATTATCTTTCTTGTATGCTGATTTGATGTGATGAGTTTCTACAGTTGAAAGCTGCTCAATAGTGCATTCAGTCGAGGCTATTGTTCATTGAATCTGGTTACAAAGTTGAATCTATGAAGACCAAAATCTTTATTCAAGGGGGAGATGGGAAAGACACGAAGACAAGCAACGCCAAAGTTTTCAGAGATTCAAGAGGGAGAGAAGATCAAGACATGAAGATTTTAAGATGATAAATGTTTTATACAACTTTAGGGGGAGATTGTTAGGACTGAAATTCCTAGTGCGTTGAAAGTTATATAAAGTATTTATAGAGTTTATTGTTTATTTATTTATCGTGTTATAAAAGCCTTTAATTGTTATTGGGCTTAGTTTGGCTTAATGGACCTTGGGCTTTAGGTTTAGGCCATTGGTATAAATAGTTTAGTTTAACCTAATTTTAGGTTAATGGTCAGTTTAGGTTTACACCTATTTCAGTCAATTCTCTCTGTAAACCTTTGAGCTTTTTCGATCAATACATATGACCATAACTTCTGATTCATTGTGATTGTTCTTCGTTGGTTAATCATACACTTGCAAACTGGGATTCACACCGACTTCTAGGAAGAATAGACGAATGCAAGATATTGATTATGGGCATGTATTGAATAACTCTAGTAATAAGGTTGGTGCAACAAGAGCTCATCGTATTCAAACTACATTGAATGGTGGTTTTGAGCACTCCCGATGTACTGTTGTTGATTACCAAAACTTTAAGAGGGACGTTGTTGCATTTGTGGGTAGTAAGGATGTGAAGATGTTGATAAATAACTGTCAAAAAGAAGAGATATTGCTCCTAAGATTTTTTTTCTTCAGAGTATAAGTGTAATGAACGGGAGTTGAATGCAATTTTTTGGGCTAATGAAGTTCCTCGGCTTAACTACAAAGAGTTCAGATATGGGATTCGTTCGATGGTACCGATAACTTTAATTGTTAGAGTTATTACATGCCTTTTATACTATAATATTCTATAGGCAAATTCGGCCTTTTTGCTTCTTAATCACCTATTTTGATCTAATATTCACTTATGAACAAAAGGAGTTCACTATAATATTTTTAGCTATTGGTCATGTTTTATGCTATGTTTTCAAGAAATTATCTACAGTGGGATCCCACTCCAAAGCGTTGAATAGTCAACTCAGTGAAGCTGAAAATGTTGAAAGCTGAAAATGTGGCAGAAAGAGTGCAAAAAAGCTAATAAGGGGTATTCCAAGCTTAATTTTAATGAAGGCAAAAGGCTAGAGGATAAAAACATTAAAGGCTAATTATTTGGTGAAAGTTCCTTCTTGCAGTTGCAAGTGGGAAAAGTACTTTTCTACTTCCCATTTTTGTTTTCCATCTCATTTGCCTCTATTATAAATAGAGAAGTTTGACATTGAAGTTAAAAGCATCTTTATCTTATCTTTTTACATTTAAGTAGAGAAGCTTAGCTTAGAGAGAGAATTATTTGTAGTAGTGTAGTTTTAATTTCCAGAAGTACTTATTTTTCTGTATTTTTATATTTCTAGAGTAAATTACACCATTGGCCCTGTGGTTTGCTCAAAATCTGGATATGGTCCCTATTTTGAAATAAGTACACCAGGGATCCCTGTGGTTTGCATTTCGTGTCAAGCTGAGTCCCTTCCCCTAACTTTGTTAACTTTGATCTGTTAACTCCATGGACAATTTGGTCATTTCAAATATTAATTAAAAGAACTTTTAAAACTAGAGTCAGATAATGCCATATGTATTTTTTTTAATATGCATGTGTGTATAGCCACCCATCTTCTCATCCTACCCATAGCCATACGCCTGTACCCCATTCCCCATACCCCATCTTCTTCATCCACTTTCCAAAGCCCTACCCCATACCCCATCTTCATCCCCAAACTCCGAAAACACATTCATCCTATCGGCCGCCATCTCCAACCTCACTCACACAAAATATGCACATACACAAATACAAGACACACACGCACACAAGATATCCTCCCCGTTCTCTCGATCCCGACCACCCCTCCCCCCTCTTCTAACCTCTCCTAATCTCGACCATCCCCTTCCGGTGTCCCATCGAATGGTCTTCGTCATAGCAAACACACATGCACATACATTCTGTCTCTTTCTCTCTCTCTCTCTCAAACACCCACATATGTTTTTCTCTAAGTTGGATTCTGCTGAAATGCATTTTCACATTTCTTTTGGCAGAAAGTTTTTCTACTACTTGGGTAATTAGAGGTAAATTGTTGAATCTTATCCAGTGTAGGATTTACTGCATTTGTTTAAAATTCTCTCTTATTCTGTTACTGGATTTACTAATATTTTTAACAATGCAAAGCACACATTGTAAAAGACCCGTTTTTTTCAAACCCCATTTTCGTCCCTTTTTATTTATGGGCCCATTATGCAAAATTATTTTGCAAAACCCAATTTTATGTAGAACTTTCATAGTTTATACTTATTTTATGTTGGTTTAAAAAGATACTAGCTATTTTATAATGTATCATGTAACTATTTTCGTGAATGTTTAACATCACTCTTTCTTACAAATTGTATTGTCACTTTTGGTATTTTGTTAAAAAAATGATAAATTAAAAACAAAGATATCTTGATAAATGGATAATCAACATGTTGTGAATATACTTGGATTTTGGCCACATGCATACCTTTACCATATGCAAAGATTTGAAGATTGGTCTAAAAATGGGCTAAAAAGGGTTGTACCCTTTGCATGTATGGTGGTAATACACTACATCACTTACTACAACCCAATTGGGCAACAACTTTCAAATCTTGGGAAATGTACAACTTTTGATGTACAATGTACAAGTCAACGACACATTGGATTTGGGAATTTTAGCTACGACAAGAAGTTGCAAACCAAGGTCTCATCCCAATCCTATTATGTGAAGGCCATTACTATTTTGGTGGTCTATAATTGATGTCTCTTTCAAAATCTTGAGGCAGAAGGGGCAAGTTGTAGGTATGTTGTCTTTCCTCTCATCATGCCTCTTTCTTTTCCTTATTTAAGAGCCTCTAGGTTAGAATCAGAACAAGTCATTTATCGTGGATGTAAAAAGTAAGTTTTTGATATTGATATGTGCGAAAAAGAAATTACTAAGTAGTGATGTATTTAACAATGTATAGGGGTGCAATTAACCTTCCGTTAATCTATTTCTTGTCTACAAAATAATGTTTGGTTAAATCATATTCAATTTTATTCAAAATTCTTCAAATTTTCAATTATTTAAAGGTTTCATTTATTCTATAAATATTTTGTGAAGCAAATGCTCACTGAAATGGTCAATATTGTAAAGATACTACTAAGATATGATATAATTGGAGGTAGATTATTTCTTCACTCTCTAAACCGTGGGATCCCTTGTACCAAGGAACAACTTAATTGACCAAATCTTTCATGTAGATCTATGTCACTGGATGATGGCTCTGCCATAACTATATTTAAAGCCCCCATTTCATGCAAATGGACCTTCTCGTCTTGTTGCACTTCTTCAAACGAAACCATCTAGCTTGGCTGATGAAGCGCAAAACATTCTTTTTTTGTACTTTAATCTTATCATCCTAATAGTCATTGTTGGCTTGCACAATATTTGCCGTTGTGTTTTTTGATGTGATGGACTAAAATTTTCATCCACTGCGATTTGAACCTCTATTGTTAATTCAGAATAAAAATGAGAAATGTGAGTTTAAAGCTATTATGGTGGTGGATTATCTTTCAAGTGTAGTGGATTATCTTTCAAGCGAGTACATGAACCAGTGGCTCTAGGGTTTGTTATATATTCTTGTTGCATTATGTTTTCTTGTGTTTGTTATATAATCTCTCACGTAACAAGTCCTAGACGAGCATTTGTTGATACACCTTTGTCTCTTGTTTTTATTTCATTTCACTGTTTTTTCCCTGAAGGAAAGTATATTTATTAAAGATAATTGCAATTTCCTTTTTATATCTTTTATTTTGATCACCATGTCATATTTTCATTACTTGGAAGGATGCACCGCTCAATTTTCACCTGATTGGTGGACAAGAAAGTAATTGAGAATTTTGAGACAACATATTGCCGTTTCAAGTTCTCAGTTTCGATTTTGAGATTCTTCGTGCCGCATCGTGTGCAGGTACGTAACAAGTAGAAAAAGTTCAAATCTCTAAGAAAAATTACATTCATCTCCAAGAGATACTCTATTTTAGCAATCCTAACATTAAACTTATTAATAAAATAATCAACACATTTAATAATATATTGTTTTTCACTCATACACATTATATTTCTAAAATTTTATTAGTGGAAAAATATTATTATATTTTTTCTCTCTTCTATAAAGTTTTAGAGATTTCTCTAAATTTAGAGATTTTTACAATCTCTCTCATCATTTTTCTATTTTAGCATACAAGATAACATGTTTGTTGGAGCAAAAAAGTTGCTAAAATCCATCTTTTCTCTATTTTACCATAGTTGTTGCCCGATCTGAGCCCGGTTTTTTGCCACCACTAGTTGTTGGAGATGCTTTTACCATTTTACCCTAACCTAATAACATCTCCAACCTTAACACTAAAAAAACACCAAATTTGATGGGTCTATTAACACCATAAACAAAATCAACTCCAACCACACTCTTAAAAAATACCAAATTTATGGACCTCACATTAAAAATAATATATTTTATTTACTATTAAACTATTTTTAATAACAATAATTATAATTTACAAAAACCTATTACAATAATAAATGACTATTAATTTTTTTATTTAATAAAGACTTTTAAAATAAAAACAACAAATTTGATGTTAATTAATTTTACTTACAAGATAAGAAAATTACATTAATTTACATGATAATAAAGAAAACAAAAAATTAAAAACATTATTACATAAATTAAATATTAGATAATCATTTCTATAATTAAATACTTGTTTTAATTTATAGTTTATTATATATATATATATATATATATATATATATAGATATATATATATATATGGTTGGGCTCCGGTGAGAAGTTGAGGTTAACGTTAGAATTGAAATAAATCTTTTTATATATATACTAGAAATGTACCCTCGCAATACAACGAGTTTCTGAAATCTAGAACTCGAATCCTCGATCATTATTCATAGTTTTTGTTAGTCTTTTTTTATTTTATTTTACGATTTTGAGAAACCTAAATTTAAAACAAAAATATATTTTAGTTTATTTTAATTATGGTTTTTTATAAAAAATAATAATAATAAATTTTGTTACGGGTCAAAAAATGTTTAATTTAAATGATAATTATATTTAAGATATTTTATATTTAAAATTAAAAAGATAACATACTTCAATAAAAAAATAAAAATAAGATGTTTTATCTCGAATTTTCTTATATTTATCGGTTAGTTATATCAATAGTTACAAAATTTAGATATTTTAGAAAATAAAAATAAGTGTTTATCTGCAGTTATTACACGAATTCAAACATTGAGCTTTTATAAGCTGTACTTATGTTTAATCAATTTGTACTTTTGTATTTTAAGTAATATGCATTAATAAGTGGTACCTAATGCATAAAAATTAGTTTTTAAGAGTTTAGCTTAAATGCTTTATAATAGAGTATAGATATATTAGTTAAAATTCAAAATTACAAGTTAATGAAACATAATTATAACTTATTAAAGTCTCATGTTTTTATTTGTATAACTAACTGCAAATAAAAATATTAAATACATGATACACATTATGAGATAAACTACATGTTTTATTTTTTTTAAAATATATTTATTAGATCAATGCATGTTTTTATAATATAGTATATATACATATATGTTATGAGATTATAACTAATATAGATATAGATATTTTAAGAGAAAATCATAAAATAAAAAATAAATATTGATAATAGTAATATTGATCAAATCGTCCAATAAATATAAAAAAATAAATATTGATAATAGTAGATAATATTGATCAAATCGTCCATTAAATATAAAATACAAATATTTATATTAATAAATGAGTATCCATTCCACAAATAGATGATGATGTGAGATACTATGCTTGGATAAGTTGTACCAATGTATTATGAAATTGTAAATTAAGTAATTGACTTATAAATATATTAGTTATGAGATTATAACTAATATAGATATAGATATATTAAGAGCAAATCATAAAATAAAAAATAAATATTGATCTAATCGTCCAATAAATATAAAAAATAAATATTGATAATAGTAGATAATATTGATCAAAGCGTCCATTAAATATAAAAAACAAATATTTATCTATATCTATACTATATTATAAAAGAGACATAAAAAACTCTTAATTACAACATTTTAAACACAAAATACAACTAATTAAAGCCAATTACTTAATTTACAATTTCATAATACATTGGTACAACTTATCCAAGCACAATATCTCACATCATCATCTATTTGTAGAATGTATACTCATTTATTAATATAAATATTTGTTTTTTATATTTAATGGACGATTTAATCAAATAAATGAGTATCCATTACACAAATAGATGATGATGTGAGATACTGTGCTTGGATAAGTTGTACCAATGTATTATGAAATTGTAAATTAAGTAATTGGATTTAATTAGTTGTATTTTGTGTTTAAAATGTTGTAATTAAGAGTTTTTATGTCTCTTTTATAATATAGTATATATATATATATATGGTTGGGTTCCGATAAGAAGTTGAGGTTAACGTTAGAATTGAGATAAATCTTCTTTGCTTATTTGAGAGGTAGCTAAGCCTTCATGTTTAGAGGTACTAGTGTGCTCTGGAAAAACTTACTAGAGATAGGGATACCTCTATATAAGCCAACCAGAGGGAGCATAGACCAGAAGGTGGATACGAAGTTGGAACGTATTAAAGCATAAGCTGCTAATAGATTTGCGCAACTTTGGAATTTTTAGTGTATTTCACTTGTCCGATCACCAATAAATATGAGATCAACTTTTAAGGAAATCTAACACACTGATTGACAATGTTTCTGTTTTGAGTTTTCCCAAACTCTAAATTTTTCATTGTCAAAACCATCTTAGAAGATAGTTCAATGGTGTTTGACTGTAGCCTTCTTTGCTGTCAAAAGATTTTTGGGAAATGATGGGTGGTACTGTGGCTTGCACTAAGACATGTCTAACTTCAGAATGTTTTGCTTAACATTCACATAAGATGTATTTTTAGAGTTCAAAATGGCCATGACTTCAGTTCATCTCAGTTCAGGACCGGTTCTCACTAGAAAAATGCTTCTGAACAACTAAGGATCATGAAGTATAGTTCATAACCAACACTTTGTAACGCCTCGAATTTTTGAGTAAGTAATTATGTCTATGAGTTGAGTTTAATTATAGCTTTGGTGTTACTACATGTATTTTGTGCATCCATACCTTCATGTAGACTTTTAGTAAGTAAAAGGGTTCTTGAATCTTTCGAGCTTTTAGTGTTTAAAACTGAGTTGGACGTGCATTAGAATCGGGAAAGTCAATTTTCGGGTCAAATCTAGAGGCTGGCAACTATGCCCAATGACTATGCCAGGGTCACAGTCGCAGGCATTGTCAATGTTCTAAAAAACTCGCCGCACAGCCGCCATGGCACGCCATGGCACCAAGGCTTATGTGTCACGCCATGTTAAGCCCATGGCACGCCATGGCCAAATGCGCAATTATCGTAATGAGATATTTGATTTTTCTTTACGTTTTTAATGTCTTATTTGCAAGTTTTTAATATATAACGTAATTTAACTTGCTTATTACTATTGACTCATTGAGTAACACTACAAAACATACGTTTTTATATATAATATTATATATGAATTAGAAATTTGACGCCATAAGTCACGCCTTGAAAACGCCATGGCTTCGCCATGGCTCCTAAGGCTTGAGGCTTGGCCTCGCCGCCACGCCACGCCTCACGCCATTTAGAACCTTGAAATGCCCATGGGGGTGAGGCCAACTTCGGTACAGGTGCGGCGATTATGCCGACGACAGTGAAAAATGTCACAGTCGCCATGGAACTCTCGTGGGAGGCAGGCAGACTATGGTACAATCCAGGTGATTGTGCCCGTGGCACTCTTGCCTAGACAATGTCATGCGCGACTGCAGAGGGGTATTATACCAACCCGTTTTTCTTCTTTTATTTTCATTCTCTAAATCAGATTTCAAGAACACCCACCCTTCTCCTTCTTTGGCGATTTTTGTCTCTCCCTTCCCCACACCCCTCTCATCATTTTATACCTAAGGTAGATGAGACATTAATGGTTACCACCTAGTGATCTAAGGCATTAAAGTGTTCAAGCTTCAAGTATTGCAAATCTTAAGATCTCTCAAGTGTTCAAGTCTTTACCTTCTCAATTTTAGGATTTCTCAATATTTAGGGTTTTCACCTACAAATCCTATAAGTGAGTTTCTTAACCTACAAAACTATCTTTAAATGCTATTATGTTAAGTGATTATAAATGTTTATTGTTATTATGAGTTTTGACCTAAAATCTAGGGTTTTATAGGTTATGATTGAATAAGGGTTTTGGTCATTGATTATTTGCATTTAATGGTGTTGGTATAAAGTTATAACTTGAGGAAATGAATGGTTGAGATTATGAAGGTGAGAAACTCTTGTCATACTTCATTTTTCAAAATAAGTTGCCAAACTCAAGGAAAACCATATTTGTAGCTAGACATTATTCTTGTCAAGCTACATCAATAGTTTTCTTGGTGTTGGAAATATGTTGGGTTTGTTATGAACATGGAATGGGCAACAATAGGTGTTTGTGAACTTTGTATGACAAATATTATGCTCTTGGATTTGATAATGAAATATGCATAGGTATGATTATCTAAACTTTTTTATAATCATATTGTGAGATTGTGATTTCTACTTCCTTGTGTATGAGGATTTAGATCGTATGGCATATATAACTATGTTTTGTTGGCCATCTTGGGCCACTAGCGAGTAGGCAATAAAGGACGTTGAGGTTCTTGAGGTGTAACTCGTCTAGATTGGGTAGACAATAATGTCCCGTAAGTCCTTGAGGTGTAACTCGACGGGGTATAGTAGGCAATAAAGACATGTGATGGTTTGAGGTTGTGATGTCTTAATGGCATGGGAACTAAAACCGGGACATGAGGCGTAACCTAATAACATCATAGGTGACTCCATTCACGTGTTCTCGTCACCACGATGGCAACGGGTCTCCCCCGTATTTCAAGAGATACCTCTTGTGTGTTTGTGTTCAGGTGTGGAACATCGTTTGCAAAATTTGAGGATTGGTAATTATACAACCAAAGTGGACCCGATAACATTTAATATATGATATTATTATCCCACTTGTGAAATGTTTATTTTATAAGATCTCAGTAGGATTTGGCCTAACACTTGTTGTGGTATTTTTTTGATACACATGTCCCACTAGCGGTGGATCTAGGATGGATTTAATCACCGGTTGGAGCGGTTAGGAGCCCTTAAGGGACCAGGCACTTTTGGGCAATTGTGGAAGAGAGATTCTTTTGGAGATATATTTGACACCACTATTAATCTAGTTTAAATCACGTCTAGATTAAGTAGGTTGTTATATTTATATCTCAATATTCAATACGTTGGACTTGTACAAACTATCCCGAATGTTCATGGGTTTTAGTTGTCGTATTTTAGAAGTTTTAATTTACCACTTTCCATATTTTCCCTATTATTGTTGTTTTAAGTTTAGGGTGATTACACACTTCATCAGAGATAGCTTCTTGCAACAGAAATATGCTGTTGAAATTTTGTCAAGGATCAAATAACTTCCAATTCTAATTCTCATTCTTTAATCTCACATCGGGGATCTCAAAGTTACACACTTGGTGGTTTTGAGGTATTCTATTGGAACAAATATTTTTGGTTGATACTCATTCTAGGTTCCTCATTTTTGGAAGATTTCTTCCTGGTAATCCAGAGCCTCTGAAGCTTACCAAGAGCTACTTGATCACTTTTGGAAGATTTCTTCATAGAGAGCATCACGTTTAGAGGAGCATGGAAGATTGTATTTCAATAGACCCTCTCTGAAGATTCCAAGCCTTGAAGGTCAGAAGTAGCAAGCCTTCTTATCCAGAGATTCTGAAGACCCTGTACAAGCTTCCTAAAGCCATAGCTACTTTTTGACCACCATATCAAAGGGTACCTTGGACTTGGATCGAATCATGTGAAGATGAAGTTTAACCCATCTCTGACTTACCTGACCGAAGAAATCCCAGAGGTAGCAACCCTATGGCAGAGGCTTTGATTCCTTTAGACTCGCATACGAGAGATAGTGCTACTTATGGAGTTGAATTTTAGAGGGTGCAAAAAGAAACTTTTTTTTAATGATGTTGCTACATCAAGGGGGAGCTACGTGATTATCATATCAAGGGAAGGTCCAAGTACTAAAAGTAAAATGGGAAGATGATTTGCGATGTAAAAGTGATTTTCAAATTAGTGTTTTCCTTTTAACACTTAGGAGGAGATTGTTAGTCCTAATTATAGAGCTAAAAGTGTAAAAGGGAAAACTTGAGCGTAAAGTTAGAAAATCACTATGTTTTTGTATTTTCCTATAAATAGGAGTCCTCTTCCCCATTTGTAATTTGTGAATATGAGTTGTTTTTTTTTAAAAACACTGCATCTCCAAATACCCTCATCATTTCCAATCCATGTAAGATTTATGGCACGATTAATCATGTGACTACGACTCTATCGTCCTCCCATTTATAAATTGTTTTGATCTAAATTACTTCCGTTTTACATAGAACCTCCATTCCTCTTTCCCAACAACCATCCCCATGTCACTCCGGCCCCCTTTACTTCTTCTTCGACTCCTTAGATCCCCGATCATTTACCGTGTGCTCATCACCCATTTATTCCCCATAATAATCAATTAATCACCCAAACATACTTATGAAGAACTACAAATTTAACAAATGGTTTATATTAATAATATACCAAGAAGTATAAAGAAAGCAAAATCACCTTAAAATTAGAATCCAGAAAAGCAATATATGAGAGAGTGATTATGAATAATACCAGAGAATATGATAAGGGATAAGAGAGTAAGGGTCCGTTTGATTTGTAGAAATGTAATGGAATTGATTGAATTTCATATAGGGATTTGTATTTGGATTTGAAGGGATTTGAATTTGAGAGGATTTGAAATCTTTTTGTGTGTTTGGTTTGTAGGATTGATTGGACTTGAATTACATTATTTATAAAAAAAATCATTAAAAAATTATAAAAAATATAAAAATAATTAAATTATCTTTTATTTAACTGATTATTAGAAAACAAATGTTTTTAACATATTTTTAAACATTATTATATAAAAATCCTAAGAAATTCCTTGAAATCCTAACCATCCCCTAGGAATTTCAAAATCCTATGTTGGAGGGATTTCAAAGAAATCCTAAGATTTCAAATAGGACAATCTTACAAACCAAACACGAGATTGGAATGGATTTGAAATCCAAATCCCTCCAATTCCAATCCATTCCGGCAAACCAAACTGTTAGAATGAGGTTATGGAAACCTGCATAAGAAAAAGCCAAGGTCTTCTCAACTTCTGATATTAAACAAATTCTGGGCATCACTTTACATTCCGTTGCAAACAAGGTTGTCATGTACGCAAAGTACCATGTAGAGAGGAAAGAGGGGCAGAAACATGTCTTCACTGATGTTGATCTAATAAACCTCTGTCCCTATAATCTGCCACAACTGCATGCATTCACTGAGCAAAGGCTTGGGCAAAGAAAGGAATTCACCATTGCTAATGGGTGCATAAAAGAGGTCATGCGCGAGCACATCAAATACTTCAGAAAAATGGACTTTGAAGTTGCTTTGTGCCTTGGAGTCGAAAAATTAGCCATAACAAAGCCAGATGACCTCATCCCTAGCATTGAAGAAATCCCAAGCAATTCACTAATCATGGAGCCTGAAAATGGGTTTGTTTACAAGGACGACGATGGTTGAAAGAAGATCTTCAAACCACGTCAGAGTAACAAATACTCCAAGATACTCTCATCAAGATAAGGGCCACAATCATCAAGAGAATGGGAACTGAAAGAGTATAGAGGGGGCTTGCAGAGGATATGATTAGCGACATAAACGCACAATTGAATTTCAAGGATCTCATCTTTAGCATGCGCAAAACTCTAGCTGAAAGCTTACCCATCCAATAGATGATTTCCTCAATAGTTTTTGTTGTAATCTGCACTTGTAATTTTTCTTTGTTTATCTTCTGTAAATGCCATTTTGTCATCTGTTTAAATATGAATGAATTTTGTCTTTAGAGGATGAGTTCCTTTCACCTCTTGTTTCTTACTTAGTCAAAAGCACTCAACTTTCAAAATTTTATTTTTCAATACTTAGGGGGAGATTGTTAGCTCCAATTGTCATTCTTAGAAGTATTGAAAAATAGGCTAAGTATAGGAACCACATAAGACATCTACTGGCTTGTTGCATACACCAAGACTTAACAGAAGCACAAGACCAAATCCTCTGTCGGTTATCTTCAGAAGAAGAACTTAACTTGAAGATCATCATCTAACAGCAGAGCCTCTGTAACCCTTCACTGAGCCTCTGTGGTGGCAACTTCTGGAAGAAAAAGACTTGTGCGATTCTTGAAGAAACAAGACCATGTGCCTCTCACGTGCTCCTGCTGTATGAAGATCCTCAAGATCAAATAGTACGCACATGATGGATTACTTTCCAGGTGTCATTTCTTTTATGAAATGGCAACCTTTGTCTTGTACTATTGTGTGCTCCATTATCTGTATATGTAGGGAGCACATCCTGTAATCAGTACACACGCATCACACAATTGCATACACGCCTGAATTGTAGAGAGAAATATGTTGAGAGCATTTTTACACACACTATTGTGTTTTCCTGGTGTATCTGCAAGTTAATGAAGATGAACTTTGAGTGAATCATTCTTAATGTTTTTGCAGTTATCTTTATTACTTGTTTGTGTGTGATTCTACCAAACAAAACCTTTCTTATACACTAAAACGCTTCCGCATCTTAATCTGTTTTGCATATTTTTGGTTTATATCATTGTTGAGCTAAACTGGGTACCAACACAAACACGCCCTAACAGATATGAGAGATCGTATAAATAAAAATAAAAAATCTAACAAAAATTTGGAAATCAAAACCTAAGAAATCTAAATAAAAAACCTATAGCAATGGGCAAGAGAAGAACGACGCTTGAGATTTCGATTTCAATTAACAGCAATAGGGGAAGGAGAAGAACATCGACATTGTGGTTTCGAACCTGTGGTTATGAACTCGAGATGGGTGGGATTTGGAAAAAGTGGAGGGACGGTGGCAGATTCATTTGTTGTGATGAAGAAGAGAGGAGGGACCATGGTAGTTCACTGGAAAAAAATGGAGGACGGTGGTGGGTTGGTTGGAGCGATGAAGAAGAAAAGAGCAGTCGTGGTAGGTCACCGGAAAAAGCGGAGGACGGTGGTGGGTTGGTTGGAGCGACGAAGAAAGATGGAGGAGATGAAGGGGTTACTTGTGTGTCGGCGGGGAGTTAATTTAAGAGAAAATTCTTTTTTTTCCTCCTTAAAAATCTTTAATTACTTTACATAGTATTGAGATGATATAGCATCTAAAAATCCACATAATACTTTTTTTAATTTATGATTTACCACATCATATTATGATGACCGGTTACCTAGTAAACCGGTTAACAAGACCCTTAAATAAACACAAACTTTGTTATAAACCCCTAAATGATGATTATAAAAGTTGGTTTCCCAAAACAGAAATCAAGGCAAAGTTGATTCCATTTAGCTCCAATTTTCCCTTCTAAAAAGAATAATATTAAATTTTTATGTTTTTTAATATTCAATATTGGTGTCATTTTGATCGTCTTTACGAGCAATTTCCAATGATGTATTTTGTTAAAAATAAAAATAATTTCATTTTATGTATTTAATAAATTAAGCATATTGATTAAAAATGAAAATTGTAAATACATGATAGTAATATTCTTTCAATCTTCAAGCACTTGACATGCATTGCTTTTAAAAGTGAAACCATTCTTCAAGTTATTGCTCCAATACTTAACATTTTCATCAACCCATTCATAACCTTTTCATCAAATCATTATTTTTAATATTTGAGATGCTCTAACATGACAACATTTTATTAACACAAAAAACCACAAGTTAACCAAAATAGCCAATGAAACGCACACATGACCTACATTCTCATGAAAATTGTGCTCAACAATTAATATCCACTCATCCATATGTTAGGGAGGGGGCAGAAATCGATGGAGAGAAAGATAAGAGAGTGATCAGAACTTGGATAAGAATTCGAGATCGCGTGAGAGCTCGCTTTCCTTAAGTGATATTTCGACCATATTCTGCCTGGGTATCACGAAATTCACTCGAGGATAATCTCAATTCACCGGTATCGATTTTGGCAGATATCGATCATATTTAAACACCAAGAGAATCGTAACCGACGCTATATTAAAACCGATAATAATTACCCATTTAATGGTATTGATTGTTAGACATAATGGTGTAGGTTATAGATTGATCTGAGAGTTACAAAGGGATTTGGGGGTTACATAATCGAATCTGCAACTGTGTACCACGCGAGTTAACCCGCGTGAGCCACTGTTTCGTCCCACACTCCAGTGCACCACGCGGATAGCCGTGCGGGTTAACCCGCGACACAACCCGCGTGTGCCACTGTTTCGTCCCATTCTCCAGTGCACCACGCGGGTTAACCCGCGTGAGCCACTGTTTTGTCCCACAATCACCAAACGACCGTCCAACAATCCCGGGTCATAGTTAGCTTACACGAGTGTGTACTCCACACCTCCTAACTCGTGTTATAGCTTAACTACCAACCCCATTATTATCTTGTGAACCCAATTACATAAAATGACCGATGATTTCACTAAAATCACCAACACTATATTCCTCTTCTGAAAATGTAACAATATCATTCCCCAATTCCAAAATAATAACCATTTAAACCCATGCACTCGAACCAACAACTCATTTCCGATTAATCTTCTTTTGGGTAAAGACTCGTTTCCTATTAATCCACCAACTAAAATTAAAAATGGAACAACCCTAGCACAAAATTGAAACTTTCCATACCATCATATTTCCATAACACTTTCTTACTCATCCCACTCACAATCTAAGCAAAATAATCAACAATTTGGTGGTTTTAACTTTATAATTAATGTTTACACACGCTAATGGCTCGTGAGCAAAGAGATAGACATATATAGTTAAATAAACCAGTAAGGTATTCAAAAACCTTCTACTAGTTTGGACAAGCTAAGCTCTAGTTCATAGATTAGATTATTTTACTGTGATTAGCAATAAGAAGTTGTTCGTTCCCTAGATGAATGAAGAAGTGTGTCCGGATAGACTTCAAGAGCTCTTTCTCTACGTATCCTCCTACTTATTATTCTGGAGGTCATAAAAAAGTATTTATATTTTATTAAAAAACTATTAAATTGACAAAACGAATTTTACTTTATAAAATCCTAAGTTTAAAAAAATAAAAAAATTAAGAGAAGTTGACATATCTTTTTGGTTATATTGAAATATGCAAATAAAGTATTAAAGTTAATATAATAACATGTGATAGTTTATATATTAAAGCAGTTTATATATTAAAATTTGTTCATTAGGAATATAACTTTTTTTTTTCTTTGAAAAAAGAGAATCATGTTTTAAAAGTTAAAACATTATTAAATTGAATTATCAAATAATTGTGAATAAACTCCAATAAGTAAAATTGATATAATAATCAAAATATTATCAAAGGTGTAATAACTTGAAAGATTTCATCTCGTTCTTAGAATAAAAAAGAAAAAAAATTAATATATTGTAATTTTCTGTATTTTTAGACTACAAACGTTTTTCTTTATAGTCAGTCATATAATTACCCATTATTTTAGTAGGATTTTCCTGTAGTTTTTTATAATTGTTTGAATAATCAATTTTTTTTTACTCTTTATCACAGTTACATATGTCCAAAATGTTACGATTTTTTGGATTTTCATTTTGTTATTATTTGAATTATTAATAGTTTTACTATATATTAATAACTTTGCGTTAAACATACTTAACTTTCAAAACTTTGCTTGCATATTTCAATGCCCAACCGAAAACATATGTGAACTTCTCTTGATTTCATTTGTTTTTCTAAACTTGCATGAGATTTATAACACAAAAACCGTTTTATAAATTTAATAGTTTTTTTAAGAAACATAAATATTTTTGTTTAATATATACTTTCATTTAAAAAATTGATTTGTGATTGGATATAACACCCCTAAAAATAGATGTAAATTTAAACATGAATAATGATGTAAATATGACATCTATATAAAAGGGATCACCTAAGAAAGGGGAAGAGTAATAGCGTTTACATATCAATGAATATATAATCTAAACTACATTAAACTTAGATTATATATGGGTGTCACTATCATCCTCTAAAAGAATCTATCAATGGTGTGTACGCCAATCCAACCAAAAGTCGTCTATTCTAAAAAGTGCCTCTAACGGCATCCAACTCTCCGCTTAAGACTTCGGATCCCCACCGCTAAGAGAACTTCATATACATGTCATTTAAGAAAAAGTGTTAGGCTTTACACCTAGTGAGAACAAACATTTATAATTAAACCTCTACTGTTAATATCGCGATATATCGCCGATATATCGTGTATTGCTCCTATACATAATATCGGTGTTAAAATATCGTTCTTTATATCGGCAACCGATATATCGACGATATTGACCGATATATCGCCGATATTTTGACCAAAATATCGGCCGATAATACCGATATTTTTGTGATCCTGTTTTGGGCCTATTTTTTGTAATTCAATTATCGGTGGGCTGGGCTTTTTTTTGTAATATTTTTTTGTTAGTTATATGGGACTTTTTTTTTTAAATTTTGTGAGAAATCTAACTATCTAAGTTAGGTTTTTCCATATACGACTTCTTCTTCTTAGTTCTTTCATCAGACTTCCTTCAACAGACAAGTAGAACAGTGGTCGACTTCTTCTTCTTTTCTTCAACAGTAGTCGACGGTCGACTTCTTCTCTTCTGGTATTTCTTCTCTGTTTTTTCTGCTGTTTCTTTATCGATTTCTTCTGTTATTTCCTCTCTATTCGATTTCTTTTGCTCCTTCTGCTCAATGCTCATCTGATGTTTCTTCTATTCCAACACAAAAGGTACTTGATTAGAGTTATAATTAGTTTTTTTGCATTCTATTAACTTAGATGCATTCTATTAATCTGTTTTTAGTTATAGGTTATAATCTTGTTTTTAGTACTGATTACTTGATTAGAGTTATAAATTTGTGAGAGTTATAATTTGTGAGAGTTATAATCTGTTTTTTTGCATAGAAAGAGTTTGCGGTTTGGGCATATTCGGTTGGGTTGCCGTTCAATGCCGTACACGATGAAAACTTTCAAAAGTTTATAAATGCTGTTGGAGAGTATGGAAGAGGTAATTACCAATTTCAAATCTTGAATATATCTCTCAAAGGTTAATTACTAACTTTATTCCTATAATTGGTAGGCATGCCGACTCCAAGTTATCACAATATCCGTGTCACTTTGTTGAAGGATGTCCTCGAGGATACAAACAAGTTTGTGGATTCCTTCCGTTTACATTGGAAGAAGAGTAAATGCTCTATCATGTCTGATTTTTGGACAGACGGGAAAGGTCGAAGCTTGATCAACTTTTTGGTCAATTATTCTCAAGGAACAATCTTTTTGAAATCTATTGATGCATCGGAGCATGTGAAAGATGCTCAATTAATCGTAAAGATGATCAATGAGGTTATAGAGGATGTCGGAGAGGAGAACATCGTGTAGGTAACAAATATTCTATGTGAAAGATGCTCAATTTGTGTGTATATATATATATATATATATTACAGTATTGTCTAATTGGTTTTTTACTTATACTAGTTTATTACCGATAATGGGTCCAACTTTAAAGTTGCGGGAATAATCTTGGAAGAACAACATCCTCAGATGTTTTGGACACCATGTGCAACACATTGCGTGAATCTTATGATAGGAGATGTGGGAGAGAAAATATCAAAGATTAAAAATGTGTTAGCCGATGCGAGAGCGGTAGTGGTTTATATCTATAACCACAGAAGGATTTTGAATATGATGCAGAAGCTCACTAAAAATAGGGAACTGCATAGGTCTTGTGTTACAAGGTTTGCAACACAATTTTACACCATTCAGAGCATTCATGACAACATACATCATTTACAAGGGCTATTTGTTTATGAACAATGGAGGAAGAGTGACTTTGCCAACAAAGCCATTAGAAAAAGAATTGAAAGAATAATAGCTAAGCAAGAGTTCTGGGACAATATTTTTCTTGCTTGTCGGGTATTGGCACCATTGGTTGATGTTGTTCGATTGGTTGACACGGAGGAGAAGCCGTGTATGGGTTATATATATGATGCTATGGAAAGAGCAAAAGATCAAATTAAGAAGAACTTGGCCGACACTACCCACGAGAGATTGGTCACAATAGTGTGGGCTATGATTCAAACACGTTGGAGTGACCAACTTCATCATCCTTTGCACGCAGGTATAATTTATAAAAAAAAATTGTTATGTTTTTTTATTTAACCTATTATTGGTATTAACTTTTAGTACAATTGTAGCCGGATATTACCTAAATCCCGCCATCTGTTATGCACAAGATTTAGAAGTTGAGAATAATAGATACATTAAGACGGGATTATATGAGGCAATTGACCGACTTGTGCGTGATGAAGAAAATAATGATACTTTATGGATGGAACTCAATCAATATGTTGAGTCATCGCGGCAATTTGGATCTGCGGCTTCCATAAGGAATAGAGTTAAAGTTGCACCACGTAAGTATGATATATATATATATATATATATATATATATATATACATACTCAAAAGTTTATTTATGTGTCTCTTATTAACCTAAGATACCTATAAAACGTAGATATATGGTGGCGTTCTTATGGCATCGACACACCAGTGCTCCAACAATTTGCGATTAGTATTCTAAGCCAAACATGTAACGCTTCTCCTTGTGAGAGGAATTGGAGTGCATTTGATCATGTAAGTTTTCTTTGTTATGGAAAATAAATGGAACTTTAATTCAAGTAATGGTTTTAACTTTTAATTTATAACTATCATTTCAGTTGTACTCTAAGAAGAGAAATTGTCTTTTGCAAAAGAAGTTGAATGGTCTTGTATTCATTCAATATAACAAAAGACTAGAGAGGCGCTACAGATCTCTCAAGAATAACAAATATTTCGATCTTATCTTCTTGAGAGATGTGGAAGAAAATGATGATTGGGTGGTTCCAACTGAAGTTGAGCTCCAAGAGTTTTTGGATGCAAGTGATGACCTCCTTTGGTCGGATGTACGAGAAGCAATGGGAGGTAATGAACAAGTTGGGCCAAGTACAAGAAGTAAAAGGGAGCGTTATAGGGATGATGATGATGATGATCAAGTTTGAGAGGAAGGGGAAGAAGAAGAAGATTGGGAAGCTAACATAAACGAAGAAGCGAATGTTTTAGATGATGTTGATTCGGATGTCGAACCTATTGCTTACGATTAGCTTATTTATGAACACTTTTCCTATATTTTGTTTTGTGAAAGTTGTTTAAGTTGACGTTGAAACTATTTTAAGTTGATGTTTTAATGCATATAATATGTTTATGGATGCATACTGATATTAATATATATATATATATATATATTATAATTCTAAGAAATATTATATGAACCGATATTTTTGACCGATATATCACCGATATTTCCGATATATCGTGTATCGGTCCCTGACCGATACACCACCGATATATGATATTAACAACATAGAATTAAACAAAGTGTAAATAAACAATAAGAGTTTTCCAAATTATAATGTAAAGTTCATTTCCCATAAATCACACAGGAACCATACGGTCCAAAATTCATCTTACGATGACACAGAAGACCTGATTTTCCAAGGATTGTAGTGGAACACAAAAGTAAGCTACGTTCCAAGTTATTGAGTTCATACATACTTCGATCAGTGGCCACAAGTTGTCTGACTCGTACTTTAGATGTGGATATGGGCCCCCGATGATCCTAGTCATACTCATTCACTAGAATTACATTTACGGTAAATGGCTAGTATCCGACCCCACATAACCGTACCAAGTTGCTCCTGATGACACAATGTCTCAACTCGTTACAAACCGAAATTATCCCAAACATTAGCCGACTCCTATACATATGGATCCAATAGTATTTAAGGCTTGTCACTTTCACATTGTGACCAAACTATAATCACACATATAGTTCACATACTCATTTCTTTCCAAATAATGCTTTGTTTGCCATGAATAACATCATGTCAGTATTACCTCCATAAGAGTATCAAATCAAGTAACCATTCTCATTTCAAGGTAAAGTGTTCCCAAAATAAGTTTTCTAAATATTTATAAGATCCAAAGGAACCTTAGTTATACATGGAATAATCCATTCCTTTCATCTCAAAATCCCACTTTTACAAAAAATGCATCAAGCAATATAATTTCATAAAGTATTCAACCATGAATATGCATATAAAACTACATTTTATAACACATATAATAAAACCCTTCATTTTACATGAAAATAGGAAAAACCCTATGGGGGCGTTTGGTTCCCAGAATGTTTTTGGATGGAATGAAATCTTTCAAAGGAATTTGACTTTAAAGGAATTGAAATGGAATGTCATCAGGTTTCACCACCTGTTTGGTTGACAGACATTGGAATGGAATTTGTTAAAGGAATTGGAATCTGTCTGTTTGGTTCACATAGTGTAACTTTGGAATTGGAATGAAATTTAGTAAATGACCAAAATACCCTTTTTGAAAAATTTGAAACCAAACTCCAACTATTGTGGTTCAGGTCGGTGGTTCAGATCGGTGGTGGTTTAGATTGGTGGTTAACAGTGATTCAGATCGGTGGTGGTTGACGGTTGTCTAGATCAATTGTGGATGGCGGTTGTTCGGATCGGTGGTGGCTGGTGATGGTTCAGATTGGTGGTGGTCGACGGTTGCGACTGGTGGTTGTTCAGATCGGTGGTGGCTGGCAGTGGTTCAGATCAGTGGTGGTCGACGGTGATTTAGATCGGTGGTGGTCGACGGTGGTTCAGATCGATGGTGGTCGACGGTGGTTCAGAACGGTAGTCGGTGGTGGTTCTGATCGGTGGTGGTCGACGGTGGTTCAGAACGGTGGCGGCGGTGGTCCCGATCGGTGGTGGTCGGCGATGTTTCAGAACGGTGGTCGGCGGTGATTCCAATCGGTGGTGATTGACAGTGGTTCCGATCGGTGGTGGTGGGCGGTGGTTCAGAACGGTGGCCAACGATGGTTCCGATCGGTGATGGTCGACGGTGGTCGATGGTGGTTCCGATCAGTGGTGATCGACGGTGGTTTAGAACGGTGGTCGACGATGGTTCCAATCGGTGGTGGTCGACAGTGGTTCTGAACGGTGGTTGACGGTGGTTGCTATCGGTGGTGGTTCAGAACGGTGGTCGGTGGTGGTTCCGATCGGTGGTGGTTGGCGGTGGTTCAGAACGGTGGTTAGTGGTGGTTCCGATCGGTGGTGGTCGGCGGAGGTTCATATGCATATAGGTAAATGGGGATAGTTTTGTCTTTTTGAGAAAATGAGATGGAATGGAATTGAATTCCTTCTCAAATGTGATGGAATGACCAAATCCATGAATGGTGGAATATGTGGAATTCAATTCCATTCCATGGGAAACCAAATGCCTGAAAGGAATTTGATCAACGAAATTGATCATTCCAATTCCTTCAGATTCCATCGGAATCCTGCGAACCAAATGCCCCCTAAAACTTCCCAAAATAAAGTTAGGTCAAAACCCATCAAATGAGAGAACAAAGTTGGGAGAAGTTTAAGTGGTTACAATAGCAAGGTTTTGACATGTATAAAGTTTAAAAAATGTAGAATAAACTCACAACTTAGGTTTTGATGAAAACCCTAGAAATTTATTGAAGATGGAGATGGTGAACTCTTAGCCATAGCCTTCAAATCCTAGGTTGATGATGAAGGATCACTTTAAAACTCAAGAATCAAGGTCTTGTGTAACACCCGGAATTTCGGTAAGATCCTTGAATATTCCCCTAATGTTCATATCTGGATCCTTATCGCATAGAAAAGTCTTAACTTGAACCCCAAGGTGAACCGAGTGCCTTCTGTGCGAAAAACGCCAAATTTCGGGGCCCGAGAGGTGTGGGGCACTATGACGGGCGACTGTGACACGATCACTGTCGTCGTGTCACAATCGCACCAAACAAACAGAATGGGGCATGCCAGGTGCGACATTGCCCTGCGACTGTGACACTGTCACTATCGCATGGGCATAGTCGCCGACCCCTAGTGGGTATTTAATGCCCAACTCCAAAATTTATGTCATTTGGAACTTATTTTGACTGGTTGGCAGCTCGTTTTTCTCTCCTCATTGAAGGTAAACTCCTCCAATCCACCCACCTCACCTCATTTACTCTTCCATTTAATGATCTAGTTCATTTATGGTGATTCTAGGGTTGTAAAGTCTAGAGGTCAAGGGTTTAACCAAAGAACCCACATTGTGAGTACATTCTAACCTTTTAAAACCCTATACATGTCAAACTCAAGATTTTAGATTCTCAATCATCTCCTTAATCCCTTATACCTATTAAAATGATTTTGACCTAAATAAACATTTTGGAGATTTTTAGGGTTTCATACCTTTTTGTGGATTAATAAAAGGGGGTTCGTATTAAGTGTTACAAAAGATGATTAAGTTCATAAATGTAGATGGGAAGTTGAAATGTACATTTTGAGTATATTTGTATTATTTATTTCTTAAGAAATTTCATATTGTATGTGGGTTTTGAAAAAAGGTTACTTAGGAATCCTTGTTATGGAAATAAATGATTTCATAAAGGGCAAAGGCCAATCAAGAGACACATTTTATGGTTATTCTTGTGTTGAAGCTATATGTTTGATTATAGTTGGTCATAAATGTAATTGTGACAAGTCTAGACTATTACTAATGGATCCATAGGTATAGAGTCGGCTAATTTTGGGTTAAATCCCGTTTGTAGCTAGTTGAGACATTGGACCCTAGGGTGGCAACTTGGTACGGTTATGTGGGACTGGATACTAGCCGTGGGTTGTAAATGTAAATTCTAGCGAATGAGCATGATTAGGATCATTGGGTGCCCTCCCCCACATCTGAGTACGAGCCGGCGAGCTCGTGGCCTTGATCCTAGTATGGTGAGCTCAATAACTTGGAAAGTGGTCTACTTTTGTGTTCCGTCACGTTCCTTGGAAAATCGGGTCTCCTCCATCACCGCAAGATGTATTTTGGACCGTAAGGTCACTATGTGGTTATTATTTCAATTGCAAACACAATTATGTGGAAAAGATTACTTATTGTTACATTTAAATTATTTCCCAAATTATTATATAAACTGTATGTTCTCACTAGGGTTAAAGCCTAACACTTTTTCTCAAATGACGTGTATAACAGGTTCCCTTAGCGGTGGGTTGCCGAAGGTTTGAGTGACGAGCGTGGGCTTTTGAGGCATTTTTGGGATGAGAGATATTTGGAGTCTTGGCGTTTAATCGATTTCATAATTTTGGAAATTTGGGTTGACAACTGATGTAATCTAGATATAATTTATTTAGATTAGTTTGTTGTTGGTTTTCATATTCGTTCATAGGTTTTGTAAACGCTTTCGTACATTTACCCACTTGGGTGGCTTACTCTAATTACAAACGTCATATTGCCGAAATTTCAAATTTTAAATTACTCTAAATTTTAGGGTGTTACATCTTGAATGCTTCCAAACCCGAAATAAATGCAAAGGGTTCGACTTGAGAGAGAATGGGGATAAGTAGGTGAAGATTAATGAGAATAGGCTGAGAAATTCGGGCATTAAAACCCACTTTTACCCGTGTGCGATAATGACATGCGATAGTGACAGTGTCACTATCGTTGGTCACTCTCGCTGAGAGTGTATCGTAGATTCTTAGATCCCAGAGATTGTGACATGGCGACAATGCCAATGTCACGCTCTCGCCGTCAATGTCACATCGATGGTACCGAGAAGGCCTCCAACCCCGCGATTGTGCCACGACGACAATTCCAGTGTCACTCTCACGGGTCACTATCGCCTCAAACTCACTGAACACGAGAAAGTTGGCTTTACTCACCCGAACGCTCCCAATTTGATTAAAGACCAAAGATAAACTTTTCCTACTTGCCAGGTCAATAAATTAAAACTACTAGAGGTTTTTAAAAGATAATTTCTCTTACTGAAATTCTGGGTGTTACATTGGATTTATAAAATATACATAGTTTGTTTTAGGGACCAAATCCAAAAGTTGAGAAAACCACATGACCACCACCGTAATTCACTCTTTTTTTAATTTATAATTAGGAGAAAGGCAAAAACAAATGCAAAAAGACAAATATACCCCTTTAGTTAATTGGTGTAACACCCAATTTTTCGGTAAGTAAAAGTCACCCCGTACGTTTTTAATGGTTTTTAAGTTATGGATTTGTGTTAGGAATATATTGCTTTTGATCCTTAATAGTATCGAGAGTGTTTCATTTGAGAAAAATCGAGTTTTTGGGCTCAGTACAGGCCCGACGACAATGCCATGCGACTATGATCGTGTCAATGTCGCAGCTGAAGGGGCAATTTTCGTACCTTTCAGGCAACAATGCCACTTTCATAGTCTCCTGGTAATGTCGCCAACTTGCACCAGAGGGTTTTAAATCTTTTTTCTCAGATTTCTTCCATTTCTTACTTCACCCTGTTCTTTTACTTCATCCAAACTCTCTCAAGATCAAACCCTCTTCACTTATTTCGATTTCGGAGTATTTAGAGCTTGAAATTTAGAGTTCTAAAGTGGTCCTTCACAATTGTTAACTCCAGATCTCTATCAGGTAATCATGATTGAAACAAAATCCATATTTATTGATTGAGAGAATCTTGAGTTTATATAAGATTTGAGAACTTTCTCTCTCTAGACTCTCTCGCTTTCTCTCTCTAAAAGTATACAATGAATGTTCTAATGAGAATTGCTTAATGCATAAGCAAACCTAATGCTATTTATACCTAGACATTACAAAGCTTAAAACTTAAACTACTTTGACTTTCTTGACGTTGACAATTACATTGATTTTACAACTTTGACTTGGACTTTTACACAACATTGACTTTGACTATTAAATCTTGAATACAATTTTTTCCTAACATTCTCCCCTTTTGGATTCAAGATTTAAAAAAAAAATCGACAACAGTCTTCAGCTCTTGATCTTCAGAACTTTAATACTCTTCAGGTCCTCAATAATCTTCCTCTTTGCATTGAAGACCGAACAATCTTTGAAAAAAATAGCTCTAACGAGTCTTCAAACAACCTTATCTTCAAGATTAACTTTGATAGCTTTAAACTTTGTCTTTCTCTTCAGATTCAAATAGTCACAACTTTTTACCAAGTATAGAAACATGAACTTCAAATCTTTGTAGCTTTGTAGCTTTGATCTTTGCATCTTTGAACTCAAACTTTTTTAAACGATTTCTTGAACTTTGTATCCATTTCTTGAAAAATAACAATCTTTTCATCTCGAAACATCTTTTCTTGACTTTGAATTATATTCCTTCTTGAAATTGAAACATTCAAATTTTCTCCCCTTTTTTTCTATATGCTATATCTGCCGTTTTGATGATTGTGAACATCATGATCATCAAAACTCTTTTCAATTTCAGCACTGTCTTTGAATACCAGTAACATTCAGCAGATATGTATCCGAATCTTTTCAAATTCAGATATAAAAAGAGTTGTAACCCTGAATCAACGTATGAAATAGTTAAAATGCCTCTAAGTAGCACAAAGCCACTTAGTACAACGGATGTACTTTGGAAATGAGATTTTTGATGTTCATTCCCTATTGGGGTGTCTTTTGTGTTGAATAGAAGTTGGGGGTGCATATTGTAATTTGGTTTTGGGCCTTTGGGTCTTTGTGTTAAAGGCGTGGCATATATAATGTTAGTTTAACCTAGTTTTAGAGGTTAATGGTCATTAGAAGGTTTACACGCACATTCAAGAAATTCTTTCTGTAACCTTAAACCCTTGATCGATCAATCTAATCATATGACCAACATTTGTGATTCAATTCATGTTTATTGTTGATTATTACTGTTGATTGCACTGTTCACGATCCCTCGAACTCATACACATGGACTTGTGTGGACCGATGCGCGTTCAGAGTATCAACCACAAGAAGTACGTTATAGTCTTGGTCAACGATTTTTCTCGATACACGTGGGTCAAATTCCTTCGATCCAAGGATGAGACCCCCGAACTGATCATCACACATATGAAGAGTGTTCAAGTCAATCTCAATCAATCAGTTCATACCATCAGGACGGATAATGGCACAGTGTTCAAGAATCATGTGTTTGACGGTTATCTTGATTCAATAGGAATCACCCATAATTTCTCAGTTGCTCGTACTCCGAAGCAAAATGGGGTAGTAGAGCGATGCAATCGAACTCTCGTTGAAATTGCACGCACGATGTTATCCCAGTCCAAGCTCCCGCTTTTCTTATGGGCAGAGGCAGTTGCAACCGCATTCTACACTCAAAAATTGTTCTATCATCAACAAGAAGTTCAACAAGATGCCATATGACAAGGATGATCTTGGCAAGTTCAACCCAAAAGCAGACGAAGAAGTGTTCATCGGATACTCATCTCAAGCCCAAGCCTACAACAAACGGACGAAGACCGTCGTTGAGAGTGTGAATGTGACTTTTGACGAGACCGCTGACATGGATTTTGAAAATATCAATTCAGAACCCGCATTAACTGGTGTTCTAGCTTCTAGACAACTTAATCTAGGATCTACACAATCTCCAGTAAATTCAAATCAAGCGTCTACGTCACAAGCCCATATTTCATTTGGATTTACTCTTTGAGCAATTTTACGATGACTCTTTTAATCCTAAGTTTAATGATCGCTCATGTAACAGGATTGCAGCGGCTCAAGTACCGGACGTCACAACGCTTACTGATCCATCTATCACCGAATCAGAGTCTCCAAGCTCGAGTGATCCCTCACCGACGGATGAGGCTACTCTAGAAGCATCAACAACAGTAGATACTCTTACGCCTGCTGAAGCTACTACAGAAGCTCCATCTCTGGAAATCCCGAAAATCGTTCCAGACACATCTCCTGTTGAGTCGTCATCTACTACTCGCACGACACCAGCACCAGAGCTTCCACTTCACAGGCCGTTGTCACTCGAAGCAGTTCAAGACTTACCCCCAGGTGGTTATGTGGACCCCAATACTTCTCAACAGACATATCAACCTCTCCCACGTACCACTAAGTGGACACGAGCTCACCCCCTACATAAGATCATCGGTGACCTCAACGCACATGTTTAGACAAGATCCGCTACTGCAAATGACTGCCTCTTCTCTTCGTTCCTTATCCGTATCGAACCCTCAACCGTCTACGAAGCACTAAATGATCTAGACTGGATGATAGCCATGCAAGAGGAGCTTAATCAATTCGAGAGCCTCAAAGTGTGGCGACTTGTTCCCAGGCCAAAGAACAAGACGGTTATTGGGACGAAGTGGGTCTTCAAGAATAAAAAGGATGAAGATGGAATTGTGGTACGAAACAAAGTGCGTCTGGTAGCCAAAGGATATCTCCAGCAGGAAGGAATTGATTACGATCAAACGTTTGCACCGGTTGCTTGCATTTAAGCGATTCAAATGTTCCTTGCCTATGTCGCTCACAAAAATTTCATAGTTTTTCAAATGGATATGAAGATCACGTTTCTCAACAGTGTTCTCAAGGAAGAAGTGTATGTATCGCAACCCGAAGGCTTCGTGAGTCATGACAAGCCACATCACGTATACACTCTGGACAAGGCCCTGTATGGTCTTAAGCAAGCATCACGAGCTTGATATGATGCACTCTCTTCATTTTTAATTAAAACTGGATTTTCCAAAGGTAAGATCGATACCACCTTGTTTATCAAAAAGGAAAAGCATGATATCATTCTTGTACAAATTTATGTCGATGATATAATCTTTGGCTCAACAAACCCCAAGTATTGTCATAACTTTTCAGTCCTATTGAGTAAGCATTTTCAAATGAGCATGATGGGTCAGATGAACTTTTTCCTGGGTCTTCAAGTTAAAGAACTTTCAATAGGAATTTTCATCAATCAATCCAAGTACATCTGGGACATTCTTCGGAAATACCAGATGGAAAATTTTGCACCCATGACAACGCCCATGTCTACAGGTACTAAGCTACAATCCGATCCTGACGGAAAGGATGTGGATGCTAAGACCTATAGGGGAATGATAGGATCTCTGATGTAGTTGACGGAAAGTAGGTCTGACATTATTTTTCGACAATCTTATGTGCAAGATTTCAGTCAAAACCAAAAGAGTCTCATTTAATTGCAGTCAAACGTATATTTTGTTACTTAAAAGGTACTGTTGATCTAGGCTTGTGGTACCCGAAAGAGACAGGTTTTAAGCTGACGGCTTATTCAGACGTTCACCATTCCGAAAACATGCTGGATCGGAAGAGCATATTAGGACATGTCTAGTTCTTGGGAGATCGACTAGTCAGCTGGGCATCGAAGAAACAAAACTTCGTCTCAACCTCTACCATTGAGGTAGAGTATGTAGCAACCGCTAGTTGTTGCTCACAAGTAATCTGGATGCGCACCCAACTCAAGTACTATGGTTTAAACTACTCAAAGATCCCCATCTACTGTGACTTGAAGAACGCTATTGCAATATCAAGTAATACCCGTCCAACACGCGGAGACGAAGCACATCGACGTTCGTTATCACTTTATAAAGGATCATATTGAAAGAGGTACAATCGAACTCTATTTTGTTAATACAGAACATCAGATAGCAGACTTATTTAACAAGGCCTTGGACGAAGAACGCTTTTATTATCTAGTGTCCAAGCTAGGTATGCTTAATCTGAAAGTTTAACCCTTTCTACAGACTTATACGAGTTCCATTCAATAACGAATGACTGTGACTTAATTCTCCAGTGATTTTTCCCTGGATGCTCAAGTCAACACTCATTGGTTTTTGCATTCTACTCGTCCAGTTCTGTTTAAGTTTCAAACTTCTGTATTAATAAGTTAGATTTTGTTCGTTTATTTGATTTCTTTGTTTTCGTTTCGTTGTGTCTTGCTTCGTTTTCAGTTAGTTAATTAAGTTGCTTATAACTTATGTCATTCCTGGTATAGTTCACATTGTGTTCATGTATTCAGGGGAGTCACATCGTGTGGAAATCTGTAAATCTTTTATCGTTCTTCATTTAAGGGGGAGCAGGTAAGTTTTTCTTGTGCTTTGTGTTTTAGTATGTCCACTTTTTAGTAAAGGCATGTCAAGGAGAAGAGACGCTTCAAATTTTCTTGAAAAAGTTTTTCCATTTGAGGGGGTGGGGTAAATTTTTCTATCATTGAAAAAGTTTATTTCTCTTTCGATAAAGATAGTTATTACTTTATTTTATGGTTCTTTCAGTTATTTTGTTTAAGTAAAAATTTTAAATTGTCTATTATTTTAATTTATTTTTTTCTTAGATTATTTTATGATTCAAATATATATATATATATATATATATATATATTTCAAAACCGGGATACCCGGAACCCGGATGCTCGAACAACCTCGAGACACCCAGAAACCGGGACAACCGGTCGTGGTTTTTGGTATTTAAGACCCGCCGACCCGGTGTTTCGCTAAATAGCGAGCCCAGGATCCCCTCGTTCTCTCTCTTGCTTTCGCTCTACATCGACCTCTCTCACTAATCTCTCAATCGATATATCTCTCTCTAGGTTCCTCTCATCCCTCTCGTTTGACCTCACACAAATCGATCCAGGTATATCTTGTAACCCTTATTCTTAAAGTCTGCTCAGAAACACCCTCTCGATTAGAGTTTGATTGTCGTCGTTTTCCCGGGGTCATGTAAGTGCCGATTTCCCTGGGTCAGGGTTTCGATCGGCGAGCTACTTTATCGGCCGCCGCTGCTGTGGCCGGTGGCAAGCTCCATCGCCCATGGATTTATTTGCCCGATCGATTTCGATTTGGGATTCAATAGGTTGATTTTGATTGACTTAGGGTTATTTGTTTTAATTTGAATGAGGTTCGATGCTTACAGTTTGTGATATGGCTTTAGTTGTTAATCGATGTTGTGTGTTTGGGAAACATATGTTTACGTTTGGGTTTTAGAGCCGACCCATCGCCGCTGATAAGGCTCAATCGATTCGATTTGAATTCCACCAGGATTTCTTTTTCCAGGGTTGGCATTGGTCCAAGCTATCGATTTGGGTGTCGGTCAATAGGTATCACTTCTTGTGAATCCATAAGTTTTATTAGATGTGTTTGATTTCAACACTGGTTTTGATTGAAGAACACATAGTTGTTCGATAACTCTGTATTATGATTGATAATGATTGTGTTGGGTTACCTTGATTTTGCTTAATGTTTGCATTCAATTTAATGGGTTTGTGACTCCCGGGATATTGATTCTCCAAACTCCCAGGTTATATGTTTTCCGATACTAATACCTGGTTACAATAATTCCCGGGACTCGACATCAGATATCTCCCGGGGCCTTGAATATACCGGTGGTACCGGGTTGTGAACTCCTGGACCCGACACGTATCTCCCATGCTGTCCCGGTCTCTCGACCCCCGGTTGTCTCCTGGGTTAGTTCGATTATGAGGAATGTCGACCTTTCCCGGCTCCTCTTTTCCGGGACCACCTCCCGGGATGTGACCACTCCCGGGTTCTACCGGCTTTAATGAGCTCCCTTCCTTTTCCCGGGGTCAATGTACCGACTCCCGGTACTAGTGCCCTCCCAGGACGCGCTCCACTCCCGGCACGGAGCCGACTCCCAGTCCGTCGCCCGACATGTGGTACTCTCGGAATCCTGAACTCCCGGACTTGGTTCCATATTTCAAGTTTCTTATCTTATTAATTGCTTAATTTAAATGGGGAATGCATTACTGATGCGATCTAAGTTGTCGAGTTCGTTTGCAGTTCATTGAAGATACGGTTTTGTTTAATTACTCATAATTTATTTTCGGCAATTTTATGCGAGGACTTAACTTCCTCAATGTTGGGACTTATTGTGTGGCAGGCTTGTGTTTAACATAGACTTCACTTTCATTCTCAAGAACAGTTTCCTTTTTCTCAATCAGTTTGACCTAAACCCGGAACTTGGTTCTCGGGTTCCTATCCCTTTAAGACTATGCTTCGTCCAAGGTCTCCATCCGTTGGCCGCATGGGTCAACCTTTCATAGTAATTTATCAAGGCATCTTGGATATCATGTACCAACACACTAACTGTTATCTTTTCAGGTACAATGGCTCAGAATCCAAATCCATAGATTGATCCCGTCGTCAACGCGACTTTGATCTACCCCGATCAATTCCTTCCGCTCACACCGAACAACTTTCACCTGGATTTTGCCACACTACAATGCCAACACCAGGTGGTCGTTGAGACTCTCAGAGGACACCCCTCTCATATGCTCTCACCGCAACAGCCAACGTCCCTCAGCTTTACCTCCAACAGTTCTGGAGATCTCTCACCCACATCGACGAAGAAGGCGGATTCCATCTTGAGTCCTGAATAGACGATACACACATCATCATCACTAGGGAACTCTTCCGACATTTTCTTCGCCTACCCACTGCTGACTCGTACCAGGCAGAGTAAATTTTGATCTAATCGTCTCCGAGGCCACATTATGCACAAACATCCACTCACTGGGATATACGGTAGCTCTATCATTCACATGGTCATTCAACCGTTGTCACTTAACGCCACTGTGGCACACGCTCTTCACTATTATCAACAGGTGCCTATCCGCCATCACCAAGGGCATTGATCAGAGTAGTGCCAACTTTCTGCCGCCTTTTCATGGTGTTGCCTTCCACCGCCACGTCGAATATGCCAACATTCTCTAATACGAGCTAGATCAGAAAAGTCCGAGACAACACAACAAATAGACGATGAAACTTCATAGCATTTATGAGGTTTCTTCAACTACTCATTCGGAGCTACATGGAGATTCACCCCATGATTTCTCGCCGACCCTCACACCCGGTATTCCCTTACAACCCCACTCACATACTTCAGACTAGAGCCAAAATCGCCAACATTGTACCAAGGCAAATTCCGGATGGCTTACTAGCCTACGTGAGTCCCACGACATCGAGTGTGATAGAGTATAGGCGCACACACGTCATAGCTGCTCCCATGGTCCATCTAGCATTGAAAGGACCTCCTTAGGGAGCAAGACCTGAGCGACGTGAGGGTCCACGCACGAGAGGTGGGAGAGTCCGGAGAGCTGGGGCTCCCGGACTGGGAGTGACAAGAGAAAATTTGGTGAGGGGAAATGAAGTGGGCGGTGCCATGCGATAAAGCGAGGCTAGCTCTTCACACCGACTGCCTATTGAGATGCTGATTGATTTGATTGGCGAAGAACAAGGATCAATGAGATAGAAATTAGTAGATTATTGAACAGGAAAATAAATCTACTCTAAGAGAACAAGATGAAGAAAGCGGCTACATTGTTGCTGATTGAAAATTAATCAAATGAAAAGGTTTACAAGATTGCACTAAAACCCTACTACATGATTTCTATATATACTCCCTTGTCCCTTGTACATTAAAACCCAAACCCAATACAAGGCCCATTACAATAATATTGATTACTTTATAAAACTTCTAAATAAGAACATAAAATATGTTCTAACAATCTCCCCCTAAGTTTTGTAAAGTAATCATTCTCTGTTCAGCTCTAGCTTCAGCTCTTCTCCCCCTTGATTTCTTTATAAAACTTAGTGTTGCATAAACATCAAAGCATATTTAAGCCCCCCTAGAATGTAGCTCTTATCCTCGAAGTATCAACTGAAATATCAGATCTGATGTAGACAATAACCTCGACTGAGTGCACATAAAGACAACTTTTTCCTCTAGTAAACCCAACACATTCCTTAACGCCCACAAGAATGATATGTGTGGATTACGGAGTGACACCCAAGTGCATCTTCAGTATATAAAATCTGATATGTCTGTTAACCATGAGTTGAAATAGGAATTCAGCTTAAGAACTTCATCTGATAAGCATACGGGCGGTAGCATACGAGCGGTAGCATCCGGAAGCAACACTACAAGGCAAGGGTTAGAAGGCAAGTAATGTTCAACAACTGATGAAAGGTACTCATTTTCTGACTGGTTTCCAGAATACTGAGTCATCAAACCCGGAACTCCTTTCTTCACAAATCAGCTGGATGATTATCAGCTCTCAGGATTCTGAAGCACAACCAAAGTGTAGAACAGTGATTGCAGTCGCTCACACTACTGAGTGATCAAGTCAGGAGAATGAAAAAGTGCTCTCAATGGTCTAATAACTGAAGAAGCTTTCCAGACTGATGATTGCAGATGCTCAGGCAGCTAACTCAATCCAAGTAGAGACCAAATCTGAAAATCCAGAATCTGAAAATATTTGCAGATCATGAGCACTCGTGAAATATAGATCAGTTGCTAAGGATATGTGACCAACCAATTGTCACATATGGATTCCGCGTATAAAGCTCAGGAATAGGGCAAACTTGTATGAAATAGGGTTCAGAACAGTCAGAATTCTCAAGAATCATCAAAACTTTCGCAAACCACTGAAATTCGCAGATCTCTATAGACATTTGATCACAATTCGCAAGATGCATTCAGCTTGGTAATAGAGGGATGGTAATAGAAATGAGTGGTGTTGGTAGGTCATCAGTTTGCTTGTCAGATGAGGGCTTTGACACTGATGCCTCACCATGGGAAGGAGACACACCCATCATTGTAGAGAACAATGGTGTGTCAATACCTGAGGAGTCCTTACTAGTCCTCCTCATATTAGAAAACACCTTCCCTTTTGGGACCTTTGGTACATATACCTCATCAAAATGAGGTAAATCCATCAATTCCTTATTCAGTATAGCTTGCACATACCTGGGATACATATAAAAAGATTTTGTTTTGGTATCCAGGTTTGACAGTAAGTCATTTAAGATCATTTGCGAAAAATTGAACTTCCTGGAGGTTGCTAAGCAGACCATAGAATAAGCAATGGTACTGCTGAACTCACTCCAGCCAGTTGTTTTCTTTGAAATGCAGTGCTGGAGGGTATGAACAAAAAATCTCCACTGAGGAGAAAATTTATTCTTGAAGAACTTATATACCTCAGTGGGACCTCCATATCCCATTCTGCTTACATTTTCAAAAAGATCTTCCTTGGGTAGAGATGTTATACCTGATGCATCATCTAAAAGTAGATGAATGCGAATGGTCTCCTCAGAGATGGTCAGGGGTTTATCACAAACCCTTGACTTGATAACCTGAGTACCCTCTTCATTATGGATGGTGGCATTTGCCCAGAACTGTCTTTGATGCTCCACATAGATTGTGGGATTGACCATTAAAGCGTGGGCGATATGTGTGGATTTTAGGAAGTCCACAATCTGATGAAATCCTTCGGCTTCGTTGGGCTTATTCAGCATTTCCAACTCATTATGGTCATCGACAAATACAAGACCTGCCATTTGAGAGAGATTCGACTGCGAACTAAGGTTAAGAGCTTGAAGAGCAAGAACATTAGCGAGAGTGAGAGAGAAAGAAGATAAATAAGTGCAAGAAATTCAAAGAGCCGTTTTGATTTTTGGCGGACTAAGGGGGTATTTATACAACCAATAAAACAGTTAAGAGCAGTACTAATTTACATTAGCAGTAGTAACTGACCCCCACAGTAGTAATTCTTTGAAGCAGTAGTAAGTACACTAGCAGTATTAACTAACTCGCAGTATTAACTGATATTAGCAGTAGTAACACATACTGGCAGTACTAACACAGACTAACAGTATTAACACAGACTAGCAGTATTAACACAGACCAGCAGTAGTAACCCTGATTAGCAGTATTAAATAAGTCAATCAGTAGTAACTTTACACTGGCAGTATAAACCACCTAGCAGTCGTAACCATACTTAACCATTTTTGAAAAAAAAATTCATGAGTAATATAGTGAGCAGTATTAACTGAACTAGAAATACCAAGTATCCAATCAAAACAACCTGAAACACTTAAACACACGGGGGTTAATAGAACCAATTTAATGAAAGTAAATAAGGAGGAATCTATATAGGTACATAAAGAGAATGAGAATATACTTATTCATTGTTCATCATGCCCACACTTATGACCAAGAATGTGAATCTACCCACATCAAAATCTTTTGTGAATAGATCAGCAAACTGGTTACTTGTGTGTACTTTCTGAACCTGAATTAGCTTCTTCTCATTACAGTCTATGATAAAATGGTACCTTATTTCTATATGCTTTGTTTTTGAATGCTTGATAGGATTATTGACAATGCTAATAGCATTGCTGTTGTCTATGAAAATAGGAGTGCGAAGAAATGTCATACCATAGTCCATCATTTGATTCTGAATCCATAGCAGTTGTGAGCAGCAGCTTGCAGCAGCTATGTATTCTGCTTCTGTTGTTGAAGTGGACACTGTGGTTTGCTTCTTACACTGCCATGATACTAGTCTTGCACCCAAAAACTGACATCCTCCCTTGTAGACTTTATGTCCAAGTTAGATCTACCCAAATCACTATCTGAATATGCAAGTAGGTCAAATGGTAAGTCATGAGGATACCAAAGGCCTAATCTGGGTTGACCTTTGAGATACATGAATATCCTCTTGACTGCTTGAAAATGTGATTGCTTTGGTCTAACTTGAAATCTTGCACACACACAAACAGGGAACATGATATCTGGTCTAGAAGCTGTGAGATACATGAGAGAGCCAATCATGGATCTGTAATAATGAACATCCACATCCTCCCCCTCAAGATCTACAGTGATCTGTTTGTGTGTCTCAATGGATGTGCTTGCAGGCTTTGAGTATGAGAATCCAAACTTATTAAAAATATCCTGCACATACTTGGATTGGCTTATGAAGATTCCATCTTGTTTCTGCTTAACCTGTAGCCCAAGGAAGAAAGTAAGTTCACCCATAGAACTCATCTTGAATCTCTTATGCATTAATCCTTCAAAATCTATGCACAGTTGATCTTTTGTGGATCCAAAGATGATGTCATCCACATAGATTTGCACTAACAGGATGTCCTTCTTCTTCCTTTGAATGAACAGAGTCTTGTCAATAATTCCTCTCTCAAAACCATTTTCCAAGAGATAGGTAGACAATGTGTCATACCAAGCTCTTGGTGCTTGATGTAGTCCATACAATGCTTTCTTCAATTTGTATACTCTGTCAGGGTACTTGGGATTTTCAAACCCTGGAGGCTGACAGACATATACTTCTTCTTCAATTTTGCCATATAGAAAAGCACTTTTCACATCCATTTGGTAGACTTTGAACTTCATGAAAGAAGCATAGGCTAAAAACAACCTAATTGCCTCAATCCTAGCCACTGGAGCAAAAACCTCTTCATAATCAATTCCTTCTTCTTGAGTGTACCCCTGTGTTACCAATCTAGCCTTGTTCTTGATCACTATCCCTCTCTCATCCTTCTTGTTTCTGAAATTCCATTTTGTCCCTATTGCTCTGTGTCCTTTAGGCAGTTCTACCAAATCCCATACATTTTGCAGTACAAACTGCAGCAGTTCCTCTTGCATTGCTTATATCCAACTTGGATCTTTCATTGCATCATGTGCCTTTTTGGGCTCAACCTGAGATAGAAAGCAAGATAGTAAGCCTGATTGTATGTCTTTTAATCCTCCCAACTTACTCTGATTCCTTGTGATGATTGGAGAATTGATGTCTCCAATCACTAACTGAGGAGGATGATCTTTATGCACTTTTGTTTGATGAATAGTCTCTTCATTAATCTCTGCATCCAGATTAGAGTCATTCTTTTCAGGAGATCTGCCACCAAACACTGAGGAGTTCTCATCATCAGTATCATCTTCTGCCAATGCAGGCATCTCAGGTTCTAGATGTTCTGAAGTCAAAAGTTGATCCTCCTTTTCACCTCTCTCCTCTTCATTCTGAGCAGTTTCAGTATCCTTTGAATCTGAAGCATCTTTCTTCTCTTTAACACAGAGTTCAATAGGATCTGCTGTAGAGATTGGGAACAACACAAACTCTTGTCTTTTGTCTTGTACTGATTCTGTCCCTGTTCCTGCATTATTCTCATAACTGAAACCTAAAGAATTAGTTAGTGAATCAATGTCAAAAAGCCAATCAGGGCCTGTACCAAGTTTATTTGGTGTGCTCTCATTGCATTTGACATTGTCACTTTCCTCAATTATTCTAGAAGAGGTATTAAATACTCTGTAAGCCTTACATTGGGATGAGTAACCAACCAGAAATCCATCATCTGCTTTGCTATCAAACTTGCCTAAGTGAGTTTTGGTATTAAGAATTGTGCAAGAACACCCAAATGGTTTGAAAAATCCAATAAAAGGTTTCTTCTTGTTAAAAAGTTCATATGGTGTCTTGCCTTGAGATTGAACTATTAGAACCCTGTTTTGAACATAACAAGCAGTATTAACTGCTTCTGCCCAAAATATAACTGGCAGTTTTGAATCTGCCAATAGGGATCTTGCAGCTTCAATTAGTGTCCTATTTCTCCTCTCAGCAACTCCATTCTATTGAGGGGTCCTAGGAGCACTGTATTGTCTCTCAATACCTTTTTCCTCACAAAAGCTGTTTAGATCATGGTTTTTAAATTCAGTTCCATTATCAGACCTGATGATTTTAACTCTTTGATTTGTTTGGTTTTCAACTCTGAGAATAAAGGATTTGATCAGTCCATTTGTCTCATCTTTTGTCCTCAGAAAATAGACCCAAATGAATCTCGAGAAATCATCAACAATAACTAAGCAGTAAGATTTCTTGCCAATACTCATCACATTAGTAGGACCAAACAGATCCATATGCAATAATTGGAGAGGTGTAGAGATTATATTTATCTCTTTGGACTTATGAGACGATTTGTGCTGTTTGCCTTTAAGACAAGCAATACAGTGATCATCACATGAAAATACCTTTTGTGGCAAACCTCTTACAAGGTTGTTTTTCACAAGTTTATTCATTGTTTTAAAGTTCATGTGACACATCCTTCTGTGCCAAAGAGATGATTCATCAACAGAAGCTTTTGAAAATAGACAATTAAATGATGAATCATTAGATACATTCTCTAAATCCAAGCAATAAACATTTTCCTTTCTTGGTGTTCTCAGTAGTATCATACTTTCATCAACTACCTTGAACCCTTTAGCAAGGATAATACATTCAGTATCATTAAACAATATACTATGTTTCTTGTCACAAACCTGTGATACACTTAACAGGTTGTATCTCAATTAGGGGTGAGCATGGGACTAGTACCGTACCGAACCGGTACCGTACCGAAAATTCCCGATACCGAAAATGTGGAAAACTCAATACCGAATACCGTACCGATTAGACCGGTACGGTACCGGTTCGGTACCGGCACCGGTAACACTAACGATATTTCGGTACTAGTACCCTATCAGCACCGAACCGATTACCGATTATAGGAAAAACATGGAACCGATTACCGTACCGAAATTCATGGGACGGTCCGGGATCAGTACGGTACCGGGACGGTAACGGTTCGTTATCGGGATTTGGGACTCCTTGCTCACCCCTAATCTCAATTGCTCAACATAGTAGACATCCTCAAATGTCATCTTACCCTTTGACACAATACCTTTTCCACTAATCTTTCCTCCAGATGGATTATCACCAAATGCAACATGTCCTCCATCAATTCTTTTGAAGTTTTGTAGGCAGGACTTGTTGCCTGTCATATGCCTAGAGCAACCACTATCAACATGCCAAATGCTCTTCCCTTTTAGCTGTTGGTTGCCCTGCACATAAAGTAGAACAGTTAGTTTTTAATAGGAACCCAAGCCAAAGTGGTCTTGGGTTTCCCATTCTCATCAACATATTCACAATCAGTTTTGATGAGCTTTTTAGACTGGGGAATCTTATGGCTTGAATACTTTGTCACAATAATGGGTCTGTTACTGGAAGCAGTACTAACTTGATTGGCAGTACTAACTTTGTTAGCAGTACTAACATCATTAGCAGTACTAATTGGGTTAGCAATACTATTGCTTACAGCAACATTATTTCTGTCAGCAGTACTATTTGAAGTAGCAGTACTAACAACTTTCTTTATTTTTGGAACCCATACCTGGACAAAGTTGTTTGCTTTCTTCTTCATTAAGTTACTCCTTGACTTATTTAGAGTATTTTTCTTTGATTTTGCAAACTTGTTTTGAGCATGAGATTTTATAGGTGCTCTTTTTACATTTTTAGTCATATGATTCCTTCTTTGATTCCTATAACTAACAGGATTTTGAAAATTTATCCTTTGGTTCATAGGATTGAAATAACAATATTTTCCAATATGATTAAGCTTTCCACAAATAAAACAAGGTTTTGATCTATTGATTTTACTCAGATCAACCCCTTGTTTTTGTGCCCACTGATTATTCCAGTTTCTTTGATTACCCCTTGTTTTATCATGTTTTTGGGGCTGATGTTGTTTACATGTACAGGGATTCACAACTGTGGTATGCATATAATGGACTCCCTGTACCTTTCCCTTTTCTCTCTTTGAGCTATCCACCTTTTCACTCTTGATGAATGGTTTACCCCCCCTTCATTGGTAAGAATATGATTTTCTACAGGAATCTCTTCTGCATTCTTACTATCAGAATTCTCTTCCTCATTCTCTTCTTCAACCACCACACTATCTATAGGATCTACTTATGTTGCTCTTATAGGTAAGTCCTCCTTATTTTGGTTTTCTAAGAGATCTGAAGAGGGAGGGATGTAATTATTGTTATAAGGTGGAGGTGTTGCATTGTATCCTATACCACTCTTGATCTTATCATGAACTTGAGCTTTAAGCAAAGAGTCCATTGCTTTGGAAGCATAAGAAAACTTCTCAATGTCAAGCTTAGCTTTCTCATACTCACTCTTTATCTTCTCACACTCCTCTTTAGACTTTTCTCTTTGAATCTCTAATTGATTTTTCTCCCACTTCCAGTAATTTGTGTCATAGTAGTGCTGAAGTTCATTGTCCTTGTAAGCCTTTATTTGATCTTCAAACTTCTCAACAATCACTTTATATTCTCGTATATCTCTCTCTCTAACCTTTTAAGATCGTCACACATGCTTTGGTTATGATCCATGTACTTTTGTACAGTCTGAAGACACTCTTTAGTGCACAGTTTAGTTTTTACCTCTGTTGGAATATCTGTGCTTGAAGATTCTGAGACTTCTGCCATTAGGGCTTGATTCTGAACAGCTTCTTCTGCTTGATCACTCCAATCAAATCCCATTCCTTCTTGAGAAACAAGAGCTTGAGTGGAGTTTCTGTTGTGTTGGAAGCTTGAGGAATGTGCTTGCTGATGGTTGCTGCCATGTTGTTGAGGAATTCCTCCTCTGCATTCTTTTGCAAAGTGTCCCATTTTGTGACACTTGTAGCACTCCACCTTTGACTTGTCAAACCCAGCACCATCTTCTCTCCTCTGAGAAAAGTTGTTCCTTCCAGTCCTCTTTATGAATCTCTTGATCCTCATAGTTAGCATGGCCATCTGCCACTTTATATCCATCTCCTCAAGGTCATCTGCATTAATTTGTTCAAGATCATCATTAATTAAAGCAGAATTAGCATGACTAGCAAGAAAAGCTTCTAATACAGAGTCATTAGATACATCCTGCTTAGATACATAAGCAGTACTAACTGATTCTGTATTAGCAGCAGAATCAGTAGAAGAAGAAGATGATAAAAGAGCAGCATTATGAGTGTATCCAGATGGTCTCTTCTTGGCTTCAACTTCAGCCTTAAACACCCTTAAGTCATTATAAAGATCGTCTAGTTCTTTGTCTTCCAACTTGTCATTTTGTCTGAAGGAGACAGTATACATGGTCCATTCATCTCCAAGGGACCTTAAGAACTTTCTGTTTACATCATCTTGATCAATCTGCACTCCAACAGTAGCTAGTTCACCAATCAACTTGTTAAACCTGTCAAAAGTTTGAGTCATGGACTCATTCTTAGTTGACATGAAGTTTTCATACAGTTGCTTCAATATGCCTTCTGATTTCTCTTGGTACTTTTGGTACCAGAGAATCTCTTCTCTAGAGCATTCCAAAACATCTAGGCATCAGTGCAGTTGCAGAATTGGTGTTGATACTCATTAGGAATAGCCAAGAGCAGTGTGCTCAAGGCTTTCATCTCTGTCTGCCTTATCTTCCTCTCTCCATCCGTCTTTGGTGGGATTCTTTTTCCATCTTCACCAATCTTTCCTTCATTAGATGGGTCATTCTCAATGATGTCCCACATGGAGTAATCTGTGAGAAGAATGTATTGCCTGATCCTAATCTTCCACATGTCAAACTCATTAGATCTGAGCATTGGAACCTTTGAGACCAGAACGCTATCACTTGAACCGTCCATGATGATTGTTGTTTTTCTGAGTTTAACAAAGCTCTGATACCACTTGTCAGGATCGTAACTCAAACAAGAATTTAATTCACACACTCAGAATCAATGCTAAAGAAGTTGCGGAAAAACACTTTAACACTAACAATCAATGGAACAATATATAAAACTCAAATCACAAGTTTATATTGATTCAACTTGATGATTACACATAAAACCTCAATCTGTTGAACAGGCTCAACAGACGTTCTATACTTCTCTATAGAAAGGATTCTATTTTTCTTGAGGTTAATTCTCTCTAACAAAACATATTGAATTTATCTATCAAATACTTCTATACTATATATACAAGACTGATTACAAGATAATTATCAAAATAAAATTGATCTTCAGTCCATAATTATTTCCTTTACTTTAGCTTCAATCTATACAGCTGTCTTCATTCCCATACAGAGTCTTCATCTCATAAGCAGCACTATCTTCATGAGCAGTATTAATTCTGAACTAGCAGTATTAATTTTGTCTCAGCAGTATTAACTCCTTCAAGCAGTAGTAATAGTGATCTGGCAGTACTAACTTCCTCAGGCAGTAGTAATAGTCATGTTTTGTAGTATTAACCATCCTTAGCACATTTCAGACCCAACATTGCTGGATCCTGTCTTCATACAGTTTCATCCCAACAGCATACACTTCTTCTAAGTCACTTCTAGAACATTTTCTTATGAATTGATGAAAGCATGTATATACCTCAAATTTGTTGTTTGCTCTTTTAATCCTAAGAAAATGTTTGTTTTTCTCCACACATATATCCCAAAAGATGATCTTTGGAAGCATTGAGCTTACTGGAGTAGCAGACACAAGAGGTGCATCTGTGGTTCTTAAAGATTCAGCTTCCATCCTTTCACTGCCCTGCCCTTCTCACCTTTCTCAATTCTTTGCCTTTTTGCCTTTGGTTTTATGGCACCTGACTTCTTTCTCTTGACAACTCCAATCTTCTGGGCTAGAGTCTCTTCCTTCTTGACTTCCACCTTTACTTTTAGTAGGAGTGCTTTCTTCACTCTCAGGAAAAGGTTGTTGAATGTTCAGATCATGTCTTTCTTTCATCTTCCTCTCAACCTCAACCCTCTGAGTGAAATCTCCTTGTAGTTTAGCCATCTCCTTTTTTTATAAGTCTTCTATTCTGCTGTAAGACATTTTAGCAAACATTCCTTCAGGAACTCCAACAGACCCTTTCAAGAAGTTTATCATTTTTCTTCTTTCCTGTGCAGCTAGAAAGGTATTTGAAGGTTGTCTTTGTCTTGTTGCTTTCAGAGTAACCCTCTTAGCAGCAGTCTTCAAGCTTTTCTGATATTCTTCATTTAGCCTTGTTGCCAAATCTCTTGCAATCTTTCTGTCTTTGGCCTTTTGAATATCATCTAGCTTTTCAAACTCCTTCTTAAACTGCTCATTCAACTCCTTTGCTAGTTTCAAAGAAAGAGCTTCTTGTTTTTCTTGCATTTTCTTTGCCAATTCAACATCCAGTTTTATTTTCCTCTGCTTCTTTGATGGTTTAACAAGCTCAACCATCTTCTCTTTCCCTTTCTTCTTGGCCTCTGACATACTGACCTCTTTCTTTTTCTTCTCTGAGCCTCCTTCTTTAATCACCACTCCCTTAGCCTTTTGAGTGGCCTTAGGAGTGTCATTCTTCGCCTTCACCAAAGTCTCTGCAATCTCTATTTCTTCTACAGACATTCCAGTTTCTACTGCTACTTTCTCTGTTTCTACTGCTTTTGCAGTTTCTACTTCTGTTTCAATAGTTACTGCTGCTTCTTCAGTTTCTGCTGCTGACTGAGTTACTTCTGCTTCTTCAGTTTCTGCTGCTTTCACACCTTCCTTCTTATTCTCCTCAACAATCTTTTCAGCTTCACCACCAATCTCCCCCTCAAATTTGTATTCCATTCCAACTGATCTTTCCTTCTCAACTTCAGTTTGATTCTCCCCCCTTTTTGGAAGCATCATGAGCACTTCCCCTTTTCTTTAAGACAAATTGCTTTCTCCTCTTTTTGTGCACCAAGTTTAGTACCATCTTCTTGAGTTTGGCTATCTGCTCCTGTTGAGAGATGATCACCTTTTGCATTGCCTTTATTTCCAAACCCTGATTGACTACATCCAAGTTCACGTTGCCAATGGTTTCCATCAATTCATCATAGTTATATCTGTCCTCACCTCCTTTAGGTGTGTTGACCACCCTTGAAGGATCATTGGATCTTTTTGTAGAGGCCTTCTGCCTAGCAGAAGCACCTTCTACCCCCTTGGTTTCTTGGCACCTGGGTCCCTTAGATGATTTCTCATCCAAAGTTGCCGTGGGGAAGGTCTTAGTTATGTTCACACTGTCCTGATCCACACCTTGTGCAGAGTCAGTAGTGTGAGCCTTGCTGCCCACATGCTCATCCTTCTCCTTAGAGAGCACCTTCTTGGGGTTAGGAGACACCCCTGTGGATTTCCTTTGGATATTCTCTGATGGAGAATGCTCCATCAGAGGGCTTGTAGGCTTTTGGGGTGTAGATACATGAAGGGAAGGAACCTTCTGTACCTTTTTCCTTGCATATTTTTGAGTGATGGGGGGAATTGGCTTATCAACAGTGGTCTAAGGAAGAATATTGTAAATGAATGGTGTGGGTAGGTCATCAGTGGGTTGGTCAGATATGGGTTGTGTCCCTGATGCCTCACCATGGGAATGGGACACAACCATCATTGTAGACAACAATGGTGTGTCTGTTCCAGAGAATTCCTTACTAGGCCTTCTCATATTGCAAAATAGCTTCCCTTTGGGAGGTTTAGGTACATACACCTCTTTAAAAGAGGGTAAATCCGTCAATTCCTTGTTTAGTACTTCTTGTACAAACCTTGGATACATATAAAATCTTTTTGTTTTGGTTTTGGTATCCAAGTTTGACATTAAATCATTTAGAATCATTTGAGAAAAATTGAACTTTCTGGAGGTAGCTAAGCAGACAAGAGCATAAGCTATTGTACTGCTAAACTCACTCCATCCAGTTGTCTTGCAAGAAATGCAGTGTTGAAGAGTATGAACAAAGAATCTCCACTGAGTTGAAAATTTGCTTTTGAAAAACTTGTAAACCTCAGTAGGACCTTCATACCCCATTCTACCAATTTCTTGGAAGAGATCTTCCTTTGAAAGAGTAGTAATACCTGAGGCATCATCTAGACGTAGATGAGTGCGAATGCAGCCTTCTGTGATTGTGATAGGTTTATCACAGACCCTTGATTGGATGACCTGATTGCCATCTACAGTCTGAATGGAGGCATTGGCCCAGAACTGTTGCATATGATCCACATAGATTGTAGGATTAACAGTAAGCACATATGCAATGTGTGATTGTGAAAGAAAATCCACAATTTCATGAAAACCCTCAACTTGTTTGTGTTTTTGCAGCATTGCAAGCTCATTGTGATCGTCAACAAAATCCAGTCTTGCCATCGTTCTTGGGTTCGAATCAACACTAGGGTTTACGCACTGGGAAGCAAGAATTCGATAGAGAGAGAGAGGGTGAAAACTCGCTGGAAATTCAAAGAGCCGTTTGGGTTTTGGAGATCAGAGAGGGTATTTCTAGGGTAAGGGATTCAGTTAAAAGCAGTACTAAGTACCCTAGAAGCATTAACACAAACCCGCAGTATTAACTCATATTAGCAGTAGTAACACATACCAGCAATATTAACACAGACTAGCAGTATTAACACGGTTTGGCAGTAGAAATAAGACAAGCAGTAATAACTTTGCACTGGCAGTATAAACCACCTAGCAGTAGTAACCATACTTAACCATATTTGAACTGTCATTATGAGTAATATAGAGAGCAGTGTTAACTTAACCAGAAGTACCAAGTATCTAATCAGCAAAGCTATCTGAAACACTTAAACACAAATGGTTAGCAGCACCATGGACAGTGAAATATGAGAAAGTAATCATTGAAGAATCTATACAGAAATGGTACATGAAGAAAATCAAAAGAGGCTTATTCAGTGTTTATCATGCCCACACTTGTGACCAAGAATGTGAATCTACCCACATCAAAAGTTTTTGTGAATAAATCAGCAAATTGGTTGCTAGTGTGTACTTTCAAAACCTGAATTAGCTTCTTTTCATTGCAATCTCTAATAAAATGGTACCTGATTTCTATATGCTTGGTTTTTGAATGCTTCACTGGATTATTAACAATGCTTATAGCACTGTTGTTATCAATGAAGATGGGAGTGTGAAGAAAAGTAATACCATAGTCCAACATCTGATTCTGAATCCATAGCACTTATGAGCAGCAGCTTGCAACAGCTATATACTCTGCCTCTGTTGTAGAGGTGGACACTGTGGTTTGCTTTTTACACTGCCATGAAACTAGTCTTGCACCCAAAAACTGACATCCTCCTGATGTAGACTTTCTATCCAAGTTTGCACCACCCAAATCACTATCTGAATATGCAAGCAGGTCAAATGGTGAGTCATGAGGATAGCAAATACCCAACCTAGGTTGTCCTTTGAGATATCTGAAGATCCTTTTGACTGCTTGGAAGTGAGATTGCTTAGGCCTAACTTGAAATTGTGCACACACACATACAGCAAACATAATGTCTAGTCTTGAAGTTGTTAGATACATGAGGGAGCCTATCATAGATCTATAATGATGAACATCCACATCCTCCCCCTCAAGATCTGCAGTGATCTGTTTGTGTGTTTCCATAGGTGTGCTTGCAGGTTTTGCTTCTGAAAATCCAAACTTTGTAAGTATATCCTGCACATACTTGGATTGACTTATGAAAATTCCATCTTCGTTCTGTTTAACCTGTAGCCCAAGGAAGAATGTGAGTTCACCCATAGAGCTCATCTTGAATCTTTTGTGCATCAACTCCTCAAACTCCTTGCACATATGATCTTTTGTAGATCCGAAGATGATATCATCCACATAGATTTGGAGAAGCAGAATGTCCTTCTTCTTCCTTTTAATGAAAAGGGTCTTGTCAATGATTCCTCTTTCAAACTCATTTTCCAAGAGATAGGTAGACATAGTGTCATACCATGCTCTTGGTGTGCTTGATGTATCCCATAGAGTGCCTTCTTTAATTTGTATACTTTGTCAGGAAAGTTAGGATTCTCAAACCCTGGAGGCTGACAAACATACACTTCTTCATCAATTTTCCCATATAGAAATGCACTCTTAACATCCATCTGAAATACTCTAAACTTCATGAAAGAAGCATAGGCTAGAAACAGCCTAATTGCCTTAATTCTGGCTACTGGTGCAAACACTTCTTCATAGTCTACCCCCTCTTCTTGTGTGTACCCTTGTGCCACTAGTCTGGCCTTATTCTTTATCACTATTCCTCTCTCATCTTTCTTATTCCTGAAAATCCATTTAGTTCCAATTGCCCTGTGTCCTTGTGGAAGGTCAACTAGATCCCACACATTTTGTAGCACAACCTGCAGTAGCTCCTCTTGCATTGCTTCAATCCATCTTGGGTCTTTCATTGCATCATAGGCCTTCCTTGGTTCAATCTGGGATAGAAAACAAGACAACAACCCTGATTGTAAGTCTTTCAATCCTCCTAACTTACTTTGATGCCTTGTGATAATGGGAGAATTGATATCACCAATCACCAATTGAGGAGGATGATTCTTCTGAGTTCGTGTATGATAGATAACCTCCTCATTAATATTTGCATCAAGATTGGAGTCATTCTCTTCAGGAGTGTTTCCCCCAAAAACTAAAGAATTTTCTTCATCAGTATCATCTTCTGACATATTGGGCATTTCAGGACCTGTTTTTCCTGAATCTGAAGGATGAGCATTATCCTTATCACCTTTATCCTCCTCATCCTGATCTGGTTCAGATGCCACTGATTCTGAAGCATCTTTCTTGTCTGGTTAACAAAATTCAACAACATCAACTGTAGGTATTGGGAACAGCACAAACTCTTTTCTCTGTTCTTGTATCTTTTCTGAACTTGTTCCTGCAATTTGCTCATTAATGAAACCCAAAGAATTAGTTAGTGAATCAATGTCAAACAACCAATCAGGACCCGTACCAATTTGATTGGGTGTGTTCTCATTGCATTTGACATTGTCACTTTCCTCTATAATCCTGGAAGAACTGTTGAATACTCTATATGCTTTGCTCTGAGAGGAGTATCCAACAAGAAATCCATCCTCAGCTTTGCTTTCAAACTTGCCTAAATGAGATTTGGTGTTGAGAATTGTGCAAGGACACACAAAAGGTTTGAAAAATCTAATAAAAGGTTTCTTCTTTTTGAAAACTTCATAAGGTGTCTTTCCTTGAGATTTAACTACTAGAACTCTGTTTTGGACATAACAAGCAGTATTAACTACTTCTGCCCAAAAAGTGATGGGAAGCTTTGAATCTGCCAACAGAGATCTAGCAGCCTCAATCAATGTCCTATTTCTCCTCTCAGCAACACCATTCTGTTGAGGAGTCCTAGGAGCACTGAATTGTCTCTCAATACCTTTAGTCTCACAAAAGCTGTTTAAGTCATTGTTTTTAAACTCAGTTCCATTATCAAATCTGATAACTTTAACTCTTAGATTTGTTTGGTTTTCAATCCTAAGAACAAAGGATTTGATCAGTCCACTTGTCTCATCCTTAGTCCTCAGAAAATATACCCAAGTAAATCTAGAGAAATCATTAACAATGACTAAGCAATAGGATTTCTTACCAATACTCATCACATTTGTAGGACCAAAAAGATCCATATGCAATAACTGAAGGGGTGAAGAAATTGTGTTTATTTCTTTGGACTTATGAGAAGTTTTGTGCTGCTTGCCTTTAAGACATGCAACACAATGATCATCACATGAAAACACTTTTTGAGGCAAACCTCTCACAAGGTTGTTTTTCACAAGATTGTTCATAGTTTTAAAATTCATGTGACACATCCTTCTGTGCCAAAGAGAAGATTCATCTAAAGAAGCTTTAAAAAACAGACAGTTTAATGATGAATCAGATGAAACATTCTCTAAGTCCAAACAATAAACATTATCCTTTCTAGGAGTTCTAAGTAGTATCATATTTTCATCAACTACCTTGAATCCTGGAGCAAGGATAATACATTCAGTATCATTAAATAATATACTATGTTTCTTGTCACAAACCTGTGATACACTTAACAGGTTGTATCTCAATTGCTCAACATAGTAAACATCTTCAAAAGTTATCTTACCTTTTGAAACCATACCTTTACCACTTATCTTACCTCCTGCTGGATTGTCACCAAAAGCAACACGTTCTCCATCAAACTTTTTGAAAATTTGAAGGCAGGCTATGTTACCTGTCATGTGCCTAGAGCAACCACTATCTACATGCCAAATGCTCTTCCCCTTGAGCTGTTGGTTGCCCTGCACATAAGATAAAACAGTTAGTGTTTTGAGGGAACCCAAGCCAAAGTGGTCTTGGGTTGCCCTTTCTCATCAACATACTCATAATCAGTAAGCTTAGTCTTGATGAGATGATCAGAGGTAGGAATCTCATGGCTGGAATACTTTGTCTTAATTATAGGCTTGTCAGTATTAACACTGGTAGCAGTACTATCCTTGTTAGCAGTACTAACTTGATCAGCAGTACTAACTTTGTTAGTAGTACTAACTTGGTCTGCAGTACTAACTTTGTTAGCAGTACAAACTTTATTAGCAATACTAACTTAGTCAGCAGTAGTATTGCTATCAGCAGCACTATTTCTGTTGGCAGTACTATTTGAGGTAGCAGTACTAACAGATTTAGTGTCTTTTGGAACCCAAATTTTGACAAAGTTGCTTGCTTTCCTATTCTTTGAGTTACTCCTTGATTTCCTTGGAGTAATTTCTTCTGTTTTAGCAAACTTATTCTAAGTATGAGATTTTGCAGTACCAGTTTTAATTGGTGTTGTTCTCACATTATCAGCCATGTGGTTCCTTGATTGTTTTGATTTCTTCCTATAACCAAAAGAATTTCGTGTTTGTCTTTGAAAAGTAATTCTTTGGTTAACAGGATTGAAATAACAGTGTTTGGCTAAATGATTCAACTTGCCACAAATAAAACAAGGCTTTGGTCTATTGATTTTGCTTAGATCAATTCACTGTTTTTTAGCCCACTGGTTATTTCTGTTTCTCTGATTTCCCCTTATTTTATCATGTTGATGGGGCTTATTCTGTTGACAAATACAAGGATTTACAACAGTAGTTTGCATATAGTGATCTCCCTGTACCTTCTCCTTCCCTTTCCTGGAGGTCTCAGCTTTCTCACTCTTAACTGTCTCTTCCCCAATCTTAAACTTCTCCACTTTCTCACTCTTGACAAATGGTTTACCTCCCCTCTCATTTGTAAGAATATGGTTTTCTAGGGGAATTTCTTTCTGGTCTTCCTTATTCTTATCCTCAGTGTTCTCTTCTTTAGATTCTGCCTCAACCACTACTGTATCTAGTGGATCTACTTCTGTGGCTCCTGCAGGTAATTCTTTCTTATCTTGTCTTTCGAAGAGGTCTGAGGTGGGTGGAATAAAGTTGTTATTGTAAGGTGGAGGGGTATTGTTGTAGCCTATACCTCTTCTTAGTTTGTCATGAACTTGAGTTTTGAGTAAGGACTCCATTGCTTTAGAAGCATTGGAAAATTTCTCAATGTCTAATTTTTCCTTCTCAAATTCACTCCTAACTTTCTTACATTCCTCTCTAGCCTTTTCTAGCTTAATCTCTAACTCCTTCTTCTCCTACTTCCAATAGTTGTGATCATATGAATGTTGAAGTTCATTGGCCTGATATGCCTTAATTTGTTCTTCAAAATTCACAATGATCAAATTAGACTCTCTCCTATGGTTCTCCAATCTTTTAAGATCATCACACATGCTCTGATTATGATCCCTGTACTTCTTAACAGCTTCAAGAGAGGTTTTAGAGCAAAGTTTAGATTTTACCTCTGTGGGGATTGCAGTGCTTGAAGACTCTGAAACCTCAACCATCAATGCTTAATTCTGTATTGCCTCATCTGCTTGATCACTCCAATCAAATCCCATTTCATCTTGTGAGACAAGTGCTTGAGATGGGTTTCTGTTATAGTTAGTGGACTTTGATTGTTGATTGTTGCTTCCATGCTGTTGAGAAATTCCTCCTCTGCATTCTCTTGCAAAGTGCCCCAGTTTATGACACTTGTAGCATTCCACCTTAGATTTGTCAAATCCAGCACCATCTTCTCTTCTCATGGCAAAGTTGTTTCTTCCAGTTCTTTTAATGAATCTTTTGATTCTCATGGTGAGCATTGCCATTTGCCACTTGATATCCATCTCTTCAAGATCGTCAACATTGATCTGCTCCAGATCATCATTGATAAGAGAAAATTTAGCATGGCTAGCAAGGAAGGCTTCCAAAATAGAATCATTAGGTCCATCCTGTTTTGAGCCATAAGCAACACTAACTGATTCTGTATTAGCAGAAGAATCAGTAGTAGATGATAAGAGAGCAGCATTGTGAGAGTATCCAGATGGCTTCTTCTTAGATTCAACTTCTGCTTGAAACACCCTGAGATAATTGTAGAGATCATCAAGTTCCTTATCCTCCAGATTATATTCCGTCTGAATGATATTGTATACATTACCCATTCTTCACCAAGAGATCTTAGAAACTTTCTGTTGACATCATCCTGATCCATCTTGACACCAACAGTGGCCAATTCTCCAATCAACTTGTTGAACCTATCAAAGGTTTGAGTCATAGACTCATTCTTTGTAGACATGAAATTTTCATATTGCTGCTTGAGAATTGCTTTCTGATTCCTCTTAGTGCTTTTGGTACCTGAAAATCTATTTTCCAAAGCATTCCACAAGATTTTTGCATCAACACAGTTGCAAAACTGATGTTGGTATTCATTAGGAATTGCCAAGAGCAGAGTGCTCAAGGCTTTCATCTCAGTCTGCCTCATCTTTCTTTCTCCATCAGTCTTTGGTGGAGGTCTCTTGCCATCTGCTCCAATCTCTCCTACATTGGAGGGACCATTCTCAATGATATCCCACATTGAGTAATCTGTAAGAAGTATATACTTGCCTGATCTTGATTTTCTACATGTCAAACTCATTAGGTTTGAGCATGGGAACCCTTGAAACAAGAACACTGTCATGTGATCCGTCCATGATGATTATTGATTTCTGAGTTCCTTATGCTCTGATACCACTTGTCAGGATCGAAATTCAAAACAAGAATTTGACTAAACACTCAGAAACTTTGTTAAAGAAGTTGCGAAATAACACTTTAACAAGAAATTAATGAAACAATATATGAATTCAAATCATAAGTTATATTGAATTAACTTAATGATTACAACCAAAGCCTCAATCTGTTGAACATGCTCAACAGACGTTCAATACTTCTCTAATGAAAGGACTACTAAGAATCTTGAGGCTAATTCTCTCTAAAACAAAAACGTATATCTATCTGTATTTTCTAAGACTTCTAGACTAGCTATATATACAAAGCAGATTACAAGATAAATATGAAAACATTGTTGATCTTCAACATCCATTCCATAATTATCTTCATCTCCTTGTCTTTCGCTTTAAGTCATCTTTATCAACATCAGCAGCATTAATCTTCCAGCAGTATCTTCTGGTCATCAGCAGTATTAACATGCTAGCAGTAGTAATTTCTGACTGGCAGTACTAACTCTCCAAGCAGTACTAACTATTCTTTTAGCAGTACTAACCCTTCAAGCAGCACTAATACTACTAGCAGTAGTAATTTCATCAAGTAGCAGTACTAAAGTATTCAGCAGTATTAATCTTCAATTCTCAGCAGCACTATCCAAACTTAGCATATTTCAGACCCAACACACTTATTGAAGGTTGATGTAATCATATGCGCTAGGAATACAATGGTGGTGACAAGAATCCTCAAGTATGGTGCATTGACAATTACATTTGGCCAATGTCATTGTGAACCCACCGATTCATGTATGTGTACTTGATCATATTGACTAGTGCAAGATAAATGTTAAATACATTGTGCGGTGACAATGGTATAACATCCATCTCTGTCAATGATGGAGAAGAAGACGTTACTCAATAAGGATGTTTAAGAGAATAGAGAAGCTTTATCATACTTAACTTATGCTAAACAGGTTGAGTAGATACTCGAATTATTGGAGTCACAAGATATGTAAGGCAAACTCGTGAGTTCAAATTGTCTTAATATGTATATCTTGTGAACGATGACGTGTTAGCGATTCATATCGGACTTCATATCATAAACACTCCAAGCAACTGGTTGGTTTGTGATCACACTTGGAGTGACAATATAATCTAGAAATCCTTAGAGGGAATGTGATTATAGCCCATGGAAAAGTTTGTACGAAGGAAACCTAACCTTGCTAACTGGAGATCCCAAGATCTAGGTTCAATGAAACAACCTAATTGTACAAACTAAGTTAGATCACTGTAGGGTAAACCCTGTCCATCCTCTGATAAAACAGTGATGTTAATAATAGGATAAGTCTATGACTTTTAATGATCCTAATGAGATCATCTATGTAAGAGAGAAGTGGGGTCGCTTCGAAGGGAATTATGATGGGTTTAATTCCTAACAGCTCTTACAGAACCAGATAAGTGTTCATGACAATAACGAACACACCAATGAAAACTAAAGTTGTGCAAGTTGTATATTGTGTGAGGTATATCATCATTTTCACAAACGACAGAACGGTTCAAGTACATCATGTCTACTGGTCTGCCAGAAAAGAAAATTGGCTTTCACAAAGGAAGGTTCAAGGGTTTATGTTTACCTATCATATGCAAATATCGACTGCAGGCCTCTATTACATTTTATGTCGTTTATTCAATTTCAGTCATGTGGGGGATTGTTGGAAAAAATGATATTTGAATGAAAATTGATTTTAATATTTAAATATATTTGATGGAAAATTGAAAGGTTGTGAATTTATTTCAAATTTAATTTGTCATGAATTTTTAATTTAATAATTGAATTTATTTCAAATTTAATTGTCATGAATTCTCAATTTAATTGTCATAAGTTTAAAACTTTCAATCACCTATAAATAAAGTTCATGGGTTCAAATGTGGATTGAGAAATGGTATTAGAGAATTTATCTAGAGTCCATGATCATTTCAAATTTTATCCACTCTCCTTGGTTCTAAAATATCTTAACAGATAGAAGGCACATCTTGGTTCGCCTAGTTAGTCTGGTTGTGTTGTCAGAGTTAACTATTGTTGTTGTATCCTGAGAGATAGACGTCTGAGTGTCTCTAGCACGGAAGAGAAGACAGGTTTGTATTAAGTAAACTGTCCTTGCCTCAGGCCTCAACATTTTCTTACATATATATTTGATTACCGGCATGCAAACAAAACGGTTCGTATTTTTTTTTTTGAAATTCATATTTTGTTTATCGTATTATTTCATCTTTTATAGCAATTATACCTAACATAATCAATATATTAATTTAATCCAGTAATCAAACAAATCGAGTTATGGTGTAAAAACTATAGGAACATAAAGTATAAATGAACAAATAAATAATGAGTAAATAAAATTTTCAACCGTTGTGTTATATTTTTCTTTTGATAATAAACTACCCATCACAATGTTACAAATAATTAAGAGGGAATTGAAGTAATCATAAACTACATTTCTAATTACTGTAAATTTCAAGTTGTACATCCTTCGATCTTAGCGGCAAGTAATCCCCAAGATAAACCTCGAGATGTTCGGCCAACGATGATTTATCGATGTTTTCATGATGGAAAGATTTGCAGATGAAATAAACAACAGTTTGGGCAGTAAGGCTAAAAAGAATCAATAACGAAAGCAATAAGAAAAAGAGAAATGAGTAAAAGATTTTAACCCCAATAGAATCTTGTCCAAGAACAACATTCAACTCAAACCCCATTTGAATCGAAATAAAACATAAGTTAAGAAAACAAAAAATAGCTACAGAAACACCAAGCTTCCCTTTGATCAACTTCTTGCTCTTTAACATTGCTTGGATCCCATAATCTTCTTCCAAAACCGAAACCACACTAGCCAAGTGCCATATGACACTAATATATACGAAAAATGCAAGATAAATGATGCCCAAAAGACTAAGAATAAAAAGGCCGATGCTCGTAAAACCAACCAACACTGCCCAAAAGACCAAAACCACCAATGCCAGTAGATTGAACGCGAAAAGAATGATGAAATTCCAAACAAAAGTGATCATCAATCGCTTCCAGACCTTTGGAACGACGCTCATGATTTTCTTGAAATTCATGTGTTTCAATGTGTAGATACATGCAATACTGTAAACGATAGCCGAGGTAGAGATGAGGGAAAGGATGAGGAAAAAGATGAAGTATGCTACCTTAAACAACCAAAAATATGCCCATTCAGAAGAAATGATATCCGCCAACGTTCTGTACTTGTTTGTGTTTTGTGGTGTTTGATCAAGAACATTTTCATTGTGAATGATTTTTCCGAAAAGGTATTCGGAGATTTGGATATGAGCCAAGAAGATGAAGGAGAGAGGGAGAATGATGGATAGGGTGATTTGTGTGAAGATTTGTTTGTAAGTTGAGATGATTTTGAAGGATTCTTTGAAGATGCCAAAAAAACCAAGAAATTGAATCTGTTCTTGTTCTTGATCCATTTGAGAGCTTCAAGTGCGTTCTTCAATGGTGTTTACCTTCAAAAACAATGATTCATGTGAATGAAGATACTATAAGATGTGGATGCTTTGAGTTGTTTTAAACTTATAACTACTAAATATTGGAACATGGGTTAGGCGGACTTCGTATCTTTTGACAGCATACAATGGTTACTTGATAATTTTTGTTTAAATTTTATAAAAATCATGCATTATTGATATTCTTATTCAATTTGATTATTAAAAGATATAATAAATAATTTTATTTAACTCTATGATAGAAAACCTATAATTAATAATATATTTCCATATATACTTGATCCAGTATCCTAACGTAAAAAGGGGACAAATGAAAAGGATCAAACCTTGTAATCAACGTTGACATTTTGCCGGCGATATCTTAACATCTCCGCTTTTTTATTTTATTGTTAGTTAGTGTTGGCCCGTGCATTGCACAGGAGGATAATTTTTTTGTTGGAATATTGAACCGAGTTAAAATGAAACGTAATTTCTCTGTTAACAGTTAATGAAATACAATGTGAAAAACGAATGTATTTTCATAAGTGGTTAACTTGCATATATTCTTAATCGTTTGTTGTTATGAGTTTGTGCAATAATATTGGTAATAGTTTTGTATTATATTATTTAAAACTCAAACGATATGTATCACAACATATTTATCTGACTATTGACTTCAAGACCTCATAGTATTAATCGATAAAAATAAAGATATGTATATATATCTTATTTCCCTACTTCGAAAAACATGATTGTGGGTTTTGAAAAATATAAACAAATCCTCACTAAATAAAATAAAATATAAAAAAATAGTTTTTCAAAGAAACAAAAATATGGTGGAATACCTTTTGTTCAGTTGCAGGTTCCGCCATTGACACCCGACCGTTCGTCTTCTTCTTGTACTCGGATGATACATAGAGAAGCTATATATATTTATAGTGAATATAGTGAATATTTTAAAATCTTTTATTTTCATTTTCATTTTCGATTTTACATTTAAATGTAAATATATTAAAAATATGGAAGAATATTTTTATATCTACATCGTTTCTATTTTATTTTCATTACACTTGGTTAATTTGGAAAGCATTGTGGAATATTTTTATTTTAAAGAATACGATAATTTATTAGTGTACCTCGTTATTTTTTATTTTTAATTCATATCAACCTTCTTTTTTCTTGTGAAAAAAATACGTATAGATTTTATATTATAAAAAAAATACGTGTAGATTTTATATTATGCTAATATAAAATACGTGTAGATTTTATAAAATAAAATAGATTTTATATTATCAAAAAAAATACGGAAGAAAAAAGAGTTTATATTACATCTAGTAAAAAGATTTTATAAAATAAAATATGGAAAAAGATTTTATAAAATAAAATATGGAAAAATCATTATGAGATGTAATATAAAAAAAATACGAAAGAAAAAAGATTTTATATTACATCTCATTAATATAGATTTAATTGTAAAATCTACATTTAAAATAGATTATGCTAATATAAAATCTATTTGATAAAATCCTCCACCAAAAAAACAAATAGTTATATTAATAAATGAGTATTCATTCCACAAATAGATGATTATGTGAGATACTGTGCTTGGAAAGGTTGTACCAAAGCATTAAGAAATTGTAAATTAAGTAATTGGCTTTAATTAGTTGTAACTTGTGCTTAAAATGTTGTAATTAAGAGTTTTTTATACCGTTTTTATAATATAGTATAGATAATTTATTTAAGAGTTGATTACATTCCCAGTCCCTCTGGTTTATTATTGATTGTTACGGCTAAGATTTCTCGAGCATGTTTATTATTTTGGAAAAAGTTTTTTAAAAAAACCCAATGAATCCCATTTTGAATGATAAATCTATGAACTATTTTTTTGATGAAAAACTATTAAACTTTTTCATTTTGAATGATTAGCTCTCTAAATTATTTTTTTTATTGAAAAACCATTAAACTTTCTTATTTTGAATGATTAAGTCCCAAAATTATTCAAATAAACCATTGAACTTTTAAAAATTAGTTACCTACATTCTCTAAAAAATATTACTTGTAACCAACTAGGAAGGTTTTAAACTAAACCTAATTCAGATTTACCGTTCCCAGAACGTATGTCATTCAAATCCCATGCAAACACCGGTATCCCCTCATTGCCACATCATTATGCCATCGATTTCCCTATTTTTGATCTGTTTATCTTTTGATTTTCTCCTTTTTGATAGATTAAAAATAGATCAAAAAGAGAAAGATCAATGGTATGGGCCAACAGCGTGACAAACGATATGCATGGAGAACGAACAAAGATGGAGCGAGGAGCGATACCATTGTTTGCGAAGGATTTGAATGGCGTAGGTTTTGAGAACGGTAAAACTGAATTAGGTTTCATTTTACTTTAAAAACTTCCTAGTCGGTTACAAATAGTTCTTTTTAAAGAATGTACGTAAGCAATTTTTAAAATCTCGATTGTTTATTTATTCAAAAAATGTTCAGGTTCTTAATCATTTAAAATGAGAAAGTTTAACGGTTTTTTCATCCAAAAATATAGTTCATGTAGTTAGTCATTCAAAATAATAAAGTTTAATGGTTTTTTCATTTAAAAAAATAATTCAAGGACTTAATCATTCAAAAGGGATAGTTCGTTGATTTGTTCTAAACTTTTCCCTATTACTTTTGATACTTGTCGTTGTAAAAGATCCACACCCTAAGGCACTCCTTTTAGTGTCGTCTCCCTTTGCTCCTTTAGTGATATCATTGTGCCCCTCATGTGAGGGGAAATTTTGTCATATTAACATTCCAATAATTTAATAATTTTTTTCTTTTCCTTCTTTAAACTCTAGTTTTGGTCATTAGGTATAGTGAAAAATTTGAAAATGGGACAAGAACTTTGATAAGTGTAAACCACAAGAGTTGTGGCCTACTGTTAAGGTCCTGGGGATGTGGTGGAATATCCCATCTGCCTATTGTGGTCATTGAAGTTTAATCAGAATTGATGTCTTACGGTCATAATTTTCTAAGGGATTAGTCTATGCATAGTTTAGCACACCCTTCCAAAAAAAACTTTGATAAGTGTAGAAAGCATCCTTGTGGTTTTCATTTTGGTCTGAAAGTGGTCCCTCATCACTAACTCCATTTTTTTCTCAGTTAGAAGGAGAGACATTTTAGTCTATTTCATCTTTTATGCCTTTATCGCTTTTGTCGTTTTCTATTTTTGTAACAAACCTCAAACTATATAGACTAACTTTAAAATTAACTCATAGAGGTGGGTTCATATGAGAACGCTAATTATTTAATAAAACACGAAAATGACCGAATCACATATGAATTTACACTGAAGTCACATACAAAATCATATATGATTCAAGCAACTTTGCCCGACAACTTAAGTCATGACCAAATACGCACACACCCATTTTTTGGCCGTTAATGTAAAATCAAATGTGAATTTACACATGATTTGATGTTTTTTTAAATTATTAACATTTTCATTTGAACCTTTCTCTATTGAGTTAATTAATATATGTGTAGTATATTGTTGGTCCCAAAGGGGGTTCTACAAGGTTTAAGTTCATAGAGGGAGGGGGTTGAATACAAACACATGTTTTATGTTTTTTAAATTTGTTTATTAATTATTGAGAAAATCTAGAACACAATTTACAGTTTGTTGCGGAAATAGATAAGGTAAACCTAATTTAAACAAACTAAGAATCTCTAAGATAATCTTGCACTTAGAAAATAGAGAGAAGAGAGTTTGCAGAAGAGAGTTTTTGCAAAGATGCACTAAGGAGAAGAGATCCTTCAAAATGAAGGGCATCACTCCTATTTATACCCTATGCATTTAATGCATGTCAGAAGGTATAATCCACGTGTCCATTTGTTATAGGCTTCATGATTTTGACTTTATCCTTTCCATGTTTTTTGCCATATTTATGCACAGTGGTGGCAAAGAGTGGGTGTACGAACATGGACAAAAGCAAATTTGCTTTTATACCTTCGTACGGATTGTGCATAGTATAAGACAAACAAATCTTGTTTCACAAGCTTCATGATCAGCTATCACCGAAGCTTGGACTTGATCTGTCATACGTTGTAGACTTGTCTTGGTTTCACTGAGTACCGCCTCAGATCATGGGTAGACTTGTCTTTGTCATCAACTTGATCTTCGACTTCAGCTAAGGAGTTTCTTTTAGCGTGAGGCTTTTTCTTCAGGGATTACATTTAACAATTTACATAAGATGCACTCAGCGATCACTGAATAAACTAAGTGGCTGATCGCTGATGCAAAAATGACAATACACTTGTTAATGTGATTTTCACTAAGTATAAGATCAACATCAAATCACTGAGAGAGTTTGGATCAACAATCTCTCTCTATTTGATGATGACAAAACAACATAAAAAAAATTTATAAGTGTCAAAATATAAGGATAAAAAGGACCCGTATCGTCATCTTCGATGTCTTTACCATCGTCATTGATAAAAAGGACTTGTAACGTACATCTGGTGGGAGACCGAGGATTGCTTATCTCAAAAAATTCTATACCAGTTTGATGTTGGCTTCAGTAAGTTCAACAAGACTGATAGCCATTTTGAAGCTTTTCTTGTGGGCTTCAAGGGCCTGTTCAACTCTGATGGACTCTTCTCTTTCAGCTTGTGTCAGAAATCCAAGCTCAACCTGAGAAATGTCAGATCTGGAGGGAATTTTTATTCTTGATCGATCCAGCTGAGAGATCAACACTGCCATTCTTTTTTATTCTTCTACTACCTTGGGATTAATCTTGAAGGTCTGTTGGGATGACTCAGCGTGTCTTGAGCTTGTTCATCAGTCTCTAGGACAGGGACCGGGATTATTATCTCATCAGCAGTTGCTGGGATTATTATTTCTTCAACTTGTAGTTCAGCTGGAATGGGAGAATTATATATGGGAGAGAATCGGCTAAAAGGAGGAGGAGTGATAGGTAAGTCCACAAAATATGGAATGTGAGAATATAGGGAAAAGGTATTTGAAGAGTTATTGAAGGTAGGGGGATAGGTGTATCATTTTATTGAGATACATACCTCTGAAGGATGGTTAAACTCCCCCTAAGAAGTTCGTGTGATTTTCATATTCCCCTCATCAGCTAATCCTTTTTTCTTACCATGCTGAGGGTTCTTTGTCTTCTTTTCAGTTTCTGAGGCCCTCCCCCTAGTTCATTTATCAAAATTCCCTTGATGAGAATGTTGACGATATTAAGGGCGAAGAAACTACCATCGTGATCATTATCGTCATCTTCGATGTCTTTACCATCGTCATTGATGTTCAGTTGTTCATCATCTTCCTCATCTTCATCATTCTCTGTTGATTTGTCTTCAGCCTCAATGATAATCTAAGTTGGTTCAGTCCTTTGTGCGTTTGTGATAGGAATGAAGGTGGATTCATCTTCCTCATCATTGATAACAAGGCCTTTTTCTGTTTCTTTCTCCCCCTCAGCTTGAGGAGGGTCTTCAGCATTCTTCTCTTCATCATTTTTCTCCCCCTTTTTGTCATTATCAACTAGGGGGAGGTAGCAGAGGTAGAGGTAATCGCGAGCCCAACAACCTGGACCTCAAGGTCCTCAATAGCATCACCAACGAGGACACCGAATTTAGCGACCATTTGCAAAATCATTTGGTCCTCCGTTGTGAAGGAAGGGGATGGCTGAGGAGGGGCCTTCAGCTGAGTAAGCATCTCCGTCAGCAAGCCATTCTGAGTGTCAACCTTAAATGAAAGGTTAGTGACAGAGGTTGAGAGACCATCGATTGTACTATGGAGATCAATGAGGGAGGTAGTAGCAACATATGACTGGAGTTTATCCACGACTTGCTGAAGGCCACAAATCTGTTCATTATCAGCTTTAGATGTCAGGCTGGCTGGCAGGTCTTTCAGAGCCTGAGAGTGATTATGAATTGTCTCCATGTTATTCACGCCTTCCTCATGGACTGAGGAGAGTGTGCGTCCAATGCCTTCAAGTGTAGTGTTGATGGCATCCAACTTAGGACCTAAACCAAAGTTAGAATAAACTTGAGCATGAGAGTGGTCGGGATTAGTCACTAAAAAAGAAAAAAGGTAGGCTAGATGGAGTAAAAATTGGTCTTAACTGATTATCTCCATGAGGGAGATCGTCAGATCTTGTGCTTTGGTTGCCAGTCCGAAGACTGTCAATCAACTCGACATCAGCGACATATGGGAAAAAAATTTGAAGCTTCATTTGTTTGTGTAGAGACCAAAGGAGAAGGAGTAAAAATTGGTACTAAGAAGGTGGTTGTGTAGTGAGAAGAAGGAGCATTGGTTTTGCTCGAAACATCAGAACCAGTGAGTTGAGTCACTAAGTTGGACGGGGTAGGTGCTAGCGTTACTTCAGCGTTAAGAGGAGTCGTCAAAGTGGTTGCGGTGGTTGTTGTAGATGTCATGGAGCGGACAACAAATTTATCAAGTGAGGACTGTTGAGAGTCCATCAGTGATTTAGTAAGGGGTTGCTCCTTTGTGGTTTTCTTAGCCTTCTTACAAGGACCAAGGTTCACGTCAGATGTTTTGCGTTTTGATGCAGTGGGTTTGGTCGTCCGGGTAGACTGTGGAGGCTGGGACACAGTAGTGGGCACCACTGAAGTCGAAGAAAGAGAGGAGAAGGTGGATAGGAGTGTAGAAAAAATTACCTCGTGGGTGTCAGGTTGTCTGTCGGGGTGATGCTTACCCAATCTTGGTTGGGCAAAGTCGCCTTCAGTGGGGTACAAGAGACCCAAGAAGTGCTGAAGGAGAGCACTGATAAACCTGACATAGGGAACAGTTGGTTCACTCTCCTTGGTTGAGAGTCAGTGGAAGAGGTCTTCAAAAATGATTTTGGTGTAGACAATCTTACACCCAGTGAGCACTGAGAACCCAATATTTAGTGTTATCCTGCTGGCTTACTTCATTCCGCCAGTTTTTCCACCCATGCTTTAGATGAAACGAGGGAACAGGTAACCCATGACAGTTGGCATGCGATTCTTTACAATATTGGCCAGGGACTTCGTATGGTCCCTTCAGCATTTCCTAGTCATGCCTTATTGCATCAAGGAAGGCAATGATGTCAAAAACAGATGATAGAGAATCAGGTACTTTTGAAGAGGGAAGGTTGAGGGCTTTGCGGATCGCTGAGAGGCCAATATCACCCTGGCCATGTTCAGTGCTGAAGTGAATGACTGGCACCTACTTTCTAGATGTCGGAGTTTTGGTCATGGCTTTAGCAGTTATCCAAAATTGTTGAAGTTTACACTTGCATCCTGGAGGGTAGACAATTAGGGCATACTGAATGGGGCTTGGCTTTAGAAATTCAGCAGCTTCGGTCAGACGTAGTAAGGGTTTGTCTTTGGTAAAAGTGAGAAGAGCCTGTTGGTTGTTGGATTTGAAGTCAATCTCAGAGAGCTTGAACTTCATGTTCGATGCAACGATCAAGTTCGATGCCATTTCTGAGAACATTTTTAACGGTGTTAAAAGAAAAGCTTCTTTTGGAAGTTTGGGTAACAATTAGGGTTTTTACCAGTTTCTAAAAGGAGAAAGAAGATGAGTAGAAAAGAAATGTAGAAAAGAAATAAGTATTTGGATTAAAACATATGTTCCCAAATGAGGAAATAATGTTTGAGAAATACTTTGAAGATTTTAAGAGTTTTGAAAACATATCATGAAGAAGATGATAGGTTTTGAAGGAAACGGTTCGTTTGATCTTTATATAGCCAAGATTAATGATTCAAACGTGTTCCCGTTTAATAAAAAGAGCAAATATAAGTAACACAAGCCTGTTTGAAGAGAGGAAAAAGAAGGATCGAAAACAATGTTCTTGGTGTTCTTGGTTGAGAGAATTTTTGCCTTGAGTGTATTTTATGGGCGTAAAATTTGAATTATGGAAAGAATGTGGTATTTATATGGAAAGAGGAGAGAGAAATTAATGATGACATGGACACCTTCCATGAATGTGATTGGACATGGAATTGTAACGGGCGTCGTGTGTCAGAGAAATATGTGCCGTGATTTGTCCAAAAAATGACGTCGTAAAGGAAACCTCTTTTCATTTACTTAAAGTAGTATTGGTTTGAAAACCAGCCAGAGCTTGAAGAAATGTATTACTGATAGGAACGTCAGTGATGAAAAGATGTTTTGAAAAAGCTTTTAATCACTTGAAGAAATCAGTGATTTATTTTATTTTGAGAGAATTACACTTTTGGTCCCTGAGGTTTGGTAATTTCTTTGAAAGTGGGACCTGTACTTCAATAACTCGAGTTGTAGTCCTTGAGGTTTGGATTTTTCTTTAAAAGAGGTACCTCATCACTAACTCCGTTAGAATCCATCGTTAGTGGCAAGGGTATTTTCGTCCGATCACGTTTTCTATCTAATGTTGCAATTCTTTTTGTTTTTCCTTATTTTTGTAAAAAAACATGAAATTATATGGGGCCAACTTGTAATATTATATATATATACATACATACATATACATATACATATATAACACAGGACCAACGTCCACTCCACATCTCCGTCCATGACCACCAGACCACCTCCCCTTCCAACATGACACCCTAAACCCATCTTGTGAATGCAAGATCGATCTAAATCTTAGAGAGAGAAAGTAGAGAGAGAAAGATTTGAGACGTGAAACAATATGTGTATTCAATATGCGCATTCATGTTACAAAGACAAAGGCCACAAGAGACTTAAATACCCTTGGCCAATACCAGATATAAAAGCACTAAAACACAGTATTAGCAACAAGTCTATAAATACAATGATTACTATAAAATCTGACTTAACAATCTCCCCCTTAGTAATCATTGGCGCTCCGGTCTTCAATGTAGGCTGAAACAACCATCTTCAAAACAAAAACAGACTGTCTAAGCAACTTAGCGAAGCTTCTTGACTAAAAAAAATTTCTTCTCAGCATCTTTCAGTCTATGTTGCCTTTGCTACCTTGACAAGACTGGACTAGTTTGTAATAAGCTTGAAGGAACAATCGGTTCATCAGCTTGTGCTCTAGACAACACACCTCTTTCAAATGTACTCGAATTAACTGTGGTGGTCGGATCTGAAACAGCAAAAGAACTAGTATAGCTAAAGAAATTAGAATCTTGAGCAGATAAACTTTGAACTCTTTGTCTCCTTCTATTTAACTTCTCCCCCTCATGACCTTGATAATCTGAATCAACTTGGTCATGTCTATGCTGGAGAAGAGACATCTTCAGATCTGCAAGACTGAGTCGAAGAAGCTAGCAAATCTGATTGGTGACATGAAATGATTCACATGTTGAGCTCTTTTACTCCCCCTACAGAAATGCACTTTCCAATGTATTCACTTTAAGTACTCCCCCTCGAAATGAGACTTATCAGATATTCTTTCAGAATTTTCTCACTCCCCCTCGAAATATGTACAAATCCACTTACACATATATGAGAACACAATTATCGAAACATCAACGTAGAAAGAAAAATATACTGAATATGTATTTTGAAACAACTAAATATATAAAATTTTAAACACCAAACAAATTAAATTCTACTTAGTAAAATATCACAAATTAATCCATCAGCTGAAATCAAATGTATGTTTTTGGATACAGATACAAGTTTCATTGCATATCAAGTTAATACATGTTCAGTTTCAAAAACTATCATCAATCTATTCAGTGTGCTAGCATGCGAACTTTGATTAGCTTCAAGAAAATGAAATTCTAAAAATATAATATAATACTTTGCATTTTCTCACACTAAGCCATCAAGAATTAAGACTTTCACAAATTTATAGGTTTATCGCACCTCAAACATAGCACCAAGTATCATGAGATGTGTGCTCATTGGCATCTGTTATTATTGTGCACATTTGCATCTTCACATGATTGTGCTCTTTGGCATCTTTTAAGCTTGTGCACATTGGCATCTTTCAATCAAGAAGTTTGATAAGTAAAGAACATGTCGTAAACGTAACTTTCTATCTGATTCTATTGCAGGATTTTGGTTAGCCGCTCCCAGACTAGTTGGCCTTAGGGGACTAGGTGTCAAGCACCCCTTGGAACTTACTCTCCCAGACCAGAAAGGCTACATCGACACATCCTAAACCCATTCATACCAGTAGAACATGACTTTCGATCTGATTCTATAGAAGGATTTGGGTTCGATCACTCCTAGACCAATTGACCTTAGGGGACCAGATGACAAGCATCCCACAGAACTTACTTTCCCAAACCAGAAAGGTCACAAGTACAAACTTTTAAACTTAGAGATTTCTGTATTATATATATATATGATTCATCTCAATCACTCGGTTTTACATCTAAGTGCTTAGCCTATATTTTCATTACGATCCATAATTCTGACTTTTTAGGGTTTCAAAGCATTGTAAACTATAAATATTCCGAATGACACAATCTTTAAAGAATTCTCAAAATTTCAAACATGTTTTGCTGATTTTTCGATTTTGAAAGACTTGAAAATTGAATATATAAAACTTAGATATAAACAAATCAACTTGAAAATTTATCCTAGACACACATTCTATTCAAAAGAAAGAAAAAAATGTAACAAATTTACTTTATAAAATAAAATTTTTTTAGATTTAAACTTTTAAATTCAACATGCCGAATTTTGAACACAGAAAATTAAATCGTTTTTCATTTAAGGCTTTTGTAAAAAAATTGGCAAGTTGATATTTAGTTAGAACAAAATATAATTCAATAATACCTTCTTCCACACCATTGTTAATGAATGTGGTACCGCATATCTATGTGATTGGTTTGCACTTTTCAGGTTCTTGAATAACCTGATATAAATGGAACAACATCATTGTCAAAGATAGATGCAGCGGAATTTGTAGTAGATGTGCTTAAAATTTATCATAAATCCAGAAGCAAAACACTTTGAAGGGCGAGTCCTAAACTGATATGTTTAGAAGTCGATCTACGTTGAAGTATGGGTTCTAAGTTGATTTACTTAGAAGCCTTTGTTCTCTTACTCCCCCTTGACATTAGGTGCCTGCAACTCAGAATTAATCTTTGGTTTTGGTACCCACTTGTATTTGGGTCCATGTTTGTTAGTTGCAGTTCTAATGGGAGTAAATTTGTTAGATTTGACAAACAAAACATGAGAAAGATTATCAGAGTAATAAACATAATCATCAGTAGAGGACGAAGCATAATCATCAGAACTAGAACCAGAAGAAGAATATGAGACATCTTTTGCAATTCGAATCATTTGCTTTATTGAGTATTTTAAAATTTTATTACAAACAACAAATGAATCACTATGACAAAGATTGTCTACATATCGATCCTCATCAGTCGCAGATTCATCAGATATCCGCTTGACCCTCCATATTTGCCTTGTAGGAGTCCTCAAAGTCCTATCTGAAATATTCGAATCAAAAGAATTAGAATTTTCAAAAATAACAGAAGCTTGTTTCTTTGACTTCCTTAACCTTCTTCTTTTACGCTTTGGTTTATAATAATCATCATTTAGCGTAAAAGATTCATCAAGAATTTTCGATTTAAGATTTGAATCTGAAGAAACAATTTTACCTAAGAAACCCAACTAATCAAACAATAAATTTGAACTTGCATAGGAGTCTATAAATTTTCAGAAAAGTTTTCATATTTTAGAACTTCCTTTTTGTTGTCTTTAAAATCAGAAAAAAGGCCAGAAATAGAAGCTTGAAGTAAATCTTGTTTTTGAGAAATTAATTTTTCTTCAAGACTTGTCGTCATGAAAGAAAGAATTACATCTGTTTCAATTTCTCTTTGAATATAATTTTGTTCTTCCATTTTATCTTCAAGATCAATGATTTTGCTTTCTAACACTAATGGAGGAATATATCTCTTAGAATCATAAAAAAACTGGAGATATATTTTCTTTATCAGTGTTAGTAGCACATATATCAAAATAATCATCAGACAATGAAGATTTAATAGGAGATATGACATTTAAATTATTTCTGTTCTACTTTGATTTTTCTGGAAAATATTTGGCATTTTCGCACGTGTAAATAAAAGGAATTTCCTTTTTCGTGATGTTCATTCTTTTCTCATTTTCGATTTCTAAAACTTGCTGTTCACTTGTCCAATGAAATTTAAACTGAGGAACATATCTTGCAATATTTAGATAATCGTATTCATATAAAGTGGAACTTCTGTTTTAGCTTTGTCTAAAAAATGAGGATTTTCAAAGCCAAGTCCCCATTTTTCTTTGATAGACTCATAACTCCGTGGTTTATTCAAATAAATAGTTTGTTCAGTTTGATCTCTCAGATATAATTTTTCTTCCAACTTATTTATTTTATCCGAAATTTTTTCTTTTAATTTGGTCATTTCCATCAAAGAATCAAGATAATTCATATTTGATTTTTCTAAATCATCCAATTTGTTTTGAAAGATTTATTTTATACGAGTCAAAATAGTTTTTCATCTTTCAAAGAAATTTTTAATTTTTTAATCAAATTTGACTTTTCTGTATTTAATTGTTTTTCAGATAATAACTTTGAGCGAAGATAATGTAAAGCAGTTATAATGATGTTCATTTGTGAAGAAATAAATTTGTAATCAAATTCAAAAGGTACCTCAGATTCATCAGTTGAATCGTCATCATCATCATCACTCTTATCATCTCCTATGAAGCACATAGTAGCAGTTTCCACATTATCAGCTTCATTGTCGGAGTGATCTTGCCAGTATTCTTGTTCAACTAGCAGAGCAGTATCGTTCTCTCTTTTCTCAGCTAGTTCCAGTTTCTTCCGGTAATATGCCGAATCCCGAACCACCTTTGCTCGAAACTCCTTTGCAATGTGACCCGGCTTTCCACAGTTAACACATGCATTAGCTTTATTAGACTCGGTCACGTTGGTATTTTTGGACCCCGAAGTGAAGCTAAGGTTGTTGGAACCCGAACGATGTTGGAACTTTTTGTTATAGTGTTGAGAGAGAAGAATCATCGCTTTCTGTAGTGCTTCGCCATCGTCATCAGTGGCCCCGTCATAAGCATTATCAGACAATGCTTGTTTAGCCAATTGGCTTGTGAGGAGTGCAATCGAGTCCACTGTCTTCTTGTTTTTCTTGTCAAGTTTGGCCTTCTTCTCCTTGACTATGCTCTCATCTGTCAACAAATCTCATAAAGCTCTTGGATTTGCATTGTAGAGACCCGGACATCATTCCTCAATTTGTGACATAATTTGTTCCATTCCAATTGAAGAGCGTTGAGAAACTTCAGATTAGTCTCTAGCTCAGTCTTTTCCACTTTGATCTTTCGCAGATCGTTCATCACAATGCAAAACCTGTCAAAAACATTCTTCAGAGTCTCACCATCCTTTGTCTTGAACTCCTCGAAATTGTTCATGAAACGTGTCTGTCGGAGTTGTGTTGCAACTGCTGACCCAAGCATTATCTTTTCTAACTGGGTCCACATCATCATCGGGTTGTGCTTGAAACAATCAATTCGATTGTAGATGGAATTAGGCAACGCTAGCATCAGGTTAGACTTTGCTTCACGATCAACTTTTTCTCGTGTAATCTCTTCGACAGTCAAGGGAATATCATTCTTAGGTTTGACTAATGGTCCTTCAGTAAATGACTTCATCATGTTCTCTCCGTTTGCTTGACGCTCGATGAAGTTAATGAACCGATCTTGCCATTGAGTGAACTCATTCTCATTGATCAAAACTGGAGGACGAGTATCCGTTCCCAATGACATCATAATGTCGTTCTTGTAAAACTGAGCTTGAAAAGAGAATTTTGACATATCCATAACTTCAGAAAATCTGAGAAAAATGCCAAGTCTTGATTCAGAGAGAAATTGGCGCAAACAGGAGCTTTGCGCGAACAGAGAATGGCGCAAACTGGAATTTTGTGCGAACAATAACTGGCGCAGACTTGTTTTGCGCAAGACGTAGGTGGCGCAAAGTAGGTTTTGCGCGAGAAGAAGGTGTCGCAAACTTGAGCTTTACGCGAACAATAACTGACGCAAAAATTTGTCACGACCGGTGTCTAGATCGACCGGTGTCTTGATCGACCGGTGTCTTGACCGACCGGTGTCTTGACCGACCGGTGTCTTGACCGACCGGTGTCTTGACCGATGTTTTGATCGACCGGTGTGAGTGGGGCGACCGGTGTCTCCCTTACCGATATGGACCGGTGTCTATATGGACCGATGTCGACCGGTGTCCAAGATTAACTTGTGGCGCAAAGTCGAGATTTGCGCTACCTGTGACTGGCGAAAATCTGACTTTTATTCCAGTAACAAACCCCTGATTAACTGGCGCAAAGTGCAGATGAACTGGATGAACTCGCGCAAACTTTGGACGAACTCGCGCAAACTTTAGATGAACTCGCGCAAACTTTGGATCTGGCGCAAAATCGTGAGAATATGATCGATTATACTTTGCTAAACCAAAATTACAACCAATTCAAACAAACTTCATAGGATCAAAAATGTACAACTTGAACAGTACGCTATTATCGAACAACTCAAAAACTCGAAAATTCTCAAAATTAACTACAAAAACTAAAATTCTTGCAAATTGATGTGAACCAAAAAAATTATGCTACAGAAACCGGATCCAGCGAACCAATCTACAAGAAAATTCGATCAAAACACACTTTGAATTTGATGAAAAATCAAAAAAATGAGATTTTCTTGAAAAAATTCAAGAAAATCAATCAAATTCTCTGATTTAAACACAAATTTAGAACAACATCTTGTTTCTCTCAATCCTCTCAGATTTAGATTAGGCTCTGATACCAATTGTGGATGCAAGATCGATCTAAATATTAGAGAGAGAAAGTAGAGAGAGAAAGATTTGACACGTGAAACAATATGTGTATTCAATATGCGCATTCATGTTACAAAGACAAAAGCCACAAGAGATTTAAATACCCTTGGCCAATACCAGATATAAAAGCACTAAAACACAGTATTAGCAACAAGTCTATAAATACAATGATTACTATAAAATCTGACTTAACACATCTTCTTCCCTAAACCAAACGTGTCCTTATTGTTACAATTTATACAAGTAACCTAATATGTACATAGGGTGTTGCTTGAGGTGTAGTAATTGTAAGCGGGAGTTTCAGCTGGTGGCGATACCACCGGCATCGTTGTCGCCGACCATCCGAGGGAAACAAGCGTACTACTGCTCTATGGGGTATTTTTCAATGGGGTTTGCGATGGCGAACTCCAAGACGACTAAGAATCTTACCATCCCAAATTGGATTCCAACGATGTTCCCGACTATCACCTCTGGTGTACCTCCCTCCAAACCTCTCATAACCGAAATTCAACCATTATCACCTACTTGATCACACATCGCTATCACCACCTGTCAAATGGGATTTCACCATCAAGCAAACCCATAGGGAATATAGCTCCTGCCCTACTGTAACTTCGGCGACCCCTACATCCCGTCTTTCTCCACCGTAGACATGAACCCACCCTCAAACACCACCACCCGGCTCCTCCCTTTTGTGATATCTATCGTCCCTGTGTGTTTGTTTCAAAATCACAGCAAGTTGAGAGATAGAAGAGGTGACCAGAGGGAAGGTGAGATGTGTTTGCTTTAAAATCACATCTTTTGGTGTGGTTTCTGAAGTTAACCCCAAGGATAATGAGAATGGTCTTGGCCGGAGATGAATGTGGAGGGGATGATGGTCACCTTCATTGTATATATATATATATATATATATATATATACACAGACACACACACACACATATATATATATATATATATATATATATATTAATACAATCAATATAAATTAAAAGAAATTACAATTAGGTCCTTAATGTTTTATGGCTTAAACAAAAATAAGAAAAAGCAAATAAAAGTGAAAAAAGAGGAAATATGGTTGGACGAAAATACCCTTGGCTCTAACGAAGTTTTTTAACGGTGTGATTGATCAGGTTCTTCTTTCAAACAAAATCAAACCTTAGAGACTACAACTTGACTTATTGAAGTACAAGTATTCTTTCAAAGAAATCACCAAACCTCAGGGACCAAAGTGTAATTCTCTCTTTGATTTTGAAAAAGCTTCTCGCTGAAGAGGTCTTCAGTGATAAAGAGATAGAGGATCATACCTGATTGTCAAATAACATTTGAGTCAGAGATTATAAGGTGAATGAGAAACATTGAAAGTCAACCGCTGATATAATGCCTAATATTTGAAGAGTTAATCTTTACGATTCAGCATTCCAAGCTCACTGATGAGAATATTGAATCTTGTCTCATCATGAGGTTTGGTAAAAATATCAGCGAGTTGATAATCAGTAGGTATGAAATGAAGTTCAGTGTCTCCATTCATCACATGGTCTCTAATAAAATGATATATGATTTCAATGTGTTTGGTCTTTGAGTGTAACATTGGATTATTGGCAATTGCAATGGCATTAGTGCGGTCACAATAGATAGGAATCCTTGATAGTTGAAGGTCATAGTCTATAAGTTGATTTCTCATCCATAAGACCTAAGCACAACAACTACCAACAACTACATACTCAGCTTCAGAAGTTGATGTGGACACTAAGATTTGCTTCTTACTTGTCTAACTCACCAACTTTCCAACTAGAAGCTGACAACCTCTAGTGGTTCTCTTTCTATCCAGTTTGCAACCTACAAAATCACTATCTGAATAGGCGGTTAAATCGAACCTTGAGTCTTTAGGATATCAAAGACCTAGGTTGGGAGTACCCTTCAGATATCTGAAGATTTGCTAGACAACGATCAGATGGGATTCCTTGGATTCAGTTGATATCGTGCACACAAGTAAGTAAAATACATGATATGAGGTTGACTAACTGTCAGATATAATAGAGAGCCAATCATTCCTCTATAGGTCATGACATTAACAGGTTTCTCATTTGGGTCCTTATTTAGTGTCAGAGGAGGGGCCATAGGAGTTTTCATAGCTAAGCTTTGAGTAAGATCAAACTTTTTCAGCATATCTTTAACATACTTACCTTGGTGAATAAATATACCTTTATCTGTTTGCTTAATCTGAAGACCACGAAAATATTAGTTCACCCATTATACTCATTTTATATTCTTTCTTCATATGTTCAGCAAATCGAGTACATAGTGATGGGTTAGTGGATCTAAATATAACATCGACATATATCTGAACAAGTATGATATGACCCTTAACTTTTTTGAAAAACAAAGTTCTATCAATATTTCCACGTTCAAATTTTTTAGTGATAAGATAAGAGAATAGGGTATCATACCAAGCACGAGGGGCTTGTTTAACCCATATAGAGCCTTATCCAGTTTATAAACATAATCTAGATTCTTAGGGTCTGAGAACCCTGGGGTTGTTCAACAAAACTTCCTCATTCATCTATCCATTTAGGAATGCTGACTTGACATCCATTTGATGTACCTTGAAGTCTTTGTGAATTGCATAGGCTAGGAATAACCGAACTTCTTCGAGCTTGGCCACAGGGGCAAAGGTTTCATCATAGTTTATGCCTTCCTCTTGTCTGTATCCCTGAGCAACAAGTTTATCCTTGTTACGGGTTACAGTCCCATGTTTATCTAACTTGTTTTGATACACCCATTTGGTGCCAATAACAGTCTTGTAAGATGGTCTGGCAACGAGATTCCAAACTTTGTTTATTTCTAACTCAATCAGCTCTTCTTGCATAGCGCTGACCCAATTTCGATCTTTAAGGGAATCATCAGTTCTTTTAGGTTCAAAAAGAGAGATAAAATTTACAAAAATACAGATATTACTTGAACCACATTGAGTTTGAATTTTTGTGTTTGGATCACCAAGTATTTTTTCTATTGGATGACTTCTTATCCATCTCTGAGCAGGAATTTGAGATTATAACTCTGAGGTAACAGTGGGAGGTGCTGAGGATGAGGTTTTAACAATTGTATTATTAGGCATCGGTTGCTGAGGTTCAGAAAGAACTTCATTTACTGATTGTTGAATAGAGGTTGATGGATTTTCAGAATTTGAAGGTTCAGATGGTGGTACTGTGTTGATGGGAGTAGCTGAGATCCATGACATGGATTCAGCTCCACTTGTCTGGATGTTAGGAATGGCAATAGGTTCATCATCAGCGTTGTGTGAATCATCTTGAGGATTAGGTTTGAATGATGCTTCGGGTTCTCTAAAGTGAGAAAACATCCATTGATTTAATTCCTCATTTTCATGAACGGGTCGTGAATTTTTTGTATGAGATTTATTAAAGGTGACATGAATAGTTTCTTCTCTGGTTTGTCTTCTTTTGTTGAAGACTTTGAATGCTTTGGATATTGAAGAGTATCCTAGGATGATTCCATCGTTAGCTTTGGGATTGAACTTTCCCAGATTGTCTCTGTTGTTTAGAATGTAACATTGACAACCAAAGATGTGAAGAAAACTGAGAGTTGGCTTTCTTCCACATAAGAGTTCGTATGTTGTCTTCTTAAATCTTTTGACGATCAGCGACCAGTTTTGAGTAAAACATGTATTGTTGACAACTTCTGCCTATAATTGAGTAGATAGATGTGACTCTCTAAGCATAGATCGGGCAACTTCAATAATTGTTCGGTTTCTTCTTTCAACGACTCCATTTTGTTGTGATGTTCTTACAACTGAGAAGTTGTGAGAAATACCCTTACTCTCAAAGAAGATATTAAGAGAACTGTTTTTGTAGAGGAGGAAGAAGTGTCAGCGGCTTCTTCTTTTACTTCTGAGATCTTAGCCATCAAACATAGGTTGGTTGTATCTTCTTCATCAGAATTTGATTCTTCCTCAGATTTAGCTGAATCATGTTATTTAGCGATTCGACCTTTAACTTTTCGCTTGTAGTTCTTCAACTTTTGATATTTTTCCTTCAACTTCAGGTATTTTTCATCTCTGGGTCTAGATGATGAAGAAGGCTTGAAGACTTTCTTTGACCTGCACTCACTGGAAAAATGTCCTTTCTTTTCACAGTTATAGCAAGTGGCAGTTGCCTTGTCAACAGGAGTTTATTTTGGCTTGTCAGTGATGGCAAGAGGTTTATTTCTTCTGAAATTACTCTTTCATGCAAATCTCCTAAAGGAGTTTGTCAAGAGTGCTAGAGACTCATCAAACTCTGAAAGATCAGTGCCCGATAAGTCATCTGAGTCAGATTCCAACTCAGTGATAGTGACAAAGGTTCGTTGAGATGGAATAATCTTTGAAGATACTAAAGCAACATGTGTGCTTTTGGAATCTTTTGAATCTTTGATAAGATTCTTCTTAAGTTGATAAGATTTCTCATGATTGAGTAAATGCCATAAATAGTGCTTAAAGAAAGATCTTTGAGATCCTTTGATAGCTTAACACACATTGAATAATTGTCCTAACTTTCAAGAAGACATTCCAAGATTTTTGTCAGAGGCTTGGAGTTAGAGTATGTCCTACCAACATTTCTTAGATCAATTAATAAGTAATTAAGCGTTGGTGTACTTCAGACAAATATTCATTCTTACCAAAAATGAAACTTTCATATTGTCTTACCAAATTATCTTTCTGGATTCATGTACTTCATATGTACCTTCATATTGAACACATATAGTGTCCTACATGGCTTTAGATGTTTTAAGGTTCATAATAGAGTGATAAACCTCATCAGGAAGTGCCATAGAGATTATGGCTCTAGATTTAGCATCTAGAACCACTTTCTTTTTGTCTTTATCAGTCCACTGATGAACCTCCTTGGTCACTTATTTTTAAGGGATTATTGCGATAGTGGCAGTGGAAGGAACAACAACAACGATGATCATGAATGGAACAAAAGGTCCATTTTCAACGTAGTGAGGTATAGTAGGGTCTACACCTTCTAGAAAAGGAGTCATTTGATTTTTCCACAAAGCAAAATTATCTTTGTTAAATCGAGGAGGCTTTGCAAGAGAACCATTACCATTATAGTTTGTATTTTTATTGAGTGCCATAATTAAAATAGCAAGGAAGAGAGATATAAGCAAGATCTTGTTAATGAGAAAAAAACAACCTGCTCTGATACCACTTGTTGGTCCCAAAGGGGGTTCTAAAAGGGTTAAGTTTGTAGAAGGGGGGTTGAACACAAACACAAGTTTTATGCTTTTAAAATTTGTTTATTGATTATTGAGAAAATCAAAAACATAATTTACAGTTTGTTACAGAAATAGATAAGGTAAATCTAACTTAAACAAACTAAGAATCACTAAGATAATCTTACACTCAGAAAATAGAGAGAAGAGAGTTTGTAGAAGAGTGTTTCTGCAAAGATGCACTAAGAAGAAGAAATCCTTCAAAATGAAGTGCATAACTCATATTTATACCCTATGCATTTAATGCATGTCAGAAGGTACAATCCACGTGTCCATTTGTTATAGGCTTAATGATTTTGACTTTATCCTTTCCTTGATTTTGGTCGTGTTTATGAACAGTGGTGGCAGAGAGTGGGTGTACGATTATGGATAAAAACAAGTTTGCTTTTGTACCTTCGTACGAATTGTGTAGAGGATAAGACAAACAAATCTTGTTTCACAAGCTTCATGATCAGCTATCGCTGAAGCTTAAAATTGTTCTGTCACACGTTGTAGACTTGTCTTGGTTTCATTGAGTACTGCTTCAGATCATGAGTAGACTTGTCTTTATCATCAACTTGATCTTCGACTTCAGCTGAGGAGTTTCTTTCAGCGTGAAGCTTTGTCTTCAGGGTTTATATATAACAGTTTACATAAGATGCACTCAGCGATCACTGAATAAACTCAGTGGCTGATCGTTGATGCTAAAATGACAATACACTTGTTAATGTAATTTTCATTAAGTACAAGGGTCATCATCAAATTACTGAGAGAGCTTGGATCAACATATATATATATGTGTGTGTGTGTGTGTCTGTGTACGTATATGTGTGTGAGAGAGCAAAAGTTAATTATAGAGCTAGTCCCTATAGTTTGAGGTTTGTTACAAAAATAGAAAAACACAAAGTGAAAAAGACAAAAAAGATGAAATAGAGTAAAATGTCCCTCCTTGTAACAGTGAAAACAAATAGAGTTATTGACGAGGGACCGCTTTTAGAGTAAAATGAGAACCACAAGGATACTTTCTAGACTTATCAAAGTTCAGGTCCTACTTTCAAAGTTTTCAGTAAACCTCAAGGACCGAAGTTAGATTTTACTCTTTTGCCCCTGGTAAAAGAGGAAATCAAAAACCAAATTAAAATCCAAAACTAAAAGGAAAAAAGAGATTTTTATGGAAATCTTATAATTAAAATCCAAACCAAAAGGAAAGTAGACAATTTTTATGGAACATATAAAATAGACTAACAGTGTGAGTTGTTTGTGTTGTGCGGCGTGGGGGGGGGGGGAAGTCACGATAGAGGGTTTCATGGGTTAAGCAAGGAGAGTCACGATGGAGGGAAGGAGATTGTGGGTGAAAATAGTGGCCAGTATCAGAGACGAGGAAGTCTTAGAGACAAATATGAAAGGAAGGGGGTTGGGGTCAATAGGGAGTGGGGGGTCACGTGGGACACACAACATTAGGGAAAAGAGGTAAGGTTAAGTTACCGATGAAGGGCAACATGTTATTGATAAACGGTCTCAAGTTTTATTTGTCTAGTATGTATATAAGGGTGTTTATGTATATATAACTTTATATAATATAATATAATATTTATAATATAAAATATATATTGTTTTTTAAGAAGAAAAAGATAAAAGGGGTGAAAAAGACCAAACTACGATCTAAGTTAACTAGGTTAACAGATTTTTTTAACGTAGGTAAACCACAAGGACCATGGCCATAGAAAATGTATAGCGTAGATAACAAATTCAATACAAACGTAGTGTCGGACCCTAGACATAAAAAGACAGAAAAAATATAGTGACCATATCCGTAATTCACTCCTTCAAAGTGAAGGACCAAAAAAGAAATTGTAAATAGATTATATAAATGAATTATGTTACACCAAATTTGGTATGTCACTATTTATTATACCATATTTGGCATGCCTATTGGTGATACATCAAGTTTGACGCTTGCAAAAAGATTTGGTAAACCATTAAACCATCTCCAATGAGATCACTATATCTTATATCAAACACCAAATCCTACCCTAAATTACTTGGGGCTAACACATCAAACTTACTCCAAATTTAATGTACTGAATAATAGCATACCAAATTTGAAAAAATAGTTTTTATTTACACTAGCTTTTTCACCACTTTTCCCACTTACAATATTGGTCCCTCAAATTATAAATTATGTATTTAATATTTTTAAATTTTCATAGTTTTTATTTGTTATATATATATATACATATATATATAGGGGTGGGTTCAAACGAGAATGAAGGTTATTCAAATGAATAAAGGGACGATTATCAGCCAATCATTTTTTAAATTAATTCCGAAAATAATAGTTTCTAAAATTAAGAGTAAAAGAGCAATAAAGTCATATTATGCTATGGATAATTTAGGATAGTATTAACTTCCAAAAAACAGGGATTATAATATTTAATTCAAATCAAAAACGTATTTATCCTTTTCCTTTATTAAAGCAAATCCGGTTAATCCATTTTTGTAGTTCACCTAGTCTGTTTGTTTTTTCAAGCAAATCCCGAATATGTAACCCAAAATCACAGATGATTATATGGTGTACAATATGCAATCCAAAATCATTTATGATTATATTGTAAATAAATTTGACAGATTGTTTAAGTGTAGTATGCATCACATGTGATTATACCTTATAGTAATTGGACAGATTCTTATATTTGATATCTTTGACTTTATCATATATGATTTTATGATAAATAGTTTAGATAAAATGATGTTATTGGTTTGCAACCCTAAATCACATGTGATTTTATTCTAAATACTTAACACCAAATTCATACTTAACACCAAAATCATATATGATTTTATACGCTATAATACTTAACACCTTTGTTTTAAATACTTAACACCAAATTCATACTTAACACCAAATTCATATATGATTTTGTACTAAATAACTTGGCTATAATACTTAACACCAAAATCATATGTGATTTTGTACTAAATAACTTGGCTATAATACTTAACACCAAAATCATATGTGATTTTGTTTTAAATAACTTAGACAAAATGTTTCTATTAGGTTTGCAACTTTAAATCATATGTGCTCATCCAAATAAGATCATAAATAATCAAAACTAAAAAACAAATGACCATGATTAATTTCCTGAAAATTTCATCCATATAACATTCCAAAATAAACAGACCAGATTCCAAACAACTATCTTTCATCTTCATCCTAAACCCAATTCATCTTCTTAACCTGTGTTGAGCGATGTATCATAACAACCCGTAAATTTTATTAATTCATAACACAAACAGATAATTAGAAGGACATATCCAAAGGATAAATAACCCACATCCTCAAATGCACAAAAACAGAAAAAATACAAACCCTAACTTACGATAATAGTCGATGTTTCCATATAAATTGATTTGATTCGATTGAGGATTGAAGTCGACGAATAATAAAGGATTATGACACATCAAACATGGTTGAGTAGCTGAGAGATGGAGGGTTTAGGGTCGAAGCTCATGTTGATGATGATGATCATTTCGTTGATTTGCCCTTTGCCTTCAGAACCACCTTCGACGATTTCGTTGATTTTCTCTGTTGTGGATGCCGCCATTAAACAGTGAAGAAGGATTTATCAGAAGAACATGAGTGTTTCAGGTTTGAATCAAGAGAGAGAGAGAAAGAGAGAGAGAGAGAGAACTAATAATTAGGAAATCACTTATATTTAGGAGTTGAAGATTATCCTAAAATAACCAGGAGTAAAAAAAGACCAAAATACCCTTTTATAAACTTCTTTATTTAAAAAATTAATTATTTGTTTAATAATTATGATTGGTTCAGAATTGTCCCTTTATTCTTTTAAACAGATATCATTCTCGTTTGATCTTCCCTCTCTCTCTCTCTCTCTCTCTATATATATATATATATATATATATATATATATATGGAGAGGTTCATTTGAGAAATGCTAAATATATGAGAAATAGAGAAGTAATCCTAGCCTCTTATTAGGTCAAGATCGACTTTGACCGGTCAAATATTACGTCTTTGACTAGTCAAAAGTTGCGACTATTCCAAAAATAGAAGGACAGTTTCGTAATTTTTACAAATATATGGGACGAGTTCATATATGAACTTGTAAAATTCACATATGAACTATATGTTCATATGTGAACCAGTGTAATTCATATATGAACTCTTTTAACTGATTCATATATGAACATTTGTGATTCATATATGAACCAATTAACTGATTCACATATGAACTAATTAATTGATTCATATATGAACGTATAACGTATAGTTCATATATGGATCACAATGGTTCATATATGAAAAAGTTATAAGAGTTCATATGTGAATTACACTGGTTCATATATGAACATATAATTCATATATGAACTCGTCCTGCCTCTTTTACGAAACTACCCCTCTATCTTCTACATACCATACAAGGAATTATCCGGTGCTTCACGGTTAAAGCCGTAAATATTGACCAGATAAAGGGCTAGAATCATTTCGTTATTTCTCATATTTTTAGCATTTGTCAAATGAACCTAATCCTATATATATATATATATATGTGTATATATATATGTATATATATTTTCAAAGAGGGGGAGATATAATCAAATGAGGACTATAAATATTATGATAACCGCGATAACCAATCTAGTGCAACCATTTTATTTAATAAAAAAACTAATAATTCAATGGCAAAATGGTAATCTCAAATTCAATGACAACTAAGCATTAATCACATAATTTAGAGTAAATTACAAATTTCATCCCTGTGGTTAGTGAAGATTTAGGATCGGGTCCCCAAAAAGAAATAATTACATGTAAAGTCACCATGGTTTCACTTTTATGTATATACATGTGTATATATATATAGAAACACTACAACATCCCCAATTACCGTTGGGCGCCAACGCCTTCCTCTTTCCTATTTACGACTGCTCACCACCGTCGTAAAAGAATATCTACCTTGATCGCCTCCTCCCTCTCCCCACCATCGGTTAATTCTTCTTTGTTATACTCCTGCCGCCAGTGCCACCATTTTTGACCACCGAACAGATTATCAAGAAAAGTCTTAGAAGCCCTTTCGATACGACGTCAACCGATCAACACAAAACCAAGTTTCAAATCAAGAACAAGATCATGATATCTCAGACTGATCGCCCTTCGTTCTCTCCTATAATCTAAACGCGCCACCATGATCCTCCAAGACGACGGTGATCAACACCATCTTCGGCCACCGTCGCGACCAGAAAAGTGATAGTTCTTTTTCTCAAGACTGGAATGGCTTAATCAATGCGTCATTTACTAGGTTCATTTTTCTTGTTCCATATTTTTGATTTAGAACTAGTTTTTAAGATATGTTTTTCGTTTTAGATATACATATTTTAGATATGTTTTCCTTTTTTGATATCTTTGTCGGACCAGATGAAGGCAACTGTTTCCATATCCATATTTGATTACGCTAAAAGTCAACAGAACTTTCTTCAAGATTCAATTAGAGTGCTTTCATGGGTAATCTTTATCTGTTTGGATACAACCCTTCAACCCCATGTCCCATATCTCCTCCTCTTACCACCGCCCCATCTCTGACATTAAACCACCGCAACAACGGTGGAAACAAAGTAAGCACAAAATAAATTATTCTCATCGTTGCAGGTACTATGATAGCCATTCTACTGTTGATATATTGCATACTTCTTTGTTGGTTGCTCAAGAGAAAGGAGACGATCTAAACAAAAGGATGCGGAAGGTGGTGGCACCACTGTGGCAAAGGGAGCGGAACCACCGCAGGTGGACAGGAGGGAAACTTTTACAAATAATCTTAGTTCATTTGGTCACCGCCATTGGTGTGAATGGAACTGTAAGTGATGAATTTACATTGATAGTTAAAGATTTTTTTTGTTTTTTTAAATAAAAAGTAAAAGGACAAAAGTACCCTTAATTTAACTGTAGCTAGGTTACCAAAGTTAGGTAAAGGAACCCAATCTAAACAAAAGTGAAACCATGGTGACAATATATGTAATTATTTCATTTGTGGCACCCAATCCAAAATTATTTCATTAACCACAAAGACGTAATTTGTAATTTACTCCATAATTTAGTATAAATTAGTGATTCTCAAATAATTATCCAATTTTCCTTAAACATTTTTTAATCAATTATTATCCTATTCCTATTCATTCTTATCTCTCTCGAACTCATGATGGAACCCTCCCGCACCACCATGAGCTACATATATCTTCATAGAGAAATTGACAAAAATAGTCGATACATTAAGTGGCTTTCACTTTTTAGCCAAATCAGAAAGAAGTTTTCCCTAATAGCCAAAATTTACATAGATTTCATTATTTTTTTTTGCGTAAACTCCCATTTTATGTGTAAACTTTTGTTACACTTTACACCCTTATAATTAGTTATCTAATTTATTTTATATTCCTTATTTTTTAATTTTTCATTTTACATCTTTATTATATTAACACACATAATCGTAGATTAACCAAAAATATATCAAAAAAATACATTTTGTTTTTACAAATTACATCATTATAATCGTCTCGCCAAAACGTTCAAAATGAGCCTAATGCTGAATATTTTTGATGTAATCTTATATTTTTAAATATTTACGAATTATTTTTAATACTTACATTTTTCACCCTTATAGTTATTTATTTAATCTGTAAGTATAAGGGTATAAAGTGTAAGTATTAAAAATAACTCGCAACTATTTATAATATTAACGGACTCATTTTGAACGTATTGACGAGGCGATTATAATGAAGTAATTTGTAAAAAAAACATATTTTTTTTGATGTATTTTAGTTAATATACGATTATAAGTGTTAATAAAATAAAAGTCTAAAATGAAAAATATTAAAGTAAATGGTATAAAATAAATTAAATAACTAAGTATAAGGATACAAAGTGTAACAAAAGTTTACCCAGTTTAAAGATTTTTATTTTTCTTCTAACTTTTTAGGCCAAATTCAAATCTTACGTCAGAAAAGCAATCTCAAAATAGAATCTGTGTAAACATTATTATTTTTTTTGGTAACCGTAGGTTTTCGGGTCAGCTTACGCGCACTGACTAATCTTCGGGCGACCACGAATGGCCTGGAGTCATCGCAGGTGAACCACCATGGCCACAAGAGCCTTTGGCAGCGCCTGGATTTGAACCATGGGTTGATGAGATCTTCCACTACATCCCCCAAAGGGTTTACCAGTGCGCCACAACCCAAGTGGTTATCTGTGTAAACATTGGCTATTAGAAAAAACTAATTCCTAGATTGGCTAAAAAATGAAAACCACTTTGTAGATTGACTATTTCCATCAATTTCCCATCTCCATATATACATACAATCACTTCTTCATTATCAACAACTTCATTCATATCTCTTGGAAATTTCAATGGCGATATGGAGGAATCTATTCGAGTTTCAAGATTTCTTACCTTTAAGGGGGAAAGTTGAGTGGCTATGGTCGGATTGTTTCATAGTGATAGTGTTTGTAATGGTGTTTATGGCTATGACCATGGCTTTTTCACGGTCTATGTGTTCAAGGTAAGGTTTGATGGTGTTCACAATAATATTACGTGTTCAAAGTGTATTCTCATTGGTTCAGATGGAATAATCACATATGCATTCACAATGTATTCATAGAGGCTTTCACAATGGTTCATATGGAGTAATCAAAGTGGCGTTCATAGTGTATTCACATAGGCATTCCCAGTGTATTTATAGAAAATTCACAAGGTCTTCATAGAGGCATAGCCATGGGTTGCCGAAGAGAGGAGTGATAGTTAATAGGAGAGAGAATTGTAAAATCCCCCAAATAACCCCTAAATTGTTATTTTATTTAAATATTGGAGATTTTCTTCATTTAAAATTGCAAAAAGAAACCCCTTATTAATTATAACGAAGATTAATTATTGGTTTATATTGGTATTCATAGTTTGTCACAAATGTATAATCCTTACATAAAATGCCTTATATATACTTATTATAAATTTTGATTTTATTAATCTCCAGTTTAACTTATAATTAATTGAATGCATATATAATAATATAATAATTTACTTTATAATTAATAAGAAAATTTATAATTTATTGTTAAAATAAAAACTATAGCACGAGATCCAAACACCTAAAAATTAAGAGAAAAAAATCTATGTTAAAAAATTACTAGATACACCAACTAATTACACACATGAAAATAATAATAAAATTAGATTTTTTTATTGAACAATAATAAAATTGGATATTATACTTGCTCGGTGGAAAATTTTGAAGTATCCGTCATCTTTTTTCCTGCAGATTTAAATGGAAAAAAGTTAAAATATGTTATTTACAACTATTAAAAAAATACACACAATTTACAAATAATTTTTTAATAGTATTTGTTTAAAAGTCACTTACCTTTTCATTTACATTAAATACTTTTAATAACCTACTTCCATTCCTTCCCCATTCATTTCTACTTTCATTTACCCTCCACCCCTCCCCCTTCTCTCTCTCTCTCACACACACACATACACACACACTCAAACACAAATACACATAGATGATTGTTGATGGAAGCACATGTCTCTCTGTCTCTCTCATACACTCACTCTCAAACACAAATACACATAGATGGTTGATGATGGAAGCACATGATTATGGAAAAATCATCAGATTATTGATAAATATGTTGCTTTTGTTACTCATTTTGATCTATCAATTTCTTTCTTCCATTCTCTAAACCTACCAAACTTTTTCTCTCTCGTTCTCATTTAAAATCGAAGGAAACATTTGAAATCGACGAAAACAGGAGGTTCTACATTTGCTCCATCTTCTTCTCTGCAATTTTTGGGTTTGTATTCTTTATTTATCTATGTTTTTTTCATTTGGTTTAATGAAAACTAGTGATATAATATCCAGATCTACAAAAATGATTTCAAAAATAGGTTTTGTTGTTATTAATTTTGTTGTTAGAAAAGGGGATTTTTTTTTCATTTTGTAATTAAGAAAATGGTTTGTGTTGTTAATTTTGTTATTGAAAAATAGGTTTGTGTTGTTATTTTGTTCTTAAAAAGTGCGGTTGTGTTGATTTTGTTCTTTAATTATTTTTCTATATTTGAATCTTTGTATTTTTTTTTTGATTTGAGATATGCTTTATGGATTTGTTTTTGTACATCGCAATCCGAGAAAAAAATGGAGTGTGATGAAGTTTTTATGTTTTAAAGACTGTTAATGTGAGGGACCTAAAGGAGTCTCATCTAACGGTGTTAGTAGGAGGGGCCAACGTGGGCTAAGAAAAAGATTTATGAAAAAATAAAATAAAATATTTAAATAAATAACAAGATTGAAAAAATTACCTTTTGTGTCTTTTAGAGGGATGATGGTGGTTTGAGGTGCGACGGTGACCGGAAAAAACACCTTTTGTGTGTTCGGAGGGTTGACGGTGGCCGGAGGAATGACGGTAGTTTGAGGTGCGCGGTGACCGGAGGGATGACACGAGTGTGTGTTTTTGATAGTCTGTTTTCTTTTTGTTTTTTTTGTATGATATATAATATACATTAAATTGGTTTTATATGTAACAACCCAACCAGAAACAACAAGACAACAATTTAAATCTTAATAATAATCCATTCCAAAACGGCCCCAAGCGTACAATAACATTTCAATGTTTGCAAAGGTTTCCTATTCACAACTGAGATATTAATAAAAAGAAACTAAGATGACGGTCTTCCATCTGATCCCGCTACATCTTCTCTTATCCTTTATCCGCTCTTCCTAATTCACGCCTGCCTGAAAAGATTTTTAGTTTTGAAAGTACGAGGGTTAGACGGAAGGTCTAGTGAGTCCCCTCTAACAGATAAGCAATAATATAACTTTCCAGAAAATTTAAATCAACATATTTATAAGCACATAAAGATAAAACACGCTACTAACCACACGACCGTCAAAGACGATGTGTCTAACTCACACTGCCTTAATATTGGGACACACCCCCAATGGCATAAACGGGCCACACTCCCCGGCACGAGTAGGCGAGCCACACTCCCCGACTTAGGTCACATTCTCCACAAATAATGTATGCATACATTTAAACATCAACGAGTTATAAAACACTTGAATCATTTCATAATAATCATGCGATCGTAAATAAATCAAAGTTTAAAATTTAAACTTTACATGCTTGCATTATCAAAAGGTTTAGTTCAGAAAAACTCACCTGTCGTCGTTTGCTTAAAGCTTTATGTCTACTTTTATAATCCGAACCGAAACCTATAAAACAAGGCATTGCCCGATGAATTCTCGATACTTCTTATTTTAACAAAGTTGGCCCTAAACCCAAAGATCTCAACGGTCTCCTATTAATTAAGAGAACACGACTCACTAAAATCCAACTCAAGGCAACATTTAAAGCATCCTAGTATACCACAATGGAAATGGGCCAGTCCACAAAATGAAGCCCAACACTAAAATAATTAAACTAAACTTAAATTAAATTTAACTGAACTTGGGCTTCGGCCCACATTTAACTTAACTTGGGCTTCGACCCACATTTAACTTAACTTGGGCTTCAGCCCACTACACAGCCCGAGGACCGGGGTTAAAATTCCAATCGGCCGGAGCCTGCTTACCAGCTCTCGACCGGTGCATAGATTGACCGGACCCCCTCTTCGACCTGTGTTACATCAACAACCGGTGTTGACTTCTTCGATCAGTATCACAACATCGACCGGTGTCTCAATCTCAACCGGGGTCAACGCAATCCGGTGACCGGAGTCACTCGGACAGATTACGAAACCCCAGAGACTCAAATACAGATAACACAAATCGCAGATTAAACCCAACAATCAATAACAATCTAACCCAATAACCCGTAATCAGATGCAGAATTCGATAAACATTTGATAAACTCAATTTTAACCAAATCCATTAATCACATAGGTATTCCATAGCCATTTCTAATCCACAATCAGAAACCCAAACATCCAACAACAGATTTTGAGAAATAGAATGCTAAATCCTTACTTGATAAGGAGAATAGGATTAAACTTACCTTGGATGATTTGATGAACACCAACAAATTTCAGTCGCTTTCTCCCTTCGATCGATCGGCCAAAGTTCCTTCTGTCGCTCTTTCCCAAAATGCCAACCGCCCCAACAAATCTACAAGGTAATAGGGTTAAATCCCTATTATCCTCTCTTTTACAAATAGACCCCTTTACTAAGGACCCTTTTTAACTTCTTCACCCAAAATTTGAATTCATTGATTTTTAGCCCGGTTATTACAATATCCCCCCTTAATAGAATTCCGTCCTCGGAATTCCTTCACTAAACTAACTGGGTGTTGAGTTCTCATATCTGACTCTAATTCCCTAGTCGTTTCTTGGCCCTTGTGGAATTGCCACTGAACTTTCACCAATTGAATTTCCTTGTTCCTTAATTTCTTCACTTTACGATCTAAGATGGCCACCGGTTCCTCCACATAACTTATTTTCTCATCTACTTGGATATCCTCTAATGGCACGACAACATCGCTATCTGCTAAACATTTCTTCAGATTAGATACATGGAAAACGGGGTGCACTCCTCACAGATCCACGGTAGACCCAGTCTATACGCTACTTCCCCAACGCGCTCCATAATAGCAACGACCCAACAAATCTAGGTCTTAACTTCCATTTCTTTCTGAATCGGGTCACACCCTTCCAATGCAAGACTGGTAACTTTAAATTTGTCACCGTTTGGGACTAATGACTCATAATTCTCAATCTAACCAAATAAGTACCATTCGATTATCCAAGCCATTCTGATCAATACATAGTCGTACACAACCATCAGATTTACCCCTCGATTATATCAACTTCCTTAACCGATAGAATTTTGCCGGAGTCACACCACGACAACATACATTACTGACTAAATACTCACCCAACTCGCCAATATAACACGTCGACAACTGCAGACATCACCAAGAACTCACAATCACGAGTTTCTTCATCAAGTAACTTGCCTTTGCAAGCAACCCCTCTTAGCACGACATAAGTCAAACACATTGATCTCAACTTATCGGCATTATCCAATTCTTACACGCTGAATATACATCGCCCCAACCGTCATCTCTTCAACTTCTCACATATTGACAGAATCTTCCACAATTCAAAACCCTCGTAATCCACCAGTTCCAACTGGCCAAATAATGCGGCGCATACCTCCCTTTCACATTGCATCCACAATCACTCGACCAAAAGTGCAATAAAACCCAGCTTCACCCGCTCAACACAAAATAGTTTAACACTGGACAACGGTCTCACTTGGAATCCCCTTTTCATGCATTACCGAAACTTACATTATGGTCCTTCGTTCCGAGCACTATATTCCACCACCTCTACCTTCCTCCTTGAAGACTTCAAACCCACTTATAACGGCCGAATCACTGATTAGTGGTGTGAACTTTTTGGCCAGCCGCACGATTTTTATTTATCATCACTCACACCGCATCGAAACGCCATCTCCTCTCTCTCATACCCACGCTAGGGATTTCTAAACTTGCTAACAGCAGAATCTGAAAACATACCTCCACATTTGTGCCACTTGACAAACTTCTTACTCTCAGATTTCCCACCTTTCCGACATGATATCTTCCCTCTCTCCTCGCTGCAAGAAACACTGCTCACCCAACATTGCTTACTCTATTCCTTGATGATTCCCAAACGTATCGAATCACGTTTACATTACTTTGCTTGATCAACCGACTATCCATAATTCTTATGCGAGATAGTCAACCCAACACTTCCAGAACATTACCCACTACTCGAAAGCGCCACATGATTCTCGCCCTCCAAACAGGATTACCCAATCTGCTATAATCCCTTCACCCCAAAGAATACTTCAACATGCCCACGGATTTCCTATCTACTACACAACCTCCTCAATTAAGCAGTTCGACACTTTCAACAATCATACTAGGGATATAACATAATCCCGCCCAAAACTTGCCGAAACCCAGAACACACGGTTCTTCTCTTAGATAACCGCCAACCCTCATTTGAAAATTATTCTCAACTTAGCAATACCCCGATACAAACCAAACATTCACACATCCCAACCTCATACTTACCACTTACAAATCATTCCCCATAGATCTTCGAACGAGGACGTTCATCCTACAACGATAACACCTGCCTTCTACATATCCTCAAGGAAGCTCCCAGCTATGCCATAAAGGCATCACCAACTCATGGCTACAACCATCACTCTACTACCTCATCCCAGAACAACTGCAAATCTCCACGACCACTTGGCACACAAACATATACCGCCCTACTCACACTGATCGTAATACTAAAAAAATCGGACTTCAAGGCATTTCACGACTTATCTTTCTCGAACCTAAATAAATCGCTAAACTATGATCTACAAAACCACCCAACAAAATATCGCTCCTTGCCGGCTCATCGCGACCTGCTAGAATCAAATTCCAGTAGTCTGAAAGATGAAGCATACTACCTCGAAGACTTAAATGCACAAAGCGCAAACCTTCCAATTATGCTACATATAAACATCACTCCCACATAACCATTAAAACCTCATCGATAAAGAATCACCTTACCGAACTAGCGATCTTCCATTTTTGTAAGATCCACACAAAGTTTACCAACATCAAGTTAGATACACACCTTTTTCTGAATAACTTTTCGCTTCCTCACGAAGCTCCTCAAAACTATCCGTAACTACTTCTTTATTTTCAGCGTCCCGCCATTCACCACAAAAATGGTTTCTGACTTCCACAGCAACAGACGACATTGAGATACTTCCACTATGCCTCCAACCAACAAAGATCCCCAATGAAACCTACATATTCCACTGCAGCAACTAACTACCAAAAATATCTTTACGACTTCAAATTTCACTCCAGACACAACCGTTTACCGACATCCTCATCTCAAGTCATGGAGCCAACGGTAAGCCATTATAGTACAATCATCCTTAACGTCATAGGTCAATGCCTCCATTAACACCTCTGCTATTCACCATCCTTACTTAGAAGAATACTAATGTCAAGTATTTACTACCCTCTTATTGAGTGCCACACTTCCACTCTCAAAACTTCCTCATTCTTAATTGCAACCCTTCCCCACGACCTAGAGAGTTCATAGCCTTCATGCATGACACACAATTATTTAAACTCTTGACACGTTTGAAAATTTAGAAGATACTTACATTATGAAGCACACTTTAGTGTACACGACCCATCACTAACTTAGCCATGCAAAACGATTTCAAGTATCGTTCAACCTCAACTACACCACAAATTTATCTTCACCACACCCCAATATCGGTGTTGACACAATTGAAATTAATTCCGATGAACTTTACGCACACGATTTATAAAATACTACAAAATTGCTTACACTGAGCGTGTCAATCGACTCTCACCCTCCTTGATATGACAACACATGTCTGTACCAAATTCACTTATAAAATCATGCGATCAAATGTTGTTTTGATTTTCATAACCAAAAGTTAACTCATTACGAAGAGATATATAATATTTCCCCCACACCAAAAATCGAAATTTATCACCCAATGCCATAAACTTGTCTTTTCAATCCAACACACATTTGCACGCGTCAACACGTTTTTTTAAAAACAAATACCTCGTAAGACACACACTGTAGATCCCAGTTACAGTGCAATCACGAACAGTAATCAATGAAAAACAATCAATGTGCCACAACTTCTAGTCATATGATTAATATTCAATAAAGGATTATGTTTACAGAGAGAATATCTGATAAGCAAAGTAAACCTATTGACTAGAGAATTATGAAAGAGATCTAAAACTGAATAATGAAACTAAAATACGCCTTATATATGGCGCGCACAAGGCCTAATGGGCTTTGGGCCCATTAACAAATAACTATCAAATAATAACAATTTAAACCCTTATAAATGCTTTATACCACTTTCAACACACAGGACTTTTAGTCCTAACAATCTCCCCCTAAAGTTGAATAAGGCATTTATCTTCTTGAAAACTTCAGGCATTGATCTTCTTTCCCTCTTGAATCTTTGAAGAACTTTGGTGTTGCATGTATTCATGTATTTCCAAGATCCCCCTTGAATAACGCTCTTGGTCTTCATAATTTCTACTTTGTAACCAGATTCAATGTACAATAGCCTCGACTGAATGCATTATCAAGCAGCTTTTAACTGTAGAAACTCAACACATCAGATCAGCACACAAGAAAGATAATGTGCGAGTTACGTGACATTCCACAGTGCAACTTCAGTTTAATAACAAAGAATCTGTCTTTGAACTGCGAGTTGAATATGCTTTCAGCTTAAGAACTTGTTTCAATCAGCTCGTAGGAGGAACAAACTTGTAGCAGACACCACATGATACGGGATAGAAGAACCAATAAAATCTTTGAAATTCACTGGCTTTTCAACCTCAGATTGAAGATTTGACTTTGAACTTTGTAAATCTCTCCCCCTTTTTGATGATTGTGAACATCATGATCATCAAAACTCTTCAATTTCAACACATTCTTTGATCTCCTCCTTTGTGATGAACTAACAATCTCCCCTTTATGATAATTGGACATTCTCCTCCCTTTTATTTGAGTATCCGTCAATTCATGAAATGTATATATCCGAATCTTTTCAAATTCAGATATAATAGGAATTGTAATCCTGAATCAACAAATGATACAGTTAGTATGCCTGTAAGTAGCACGGAGCCACTTTGTACAACGGATGTACTTTGGAAAGGAGCTTTTGTGATATTCACTCCCCAGGGCTTCCATTCAATCATCGAAAAACCACAAAGGAATTTTCTATGAATGTTTTGACAAGAAAACGCATTCCTTGTGTGTACGTGCAAGTGTAGAATGATTGAAGCTACTTAGCTTTCTCAGACTAAAAAATGTGTAAACTGTTGAGACAACAACAAATATTACACGGACTCAATGTGCATGAAAAAGGTGCGAAGGTAGGGCAACTTTTCTTCTTTTTCTAAATCTTCCGATTGAAGACTAGATAGCAGATATGCTGCATCCCCAAAGAAAATGAAACATTTCTTTGTTAAGAAAGAAACGAGTGGTTGGTGGGGTAAAAACAAGAGTTGGCATGGGCTCACTGCCTGTTTCAATGATGGTCACCAAAGAATGTGAACCAATCAATAGATGTGGCTGTCCGACTCAGAAAGTGTTTGGTGCAGAGTTTTCATATTCTTTTAACTCTGTTCTCACACCCTCTTTCTTTTTGTCATTAAAGCTCACTTCTAACCAAACTCTCATTTACATTTTACCGCTCATCACAATGAGAAAAACTCAACCGGATGAGTTATCTCCCCCACTCTTTGATTTAAGACCCCTCACCCCTCAATCACTCAAGGATAACTTCCGGGGTAGGAAACACTGGTTAACATGAGTCCATGGAAGTTCTGTTTAAGTTCTCACACAAATCCCATGTATGTCCTAACAAGAATGGTTGCTCAACAGTTTAACTTATACAATTAAGCACAAAATGTATGATAACATTGTCAAAATGTATGCTCATGATATTTGAGCAATGAACTTTGAACATTTCTCAAAACAAAGATATTGAATGGATGAAATGAAACAAAGAGAATTGTTTTGAGAATCTGACAATGTATCAATGAAAGCACAAATTTTGAAATGATGATTGATGTTCAACAATATTTGAAAGCAAACGGGAGTATTACCATCGAAAAATTTGTTCGTTATGAGACATGGTAATAACAATTTCAAATGAAGTACTGAACCGGTGTGTATGAAAACTTGACAGTATATTGAAAAGATAATACACAAGTATTTATCTTTGGAAACACACGGTCAGTTAAACATGAATGCTCAAAAATTGAAAAACATTTAAAATCACACTTCTAAATTCATAAAATCTTTTGAGAACCAGAAGTGGTTTGAACATTTCAGAAACCGTTTTTCATGTTCGAAAGTTGTTCTTCTTGCAAACAATCAGAGATCTAGATCAGAAGATATTTACCTTTAAGCTCCCCCTCAAATCGTGATTAAATGATTTAGGTCAGATAGGCATTTAAGAATGAGTCTTGAACTGAAGTGTTCAGAAGTCGAACTCCGTTGAAGTACGGATTCTAAGCTTATTTACTTAGAAGCCTTAGTTCTTCTACTCCCCCTTGACAGTAGGTGCCTGCAACACAGAATCAATTTTAGGATTTGGTACCCACTAGTATTTGGGTCCATGAATGTTAGTTGCATTTCGAATGGGAGTAATGGAATAAGAACCATACCAGTAATGATCACTAGTCTTGTGAATAGGATCATGTGCACGACAACAAGAACAATAGTATTTCTTACCTGCCAACCTGATTAATTGATCTCTCGAGTAGATATGATCAGGTTTACCTTTACGCGCATTGTTCTTTTTGGCTTTGTGTGTATGTACACATGATTTCTTTCCTTTCAGCTCTTTCTTCCCATCTTTCTTCTCATCTTCAACTGGTTTCTTTCTCCAGACCAATTCGTCTTCTTTGTATCTCCTTCTTCTTAGATGTGTACCTGAACCATCTATATTTCTATCATAGAAAATGTTAGTACTACGAATCTGATTAACTGATTTAACTGACCTTTGTGAAGAAACAATTTTCTGATTTGAACTTGATGCTGTCTTTTCAAGCTCTTTAATCTTTGAAGCAAGACTGTCTCTTTCTTTGACAAGAAGGTCAATCTTCGTCTCGCATTCAGACTTCGTTTTCTTCTATTTCAGCAAACTTTCAGATAGTTCAGATAGCTTCTCAATAAGCTTTTTGATCTCAGCCTCAAACATACTTCGTTCTTCTTCAAATCCCTTCTCAGCATCCTTTCTTTGACCAGATATTTCCTTAAAGAATCCAACATTCTTTTGTTCAATGGCCTTCTTTTCCTTGGAAAACTTTTCTCTTTCTAAGATAATCACTTTCTCAAAATTAGAAATTTGTTGAGAAAGCTTGATACATTTAAGCTCAACTATCTTCTTCTCTTCACAACTCTTCTTAGACAGTTCATAGAATTTCTGTGCAAATGATTTCTTTTTAGTCTCAAAATCATTTTTGTGTTTAGCAAGCTGTTGCTCCAAATCAGATATTCGCTTTTGAAGATCAACATTTGCATCTTTCAGATCAGAGATCTTTTCCTCATATCTTTCAACAGAGACTGTTTGCTGAGTTTTAGCTTCCAAATTAGAAATCTTTCCTTTTAGCTCAGAGTTCTCAGCTTCCAATTCTCTTCCTTTTAATAAAACCTTTGGCCCTAACATCAACCATTCAGTACAATCCCACAACTCTTTTCCTGTCATTTTGTTAGTATATATTTGACCAGAAATTTCACAAAAATGTCACGAAAAAGTTCACAAGAAATACTATTTGTCATAAAATTTCGAGCTATATTATTAGTCCTCTGTCTTTTCTCCTGTTCCTCAGAAGAAGCTTCTGTTGGAATTTGGGATTGCATCTCTCCTTCAGTCAATGATAATTTGATATAGTAACCCAACTCATGTTCATCCACAAAAGTCAAAAAATTAACTTTCCACTCTTCATATTTTCCTTTGAACAACAATGGTGCCTTCATCCCTTTTTTATCGTATCGAATAGAATTAATTCGATCCGGCTCTTGAAAAGCTTGATATCCAGGGAGTGAACTTGACAATAGATGAAACTTGAACGGGTTTAAATTTAATCTTAACTGCACTGTAGCGATCCTGAGAAAACAAGATGATCCAAAAACAAGAAATAAAGGACAGGACAAGGACCGGTCGAGCAAAGACCCGGTCGAGCAAGGACCCGGACGAGCAAGGACCCGGTCGAACAAGGATCCGGTCAAAAAATCAGAAGAGAGAAAAAATTGCCAAGTAAAGTTTGCGTTACACGAGGGTGGCGCAAACCTAGGTTTGCGCTTCGTACAGGTGGCGCAAAGTGAAATTTTGCGTTACTTGAATGTGGCGCAAATACTATGTTTGCGCTATTCACTTGTGACGTAAATTACTCTTGAAAAATAAATGCAAGGACACTGGTCAACAAGGTACCGGTTGTGGTACCGGTCGAGACACGAGTCCGGTTAAACAAAGTACCGGTCGCCAAAGCGATCCGGTCGAGTCAGGCACCGGTCACAAAGATCCAGAACACCGGTCCACAAGACCGGTCAAATGAGTTCGGTCGAAGGGATGGTCCGGTCGATAAGGTCCGGTCAAAAGGATCCGGTCGATATCACGATAAGAACAAAACGATAACAAATAAACACAAAATTGATAACATATAATTCGATTAACAGATAGACTTCCGACAAAATCGATGAATCTGGAAAACGATCGAAATCAAATTTGAACCCAGAAACTCAAATTAATCGACCAAGCAACAATTGAACCTAGAAAACTCAATCGATAGCACACTAACTTAACCCATAAATCGATTTCAATAAAAAAATATGCAGACTTAACGATTTGCAGATATGATTCTTAAACAGTTTGAAAACACATATGTGAATAATCTTAACCCAGAATCAGAACACAAATCAATCAATTTAGATTTTTGAAAATTGATCATGCAGATATAGACATATATCAACCCAGAAAAAGAAAAAAAAATTGATGAATTGGTTTTGCAGAAATCAATAAATTTTTCAGAAAATCAGATTTAGCAGAAACCGATTTATGCAGAACTATCACATAACCTTGACCCAGAAATCGATATTGCAGAAGAACAAATGAATCAAACTAAGAAAATAAACATGATAAACACGATTAACACAAATAATCGATTAAAGGGTTTTAGACAAACCTTTTTGGATCAAAAACTTCAGTCTCTTTGCTCTGATACCAATTGTAGATCCCAGTTACAGTGCAATCACGATCAGTAATCAATGAAAAACAATCAATGTGCCACAACTTCTAGTCATATGATTAATATTCAATAAAGGATTAGGTTTACAGAGAGAATATCTGATAAGCAAAGTAAACCTATTGACTAGAGAATTATGAAAGAGATCTAAAACTGAATAATGAAACTAAAATACGCCTTATATATGGCGCGCACAAGGCCTAATGGGCTTTGGGCCCATTAACAAATAACTATCAAATAATAACATTTTAAACCCTTATAAATGCTTTATACCACTTTCAACACACAGGACTTTCAGTCATAACACACACACGCCAAAATATCTGATGTGAACGATATGAAAAGCTCCAACAATTTATTTGACACACAATGCATGGGACTCAATGACATTGAAGGCTATTTACTCTAACAAGGTCAACTGTTTACATTCATTATAATTTATCCCTGACTCCTTGCTTCCGACCAACCAGTAGGGGTCCTCTACTGTGCCACAACCTCCGGCACCATTGTCTTCTAACAACCTTGGAAGCCCAACAACTAGTCACCACCGTGACTATTGATTCACAAATCAAGCGTCCCCACTCTGGCCCTAAACAAACTCACCAACAATAGCTCATTTCCATCCGATCCTCACCACATATTATCAGTCAACACAGATATTTTCTCTCAACCACCCTTCAATTAACTACAGCTTTAGATGTCTCATTTCTATCCTTCGATTCTTGGATTAACACTCTCCTGCTTCTCACTAATCGACATACCACTCTACCAAACCGAAGACTCTCTTGGAGCAAAAGCCCACCTCCTAACATCATTATCTTCCTTATGGACTCAAGAGGTCCCTTCTCAACGAAGTATCTATATCCCGCACGGTTTTCATCCTAAACGGTATTAACCTTACAACCATAAGCGAACTCACACAACATTCCAAACCAACTTATCATTTCAAAGATACGACTCACTACCCAAAACTACACCCATCGATTGTCTTAACAATAAAAATCGAGTATGCCCATGCACCTGTAAATTCATAATGACATTGGCCAGATGCAATTTTGAATTTACCTTACATGAGAATCCTCACTATCGTTATCATTACTCTCAATAATCGAGGTCTTCCTTAAAGACTTCCTAAATCTCAGTTGTGTCCATCTACTCCACAATTTAAGTTTAGGCCTATCCGGTCACCTAAATCCCTTAAACTATGGCTCTGATACCAACTGTAACAACCCAACCAGAAACAACAAGACAACAATTTAAATCTTAATAATAATCCATGCCAAAACGGCCCCAAGCGTACAATAACATTTCAAGGTTTGCAAAGGTTTCCTATTCACAACTGAGATATTAATAAAAAGAAACTAAGATGACGGTCTTCTATCTGATCCCGCTACATCTTATCTTTTCCTTTATCTGCCCTTCCTAATTCACGACTGCATGAAAAGATTTTTAGTTTTGAAAGTACGAGGGTTAGACCGAAGGTCTAGTGAGTCCCCTCTAACAGATAAGCAATAATATAACTTTCCAGAAAATTTAAATCAACAGATTTATAAGCACATAAAGATAAAACACGCTACTGACCACACGTTCGTCAAAGACGATGTGTTTAACTCGCACTGCCTTATTATTGGGACACACCCCAATGGCAAAAACGGGCCACACTCCCCGGCACGAGTAGGCAGGTCACACTCCCCGACTTAGGTTACATTCTCCACAAATAATGTATGCATACATTTAAACATCAACGAGTTATAACACACTTGAATCATTTCATAATAATCATGCGATCGTAAATAAATCAAAGTTTAAAATTTAAACTTTACATGCTTGCATTATCAAAAGATTTAGTTCAGAAAAACTCACCTGTCGTCCTTTGCTTAAAGCTTTACGTCTACTTTTATAATCCGAACCGAAACCTATAAAACAAGGCATTGCCCGATGAATTCTCGATACTTCTTATTTTAACAAAGTTGGCCCTAAACCCAAAGATCTCAACGGTCTCCTATTAATTAAGAGAACCGGACTCACTAAAATCCAACTCAAGGCAACATTTAAAGCATCTTAGTATACCACAATGGAAATGGGCCAGTCCACAAAATGAAGCCCAACACTAAAATAATTAAACTAAACTTAAATTAAATTTAACTTAACTTGGGCTTCGGCCCACATTTAACTTAACTTGGGCTTCGGCCCACTACACAGCCCGGGGGACCGGGGTTAAAATTCCAATCGACCGGAGCCTGCTTACCAGCTCTCGACCGGTGCATGGATTGACCGGACGCCCTCTTCGACCGGTGTTACATCAACGACCGGTGTCGACTTCTTCGACCGGTATCACAACATCGACCGGTGTCTCAAATCTCGATCGGGGTCAACGCAATCCGGTAACCGGAGTCACTCGGACATATTACGAACCCCAGAGACTCAAATACAGATAACACAAATCGCATATTAAACTCATAAATCAATAACAATCTAACCCAATAACCCGTAATCAGATGCAGAATTCGATAAACGTTTGATAAACTCAATTTTAACCAAATCCATTAATCACATAGGTATTCCATAGCCATTTCTAATCCACAATCAGAAACCCAAACATCCAACAACAAATTTTAAGAAATAGAATGCTAAATCCTTACTTGATAAGGAGAATAGGATTAAACTTACCTTGGATGATTTGATGAACACCAACAAATTTCAGTCGCTTTCTCCCTTCGATCGATCGGCCAAAGTTCCTTCTCTCACTCTTTCCCAAAATGCCAGTCGCCCCAACAAATCTACAAGGTAATAGGGTTAAATCCCTATTATCCTCTCTTTTACAAATAGACCCCTTTACTAAGGACCCTTTTTAACTTTTTCACCTAAAATTTGAATTCATTGATTTTTAGCCCGGTTATTACATTATAATTAAAAACAATATTGGTTTTGATGATTAAAAACAATATTGGTTTGATAAAAAGATTTAAAAAGTATAAAAAGTGGTCAAAAAGGGAAAATTGGTATATTTGAGAAATAGATTTAAAAACAGTATTGGTTTGATAAAAAGATTTAAAAAGTATAAAAAGTGGTTAAAAAGGGGAAATTGGTATATTTGGGAAATAGAGAGATTTAGAAAACCTAAAAAGTAGTAAAAAAAATATTAACTAAATAAAAGAAAAATAGAAAAAGAAAAAAAATAATTAACTAAAAAAATATAAAATTGGAATCGACATGATGTGTTATTGGAAATTACATTGATGGGTTGTTTTTGAACCGATAGACATCATGTTAATATTGACTTTGTAACTTTAATATAAAGTAGGGTGCAAATGAAAATTAGACTAGGGTGCAAATGGAAAAACCCTCATTCAAATAAACTCTTTCGGGATTTGAGATCATTTAGATTTTTGTGCAGTTATAATTAATTATTCACATATTTCATTGTTAGATAAAATTTTAAAATTAATTTACCTCGCTTTTTTAGCATGGTTTATTTGTTGCATACTAATTATTAATCTTGAATAAAAAAAATATACGAGTTCAAATTGTTAGAGTTATATTAATGAGCTGTTGGTTAATCTGTAGTTCAGTTAGTTAGCTAGCTATTAAATAGTTGTTAGTCTCTGTTAAGATGGTTGTCACTCTTATTGTCTATACTATAAATAGAGTTGTTGTTAGGTCTGATTTTATAGTAATCATTGTATTTATAGGGCTTGGTCATATACTGTGTTTAGAGTCTATCTGTGTTGTTTCTGACCAAGGGTATTTAAGTCCCTCTGGTCTTTGTTTCGTGTAAGAACCTTCACGCACATAATTGAGATTTTACACTTTGCGCACTCAAGCTCTCTCTCTCTACTTTCTCTCTCTCTACTTTCTCTCTCTTCAGATTCATTGATCTTGGACTATCAATTGGTATCAGAGCTATCTGAATCTTGAGAGGATTGAGAGATTGATTTTTAGAATCTGAATTTGTGGTTTAAATCGAAAATTTGATCGATTTTCTTGAATTTTTTTCAAGAAAATCTCGTTTTCTTGATTTTCATCAAATTCGGATGTGTTTTTGAACGAATTTCATTGAAAATCAGTTTGTTGGATTCGATTTTGATAGTAGAAAACTTTTGATTCACATTGTTTTTCAAGAAATTCGAGTTTTGAAGGTTGATTTTGAGGTTTTGTGATGTTATGAAAAACCATTTTTTAACGAACTGTGTGATTTACTAAATTTAGATTTTGTGGATTTTAATCGAATTTGTTGATTGAAATGTGTTGAAAAGGTGTTTTCGATCGTATTTGTATAAGAAAATTTCATCAAAATCGGTGTTGAAATCGATTTTTTAGAAGTTTTTGTGTTTTTTCTTCGGTTTGTCAAGATCTCAACTTTACGCAAGTTCTTCCTACTTTGCGCAAGTTCTTAGTTTGATTTGCGTGTTCTACTAATTTTGTTCGTGTATTTCAGGTTTTCGCATCAAGTTAGATACGCAAAGCTCATCTTGCGTATCAAGTGCCATCCAAGAAACAAAGTTCGCGTATCAGGCTACATACGCAAAGTGTCAGTTCTGTTCAAGTCAAATTTGCGTATCTCTCTAATACACAAAGCCCAGTTTACGTACCCTTCATCATACGCAAAGTCTACTTTGCGGATCTCACTGCTTACGCAAACCTTCTGTTTGCGTGTGTTCCAGACTTGGAATATTTTTGATTCTTAAAAAAAAAAAAAAAAGGGTCTGGATTTTTTTTTGTTATATATGGATTCTGCAAAATTTGCTTATCAAGCTCAGGTCTACAAGAATGACATCATGATGTCATTGGGTACTGAAAATCGTCCTCCGGTGCTGATTGACGAAAATGAATTTACACAGTGGCAAGATCGGTTCTTGAACTTCATTGAACGTCAAAAGAATGGAAATGACATGATGACCATTTTATCTGAAGGACCGTTCGAAAGACCCAAATTGGCTTCTGGATTTTATAAGCCTACTAAAGAGTACACACATGAAGAGTTGTCTGCTTATCAAGCTGATCGGGATATTAAAACAAATCTAATGCTGGCCTTGCCAAACTCTGTATACAACAGGATTGACTGTTTCAAAACTCATCCTAATCTGATGTGGCAACAGCTTGAGAAGATTATGCTTGGTTCTTCAATAGCTACTCAACTCAGGCATACGCACTACATGAATAATTTTGAAGAATTCAAAGCCAAGGATGGTGAGCCACTGAAAGCTGTGTTTGACCGTTTCTGTGATGTGATCAATGATCTTAGGAAGATAAAGGTTGAAAAGACTGAGCTTGAATTAAATCTGAAGTTCCTCAACACTTTGCAACCAGAATGGAATAAAACATGCCACAGATTGAGGAACGATGTCAGAATCTCCACTATGCAAATCCAAGAACTATACGAGATTCTGATGACTGATGAGAGCTTGGTGATAGTGAAGAAGGAAAAACTTGAGAAAAAGAAGAAATCAGTAGACCCAGTTGCTCTCCTTACAAAGCAATTAACTGAACAAGCGTTGTCTGATAACGCTTACAACGGGTCAACTGATGACGATGGTGAGGCATTGCAGAAAGCTATGATTCTTCTCTCTCAGCATTACCAGAAAAAGTTCCAACCAAGAACGGGTTCCAACTCCTCTCGCTTCACTACTAGTTCAACAGTCAAAGTGCCCGAGCCAAAATCTATTGTTTGTTATAACTGTGGAAAGCCGGGCCACTACTCAAAGGAGTGTCGAGCGAAGAAGGTTAGAGACTCAGCTTATTATATAAAGAAAATGGAGCTAGCTGAAAAGAGAGGGAACGGAACTGCTCTGCTGGCCGAAGAAGAATTCTGGCTGGATCATTCTGATGATGAAGCTTCAAACGTCGAGATCGCTCATATGTGCTTAGTTGGAATTGATCAGTCAGATGATTCTGACACTGATCCTGATGAGGTATATTATGAGTTTGACTACAATTTTATTACCTCTCAGATGAATATTATTATTTCTGCTTTATCTGATCTTCGTGCAAAACTGTTATCTGAAAAGAATTTAAATTCAGAAAAGTCAGATTTGATTGCCAAACTGAAAATTTCTTTGAAAGATGAAAAATCATTTTTAGAAAATACTAAAGACATCTTTCAAAAGAAATTGGATGATTTGGAAAATTCAAATAAGACTTATCTTGAGTCTTTGACTAAAATGACTTCTTTAAAAGATGAATTTTCAGATAAAATAAATAAGTTAGAAGAAAAGCTTTATCGAAGAAACCAATCTGAACAAACAATTTTTATGAATAAACCGAGGAGTGAAGAAACTTTAAAACAAAAGTGGGGACTTGGTTTTGAAAATCCTAATTGTTTAAACAATGCGATTGAAAAATCCCCAACTTTATATAAATACGACTATCTGACTCTTGCTCATTATGCTTCTCAATTTAAAATTGATTGGATGAATGATAAACAAGTGTTAGAAATCGAAAATGAGAAAAGGATGAATAACAAGAAAAATGAATTTCCTTTTGTTTATACGTATGAAAATGCAAAATATTTCCCTGAAAAATCAAGGAGAGGCAGAAGATTTTTAAATGATATATCTTCTGTTAAATCTTCAGTGTCTGATGATTTTGTTCCTTCTTTTGCCCCTGATTCTGATAAGGAAAATATTTCTCCAATCATTTATGATTCGAAGAAATATACTCCTCCGTTAGTTTTAGAAGGCAAAATCATTGATCTTGAAGATAAGATAGAAGATCAAAATATTTTATAGGAAATTGAATCTGATATTATTCTTTCGTTTATGACTTCTTGTCTTGAAGAAAATATATTTTCTCAAAAATCAGATTTTATTTCTAGCCTTTCTTCTGATTCTAAGAAAAACAAAATAGAAATTTCAAATTTTCAAATCTTTTCTCAAAAAAATTCAGATTCTGAGGCTCATTCAGATTTATTAGTTGATCAGATTGGTTGCTTAGATAAATTTATTTCTTCTAATTTAAATATTAAGTCTAAAATTCTTGATGATTCTTTTACGCTAAATGATCAATATTATAAACCTAAGCGTAAAAGAAGACGGTCAAAGAAGTCGAAGAAACGAGATACAGTTATTTCTGACTGTTCTAATTCTTCCGATTCGATTCTTACAGATAGGACTTTGAGCAAGTCAAAGAAGCATATCTGGAGAATGAAGCGGACATCTACTGATTCTATGATTAATGAGGATTTATATGTAGACAAATATTATAAAAGTGATTCATTTGCTTCTTGTAATAAGATTTCTAAATACTCTATTAAGCAAATGATTCAGATTTCCAAAAATGTCTCATATTCGTCTTCTGATTCTAGTTCAGATGATTATGCTTTATGTTCTGATGATTGTGCATATTATTCTGATTATCTTTCTCGTGCTTCTAGTTTCAACTCTTTCAATTATTTCCCCATAAGAACTGCAACTAACAAACATGGGCCCAAATTTAAGTGGGTACCCAAATCTTTATCTGATTTAAAGTTGCAGGCATCACATGTTAAGGGGAGTAAGGGAAATTGGCTTCTGAGTACTTCAGCTCAGGACCCGTACTTCATAGACTACGACTTCTAAACAAATCAGTTTAGAACTCATTCTTCAATGATTTAAGCTTCTGACTAAATGAGACACTGTGAGTACATCAATTTTATTTCCGCTGCATTTTATCTCTGATTATGTTGTGTTCCAGTTTTTCTCATTATTTTTCAAGAATCTGAGCTTGTTCAACTATTTCTTAATTTTGTATAACCCAATTTTTTAATTTGAGACACGAATTATTTTTTATAATGTGAAAGATGAAATAACTGAATTTTATTTTGTTCCAACTAAATATCAATTTGCCGAATTCTTTACATTTTGTCTTTAATGAAATTTTTTAACATCGGCATATTGAGTTTAAAAGTTTAAATCTTTACAAATTTTATTCTATAAAGTAAAGTTTTACTTTTTTTCTTTCTTTTGAATAAAATATGTGTCTAGGATAAAATTTCAAGTTCTTTTGTTTATATTAAAGTTTTTATATGATCAAATTTCAAGTCTTACAAAAGTCGAAAAGTCAGCAACATGTTTGAAACTTTTATTACTGCTTTAAAGTTGTGTGATTCGGGATATTTATAGTTTACAATGCGTTGAAAATTCTAAAAAGTCAAAATTTTGATTGTAATGAAAATATGGGCTAAGTACTTTTATGTAAAACTGAGTGATTGAGATGAATATTAAATTCTTAAAATTCAGAAATCTCTAAGTTTAAAAGTTTGTACCTGTGGCCTTTTTGGTTTGGGAAAGTAAGTTCTTCAGGATGCTTGTCATCTGGTCCCCTAAGGTTATTTGATCTGGGAGTGATCGAACCCAAATCCTTCAATAGAATCAGATCGAAAGTCATGTTCTACTGGTATGAATGGGTTTAGGATATGTCGATGTAGCATTTCTGATCTGGGAGAGTAAGTTCCAAGGGGTGCTTGACACCTAGTCCCCTAAGGCCAACTGGTCTGGGAGCGGCTGACCCAAATCCTGCAATAGGGTCAGATAGAAAGTTACGTTTACGACATGTTCTTTACTTAATAAGCTTTTTGATTAAAAAGATGCTAAAGTGCACGAACTTAAAAGATGCCAAAGAGAACACTCATGTTAAGATGCCAATGAGCACATTGCTAAAAGATGCCAATGAGCACACATGTCATGATACTTGGTGATATGTTTCAGTTGCGATAAACCTATAATTTGTGATAAAATATGACTCAACAGTTGTATAGTCTTCAATAGAACTAATGAAAAACAGAAGCTATTTTTAGAGAGAGAAACTTTTCAACTCTCTCTCTCTATTCTCTTTTTCTCTCTCTTAAATCTTCGTTCTCTCTGCTCGTATATAAAATACAGAAACTTTATGGTATCAGAGCACGTTATCAGTAGCATCCTTTCATACAGTTCTTTCTAGTCTCTGAAATGACAGAAAATACTGGAGCAACAGGTTCAATTTCGAGTTCAAATCATTTTTCTATAGCAAGCATCACAAACTTTGTTTCTGTAAAACTCAATGGAGAGAACTACTTGAGCTGGAAACATCAACTTCTCACAATCCTCAAAACCGTTGGACTCTCAAAACATGCGAGTCAAAATTCTTCTTCACCTTTAGAATCTGATCCAAATTTTGAGAGTTGGAGCAAAGCAGATAACTATGTGTCTGCTTGTATAAATGCTACTCTTGATCCCTCAATTGGTCATCTAGCCATTAACACTGAATCCGCTCTTCGTCTATGGAAAATTCTTGAAGAATCGTATTTGCAACATGCGTTTGCAAAGAAATTTCAACTCAAATCTCAGTTTCAAACCTTGAAACAGGGATCATTATCTGTTACAGCTTGCTGTGATTATATTAAAAAGGTTTCAGATTCGTTAAGATCAATAGGCGAAGTTATATCAGAAAGTGATTTGGTTCTACAAACTTTACAAGGCCCCAATTCTATATTCAATTCATTTGTATTAAATATTGAAAATTCTGAGGTTATTCCAAGTTTTGCACAAATTCGGTCAAGACTTCGGGCATGTTTACCAAATCTTCCATTAAGTCTTGTATGGATAAATGTGTCTGTCTGGATAAATTGATGTTGTTGTTTACTTTTTTATCTGAATGAACAGTCTGAATAACAGAAATGACCAATTTACCCCTGAATATGAATTTTAAGTTGTTTTATAAATTGCTGTTTATTTTTTAAGCCATATAATCATAAATTCATTAATATAATCCAAAAATCAAATCATAAATTTATAATCCGTCACAAATTTAAGCCATCACAAAATTATTGAGGCCGAATCTTACTAGCAATTGGTATAATCCATCACAAAATTATGGTAATACCAATTACCAAAAGACTCAAATACAGTCTCACCCTCTCGGTCACAATATCGAAGTCTTTTTTCAACTTAACACGCTAATCTTAAGATCCCAAGATAATCTTGAATCTATAATCAATCTATAATCAATCTAACTGATTAGAAACAACTACCAACGAAGGCAATGAACAACAAATAATCAGCAAATAATCTGCTTTTCGATTAATTTCAAGAACAAATAATCTGATATTTGATTAATTTCAAGAACAAATAATCTGATTTTCGTTTAATTTCAAGAACAAATAGCACTTAAAAGGGTCTGATGTCGTTTAATTTCAATCTGAAGATGAAGTAGTGACCTCATTTAATTTCAAGAACAAATAAAAGGGTCTGATGTCGTTTAATTTCAAGAACAAATAATCTGACCTCGTTTCATTTCAATCTGAAGATGAAGTAGTGAGAAATAGCAAAACGGTCAGATGTCGTACCTGAAAGTGATGCAGGTTCGATGTGGATGGAGGCCGGAAGAGTGGTCGCTGGCGATGGAGGCGCTGGCCGGGAGAGTGGTCGCCGGCGATGGAGGCGCTGGTTGGGAAGGTAGTCGATGATGCTGCTGGCCGGGAGAGTAGTCGATGTCTCGATGATGGAGGCGTGAAAGGGACGATGGAGGTGTGAAAGGGGATGATGGAAAATTAGGTTAGGAGAGAGAGAGACGGGAGAGTAGTCAATGTCTGATGTTTTTGTTTTGGTTTTTTTGAAGGGTAAAAATGTCAAATTTTGGGTTTAATGGGGACAACTACCATTTTCACTATTGAGCGATTAAGCCAAAGTTAGCTGCACAATTAAGCCATTAAGCCCCAAGTAAACACTCCAGTTGTCTGCGCGAATAAGCCACTCACCCCATTAAGCCCTAAGTAAACACCCCCTTCTTGTTTATGAGGAAAGGTTGAATCATCAATCTAAATGTTTACCTCCAGTCTCAGCGATGAATGCAAATGTTATGAAAGCACCACACGCTAGATCTGAAAACAAACATAGTCAAAGTGGAGTTGTTTGTCAGATCTGTCAGAAGTCTGGTCACGATGTGTAACACTCGTATTTTGTTAAGCCTTGCCTTACCCTTCTTTTCTAGTTTCTAATCGAAAACCCTTCATTATAAATCCTTGTGAAGTTAGAACTTTGGATCGGGAGCGCTTCAGGTCGAAAGGTCAACAATTTGACCTCGGTACAGTGTGGGCGATTGTGACAGGGTGTCACTCTCGCGGCCCTTGTACCGAGAGTGGGTAGGAGCGGGGATTGTGCCCGCGATTGTGATAGAGTGTTACTCTCGCAGGGCACTCTCGCCATCGGGGTCCAGATTCCATTAAATCCCTTTTTCCCACTTTTCTCATTTATTCCCTTAACCCACTCTCTCCAAAACTCTCTCTCAACCGAACCCCACCCCCCTCAAACGAACCCTAATCCATTTTTGGGGGTTTTCCCCTACAACCTTGTACTCCCTCACCATCTATACTTGTAACCTCAATCTCTTGAGCAAGATTCAAGTGTTCATCACCACTTCTTGAGGATTCATAAGTTTTGGGGTTTTGCTCAAAAACCTAAGTGTAAGTTCGTCCCCTCAATTTCTAAGCTTCTTTATAAGTTATAATTACACCATGGATGATTTCCTAGTATTATGTTTCTCTAATTTCGTTTTGGTTGACTTTGGCAAGGTTAGGTCAAAATTAGGGTTTGGCCAAATTTGGGGATTTTGATACAAATGTTTGGGGAGCAATCATTTATGGTTGGATATGTTTATTTATGGTCGAAAATGTGTGGATCTAGGTTTTGGAAGCTTGAGTTGAGGAGTTGGAACGGGTGTCTTCAAAAATCTTTGGGTGGGATCTGTGCTTTTGGAGGCCAATGGTTGTGGATTGAAATCTGGGTTTAACTTAACCTAGCGAGGTGAGTTCAAGTTGATTTGTGAAAACGATGTGCATGCCAAAATGTTTATTTTAAAGTGTTTGCGTTTTGCACGAAATTGTTAACTGCTGATAAGTTTTAGTTATTTGGAAATGTCTAACTTTATAAACTTATGTAACTCATATCTTTGGGATTTTTGGAAAGTTGATAAATAAATCATTTCGATATGTTTGTTTGATGATTTAGTATATAAATGAAGGTCATTTTATATAATTGTCCATTTGGTGTATACGATTTTATAAACCATGGAAAAATGCATATCATTGTGTTAAGAGTTATTTTGGGAACATGATGGGGATGGGTCCATTTGGAAAACGCTTTGTTTCAACTAATGAGAAGTTTTGGGTTAATTACTGTTGGGTTGTAGTGTTTACATAATCGTTGGTCAAATGCGTTTCGATGTTTATATTGGGGTCCATTAGAGATTTGCGTAAATTGTGGGGTCTTGTGTTTAGATGTCTAATTGTTGTGCACGAGTGTTAGTCATCATGGGTTATCAAGTAAGGACTTGAAACTCCTACCTTGAATGCTAGTGAGTAGACACCAAAGGTCGAGTGGGAACCTTGAGGTTGGAACTCTACTAGAGAGCGAATGGGCACTAAGATCGGGTATCCTTGAGGTGACACCCGCCAAGTGTTGTGCACTAAAGGTACCGTGTCCTTGAGGTGACGCCTGTTAAAGGTTGTGCACTAAAGGCGTTGGGTCCTTGAGGTGACGCCTGTTAAAGGGTGTGTACTAAAGGCATTGGGGACTTGAGGTGACGCTTAAGTTAGTGTGCACTAAAGTCAATGATCTGAGGTCCAGTTCGATAACATAGATACGTGGCTTATCTTTATGTGCCGCCACATTTGATGGAATCGGGTCTTCCCCGTCACCGAAAGGTGTTATTTTGGGTATTGTATTTTGGTATCCATGTTTTTCGTGACATTTTATATGTATGGGTTTTATCCATGATTTATGAGTGGGGTAATATGTTCCACCCTTGTTTGGGTGTTTTTGGGAAACTAAGTTTCATCTACGTTTTTATAAATGTGGAGTTCAATTTCTATTCAATGCTTTGAGTGAGTTTTGGGGTGAATTTACTCTATTAAAGAATATTTTATGTTGGGGTATTCGTCTTTAAAATGTGCAGATTTGGAAAATGAGTCATCTCATATTAAAGCATATTGTTTTGAAGGATTATGATTTTACTTGCATTCTTCCTTTTTAAACGATTACTTCATATATGTTGAAAACTCTTGAGCTCACTAGGCGTTAAGCCTAACCTTTTTATTTGTCGGCATGTGCATCAGGTTCCTTTCGGGGTTTGGTTCTAGCAGCTATGAAGAGTTGAGCCTTAGCCTTGTGCAAGTGTAAGTAGTTGGTGATGTCTTCTACAGTTTGGAGATAACATCTACTATTGGGTTTTAGTCGCAACCGTCCTTGTTATAGACTGTATGTAGATAATGAATTATGTGTGTTGAGGTTAAAACCCTATTTTGTGATTGTAGATGAATCAATTTTGGACATATTTAGAAAATTTTAAATTAGTTGTTATTTCCAGAATTGAGGGTGTTACAAGTTGGTATCAGAGCTAAAGTTTGAGAGATTTAGGTATTGATTTTGATGCCTAGACTCAAACTAGCGTAATTTAAGCGTTTGAATGTGAGATCACACCATTAGGCACTTTAAGATTTGATGATTCGAGGTGAGTGGATTCACTAGAAATACGAGGATTTGAGCATACGACATTTGGAATGACAGTAAGCATGTCGACAGCCTTAAGTAGACCGTTTCGGGTTGGAATGAATGGATGGGTAAGAACCGTAGACTTTTGGAATCTACATTATTCGAGGAGAAATTATACGATGAACCGATGGAATTTTCGATGATTGCCTTAAGAAGTTTGATCACCCGGATGACAATAGTATGATGGAAAATTGAGGAATGGGATTTCGGGATGTTGAGTGCCGACCAAAGTCATGCACAAAATTTATTTCTAAAATAAGTTGCATAAATTGTTTCCCATGTTTTTAAAGCATAAAGTGAGTTATACTACGAAGCCTTGGTAAAGTATTCAACACTCATCAGATTTTAAACCGTGAGCTTAAACATGCATAAAGTTGTTTTGTTGCACGTGGTTGCAATTTTTATTGAAAATCTCTTTATCCCTGTTTCATGTCTGACACTATTTTTCCGGATATTGTAATATCCGTGTTTTAATGTTACTTGGGTTATTGGGCAAATAACTATGGAATTTTTGACTTTGACATTGGATCTCCTCCACGTATGTTAAAGTTTTAAAGGAAGAGTTGTCCCTATGTTCTTGAGGTGAAATTTTCTTTGGAATTTTAGTCTGTACGAGTCGTGTTGAATTTATGAAAAAAAAATTATTATTTTCTGACGCTTTGCAATGCATGAGTGTATTTTGAATTGTGTGAGTTTAATTTTATTGTGTGTAAATTCGCGAGTTTTATTGAAGCGTTGAGTCTCATGCGAGTTTTGTTGAAAAGTGTCGTTTTATATCAGATGCGATAAAAGATAAAATTTTGGAATCATGACATTTTAATCATAACTTTGTTTCATGCTATTTGATTTTAGGAACGTCGGTTTTTGGCACCATTTGACTTTAAGTGTCGTTGGGTCTCATTGAGTTTCATTGAGTTTATGGAGAATTTTATTGGGTGTTATAGAATTCTATTTTACGACATTTGGCGTCGTGCGGTTGAACTTTGAGAGGTGTATACTTGCATTGTTGTGTGCGTTAACTTATGAATTTTCGTTTAGTATTTTGGCTCGTGCGGGTCTTGCGCCGACATTTCCACAATCGTAAGGGACGTTTTGAGATTTTGTTAGTATATATTACCCCATATGTTATTTTGGGAAGTTTTAAGATCGGGTGATTTCTCTTTTGAGCATTATACAAGTATTTCATTGCATACAACTTAATATTATAATCGATTTATACTTTTGGTGTGAGTAAGTATATGCATGATTTACGATGGTTCGTGTTAAACTTTTTGCTTTAAACAATCTCTAGTTATTGATTTTACTGTTATGGTCACATGCAATGCCTTATATTGAATTACTCGTATGCATGGCATTATAGCCACCATTTTGGGTCAAAGAAAGTTTATCCGTACGACTAAAAGTTTGGATCCGATTTAAATTATTTTATGTTTGACCTAATTGCAAGCACTTATCGTTTTACTATGTTTAGGAAATAAACTGTGCATGTGAGCCTTATTGAAAATTTTACTTTATAACATTAATTGTGGTTTAAAGAAAAGAAATTTGGAGTTGGAAATTGTGAAGCTCCTCTTTAGAGTTTGTACAAACCTTTGTTGCACATGTTTTAGTGCAGAAAATTATTTTTCATATACCAGGCATAAATTGACGCATGCGAAGATCATAAAGGTCCATTTGAAAATTTTCTTGCACATCTTTATTATCGTCATTATTAGCGTAGGTAAGGGCTAAAGGATTTTTGAAATTGTTTTATATGTGTGGTGTTTGTTGTCACCTTACACACCTACCGAGCATACGGTAGTGAATTTTATACGTACGATTGATTGTAATAAAACCATTGTGTTTGTGAGTTTTTATAAAATTTCAAATTGGCATATCAGTTGAAAAAAAAAACCTTGAACTCATTAGGGCTATATATTTAAAACCCTATCGCGAAAGGAGTTGCGATTAAGGGACTAGAGGAGTCCTTGGGACTTGAAGCGTCGGATGATCCGACTTGTGGCCAATCTTGAATTTTGGGGTTTCAGTTCTTAAATCTGTGTACGCATGAATAATTGAGGTAATAGGTTCATGTCTTTCCAGTTAGCTATGGGGTGATCTTTATGTATCAAAAACTGGCAGGGCAGTGCCTTGTGTGAATATCTGCCCCAGGTTGAATTCGACTGGTCGGATTACTTGTTCGTTTGACGTCATGCTCGTTTTGTGGTGTGCCATCTTTATGGGTTCCGGGAAACCAAGGATTTTTGTGGTCCGTTTGTTAGGGATGTAAAATTGGTAATATTAGCCCTTTGTTAGGTGTCAATCTTAATACGACAATACTTCTGGGATGAAGTATTGGGTGGGATGTTCACGTCTTCGGTATCACCATCTTGGTTTTAGGCATCAACTTGCTCTCTTGAGGTCAATGAATATTTGAAAGGTTTGGAAGTATCCCTGTTAGATCATGAGAAATGTTGACCCCTCAGTGGTGAAATTTAAAGAAATATTAGATGTTAGTAATGAAGTACTAATGTGTATAGTTTTCCCTAAGGTGGTAAGGAACTCATTTAGGGAATGTTTTTAGGTTAGAGAGTAGATCAGAGTTGGTTGGTAGTCGGATCTCCACTAACCAGCTATCCGAAGAGCGTATTGGTACGCCCTTGGAAGGACGACCTTATCAAAAGATCAAGAATGGGTCATTAAGAATATTGAGAATTCGTTGGGGTTTGATGTCGATCGTTGGTTTTGGGTTCAGAAACTTGTGGATCTGAGATAAATTGACCGGTGTGAAGTTGAGGTCACAAATTACCCTAGGGGAAGTACGTGTCGCCCAAGGTTGGGAGACAACCGCAGTCTCACAGTTAAAGGCTACGGTAGTAAATTAATTGTGTGTGATTGTTTATCAACTAGTTATCTGGATTTAACAAGTGGTATTAGAGCCTAAAGAATCAAGATTTTTGGATTTAAAACTGCGTTTATCGACATTCAACTATGTGAAAATCGATTGGTTGAATTACTGTGTTTTCAAGCTTAAAATTGATTTGATTAGATGTGTTTTATGCATTAGAACATTATCTGATAGTTTAATTGCACTCTAAATCATCAATTAATTGGCTTTTTGATAATTCTTGGATTTGGGTTTGTATATCTATCGACCACTGTTTTGTTCAAATTGAAGCATAAAAGTTGGTTTTTAATCATTGATTGTGATTCGATCGATATATGTTTGAGGTTACAAAAGTATGCTTTTTTCATTGAATTTGAGTTTTTGTGTGGATTTCTGGACTAACTATCGAGTTCTGGGTCGAACACTTCAAGAACACACCGGTCGTTATTCAAGTCCATCAGAACACCGATCGACCAAAGTTTGCGCCATACGCTAATCGCGCAAAAATTTCTTTTGCGCCACACACTACTCTGGTCAACCCCGGTTACAGCACCCCGGGCGATACCGGTCGAGATACCGTCCACACAGGTCGAATACACCCGGTCGCTCCATACCGGTCACGACATCGGTCTAAATACTTGTCCGATCGGCAGGACACCGGTCGACGAGACCCCGGTCATGCAACACCCCGGTCGTGCAACACCCCTGTCAAGCAAGACCCCGGTCGACCCTCTTTTGTACCATCTATTGTTTGCGCAGTCCTCAGGTTTGCGCCACCCGGTCATTACGCAAACATACCTTTGCGCCACTGCCTATTCACGCAAAACTCATTTTGCGCGACCCTCTTCTAGCGCAAATTCCATTTTTGCGCGACCCATTACTCGCGCAAATCTCATTCTTGCGCCACCTCCTTTTAGCGCAAAACTCTTTTGCGCCAGGTTCACAGCGTAAAGTTGCCTTTTGCGCCACTGTCCTTTAGCGTAAAACTTACTTTTGCTCCAGAGTTACACTATATTTAATTGATTTTATCTACTGTTTGCGATATCTGCATTTGAGTTATTTTTGGAAATTTATTTTTCTGAAATTTTTTAAGTGTAGTTTTATCCAATACTTGATTCTAACGATCTCATCTAGTTGATTCTCTTGGTACATACAAGTTTGCTTTCTAACCATACTGTTAAAGATGTCTGAAGGTTATAGCTATGATTTTGACAAGATGACTCTTTCTGAAGCAAAAACAAATGTTAAACGTCTTACTGGATAGTTGTCAAGATATACAAGCATGAATCTTGATTATGAAAAGGAGAATAAAAAGCTCAAATCTGAGATATTACCTCTTAAAGCTGAGCACAAGGATTTAACGATTTAGAACTCATCTCTTCTTACTCAGATCAATGTTTTAAAAGAAAATTCAAAAGATTCAGAGAAAGATTTTGTTTGCTCAGAATGCATTAATGATTCTAAAATTAATTTTACAGGAATAATTGAGTCTAAAGAAAAAGAGATCTTACATCTTCAAGCAAACCTGAAGAAGTCTGAAAGTCTTAATTCTAGCCAAGGTTCTAAATGGCGTGAGGCGTGGCGTGGCGGCGAGGCTAAGTCTCAAGCCTTAGGAGCCATGACGAAGCCTTAGCGTTTTCAAAGCGTGAATTATGGCGTCAAATTTCTAATATATATATATATATATAATATTATATATATAAAAACATATGTTTTGGCGTGTTATTCAATGAGTCAATAGTAATAAACAAGTTAAATTAGGTTATATATATTAAAAACCCGCAAATAAGACATTAAAAACATAAAAAATACCAAATATTGCATTACAAAAACTGCGCATTAGGCCATGGTGTGCCATGAGCTTAACGTAGCGTGAGACATAAGCCTTGGTGCCATGGCGGCTGTGCGGAGAGTTTTTTAGAACAGTGATTCTAGCTCAAGCTGGTCAAAGAAGGAGTTAATGCAAAAAGAGCTTGATGATCTTAGAAGAATAGCGAACATTGCTAATGAGACATCTGAAGGGCTTAAAAAGACAAACTCTCGAATTTTTGCTGAAAGGGATTCTTTGAAAGATAAAGTTTTCAGTCTTGAGGTTGAGATTAATATGCTGAAAGAAAAGGAAACCCAAGACAGAGACAACACAAAAGCTCAAGATGAGATGATGAAGATTGAGAAAGAAAGAAAAGAATTTGCTAAGAAATTCTCTGATTTCTCAAGAAAAGCCTTTGAAGAGAAGAAATCATTAGAGCTTAAATGTGTTAAGCTTTCTCAACAAGTTTCAGACTTTGAGAAAGTTATCATTCTTGAGAGAGACAAGGCTGAGAAAGAAAAGAAGAAAGCTGAGCAGAAGGATGTAAATAAATACTTTTCTAAAGAAAAGAAAGATCTAGAGACTGAGATAGCTAAGCTGACAAGAAAATTATCTGAGTTGTCAACAAACATTCTGGAGGAAAAGAAGATGAAATCTGAATTTCAAAAGAAGTTTGATCTGATTGCAAAGGAAAGAAACAATTTATCGTCAAAGATAAAGGAACTTGAAGAGATCGTATTCAAGGTGAAGCTGACTGAGCACAAAACACCAGACTCAATAGCTCAATAACCGAGAGATGATCTATCTGCATTCGAATGCTCATTCAATTCAGCAACAAGTTCAATTTTTACTAATGTTTCTAATAATCCTTTGTTTGATGTAATTGATGATCATACTTTTGAACATAAAGATCAAATTCGTCCTTCTAACCTTTTCTTTGACAAAAATGTTGACGGTTCAGGTAATTTCAAAAAGAACAAGTCTCGGAAGAAACGGTTCTGGAGAAATAAAGATGAAGAAAAAGATATAGAAAATTGGATCTGGAGAGTTAAAGGCTCTTCAGAGGAAAAGAAGAAAGAAGAATCATTTGTGCATACATCAAATGCTAAAAGGAACAATGCTCCGAAAGGTAAAACTTTTGGCAAACCTGATCTGGTTTACACAATCAATCAATTGATAAGGTTAGCACAAAAGAAAATTAGTTGTTCCTACTGTGGCTCAAATGATTTTGTAAGAAAAGATTATGTGAATAACTGGTATGGTTCTTATTTTATATATCCCACTAGAACTGCAACTAACCCATTAGGACACAACTACCAGTGGGTACCAAAAGCTAAATCTGTGTTGCAGGCACCCAAGGTTTAAGGGGGAGAAAGAACTATGACTTCTGATTACTACAGATCAGGACTCTTGCCTCATTGCCAAAAATATGACTTCTAAGTACAACAGCTTAGGACTCGGACTTCAATGTCAAAGAGTTTGATTTCTGAATTTACTCTAATCCTAGTAATTCAGAAATTGATTTCATGATTAAGGATTATGCACATATTAAGGGGGAGCTTATATGCTTTATACTTTTACTGATGTATTTTCTGATTTTCAAGGAAAAGATTAAATACTATTCTCACCGGAGAATAAGTAATCATGGCTTTTGAATACTTAAGTTCAAAACCCGTACTCAAATGTTTTCTTCTGATAGGATGCTTAAATGATAAAATCTTTTATAGAAGTTTTTGATTTGAGGGGGAGCTAATTGTTATATCTCTTAGGAGGAGGAGATAAATATGATTTTTACTATCATTGTCATATTTTTTATTCATTAAATTGACTTTTTACAAGTATAAAGGGGAAGGATATCTGATTTTTTGTTAATAACACTTAAATGAAAATATTCATTTCAGGGGGAGTTAAGGATTCAGTTCTTAAATCTGTGCACGCATGAATAATTGAGGTAATAGGTTCATGTCTTTCCAGTTAGCTATGGGGTGATCATTATGTATCAAAAACTGGCAGGGCAGGGCCTTGTGTGAATATCTGCCCCGGGCTGGATTCGACTGGTCAGATTACTTGTTCATTTGACGTCATGCTAGTTTTGTGGTGTGACATCTTTATGGGTTCCGGGAAACCAAGGATTTTTGTGGTCCGTTTGTTAGGGATGTAAAATTGGTAATATTAGCCCTTTGTTAGGTGTCAACCTTAATACGACAATACTTCTGGGATGAAGTATTGGGTGGGATGTTCACGTCTTCGGTATCACCGTCTTTGTTTTAGGCATCAACTTGCTCTTTTGAGGTCAATGAATATGTGAAAGGTTTGGAAGTATCCCTGTTAGATCATGAGAAATGTTGACCCCTCAGTGGTGAAATTTAAAGAAATATTAGATGTTAGTAATGAAGTACTAATGTGTATAGTTTTCCCTAAGGTGGTAAGGAACTCATTTAGGGAATGTTTTTAGGTTCAAGAGTAGATCAGAGTTGGTTGGTAGTCGGATCTCCACTAACCAGCTATCCGAAGAGCGTATTGGTACGCCCTTGGAAGGACGACCTTATCAAAAGATCAAGAATGAGTCATTAAGAATATTGAGAATTCGTTGGGGTTTGATGTCGATCGTTGGTTTTGGGTTCAAAAACTTGTGGATCTGAGATAAATTGACCGGTGTGAAGTTGAGGTCACAAATTACCCTAGGGGAAGTACGTGTCGCCCAAGGTTGGGAGACAACCGCAGTCTCACAGTTAAAGGCTACGGTAGTAAATTAATTGTGTGTGATTGTTTATCGACTAGTTATCTGGGTTTAACAAGTGGTATCAGAGCCTAAAGAATCAAGATTTTTGGATTTAAAACTGCGTTTATCGACATTCAACTGTGTGAAAATCGATTGGTTGATTTACTGTGTTTTCAAGCTTAAAGTTGATTTGATTAGATGTGTTTTATGCATTAGAACATTATCTTATAGAGTAATTGCACTCTAAATCATCATTTAATTGGCTTTTTGATAATTCTTGGATCTGGGTTTGTATATCTATCGACCACTGTTTTGTTCAAATTGAAGCATAAAAGTTGTTTTTTAATCATTGATTGTGATTCGATCGATTTATTTTTGAGGTTACAAAAGTCTGCTTTTTTCATTGAATTTGAGTTTTTGTGTGGATTTCTGGACTAATTATCGAGTTCTGGGTCGAACACTTCAAGAACACACCGGTCGTTATTCAAGTCCATCAGAACACCGGTCGACCAAAGTTTGCGCCATACGCTAATCGCGCAAAAATTTCTTTTGCGCCACACACTACTCTGGTCAACCCCGGTCACAGCACCTCGGGAGATACCGGTCGAGATACCGTCCACACAGGTCGAATACACCCGGTCGCTCCATATCGGTCACGACATCAGTCGAAATACTTGTCCGGTCGGCAGGACACCGGTCGACGAGACCCCGGTCGTGCAACACCCCGGTCAAGCAAGACCCCGGTCGACCCTCTTTTGCACCATCTATTGTTTGCGCAGTCCTCAGGTTTTGTAAGAAAAGATTATGTGAATAACTGGTATGGTTCTTATTTTATATCTCCCACTAGAACTGCAACTAACCCATTAGGACACAACTACCAGTGGGTACCAAAAGCTAAATCTGTGTTGCAGGCACCCAAGGTTTAATGGGGAGAAAGAACTATGACTTCTGATTACTACAGATCAGGACTCTTGCCTCATTACCAAAAATATGACTTCTAAGTACAACAACTTAGGACTCGGACTTCAATGTCAAAGAGTTTGATTTCTGAATTTACTCTAATCCTAGTAATTCAGAAATTGATTTCATGATTAAGGATTATGCACATATTAAGGGGGAGCTTATATGCTTTATACTTTTACTGATGTATTTTCTGATTTTTCAGGAAAAGATTAAATACTATTCTCACCGGAGAATAAGTAATCATGGCTTTTGAATACTTAAGTTCAAAACCCGTACTCAAATGTTTTCTTCTGATAGGATGCTTAAATGATACTCCCTCCGTCCCAAAATAAATGTCCACAATGAAAATCACACACATTTTTAGGAATGTGTAATCATTACACTTTTTAAATAACCAAATGACACTTTTACTCTTGAAAATAGAGAGAGAAACTTTATCCACCTTATAATTAAGGGTAAAATTGGAAATTGGAAACTTACTTTTGAAAGTGGACATTTATTTTGGGACAAACTAAAATAGTAATGTGGACACTTAATTTGGGACGGAGGGAGTAAAATCTTTTATAGAAGTTTTTGATTTGAGGGGGAGCTAATTGTTATATCTCTTAGGAGGAGGAGATAAATATGATTTTTACTATCATTGTCATATTTTTTATTCATTAAATTGACTTTTTACAGGTATCAAGGGGAATGATATATGAGTTTTTGTTAATAACACTTAAATGAAAATATTCATTTCAGGGGGAGTTAAGGATTCTGATTTACGGGTATATCTTTCTAATCCCTACACTCTATCACTTGTTGAAAGATGAACAACTTTCACTTGTGAAAAATGGGTTCTTAAATGTTCAAACCACTTCCTATTCTTCAAAGATTTTCATTAATTGTGAAGTGTGATTTTAAATGATTTTTGGATACTTAATTGACAAACTCTTTTAGTTTGAGGTGGAGAATTGCATCGTCAAACACACAAATATTTTGACTTCTCCAAAATTTTATTCTTCATGTTTATTCCTTTGTGCTTACATGTACAAAAGACTATTGAAGAACACGTTCTTTTAGGATAATACATGGGATTCAGTGTGTGAGCTTAACAGAACTTCCATGGATTCACGATAACCAGTGTTTCCTACCCAAGAAGTATTCCCTAAGTGATTGAGGGGAGAGGGGTCAAAAGATTTGAGTGTTGGTGTGTGACGAGGTAAAAAAAAAAGAGAGAGAGAGATTGGTTAGAAGTGAGATTTAAAAGATTAAAAGAAAGAGGGTGAGTGAACAGAGTAAAAGAATATCAGATTCTGCACCAAACTTCTTTCTGAGCCGGGCAACCACATTATCTGTGGTTTCACATTTCTTCGTGAATGACATTGAAAAAGGCACCTAGCCCATGCCATCTTTTGCATACAACCCCACCAGCTACTCATTCTTTTCTCAAAAAGAGAATGTTTCACATTTTCTGGGGAAGCAGCATATATGCTATTGGTTCTTCATTTGGAAGATACTAATATTGAAAAAGAAGGAAAGTTGCCCCACCTTCGAACCCTTTGTCATGCACATTGAGTCTTTGTATAACTTGTTGCTGTCTCAACAAGTTTACATACTTTGAGCCTAAATTTAAAAGCAATCATCTATGCTTAATTATTTCATACACATGCACGAGCACACAGAAATTTGTTTTCTATCAGAACGTTCATAGATAACCATGTGTTATTCGATGATTGAATGGAAGTCCTGGGGAGTCAACATCGAAACCAGCTCCTTATATAGTAACTTTGTGTTACTCATTAACTTTGTGTTACTGACAAGCATTTTAACTGAGTCAGTTGTTGATTCAGGGTTACCAGTTTTTATTATTTGAATCTGAAAAGATTGAAATAATCACTCTTTCCATTTGGGAAGACTGCTCTTATTTCCACACAGGGATCTATACATGAAGACAATGCTTACTTGATGACTGTATAAACAAGGGGGAGGTTGTTTTTGCTATGTTTTGATGATGATGATTCTCACCACTCATCAAAAAGGGGGAGAATATAACTGCTGAAGATTTCAAAGAATTCAAAGTGTCTGAACTTATTCGATTTATCAAAAGTCTGATTGAAGATGATCGTCAGAAGGACACATCATTTAAAGAAAGAGAAAGATGAAGACTATATCTGAAGTTTTCAAGAGAAGAGAAGACCCGAAGCAAATTGCCAATTTTTTTTAATCTTGAATCCAAAGGGGGAGATTGTTGGATCATAAATTGTATTCAAGATTAAAGTTCAGGGTTCAAATTGTATTTATTTAATAGTTATTTGTAATTGGGCCCAAAGCCCATTAGGCCTTAGTCGCCTAAGTATTTATAGGTTTTATTTAATTAGGTTTTAGGTTAATCTTCTAAGAATCCTCATTATTATCATAATCATAATTATAGAGAGGAGGTAGCAGTATTTCAAAAAGTGTTTATAAACTTAGAACGTTTATATAATAATGTGAGTCTATGAACTCCAAAATTTCACGCTCGATCTCAAGTCCCATCCCTGTAAACGTCACTTAGAACCTACCGTGTCAGATAACAAAAAAAAACACGGGTGAGCACATGGCTCAGTGAATGGATTATAATATAAATTCGTAAATAATAATGAAAACATCAATAACGAAGCGGAAGACATAAAAATTTGATTCGAAGAAAGTTCTTGAGACTGAAGTTCATAGTTCATTTAAATCAAGAGAAACGTTTGGTAATATAATCAAAAGCAATAATCTCAAGAACATTTCACACTTTAACTTCAAAACGTAATATAAATAAAGTCCGTCAATTCCAGTCGTGTTCGTGGGGTGATCAGCCACACGAACTGGGTCGGCATGCGGGCACACACAACGAGTCCCCCGTGAATTTAACCACGGTCACATATTCTGTGGGTAAAGTTCTAGAATCGATTCATTCGCCCTGGAGCCAACAAAGTTAGCCAAGTCCCCCCCAGAGTGGGTTCACGTAAGCCACATAGGCTTAACTCTGGTGGACCGTCATCTGCAGGACGCTATGACAACAAAGCCGCCATAGAAGGCATCCCAAATAATGTGCCCATTTATTGGGTTCTTCTAAAATCAATGAAAACTAAACATATGCCACTTACCCAAATGGCGATCACAGAAATTATAATCTATATACTTCACATTTTTCATAAACAATCTCATACGAGACACATTTTAATAAAACATCAAAATGTTCAAACAATTGATTCAATAAAACCAAAACCAATGTGTATGTGTGTGTACAATTTCGTATTTGTTGATCACGTTCGGTTGATCAATCACAAGGTGGTGAACCACCTTTAGGAAGGGTCAACTACAACAAATAGTTGCCCACGATTCAAAAGAAATGAAATCCATACCTTAACCAAATTGAGACGTATCACGCGATCGACCGAGACTCACGACGAAGCTTAACCCGATCGATTGCCTATTTAAACCATAAATTACTATTACTCGCATAACATAAAACTTAAAGGCTATCATCTTAAGTTTAATCATGAATTTTTATTCTCTTATACATTAAATCGATCACTTGGTGTGCGGTTAAACATCTAGATATAAATATCATCATTTTGATTCTAAACTTTACTCGTTTGTAATTTTGACAAAAACAAACATTCCTATACATGTAAATGATTATAAATTTACAATATATAATCATAATCAACCAACCAACTTCAACTACCCTAACTTACCAACTTAAATAACTTAAGAAGAAATTTATATCTCTAAGAAGGGTTCGTCGCGTAGATTCCGAATATGTAATTATTTCTTCGATTACTTCAACGGATTAATAGAAATTTTAGAGAGAAGATAAAGTTAGAGAGAGAGAGGAAACTTGATGGCGGTGGTGAAATGAATCGAAATAAAAATGGTGGAGACGATGGATTCTTTTACTTGTATTTAGTTTAGTTTTTTTTAATATTATATATATATATATATTGTTTATACGTAATATATTAATTAATATATATATATATATATATATATATATATATATATATATATATATATATATATAAAGAGTTTAGGTTAATGACAGTTTTAACCCTTAACTAACATTGGTTACCATTTTTTATTTACAGTTCAATTCGGGTAATAATATTTATACGTTTTAAAAACGGAGTCTTACAATTATTCCCCTACTTAAAAGAGATTTCGTCCCCGAAATCGAATTTAGACAGGAAACTTACATCGACTAAAGAACTTGGGGTACTCCGGTCACATATGGTCCTCGGTTTCCCACGTCGCCTCACGTTCCAAATGATTCTTCCAAAGAACTTTTACGAAAGGAATCACTCTCTTCCGTGTACCTCTCTCATCACGATCAATAATAGCTTTAGGTTTCTCGCGATAAGAAATATCAGGTTCTATGTGTTCCAAGGGGATATTCAATGACGTGTAAGGGATGATAGTTGTACCCTCGAAGTGAAGAGATATGAAATACGTTATGCACGTGAGATAATTGCGGGGGTAAAGTTAATCGATAAGACACAAATCCAACCCTTTCTAGAATTTCGAAGGGACCAATATATCTCGGACTCAACTTTCCTTTTGAGACCAAAACGTCTGATCCCACGAGTTGGGAAACCTTTAAGAAACCTTTATCTCCCGGTTGGAACTCGATAGGTCGTCGTCGCTTGTCGGCGTAGATCTTTTGATGAGCCCAAGCCTCTTTCATCATTTGACGCACAATCTCGACCTTTTCGGTAGTAACTTGCACCAATTCTGGGCCTTCGAGAATACATTCTCCGACTTCATTCCAACAAGTCAGTGTTCGACATTTTCGGCCATAAAGTGCTTCATACGGGGCCATGTCGATACTCGAATGCCAACTATTATTATAGGAGAACTCTATTAGGTACAAGTAACTATCCCAACTTCCATGCCATTCCAACGTACATGCTCGGAGCATATTTTCCAATATTTGAATTGTACGTTCAGATTTCCCATCAGTTTGCGGATGAAAGGTTGTACTGAAATTCAAACGTGTGCTCCAAGCTTTATGTAAACCTTCCCAAAATCGAGATGTAAAACTTGGGTCTCGATCGAAGGTAATCGATACAGGAGTGCCATGGAGACGTACTATTTTCTGTCAATTTATCAATTGACCAAGTTTGTCGGATAGGAAGAAAATGAGCCGATTTCGTCAGTCGGTCAACCACTACCCAAATTGCATCATGTTTCAAGGTCGTGCGAGGTAGTCCGACTACAAAATCCATAGTTATATGTTCCCATTTCCATACGGGAATGTTCAGCGATTGGAGAAGACCACCCGGATGTTGATGTTCGCTTTTAACTTGTTGAAAAGGGAGACAACGAGCTACAAAATCGGCGATATCTCGCTTCATTCCAACCCACCAAGTAATGGGTCTTTAAATTGCGATACTTTTTTTTTTACCCAGGTGAACAGAAAACATAGATTTATGAGCTTTGATCAGAATTTGATCTTTAAGCTCCGAGTTATTCGGAACACAAAGACGATCTCGAAACCACAACACGTGATCATCATCGATCCTGGACTCCGAATTAACATTCTATTGTGCTTGCTGGAAATTTTCCCACAATTCACTGTCATCATGTTGGGCTTCTTTGATCCGAGAAATTAGAGTCGGTTCTACCATTAAATTCGATAGAATTTCTGTTTGCGAACTCGGATAGATTTCCAGTCCGAACCGTTCAATTTCCAAATCCAACTCTGTAGGAACAAGTAAAGAAGAAACATGTTCTACGGCTTTACGACTTAAGGCGTCGGCGACTACATTAGCCTTACCCGGATGATATTGTATATCAGCATCATAATCCTTTAGAAGTTCGAGCCATCTCCGTGATGCATATTTAACTTTTTTTTTGAGTAAATATATATTTAAGGCTCTTGTGGTCGGTGAAAACTTCACATGTCTCACCGTATAAATAATGACGCCAAATCTTGAGTGTGAAGATAAACACAACCAATTCGAGATCATGAGTAGGATAATTGACCTCATAAGGCTTTAATTGACGTGATGCATATGCGATCACTCTACCGTTTTGCATAAGAACACAACTGAGACTTTTCTTTGAAGCATCAATGTAAACTTGAAAACCATCGGTGCCAGATGGTAATACAAGAACAGACACGGTAACCAATCGATGCTACAGTTCCTCGAAACTAGATTCTTGTTCGGAACCCCAATTGAATTTGACTCCTTTTTGGAGTAATCGGGTTAATGGTAAAGATATTTTAGAAAATCCTTCAACGAATCGTCTATAATAACCAACCAGACCCAGAAAAGCACGAACTTTAGATACATTCATAGGTCGAGGCCATTTAGTGACGGTTTCAATTTTCGTTGGATCGACTTTAACACCTTCTGCAGAGATTACGTGTCCTAGAAAAGATACTTGATCAAGCCAAAATTCACATTTGGAACATTTTGCATATAACTTTTTCGTTCGAAGAGTTTCCAAATCAATGTGAAGATGTTGATTATGTTGCTCTCTTGACTTTGAGTATATCAATATGTCATCAATAAACACGATAACAAAGTCGTCGAGATAATCTTTGAAAACCCGATTCATTAGATCCATAAAGACCGTTGGAGCATTAGTTAGCTCGAAAGGTATTACTAAGAATTCGTAGTGCCCATAGCGAGTTCAGAATGCGGTTTTCGGAATATCACAATCTCGGATACGAAGTTGATGGTACCCAGACCGAAGATCAATTTTGGAAAAGTATCGTGCCCCTTGTAATTGATCGAACAAATCGTCGATTCTCGGCAACAGATACTTGTTATGAATTGTTACTTTATTAAGCTTCCGATAATCAATACAAAGACGCATTGTACCGTCTTTATTTTTGACAAAGAGAACCAGAGTTCCCTAGGGTGAGACACTAGGTCTAATGAAACCTTTCTTCAAGAAATCATCAAGTTGAGTTTTGAGTTCCTTCATTTCAGTTGGAGCCATTCGCTAGGGAGCCTTGGAAATAGAAGAAGCTCCCGGGACTAAATCAATGGTAAATTCGACTTCCCGGACTGGTGGTATACCCAGTAGATCGTCGGAAAACACATCAAGATATTCGGAAACAACAGGTATGGTACAAAAGTAGGGATTACCTGTTCGGGATCTTGTAACGAGGCCAAAAAAAACTTTGTTACTTTGCCAAGTATATTGCTTCACAGTAATAGAGTTTAAAGCACTAACATCTTCTTTTGGAGTACCTCCTTGGAAGATTGCCTCTGCTTTGTCAATATCCCCACATAATATTTATTTGGCATTACAGTCTATAGTTGCACGGTGGTGTGTCAACCAGTCCATACCCAATATTAATTGAAAGTGGGACATATGCATTGGAAGTAGAGTGACCTCCCGTATGCGGTCTCCAATAAATAACGGACAATTTGAAAATCGAGTTAACACACAGATTGAACCACCCATTGGGATAGATATCACCACTGGAAATTCGGTTGTTTATACATAAGGTTTTAACTGGGATTCTAATTGTTCAGAAACAACAGAGTGTGTTGCCCCGGTATCAAACAAAACATAAATATATATGACACTAGACATGGTCAGATGAACCACATCAGCAATATTAGGCTTACTTGTACCCCTTTCTGGGTTGGGGTTGGGGTTACCTCAATTTGAGATCTGGATTTGCGTGGGTGACCACGTCTCGACATTCTAACACAGTACATATCAAAATCAGAATTCAAAGCACCTACAGATTGATAATCAATAAATAGAGTTAAATTCTACTCTACCCATTCTAATGTCTACCCAATCCTCACAGGTCAAGCCTATTTAATCTACAAGTCGATACCTATGCTCTGATACCATATTTGTAACATCCCCCGTCCCCGTGGTTCAGAACAGTTGATGTCACGAACGGGACTTAACATAATTACACAACTAAATCAGAGCTACTAATAACTCTAAACATGTTACAGTCCAAAAATATTACACTTCAAAAAGTGTTTATAAACATAGAACGTTTATATAATAATGTGAGTCTAAGAACTCCAAAATTTCACGCTCGATCTCAAGTCCCATCCCTATAAACGTCACTTAGAACCTGCCATGTCAGATAACAAAAAAAACACGGCTGAGCACATGGCTCAGTGAATGGATTATAATATAAATTCGTAAATAATAATGAAAACAACAATAACGAAGCGGAAGACATAAAAATTTGATTCGAAGAAAGTTCTTGAGACTGAAGTTCATAGTTCATTTAAATCAAGAGAAACGTTTGGTAATATAATCAAAAGCAATAATCTCAAGAACATTTCACACTTTAACTTCAAAACGTAATATAAATAAAGTCCGTCAATTCCAGTCGTGTTCGTGGGGTGATCAGCCACACGAACTGGGTCGGCATGCGGGCACACACAACGAGTCCCCCGTGAATTTAACCACAGTCACATATTCTGTGGGTAAAGTTCTAGAATCGATTCATTCGCCCTGGAGCCAACAAAGTTAGCCAAGTCCCCCCCAGAGTGGGTTCACGTAAGCCACATAGGCTTAACTCTGGTGGACCGTCATCTGCAGGACGCTATGACAACAAAGCCGCCATAGAAGGCATCCCAAATAATGTGCCCATTTATTGGGTTCTTCTAAAATCAATGAAAACTAAACATATGCCACTTACCCAAATGGCGATCACAGAAATTATAATCTATATACTTCACATTTTTCATAAACAATCTCATACGAGACACATTTTAATAAAACATCAAAATGTTCAAACAATTGATTCAATAAAACCAAAACCAATGTGTATGTGTGTGTACAATTTCGTATTTGTTGATCACGTTCGGTTGATCAATCACAAGGTGGTGAACCACCTTTAGGAAGGGTCAACTACAACAAATAGTTGCCCACGATTCAAAAGAAATGAAATCCATACCTTAACCAAATTGAGACGTATCACGCGATCGACCGAGACTCACGACGAAGCTTAACCCGATCGATTGCCTATTTAAACCATAAATTACTATTACTCGCATAACATAAAACTTAAAGGCTGTCATCTTAAGTTTAATCATGAATTTTTATTCTCTTATACATTAAATCGATCACTTGGTGTGCGGTTAAACATCTAGATATAAATATCATCATTTTGATTCTAAACTTTACCCATTTGTAATTTTGACAAAAACAAACATTCCTATACATTTAAATGATTATAACTTTACAATATATAATCATAATCTACCAACCAACTTCAACTACCCTAACTTACCAACTTAAATAACTTAAGAAGGGTTCGTCGCGTAGATTCCGAATATGTAATTATTTCTTCGATTACTTCAACGGATTAATAGAAATTTTAGAGAGAAGATAAAGTTAGAGAGAGAGAGAGGAAACTTGATGGCGGTGGTGAAATGAATCGAAATAAAAATGATAGAGACGATGGATTCTTTTACTTGTATTTAGTTTAGTTTTTTTTAATATTATATATATATATATATTGTTTATACGTAATATATTAATTAATATATATATATATATAAAGAGTTTAGGTTAATGACAGTTTTAACCCTTAACTAACATTGGTTACCATTTTTTATTTACAATTCAATTCGGGTAATAATAATTATACGTTTTAAAAACGGAGTCTTACACCCGTATTTTGTTAAGCCTGGCCTTACCCTTCTTTTCTAGTTTCTAATCGAAAACCCTTCATTATATATCCTTGTGAAGTTAGAACTTTGGATAGAGAGCGCTTCAGGTCAAAAGGTCAACAATTTGACCTCGGTACAATGTGGGCGATTGTGCCCGCGATTGTGACAGGGTGTCACTCTCGCGGGGCATTCTCGCGGCCCTTGTACCGGGAGTGGGTAGGAGAAGGTGATTGTGCCCGCGATTGTGACAGAGTGTGACTCTCACGGGGCACTCTCGCCATCGGGGTCCAGACTCCATTAAATCCATATTGTACCGAGAGTGGGTAGGAGAATCCTTGTACTCCCTCACCATCTATACTTGTAACCTCAACCTCTTGAGCAAGATTCAAGTGTTCATCACCACTTCTTGAGGATTCATAAGTTTTGGGGTTTTGCTCAAAAACCTAAGTGTAAGTTCGTCCCCTCAATTTCTAAGCTTCTTTATAAGTTATAATTACACCATGGATGATTTCCTAGTATTATGTTTCTCTAATTTCGTTTTGGTTGACTTTGGGAAGGTTAGGTCAAAATTAGGGTTTGGCCAGATTTGGGGATTTTGATAGAAATGTTTGGGGAGCAATCATTTATGGTTGGATATGTTTATTTATGGTCGAAAATGTGTGGATCTAGGTTTTGGAAGCTTGAGTTGAAGAGTTGGAACGGGTGTCTTCGGAAAGCTTTGGGTGGGATCTGTACTTTTGGAGGCCAATGGTTGTGGATTGAAACCTGGGTTTAACTTAACCTAGCAAGGTGAGTTCAAGTTGATTTGTGAAAACGATGTGCATGCCAAAATGTTTATTTTAAAGTGTTTGCGTTTTGCACGAAATTGTTAACTGCTGATAAGTTTTAGTTATTTGGAAATGTCTAACTTTATAAACTTATGTAACTCATATATTTGGGATTTTTGGAAAGTTGATAAATAAATCATTTCGATATATTTCTTTGATGATTTAGTATATAAATGAAAGTTATTTTATATAATTGTCCATTTGGTGAATACGATTTTATAAACCATGGGAAAATGCATATCATTGTGTTAAGAGTTATTTTGGAAACATGAAGGGGATGGGTCCATTTGGAAAACGCTTTGTTTCAACTAATGAGAAGTTTTGGGTTAGTTACTCTTGGGTTGTAGTGTTTACATAATCGTTGGTCAAATGCGTTTCGATGTTTATATTGGGGTCCATTAGAGATTTGCGTAAATTTTTGGGTCTTGTGTTTAGATGTCTAATTCTTGTGCACGAGTGTTAGTCATCATGGGTTATCAAGTAAGGACTTGAGTCTCCTACCTTGAATGCTAGTGAGTAGACACTAAAGGTCGAGTGGGACCTTGAGGTTGGAACTCTACTAGAGAGCGAATGGGCACTAAGATCGGGTATCCTTGAGGTGACGCTCGCCAAGTGGTGTGCATTAAACGTATCGTGTCCTTGAGGTGACGCCTGTTAAAGGGTGTGCACTAAAGGCGTTGGGTTCTTGAGGTGACGCCTGTTAAAGGGTGTGCACTAAAGGCGTTGGGGACTTGAGGTGACGCTTAAGTTAGTGTGCACTAAAGTCAATGATCTGAGGTGCAGTTCGATAACATAGATACGTGGCTTATCTTTATGTGCCGCCACATTCGATGGAATCCGGTCTTCCCCGTCACCGAAAGGTGTTATTTTGGGTATTGTATTTTGGTATCCATGTTTTCGGTGACATTTTATATGTATGGGTTTTATCCATGATTTATGAGTGGGGTAATATGTTCCATCCGTGTTTGGGTGTTTTTGGGAAACTAAGTTTCATCTACCTTTTTATAAATGTGGAGTTCAATTTCTATTCAATGCTTTGAGTGAGTTTTGGGTTGAATTTACTCTGTGAAAGATGTTGGGGTATTCGTCTTTAAAATGTGCAGATTTGGAAAATGAGTCATCTCATATTAAAGAATATTATTTTGAAAGATTATGATTTTACTTGCATTCTTCCTTTTTAAACGATTACTTCATATATGTTGAAAACTCTTGAGCTCACTAGGCGTTAAGCCTAACCTTTTTATTTGTCGGCATGTGCATCAGGTTCCTGTCGGTGTTTGGTTCTAGCAGCTATGAAGAGTTGAGCCTTAGCCTTGTGCAAGTGTAAGTAGTTGGTGATGTCTTCCGTAGTTTGGAGATAGCATCTACTATCGGGTTTTAGTCGCAACCGTCCTTGTTATAGACTCTATGTAGAGAATGAATTATGTGTGTTGAGGTTAAAACCCTATTTTGTGATTGTAGATGAATCAATTTTCGACGTATTTAGAAAATTTTAAATTAGTTGTTATTTCCAGAATTGAGGGTGTTACAAGTTGGTATCAGAGCTTAAGTTTGAGAGATTTAGGTATTGATTTTGATGCCTAGACTCAAACTAGCATAATTTAAGCGTTTGAATGTGAGATCACACCATTAGGCACTTTAAGATTTGATGATTCGAGGTGAGTGGATTCACTAGAAACGGTAAACACGCCGAAAATGTCAAGGATGATCATATATAGTACGTTCATAATAACACCTGGCCAGTGTTATGGTGAGCTTACGAGTTACATAAGTATGCTTGAACTGCCTTGGTACGATAACCGTTGGTGTAGTGAAGGAGTCTCTGAATGAGTAACAGTTAGAAAGAGTCGAGGATTTGAGCATACGACATTTGGAATGACAGTAAGCATGTCGATAGCCTTAAGTGGACCGTTTCGAGTCGGAATGAATGGATGGGTTAGAACCGTAGACTTTTGGAATCGATATTATTCGAGGAGAAATTGTACGATGAACCGATGGAATTTTCGATGATTGCCTTAAGAAGTTTGATCACCCAGATGACAATAGTATGATGGAAAATTGAGGAATGGGATTTCGGGATGTTGAGTGCCGACCAAAGTCATGCACAAAATTTATTTCTAAAATAAGTTGCATCAATTGTTTTCCATGTTTTCGAAGCATAAAGTGAGTTATACTACGAAGCCTTGGTAAAGTATTCAACACTCATCAGATTTTAAACCGTGAGCTTAAACATGCATAAAGTTGTTTTGTTGCACGTGGTTGCAATTTTTATTGAAAATCTCTTTATCCCTGTTTCGTGTCTGACACTATTTTTCCGGATATTGCAATATCCGTGTTTTAATGTTACTTGGGTTATTGGGCAAATAACTGTGGAATTTTTGACTTTGACATTGGATCTCCTCCACGTATGTTAAAGTTTTAAAGGAAGAGTTGTCCCTATGTTCTTGAGTCGAATTTTTTTTTGGAATTTTAGTCTGTACGAGTCGTGTTGAATTTATGAAAAAAAAATTATTATTTTTTGATGCTTTGCTATGCACGAGTGTATTTTGAATTGTGTGAGTTTAATTTTATTGTGTGTAAATTCCCGAGTTTTATTGAAGCCAGTCTCATGTGAGTTTTGTTGAAAAGTGTCGTTTTATATCAGATGCGATAAAAGATAAAATTTTGGAATCATGACATTTTAATCATAACTTTGTTTCATGCTATTTGATTTTGGGAACGTCGGTTTTTGGCACCATTTGACTTTGAGTGTCGTTGGGTCTCATTGAGTTTCATTGAGTTTATGGAGAATTTTATTGGGTGTTATAGAATTCTATTTTACGACATTTGGCGTCGTGCGGTTGAACTTTGAGAGGTGTATACTTGCATTGTTGTGTGCGTTAACTTATGAATTTTCGTTTAGTATTTTGGCTCGTGCGGGTCTTGCGCCGACATTTCCGCAATCGTAAGGGACGTTTTGAGATTTTGTTAGTATATATTACCCTATATGTTATTTTGGGAAGTTTTAGGATCGGGTGATTTCTCTTTTGAGCATTATACAAGTATTTCATTGCATACAACTTAATATTATAATCGATTTATACTTTTGGTGTGAGTAAGTATATGCATGATTTACGATGGTTCGTGTTAAACTTTTTGCTTTAAACAATCTCTAGTTATTGATTTTACTGTTATGGTCACATGCAATGCCTTATATTGAATTACTCGTATGCATGGCATTATAGCCACCATTTTGGGTCAAAGAAAGTTTATCCGTACGACTAAAAGTTTGGATCCGATTTAAATTATTTTATGTTTGACCTAATTGCAAGCACTTATCGTTTTACTATGTTTAGGAAATAAACTGTGCATGTGAGCCTTATTGAAAATTTTACTTTATAACATTAATTGTGGTTTAAAGGAAAGAAATTTGGAGTTGGAAATTGTGAAGCTCCTCTTTGGAGTTTGTACAAACCTTTGTTGCACATGTTTTAGTGCAGAAAACTATTTTTCATATACCAGGCATAAATTGACGCATGCGAGGATCATAAAGGTCCATTTGAAAATTTTCTTGCACATCTTTATTATTGTCATTATTAGCGTAGGTAAGGGCTAAAAGATTTTTGAAATGGTTTTATATGTGTGGTGTTTGTTGTCACCTTACACACCTACCGAGCATAGGGTAGTGAATTTTATACGTACGATTGATTGTAATAAAACCATTGTGTTTGTGAGTTTTTATAAAATTTCAAATTGGCATATCAGTTGAAAAAAAAATCCTTGAACTCATTAGGGTTATATATTTAAAACCCTATCACGAAAGGAGTTGCGATTAAGGGACTAGAGGAGTCCTTGGGACTTAAAGCGTGTCAAGATCGAAAAATCTAAACAAGAATTTAATACAAACTCAGAAACAATGTTAAAGAAGTCGCGGAATAACACTTTAACAATTTAATCAGAAACGCAGAATATGAACTCAAATCATAAGTTTATATTGCATAAAACTTAATGATTACACACACAACCTCAATCTGTTGAATAGACTCAACAGACGTTCTATAATTCTCTATAGAAAGGATCAATACTAGTCTTGAGGTTATTTCTCTCTAAACAACTCTATCAATCTATGAATCTCGTATCTATGAATTCTCTTATCTATATATACAAAATTAATTACAAGATAATTATAAAAGAAATATTATTCTTCAGAATCCAGTCCATAATTATCTTCAACATTATCTCCAACTCCTATTCTTTCGTTCGAAGCAATCATTCCATCTTTATCTTTATGAGCAGCACTAATCATCCTCAGCAGTATTAATCATCCAGCAGCATTAACTTCATAGCAGTATTAACTTTGTCTCTGGCAGTACTAACCATGCTTGCAGTATTAACTTCTCACTTGCAGTAGTAATCTTCAACAGTACTAACTACTAGCAATACTAACTCTCTAAGCAGTACTAACTATTCAAGTAGCAGCACTAACTCTTCAAGCAGTATTAATTCTACTAGCAGCAGTAATCTTTCAACTAGCAGCATTAAACTTACAAGCAGTAGTATCCATCCTTAGCACATCTAGACCCAACAATCTCCCCCTAACTTAACTTTTCAAAAAGAGAAGTTAAGTTCTTCAACATAGAGTCTTCATGATGCTTTGAATACTTCAGCTTAATTGCCCAAATTTGGATCCAATCCCCCAGACATTGATTAATTGTCCTTCTGATCACTATTCTGGCCATTTCTGATCCTTTAGCACATACCAGCTTAGCTTTCAGCATCCCTTCCAACTTAGCTCTGCTGTGGTCATAGATCTTGTCAACCAAGTAGTACTCATGATAGCTTTTGTCAATTGTTATCATGTAGACACCACAGTTTTCAAACAACATCCAATGATCAATCTTTTTGAATCCATATTCATGATGTAAGTCTTTGATCTTGTACTTCACCTTTTCAGGCTCAAACATCATGCATAAGTATTCCATGGCAATCTTGAGTAAGCTTATTTCAGTCCCTTGCAACACAGTCTCATACAGTTTTGTTCCTACCTTGTACATTTCCTCTAGGTCAGCCCTGGAACAACTTCTGATCACTTTGCCCCAAGTTGCATACACCTCAAACTGATCACTCATTCTTTTGAATCTGAAATATTCTTTTCTATTGTCCTTCAGAATATCCCAAAAGATAATTTCTGGTGCTTTCATAGAAATAGGATCAACTTGTACTGGATCTTCATCTGTCAAGGTCATATACAAATGAAACTGCTCAATTGATTGTTGATTGGACTGTTCTAGATTCTGCTCTGGCTCTGCTGAAGGTTCAACAGTAGGTTCTGCTTCTGCTTCTTTTCTTTCATTTTCATTCTCCTTTTCTTCAATTCTTGCCCTTTTTGCCTTTGGCTTGGTGGCAATTGACTTCTTTCTTTTAATGTCACCAATCTTTTGTGCTAATGTCTCTTTTTGCTTAGCTTCTGTCTTTTCCTTGATAGGAGTGCCTTCTTCACTGTCAGGGAAAGGCTGTTGTATGTTGAGGTCATGCCTCTCTTTCATCTTCCTTTCAACCTCTACCCTTTGAGTGGAGTCCCCTTTTAGATTGGCCATCTCCTTCTTATACAGCTCCTTTATCCTACCATAAGACATGTTGGTAAACATTCCTTCAGGAACTCCAAGAGCTCCTTTCAGGAAGTTTTTCATTTTCCTTCTCTCTTGATTAGCCAGAAATGTCTTTGAGGGCTTTCTTTGACTTTGCACAGTAGCTCTCTTTGTTACTTTCTTAACAACAACAGGCTTTAAACTTCTTTGATATTCTTCATTTAACTTTTTAGCCATATCCAATGCAATCTCTCTGTCTTTTGCATATTGGATTTCTTCTACCTTTTCCATTTCTTCTTGCAGTTTCTTTGCCAACTCTTCATCCAAATCAATCTGTTTCAGCTTCTTCATTGGTTTCTCAGACTCAATCATCTTCTCCTTTCCCTTCTTCTTTGCATCCTCCACACTGACCTTTTTCATTTTCTTCTCTATTCCTCCTTCTTTGATCATCACTCCCTTAGCCTTTTGAGTGGCTTTGGGAGTATCATTCTTAGCTTTCACAAGAGTTTCTGCAATTTCAATTTCCTCTCTGGACAATTCTGTTTCTGCTTCAGGTTCATTTGTTACTGCTGCTGCCTCAGTTACTGCTGCTTTTGCAATGTCTGCTACATTCTCAAAAGTTTCTGCTTCTGAACCATTGTCCCCCTCAAAATGAGATTCCATTCTAATAGGGCTTTGCTTTTCAAATTCAACTTGACTCTCCCCCCTTTTGGAAGCATCATGAGGAATGCTCCTTTTCTTCAATACAAACTGCTTTCTCTTCTTTTTTTGCACCAACCTCAGAACCATCTTCTTCAATTTGCTTATCTGCACTTGTTGTGAAAGGATTACCAGTTTCATCTCCTCTATTTCTGCACCTTGTTTGAGTACATTCAGATTGACATTTGCAATAGTTTCCATCAATTCCTCATAGTTATATCTATCCTCACCTCCTTTAGGTGTGTTTACCACCCTGGAAGGATCCTTGGAAGTTTTAGTAGGAGTCTTCTGCCTAGCAGAAGCACCCTCTAACCCCTTGGTTTCTTGGCACCTAGGACCTTTGGATGATTGCTCACCCAAAGTTGCCGTGGGGAAGGTCTTAAAGATGTTCACACTGTCCTGCCCTGCACTTTGTGCAAAGTCAGTAGTGTGAGCCTCACTGCCCACTTGCTCTTCCACCTCCTTATTGAGCACCTTCTTGGGGTTGGGAGACACCCCTGTGGGTTCCCTATCGATATTATCTAATGGAGAATGCTCCATTAGAGGGCTTGAAGGCTTTGGGGGTGAAGATACTAGAAGGGAAGGAACCTTCTGTACCTTTTTCCTTGTGTAAGTTTTGGTGATGGGGGATTGTGGCTTGTCAATAGGAATCTGAGGGATATTAATAGAAATGAGTGGTGTGGGTAGGTCATCAGTTGGGTGGTCAGATGTGGGCTTTGACACTGATGCCTCACCATGGGAAAGAGACACACCCATCATTGTAGAGAACAATGGTGTGTCTATACCTGAGAAGTCCTTACTGGGCCTCTTCATATTTGAGAACACCTTCCCCTTTTGGGGTTTTGGTACATATACCTCATTGAAATGAGGTATATCCGTCAATTCTTGATTTAGTACTTCTTGTACAAACCTTGGATACATATAAAAACTTTTTGATTTGGTATCCAGGTTTGACATAAAATCGTTTAAGATCATTTGAGAAAAGTTGAACTTTCTAGAGGTAGCTAAGAAGACTAGAGCATAAGATAAGGTACTGCTAAACTCACTCCATCCAGTTGTTTTTCGTGAAATGCAGTGTTGTAGGATATGAACAAAGAATCGCCACTGTGGTGAAAATCTGTTCTTGAAAAACTTAAATACATCAGTGGGACCTTCATACCCCATATGAATAAGAGTTTGGAAGAGATCTTCCTTAGGTAAAGAGGTTATACCTGAGGCATCATCTAAGCGTAGATAAATGCGAATACACTCTTCTGAGATGGTCAGGGGTTTATCACATACCCTTGATTTGATGACCTGAGAGCCATCTTCAGTGTGAATAGCAGCATTGGCCCAGAACTGTCTTTGATGTTCCACATAGATTGTGGGATTAACAGTTAATGCGTGGGCGATGTGTGAGGATTTTAGGAAATCCACAAATCTGATGAAAACCTTCTGCTTGCTTGGGTTTCTGTAGCATTGCCAACTCATTGTGATCATCAACGAACACCAGTCCTGCCATCTTCTTGATTGAAACACTACTAGGGTTTATGAACTGGGAAGCAATAAATCAAGAGAGAGAGAGAGAGAGAGAAAGAACACTTGTAGGAAATTCAAAGAGCCGTTTGTATTTTGGCGGTCACAAAGGGTATTTATAGGTGGAGGGTGTCAGTTAGAAGCAACACTAAGTACCCTAGCAGTATTAACCAACTCGCAGTATTAACTCATATTAGCAGTAGTAACACATACTGGCAGTACTAACACAGACTAGCAGTATTAACTCAGGCGAGCAGTATTAACACAGACTAGCAGTATTAACACATGCCATCAGTAGTAACACTGATTAGGAGTAGAAACAAGGTAAGTAGTAGGAACTTTGCACTGGCAGTATAATCTACCGAGCAGTAGTAACCATACTTGACCCTTTTTGAACTTTTATCATGAGTAATATAGAGAGCAGTATTAACTGAACTAGAAGTACCAAGTATTCAATTTAAGCAATCTGAAACACATAAACATACAAGGTTAGCAGCACCATGCAGAATATAAAATGAGAAAGTAAGCAGGAAGGATTGTATACTGAAATGGTACATAAATCAGATCAAAGGAGGCTTATTCAGTGTTTATCATGCCCACGCATGTGACCAAGAATGTGAATCTATCCACATCAAAAGCTTTGGTGAATAGATCAGGAAATTGGTTACTTGTATGGACTTTCACAACCTAAATTAGCTTCTTTTCATTACAGTCTCTGATAAAATGATACCTGATTTCGATATGCTTTGTTTTGGAATACTTGACTGGATTATTAACAATGCTAATAGCACTGTTATTGTCTATGAATATTGGAGTGTGAAGAAAAGTCATACCATAGTCCATCATTTGATTCTGAATCCAGAGTACTTGTGAACAGCAGCTTGCAACAGCTATGTACTCTGCTTCTGTTGTAGAGGTGGACACTGTGGTTTGTTTCTTGCACTGCCATGACACTAGTCTTGCACCCAAAAACTGACATCCCCCTGAAGTTGACTTTCTATCCAAATTTACACCACCCAAGTCACTGTCTGAATAAGCAAGTAGGTCAAATGGTGAGTCATGAGGATACCAAAGACCTAACCTAGGTTGTCCTTTGAGATATCTGAATATCCTCTTGACTGCTTGAAAGTGTGACTGCTTAGGCCTTACTTGAAATCTTGCACACACAAAAATAGGAAACATGATATCTAGTCTTGAAGTAGTGAGATACATGAGGGAGTCAATCATGGATCTGTAGTGATGAACATCCACATCCTCCCCCTCAAGATCTGCAGTGATCTGTTTGTGTGTCTCCATGGGTGTGCTTGCAGGCTTTGAATCTGAGAATACAAACTTAGTAAGAATGTCCTGCACGTACTTGGATAGGCTTATAAAGATCCCATATTTCTTCTGCTTAACTTGTAGCCCAAGGAAGAAAGTAAGTTCACCCATAGAACTGATCTTGAATCTATTGTGCATCAATTCTTCAAAATCTCTACACATTTGATCTTTTGTGGATCCAAAGATAATATCATCCACATAGATTTGCACTATTAGGATGTCCTTCTTCTTCCTCTGAAAGAAGAGAGTCTTGTCTATGATTCCTCTTTGAAAACCATTTCCCAAGAGATAGGTAGACAAAGTGTCATACCATGGCCTTGGTGCTTGATGTAGCCCATAGAGTGCCTCCTTCAATTTGTATACTCTGTCAGGATAATTTGGATTCTCAAATCCTGGAGGCCGACAGACATACACTTCTTCTTCAATTTTCCCATACAGAAAAGCACTCTTGACATCCATCTGGTAGACCCTGAACTTCATGAAAGAAGCATAGGCTAAAAATAGCCTTATTGCCTCAATCCTGGCCACTGGTGCAAATACCTCTTCATAATCAATGCCTTCTTCTTGAGTATACCCTTGTGCCACGAATCTGGCCTTGTTCTTTATTACTATTCCTCTCTCATCTTTCTTGTTCCTGAAGATCCATCTTATGCCAATAGCTCTGTGTCCTTTTGGAAGATCCACCAGATCCCATACATCCTGCAGCACAAACTGCAATAGCTCCTCTTGCATTTCTTCTATCCAGCTTGGATCATTCATTGCATCAAATGCCTTTTTGGGTTCAACCTGTGATAGAAAGCAAGAAAGTAAACCTGATTGGATGTCCTTCAATCCTCCCAACTTGCTTTGATTCCTGGTGATTATAGGAGAATTTATGTCACCAATCACTAATTGAGGAGGATGATTTTTCTGAACTCTTGTTTGATGAACAACCTCTTCATTAATATATGTTTCCAGATTAGAGTCATTCTTTTCAGGAGTGCTGCCACCAAAAACTGAAGAGTTATCATCATCTGTGTCATCTTCTTCCAAATATGGCATCTCAAGATCTTTGATTCCTGAATCTGAGGGTTGATCTTCCTTTTCACCTCTATCCTCTTCATTCTGAGCTGGTTCAGTGTCCTTTGAATCTGAAGTATATTTCTTATCTTGGTCACAGAATTCAACAGGATCAGCAGTAGGTGTTGGGAACAACACAAACTCTTGTCTTTGTACTTGTACAATTTCTGTCCCTGTTCCTGTATTATGCTAATTACTGAAACCCAATGAATTAGTCAATGAATCAATGTCAAATAGCCAATTAGGACCTGAACCAAGTTGATTTGGTGTGTTCTCATTGCATTTGACATTGTCACTTTCCTCAATAATCCTTGAAGAGGTGTTGAAAACTTTGTAGGCCTTACTTTGAGATGAATAACCAACAAGAAACCCATCCTCAGCTTTGCTATCAAACTTGCCTAGGTGGGTTTTGGTATTGAGAATTGTGCAAGGACACCCAAATGGTTTGAAAAATCCAATAAAAGGTTTCTTCTTTTTAAAAAGCTCATAAGGTGTCTTGTCTTGAGATTTCACTACTAGAACTCTGTTTTGAACATAGCAGGCAGTATTAACTGCTTCTGCCCAAAAAGTAATTGGAAGTTTTGAATCTGCCAACAGAGATCTAGCAGCTTCTATCAGAGTCCTATTTCTCCTTTCAGCAACACCATTTTGTTGAGGAGTCGTAGGAGCACTGTATTGTCTCTCAATGCCTTTTTCCTCACAGAAGCTGTTTAGGTCATTGTTTTTAAATTCAGTTCCATTATCAGACCTGATGGCTTTAACTCTTAGATTTGTTTGGTTTTCAACTCTAAGAACAAAGGATTTGATCAGTCCACTTGTCTCATCCTTAGTCCTTAGAAAATAGACCCAAGTGAATCTAGAGAAATCATCAACAATAACCAAGCAGTACGATTTCTTACCAATACTTATCACATTTGTAGGACCAAACAGATCCATATGCAGTAAATTAAGAGGTGAAGAGATTGTATTTATCTCTTTGGACTTATGAGAAGTTTTGTGTTGTTTGCCTTTAAGACATGCAACACAATGATCATCACATGAAAATACCTTCTGTGGCAAACCTCTTACAAGGATGTTTTTCACAAGTTTGTTCATTGTTTTAAAGTTCATGTGACACATCCTTCTGTGCCAAAGAGATGATTCATCTACTGAAGCTTTTGAAAATAAACAATTTAGAGATGAATCAGAAACTACACTCTCCAAGTCTAAGCAATAAACATTGTCCTTTCAAGGAGTTCTAAGTAGTATCATGCTTTCATCAACTACCTTGAACCCTGGAGCAAGGATAATACATTCAGTATCATTGAATAATATGCTATGTTTCTTGTCACAAACCTGTGATACACTTAACAGGTTGTATCTCAATTGCTCAACATAGTATACATCCTCAAAGGTCATCTTACCTTTTGACACATTACCTTTTCCACTTATCTTTCCACCTGCTGTATTATCACCAAAAGCAACATGTCCTCCATCAATTCTTTTGAAGTTTTGAAGGCAGGCCATGTTACCAGTCATATGCCTGGAACAACCACTATCAACATGCCAAATGCTCCTTCCCTTGAGCTGTTGGTTGCCCTGCACATATAATAAATCAGTTAGTTTTTAATAGGAACCCAAGCCAAGATGGTCTTGGGTTTCCCATTCTCATCAACATATTCATATTCAGACTTGATGAAATTATCAAACTAAGGAATATTATTGCTTGAATACTTTGTCAGAATAATGGGCCTGTCACTGGAAGCAGTACCAACTTGATTGGCAGTACTAACATCATTAGCAGTACTAATTGGGTTAGCAGTACTAACTTTGTTAGCAGTACTAACATTGTTAGCAGTAGTATTACTTGTAGCAGCACTATTTCTGTCAGCAGTACTAACAGATTTCTTTACTTTTGGAACCCAAACCTGGACAAATTTGTTTGCTTTCTTTTTCTTTAAGTTACTCCTTGGCTTATTTGGAGTTTTTTTCTTTGAATTAGCAAACTTATTCTGAGCATGAGATTTTATAGGTGCCCTATCCTCAGCCATATGATTTCTTATTTGCTTCCTATAACCAACAGGATTTTGTATATTTCTTTGAAAAGTGATCCTTTGGTTAATAGGATTGAAATAACAGTGTTTGGCTAGATGATTTAACTTGCCACAGATAAAACAAGGCTTTGGTCTATTAATTTTTTTTAGATCAATTCCTTGTTTTAAAGCCCACTGATTATTTCTATTTCTTTGATTTCCCTTTGTTTTATCATGTTGTTGAGGCTGATTCTATTTACAAGTACAGGGATTAACAACAGTAGTTTGCATGTAATGAACTCCCTGTACCTTTCCATTCTCTCTCTTAGAGGTCTCAGCTTTTCCATTCTTAACAGTCTCTTCCCCAGACTTCACTTTCTCACTGTTGACAAAAGGTTTACCCCCCCCCCCCTTCATTTGTCAGTATGTGGTTTTCTAAGGGAATATCTTTATGGTCTCCATCATTCTTACTCTCAGATTCCTCTTCTTCAGCATCTGCCTCAACCACTACTTTGTCTAAAGGATCTACTTCAGTGGCTCCTTCAGATAATTCTTTCTTGTCCTTTCTTTCTAAGAGATCTGAGGTGGGAGGGATATAGTTATTGTTGTATGGTGGAGGGGTACTGTTGTATCCTAAACCTCTTTTCAGGTTGTCATGGACTTGAGATTTTAGAAGTGAGTCCATTGCTTTAGAGGCATTGGAAAACTTCTCAATGTCTAATTTTGCTTTCTCAAACTCACTCTTAATTTTCTCACAATCTGTTTTGGCCTTCTCTAGTTCAGTCTCTAACTGATTCTTCTCCCACTTCCAATAGTTGGTATCATAAGAGTGTTGAAGTTCATTAGCCTGGTATGACTTAATTTGTTATTCAAACCTCTCAACAATCAAAGCATACTCTCTTCTATCTTTCTCTAACCTTTTAAGGTCATCACACATGCTTTGATTGTGATCCCTGTACTTTTTAACAGTTTCAATACAGGTTTTAGAGCAAAGGTTAGATGTTACCTCTGTGGGAATATCAGTGCTTGCTGACTCTGAAACTTTAGCCATTAAAGCTTGATTCTGAACTGCTTCTTCTGCTTGGTCACTCCAGTCAAATCCCATTCCTTCTTGGGAAACAATAGCTTGAGAAGAGTTCCTGTTGTTGAAGCTAGTGGACTGTGATGGTTGATGGTTGCTAGTATGCTGTTGAGGCATTCCACTTCTACATTCTCTTGCAAAGTGCCCCAACTTTTGACACTTGTAACATTCAACCTTGGATTTATCAAATCCAACCCCATCTTCTCTTTTCTGAGCAAAATAGTTCCTTCCAGTCCTTTTGATGAATCTTTTTATCCTCATTGTGAGCATAGCCATCTGCCACTTGATATCCATCTCTTCCAGATCATCAACATTTATTTGTTCTAAGTCATCATTAATTAGAGTGGAATTAGCATGACTGGCTAGAAAAGCTTCTAAGACTGAGTCATTAGATCCATCTTGCTTTGATCCATGAGCAACACTAACTAATTCTGTATTAGCAGCAGAATCAGTAGACGATGATAGAAGAGCAACATTGTATGAGTATCCAGAGGGCCTCTTCTTTGCCTCTACCTCTGATTCAAACACCCTAAGGTCATTATAGAGGTCATCCAGTTCCTTGTCCTCCAGTTGATCATTCTGTCTGAAGAAGACAATGTACATAGTCTATTCATCACCAAGAGATCTTAGAAATTTTCTGTTTACATCAGCTTGATCTATCTGAACACCAACAGTAGCCAATTCACCAATTAGCTTATTAAATCTATCAAAAGTTTGAGTCATGGACTCATTCTTTGTAGATATGACGTTTTCATATTGCTGCTTCAGGATTGCCTTCTGATTTATCTTGGTACTTTTGGTACCAGAAAATCTTTTCTCCAGTGCATTCCATAAAATTTGTGCATTAGAACAGTTGCAGAATTGATGTTGATACTCATTAGGAATTGCCAAGAGCAGAGTGCTCAAGGCTTTCATCTCTGTCTGCCTCATCTTCCTCTCTCCATCTGTCTTTGGTGGAGGTCTCTTGCCGTCTGCATCCATCTTTCCTCCATCTGAGGGACCATTCTCAATGATGTCCCACATTGAGAAGTCTGTGAGAAGAATGTATTGCTTGATTCTGATCTTCCACATGTCAAACTCATTGGGTTTGAGCATGGGAACCTTTGAGACAAGAACACTATCGTTTGAACCATCCATGATTATAGATTTCTGAGTTTTCTAGCTCTGATACCACTTGTCAAGATCGAAAATTCTAAACAAGAATTTAATACAAACTCAGAAACAATGTTAAAGAAGTCGCGGAATAACACTTTAGCAATTTAATCAGAAACACAGAATATGAACTCAAATCATAAGTTTATATTGCATAAAACTTAATGATTACACACACAACCTCAATCTGTTGAATAGACTCAACAGACGTTCTATACTTCTCTATAGAAAGGATCAATACTAGTCTTGAGGTTAATTCTCTCTAAACAACTCTATCAATCTATGAATCTCGTATCTATGAATTCTCTTATCTATATATACAAAATTAATTACAAGATAATTATAAAAGAAATATTATTCTTCAGAATCCAGTCCATAATTATCTTCAGCATTATCTCCAACTCCTATTCTTTCGTTCCAAGCAATCATTCCATCTTTATCTTTATGAGTAGCACTAATCATCCTCAGCAGTATTAATCATCCAGCAACATTAACTTCATAGCAGTATTAACTTTGTCTCTGGCAGTACTAACCATGCTTGCAGTATTAACTTCTCACTTGCAGTAGTAATCTTTGTTGGGTCTGATTATGCTAAGTATGGTTTATGCTGCTGATTAATGTTGCTAAGTGATTACTACTACCAGACTATCAAGATTACTACTGCTAGTAGAATTAATACTGCTAGTAGTTAGTACTGATGAAAATTAATGCTGCTGAAGATGGTTAATACTTCAGAACATAATTAGTGTTGCTTCTAAAGATAAAGATGATTTGGAGATAAAGACAAGCTGGAGATAAGACTGAAGATAATTATGGTATTGTTGCGGAAGATCAATTGTATTTTGATAATTATCTTGTATTTAGTCTTGTATATGTAGTATAGAAGTATTTGATAGTAGAGAATTATTCATTCATATGTTTTGTTAGAGAGAATTAACCTCAAGACTAGTTTAGATCCTTTCTATAGAGATGTATAGAACGTCTGTTGAGTCTGTTTAACAGATTGAGGTTTTGTGTGTAATCATCAAGTTGAATCAATATAAACTTGTGATTTGAGTTTGATATACTGTTTCATTGATTGTTAGTGTTAAAGTGTTTTTCCGCAACTTCTTTAGCATTGATTCTGAGTGTGTGTGAATTATATTCTTGTCTGAATTTCGATACTGACAAGTGGTATCAGAGCTTTGTTAAACTCAGAAAAACAACAATCATCATGGACGGTTCAAGTGATAGTGTTCTGGTCTAAAAGGTTCCAATGCTCAGATCTAATGAGTTTGACATGTGAAAGATTAGGATCAGGTAATACATCCTTCTCACAGATTACTCTATGTGGGACATCATTAATAATGCCCATCTAATGAAGGAAAGATTGGAGCAGATGGAAAAAGAATCCCACCAAAGACAGATGGAGAGAGGAAGATAAGGCAGACAGAGATGAAAGCCTTGAGCACACTGCTCTTGGCTATTCCTAATGAGTATCAACACCAATTTTGCAACTGCACTGATGCCCAGATGCTTTGGAATGCTCTAGAGAAGAGATTCTCTGGTACCAAAAGTACCAAGAGAAATCAGATGGCAATATTGAAGCAACTGTATGAAAACTTCATGTCAACTAAGAATGAATCCATGACTCAAACTTTTGACAGGTTTAACAAGCTGATTGGTGAACTAGCTACTGTTGGAGTGCAGATTGATCAAGATGATGTAAACAGAAAGTTCTTAATGTCCCTTGGAGATGAATGGACCATGTATACTGTCTCCTTCAGACAGGATGACAAGCTGGAGGACAAAGAACTAGACGATCTTTATAATGACTTAAGGGTGTTTGAGGCTGAAGTTGAAGCCAAGAAAAGACCATCTGGATACTCATAATGCTGCCCTTTTATCATCTTCTTCTTCTACTGTTTCTGCTGCTAATACATAATCAGTTAGTACTGCTTATGTATTAGAAGCTTTTCTTGCTAGTCATGCTAATTCTGGTTTAATTAATGATGATCTTGAACAAATTAATGCAGATGACCTTGAGGAGATGGATATAAAGTGGCAGATGGCCATGCTAACTATGAGGGTAAAGAGATTCATAAAAAGGACTGGAAGGAACAACTTTTCTCAAAGGAGAGAAGATGGTGCTGGGTTTGACAAGTCAAAGGTGGAGTGCTACAAGTGTCACAAGATGGGACACTTTGCAAAAGTATGCAGAGGAGGAACTACTCAACAATATGGCAACAACCACCAGCAAGCACATTCCTCAAGCTTCCAAAACAACAGAATCTCCACTCAAGCTCTTGTTTCTCAAGAAGGAATGGGATTTGATTGGAGTGATCAAGCAGAAGAAGTTGTTCAGAATCAAGCCCTGATGGCAGAAGTCTCAGAATCTTCAAGCACAAATATTCCAACAGAGGTAAAAACTAAACTATGCACTGAAGAGTGTCTTCAAACTGTTAAAAAGTACAGGGATCATAACCAAAGCATGTGTGACGACCTTAAAAGGTTAGAAAGAGATATAAGAGAGTATAAAGTGATTGTTGAGAAGTTTGAAGATCAAATTAAGGCTTACAAGGCCATGAACTTCAACATTACTATGACACAAATTACTGGAAGTGGGAGAAAGATCAATTAGAGATTCAAATAGAAATATCTAAAGAGGAGTGTGAGAAAATAAAGAGTGAGTATGAGAAAGCTAAGCTTGACATTGAGAAGTTTTCTTATGCTCCCAAAGCAATGGACTCTTTGCTTAAATCTCAAGTTCATGATAAGATCAAGAGTGGTATAGGATACAATGCAACACCTCCACCTTATAACAATAATTATATCCCTCCCTCTTCAGATCTCTTAGAAAACAAAAATAAGGAGGACTTACCTATAGGAGCAACAGAAGTAGATCCTATAGATAGTGTGGTGGTTGAAGAAGAGAATGAGGAAGAGAATTTTGAGAATAAGAATGCAGAAGAGATTCCTATAGAAAATCATATCCTTACCAATGAAGGGGGAGGTAAACCATTCATCAAGAGTGAAAAGGTGGATAGCTCAAAGAGTGAAAAGGGAAAGGTACAGGGAGTCCACTATATGCAGACCACAGTTGTGAATCCTTGTACAGGTAAAAAGCATCAGCCCCAAAAACATGATAAAACAAGGGGTAATCAAAGAAACTGGAATAATCAGTGGGCACAAAAACAAGGGGTTGATCTGAGTAAAATCAATAGACCAAAACCTTGTTTTATTTGTGGAAAGCTTAACCATATTGCCAAATACTGTTATTTCAATCCTATGAACCAGAGGATAAATTTTCAAAGACATATACAAAATCCTGTTGGCTATAGGAATCAAAGAAGGAATCATATGGCTGAAAATGCAAAAAGAGCACCTTTAAAAGCTCATGCTCAAAACAAGTTTGCAAAATCAAAGAAAAATACTCCAAATAAGCCAAGGAGTAACTTAAAGAAAAATAAAGCAAACAACTTTGTTCAGGTTTGGGTTCCAATAGTAAAGAAATCTGTTAGTACTGCTACTTCAAATAGTACTGCTGACAGAAATAATGTTGCTGCAAGCAATACTACTGCTAACAACGTTAGTACTGCTAATCCAAGTAGTACTGCTAATGAAGCTAGTACTGCTAACAAAGTTAGTACTGCCAATCAAGTTAGTACTGCTTCCAGTAACAAACCCATTATTGTGACAAAGTATTCAAGCCATAAGATTCCCAAGTCTGAAAAGCTCATCAAAACTGATTGTGAATATGTTGATGAAAATAGGAAACCCAAGACCACTTTGGCTTGGGTTCCTACTAAAAACTAATTGTTCCACTTTATGTGCAGGGCAACCAACAGCAAAAAGGGAAGAGCATTTGGCATATTGATAGTGGTTGCTCTAGGCACATGACAGACAACAAGTCCTGCCTACAAAACTTCAAAAGAATTGATGGAGGACATGTTGCATTTGGTGATAATCCATCTGGAGGAAAAATTAGTGGAAAAGGTATTGTGTCAAAGGGTAAGATGACCTTTGAGGATGTCTACTATGTTGAGCAATTGAGATACAACCTGTAAAGTGTATCACAGGTTTGTGACAATAAACCTAGTATATTATTTACTGATACTTAATGTATTATCCTTGCTAAAGGGTTCAAGGTAGTTGATGAAAGTATGATACTACTGAGAACACCAAGAAAGGACAATGTTTATTGCTTGGATTTAGAGAATGTATCTATTTTCAAAAGCTTCTGTTGATGAATCATCTCTTTGGCATAGAAGGATGTGTCACATGAACTTTAAAACAATGAATAATCTTGTGAAAAACAACCTTGTAAGAGGTTTACCACAAAAGGTATTTTCATGTGATGATCATTGTGTTGCATGTCTTAAAGGCAAACAACACAAAACTTCTCATAAGTCCAAAGAGATAAATACAATCTCTTCACCTCTTATTTTATTGCATATGGATCTGTTTGGTCCTACAAATGTGATGAGTATTGGCAAGAAATCTTACTGCTTAGTTATTGTTGATGATTTCTCTAGATTCACTTGGGTCTATTTTCTGAGGACAAAGGATGAGACAATTGAACTGATCAAATCCTTTATTCTCAGAGTTGAAAACCAAACAAATCAAAGAGTTAAAATCATCAGGTCTGATAATGGAACTGAATTTAAAAACCATGATCTAAACAGCTTCTGTGAGGAAAAAGGTATTGAGAGACAATACAGTGCTCCTAGGACCCCTCAACAGAATGGAGTTGCTGAGAGGAGAAATAGGACACTGATTGAAGCAGCAAGATCCCTGTTAGCAGATTCAAAACTGTCGGTTACATTTTGGGAAGAAGCAGTTAATACTGCTTGTTATGTTCAAAATAGGGTTTTAATAGTTAAATCTCAAGGCAAGACACCATATGAACTTTTTAACAAGAAGAAACCTTATATTGGATTTTTCAAACCATTTGGGTGTCCTTGCACAATTCTTAATACCAAAACTCACTTAGACAAGTTTGATAGCAAAGCAGATGATGGATTTCTAGTTGGTTACTCATCCCAAAGTAAGGCTTACAGAGTATTTAATACCTCTTCTAGAATAATTGAGGAAAGTGACAATGTCAAATGCAATGAGAGCACACCAAATAAACTTGGTACAGGCCCTGATTGGCTTTTTGACATTGATTCACTAACTAATTCTTTGGGTTTCAGTTATGAGAATAATGCAGGAACAGGGACAGAATCAGTACAAGACAAAAGACAAGAGTTTGTGCTATTCCCAATCCCTACAGCAGATTCTACTGAACTCTGTGTTCAAGAGAAGAAAGATGCTTCAGATTCAAAGGATACTGAAACTGCTCAGAATGAAGAGGAGAGAGGTGAAAAGGAGGATCAGCTTTTGACTTCAGAACAGCTAGAACCTGAGATGCCTGCATAGGCAAAAATTGATATTGATGATGAGAACCCCTCAGTGTTTGGTGGCAGCTCTCCTGAAAAGAATGACTCTAATCTGGATGCAGATATTAATGAAGAGGCTATTCATCAAACAAAAATGCATAAAGATCATCCTCCTCAGTTGGTGATTGGTGACATCAGTTATCCAATCATCACAAGGAATCAGAGTAAGTTGGGAGGATTAAAAGACATACAATCAGGATTACTATCTTGCTTTCTATCTCAAGTTGAGCCCCAAAAGGCACATGATGCAATGAAAGATCCAAGCTGAATAGAAGCAATGCAAGAGGAGCTGCTGCAGTTTGTACTACAAAATGTATGGGATTTGGTAGAACTGCCTAAAGGACACAGATCTATAGGGACAAACTGGATTTTCAGAAACAAGAAGGATGAGAGTGGGATAGTGATAAAAAAAACAAGGCTAGATTGGTTGCACAGGGGTACACTCAAGAAGAAGGAATTGATTATGAAGAGGTTTTTGCACCAGTGGCTAGGATTGAGGCAATTAGGCTGTTTTTAGCCTATTATTCTTTCATGAAGTTCAAAGTCTACCAAATGGATGTGAAAAGTGCTTTTCTATACGGCAAAATTGAAGAAGAAGTATATGTATGTCAACCTCTAGGGTTTGAAAATCCCATGTATCCTGACAGAGTATACAAATTGAAGAAAGCACTGTATGGACTACATCAAGCACCAAGAGCTTGGTATGACACCTTGTCTACCTATCTCTTGGAAAATGGTTTTGAGAGAGGAACCATTGACAAGACTCTTTTCATTCAAAGGAAGAAGAAGGACATCCTGTTAGTGCAAATCTATGTGGATGACATCATCTTTGGATCCACAAAAGATCATTTGTGCAGATATTATGAGGAATTAATGCATAAGAGATTCAAGATGAGTTCTATGGGTGAACTTACTTTCTTCCTTGGGCGACAAGTTAAGCAACAACAATATGGAATCTTCATAAGCCAAACCAAGTATGTGCAGGACATTTTAACCAAGTTTGGGTTCTCAGATTCTAAGCCTGCAAGCACACCCATGGAGACACACAAACAGATTACTGCAGATCTTGAGGGGGAGGATGTGGTTGTTCATTATTACAGATCCATGATTGGCTCTCTCATGTATCTCACAGCTTCTAGACCAGATATCATGTTCCCTGTTTGTGTGTGTGCAAGATTTCAAGTTAGGCCAAAGCAATCACATTTTCAAGCAGTCAAGAGGATATTCAGATATCTCAAAGGTCAACCCAGATTAGGACTTTGGTATCCTCATGACTCACCATTTGACCTACTTGCATATTCAAATAGTGATTTGGGTGGAGCTAACTTGGACAGAAAGTCTACAACTGGAGGATGTCAGTTTTTGGGTGCAAGACTAGTATCATGGCAGTGTAAGAAGCAAACCACAGTGTCCACTTCAACAACATAAGCAGAATACATAGCTGCTGCAAGCTGCTGCTCATAAGTGCTATGGATTCAGAATCAAATGATGGACTATGGCATGACATTTCTTCACACTTCTATTTTCATAGACAACAGCAGTGTTATTAGCATTGTTAATAATCCTGTCAAGCATTCAAAAACAAAGCATATAGAAATAAGGTGCCATTTTATAAGAGACTGTAATGAGAAGAAGCTAATTCAGGTCCAGAAAGTACACACAAGTAACCAGTTTGCTGATCTATTCACAAAAGCTTTTGATGTGGGTAGATTCACATTACTGGTCACAAGTGTGGGCATGATGAACAATGAATAAGTATATTCTCATTCTCTTTATGTACCTATATAGATTCCTCCTTAGTTACTTTCATTAAATTGGTGCTATTAACCCCTGTGTGTTTAAGTGTTTCAGATTGTTTAGATTGGATACTTGGTACTTCTCGTTCAGTTAATACTGCTCACTGCATTACTCATAATAATAGTTCAAAAATGGTTAAGTATGGTTATTACTACTAGGTGGTTTATACTGCCAGTGCAAAGTAACTACTGCTTGCCTTATTTATACTGCTAATCATTGTTACTACTGCTAGTACATGTTAATACTGCTAGTATATGTTAGTACTGCTAGTCTGTGTTAATACTGCTAGTCTGTGTTAGTACTGCTAGTCTGTGTTAATACTGCTAGTCTGTGTTAATACTGCTAGTCTGTGTTAGTACTGCCAGTATGTGTTACTACTGCTGTTATGAGTTAATACTGCGAGTTCGTTAATACTGCCAGGGTAATTAATACTGCTTCTAACTTACTCCCTCCACCTATAAATACCCTGTGTGACCGCCAAATTACAAACGGCTCTTTGAATTTCATACTAGTGTACTCTCTCTCTCTCTTGTTCTCTTGAATTCTCTCTTACCAGTGCGTAACCCTAGCTTCGACCATTCGCTCAAGAAGATGGCTGAACTGATGTTTGTCGATGAACACAAAGAATTGGCAATGCTACTCAAACCAAAGCAAGCAGAGGGATTTCATCAAATTGTGGATTTCCTAAGATCCTCACACATAGCCCACGCATTAACTGTCAATCCCACAATCTGTGTGGAACACCAAAAGCAGTTTTGGGTCAATGCTGCTATTCATACTGAAGATGGCAATCAAGTCATCAAAACAAGGGTGTGTGATAAACCCCTGACAATCACAGAAGAAGCTATTCGCATTCATCTACGACTAGATGATGCCTCAGGTATAACCTCTTTACCCAAGGAAGATCTCTTCCAAGCTCTTAGTAATATGGGGTATGAAGGTCCCACTGATGTCTTCAAATTTTTCAAGAACAGATTCTCACCACAGTGGAGATTCTTTGTTCATACCCTTCAACACTGTATTTCAAGGAAAACAACTGGCTGGAGTGAGTTCAGCAGTACCATTGCTTATGCTATGATCTAGTTAGCAACCTCCAGGAAGTTCAATTTTTCACAAATGATCTTAAATGACTTACTGTCAAACCTGGATACCAAAACAAAATCTTTTTATATGTATCCCAGGTTTGTGCAAGCTTTACTGAATAAAGAATTGACGGATTTACCTCATTTTAATGAGGTATATGTACCAAAGGTCCCGAAAGGGAAGGTGTTCTCTAATATGAGGAGGCCTAGTAAGGACTTCTCAGGTATTGACACACCATTGTTCTCTACGATGATTGGTGTGTCTCCTTCCCATGGTGATGCATCAGTGTCAAAGCCCTCATCTGACAACCAAACTAATGACCTACCCACACCACTCATTTCTATTAACATCCCTCAGTCCCTTCTTAAAAACCCAACATCACCCATCACTCATACTTATATAAGGAAAAAGGTAAAGAAGGTTCCTTCCCTTCTTGTACCTTCACCCACAAAGCCTTCAAGTCCTCTAATGGAGCATTCTCCATTAGAGAATATCCAAAGGGAAAGCACAGGGGTGTCTTCCAACCCCAAGAAGGTGCTCAATAAGGAGAAGGAAGAGCATATGGGCTGTAAGGCTCACACTACTGACTTTTCACAAAGTACAGGGCAGGACAGTGTGAACATATCTAAGACCTTCCCCATGGAAACTTTGGGTGAGCAATCATCCAAAGGTCCTAGGTGCCAAGAAACCAAGGGGTTAGAGGGTGCTTCTGCTAGGCAGAAGACCTACCAGGAATTGATGGATACTACTGGAAACATTAATCTTGATGTCATCAAGCAAGGCTCAGATATAGAGGAGATGAAATTGGTAATTCTGTCTCAACAAGTGCAGATTACCAAATTAAAGAAGATGGTGATGAAGTTGGTACGGAAAAAGAAAAGAAAGCAGTATGTCTTGAAGAAGAGGGGAGATGCTTTCAAGAAGGGGGAGAAACAAGATGAAGGGAAGAAACAAGATGAAGGGAAGAAACACAGTCCTATTGGTATGGAAGCTCAGTTTGAGGGGGAGCTGAATAAGGAAACAGAAAATAGCAAAGCAGCAGAAACAAAACCAGCAGCAGTAACTGAGAAAGAAGTAGAAACAGAGAAAACTGCAGCAGAAACATCATTGTCCAGAGAGAAAATGGAGATTGCAGAAACCTTGGTCAAAGCTAAGAATGACACTCCCAAAGCCACTCAAAAGGCTAAGGGAGTAATAATCAAAGAAGGAGGTTTAGAAAAGAAAGAAAAAGAGGTCAGTATGGAGGATGCAAAGAAGAAGGGAAAGGAGAAGATGGTTGAATCTAAGCAAACTTTAAAGAAAAAGAATCAGATAGAGTTAGATGAAGAAGTGGCCAAACAGCTTCAAGCAGAGTTGGAAAAGGAAGAAGAAATTCAATCTGCCAAAGACAGAGAGCTCGCATTAGATATGGCTAAAAGGTTGAATGAAGAGTTTCAAAAGAGTTTGAAGACTGCAGCTGTTGCCAAGATAGTTACAAAGAAGGCTTCAAGGCAAAGGCTGGCATTAAAGCAAAGACAGAGACAACCCTCAAAGACCTTCCTGGCTAATCAAGAAAGGAGGAAAATGATAAACTTCCTAAAAGGAGCTCTTGGAGTTCCTGAAGGAATGTTTACTAACATGGCCTATGGTAGGATAGAGGATTTGTATTCAAAGGAGATGGCAAATCTGAAAGGGGACTTCACTTAAAGGGTTGAGTTTGAAAGACAAATGAAAGAGAGACATGATCTCAATATCCAACAACCCTTTCCTGAGAGTGAGGAAACCACTCCTTCAAAAGAAAAGGCTGAAGAAAAGAAGGAAGAACGTGCTGATGTGGAAGTCAAATCTGCCAAGAGAGTAAAAACAATAGCTTCCAAGAAACTGTTTAAGAAGCCAAGGGTTGCAGAAGCTGAGAAAGAAACAGAAACATCTGTTACAGGTCAAGCTGAGCAATCAAGTCAAAGTGCACAGCAACCAAGTCAATCTAATGTGCATTTTGAACTTTACATGACTGTAACAGATAATGATCCAGTGAAGGCAGATCCTATTTCAGTCCAAGCCCCTGAAATCATCCACTAGGATATTCTTGAAGATCAAGGCAAAGAATATTTCAGAATCAAAAGAATGGGTGATCATTTTGAAGTCTACTCTACTTGGGGGAAGATAGTCAGATGTTGTTCTAGGTCAGACTTGGAAGAAATGTTTAAAGTGGGACTGAATCTGTATGGGGATGTGATGAAGACTCTAGGGATGAACATCAAGAAACTAGCAATATAGTATTTATGCATGATGTTCAGTCCAAATCTTGTCAAGCATGTCATCAAAGATGTCTATAAGTCTGTAGACAACTGGATGCTCATAGAAAGGTGTGGGGTGTATATCTTGACCATAGATAAAAGCTTTCATGAATATTATCTGGTGGATAAGATATATGATCACAGCCTAGCCAAACTACATGGGATGCTGAAAGCCAAACTAATCTGTTCTCAAGGCTCAGAAATGGCAAAGATTGTGGTTAGCAGGATCATCAATCAAAGTCTGGGACTGGATCCAAATTTGGGCAACTGAGCTGAAGTGTTGAAAGCATCATGAAGACCATATCATGAAGAACTTAACTTCTTTTTCTGAAAAGTTAAGTTAGAGGGAGATTGTTGGGTCTGATTATGCTAAGTATGGTTTATGCTGCTGATTAATGTTGCTAAGTGATTACTACTGCCAGACTATCAAGATTACTACTGCTAGTAGAATTAATACTGCTTGGAGAGTTAGTAATGCTAGTAGTTAGTACTGATGAAGATTAATGCTGCTGAAGATGGTTAATACTTCTAAAGATAATTAGTGCTGCTTCTAAAGATAAAGATGATTTGGAGATAAAGACAAGCTGGAGATAAGACTGAAGATAATTATGGAATTGATGCGGAAGATCAATTGTATTTTGATAATTATCTTGTATTTAGTCTTGTATATATAGTATAGAAGTATTTGATAGTAGAGAATTATTCATTCATATGTTTTGTTAAAGAGAATTAACCTTAAGACTAGTTTAGATCCTTTCTATAGAGATGTATAGAACGTCTGTTGAGTCTGTTCAACAGATTGAGGTTTTATGTGTAATCATCAAGTTGAATCAATATAAACTTGTGATTTGAGTTTGATATACTGTTTCATTGATTGTTAGTGTTAAAGTGTTTTTCCGCAACTTCTTTAGCATTGATTCTGAGTGTGTGTGAATGAAATTCTTGTTTGAATTTCGATCCTGACAATCTTCAACAGTACTAACTACTAGCAGTACTAACTCTCTAAGCAGTACTAACTATTCAAGTAGCAACACTAACTCTTCAAGCAATATTAATTCTACTAGCAGTAGTAATCTTTCAACTAGCAGCATTAAACTTACAAGCAGTATTATCCATCCTTAGCACATCCAGACCCAACAAAGCGTCGGATGATCCGACTTGTGGCCAATCTTGAATTTTGGGGTTTCAGTTCTTAAATATGTGCACGCATGAATAATTGAGCTAATTGGTTAATGTCTTTCCAGTTAGCTATGGGGTGATCTTTATGTATCGGAAACTGGCATATGGAGAGGCAATAGGTCTGGCCGCCGAAATTTCTTTCGTGGACGAAACAATGAAAATTGGAGAGGAGGATATTCTTCAAGTTTTGGAAGAGGAAATCAGGGTGCTAATATAGCTTCACAAATGAATATGAACGGAAGTGGTGGCATTCTTGGTGATGGAAGCAACTATTGGAACCCTAAGTCAAACTTGAACTCCGGTTCACGTATTGATTATTCAAACTTTGGTGTTGGGCCTGGGCTGACTTATGACCCAAGAATATTTGGACCTGAGTCCTTACAATCATCAAATAATGTTACAAATGATTTTGGGCAAAAACATTTTGCAAACTGGGCCTCACAACAACAGAATTTTCCTGCTCTATATAATTTTGCTCGTTTTTCTGCTCAACTTGGTTCTTTTCCTGATATATGTGTTGCTATTGACTCATGGATACCGGATTCAGGAGCTATTGCCCACATGACTTCAGATCCAAATTTGGTTCACGAGGCTCAGGTCTACTCCTGTTCTAACAAAGTGATAGTCGTTAATGGTATAGCTCTTTGTATAACTCATATCGGTCATTTTAAAATTAACCTACCGAAATGTTCTCTTATTTTGAGAAATGTTCTTCTAGTTCTCGGACTTACCAAAAATCTTTTGTCTATCACTCAACTTGTTCATGATAATCCCATTATTATTTCCTTTTCATCTTATGGATTATATGTTCAGAATTGATAGGAATAATACTCCACCACATTCCGCTTAGCCAACACAACCTATATTCGTTGACTGCTACACTCTCGAGAGATCTTTGACATCACAGGCTGGGACATCCATCCGACTACGTCTTCACCAAAATTTCATTCCCTTGTAATTCAAAGTCTAATAAAAATAATTGTCATGCTTGTAATGTTTCCAAAAGTACTCGAATTCCTTTTCTTGTATCTGAATCACGTAGTCTTACCCCTTTACATATAATTCATTGTGATTTATGGGGTCCGACTCCTGTTACTTCTCGTTATGGTTTTCGGTACTTTATCACTTTTATACATGATTTTAGTCGATTTACTTGGATGTATCCTTTAACACACCATTCTCAAGCGTTTGAATCTTTTCGTCATTTCAAAACTCAAGTTGAAAATATTTTTTCAACTTCTATTAAATACTTTCAATGTGATGGTGCTTTAGAACTAACTCAAGGTCAAATGGGTAATTTTCTCTTTGATTCGGACATAGTTTTACGTATCTCATGTCCTTACACTCCTCAACAAAATGGAGTGACTGAAAGGAAAAATTGACATTTATCAGAAATTGCTAGAGCTTTGTTATTTCATGCTCATTTACCTAAAAATTTTTGGTATGATGCATATGCTACAACAACATTCTTGATAAATCGTTTACCATCATATACTTTGTCTCACTCCTCACCAGTTGAACTCTTGTTTCACAAATTACCAGATTATGCCCATTTCCGTACTTTTGGTTGTCTTTGTTACCCGTTTCTTGGAAATACACATGATGATAAATTGTCACCAAAGTCGGTCGCTTGTATTTTTCTTGGTTATGCTCCCTCACACAAGGGATATCTTTGTTATGATCTCAAGCTTTCCAAGGTTTATATATCTCGACACGTTATTTTTCATGAGTCTATATTTCCTTTTCAGTCATCAGTGTCTTCACATCCTTCTACTTCTTCCGTAGTTATACCATCAGTTTCAATTTTAGCTCCAAATTCTTCCGATTCATCTTCATCTGTTGATCCGTCCATCTTTGTTCCCGAGTCTGTTCCCGAGTCTGTTCACACGTCTGTTACCAAGTCTAGTGTTTCGTCCTTCACTCCTCATGTTACCCAACTTGCACATTCAATGATCACTCGAGCTCAAGATAATACTCGAAATCCAAAGTCATTTCCTGATCATATTCTTTACATGCTTCGTCAGAACCTTCCCCAAATACTGAACTCTTAACCTTTTCTCAAGCTAAAAAATGGCCGGCTTGGTGGGATGCAATGAGATCAGAAATTGCCGCTCTTCATTCTAATGGAACTTGGAAGTTAGTCCCTGCCCCTTCGTGTGATGATATTGTTGGTTGCAAGTGGGTTTATCGCATAAAAAGAAATCCAGACGGAAGTGTAAATCGTTACAAATCCCGGTTTGTCGCCAAAGGTTTCTTACAAACTGAAGGTATAGATTACACCGAAACTTTTAGCCCGGTAGTCAAGCCTACTACTATACGCTTATTTCTTTCTGTTGCTTACTCTCGAGGTTAGGATATTAAAAAGTTGATGTTAATGATGCATTTTTACATGGTGACTTGATTGAAACTGTTTACATGTCTCAACCTCAAGGGTTTGTTCATACTACTCGTCCTCATCATGTATCTTTTTTCAAAAAGGCTTTATATGGCCTCAAGCAGGCCCCCTGTGCGTAGTTTTCTAAACTCTCAACTGCTCTTGTGGGATTTGGATTTGTACAGTGTACCTCGGATACTTCCTTATTTGTCTACAACATGTCTGGTGTTACTGCTTATGTGTTGGTATATGCCGATGATATTATCATTACTGGAAGTTCCTCTCAGTTTGTTACTGATCTTATTTAGAAACTTCATTCACGGTTTGCCTTAAAGGACTTGGGAAAGCTGAATTACTTCTTGGGAGTTCAAGCCTCTTTCACTGATAATGGGCTTCATTTATCCCAACATCGGTATTTACTTGATCTACTCAAGCGTACCGAGATGCATACTTGTAAACCGCTATCCTACCTGGTCTCTCCTGGTCGTCAGCTGTCTAGATTTTCTAGTATTCCATTGGATGATCCAACTCTATATCGGAGCACGGTAGGAGCTCTACAATATTTAGTTCTTACCAGGGCCGAGATAGAGTATGTTGTTAGCAAGGTTTCGCAATTTCTTGATCGTCCCACATATAGACTTGGATAGCGGTAAAGCGCATCCTACGGTATTTACAAGGTACAAGTACTCATGCCTTAGTTTTCCAACGTTCATCTACTACTGCCATACATACCTATGCCGATGCTGATTGGGCGGGATGTCCCGATGATCGCCGATCCAAAACCGGGCACTGTGTTTTCTTTGGTCCCAATCTCATCAGTTGGAGCTCTAAGAAACAACATAATGTTGCTCGCTCAACTACCGAGGTTGAGTATAGGGCTCTTGCTCATGCCGCGGCTGAACTACGTTGGATATGTTCCTTATTGAAAGAACATCATATCACTCTTCCGAATGCTCCCACGATATGGTGTGACAATCTTGGAGCCACCTACCTTGCGGTTAATCCTGTTTTTCACCAACGTACAAAACACGTTGAGATTGATTTGCATTTCATTCGTGACTTGATTTTGTCTCACACTCTATGTGTTCGGTATGTTCCAACCAGTACTCAATTAGTACTCAGTTAGCAGATGTTCTAACTAAAGGCCTCGCTTCTGCATGATTAGATCAATTACGAATCAAGCTTCACATTAGTCCCAATGTTTTGCTTGAGGGGTGATGTTAGAGTTATATTAGTGAGTTGTCGGTTAATCTGTTGTTCAGTTAGTTAGCAAGTTGTTAAGCTGTTAAATAGTTGTTAGTCTCTGTTAATATGGTTGTAACTCTTATTGTCTGTACTATAAATAGAGTTGTACTGTCTTCAATAGAACTAATAAAAACAGAAGCCATAGTTAGAGAGAGAAACTTTTCTACTCTTTCTCTCTATCTATTCTCTCTATTCTCTTTTTCTCTCTCTTAAATCTTTTTTCTCTCTGCTCGTAGATAAAATACAGAAACTTTACAAATAAAAACTAATTTTTTTATTGTAAATCAAGGGACAAATCTTAACCTTCAATCTCTATTGGATTTAACAAGTAATAACTCACATGAAATAAACTTTTTTATTAAAGTTGTTAATTAAGATGATTAGGGATAAATACAATCCATAAATCCATATAAAATATAATATGTGTTATAGGAAAAACAGGATAGAACAACAGTAAATAGAGAGAATGTAATATGTAATTCTCATTAATCATAACACTTTAAATAGGGAGGAGTTTACAAAGAAAAGAAAACAATCATTATGTTAAATTCTTATACTAGGAAAATATTATGTCATTCATTTCTTTTTCATGATGGCGCATAATCCTTCAACACTCCCCCTTGTGCCGAGTCAAATGAGTGATGGTGCATAGTTCTTGCCTCATTAAAACCGTACGCCAAATAAACAAAACCCAATGGAAAAATAAAAACTTTGGACGAAGGAAAAAGAGTACAAGGCACCAATAAACAATTCCTTTAGTTTACTATATTTCTTGATTTTCACATCGATCAAGAGGTTTATAAACCAAGATGATTTATAAATTGTTGTCTCACTAAAACCTTGCACCAAGGAACAAAACCCAGTAGGAAAAATAAAACCTTGGGTGAAGAAAATAGCACAACATACCAATGTCACATGTATAGTAGACCCCCCTTTTGTCTACTACTCCCCCTGATTCATACATTAATCACGGGAGTTTGGAAAACATTTTCATTTTAATACTTTCTATATGTTTCCAAAATATGGTTTTAGGTAATGATTTGGTAAAATATGTCACATTCTCCTGACATTTTGTTTGATTCTCTTAAATCTAGAGGAAAGTTTGTTACTGTTGATTGTATAGAAACTGAAGCAAAATATGCTTTGTGTTATCACCCTTGATGTATCTTACTTTTATTTATTCGATACATGATGCATTATCTCCATATACACAAGTAGGGATAGTGGTTGAACTCAAAATTACTATCTCCTCTAATATGTGTAATGATAGTCCTTAATCATATATATTATTGAATAGTCTCATGGAGAGTAATATTCTTGGAATAGTTCAAGGAGGTAGTTACAAGGGTTTACTTAGCTTACTTCCAAGCAATCGGCGTATTCCCCGTGGTAATTCCTTATCCAGTTTGGGAACAACATTTATATGCGTCAAGCAGATACCTAATATCAGCAAAGACATACCAAGACATTGTTTGGTGTTTTTCTATAAGAGCTAGTACCTTTTGTACTTACATTATAAGTAGGTACTGAAGTTCCATTATCAATCCCATTTTTCTTTCTATAGGGAGAGTTAAGACAATGTCAATGGTTCCAAAAGATTAATTTGATATCATTCCAATGACATTGCATTGGCGCTGAGCTAAATCTAGCTAACAACTTCACTGAAAAATACAATATATGGTCAAGTGTATTGTGCTAAGTGCGATAATGCGCATATTGTACTTAGATAGGGAATTCCAACTCCCCAACACTTTTTCGTCACCATCCTTTAGACGAAATGGATCTTTCCTTATATCCAACACTTTGACCGATCATGGGAGTGTTAACTAGATGCGCTTTGTCCATATTAAATTGCCTGATTATTTTCAAGATATATGCAATCGGTGAATTAATATTTCACAAACTCGGTGTCCTATGTAGATCCCAGTTACAGTGCAATCACGAACAGTAATTAATGAAGAACGATGAATATGCCACAACTTCTAGTCATATGATTAATATTCAATAAAGAATTAGGTTTACAAAGAGAATATCTGATAAGCATATGTAAACCTATTGACTAGAACGATATTGAATGAGACCTAGAAACTATTCTCTCTAACCTAAAACTAGATTAAGAAAACACTTTATATATGTATCGACTAAGGCCTAATGGGCTTTAGGCCCATTTACAATAACTTTCAATTAATTACAAATTAACCACTTATAAATGTTTTATACAACTTTCAACACACAGGACTTTCAGTCCTAACAATCTCCCCCTAAAGTTGAATAAGGCATTTATCTTCATGAAAACTTCAGGCATTGATCTTCTTTAAATCTTCAGGTTTGATCTTCTTTCCCTCTTGAATCTTTGAAGAACTTTGGTGTTGCATGTCTTCATGTCTTTCCAAACTCCCCCTTGAATAAAGCTTTTGGTCTTCATAATTTCAACTTTGTAACCAGATTCAATGTACAATAGCCTCGACTGAATGCACTATCAAGCAACTTTCAACCGTAGAAACTCAACACATCGGATCAGCACACAAGAAAGATAATGTGCGAGTTACGAGACATTCCACAAGTGCATCTTTAGTTTAAAACAAAGAATCTGTCTTTGAACTGCGAGTTGAATAGACTTTCAGCTTAAGAACTTGTTTCAATCAGCGCGTAGGAGGAACAAACTTGTAGCAGACACCACATGATACGGGATAGAAGAAATGCAATAAAATATTTCTTGCTCAATCTTTGAATCCAAAGACTTTTCACCCTCAGATTTAAGATTTGACTTTGAAATTTGAATTTTATAAATCTCTCCCCCTTTTTGATGATTGTGAACATCATGATCATCAAAACTCTTCAATTTCAACACATTCTTTGAGCTCCTCCTTTGTGATGAACTAACAATCTCCCCTTTATGATAATTTGACATTCTCCACCCTTTGATCTGAGTACCCGTCAATTCATGAAATGTATATATCCGAATCTTTTCAAATTCAGATATAATAGGACTTTTAAACCTGAATCAACAAATGATACAGTTAGTATGCCTGTAAGTAGCACGGAGCCACTTTGTACAACGGATGTACTTTGGAAAGAAGCTTTTGTGATATTCACTCCCCAGGGTTTCCATTCAATCATCGAAAAACCACAAAGGAATTTTCTATGAATGTTATGACAAGAAAACTCATTCCTTGTGTGTACGTGCAAGTGTAGAATGATTGAAGCTACTTAGCTTTCTCAGGCTCAAAAATGTGTAAACTGTTGAGACAACAACAGATATTACACGGACTCAATGTGCATGAAAAAGGTGCGAAGGTGGGGCAACTTTCGTTCTTTTTCAATATCTAAATCTTCCGATTGAAGACTAAATATCAGATATGTTGCATCCCCAAAGAAAATGAAACATTTCTTTGTTAAGAAAGAAACGAGTGGTTGGTGGGGTAAAAACAAGAGTTGGCATGGGCTCACTTCCTGTTTCAATGATGGTCACCAAAGAATGTGAACCAATCAGTAGATGTGGCTGCCCGGCTTAGAAAGTGTTTGGTGCAGAGTTTTCATATTCTTTTAACTCTGTTCTCATACCCTCTTTCTTTTTGTTATTAAAGCTCACTTCTAACCAAACTCTCATTTACATTTTATCTCTCAGCACAATGAGAAAGACTCAACCGGATGATTTATCTCCCCCACTCTTTGATTTAAGACCTCTCACCCCTCAATCACTCAAGGATAACTTCCGAGGTAGGAAACACTGGTTAACGTGAATCCATGGAAGTTCTGTTTAAGTTCTCACACAAATCGCATGTAAGTCCTAAAAAGAATAGTTGCTCAACAGTTTAACTGAACAGTTAAATACAAAATGTATGATAACATTGTCAAAATGTATGCTCATGAGATTTGAGCAATTGAACTTTGAAGATTTCTCAAAACAAAGATATTGAATGAAATGAAATGAAATCAAGAGAATTGTTTTGAGAATATGACAATGTATCAATCAGATCAAATAAAATGGTTAGGGTATCAAAGAACTGGATATTTTGTTTATATGAACAAATATAAACAATTTAGCAATGAAAGCAAAAATTTGGAAATGATGATTGATGCTCAACAATATTTGAAAGCAAACGGGAGTATTACCATCGAAAAATTTGTTCGTTATGAGACATGGTAATAAAAATTTCAAATGAAGTACTGAACCAGTGTGTATGAATACTTGACAGTATATTGAAAAGATAATACACAAGTATTTATCTTTGGAAACACATGGTCAGTTAAACATTAATGCTCAAAAACTGAAAAACATTTAAAAACACACTTCTAAATTCATAAAATCTTTTGAGAACCAGAAGTGGTTTGAACATTTCAGAAAACGTTTTTCAGTTCGAAAGTTGTTCTTCTTTCAAACAATCAGAGATCTAGAGCAGAAGATATTTACCTTTAAGCTCCCCCTCAAATCATGATAAAATGATTTTGGTCAGATAAGCTCCCCCTTGGATATTTACAAAATATCCTTATCTGAACATTGAAATAAAATTTCTGATTTGAGAGAATCAGAAGTCAAAAGCATTTAAGAACGAGTCATGAACTGAAGTTTTCAGAAGTCGAACTCCATTGAAGTACGGGTCCTAAGCTGATTTGCTTAGAAGCCTTTGTTCTCTTACTACCCCTTGACTTGAGATGCCTGTAACACAGAATCAATTTTAGGCTTTGGTACCCACTGGTATTTGGGTCCATGAATGTTAGTTGTAGTTCTTGTGGGGGTAATTGAATAAGAACCATACCAGAAATGATCACTTGTTTTGTGAACATGATCATGTGTACAGTAGTAAGAACAATAGTATTTCTTACCTGATAACCTGAGTAATTGATCTCTCGAGTAGATATGGTCAGGTTTATCTTTATGCGCTTTGTTCTTCTTGGCTTTGTGTGTTTGTACACATGATTTCTTTCCTTTCAGCTCATCTTTCTTCTCATCTTCAACTGGTTTCTTTTTCTAGACCAGTTCCTCTTCCTTGTATTTTCTTCTTCGTCGATGTGTACCTGAACCATCTATATTTCTATCATAGAAAAGGTTAGTACTACGAATCTGATCAGAAGATTTAACTAACCACTTGGAAGAAACAGTTTTCTGATTTGAACTTGATGCTGTCTTTTCAAGCTCTTTAATCTTTGAAGCAAGACTGTCTCTTTCTTTGACAAGAAGGTCAATCTTCGTCTCGTATTCAGACTTCGTTTTCTTCTCTTTCAGAACACTTTTAGATAGTTCAGATAACTTCTCAATAAGCTTTTTGATCTCAGCCTCAAACATACTTCGTTCTTCTTCAAATCCCTTCTCAGCATCCTTTCTTTGGCCGGATATTTCTTTGAAGAATTCCACATTCTTTTGTTCAATAGCCTTCTTCTCTGTGGCAAACTTTTCCCTTTCCAGAATGATTACTTTCTCAAAATCAGAAACTTGCTGATAAAGTTTTATACACATAAGCTCAACAGTCTTCTTTTCTTCAAAACACTTTCTTGAAAAATCTGAGAACTTCTTTGAAAATCCTTTCTTTTCACTCTCAAAATCAGCTTTATCTTTGACCATCTTTTGTTTCAAATCATATATTTTCTTTTGAAGCTTAGCATTAGCATCCTCCAGACTCTTAGTCTTCTCATCATACTTTTCAACAAATACTGCTTGCTGGCTTTGCACAATCTGATATTCAACATCAGGTATATTTCTTTTCAGCTCAGAGTTCTCAGATTCCAATTCTCTTCCTTTTAAAATCACATTTGGCCCTAACAAAAACCATTCAGTACAATCCCACAACTCTTTTCCTGTCATTTTGTAAGTATTTATTTGTCCAGAAATTTCACTAAAAATGTCACGAAAAAGTTCACAAGAAATACTATTTGTCATAAAATATCGAGCTATATTATTATCCCTCTGTCTTTTCTCCTGTTCCTCAGAAGAAGGTTCTATTGGAATTTGGGATTGCATCTCTCCTTCAGTCAATGATAATCTGATATAATGATCCAACTCATGTTTATCCACAAAATTCAAAAAATTAACTTTCCACTATTCATATTTTCCTTTGAACAGCAGCCTTGGTGGGTTCATCCTTTTTGATCGTATCGAATAGAATTAATTCGATCCGGCTTTGAAAAGCTTGATATCCAGGGACTGAACTTGACAAGAGATGAAACTTGAACGGGTTTAAACTTTAATCTTAACTGCACTGTAGCGATCGTAAGACAAACAAAATGATCCAAACCAATAAATAACAAGGACCTGGTCGAGGCAAGAACCAAAAGTGACAACGTGAGAAACTTGAAAGTTTATGGTCACTAATGACAAACGACTGAAACCTTGAAGCACGGGGGCTGAAAGTGACACTAACTAAAACTTAAAAACTAGCAAGGACTAAAAGTGACACAACTGAAACTTAAAACTAGAAGGACCAAAAATGACTCAAACTGAAACTTAAAACTAGAAGGACCAAAAATGACTCAAACTGAAACTTAAAACTAGAATAACTAAAAATGACATATACTAAAACTACTAACTAGAGGGACTAAAGGTGTAAAAATTAAAACTTCTAACGGACTTAACTAAAAACTAACGGAAAAGGACTAAAATTGAAATAAAACTAACCAAACTAACAAACTACCCGGACTAACGGAAAATGGACCAAAATGTAAAGAAATTAACGGCAAACTAACGGAATTCGTTAGTTAGTATTCATCATCTTCTCCAACGAGACATACCTGCAAAACTCGAAAACGGTTAGAAATTTTCAATGCAAGACGATCGTTAAAGCTCCCTGATCAGTTCTTAACAGATTAAAACTCAACCGGTCAACCAACGATCACAAACGAACCAACCGAAAACTTTTCGGAAAACGATCGAAAACTTAAAAAATCAGTTTGGGTTAAAACTTTTCGACCAAAAATGATTGTTTATGTTCCCTTATTCTCTCTCAACTGATTAAATCTCGAAACAATCTCTCAAACTTTCGAACGAAGCAACCGAAGATTTTTCGAAAGCCGAACGAGAATTTAAAAAACTTGATATGGGTGAAAGTTTTACGATCAAAATCGATCATTTAAGCTTTCTAAACAACCCTTACCAGTTTAAAAATTGAAAAACTTTGTTCCCGAACACTACCGAATCAACCGAAAGATTTTTCGGCAACCGAAAAACTCAAAACTTGTTGGGTTGGATCTGCTGGACCGGGAGAGAAGAGCTGGGAGATAGTTCACCGGGCTTTTACGGTCCAGTCGATTGACACCGGGATACAGTCCGGTCGATAGACACCGGGAGCTTACGGTCCGATCGATGCTAGACACCGGGCGCACGAGACACCGGTTGCTTGCAAGGTACAGGTCACACACCGGTCGCAAGGTCCGATCGAGGGAGTGAGATGGAGAGAAAGAGAGGGAGGGAGCGGAACGAGGGAGAGATATAGGGACCGGTCGTATATATATATGTATGCGATGAACCAAAATTTTCCAAGTAATCAACAAAATCCAACCTCAATCTAAATCCAGCCGCTATTATAATTTTTGATTCCACCGATACAATTTGAATTCCTATCACCGATACATTAATTTTTCAGCACCAATCAAAGTATTCAATCGAATTTGGATCACTCCACCGACCTGATAGCTATAAAGTATGGAAAGATGATGAAGATGAATACTTAGTTCGTGCTGTTTTCGAGAATAAGCAGCTGAATAATGATAAGGTGCAAAAAAAAAATTGGAATCCCATTTTTGTTTTAAGATGCAAACTTTGAAGAACAACTCACGTCCGGTGTTGCCCAACCCGGGGACTGGTGTGAGTTCTATGGTCCGATCAAGGACACCGGTCAACAGCCACAAAGCACCGGTCGCAGTCGGTCTCAAAGTCCGGTCCAGGGACCGGTCGTAGGGGTTCGTCAATATCAATAACGGATAAACAATTCGATAAATACAAATCGATAACAGATAATTTGAATTCGATTAACAGATAATCTACCAAAAAAATTGATCGAACTCAAACTTTGAACCCAGAAAATCAATCGACCAAAACCAATTAATCTATTCAGAAATCAATCGAACCCAGAAAAAAATCAATTTAACCCAGAAAATCAAACGATCGTACTGAACTCAGTTTGAACACAGACCAGAAATCAATCGAACTTAACCAAGATAAAAAAAAATCACTTGAACACAGAGAAAAAAATAATCTATCACTTGATTTTCCAGAAAAGCAAAATCAGTCCAAAAAGTAATCGACCCAACTTAAAAAAATTGAATCGACAGACTAACAGAATCAACTTAATCAATTTTTCCAATCAATCGACAATGTAAACCCAATTAATCACAATTAAGAACATATAACAATCCAGAACATATATTCGTCCAAGAAAAAAATTTATCTATAGGAATCCAAACACTCAGATAGATCAGAATAACAATTGAGAGTTTTAGACAAACCTTTTTGGATCAAAACTTCTGTCTCTTTGCTCTGATACCAATTGTAGATCTCAGTTATAGTGCAATCACGAACAGTAATCAATGAAGAACGATGTATATGCCACAACTTCTAGTCATATGATTAATATTCAATAAAGGATTAGGTTTACAGAGAGAATATCTGATAAGCAAATGTAAACCTATTGACTAGAATGATATTGAATGAGACCTAGAAACTATTCTATTTAACCTAAAACTAGATTAAGAAAACACTTTATATATGTATCGACTAAGGCCTAATGGGCTTTAGGCCCATTTACAATAACTTTCAATTAATTACAAATTAACCCCTTATAAATGTTTTATACAACTTTCAACACACAGGACTTTCAGTCCTAACATCCTAGCTCAAATAGCTAGACAAAACCAAGTTTTCCCAAGATTTTCCATCTCAAATTTAGATTTCAAGTAGCTTGTGATTTCTCTTATTTCATCAAGAGTGTCTATTATGTTCATAATATCGACATATAAAGTTACATTGAAAATTTGGAACTTTTTTTCCTAAATAAATACGCAAGGGCACATTTCATTGTTTTTATATATCCTTTCCCAATCAAGTATTCACATAGGCGGGTATACCACATCCTGTAACAACCTCAAATTTGGAAAGAGCAACTAATTAAAAATTTCGCTATTACATCAAGTAAAAGATAAAACTTATTCCTATAAATCAAAGACTTGATGTACCCCTAAATAAAATTCTACATTTGACCTTATCAATTATGAACTTCAGTCATATATAAGGACTAAACCAAAGTCGGGTGTTACTTAACCCAAATACAAGTTGCTAATCCCATAAGATGCGGAAGACTTCACCAAGATACTCTTTTCTCGAGCACACAACTAGCAGTAGCACTCATCTCTTCACAGTACCACTAGAACTATTCCCAACCGAACCTGTTGCACATGCCGATAAATAAAATAGTAGGCTAACGCCTAGTGAGTTCAAGAGTGTTACATGAATAAATATGTCTTTAAAGGAAATAAACTCCACTTAAAATCATAATCTTTCAAATGATTTACTTTAAACTTGGCGACGACTCTTTTTCAATATCATTCATTTTCAAAAATGAACACTTCATTACAAAGCATTTTTTATAAAATGATGCAACCCAACACTCACGCACAACGAGAATGGGAATTGACTCCCGATTTAAGAAACGTGGATAAAACGTTGTATCCCAAAACACCAAGCATGGGTGGGGCAAAATGCGCAACCCATAAATCATGGTTAATAACCTACATATACAATACGTCACCGAAAACACTAACACTAGGCCTAATACTCACGCGACCATAAAATGGAAGGAATCCAAATATCAAAACTTGGGAATGAGATATTTCATTCAAACCTTAATATACGTGGAGGAAATCCAATATTAAGGTCATCATTTACAGTCAACCACACAAGCCAAACGATAATAGAGTGGGAATATTAATGACACTTCCTGTCGTTCCTATGTAAAATTCTTTTTCCTATCTGCCCCTAACGACGGGAAGACTGTCTCATCATAGTGACAATCTGCAAATCTAGCGGTATAAAGATCACCCGTCAAGGATTTAATAAGAGGATAATTTTTGAAGATTCATATCCAACAAATATACTTAATCATTTTAAAGACCCATTTTGGTGCGTTGTGGGGGGCGCCATTGTCACATATACTGCACGACCAAACATGGGTAAATGTAAAATATCAGGCTTACATCCATTTACCAACTGGTACACATGAGACTGGTTAGCTAGTAATAGGTCTCAAAATGAAGAAGTAAAGATGCGTATAGTATTGTATAACCCAGACACATGTAGGAAAATTGGTGGGCATAACTAATGTATTGCCTACCATCTATATTCTTTTGATGACAACTTCTACGAGACCATTTTAGATATACATATGGGGTATAGGAAACTCTACATTGGTCCCAATACATATGCAATAATCATCAAATCCTTATGATATAAATTCTCTATCATTCCAAGTCATGTAGACTTGATGAGATAATTAGGGTGGTGAGCCCTTAAACGTATAGCTATTGCTAGGAGTGCAACATTTCATGTGGACAATAATTCAACATGTGTTCCTCGTGTCAAAACCAGAACCATAAAGTACTTTAATGGCCCACATTCTAGATGTTTATGTCCATAAATATCATCCAGTATTCATTGTAAAAATGGAATATTTTTTGTATTATGTCCTTAGCTTTAGGATGGTCTCATTCCTGTCTTGGCTAAGGATCAGGGTATACAAAAGTTTTAGGTATTTGAGAGGACATATTATGAGAATGATGTTGCTTCTTATGCTGCAAAAGTCAACAGTTGCGATTTGCCTCATTTTTGTCTTTCACCCGAAAGAGAATGTGTTTATGTGTATTTTGTGAACACGGATCACTATGTCATGACCATGGTGTCCCATCTGATCATGTCGAAACATATATGTGTCATTGTCTACAAATTATTTATTGGTGACAAAATATTATTTAATGACCTAGATAATCCACTAATTTGACACATTAGTTTTCTCTAATATATGTTCCTTTCATATCATTAGAGTTGATGTACATATACTTAATTCCATTCTTATAATATGATTTCCAATTGATATGAGTATCTTAATAAGGTATTCATCAATATAGTGCTTTAGTGACTATTAATCTTGTACCAACAACAAAATGGCAGTACATCGTCTAAGTATTTTGGTTGGATAAATTATGGAATAAATATTAGTCAATGTTGGGTCATTGACCAACATCTTCCTAAATCGAAACGTGGCGCTGGCTGCTACACTATATGGAAATAAGTTGCGCCTTCTCCATGAACAATTGCTTTTGGCGTAGTGGTAAGCGCTTAGATTCTAACATGTGGTATCAGAGCAGGTTACGGGTTCGAATCCTATGGAGTGCATTTAAATGCCAAAGGCATGTTGTACAACCATTGACTTCTTGCGAAGATCTTGTTAGTGCTGGCAGATGCTTAGGGGGGGGGGGATTGTTGGGTCATTGACCAACATCTTCCTAAATCGAAACATAGCGCTGGTTGCTACACTATATGGAAATAAGTTGCGCCTTCTCCATCAGAAATTGCTTTTCACGTAGTGGTAAGCGCTTAGATCCTAACAGTCAATCTCTTTAGATTGTGTAGAATGTCCTACAAAAACTCAAGTTTTCCTTGATACATTACTACACCGAACGAAGAATATTGAGAGTTTTGTATTTATTTTTAATGTATTTCTTTACATCTATAATGGTTATATAATCGATTTTACTTAAGCAAAAGAAATTAATTTTAATACTTAAAATAAATTTCAAAGAAACATATGCTTAATCAATCTTAAATTAATATGATATAGTTTATTTTCAACTTCTTCCCTTTTCGATAGGAGCACTCTTTAGTGCGTTTCTTATTTGATTGTCCACTATCACCCGGGGTAGTTATTGTATCTCTACTCCATGTGTGGAAAAATCCTTCCCGACTCTTACGATGACCCTGACCACCCTTTCCACGGTTTTGTCCACGTGGTACATAGATGCCATGTGTGAGAAATTGTCTTTCACTCATATTCTTTGGAGTTGTTTCCATCTCTTAACACATTCATTATTGATCTCGGGAATTTTCTTTGTCCCGATATATCTGGTGTTGTTATTTAAAAGAATCTTGTTGTGTCTCTCAACCACTTGAGTAGGTTGATGAGTTTGTCTAAAGGTTGTGTTCCAACTTATATTGGTTCATTAATATTACTAGTATATGAAAGGTGGAAATAATGTTATAAATCATGTCATCATCTGTGAGTTCTTTGCCACAGAGATTGAGACACATTTTGGATATAACATTCCTTTGTTGAGATCAGTTACCTTTTTGTAATTGAGTTAGTGAGTTTCATTCCGTTGTACGATTAGTTCTGAAGTACATATTCATGAGTACTCCCGATTCTCCCTTTCAGGGCATCCCACAGTTCTTTCGGGGTTTCTAGTAAAGATATTTCTATGAAAGTTAGGATTTATATGTCGTTTCAAAATATGATGTCATTTGAATGTACCTTTTACAGGAAGTTGGTTTTAAGGTCAATAGAGAGTTGGTAGACTTTAGGTATATTCTTGTACTTTTCCGACAAAAGTTGTTTTTACATTGGATATTTATATTTGTACTCAAGTACTTTTGAGTTTAGGACATTGAATCACGGATGAGTTGTTTCAACCATTTACGTATATAAGGGATAATGTATGATTTTCTAAAACAATGAATCACGGTCTATAATCATTATATTATGTATGAAATTTCATTATCATAATAATATTTGATTATTGTATGCTTACATTTTGTTGATAATACTTCATAAATATTTCAATTTGCGAATAGAAACTACTCAATCTATTGGATTTCCAGGTAGAAAGGAAATCACATAGATTTCTTATGTCCCTACAAACCTTAGGGCTATTTACACATTTTGACAAAATCCAATCGATATTTTTTCGATTTATTTTGAAGATAACATTGTTAATTATAGAGCTTTTAGCATGAGACCAAAATGAATATGAGTTTGGTATATGAAGCCAATTTCAATATTTTATTATCTTAATAGTAGTTTGAGAGATTTTACCGTAAGACAAATAAACCTTGGTTTTGACATGAAGTCAAAGTTAAACTTTTAACATCTTAATAATATATTTTTGGAGCTTTTAGTAAAAGACCAAAATATATAGGGGTGGAAGTGTAACTTCCGAAATTATTTATAAAGTCGCAATTTAAGGTAATGATTTGAATATTATTTAGAGATATCAACTTTAAAACTAAACCCATAGCTAATTTGGAATGAGTTAGTTTAATATTTCAAGACAATTATGTCTCAACGAACTTATTAACATACTACTAGTGAATTAGGATGCATAAATCAATTAATGATTACATACAAATTAAATATGGCCATTATACTAATAGAGTACAACGCAACAATATTTTATGCATAAGAAAGCATAATAGTACAATTAAATGAGTAGTTCACATATGTTGGCTATATATTGTTAATATCACAAAAAAATGTCTATATTACTTCAACTATAATATATGCATATCATTTACAACACATGCAAATAATCATAATATATAATAATCAATTTGATAAATAAAATATACAAATAATTATATACACATATTAATCACAATATACTTTAAACAATATTGAATTTTAAAGTATATAATGATACCATAATAATTAATAATGAGCATACAAATGCATTTTTTTGTTTTTTTTCCACAAATTGAATTGATCTAATTTAAAATAAAATAACTTCCATATAACAATGCCCAATATTAGTAACAATTAAATTCACATTCATACCGATAATTCAAATAAAAAAAATCCAAAATCAATAAAAAAATATCATGTGAAAAACAAATATAAATTGATTTTTTTTAAAACTTTCTTATACAACTAAAAGAATTCAAAACAAAACCATATAATGCTTTAATATATAATTACAAGAAAATAACATATGAATTTAAACAAAATCTTTTTTTGTAATATAATTCCATTTTTGTACGCGAGTATCAATTCTTTTTGATTATTTTAATCGAAGTTAAATAATCATTTTGATTTGGTTTTAATTCTTATTTTTTTAATAGTTTAATTGGAATCAACAACAAAAATATAACAAAATAATTATATTGATCATTATAATAAACTGCATGTTTATCTTTTAATATGGTCTTAGAATACTCATATGAATAATGAGTTGACGTGACACGTACTAGAATTTATGATAAATATAGCGACAAACGATGTATAACGAAACAAAAAACGCAAGCAACGTAGCACATTCATAAATACAAAGATGAAGACACAAAGATGGTTACTTGAATTGAAGTAGTGGAACCGGGAAGCAACAATGTCAGACAATGGACAAAGTAGTTCTTTAGCGGCAGACGATAAAGACAATGAATTCTGAGCTTACGTGTTGATAACGTCTTATAAGAAAAATAGGGTAAAACAACAGTAAATAGGACTTAAAAAAAACTACTTTTACTGGAGGAAAATGTGGCCGGCAAAAGGCTCGAAAGTCGCCGGCAAAAGTTCAAAAACTTTTGCCGCCGAACTTTTCCGTCGGCAAAAGTTGTCGTGAAAAGTTGGCCGCTAAAAGAGTTTTTACCGACCAACAATATTGGTCGTCGGTAAAGATTCCTTTGCCGGCGAAAGATAGTCGTCGGCAAAAACTGAAGTCGTCAGCAAAAACGTCTGTCAAGTAATCGTATAAAATCTTTTTCCCGACGACTAAATGATTTTCCCGGCGTAAATTTTTTCGTCGGCAAAAGTTTTTTTACTTTTTAGGCATAACTTTTTACCGACGCAAAAGTTCATCGGCAAAAGTTAAGTTTGACTTTTTTGGTCAATTCTCTACCAACACAAAAACCCATCGGTAATAGTTAGTTATATTTTTTGGTCATCCTTTTTACCAGCACAAAAAACGGATGGCAAAAGTTGTTGACCACATAATGGAACATTTATCGACCCGTTTGGACGAATTTTGGTCAATAAAAATAACTGATAAACAAATATAAAAGCAAAATATAAAGGCAACTTAAAACATTAATCAACTAATAATAAAAAAACATTACAAAAATATCTTTTAAAATAATCACAACCAAATCAAATTATCTTTTCAACATTTATAAGAAATAAAGGTAAACAAAATGTACTAGACAAGATTCTCTGCAACATTATCTTCCTCATCGGCTGACTCAAACGGTTGACTAGTAGTTGCTTCGTCAAAGATAACCGACGGTAGAAGCAGAGCTCGTACAGTGGATAACAAATGCTGCAACACATTTAATCCAGGTACAAGGTCTTGAATATGTTGAAATAATTTTTTCATCTCATTTATATCTTCCATTTGTTGCACCGAAAAATCATGTTGGGCAGCCGCATACTGTACGTCCACACCAAGATGTTTTTTATTGAATAAGCATCAAAGGGAAAGCAGTAGACTCATTCCTAACATGTCAACACGTACAGTGTTCATATAGAGAAACATCAGGAAAGGATATAACAATAAAAAATCACAACATACTGGTAAAGTGAAAATAACAAGTCATAGATATTGGAGGTAACAAACAATGAACATACCTGGGTAGCAAATGTCCTCTGGAATGGGCTCTTGCCTGTGTTGAGCTATCCAGACCTAAGGAATAGATAAAAGAAGAAGATACAGTCAGAAACATTGCATTCCTCATTACAAGTATGCAGTAAAGATACATCAACTATTAGAGTTATATACCATAGTGCACTAAGCAACCATCGCATGCATAAAGAAACACATCAAAAAATGTCAAGAAATTGGATTATATAGTAACTAGTCTGCACTATAGAGGAGGTCCAGATTCGTGTAAACACGATTACATGGTAAAGTTCTGAATATTAGGAATCCAACATTCATCATTGCAGAAAGAAGGTTCACTAAAGCATTTGTGTTCTTACCTGCCCAAGCCTTGTGGCCTCTGCTTCAATTCCTCCAACTCCCCAACCAGCAACACCTAACACATCAATCATCGTAGTGTGGGAATCAGTTCCGAAAACACTATCAGGGTAGAGCATTCCATCAGTGTTGAAGACAACTCGTCCAAGATATTCAAGGTTAACCTAAAATGGTAACAAGTAAAATTAGTAATGCTTCATTCACCTGTTACATCGAATTAAAACATTTGAAAAGGATGAAAAAACATGCACATGAAGAAACTGAAATTTAATCGAGAGATACTTCAATCCAATAACCAAAATAAATAACAGAAGGGCCCAAAGTAATAATTGTGTCAGTAGAATCAAGATAGGTATGCAATGTTATCCAAGCTGTATAAACACCAATATAGTTTGATAATTAAACCGTATACCTGATGCACAATACCAGATCCTAGTGGTGTAACGACTCTAACCCTATATCTCAAAGGATTGGATAAATAATAGCAAAATAACACAATTCAACTCAAACAGTTCCAACATAACAAATCAAAGGTACTAAGGTTTGCTACAAAGCAACCTATTACATAATTGAGAATAACGATAAGAATCTATTTGGAAATCTTCTAATGCCGGAAATCACTCTCGCCTTCTCTTTACCCTTGGCAGATCCAACTACCTCTCGCTTACCTGAAAAGAGTTTTCAGTTTGGAAAAGGTGAGGGTTAGACCAATGGTCTAGTGAGTTCCCTCTACACAGTTAAATAATCACCCCAATTATAAAGAGATAATGCTTCAATAAATTAAACTTCTCATTTAAGAAAGCAATAATGTGAGTTTCTATTCACGATCAGGTCACACACCACCGTCATCTAATGATAACAGTGGATCGACTCATCCTGCCTCAACTGGGACACACCCCCATCTAGCATATACGGGACACACCCCCCGACATGATTTAGACGGGACACCCCCCCCCCCCCCCCCGTTATTTCCACACTCGGGACACCCCCCCGACAGTTCCATATACGGGACACCCCCCGACAGTTGCGCAATTTCTACCGATAATATACAGGCATACAATTAGGTTAGCGATCATTTCAAAACCCAACAATTGACTCCATAAAATGGATGCACATTATTAATAATACAATGAGTGACATTTATAACTATAATCACTTTGTCTCAAATATCATTAGTTTAGGAAAAACTCACCTGATGCCCACCGCTATAGCTTCCCTCTTACTCAGTTAATCAGATGTAGAGCTTATTGCAAAAATTGACAAGGCTGATAAGTCCCGACTCGTCTAATTAACTGGAGACCCCAAATGGAGAAATATCCCGCCTACAGCTTAACAAATTTACTAGTTGGGATTGGTAACGAGCATCGAATGACGGGTGCAGAATCGATCGGGGTGACTGGAGTGTTCCGCCTGGACCGACCTGTGCGCGCCACCCGGGGTCCACCGGTGTGCGCCGCCCGGGGTGAGGCCGACCGGTGTCTGCAACTTGTACTGATCGATTATAAATACGATTCTAAACAATTGCTCAAGTAAAAACTTACTTCTATCCACAAATCAAGTATCCTTGAGTTAATAAATCCATGAGCAACAAAACCCAAACACAGCCCCTTCTCCAACTCCCCACCCTGGACCGAGCTTTTCAAGAACAAACGCACAAATGGAAAAATGGAGAAATGGAGAAATGGAGAAGAAGACAGTTAACAGACCCCAACCCCAACATAACCTTTTACTGAAGAAGATTGAGAGCAAGAAGAAGCTTACCTCCGAAATCAAGAAGAGACTATAACACCCAAACGCTTCCCTTCCGTTCTCCCTGAAAATCGCCCACTCTGCTCTCTAGTCTGCTAGCCGCCACAACGAAATGAGGAAATCAGAAAGGTTTAGGGTAAAACCCCGTTTCCCCAGATTTTCAGGTTAGGTCCTCCAACTTTCACCAACTTCACAATTCTACCGAACTTTATATTAAAAAAAATAAACTTTTGAAATTTCTTATTGAATCCGGTTATTACAATATCCTCCTATCAAAGGAATTCTGTCCCCGGAATTTCTTCGTTAAATAGGCTAGGATACTGAGCCCTCACCTCCGCCTCTGCTTCCCAAGTGGCCTCTTGTCCTTTATGTAAATCCCATTGAACTTTAACCAAACGAATCTCTTTATTCCTTAATTTCTTGACTTTAAAATCCAAGATCGCGACTGGCTTTTCGACGTAACTTAGTTTTTCATCCACTCGAATCTCCTCTAATGGGACCGCCACATCCGTTTCTGCTAAACACTTATTTAAATTCGATACGTGGAACGTAGGGTGCACTCCTCGCAGTTCATCGGGCAACTCGAGTGTGTATACCACCCTTCCCACACGATCACAAATCACAAAGGGTCCTACAAACCATGGTTTGAATTTTCCCTTCTTTCCAAACCTCACGACGCCTTTCCACGGTGAGACCTTTAACATCACTCTATCTCCCACTTGAAACTCTATTGGTTTCCTTCGCTTATTCGCGTACATCTTATGACGATCTTGCACCATTTTTAGTCTTTGTCGAATTTGATTCACCTTGTTGGCCGTCAGTTGCACTATTTCTGGACCCGACAATTGTCGTTATCCCACTTCATTCCAACATAGGGGTGTTCTACACTTGCGACCGTACAACGCTTTGAAAGGTGCCGCTTGGATGCTGGCATGATAGCTATTATTGTAAGAGAACTCTATCAACGGTAGATGAGTTTCCCACGAACCCTTAAAATCGATGACACATGCCCTAAGCATGTCCTCTAAAGTCTGGATGGTTCTCTCACTCTGACCATCCGTCTGAGGATGATAAGATGTACTCAACTTTAGTTGTGAGCCCAACTCTCTCTGCAACCTACTCCAGAATGACGATGTGAAACGAGCATCCCGATCCGATACAATAGACGACGGTACTCCATGCCTGGATACTACCTCATCTATGTATAACCTAGCCAGTTTTTCTAACGGATAAGTCTCCTTAATCGGCAGGAAATGAGCTGACTTCGTAAGTCGGTCCACGATCACCCAAATCACGTCATGCCCCTTAAGTGATCGCGGTAATCCAGTAACAAAGTCCATTGCGATCTCATCCCACTTCCATACCGGTATTTCCAACGGTTGCAACTCCCCATAAGGCCTTTGATGCTCCGCTTTCACCTTTAGACAGGTTAGACATCGCTCAACAAAATAAGCGATGTCTTTCTTCAAGCCTGACTACCAATAGCTTTGCCTCAAATCTCGATACATTTTGTTGGTTCCCGAGTGAATAGAATAACGCGACTTATGTGCTTCCTCCAACACTTTCCTCCGAAGTTCACCCCGTTTCGGAATCTACACTCGATCTCTAAAACATTTCACTCCCCGACCGTCCGTCGTTAATGAATTTACAAATCCGACTAACCTTTCATTCTTCAAATTCTCCTCCAAGAGTGCTTCCTTTTGAAGATTCTTGACTTCTTCCAAAAAGGTGGAAGTTATCTCCACTCGAAATGCCACTACTCTAGTTGGATCTCCATGCTCTTTTCGACTCAAGGCGTCGACCACTACATTGGCTTTACCCGGATGGTATAGGATCTCACAATCAAAATCGCTTAATAACTTCATCCATCTCCGCTGCCTCATATTCAACTCTTTTTGATTGAATAGGGTAGTTCTTCTCGTGCTCTTTTAATTGCCGAGACGCATAAGGGATCACCCTTCCTTCTTGCATCAAAACACACCCTAATCCTAATTTCAAGGCATCACTGTAAATCACAAATCCTTCTGTTCCGTTGGGTAGGGACAATATCGGTGCACTACTCAAACTTTCCTTCAATTTATTGAACGCATCTTCTTGAACCTCTGTCCACTCAAACTTAACGTTTTTCCTTGTCAACGCTGTTAACGGGGTGGCTATCTTCGAGAAGTCCTGGATAAACTTTCTATAATAGCCCGCCAACCCGAGGAAACTTCTTACCTCTGTCGGGGATCTCGGTGCTTCCCAATCTTTTATAGCTTCGATTTTCGCTGGATCAACCTTAATTCCTTGCTCCGATACTACATTCCCTAGAAATGGTACCTCTCTTAACCAAAATTCACATTTTGAAAAATTGGCATACAATTTATCGCATTTGAGTATGTCTAATATTGCTCGCAAGTGCAACTCATGTTAACTCATGGACTGTGAATAAATGAGTATGTCATCGATAACAACAATGACACACTTGTCCAAAATTGGACTACACACCCGGTTCATCAGGTCCATGAATACTGTTGGGGCGTTAGTCAGCCCGAAGGGCATGACTAAAAACTCATAATGCCCGTACCTGGTACGGAAAGCAGTCTTCGGCACATCCTCTTCTCTCACCTTCAATTGGTGGTAACCCGACCGCAAGTCTATCTTCGAGAAGTAAATCGCTCCTTGCAATTGATCGAACAGATCATCAGTCCTGGGGAGCGGGTACTTATTCTTGACTGTTATCTTGTTGAGTTCACGATAATCTATACACATCCGCATAGACACATCCTTCTTTTTAACGAATAACACCGGCGCTCCCCACGGTGAGGTACTGGGACGAATAAAACCCTTGTCAAGCAGCTCTTGCAGTTGCACCATCATTTCCTTCATTTTGGACGGTGCTAAACGATTGGGTGCTCTTGCAATAGGTGATGCGCCGGGCAACAGATCTATCCGAAATTCCACTTGTCGATCCGGGGGCAAAGTGGTTAGATCGTCTGGAAAAACCTCTGGATACTCGCTTACTACTGGGACAGACTCTAACCCTTTCATTTCCTTCTTAGCGTCTAAAATGTACACTAAGAATCCCTCACACCTCTTCACTAAACACCGCCTAGCTTTGATCATCGAGATCAAACATGACTTTCTATCCCGACGTTCCCCATAAACCACAATCTCTTCCTCCCCCGACTGAGATATACAGATCAATTTCTTATTGCATACAATGCTGGCATCATTAGATGCTAACCAGTCCATTCCCACGATGACGTCAAATTCCCCCAAACCTATCGGGTATAAACGCAATGGGAATAAATGACCGTCGATGTCAATTCTACACCCCTCTTACACTTCCCCCACTAAGACTCGACTATCATCCGCTACCTCTACTTCAAACCCACGATTCAACTTCTTGGGTTTCACATGCAAGTTACGAACAAATTTCGGCGACACAAACGAACGGTTTGCGCCCGAATCAAATAACACCTTAGCATATGCCGAGTCTATAGGGAATGTACCTGTAACTACATCAGGTGTCTCAGTCCTCTTCTCACCTCCCTTTGATCCAAATCCTCCGACAGTTCCCCTTTTTAGCTGAGGGCAGTCAGTCTTGAGGTGGTCTGGAGACCCACATTGATAACAAGATCTCGGCCCATGACAATCCCGAGCCAAATGTCCCACTTTTCCACACTTGAAACAACCATCACGACTCACAGTACAATCCCCTTTGTGTACTCGATTACACTTACTACACGGCTTGCTCTCCCTTTTTGGCATTATCCTCTGATCAATTCTGCCACCCTTAAACTTCTTTGAATCACGAACTATGTAACACCCGTAATTTTCCGTAAGTATAGAGCCACCCAGGCATTTATGTACCTCGTGTTTGGTGGAATTCATGTTGGGAAAACACTTCTAAAAGTCCCAAAGTGTGTCGAGGGCCTTAGTGTCGAAAAAGATCGAATTTTCGGGCTTCGGGGAGTCTGGACGAAAGTGACAGCGAAAGTGACATGTGTCACAATCGCGTGTCACTGTCGCGGAGGGTATCACTGCCCGTGGTACACTCCCAGCGAGAGTGCTAAAGTCGCAGGGCATACTCGCGGTCGGCCCCTGGTCGATTTAAAATCAGATTTTAACCCCATTCCTCATTTGTTATTTCTTTAATTCAGTTCCTTTCTCTCCCAAATCGTTTCCTCATCCTCCCCCATGAACCCTAACCGATTTTTGGGTCTTTTCTATGAAGATCAAAGTGTTCCCCCTCCATATTATGTTGATGTCTTCATCCTTGATGCAAGATCAAGCTTTTTACCTTCAACACTAGAGATTTTGGGATTATTAGGTTTTGCCGAAAACCTAAGTGGTAAGTGTATACCTTCCATTTCTAAACCTTAATGTAAGTTATAAATGCTCCATTGATGGTCTCCTAGTGTTGATTTCTCTAATTTCGGTTTGGAAGATTTTGGGAGTCTTGGGTCAAAATTAGGGTTTTGCCCAAAATAGAGATGTTGATGATTAAGTGTTTGGGGAATGGTTCTATGTGTTTGGTTATGGTTATTTACGGTTGAAAATGTGTGGATCTAGGTTTTGGAGCCTTGAGTTGAAGAGTTGAAATGGGTGCCTTCAGAAAGCTTTGGGTGGAATCTATACTTTTGGAGGCCAATGGTTGGGGATTGAAACCTAGGTTTAACTTAACCTAGCAAGGTGAGTTCAAGTTGATTTGTGAAAACGGTGTACATGCCAAAATGGTTATTTTAAAGTGTTTTATATCTTACATGAAATTGTTAATTGCTGATTAGTTTGGTTATTTTGAAAGTGTTTAACTTTATAAACTCATATAGCACACATTCTTATGATTTTGGGGCATCTTGATAATGAGTCATAAATGGGTGTATTTGGTTATTTATTGCATAAATGAGATTATTTGGTTAAAAAGGCATTTTTAGTGTTTGTTGGGTAAAAAGGTTTAATTTGGTGTTATGGACGTTTTGAAAGGATTAAGAGTATAAGTTTATTTGGAAAACCTTTTTGTCCCGACATAAACTGTGTTGGAGTCCATTCAAGCATTTTAGAGCGTGTGATTTCATGGTATGGGTCGAGTGCGTTTATTATTTGAAAAGCGTAATCATTGGTCAAAAAGAGGTTTTGAGCATTTTGGATCGATGTCGTTTTAAAGGACTTTTGAGGACACTTGTCCGGTTTTATATGAATCAATGTAGAGTCCAGTTATGATATACGTACTAATGCGCTGTGTTGCGTGTTGAGGTTGGCTACGGGCTCGAGTGCTTTGGTCATTCATGTGTAGTCCGGTGAGGTTAGACTGTGTCGCATTGGATCCATAGGCTCGTAAGTCAGTCTGTTCTGGGATGGTCATTTGGGTATTGCGGGGTTGAACTTCGGTACCCATGTTTTATGACCGGAAACTTTAGAAGTGATCGCTAGGAGGGTTGAGTCGGCTAGTGATACCGGAGTAGTAGGCGCTAGGACCTCCGCCGCTTGAAGTAATGCCTGGGAGGTAGTCTTTAAGTGTGCCGGGCCTTCGGGATGGAGTTCTTCGGAATGATCCATCAAGGTCAACTGACTTGGGGTGACACTTTTAAATAAGTCGTAGGGACACCTGGCTGTGATGTCGGGAGGTGTCATGCGATTAATGTTGTTGGTTGGCATACTTTTGTTTTCCCTCCACCCTCAACGGATACAGGTTTCCCCCGTTGTCGGCTATCAATGTTTTTAAATATAAGGATGCTTTACTTTATTGTTATTGGGTCTTTATGGTCGACATAAAATGAGGACCTTAATATTGGACCATCCTCCTCGTATATTAAGGTTTGAATGAATTATGTCAACTTCGTGTTTTGGTAATTAAAGTCTGTTCGATTATGGTCGTGTGAGTATTGGACCTACTGTCCATGTTTTCGGATGTACGGTATACATGGTTTTGATGATGGTTCATGTTTTGAGTTAATTCACGTTGCATCAATTTATAAAGCAAGTTTTAAACGAGGTGTCCGTCATTGGAAAGTACATGATTTGGAAAAGAGTCGTTTCCACGTTTTAAAGAACACCAATTGTCTGGTCATGGTTTCAAGTGAGGTTCATTCTTCTAAAAATATATTTACTCATATAAAACTCTTGAACTCACTAGGCGTTAAGTCTAACCTTTTTATTTGTCGGCATGTGCATCAGGTACCAGTTGGGGGTTTGGTTCTAGCAGCTATGATGAGTTGAGCCTTAGCTTTGTGCAAGTGTAAGTGCTTGGTGAAGTATTCCGGGGTTTGGAGATAGTGACTATTATTGGGTTTTAGTAACACCCGTCCTTATTACAGATTGTACGTATAGAATGTATGTGTGTAATTGAGGTTAAATCTTAAATTATGCTTGTAGATGAATCATTTATTGATGAAATTAGAAACTTTTAATTTAGTTGCTATTTTCATATTTAAGGGTGTTACAAACTGACCCTTCCCACTTTCTCTTCTCGCTGCCTCTCTTAGATGATTGGCGTGCCTTATCTTTCTCGGTCATTTCAGTCGCGTTAACGGGTGCCTGGAAAGTAGAGGTTCTCTAGCTGCCGCCAATTCTCTGATACTACTTCTCAATCCAAAAAGATACCTTTCCACCCATCGTTCCTCGTTCGGCACATAAACCTCAGCAAATCGAGCCCTCTCGAGAAACTTGGTTGTATATTCCCGGACTGTCATCTCCCCTTGCTCTAAATTCAAAAATTCTTCTTCCCATTTCTTGACAGCTGCTAATGGGCAGAATTGTCGCTTGAATTTGACCACGAAAGTTTCCCAGTCCATGCCTCTCGCCTTTTTTGAACCCTTGCCTCCAGATTCCGCTTCCCACCAGAACACAACATCGTCTCTCAGCATAGACAATGCAAACACAACCTTATCTTCCTCATCACACTTGCAGGTATCGAAAGCCATCTCCATGTTCCCAATCCACTTAATCACAACTATCGGATCACATTCCCCCTTGAAAATGGGAGGATTGCAAGTAGTGAACGCCTTGTAGCTGCATCCCTTCCCGGTAACTGCTTTGTCTACAATTTCCGGGGTTTTCTGAGAGTGACTGCCCATCACAGTCATTGGTGAGTTAGTCATCTCGATCACGTCCCTCTCCTCACTTGTTCCTTGCTTCGCAGATACTTCCCTAGTCTGATGAGCCAGTAAAGCTTGCAAAGTTTCCTGTATTTTTCCCATTTCAGTGGCGAAAGTTTTCTGAGTTACAAAAGCCCGAGTCTGATCTTCTCCCCGTTTCCTTGCCGGTCCTTTTCCCTTCACCACAGATGAACTCCTTTGAAGAGAGGGTTCTTGATTTGGGGAAATGGGTTGTTTGGAAACCCTAACTCATTGTTGAAGTAAGTTGGAAAGGGTGGAATCTACACTAATGGAGGCTAATGGTTGGAGTTGGAACCTAGGTTTAACCTAACCTAGCAAGGTGATTTCAAGTTGATTTGTGAAAACATTGTACATGCCACAATGTCCATTTTAAAGTGTTTATGTGTTTTACATGAAATTATCAAATGTTGAGTTATTTGGTAATATTTGATTATTTGAAGTATTTAACTTCAAAAACGTTGTAAAACACCTACATTTGGGATTTTGTGCATTTTGATAAAGGTGTCACAAATGAATGTGTTTTGATGATTTATTGTATAAATAGATCTTTGGTCAAAAAAATACACTTTTAAGTGCTTGTCAGGTTTTATGCATCATTCATGAAATGGGATGTTTTATAAATTACTACTTGTACATTTATGGGCGGTACTTGAAAGAAAGTATTTAAATAAAGTACTACGTGCACATTTATGTGAGGTACTTGAAAGAATATATATAGTCTCATTTTATGATTTTCATTCTTATCAGGAGTTAAACTTGGAAATGCATATTTGAAAATAAATGAGTCTGGAGGACATTTGTCCGATTTAATAGCTCGTTGTGGAGTTTTGAGTATGATGGAGGTTAATGCGCATGATTTGAGGATTACATGTTTTGAGTGCTTTGGTCATTCAGTTGGAGTCATGTACCGTTTTAGACTGTAATGCAGTGGATCGATAGGCATATGAGTCGGTTTTTATTATTTAAAAAGGAAAATGGGCTATTATTTATATGTTGGCACCAAAATTAGTTATGGGATTTCGAGGATAATACGGCGAGGGCTCGTAGAGTCCAATACCCGGACCTGCATCCGTGGTTTAATTTCTGAGCCTATTTTTATGGGATAGTCACTTCCCATTTGTAGCTAGTTGAAACATTATGTCCTCGGAGGCAACTTGGTACGGTTATATGGGACCGGATACTAGCCATGGGCCGTAAATGTAATCCTAGTGAATGAGCATGATTAGGAATCCTCGGTTGCCCTCCATCACATCTTAGAACGAGTCGGCGAGCTCGTGGCAATGGGTTCCTAGTACGATGAGCTTAGTAACTTGGAATGTGACCTACTTTTGTGTTCCTCCACTAGCCTTGGTACTCGGGACTCCCCCGTCACCGAGAGGTGTTGTTTTGGGGTATTTAGTTTTATTCTTGTTTTCGGTGACGCTTTGAGTTTGGGTTATCTCCCTTATGCTATAATTTTGGAGACTTGAGTTTACTCATACTTTGGTCATTTGTTTTATAAAGTTTATTCAAATTTCATTATTCAAGCATTACCATTATCTTCGTTTTGAGTAAGTGCTGGGTTGCATTAATTCATGAAAGAATTTTTTGGCGTTGAGGCGTCCATCTATAAAATGCATATTATTGGTAAATGAGTTGTTCTCTTATTTTAAAGTAAATCATTTATAGGATAATGATTATAAGTTACAATATTTCCATTTTACGTTTCCGTTTATAATCATGATATAAAACTCTTGAACTCACTAGGCGTCAGCCTAACCTTTTTGTTTGTCGGCATAAGCATCAGGTTCCATTTCGGGATTAGTTCTAGCGACACTGTGAAGAGACGAATGCTAGTTGTGTGCTCGAAGAGGTGATTAGCTTGATGAAGTCTTCCACACTTATATTGGAGATAGCGACTGTTATTAGGTTATAGTAACACCCGACTTTAGTTAGTATTTATGTAAGACTTTAATTATTTGTTGATGGTTCAACCTAGGAATGTATTTCAATTATGGACTTATAGTAAGTGATTTTATTATCCTTTAAGGTATTGTTGAAAATTTTAAATTAGTCGTTCTTTCCATATTTGAGGGTATTACAAGTTGGTATCAGAGCTTAACTTTGAGAGAATTAGGTGTTGATTTTGAATGCCTAGACTCAAACTAGCGTAACTTTAAGTGATTGAATGTGAGATTGCACCATTAGGCACCTTAAGATTTGATGATTCGAGGTGAGTGGAGTCACTAGGAACGGGAATCACGCTGAAAATGGCAAGGATGACCATGTACAGTACGTTCATAACAGCACCTGGCCAGTGTTATGGTGAGCCTACGAATTACATGTGTATGCTTGAACTTCCTTGGTATGATGACCGTTGGGGTAGGGAAGAGCTTTTTATATGGGTAACAATTAGAAGGAGTTGATGATTTTAGTATTCGTCTCTTGGGGTGACAATAAGATTGGTGATTGCATTAAGTGGACCCTTTCGGGTCGGAATGAATGGTGGGATTAGAGCCATAGACTTTTGGAATCGACATTATTCGAGGAGGAATTGTAAGGTGAACCTTCGAAATCCTTGATCTTTGCCTTAAGATGTTTGAGCATCTGGATGACGATAGTGTAACTAAGAATCGAGGAGCGTAGTTTCGTGATGTCGAGTGCCGACAAATTCATGCATATAATGTGTTTCAAAAATAAAGTGCATCATTTATTTCTCATATTTCCCAAATCATAATGTGGGGCATTTTATGAAATTTTGGAAAAGAAAATGTTTAGCACGCACCAGATATTAAATCATGAGTTTGATCATGCATGAAAGTTGTTTTATTGTGCGTGGTCGCAAATTTTCATTGGAGATCTCTTCATCCCTTTTTCTTGTCTAATGCTATTCTCGGATGTTGTAATGTCCATGTTTTAATGTTATTTGGAGTATAGGGCAAGTAATTGCGAGATTTTAACCTTGACATTGGATCTCCTCCACGTATGTTAAGGTTTTAAAGGAAAAGTTATTTCCATGTTTCTGCGTTTGAGTTTATGGGGAATTTTAGTCTGTGCAAGTTTTATTGAAAGGTGTCACTTTATATCACGTTGCGACATCACTTTTATTTTGGGAACCCTTGGAAGCATGACATTTAAGCCGTAACTTCATTTTACCCTTTTATTTTAGGAACGAAGGTTTTGACATCACTTAATTTTTGTGTCATTATGTTTTATGAAAATTTTAGTTGGGTCTTATGGAGTTTCATTTATGATATTTTACGTTTGATCAAATCGTATGCATCTATCTTTTACTAAGTGTTGGCAAATAAATTGTTGTATGCTAGTCACGTTGGGAAATGTTATTTTATGTCATTATTTGGGTAAATGAGAAATTCTTGGAACTTGATTACGTGAATTTTTCCCTTTTGGGAGTTTTGTACAAACGCCCGTTATAAACTATTTTAGCATGTAAAACCCCCTTATTCAGGTTGTAAATTGATGCGTAATAGGACTAAGGTGGTCCATTTGAAAATTTTGTTGTACAACTTTAATTATTGTCATTATTAGTTTGAATAATAATTAAACGGTTTTCGAAATGGTTTTATGTGTATGTGTCGATAGTGACCACTTTGCACACCTACCGAGTAAACGATGTGGCCCAGTGATTACTAGCATTAACACATTTAGATTGACACAAACACTTTTATTAGATCAATCACATGAATTACAATTAATCACAGATCTAACATCTAGTCACAGATCTCACGTATGTGTGTGTTCTTTATGTGTGTTCTTACTCTCTCAACTACCACCAATATTACACCTTTACTTTCACACACTTACTATCTTGCACCTACTTAAAACAACACAAGGACTTGCTTATATAAAGGTCAACATGACCAAGCAAGGTCAAACCATCTAAGCTCATTACAACACACATCCAAACACTAATTACAACAATGCCCCTCATTTAATCTTGAATACAATTATAGTCTAACAATCTCCCCCTTTGGATTCAAGATTAAAAAAAAATTGGCAATAATCTTCAGGTCTTCATATCTTCAGAATTAACTTCAACTTCAAATATTTTCTGGCTTTGACATCTTGAAAACTTTGACAATTCTTCAAACTTGTCTCTCCCTTTGAATTAACTTTTGCATAAACTCTGACTTTCTTTCAAACTCTGACTTTCTTTAACCTTCAATTTGATCTTGAACTTTGATTAATCTCCCCCTTTTTAATGATTTGTAAGAATCAAAATCATTAAAACACTTCAAGGTCAGATCTGTCATTGAATAAACTTCTCACCATCTGATAAGCACATTCTTCAAGAACTTTCATCTCCTCCTTTGGATAATAGACAATCTCCGCATATAGGAAAATCATTCTCACATCTGATCTGGATTGGCCTTTGATTCACGAACATATTCATTTGAATTTTTTCAAATTCAAACGAAATAAGAATGGTAACCCTGAATCAACATATGAAACAGTTAGAAGTGCCTGTCAGTAACACGAAGTTACTGTGTACAACGAATGTACAATATAAGGAGCTAGTTTGATGTTGACTCCCCAGGACTTCCATTCAATCATTGAAAAACATAAGGTAATTCTATGAATGTTCTGACAGAAAAACATATTCTCTGTGTGCTCGTGCTTGTGTTTTGAAAGAATTATCACAATGATTGTGTTCCATAAGGCTCAAAGTATGTAAATCACTGAGACAACAATGATTATACATGGACTCAACGTGCATGAGAAAGGGTCGAAGGTGGGGCAACTTTCCTTCTTTTTCAATATCAACATCTTCCAAGTGAAGAACCGATAGATTATGTGCTGCTTCCCCAGAAAATGTGAAACATTCTCTTTTTAAGAAAAGAATGAGTAGCTATGGGGTTGTATGCAAGAGATGGCATGGGCTATTTGCCTATTTCAATGATGGTATCGAAATAAATGTGAACCAATCAGTAATGTGGCTGCCCGGATCTGAAAGGTGTTTGGTGCAGAGTTTTGATATTCTTTTAACTCTGTTCTCTCACCCTCTTTCTTTTAAACATATAAGCTCACATCTAACCAATCTCTCATTTCCATTTTACCTCAGCTCACTCCCACACTCAATTCTTTTAGACCCATCTCCCCTAAATCACTTAAAGGATTTCTTCCGGGGTAGGAAACACTGGTTATCGTGAATCCATGGAAGATCTATTAAGCACTCACACTGAATCCCATGTTCCTAAAAGTACATGTTGTTCAATGATTTACTTGACATATAAAGCACAAGAAATCATATGTCAGTGTATGTATGCTCTTTGAGTTTTGATGAGCATTTTAAGCATTTAAGATTTCTCAAAACTTTGTATGAATGAAAAGAATAGAAATGTTTTGAGAATCTAATAATGATTAAGATCAGATCAAATTTTCATGAAGAAAAATATTGGGGAATTCAAAGACGTATGTTGTTTATATGAACAATATATAAACATATTATCAATGAAAGCACATTTAAAAATGAAATGACGTTTGATTCAAACAACTGTGAATACCAAACGGGAGTATTACCATAGAAAGATATATCATTTGATACATGGTAATAACATACTCAAATTTGAAAATACTGAACCAGTGTGTGTATGAATACTTGACAAAGTATATAGAAAAGAAAATACACAAGTATTATTCTTTAAAGAACACACGGCCAGATAAACAATAAAATTCACAAATAACCAAAAATCATTTAAAATTCACACTTCTCAAATCAGAAAAACATTTTAAGATCGTGAAGTGGTTTGAACATTTTAAAAATATTTTTTTTACAAGTGAAAGTTGTTCTTCTTTCACAAGTGTTAGAGTATAAGGATTAGAATGATATACCTGTAAATCAGAATCCTTAACTCCCCCTGGAATGAATATAGCAATTAAAATATCCTTGACTAGATATCCTCCCCCTTGATATCTGTAAAACATCAATATTTTTAGAAATATTTTTATAAAAGATATAGCAATATAATTTCTAAACTCCCTTTCAAACGAAAAACTTCCTGAAAAGATATAATCTTGAAAGCATCCTTCAGAAGAAAACATTTGAATACGGGTTTTGAACTGAATTGTCCAAAAGCCAATGTCACATAAAATATCCTGCAAGAAAAAGATTTTGGTAATCATTATAAAAATGATTCCGCTTTAGTCAGACAACATATGATGAAATATCCAAAATATATTCAAATAAAGTACAAGATTAGAAAACTCCCCCTAGAATCATAAATTGGTGTTTAACATACCAAGTTTACTAACTAAAAAGGTAAACCTCTTTTCATCCAACGGCTTGGTGAAAAGGTCAGCCAACTGGTAGTCTGTAGTCACGAAGTGCATCTCGATATCGCCCTTTTCAACATGATCCTTTATAAAATGATAACGCACGTCAATATGTTTCGTCTTGGAATGCTGCACTGGATTAGGAGTTATCGCAATTGCACTCTTAGAATCACAGTAGATAGGGACTCGTTGGTAAGTATATCCGAAATCTTTTAACTGTGTTCGCATCCAGAGAACTTGTGAACAGCAACTTGCGGCAGCTACGTATTCAGCCTCAGCGGTGGATGTAGAAACACAATTTTGTTTCTTAGATGTCCAACTAACCAACTTATCACCTAAGAACTGACAAGAACCAGAGGTGCTCTTTCTATCCAGTTTGCATCCTACATGATCAGCATCAGTATAGGCAGTTAAATTAAAAGACGAACCCTTAGGATACCAAAGACCTAACTCAGTAGAACCTTTAAGATACCTAAAAATCCGTTTTACAGCGACCAGGTGTGATTCCTTCGGATTAGCTTGATATCTCGCACAGAAACATGTAGCAAACATAATATCCGGTCTACTTGCAGTTAAGTACAACAGTGAACCAATCATGCTACGGTACACTTTTTGATCTACTGATTTGCCAGAAAGATCTGCATCTAAAAGTATGCTCGTTGCCATCGGTGTTTTCATCACTGAACTATCACTCATGTTAAATTTCTTTAAAATATCTCGAATATATTTTGATTGATTAATGAAAATGCCTTCGGGTAACTGTTTTACTTGAAGACCAAGGAAAAATTCAGTTCGCCCATCATTGACATTTCAAAACGAGATTCCATGATTCTTGAAAATTTTTTACAAAACTTTGGATTTGTAGAACCGAAAATTATGTCATCTACATAAATCTGAATCAGAATCATATCATCACCTTGCTTTTTTAGAAAGAGAGTAGTATCAATTGTACCTTTCTTGAATCCTGAAACGAGTAAAAATTGAGTTAGAGTTTCGTACCAAGCTCTTGGTGCATGTTTGAGTCCATACAAGGCTTTGTCTAAGACATAGACATGATCAGGGTTCTTTGGATCAACGAATCCTTCTGGTTGAGCAACATATACTTCTTCATGCAGTATCCCATTTAAGAATGCTGATTTTACGTCCATTTGGAAGACTGTAAAATTTTTATGCGCTGCATAGGATAACAAGATTCGTATCGCTTCCAGACGTGCCACAGGAGCAAATGTTTCTTCATAATCAATCCCCTCCTGTTGACAATAACCCTTTGCAACAAGGTGAGCTTTGTTTCGAACTACAACTCCAGATTCATCTCTCTTGTTTCTGAAAACCCGCTTTGTTCCAATAACATATTTTCCTTTTGGAAGTGGTATAAGTTGCCAAACTTTGTTCCTCTCAAATTTTAGAAGTTCATCTTCCATCACCAGTATCCAATCTGGATCGCACAAGGCTTCTGAAGCTTTCTTCGGCTCGAGAGAACTTAAAAAACTTGAATATAGACAAAAATTTGCCGATGCTGCACGCGTTTGTACACCAGACTGTGCATCACCAATTATATTATGAAGTGGGTGATTTCTTGTCCATTTCATTGTACTTGGAATCGGATAAATTTCAGCTTGAGTATTATCTTCCTCATATTCATCATATACTCCAGGTAAGTCTTTATCAATCCCAGATGTGCTCGGGACATCTTGTATAGCATCTTCTGAAGTAAATATTTCCGGAGCAATAGAAGAATCACTCGGAACTTCTGTTGCAGAATTTGAATCTGCATGCACAGAATCAACATTAGTATCTTCAGAATGTATATATGTAGATGTACCTGATGTGGTTGAAATTGTGACATTTTCAGAAGGTCCTGAAATATCTGCGACTATAATTGGAACCTCTGAAGTTGATGCGGATATGTTTGATTTTTCAAAATCTGCACATATATCCAGAAAAGCATCAAAAAATAATAAGTCTAATTCAGCTGTAATTTTATTTGAATTAGAAGACTTATTCTGTTTGACTTCAGGTTCTATTCCATCTTGAATAGAAACTTTCTGTTTAAGCTTGAGTTCTGAATTGTTGTATTCAGAAGTCAACGTTGATGATTCGTCGAATGACACATTAATGCTCTCCATGATCGTCTTGGTTCGTCTATTGTAGATCCGATAGGCTTTAGACGTTAACGAATAACCAATGAAATAGCCTTCGTCAGCCTTCTTGTCAAATTTACGAAGATTGTCTCGATCATTGAGAATATAACACCTACAACCAAAAGTACGAAAAAATTTAATATTCGGTTTTCGACTATTAATAAGTTCATACACTGTCTTTTTATGTCTTTTGATGACAATCGTGCGGTTTTGTGTGAAACACGCAGTGGCTAAGGCTTCACCCCACAGAAACATTGGCAATTCGGAATAGGCTAACATTGTCCTTGCAGCTTCCACCAGTGTTCGATTCTTCCTTTCAACTACTCCGTTTTGTTGAGGAGTGTAGGCAGCAGAAAAGTTGTGAGAGATCCCAACAGATATGAGATAACTCTGAAGCTTTTCATTCTTGAATTCCGTGCCATTGTCACTTCTCAAAGATATAACCGGCATTTGTAGTCGAACCTGGATCTTCTTTAAAAACTCAATGATCAGCTCTGTTGCATCTGATTTGTTCCTTAAAAAATCCAGCCAAGTATATCTGGAGTACTCATCTATCATGACCAAAATATATTTCTTACCATTGATAGACTGAGTCCTCATCGGGCCGCAAAGGTCCATTTGTATCAATTCAAGAGGTGTTGAAGATGAGAATTCTGTCTTTGCTTTATAAGATGTTCGCTTCATCTTTCCCATTTCACAAGCGGGACAAATAGAATTCTTCTCAAACCTTAGTTCTGGTAGACCTTTGACAATGCCTTGTCTCGCCAACTGATTAATCGCATCAAAGTTTTGATGAGACAGACGTCGATGCCATATCCAACTTTCAGCTCGTGAAGCTTTTGCAATCATACAAACAGGTCTTGATGCAGAAAGTGTTGGAAAATTCACAGAATAAAGATTTGCATTCCGCTTGGCTTTAAAAACTGCACGACCATCTTTATCTTCAATATAACAGCATTTATCACTAAACCGAACTTGAAATTTACTATTGCATAATTGACTTGTACTGAAAATATTATGATCAAGTCCTTCTACGTATAGTACTCTTTTGATCGTCACAGTGCCATTTGTTAAAGATCCGTGTCCTCGAATGTATCCAGTAACTTCAGAATTTGCATAACTTATAGTACCGGCAGGTTCCTCAACATAATTATGAAGTAGATGCTTAAATCCTGTCATATGGCGCGAACATCCTGAATCGATATACCATGTATGTGAGGCCTGCTAAAAGAACAAATTACTTTTGCTTAGGTACCCATATCCATATGGGTCCTTCCTTGTTAACTTTTCGCAATTCATCAACATCATTTACCTTAGCCTTGATTCGCCATTCATAACGAGGCTTAGCTACCCATTTCCATATCATTTTAACATTAAGCTCATGAAATGTTTTCTTTTTAGAAAAATGATCAATCTTAGCATGAAAAATTTTAGCCTGATGAGTTAAGAATTTAGAAACTGATTTGACATGTGATGTTTTCTTGACAACTTTAGATTTAAGATAAATGGAAGGAATGATAAATGCATTATCATGACAGTGTTTGCAGATAAAATTCTTACGTGCAAATGTCAAAAGCTTAGATTTATCCAATGAAGTACAACCATCCATACAACTTTGAAATTTGAAAACGTTTGAATTTTTACATATCAAACTACCACTATCACTGATATTACATTTATTTTTAACAACTTTATTTTCCTTCACATTCTTCATCCTTTCTTCTTTACCATTCTGCCTTTTTACATCTGAAACAGGAAACAAAATCTTGTTAGTTTTCTTTGAAGAAGATGATTTTGACTTTGAAGTACAAGAAGCTTCTCCTTTTTCAAAAATACTCGGAGGATATTCAGGATTAGTAGTATAAACAACTGAAGTTTTAGAATTAACAATATCAAACTCTGGATTAGAATGAACATTCCAGTTTGGAGACTCAAACATCTTTTTATCTTGAAGATTTCATTTAAACAAATCATCTTTCAAAATATTTAACTCTTTAGAGAGTTCTTTGTTTTCTTCAAAAGACTTGTCAAGTTTGAATTTGAGATCAACGTTCTCATCTTCTAACTCTTCAATTGTCTTTTGAAGATCTATGATTTGTTTCTCAAAAATAGATGCTTGATTCACCTCAGAGTTTGATTCCATCTTTTCTATTATAGGAACAGGATCTGAAGCATTCATCATTTCTGTAAAAATCTCCTCGGTCATAGTTTTTGAAAAATCAGACTTAAGGTTTTGATTCATGATATTTTCATCTTTTGAAGCATTTGAGGAATTAGAAGTGAATAAATCAGTTAATACATGATTCTCAACAGCATTTTCTGAATCAGATTCATCAAACTGACACTGAGATTCAGTATTATTTTCTTCAACCTTGGGTGATTCTGTTGGTAAACAAGGAGAAAATAGTGATGTAAATTCACTAAATTCTATTTTTCTTGTTTTGTAACTTTCATTTAAATCTTTATAAGCAAAACCAACATATTTTTAACTTGAAATTGAATCAGCACAAGATGAAGTGTCATCATCATTCACGATTTTACCTTTTACAAAAATATCATGAATATCGGGTTTTGTAGGAGTAGATCCCATTTTATCAAACTTATACAAATTTTCTGGTGCTCTTTTTAAAACATTATTTGGTTCAAAACCCAAACCTGTTTTAACATTATAAAATCTGACATCTTGGAGTTTATTCGTTAAAAGATTTAATGTTTGCTCAGTCTGTCCTCTTTTTAGATTTAAATCCTCCAGTTGCTTAATTTTACAATATGCCTCGTTTCTTTCTTGAAAACACGCTTCAAATTTTAGTTGAAAATCACCTTTTTCAGCATTTAAGTTTACAAGATCTCTTTCAAGCTCAGATATTTTTGAATTTAAAACATCTTTGTCCTTTTTCAAACAATCTTTCTCAGACTCTTTTTCCTTAACAATATCTTTCAACATTGAATTTTCATCACGAAAATTCAACATTGTTTGTCTTTCATGACTAAGTTTGCCTTTTAAAGTTTTAAACTCTTCTTTCATGAATTTAACTTGAGCCTTTAAGGATTGAATACGTACCTCGGAACCACAGTCGGAATGATCAGAAGATGATCCAATGTCCTCATCTACTTTGGCCATCATACACACCTGCGTAAAGTGTGCAGATTCATCATCAGAACTCTTGTAGTGCCAATTCTCTTCTTCCGCCATTAAGTTCTGACCATCTTCCACCTTCTTTGCTAACAAAGTTTTCCGAGCATAATATTCCGAATTCTTTGTTCGCTTGAACTTGCAATCCTTGGAAAAATGACCTGGTTTTCCACAGTTGTAGCATCTTCCATATTTCGGCTCAGTCTCTTCTTTCTTTCCTTCTCTCTTCTCTTCTTGTTTCTCTTCTCGCTTTTCATCTCTTTTCTCTCCTCTTTTCTCATACTTCTTTTCAGATCTCGATTTGAACTTGTCTTTCTTGTAACTCTCATATTTCGGCTTGTACTTGTTCTTTCCAAAGCTTTTAAACTGCTTTGTGAGAAGAGCCAGATTTTCAGCGAATCGTTGCATATCCTCATCTGAATATTCTTCACTTTCAGTAGAAGATTGATCAGTGCTTGAATCAGTAACTTCAGTGAGGAGAGCTCTGGATTTCCTTGACCTTGACTTGTAAGAAGAACTGGACTTGGAACTTGACCCTTTCTTACGTTCAGACATTAAGGCTAGAGAATCTTTGACCATCTTCTTTTCAGCACCCAGCTGCTTTACTTCATCCTCATGTTGAGATAAAGTTGTGAAGATATCATTGACGTCTTCTTGTGCCATGTCCTTAGTCATCTGAATGTTGATAGCATAGCTTTTCCATTCTGGGTTCAAGTTCTTGATGAACTTATAATTGATCTCTGATTCTGACTTGTTCATTCCATTTCTCCTTAGATTATTAAATATCACATTGAAACGATTGTATGTTTCCAACAAAGTCTCTCCTTCTTTCGCATGAAAACCTTCATATGCATTTATACTCTGATTCAGCTTTGTCTGAATTGACTTCTTTGATCCTTGAAATTGTTTCTCCAATTCATCCCATAAATATTTTGCAGATTCCCTACTATCTACTCGATTGTAGATATCATTAGGAATTGCCATAGTGAGATAGATAAGTGCCTCATCATCTAGCTTGTATCTTGCCTTTTCCGCATCAGTAAAGAATTGATATGGTTTTGACACATATCGATCTGGGATTGCTGGAGATGTAGTTGTGGCTGCTTGTCCAGGTACAAATGATTGTGGATTTCCCGGACCATCTATGATAGATATCATATAATCTTTGTTCTTTAGATTTAAGAACTGAATCATTCTTTTCTTCCATTGTGAATAATCTCCAACAGATAAGACCGGAGGCTTCAGATGAGATCCCATAGAAAGAAATTCATTTGCCATGGTTGAAGAATGTATGTACCTTCAATATGAAAAATATTAGCTAGTAAAGATCTTTAAATCCAATCAAATCAAGAAAACTTAAAAAAAATTCAGAGATTTTGATTACTCAAAGAACTTTTGTCCCCTTGCGCAGACTTAGCACGGGGGTCCCACTTTGCGTTTGCAGTGTGGAACGCAAACCACACTTTGCGTTTGCAGTGTGGAACGCAAACCACACTTTGCGTGTGTAGTGTGAACCGCAAACCTTAGTTTGCGTGTGTGGAGTGGAACGCAAACTGCTACTTTGCGTTTGTAACGAGGAGAGCAAACCTTAGTTTGCGTTTGTAGTGTGAATCGCAAACTCCACTTTGCGTTTGTGATGTGGAACGCAAATCTTAGCTTTGCGTGTGTGCTATGGATACAAATCAAACACAAATTCAATGAATGAAACGCAAACCAGTATGAACACCCGCAAACTAGGATGAATCAAGCGCAAACCTCTAAAATCAAACAAAATCACATCAAAACACATCTAGACTTCGAATTTCGATCTGAAAATTTGACAATATACTCACCAACACATTTCGAACACAATTCTACCAAGTAATTTCGATTAAAAACACACAAATAATCAAATTGAATCAAGAACAGTGCGTCAAACTCGTGAACTTCAAACTCAACAAAAATCACAAATTCATACTCGATTTCAGTGCAATTCTTGAAACAAATTATGCAGACATGATCGATTTCACAATGCGCACAAAACCTAATCAGATTCAACTCAAAAATTCCACTAAAAATCAAAAATGATTTTGACTTTGTGAACAGTAGCGTGAACAGTACGACTCAAAACATTTTCTTGATTTTCAAACGGATTTGGCTCTGATACCAATTGTGGCCCAGTGATTACTAGCATTAACACATTTAGATTGACACAAACACTTTTATTAGATCAATCACATGAATTACAATTAATCACAGATCTAACATCTAGTCACAGATCTCACGTATGTGTGTGTTCTTTATGTGTGTTCTTACTCTCTCAACTACCACCAATATTACACCTTTACTTTCACACACTTACTATCTTGCACCTACTTAAAACAACACAAGGACTTGCTTATATAAAGGTCAACATGATCAAGCAAGGTCAAACCATCTAAGCTCATTACAACACACATCCAAACACTAATTACAACAATGACCCTCATTTAATCTTGAATACAATTATAGTCTAACAAACGGTAGTGGATTTTATTTATACGACTAATTGTTATGAAGCTTTGCAATTAGAAGTTCTATAAAATTTTAAATTGGCATATTAATTCGAAAAACCTTGAACTCATTAGAGCTATAGATATAAACCCCTTTGTGAAAGGACTTGTTATTGAGGACTAGAGGAATCCTTGAGAAAGGAAGGGTCGGTTGATCGGTCACGTGGTCAGCTTTGAATGTTGGATTTTAGTTGATAATCGTCGCACATATGAATGATTGAGGTATTAGATTTATGTACTCCACAAGTTATTTAATTGGTGATCTTCCTGTTTCGGTAAACCTTCGGGTTAAAGCATTGAGTGGTCCCTTGCTTTTTATTAGATATGAATTGATGGGTTATTTGTTGTCGTCATGTGTGTGTTGGAGGATTGCCATCCGGGTGAGTCTTCTTGGATAAAGAAATGTATGGTGTTTCGGTTGTCGGAATGCAGTACCATGATAAGTGTCAAATTTGAGTCATCAGTGTAAAACCTGGAAGGAAATTTATGGTGGTATATCCACGGTTGAGGTGTAAAAGTTTTGAGGATAGGTGTCGACATTCGATTTGAAGATAATAACCGTTGGTTTGATTCATCGTACTTCTGACGAAACTGGTGCGTTAGCAATTTAAGTGGTAACCTTAAAGAGATTAGATGATGGAAATTAGGAATCGATCATTGGTAATCCTGTAACCAACGAGGTACTTGCTGATTGGCAACCGATGCTTGAATGCATTATGGGAGTTTTGTAACCGTGGGGTTTAGAGTAATCTGATATCTGCAGTTATGGTGCTTAGGTCAGTTTAGGGAACAAATTCATCGTAATTTGGATCAGACCAAACTAGTGTTAGGAACTTCGTCAGGGAAAGGACGATAAATCCTTGGTGGTGGTGTTTATTGGAGAAATTTAACCATAATGCCGAGATAGACTTTAAGTACAAATTGATTATTAAGGAGACCGTGATGTGTTGGAATTAGAAGTATTGTTTCTATATCATCAGTGGGTGATCAGCTCAGCAGTTGTGTGCAGATTCCTTCACCACACGGGTAAAGTCAACCTGGTTGTGGATCCTCGGAATTGAAAGGAGTATGGTCAACCTGTGGTTGGACTTTTTCTGTAAAGATTATGGTATTCTTGAATACAAGAAAATAGGGTAACGTAATTCGATGAGGAGCGGTTGGAAATATTTAAAGGTAAAGCACGCTTGGATGCCCTTGATGAAAATGGGTTAGACAAGGTGTAGATTATTCTTAATGTAATGAGATCAATCTAAGGTTGGAAGGCAACCGAGTTCTTACTGTTAGGAAAATGATTCGTTAAGGACGCAAGGTTCACCCCGTCATCAGTGGGATACGTCGAACCTCGGGTTTGAGATTATAACAACTCATTATTAAGAAATTTAGTGACAACCTTAACCGGGATGTAATCATGTTCTTATATGAGGTAAGGCTTCGTGAAGGAGTCTCTTTCAGATAGGGAAGCAATTGATTTCCACGAAACGCGTTATTGGGTGCTTGGTTGGTGTCAGATTTTGAGGACGAAATCACTCTTAAGGTTCGGAGGATTGTAACACCCGTAATTCCCTAAAGAACAGTTAATAATCGATCGAGGAAATGGTCAGCGGCCGGCAGAAGGAACGGTCGGGGAGCGGTTTAACTCAATGCGTGAGGAAGCACAACAGGGACATGCACGGCTTGTCCTGCGGCTTCCAAGCCGCGGATAAGCCCGTGCAAGTCACTGTGATCCGTGACTCAGGGACACGCGCGGTTTGGCCCGCGGCTTGGAGGCCGCGACCAAGGCCGTGGGAGTAGTCTGGCGATTTAATACCCATTTTCTTGGGTTTTCTCCTTGGGCGATTTTGTGAGCTTGAAGATAGCATTTTGGAGCATCCGTGGTGGATCTATCCTAAAGTCACATAAGTTTCTTTATTTGGAAGCTCGGGTTGAAAAGTTGGATGGGTTTCCTTGGATAGCTTTGGGTGGAAAGTCTCAATATCTAAAGTGGTAAGTTTCCTTGACTAATCTAAGCTTTAGTGTAAAGATCCTTGTAGATCTAAAGGTTTTACTTGTTGTTGATTCATTTCTAGATTTGAGGAAATGGGTTGTTTGGAAACCCTAACTCATTGTTGAAGTAACATAGAAAGGGTGGAATCTACACTAATGGAGGCTAATGGTTGGAGTTGGAACCTAGGTTTAACCTAACCTAGCAAGGTGAGTTCAAGTTGATTTGTGAAAACGTTGTACATGCCAAAATCTCCATTTTAAAATGTTTATGTGTTTTACATGAAATTATCAAATGTTGAGTTATTTGGTAATCTTTGATTATTTGAAGTATTTAACTTTATAAACGTTGTAAAACACCCACATTTGGGATTTTGGGTATTTTGATAAAGGTGTCACAAATGAATGTGTTTTGATGATTTATTGCATAAATAGATGTTTGGTAAAAAAAATACACTTTTAAGTGTTTGTCGGGTTTTATGCATAATTCATGAAATGAGATGTTTTATAAAGTACTATTTGCACATTTATGTGAGGTACTTGAAAGAAAGTATTTAAATAAAGGACTACTTGCACATTTATGTGAGGTACTTGAAAGAATGTATATAGTCTCATTTTATGATTTTCATTCTTATCAGCAGTTAAACTTAGAAATGCATATTTGAAAATAAATGAGTCTTGAGGACATTTGTCCGGTTTAATAGCCGTTGTGGAGTTTTGAGTATGATGGCGGTTAATGCGCATCATTTGAGGATTACATGTTTTGAGTGCGTTGGTCATTCAGTTTGAGTCATGTACCATTTTAGACTGTAATGTAGTGGATCCATAGACATATGAGTCGATCTTTATTATTTAAAAAGGAAAGTGGGCTATTATTTATATGTTGGCACCAGAATTAGTTATGGGATTTCGAGGATAATACGGTGAGGGCTCATGGAGTCCAATACCCGGACCTGCATCCGTGATTTAACTTCTGAGCCTGTTTTTATGGGGTAGTCACTTCCCATTTGTAAATAGTTGAGACATTGTGTCCTCAGAGGCAACTTGGTACGGTTATGTGGGACCGGATACTAGCCATGGACCGTAAATGTAATCCTAGTGAATGAGCATGATTAGGAATCCTCGGGTGCCCTCTCTCACATCTTAGTACGAGTCGGCGAGCTCGTGGCCATGGGTTCCTAGTATGGTGAGTTCAATAACCTGGAATGTGGCCTACTTTTGTGTTCCACCACTAGCCTTGGAACTCGGTACTCCCCCGTCACCGAGAGGTGTTGTTTTGGGGTATTTAGTTTTATCCTTGTTTTCGGTGACGCTTTGAGTTTGGGTTATCTCCCTTATGCAATAATTTTGGAGACTTGAGTTTACTCATATTTTGGTCGTTTGTTTTATAAAGTTTATTCAAATTTCATTATTCGAGGATTACCATTATCCTCGTTTTGAGTAAGTGTTGGGTTGCATTAATTCATGAAAGAATGTTTTGGCGTTGAAGCGTCCATCTGTAAAATGCATATTATTGGTGTAACACCCTCAATTATGAAAATAACAACTAATTTGAAATTTTCTAAATACATCGATAATTGATTCATATACAATCACAATTTAAGATTGAATCTCAATACACACATTCCATTCCATATAGACTATAATAAGGATGGGTGCTACTAAAACCCAATAACAATCACTATCTCCAAACTGCGGAAAACTTCACCAACTACTTACACTTATGTAAGGCTAAGGCTCAACTCTTCATAGCACTGCTAGAATCAAAACCCCCAACTGGAACCTGATGCACATGCCGACAAATAAAAAGGATTAGGCTTTACGCCTAGTGAGCTCAAGAGTTTTCAACATTTATAAATGAATCGTTAAAGAGGAAGAATGCAATTAAATCATAATCTTTAAAAATGATATGCTTTAATCATGAAAACGACTCGTTTACTAATAATTATGCATTTTAAACGAAAGAGACACCAATATAATCGTTGACCAAACCAAACTGTTTTAAGGGCTAAGATCCCAATATAAAACGTTCTTTAGTAAACTTAGATTTAACCCAAAACTTGCTCAAAATGAGAATAGAGAGAGGACTCACAATTGTATAAAATGCGGGTAAAATGTTATATCTCGAAATACCCAAAACATGGGTGAATCATGACACACAACTCATAAACCATAGATGAAAACCCATATAAATAAATATCGTCGTGAACACGGACATTAGACCCAATATTAAGGCCATTCAAACCTTAATATACGCGGGGGAAACCCAATATTAAGGCCATCATTTACAGTCGACCACATAATTCTCAAAACTCCTTAATGATCCATTCTTGATTTTGATAGGGCCGTCTTTCCAAGGGCGTACCAAAACGCTCTTCGGGCCACTGGTTAATGCAGATCCGGCTATCATTCAACTCCGATCTACTCTCAACCTCAAAACATTCCTTCAATAAGATCTTTACCACGTCATAAAACTTATATACGTCAATACTTAGTTACCAACCTCTAATCTTCCTTTAAATTCCATCACCGAGAGATCAACATTTCTCATGATCTAACAGGAATACTTCCAAACATTCCAATATTCATGGACTTCAAGAGAACAAGTCGACGCCTAACACTAAAACGGTGATCACGAAAACGTGGACATCCCGCACGATATCGGGATTAGTTCTAGCGTCATTGTGAAGAGACGAGTGCTAGTTGTGTGCTCGAAGAGGTGATTAACTTGATGAAGTCTTCCGCACTTATATTAGAGATATCGACTGTTATTAGTTAATAGTAACACCCGACTTTAGTTAGTCTTTATGTAAGACTTTAATTATTTGTTGATGGTTCAACCTAGGAATATATTTCAGTTATGGACTTGTAGTAAGTGATTTTATTATCCTTTAAGGTATTGTTGAAAATTTGAGGGTGTTACAAAACAGTACCCTCAACGAGGAGGAAGACGTTAAGGCATTTCGGCTCTTGACCGAAATTCCTGATAACGTAGAGCTTTGTCCTCCGGCATTGTTACATCTATAGCAATGCCCGAACGGATACTTCGTGATTTACGAGTATCCGTTCAAGATAGGGTTTACCTAGCCCTATTCACCTCTGTCGATATCGTTTCATACGATCTTCGACCTATCACCGGGGCAGATGATGCCCCAGTTCTAGAGGATCGTTCAAGTGATTGAACGACTGATGGATAAATGGGAGTCGACATTTACCGTTTATGATCTTCTCTTAGCCTACACGGTCAAGGAAGAGGCAAACCATCGGTACAACCTCTTCTCAAAATATAGAGGACCCCGTACCTTGTTTCAGGCGACCGCGGTCAATGACCGCAAGTGGAAGACGAGGTACGTCTTTGGTCGCATTGCGTCGCTTGGAGACCATGATCAGTGGCTCACCACTGGGTGGAATACCTAGGGTAAGACATGAAGTCTCTATAGTATTTTTTGTTATTAGCTTATCTGTCGAGAATTTTTGCTAATATTTGTTATGTTTTGTCAGTGATTGATTTCTCGGTAGCTTCACCTTCTGCAGATTCAGCTGCCAAAGTCGAAAGGTTCGTCAAATTTAGCGTTGATGAACGCTCTTTCTTCACTGTTCGTCCTACCGCCGACTGGGACGAGGAAGAGGACGAAGTTCAGTACATCGGGACTTCTATCACTTCTTCCGTAGAGGAGAAGGAGGAACGAGAAGAGGAGGAACCCGTCGAGGAGACTCCAGAAACAGAAATAGCGGGTAAGTCTTCCTTTAATTAGTTTATAGGTTATTGTCATAGGACGTCACCTATCGGTCGTAAGACCTTTTGGGGTATAGTCTGTAAAAGATGTTACCCGCTGGTCGTAGGTTAGTGGGTCTAGTCATGAGACGTCACCACTGGTCGTAAGATCACTTAGGTTTTAATCGTAAGACGTTTTAACTTTGGATCGTAAAATCTTTGTAAGGTCTAGTCTTATGAGACGTCACTTACTCATCTATTTCATAAGTTTTAGTCATTGACATTACTTATGTCTGTGTTTTGTTTCTATCAGGAGGATCGACCCCTACGAAACCAATGTTGGGAACTGAAGAATTCATCAAGTATGGTTAATGCTGCTGGTTCAAAGTTAGTACTGCTTGAACAAAGTTAGTACTGCTTAGCTAGTTAGTACTGCTAGTAGTTAGTACTGCTTAGTAGTTAATGCTGCTAGAAGGAAGTTAATGCTGCTAAAGATTAATACTGCTTATATGATGAAGATTCGTATGAAAGGATATACATGGAAGCTTAGAGATATACATGGAAGATATACTGAAGATTTTTTATTGTAATTATCTTTGTATTCAGTATATATAGTGTATAGTTTAGAATAATGAATTAACTTTTTCAGTTTTCATTCTTCTAGAGAGAAAATCAACCTTAAGGCATAGATCCTAATTCTAGAGAAGTAGAATTCGTATTGGTGAGTCTGTTCATCAATATTGAGGTTGAGTGAGTAATCTTGTAACTTCAAAGCATTCAATACAAGCTTACAGTTTGTTAATTATATTCTGTTTTGATTTCCTGTTTGATTAAATATCAAAGTGTTATTCCGCAAACTTCTTTGATATTGTTTCTGAGAATTAATTCTTGTTGAGAATTCGATCCTGACAAGTGGTATCAGAGCTTAACTCTCTCAGAAACAGTCATTCATCATGGAAAATCTTACAGAATCAAACAGTACTCTGGTCTCAAAGGTTCCAATGCTCAGATCCAATGAATTTGACATGTGGAAGATCAGAATCAAGCAATATATTCTCCTCACAGATTACTCTATGTGGGACATAATTGAGAATGGCCCATCTGATGAAGGAAAGATTGGTGAAGATGGCAAAAGAACCCCTCCAAAGACAGATGCAGACAGGAAGACAAGGCAGACAGAGATGAAAGCCTTGAGCACACTGCTCTTGGCCATTCCAAATGAGTATCAACACCAATTCTGCAATTGTACTAATGCACAGATGCTCTGGAATGCTCTAGAGAAGAGATTCTCAGGTACCAAAAGTACCAAGAGAAATCAAAAGGCAATCTTAAAGCAACAGTATGAAAACTTCATGTCAACTAAGAATGAGTCCATGACTCAAACTTTTGACAGATTTAATAAACTAATTGGTGAACTAGCTACTATGGGAGTACAGATTGGTCAAGATGATGTGAACAGAAAGTTCTTAAGGTCCCTTGGAGATGAATGGACCATGTACACTGTGTCATTCAGACAGAATGATCAGTTGGAAGAAAAAGAACTTGATGATCTGTACAATGATCTTAGAGTATTTGAAGCTGAGGTGGAGGCAAAGAAGAAGCCTTCTGGATATATTCATAATGCTGCACTCCTATCAGCATCAATTGATTCCACTGCTAACCCTGAATCAGTTAATGCTGCTAATGGAACAAATCAAGATAAAGGCACTGATTCTGTGTTTGAAGCTTTTCTTTCCAGTCATGGAAATTCCTCTTTGATTAATGATGACTTAGAACAACTTCATCCCGATGATCTGGAAGAGATAGATATTAAATGGCAGATGGCTATGCTCTCCATGAGGGTTAAGAAGTTTATAAAGAGGACTGGGAGAAACAACTTCTCCCAAAGAAGAGAAGATGGAGCAGGGTTTGATAAATCAAAGGTGGAATGCTACAAATGCCATCTGAAGGGACATTTTGCTAGAGAATGCAGAAGTGGAGTGTCTCACAACAACAACCACCAACAAGCTCAATCTGGAAGCTTCAATAACAACAGAAACTCTGCTCAAGCCCTTGTTTCTCAACAAGGAATGGAGTTTGATTGGAGTGATCAAGCAGAAGAAGCTATTCAGAATCAAGCTCTTATGGCTAAAGTATCTGATCTCCCATCTGAGGTAAGTTCTAATCTCTGTTCTAAAACTTGCATAGACACTGTTAAAAGGTACAGGGATCACAATCAGAAGATGAGTGATGACCTTAAGAGATTAGAAAAAGATATAAAAGACTATGTGAGGATTGTAGAGAGATTTGAAGATCAGATCAAAGGTTTTCAAGCCAATGAACTCCAACACTCATATGACACCAATTACTGGCAGTGGGAGAAAAAGGATTTAGAACTTAAACTGACCAAATCTAAAGAGGAGAGTGAAAAACTGAGAGAGGAGCTAACCAAGGTTAAGCTTGATGTAGAAAAGTTTTCCAATGCTTCTAAAGCAATGGACTCTTTACTACAAAATCAGATTCATGATAAGCTGAGAAGAGGAATTGGGTACAATGCCACACCTCCACCATATAACAACAATTACATTCCTCCTACTTCAGACCTGTTAGACACCAAAGATAGGAAGGATTTGCCTGAGGGAGCCACTGAAATAGATCCCTTAGATGAGGTAGTTGTTGAGGATAAGACTGAGAAAGAGGTTGGCAAGAGTAAGGAGAACAAGGTGAGTGGTGAGATTCCTCTAGAGAATAACATTATCACCAATGAGGACTGTGGAAGGGCTTGGATCAAATCCAAGGACATAGAGAAGACAAAGGAAAAGTCTGGTAAGGTCCATTACAAACAGACCACAGTTGTGAATCCAGGTCCTTGCAAACAGTGTGCATATAAGAAGAATGAGCCCCAAAAACAGGACAAAAAGAGGGGAAATCAAAGAAACTGGAATAATCAGTGGGCACAAAAACAAGGGGTTGATCTGAGTAAAATCAATAGACCAAAACCTTGTTTTATCTGTGGCAAATTGAATAATCTTGCAAAATTATGTTATTTCAATCCTATGAACCAAAGGATGAATTTCCAAAGATCCATGCAAAAACCCTTTGGTTATAAGAAAATTGAAAAGAACCATGTGGCTAAGAAAACTGTTAAAACTAAAAGTCACATGAAGAAAAAGTCTGTTAAAGAAAGTGTCAATATGTGGATTCCTAAAAGCACTAAAACTGTTAGTACTGCTACCGCAAATAGTGTTGCTGACAATTATAGTGCTGCTAGAAGTAATACTACTGCTAACAATGTTAATGCTGCTAACAAGGTTAGTACTGCTAAACCTGTTAGTACTGCTAACTCTGTTAGTACTTCTAAGGTTAGTACTGCTTCTAGTGTTGGTTCTGCTAAGCCAATCATATTGACAAAGTACTCTAATAAAGAGTGCTCTAATACTTTGGCTTGGGTCCCCGATCATACTAATTGATTTATTTAATGTGCAGGGCAACCAACAGCTCAAGGGAAAGAGCATTTGGCATGTTGATAGTGGTTGCTCTAGGCACATGACAGGCAACATGTCATGCCTTCAGGATTTCAAGCATATCAATGGAGGACATGTTGCATTTGGAGACAATCTTACTGGTGGTAAGATAAGTGGAAAAGGTAATGTCACCAAAGGTAAGATGACATTTGAGGATGTCTACTATGTTGATCAATTAAAGTACAACCTGTTAAGTGTATCACAGGTTTGTGACAAACAACATAGTATATTATTTACTAATACTGAGTGTATGATTCTTGCTCCAGGGTTCAAGGTAGTTGATGAAAGCATGATACTACTTAGAACTCCAAGAAAGGACAATGTTTACTGTCTTGATTTGGACAATGTTGATAGTGATTCATCTCTAAATTGTCTTGTTTCAAAAGCTTCTGTAGATGAATCCTCCCTTTGGCACAGAAGGATGTGTCACATGAATTTCAAGACTATGAACAATCTTGTTAAAAATAACCTTGTAAGAGGTTTACCTACAAAAGTCTTTTCATGTGATGATCATTGTGTTGCTTGTCTTAAAGGCAAACAACACAAAACTTCTCATAAGACCAAAGAGTTAAATTCTGTTTCTTCTTGTCTCCAGTTACTGCATATGGATCTGTTTGGTCCTACAAATGTTATGAGTATAGGCAAGAAATCTTACTGCTTGGTTATTGTTGATGATTACTCCAGATTTACTTGGGTATATTTTCTAAGAACTAAGGATGAAACTAGTGATCTTATCAAATCCTTTATTCTAAGAATTGAAAACCAAACTAATCAAAGAGTAAAAGTCATTAGATCAGATAATGGAACTGAGTTTAAAAATCATGATCTAAACACCTTTTGTGAAGAAAAAGGTATTGAGAGGCAATTTAGTGCTCCTAGAACTCCTCAACAGAATGGTGTTGCTGAAAGGAAAAATAGAACACTAATAGAGGCTGCTAGATCTCTGTTGGCTGATTCAAAATTGCCAATTACCTTCTGGGCTGAAGCAGTTAATACTGCTTGTTATGTCCAAAACAGAGTTCTAGTGGTCAAGCAAAAGAACAAGACCCCATATGAGCTTTTAAATAAAAGAAAACCTTTTATTGGTTTCTTCAAACCTTTTGGGTGTCCTTGTACAATTCTAAATACCAAATCTCACTTAGGTAAGTTTGATAGCAAAGCAGATGATGGATTTCTTGTTGGATACTCATCTCAGAGTAAGGCCTACAGAGTTTTTAACTCTTCTTCTAGAATAATTGAAGAAAGTGACAATGTCAAATGCAATGAGAACACACCAAATCCTGTTGGATCTGGACCTCAGTGGCTATTTGACATTGATTCACTAACTAACTCTTTTGGTTTCAGTAATGAGTATACAGGAACAAGTCGTGGAGAATCAGAGATCACACAAGTTCAAGAAAGTATATCTAAATCTGTGATTTTTCCCATACCCAAAGTAAATTATGTTGAAAACTGTGAAAAGGAATCATTTACTGAACCAAGTCAGAGTGAAGAAGACACTAGAGATGAGGAGACTCAAGAAAATAATGAAGTGGCATCTGAAAACACTTCAGTTGAGTTGCATGAATCTAATCTTGAGGCTGGATTGAATGAAGAACCTAGTCACAACACCAGAGTTCAAAAGAATCATCCTCCACAGTTGATAATAGGAGATATCTCTTCTCCTATGATGACTAGACATCAAAGCAGGCTTCAGGAAATGCAAGATCAACAGCATACAGTGCTTTCTTGTTTTCTATCACAGCTTGAGCCTAAAAAGGCACATGATGCTATGAAAGAATCCAGCTGGATAGAAGCAATATAAGAGGAACTGTTACAGTTCAAGCTACAAGATGTGTGGGATCTAGTAGACCTTCCTAAAGGTCACAGAGCGATTGGCACAAAGTGGATTTTCAGAAACAAGAGAGATGAAAGAGGTATTGTCATAAGGAACAAAGCAAGGCTGGTGGCTCAAGGCTATACTCAAGAAGAGGGTATAGATTATGAAGAAGTTTTTGCACCTGTAGCTAGGATAGAAGCAATCAGACTATTCCTAGCCTATGCTTCTTACATGAACTTCAAAGTCTACCAAATGGATGTAAAAAGTGCTTTTCTCTATGGATCAATTGAAGAAGAAGTATATGTCTGTCAACCACCAGGGTTTGAAAACCCAAGCTATCCAGACAGGGTATACAAATTAAAGAAAGCACTTTATGGACTACATCAAGCCCCAAGAGCATGGTATGACACTCTGTCATCCTATCTCTTGGAAAATGACTTTGAAAGAGGAGTCATTGATAAGACTCTATTTATCAAAAGAAAGAAGAAGGATATCTTGCTGGTCCAAATCTATGTTGATGACATTATTTTTGGTTCTACAAGAAACAACATGTGCAAGGAGTTTGAGGATTTAATGCATCAAAGGTTCAAAATGAGTTCCATGGGGGAACTTACTTTCTTCCTTGGCCTCCAAGTTCAACAGAAGTCAGATGGTATTTTCATCTGTCAATCCAAGTATGTGCAGGATATTCTAACCAAGTTTGGTTTCTCAGAATCAAAACCTGCCAGCACACCTATGGAAACACACAAGCAGATCACAGCAGATCTTGAGGGGGAGGATATGGATGTGCATCATTATAGATCCATGATTGGCTCTCTCATGTATCTCACAGCATCAAGGCCAGATATAATGTTTCCAGTCTGTGTATGTGCAAGATTCCAAGTTAGGCCAAAGCAATCTCACTTTCAAGCTGTTAAGAGGATATTCAGATATCTCAAAGGGCAACCCAGATTGGGACTTTGGTATCCTCATGACTCACCCTTTGACCTAATAGCATACTCAGACAGTGACCTAGGTGGAGCAAACTTGGACAGAAAATCTACTTCTGGAGGATGTCAGTTTTTGGGTGCAAGACTAGTCTCATGGCAGTGCAAGAAACAAACCACAGTATCCACATCTACAACAGAGGCAGAGTACATAGCAGCTGCAAGTTGCTGTTCTCAAGTCTTATGGATTCAGAATCAAATGTTGGATTATGGGGTAACCTTTCTACACACTCCATTTTTTATTGACAACAGCAGTGCTATTAGCATTGTGAATAATCCAGTCAAGCACTCAAAAACAAAGCACATTGAAATCAGGTATCACTTTATCAGAGATTGTAATGAAAAGAAACTTATTCAAGTTGTCAAAGTTCACACTGATAATCAGTTTGCTGATCTATTCACTAAAGCATTTGATGTGGGTAGATTCACTTTCTTGGTAACAAGTGTGGGAATGATCAACTCTGAATAATCCCCTTCTCAAAAAGTGGTTTTATACCTGTATATTATTCTTGGAGTTACTAATCTTCTTTTTTAGGATATGAATAGCAGTACTCAGTGATTAGCAAGTTTAAAAGGAGTAAGTAGTTAATACTGCTAGTGGTTAATACTGCTATCAGTTAATACTGCTAGTGGTTAATACTGCTTTCAGTTAATACTGCTAGTAGTTAATACTGCTTTCAGTTAATACTGCTAGTTAGTTAATACTGCTCGCAGTTAATACTGCTAGTAGTTAATACTGCTAGTAGTTAATACTGCTTTCAGTTAATACTGCTAGTTAGTTAATACTGCTCGCAGTTAATACTGCTAGTAGTTAATACTGCTAGTAGTTAATACTGCTAGTTAGTTAATACTGCTCGCAGTTAATACTTCTAGTAGTTAATACTGCTGCTCTAGGTTAAACTGCTTATATTCCGAATACTATAAATACTCTTTGCCCGCCTAAAAGTTCATAACGACTCTTTGTATATTGTTCACTTGCGCTCTAAACCCTTTCTCTCTCAAGTTCGAAGTTTTCAGGCAAGCTTTTAACTAAGATCAATGGCATCCATGACTTTCATCGACGAGCACAAAGAGATTGCGATGCTACAAAAGCCAAAGCAAGCTGCAGGATTTCATCAGATTGTGGATTTCCTCAAGACAAGCCACATTGCTCATGCTCTTATTGTATCCCCTACAATCTATATTGAGCATCAAAGGCAGTTCTGGGCTAATGCAACCATTGTTGTTGAGAATGGTGTGTAGATGATCAAGACAAGAGTCTGTGATCAATCACTCACGGTTACTGAAGAGGTTATTCGCATCTGTCTACGTCTAGACGATGCCTCTGGTATAACCTCTATCCCAAATGATGAACTCTTTTCAAACCTTACAAGAATGGGGTATGGAGGCCCATTGGGAGTTTTCAAATTTTCTAAAGCAAAATTCTCACCCCAATGGCGTTTCTTTGTCCATACTCTTATGCATTGTATCTCCAAAAAGACTACTGGATGGAGTGAGTTCAGCAGCACTATTGCTTATGCTTTGGTGTGCTTGGCCACTGCCAGAAAGTATAATTTTTCTAAAATGATTTTCAGTGATCTTGTCTCAAACATGGGAAACAAAATAAGCTTCTTTATGTATCCCAGGTTTGTTCAAGAAGTCATTACTCATGAATTGACGGATATACCTCAACCTGTTGGGGTATATGTACCTAAACCCCCCAAAGGCAAGGTTTTCTCAAATATGAGAAGATCTGCTGGGGACTCTGAATGAGTTGACACCCCATTGTTCTCTACAATGATGGTGGTGTCCCAACCCAATGAAGGTATGGCAGCAGGGTCAAGGCCCCCATTAGATCAATCCACTGCTAGCCAAGCCCAACCTTCCCACTCTATATCTATCCCACAGTCCCTACTTAATAAGCCCACTTCTCCAATTACCCAAACTTATACAAGGAAACAGGTAAAGAAGGCTCCTTCCCTTCTTGTACCATCACCCACTAAGCCTTTAAGCCCTCTAAGGGAGAATTCTCCTTTACAGAATATCCACAGGGAAACCATAGGGGTGTCTCCCAACCCCAAGGAGGTGCTCACTGAGGTGGAGGTTGAGCATATGGGTGATAAGGCTGCCACTACTCCTGCTAGCACAGAGGAGGTCAGTGGTAACATACATAAGACCTTCCCCATGGCAACTTTGGGTGAGCAATCATCCAAAGGTCCCAGGTGCCAAGAAACCAAGGGGGTGGATAGTGCTTCTGCTAGGCAGAAGACCTCCACTACAAAAAGATCCAATGATCCATCAAAAGAGGGTAACACTTCTGGAGAAGGTGAGGACAGATATAACTATTATGAATTGATGGAAACCATGGGAAACATCAACATGGATGTACTCAAACAGGGCAAAGATATAGAAGAACTTAAACTCATAGTTCTGTCCCAACAAGTACAGATTGACAAGCTAAAGAAAATGCTGACAAGTTTATTGCAAAAGAAGAGGAGAAAGCAGTTTGTACTAAAGAAGAGGAACAATGCTCAAGATGCTTCCAACAAGGGGGAGAAGCAAGAAAGGGAAACAAAAAAAGAAAGTTCAGCTGAAAAGAGAGTTGAAGTTGAGGGGGAGACAGAGGATGCAATAGAGGCAGAAACAGTTAATCCTGCTGAAACAAAAGAAGCAGCAGAAACAGAAGAAGCAGTAACAGGGCTCTCTGTGGAGGAACTGGAGATTGCAGAGACATTGGTTAAAGCCAAGAATGACACTCCTAAGGCTAGTCAAAAGGCCAAGGGAGTGATCATTAATGAAGGAGGAGGATCAAAGAAAAGAAAAGAATCAAGTAAAGCAATTTTGAAAGATACAAAGGGAAAGGGAAAGGAAAAGCTTATTGAAACTGAATTGCCTTCAAAGAAAAGGAGTCAGATTGAAATGGATGAGGAAATGGCAAAGCAGCTTCAAGAGCAAATGGAAAAGGAGGAACAGATTCAAACAGAAACAGATAGAGAGCTTGCAAAGATAATGGCCAGAAAACTAAATGCAGAGTATCAAGAAAGTCTAAAAGCAGCAGCTGAAGCCAAGAAAAGCTCTGTGAAAGTGTCTAAGCAAAGAATGCCAGTAATGAAGCAGAAAAGACAACCTTCTAAGACCTTTTTGGCCAATCAGGAAAGAAGAAGAATGATTAACTTCCTGAGAGGTGCAATTGGTGTCAAAGGGGAAATGTTTACCAATATGGCATACAGTCAGGTTGAGGAATTGTACAAGAAAGAAATGGCTAAACTCCAAGGGGACTCATATCAAAGGGAAGAGGCTGAAAGAAGAATGAAGGAGAGGTATGACCTAAATATTCAACAACCATTCCCTGATGAGACCACATCTTCAAAGGATAATGCTGAAGAAATGAAGGAAAAACAAGAGAATGCTGGTATAGAAATCAAATCTGCAAAGAGGGTGAAGACAATTGCTTCCAAAAAGCAGTCTAAAAGGCCAAGAGTGGAAGAAAGAGCAGAAACTGAAGCAGAACCTTCAGTCACACCTTCAGCAGAACCTGTGCAGAACTCAGAACAGTCCAAAGAGCAATCAGATGAGCATGTGGGGCTGTATATGACCATAGTAAAACCTGTACAGGCTGTTCCAATCTCCATGAAGGCTCCAGAGATTATCTTTTGGGACATTCTAAGAGATAATGGAAAGGATTTCTTCAGACTTAAAAGAGTTGGTGGTGCATTTGAAGCATATTCAACCTGGGGGAGAGTAATCAGAGGTTGTTCAAGAGCAGACATAGAGGAAATGTACAAAGTGGGAATGAAACTCTATGAGCCTGTGTTGAAAGGTACTGAAGAAAATCTTCTCAAAGTGGCAATGGAATACTTATGTATGATGTTTGATCCAGAGAAGGTGGTGCATAGGATTAAAGATCTTCATCATGAGTATGTGTTCAAAAAGATTGATCATTGGATACTCTTTGAAAACTGTGGTGTGTACATGATTACAATTGATAAATGTTATCATGAATACTACCTAGTTGACAAAATATATGATCATAGCAAGCAGAAACTTGAAGGGATGCTGAAAGCTAAGCTAGTATGTACCAAGGATTCAGAAATGGCCAGAATTGTGGTGAGAAGAACTATCAATCAAAGTCTGGGCCTAGATCCAAATTTGGGCAACTGAATGAGAGGTGTTGAAAGCATCTTGAAGAAAATTTGAAGAACTTGACTTCTCTTTCTAAAAGTCAACTTAGGGGGAGATTGTTGGGAACTGAAGAATTCATCAAGTATGGTTAATGCTGCTGGTTCAAAGTTAGTACTGCTTGAACAAAGTTAGTACTGCTTAGCTAGTTAGTACTGCTAGTAGTTAGTACTGCTTAGTAGTTAATGCTGCTAGAAGGAAGTTAATGCTGCTAAAGATTAATACTGCTTATATGATGAAGATTCGTATGAAAGGATATACATGGAAGCTTAGAGATATACATGGAAGATATACTGAAGATTTTTTATTGTAATTATCTTTGTATTCAGTATATATAGTGTATAGTTTAGAATAATGAATTAACTTTTTCTGTTTTCATTCTTCTAGAGAGAAAATCAACCTCAAGGCATAGATCCTAATTCTAGAGAAGTAGAATTCGTATTGGTGAGTCTGTTCATCAATATTGAGGTTGAGTGAGTAATCTTGTAACTTCAAAGCATTCAATACAAGCTTACAGTTTGTTAATTATATTATGTTTTGATTTCCTGTTTGATTAAATATCAAAGTGTTATTCCGCAAACTTCTTTGATATTGTTTCTGAGAATTAATTCTTGTTGAGAATTCGATCCTGACAACCAACAACGGGTCTCTCTAAAAGAGAGGCCCTTGCGCAGCTCGCCCGTAAAGGGCGAGAAATCAAAAGAAAATCTCCCCCGTCATCTGGGTCGGATGTCAAGAAACCGAAGACGGTCCTGAGGAACTGTCTTCGAAGGGTAGTGGCCCCGAGGCCACTATACCCAAGAAGACGATGCCGCCTCCAGTTATGGATGCCGAACCAGTCTCTCAGGATCCACCATTGGGAGTGGAAAGTCAGTCTCCCTTGTCGAAAGAAAAGGGAAAGGATCCTCAGGTCGGGGAGGATCTTGGATGCATGTCGATAAACTCCTTCTTACCCATCGATTTCATGTCGTCCGATCGGTTAAGCAAGAAGACGTTATTCCAAGATTTAGAGAATTTTCTTCTGTCGACATTCCATCAACATTAGAAGGATGTAACGGTCGACGACATGGGAGCCCATGTTGCGGGACTCTCTTTCATGGTAAGCAATCTTGGGTTACTTAGCCTTCCTTATCCTGTATTTGTTCTATTTTGATCGGTCGATCTAATATTTGTTGTACGTTTGTTCAGGAACTTGAGGCGGGGTTAGTCCTCAATAAACGTCTCGACAATGTGAGGAATTTTGTCCCAACAGCCTTGGCCAAAGAAAAGGAGGCTTTGGCCAGAGCCATAGAGGCGGAGGCGGAGGCGAAGGCTAAGTCGGCCGAAGCCCAACGCGAGGAGTACTCCGTACGTCTCGATGACGCTCTTAACAATATGGAGGAGGCGGATCGTGAGAAAGAGGATCTCTGGGAGCAACTGAGGGAGGCCCTTGGTCGTGTGTCCGTGGCGGAGGCAGACTTGAAGACGTCTGAGGCAACCTTGACCGCGAATGAAAAAGAGGTCCAGGCCCTTAGGACAGAGGCGATCGTGACCAAGAAGTAGGTCGCAAACCATGAGGAAAAGGTAACTTCTATTGAGGTGTTTATGCGACTCAAGGTTCGTCTGGCCATCATGCGACACCATTTGATGGGGAGAAATCCTATGGCAGCGGCCGAGGAGGAAGTGAAGTTCTTCCTCCAATCTGTTAGGGTCGAGGGAAATCTCGACTCTGAATATGAACAGAAGGTCGAGGCTGAGGAGGACGTTCCTCAAGGTAGAGATGCTGAGGTCACACCTCAACAGCAGCAGGAGGGGCAGGAACAGTCGGCTGTTTGATTAGGTCTTTTGTAGTTTTTGTTTTTTCAATCGGGCAACCGTTGGTGGTCGTACCATGTTTTGTAATATCTTTTAAGTATTAATACAAGGATTTTTGAACAAGCTAAATTGTCTTAACTTTGCTCTATCGTAGGAATCAATCCATAGAAAGAATACAGAAACAACTCACCACAACCACAATAGAAATTTAAAATGAATTTCTAAGTAACTCACGACAAGCATCAAAAGATAAATGGAAATCATTCCAATCTACACACGATAGAAAGACATGATCAATCATAAGTAAATAAACTTGCAGCTGGACAAGTAAAGATAATTCGTAAGTCAAAAGGAACTTGTGACTGATGCAAATTATAGGCCTGTCAGCCAGCATTGATCGTACGATTAAAGTAGATGTCAAACCTGTTAAGTGACTGAATTCGTTTTGAATGAAAGGGACTTAACATTCAAGGTCATTCGTAAATACCATACAAAAGTTGGATTAAGGAACTTGCAATTGGTGCACACAACAAACCTGTCGGTAGTTTTAAGTCTTACGACTGGGCAAGTCATAACCTGTTAATCGATCACACCCAAACATTCATAAATAAGGCCGAATGAGATTTGACCAAACCATTTTTGGAAGTGATGAAAGTTGCAATTGAATGCGAATGTCCCACTTTTAGGAATATCGCAAAGTATTTGCGATTAAGGCAGAATTTTGGTTCTTAGATCGTACGTCTTGGTCGTGAAATGATCATAAGTATAGTCGAATGGTCGACCAGTCCTGTAATGAAATAATTTTAGAATGGGTTTAAGAACATAATCGTAAGAAAATATGAAATGGGTTTAAAAGAAATACTTCCTTAAATGTACCGCATTTTAACTTCGAGGGATGTCACGACTGTTTAGGGTTTGTAATCGATAGGCTCCTTTTCCGACAACCTCGGTTATTCGGTACGGACCTTCCCATTTGGTGGATAGCTTACCTGAACCTGGTTTTTGGGTGTTTTGAAACACACGTCGTAAGACATAATCACCTTCTTGAAAGATCTTGTCTTTGACATTCTTATTGAAATGTCGTTCGACCAATTGTTTCTGTGAAGCCATTTTGATTAGAGTCGACTCCCGTAATTCTTCTAATGCGTCGAGGTCGTAATTTAGGTCGACTAAGTTATGATCGATTGAAGCGTGTCGTGAGGTCGGAATTTGAGTCTCGACAGTCAAGATGCTTCGCAACCATAGACCATAGAGAAGGGAGTCTGTCCAGTAGATGTACGAGGTGTCGTACGATTGGCCCAAAGAACTATCGAAAGTTCTTCGACCCACTTGCCTTTTGCTGCCCTGAGTCTTTTCTTGATCGAATTGATGATCGTTTTGTTACTCGACTCGGAAAGAACATTTGATTGAGGGTACTGGGGCGTTGAAGTCGTAAGTTTGATGTTACGATCTTCACATAACTGTTGCGTCCTGTCGCTTATAAATTGCGACCCATTATCACATACAATCTCAGATGGGATTCCAAATCTGCAAATGATTTTAGTCTGGATAAAGGAGATGAATTCTTTGTCCTGAACTTGGGAGAAAGTTGTTGCTTCTATCCATTTTGAAAAATAATCTGTAAGGACTAGAAGGTAACTTGCTGACAATATCCATTCCCCATCGCATGAAGGGCCATGGAGTTAGAGTAGAGTGCAAGGGTTCAGAAGGTTTATGTGACGTACCTGAATGTCGTTGACATGCATCACAACTTTGGACGTACCTCATTGCATCATGACGTAAAGTTGGCCAATAATATCCTTGTTGAGAGATACGATTTCCCAAGCTGCGACTTCCTGAGTGATTTCCGCACCTACCATCGTGCATTTATTGTAAAATGCTTTGGACTTGATTCTTATTGATATTACATCATATGTTTAGTGATGTCGATGACCTTCTGTAGAGTTTTCCTCTAATCATAATGTATCTGGATGCTTTAAATCTGATTTTTTGGGCTTCCATTTTGTCTTCAGGAAGTTGGTCGTTTGTTAGAAATCTTCTGATATTGCTCGATCAGTTGTCTTCATCTTCAATCATTTGAACGTCGTTTTTGGTTTTCGATGGATGGTGTCGCCAGATGAATTACCGGGACAACGTCAAATGGGGATTGTCCAAGTGCCGACCCAAGGTTAGCCAATTCGTTAGCTTGGGTATTTTGATCCCTCGGGATATGCGAAAAAGAAAACTCTTGAAATTCTTTGGACTTGGCTTTGGCTACTTTTAGGTAAGTCGTCATTCTAGAGTCTTTAGCTGCAAATTCCTCATTCATCTGGTTCACGACTATGAGTGAATCACTTTTGATGTGATGTCTTGTTGCCCCCAGGTCGTGAGCCATATTCATTCCTGTCATCGAAGCTTCGTACTCAGCTTCATTGTTTGTAGCCTGAAATCGCATCGTATGGAGTACACCATCTTGCCCCCTGTGGCGATTTGAGGAAGATGCCCAGACATTCCCCCCGGGCGTTGGATGATCCGTCGACGTGTAAAGTCCGTGTCGTGTCGTCGAGAGTTGCCACAGGTTTCTTCGGTACATCTAATTCTAGGCTGAAGTCTGGGACGAAGTCGGCAAATGCTTGCGATTTTATTGCGGTCCTGGGTTTGTATTCGATGTCGTAACTACTAAGGTAGATACTCCACTTTGCCAGTTGACCTGTCAACTCAGGTTTCCTCAATACAGAGTTAAGAGGAAAGTTAGTCACGACAATTATAGGATGTGATTCAGAATAATGACGTAGCTTTTTTGCCGTTGTAATTAGAGCCAACAAAAGTTTTTCCATAGAGGAATACCTGGTTTCGGAGTCGAGAAGTGATTTACTTACGTAATAGATTGTTCATTGTTGTTTTTCGTCTTCTCAGGTTAGAACGACACTTACAGCGTTTGAGCTGACGGCTAGTAAAGCTGAAGGACCTCATGGTCCTCAGGTTTTGACAGCAGGGGTGGAGATGCCATATACTTCTTAAGCTATTGGAGCACATTCTCATGGTCGTTCGTCCACTCGAAGACCCTGATTTTTCTCAAGACAATGTAGAATAAGTAGCATTTATCTGAAGATCGAGAGATAAACCTAGTTAATTTTGCAACTCGTCCAGTAAGTCGTTGGACTTCGTTAAGGTTACGCGTGGACTTAATGTCCAATATCTCCTATATTTGATCGGGGTTGGCCTCGATCCCTCGACGGGTGACCATGTATCCCAAGAATTTTCTTGCACTCACTCCGAAGGAGCATTTTGTCGGATTGAGCTTCATGTGATACTTTTTGAGAATATCGAATGAATTTCTCAAGTGATCGATATGATCGACCACCTGTTTTGATTTGACCAACATGTCGTTGATGTATACTTCCATAGTGTTGCCGAGACGCTCTTTGAACATCCTGTTGACCAGTAACTGGTATGTTGATCCCACATTCTTTAGACTAAAAGGCATGACCTTATAATAGTAGATCCCCTTGTCTGTCATGAATGTGTCCATGAATGTGAGTAGCTCGTGACCAGTAGTTGCGTCGACCATGGCGTCAATGTGGGGTAGTGGGAATGGGTCCTTAGGAAAAGCCTTGTTAATATTGGTGAGGTCTATGCAGACCATCCACTTTCCGTTTTTCTTTTGCACGACTACGACGTTGGCCAGCTAGTCGGGTTATTTCACTTCCCTGATCTTTCATGTCTTGAGGAAGTTATCAACTTCGTCGTTGATTACTTTGTTGCATTATGGATTGAACTTACGATGCTTCTGTTTAATAGGTTTAAACGAGGGGTCGACGTTGAGTCGATGAGAGATGACCTATGGGTCGATGCCAACCATGTCTTCATGCGTCTAAGTGAAACAATCGACATATTCCTAGAAAAAAGAAATTAGTGATTTCTTTAAGGTAGGGTTGAGGGACGTACCGAAGTAAACTACTCTGTCAGGTTTCTCTTGATCCAGGACCACTTTTTCTAGTCGATAATCATCGCAGTTTCAGGGTCCGCCTGGTTCTGTAATTGCTAGATGTTTTTCTTTCTAGGATTTATCGAGACTTTATAGTATTCACGAGCAATCTTTTGCTCGCTCTTGACTTCCTGGACGGCCCAAGTTGTTGGAAACTTGATCGTCTGATGATATGTCGAGGGCACAACTTTCATGTCGTGAATCCAAGGTCGCCCTAGGATAACATAATAGGCTGACGAGCAGTAAATGACGTTGAACTTGGTTTTCTTGTTGACCCCTTTAGCGAATACTGGGAGAATGATTTCCCCGATGGTGTTAGCCATGTCGCCATTAAAGCCCACAAGGACCGTCGAACGTCGTACGATTTATGAGTTGTCAATTCCCATAGCTTTAATTGTGCTAAGGAAGTTGATATTGGCAGAATTCCCTCCGTCGACCAGAATCCTCTTGGTCGAGCAATTTCCAATCGTAAGTTGAATGATCAGGCCATCGTGATGTTTCTGTCACGGCTCGCCGAGATCTTCCTGATCGAAAGTGAGGGGCATGGCTTCCACCGAGTAGGTTGGTCGTGACGATCGTGAGACAAGAAGTTCTTCAGGTCCTCGACTAGAATGTCGCTTAGCCACCGAGTAGGTTAATCCACAGATGTCGGAACCTCCAGTCACGCATTTAACGACCTTTGCATGTTCGGGCGAAGCTGGTCATACATTTGTGCCTAGAAAATCTTGCAGGTGGCCGTTAGGTACTAGCCAAGCCAATTCTCGTCGTAAGGCGATACAATCGTCTGTCACGTGGCCATGGTCGCTATGAATGTCACACCATTTGGATTTGTCTTTCTTAGTGTCGTCTTTTTCACTATTTGGAGACCATTTGACGTTGGTTTGGACATTCTTTAGAGCTTCAACCATATCTTTGAATGTTCCTTTGAATCCGTAAGATGAAACATTATGATACTGGGGGAATTTGTTTGCTGGTGCATTCTTCTTTTTGTCAAATCTCACGTTCGAGATATGTTTGGACGTCTCGAACCTGGAGGTCGATCTAGCCTTGAAGTCTAGTTTCTTGACGCTCAATGCTTTCTTGTTATTGGGGTGTTTGTGATGGAAGGCCGCATCGTCCTCGAATCGTATGTAGGCCAGTGTCTGAGCTCCAATGTCTTCAAAATTTTCCGATGGATACTTTGTCAGAACCATATACATGTCTGAACTGTCGTCGAGACCTCGCTTGTAAGCCTTGCTCGTAGTACGAACGTCACAATTTCGTATGCTGATCTTCTCAAAATTGAAGCGATTGAAGTACTTTCTAACTAATTCGCCTGTCTTCTGAGTGATGTAATAGAGATCGCTGGTCTACTTTTCCATTTTGCGACAACTAGCAAACTGCTGAAAGAATTGGTTGACTAGTTCTGCGAAACTGCCGATGGACTTGGGTCGCAGGTTAATCAACCATTGAAGTGCAGTGCCTGTGAGGGTCACACCAAAGCTCTTGCACATGCAGACATCTTGATAATGATGGGGTATCGACACAGTCCACATCAACTGTTTATACTGTGCGATATGCTCGGTCGGATCACTGATTCCAGAATATTTCGGAGTGAACGTCGGGATGCTGTACTTTTTTGGGACGTCGACCATGGAGATTTCGTCAATGAAGGGTGATTCTTGAAACCCAGTCTTTGGTTCAACATCCACAGGTACAACAACTCCTGGAAGCTTTGCAAGTAACGACAACATGTTTTCATTCTGTTCTTCTAGCCACTTCCATCGTCGTCCGACAGGATCGTCTAGATTAAAGTCAATGCTGGTAGGGAGAGAGACTGGCACGAATCCAGAGTCTTGAGATGTTACACCTTCATTAGGAAAAAACCCGTTGCGCTGCGATGTCTCTCTAGTGTCGCCATTGATTGGTGTGTGCATGTGGGGCACAAAAATCAATGGAAACGCTATTGTTGGCGGTGGCATCGTTGGAATCGTCGGGATAGAAAAAGTGGCGACTCCGGTGGTCGATCCAATACCTAGCGTCGTCCTGGGGTATGGAGGTAGTGGCGGTTGAACACCTGCAAAAGACTGAGGCCCAAACTGGTTTCCCACATTTTGATTCCTCATTGCTGAGAGTTCTTTAGCTACTCCACGATTTTGCTCATCTAGAGCATTAATACGGTTGCGAGCAACATCAAGTTCTATACGCATTTGAGCAATGATATGGGTTTGAGTTCCCTGAGCTTCCATAATCCTAAAAAAGTTGTACTAAAACTGTTAGTAAGCCACACTCTTTGTCGAGGATTTTACTCTAGTTGGGGGCCCACGGTGGGCGCCAAACTGTTATTGCCGAAAATCGTCAAAAGGAAGATCTAAGGTCAGTGTGGAGCTTTAATAACTAAAGTAAGCGACCAATCAACAAATAGTACGACTAAGAATAAAAGTAAATAAAAGACAGAGAATTTGGTGACGCGAAAAACCCCGTCGAGGGTAAAAATCGCGGACGATAGCAGAGATCGTCAAGTGCACTATGGACGTCAAACAGAGACGTCGTCCTTTAGAAGGAGTGATCGAAAGTACAAATGACAATATTATAATTAAGCAAATAAATCGTGCATTTATATTGTTCATCGTGCGATGGAACACTTCGTCGAGAGTTCTTTGCTTGAAAGAAGCTTAGTTGAGTGTTCTTGAGCACTGTGTAGGTATGATGAGTTCAGATGTCTCGAATTATTCTTCAGGCCTTGTTTATATAGCATTTGGTCGCCTTAAATAAGCATTAAATGCCCAACGGTCTTGATAATGATTGACATTGATGGAGCTCGTCTGTTATATCCATTATCCATTGTGTGCCTTAAACCTATAATGAAGAACCAAAAAAGGAAACAGTTGTATGCAGTAAATGACACAATTGTTATCTATGTTACAAGGATCGTAAGATATGAGTGGTCGAACGACTTCTTGGTAGTGGTCGAGAGAAACTTATGATCATCTTCATAAGTAACGACCATGGTTCTCTTGTGGGAGATCGTCAGGACCATATCTTAGTACAAGAATGGTCCTTAGATTGGAGACATTTGGTGTCTCGCGTCGGTCGTGACTTGTGAAATTTTACCCAAACAAGAAGCAGCTTCCTTCTCCCATGTTCGGGATAAAGAAGTTGTCTCTTTTATCCTGAATAACATTATTTGCAGGTTCGGAGTACCATCCGAAATCGTATGCGATAACGGGTCACAATTCATAAGGGACAGGACTCGATAGTTCTATAAAGATCGTAATATTAAACTTACGACTTTAAACACTCGTTATCCTCAGTCAAATAGACTTGTTGAGTCGAGAAATAAGGTGATCATCAATTCTATAGGGAAGAGACTCAAAGGAGCCAAAGGGAGATGGGTCGAAGAACTTCCTACAGTTCTTTGGGCCAATCGTACGACCCCTCGTACGTCTACTGGACAAACCCCTTTTTCCTTGATCTATTGTTGTGAAGCAGTCTTGCCAGTTGAGGTTTAATTATCATCCTCACAACACGCATCATCGACCATAACTTAGTCGATCTAAGTTACGACCTCAACACACTAGAGGAATTAAGGGAGTCCACATTGATCAAAATGGCGTCTCTAAGACAATCGGTCAAACGACATCTCAACAAAAATATCAAGACCAAGGTCTTCCAAGAAGGCGATTACGTCTTGCGATAAGTGTTCCAAAACACTCAAGAGCTAAACGCAGGTAAGTTATCCACTTAGTGGGAAGGATTGTATCGTATAAGTGAAGTCATAGGAAAAGGCGTCTATCAGCTACAAACCCTCGACAATCATGATATCCTACAAAGTTGGAATGCGGTACACTTAAAGAAGTATTTCTTTTAAAATTCATTATTTGTTACTTACGATTATTTTATTATATCGATTACTGACTTAAGCATCGGAAAGTCGTTGGCCTAGCCAACGACCACCTCTGTAGGTTCACACGAACAGATGAATTGGTCGAAACATCCATGATTAAACGATCATATCGTGACCAGGTCGCACGATTTAAAATCTATCGACCAAATATCTTGGTCGTAAAATCCTTGATCTTATGAATAACGAATTGACCAAGTTATTGCTTGCCCTGATTGCAAGTCCCATGACCTAAGTTTGATCCAATCATTTGATAGGTTTATTACTTTCTCCAATTGCAAGTTCCTTAGTTTAATTGCTTGACAGGTTATTTACTTGCCCAGGTCGCAAGTTTCTTAACTTAAAGATCGAATGTTAGTGATGTCGTGAGTTACTTAGGAAATTCTTATTATCTATTTTAACTTTCGTCGTCTCTTTTCTTGTGTTTGTCATGAATGACTTATGCAATGTTACGCATTGAATTGAATGTTACGATGACAAAAGTTACGACAAATCATCTATCAAAAGATTCCTTGTATAGATAGTCAAAGGGTTACAAAAAGTAGGCAAGACCACCAACGGTCGCCCGATCAAAAAAATACAAAGATGAAAGAAAGTAAAAAACTAAGGAGTCGGCTGCTTCTCCACCTGTTGCTGCTGAGCCGCGCCTTCAGCATCTCCACCTCTTGAGGCATCGCCCTCAGCCTCGACCTCTTGTTCATCCTCAGAGTAGAGATCTCTCTTGACCCGGACAGATTGAAGGAAGAACGCCACTTCCTCCTCGGTCGATGCTAGGGGATTTTTCCCCCTTAAGTGGCGTCGCATTATGGCCGCACGTACCCTGAGTCGAATGAATGCCTTGATGGATGCCACCTTCTCCTCAATGGCCACGAACTGCTCCTTGGACTCGCCCAACTCCGACCTAAGGGTCTCAACTTCTTTTGCATTCACAGCTGAGATTGCCTTGGTCGCCTCCAACTCCGCCTCCGCCGTGAAAGATCTGTTGAGGGACTTCTTTAGACGTCCTTAGAGTTCTGTCTTCTTGTGTCCCGCGACGTCAAGGTTATTGAGGAAATCATCGAGTCGTACGGAGTACTCCTCCCTCTTGGCCTCCATCTCCTTGGCTTTGTCGAGATCCCTCTTCTCCCTCTCGAGAGCTTTCTTATCTCACTCTAACGCCTTGGGGACCAACCTCCTCATGTATTCATGACGTGAGTGAAGGACGAGTGCAGCCTGGAGCGCCTGAAAAATCACACGACAAGATAAAAATTAGGCCATACGACCGAAATCTAAGTACAAACAAAAGAAACCACAAGTTTCTTCCCATAAAAGGGAGCCCGGTAACATTAGCTCCCATATCGTCGACCAAGACATCTTTAAACGGTTGCGGAAGGTTGGCAGAAGAAAATTGTTCAGATGTGGGAACATTTACGTCCTGTCCAAATTACTGGAGGACATGAAGTCGGTCGGAAACTTGAAATTGACCGACGTAAGGTTCGGGTCCTCCTCAACCTAAGGACCCTTACCTTTGTCCTGCGACAAGGGCTCCTCCACCCCCGATGGTGGAGACATAGAAACCGACGTGGCTTCCACGACCAGAGGTGGCATCGCCTTCTCCATGACGATGACCTCAGGGTCATCACCCTTCAAAGACGGTTCCCTCGGAACCGTGTTAGTCTTTTTAACCCCCGACCCTGCTGTTGGGAGAGCCTTTCTCTTCATTTCTTGCCCTTTGAGGGTGAGTTGGGCCAACGCCTCTCTCTTTGAGAGGTCAGTCGACGGTTTGGGGGTCGAACCTCCTGCACCAATATACAAGTAAGTGACGTCAAGACTGACTAGACCTTACGACAAAATAAAAACTTACGACGAAAGAAAGAAAAAACCCATGACTATGCGGTAAATTTCTACATTTACCCGTCATTGTATTAGTCCCAATATGCAAGTATTAACAACAATTATGCTCCAAATCTCACAATATTATTGATATTGAATGATACTCACTTTACAAGCTTTCTTTCTCTACAATCTCTCTGTAAAATAATATGAATGATGAGCTACACTACAAATTACAAAGACAACTACTATTTATACCTACTACAATTACAAGGAAACTACAACTACATAACAAGCATTGACTTTACAAATAAAACTTTGACTTTGACTTTCTTCTTTAAGCAAGTTGACTTTGGCTTGAGACTTTGACTTCTTCAATCTTGATGATCTTGAATACAAAAAATATTGCACTAACACATTGGTTCTTCTCTGTTTTCTTCGTTGTACTCCTCTTCTTCAGCAGTCGGGGTAGCCAAAGTCCCGACAAATGTCACCACTTCGACCCGTCCTCGTCGACAAGGGACCGGGTGAAGAAGGAACGATCCTCGATACTGAACTCGAGGAACTTCTTGACCTTCGCACTTGAATCTGCGGAGGATGCGACTTCCATGAAGTCGATCGTTGAAAAACGAGACATTAGATTGTTAGACATATAAACTAACTACTAAATACAAGACTCCAAGTCTTACCTTGGGCGTTCCACCCAGAGATAAGCCATTGATCGTCGTCACCAAGTGACGACAACCTGCCGAAGACGTACCGAATCTTACATATGCGATCGTTCACCACAGTCGCCTGAAGCAGCGTCCTAGAACCACTGTATCGACAAAATAGGCAATCACAGTGGTTCGCCTCCTCCTTGACCGAGTAGGACAAAAGGAGGTCATTGACGGTGAAGGTGACGCCTATTCAACCGTCAATCGTTCAATAACTTGAATAATTCACTAGAATTGGGTTATAATTTGCCCCGACGACAGGTCGATGGTCGTGAGAAACGACCTTGACAATGGCGAATAGGGACATGTAAACCCTATCTTGAATTGATATTCGTATAAAACGAAATACCCATTAGAACACTGCTCCGACCTCAGTTGGTCCGGAGCATTGATCATCACACTCTCGGGAAATCCCGGCCAACAACCGGAACGCCTCGAGGTCCTCCTCTTCGCGGAGGGTACTAGTAGGGTCTAAGGACATAAAGAAATTTGGGGTAGAAGCAGTCGCTGTATATAGTTGGTACACCTCCCAGTTCTCTAGCTATGGATTTCCTACGCATAAAGGGGTTAGAAGATCGTACTTTAAAAAGACTCTAACCCCAGGATTTTTTTCCAGGTTTGGAAAGGATACGGATGATTTATCTCTCTAAAAAATCTTGATCGCATGAAAAAAGAAAGGAAATCACAACACCATTTATACAGGATTCGATGTCAGGTCCAGTCAACCGATGGTCAACACCTATCCATCGCCTTTTCGCATGCTACCATCTGATGGAAGATACCTGTCCCTATGCCTGACACCATGCGCCCCACGTCGCCATGGTCATGGCCGCTATTTGACTTTACACTTCCCCATGCAAATGATTCGGTTATCAAGAAACCGATTTGGTTACATTGGTCGACACGTGTCCAAACCAGTTAAGAAAATTTGAAAAGTCGACTTGCCGCCTAAATTTTGAATTTTGGGGGCAAACTGTTTGGGTAAAATTTTACAAGTCACGACCGACGCAATAAAAACAAACGTCATCTTAAGACAACTCTTGTATTAAGATAAGTTCCTGACAACCATAAACATTGAGTACCACGATCGCCGTTTATGGCGACGGTCGTGAGTTCCTTACGACTTACGACTAGAAATCTCTCGACGAACAACATTTTACGACTTTCGACTGTGACTCATTTATTATCGGAGAACGTTTTTCTATTTCTCATTATTTCAGGATAATACACATTTATGGACAACGGTCATAATGGACGATCACCATTAAGACCATAAAATGTGAAGATTGTTGGATCATTTAAAGCTCATTTATGGAGACCCAAGCTATATATAAAAGCTATGTTGAGCTCAAAGACACATCAGAGATACGAAATACTCAAGAGCTAGCAAGACGCTCGAGCTATTTTCTCTCAAGATAGAACTCTCGACGAAGTGCTTCATTTCACGATTGACTAGACAATCTTACGATTTATACCCTTTTACACATATTGTAACACATTGTACTTTCAATCGCTCCTTCTAAAGGACGACGTCCCTGTTTGACGTCCATAGTGCATTGACGATCTATGCTATCGTCCACGATTTTTTCCCTTCACGGGGTTTTCCATGTCACTAATTTTCTTTGTCTTTCCTTTATTTATTGTTCGTCGCACAATTTGTCGATAGATCCTTTGTTTTAGCTGTTAAAAGCTCCACACCGACCTAAAGTTATCTTTGGGTAATTTTTGGCATTAACAACAATTCCGCGAAGATTGTATCATAAAACTTACGACTTTGACACCTCGCTATCCTCAGTCGAACAGACTCTCCAAGTCAAGTAATAAACTGATTATCAACTCGATAAAAAAGAGGCTCAAGGAAGCAAAAGGTAAATGGGTCGAAGAACTTCCGAAAGTTCTTTGGGCCAATCATACGACACCTCGTACATCCACAGGACAAACTCCTTTTTCTTTGGTCTAGGGTTGTGAAGCGGTCTTGCCTATCAAAGCCCAACTTTCAACTTCGCGAAACACGACGGTCGACCACAACTTAGTAGACCTATGCTACGACCTTGACGAGTTGGAGGAACTAAAGGAATATGCGTTAATCAAAACGACATCTCTGTGATTATCGGTTGAATGACATTTTAACAAAAATATCAAAGCCAAAATCTTTCAAGAAGGCTACTACGTCTTAGTCTTAGTCTTACGATGAGTGTTGCAAAACACTCGAGAACCAAATGCAGGTAAATTATTCACCAAGTCAGAAGGATCATATCGTATATCTAAAGTCGTGGGGAAAGGTGCCTACAGACTACAAGCCCTTGACAACCAAAATATCCCACAAAGATGGAATGAGGAACATTTACAGAAATACTTCTTTTAAGTTTTACTTTTTCTTCTTGATTATCCATCATATCGATTACTGACTTAAGCATCAGAGAGTCATTGGCCTAACCAACGACTACCGCTAATGTTGTTTCATCGCAGGATCGCATGAATACATAATTTGGTCGATGATAATTCTCGACTTCCTTTGAACGCAATATACGATTTACTGATATAAAATCATATGATATTTACATTGCAAACAAACCTCATGATTCATATTTTCGATCTAAAGATCAAGTCTTTAGAAAACATTTGCCTTCGTCGCAAGTTCTTTGGATCTGGTATTGATACAATATCTAATAATTTAGAAAATCTTATGTTTCTAAAGATCCGTATGATCGACATGTTATGTGTTATGTGGTGAGTAACTTAGAAAAAATTATCATTCATATGAACCTTCGTCACTACTTTCACTGTGACGATTGTCGTCATGGACTTATGTTTTTCTTTGAGAATGCAAGACAATGTTTATTCATATGATCAAATTATGGCAAGATGAACAATGAAGAAAAACACTTGTATTAAAATCAAAAGAAGTATAAGGGGAGGGTACAAACACTAATGGTCGTCCCGATGAAATACAAAAAAAAACTAAAAATACAAAGAAAAATAAACTAAGGAGTCAGCTGCTCCTGCCCCTGCTCTTGCTGCTGCTGAGGTGCGACACCAGCATCTCCGTCCTGGGGGGCCTCCCCCACAGATTCAACCTCCAACTCCTAATCAGAATCAAGATCTCTCTCGATCCCAACGGTTTAAAGGAAGAAGGCCTATTCTTCATCGAACGACGCCATAAGGTTTTTCCCCGCCAGGTGACGTCGCATGATGGCTGCTCGAAACTTTAGTAGAGTAAACGCCTCGGTAGGCGCTAACTTTTCCTCTAAGGTTGCGACCTGCTCTTCAGTCGCATCAAGTTTCGACCTAAGGGCCTCGACCTCTTTTTCCTTTGCGGTCGAGGTGGCCTTAGGCGCCATAACCTCTGCCTCAGCTGCGGAAGCCTTGTCTAGGGCATCTTTCAAGCGTCCCCTGAGCTCCTCCTTCTCATGCTCCGAGACCTCTAGACTTTTGAGAGTGTCGTCAAGTCTAACGGAATACTCTTTGCACTTGGCGATTGTCTCCTTCTCTTTTACGAGAGCTTTCTTATCCCTCTCCAAGGCCTTGGGGGACCAGCCTCCTTACGTTGTCAAGACATGAGTGGAGGAACAAAGAGGCCTAAAACGCCTGAAAGCATATGACAAAAAAGTTAGATCGTACGATAGAAACAAATACATAAGAAATAAAAAACTTAAAGCTCTCTTACCATGAAAAAGATCCCAGAGACATTGGCCCCTATGTCATCCACCGAGACATCCTTGAAACGAACTCGGTAGGTGGGCAGAAGAAAGTTATTAAGATGTGAAAACATCTTCTTCTTCTCTAAGTTACCAGTCGATATGAAATTGGTTGGAAACTTGAAGTTAACCGATGTGAGGTTTGGTTCCTCGTTCAATTAGAGACTCTTCCCCTTGTCTTTCAACATATGTACTTCCACCCCCGATGGTGGCACTGAAGAGACTGGCATGGCCTCCAAGACTGGAGGCGGTATCGCCTTATCAGACGTGACGACCACCTATTAGTCGTCACTCTTCGAAAACGGTTCTGTCGGAACAGCCTTGGTCTTCTTGACCCCTGACCCAGCTGTCGGGGGAGCCTTTCCTTCAAATCTCGACCCTTTCAGATGAGTTAGGCCAGTGCCTCTTTCATGGGGAGGCCAGACGCCAGTTTTTGGGATGATCCCCTTGAAAAAGAAAATACGTAAGTACGACAAAAACTTACGACAACAAAAAAATAAAAACGTACGACTACTCATAATTGTCATCACCTCTTCTTCCTTTTCCTCCTTCTCTCTTGGGATCGGGTCCTCAGATGTCCCGATGAAGGTCACCTCGTCGTCTTCGTCCTCGTTGACCAACGAATGGGTGAAAAAGGAACGATCCTCGATGCTGAACTCAAGGAATCTCTCGACCTTCTCCGAAGAATGCTCAAGAGGGCCGACCTCTGTGAAGTCAATGGTTGTTAAAACAAAAAAGAAAAAAGTTCAAACGGGAATTACCTTCGGTGATCCACCCGGAGAAGAGCCATTGACTGTCGTCACAAAGTGACGACAGTCGACCGAACACATACCTAGTCTTATACTTGCGATCATTGACCGCAGTGGATTAAACCAGTGTACGAGACCCTCTATATGCAGAGAAGAGGTTGTAGTGGTTGTTTGCCTCCGCCTTGACCGTGTAATCCAAGAGGAGGTCATTAACAGTGAATGGCGACACCCAGTCCACTGTTAATCGTTCAATGACTTGAATGATCCTCTACAATTGAGCCATCATCTACCCCAGAGAGAGTTCAAAGGTCATCAAAAATGGCCTCGATAGAGTAGACTAGGGCCATGTAAACCCTATCTTGAAGGGGTATTAATATATAACGAAATACCCCCTTGGGCATTGCTCCGACCTCAGTTGGGCGGGAGCGTTCAGCCTGACATCGGCTAGAATCCCAGCCAATGCTTGAAAGAACTCGATGTCTTCCTCCTCGTTGAGGGTGCTCACGGGGTCTAACGCTATGGAAAAGTCAAGGATAGAAGCAATAGCTCTATAAAACTCAAAAAACCTCCCAGTTTTCTTAGGTTTTTGTGCTAAAGACTTAGGGTGCATACGGGTTAAAGATCGTACCCTATATAGGGCTCTAATCTCGATCAATTTTGGTAACAATCTTGTGTGTTGCAGGTTTTTGGAAGGGATTCAAAGATCTTTCTCTCTAAAAATCATGATCGCGTAAAAAAGAATGAATATGGCCGACATACACTATTTATATGAATCAGGGTGTCAGGTCCAGTCGACCGATGAACGACACCTGTCCATCGCCTTTTCGTGTACTCCGTCGGATGAACGACAGATGTCCAAAAGACTGACACTACGCACCCAACGTTTCCATAACGTCACAAACGTTTTAGCCTTACAGTTTTCCATGTAACTGATTCGGTTCTCAAGAAACCGATTCAGTTTCTTTGGTTGACACGTGTCGATTCAGTTAGAAAAAATTTTAAATTCATATTTACCGCCCAATTTCAAATTTTTTGAGCAAACTGTTTGGGTAAAAATTTACAAGTCATGATCGACAACAAAAAACTAAACGTCTCCAATCTTAAGACAAATCTTATGTTAAGATAAGGTTATGTCGACCGCAAACACTAAGGACTATAGTCGTCACTTATGATGATGGACGTAAGTTTATCATCACTTGTGACCAACTCTTCCATCAACAAATATCTTATGACCATCGCTGGATATCTAGCGACCGCGACTCATTAACTATGAACAAGTGTTTTTTCCATGTCTATTTATTTCAGGTTATAAATCATTGATGGAAAACGGTCATAACAGAAGACCATATTCAAGATCATTCAATACAAGGACCGTTAATGACATTAAAAATCATTTATGATGACACAGGCTATATATAAAAAGCGACGAAGAACTCCAAAGGGACAAGTGATTTCCATAGCATTCATACAATATTCGAGTTACTAAATTCATCTCTCTTGGAGAAAACTTAAGACAGAGCATTCCTACTTCATGACGCATAAGACAATCTTACGATTCGTTTACTTTCAGTTGTATTATTGCTAATTGTACTCTCAATCATCGCTACCGAAGGACGACGTCCCTGTTTGATGTCCATAACGCATTGAGGACTTCAATTGTCGTCTGCGGTTTTTACCCTCGATGGGGTTTCTGCGTCACCAAATTTCTGTGTCTTTTCCTATATTTATTATTCGTCATATGATTTGTCGAAGGTTTCTTTTCTTTACTTGGTAAAAGCTCTACATCGACCTTAAGTTATCTTTTAGGTAATTTTTGCATTAACAATTCCCACCAATCCTTCATTCCCAATATACAAAAAAGAAGCTTACCCAATTTTTTCATACACAAAAGTAGAAACCATACATGTGGTTAATTAGAGTTTGCAATCTTGATGATTTCACGATAGGGAATAAAAGCTTCTCGCGAAAAAAAGGGTTTGCTTCAATTATCTTTTCAAGCTCGACCAATATAATGCTACGAGTTGTTTTATTATTACCATACTTGGATCGGTGCCCATTTTCCCTGGCATAACAAGTCCATTAAAAAAAATATTAGTAACAAATGGTAACTTTTAGCGAACCTGCCCAATTTAGAATACAATTAACAATCAATCGGTACAATATAATAATCTAGAAAGACAGCCAGAACTCTTAATCAAAAACCAACCTTATTTTGAACGACACATTTGACAATAGAGCAATGTGAACTTGGTTCTTCAGCATAACACGATAATATCCCTTAATATTCCTTCCCTCATGCTCATTGTCAAGATATTTTTATTTTATGTTGGAAGCTTAAGTTGGTAGAAACCGTAAAATGATATCAACTTCTCCTCAAATGATAAAAAGTTATACTGACAATTTTTACACAAGCTTCTAATTTCATTGAAAGAGTTGCAGAAAACAAGTTGGATATTTCAAATAGAAAAAATCATTTTATTTCCATCCTTTGTCTTTCTATTTTGTCATAGTTCCAACTAGCATTCTAGATTGGATATTTAGCACTAGATATTGATGATTGATTACCCTGAAAACTAATTATTCATGATCATCATTTCATAAAGACAAAATATATAATATGATTGTTGTGGCATTAAAAAAACAAGTGATATATATATATATAGATATATATATATATATATAATACTTTTTTCAATTTTTGATTTAACAACCAAAAACTAACAATAACTAATCAGTCGTTACGCAGGAATAGATTTCAAAAAATTTACAAAAGGATGGATGGGAGTGTGGTTACTATCTAATCAAACAACTATTCTATTTGTGATGAAGGATCGGTATGTTTTCTCAATCAAGGTACATATTTGTCAAAACTTTCTTACATTATATATATGTATGTATATATATATATATATATTGCACAAAACACTTTAGCTTGTAAAGTAACATGTTCTATTTTAATATTATATATAGGACACATGGACAACTAAAGCTCCTTTTACAATGCAACAACTAGAGGAGATGTCTAGCATTGTGGCGCCATTGTTCAATATAAAACTCATGATGGAGGAAAAAATGTGGTATTGACAGGTATGTGCTTTGACTCTCTACGTGTAGTACTTGTTTTAACAATTGTAACACATTTATTCATGAGTCCCTAAGAGGTGACTAGTATTGTGTTAGTAAAACAAAAAATAAAACCATCAAGAGATATTGATTAAATACATAGAAATAGTACAGAGTTAAACAAATGTTGTCAAAAAGATTCAAAATGTAGAGGTCAGGCTTCGCTTTCTTGATTTAGTTTTTGGTGAAATGCTCGCTTTGATCATGATTGTGGTCGTTTATAGGTTGAGATGTGTGGGAATGGAATTTCCTCCTCTTCCTCCACTACAAAAACTTCCTCCACATCCGCCACAACCACCGCCGATCGCCATCTCCACCGATCACCATCACCCATTGCCGCCACTACCTCCGATGCTCACCGCCAACCACCATCCACCACCTCCGCCTCTTCCTCCACTACAACCTCTTTTGCCATTGTCCATCGCCACCACCACTACCATTGTCGACCACCTATACATCTGCCACATCAACCACAACTACCTTCTGCACCACCACTATCCACTATCTTTAACATCCTTCACAAATACCGTTGTTCATCAGCGACCCATCGCCTTTATCTTTACCTGTCGCTAAGGGTGTTCACGATTCGGTTCGGTTCGGTTAGTAAGAAAATTGTGAACCGAAACGCATGAGGCGAATACCTGATTACACGAACCGAAACCGAACCATAGGTTGAACCGAACCGCACCAAATCAAACCGAAATACGGTGGTTACCCGTGGTTCGATTCACAGTTACCCGAAGTTATAAAAAATATCTATTATAATATAAAAGTGGTATTGAAATATAACATTTAAAATAATTACACAACAAATAAATAAAAATAATCAAAGTGTGACAAATTTAAATAAGTTTAATTTTACGAAAACATCCATTCGGTTAATGTCGTCTCCTTCACGACTTCATACTTGGATAGTTGCCCATTTTCCCTGGCATAACAAGTCCATTAAAAAAACTATTAGTAACAAATGGTAACTTCAAGCGAACCTGCCCAATTTAGAATAGAATGAACAATCAATTGGTACAATATAATAATCTAGAAAGACAACCAGAACTCTTAATCAAAAACCATCCTTATTTTGAACGACACATTTGACAATAGAGCAATGTGAACTTGGTTCTTCAGCATAACACGATAATATCCCTTAATATTCCTTCCCTCATGCTCATTGTCAAGATATTTTTATTTTATGTTGGAAGCTTAAGTTGGTAGAAACCGTAAAATGATATCAACTTCTCCTCAAATGATAAAAAGTTATACTGACAATTTTTACACAAGCTTCTAATTTCATTGAAAGAGTTGCAGAAAACAAGTTGGATATTTCAAATAGAAAAAATCATTTTATTTCCATCCTTTGTCTTTCTATTTTGTCATAGTTCCAACTAGCATTCTAGATTGGATATTTAGCACTAGATATTGATGATTGATTACCCTGAAAACTAATTATTCATGATCATCATTTCATAAAGACAAAATATATAATATGATTGTTGTGGCATTAAAAAAACAAGTGATATATATATATAATACTTTTTTCAATTTTTGATTTAACAACCAAAAACTAACAATAACTAATCAGTCGTTACGCAGGAATAGATTTCAAAAAATTTACAAAAGGATGGATGGGAGTGTGGTTACTATCTAATCAAACAACTATTCTATTTGTGATGAAGGATCGGTATGTTTTCTCAATCAAGGTACATATTTGTCAAAATTTTCTTACATTATATATATATATATATATATATATATATATTGCACAAAACACTTTAGTTTGTAAAGTAACAAGTTCCATTTTAAATTTATATATATAGGACACATGGACAACTAAAGCTCCTTTTACAATGCAACAACTAGAGGAGATGTCTAGCATTGTGGCGCCATTGTTCAATATAAAACACATGATGAAGGAAAAAATGTGGTATTGATAGGTATGTGCTTTGACTCTCTACGTGTAGTACTTGTTTTAACAATTGTAACACATTTATTCATGATGGATCTGTTTTGATAAAGCAAGCTGTGTTCACAGCTTTGGCCCAGAAGTAGGTAGGAAGATTTGATTCACTTAGCATAGACCTTGCAACTTCACATAGAATTCGGTTCTTTCTTTCCACCACACCATTTTGTTGTGGAGTTCTAACAGCTGCAAAGTTTTGTGAAATGCCTTTACCATTTAAAAAGGTATCTAAGGTAGCATTTTTGAACTCGGTGCCGTTGTCATTTCGGATAGATCGAACAAGTTGTCCATTCAACACTTGAGATTTTTTGATTAAAATGATGATTTCTTCAGATGTATCACTTTTGTACTTGAGAAAAGATACCCAAGTGTAACGAGTAAACTCATCAATAATCACAAGAATGTACCTATTTCCACCTAGACTTGGTGTGTTGACAGGCCCACATAGATCCATATGCACCATCTGAAGAGGGTTAGTGATAGAGAAACACTGCTTCGATTTGAATGAGGACTTTGTCAGCTTGCCTTTTTCAAAGGCAACACAAAGTTTTTATTTGGCAAAAGAAATTTTCGGCAACCCTATAACCAGTTCTTTGTTTGAAAGAGCATTTAACGTCTTAAAGTTCAGATGAGAGAGACGTTTATGCCAAAGCCAAATCTTCTTTTCTGAATCTTCAGAGATAAAACATATGCTCTTTTCATCTGCTGATTTATGACTCATGTTAATGACATATACATTGTCCTTTCTGAACCCAGATAGGATAATGTGAAAGTTTCTGTCAGTAATGAGACAATCATCAATTCTGAAAATTACATAATATCCCAGATCACATAGCTGACTAATACATAGAAGATTGTGCATTAGTCCTTCCACATAGGCGACTTTATTAAAGGTGATAGAACCATTAGAAAGAGTTCCATAACTATTGAACCCAGATTAATAGTTGATAAACAATCACAACACAATAAAGAACAAGAGATTAATAAATCAAAACAATATACCATAGATCTCTTGATTAATCAGATGAAAACGTGTGTGTGTGTGTGTTCTTGGTGTACAGATACCTCTTGTGTGTGTAAACTTGAATGTACGGCTACCTTGATTACACCTTATGCGATTCACCCACTAAACCTAGAAGAATAATACCTTTTATACGTAGGTCAACATGACCTAGGCATTATTAACTATTAGCTAAAATACCCCCTAAGGTTTTAAACACTATTACAAACTAGACCCCTTTTTACAATTTAATCTTGAATACAATTTATGATCCAACAATCTCCCTCTTTGGATTCAAGATTTAAAAAAAAAAATCAATTATCATCGGGTCTTCTCTTCTCTTGAAAACTGTAGCAGATATGACGTTAAAAGCTTCAAAGCTTGTAGCTTTATACAGTCTTCACAACTTTAAATGAAGTGTTCTTGTTGAACCCAGATTAATAGTTGATAAACAATCACAACACAATAAAGAACAAGAGATGAATAAATCAAAACAATATACCATAGATCTCTTGATTAATCAGATTAAAACGTGTGTGTGTGATTCTCTTTGTACAGATAAGTTTGGTTTCTAATCATACAGCTAAAGATGTCGAATCAACTTCTCTCAATGGGCTCTCAGTCCAAACCTCCTGTCCTCTTGGCTAATGAGTATCAGCAATGGAAGAAGAGAATGATTCAGTTCCTAAATAACAAAAGCAGAGATTATATGGAATCAATGACTTCTGGTCCAGTAAATCCAATGATCAGAGTACCAGGTCAAGCAGCAACTGAAACCTCTCCAGAAATCCCTAACATATTTGTTCCTAAACCGTATTAGTACTTCACTGAAAAGGAGAAAGAACTGTACAAGATAGATGAAAAGGCTCTCATTTATCTGATAATGGAAATTCCAAATGACATCTACAATCGTGTAGACAGTCGGAGCTCTGCTAAAGAAGTTTGGGATGAGTTATCAAGACAGTTTGAAGGAAGTGAAGCCTCAATTCAAGCAAAGCAGAATCTATGCATAAATGCCTATGAGGGATTTCACGCAAAAGAAGGAGAGACGCTGCTAGATACCTACAACGGATACAATATCATTATAAATGACCTGAGGAGGAATAATATCTCTAAATTTGCTTCCAAGATAAATTATAAGTTCATCAAGAACTTGAATCCTGAATGGAAGAACTTTGCCATCAACCTCCAGATGTCAAAGAACATGGCTCAAGAGAACGTAACTGACATATTCTCTACTCTCTCTCAGCATGAAGATGAGGTGAGAACTATCAATAATGAGTCCAAGAATCTGAAGGACTCTGTTGCTCTCATGGCTGGCAAAGGAAAAAGTTCAAGTTCAGGTCCTGTATCTTCTGCAAGGTCAAAGAAAAAGGTGTCTAAAGCTTTTGTTACGGAGATTACTGAATCAGATTCTACTTCAAGTGATGAGGAATTGGAGATTGACTCCGATGATGATATACAAAAGTTCTCTGAGAACTTGGCCCTGATAACTCGTCAATTCAAGAGGAGCTTTGGCAAGAAAAAGTACTACTCAAATCCAAAGTACGAAGGGTACAAGAAAGAGAAGTCTGAAATGAGATACAAGCCAAGGTTTGGAAGGAGAGAAGAAAAATGAGAAGAGAGGAAAGATGAAAGGGAGGAAGAGAGAAGAGAAGAAAAGAGAGAGGAGAAGAAAGAAGAGAAAAAGGATGAGCCTGGTAGATGCTATAACTGTGGCAAATTTGGACACTTTTCCAGAGATTGTAAGTTCAAGAAAGTGAAGAACTCAGAATACTACGCAAGGAAGTCTCTCATTGCCAAGAAAGCGGAAGAGGGAAAGGTGCTTATGACTGAAGAGGAGAATTGGCTGTATCAAAGTTCTGATGAAGAGGAGCAGGCGCACTTCACCTAAGTCTCTTACATGGAAAAACTTGATGGTGATGATGAAGATTCTGAGGCACATTCCGAAGATGCAAACTCTGAGGTAAATGATAATTCTGAACTTATTGAATCTCTAATGGTTCAAATCCACAATATGACAAATGAGTTTAAATTGTTGAATGGTAAACTTAACTCAGAACATCAATCAGTCTTGAGTTTTCGTGATGAATACGCTTTACTGAAAGTTGTTGTGGAAGAAAAAGAAAAAGAAAAGGATGGTTTAAAAGCTGAAAAGGAATCTTTAAAAAGAAAAATATCTGGTTTAGAAAAGGATCTTGTAAATCTTAATGCTGAAAAGGGTGAGTTTAAAATCAAATTCGAAGTCTGTTTTCAAGAAAGAAATGAAGCTTACACCAAGATTAAGCAATTGGAGGATATTAACATGAAACGAGGTCAGACTGAGCAGACATTAAATATGTTGACCACTAAACTCCAAGATGAAAGGTTTTATAAAGTTAAACCAGGTTTGGGTTTGCCAATTAACGATGTTTTGAAAAAGGCACCGGAGCACTTGTATAACTTTGATAAACTTGGCTTCACAGTCAGACCCATTCCTAACATTCGTGCAACTTTCGTTGAAGCAAGTACTTCTAAACCTTTTACAGAGACCAAAGGTAGAGAAGAAATGGGAGAGGACAAGTCTTATGGGACTGATTCTCAAAATTCTTTTAAATCAGTTGGTTTCAAATATAGTGATTTGAACAAAAGCTATGAGACTCGAAAGATCGAATTTGCTGAGTTTTAATCACTGTTTACCACACCTTCAAAAGAATCAGTCAGACTTGTGATAAATCAGATAAGTTCAGACACTTTGATATCTTTGAATTCTTCAACTGTCTTCATTTTTGTATTCTCCCTCTTTTTGTATTCTCCCCCTTCTTGATGAGTGGTGAGAATCAGCATCATCAAAACATTTCAAGTCAACCAAGGAATTTTCTCCTCCAAATCAACAGTTAAGTACAGTCTTTATGTATAGAGCCCTGTGTGGAAATAAGACCAGTCTCCCCAGATAGAGAGAGTGATTATTTCAATCTTTGCAGATTCAAATAAGAAAAAAATGGTAACCCTGAATCAACAAATGACTTAGTTTGGAATGCCTGTCAGTGACACACAGTTACTATATAAGGATTTGGTTTTGATGTTGGCTCCCCAGGACTTCCATTCAATCATCGAATAACACATGGTTATCTATGAACGTTCTGACAGAAAACAAATTTCTGTGTGCTCGTGCATGTGTATGAAAGAATTAAGCACCAATGATTGCTTTTCAATGTAGGCTCAAAGTATGTAAACTTGTTGAGAAAACAACAAATTATACATAGACTCATTGTGCATGAGAAAAAGTCGAAGGTGGGGCAACTTTCCTTCTTTTTCAATATTAGTATCTTCCAAATGAAGAACCAATAGCGTATGTGTTGCTTCCCCATAAAATGTGAAACATTCTCTTTTTGAGAAAAGAATGAGTAGCTGGTGGGGTTTTATGCAAGAGATGGCATGGGCTAGGTGCCTTTTACAATGTCATTCACGATGAAATGTGAAACAACAATTTATGCGGCTGCCCGACTCAGAAAGAATTTAGTGCAGAGTTTGATATTCTTTTACTCTGTTCTCTGACCCTCTTTCTTTTAATCTTTTAAATCTCACTTCTAACCAATCTCTCTTTTCCACTTTACCTCTTCACACACCAACACTCAATCTTTTGACCCCTCTCCCCTCAATCACTCAGGGAGTACTTCGTGGGTAGGAAACATTGGTTATCGTGAATCCATGGAAGTTCAGTTAATCTCACACATCAAATCACATGTATTTTCCTAAAAGAATGTATTGTTCAACAGTCTTTTGTACATGAAGGTACAAAGGAACATAGTTACACATGAAGAAATTTTTTTTTGGAGAAGTCAAAGACATTTCGTTTTTGACAATGCAATTCTCCCCCTCAAACTAAAAGAGTTTGACAATTAAGCTCCAAAAATCATTTAAAATCACACTTCACAATTCATGAAAATCTTTGAAGAATAGGAAGTGATTTGAACATTTAAGAAACCATTTTTCACAAGTGAAAGTTGTTCATCTTTCAATAAGTGATAGAGTGTAAGGATTAGAAAGATATACCTGTAAATCAGAATCCTTAACTCCCCCTGGAATGAATATTTTCATTTAAGTGTTATCCCCCTTTATATCTATAAAACAACAATTCACCAGAACAATATGACAACGATAATAAAAATCATATTTATCTCCTCCCCCTAAGAGATATAACAGTTAGTTCCCCCTCAAATCAAAAACTTCTATAAAAGATGTTATCATTTAAGCATCCTATCAGAAGAAAACATTTGAAAACGGGTTCTGAACTTTAGTATTCAGAGGCCATGATGACATATTCTCCTGTGAGAATAGTATCATTCATTTTTACCAATGAAGAACGGGTCCTAAGTTGTTGTACTTAGAAGTCAATATTTTGACAATGAGGCAAGAGTCCTGAGTTGTAGTAATTAGAAGTCATTGTTCTTTCTCCCCCTCAAACCTTGGGTGCCTGCAACACATATTTAGCTTTTGGTACCCACTGGTAGTTGGGTCCTAATGGGTTAGTTGCAGTTCTAGTAGGAGAGATAAAATAAGAACCATACCAGTTATTCACATAATCTTTGTTTACAAAATCATTGGAGCCACAGTAGGAACAACTAATTTTCTTTTGTGCTAACCTGATTAATTGATTGATAGTGTAAACCAGATCAGGTTTGCCAAAAGTTTTACCTTTTGGAGCATTGTTCCTTTTAGCATCTGATGTATGCACAAATGATTTATCGGTCTTTTTCTCCTTAGAAGATCCTTTAACTCTCCAGATCCAATTTTCTCTGTCTTTTTCTTCATCTTCCCTTCTCCAGAACCTTTTCTTCCGAGACTTGTTCTTTTTGAAATTACCTGAACCGTCAACATTTTTGTCAAAGAAAAAGGTTATTGATCTTTATGTTCAGAAGTATGATCATCAATTACATCAAACAAAGGATTATTTGAAACATTAGTAAAAATTGAACTTGATGCTGAATTGAATGAGCATTCGAATGCAGTTAGATCATCTCTCGGTGATTGAGCTTTTGAGTCTGGCATCTTGTACTCAGTCAGCTTCACTTTGAATACAGTCTCTTCAAGTTTCTTTATCTTTGACGACAAACTGTTTCTTTCCTTTGCAATCGGATCAAACTTCTTATGCAACTCAGATTTTGCATTCTTCTCCTTCAAGATGTTTGTTGACAACTCAAATATCTTTCTTGTCAGCTTAGCTATCTCAGTCTCTAGATCTTTCTTTTCTTTAGAAAAGTATTTATTTACATCCTTCTGCTCAGATATCTTCTTTTCTTTCTCAGCCTTGTCTCTCTCAAGAATGATAAGTTTCTCAAAGTCTGAAACTTGTTGAGAAAGCTTAACACATTTAAGCTCTAATGATTTATTCTCTTCAAAGGCTTTTCTTGAGAAATCAGAGAATTTCTTAGTAAATTCTTTTCTTTCTTTCTCAATCTTCATCATCTCATCTTGAGCTTTTGTGTTGTTTCTGTCTTGGGTTGCCTTTTCTTTCAGCATATTAATCTCAACCTCAAGACTGAAAACTTTATCTTCCAAAGAGTCTCTTTCAGCAAAAATTCAAGAATTCATCTTTCTAAGTTCTTCAGATGTTTCACTCGCATTGTTTGATCTTCTTCTAAGCTCATCAAGCTCTTTTTGCCTTAACTCGTTCTTTGACCATGTAGATCTTGAATTAAGACTTTCAGATTCTTTTAATTTAGCTTGAAGATTTAGGATCTCTTTCTCTTTTGACTCAATAATTCCTGCAAAATTAATTTCTGAGTTAAAGATGCATTCTGAGCAAACAAAGTCTTTCTTTAAACATTTATCATCTTTCAACTTATTAATTTGATCAAGAAGAGATGAGTTCTGAATCTTCAGATCTTTATTCTCTGCTTCCAGTGCTGGAATCTCTGGCATATATGCTAAAGCACAATCTCTCTTGGTCAGCACTGTATTTCCCTTCTCGTCTGTGTAAGGCATGATGATATTTGTACAACTTAAATCAACTTATAAGATCTTAGAATCAAGAATTGGAAAAACTACACTAAAAAATTTTCAGAAAAATAAATTTCCAAAAATAATCAAATGCAGAATTCGCAAACAGTATAAAACAAAAAACACCTATAGATAAAATCAAATAAATAATACTGAAAAATGAAAATAAGAAAACCTGGCGCAAGTCACAGAATGCGCTAGGAATAGTAGCGCAAAAGACAGTTTGTGCTAAGCAAAGCTGGCGCGAAATCCAGATATGCGCTAAAGGATAGTGGCGCAAACTATAGTAGCGCAAAAATCAGAAACTTGCTAAGACTGGAAGCAGAGAGGCAAGATGGTTTTGCGCGAGAAGTGGGTCGCGAGAAGTAGGACTTTGCGCGAAGAGAAGATGGCGCAAAGAAAGGTTTGCGCGAAGGACTAATGGCGCAAAGAAACCAAGTGTCGCGACCGGTGTCTTGCTTCGATCGGTGTGTTGCTTGACCGGTGTCCTGTGCGACCGGTGTCCTCGACCGGTGTCGTGTGTGGCGCAAAAGACAACTTTTCGCTAAGAGCACAGAAATTCACAAAGGAGAAAAAAACTTCAGAATTCGCAATCAGAAAGAAGTAGAATTCGCAGACTAGTATTTTTCGCAAACAATATAACTGAGAAACTTAGAATTCGCAAACAAAGAACCTGCGAAACTTAGAAATTCGCAACCAATAGCCTACGAAGCTTTAAGAATTCGTAAGGTAGTACCTAGCGAATCCTGTCCTTAGAGAAAAATTTAGAATATAGGCTTTCACAAATAGAATTCGCAGTGTATAGATTAGCAAGTGTTAGACTTAGGAGCACTCAACTTTCGCAAAACAATGAATTCGTAAGCAAGAATTCGCAAACAATAAAGCTTTCGTAATCAAGGATTCGTAGACTATATACTTACGAATCCTGAACTTAGAAAAATTTGAGCTTTTCACTTCAACTTTCGCAAGATAACTTTCGCAACCTGAAAGAGTAATATGATTTTAAGAACCTACGAATTTTATACTTGTGAAAATTTTGAAAAACAATGAACAAGGATTCGTAAAAACTACTTGCGAATCTCAGGGAATTCGCTAGCCAAAGGTCTACGAGTTCGTTGGTTTTTGCAACCAGGAGATCTGCGAAACTTACACTTAGTGAAACTTTCAACAATTAAGAACCCTGCAAAATCTAAACTTTTGTAAACAAAGGGATAGCAAATTCTGAGGTTTCGCTACACAAACACATGCGAAACTTATACTTAAGCTAATATAGCACTCTGCGAGACTTAGACATGCTTTGCGAGTTCTTCACAGAACTTGCGAGTTCATCACAGAACTTGCGAGTTCTTCACAGGTTCGTCCCTGTACTTGATTTTCAATCCAGAAACTCATCAAACGGTTAATTGACAGTGTAAAATTCACACAAATCAACCACAAACATACTATGAACGAAACCCAATCAAAATCAGTGATCAAAAACAACTTTTGTGCTTGAAATCAGATGAAACAGTACTCGACTTGTTTCATGAGCAAAAATTTCAAAAATCATCAAAAGCTAATCGATTTGTGTTTTTAAGTGCAATTAGGCAATCAGATGATGTTCAATAACATAAAACACACCTAATTAAATTAGTTTTATGCACAAAAACACACAAAACCATGAAATCGGTTTCCACACAGTAGGTTTTCGAAAAATACTGTTTTTAATCCAAAAAAAAACTTGATTCTTTGGCTCTGATACCACTTGTTGAACCTAGATTAATAGTTGATAAACAATCACAACACAATAAAGAACAAGAGATGAATAAATCAAAACAATATACCATAGATCTCTTGATTAATCAGATGAAAACGTGTGTGTGTGTGTTCTTGGTGTACAAATACCTCTTGTGCGTGTAAACTTGAATGTACGGCTACCTTGATTACACCTTCTACGATTCACACACTAAACCTAGGAGAATAATACCTTTTATACGTAGGTCAACATGACCTAGGCATTATTAACTATTAGCTAAAATACCCCCTAAGGTTTTCAATACTATTACAAACTAGACCCCTTTTTACAATTTAATCTTAAATACAATTTATGACCCAACAATAACCTTTAGTGGAACCACGAGAGTTGTCACCAAAAGTTACGGTTGGTCCTTTTTCATTCACATAGTTTAGATTTGTTCGCGGTCATGTGTCGTGAACATCCACTATCAAGATACCATGTATGATGATGCCCAATGATCTGAAAACACAAACAAATCAGTCCTTTGGAACCCATTTTGAGGTGGGTCCTTTAGGGTTAGAAGTAGAAGAAGAAGAAGAAGGATTATTTTGACCATATCTGTCAATGCGTTCCTTTGGACAATCCTTAGCTAAGTGAAAAGTATCACCACAATTATAACATTTTCTGTAGATGAATTTTGTCTTAGGTTCATGAGAAGGAGCTTTGACTTTTCTTTGAAACTTGGGTTTGAGAGATTTGCAAGTATCTGGAAGAATGGGTGACTTGGAAGGAATATTAGGCATGGGTCCTAAAAATCGTTTTTTAGAGGATGGAAGAAAAGAAATAGAGATTCCATTTGATTTCTTTAGTTTTACAGATCTGGGAATTAACTCTATTGGATGAATATGAGATTTACCTTTTGAAGTAGGTGTAATCTTTCTTTTTGTGGGAAGGTCAACCGCAACAACCTTTCCTTTTTCAAGTTAGGAAGGTTTCTTAGAGGAAGAGGAAGAGGAAGAAGCTTTTCCAAGATTCAAGGTTTTAAAGATATCATCAATAGGTTTAACAAAATCATTTGAGTCTTGATCTTCTTTAGGAAGAGGTTTGGATTGCTTGGCAGAAACAAAGATTCCAAACTTTCTGGAGTCACGAAGATCCATAGAGTAAACAGAACCAGAATTTTCTGAGTCGGTGTCTGTGCACTCAGGAGAGTAGGAAGGAAGTTTAGAAAAGGAAGGAGGATTTTGAGAAGGGGATGGAATGTCTCGGGAAGAAGTATAATCAGCATCTTCTTTCCAATAGCCAAGCCCAAACTTGTCATCACCTATTATTTGATCTTTGAAAATTTGTTCCAAGTTTTTGGAGGAAGTGTTTCATTTATTAACAGTCTCATGTTCCTTTTGAAGACGTTTGAACAGTTTATTCTTTTCTTTAGCCAGAACAAAATTAATGGTTTTTAAATCTTCTAGCTCAGCTTTCATTTTATCAAAAAGATTTAGCTTAGAAAGACAAACTTGAAGTTGAGAAGAAAGAGACTTGATTTGAGCATTGGCTCTTTTCTTAGCATCTTTTTCGTTATGACAAAGTACAGTCAACGAGTCATATGCTTCAATCTTTTCGTCGTCAGAAAGAGAGAGAGAGTAGAAGGGATGTAACTGAGAGGAGGAAGAGGAGCACTCAGCCGAGAAGTCCATTCTTGAGCTGGAATCTTTGATCTCATCATCAAGTTTTGCCATAAGACATTTACTTGAAATTTCTTTCTCACTGTCCGAAGTAGGCTCATCAGCACATTCAAGAGCTTCAGCCATCAACCTTTTCCCTTTTCGGTGAGAACTTGCATTCCTTTCCTTTTCCCTTTTGTATTTAGCTTTGTACTTTTCAGCTTTGTCAGAAAGATCTTTCAAAGATGAAGAAGAGGAGGATTTTCGAGAATGAGATCTACCAGTAGAGATAGATCTGAACTTTCTTCCCTTAGAAGAGTTGGAGGAGTTGGATTTTCAGGAGTTGGAGGATTGCTTCTACACTCAGAAGCGAAGTGGCCTTTCTTACCACAAGCATAGCATTCTGTTAGAGCATATATTTGTTGGATACAAGATCATAAAGACTGAAGGTCAAAGTCAATCCAAGTCAAAGCTCAAAGTCAACCCTCAAAGCAAAGTCAAAGTCAATTGTAATAAAGATAAAGTCAAAGCCTTGTATTTTGTTTTTTAGTTGTTTTGTAAGCGTGTGTGTTTTGTTTTTAATAGACATATGACTAGAGTGTTAGAAGTTGATAGTTGCAAGTTAGAGATTGTACGCAGATACTGTTTCTAGAGAGAGAAATATTCTCAGAGCATTGTATATGAATTCCTTCAGTAATAGAAATTGAAACAGGTTGAGTATTCTATTTTGTAATAATCTTGTTTGTGATTAATGTTGTGATTAGAACTTGATAATTTTGGGACATAATAATTGGTATCTAAAACCACTTCCAAATTCAAAATGTGTGAGTTTGAAGTGAAAGAGGTTGCTAAAAAGTATTGTTCTTTAAGGAAAAAAAAACAAATCTTTAACTGATAAGGTGAATGTTTTGGAGGAAAAACTTTACAGTTTAGGTCAAACTGAACAAACCATTCATCTGAACTAACCCAAAGAGAGTAGTGAGTGTTGGGGTCTTGGTTACGAGAACCCACACTACCTCAAAAAGGGTATTTCTAAAGTGTCTGCGCTTTACAATTTCGGATTTTTAAAACTAGCACCACAATACCCCGAACTCAAAGTTAAGTGGACTAAACTGTCTGAAGAGGATGAAGCTAAGGAAAAAGAGAAAAGGAAGAACACAACTAAAATGCAACTTCCATTTCGATATGAGAAATTGAATTGTAGTTATAGTTCTGATAAATCAAAATTTCTTTGTAATGACTATTTTGAAAGCTATTCTTCAAAGGAGTTGGAGGCTAAGCCTATTGAAGGTAAAATTTATGTACCTCCTCTCGTGTTAGAAAGTAAAATTTTTAAACTCGAGAACACTCTGACAGAAGAGAGGATTTTGATTAATCTATAACAAAATGTGTTTTCTACTGTGCTTCTAAATTCTGAATTTTCTAAAACTTCCAAAGCTTCAAAATCTAATGATTTTAGTGGTCTACTTGATGAAGAGTTTGATTTTTTAAACTCTGAAGGTGATTTAGATGACTGTGTTGATCAATTTGATTTTAATGCTAAACTTCCTGATCATTCACAGTTTGTTATAAACACTTTTCGATTACCAAGTGTGTATGAAAAGGGTGAAACATCAACGAAAGTTGATGAATCAGTTTCTGTGAATACCAAGAATGCTAAAGGTAAGAAGAAGAAATCTAGGCATTCATAGAAACAGAAAAACACTGGTAAGCCAAAGAACAAGCACTCTTTCAAATCTCACAGTTCTAACTATAAAGTTTCAAATGTTTCAGATGTGAGAAAGAGAAAATCTGGAGTTAGATCAGAATGGCTACCAAAGAAGAAGATTGACGAGAATGCTAAATCATACTCTGATTTTGATTACAATAGAGGAACTACTAGTAACACTGATGTAGTTGAGAATGTTACTTTTCAAAAACCAAAACTTGTAACTTCTTACAAGCATTATTTAATAAAGCAATTGTTCGAATTATCTCCGTCTGCTAGAAAGTCTTCTAATTATAAAAGAAATAATTATGCTTCTCGGAAATATTATGATGTTTGGTTTGGCACATATCACGTATACTCTTATCTTTCTCATGCTTCAAATGTTTTTCAAAAGATCAAAGGGTCCATATACAAGTGGATGCCAAAATCTTGTGCTAAGACTGTAGGACCCATCTATAAATGGGTACCTAAATCTATTGTTTCGTGATTTCTCCTGTACAGACCTGTCATATGTGGTACTTGGATTCTGGTTGCTCCAAGCATATGACCGGGCAGAAAGATTTATTATCTAATTATACAGAGAAATATTGTGGAACAGTTCGATTCGGAAACGACCAGTTTTCACCAATTTTGGGTTATGATGATGTGATTCAAGAGAACGAGACGATTACTAAAGTGAGTTACGTTGAAGGTTTAGGACATAACCTATACAGCATTTGACAGTTCTGTGACAAAGACTTAGAGGTTAATTTCAAGGCCAATAGGTGTTCTGTGCATAATGAAGACGGTAAGAAACTCTTGGTCGGCACAAGAAAGTCTAACCTCTACACAATTAATCTGTCAAAAGTCCAGACTGACAATGAGGTGTGTCTATAGTCAAAAGCCTCGCTGTAACAAAGTTGGTTATGGCATCGAAGGCTTTCTCACCTGAATTTTCGTTACATCAACAAACTGGTCACGGGAAAGTTAGTCAAAGGACTTCCTGAGCTTAAGTACGAGAAAGAACATTTGTACGCAACATGTGAGAAGGGAAAGATGAAGAGAGTCGCTCATAAGCCGAAACCTGAGTCGAGTACAAGTTCATCCTTGGAACTCTTTCATATGGATCTCTACGGTCTAATGCGAACACAAAGCATAAACGGCAAGAAATACGTTCTAGTGATTGTGAGCGATTACTCGCGGTACACTTGGGTCCAATTTCTGAGATCAAAATATGAGACGCCCGAAGTCATCATCACATTCTTAAAGACTACCCAAGTGAATCTGCAAAAGACAGTCAAGCTTCTTCGAACAGACAATGACACAGAATTCAAGAACAGAATTGTTGAAGATTATCTTGAATCGGTTGGGATACACATCAGTATCCTGCTTCCAGAACGCCTGAACAAAACGGAGTCGTAGAAAGACGAAACCGAACGCTACTCGAGGCCGCTCGAACTATGCTAATTCAATCGGATCTACCTCTGTTTCTATGGGCTGAAGCTGTATCGACTGCTTGCTACACACAAAATCGATATATAATCCACCGCCGGTTTGGTAAAACGCCATATGATTTAATCAATAATCGTACACCTAGAATTAAACATTTCCATATTTTTGGATGCAGGTGTTTTGTACTAAATGACAAGGAGAACTTAAACAAGTTCAGCCCGAAGGCAGACGAAGGCATCTTTATCGGCTACTCTCAAACGTCTGCAGCCTACATAGTGTATTTGAAGAAGTCGAAAATCGTAGTAGAAAGTGTAAACGTTATATTTGATGAGGATATGGCTTCTGTTCAAGACAATTCAAAACCCGTTATCACTGGTGTACTAGCTTCTGGGCAGATCAGTTTAGAACCTATGCCTACTACTAATAAATCAGATGAAACGTCATTGTCTAACTCTCATTTATCTGATTTAGATCTTTTGTTTGAATTGTTTTATGATGAATTTTTGGAACTAAAGTGACTAAACCTGTTGTGGTTGACAGATTAGAAGATTCACGAAGAAATCAACCAACCACTTCAGATATATCTACCGAATCAAATTCCCTGATTCAGCAAGAGATTCGAATTCAAACGCCTACTCCAACAGTTGAAGCTGTGAACTGTCATGATGAGCCAGAATTTGCTGAGTCAGTTGGTTGCACTGTAACGACTAATCATCAGTCAGATAATGTTGTTCCAACTGAAACTTCTACACAAAATACTTCAACTAAACCCCTCTTTGAACAAGAAGAAGAAAGTGGATTTCTAGATGAAGATCATGATCAATCTACATCAAATCCACTCCCTCGTGAACATAGGTGGACCAAAGAGCACCCAATACATCAGATCATAGGAGATCCATCTAAACCGGTGCAAACTAGGCCTGCTACATTAAATATGTGTATGCATGACTCATTTTTGAGCAAGATAGAGCCAAAACGCATATCTGAAGCTCTTGCTGACTCAGATTGGGTAACTACGATGCAAGATGAGCTGAATCAGTTCGAAGCACTCAAAGTCTGGAGACTTGTGCCTAATCCTGAAGGAAAGACTATAATCGACACAAAATGGGTGTTCAAAAACAAAAAGGATGAAGATGGTATCGTGATCAGAAATAAAGCAAGACTAGTGGCTAAAGGGTATAGGCAAGAGGAAGGTATCGACTATGATGAGACTTATGCTCCAGTGGCGCGCATCAAGGCTATTTGCATGTTTCTTGCATATGTCGCTCATAAGAACTTCACCGTCCACCAGATGGACCTGAAGACTTCCTTTCTCAACGTCATCTTAAAGGAGGAAGTCTACGTCTCTCAGCCTGAAGTCTTTGTCAATCTAGGAAATCCGAATCATGTTTACATTCTGTACAAAGCTATTTACGGTCTGAAGCAAGCCCCTCGAGCCTGGCACGAAGTACTATCTAAATTCCTAGTCAAGTCTAGCTTCTAGAAAAGTAAGATCGATGCTACTTTGTTTATCAAAAAGGAAAAGGCCGATATCATTTTAATTCAGATTTATGTGGATGACATCATATTTGGCTCAACAAATCCAAAATACTGTAAGAATTTTTCTGACCTCATGGTGTCCAGATTTCAGATGAGTGTGATGGGAGAGATGAATTTATTTCTCGGATTACAAGTCAAACAGTTTTCAACGGGGATTTTTATCAATCAATCAAAGTGAATTTTCGATATTCTTAGAAAATTTAAAATGGAAAATTGTACACCTCTTGGAACCCCGATGGCACTAGGAACTAAGATTGACATTGATCCTTCGAGAAAAGTTATCGATGTTAGAACCTACCAAGGGATGATTGGTTCTTTAATTTATTTAACTTATAATAGGTCAGATATAATGTTCTGTACATGTCTATGTGCTCGATATCAGGCTTCTCCAAAAGAATCCCATTTGTCTGCAGTTAAAATAATTTTTAGATATCTGAAGGGCACTGCAGGTCTTGGTCTGTGGTATCCTAAGGATTCAGGTTTTGAACTAACAGCATATTTAGATGCAGACCATGCAGGTTGTATGCTTGACAGGAAAAGTACGTCAGGGCACATACAATTTCTGGGCGATAAACTCGTGAGTTAGGCTTCAAAGAAACAACTATGTGTTTCCACATCAACAGCTGAGGCAGAGTACGTCGTTACGGCGAGCTGCTGCTCTCAAGTGTTGTGGATGAGAACATAACTCCGAGATTATGGCTTTCAATACAACAAGATCCCGATCTACAGTAATTCGAAGAGCGCGATTTCCATATCTGCGAATCCTGTTCAACATACCAAGACCAAACACATTGATGTTCGATATCATTTTATTAAAGATAATGTGGAAAAAGGTACAATCGAACTTTATTTTGTAAACACTTATTACCAACTTGTTGATTTATTTACCAAGCCTCTAGATGAAAAGAGATTTAATTTTCTTGTTTCAAAACTTGGTATGTTAAATCTCAAAACTTAATCTGTGATTACCTACTAAAGTTTTGTTATTGTTATTTTTCTTCATTTCTTTATTTTTATTCTGAAAGATATATGCACTTAAGGTCGTTCATGATCTCAGGGGAAGCGATACAAGATAAGATGATCTACTTACTTTTGAGGGAGTTAACAAGTTTTGCATATGTTTATCACTGATAATTTTTCTGATACATAATTTCAGGGGGAGTAAAAATAAGGAGTACGGAATATGACTTTGTTAGAGCAGAAATATGTTGGATACAAGATCATAAAGATTGAAGATTAAAGTGAAGCAAGTCAAAGCTGAAAGTCAAACTCTCAAACATCAAAGTCAAAGTCTTTTGTAATAACAGTCAAAGTAGTTTGTATTTTGTTCCTTTGTTTTAGGTGGTGGTATAAATAGTCTTGAGTCTTTGTAATAGGTAGAGGATGAATCAGAAATTAAGTGATTGTAGTTGTGAGCAGATGAGAGAAGAGATATATTGCATATCATTCATGAAAGAGAGTGTAGAGAGAGAAAGTGAGAATTGTAATCTTTGATTGAATCAATAACATATAATTTCACGAATTGTACATCTTGATTGTTTGTAACAGTTAGAACTTGATATTTGGGCATTAACAATTGGTATCAGAGCAAATTCGATAGAAATCAATCAAAAAGACAGAAGTCGACACTGTGTTCGCTGAGTACAAATTAAATTTGAGTTTGTGTGCGAATTTGAGTTTGTAATTGATAGAAATGAGTTCGTGTATTGTTTTTCGATCGAGTTTGTATAGTTTGAATAGTGTTTTGCACTGTAATTGATGTTTAATTTTAAGATTTGTCAAGTTTGAGTTTCACGAGTTATCGAGCACTGTATTGGATCAATATGTATCCCTTGATGTATTTTGTTGAAATTCATTGGCAGAATTAGGTTCTAGAAGTATAGGTGATCAATTTGTCAAAGTTTCAGTTTAAAATATGGAGATTTGTTGTGTTTTTTAGCAAATCAGAGACATTTTTCAAAACAGATCTGAAGAACTCGCAAGGGTCATCAAGAACTCGCATTATCATATCTAGAACTCGCAGAGTGTCAAGAATTTGTAGAAAACTTGAAGAATTCGCAGAAAGTCCCAAGAATTCGCAGATTTCATAAGATTTTGCATAGTTGATTTTCTGAAAAAACACAAGGATAGAATTCGTAGATGGCTATATTGCGAATTGCTTAGAATTCGTATCTGTCTGTATTGTGAATTGCAAAGAACTCGCAGACTAGAGTATTGCGAAAAGTCTTATTGAAATATTGCTAAGGACAGATTTCGCAGACTAGTGTTTTGCGAAAAGCTAGGATTTTGCAGGTGTGAAGTATACAATTTCCATGTATTCGCATGAGTGTGACTGCAAATTGCTAAGGTTTAAAAGTTTTTCTAAGTGTAGAATTCGCTAGTGTGAGTATTGCGAAAACTTTAGGATTCGTAGGTGTGTGACTTGCGAATTCTGAGTTGTTTGCTTACGAATTCTGAGTTTACGAATTCTGATTTTGTTCTAAAGTGTTTCTGTTGTTTGCGAATTCTATGTGTTGTGAATTCTTTGTGTCTCTGTATAGCTTGCGAATTTTAGACTTGGAGAGTTTTTGGAAATTTTCATTTATGATTTTCTTTCTAAGATTTTCTGTATTGTTTGATTTCATTTGGACTAACGATCATTGTCAAGTTCTTTTTGTAACAGATAATTCAAGATGAGTTATTTTGATGATGAAGAAGAAATTGCAAAACTCAAATTAGAGATCAAAAATCTTGGTTCATCAGTTTTATACTATTCAAAGCGATCAAAAAGATATTCTGATGAAAGGAAGATACTGAGAGAAGAAGTCAGTGCATTAAAGACCATTAATGAAGATCTTCTGAAACAGACTTCTGGGATGAATGATGAAAAGATACTGAGTCTAGAAACTGAGAATAATGATCTGAAAAAAAAGATCTCAGACTTGGAAGATCAAAATATCCAAATCCAGCAAACAAATTCTGTTGATAAGAATGAGGAGAAAGTTAAGAATCTGGAAGATGCTAATGCTGAGCTTCGAAAGAAAATATCTGATTTGGAACAATAGATGGTCAAAGAAAAGGATGATTTTGAGATTGAAAAGAAAGAGTTTGCTAAGAAGCTCTCAGACATTTCAAGAAAAAGTACTGAAGAGAAGAACGCGGTTGAGCTGAAATGTATAAAGCTTTCTCAACAGATTTCAGACTTTGAGAAAGTGATCTTTTTGGAAAGAGAAAAGTTTGACAAGGAGAAGAAGATTATAGAACAAAAGAATGTTGGATTCTTTAAAGAGATATCTAATGGACGAAAGAATGTGGAAAAAGACTTTGAAGAAGAAAGAAATATATTTGAGGAGGAGATAAAGAAGTTGACTGCAAAGTTATCTAAACTATCTGAAAGTGCATTGAAAGATCAGAAAGCGAAGTCTGAGTTCAAGAGAGAGATTGACCTACTTGTCAAAGAAAGATACAATTATTCTTCAAAGATAAATGAGCTTGAAGACATTGTTTCAAAGGTGGTGGTGACTGAGTAAACGACTCCAGAGTCACAAATCCACACACCTCGAGATGATTCAGCTGATTCTAAATGTTCATTCAAGACAGCTATAAGCTCACATAAAAAACTCGTTTCTACAAAAAGGTTAGTCAATTCATTTGATCAGATTCGTACAACTAACATTTTCTTTGATAAAAATGTAGATGGTTCTGGTACACAAAGAAGAAGGAGAAGAAGGGGATATGAAGAAGAAAAATTGATTTAGAAGGTAAAACCAGTAGATGAAGAAAAGAAGGATGAGAAGAAGGAAGAAAAGAAAGGAAAGAAGAAAGAAAACAAATCATTTGTACATGCATCAAGTGCAAAGAAGAACAAAGTGCTGAAAGGTAAACCTGATTTTTCTTATTCGAGAGATCAAATGATCAGATTATCTAGGAAAAGGTATTGTTCTTACTGTCATACATATGATTTTGTTCATAAGTCTAGTGATCATTACTGGTATGGTTCTTACTCTATTACTCCCAATAGAACTGCAACTCACAAATATGGACCCAAATACCAGTGGGTACCAAAGCCAAAGACTGATTCTGTGTTGCAGGCCAGTCAAGGGGAAGTAAGAGAACAAAGGATTCTGAATAGATAAGTTCAGGACCCGTACTTCAACGGAGTTTGACTTCTAAACACAACAGTTTAGGACTCGCTCTTCAATGATCAAATATAATGATACTCCCTGGATGATATGAGAATGTACTCCGATACTCAAATGAGGAAATCAACCTTTAAGGGGGAGTACATATATATATTTTTCTTGAAATATGCATTCGGAATATATGATGAACTACACTTCAGGGGGAGTTGTAGATCTCTATCATGTGCTTTTTCACTGATAAATTACAAATGCATAATTTCAGGGGGAGTATGAATTATGACTTCTAATTACTTCATATCAGAACTCGTACATTCAATGTTTTACTGCTTTATGTCTTTTAAATTTTTCAATAAATTTGTGAATAAAGTTGCTTTGACATGACTTTGAGACTTTTTGCAGATTGAGAGAAGCTATCAAGATCATATCATTATGATCTTAAGCTTGACTTCATGAGATTTAAGACTGAACGACAAAGGTTAAATTTCTTATCTTAATCTCATATATGGTTGAAAGAAGGACGACTTTCAATCATAGAAAACATATTCTTAAATGTTCACACCACTTCCCGATTCGTAAACAGATTTCATAATTTGGAAGTGTGGTTTTAAATGTTTTCAAGATTTACTTGAGTTTGAATATTTTACAAACCGTGTGTTTCCAAAGATAAATACTTGCGTATTGTCTTTTCTATATACTTTCCAGTATTCACACACACCGGTTTGACTTATTGTTTAAAATGTTCTTACCATGTCTCAAATTTGAAACATATTTTTCGATGGTAAGACACCCCGCTTGAACTTCAATGAATATTGAGCGTTAATTCATTTCTAAACGTTCCATTCAAGAATGTCTATATTTTGTTTCATATAGACAATATCCATTATTTTTTACCATAAGCCTTAATTGCTATATCATTTGTTTCTGATCTTTTTCATACAATGTCAGATTTTCAAACAAGTCTCTTCCATTCATGTCTATTCATTCAATTTACTTGTTTGAAATATTTTTAATGTTTAAAATGCTCATATCTTCATGATTATATTCTGAGCATACAAACATCTGACTTGTATTTGAGCTTTAACTGTTCAAGTTAAACCATTTTGAGCAACATATGCTTCATAGGACAATATGGGTTCTTTGTGCTAGGACTTAAATGAAACTTCTATGGATTCACGTTAACCAGTGTTTCCTACCCAAGAAGTTAATCCATAGTGATTGAGTGTGAGGAGTCGAAAAGAAATGAGTTTGGGTTGTGCATTGAGATAAAATGGAAAAGAGAGTTTTGTTAGATGTGAGTTTAATGATTAAAAGAAAGAGGGTGAGAGAACAGAGTAAAAGAATATTAAACTTTGCACCAACTTTTTCTGAGTCAGGCAGCCACATTACTAGTGTTTCACAATTCTTCGTGAACATTATTGAAACAGGCAACTAGCCCATGCCAACTCTTGATTAAAAACCCACCAGCCACTCATTTTCTTCTTACAAAGAAAGCGTTTTATATTTTATAGGGACGCAACACATAATCTATCTGGTTTTCATTTGAAAAATCTAGATATTGAAAAAGAAGGAAGTTTGCCCCACCTTCGCACTTCGATCATGCACATTGAGTCTGTGTTATACTATTGTTGTCTAAGTGGTTTACACAATGTTGAGCCTTGTAAAAGCAATCATCATGTGCTTAATTCTTTCTAACACTTGCACGAACACACAAGGAATTTGTTTTCTTGTCATAACGTTCATGGAAATATCATTGTGGTGTTTCGATGATTGGATGGAAGCCTTGGGGGAGTGAACATCAAAAAACTCCTTTCCATTATGTATCCGTTACACACAGTAACTTTGTGTTACTGACAGACATATTAACTGATTCATTTGTTGATTCAGGTGTTACACGTTAATTTGTCTGGATTTGAAAAAATCTAGATGAATATCTTTATGGATTGACGGTGAATCAGAGGCTCTTGAGTTCAAAAGATCAGTGGTCAGAATTGATAATGACATTTCTTAGAGAAAGTTTTGATGATCTCAATGTTGCTATCATCAAAAAGGGGGAGAAAAAGGTCAAGAAATGGTTGTGAAAGAAAGTTTGTTGAAAGATTATTCAAAACATTTAAAGAAATGTTCAAAGATTGACTGTGAAAGAAAGAAAGATATTCAAGATTGTTGAAAGTTGAAAGCAAGAGTTCAAAGTTTTTTCAGAATTGTTGAAGATAAATTTGCTGAAGCAAAGTGTGCTAAATCTGAAGATAATTTCTTTTCAAGTCTGAAAGAGAGGTTTCTTTACAACCTTGGGGGAGAATGTTAATATTCTTGGTGAACAGACTTTGGGAAGATTTTTGAAAGTTTTGAAGATACTGTGTTTATCAAAGAAAGAGGAGAATGTCAATTTTTCATATGAATAAGGGGAGAATGTTGATTGCTTGAGAAGATCTTTTTACATCAAAGGGAGAAGATTCAAATTGAGCTTAAAAGAGAAGATTGAACTGCAATATCTTTTTAGAGATGATCTTGATCCAAAGGGGGAGAATGTTAGAGCAGAAATATGTTGGATACAAGATCATAAAGATTGAAGATTAAAGTGAAGCAAGTCAAAGCTGAAAGTCAAACTCTCAAGCATCAAAGTCAAAGTCTTTTGTAATAAAAGACAAAGTCAAAGTAGTTTATATTTTGTTCCTTTGTTTTAGGTGGTGGTATAAATAGCCTTGAGTCTTTGTAATAGGTAGAGGATCAATCAGAAATTAAGTGATTGTAGTTGTGAGCAGATGAGAGAAGAGATATATTGCATATCATTCTAGAGAGAGTGTGTATAGAGAGAAAGTGAGAATTGTAATCTTTGATTGAATCAATAACATATAATTTCACTAATTGTTCATCTTGATTGTTTGTAACAATTAGAACTTGATATTTGGGCATTAACAGACTTCTGATTATATTTGATCAGAACTTGTAATTTCAAAATTTTATTGCTTTATGTCATTTACTTTTCAATAAATTTTTTGTGAATAAAGCTTTGTACTTTGACGACTTGTGATTTTTGCAGAATTGAGAGAAAGCTTACATGATCATATCATATATGACTTAGAGATGACTTGATGGGATTTAAGACTGAGCGAAAAGTTTATCTCTAATCTTAATCTCATACGTGTCTGAAAGAAGGACAACTTTCAGATATGAAAACATGTTCTTAAATGTTCAAACCAGTTCTGATTCTTAACAGATTTCATGAATATAGAAGTGTGATTTCAAATGTTTTCATGTTATATGTGCTTCAATGTTTCAATAAACCGTGTGTTTCCAAATATATATACTTGCATATTATCTTTTCCATATTCTTTCAAGTATTCACACACACGGGTTTAAATTTATGTTGAATATGTTATCACCGTGTCTCAAATTGAACAAATTTTTTCGATGGTGATACACCCCGCTTGATATTCAAAGTTTGAGCGTTGATTTCATTTTTTAAAACGTTTCTTTCAAGAATGTCTATATCTTGATTCGTATAGACAATATCCAATTTTTGCTGACCTAAGCTTTACATGATAAATCATTCCGGATTTTGATCTTTTTCAAAAAATGTCAGATTTTCAAACAAGTTTCTTGTATTCATTTCATTTATTCAAATATACTTGTTTTTAATAATCTTCAATGTTTAAAATGCTCAAATCTTCATGATTACATCTATGAGCATACAGATATATAACTTGTATTTCATATTTTGTGCTTTAATTGCAAAGTTAAAGTGTTTAAGCAACATTGTGTTTTTAGGATTACATGAGTTCATTATATGAGCTTAATTGAAACTTCTATGGATTCACGTTAACCAGTGTTTCCTACCCAAGAAGTTAATGCTAGAGTGATCGTAGAGTGAGGAGTCAAATCAACTGAGTGTGGGTTGTGTGATGGGGTAAATTGGAAATGAGAGTTTGGTTAGAACTGAGCTCAAAGATTAAAAGAAAGAGGGTGTGAGAACAGAGTAAAAGAATATTAGACTCTGCACCAACTTTTTCTGAGTCAGGAAGCTATATTGCTGGTGTTTCACAATTCTTTGGTGAACATCATTGAAATAGGCAACTAGCTCATGCCAACTCTTAATAAAAACCCCACCAGCCACTAATTTTCTTCTCAAAAAGAAGATGTTTCATATTTCAAGGGGACGCAACATATAATCTATCTGATTTTCATTTGGACAATCTGAATATTGAAAAAGAAGGAAGTCTGCCCCACCTTCACACTTCGATCATGCACAATTGAGTCTGTGTTTACCTATTGTTGTCTCAATGGTTTACACTATTTTGAGGCCGATTAAAAAGCAATCATCATGTGCTTAATTCTTTCAAACACAAGCACGTACACATGGGAAATTCGTTTTTCTGTCAAAACGTTCATAGAATAAACTTTTTTTATTCGATGATTGAATGGAAGACCTGGGGTAGTGAACATCACAAAAGCTCATTTCCAATGTGTATTTGTTACACACAATGACTTCGTGTTACTAATAGGCATTTTAACTGATTCATTTGTTGATTCAGGTGTTACACTCATATTTTGTCTGAATTTGCAAAGATTTGGATGAATATATTTTTCAATCAATAGATGGTTAGAGGCTCGTTGGAAAGATCAGTGATCAGATCAGATTGGTATATGACATTTCATGTACAAGTTTTGATGATTTGAATGTTCCAATCATCAAAAGGGGGATAAGTGATCAAGAAATGTTTGAGAAGTTATTGACAAGTAATGTTGACTAAAGAAGAGTTTTGAAACAATTTTGGATCTAATAAAGAAAAGTCGGAGCTTAAAGAATAAGTTTATGGCAAGTCAGTTGGTTTGAAGAAAGTTTGTTGAAAGCTGAAAGAGCAAATTCAAATAATTTTACTGAAATTTTTCTTTGAAGAAAATTTGCTGAAGCAATCTGAGATGAACCTGAAGATAATTTATTTCCGATGTCTGAAATAGGTTTTACAACCTTGGAGAGATTTTTTTGAGCATCAAAGGGGAGATAGTATGTGTTGTACAGAAATGGGGAGATTGCACAAATTGAGCTTAAAGGTGGAGATTGAATTGAAAAATCTTTTAGAGATGATCTTGAATCCAAAGGGGGAGATTGTTAGAGCATATATTTGTTGGATACAAGATCATAAAGACTGAAGATCAAAGTCAAGCTAAGTCAAAACTCAAAGTCAACTCTCAAAGCAAAGTCAAAGTCAATTGTAATAAAGATAAAGTCAAAGCCTTGTATTTTGTTTTCTATTTGTTTTGTAAGCGTGTGTGTTTTGTTTTTAATAGACATATGACTAGAGTGTTAGAAGTTGATAGTTGCAAGTTAGAGATTATACGCAGATACTGTTTCTAGAGAGAGAAATATTCTCAGAGCATTGTATATGAATTCCTTCAGTAATAGAAATTGAAACAGATTGAGTATTCCATTTTGTAATAATCTTGTTTGTGATTAATGTTATGATTAGAACTTGATGATCTTGGGACATAATACATTCCTCCTTGGGTTTGTCTACAAAATTTCTAGAGGAAGAAAGAAATTTTTTGTTGCCCTTGAATCGGTTAGAAGAAGAATTGTTTCTAAATTTGGAGAAGTTAGCAAACATGCTCATTTCCTCCGTCATTTGATCGAAAGAGGTAACTTCACCTTCATCATCGGCTTCACTCAGATAATCCTCCGAAAGGTGATCCGAGTCATCATGACTCTCTCTGTCTAAATCATTAGAAAGATAGGTTATACGGGGAACACACAGAGATTTCTTGGAAACATCACTGTTAAGAGCCATAGAGGGGGTTTTTATCTCTTTGATGATGGTTTTCCTTTGAATGCGAGTTTGCTCTTAGTTGAAAAAGGTTCCATAGAGAGCAGTAAGAGGAAGACTTTCCAAATCCCTGGTTGTCTTAATACAAGTACTGAGGTTTTCCCAAAAGTCTGGAAGATCGTCCATGAACTTGCACAAGATTTCCTCATTGTCATAAAGTGTTCCCAGAAGTTTGAGGTCATTAAGAAGACTATTAAAACGATTATAATAGTCATAGAGAAATTCTCCTTTTTCATGAGAAAAAAGTTCATATTTTCTAATAAGAGAAATTTTATTACTATTATTTACTTCTTTTGTACCTTCGTACAGAACACATAGGGTGGACCACATTTCCTTGGTAGTGTTAAGATTCACAAGAGAGTGATAAACTTCATCTGGAAGAGATTGAGCGATAATTGCTCGGACCTTAGAGTCAAGCCCAATAATACGCTTGTCTTCCTCAGTGTAGTCCTTAGGCCTCTTCTAAACATATCGGCTAGTGGCAGAGGTCCTTTCCTCGTCAGAGGAGTCCTCGGAAACTTCAAAGACAGATCCAGTTTCTTTCTCTTTGTCTTTAGGAGTTTTGACAAATTTGTCCCAGACTCTAGGGACAAGAGGCCCTTCACGAAAAACAGTCAGATAACGACTGTCGGCCCCTTTTAGAAAAAGCATCATCCGACTTTTCCATAAAGAAAAGTTGTTCGGATTGAACTTAGGAGGTTTGACAATAGAACCATTGTCAGGGTGAAAAGAGTTTTGAGAAGATAGAGAATCAACTTTAGTGTTGGAAGGCGATGCCATGACGTATCTGGTTTATTATATTAAACCAACCACTCTGATACCACTTTTTAGTCCCAAAGTACGTAAACAAGGTTTTGTAGAAGGGGGGGTTAAATACAAAACACAAAAATTTACTTAATTTTAATTCTTTGTTGATATAAATATCAAGAATTACACTTAGAAAAACAAAGATTGTTGAGGAAGAGAACAGTTAAACTATTCTAACAATCTAGCACTTAGAAATTTTTTTAACATAAAGATAAAAAGCTTAGAGAGAATACAAACTAACAACTTGCTAAAAAATGCACTTGGAAATTCTTGAGTTGAAAGTGTGTGTTTCATTGAGTCATCTTCATCCTTTATATACTATCCAATGCATTGATTGCAAAAGACACTTGTCATGTGATTAATGGATCCTTGGATATCTTCAATAAATTCTTAGATATTTGAAATGACTTATCAAGATACAAAGGTAACTTTTGTACTATGATAAGACAATATCCCAATATAATATACCTGGTACAAATCTTTTTCAGATCTTCAAAAGAGAAAGTCTCAATCAAATCAGAACACAAGTGAATATCCTTTATGCAATAGAAGTTTCCATTCCCTATGTCAGAAGATCATTTGGAATGAGGAAGTATGTCTAATCATGAGGATTTAACATAATGAGGTTTTGTCCATCAAGAAGTGATCGGCAGAGAAAAACTCCACCGACGGATCGGTAGAAAGAATCTCTGCCGAAAGATTGGTAGAGTGATGCCGAAGCAGGGAGTTCGGCAAGGTATCTTTATGCCGAATAGAAGAAATATCGGCATAATGAATGTCTGCCGAAAATATTGCTTCTTCGGCAGATGTAGCTCGGTCTTCTTTGAAGTTCATCTTGATCCACATCAGAGACTTGTTTCATGTTGAATTCGGTTGGTCTTTGATTCACCGATATTTTAAAGCATAACTAAGCTATTACAAAGAACCATGTAATTTTCTAGGTATGAAAATGTACAAACATTTTACAGATGAACAACTACAAGTTGAAGGAGAGGTCATCCTGAAATCTTAGATGACCCAACAGAGAGGAAGCGGGTTGCTCTGGCCAGAGAGAGGGAAGCCACGTCCAGAGAGGAGTCTCTGAACGTGAGGCTTGAAGATGCCCACAAGGTCCTAGAGTTCTCGGATCGCCAGACAGCCGATCTGTAGACGCACCTCCATATGTCGTGCGAGATGCTGAAAGGGAGGAGGGAGGAGCTGAAGAGGTCCCAGTAGTCTATGATCGTTAATGAAAAAGAGATCAGGTGCCTCAAGGCGAAGGAGATTGAGAAGAAGACCGAGATCGAGGAGCTAGAGGAAGAGCTCAAGTCCGTCGAGGCTTTTACTCGATGGACGACGAAGGCGGTGATAATGAGGCGTCATCTTGCTAGGAAGAATCCCCTTGCCAACGCTTAAGAAGACCTCAAACTTTATCTGTAGGATGTCAGGAATGAGAAGGACCTGGACTCTGAAAATGAGAAAGATGTTGAGGTGGTCGAGGTCGAGGACGAGGCCCAGGCGAATAAAGCTTCAGAGTCGTAGCTAACTGAAGATGCTCCTCCATCTTGAGTTTTTCTACCTTTTAGTCTTTTGTTTTTAATTCTTATATGGTCGACCATTGGTGGTCGAGCCTTCTACTTGTAACCATTTAATTTTGGTTTTGAATACAAATGGTTTTTATCTTATCTGTCAAGCATTATAAAATAAGTAAACGTACATGATATCTCAAGATACGACATAAGTCATAAAATACTTGGAACTTTTCAAACTTGAGAATTGTGTGACCAAACAATCATTCAATCCGAAGATACTTGCGATTAACACGATACAAATAATTTAAGGATACTTGTGAAATGATTCATACCAAGGATACTTGCGACTAAAGGCAATCCAAGTAGTTCACTCCAAAGATTCTTGCGACTAAGGCATTTGTTCATAGTGAAAAAATTTCTAAGTTAACCTTAGATTATAAATCTTAGAGTTTTACAAGACCAATTCATGTAAAAGACTTACAGTCTTATGTCGTGTGATCCTCCGAGAAGACAATGTCAGAGGTTTGTCGTTGGCTAACCAACGACCCTCCGATGCTTAAGTTAGTATTGGTTGTGACAAATAATCGTAAGGAAAAAAGAATAAAGAACATAGAAAAAATACCTTTTGAGATATGTTGCATTCCAACTACGAGGGATTTCCTGGTCGTCGAGGGTTTGAAGCCTATAGGCACCTTTTCCCACGACTTTAGATATACGATAAGGATCTTCCCATTTGATGGAAAGCTTACCTGCATTCGGCTCTTGAGTGTTTTGAAACACTCAACGTAAGACATGGTCGCCTTCCTGAAAGACTTTGGTTTTTATGTTTTTGTTGAAATGACGTTCTATTGATTGTTTTTGAGACGCCATTCTGATCAATGTTGACTCTCTCATTTCCTTGAGGGCATCAAGATCATAACATAGGTTGACTAGGTTATGGTCGACCGAGTCGTGTCTTGATGTCGGGATTTGGACCTCGATTGGTAAAAATGCTTCGCAACCATAGACTAAGGAAAAGGGAGTTTGTCCTATGGACGTACATGGAGTCGTACGATTTTCCCAGAGGACTGAAGGAAGTTCCTCGACCCAGTTTTCTTTTGTTGCTTTCAATCTCTTCTTGATCGAATTTATAATAGCCATATTGCTTGATTCTGCAAGTCCATTTAACTGAGGATATCGCGGCGTCGAGGTCGTGAGTTTTATATTACGATCCTCACAGAATTGTTGAGTTCTTTCTCTTATGAATTGGGATCCATTGTCGCAGACAATCTCGGATGGTATCCCAAACCTGCATATAATGTTAGTCTGGATAAAAGATATAACCTCTTTGTCCCGAACTTGGTAAAAAGCGGCTGCTTCTACCCATTTAGAGAAATAGTCTGTAGGTGCAAGTAAAAATACCTTTTTCCCGGGGGCAGGTGGTAACTTTTCAACGATATCCATTCCCCACCTCATGAAGGGCCAGGGAACTAATGTCAATTGTAAATGTTCAGAGGGTTTATGCGTCGTACCTGAATGTCGCTGGCATGTGTCGCAACTTTGTACATACCTGATGGAGTTTTGTCGTAATGTCGGCTAATAGTAGCCTTGTCGCGATATTCGATTGGCTAGACTACGACCGCCTGAGTGATTGCCACATTCACCGTCGTGCATTTCTTGCAAGATGTTATGGACTTGCATTTTTCTTGTGACACATAGTAGGTTAACTCCATTGGACGATCATCGATAGAGCTTGCCTTGTATCACGACATATCTGGAAGCCTTGAATCTAATCTTTCGAGCTTCCATTCTGTCTTCTGGAAGTTGGTCGTGCACTAAGTTGTTCATTATATCGCTCGACCAATCTTCTTTTCCATTATCGATCTGGACTATATCGTCATGGTCAATGGACGATGTCATGAGATGTATCATGGGTATTGTGTCGAACGGAGGTTTGCTAAGTGCTGATCCAAGATTGGCTAAGGCATCAGCTTGAGTATTCTGACCTCTCGGGATTTGTTCAATCGAAAATGGCTTGAAATTTTCTGATTTTGCCTTGGCTATCATAAGATATGGCATCATCTTTGAGTCCTTTGCCGCAAACTTGCCATTTATTTGGTTCACGAAGAGGAGGGAATCGCTCTTGACGTGCAACCCTTTTGCCCCCAAGTCGAGCGCCATGTTCATTCCTACGATCAAGGCTTCATATTATGCTTCATTGTTCGTTGCTTTGAATTCACATCGTATGGAGTACACCATCTTGCCCCCCTATGGCGACGGTAAGATGACGCCCAGTCCTGTGCCTCTAGCGTTGGACGATCCGTCGACATGTAGAGTCCAGGGTTTGTTGTCGTTAGTCGCCACAAAAAAAGCTTCGTCTTGTGTTTCTTTCTTTGGTTGAGGACTAAAGTCAGCGACAAAGTCTGCTAGGACTTGTGATTTGATCGCGGTCTTAGGCTTGAAGTCGATGTCATATCTACTGAGGTATATACTCCATTTTGCTAATTGACCTGTTAATTCTGGTTTTCATAAAACAGACTTAACTGGGAAGTTAGTAATGACAGTTATGGGATGCGACTCGAAGTAATGTCGCAGCTTTTTGGTAGTTGTGACTAACGACAGTAATAATTTTTCTATCGATGAATACCTGGTCTCAGCGTCAAGCAGAGATTTATTTACATAGTAGATAGGCAGTTGATTTTTGTCGTCTTCTCTTACCAGGACTGGACTTAACACATTGGGGCTAACGGCCAAGTATAGTTGTAAGACCTCATTGTCTTGTGGTTTCGACAGCAGTGGAGGCGACGCCATGTATTCTTTTAATTTTTGCAATGCTTGCTCGTGGTCGTCCGTCCAATGGAAGCCTTTGTTCTTTCGCAAGACGTTGTAGAATAGGTGGCATTTGTCCGACGATCGTGAGATAAACCTATTTAAGGCTGCCACACGACCAGTTAGACGTTGGACTTCTTTGAAGTTTATCGGTGATTGGATCTCGACTATGAATTTGATTTGATCAGGATTAGCTTCGATCCCTCGTCGAGTCACCATATATCCTAAGAATTTCCCAGCTGTTACTCCAAAATAGCACTTTGTTGGATTCAGCTTCATGTGATATTTCCTAAGAATGCCGAACGATTGGCGTAGATGTTCGACGTGGTCGATAGCCTGTTGTGACTTGACGAGCATGTCATCAATGTACACTTCCATGGTATCACTGAGTCGATCCTTCAACATTTTGTTAACCAATCGCTGGTATGTGGAATCTTCATTTTTCAAACCAAAAGGCATAACCTTATAACAATAAATACCTCTGTCTGTCATAAAGGCAGTTTTCTCTTGATCGTCGACATGCATAAGTATCTGATTATAGCCTGAATATGCGTCCATGAATGTCAAGAGTTCGTGTCCAACAGTTTCATCGACTAGAACGTCCATATGAGGTAAAGGAAATGGATCCTTCGGGCACGCCTTATTTAAGTTTGTAAAATCTATGCACACCCTCCATTTTCCGGTTTTCTTTTGTACGACCACGACATTGTCTAACCAGTCGGGGTACTTCTCAAATTTTCCCAGTTTGGAGGAGGTTGTCGACTTCGTCATTGATCACCTTGTTTCGCTCTGGAGCGAACTTTCGACGTTTCTGATTTATGGGTTTGAACGATGGGTCCACATTTAATTTGTGTGATATAACGTCAGGATCGATGCCGACCATGTCTTCGTGCGTCCAAGCGAAACAGTCAGCATGTTTCTGCAAAAAAGAGATTAGTTCTTTTTTAATGGAAGGATCGAGGGACGAACCTACGAAGAAGACTTGATCATGCTTGCTTTGGTTAAGGATGACTTCCTCCAAATGATAGTCGTCGATAGTATCAGGAGCATCCTGGTTCTGTAATTGCTTGATGTATTGCTTTTTCGGTTTCATCGTCGTCTTGTAGAAATCGCGAGCAACTTTTGGTTCACTATTGATCTCCTGGATTCCCCACGGCATGGGAAATTTCATCGACTGGTGAAATGTTGAAGGGATTACCTTCATGTCGTGGATCCAGGGTCGACTGAGAATGATGTTGTACGCTGACGAACAGTTGATGAAGTTGAACCTGGTCTGCTTGTTGATTCCTTTGGTGTCGACTGGCAGAGTGATCTTTACAAATGTGCTTGTCACGTCTCCATTGAAACCAATCAAGGTCATCGAGCGTCGAACGATCTTCGACTTGTCGAGTCTCATGGCTTTGATGGTGTCGAGAACGATTATGTTTGTTGAGCTTCCCCCATCGACCAACACCCTCCGGGTTAAACAGTTGCCAATCTTAAGCTGAACAATTAATCCGTCATGATGTTTTTGATGTAAGTCACCCAGGTCGTCTTGGTCAAACGTTATCTTCATCCACTCTAGCTCCAATTCTTCCTTCGGTCGTGAGGATCGGGGGACTGGCTGATCATTTGCCCCCCGACTGGCATGCCTTTTCACTGCAGAATAAGTCAGACCACAGACATCGGATCCTCCCGTAACATAATTCACGACTTTCTCATGAACAGGAGATGGAGGTCGAATGTCGTTAGTGAGCGTTGCTGGTTCGTCGAATATTTCTTTAAGATTGCCTTTTGGGACATGCCAAGCGGGTTCCTTTTTAAGAGCAATGCAATCGTCCGTCGTATGACCATAGTCACTATGAAAGTCGCACCATTTGGTCTTAGCCTTCTTGGCATCACCTTTATCGTTTTTCTTCGGCCAACGGATGGTCACTTGTACGTTTATCAATGCTTCGACGAAGTCCTTAGAAGTCCCTTTGAATCCATAGGAAAAAACCTTAGGGTACTGAGGGAGCTTGGTCGTGGTCAAGACCTTCTTCTTATCGAACCTGATGTTCAATATATTTCGCGATGGTTCTGCTTTGACTGCTGCTTTGGTCTTGAATTCTGGCTTCTTCACACTTAACGATTTTTTGTCTCTAGAGTGTTTACGTCGAAAGGCAGCGTCGTCTTTGACCCTCATATAGGCTAAAGTCCTTGCTCGTACGTCTTAGAAGTTCTCTGGGGTATTTTGTCATATCAGTGTAGAGACCCGAACTTCATCCAGATCACGTTTGTATGCCTCAATCGTGGTCTTGATGTCATAGTTACGGAAACTAATCATCTCGGCATTGAAGCGATTGAAATAACTCCGGATGGACTCTCCAACCTTCTATACGACGTAGTACAAGTTGCTAGTCTGCTTCTCTATCTTGCGACTACTTGCGAATTGTTGGGAAAACTGGTTTACCAACTAAGAGAAAGAGTTGATGGACTTGGGCATGAGACTAATCAACCATTGGAGGGTTGCACCCGTGAGGTTAGCCCCAAAACTTTTGCACATATACACCTCTTGATAATTGTGCGGGATCGACACTGTCCACATCAATTTCTTGTACTACACGACATGTTCAGTTGGATCCGTGATGCCAGAGTACTTCGATGTGAATGTCGAGAAGTTGTATTTCTTAGCGACGTAGACCATAGTTATCTCATCGACAAAGGGTGACGCTTGAAACCCGGTGCGAGACTCAACATCGATGGGTACTGCTGCTCTTGGTAGCTTGGCAAGTAGTGATAACACTCATTCGCTTTGTTCCTCCAGCATCTTCAATCGTTGAGCGACTGGTTCGTTCTGATTATTCCCTTGAGTTGCCATCGGGACGTGCCCAAAGTTTTGGAAACCATTCTGTTGCGACGAATCAGAAGCATCTCCATTGTAATGGAAGATTGGCATCGGCATCGTGGGAATCGATGTTGTAGGAGGCATCGTGGGAATCGACGTTGTAGGAGGCATCGTGGGAATCGACTCCGTCGAGTGGAAGAATGGTGGAAATGGTGGTGGCATCGTCGGCATGGGTTGACTAGGGATGCCAGGGAAATGAGGTCTTGGATAATTGGGAAGTGGAGGTCCCGACCAAGACATGTTGAAGCCCCCAAGACTATATGAAGGCTCTTCTCCATTGCTAGCATTTCGATTCCTCAAAGACGCGATCTCTTCAGCAGCTTGTCTGTTTTGATATGACAAGGCATCGATGAAAGCACGTGCAGCGGTCAACTCCATGTTCATCTGGGATATGATTTGCTCTTGGGTTCCTTGAGGATATGCCATTATCCTCTAGAAGAAAGACACTCGAGGAAGGCGCACGATTGTCGAGGATTTTCTTTACATGGGGCCCAAGTTAGGTGCCAAACTGTTAATGCCAGAAATCGTCCAAAGGAAGATTTAAGGTCGGTGTGGATCTCTATCTAACTAAGGAAAGTAACCAGGCGACAAGTCGTGCGATAATAAAAATAAAGAGACAAGAGAGTTGGTGACGCAGAAAAACCTCAACGAGGAAAAAACCGCGGATGACCAAGAAGAGTCGTCGAGCACTATGATCGCCAAACAGAGGCGACGTCCTTATGTATTACAGTGTTTTACACGATAACTACGAAATACAAGTGTAAAAACTAGTAACAAGTGTAGGTCGTGTATGAAACACTTCGGTCGTGTGTATAATACTGTGATCGTGTAGTACGATAGAGAGTGCTTGCGAGAATTCCTCGTGTAGCTTGTATTATCGGAGCTCTGATGTTGTAGTTATAGATGATGTGTCTGAATGAAGGATATATCTTAGATATTTATAGTCTTTGATCTTCATAAATGTGTCATTGAATCCTTTCATAACGGTTGATGCTCCATAATGGATTTAATGGCTCTGGTCGGTTATAGTCGTTGGTCTTTAAGAGCATTAAACCTACGTTGAATAAATAAGAGAATAACGTTGGGTCGTACGTTAGTGTAATTGTGGTCGAATATAATTTCGCGATGGTCGTGCGACTAACACTCGGCCGTCGTCCATAAAACGGTCGACAAGTATTATAAATATATTGGTCGACAGGACCTTATCTTAATACAGGATCAGTCGTACGTAAGGTACATTTGTCGTGGTCGTGTATTTTTGACCCAAACATGAATCAGAGGCTTTGGGCTTAAAGCTTATGTGCCTCTTGCTTAGAGTCTCTGAGTCTTCACTAAAATTCTAATTCTTTGGACTCATATCTTATAAGACTTTTGCTCAAAACTTCTGAGTCTTCACATATAAGCTACCAAGTCTTGATTTAACTTTTGAGCCTTTTACTCAAGGCTTCCGAGTCCTTCAGAGTTTGTTCCTTTTGGGTTTGGTCCCTCTGAGCTGGTGCGTCTGCTCAGAGCATCTGAGTTAGTTGTAACCGTCTCTTAATAATATCTGTAAGTTGTTGAATTGTTGTGCAGTTACATGTTAACTGCCCTAGCTATTAATCTCTCTCATAAATACATAAACAATTGATTTGATGAAAAAATTTACACGAGTTTGTCCCTTAAAACATGTATGAGTTTTCTAGATTATGTCAATACTAATTTGGCCAAGGTTGAAATATAGTATTTGGAAAATTAATTCCATATATGATCAAAAAATTATCCAAGTAATTACAATCACAAAACCCAAATTCCTCAAACATACATAACAAGATCTTGTTGTACATGAACATTGTTTCTTATGCATCTATGGAATCCAAATGGGTGTCCATAGGTTTCTTTTTATGGGTATAGATCGTTTTGTTATTTCATATATACTTACCCAGATGATATCGTATGTTGCATTTTGAGTAGCATTATACTTTTAAATTTTGATTATTTGATTATAAAAACCCCATATAAAACACAACTTGTATGTCTTATTGGAAGAGGTGTATATACATAAAATTGACATCTCCCCAAAGAATAGAATAAATATTTTCATTAAATCCCTGACTTGTATTTGATTATTATTGTTGTAATAATTTTAACAACTTAATCATTATTTAAACATATCATTTGTCACTACAAGAAAAAAGGATTTTAGAGAAGGTTTTGATTTGTACTTAAAAGTATTTAAAGCTTCTCTAAAGGCTTTAGAGAAACTTTTCAATTCCGTCATGAAGCTTCTCTATATAAGGGTAGCTAAAAGTTTTAGGGAAGGTTATCGGAGGGTATGTTTTTGTTAGCTTTTAGAGACACTTTTTTGGGGCTTTAGATACACTTTTCAAAGTTTCTCTAAAGGTTAATCATTTTTTTTTTCAAAAAGCTTCTCTAAAAGCATTTATTAGTAATGTTTTTCAAGTATTTGTGACGCTTTAGAAACGTCTCTAAAAAGTACCTTCAGGGAAGGTTTACAAAAAAGCTTCTCTAAAGGTATTGTCTTTAGTTACATTTTACCTAAACCTTCTCTAAAGATGCTTATTAGTTACACTTCACAAATCTTCTCTAAAGGTTATCTTTAGATACAAATAATCAAAACTTTCTCAAAAGGTTATCTTTAGATTCACTTATAAAAGATCAATTTCTTCTCTAAAGAGTGTATTATTTTTTTCATCCATATTTCAGCTCTATATTTATATATAATTATATATTAAAAATAATAAAAATTAATCAACAAAAACAACATAAAAAACTCAAAACAATAAATTTTCATACATTTATCATAATAAAAGACAAGAATTTGCAATCAATCCATACATCCATTTTCTAACATCCTCCGTAAACTCCTAGCAAAACTTAATACTCAACCTATCACTTCCCGTTTATTTTCTAACTTTTTTTATATTGGAGTATAATCACGTTTGCTACTTTGCACAGACGACGAAGCCCGTGTGATAACACCGGTGTCTGCAAAAAAAATACAAATAAAAGAAGTAAATACTTAAGTAAGGATTAAACAGAAGTATCTAAGTTGATTGTTGATTGTTGATTGAAGTAATAGGGGCTTCATACCAATTTGGCACTTACATCTTCAAGATTAGAAGTTGCAGTCCATTCAATGGAGGGTTTCAACAAACATGCGATGCAGGCATGAAGAAACGCCTACATTTTAAGTTTATAAAACATTAGTCCAATTCAATATGAAATGCGCAGTTGAACTCTAAAGAAACAAATTTCATACAGTTTAATTGCAACGATGTAATCGTTTATCCTTATTTTGAATAATTGACTATACCATGTGTGAATGATGTTTCCAATAGTGTCGTAAACAAAGTTCACAGGATGACGCTAAAGGGAGATAAAAAAAGATGTTTGTCATCTACGAGTTCAACAATTGGTGGTAGTAAAGATTAAGACAAAAGATCAATTCCAATAACGTGCAGAAACAACCAACATGAGAATGAGTGAAGAGATCAATTCCAATAACCACAACAAAATAATGTTCAAGAACCATGAAACGGAATCAACAAATTGCAATTGGTAAATGTGTAAAACTCTAAAAAATGTACTTACGTGAAACTTCTCCAAACTCCAGGAAATTTCAATGTTTAGGGTTTTCACTATGTATGACAAACGTCATCCGAGATGTTCGAGTCGGTTGAATCTATTGGCTAAGGAGACAACAAACAGAACAATACAAAAACCTACAGTAGTACGGAATGCCCTTAATTCCAAAATCACCCACTCTTTGAATTACTAGTGATATAAGAAGCCCAAGGATCATAAAGATGAATATCTTGGCAAAATCTAAATCAGATGCTGATTGAAGAGAACACTTCATGAACATAAAAAACAGTAGACAACTTTAAATTCTTCATTATTAAATTAAATGAATGCTCGTTATACAGAGCACTAATAAATGCAGTAATCTAGTTTTCAAAAAATCAAAGACTAAATAAAGGCACAAACCTGAGGAGCATTTAGATTACTCCAAGGCTCCTGCAAAGTAACCGGCTCAGTAACCGGTTCCCACAAAATAACCCAAATTTGTATATATCTGATTTTACATTTGATGGTTCATCATTTAGGACTTCTGGTGTCATCCATTGGGATGTTATACCAGAGAACATAATCAAAAAATTATAGACAATAGAAATATAGTCGAGTTAAAGTGAACTCACAATCCCCAAAAAACCAAATTTGGGCCTGCACATTAAAAAGATGAAGAATCTGATCTATTTTGATATCCCCCGAAAAATGCAACAGAAAGTTTGAGAAAAATAAAGTTACATTAGTTTACAATGATAAATAGTTATTAATTTCAGATTGGTAGTTATTTGATTGGCTTACCCTACAACAAGGAGACCTAATGCAAGTAGGGCAAACACGTACCAGTCAACTTTGTATTTTGATTTGACACGAACATCGGCTGAAAGATTGTGTCGTCCAAACCATCCAAACCGAGGACGAGGAAGTAAAATGAAACCAATCATGAAACCTATCACATTCAAGTTGCAGAACCGAATTACTAGTCATGTTGCAAATTTATAGTGGTACTTGGCCAAGCACATATCGGTCAAATACCAAAACATAAATCAAGCTCTCACTCACGAGTAAAGACTACACCAACTAAGAAACATACTTGGAGATGAACTTATTTCAACCACCCCAAAAAAGTGAATTAGTTGCAATTTGAACAAAATGATATTTATCCATCTTTGGTAACCACTAAAATTGTTGTTAGATCGAATACTTTTTATTACAACAAAAAAGTTATTTCATAAAAGATAACTCACCTGTCTAAGCAGTCAATAAATTGTCATGTTGCACAATTTCTTCCAAGATCCTGTCAACAAGAAAGCCACAATAAAAATTGACTCTGATTAGATGATTTTATTTTGCGCTTCAAAGTCATTTTTCTTCCTTGCAATTACCATGGTGAATCACAAAATAAAATCATTAAATTTATGTATATATAACTTTCTGATAATTATAAAATTATGTAATTTAGACAATGATATCTAAATCATTTAGTCAATCACTTGAATTTCAGATCATTGGTTGCTTCTAAAGTAAACTAGATATAATTAGATATACACATTCACCACCACTATGAACACGAAGATCTGCCTTAATTTTTAGTGGTTAATATCGATCAACAATTCCAAGTAATCTACAAAACAAATACCAACTTCAAAAGGATATAAAAACTTCATACTAGCACTATTTGAACTAAAAGAAGACAAAAGTCTGTAAGAGAAACATAAGGTAATAATTAAGTTCCCAATTACATACAGGAAACTTTCTTTGAAGTATCATCTTGATGTCAACAAAGAGGTATCTCTTTTAACTTCTTTAATTAAAAATTATTAATTTACCATTGTTTGTTTGTTTTAGTCAACAAGTTCTTGATTTTGAACAACTGGTAGTGAAACAAGCTTCCTTTGATCAATACAGATTCATCTCTGAATGTATTCAAAAAAAGTAAAAAATAAATTTTGGGGGGTTTTGTCTGATATTTTTTTGTATTTTTGATTTACAATTGAGGTTTTACATTCAGCTTTTTGTTTTGAATTTCCACTCTTTCTTAACTTCAGTAAGTTTGAGAAATGCATCAACATGAACAAGTAATGCCTTAAAGTCTGCCACAATCTTAATGTTCTAATTGGCACTTTGTGAATAAAACCAAATCAACTCGGTATATCCTGCTGGAAAGCAATGTTAAAGAGAAAAGAGACAATGGGAAACTATAACTTGTGTACCTTAATACTCAGGCCAATGCTCAAGAGAAGTTTTTGAGAATAAAGCATGCATATAACACGGTGTTGAACTTTGGTTCATGGTGGAAATATGACTGTGGAAACAGTGGTACATCTGAAGCATACAAGTCTGCTGAAGATGAAGAGTTTTATGGTTTTGGTAAATCAATTATGCACATTGAATGTTTCTTTGCTTTTGACTACTTATTTGTATCTCCTTTCATCCTTAGCCTTAAAGCAACTAGTACGGTTAAACTGACAAATAAAAGCTAGGATATACCAAAGTTTTATGGATAGGTCTCCGGTTCGATTGTTATCTTTAGAGACCCATGGGATTAGTCGATGTGTGCAAAAGTTGGCCCACACCCATGGGATTGGCCGAGGTTCCATGGTTACCAAAAAAATATAGTAAGTAATGGGAATAGTTGATAACTCTCAAATCTTGATAGTTAATTCCTCTCTTTTCGTATTCATTTTACCACATTTTCACTCATTTTGTCCCTCATCTCCTTCAGTTGGTCTTAAATATTCAAACATGGTGATGAAGTCTCAAGATTGCAAAAATTTCGGTTTTACTAACTTTTTGTGCAGAACGTGGCCACCTTGTCACCACGTTGCGACATTGCTGAAAATTTATGGATAAGTTTTAGCAATTTTTGGAAAGTTTGCCTTTTGAAGAAAAGTAAAGAAGTTTCTGCTCTTTCACAAGAATAATCAAGGAAGAAGACAAAAGGTGTAAGTCAAAGGAAGATTCAATACTCCTCCTTAAAGCTACTTTTTTATGATTGGTCACATCAACACTCCTTCTTCCTTGGGCTATAAATTGAGGCTTGGGAGGCACCATTTCAGATCATCACTTCCAGGAGCATTCAATAGCATCTGGAGCTTTACATTTAGTTTGCATTCTCTCTTTAAATCTTGTAGTGTAGATGCATTTAATTTTTAAGTTTAATTTCTTTGTAACAGTTGTTGTCACGTTGTCACCACGTTGTGGGCACCTTGGCAGCAATCTTTAAGTTTCATTTATGCAATTTATGTTCATGTTCTCTCCTTCTTCTCTCATGTCTTTTACTGTTATTATGAGCTAAACACCCCTTTGGGTGTGGGTATGAACCAAGGCTAAGACTAGTAGGAAACACTTGGGTGTTGCCATCATTGCTAACTCTTAGACTTGGTCGCTCGAGTCGGGACTTCAACTCAACGCGGACAAGCCGATCACTTGTTAATGTTAATATTAGATCTTAGACCTCGAGAGGGGAGGATCCGAAATACGGCTTGAGTGATGCAAAGAAGATTTGAGAAAGTCTTATATAACCACGTAGAGATACGGGTTTTTGCATGACTTTAACTAAGGTTCAAAATGTTGGTCGATATAGGTGTCACAAAGAGATTTGGGCATCTATATCCATACTGGTGGAACTGAAATCCTTAGAGGTTTACTTAGTTAAGTCAGCAAGTCTTGAGTTGGCGAAAGTGGTGACTTTGTGGGTGCAACGTGGCCACGTTCCGAGGAAACTCACTTTCGAGAGAAAGGCGTTTTTAAAGATACTGTGTGTCATTTTGTTTCGGACCATATTGTTACTACATCAGTCTTAGTTAATGTTTGTACCCACATCCTACCTTTCATCTTGTTAATCCCTTTTAATCATTTTTTAGTTTGCTTAAAACTCACATATATTGATATTGTTCTCAAAACTCAAACAAGCACTAGAAGTTCATGAAAGTTCTCTGATTCTTAGTTGACTAGTCCCTGTGGAAACGATCTTGGTACTCTACCACTTTATTACTTAATAGCGATCATAGTGTCTGTTGTGCACTTGCACTACCACTGTGGTAACATAGTGGCCACGTTGTGGACCTATACGATTTTCCGTATCAAGTTTTTGGCGCCGTTACCGGGGACTAGCGCGATTTTAAATCCTAAGATATTGACTTTTATTCGAGCCTGAGTTGTTTATTTCTTTTTTTTTTAGTATTTTCCGTGTTGTATGCCAAGGCTACAACACGGTGAACTTGTACCTCTTGACCCCGAAATTGAAAGAACCGTTAAAAGACGAAGAAGAGGTAGAAGAGGTAGAAGAGGTCGGCAAAATCAAAACATGGCTGAAATGGTGGAGATCCTCCACCACCACCTAATGAAACAACCACAAGAATTGCCGACGATAAAGAACGGGGAATACGGGACTATGCAACATCCGAATTTGATCAATTAAAATCGGGTATTCTTAGGCCCAACATTGTGGCACAAACTTTTGAACTAAAACCGGTAATGTTTCAAATGATCCAAGCAATGGGTCAATTTGGAGGGTTACCGTCGGAAGATCCACACTCACATTTAAAATCATTTTTAGAAATGACGGATCATTTTCGCATTCAAGGTGTTACGGTAGAAGCCTTACGGCTTACGCTCTTGTCTTACACATTGAGAGATAGAGCCAAAGCTTGGCTAAATTCTCAACCTCCTCACTCCATTGATAGTTGGACAAGTTTGGCCGAAAATTTTCTAAAAAATTATTTTCCTCCAACTAGAAATGTGAAGTTTAGAAATGAAATTTTGATGTTTCGACAAGAGGATGAAGCGGTTTCGGATGCATGGGAGAGATTCAAAGACTTAATTAGAAAATGTCCTCGTCATGGAATCCCTCATTGCATCCAATTAGAGACATTTTATAATGGTCTTACTAATTTCGCTAAAATTATTCTTGATGCTATGGCCGGTGGCGCTTTCACCTCAAAAACTTATAACGAAGGATATGACATTTTAGAGAAAGTGGCCAACAATAACACCGATTAGTTAAACCCACGTGCTCTTGCTCCTAAAAATGCATCGGGTGTTCATGAAATTGATGCCATCACCACCTTAAACGTCCAAATTGTAGCTTTAACTAACTTGGTAAAAAAATAACATGAATTTAAATGGAGAAAAGAACCAAGTCCAAGCTATAAATGAATCTTGTGTGTTTTGTGGTGAGAATAATGCTTTTGAATGTTTTCCTGGTAATCCCGCTTCGGTCAATTATGTAGGAAACCATTCAAGGAATAGCCCATTTTCTCCAACTTACAACCCAAATTGGAGAAATCACCCGAACTTCTCATGGTCGGGAAATCAAGGACTTCAACCCCCCCGGGGTTCATCAAGTTCCAAACCGACCACCAAATCCCCGGGATTTCAACAAGGATCGTCTCATACGTACCAAAGTGGGCAATCCTCACAACCGTATGTACCGAGACAACAAAATGCATCGGAGAGTAATAGTTCGCTTGAATCTTTACTCAAAGGTTTTATAAACCAAACCAATGCAACCTTGAGAAGTTTTGAAACTCAATTGGGGCAATTTGCCGCTGATTTGAAACGAAGACAAATGGGTACCTTACCTAGTGACACTGAAACCCCTAAGGGTAATCACAAGGAGCACATTAAGGTCGTGACTTTAAGGAGTGAGACAAGCGCATCTAAACCCAACGATGAAGTCTTAATTGATACCATTGTGCAAGATGAGACCACACATCTATTTGACAACGAATTTTCCATCACTTTTTCCACCCAATGTGGTTGGAAAGGGCCCACCTTCAGAACATAATGCATCAGATCCTTCACAGACTGTTCTGCCATCAGCACAGCCTCACCACAATGGTGAGACAGTGCCCACCTCACAGCACAAAAAGGCAAGTCCTAGGCAACCGGATCTAGACTTAAGAGACCTCCCTTTTCCCGGTAGGATGAAGAATAAAAATGTCGATAATCATTTCAAAAAGTTTTTGGACATTTTTAAACAACTCCATATTAACATACCTTTGGTAGAAGCTCTCGAGCGAATGCCAAGCTATGTTAAATTTTTGAAAGACATCCTTAACAAAAAAAAAAGGTTGAGTGAATTTGAAACGGTAGCTTTGACAAAAGAGAGTAGTGCCCTCCTCACTTGAAAAGTTCCACCTAAGCTAAAGGACCCGGTTAGTTTCACCATCCCTTGTTCGATAGGAGGTAAGAAAGTTGGTCATGCCTTGTGTGACTTAGGAGCAAGCATAAATCTCATGTCGTTGTCCATCTTCAAGAAGTTAGGAATAGGAGAAGTTCGACCCACCACCGTGACCTTGCAATTAGCAGATAGATCTTTGGCACATCCCAAGGGAAAGATTGAGGATATTTTGGTCCAAGTTGACAAATTCATTTTCCCGGCCGACTTTTTAGTTTTAGACTATGAAGCCGATAAGAACGTCCCCATCATTTTAGGATGACCATTTCTTGCTACGGGTAGAACTTTGATCGACGTCCAAAAGGGTGAGTTAACTATGATGGTAAATGACCAACAAGTGACATTTAATATTTTCAAGTCCCTTAAGTTCCATGATGAATTGGAAGATTGTTCGGCCGTAAATTTGTTGAGTGAGGACCTAGGTGTAGATATTGAAATGTGTGGTGAGAAGTTTGGAGAAGAAAGCGAAAATGAGCTTCAGTTTGAGAGTCCAAAGAAAATTCAACCACCAATAAGAGGGAAACCGTGTTTGAAAAATGTAAGATTGAGCCACCATAAACACAAGAAAAAAACATTTTTTGTCTAATGGTGTGTCGTTACCCTTTTGTTGAGTATCGAGAAGGCTAGAAATAGCCTTTTAATAAAATGTTTTTTTCTAGTATTTTTTAGTATTACAGCTTTCAATTTTTGTTAGCAAAAAAAAACTTGGAAACTTTCGGAGTTGTGCAAAGTGGCCATTTTGTTGCCACGTTGGGGACTGAGCTGTTAAAAGAGTATGTGAAATTTAATTTTCCAGAACTGTTTTCAAAATATTTTTTATGCATGGAGAAAAATATTCAATTTTGTCCACTAGTCATTCCATGCCAATCTCAAAAATCACAGCTTAGTCCTTGTCCTCTTTTGTCCTTTATATTTTTTTATGTACCTTGCCCTTTCTTGTTTAAGTGTATTGTTTTTGTTTCTTGTGCAGGTAGTTTTTCAGAGTTTATCTAAAGACCTGGAGGTTAAAAGAGGTTTTGTTTTAAAAAGTTGGATTAAAAAGAAAAAGTAAACCTCTTTTCAACCTTTTTGTCCCATCACCTTTTTCAACTCATCACACCACATCCATTCACTTGTTTTCTCTAGTTGATACATTTTCACTTTTACATCCCCAAACCGTAGGTTACCACCATCACCACGCAAAAAAAATCTTTGGTTCCTAAGAGTCCAAAAAATAAACTTCTCATCCTATCTTTTTAGCCATCATCACCCTCTCTAATCCCATCAACCTCTTTATCTTTATTTTTACTCATCACTCCCTTTTCCCACACTTCTATTTTATTTTTCAGATGTAACTTGGAGCCATATGTAAAAAAAAATTGGTTTGCACCCCTTTCTGAATAGCCGGAGGAGTCACTGACAATCGGCGGTGAAAGCTTCGTCCACCACACCATCGATTTCCGCCGCCGGTTTCTACTATAATCACCACCACCCCTTACCCCTTCATCTTGACGTTCCTCTACCGCATCCGTTCCGCATGCCACCAATGTGTCCAAAGTTGGTCGACTGCTCAGTTTAGTGAACTGTGAGCATCCTTGGTTCGTCATCACTTATATTTTGAACTTTTCGTTGGTTATTTCTTTTGGGATTTTTGTGGTGTTTCTTTGTTGTGTTTCTTTGTTGTGTTTTTCTTCTAACTCGTACTTTATGGGTTGTTAAACATTGTGCTAATTATCGTAGTCTTGGATGCTTCGTGTTTGAATGTTTCTTGTTTCTTGTATTTTTTGCTCGTTGTTCATCTATGTTGCAGGTACCCCTACGGACGTGATACCATATTCACTTTAAAATGATTTAGGCCTTTATTTCGTTTTTAGCCCAAACACTTACCATTTGAAACCTAGCCTAGCAAAGTCCAAAAATCAATATGTCTTGCATTTTTCAATGAGGACATTAAAGGTTTCTGTTTAGGGGGTGGGGACTGTTGCAAAAACAGAAACTTTTTTTTCTGATAACCCAAAGCTAAAGTGGCCACTTTGTCACCACTTTGTCACCAAGCGAAAATGAAATATAAATCCAAATGGGATCAATCAAAAAATCAAGTGGTTAAGACAATACAAAGAATAAACAGTCAAAAACCAAAAATAAAGATGGAGTTGTACAAAAAGACAAGTTTGAGGGTCATGTTGAGCAATTAAATCGAAAACCCAAATACACAAGCCCGAAACAAGCCTAATTGATTAAAGTCAAATTTATGGGATGCATGAAAGAAGGTGGTACCTTTTCAAATGAGAATGCTTCATTCAAACCAAGATTCATCGAAATATTCGGTATGAGTTTTCCATTCAAAAGAAAGTTTAGTCAACTCTTTTTGGTCATCATGCGAGTTCTTTTATTTCTTTCTTTTTCTCTTTTAACTTGAGGACAGGTAATTACTCAAGTTTTGGGGTCTGATAACTCTCAAATCTTGAGAGTTAATTCCTCTCTTTTCGTATTCATTTTACCACATTTTCACCCATTTTTTCCCTCATCTCCTTCAGTTGGTCTTAAATATTCAAACATGGTGATGAAGTCTCAAGATTGCAAAAATTTCGGTTTTACTAACTTTTTGTGCAGAACGTGGCCACCTTGTCACCACGTTGCGACGTTGCTGAAAATTTATGGATAAGTTTTAGCCATTTCTGGAAAGTTTGCCTTTTGAAGAAAAGTAAAGAAGTTTTTGCTCTTTCACAAGAATAATCAAGGAAGAAGACAAAAGGTGTAAGTCAAAGGAAGGTTCAATACTCCTCCTTAAAGCTACTTTTTTATGATTGGTCACATCAACACTCCTTCTTCCTTGGGCTATAAATTGAGGCTTGGGAGGCACCATTTCAGATCATCACTTCCAGGAGCATTCAATAGCATCTGGAGCTTTACATTTAGTTTCCATTCTCTCTTTAAATCTTGTAGTGTAGATGCATTTAATTTTTAAGTTTAATTTCTTTGTAACAGTTGTTGCCACGTTGTCACCACGTTGTGGGCACCTTGGCAACAATCTTTAAGTTTCATTTATGCAATTTATGTTCATGTTCTCTCCTTCTTCTCTCATGACTTTTACTGTTATTATGAGCTAAGCACCCCTTTGGTTGTGGGTATGAGCCAAGGCTGAGACTAGTAGGCAAGACTTGGGTGTTTCCATCTTTCCTAACTCTTAGACTTGGTCGCTCGAGTCGGGACTTCAACTCAACGCGGACAAACCGATCACTTGTTAGTGTTAATATTAGATCTTAGACCTCGGGAGGGGCGGATCTGAAATACGGCTTGAGTGATGCAAAGAAGATTTGAGAAAGTCTTTTATAACCACGTAGAGATACGGGTTTTTGCATGACTTTAACTAAGGTTCAAAATGTCGGTCGATATAGGTGTCACAAAGAGATTTGGGCCTCTATATCCATACTGGTGGAACTGAAATCCTTAGAGGTTTACTTAGTTAAGTCGGCAAGTCTTGAGTTGGCGAAAGTGGTGACTTTGTGGGTGCAACATGGCCACGTTCCGAGGAAACTCACTTTCAAGAGAAAGGGGTTTTTAAAGATACTGTGTGTCATTTTGTTTCTGACCATATTATTACTACATCAGTCTTAGTTAATGCGTGTACCCACATCCTACCTTTTATCTTGTTAATCCCTTTTAATCGTTGTTTAGTTTGCTTAAAACTCACAAATATTTATATTGTTCTCAAAACTCAAACAAGCACTAGAAGTTCATGAAAGTTCTCTAATTCTTAGTTGACTAGTCCCTGTGGAAATGATCTTGGTACTCTACCACTTTATTACTTAATAGCGATCATAGTGTCCGGTGTGCACTTGCACCGCCACTGTGGCAACATAGTGGCCACGTTGTGGACCTATACGATTTTCCGCTATCAATAGCCAATGGCATTTGAACAATATTGATCTGACTTGCCCTTCAGAGAACACTCAGGGTGCCACTTCTTAGTCAAAATTTACGGGCCAAGGGGTTTCAGTTTCCAACTATTTCTATTTCTGTTGTTAAATGGGATTTGGAGTAATTTTAGATGGCCTTATTGAAATAATTTGTTTTGACCATGACCCATGAGAATAAACAAGGCCATATCATAATCTCATGACAACTTCATGGACGCAGATAGTGTTGCTCCCAAACATTATCATAAGCTTACCTAGCAGATGAATAAGATAAAGATTCGTCCTAAAGTGAATTAATATCATAAATAAAGAACATAAATTAGATTGTCATGGCCAAAACTGCAGCCAGATCAGAAAGATAGGTCCTTATGTGCATATCTTAATTTTAAAAACTACACAAAACTCATCCATCAATTACTACTCTGGGAATGGTCTTATTTTTCTGTCAGGTCAAGTTTTTACTTGAAATTTCAACCAAAACTTGTTATTTTTTACCATATCCAATACAGTAAGTTACAAATAAAAATGACACAATTACGAATAAAGGAAATAATCATTTGCCATCTCTTGACATATTTTGGAATTCGTGTTGCTATATATATATATATATATATATATATATATATATATATGTATATATATATATTCTTTGTTCTGGATTTGGAGTAAAAGGTTAAACAAGACAACACACATTGATAGAAGGAAAAGAGGAAGGGTTTCTTACTATGGCTCTTTGAGGCACTTTTTCTTCATTCAAGGATGAAGCAAGCAAACCTACTACTCCCAATTTAACAATTTCAACTCAGAACTTGCCTTCCTTTAGAATAATTCTTCCATGAACACACCTACAAATTTCTTCCTCTATTTGATACCTGCAATAGTTGATATTACTCTTAGGCAAGATTGAGAGTTTGATTTCTGTTTTTTGTTTTTTGCTTCCAAGTAAGCAAGCACAAGGTGGTAGGTAGTTGCAATTATGTGGTGGATTTTCAATGGTTTGGCTGGGATGGGTGTGTGTGATGGTGTTGGTGGTCCAAACCAAAGATACAAGAGGTTTTGGACCTTGAGAAGTTGGTGCTGGAGACCCACTTTAATCACATGCTTCTTTGTTTCTTGATTTCCATGGTTTCTCCTTCCTTACTCTTGCTCTGCTCCCTGTAAGTAAAACACATTAGAAACTTAGCAATAAAAACAACACTTAGAAATATGATATATATATATATATATATATATATATATATAACTTAAACTTGAAGTTTTACATTTAAAAATGGGTTGAAATTGTGTTATAATTGGTCATGAACTATATTAGGTGATGGGCCACTCCTACAAACAATAATTCAACATTAAAAACCTACAAACATCTCTTCAAGAGCCAAATAAACTTTTATCAGTAGTTCACGTTACAATCTCACAGACCTCAAAAGAGGCTTGCCACTCCAATAAAAGTCATTTACCGGATACTCTCAACATAAGAGATAGATAAATAAAGCATGTCTTCATGAATATAATTTATAAAACAGAGAAACGTATTGTAGCGGTTGAAATAGTCGATAACATTTAGCAGGACACAACAACAATGGGAACATGCCCAGGGCGTGGTCAAATTTTTCGATCATTGATCCTCATAAATAACCACATTGGATGCATGTACAACAATATCCACCGAAAAACTGCAGACTGTGAAAGAGTACATGTTGTTATCAATTAAAACCAATACTTGATCAAGTAAAAAAGAATGGAGGGAAAAAAAAAGAACATGAACAATATTGTAACAACATGAGGAAAATTAACATATAGACAACTATCTGCTCAAATAACTCTTTAAACACAAATTAGTGATGGTTAATTTCTAGTCTAACAAAGTCACAAATGATGAAGTCTAGCATGAGATTAGCAAGCAAGATTACTCAACTTCACAACAATGAGGCTACTGACCGGTGCCATGTCCACATCAAATTTACAGGTGAGTTATGTATTCTAATACATCTGCAAGTCTCATTTGGCAATTATCAAATATCCTAATTCATTAGTAGAAGGAAGTTTTACCAAATGAAGCGAACTCCTAATTGATTGCAATGAATCAGCCGTAGAGCGACCGAGTCTCAAATCAGTCAATCCTTTAACCAAAACAAACATTATTTTACATTATGAACATAACTTCCTAATTTATTGCAATGAATCGTCAAAATGAAGATACGAAGACAAACTCGAAGTCGCCTACCGTAATCGATGAATTCTCAAGCCCTAAATTGAAAAATCCAAGAGAAATCGTAGAACTATAGATCTAGTAGGATTGATTTTACGTTTCGTTGTTTCGATTGTTGAAAAATGGAAGAGAAATTGTAGAACACGTACAGATTCCTCGACTCTTAGGGGGTGTTTGGGATTGCTTATTTGAGGTGCTTTTTAGCTTATTGCGATTTGGCACCGGAGATAAGCACTTTTGAGTGTTTGGATGAGAAAAAATTAAAATGACTAATAGCGGTGCCAAATCGCTGAAAAACACTTTTTGATAAGTCATTTGGTTTAACTTATCAACTTATTTGAAAAGTACTTATCACTTTTTGTGAATTATAAAAGCGTACCTAAAACTTTTTATTTAATTTAAAAATGAAAATAAAAAAACTCTATTCTTTAGGGACGATTTAGAAAGCGTATCTAAAACTTCTGATTCGGCTTTTAGAGACGTATTATGTAAAATGCGTCTCTAAAAACTTTAGGGACGATTTTCCTAATGTATTATTTAGTTTGAAATCCTTCCCAAAAAGTCATCTCCTCTTTTGTTACACTTTTAACTTTTGTCATGTAGTTCCTTCCCTCAAATTCACTTTTAGATACACTTTTAAATCATTCTCTAAAACTTCCTTCTCTAAAACCTCTTTCTCTTGTAGTGTGTATTTTTTGTTAGACATAATATTTTTATACTACATAATAAACTGTCATATTTCATGTTAAAAGGTATACATTTATGGCGATTTTCGACCCATTTTCCATGTAGCAATTTTTTTTTCTATTTGATTCATTAAAGATAAAATTGAAACGAAATCAATATATTTGAAGCTAAATACATTAAAATTATTGTCTTTTATAGAGACACAACAAATACCTACCATAAAGTTAAAACAAATACAATATACAAAAATATTAATTTAGAAGGTGTACAAAATAACAATATATTTTCATAAGTTTTCTTATTATAGTATTGTACTTATTATTTTATTTTATTAGAGTAATGTATTTTTATTTTATTTTTTATTAGGTCATTGTATTTTGAAAATTTTATCATTATAGCATTTGATAACTATTAGGGGGCGTTTGGTTCGTTGGATTCCGCCGGAATCTAATGGAATTGGAATGGTCAATTCCATTGACCAAATTCTATCCTACTGTTTGGTTACCAATTGAATGGAATTGAATTCATTTCATTATGGATTTGGTCATTTCTTCTTAAAATGGATGGAATTGAATTTCATTCCATTAGATTTTCACAAAATGACACAAATACCCTCCTTACGTTTTCTAAAAACCCTAGTCGCTTCTAAAAACCCCCCCTCTCTCTCCTCTCTCTTCTCTCTCTCCTCTCTCTCTCCTCTCTCCTCTCCTCTCTCTCTCCTCTCTCCTCTCTCTCTCTATTCTCTCTCTTCTCTCTCTCCTTTCTCTCTCTCCTTTCTCTCTCTCTCCTCTCTTTCTCTCCTTCCTCTCTCTCTCCTCTCTCTTCTCTCTCTCTCTCCTCTCTCTTCTCTCTCTCCTCTCTCTCTCCTCTCCCTCTCTCTCCCCTCTCTTTATCTCTCTCCTCTCCCTCCTCTTTATCTCTCTCCTCTCTCTCTCTCTCTCTCCTCTCTCTCTCCCCTCTCTCTACCTGCTCCCTCTCTCACAATCTCTCTCTCCTCTCTCTCTCCCCCCCCCTCTCTCTCCTCTCTCTCTCGGCATTTAAAAAAAATAGAAATAAAAGAAAGGGTATTTTTGTCATTTTTCAGAATTCCATTCCAATTCATTTGCAAACAAACAGACAGATTCCAATTCATTTGACTGATTACATTCAATTCCTGCCAACCAAACACTTGGTCAAACCTGATAACATTTCATTCCAATTCCTTCCAGATTCCAATTCCTTAGACAGATTTCATTCCTTCATAAATCATTCTGCGAACCAAACACCCCCTTACCTTTTGGACCGTTTTCCCTACTTAATGTCATACCTAAAATGATATAGAGGACACATACAATATGCTTAGATGGCATTAGAAAAATTACCTCCCAAAAATAATTTCAAAAAGGATAAAACCCATCCCTCTTGAGCTGGTTAATAGAACTAATTTAAATTTTCATTTCAATATCCTTTATTAACTGTTTTTTGTCACCATTCTCTGGTGAGAGCAATAGACACCTTTATAGTAATATGTTAGATGTCGACATCCTAGTTATGTGAATAATTTGATGACATAAAAACCAACTTCTCACATGTCATTATAATTCAATTTAAAATGTTATCTAATGCTATAATTGGTAAAATAGTTTAGAATATAATATTTTCATAAAAAATATTTGAAAGTACATTTTTGTAATATAAAAATATGGAAATACAATATAATAAACAATTTATAAAAGTAGGTTGTTATTTCGCATATTTTAACCGATTTAAAAAGTAAACCAAATTTTGGAGTAACATGACAAAGAGTATATCAAATTTTGGAGTAATATGACAACAATAAACGACTAGAATGTATTCCAAGGTTTGTGCGACGTAGTTTCTTTGTTCTTATAGGAAAAGGTTACCATTTCACCTCTTCTACACCAAATTCCATCAAGAAAACTCCAATTTTCGATTCGACTACTTCGAACACATCGTCAACCATGTTACGGATCTTATTCTCGTCGTGAAATTGCAACCGAATGACAAGAATTTGAATATGCGTAGTATGTGCTGGTTATTAACTAAAACACTAGCGAAAACGCTACAAAAAATCAACATACAGTATCAATAAGATCTTATATATAGTTGATTCGATGCAATCGTCCATTTGTTGTTTGGTGTACAGTGTTCATAGATAGTCATGATGTTAATCATACCGATTGTTCTTCTCATTCTCCCGTATCCGGGATTTTGTGATTTGAATTTCTCATTTCCGTCTTTTGATTCAAGTAGTTGCGATGAAGATGGTGATTTTATTTGTATGGGATCGGTTGTTTCAAGAAATGGGAGTTTGATCATAACTCCAGTGGACGACGAACGAAAAATGAATGGCAAGAATTCTTCGGTTAATCTAATCGGACGGGTTTTATACAAGACTCCGGTTGTAGCTTGGCCTGCAAGCTTCTCCACTACTTTTACTATCAGGATCGTTGACGATCCTGATTCTGCTTTGTTTGGCGACGGAATGGCTTTCGTCATTGCTCAAGATGATCGGCCTTCGCCGCCACAAAGCTATGGATCGTATCTAGGGATCCTCGGTCCTTCGACCGAAGGTGAGTGGTTCTATCATTCATTTTCACAATAGATAGAAACATTTGCTAATCATATTATTCGTTATATATTCGAACAAAAACTATTCTCAATCAGAAATCTAGGGGTTGTTTGGTTCATGGAATTTGAAGGAAGAAATTGGAATGAAAGCGATGGAATCCTTCCAATTCCATTAATTTCACATCCTAAAGAATTCATCATTTCTTGGCTTAAGTGAACGGACTGAATTCCTACCAACCAAATGCGTGGTCAAATTCCATCAAATTTCATTACAATTCTTTTAAAGTCAAATTCCTTCGATAGATTCCAATTCCATCAAGTTTCATTTTGTGAACCAAAATTTCTGTCAAATTAAAATCATACACTTAATCCGTCGCTAAGTTTGATGGTTGTAAAAGTTGTCTTTCTTGTAATGTATTTCGTCGCTATTGTTTCGATAGTTTCTTTGTCATTTGTGACGGTTTTTTGGGGGTATTCTGAAGTGTGGTCGTGTAAATTTACAATTTTTCAGGAGGAGTTGTACATCAACTTGCGGTAGAGCTAGACACGTTCATGAACGAGTATGAGAGTGACCCAGACGATAACCACATCGCAATCGACACAATTAGCATACGAGACCCTGTTGTTGTAAAAAGTCTTGAAAAAACCGGAATTGATCTAAAGAGTGGAAGGGACATTACGGTCCAAATTATATACGATGGTTGGGACAAAATCCTCCGAATTTTTGTAGCATACACTGGAGAGCCCCTTGTTGAGTTCATTAAGAAACGGATCGTCATGAAAAAAACGGTTCCAAGGCAAGTTTACATTGGATTCACAGGTTCAACCGCCACCGCACGAGAGTCGCACGAGATCCTTAACTGGAATTTCACGTTGTTCGTATTGCCGGAAGGATCTCTGAAAACTGCTATCGGCCTGAGCAAAAGGGAGGTCTTGCTGGTAATCATTCTTCCGATACTTTTCGGGATTTCGATTTTGGCTGCAGCTATCTTCCCGTTCGCCATTAGAGCATTTAGGCAGAACAAACAGAGGAAACAGAGACACTGCGAAATCCAAAATTTGTCGCTAAATGCAGCAAATGCCCCAAAAGTGTTCAGATATAGAACACTATCAAAGGCGACGAAAAACTTTAGCAAAGACAAGTTATTAGGGACGGGTGGTTTTGGAAGCGTTTTCAAAGGTCAGTTATCCGATCCTCCTAAAACCGTAGCCGTCAAGAAAGTTTCTGCGACATCAACTCAAGGTTCGTGTTTGTCGACATTATCTTGCAATATTATCAGTGTTAGACTTCCATATCGAGGACCATTTCTCCTCGATATATGTCGGAACCTCCCTTCTCTCCTAGGGACTATTTAGGGACACTTTTAGATATGACGTTTTATAGTTTGATCCTATAAACTTAAGTTTATAAAGTATGTTATCAGGACGTTTAAACATTTCAAACGTCATATAAATTCAATAATTTTGTTGTAGTGTATGTACTCTCTGGAATAACTTGTGCCCGTCAAAGCCTCGGTTGGAGGGGATATGCTCAAAACCGCATCGTCTGGACTTGAACCATTTTTTTTTCAATATAAGTTGGAATCTTTTTCTAATGGTATTACATAGATTTTGACGATAATGTCGTACCAATAGATAATAACTGTTTTTTCCCGACCAAATAACTAATTATTTCCATCGGAAATAGCTCGTTAATTAACTATCGTGATGAATGAAGCCATACTCGATGACTTGGTCGTCGGGAAATCCCTTTTATATACCTAATCATCGGTTTAAATGTCAGGCGAGAAGGAGTATTTGGCCGAGATTTGCACGATAGGGCGATTAAAACACAAGAACTTGGTACAACTCGAAGGTTGGTGCCACGACGGCGATCAACTCCTTCTCGTCTACGAATACATGCCCAACGGTAGCCTCGATAAGTACATCGGAAAAACATCCCTCGACTGGGAACAACGGTACAAGATTCTAATGGGTCTAGCCTCGGTACTCGTCTACCTACACGAAGAATGCGGAAGTCCGGTCGTTCACCGTGACGTAAAACCAAACAACGTGATGTTAGATTCCGAATTCAACGCACATTTAGGCGATTTCGGGCTCGCTAGATTGATCCATAACGACGCATCTGTCATGACGATGGTTGCCGGAACGATTGGGTACCTTGCGCCGGAAGTAACCTACACGGGCAGGGCTACACCGGAGTCCGACGTCTATAGCTTCGGAATGGTGGTGGTTGAAGTAGTGTGTGGGAAAAGATCCAAAGGGATAATGGAAGAGAAGAGTCTTGTGGATTACGTATGGGAACTGTACCAAAAAGGAGAACTTCTGAACTGCGTCGACCGGAATCTCGACGGAAAATACAACGTCGATCAAGTGACCAGAACCCTGATGGTGGGACTTGCTTGTTTGCATCCGGGGTCAAGGTTCCGGCCAAGTATGAGGAAAGTTGTTCAAGTGTTGTTGAACCCTCATGAACCGTTGATGAGCTTGCCGGCATCCAGGCCTCTGGTGGTTAGTTTGTCGTTTAATTCATCAATGGTTTCCTCCGTCGGTACGGACAGTGGCGGATCAATGCAATCTTTGCCGGAGGAGATGACGATTACCAGGAATCCTTCGTGTTCTGATGAAACTTGAAAAGTTGTGGTTGCAAATTCTTTAGTATTTATTAGTTGAAAAATAAGATCAGTTTGGAAAATCTTACAAATTCGTTTAATTTGTAATTTAGGAATATTTTACCTTTAACATGATTAAAAAAAAGGCCTATCTTAATGGCACCCTAAGAGCACCCACATTGTACGAGTTTTTCATCAACCTTTTTTCATAGTTTTTTTTTACACATTATTGTCACATCAATAACTTAAAAACCTTTATATACCTCCACTATGTAAAAAATCTCACCCAAGTTTTTTCATTAGTTTTTTAAACTATTCAGGGTCCCACTCTTTTAAATTTATATCATTTTTATTCTTATTTATAAAAATAAATACATTAAAATTCATACAAATTAATAAAAAATAGGTTATTAAGAAATATATAAAAGTTGTATAAAAAGTTTGTAAAATAAAAATTAAAAAATGTTAAATTTAAAAGTATGTATAACCGAAAATAAAAAGTGGGTCATTAAGAAATCTGTTAAAATTGTATAAATATGTCAAATTTGAGATATTATTTTAAAAATATAAAATATAATTACTTTCATTATGTATTTATTTATATTATTTATTTAATAATTATATTTAAATAGGATTACTTTAAATATATTAATAAATAAAACTGGTTAATAAATAAAACTGATTAAATACGAAACTTTTATAAAATTCTATAAAGTTAAAACCGATTAAATACGAAAAAGCTATGAAAAAGCAGATCGTGCAGTTACGAGCTATAACGAAAAACCTCGCGAAAAACCTCAAATGAAAAAGCTCTCCACTATGTGAAAAACCTCAAAAGAAGGTTTTTGTTTTTTAAAAAACCTCCCAAAAAGTTTTGAAAAAACTTTGAAAAAGCACACTGTGGATGCTCTAAGAGTGGTGTTAGATTGTGTTATGACAATCCATCACTTCAATTTTATATATATATATATATATATATATATATATATATATATATATATATATATAGGGAGAGGTTCATTTGAGAAATGGTAAATATATGAGAAATAGAGAAGTAATCTTAGCCATTCATCTGGTCAACATTTGCGGCTTTGACCGCGAATGTCCGGATAATTCCTTGTGTGGTCTATAGAAGGTAGAGGGGTAATTTCGTAAAATACACGGGATGAGTTCATATATGAATCTGTATGAATCACAAAGATTCATATACGAATCTGTTAATTAGTTCAACTGATTCATATATGAATCTTTGTGATTCATACATATTCATATATGATTCTTTGTGATTCATACAGATTCATATATGAATCACAAAAGTTCATATATGAATCTGTTAGTTAGTTCAACTGATTCATATATGAATCACAAAGGTTCATATATGAATCAGTTAAAAGAGTTTAGTTGTAAATTGTACTGGTTCATATATGAACATATAGTTCATATGTGAATTATAAATGTTCATATATGAATCTTTGTGATTCATACAGATTCATATATGAATCTGTTAGTTAGTTCAACTGATTCATATATGAATCACAAAGGTTCATATATGAATCAGTTAAAAGAGTTCAGTTGTGAATTGCACTGGTTCATATATGAACATATAGTTCATATGTGAATTATATATGTTCATATATGAACACAGCCCGTGTGTTTTGTAAAATTTACGAAATTGTTCTTCTATTTTTGGGATAGCCGCAACTTTTGACAAGTTAAAGCCGCAACTTTTGACCGGTCAAAGCCGCAATATTTGACTAGTCAAATCCGATCTTGACCATATGAATGGCTAGGATTACTTCTCTATTTCTCATATATTTACCATTTCTCAAATGAACCAAACACTATATATATATATATATATAGGGGCCTAATCAAATGAGACCCTATTAGATTGTGGTAACTGTGAGATCCAATCTCAGCCATTCATCTAATATTTTTTTGTTTTTTTAATTAATAAGGAAGGTTATTTTAGTCATTTGATAAATTACTTAATATTAAAAACAAAATTGTAACTGAAAGAATCAATCAATTATAAATTAAATATTTGTATTCCTTCAATATCTCAACCAACTAATTATGAGATATTCTGTTTTTGAAATTTGATTTGGTCGTATGAAATTTGATGGGTGCTATCTATCGTATTCCAACAAGGTGAACGATGAAACTACAGGCAAGTTCTTCAATTTTTGCATATCGATTGAAATTTATCGAATATGATACGTGTTGCCAATAGATGTCACACAGAGTCACACATTGTGATACATTGTGAAACTTATGGAATATGAGTTGTGTTGCAAATATGATTTGTGATATTCTGTGGTACACCGGGTTTTACATGGTGTTATGTTTCAACTAAAACAATTCCATTGTATGATATTAATGTTTTTTGAATTTGTATTCATATATTAATTTATGTTATCGTTACATAAAGCGACCTATTTTTGTTACATATTTATATGCAAAATTAGTTGGAAGTTTATTTTTATTTTTACGTGTTAAGACGTGGTACATGGGATGATATAAGCTCTTTTTTTGTAAACACATTCTAACAGGGAAATTATATATAGGAGGAGGCTAGAATCCAATTGTGAAGCATATGCTCATAATGTATCACATAACTTAAAGTGATATTAACTAACACACTTTGGTTCACCGTCAATATGTAACACGTTTTTTGAAATATGATCATAATGTAACACACGTATAGTGAGTGTCCTGTTTCTTGCTTTCAGAGGAGGTTGCTAATTGCTCAGGATGATATGAATTACCTATCACAATCTGTTTTCCATTTTTTAATGTTATGGATACATAGTGTCTGTGATCATAATGTAACACACGTTTTTACAAGGACATCATAATGTAACACATAGCAAATAAATAAGTTAAGGTTAGAATCGTTGGTGATTGTTTTGATATACAGTGTAGTCGAATGTGTAACGTCCTAAAATTCAGAGTAATTTAAAACTTCTCAAAATAGGCAACATGACGTTTGTATTGATATAAACCTCCCAAAAAGGGGTATCAGTCTTTAAGACTTTACAAAAACCTGTACTGATATAGGGTTCATCAACAAACTAATCTAAATATAACTATCTAGATTACATCAGTTGACGATTCAAAATTCATCAAAAGAATGGGACTTAATAGATGCCCAACTATCAATACTTAGTCATCTCAAAATGCCTCGAGACCAAGCCCGTCTCTCAAAACCCTTGGCAACCCACCGCTAAGGGAAACCTGTTATACATATCAATTGAGAAAAAGCGTTAGGCTTAAAGCCTAGTGAGAACATACAGTTTATCAATTTCAAGAGATATAAATGTGTTCATCCAAACGGAAACCTTTTCAAATAAGCATTTCCAAGATAGCGGTTGATAAGAATAAAATTCATTAAAACAAGGTCATAAACCTTCTTTCCAGAACCTCACAATTTAATGCACATGTAGTTCTTCATTTTGGTTACTATATAGAACCTCACAATTTAATGCACATGTAGTTCTATATTTTGTTAACGGCCAGAACCTCACAATTTAATGCACATGTAGTTATATAATTTGTTAACGGCCAGAACCTCGCAATTTAATGCACATGTAGTTATTCATTTACATTACTTGGTAACCTCAAATAATGAAATATAAGTCGACTCAAAACCTAGGGATCCACTAGTAATGGTACAGACTCGTCACAACAACTTATGTGACCAACCATAGATAATCATATGGTATAAACACATTTTATAAACAAAATGTCATTTCTAGTTCAACTTCCGGTAAGAATGAAAATCATTAAAATGAGTTCATAAACATTCTTTCACATATCCACATAATATGCAGGTAAAACATCATTTTACTTCAATAAGATAAGATCCATCATTTAGTAAGCAAAATGATCGGGAACCCTAAAATCTCCCAAAACTCAACTTATATCAAAATGTATAAATCTTAAAACTGAAATCATGGAGATATATAGGCATTCAAAATGTAACCATTTTGACATGTATAATGTTTTAGAAAGGTAGTAGGGACTCACCCAATAGGTTTAAACGAAAACCCGAAGAATCAGATATCGACCCTCTTGACAAGACGAAGCTTTCTACACCGAAACCCCGAGCAATGCACTTAATACACTCGATTAATGGAAGCTCGAAGATCCAACCAAAGCTAACAAAATTTAGAGAGAGAGAGAGATATCTAGAGAGAGAATGAGAGAGTTTTCTGAAACTCAAAATGAGGTATTTTGTGTTTTGAAACCCTTAAGTCGGTCCAGGCAATGTTGCGGGTTATGCCGCGACTTCAAGTCGCGGTGAAACTCGCCCATGTCCTCAAATCAAAACCCAAACAGTGTATGTCGCGACTAATGCTGCGACTATAAGTCGCGAGCAGCTCGCGAAATGCCCAATAACTCAACCCAACAGTGAACGTTGCGGGTTATGCCGCGACTACTGTTCCCCATGCAACTCGCGACATAACAAAACCCACAATATATCAGTGAACATCGCGACCTATGCCGCGACTCTAAGTCGCGAGCAAGTCGCGAAACTTACTGGAACTTCACAAATTCACCGAAACCATAAACTCGAACGTTATACTGGATACGATGATAACGATAAGAGTTAAACACGAGATTTACAACGATATATATGTATAGAAAATCCAGGGTGTAACAATCCTCCCCAACTTGGGAATGATTTCGTCCCCGAAATCCACACTTATACAAAAAGATGAGGATATCTTCTCTTCATATCCTCTTCGGATTCCCACGTCAAATTTGCTCCCCGGTGATGCTTCCACTGCACCTTGACCAACGTGACTTCTTTGTGACGCAACTTCTTAGATTTTCTCTCCAAGATAGCGTCGGGTTCTTCCACACAAAGGTTACCCTCGTCAACTGTCAATTCGAAGAGGGGAATAACACTTTCCTCTTCCGCCAAACATTTCCGAAGGTAACAAATATGAAACGTGTTGTGGATTCTGCTCAACTCTGGCGGTAGTTCCAATTGCTAATATTGCAAACCTACCCGTTTGAGCACTTTGAAAGGTCCGAGGAAAAGGGGACTCAGCTTCCCACGCTTTCCGAACCGTATAATACCCTTCCACGGCGATACCTTAAGCAACACACGATCGCCTACTTGGAATTCCATCGGTCGCTTCTTCTTATCGGCATAACTCTTATGCCGATCCTGCGCCGCTTTCAATCTTTCACGAATACATTTGACCTTATCGGCCGTCTCTTGCACGATTTCAGGTCCAGCGAACTGCTTTTCTCCCGCTTCAAGCCAACACACGGGAGTTCGGCACTTTCGCCCGTACAATGCTTCAAAAGGTGCCATTCCAATACTCGAGTGGTAGCTATTGTTGTAAGCGAACTCCACCAAAGGTAAGTGAGAGTCCCAGCTACCCCCGAAATCGATGACACAAGACCTCAACATGTCTTCCAATGTCTGGATCGTTCTCTCGCTTTGCCCGTCGGTTTGTGGATGGTAAGTCGTACTCAACTTAACTCGTGTACCAAGCTCTTTCTGAAATCCATCCCAAAAGTTCGAAGTAAACCGACTGTCGCGATCCGACACGATCGACAATGGAATGCCGTGCCTCGAGACTACTTCATCGATGTACAATTTTGCTAGCTTATCCATCGGTAATGTCTCGCGCATGGCCAAGAAGTGAGCGCTCTTTGTCAACCTATCAACTATCACCCAGATGGTATCGTGACCTCGAAGAGTTTTTGGTAACTTCGTCACGAAGTCCATGGTGATATGCTCCCACTTCCACTCGGGAATCTCTAAAGACTGCAGACTCCCATACGGTCGTTGATGTTCGGCCTTAACTTGCGAGCATGTAACGCAACGCTCCACATAACGCGCCACATCAAGTTTCATTACCGGCCACCAATAATGCAACTTCAAGTCCCTGTACATCTTCGTACTTCCCGGATGAATGGAATACTTGGACTTGTGAGCATCTTCAAGCAAAAGATCACGGTTACCCCCAACTTTGGGTACCCATACACGACCGCTGAACAGTTTTACCCCACGGCTGTCTTCCGTTAGGAGTAAACGTTGCTTCGTCATGACTTCCTCTTTAAGATTCTTCAACTTGCGACGTCTTGATCTTTTCAATAAGACTAGACACTAGCTCGATTCTCGAATGGGTAGCCCGAATACAACCGCTATAGTCCTTTCGACTTAACGCATCGGCTACCACGTTTGCCTTACCAGGATGGTAAAGCAACTCGCAATCGTAATCCTTAAGTAACTCGAGCCACCGCCGTTGTCTCATATTCAACTCCTTTTGATCAAAGACATACTTTAGACTCTTGTGATCAGTATAGAGCATACATTTGGTGCCATAGAGGTAATGTCGCCAAAGTTTCAGGGCGAACACCACCGCTGCTAACTCCAAATCGTGGGTAGGATAGTTCTTCTCGTATATCTTAAGCTGCCTCTAGGCGTAAGCGATTACCTTGCCCCGCTGCATCAACACACAACCTAAACCCATCATCGAAGCGTCGCTGTAGAACACAAAGTCTTCTGACCCTTCAGGTAACGATAAGATCGGAGCTTCACATAATTTCTTTTGAAGGACACGGAAAGCCTTTTCTTGCGCTTCAGCCCAAACAAATTTCACATTCTTTCGAGTTAAAGCTGTCAAGGATGATGCGATCTTTGAAAATCTTGAATGAATCTCCGGTAATAACCCGCCAGACCCAAGAAACTTCGGATCTCGGACGGACTCTTGGGAGGTTCCCAATTCAACATAGCTTCAATCTTGGAAGGATCTACTTTCACTCCGTCCTGAGTGACAACGTGACCCAGAAACTGTACTTCTTCAAGCCAAAAGTCACATTTGGAAAACTTGGCGTACAATCTTTCTTTTCTCAACACCTCGAGAACTTCGCGAAGGTGTTGTTCGTGCTCCAACTTGCTTTTAGAGTACACGAGTATGTCATCAATGAATACGATGACCGACTTGTCGAGGAACGGTCGGCACACCCTATTCATCAAGTCCATAAATATCGTCGGTGCGTTCGTTAGACCAAAAGGCATTACAAGAAACTCGTAATGGCCGTAACGCGTTCTGAAAGCTGTCTTCGAAACATCTTCTTCTCTTACTTTTACTTGGTGATAACCTGAATGTAAGTCAATCTTGGAAAAACATCCCGCCCCTTGAAGTTGATCGAACAAGTCATCTATTCTCGGAAGCGGATATTTGTTTTTCACGGTTGCTTTGTTCAACTCACGATAATCGATGCACATTCTCATCATGTCGTCTTTCTTCTTGACGAACAGGACCGGAGCTCCCCAAGGTGACGAGATCGGTCTGATGAAACCCTTCTGCAAAAGTTCTTGGAGTTGTGCCATCATCTCTTGCATCTCTGACGGCGCTAGTCGATAAGGAGCTCTAGCGATAGGAGTTGCTCCTGGCACGAGATCAATCCGAAACTCTACTTGACGATCAGGTGGTAATCCAGGCAAGTCGTCAGGAAAGACGTCTGGATACTCGCGCACAATCTTCACGTCGACCAGCTTTGACTTTTCTAACTTGGCGTCGATCACGTAGGCTAGGAAAGATGAACATCCTTTTACTAAGCACTTGCGTGCCTTAGCCATTGTGATTATTGCCACATCACCTTTTCTCTTTTCACCATAGATCATAACGACTCTGCCACAAGGATTGGGAAGTCGAATTAACTTTTTAGAACACATGATCTCGGCATGATTGTTCGCTAACCAATCCATACCGACTACCACATTGAAACCTCCGATTAACATTGGCAGTAAATCAATCGAGAATTCTCTCCCTTCGACTCCGAGAGCACACTTCTTCAGAACATCACGGATCAGAACTTGACTACCATAATCTATCTCTACTACTAATGCATCCTCAAGACTAGTAGTGGGCATAGCAATCTTTTGACGGAACAACTCAGATATGAAAGAGAAACTGGCACCCGTATCGAATAAAACACGAGCAGGTACAGAGTTTATAAGAAATGTACCCGATACCACATCAGCGGATGCCTTGGCCTCTTCAGCCGTCATCTGAAATGGTCGACCCGGAACCCTAGGAGGGTTCTCCTTCTTTGCCGCCGCGCTACCCGACACAAGCTTCGGGCAATCTCTTCTTACGTGACCCGGTGTCTTGCACTCATAGCTGACAAGTCCTCTGATCGGACAGTCACGGGTGATGTGATCAGACTTTCCACACTTATAACAAGACTGAGAAGTGGTATTACAGTTACCGTGGTGCTTGGTTCGACATTTTTGGCACCATCTAGCTTCCTGCTGACTGCTGAAGCTTCGATTTCCGACAAAAGGTCGGGATCTCTTGGGATGAGCAGAACTGCTCTCCCACTTTCTCTTTTCAGTAACTACCACCGCCTTCTCTGGTTTACTCTTCGCGTAAACGTCTTCCATAAACTGCGCTTCCTCAATGGTTTCCCGAAGGTTAGAGGCCTTCGAGTTTCGGACCATAGTCATCATGTCCGACGGTAGACCTTTCAGATAGGCCTTAATCTTCTCTTTCTCAGTGGAGGCCACATGCCCCACTAACCCCAGCTTATCCATGAATTGACGGGTATACTCCCTCACCGTCAAATTCCCTTTTACGAGAGCTCGAAATTCTGCCTCGATCCGATCCATAGCCATCTCATTACAGTATTCCTCCAGTAATTTCACCTTGAACTCGCCCCAAGTCAGTTGGTCCAGAACGGTAGGAGAGAGAGTAGAGTGGATTACATTCCACCATGTCAGTGCGGTATCCCTGAGCAGTTGTGTACCGAATCTCACCCGTTGGTCATCACCACACTCGGATGAACCAAAAGTCTGTTCGACCGCTCGGATCCACTTAATACATGCAACCGGGTCTTCGGAACCCGAAAACTCTGGTGGTCCACAACTCAGAAAGGATTTGTAGGAACAATTCTTCCCATCCTTCGATGTACCAATGACCCTATGCTCCTCTGATATGACTCTGTTCTCGACACCTCCAGAGCCAACTACCACATTTTCTGCCACTGCCTCAGGCCTCTTGGAGCTCGGATCTCGATCCTCTAACATCTTTAGGAAAGCCTCTTGTTGTTTCTCCATGGCCGACGTCACCATTTGCATGACACTGGCCATCATATCAGCTTGAGGATTTGCCACTGAAACAACGGGATTGGTGGATGCCAGCTCCACTCTTGGCTCTGGCTCCACTCCCCTAGTGAATATTGGTGGCATGCCTGGAGGAACGACTGCGGACGTTCTTACCACTGGATTAGGCTCACGCGAACTAACATCGCGTAGATCTCCGTCACCCAGCGGACGACCACGAGTGTTCACCATACTAAAGGATGGTTGCTACACAAGCATGAGAAAGAGTAAGAGGTAGATCAACAGGATAACATAAGAAACGTACTATCACGTTATCAATTGTCACAGTAACGGCATAAATATTCTCATAATAACATTAGCTAAGTGGAATTATGAACATACAATACATAAAAGTTCTTGTCACCATTTCCACAACGTTCGACAACTACAATTTCCGTCGACTCTAAGACTAACTCATCTTAGAAGTTCTACCCAAACTCACGAATCAATACTTAACATACTCAGTCTAAGTCTAGACATCTTACATTCATGCCTAGATCACTTAAACTAGAGCTCTGATACCAACTTGTAACGTCTTAAAATTCAGAGTAATTTAAAACTTCTCAAAATAGGCAACATGACGTTTGTATTGATATAAACCTCCCAAAAAGGGGTATCAGTCTTTAAGACTTTACAAAAACCTGTACTGATATAGGGTTCATCAACAAACTAATCTAAATATAACTATCTAGATTACATCAGTTGACGATTCAAAATTCATCAAAAGAATGGGACTTAACAGATGCCCAACTATCAATACTTAGTCATCTCAAAATGCCTCGAGACCAAGCCCGTCTCTCAAAACCCTTGGCAACCCACCGCTAAGGGAAACCTGTTATACATATCAATTGAGAAAAAGCGTTAAAGCCTAGTGAGAACATACAGTTTATCAATTTCAAGAGATATAAATGTGTTCATCCAAACGGAAACCTTTTCAAATAAGCATTTCCAAGATAGCGGTTGATAAGAATAAAATTCATTAAAACAAGGTCATAAACCTTCTTTCCAGAACCTCATAATTTAATGCACATGTAGTTCTTCGTTTTGGTTACTATATAGAACCTCACAATTTAATGCACATGTAGTTCTATATTTTGTTAACGGCCAGAACCTCACAATTTAATGCACATGTAGTTCTATAATTTGTTAACGGCCAGAACCTCACTATTTAATGCACATGTAGTTCTTCATTTACATTACTTGGTAACCTCAAATAATGAAATATAAGTCTACTCAAAACCTAGGGATCCACTAGTAATGGTACAGACTCGTCACAACAACTTATGTGACCAACCATAGATAATCATATGGTATAAACACATTTTATAAACAAAATGTCATTTCCAGTTCAACTTCCGGTAAGAATGAAAATCATTAAAATGAGTTCATAAACATTCTTTCACATATCCACATAATGTGCAGGTAAAACATCATTTTACTTCAATAAGATAAGATCCATCATTTAGTAAGCAAAATGATCGGGAACCCTAAAATCTCCCAAAACTCAACTTATATCAAAATGTATAAATCTTAAAACTGAAATCATGGAGATATATAGGCATTCAAAATGTAACCATTTTGACATGTATAATGTTTTAGAAAGGTAGTAGGGACTCACCCAATAGGTTTAAACGAGAACCCGAAGAACCAGATATCGACCCTCTTGACAAGACGAACCTTTCTACACCGAAACCCCGAGCAATGCACTTAATACACTCGATTAATGGAAGCTCGAAGATCCAACCAAAGCTAACAAAATTTAGAGAGAGAGAAAGATATCTAGAGAGAGAGAATGAAAGAGTTTTATGAAACTCAAAATGAGATTTTTTGTGTTTTGAAACCCTTAAGTCAGTCCAGGCAATATCGCGGTGCAACTCGCCCGTGTCCTCAAATCAAAACCCAAACAGTGGATGTCGCGACTAATGTCGCGACTATAAGTCGCGAACAACTCGCGAAATGCCCAATAACTCAACCCAACAGTGAACGTTGCGACCTATGCCGCGACTCTAAGTCGCGAGCAAGTCGCGGAACTTACTGGAACTTCACAAATTCACCGAAACCATAAAATCGAACGTTATACTGGATACGATGATAACGATAAGAGTTAAACACGAGATTTACAACGATATATATGTATTAAAAATCCAGGGTGTTACAATATGTTTGTTATTGGATAGATATGTTTCAAGTTTTGAAGGTTACCACAACTGAATCCATTCCTAAATTATCGGTTGGCGCCTAAATCAGAAAAAAATAAATTGTAATTTTCTTTGATAATTTTACCCTTTTTTCCTAATTTAGTGGCATAAAATTCTTTTTTTAAGTATTATTTATATTAGTTATTTTAGACCCTTGATTAATTAAGTGGATGGATGAGATTGGATCTCACAGTTACCACGAAATACTAGGGCCTTTCATGGGAGACCCTAGTATTTCGTGGTAACTGTGAGATCCAATCTCATCCATCCACTTAATTAATCAAGGGTCTAAAATAACTAATATAAATAATACTTAAAAAAAGAATTTTATGCCACTAAATTAGGAAAAAGGGGTAAATTTGTCAAAAAAATATTATAATTAAGTGTAATCTAATTTTGGGCGTTCCAATAATTATGGCATGGAATCAATTGCAATAATCTCAAAATATTGAAATTGTATACATATTTTCTTGATGATATAATAAACCGTGTTACACTGTGGTCTTACAATTTTAAAAGGAAACGAGTTTTGTTACAGCAAATGGGATGTGATACACTATGATCATCTTACAAAAATCTGATCTCCTTGATGATACAATTTTAAAAGAACATTGTGTTACACTGTGATTAACATTGTGTTACACTGTGATTATTATTGTGATGCACTCAAAGAACATTATGTTACACTGTGATTAACATTGTGTTACACTGTGATTAACATTAAATGTGATACCCATTATGATAAGACGGTAATACCAACCCGATGTAGCACAGAACATCACAAATCATATTTGCAACACAACTCATATCCCATAAGTTTCACAATGTATCACAATGTGTGACTCTATGTGACATCTATTTGCAACACGTATCATATTCGATCAATTTCAATCGGTATGCAAAAATTGAAGAACTTGCCTGTAGTTTCATCCTTCACATTATTGGAATAAGGTAGATAGCATCCATCGTTGTCGACGCCAAATGATACACTATCGTCTAACAACTGAAATCCATCCCTCTGTTCCTGATTGAAAAAAATATCTCTCTGTAATTGATTGACTAATACTTCCTGTGGTTTGTAAGATGAAAGTCCAGAATCAAAATCGTCTGTGTTTTGAAATAAAGTTACATCCGTGTGATTGTATTCCACTTCATTGGGACTAACGGACAAAGATCGATCGGTATCTATGGAATTTTCGTTATCCATTGAATGACATAGAACAAGATGAATAAAGAAGGAATAGAATTGCAGGCTAAAAACACAATGTCAACGATGGAAGGGATGAATGCAGGCGATACAATGTTTAAAATTCATTTAGACCAAATCAAATTATCAAAATCAGAATATCTCATAATTTGTTGGTTGAGATAATGAAGGAAACAAAATATTTAATTTATCATTGATTGATTCTTTCTGTTACAATTTTCTTTTTAATATTAAGTAATTTATTAAATGTCTAAAATAACCTTCATTATTAATTAAAAAAAACAAAAAAATATTAGATGGATGACTGAGATTGGATCTCACAGTTACCACAATCTAATAGGGTCTCATTTGATTAGGCCCCTATATATATATATATATATATATATATATATATATATATATATATATATATATTACTTTTATAGGGAGCCCTTCATGGGAGAACTGACTATTTTGTGGTAACTATGAGATCCAATCTCATCCACATAAAATCATAATCAATGGTTTGAAAAAAAGAGGAAATTTATTATTAAATAACCATAAATAACAGGTGTTAATTATCAATTTATACCCAAAAAAAGATAAATAATTCATTTTGCTTGGTGATTCATAGTGACCTATTTTGAGCGTGCACCAAAAATTGTGGGATCATAACAATCCCAATCTTCTAACTGGCGAAGTGATATCACATATACCAGTTCAATTTTAAAAAACCCATTTAAGATTATCACTTTGAAAATGATATAACCCTAGAATACGATAGTTGTGACATTCTTCAATCGACAATGGATGACAACAATGGTGATGACAACAACAGAGAAGGAAATACGTTTAATTTCTTTGATTACACAGTGAACCACAAGTTTCTCATGTCGTGGTTCACTGTGATTAAATAAATATGGGAACCCGTTTGTAACTATTTTCCCTATTTCATTATTTGATTCGATAGGTTGTGGTTCAATGTGGTTTCTATACCTATTAGTTGGTTTGTGGTTCAATGTGATCACCTTATTAATGGAGAAACCAGATACACGAAACCATATACAAGAAAACCATGGAGAAGATATCCCCTTAGTTGGTTTGTAGTTCAATGTGATCACCTTATTAATCCCATTTTGACATCCATGGTGGTTCACTGTGATGATCCCCTGCATCCCATTTCGATTCATATTGTGATGTCTTTATTCGATAAACAGGTATAGAAACCACAGTGAACCACAGCCTATCAAATCAAATAATGAAATAGGGAAAATAGTTACAAACCAGTTCCCATATTTATTTAATCACAGTGAACCTAATACGTGATACTTGATTTGATTCAAGATATGTGGGATTAATACCTGTTTATCGAATAAAGACATCACAATAAGGCGAGAGTTTTAATTTTGTTGCGTGTAAATTTGCAAGTTATTAGACGTCGTGTCCCATGCAAGTTTTGTTGAGAAGTGTCGCTTTATTTTACATTGCGGTAAAAGGGAAAACTCTTAGAATTTTAACATTTTAGACATATTGTCGTCTTATACTTTTATGCTGGGGAACGAAAATTTTGACACCGCTTGATTTTAGCGATTAATGAGTTTTATGGAAATTCAGTTGGATTTTATGGCGTTATATTTTACGACATTTTGGGTCGCGTAGATAAAATTTTAGAACTTGTATACTTGCATTATTGTGTGTGTTAACTTACGAATTTTCGTTTAATATTTTGTCTCATGCGAGTTTTACAACGGCATTTTCGCAACTGTAAGAGACGTTCTAAGAGTTTTGTTAATAGATGTTACCCCATATGTTATTTTGGGAAGTTTCAATATCATGCGATTTCTTTTTTGAGTTTTATACGAGCATATTACACCGCACCCTACTTATTACTATAACTGATTTATGTTTTGGTGTGAGTAAGTATATGGATGATTTATGATGATTTGTGTTTGTTGGAAGAGAAGAACTAAATAAAAAAAAATACAACGGTAGCTAGAAAAAAAAACATGCAAGCTTGTCTTCATCTTCCACTAGTTGATCCATGTACAAAAGTGTTTAGCAATTAAAACAAACAAGAGATAAGAACATACCCTTTGATGTGTTTTTAGGATCCAAAGGAGAATCCCTCTACTTTGTGCACACACAAAGCTTCCAAGCAAAGGAGCAAGAACTAACCAAGAACACACACTATGTGTGTGTTTTTAGACGATCAAAGAGAGAAAGAGAGAGGAGGGAGAGTTTTTCTTCCAAAACTCCTTTTTAGAACTTGTAAAAATGCATCATGCTTAAGCCTTTTTTATTACCTTTTACCATGGTTTTTGTTGATGGTATTTGCAAAACAAGCAAATACCAAAACCACCTAAATGAACCAATAAGAATAAGCCTAGCCATGCAATTTTTCATTCTTGGTCCTCCTAGTTTGAATTAGTTAAAACCATATTTTAACAATTCAAACTTTATCACTATAAGTCCCTCTATAAATCTCTAGTTTCAAATTAACCTTCAACTTGATGTTAAATGAACTAGAGAATATTTCTTGCATCTATTATTTGGACTTTGTGTGTGACCCAGTAGGATACCAATAATACTAAATTTGTTATGGCAATGGGCACGATTCCAACAAACTCCCACTTGCACTTTGGCATAACATATGTACATATATTGCTTGGTTGTCATCTTCAAGATACATCAGCGCAAATATGGTAAGGTCGTGTCTCCAAGACACACCTTAGTAATCATCACCTCGATGGTATGGTACCATCCTACAGGTAAGTGATCAGTTATCCTTCTGTTCTTGATATCCCTATGAATACGAGACATGGTATTTGATATATTGTCAATCTCGATTAGTTCATAATTATGTTTCTCGATAAAGATTTGCGGTGACCAAAATTATACTTTAGAATTGAATCAATCAATTTGATCTAAGTACAGTCGTATAACGTCAGCGCCAAATCATCGAGGGACCCTAGGATATCTTCTTCTACCTGAGGTAAAAGGGAACAAATCTCTTTGACTACATAGACCTCCCCACTAATCATATCATATTTGACCAGTCCTTTTATGGCTGCCAATCACGGACAACGTTGGAGAAAGGTCAAAACATAATAGACTTCATGTCAAGAGTTTCATGCATCACCACTCTAGGATAAGAGATGTTACCATCTTAGAATTACTCGTGACATATACCATGAAGTAATCTCTAAGTGTTGGTCGCTCCAAAACTTGATCTCTATTAAGTTCATGTGAGTGTAGTTGCATCCAATGTCATATCCATCTTTATGGATAATCAACTCACACCTCACATCAGTCTTAATTCATTACTCCCATCCTATGGAGGATGAACGACTGTGGAGATTTTTGAATAGACATGTATTCAAAGGAAGTATAAACATGCAAAATTGAACACAGTAATACACCAATGAAATGATTGCTCCAAGCACATACTATGATCTCAACATAATAATCATCATGTCATAAGCAAATGTAAACTGTTTAACTTCCAACATCTCAGATTAATTAAAATAGTCAAGCTAAATCGCTAACAACTCTAATGCCTATAGACCTAGTATGAGCATCATGTTTGGTCTATGGCAAGGGTTTGGTCAATGGATCATCCAAATTCCTACTCGAGTCAACTCTACTAATGATAATGTCTCTATCTTCGACAACCTTCCGAACATAATGAAACTTCCTGAGTATATGTCGGGTACGCTTATGTGACCTAGGTTCTTTAGCCAAGATGATTGCGCCCTCATTGTCACATAAGATCTCAATGGGATCAAGAATAGTAGGGACTACGCTGAGATCCTTGATGAACTTCTTCATCCACATGGCCTCTTTTGTTGCCTCATTAACTGCAATATACTCAGCCTCTGTTGTCGAATCTGCTACAGTGCTCTGCTTGGAACTTCTCCAAGTGACCGCTCCACCGTTTAGCAAAAACACGAATCCTGATTGTGAACATGAATCATCTCTATCAGTTTGGATCTGTGTATCCTTTTACACATAGCTCTTCCTGGCCACCATAGATCAAGAACATGTCCTTTGTTCTTCTCAGGTACTTGAGAATGTTCTTGACTGCTATCCAATGAGCTTCGCCAAGGTTGGCCTGATATCTGCTTGTCATGCTTAAGGTATATGACACATCAGGCCTAGTACAAATCATGGCATACATGATCGATCCCACAGCCGAATCATATGGAACTCGACTCATCCTGTCTAATTCCTCAGCGGAACTAGGACACTGAGATTTGCTCAGTGCCATGCCATGCTGCATAGGCAAGAACCCCTTTTTAAAGTCTTGCTTCTTGAATTTCTTCAAGATCTTATCTATGTAGGTACTTTGGCTTAACCCAATGAGCCTCCTGGATCTATCTCTATAGATTTTGATGCCTAATATGTATGCCGCATCTCCCATGTCTTTCATGGAAAAACATTTCCCTAGCCAAGTTTTAAAACTTTGCAGTGTTGGGATATCGTTTCCCATAAGTAGTATGTCATCGACATATAATACAAGAAAGACTACGGTTCTCCCACTAGTTCTGACATAAACGCATGGTTCATCTTCACTTCTGACAAAACCAAATTCCTTGATTTTCTCGTCAAAATAAAGATTCCAGCTACGAGACGCTTGCTTGAGTCAATAAATGGACTTTTGAAGCTTACACACTATATTGGGATGCTTAGGATGTACAAAACCCTCAGGTTGTGTCATAAACACATCCTCGGTAAGCTTTCCATTAAGAAAGGCGCTTTTTACGTCCATTTGCCATATCTCATAATCATGAAATGCTACTATGGCAATTAGTATCCTAATAGATTTCAACATAGCGACTGGTGAAAAAGTTTCATCATAGTCTACACCATGAGTTTGAGTGTAACCCTTTGCCACCAGTCTGGCTTTGAATGTGTGTACTTTGCCATCCATATCAGTTTTCTTTTTGAAGACCCATTTACACCCAACTGTTTTAAGGCCAGGTGTTTAATCAACCAATTCCCAGACTTGATTATCATACATGGATTGGATCTCACTTTCCATAGCCTCCTTGCATTTAGCAGACTCTGGGCCTGTCATGGCTTCCTGATAGTTGGTAGGTTCATCAAGATCTACCAATGACTCATCACCGTCATAAATGAGTAAACCATATCTTTCAGGTGCATGACGTACCCTATCAGACCTGCGAATAGGTGGTGGCTCAATGTCAGATTCCCCGTTAACATCAGGTTGTATAACCTCTTGATGGGAACTAGTGCCAATGTCGGATTCCATGTTGGTTGATTCTTGAAGTTCTTCTAGATCAATTCGGCTCCCACTGGCCTCCTTTGATATCAACTCCCTCTCTAGGAATACTGCCCTTCTAGCAACAAAGACTTTGTTTTCAGAAGGTTTGTAAAACAAATATCCAAAAGATCTAGTAGGATATCCAACAAAATAACACTTCTCTGATATGGGCTCTAACTTGTCTTGAGATTCGTGACGAACGTAAGCCTCACAGCCCCAGATTTTTAAATATGCCAGTGAAGGAACTTTACCAGTCCATATTTCAGATGGTGTTTTGGAAACCTTCTTGGTTGGTACGAGGTTAAGGATTTTTGTTGTAGTCTCTAAGGCATAACCCCGAAAATTTATCGGAAGCGTAGTGCAACTCATCATACAACGAACCATATCTAACAATGTTCGGTTTCTCCTCTCGGATACACCATTGTGTTGTGATGTCCCGGGTGGAGTTAACTGTGAGATAATCCCATAATTTCTAAGATGATCGCTGAATTCTAGACTAAGATACTCACGACCTCTATCAGATCTGAGGATCTTAATCCTTTTATTCAGTTGATTCGATCTCTCTACTTCGTTTTGGAATGTCTTGAACACATCAAAGGTATCAGATTTATGTCTAATCAAATAAACATATCCGTATCTACTGAAATCATCAGTAAACGTAACAAAGTATTTTTCGCCGTGTCTTGTGGGTCGCATTAGTTCATCCAAAGTTCCTTACCCTTATGCACGAATTCTTGAATAAGCCATCTTCCTATCAAGGTTAAGGAGTCAACTGAGCATCTCAACAGTGGGATTGAATACCCGGATCGAATCAGAGTTCACGCCCCCCGCCCTGAACAAATAGGAGGCGTGGGCCACAGGTCGCACATAAGCCGCCGGGTCGCACGACAGAAGAACACCCAACATAAAGATGCACACTCCTCCATGTGAAATATTCATCATCATTAGAGCTTTTTTGTAGTAGTCGTGACCAACAGCCATTAACTGTCGGCTCGTTGGTAAGGTGAGAGCTTCAAGCCCGATTTCTGGTGGCGCACCCCCCCACACAAGGACCGCCCGACGAAGGGGAGACGGGTAAAGCTACAGGCCCAAAAACTTCGACCCTTCCTTCTAAATGGGGGTGCCTAGGGCACCTCATCTTGTCATTTCGTCCTTGCTCATTCCCCTTAGGCCGAAGTCTTTGGCCTTTCCTTCTCCGCGCCCGCTCACGCTTCGCTGACCTATCGCGTGGTAAAGAGAAGAAAGTATGAAAGAATAGTAAACGGAGAAGGAAAGGCCCACATACATCAGTGTGTACAAGATCCAACAAATATTTGCCCTGTTCACAGCTTCCTGTGAATGGTGCTTTAGTCATCTTCCCTAGTAAACAAGATTTACATTCATCATAAGATGTGTGATCAAATGATTCCAAAATCCCATCCGCTTGGAGTTTGGCGATGCGTTTCTTGTTAATGTGGACAAGACGACAATGCCACAAATACGTCTTATCTAAACCATTTTTGGATGAAGTCGAATCAACATTAAGGATTGAACTATTATTGTTTCTTAGGTTGATGTTGGTTTCATAGATACCATTACAAGGACTAGCTTTAAAATAAAGTAATTCATTTTTAAACACAAGTATTGATCCATCATCAAATATAAAATTAAAACCATCATCATACAGCCTTTTAAAAGAAATAATGTTTCTGGCCATTTCGGCCGAGTAGCGAACATTTAATAAATCCACAGATAGACCAGATTCAAAAGTAAGCTCATAATTCTCAATCCTATCAACTGGAGCAACATGCTTGTTCCCCATGATTTGTTCGAGCTCTCCGCGTCTTAGCTTCCTACTTCGCTTTAGTCCTTGCACATCAGTACAAATGTGAGTACCACATCCTGTGTCCAATACCCAAGAATTAGAAGCAGAAGTGTTGTGGAGTTCAATCATATACATACCTGAGGGTTTGGCTACACCCTTGGCCTTGAGCTCTTTCAGCTCTTTCAGGTATTTCGGACAGCTACGCCTCCAATGTCCTTTCTCCCCACAGTGGAAACATATTGCATCCTCAGGAGTTTTCGATTGAGGAATCGTAGAGTTAGCTTTACCCTTGCCTTTGGGCTTAGGGTTGGTTTTGGGTTGACCAATTTTTCCCTTCCCTTTGCCTTTGGGGGGGTTTGGCTTTTTCTTCTTGACTCCTCCTTCCCTGATGGCCAATATGGGAGCAGCAGACTTAGTTTTGGCCATGTTTGACTCGGCGGTCTTCAGCATGCCATGGAGCTCCATGATGTTTTTCTCCATGTTGTTCATATTGTAGTTCATTATGAACGATTCGTATGAACTAGTCAGCGAGTTTAGGATGAAATCCGTAGCAAGCTCCTGATTAAAGGGAAAACCAAGACGCTCTAGTTGGTCAATGTACGACTTCATTTTAAGAACGTGTACACTGATGCTGCTTCCCCGAGCCATTTTGCATCCTAATAGAGATTTGACTGTGTCATACCGCTCCTGCCTAGCCTGTTGTTGGAACATGTCCCTCATCTGGTTTAGCATGTCATACGCCCCAAGGCTCTCCATACCCTTTTGGAGTTCAGGATCCATGGTCGCTAACATGAGGCAAGCGGCCTCGTTTGATTCGGTCAGACGTTTCTCATATTCTTCCCGAGTCGCCCGAGGTGCTCCAGTTGGTGGTGCCTCAGGGAGGGGTTCCTCAATGGCTCTCTGCTTCTTTTCCATCCTGAGTACGATTCTCAGGTTGCGAAGCCAGTCCATGAAGTTCAAGCCTGTGAGCTTGTCCTTCTCGATGAGCCCTTTTAGACAAAAGTTTGAGATCGATGAATTCGTGTTGTTGTTTGACATCTATCAAAGTAGAAAAATATTTTAGTGATCTGGATTGAATAATCCTTGTTATAATAATTACCCAAATGTTTAAATAAACAATTATACATAACAAGGCTAAGACCCATATTTCACTCCTTAACTACGACGGGTATGCCGCGGATCGCAACTAGAAGTTATTTAGATAGGTAACCATTTTGCCAATTTCAATCTCTATGAAATTCCTAGATCCTTGCGGGATTCGTTGACATTCATCATGTCACTTGGCATGTTTAATCCCTTCAATGCTAATCCTTTCTCGTGACGGGTATGCCGCGGATCACAAGTCTAGATTGTAAACCGTCTATAATAAAACACGTGTTATCCGGCCCAAGACTCTCGGGTATCGCGAATAACACATCACCATCCCTAATGTTAATCTGATGCGTTGGCTTTAGCACTTCCCACACCGGACGACAATTAGTTCAAATGTGTGTACTTATTATAGATAGCATTTGACTTACATTTTAAACGGGATTTTGTTTTCAAGTTAAAACTTTTAACTTATTTGCAAGTTTTGTTTGTAATTTCTTTAAACAAACATAGTGATTCTTTGATTATTTATAAAACTATTTTCTAGCATGCAAGCCTAGATAAATAAATATAAAATAACAAAGCAACCATAAACATGTAAATAATGGTATCAATGCCTCATTTCCTATGCGTTTTTCCGGTGAGCCAACACACGGAAAAACATGGTCATTCTAGGGACAAAACATAAGATGCGTGTCGGCTCCCACTGAACTCGTCATCTTCATTTGATGCCCGGATGGTCCACCTTCTTGACACCTTCTTCATGATTCCCTTTTGGTTGTAAAACCTCTTTGCATGTTTACAAAAAAAAAACTAATCTATTTCTATATAATTTTTACTAATACATAGAAACAAAATAAACAACATGCAAGTCGTATTTATTATTACAAACCAATAACAAATAAAATATAACCAACCAACACAACCATAGGTATAGAGAGACATTTGATACCGGATCCATGCAAACACAAAAAGGTAACTCAAGCATGGAGTGTCAATTCCAAGATAAAACATATTTTGATAAAGATTGTTGAACATATAATCTTGGCACTAAAACAATCTTTAGTTTATATGACTAAAAGTCATCAAAATGACAACTCTAACATATAAACTCACTTGAAGTCTTTGCATGTATGGTTTTTATGCCAAAACCATCCAAACAAACAACATGCAAGTGTGTCAAAAGGTTTGGGAAAACACAACACAATACTTCTTCCAATTTATAAGCTCTAAGTTCCCTCTTATAAAACTTGGACCTTATAAAATTAGGTTTTACATGATTTTTAGCTTCCATAAACCCTTCTAAATAAATCATGACAAAAAAGCCCCTAAGGCTTCTTTTCGAGATTTAAGGGGTCCATGAACAACTCTCTATTTCTTGTTTTAAAACATATTCAAAACAGCCTTTTGGAGCAATATTTTTATGCTTAAAACATGACATGTTTATTTACAAAAATATCCTTTAAAGGCCTTTAATTTCCAGTTTTAAAACCCCTTTCAAAACAGCCCCAAAAGACCAGAATTTAGTCATTAGTGCTGTCAAAAAATAACCATGAGAGAGCTGTCAAAAAAAAAGATTCATTGCTGCGATTTTAACACCAAAAACAATGTTTTTATGACCTTTAAACACCCATAAAATGTTGTTTAAAAGTCCTTTTCAAAACTTGCTTTTATGGTAAGAAGAAGAAGCTAAAACATCCAAGAAAACCTTTAAAATCAACTCTCAAGTTTTCTAAACACATCTTCCCAAATGTGTCTACAACAACTTGTTCATAATCGATTTTAAAGAGGAAGAAGATGAAGATAATGCTAAAACTTTGTACAAGTGGCTCTGATACCACTGTTGGAAGAGAAGAACTAGATAAAAAAAATACAACGGGAGCTAGAAAAAAAAACATGCAAGCTTGTCTTCATCTTCCACTAGTTGATCCATGTACAAAAGTGTTTAGCAATTAAAATAAAACAAGTGATAAGAACATACCCTTTGATGTGTTTTTAGGATCCAAAGGAGAATCCCTCTACTTTGTGCACACACAAAGCTTCCAAGCAAAGGAGCAAGAACTAACCAAGAACACACACTATGTGTGTGTTTTTTACCGATCAAAGAGAGAAAGAGAGAGGAGGGAGAGTTTTTCTTCCAAAACTCCTTTTTAGAACTTGTAAAAATGCATCATGCTTAAGCCTTTTTTTATTACCTTTTACCATGGTTTTTGTTGATGGTATTTGCAAAACAAGCAAATACCAAAACCACCTAAAGGAACCAATAAGAATAAACCTAGCCATGCAATTTTTCATTCTTGGTCCTCCTAGTTTGAATTAGTTAAAACCATATTTTAACAATTCAAACTTTATCACTATAAGTCCCTCTATAAATCTCTAGTTTCAAATTGACCTTCAACTTGATGTAAAATGAACTAGAGAATATTTCTTGCATCTATTATTTAGACTTTGTGTGCGACCCAGTAGGATACCAATAATATTAAATTTGTTGTGGCAATGGGCACGATTCCAACAGTGTTAAACTTTTGCTTTTAACGTCTTTGGGTTATTGATTTTACTGTTGAAGTCTCATGCAATGCATTATGATGATTTACTCGTGTGTATGGCATTATAGCCACTATCTTGGGCCAAAGGGAGTTTTACCCGTGTGGTTAAAAGTTGAAGTCAATTTGAATTATTTTATGTTTCACCAAATTGAAAGCACTTATCGTTTTACTAAGTTTGGGAAAATAAACCGAGGTATGTGGGTCTTGTTGAAAATTTTGCCCCATGTCATTATATGGTTAAATAAGAAACTTTTAGGATCTGATTGTGGATTTCCCTTCTGGGTTTTGTACAAACGTCTTGTTATACACTGTCTTAGTACGTAAAAGTGTTCTCATTCATGGCACAAAGAGATGCATGTTAGGACCATAGTGGTTCCTTTGAAAGGTTTGTTGAACGTCTGTCGTCGTCAACATTATTAGCTTGAATGATAATTAAACGGTTTTTGAAATGATTTTATACGGGCGACGTTTGCGACCAATTTATACACCTACTGCATAAGCGGTAGTGGATTTTAATTGTACTATTAATTGTATTAAAGCTTTGCAATTAGGAATTTTATAAAGTTTCAAATTGGCATATTAGTTTGAAAAACCTTGAACTCAATCGTGGCTATAGGTTTAAACCCTTCTGTAGAACGAGTAGATAGTAAGAACTAGAAGGGTCCTTGGAAGTTAAGTGTCGGAGGACTGACTAGCGGTTAGTTTTGAAATTTTGGGTTTATGGTTGTGAATAGGTGTGCGCATGAATATTTGGTATATTAGAATTATGCAATCTACCAGCTATTTGAATGGTAATCTTGCTATGTCTGTAAATCTTCGGGAAAAATCATTGGGTTGTTGCTTGATTTCGGTGGGTTATGAACCGATGGGTCGGATGTGCACCATCCGGTTGAGTCTTTCGGAATAAAGAATTCATGGCGATCTGTTTGTCGGAGTTTAGTACCATGATAGGTGTCAACTTTAATTCGTCAGTGCATAATCAATAATGAATTTTATGGTGGTATATCCATAGCTGAGGTGTAACCATTTTGAGGATAGGTGTCGACACTCGATTGAGTACAGTGACCGTTGGGGTGCTTTCGTGCACTTTCGTTGAGTTGGTGGGACTGCAAGTCAAGTGGTAACCTTAAGGATACTAGGAGCTGGCAATTAGGGGTCGATCATTGGTGATTCTGTAATCAACAAGGTTTCCTCTAATTTGCCAGTCGATGTTTGAATGCATCACGGGAGTTGTGTAACCGTGGAGTTTGGGGTAATCCGATATCTACACATGTTGTGTTTGTGCCAGTTTGAGGAACCAATTTGTTGAAGATTGGATCGGACCAATCTAGTGTTAGGAATTTCGTTAGGGATAGGACGATAAATCTTTGGTGGTATTGATTATTGGAGGAAGTAGTGAGACCATCGAAGTAGACCGTCAGTAGAATCGATTATCGAGGAGACCATGATGTGTTGGAATTAAAAGTAATTAAGGGTAATGTTCACCTTGGGGTGGTTAATTAAGATCGTAAGTTGCTCTTGAGGTGATAAGGGCAACCTAAGGTTGGGAGACAACCGAGAGTCCGAGACCTAAAGGATAGGAAAGTGAACTGATGAGGACTCGATATACATTCCGTCATCTGTGAGGTATATCAAACGTTGAGATCGGGTGTGCGGCGGCCTGTCATGAGAAATATAGTGACAACCTTAACCAAGATATAATCGGTTTTGTAGGTGAGGAAAGGTATCGTGAAAGTATCCCTCTCTGGATAGAGAGCCAATTAATCTCACTAATTGCGACGTTGAGTGTTTTAGGTCGAGGTCAGATTTTGAGGACGAAATCTCGTTTAAGGTTGGGAGGATTGTAACACCCCGAAATCGTTGGCCAAAGAGAAAGCGAAAAAAATCACCCACAGTGCCCCGCATGGCCCTCTGTGCGAGTTGAGTTGCGCCATGAACTGCGCGAGGCTCTGTTTCCTCGCGGTTCCAGTGGTCCGTGCGGAGCCTCTGTGCTCATTTAAAAGAAAGAAAATCGGTCCCAAACCCTATTTTTCACCCAAACCTAGAATATTCTCCCCATTTCTCTCCCAAATCGACCCTCCAACCTCCAATACGAACCCTAACCCATTTTTGAGAGTTTTCCCCTAAATCTAACTGATTCTTCACCATCTAACAAGTTTTGGAAGCTAGAACCATCATCCCTCCATCTTCATCTTCTCCACCAAACTTCTTAGGGTTCACCCAACCTTTTATCTATTTTGAAGATGGAAAGTTTGTGGCTCATTTTGGTGACCTAGGAGTGCATTGTTGATGGATTCAAGTTGTGGGTAAGGTAACCTTCTATTTCTTCATCTATGGAATTAGGGTTTTGACATAAGTTGAGATCTTCATGTATAAAGTTTGGGGAATGATTCTTTATGGTTGAATATGATTATTTATGGTTGGAAATGTATGGATCTGGGTTTTTGGAAGTTTTCGGCTTGAGGATCCAAGTGTTCTTCAAAGGAGCTCAAGTTTGGTAAAATCTTGATTTAGGGGGCGTTTGGTTCATTATAAGGAATGAAAATGAAAATGAAAATGGGAATGTAGGAGAATGGCATAGGAATGAGCATTGCATTGATGTTGTTTGGTTAAACCAATATAATTAATAAAAAAAATGTTTTATATAATATTTTTAACACAAATATGTGACATCCAACATGAAAATAAAAAATATTTTACATTCAACATCGACAAATGAAGAAACGCATGAGAAAAGATGACTAAGCGGGAATAAAATTTTCATTCCCCCCAATTTGGTCAGGAATGAAAATTAATGGGTTTGGGGTAATGAATCCATTATATTATATCAAACCAAACAACAATTTTCATTATCATTCCCATTCCTTACCCCTCAATACCCCCAACCAAACACCCCCTTAGCCTAAATCTAGCACGGTGAGTTTAAGTTGATTTGTGAAAAAGGTGTACATGCCAAAATGCCTATTTTTAAAGTGTCTATATGCTTTACATGAAATTATCAAATGTTGAGTTATTTGACATATCTTGATTATTTTGAGGTGTTTGGTTTTATAAAATGTGTAAAATACCCACGTTTGGGATTTTGAGCATTTTGACAACTAAAAAATTATACGCATTGGTATTTTGATGATTTATATCACAAAGTAAGTGGGAGGATAAGTGCATTTTATTGTGTGTTTTAAGTAAGTGTTCAATTTTATGTTATGGGACGTTTTGAAAGGATAAATGAGATAATACACTTGGAAAATGAGTTGTCCCAATCTAAACTACGTTGGAGATTTATTTATATATTTTGGAGTATGGGTTATATAACACGGGTTATTTACCTTTGGTTTCATTTTATGATTTTCAACGTTGGGCCTTTGGATTTGTAGAGCTCATGGCTCGGTTTGGATTTTGTTGGGTCTTGGGGACACTTGTCCGATTTTAATGGCTCAAAATAGAGCGATTGGTCTTGATTTGCATTTATTGTATCTTATTTGAGAATTACATGTTTTGAATGCGTTAGTTCATTCGTTTTGAGTCATGTAATGTTTTAGTTAGTGGAATGGATCCATAGGCACGGTGTTCTTATGTCCCATTTTGGACAAGTTAGCCACTTTGGCACGGAATAGGCATCGGATCACCATGGTAAGTAAGGTGTGGACCTATACGATCGGGCAGCGTCCCATGGACAGTAAGGTGTAATTCCCTTTGTGCATAAGTTCTCGCTTTTGAACTGGGTTCCCTTGTTTTGGAACTCTCAAGAATAGACCTAGAGTGGTTGACTTGATGTTTTCGAGCAATAGACTTAGAGGAGTTGAGCTCGGTATGTTTTATGAGTTTAACCCATATGTTTTGGTTTCCTACATAGTTATGTGTCCTACTTTTGTGTTCCGTCACATACTATGTAATCAAGTCTCCCCCGTCACCGAAAGGTGTTGTTTTGGTTATGGAGTTTTATAATCCATGTTTTCGATGATGTTTTGGGTATGGATTGTTATCCATGTTTTGGGGTTTTGTATACTGAACTTTATCTCTGCTTTGGGAATATTTTGGGATGAGAGAGTTTATCCACGTTTTCAGTATTTGACTATTAAGTGTCAGTTACGTATTACGCAGGTTTTAGATTAGATTTATATTCGAAGAAACATTTTGTTTTGTGATTTTAATCATGAAGAGAGTGAATGTTGAAAAACAGATTGTTTCCAGATTTAACATATTTCATTTTGGAAATCACGATTTAATTAACATTCTTAAAGATTATTGTTTTATATGTTTATGATGAAAACTCTTGAGCTCACTAGGCGTTAAGCCTAACCTTTTTATTTGTCGGCATGTGCATCAGGTTCTGGTTGGGAATAGTCCTAGTAACACTGTGAAGAGAGGAGTGCTAGTGGTGTGCTCGAGAAGCATTTAGCATTGGTGAAGTCTTCCACTTTGGTTTGCGAAGAGCAACTTGTTTTTGGGTTAAGTAGCACCCGACTTCGGTATAGACCTTGTTAGTATTGGAGTTGTAATTGTTTAGGGTAATTATGGATTTTTATATTTAAGGTGTGATGAATTTTGAATTGTATTGAGGGAGTTTGTTCTCCTTTTGATTTTATTTCGAGATTTTTAATTAGTTGCTCTTACCAAATTTGATTGTGTTACAAATGACCCCTATAAGATCTTTGATTAATCTTACTAATATGGATTGCAAGATTATGGTGGCACATTGTTATTGAATGTATTGGTTGGATGAATATAGGAGTGAGAATCAACTTCTTTAAATATCATAATATTTTTCTTCTTATGGTTCTAGCTTCAGGCAAAGTCTTGCTATATATGCACATTGATACATCAATTTTGTATCTTTGTCATGTCATGTCATTACAAAATCTCAATGCTACCTAGAACCTATGGTCAATAATGTATATATATATATATATATATATTTGTTGAACTATTTCAGGTATAACATTAAGTCATGAAGTTGTTGACTTTTCAAATCTTCCATAATATTATCATGTTAATGGAGCATTTAACCTGTCTGGATTTTGTATGGGTGATAACAGCCAAAGAAATATCGTGAACATGATTATGGATTGAAATTTTGTTTGCCAAAATGGTTTATCATCTTATGAGTTGTGGTCTTGGTCAGGGGTGGATCCAAAGTCTATATTGTGCAAGTTTTTCAAGGTCGGTTAGTGTGCAAAAGGTTTCAAATGCAAGTTTTCTCATGATTCGAATGTACAAAGGAAGGGCGAGAAGATTGGCATTTTCAGTGATAAGCGTGATGATGAAGGTAATGCATTAACATGTTTGTTTTTCAAGCAGTTTGGTGCAGCTTTTCTACTATCGTGATTTGATGTGGAATGTAACTAATTTCTTCATGTGGAATCTTAGGAACAATGGAGGATTGGGATCTAGAGATGTTGGAAAAAGTTGTGGAATCAAAAGGAAAATAGTACAACCAGAATAAACCAACTGACATTGTATGCTTTCACTCTACCAACCTTCACTAAGTAGTTAGAGTTTCTTTTTTGATTTCCATTGCATCACTTGTCATTGCAACTTACAGTTAATGGTGATAGTTAATGGTTTTCAATATCTTCTTCCTAACATGGATTTGTGTGCCTTCCAAGGTCAGTTTGTCTAATGCAGAATTTGATGAAGATATTGAAGATGAGCTGGATAAACTAAAGCTGGAAGAAAGTGGAAAGTCTATAACAGATGGTGGCATAAGGGAACAGGAATCACTGGGTAAGAGCCTTCCATATTTTAAGCTTGGAGATAATAATGTAGTAGTGGCAGAAACCCCAAATAATGTATCAAAAGTTGATGATCTTTCTCTTGCGCAACTTGTGTAATGAGGAATACCAGGGAAAGAATTGTACGTATGAAGCCTATAGAACATAGCTTCAATGTCTTACATGATACGTTTTGTCCACTCTTTTACTTCTCTAATGTTGAGGGGTTCATAAAGGACCTTCCAAAACCCTTATTTGTGATGTAAATTTTGAGTCCATTCTACCAAGTGATGAGATTCATATCCACCTTGAGACAAGTAATTTGAATGCCGGTTGCATTCTTACAATCTGAAAAATAAATTATAACTTTTTATTCCCATTTATTTCACGCCATATGAGATCCGCTACCGTACCAACAAGTAATCTTTTTATGAGCAACTCAAAAGAGAGTTAATTTCCGATAAAAATAGTAGTTATCACGCGTGAAAAGGGTAAGAAGGGTCTCAAATCCTTAGATCAATCCTAATTGAAGATCACTTGAACATTCCTTCTATGCAAATTCATGGGTTATTTTGAGACTTAATATGAACCATTAGATCAACGATCCCACGTCTAAAAAAGAATAGTATAATGATTTACTTATCACCTTAACTCCTATTATCACATGATCCCTCATCTATAAAATGAATAGTGTATAATAATTTGCTTTTTTAGGAGCTGTTTGTTTACCTCTTAATAGTTCTATTAAGAGGCAATATCTGGATCGTTAAGAGGTGAATCAAGTTTGACAAAAAAAAAAGTCTACCTCTTAATGTTCCAAAACCCTTTGAATGATTTTGTATCTTGGCCTCCATTAACCATTCGACGCCCTAATTTCAACCTTAACAATTACAAGACAACCATATTTCATTTTGCACTATATCATAAGAATCTCTTAATCATTCTACACTAAACCTTAGTCAGTTATATTTTCCAATTTCATCTTAATAACTGATAATTTTTGCATGTATACAAGATGCTGCGTCGATAACTTCGTTTAATAAATTATTATACATTTGTATAAGATTTATAATTATTATTTCCTAACTACTTTATGAAGTTAACTATTTTTTTAATATCTTTTAACATGTCATCTTTGCTTATAGTCGTCGTCGTTAAAAAATATACAAAATAAAATATAACGATGATGTATGTAATATTATTTTCCTTTATTTTAATGACTTTTATATATGCAATAAATTTCTATACAATCAATTATTGAACTAACACCAACCTCACTAAATATCACATGATTTATGATTATGGGCAACTGTGATGCAATGATAATTGACTTTTGTAAGCTAAGGAAGAGACCTTATTAAAACTTTATAGTTTATTTAATTAATTATACATTATTTTGTTTTAATAATATCAAAAGTCGCTTCTTCAATAAGCTTACAAGAGAGCTTAATGTGGAAAGCTAAAATGTTTTTTAAAATTTGTTTTTCCTAATTAAAAAACACGTTTTTTCTATATAAAAGAAAACTCCTCCAAACAAAAATCTTTCCAATATACATAAATTAATTAATTTATACAGACAAGAAAACTTAATAAATAAATAAAAAAACCAACCAAATACCCTCTAAATTATTAAATATAAAAATTAGAGTTAAATACAAATTTGGTCCCTGTGGTTTATAAATATTAACGACTAAGGTCCCTCAAAGAAATATTTAACGAATAACGTCCCTCTACTTTTCATTTTATAACACGTAGGGTCCCTCTTAGTAATACTATTAAATAATCTGTATTTAAGTAGGGGTAAGTTTGTCCATTCCTCTATTCTAGGTTTAGTAACATATTTGGTCTCTCCTAAAATTTAGGGATTAAAAAACCCTTTTATAGTTTGTAACATATTTGGTCCCTTTATGAATTTAAATAAGAAGTTAAATGCAAAATTGATCCCTATGGTTTGCAAAAAGTAACAAGTAGCATCCCTTAAAAATTAAATTTCATTAATCTTCAAACCTAGCAGTAGCACTAGCATTTTTTGGATATAAGCATGAAGACAAGTCTTAAACTCACAAGTCACAACCACTACTTGGTTAACTTAAAAGAAGACGATTAATAAAAACAAGCTAAATAAAAAGTATCACACCATAAAATATAAATATTTGGTCAACATAAAATAAGACGTTGGATGGAGACAACCAAGTGGTGATTTTATATGTTCTCTAAATTAAAAACTACTACAAAAATGACCCCAAATCAGCAACTACAAAACCAACATGAAAGCTGCTGCAAAAAATAATGTCAAAATAGCAGCAATTAGTTACAAAAAAATTAAGAAGGGATAATTACACCAAGTATTGAACAAAATAAAATCAAACTTCACAAGTTAAGGTTACCGTCCTTTGCATGTGCCTGAGTTATGGCATTGTATATGTGCATGGTTTTATTTAGTTTGTCTTTATTAATAATTTTTTTAAGTTAACCAAACAGTAGTTGTGACTTGTGTCCAAAAAATGCTAGTGCTACTGCTAGGTTTGGAGATTAATGAAATTAAATTTTTAAGGGATGTTACTTGTTAGTTTTTGTAAACCATAGGGATCAATTTTGCATTTAACTTCTTATTTAAATTTATAGATGGACCAAATATGTTACAAAATATAAAAGGGTCTTTTAATCCCTAAATTTTAGGAGGGACCAAATATGTTACCAAACCTATAATAGAGGAATGGACAAATTTACCCTTACTTAAATACACATTATTTAATAGTATTACTAAGAAGGACCCTACGTGTTATAAAATGAAAAGTAGAGGGACGTTATTTGTTAAATATTTCTTTGAGGGACCTTAGTCGTTAATATTTGTAAACCACAAGGACCAAATTTGTATTTAACTCTAAAAATTATAATTGTTAGGTTTAATAAAATATTATTGTCTCTCTACCAACCAAGTGAAATAGTTGAGACCGGATACTAAAAAAAACACTTTTTTCAAACAAAATTTTAGGTAAAAGTTCATAAAAACCCAATAAATTATTCCATTTTGAATAATTAAGTCTCTAAACTAATTTTTTGAATGAAAAAAATCATTAAACTTTCACATTTTGAATGATTAAGTTCTTGAACTATTTTTTTGAATGAAAAAACCATTAAACTTTCTCATTTTGAATGAAAAAACCATTAAAATTTTCCATTTTGATTGATTAAGTCCCTGAATATTTTTTTTTCAATAAATTAAATTATCGAACTTCTAAAAATTGGTTACTTACATCATTTTTACCCCAAAAAAACTACTTGTAACCTGTTATCTTTTGATATGTAAAAATATATCAAAAAAAGGGAGATTGATGGCAGAGGAAACAACGTGTTAGGTGATATGGAGAACGGACAACGTTCGGGCAACGGGGAGTGGTGAGACAAAGTGATACGATTGTTTGTGAGGGGTTTTAATAGCGAGTTCGAGAACGATAAAAGTGATTTAGATTTGTTTTTAAGTTTTACTCTTTTTGTTCTTAAATCTTTTTATATTTAATTAATTAATTTCATTTATATAATATTTGAAATCAAATTAAATATTTTTATTATAAAGTGCATTATTAAAAAACTCTTATCGTTCCAATTACAAATTTAAAATGACATCAATGTTGAGTAATAAAAAGAATATGAATATCATATAATATTTTACGACGAACATAGATTAGGTTTTATAAAATTTCGGATTGATACCATTTATACGACACTTTTAAGAAGGTGTCATATATATCCATCTTTCTAAAAGGCAATATTTTAAATAGTGTCATATAAAATAACTATCATAGCGCTTTATTTTAAAATTGTACTAAAAAAAATTGTTAAAACGTCCTATAAACCTATTGTAACACTTTTAGATATGACATTTTTTTGTTTGATTTTAAATCTTATAAAATATTCTATTAGGACGGTTAAATATTGTAGGCGTCCTATAAACCTAAAGTTGTTGAAATAATACAAAAGGATTCTAATAAAGTATTTAATGTAACTTAAATTAAGTTTATTGGACCAATAGTTGTGTATACGTATATAAAGATAGGTTCATGTTCAGGCGAAAATATAAAAATAAACGGAAAACTGAAAAACAGAAAACTGAAAAACACCCTGTTAGTCATTCATTTGGACGGTATGCACTTGTGCATACAAGTAATTTGTAACATGCACGCGTGCATATGCACAAATGCATAATGCACTTGTGCATAAAAACCAAAAAGACAACATAATTTACCTGTATGAAGAGTTACCAGCAATGTTTTAAAACCAGGTTATTTGGTTGACCCGGTGTGGTGACCGGGTCAAGGTTCAACCGGTTCAACCACCAAGTCAACCAAATATATTCAAAGAACACACATAAGAATAAGTTTTTCATCAATCCAAATACATCAAAACGAAACATAACGATCAAACCAAATCATGAATTTTGAGACATTAGAGTGTTAAATGCATCAAGCTCACGATCGCTTAATAATTGAAATTCACTATCAACTTCATTGTAATCAACAACATGGTCACTTTCTACAATAACAAATAAACAAAATATTAATGTCACGTAAAAAGCTAATAATAAACTAAAATTACAACACCAAATTAATATATATAGAAATAAAAAAAATGTCACATTGCGTTTGAGGAGCCGGTTCATGCTCTTGCTCATCAAACATATTTTCTAAATCATTGTAATCAAGTTTTCCTTCCGCCTCTTCTTCGACCACCCAAAAGTCCGTCTTATCAATGCATTCGTAATCAATAGGATCATAAGACCTCTTATCAACCTTGAGTCTACAAAAACATTCACAAAATAAAATAAAATATAACTTGTAAAAATAAAATGATATAAATTGCCATAAACCCGGTTTTTTACCGGTTCGTTACGATCGATTCAACCGGTTTCTTGCTAAAACCAGCCGTTCACTTTGGGCCATAAATTGTCATAAACCCTGTCGCAATTGACCCGCCCTCTTCCCCGGGTCCCGGTTCAACTGACCAAGTCGACCCGGTTCTTAAAACATTGGCTACCAGAGTGTTCTTTATTTATTTATTTTTTTTTTGAGATTTTCCCCTAAATCACCCTCTATTGCTACATCTAGATTATAAAAATTAAATCGGATAGCCTAATAAATTTTACTAATAAGAACCAAGACGCTGTTAGCACAAAGTTGAATAATTTAATAATACTCGAGAAATAAATTAATCTTCTAAATCAATTTTTCACATGACATGCAGTTTTTGAAAAACATAATAAGAAAACGTTTTATCAAAGGGGGTTAGCTCAGTTGGATAGGTAACATCCTAGGGGGTGTGGGGTGAAAGCCACACTACCCGGGTTCGATTCCCACGAGCGATACTTTCCTGAGATATACAGACTCGAGGTCTGGTCATTCGGGGCCGGGCTGGGACCGGTTCGGGTGGGTCCAGTCTATGGGACCCTCTACCCTGCCGATCGGGTTCAACCAAAGGCTGAGCCGGGTCGCAGCGGATTAGTGGGATTGCCCGTAATGAAGGCTCGATACCGCTGGAACGTGTGTGTGCGTTAACTTGCCGTTCAAAAAAAAAAATAAGAAAACGTTTTAGGAAACTAGTTTTGTTGCCGTGATAGTTTTTTTATCAATGACTTGAGTGTTTGGTTTAGGGGTGTTCATCTAAACCGCCCAAATCGCACCGCACTGCACCGCACCGCAAAGTGCGGTTTAGAACGTCCGCGGTGCGGTTTGCGGTTTGCATTTTTACCAAACCGTACTATGCGGTGCGGTTTGCGGTTTTTAGTTATCAAACCGCACCGCACATTATATATATATGTATATTTTTTTAATTTTATATATTAAACACACATATGTGTATATATAGAATAATGGGAAAAGTTCAAAAAAACCCAACGGACTTTAGGGTTTGGAGTGATTAAGTCCCTAGACAATTTTTTCGAAAAAATAAGTCCTTGGACATTTCAAAACCCGTTAAATAAATCATTGGACTTTTGATAACCTGTTGAATACATCCTTATTACTTAAAAAATGTAACTTGCAACCTACATAACAGATAGAACTACCAATTAAAAAAGAAATGTCACATACTTTATCCACCTACGAACTAAAAATGAGGAAATTAACTGAAATAAGTCAATCTCATCAACCAAGTTCATTTTTAACCACTTTTCAAAGTTTTTTTTTTCTAAAATAGTTAAAGTTTGCACATAATGTTTTTTTTTCTGTGTAAGGATTGTTTTTTCCAAAAAATAAAATAAAAAGCATCCTTACATAGAAAATTTTATGTATAAATATTCACTTTGCTTATAGTTTTAGAAAAAAAATATACACTTTCCATCCTTATAAAACTATAATTAGTTATTTGATTTATTTTATATGCATTACTTTTTCATTTTACATTTTTATTATGTTAACACATAATCGTATATTAACTAAAATATATAAAAAAAATTTGGTTTTTTCTTTTACAAATTATATCATTATAATCGTTTGGTCAATACGTTCAAAATGAACTCAATATTGTTTTTGAACTTAATCTTATATTATTCAATATCACAAATACGCACGAACTATTTTTAATACTTATAGTTACAGATTTATATTATATTATTAAATAAATAACCCTAAAAAGATAGAAAGTGTAAATATTAAATATAATTCGCACGTATTTATGATATTTAATAATATGAGATTAAATCCAAAAAATTCAATATTAAGCTCATTTTAAACGTATTGACGAGACAATTATAGTCGTGCAATATGAAAAAATAACATATTCTTTTTAATGTATTTTAGTTAATATACGATTATGTGTGTTAATATAATAAAGAGTTAACTGAAATTAAAAAAACAGAAGATATAAATTAAATTAAATAACAAATTATAAAGATGTTTTATATTTTTTATTATTATTAAAAAAAAATTTGCAAAAAACCATTCTTAAGGCAAAAAAAAAATTATCCATAAACTTAGACTATTTTAAAAAGAGATTTTGAAAAGTGTTTAAAAAATAAATTTGGTTGATATGATTGACTATTTTAATTAATTTTCCTATTCTTTAATCTGTAGGAGGATAAAGTAGATGACATCTTTTTTGTTTTTTTTTTAATTTGTAATTTTATCTGTTATGTAGGTTGTAAGTTACATTTTTAAGTAATAAGGATGTATTTAACAGGTTTAGAAAAGTCTAAGGATTTATTTAGTGTATTTTGAAATGTCTAAGGACTTATTTGTTCCAAAAAATTGTCCAATGATTTAATCACTCTAAAGACTAAAGTCCATTGGGTTTTTTTGGACTTTTCCCTAGAATAATTGCAATATTTGTATAATATGTATTTTAGAATCGGACACATTATCGTTGATTTTAAAATGAAGTTTTGAACTTATAATTATTGAATTGTAGGTGTAAAATGCGTAAGGTACAAACCGCACAGCACCGCACCGCAAAATGCGGTACGGTTTAAGGTATATGCGGTGCAGTTTGCGATTTAGAAAAATGCTCAAACCGCATATGCGATGCGGTTTACGGTTTTGCCCCAAACCCCACCGCGAACACCCCTAGTTTGGTTTGTCAAATGACTCAAATGGTTGAATTTTCCTTTTAGAAAATTGATATTCAAATAAAAAACGTTTATGTATTGTTTGATGATACAAAAAACAAGACGATAAGAATGGCAAGTTTATATATAAATAAGGTCGGTTTTCACGTCATGAAAACAATTAAGAAGAAGAAAACACAAAAATGGTGTTGAAGTTGTTTACGTATAAACTTGTATCTATTCTTATTATAACTAGCCTTTCTCTTGGTTTCTTCTCATCGACATATTCGAATCCAACCTCTGTTTACTTTCTTGATTGCATCTCCCACAGGATTTCATCCAATTTCTCAAACATTATAATCACTCCTAATGATACTTCATACTCTACTGTTCTTCAATCCACCATCCAAAACCTCCGATTTGACACCCCCGAAACCCTAAAACCATCGGCAATAATCACACCCTTGTCCTACTCTCATGTCCAATCCACAGTCATCTGCAGCGTCAAATCCGGACTGCAAATCCGAATCCGAAGTGGAGGTCATGACTATGAAGGCCTTTCCTTCACCTCCTTTGATCACACTACCCCTTTCATCCTTGTCGATCTCAACCAACTTCGGTCGGTAACCGTTGATTTAGACGATAAAACCGCATGGGTCGAATCCGGTGCAACTCTCGGCGAACTCGCTTATTGGGTGTCTCAAAAAAGTAATCTTCTCGGATTCCCGAACGGGGAGTGCACGTCGGTGGGGGTTGGCGGGCACCTAAGTGGCGGAGGATACGGTGTGTTGGCTAGGAAGTATGGGTTGTCTGCTGATAATGTAATCGATGCGCTGATCGTGAACGTAAACGGGCAAATCCTAGATAGAGATTCAATGGGGGAGGATTTGTTTTGGGCAATTAGGGGAGGTGGGGGAGCTAGTTTTGGTGTGATATTAGCTTGGAAGATCAATCTTGTTTCTGTTCCACCAAAAGTTACAGTTTTCAGTCTTCCTAAAACGCTAGACCAAGCTGCTACTCAGGTTGTTAACAAGTGGCAGTATATTGGGCATAATCTCAGTGATGATTTCTTCACTAACGTTATAATAACTCCGAATACATCGACAATGGTGGTTACATTCAATGGGTTGTTCTTGGGGAGGTCCGAGGAGCTGATGACAGAAGTCAATGATAGATTTCCTGAACTGGGATTACGTGAAACAGATTGTATCGAAATGAGTTGGATCGAATCGGTAGTTTATTATTCAGTTTACTTAAGGGGACAAAGCGTCGAAGCGTTGAAAGAAAGGATACCATGGCCTAAAAGTTACTACAAATATAAATCAGATTACGTGCAGAAGCCGATCCCAGAAGAAGCATTAGAAGAAATCTGGAAATGGTGTTTGGAAGAAGGCTTGAATTTAGCGATCGAGCCACACGGTGGAAGGATGAGCGAGATCGATGAAAGTGCGACTCCGTACCCGCATAGGGAAGGGAATTTGTACGTCATACAGTACGTTATGAGATGGAATGAAGAAGGGTTTGATGTAACTGAAAAGAAGGTGGCTTCGATAAGAAGGGTGTATGAGAAGATGACACCATTTGTGTCCAAGAATCCAAGAGAAGCTTATGTCAACTTTAGGGATTTGGATCTAGGTACAAATGGTAATGCGTGTGGTACAAGTTATTTGCAAGCTGCAAGATGGGGGATCAAGTATTTTAAGGGAAATTTTAGGAGGTTGACGATGGTGAAAGGTGAAGTTGATCCAACTAATTTCTTCTGTTATGAACAAAGCATCCCACCTCTTTTTTTGCCTGGTTCGTTTTAGTTGACTAAATTGAAATAAATAAAGTTATTTAAGTATCCTTATCGTTATTTTTTAATATTAAAATTTAAATTCTTATAAATAAGTAATTAATAACCCATTTTTTTTGAAGGCATAGCGGCATCGAACACGAACACACGCACGCACACCTTCCTGACGGTATCGGGCATCCACGGGCAACCCACTAATCCGCCGCCGTCTCGGCCTAGCTTATGTTGAACCTATAGCCCAACCACAGTCTTAACTCATTTATATTTGTATTTTGAGTAAACTATATTTCTGGTCCTTATACGGTCCATAAACAATAGTTTGACCATCGCGGTTTGTAAAAATATTGTGATTTGATCATTTCCATCAACAATAATTAACTTTTATTTTTTAAATGAGGGATATTTTTAATCTTTTAACTTTTTTTTATTTCATTTTCTATTAAATTTAAACATTAAAAATCTTTTTGTATTGTCTAGTAAATAAATTAATGCCACGTGTCATACTCAGTCCTATTTTTGTAAACACGTGAACACCTTTCAGCCGACAAACATTCTGTTCATCATCTCTGACAAAACCTCCTCTGTTCATCTACTCCAAATCCAAATCCAAAATCAAAATCCAAATCAAAACCAAAATCCAAAATCCAACATCAAAATCAACAAACCACTACAAAACTTAACACCTTTACCGGCGGAAAAAACCGCCAGTAATCCCTAGGTAAAAGCCATCATTGAATAGCCTCACCGGTGATCGTTTTTATCTGTAGATTATCGACGACGTAGAAATCATCGGTGGATTTGGTCCGACATTAAATCCATCGGTGATCTTTTAATTTTCCATTTTAATTAAAAAAATTAATTAAGAGTTAATTAATTCAGTGGAATAAATCAATGGAGGATATATATGCCGCAGATTTATTAAATTAATTATTTGATTAAATAATGAAATAAAACCAGCAACGGATATTCCAACCTTAATCTGTTGCCCATTAATATAATTACCGGTGGATGTTTTTTTTATATTAATTTGTCAAACAAATGACGGGGTGCACGGGTGGTAATTGTCCAACATCTATTATTTTTTTTTTTTATTATTTTAACTGTAAATTAAAAAAAAAGCCTAAAAACTGTGACGACATAGACGAATTGTTCCGGTTAAAAATATAAATTACAAATTAACTTTTTTTGGGTAAAGCAAACTCTGGACCATTCGGCGGAAAATGCGACCGTGTGAACTTCTCGACCAATGCATGCACCATCTTCATATTCCTTGCCTCTTTAGATGCCTTCCTTTCACCTACCTTTCCTCCTCTAGCCTCTTGAGTTTTTGAATGTGCTTATCTAATGCTTGAATCTACAAATATCCGATAACGTAAGTAATAAACCTAATAGTTAGAATTAGACATCATAAGAGTACAAATCCGAAGATCAGCGGACAAGCACCAGACACATCAATGCTACTACACAACCCAAACAAGATCCATTTAGGATATACGTTATGCTTGAAGCTGAACATGCCACCGTCCTTGCTTCAGCTTGCTGCCACAACTCCGGATCAACGGGGGATAACCACTTGCGTCCTCCCCATACCTCTGGCTAAGGTTAACTTTCTATCGATCCTATAATTATGAAAAAAATTTACTAGTGAATTTTCAAAAATTGGGCAACATAACGGCTGTAAGTCAGTTGTTTCCTACTTGAAGTCAAACAATCATAACATTTTCTCAGCAAATGGTAACCCAAACTAGATATATAAGATGGGACGAAATAAAGTTAAACAATCCTAAAGTTTGCCCAACAAATGGCAACCAAACTAGATATATAAGACGAGACAGATTAAAGTCGACAACCCTATCGTTTGCCTAACAAATGGCAGCTCAAATTCGATATATACGACAAGACGGATTCAAGTTAAACAATCCAAATGTTTTAACCTTTTATGGTTGAGTCCACGGTTCACCAAATGAGGATTTCAATTCCCAATTTGCAGAGGTAAAGGACTAGTATTTAGTTGATTAGTATTTAGATTTTAGTTGGTTAGTATTTAGTTGATTAGTATTTAGATTTTAGTTGGTTAGTATTTAGTTGATTAGTATTTAGTTGATTAGTATTTAGATTTTAGTTGGTTAGTATTTAGTTGATTAGTTTAAATTGATTCTCCAAAGTGCATGATAACCAATAAATCTGCATATCTCAAATTTCTAATGGAAGAGCAACAACCAAATCCTTCAAATACAAGTAGAATCCCGTTGATTTCAACCAAATTCTTCAAATGCAAGTAGAATCCCGTTGATTTTAACTTCATCTTAGTTAAATAATCCTCCAATAACCCATAAATCACAAGTTTTTTTCCCATTTTATTCAAGTTTTGAAATCAACAAAAAAAAAAAACAAAAAAAAATCTCTTGAAATCCATAAAAAATACCGAAAAGGTCTCTCGAAATCAATAAAAAACTTAAAAATCCCTCAAAATCAAGCAAAAAACTTTAAACTTGAAATGGAGGAATTAGGCTAAAAACACATCGGACGATATTGAACGTTGGTAAAAAGATGAAAACACATTAATAAAAACCGTATGAAAAAATATGGTGTCACCCTATGAAAAAGTTCTTGGGTCCGTCCCTATTGGTTAGGACCGATTGAAAAGTTTGTGTTCCGCCTCTGCCCACAATAATAATATAGAGATTGAACAGCAACACAAGCCACATATATAAATACATTGAACAAATCAAGAGATAAGCCACAACCAAAGCAGAAAGCATATATATATATGATACATACATTAATGGAATCAAATTCATATATAATTACAATACACACCGATTGATATCAGATTTTTCATTCAGGCTCGATCATAGGCCAACCGAGTTCTTGTTCCTTGTTGTTCTGCTACTCTTCCACGTTATCTTTATCGCCCATATTACGAAGAAAATAGTGTGGATGAACGCAAACAACAAACACAGCAATATCCATGCTAAACACATGATCATCGTTGTAGGATTGATATATGTATCAGGAGACATCCATGCTATCTCCTGCAAATACGTAATTATCACAAAAATCATGATGCAAAGAGTTGCAAGGTTGAGCACCCACAAACACAACTTGTTCCGTAAAGGGATTCCACTGAGCAACACCAGAAGAATCAACATAGAAAGAACCATGATTATCGTATTTTGTATCAAGAATGTGCTGAAATTATCCATAACTACTTCCGTTTGAACTGCGTTTCCGAGGGGTCCATTATTCGGATCGGAAAATGTCCCTCCTGGAGGGTGTAGAGCGGAATAGAATGATCCTGTCACCACCACCACCGCTGCCACTATCAGAATCCCACGTTGTTTTTCTAACCAGTTTCCATTGTCGTTCAGATACCAGTTCCATAGTCTTGACATGCATCCTCTTGGTTTGCTCTCAGCAGGATCGGTGACGTTTTGCGAGTATTTGGATTCGATTGACGCTTGAAACGGTCTAGAGTGAGGTCTAACATCTTTAGCTCTCAGAATGTTGGCTTCCATAAGTACACTTTGGATTTCTAGGGTTCCTAAATCTCGAGGACAATGATCAAGAACATCCAGTGCTGTGAACCCATGTCCATTAACAACGCTTCCGGTTTCTTTGATACTTGATTTCTGAAGCAGATACTTAACAGTCTGCACAAACAACATATTCAAAACTTAAGCAATTCACAGATCAGTACAAGAAAATGGTCTTAATAGAGTCTATAAGATCGCTTAAAGTTTACAACACCAAGCAGTTATTTGTCTTATATAAAAGTGTTGCAATAAGTTTATATGATGCTTTTGAATATGTTAATTAATTGGTCTTCTTAGCTAGCATTTACAAAATAAAGTGTCTTATCCCTTCCGAGAAGTGTTTTATGAATACCTCGTTCGTTTTATTGGTCACTTGTTTTTATATGACACTTTTTTTTTCAAATAACATCATATAAAAAATTGATAAAACGTTTTATTTCAAAAGTTTCCTAACAAGTTGTTAAAGACGCCGGAAAGAGTTCTATAAAACTTAACACTTTTGTACGAGACCGGACCCATAATTGTTTGGTCCTATAAACTTAAGTATTATGAAGTACTCTATTATAACATTTAGATGACATTTTTGACATCCTATTAAACGTGGTTTTGTTGCAGTGAGTAAAGAACAAAAAACTAGACTTGATTAAGAAAAAAAGAACTAAAATTAGTACCTGAATCTGTTTTTGAAGCACAGCTCGGTGCAGGAGGGTGTTGCCATTACCATCTGTGAGCTTGGCCAGATCATCTTCATTCCAGAGTTGAGACAACAATTTCAAGGCCTCAAAACGATTATAAGAGATGCAGGTATGCAAAATGCTTTCCCCATTTTCCTGTATCTCTCTACCAAAATCAGGTTTTGTCTGAATCAGAACCTTGATTACCTCCAACTGTTCATTCATGGCAGCAAGATGCAGGGGTGTTCTTCCATCTTGGTCCCTAAAACCACATGCTTCGGAGCCCATCACGTACAAGAGTTCACGTACGATCTCCACGTGGCCCTGGGCCGAGGCCAAGTGGAGCGCGGTTCGCCTTTGCGAATCCAGGGACATGGCAAGACTCGGTTTTTTACTCAGAAGAATCCTGACGAAATCGAGGTGGCCTCTCATGGCTGCAATGTCCAAGGGAGTTTCATTGAAGCAGGTGAGTGAAACTCTATCAAGAATGAAGTCGTCTTCTTGGAGCAATGCATTGAGGACTTGTACATTTCCTGTTAAGGATGCTTCAAACAGGTTTCTGTCCATTTTTGCTTGGTTTATTTCATGGAGAACATCACATTGACATGTTTATATAAGATAGAACTTGGGCTCGGGTGTTTCTTTGGCATTTCTAATTTTCTATTACATCTAAACTTTGAACAAACGTATTGAAGTCAACTAGCAAATTGCTTAAAATATATGGTCCTCAAGATTCGGGATTATCATCTGTATAAATAAATTAAATTAGACTAATTTTGGATTTGGTCCCTCATGTTTACAATATTTATGGAAAATTGACTTTAATTTTCATTTATTACAATTTTTCTCACACGTCTTCAAAGTCCAATAGTTTTGGTCCCTCATACCAACAATTATTAAGTTTTTCTCTTAATTCAATTTATATTAGGGGCATTTTGGTAAGTTTAACATTTTCTTTCATTTTCTATTAAAATATTATACAACTATAAGATATATATAGAGAGAGATATGAAGTGTCAAACGAGTACGCTAACTATTTAAGAAAACAAGAAAATAACAGATCATATACAAAATCATATATGATTTTACACTAATCCAAAAAAATCTGACGCGGGCAATGTTCGGCGCGACCCACACATTGCGCGCATAGACGCGTGAATCATATATGTTTTTGTACGTGAATCATATATGATTTTGTATGTACTCGTCTGTTTTCGTGTTTTATTAAATATATGTTGTTCTCATATGAACCCACCTCTCTCTCACTCTCTCTCTCTCTCTCTCTATATATATATATATATATAGGCCACGATTACTTTGCAACCCAGTAAAATCTTAAAACTCGTGCAACCTCATCATAAACGTCCATTGCGTTTGGATTCTCATTGATTCTCTACATGAATTTACCTAATTTCTTCGAATTTCTGCAGCAGATGTCGATGCACATAACGGTTCATGCGATGTATCAGATGAAAGTGATTCTTCCATGAAACAATATGCATTCCATGTTAGTGTATTCGTTTTATGAAATATTATGTATTGCAGGTTATATTTTTGTCGGAAACTAGTATACATTGATGCAATCTAGTGTCTACAAGAATGAGCTGAATGAATAGTTTATATGAGGGTTGCACGGGGTTATAACATTATACTAGGTTGCAAAGTAAACCACCCATACACACACACACACACACACACACACACACACACACACACACATATATATATATATATATATATATATATATGGAGAGAGAGAGAGAGAGAGATGGGTTGGGTTGCGGTGAGAATAAGAATTATGGTGAAAAATGAGAAAAATAAACATTCATATACTTATCTACTTTTATTTACCATTGTTTATCATTATAACTAAAACTTAAACAAATTCAAGGATGTGAAAATGATTAAATGTATGTAAAGTTCATGAAAATGACTAAAAGTGAAGATAAATGTGAAGATAAGGGAAGATTTAGTTAGATAAAAAATTCAACTCATCCAAAGGTCACAAAGATATTCTCACCATTCTCGTAATAATTGTTATTCTCACAAGATTCGAAGTCTCTCTCTTTTTCTCTCACTTCTTTCTCTCTCTCTCTCTCTAGGGTCAAGTTCATGAAAAAACCTTAAAAAAATGAAAAATCGAGGAACATCATGGTAACCCTTCATCTAGAGGGTATGCATTTGTGCATACAAGTAATTTGTAACATACACACGTGCATATACATAAATGCATAATGCACACTTGCATAAAAACCAAAAAACAACTTAATTTAATTGTATGCACAAGTGCACACCGTCGAGATGAATGACTATCAGGGTGTTCCTCAGTTTTCAATTTTTTTTAGGTTTTCCCATGAACCTCCTTTGTTAGGACTGAAAATCCTAGTACGTGGAAAGTTATATAAAGATTTAGAGAGTTTAATTGTTATTTATTTATCGAGTTGTAAAAGCCTTTATTTGTTAATTGGGCTTTAGTGTGTTAATGGACTTTGGGCCTATTAGGTTTAAGCCCTAAGTTTATAAGGCTTTGTTTAACCTATTTTTTGGGTTAATGGTCAGTTTAGGTTTACACGTATATTTCAGTCAATTCTCTCTGTAAACCTTTTGGGATTTTTCAATCAATACAAATCATATGACCATAGCTTGTGATAATCATTGATTGTTTTTCATTGTTTTATTCAATACACTTGCAAATTGGGATTCACAGGTATCAGAGCAAAGAGACGAAGAGTTGATTCGAAAAGGTAAATTTTTTTTATCTTTCTGAATGTTCTGTCGATTGATTTTTTTGGGGGAATCTGGGTTAGTTGATGTAACAACCCAACAATTAATACTTAAAACATAAGCAAAAATTATATAAGTCCACACAAAAACGGTCCCAAGTCAACAATTAAAATATAAAGGTTTGAAGAAAGACAACCTATTACACAACTGAGATAAAGAAAACTAAAATGGAAGTCTTCTAGGTTCAGCTCTAGCTCACACTTTCTCCTTACCCTTAGCCGATCCTTCTATTTCGCGCCTGCCTGAAAAGTTTTTAAGTTTTGAAAGAGCGAGGGTTAGACCGAAGGTCTAGTGAGTCCCCTCTAATCATAGTTCAAGCAACAGAGTATAGAAAAGATTTATAAAATAATAAACCAATTCAATTATAAAAACAACATCGCACTTTCCAACCATGATTCTGGCACACACTACCGTCATTCGAAAGTGACAGCGTGTCTGACTTATACTGCCTTAACTGGGACACCCCCCCCCCCCCCAATGGCATAAACGGGACACACCCCCGGTATGAGTACAAGTGGGACACACCCCCCGACTTTGGCCATACTCGCTCACAGTAATGTATGCATACATTTAACCAACAACAAAAGTATAAACCACGTTTACAATAAATCTCGTATGTATAAAGCTCACATAATAATAAGATGATTTAAAATAAACTTCCACAAGTCTTTAACCACTTTAACATCGCAAAAACATTAGTTAGAAAAACACACATGGGTCTCCCGCAGATAACTCTTTGATATACTTTAATAACGACCAACTATCAAAACATGGGACGGACGGTAAGAAAACTGAACCCTAAGCATCCCCATCTCGACCACCAACTTACCAAATAAAAAGGGTTCAGCCACAACCTTCCCTACTAATCCGACCCCCGGGTCCCCATAACTCAGCCGACTCCCGGCTTCTCTCACACCCGGGCCGACTCCCGGCTTCTCTCACACCCGGGACGACTCCCGGCTTCTCTCACTCCCGGGCCGACTCTCGACTTCTCCCACTCTCGGGCCGACTCCTGACTTCTCCCACACCTGGGCCGACTCCCGACTCTTCACTACCCCCAGTCTTTCCCGCCTCCCGGGTTCCCCCCGGTACCCCATCTCCAAGCTACCCGGGGTCGCCCCCGGATGGAAGGCTTCCCAGTACCCACCCCGGTTCTAAGCTTCCCTGGGCCACCCCCAGATGGAGGCTACCCGGGTACTCCCGGTTGAGGCTTTCCCCAGTCCTCTAGGCTATGGCGCCGCCCCGACTGTTGGTTCATCGAGAACCTGCTTGTCGAGCTAAGAAGGTCAAAATGTACAAAGGGGTTTCGATCCCCCTCTCCCCGAAGACTGACTCGATTTACCCAAAACGAGAACTCACCGTTCTTAAGGGATTAACATGTACCTACACGAGCCCCACTCTCATCCACCGAAACAAGTGGGGTGGAGATATCAGTGGTGAAAACCCTCTCTAAAAAAGGAAGGAGAACTTAACTAGGTCTCAATTAACTATTAAAATGATCAACAATTAAGCAAACCCAAACAATAGGTGGAACTAAGGACGTTAAGGCTTACCTAAAAGAGAATGATGCAGACTCTTCTTCCCCAACATGAGATTTTCTCCTTTCCTGCCTTTTTCTCCCAAAATCGCCCAATCTCTCTTAGGTCTTCTTTGCCGCCAACAATGTTGAAAAAGAATTAGGGAAAGTTGTAATAGGGTTAAATCCCTTTTTTTCCATATTTACAACTTAGCCCCTGCACTTAAGGCTTAAGGAACACTCTCACCTGAACTTCGTTATTTAATAATTCGAACACGGTTATTACAATATCTCCCCCTCAAGAGAATTCCGTCCCTGGAATTCCATCGCTGAACAAACTAGGGTACTGAGATCTCATATCTGCTTCAGATTCCCAAGTGGCCTCTTGACCTTTATGAAACTGGCATTGCACTTTCACGAGTCTGATAACATTATTTCTCAACTTCTTCACCTTGTGGTCAAAATGGCCACCAGTTCCTCTACTTAAGTCAACTTCTCATCCACGCGAATATCCTCCATTAGCACCACTACATCCAATTCCGCTAAACACTTCTTCAAATTTTACACATGAAATGTGGGGTGAATCCCTCGCAGAACCTCGCGTAATTCTAGTTTGTACGCTACTTCCCCAACACGCTCTACGAAAGTAAATGGTCCGACGAGCCTCGGCCGCAGTTTCCCTTTCTTTCCAAAACGAATTACCCCCTTCAAAGGCGACACCTTTCAAATAACCATGTCCCCCACTTAGAATTCGATTGGCTTCCTTCGCTTATTCACGTACATTTTCTGATGATCTTGTGCCGTCCTCAACCTCTCTCGAATCTGGTTCACCTTATCAGTCGTTACTTGCACTATCTCCGGGCTTTCCAGTTGTCGTTCTCCCACCTCATTACAATACAAAGGTGTTCTACACTTACGCCCGTACAACGCTTCGAATGGCGCTGCTTGTATACTCGCATGATAGCTGTTGTTGTAAGAGAACTCTATCAATGGCAAGTGAACTTCCCACGAACCCTTGAATTCAATGGCACATGATCGAAGCATGTCTTCCAATGGTTGAATGGTTCTCTCGCTTTGACCATCCGTTTGAGGATGATACGCCGTACTCAACTTGAGCTGCGACCCCAATTCTCTTTGCAGACTCCTCCAAAACGATGAAGTGAAACGCCCGTCCTGATTTGATACTATAGACGACGACATTCCATGCCTAGATACAGTCTCGTCTATGTACAACTTTGCCAACTTCTCTAACAGATACGTTTCTTTAATCGGTAGGAAGTGAGTGGACTTTGTGAGACGATCCACGATAACCCAAATAGCGTCATGCCCTTTAGGTGATCATGGAAGCCCAGTGACAAAATCCATCGCGATTTCATACCACTTCCATACCGGTATTTCTAACGGATGAAGCTCCCTGTACGGTCGTTCATGCTCCGCTTTCACTTTCAAACAAGTCAAGCATCGCTCGACGAAGTAAGCGATGTCTCTCTTCAGACCCGACCAACAAAAAGATTGTTTCAGGTCACGATACATTTTATTTGTTCCCGGGTGTATGGAGTAACGTGACTTATGTGCTTCTTCCAACACCCTCTTCTGAAGGTCACCCAATTTAGGAATCCACACCTGGTTCCCAAAGCATCTCACCCCGCGACCGTCAACCGCCAACATAGTCACAACTCCGGCAATTCTCTCGCTCCTCAAACTTCCTTCTAAGAGTGCTTCCTCTTGATCAAGGTTCTAAATGGCATGAGGTGTGGCATGGTGGCGAGTTCATGCCTCAAGCCTTACGAGTTATGGCGAGGCCATGGCGTTTTCCAAGGTATGGCTTAAGGCGACAAATCTGTATATAATTTATATGTATAGTTGTGTATGTGTGTTCTTTTATCAGTGTCTTGAACAATTATGAACAAGTTATTAACAATTTAAATTCATATAAAACGATAAACAAAAGTATTTCTAAATTATAAACGATACTAATGGGTAAATTCCAATCGAATTTCGAAGTACACAAATTGGAAGAATCGAAAGTACACAAATTTGTAACACCATAACGCGCCATGGCCCCATAACGAGCTTGACGTCGAGAATTTGTAACGCCATAACGCGCCTTCGCGGGCCATGACGCGCCATAACGAGCTCGATGCCTTATCTCGACGCCATGGGGTAAAACGTGGCGGCAAGGCCACGCCTCGACGCCATGGCGGCGCCAAGGCGCATTTTTTCGAACCTTGCTCTTGATATTTCTTGAATTCCTCAAAGAAATTGGAAGTTGCTTCGACTCGAAAGGGCACAATCTTGGTTGCGTCCACCCATTCCTTCCGACTCAAAGCGTCGACCACCACTTTGGCTTTACCCAGATGGTAAAGGATCTCGCAGTCGTAGTCGCTTAACAACTCTATCCATCTTCGTTGCCTCATATTCAACTCCTTCTGGTTGAATATATGCTGAAGGCTCTTGTGGTCAGTATAAATCTGACATTTAGCCCCATACAAATAATGTCTCCAAATATTCAAAGCGAAAACTACCGCTTCCAACTCCAGGTCATGCGTCGGGTAGTTCTTCTCGTGCTCTTTCAACTGGCAAGATGCATAAGCAATCACTTTACGTTCTTGCATCAACACGCACCATAAACAACTTAGAAGCATCACTATAGATCACGTACCTTTTAGATCCGTTGGGTAGGGACAAGATGGGTGCACTACTCAGCCTTTCCTTCAACTTATCGAACGCATTCTCTTGAGTCTCACCCCACACAAACTTGACGTTTTTCCTTTTAAGAGCCGTTAACGACGTGGCTATCCTCGAGAAGTCCTGAATGAACTTTCGATAATATCCCGCCAAACCAAGGAAAGTCCTTAATTTCGACGGCGATTTCGGTGCTTCCCAATCCTTGATAGCCTCAATCTTCGTTGGATCAACCTTGATTCCGTCTTCCGACACCACGTGTCATAGGAATTGCACCTCCCTCAACCAAAATTCACACTTCGAGAAATTGGCGTACAACTTCTCACGCTTAAGCAACTCCAACACCGATCGCAGATGTGTCTCGTGCTCACTCATGGATCGTGAGTAAATTAGTATGTCATCAATGAAGACGATCACACACTTGTCCAAGAGTGGACTACAAACTCTATTCATTAGATCCATGAATATTGTTGGAGCGTTAGTCAAGCCAAAAGGCATGACTAAAAACTCATAGTGACTGTACCTCGTATGAAAAGTAGTCTTAGGCACATCTTCTTCCCTCACCTTTAGCTGATGATAGCCCGATCGCAAGTCTATCTTTGAAAAGTAGCTCGCTCCTTGCAGTTGATCGAAGAGATCATCAATTCTGGATAGCGGGTACTTATTCTTGACTGTTACCTTGTTAAGCTCGCAATAGTCTATGCACATCCGCATAGACCCGTCCTTCTTCTTAACGAACAACATCGGTGCTCCCCACGGTGAAGTACTGGGATGAATAAACCCCTTGTCGAGCAGTTCTTGCAGTTGAGTCATCATCTCTTTCATTTCGGCCGGTGTCAAGCGGTAGGGTGCTCTTGTGATTGGTGTCGCTCTAGGCATCAGGTCTATTCGGAATTCCACTTGTCGGTCAGCTGGTAGAGTGATTAAATATTCCGGAAACACCTCTGGTATTCACTTACTACCGGAACCGACTCCAGCCCCTTCTTCTCTTTCTTAGCATCTAAAACATACGCTAAGAACCCCACACACCCCTTCACCAAACACTGCCTAGCCTTGATCATTGAGATCATACATGACTTCCTATCCCGACGATCTCCATACACTATCACCTCGTCCTTATCAGGCAACGCTATTCGGATCAACTTCTTATTGCATACTATATTGTCATCATTAGACGCCAACCAATCCATCCCCACGATGACGTCAAATTCCCCTCTACCCATCGGGTATAGCCGTAATGGGAATAAATGGCCGTCGATATCAATTCTATACCCTTCGTATACTTCCCCCACTAAAACTCGACTATCATCGATTACTTCTACTACAAACCCATGATTAAGCTTCTTGGGTTTCACATGCAATTTATGAACGAATTTCGGTGACACAAACGAACGGTTTGCACCCGAATCAAACAACACCTTAGCAAAAATCGAGTCTATAGGAAAAGTACCTGTCACCACATCCGGTGTTTCCACCGCCTCCTCCACTGTCATATTAAATGCCCTCGCCCTTGCCTGGGTTGGTTCTACCTTTCGTTTTCTCCCTTTTTCCTCCGACACTTCCAAACGTTGCCTTCTTCAGCTGTGGGCAGTCAGACTTGATGTGGTCTAGAGAGCCACACTGATAGCAAGACCTCGGTCCCTGACAATCCTGAGCCATATGTCCCAACTTTCCACATTTAAAACAACCATCCCTGTCCATCATGCACTCCCCCTTGTGCATTCGATTACCCTTGTGGCATGGCTTGTCCCCAAACCTCTGAGTCTCCCGCTGCTAGGGTCTTGCACTCTTAAACTTCTTAGGGTCACGACCTGGCCCTTCCCACTTCCTCTTCTCTCTACTCCTCTTACTCAACTGGCGAACTTTATCCTTTTCAGTCATCTCAGCCGCGTTAACGGCTCTTGAAAGGTGGAAGGCTCTCGCGCGGCCGCAAGCTCTCGGATGTTACTTCTTAAACCAAACAGATACCTATCTATCCATCTCTCCTCATTTGGCACATAAATCTCAGTGAAACGAGCCTTCTCGAGAAATTTGGTTGTATACTCCCGTACCGTCATCTCCCCTTCTTCCAGATTCAAGAACTCCTCTTCCAACTTCTTCACAGCTGCAAGAGGACAAAACTATCGTTTGAACCTAGCGACAAAAGTTTCCCATGCCATTCCTTTCGCCGCCTTCGAACCCCTTCCTCCAGTCTCAGCTTCCCACCAAAACACTGCATTGTCTCTCAGCATGGACAATGCGAACAATACCTAGTCCTCCTCAGCACACTTGCTAGTGTTGAAGGCTAACTCCATCTCTCCAATCCACTTGATTACAACCATTTGATCACATTCTCCTTTGAAAACAGGTGGCTTGCATGCCGCAAAGGATTTGTAGCTACATCACTTCTCCGTCGTCGCCGCAGCAGCTAAGAGCGGGGTCGATTGTAAGTGACTGGCCACCATGGTCACCGGTGGTTCAGACATCTCAGACGTGTCTTTCTCTTCACTCCTCTCTTTACTTACCAATGTTTCCCTAGTCGGATGCGTCAACAGAGCTTGTAGGGTCTTCTGGAGCTTACCCATTTCAGTAGAGAAGGTTTCTTGAGTCACAAAGGATTGAGTTCTTCCCCTGCCGCGACTCCTTGAATGTCCTCTTCCCCTGGTAGTAGCCGAACTCTCTTGCAAAGAGGGTTCCTGTTCCGCCATCACCTCCACGCTCCTCACTCTCCGACTCCCTTGCACTGTCTTTCTCCCCTGAGCTCCTGTCTCAGGTTCGTCTAGCTGAGTGGCAGCCTTTCGGGACCTCTTCCCTTGTCCCTTTCCGCGACTATGTCGCCTTCCCCGAGTAGCTACCTTTCTCGAAGGGGCTTTTGGTCCTTCCACAATTACTTCGTTCACCGACACTGCCTCCGCAACCGACAAATATCTACTCCTTGTTACTCGCTCAGACATGCTTACTGAAAAGATGGAAACATGCAACATTCAATCCAACAGGTTTGAAGTAATAAGGTAAATTAAGCACACACATGTACCTGTAAACTCGCAATTACATTGGCCAGATGTAATTCAAAATTTACCTTACATGCTAGTCCTCACCACCCTATTACTGGTCTCCCTAAGGTCTTCCTATTTCTAAGTTGTGTTTCTATTTCACCAGTTTAAGTCTAGGCCCGTCCGGTCACCAAATTCTCTTAAACTATGTCTCTGATACCATTTGTAACAACCCAACAATTAATACTTAAAACATAAGCAAAAATTATATAAGTTCACGCCAAAACGGTCCCAAGTCAACAATAAAATATAAAGGTTTGTAGAAAGGCAACCTATTACACAACTGAGATAAAGAAAACTAAAATGGAAGTCTTCTAGGTTCAACTCTGGCTCACACTTTCTCCTTACCCTTAGCCGATCCTTCTATTTCGCGCCTGCCTGAAAAGTTTTTAAGTTTTGAAAGAGCGAGGGTTAGACCGAAGGTCTAGTGAGTCCCCTCTAACCATTGTTCAAGCAACAAAGTAAAGAAAAGATTTATAAAATAATAAACCAATTTATTTATAAAAACATCGCATTTTCCAACCATGATTATGGCACACACTACCGTCACTCGAAAGTGACAGCGTGTCTGACTCATACTGCCTTAACTGGGACACCCCCCCAATGGCATAAATGGGACACCCCCCCGGTATGAGTACAGGCGGGACATACCCCGGATTTTGGCCATACTCGCTCACAATAATGTATGCAGACATTTAACCAACAACAAAAGTATAAACCACGTTTACAATAAATCTCGCATGTATAAAGCTCACATAATAATAAGATGATTTAAAATAAACTTCCACAAGTCTTTAACCACTTTAACATCGCAAAAGCATTAGTTAGAAAAACTCACTTGGGTATCCCACAGATAACTCTCTGATATACTTTAATAATGACCACCTATCAAAACACGAGACGGACGGTAAGAAAACCGGAGCCTAAGCATCCCCATCTCGACCACCGACTTACCAAAGAAAAAGGGTTCAACTACAGCCTTCCCTACTAATCTGACCCCAGGTACCCCATCACTCGACCGACTCCCGGCTTCTCTCACACCTGAGCCGACTCCTGGATTCTCTCACTCTCGGGCCGATTCCCGGCTTCTCCCACTCCCGGGCTGACTCTCGGCTTCTCCCACATCCGGGCCGATTCCCGACTCTTCACTCCCCCCGGGCTCTCCCGCCTCCCGGGTTCCGCCTGCTACCCAATCTCCAAGCTACCTTAGGTCGCCCCCGGATGGAAGGATTCCTGGTACCCACCCCGATTTTAAGCTTCCCGGTCACCCCTGGATGGAGGCTACCCGGGTACTCCCGGTTGAGGCTTTCCCCGGTGCTCTAGGCTACGACGCTACCCCGACTATTGGTTCATCGAGAACCTGCTTGTCGACCTAAGAAGGTCAAAACGCACAAAGGGATTTCGATCCCCCCCCCCAGATACTTACTCGATTTACCCAAAACGAGAACTCACCGTTCTCAAGGGATTAATAGGAACCCACACGAGCCCCACTCTTATCCGCCAAAACGAGTGGGGTGGAGATATCAGAGGTGAAAACCCTCTCTAAAACAGGAAGGAGAACTTAACTAGGTCTCAATTAACTATTAAAATGCTCAACAATTAACCAAACCTGAACAATAGGTGGAACTAAGGAGGTTAAGGCTTTCTTAAAAGAGAATGATGCAGACTCTTCTTCCCCAACTTGAGATTTGCTTCTTTCATGCCTTTTTCTCCCAAAATCGCTCAATCTCTCTTAGGTCTTCTTAGCCGCCAACAATGTTGAAAAAGAATTAGGGAAAATTGTACTAGGGTTAAATCCCCTTTTTTCCATATTTACAACTTAGCCCCCGCACTTAAGGCTTAAGGCACACTCTCGCCTGAACTTCCTTGTTTAATAACTCGAACACGGTTATTATAGTTGATTTCTGCTAAATTATTGAGTTTGTTTGATCCCAATCTTATTAGTCTAGTTAGATTAAGGTTGTGGTAAAGTTTCACTTTCTGATTCGTAGTATTGCTGTCGAATTTTGAGTTTTTATAGATCTAAAATCTTGAGTCTGTGTTTTTGAGTTTTTATTGAAAGTCATTTTTTTGGGTTAAAAATCAATTGAAAAAGGTGTTAGAATTTTGGGTTTGATCGATTAGATGTGCTAAATTTCATAAGTTTTCGATTAAAAGGTTTTAAGTTTGATTAAAGTGTGTTTGGGGGTCTATTGAAAGTTCTGTGCCTCTAAACCCGAGTCTAGCATAACCCAGGTGTGGACTCTGATACCCTACCCGAGTTCCTTGACTCCTCCCGGGTGACTCTCAAACCCGGTTGCCTCACACACCCGTGTGGTTTACAACCCGTGTCACCAAGCCCCCGTCCTAGGCCCTCCTCGCACCGTGTCCTTAGACCGACCCCTGCCTCACCCCAGACCCACATAACCCCATGCCCGCTTCAATCACCCTTCTCTCACACACGGGTCTCTCCCCCACACCCGATTCTCTCAAACCCGGCTCCTCAAACCCTCATCCCTCTCTCGCCCGGCTCCTCACACCTGCACCTCTTCACCACCAAACCCTCTCACCCCAAACCCGGCTCATACCCAAACCCGGTTCCCCCCTCACCTGGTTCCCTCTTCACCCGATTCCCCCACACCCGATTCCCCTCACACCCGCTTCCCCGCCTCACCCGGTTCCCACCCAAACACGGATCCCACCCAAACCAAAACCTGACCCGACTCCCTTATTCCTCACGCATACCCTCACACCCTCATCCGACCCACACTCTCACCCAATTACCTCCCAGCGCCTTATTAAACCCGACCTCTTAGACCCGGTTGACCTGTATTCCACCCTATTAACACCCGACTGTCACTCAGACCCACACTCGATTTCTCCCAGACCTGGTTCTACAACTCAGATCTCTATTCCCCTGTTTTTGTTCTTGAGTCTGTCTCTAAATTAGTTTTTTAAATATCTGTCTTTCTAAGTCTTATCAAATCCTCATCTTAAAAGTGTTTTTTTCTCATCGTAGAGTGTTTTTTGTTTCATATTACCTTTCTTGAATCAAATCGCGATCGTCATACGATCACCGCAAGTGTTTCATAATGTCTTATTCTGATTCTCTACGAGAAATCTCTAATCTTAAAGAAAAGATTAAAGTTCTTGAAGTACAGTTACAGAAAAATGTTAAGTGTCTAGATGACTTGCTACTTGAAAAATCTTCTCTTCAGTCAGACTTGGAAAATCTGAGAACGGAAAGCAAAGGTTATAAAGAAATTTGATCTTTAAAGAAAAGCAATAAATGGCTCAGGGATAGGAATTCGGTACTTGAAAAACCAGCAAGAAGTGGTACATATAAATTTCTGTATGGTGATGAAATATTTTCTCTTAAAAAAATATTTCAGATCTTGAAAGAGAAGCCGATATGGAGAGAAGTGATCCGACAAATGCTAAAGCTTCAAAAAAAAATTCTGAACTTGAACAAAAAGTTGCAGATTTTGAAGCCCGAGAAGTGATGACCCTAGAACTTGAAGAGAAATGGAAAGCTGTAGAGAGTGAAAATCTTGATATGAAGAAAAGACTTGATGTTTTTGAAAAAGAAAAAGATGATTTTTTAAACGAGAAGAAGAATTTTGAAAGAAAGATCCTCGAACTGTCAAAGAAAGTTTTTGATGAAAGAAAAGTTTTTGAGCTTCAGAATGCTAAACTTTCAAAATAGATTTCTGATTTTGAAAAGGTTTTGATAACTGAAAGAGATAAGTTTGAGAAAGAGCGAAAAAGTTTTGAAAGTGAAAAGAAAGTACTTGAAAAGAAAAATGTTGCGATTTTTAAGGAGATATCTGATAAACGCAACAGTGTAGAAAAGGATTTTGAAAGTGAAAGAAAGATTTTCGAAATTGAGATTCATAAGCTTTCAACGAAATTATCTGGATTAACAACAGAGATTTTGAAAGAGCAGAAGGCAAAATCCGATTTCCAAAATAGATTTGACATGATTCTTGAAAAAAGAAATGTTTTATTCGCAAAAGTCAAGAAACTTGAAGAAATAAAACTTAAAGCTGATTTATCTGAACAAGCCAGTCCCGATACTGTTGTTCAATCTCCTTATTCTTCAAGTTCAACTTCTACAACTATTTCTTCAAAGAGTTCTATCAAACCAAATGAATTTTCAAAAGATCATATTCTCCCTTCAAATCTTTTCTATAATTCTTTTGTTGATGATTCAAATAATCAAGTGTTTCGAAAAATCAAAATGCTTTGGAGAAAGAAATCAACTACAGAAGACAGTGATGGAAACAAGTGTCATGATTCTCTTGTAGTTGATACAAAGTCATTTATTTCCAAGACTGATTCACCTACTTATGTATATTCTACAGGAAAGTTGATCAGTCTGAGATGACAAAAGATCTATTGCTCTCATTGTGGAAAAAGTGACTTTGTTCATCCAAGGTATGTCAATAGTTGGTATGGTACTTACAGTATTCCCAATCCTCAGTTTAATAGCTTCAAAGCTAAGGCATCTAATCATTAAGAATCCATCAAATCATGGATACCAAAACCAAAGTATGTCTAATTTGTTTTGCAGGAATGTCATGTGGGATTTAATTCAGATTATTCAAGTCGCATGACTACAATCAAGGGTTATGCCATCTTTTGAGGGGGAGTACCAGCTTTTTCTTAACTTTCATATAGAATTTTGAACAGTTCAGTTCAGAACTCGTTTTTAAATGTTTATGACTTCTGAACAACTCAGTTCAAGACTCGTTCCTAAATGATTGACTTCTCAATGTTCTATATTTGCGAGTTAAAGGAGTGTTAGGGCTTTTAATATTTCTATGGTCAATCCAGAACCGGAAGGACCTACCCAAGAAACACATCCCATTCATAGATATCAGTGAGAGGTCTAGATTGATAGATAAAGAATATGGTGAGGATGTGACAGGACTTAAAAGAATTATTGTTTCTTACCAACCGAGTCAGTTATCCGGGTTACCACATAATCTATTCATTCTCGTTCTTTGGAGATGGGTATTGAAACATACATGGACCCATTGTCGATAACTCGTGTCACCCCACCTAACCACTCAAGTATCTCACAAAAGATACTTGTTACATATATGCACAGAGATTTAGCACATAATCTATTTATTCCTCACTCGGAGGTCTTAGATATTTAAAAAGGAAGACGTCAGCTCCGGTCTCTGAACTTCATATTCATCTCACCGTGTCTATTGATTTCTCAACCTACGTCCCAGGTTGAATCAATCTTTGATCCTAATCGATATGATTTATATTTCTTTTACACACGCACGAATCTTTGTGATTCCAATCGCATATCTTTGTGATATTTCTGGAACAGGTTGAGAAGTGAGTTTTAATATTCTACTTCGGTGATAACTAGAAGTCCTATCAGAGGTACCCCTTTGCCAACTCTGAAAATAGGCCGCACAATTATTTTAATTGTTGTGATAAAAGTTACTATTGTGTTTCTGTGTTAGTTGATTACCCCATTTTGGATACTTAACCGTTTTTATCTGATATTTTGCTACTAATCCGGTTAGTCTTTGAACATACATGATGCTCAGAATTCTTCTAATCGTCATGAGGGGGAGAATGCAAAAACAAAGACAAAAGTTTCAAAGACAGATTATCTTGTTGAGGGGGAGTTAGTAAAAGCGGAAGGGGAGCAACATTATCTTATTTTCTTAAATCTAACGTTGAAAAGCCATGGATTTTAAGATTTATTCAAGTGGTTCTTCTATCCTTTATCAAGTGGTGTTTGCTACAAGTTGATTCCTTCTACGAGCATATTGGTTCTACAAGTTCTTAAGCTGAAAGTCAATTCAACTCGCGGTTCAGAGACAGATTCTTTGTTTTTAAACTGAAGTTACACTGTGGAATGTCACCTACCTTGCATATTATCTTTCTTGTGTGTTGATCCGATGTGCTGGGTGTCTACAGTTGAAAGTTGTTCAATAGTGCATTCAGTCGAGGCTATTGTTCATTGAATCTGGTTACAAAATTGAATCTATGAAGACCAAGAGCTTTGTTCAAGGGGGAGCTTGGAAAGACATGAAGACAAGCAACACCATAGTTTTTCAGAGATTCAAGAGGGAGAGAAGATCAAGAAATGATGATTTTAAGAAGATAAATCCTTTATACATCTTTAGGGGGAGATTGTTAGGACTGAAAGTCCTAGTGTGTGGAAAGTTATATAAAGATTTGTTGGATCATAAATTGTATTCAAGATTAAAGTTAAAGTTAAGGGTTTAAATTGAAATCATGTTAAAGTTAATTAGAGGGTTTGATTTGTAATAAGTTAATAGTTAGTTTATTTGTGGGCCTCATGCCCATAAGCCCATTAGGCATTAGGCCTAAGTATACAATGTTTTAGTTATTTAGGTTTTAGTGTTGAATCCTCATTATTACTTTCATAATCATATAGAGAGAGGTAGTCGTATTCTCTGTAATCGTATTCAAGGTATCAAGAACACACACAAGGTTTTCATTGTTTAATCAAGGGATCGTGGTATGTTATTCGGATCTGTTTATCTCTTGATCTATATTATTGTGTGTGATTGTTAATCAACTAGTAATTTGGGTTTAACAAGTGGTATCAGAACCTAAAGAATCAAGTTTTCTGGATTAAAACTGAGTTTATCGACTTCCTACTGTGTGAAAATTGATTTCTTGAATTAATGTGTTTTTATGCTTCAAATAGATCTAATTAGATGAGTTTCATGCTATTGAAGGTTATCTGATGATTTAATTGCACTGTAACTCTTAAATTGATTGAATTTTTGATGCTTTCTGGACTCTGGTTTCTCATATCTTGCGACCACTGTGTTTATTAAATTGAAACTTGAAAGTTGATTTTAGTCATTGGTGTTGATTGCATTCTGATTGATATATGTTTTGGGTTATAAAAGTTTGAGATCTGCATTGGGTTTCTGTGTTTTGTGTGGTTTCTGGGTTAATTATCGTCGTTCTGGGTCGAAACTAAGAACATACCGGTCGTTATTCATCACTCTCTATACCGGTCAACTTACTCACAAAAATCCCGGTCAGCAGGATACCGGTCAAATACACCGTATCGGTCAACAAACATACCGGTCATGGACTTTTGGTCGACACACTCTTGTCCGGTCGACAGGATACCGGTCGAAGCACCTCTCCGGTCGTGCAACATACCGGTCGCATCCTATCGATCACACTATACCGGTCGTAAGACCTGTCCGGTCGGAATACCGGTTGACGAGTTCCCGGTCAAGCAAGTTACTGGTCAAGCAAGATCCCGGTCGACACCTCTTTTGCGCCAGCAGTTACTTGCGCAAAACCACACTTTGCGCCACCTGTGGTTCGCGCAAACCTCCTCTTTGCACGACCCATCTCTCGCGCAAAACTCCACTTGCGCCACCCATTACTCACGCAAATATCACTTTTGCGTCACCTGTCCCTCGCGCAAATCTCTCTTTGCGCCACTCGCTCTTCACGCAAAGTCTAACTTCTCGTGACCCACTTCTCACGCAAACCTCTTAGTGCGAGTTGACTTTAGCGGGACCCCCGTGCTAAGTCTGCGGAGGGGGACAAAGTTACTGTTCGTGAGTTGCGCCAGATTATCAGTTTGCTAATTTATTTGAGTTTTATACTGTTTGCGAATTCTGCATTTGATTATTTTTGGAAATTTATTTTTCTGAAAAATTTTTAAGTGTAGATTTTATCTAATACTTGATTCTAACGATCTCATCTAGTTGATTCTCTTGGTACAGATAAGTTTGATTTCTAACCATATTGTTAAGATGTCGAACCAGCTTCTCTCAATGGGCTCTCAGTCCAAACCTCCTGTCCTCATGGCTAATGAATATCAGCAATGGAAGAGAAGAATGATTCAGTTTCTGAATCACAAAAACAGAAGTTTCATGGAATCAATCATCAATGGCCCTGTAAATCCAATGGTCAGAGTACAGGGTCAAGCTGAAACTGCCACCTCTCCAGAAATCCCTGATAGACTTGTCCCTAAACCGTATCAGTACTTCACTGAAAAGGAGAAATATCAGTACAAGATAGATGAAGAGGCTCTCATTTATCTGACCATGGCAATTCCGAATGACATCTACAACCATGTAGACAGTCGAAACTCTGCAAAAGAAGTCTGGGATGAACTATCAAGACAGTTTGAAGGAAGTGAAGCCTCCATCCAAGCTAAGCAGAATCTATGCATAAATGTATACGAGGTGTTTCACGCAAAAGAAGGAGAATTGTTGCTAGATACCTACAACAGATACAACATCATTCTCAATGACTTGCGGAGGAACAACATCTCTAAATCCGCTTCTGAGATAAATTACAAGTTCATCAAGAACCTGAATCCAGAGTGGAAGAACTTTGCCATCAACCTCCAGATGTCAAAGAACATGGCTCAAAAAAACATCACTAATATCTTCTCTACTCTTTCTCAGCATGAGGATGAGGTGAGATCAATTAATAATGAGTCCAATAATCTGAAGGAATCCGTGGCTCTCATAGCTGGCAAAAGAAAGAGTTTCGTTCCTATATCCTCTGCAAGGTCAAAGAAAAAGGTGTCTAAAGCTCTGGTTACTGAGGTTACTGAGTTCGAATCTGATTCAAGTGATGAAGAACTGGAGATTGATTCTGATATGGATATACAGAAGTTCTCTGAGGACTTGGCTCTAATTACTCGACGATTCAAGAAGAGCTTTGGCAAGAAGAAATACTACTCAAAGCCAAAGTATGATGGATACAAGAAAGAGAAGTCTGAGATGCGATACAAGCCAAGGCATGGAAGGAGAGAGGAAGGACAAGAAGACAGGAAGGAAGACAGAAGAGAAGAAAAGAGAGAGGAGAAGAAAGAAGAGAGAAAGGATGAACCAGGAAGATGCTACAACTGCGGCAAATTTGGGCACTTCTCCAGAGATTGCAAGTTCAAGAAAGTGAAGAACTCAGAATATTACGCAAGGAAGTCACTCATTGCCAAGAAAGCTGAAGAAGGAAAGGTGCTTATGGCTGAAGAAGAAAACTGGTTGTTCCAAAGTTCTGATGACGAGGAGTAGGCACACTTCACCCAAGTATCCTACATGGCAAAACTGGATGGTGACGATGAGGATTCTGAGGCACATTCCGAAGATGCAAACTCTGAGGTAAGTGATATTTCTGACCTTATTGAATCTCTAATGGCCCAAATACATGGTATGAAAGACGAATTTGCTTTATTGAAAGGTAAACTTAGCTCTGCACATATCAGTTTTAAGTTTTCGTGATGAAAACGCATTGTTAAAAGTTGTTGTGGAAGACAAAGAAAAAGAAAATGATGGTTTAAAAGCTGAAAAAGAATCTTTAAAAAGAAAAATATCTGGCTTAGAAAAGGATCTTGTGAATCTTAATGCTGAAAAGGGTGAGTTTAAAATCAAGTTTGAAGTTTGTTATCAAGAAAGAAATGAAGCGTTCACCAAAATCAAGCAATTGGAGACATTAACATGAAACGAGGTCAGACTGAGCAGACATTAAACCTGCTGACCAATAAACTCCAGGATGAAAGGTTTTATAAACTGAAACCAGGTTTGGGTGTGTCAACTAACGATGTTTTGAAAAAGGCACCGGAGCACTTATATAATTTTGATAAATTTGGCTCCGCAATCAGACCCATTCCTAACATTCGTGCAACCTTTGTTGAAGCAAGTACTTCTAAACCTTTTAAAGAGACCAAAGGTCGAGAAGAAATGGGGAAGGACAAGTCTTGTGAAACTGATTCTCAAAATTCTTTTAAATCACTTGGTTTTAAATACAGTGATTTGAACAAAAGCTATGAAACTCGAAAGATCTAATTAACTGAGTTTGATTCACTGTTTACCACATCTTCAAAAGAATCAGACAGCAATGACACTGTTCCACCTGAGACTGCATGCAAATATGATGAGTATGAATTGGATGTTGATCCATCTACTATACCATCTGTCTCAAATCCCATTGCTTCTAAACCTTTACTTGTTGAAGAGGTTGAAGAAGAAACTGTCAACACGAATGAATCTTGTTCTAAAATTGAAAAAATGGAGTTTATTGAGTCCATGACTGAAGAAAGGTTTTCTGAAATGATGAATGCCTCAGATTCTGATTCTGTTTCTACTGCAAAGAAGTCAAATTCTGTGAGTGATCATACATCTGAATTGATGAAGCAAATTGATATGTTGCAACAGTCTCTTGATGAGGTTGAAGATGAAAACTTTGATCTCAAATTTAAGCTTGAAAAATCTTTGAAAGAAAATTAAGAGCTTTGCACAGAGATCAATGATTTGAAAATTACTTTGTTTAAAAATGCTTCAAATGATAAACAGATGTTCAATGATCCAAGCTGGAAGGTAAGAACTAATCCAGAATTTGATGCTCCTGCAAAAACGTCAGTTGTTTACTCTGATTGCCCTGAATATCCACCTAGTATTTTTGAGAAGGGTGAGACTTCAAGTAACTCTAGAAAAGAACCACCCTCTAAGATAGAGACTAACAAGGTTCCTCTTTCTGTTTCAGATATAAAAGGAAATGGATTTGGGAGGAGTAAGAAGAATAAAGATACTAGTTTGAATAAAAATGATAGTTTGACTTCTAGTGAATCTTTTGTTACGAAAAGTTGTATTTCAGACAGTGTTATTTTGAAAAGTAATTCTTTTGATGGACATGAATGTAAGATTTGTTCTGAGAAATCTAAGTTTATGAATTTTGCTCAAAAGAATCTATATTGCAAACACTGTTGGGATAATTCTTTCACATACTACTCCCCTCCTAAGTCCAAAAAGAGTAAAAGAAAAGCTAAACTGAACCTTAATTCCAATTCTAATTCTAATTCCTCCACACAACCCAAAGTGTTTCGAGCTAAGGTTGCCAATCCTAAATCTAAAAAGCATTTTCAGGAATTAAATGTTAAAATGGTTTGGAAATGGGTTCCAAAACCCCGTTATGAATGGAGAGTTAAAGTTAAACCTGCTGATATTCCTGAATTACGTGAAGCTAACCGCGAAGGACCCATCATGATATGGGTACCTAAGCAAAACTAATTGTCTCTTTTGCAGGCCTGTCGACTGTGGGTGATAGATTCCGGATGTTCACGCCACATGACAGGATTCAAGCACCTCTTGCATAACTATGTGGAGGAGCCTGCCGGAGCAGTTCGTTTTGCAAACTCTGAAGTAGAAGGACACGTCAGAGGATATGGAATGCTAGATAATGGAGTTGTGAAGATTCAAAGGGTGTTATATGTTGAAGGACTTGATCACAATCTGTTCAGCACCAGTCACTTCTGTGACATGAAATATCAAGTTCGCTTCACAACAACTCATTGTTATCTTGAGGATCCCGATGGTTACGAAGTCTTCAAAGCCGAGCGCCATGGAAATCTATACTATGTAGATTTTCCTATACTGTCTGCCACACGTCCAGTATGCCTATTAGCCAAAGCAACTAAAGCCCAATCGTGGACGTGGCATCGACACTTGTCTCATCAAAATTTCGTATCTATAGCTAAGCTACAGAGACAAGGTCTGGTCAAAGGTTTACCAGAAATGAGGTTTAAGAAAGACTCATTATGCTCTGCATGTGAGATGGGAAAAATGAAGCGAAGCTCATTCAAGTCCAAAACTGATTCATCGAACTCATCTGTATTGGAACTTCTTCATATGGACCTTTGTGGCCCAATGCGAACGGCGTCTATCAATGGCAAGAAGTACGTTTTAGTAATGATAGATGACTATTCGAGATATACATGGCTCGAGTTTCTTCGCAACAAGTCAGATGCGCCAGAGTTGATCATCGCTTTTATTAAGCGCATTCAAGTACGTCTTCAATTGCCAGTTCGTACTCTTCACAGTGACAACGACACGGAGTTCAAGAATGACACCTTGCAGAGTTATCTTATCTCTATGGGCATTTCACATAACGTCTCCGCAGCCTACACTCCACAACAAAACAACATTGTTGAACGGAAGAACCGCACTCTTGTTGAAGCAGCTCGTACTATGCTTGCATATTCTGATCTACCCATGTATCTTTGGGCCGAGGCAGTCGCAACAACATGCTTTACTCAGAACCGTACCATTGTGGTCAAGTGCTTTAATAAAACAGCATATGAGTTAATCAACAATCATAAACCTAACATCAAATTCCTTCGTGTTTTTGGTTGCAGGTGTTACATTCTGCGAGAACGTCAAGGATTATCAAAATTTGATAAGAAAGCGGATGAAGGATATCTCGTTGGATACTCTTTGACATCCAAAGCTTATCGAATCCACATTATTCAAACCAAGATGGTTGTTGAGAGCATGAATATCTCCTTTGATGAGAATTCTACAATGACTTCTAGACAATACAGTCTAGGACTCGGACTTCAATGTCAAAGAGTTTGACTTCTGAATTTACTTTAATACTAGTTATTCAGAACTCGGTTTCATGATTAAGGATTATGTACATATTAAGGGGGAGCTTATATGCTTATATATTTTTACTGATGTGTTTTCTGATGTTTCAGGAAAAGATTAAATACTATTCTCACTGGAGAATATGTATAATGGCTCTTGAATAACACAGTTCAAGACCCGATCTTCATTGGTAAAAATGAATGATACTATTCTCACCGGAGAATAAGTAATCATGGCTTTTAAATACTGAAGTTCAAAACCCGTACTCAAATGTTTTCTTCTGATAGGATGCTTAAATGATAACATCTTTTATAGAAGTTTTTGATTTGAGGGGGAGTTAACTGTTATATCTCTTAAGGGGAGAAAATAAATATGATTTTTACTATCATTGTCATATTTTTTTGATGAATTGTTGTTTTACAGATATAAAGCGGGAGAACACTTAAATGAAAATATTCATTCCAAGGGGAGTTAAGGATTCTAATTTACAGGTATATATTTCTAATCCTTATACTCTATCACTTGTCGAAAGAAGAACAACTTTCACTTGTGGAAAATGGTTTCTTAAATGTTCAAACAACTTCCTGTTCTTCAAAGATTTTCATGAATTGTGAAGTGTGATTTTAAATGAGTATTCTGACTCTTAATGTTGTGTTTTCTATATTTTTTTCTCCAACTGTTGCTAACAATAGAGGAATCATTTTTCACAAATGATTACCATGATTTTCTTCTATGTGCAGGTTTGTTCAAGTGACAATGGCTTCTAATCACGTCTGATTAGAACCCGCACTTCAGTGCTTTCTTTTCCTGTTTTCTATTTTCTTCTGAAAAAAATAATAAATAAAATAAAATAAAATAAAAATCATCTTAAGTTAAGGGGGAGCTTAATTATCAAAGAGCTTAATTGTCAAACCCCTTATGTTTTGACTTCTCCAAATTTTTATTCTTCATGTTATTCCTTTGTGCTTACATGTACAAAAGACTGTTGAACATCACGTTCTTTTAGGAAAATACAAGGGATTCAGTGTGTGAGCTTAACAGAACTTCCCTGGATTCACGATAACCAGTGTTTCCTACCCAGGAGGTATTCCCTGAGTGATTGAGGGGAGAGGGGTCAAAAGATTGAGTGTTGGTGTGTGAAGAGGTAAAATGGAAAAGAGAGATTGGTTAGAAGTGAGACTTAAAAGAAAGAGGGTGAGCGAACCGAGTAAAAGAATATCAAACTCTGCACCAACTTCTTTCTGAGCCGGGCAGCCACATTATCTGTTGTTTCACATTTCTTCGTGAACGACATTGAAAAAGGCACCTAGCCCATGCCATCTCTTGCATACAACCCCACCAGCTACTCATTCTTTTCTCAAAAAGAGAATGTTTCACATTTTCTGGGGAAGCAGCACATATGCTATTGGTTCTTCATTTGGAAGATACTAATATTGAAAAAGAAGGAAAGTTGCCCCACCCTCGAACCCTTTCTCATGCACATTGAGTCTTTGTACAATTTGTTGCTGTCTCAACAAGTTTACATACTTTGAGCCTAAATTGAAAAGCAATCATCAGTGCTTAATTCTTTCATACACATGCACGAACACATATAAATTTTTTTTCTGTCAGAACGTTCATAGATAACCATGTGTTATTCGATGATTGAATGAAAGACCTGGGGAGCCAACATCAAAACCAACTCCTTATATAGTAACTTCGTGTTACACAGTAACTGTGTGTTACTGACAGCCATTTTAACTGAGTCATTTGTTGATTCAGGGTTACCATATTTATTTGAATCTGAAAAGATTGAAATAATCACTCTTTCCATCTGGGAAGACTGCTCTTATTTCCAAATAGGGATTTATACATGAAGACAGTGCTAAAATGAAGTCTATAATGACAAGGGGGAGATTGTTCTGATATGTTTTGATGATGATGATGATTCTCACCACTCATCAAAAAGGGGGAGAATAATCAACAAGGGAGAATATAATCTGAAGAAAGATGAAGAATTTCAAAGATATCAAAGTGTCTGAACTTATTTGAATATCAAAAGTCTGACTGAAGATGATTGTCAGAAGGACACTTCTTTTAAAGAAAGAGGAAGATGAAGATTGTATCTGAAGTTTTCAAGAGAAGTGAAGATCCGTAGCAAATTGCAAAATTTTTTTAATCTTGAATCCAAAGGGGGAGATTGTTAGATCATAAATTGTATTCAAGATTAAAGTTAAAGTTAAGGGTTTAAATTGAAATCATGTTAAAGTTAATTAGAGGGTTTAATTTGTAATAAGTTAATAGTTAGTTTATTTGTGGGCCTCAAGCCTATAAGCCCATTAGGCATGTTGGTCCCGGAGGTGCTTAACAAGTTTGTAGAAGGGGGGGGGGGGGGTTGAATACAAACACAGAAACTTAAAGTTTAATAAATTGTTTATTGATAAATCAAACACAATTTACAAGTTTGTTGCGGAATAAGATTAAGATAGACTCAATCTAAACAAACTTAAGAAACACTAAGATGGTTGCACAATAATTTCAGAGAATGGGGATTAAGGAATATAGAAAACAAAGGTTTCTATTTGGAGTTCAAGGATTGAGCACACCCTAAGATGGAGGGGTGAACTTCCTATTTATACCCTATGCATTAAATGCATGGCAGGGCACTTTACACGTGGCTTTCACTGATTGGTTTTGGAAGTCTGACTTTGGGAGACATGCTTTCGGCCGTATCATGAACAGTGTAGTTGACAGAGTTGTTGTACGAATTGTGACAGAGGCATGTCCGTTCTGACACATCGTACTGAGTTGTGCAAGGTCAGACAAGGAAACTTGAGATATAAGCTTTGTGATCATTCGATCGCTGAATATCTCTTTCTTCAGAGATATCAAGAGTTCAGCGATCGCTGAAGCTTTCCTCATGTTCCTTCGCGTATAAGTAGAGTTGTCTTTGCTTCACTGATATCCGCATCAGGTCATTAGTAGACTTCTCTTTGTTCAGCAGCTTCGTCTTCGATTCAGCTATGAACATCAGTTGACGCGAGACTTGTCTTCAGGGATTACGTTACTGTTTACATCAGAACTATCAGCGATAACTGAACAGACTCAGTTTGATCACTGATTGTCAGGATCTGAATTCTTAACAAGAATAAACACTCAAAAACAATATTAAAGGAGTTTGCGGAATAACACTTTAATATTCAAAGATCAATGAAACAGTGAATCAGAAATCACAAATTGTAAACTTTATTGAATGATTTAAAGCTACAAGATTTCACACACAACCTCAATATTGATGAACAGGCTTACCAATACGAATTCTACTTCTCTAGAACTAGGGTTCTAAACCTTGAGGTTGATTCTCTCTATGAAAGCAAAAACTCAGAATTTTTTGTTCTCCTTGATGTTACAAAACTATTCTATACATATACTGAAGATAAAAGATAATAATAAAAAAATAAAAGATCTTCAATATAATCTTCCATAGTTATCTCCAAGACTTTCCATGATTATCTTCAGGCAATACATCTGTCATCCTTGCCATACGAAGCCTTCATCTCATAAGCAGCACTAACTTCATGAGCAGTATTAATATCATTCAGCAGTATTAACTTTGATCTGGCAGTACTAACTCCAGCAGTACTAACTACTAGCAGTAGTAATCATATTGTGCTGGCAGTAGTAACCAGTTGTGCTAGCATCATTAACCATACTTAAGTAATTCTTTCAGTTCCCAACAATCTCCCCCTAACTTGACTTTTAGGAAGAGAAGTCAAGTTCTTCAGATGCTCCCAAAACTCCATTATTCATATCCCTGTATGAGCATTCAACCCCAAACTTTGATTAACTGTTCTTTGGATCAAATACCTTGCCATCTCTGAATCTGGTGCACAACCAAGCTTTTTCTTTAACATAGCATGCAGCTTTAATCTGCTGTGGTTGTAAACTCTATCCACTAGGAAGTATTCTATGTGATTTGTATCCATAGTCAGTGCATATACTCCACTAGTTTCATATAGAGTCCAGTTGTTAACTTTTTGAAACACATTTCTGATAATACCCTTCACTTCTTCTGGCTTGAACAACATACATAGATACTCCATCACAAGTTTTGTGATTGGTATTCCTGGAGCTTTTAGTTGATCAACATACAATTTCATTCCTACTTCAAACATCTCCTCTAGATCAGATCTGGAACATGTTCTGACAATCTTGGCCCAAGTCTGATATACTTCATACTTCTCATCTTTCCTCTTGAGCCTGATATACTCTGTTCCATCAACTTTCAGTGTATCCTAGTGAATGATCTCTGGATGCTTAACACCAACAGGTTTTGCAGTTATAGGATCAGGTACTTTCTCCATTACCACCATGTACAAATTTACATCATAAGTACTTGATGGTGTTTCCTGAGTTTGAGCTTCCTGTTCAAAAGATTTAGATGCTCCTTCTTCTTTAGCTTCTTTCTGTTCTTTCTCAGCTTCTTCCACTCTAGGTTTCTTAGCTGGTTTTCTTCTTGCCATCATTTTAGTTCTTTTTAACTTCCTCAAACTATCACCTAGAGTATCTTCCTTCCTTGGTGATTCTTGCTCATCAGGGAAGGGTTTTTGTATTTGAAGATCATGCCTTTCTTTCATCTTCTTTTCTGCTTCAACTCTTGCTCTGTCATTTCCTTGCAGCTTGATCATCTCTGCATCATACAAACCTTTGATTTGTTCAAATGACATCTTTGTGAACATTTCCTTTTTAACTCCCACAACACCTTTGAGAAATGTAATCATCTTCTTTCTCTCTTGATTGCCAAGAAAGGTCTGTGAAGGTTGTCTCTTCTTTGTACCCATTCTGATCATTCCAGGCTTCTTTAGAGTTGTAGCTTTCTTCTTTGCTATCTCAGTTGCCAAACTCTGTTGATAAACTTCATTTAACTCTGCAGCTAGAGCCTTAGCCATCTCTCTATCTTTTTCCACTTGAGTTGATTCTGCTTGTTCAAGTTCAGCTTGAATCTTCTTAGCCAAAGCTTCATCTGACTCAATCATCTTTTGCTTTTTAAGAGGTTGGTCAGATTCCACTATCTTTGCTTTGCCTTTGTCTTTGCTTACCACCTTCTCAACACTTGCTTTCTTGATCACTTCATCCTTTTCTTTGATGATAACTCCTTCGGCCTTTGAAGTGACATTGGGAGTATCATGTTTAGCCTTGATAAGAGCTTCAACTATCTCAAATTCTTCCAGATTTCTGTTAATAAGGTCAGATAATACATCTTTAACAATTTCTGCTGCTTCTATTGTTTCAGCAGCATTAACTGTTTCTGCTGCTGCTGCTTCTTCAAACACTGACCCTTTTTCTGTTTGAACATCAATCTCCCCCTCAACTTCATGTATCTCCCTCTCCAGGTTGATCTCAGCTTCTGACTCCCCCTTTTTGGGAGCATCATTTACTGGTTTCCTTCTTCTTAGTACAAATCTTTGTTTCTTCTTCTTGTAAACCACTTTCTGAACCAACTTCTTTAGGCTACTGATCTCTTCTTGTTGGTTGATGATGACTTTCTTTAGCTCATTTACAACCTGCTTCTGAGAATCCAGTTCAGTGGCCATTTTGGACATAGCAGAAATCAATTCATAATAGTCATATCTATCCTCACCTTCTCCAGGAGTGTTAACCCCTTTTGAAGGATCATTGGAACATTTAGTAGTAGAAGTCTTCTGCCTAGCAGAAGCACCTTCCACCCCCTTGGTTTCTTGGCACTTGGGACTTTTGAATGATTGCTCATTCAAAGTTGCCATGGGGGAGGTCTTATTGATGTTACCACTGTCCTCCTCTGTGCTAGCAGGAGTAGTGGCAGCCTGCTCACCCATATGCTCAAACATCTCCTCAGTGAGAACCTCCTTGGGGTTAGGAGACACCCCTGTGGTTTCCCTATAGATATTCTCTAATGGAGAATTTTCCATTAGAGGGATTAAAGGCTTTGTGGGTGAAGGTACAAGAAGGGAAGGAGCCTTCTTTACCTTTTTCCTGATGTAAGTGTTGGTGATTGGAGAAGTTGGTTTTTGAAGAAGGGACTGAGGGATTGATATGCTGATTGAAGGTTGGGATTGGCTTTCAGTGGGATGGTCTAATGAGGGCCTTGACCCTGAAGCCATACCTTCTGGATTGTGGGACACCACCATCATTGTAGAGAACAATGGTGTGTCAACTCCTTCCGAGTCCAATGAAGATCTCTTCATATTTGAAAAGACCTTACCTTTGGGGATTTTAGGTACATATACCTCATCAAATTGAGGCATATCCGTCAATTCATTGGTTATAACTGCCTGTACAAATCTTGGGTACATATAAAAACTCTTTTTGTTTCCCAAGTTTGACACAAGGTCATTGAAAATCATTTTTGAAAAATTGTACTTTCTGGCAGTGGCCAAGCAGACCAAAGCATAAGCAATGGTACTACTGAACTCACTCTATCCAGTAGTCTTTTTGGAAATACAGTGCATCAGGGTATAGACAAAGAACCGCCATTGGGGAGAAAATTTAGCTTTTGAGAACTTAAAAACACCCAATGGGCCTCCATACCCCATTATAGTAAGGGTTGAAAACAGTTCATCATTAGAGATAGATGAGATACCTGAGGCATCGTCTAGACGTAGACTAATGCGAATTACCTCTTCAGAAACTGTCAAGGGTTTGTCACACACCCTTGTCTTGATAACTTGCACACCATTTTTAGTAACAATGGTGGCATTTTCCCAGAATTGTTTCTGGTGCTCAATGTAGATGGATGGTGACACTGTAAGGGCATACGCGATATGGCTTTTTTTTTAGAAAATCGACTATCTGGTGAAATCCATCAGCCTGCTTCGGCTTTTGAAGCATCGCGATTTCGTTGTGCTCATCAATGAACGCCATGGATGCCATTGAGCTTTAGTGTTCTTGCCTGAAACTTACTAGGTGCTTGAGAGAAAAAAGGTTAGAGAGAAGATGAATAGGATTCAAAGAGTCGTTATGAGCTTTAGGCGGGCAAAAGGGTATTTATAGTATTCGGGACAGAAATAGTATTAACTCAGAGCAGTATTAACTAACTAGCAGTATTAACTGAGAGTAGTATTAACCACTAGCAGTATTAACGAACTAGCAGTATTAACTGAGAGCAGTATTAACCACTAGCAGTATTAACGAACTAGCAGTATTAACTGAGAGCAGTATTAACCACTAGCAGTATTAACTAACTAGCAGTAGTAACTGAGAGCAGTATTAACCACTAGCAGTATTAACTAACTAGCAGTAGTAACTAAGAGCAGTATTAACCACTAGCAGTATTAACTAACTCTGGCAGCATTAACTACACTTACACTATTGAAGCTTGATTTGGTCTGAACAAGGCAATTTACTTCCTGAGAAAGATTATTAGTAACAACCAAAAACAACCAAATAACAGGTATACAATCACTTTTTAAACATGAGCTCATTCAAAGTTGATCATACCCACACTTGTGACCAAGAAGGTGAATCTACCCACATCAAAAGCTTTAGTGAATAGATCAGCAAACTGGTTGTCAATATGAACTTTAGCAACTTGAATAAGCTTCTTTTCATTACAATCTCTAATAAAGTGATACCTGATCTCAATGTGCTTTGTTTTGGAGTGCTTGACTGGATTGTTAATAATGCTTATAGCACTGCTATTGTCAATGAAGATTGGAGTGTGAAGAAAGGTTACCCCATAGTCCAGCATTTGATTCTGAATCCATAGAACCTGAGAGCAGCAATTTGCAGCAGTAATGTACTCAGCTTCTGTTGTTGATAAGGACACTGTGGTTTGTTTCTTACACTACCAAGATACTAGTCTTGCACCCAAAAGCTGACATCCCCCTGAAGTAGACTTTCTATCCATATTAGCACCTCCCAAGTCACTGTCTGAGTATGCAATCAAGTCAAAAGTAGATTCATACGGATACCAAAGACCTAATCTAGGTTGCCCTTTTAAGTATCTGAAAATCCTCTTAACAGCATGAAGATGTGATTGCTTTGGCTTGACTTGGAATCTGGCACAAACACACACTGGAAACATAATATCTGGTCTTGAGGCTGTGAGATACATGAGAGATCCAATCATTGATCTATAAAGATGGACATCAACATCCTCCCCCTCAAGATCAGCAGTGATCTGTTTATGAGTCTCCATTGGTGTGCTTACTGGCTTTGAGTCTGTTAAACCATACTTATCCAGGATGTCTTTTACATACTTTGATTGACTAATGAAGATCCCATCTTTCTTCTGTTTCACTTGAAGCCCAAGGAAGAAGGTAATTTCACCCATTGAACTCATTTTAAAGCTCTTGTGCATCAACTTTTCAAAGTCTCTACACATCTGATCTTGTGTGGATCCAAAGATGATGTCATCCACATAGATCTGAACAAGTAGGATGTCCTTCTTACTCCTTTTAATGAAGAGGGTCTTGTCAATTATTCCCCTTTCAAACTCATTTTCTAAGAGATAGGTAGACAGTGTATCATACCATGCTCTTGGGGCTTGATGTAGACCATAAAGTGCTTTCTTCAGTTTGTATACTCTGTCAGGATATAATGGATTTTCAAATCCAGGGGGCTGACAGACATATACTTCTTCATCAATTGTACCATATAGAAAGGCACTCTTCACATCCATTTGATATACCTTGAACTTCATGTATGAGGCATAGGCTAGAAATAGCCTAATTGCCTCTACCCTTGCAACTGGGGCAAACACTTCTTCATAATCTATGCCTTCTTCATGAGTGTACCCTTGTGCCACAAGCCTTGCTTTGTTCCTGATCACAATTCCTCTCTCATCCTTTTTATTCCTGAAAATCCATTTGGTGCCAATAGCTCTATGACCTTTTGGAAGGTCTACCAAGTCCCAAACTTCTTGCAATTTAAACTGCAGTAACTCTTCTTGCATAGCTTCTATCCAACTGGAGTCTTTCATTGTATCAAAAACCTTCTTAGGCTCAATCTGAGATAGAAAGCAAGAGAGTACTGTGTGTTGCTGATCCTGCAGCTCTTGAAGTCTACTTTGATTCCTTGTTATCATAGGAGAAGAGATGTCTCCTATTACCAGCTTTGGAGGATGGTTCTTTTGAGTTCTAGTCTGATGACTAGGTTCTTCATTGATTCCTACTTCTAGATTGGAATCATTTAAGTCAGCTGAGGGGGTCTGATCAGCTTCTTCTGGTTCTTCATGCTCTAAAGTCTCCTCATCTCTTCTTTCTTCTTCACTCTGTATTGGTTCAGAAACAGTTTCTTTTTCACAGATTTCAACAGGGTCCATTGTAGGTAATGGAAAAATCACAGTCTGAGAAATAATGTCTTGTACTTGTACATCCTCTGATCCTCCACTTCCTGAACCTGCATGATCATCACTACTGACACCCAAAGAGTTAGTTAGTGAATCAATGTCAAACAACCACTGAGGACCTGAACCAATAGGATTTGGTGTGTTCTTATTGCATTTGACATTGTCACTTTCCTCAATTATTCTAGAAGAATAATTAAATACTCTGTAAGCCTTACTCTGAGATGAGTAACCAACAAGAAAACCATCATCTGTCTTGCTATCAAACTTTCCTAAGTGAGTTTTGGTATTGAGAATGGTACAAGGACACCCAAAAGGTTTGAAAAATCCAATAAATGGTTTTCTTTTATTTAAAAGCTCATATGGTGTCTTGTTTTTAGGCTTGACTACTAGAACTCTGTTTTGGACATAACAAGCAGTATTAACTGCTTCAGCCCAGAAAGTAATTGGAAGTTTTGAATCAGCTAACAGAGATCTAGCAGCCTCAATCAGTGTCCTATTCTTTCTCTCAGCAACCCCATTTTGTTGTGGAGTCCTAGGAGCACTGTATTGCCTCTCAATTCCTTTTTCCTCACAAAAGGTGTTTAGGTCATGATTTTTAAATTCAGTACCATTGTCTGACCTAATGACTTTTACCTTTTGATTTGTTTGGTTTTCAATTCTTAGAATAAAGGATTTGATCAGTCCACTTGTCTCATCCTTAGTCCTTAGAAAATATACCCAAGTAAATCTAGAGTAATCATCAACAATAACTAAGCAGTATGATTTCTTGCCTATACTCATAACATTTGTAGAACCAAACAGATCTATATGCAACAACTGAAGAGAATTAGAAATAGTGTTCAACTCTTTGGACAACAGGAAACACAATGATCATCACATGAAAAGACTTTTGAAGGCAAACCTCTTACAAGGTTGTTTTTAACAAGTTTATTCATTGTTTTAAAGTTCATGTGACACATCCTTCTGTGCCAAAGTGATGATTCATCCAAAGATGCTTTTGAAACAAGACAGTTTAGGGATGAATCAGTTGAAACACTTTCCATATCTAAGCAATAGACATTTTCCTTTCTGGGAGTTCTTAGTAGTATCATCTTTTCATCAACTACCTTGAATCCAGGAGCAAGGATAATGCATTCAGAATCTGTAAATAATATACTATGCTTTTTGTCACAAACCTGTGATACACTTAACAGGTTGTACCTTAATTGCTCAACATAGAATACATCTTCAAAGGTCATTTTACCTTTGGTTACATCACCCTTACCACTGATCTTACCTCCATCTGGAGTATTACCAAAGGCAACATGCCCACCATCAATTTTCTTGAAATTCTTGAGGCAAGACATGTTCCCTGTCATGTGCCTAGAGCAACCACTATCAACATGCCAAATGCTCTTACCCTTGAGCTGTTGATTGCCCTGAACATAAGATAGATCAATTAGTATTGATTGGGAACCCAAGCCAAAGTGGTCTTGGGTCTCCCTTTCTCATCAAAGTATTTACATTCCTTTTTGATGAGATTTTTAAACTCAGAGCACTCTTTACTGGAGTACTTTCTCAAGATGATTGGTTTAGCAGCACAAACACTAGAAGCAGTACTAACCTTAGAAGTACTAACAGAGTTAGCAGCACTAACAGATTTAGCAGTACTAACCTTGTTAGTAGTACTAACAGAGTTAGCAGTATTAACATTAGAAGAAGTACTAACAATGTTAGTTTTAGCAGTACTAATACTCTTAGCAGCACTAACATTGGTAGCAGTAGTATTGCTTCTAGCAGCACTATCATTGTCAGCAGTACTATTTGTGGTAGCAGTACTAACAGTTTTAGTGCTTTTAGGAATCCACATCTTGACACTCTCCTCAACAGTCTTTTTCTTCATGTGGCTTTTAGATTTAACAGATTTCTTAGCCACATGGTTCCTTTCATTCTTCCTATAACCAAAGGGTTTTTGCACAGATCTTTGAAAATTCATCCTTTGGTTCATAGGATTGAAATAACAGTATTTAGCAATATGATTGAGCTTTCCACAAATAAAACAAGGTTTTGGTCTATTGATTTTACTCAGATCAATCCCTTGTTTTTGTGCCCACTGATTATTCCAGTTTCTTTGATTACCCCTTCTTTTATCATGATTTAGGGGCTCAGATTTAGTACAAGCACACTGTTTGCAAGGAACAGGATTCACAACTGTGGTCTGCTTGTAATGGACCTTACTAGACTTTCCCTCAGTCTTCTCTATGCCCTTAGATTTTACCCAAATCTTTCCACAACCCTCATTGGTAATAATGTGATTCTCTAGAGGAATCTCATCACTCACAGTGTTCTCCTTACCCTTACCAGCTTCTTTCTCAGTTTTGTCCTCAACAACTACTTCATCTAAGGGATCTATCTCAGTGGCTCCCTCAGGCAAGTCCTTCCTATCTTTGGTTTCTAGCAAGTCTGATGTAGGAGGGATATAGTTGTTGTTGTATGGTGGTGGTGTGGTATTGTACCCAATTCCTCTTCTCAACTTGTCATGAATCTGAGTTTGTAGTAAAGAGTCCATTGCTTTAGAAGCATTGGAAAACTTTTCTACATCTAGCTTAACTTTGGCTAGCTCCCCTCTCAACTTTTCACTCTCCTCTTTAGACTTTGTCAGTTGGAGTTCTAGATCCTTTTTCTCCCACTTCCAGTAGTTTGTGTCATATGAGTGTTGAAGTTCATTGGCTTGGAAACCTTTAATTTGTTCCTCAAACCTCTCAACAATTCTCACATAGTCTTTTATATCTTTTGCTAACCTCTTAAGGTCATCACTCATATTCTGGTTGTGATCCCTGTACCTTTTAACAGTGACTATGAAAGTTTTAGAACAGAGATTAGAACTTACCTCAGTTGGGAGATCAGATACCTCTGCCATGAGAGCTTGATTTTGAATAGCCTCTTCTGCTTGATCACTCCAGTCAAACCCCATTCCTTGTTGAGAAACAAGGGCTTGAGCAGAGTTTTTGTTCTGGTTGAAGCTACCAGTCTGAGCTTGTTGGTGGTTATTGTGAGACACTCCACTTCTGCATTCCCTGGCAAAGTGTCCCTTCATATGACATTTATATCATTCTACCTTTGACTTGTCAAAACCTGCTCCATCTTCTCTTCTTTGGGAGAAGTTATTCCTCACAGTCCTCTTGATGAACTTCTTTACCCTCATGGAAGGCATGGCCATCTGCCATTTAATATCCATCTCTTCAAGATCATCAGGATGAAGTTGTTCCAAGTCATCATTGATTAAAGAAGAGTTTCCATGGCTGGACAGAAAGGCTTCAAAAACAGATTCAGTGCCTTTTTCTTGATTTGCTCCATTAGCAGCATTAACCGATTCAGGGTTAGCAGTAGAATCAATTGATGCTGATAGGAGTGCAGCATTATGAACACATCCAGAAGACTTCTTCTTTGCCTCCACCTCAGATTCAAACACTCTAAGGTCATTGTACAGATCATCAAGTTCTTTTTCTTCTAGTTGTTCATTCTATCTGAATGAAATAGTATACATGGTCCATTCATCTCCAAGGGACCTTAAGAACTTTCTGTTTACATCATCTGGATCAATCTGTACTCCCATAGTAGCTAGTTCACCAATCAGCTTGTTAAACCTGTCAAAAGTTTGAGTCATGGACTCATTCTTAGTTGACATAAAATTTTCATACAATTGCTTCAGTATTGCCTTATGATTTCTCTTGGTACTTTTGGTACCAGAGAATCTTTTCTCTAGAGCATTCCAAAGCATCTGTGCATCAGTGCAATTGCAGAATTGGTGTTGATATTCATTGGGAATAGCCAAGAGCAGTGTGCTCAAGGCTTTCATCTCTGTCTGCCTTATCTTCTTTTCTGCATCTGTCTTTGGTGGTGTTCTTTTTCCATCTGCACCAATTTTTCCTTCATCAGATGGTCCATTCTCAATGATGTCCCACATAGAGTAATCTGTGAGGAGAATGTATTGCTTGATCCTTATCTTCCACATGTCAAACTCATTAGATCTGAGCATTGGAACCTTTGAGACAAGAGTACTGTTTGATTCAACTGTGTTTTCCATGATGAATGAAGGTTTCTGAGAATACTAGCTCTGATACCACTTGTCAGGATCTGAATTCTTAACAAGAATAAACACTCAGAAACAATATTAAAGGAGTTTGCGGAATAACACTTTAATATTCAAAGATCAATGAAACAGTGAATCAGAAATCACAAATTGTAAACTTTATTGAATGATTTAAAGCTACAAGATTTCACACACAACCTCAATATTGATGAACAGGCTCACCAATACGAATTCTACTTCTCTAGAACTAGGGTTCTAAACCTTGAGGTTGATTCTCTCTATGAAAGCAAAAACTCAGAATTTTTTGTTCTCCTTGATGTTACAAAACTATTCTATACATATACTGAAGATAAAAGATAATAATAAAAAAATAAAAGATCTTCAATATAATCTTCCATAGTTATCTCCAAGACTTTCCATGATTATCTTCAGGCATTACATCTGTCATCCTTGCCATACGAAGCCTTCATCTCATAAGCAGCACTAACTTCATGAGCAGTATTAATATCATTCAGCAGTATTAACTTTGATCTGGCAGTACTAACTCCAGCAATACTAACTACTAGCAGTAGTAATCATATTGTGCTGGCAGTAGTAACCAGTTGTGCTAGCAGCATTAACCATACTTAAGTAATTCTTTCAGTTCCCAACAATCTCCCCCTAACTTGACTTTTAGGAAGAGAAGTCAAGTTCTTCAGATGCTCCCAAAACTCCATTATTCATATCCCTGTATGAGCATTCAACCCCAAACTTTGATTAATTGTTCTTTGAAATCTGAGCTGTTCCTCGTCATCTCTTAAGAAGATTCCAAAAGGTTCTTCAAGTACTTATCCCGCAACATATGGTCCACCAGGAGGCAGAGATAGATCCAGAACTGAAAGATCAGGAGGAGGACCGAATAGAGCTTCTCTTGAAAATTTGATGGAGGTTTCATTTCTGATCACCGCGACATTTTCAGAGGGGGAGGACACAGGATTTCTTCTGATCTGCTTTGACTTAGAAGGAAGAGCAGACGGCACTTTTAATATTGCAGCGACTGTGTTGATGAGAGCATCATTTATCCCTTCAACATAGCCTCTGTAGATTGACTTTGATTTTTTCAGTGCGTCTTTGAACTCAAGCTATTCCATATAGCCGAGGCTTTCCAGCTTTGAAAGAAACATTGCCTTGCAGCTTCCATCCTCTCTGGTAATCTCCATAGTGACAGAAACTTTGTCCTTCTTCTTTCTTCCAGAGATAGCGACTGAAACAATCTTCATTGGGTCAGAGCGATAGTCGAGTTTATGTTTGCACCAGTCGACTGAACTATCGCTGAACACTAGAGCTTTTGAGCGTTCCTCTTCAATCTCTTTCAAAAGAGCAGCCTGGACTTCAACTGGTTTCTTCTTCAGTTTCTTGTCTTTGACTTGATAAGACTGAATTTTGAGAGCCAGAGTGGCATCTCTTTGACAGTCAGCGATAAGCTTTTCAGCCCTGACGGATTCTTCAATCTCAGCTTCAGTCAGAAACTCTAGATCTGTTGATTGAGAGGGGATCTTTAGTCGTTGACTCTCCAGATGAGAGATCATCTCTGTTATTTTCTTCATCTCTTCCTCTGACCAATGAAGTGGTCTAGAGGGCCTCCGTGGGTGTTGCAGGGACTCATCTTCTTCATCCTCTTCAACAATCTCTCTTACAGAGATTGGGATTATCAGGTCATCAGCTTCAGCAGCTAGGATTATTTGGAGCTCTTTACCCTTAAGCAGGGGAGAGAACTGTCTGGTCAGAAAATGAAAAAGGTTAGTTTATTTTTATAGAAGAAGAGAGATAAAGGATTAGAAAGAAACAGGGGTGGGATTTTTATAGAAGGATAAGGTAACGAGAGAAAGGCATACCTGAGAAGGATTCTCCTCAGATAGTGAAGTCATCTTCAGGCTTCCTTCAGCAGTAGCACCTTTGCTTTGGGAAGGGGTTCCTGAAGATGTTTCATGGCTCCCCCCTGCTTTGATAACTTCTTTCGAAGCTATCACTGATGAAGTGACGGCTGAAGAACACCATAGAGATTGATCTTCTTCATCGTCATCATCATCATCATCTTGATGAGGTTCTTCCTCTTGATCTTCAAGATCAAGGGCTTCATCTTCATCGTCCTCCTCTTCCTCTTCATCGATTAACTCATCGATGGTAGGAGGGTTTTTTTCAGCAGTTATCTCCCCCTCAACCTGAGAGGGAGTTTCCTTCTGTTGGACCTCAGTAGCAACCTCAAACTCCATATTTTCTTCAGCTGCCTTCTCCCCCTCTTTGTCATCATCATTGAGGGAGAGATCTTTGGAAGGAGATGAAGCTTTTGCAGCGGCCAACACCTGAACTTCAGCCTCCAAACTGTCCAGACGGCCTTCAATCGCAGGAAGATCTGACGTAGCCTGATGAATGAACTCTACGACAATGTTCAGCGAGGTACGATCGTTCTCTGTGAATGAGGGAGTAGGAGTCGGAGCTGGTGCCTTCAGGTGAGTCAGGATTTGCTGAAGAAGGACTTCACAGGAATCAACCTTTGTAGCCAGGGCTGCAAACTGTTGATGTGAGTCTTCCCTGACTTTGGCAATCGCTTCTTAGAGAGTAGCGATTTGAGAAATGTCAGGTTTGGAGGCGCATTGAGCTGTGAGCGTCTGCAGTGCTTCACCAGCGGTATGAACAGCGCTGGTGGTGTTGTTGAGAGAGGCAGTCAGAGATTCCACCTTTGCACTCAAACTGTTGACATTGGTGTCAACAGTCGCCAAACTAGGACCTGAAATATAAGTTAGTTTTTGAGAAACAGGCTTATATGGTGAGTTGGGAGTAGTGTTTAAGGTTATAGGGGTACCTGAATTATCAAACATTTTGTAGAATTGCAGAGATTCCTCAAAAGATTGATGTTCAGGTCCTATGGGTCCAAATTGTGGTTGAGTAGAAATAGATGGAGGGTTAGAGATCAAAGAAATAGAAGGACTAGAGATGGGGATAGAAGAAGTAGGGATAGGGGTAGTTACCTCAGTTTGTTGTTGAACTGGGATCGTAGGTTGTGTCACTGTTGTGGTGACAACAACCGAGATCGCTGGCACGGTTGAAATGGGTATCGCTGAGGATGTGGAGGAGAGACCCACGAATGCATCCAAGGAAGGTTGTTGATAAACATCCTTAGGTATAGAGCTAGAGGTAGCTTTCTCCTTGGTCACCTTGGCCTTCTTCGATCGACCAAGGGAGCCAGTTGATGGTCGTTTGGAAGGGGTAGAGGCAGGGATAGCAGAAGAAGGAACCTCCTGCGTGGCCGCTGAAGACGAAGAAGTGAGGAGAGAGAGTAGGGAGCGAAGTTCAGAGATACTTACCTCGTTGGGAAGCGACTTGACCTCCAGGGAGCGCTGACCCACTTTGGTAAAAGAAGCATCAGCATTGGTGGGGTAAGTAGCAGGGTATAGAAACTTCAGGTACGCACAAATGAAGCGTACATAGGGAATCTTAGGATCCCTCTCGGTCTTCTCTATCTTTGACCTTAGATCGTCAAAGATAGCTGTTGCGTAGTCAAAATTTCTTCCGGCGATCACCGAGTAAGTCATCTGGACCTGAATCTTGCTGGCCTGGTCCAGTGACCCACTCTTCCCACTCATACACTGAATGAAGTGAGAGAAGACGTAGTTAAGTTGAGAAGGCATGAGCGCCTTATTCACCAGAGTCAGCTTCTTGTTTGGTATTGTCGTTCTTGGCTTGGGTTCCTAAGAGTATTCCATAGCATCCAGAAATTGGATGAGTTTATCATCAGTGGGTAAGGCGTCGAATCCATTCCTGGGTTTGTCGGGAAATCACAGAGCTTTTTTCAGTCCTAAGGCTGTCATCATCCCTGTTCCAAGTTCAGTGTTGAAGGAGATAGCAGGAACTAATTCACCCTTTTTGTTGGTGAGAGAGGTCTCTTCAGCGGTAAACCAGAATTGTTGGAGAAGAGCTTTGGAAGGTGTGGGATCCACAGTGATAGCATAGGCAATGCAGGATTGCTTCAGAAATTTTGCGGCTTCCACCAGATGTGGGTATTTGACACCATCAAAGTCAAGGCGAGCAAGATGATTGTTTTTGGGAAGCTCAGAATCAGCGATGGCGAACTTGACGTTCTTAGAGGCGACAAGTGCAGATTGAGACATTCTGAATATGAACAGATAGAAGAATAGAAGAAAAGTTTTAGTCTAAAAATAAAGAAGGTTTTCCCACTTTCTATTTTAGGAAAGAAACATAGAAAAATCAACATATTTGAAGATTAAAAAGGTGTTCTTAATGTAAGATATAAGAACAAGAAGAAAAACCAAAGATTTTGAATGAAGATAATCAAAAAAATGGTTTTGAATTAATAAAATCAAAAGAAAGATGATTTTATTAAAAAGAATCTTATAAACCCATAATGGAAGTCCATAAATGGAGTATTATGTAAAAAGATTTAGAACAAGAATAAGAAGAAGATCAAGAATAACCTGTTGATCTTGAAGGAGATGATGCAAATGCTTGAGAATGCTAGAATTCTTTTGAGAAAGTTTTCTTGCCTTGAAAGTATTTCCAGAAAGCGTAAAATGATAAGAATGGGAAAACATTCTTTTTATACGTGAGAGAGAAGGAGAGAGAGTGTGAGAGGCGGGAAAACAAATGTTCATCATGATATGGACACGTCCCACGAAGTTGATTGGATGGAAGGGCAACGGACGAACATGTCAGAGAAAAGGCATGTCGTGGATTGTCGGTTCAAATGACGTCATAAAAGAGAGAGAGAGACTGTTCATTTGTCCGTTTTGAAATTATCGCTGAAGAAAAGTCAGCGAGAGATTTTTCTTTTTGAAAGTATCCCTGATGGTAAAGTTAGGGATGAAATTTCTTTTAAGAAGGATCACTGACTAGAAATATCAGTGATAAATTTATTTTTCAAAAAGCTTTTAATCATTTGAAGAAAGTTCAGTGATTAAAGTTTATATTTTGAAAAACATCGTAACTGAATGAAGATTCAGTTGTAGGGATGGAGAGAACATACCTGAGAGTCAGAATGTTTATCAGAGAATGATAAATGGGGAACTTATGATTATTGACACAATGCATGAACTCTGAAGAATTATTCTTCGAGATTCAGCATTCCAAGCTCACTGATGAGAAAGTTGAACCTTGTCTCATCAAGAGGTTTGGTGAATAAATCAGCAAGCTGATAGTCAGTAGGGATGAAATGTTCAATATCACCGTTCATCACATGATCTCTAATAAAATGATATATGATCTCTATGTGTTTCGTCTTTGAATGTAGCACTGGATTATTTGCTATAGCGATAGCACTACTGCTGTCGCAATAGATTGGAACCTTTGATAGCTGAAGGTCATAGTCTAATAGTTGATTTCTCATCCATAAGATCTGAGAACAACAGCTTCCAGCGGCGAAGTATTCAGCTTTAGCTGTGAAAGTGGACACTGAATTTTGCTTCTTGCTTGTCCAGCTTACCAGCTTTCCTCCTAGGAGTTGACATCCACCAGTGGTACTCTTTCTGTCAAGTTTACAACCTGCAAAATCACTATCAGAATAACCAGTTAGATCGAACCCTGAGTCTTTGGGATACCAAAGACCGAGGTTAGGAGTTCCTTTCAGATATCTGAAAATTCGCTTGACAACGATCAGATGGGATTCCTTGGGTTCAGATTGATAGCGTGCACATAAACAAGTAGAATACATGATGTCAAGTCGGCTCGCTGTAAGATACAGCAGGGAGCCTATCATTCCTCTATAGGCAGTGACATTAACAGGTTTTCCAGATGGATCTTTATTAAGAGTCAGGGGAGGCGCCATAGGAGTTTTCATCGCTGAAGTTTGTGTAAGATCAAACTTCTTCAGCATGTCTTTAACATACTTACTTTGGCTGATAAAAGTACCTTTGTCAGATTGTTTAATCTGAAGACCAAGAAAATATGTCAGCTCACCCATCATACTCATTTTGTATTCTTTTTTTCATTCTTTCAGCGAAGCGAGTACACAGAGATGGGTTAGTAGAACCAAATATGATGTCATCGACATATATTTGTACAAGAATAATATGACCTTTTATCTTTCTGAAAAACAATGTATTATCAATTTTCCCACGTTCAAAATTTTCAGAGATAAGAAAAGATGAGAGAGTGTCATACCAAGCACGAGGGGCTTGTTTTAGACCATAGAGAGCCTTATCCAATTTATAAACATAATTTGGATACTTAGGGTCATAGAACCCTGGAGGTTGTTCTACATAGACTTCTTCATTCAGCTTTCCATTTAGAAACGTTGATTTTACATCCATTTGATAAACGATGAAGTCTTTATAGACTGCATAAGCTAAGAATAGTCGAATTGCTTCGAGCCTAGCCACGGGGGCAAAGGTTTCATCATAGTCTATGCCTTCCTCTTGTCTGTATCCCTGAGCAAGAAGTTGAGCCTTGTCGCGGGTTACAATTCCATGTTCATCTAACTTGTTTCTAAACACCCTTTTGGTGCCTATAACAGTTTTATCAGATGGTCTAGGAACGAGATTCCAAGCTTTGTTACGAGTAAACTCAGTCAGCTCTTCTTGCATAGCGCTGACCCAGTTTGGATCTCTGAGGGCATCATCAGTCTTCTTTGGTTCTATTAAAGAGAGAAAGTTAACAAAGAGACAGATATTACCTGAACTTCGTCGTGTCTGAATACCTGCATCTGGATCACCAAGAATTTGATCTATTGGGTGATCTCTGGTCCATCGCTGAGCAGGAGCATAATCGCTTAACTCAAATGTTGGATCAACAATTAGGATGTTTACTGATGAGGACGTTTGAGGTTCATCAACAATTAACTGTTGAGTAGTGGACAGACTATTGTTATCAGAGAGGTTTTCAGACGAAGGTAGATCTGATGGTAGCAGTGTGTTAAGAGGTTCAGCTGAAACCCATGAGTTGGATTCAGCGTTAGGACGTATGATGTTTGGATCATCATCAGCAGTAGATGGATCTGTGTGCTGATGGTTTGAAAAGAAGGGTTCTGTTTCTCTGTAATGAGAAAACATCCAAGCATTTAGCTCTTCATTGTCAACGATTGGTTTAGAGTTCGTTGAGCGAGTTTCATCAAACGTGACATGAATTGTTTCTTCCACAGTTTGTCTTCGCTTGTTGAAAACTCTGTAGGTTTTGGAGATGGAGGAATATCCTAGAAATATTCCATCATCAGCTTTTGGGTCGAACTTTCCAAGCTGATCTTTGTTGTTTAAGATAAAGCACTGACAACCAAAGATATGAAGAAAGCTGATAGAGGGCTTTCTTCCATGAAAGAGTTCATAAGCTGTCTTTCCAAATCGCTTTACTATCAGCGATCTGTTTTGAATAAAACATGCAGTATTTACAGCTTCAGCCCAAAATTGTGTAGGGAGATGAGAATCGCTGAGCATTGATCTAGCAGCTTCAATGATTGTTCTGTTTCTTCTTTCAGCGACTCTGTTTTGCTGAGGTGTTCTTACTGAAGAGAAATTATGAGAAATTCCCTTGTTCTCAAAGAAATTGTTCAGAGAACTGTTTTTAAATTCAGTTCCATGATCACTTCTTACTGAACGAACAATAAGATTATTCAGCACTTCCATCTTTTTAACAAAAGATATTAGTTCTTTTAGAGGGACCTTTCTCTTCCTTGTATTCAGTGAGCAGGTCTTTTTGTCCAGTCATATGATGAGAACATCCACTATCGAGATACCAGATGCCCTTTGATCCCTGCACACATAAGGAAGATTAAGCGTTGTTTGGTACCCACTTTTCAATGGGTCCTTTTGGGTTAGTGGAGATGGAAGGTTCAGTAATCTTCACAGCAGATGAAGATTCAGCTTCAGTGGTAATCTTCACTTTGGTTAATTTCTTAACCTTAGTGGTATTCTTCACCTTGGTCGATTTTTCAGCTTTAGTGACCTTTTCAGCCTTGGAGGCATTTATCTTCACTTTAGCTGATTTATCAGCTTTAGTGACAGTTGGACATTTGCTTGCAATATGGTCAGTAAAACCATAGTGATAACATTTTTTATATTTGAAAATGGTTTTAGGACCAGAAGTAGAAGGTTTTGCAAGTTTAAGATGAGCAGGTCCAGCTCCAAGAATGCCTTCATCTTGAGATCTGGGAGGAATTTTTATTTCTTCAGATCTCGTGGGTTTAAGGTCAATCTTTAGCTTTGGAGGACAGAGATCGAATATTTCTATCACAGAGCTAGAGGATTGATTCACTGAAGGTTTAGAAGGAACTTTCAGCTTTGCTTTCTTGGTAGCCTTTTTAGGAGGAAGAATGGATTTTCCTTTATCCGCAGACTTAGAGCCTTTGGATTTTTCCTCAGGGATAGAATTTGAAGAAGAAGGATAAAATTGATCATAAGAAGTGTCAGAGATAGGAGTGACAAACATTCCAAACTTAAGCATGGAACTTTCTTCTTTAGGCTAATCCTGTGGTGTCCAAAAGCCAAGACCAGTTTTATCACTTTCAGGAGTTTGAGCATTTATTATCTCAGAGATCTTTGTTGATGATTTGCACCATTTTTCAACATGAGCCTTTTCTGCTTTTAGAACAGCGATGACTTGTTCGCGATCAATGCTGATGATTTCATTTATAATGACTTGATCTTTTAACTTCTCTTCTAAAAGAGTTAGTTCTCTGGTCTTTTCATGACATTTCTCTAGCTCTTGAGTTAAATGAACATTTTTGTTCTCAGCTTGAGTTTTGTCGTTTAGAGCATTATAAAGATCAATCGTCAGCACATCAACAGCGCGACTTCTCTCAGCTTCAGGCAGAGAGGGATTAGTAGAGATAGATACCTGAGATGATATGTAGCTCATAGAAGGTTCAGATGGTTCTCCCGCTTCTTCTTTAATCTCAGCCATGAGGCAAAGATTAGCGACTTCTTCTTCATCAGAACTTGATTCTTATGATTCAGCCCAGTCATGTTCTTCAGTGATGAGACCTTTACCTTTTCGCTTGTAGATTTTCAGCTTTTGATATTTGTTCTTCAGCTTTAGGTATTTGTCATCACTGGATCTTCTTGAGGTAGAAGGCTTGAAGACCTTTTTAGACCTGCACTCACTAGCAAAGTGTCCAATCTTTTCACAGTTATAGCAAGTGGTAGTAGCCTTATCAACAGGAGTTTATTTTGGCTTCTCAGTGAGAGAGAGAGGCTTATTTCTTCGGAAATTGCTCTTTCTTGAAAATCTCTTAAAAGAGTTTGTCAAGAGTGCTAAGGACTCATCGAACTCTGAAAGATCAGGGTCTGATAGATCCTCAGATTCAGAATCTAACTCAGTGATGGTGAGAGTAGATCGTTGAGATGGAATTATCTCTGAAGAGACTAAAGCAACATGAGTGCTTTTGGAGTCTTTAGAATCTTTTACAAGATTCTTCTTTAAGAGATTCGATTGCTCATAGTTGAGCAATATTCCATACAGAGTGCTGAGAGAAAGATAATTTAAGTCTTTTGTCAGCTTAAGACATATTGAATAACCGTCCCAGCTTTCAGGAAGACATTTTAAGAATTTTGTTAGGACCTCAGAATTAGAATAGGTCCTACCAACGGTTCTTAGATCAATGATTAAGTAGTTAAACCGTTGATGAACGTCAGAGAGAGATTCATTCTTACCAGCGATGAAACTTTCATACTGTCTTACCAAGTTAATCTTTCGAGTCTCTTGGATTTCGGTGGTGCCCTCATATTGAACACATATGGTTTCCCACATTTCTTTAGAAGTTTTTAGATGCATGATGGAATGGAAAACTTCATCAGGCAGAGCCATTGAGATAATGGTCTTTGCTCTTGCATCTATACCTACTTTCTTTTTGTCTTCATCACTCCACTGTCTTATTTCCTTAACGACATAGCGTTCAGGGACAGCTTCAGTGGTGGCAGTAGCAGGAACTGCAGCTATAATTCTAACAGGTTCATAGGGTCCATTTTCTATATACTCAGGTATAGTAGGATCAACACCTTCAAGAAATAGCATCATTCGATTTTTCCATAGAGAAAAGTTATCTCTGCTAAATCGAGGAGGTTTAGAGAGTGAACCATTATCATAGTAGTTAGTGTTTGTGTTAAGTGCCATTTAGAACAGCAAGGAAAAGAATAAAGCAAGATCTTGTTTATCAGATTAAACAGTCTGCTCTGATACCACTTGTTGGTCCCGGAGGTGCTTAACAAGTGTGTAGAGGGGGGGGGGTTGAATACAAACACAGAAATTTAAAGTTTAATAAATTGTTTATTGATAAATCAAACACAATTTACAAGTTTGTTGCGGAATAAGATTAAGACAGACTCAATCTAAACAAACTTAAGAAACATTAAGATGGTTGCACAAGAATTTCAGAGAATGGGGATTAAGGAATATAGAAAACAAAGGTTTCTATTTGGAGTTCAAGGATTGAGCACACCCTCAGATGGAGGGGTGAACTTCCTATTTATACCCTATGCATTAAATGCATGGCATGGCACTTTACACGTGGCATTCACTGATTGGTTTTGGAAGTCTGACTTTGGGAGACATGATTTCGTCCGGATCATGAACAATGTAGTTGACAGAGTTGTTGTACGAATTGTGGCAGAGGCATGTCCGTTCTGACACATCGTACTGACTTGTGCAAGGTAAGACAAAAGGAAACTTGAGATATAAGCTTTGTGATCATTCGATCGCTGAATATCTCTTTCTTCAGAGATATCAAGAGTTCAGCGATCGCTGAAGCTTTCCTCATGTTCCTTCGCGTATAAGTAGAGTTGTCTTTGCTTCACTAATATCCGCATCAGGTCATTAGTAGACTTCTCTTTGTTCAGCAGCTTCGTCTTCGATTCAGCTATGAACATCAGTTGACGCGAGACTTGTCTTCAGGGATTACGTTACTGTTTACATCAGAACTATCAGCGATAACTGAACAGACTCAGTTTGATCACTGATAGTGAAACACTAATACATATTAATTGTTTATAAAAAAGACTATCAGCGATAACTGAACAGACTCAGTCTGATCGCTGATGGTGAAACACTAATACATATTAAACATAATTTTCACTAAGTACAGAAAAGAGTCGTTATCAAATCACTGAGAGAGTTTGGATCAACAAGGCATTAGGCCTAAGTATATAATGTTTTAGTTATTTAGGTTTTAGTGTTGAATCCTCATTATTACTTTCATAATCATATAGAGAGAGGTAGCCGTATTCTCTGTAATCGTATTCTAGGTATCAAGAACACACACAAGGTTTTCATTGTTTAATCAAGGGATCGTGGTATGTTATTCTGATCTGTTTATCTCTTGATCTATATTATTGTGTATGATTGTTAATCAACTAGTAATCTGGGTTTAACAAGATTTATAGAGTTTAATTGTTATTTATTTATCGAGTTGTAAAAGCCTTTAGTTGTTAATTGGGCTTTAGTGTGTTAATGGGCTTTGGGCTTGTTAGGTTTAAGCCCTAAGTTTATAAGGCTTTGTTTAACCTAATTTTTGGGTTAATGGTCGGTTTAGGTTTACACGTATTTCAGTCAATTCTCTCTGTAAACCTTTTGAGCCTTTTCAATTAATACAAATCATATGACCATAGCTTGTGATAATTATTGATTGTTCTTCATTGCTTTATTCAATACACTTGCAAATTAGGATTCACATCCCCCTCTCTCTCTCTCTCTCTATATATATATATATATATATATATATATATATATATATTCACAGAGAGACATCACAATCTCCCCACCCTCACTTTCCCCTTTCTCTTTCTCCTCTTACCATCATAGGTGACCTCCCCACCCTATTGTTGCACTTGTCTTCCCTCTTCCTTTCATTACTCGCTTCTCTTTATCGTTGCTGAGTAACCAGACCTCTATTGTCCTTCCACCTCAGGGCTCCATCCACGACCATTTTCCTTCTCCTCTTTACCATCATTGAGCAGCAATCATGACAACCATTGCCCTTTATTTTCCCATTTCTACATCTACCAGCCACTTCTCCCCTCCTTCCTTCCTTTCCTCCTCTACACCATGAAATATTTCCTCTTCTAGCTCCCCAACCACTCTTCCTATATCTGTTGAGATCTACAACAACCCTGTGTCTCCGTGGTTTCTATGTTCTTCACCATTTTCAAAAAAGGTTGAATTTTTTGTTTGAGGGTTTGATTTGATTTTGTTGTTTCCATTAGGGTTTTTCTTTAATCCATGGTAATCATGCAAACAATAAGAAAGGGAGCGAACATAACATAAACAAAGAGAACACAACAAGATGGCCGAAGATGGGGGCAACAGAGAATTAGATTTGTGATCAGGATAAAGGTAGGAGACATTGGCCATGCAACTTCCTCCATTGTTTATAACACGCTCATCATGAATCTCGAATTGTAACTCATCATGAATCACATATTCATGATAAATAACATGCTCATATCCTAATGAATATGTCAAGTCTCGTGTTGTTGACTGTTCTCTGGTTCCTAATCAATTTTAGGTACGATACCATATATATATATATATATATATATATATAATACTCTCTTTAATTTTCAACATATAACAAAAGAAAAAAAGTAAATTGACCAAAATATTTTATTTAACTGAATTTTTTAGTTGAAAAACTTAAAGGTCATTGATGGAAGGCCGGGACGAAATGCAAGAAAATTTGCAAACCTTTGAAAGTAATCTGTGATGAAAAAATTATAAGGACGAAGTCGAGAAATTTAACAAACGTCAAGGACAAAAAATGCAACTTATTCTTATATATCTACAGTGTCGTTTGTTTTTTAAGAGGTCTAAAGTCTGAAATCTTATTTTAGTTATGATTAATAAGAGGTGTTGTGTAAAAATGTCTGAACGATTCAGACTTAAGAGCCATTAAGAGGTTTTTTTAAAATAAAAAAACAACCCTACGACTTTTTACAAATAAATTTATATGATTGTTTGAATGCTTCAAATTTTGAATTTAATTTCCCAAGGTTTATAATAATATGGGTATTCCGTCAAAACAATAATTTAGTTCTAGGTCTTGGCTGAATATATGTATATGCGTGTCTTTTCATGAATAATTTAAGACAAACGTCCATTTTGATCTGGGTTATAAGGTATGAAAACACATTATGTGAATCCCACCAAATGGAAATTGGCACAAATAGCCATATTACACCTCCATTTTCACCTCCTAGCCATGTCTCTCCCATATTTGCAGATTTGGTCCTAGGTCCGTAATGGAGGACCTAGGTTTGATTGTTGACTTGCATTAATGTTTGTTATGGGGATGACACGTGTCGGGATATTGCAGACCCAGGGACGGACGCAACAATTTTTTTATACGGTGACACCATATTTTTCATACGATTTTTATCGACATGTCTTAATTTTTTTACCGGCGATCAATATCGTCCGATGTATTTTTAACCTAATTAATTCCACCGTTTCGAGGGATTTCTAAAGTTTTTTGCTTGATTTCGAGACATTTTTAAGTTTTTTTATTGATTTTGAGAGACTTTTTCAGTATTTTTGGTTGATTTTAAGAGATTTTTCGGTTTTTTTGGTTGATTTCAAAAGATTTTTACCGTTTTTTTGGTTGATTTCAAGAGTTGGACTATAATAGAAGTGAAGAATTGGGCTTTCAGATTAGGATTTGGTGCACCTTTGAAGTTTCGAAAATAAATACGGTAGCACACTCGAAAACGATACGGTTGCACCTTTCACGAACGTCAAAATTTTACCCTTCGTCGGAGAAATGATACGGTGGCACGTGCCACCGTCACCACTGCTTCAAGTCCGTCCCTGTGCAAACCTAGGTTCTCCATTGCGGACCTAGGACCAAATCTACAAATACGGGAGAGACATGGCTAGGAGGTGAAAATGAAGGTTTAATATGGCTATTTGTACCAATTTCCCAATCCCACACCTTATTTGAAATCCGTACCAGTCAAATGATGGCAATGTCCATGATTAACTTAATTTGTTGGAGTTTCCAACACATACATAATATATGTGACCATAAATTATCAGCAAACCAATGTTGCAAACCATGCAACTTCATTAAGCGATTGATATTTCACGATTTTAGAGGTTTAAAATTTTATTTTATCTATACTATATTATAAAGATGATATAAAAAACTCTTAAAAACAAGTCTTAAAGCTTAATGTACCGCTATTTAATACTAATTACTTAAAAGGAAAATTGCATTAAAATGGAACCAACTTTCACCTGGTTCCTATTTTGGGGAACAAACTTTTAAAATTATCATTTTAGGGTCTGAATCAAACTTCACATATATTTAAGGGTCTACTTTATCTAATGACCTGCTTATGATGATGTGGCTCGGGTCAAATCCAACTAATATGCCATGTAATACTTATAATTTAAATAATAAATCTAAAATGATGATGTGGTTTCTTTTTGTTTTTAAAGCTAAATTCTAAATCAGATTTTAAAATAAAATAATATTATATATGCAATTTTCATCCATGTTTTTTTTTCCTTTTCCTTTATATTTGGATGGTAAAAACAAAACAAAAACTAAATAAAAATCAAAAACCAAGAAAAATCATGAACATCGCCGGCAACGTCAAGAACCAAGAACATCTTCACCATAACCAAAAGAATTTTGCCTAACTAATTCAAAATTTTGTAATACAAAGGTAATACAAAATAAAATCTTAAATGAAATATTTAGATTAAAACCCTAAATGTAAATCATAAAAACAAAAACCTAAATTTATTTTTAACAAAATAAATTACAGATCTGATGCCAAAAAATTACAAATAATTTGTGGTGTTTCTTTGGATGCTTCCTCACATTTTTCCAGATCTGAGCCATGGTGATGTTTCTTCCAGCAGCACCCAAATAATCTGTGGTGTTTCTCTCTTGTGTGTTTGAATGAACTCAAGCGACATGGCGCAACGAGCGGCGATGCGACGGAGCAACTGTACAATAGTGAGGAGGAAAGAGCGTCGACGACGAGAGACAAAGACGCAGCAACAGAGAGTGGCGGTGCGGCGGAGCAACCGTACGACGGTGAGGAGGAAGAGAGCACCGGAGAAGAGAGACAAAGAGGCAACAAAATTGGGCGGCGATGACCACCGGAGGAGAAGATGCAGCGGCAGCTGGAGGCGAGACATGGAAGTGACGATTGGGTCTGCAATTTCTTTTTTTGATTTCTGTTAACTTTTTAGTTTTATTTTTATCAATGTTGAACAACATGGCACCTTCATTATTTATATAATTTTTTTTAAGATGCCACATCATATTTTAATGACCGGTTACCTATTCAACAGGTCAACGAGGTCCTTAAATAAACGTAAACTTTAGCTCAGACCCTAAAATGATAATTTTAAAAGTTTGTTCCCCAAAATAGGAATCAGGTGAAAGTTGGTTCCATTTTGATGTAATTTTCCCTTACTTAAAAACAGCCATAAAAGCTGTATAAAACAACCATAAAAGTTGTATGTACTACATTTAATGTTATTCATTAATTTTCAATCATTATCTCTAACCATTTTAACTCAATAAAATCATTTCCCACTTTAAATCCCCTAAAATAACTCTAAGCATATTTTAGATATAAAAAATATAAAATATAATTAAAAAATCTTACACAATATTTTATAAAAAAATTATATTATTAAACCAAAATAAATTACATTATATTATTAAGTCTAAATTAAACAAATTTATATAAAAAAAATCATTATCACTCTCTCACAACCATCCAAAATCGTAATGTAAATCAACAAAAAACAGAAAATAAAATGAAACATTAAAATCGTGATGTATTTAGCTGCATTGCACGAGTACACTTCTAGTTTTCAATTATAAGAATATTATTGTCTTTTATATTTTTGCTTTTTTAATTTAATATTTGATTCCATTATGATAGGGAGTGGTTATCATTATTATCAATTAATATATTTTTTATTTTTAGTATGATTGTTCCTTATTGCATGCTTTGCGGTTTTAATTAAACTTATCCAATTTTCATAGTGAATTAGTGAATAAATTGGTCATTCTCGTTGGTCGATGGTTATGGTTTATCATGTGAATGTGTTTGTGAATATTACTTCTTTTAATCTAATTTTTGCATGGGGTTAGTAAAAGTGTTGTGAATCGGTCTAAATATGAAAGGATTCATAGGTGATTATTCGGTGACTACGCATATCAAATCATAGTTCAACACACATTAAATCATAATCCATATATGAAACCAGAGTTATTAATAATACATTAAATCATAATTCATATGAAGCATCATTGTTCCTTATTGTTTTCATATATGAAACATTGCTTTTTTTTCTGACTGTAATATTTCATATTAAAATTTTAACAATTAAAATGATCTTTAAAAATGTATGATGGTATTGACGGCAAATTAAAGAGAATGAAATTCTCAATTTTTTGATATAATTTGTTTAATTAAAATTTTATTTTAATTAAATTGTTTTAAATAAAAAAATTAGTGTTTTATTTTTAATAAATAGGAATTTATTATGGTAAGTATATAGATTTTTACGGATTAACCATGATTCGTATTTTTTTAAGTTAAAAGTCTAATTTACCCCTTTTAGATTAAAATTGATAAGTATTTTAGCGTTTATTACAAAATTATCATATTCATTTATAGCCATTGATGAAATTATTAGATGGTTTAATTAGATTGGTTTGTAAGATTGTAATGATTAGAGGGTTTGCATTTAATAGAGACTTTAATATATATATATATGTCCTAAATATGATAATTGGACTATTGATGAGTTCAAGATGCATATTTCCCAATTACTTAAGTTAGGAGTAATTACAAGAAGCACTTCTAAGCATAGAACTGCAGCTTTTATAGTTCAAAAAGAATCTGAAAGAAAACGTGGTCAATCACGAATGGTTTTTAACTATAAAAGATTGAATGACAATACCCATATTGATGGCTATTGTATTCCAACAAAAGAAATTTTGCTTAACAAAATCCAAGGTGCCAAATGGTTTTCAAAATTTGATTTAAAATCTGGATTTTGGCAAGTAAAGATGCACCCAGAATCTATTCCCTGGACATCATTTACATGTAGTGAAGGACACTTTGAATGGAAGGTTATGCCTTTTGGATTGAAGAATGCCCCTCAGATTTTTCAAAGAAAAATGGATAATTGTTTTTTGCATTTATCTAATTTTACATGTGTTTACATTGATGATGTTTTGGTTTTTTCAAAAGATAAAAATGAACACTATGCACACTTGTATACTGTTTTTAAAATCTTTGAAAAAGAAGGAATGGTTATTTCTCTCAAGAAAATGCAACTTTTAAGAGAACATATTGAATTTCTTGGCGTAGAAATAGGAAAGGGTAAGATAAAGCTCCAGCCTCATATTTCGAGAAAAATTCTTGAATATCCAGATAAGTTAGAAAACTTAAAACAACTTCAAGGTTTTTTGGGTTCTCTAAATTATGCTAGACCTTTCATCAAAGATCTTTCTAAATATACTGGACCTTTATACAACAAAACTTCAGTAAAAGGAACAAGAAATTTTAATTCTGAAGATATTAAACTTGTTCAAAAACTGAAACAGCTAGTTATGAATCTTCCAGAAATGAGTTTGCCTCTAGATTCTGACTACCTTGTTATCCAAACAGATGGATCTGAACATGGATGGGGAGGAATTCTTTTAAAAAGATCCTCTAAATACTCCTCTATTCATGAAGAACATCTTTGTAGATATGCATCTGGTATTTACAAAGAAAAAGGAAGGTTAACATCTTTAGACTTTGAAGTCTTAGCTGTTATCAATTCCTGTGAGTCTTTTGCACTCTTTCTAGCAGGAAAGAAAGAGATCACACTCAGAACTGACTGTGAAGCATTAGTAAAGTTTGCTGATATGAAAAAGGAATCAAAACTTTTGTCCAATAGATGGTTGAAATTAAATGAATACATTATTGGCAAAGGGATCAAGTTTAACTTAGAACATATCAAAGGAAAAACAAATGTTATTCCTGATTTACTCTCTAGATTTAATCCTCTTTCTTAATTTTGCAGGATGCCTAAATCAAAAGTAGTCAAGAAGGAGAATATTCCAGAAACTGGTGATATGTTACAAGTTGGTAGACAGTTTATTCCTACTTATCCCTGTGATAAGCAATTCCTTTTTAATCTGAGATCTAGACTTACAAATGAAGAAGCTTCAATTTGTGACTCTATTTGGAATCTAAAAACTACTTCTGACCAAACCAATGAGAAAATTTTTATAATTATCTAGATTTACTCTCTAGATTTAATCCTTTTTGTTTAAAAGATTTTCCATATTAAATAAATAAATGTATGAATTATCTTATAATCAAAATTTAAAGAGATAGGATCATACCAGTTCCACTAGCTATTCCTTCTAGTGGAAACAAGAACAGCCTGGTGTTGATGCCCAATGGAATAATGCAACAGTTAGAGCAAAGGTTATCATAGATCACCTTAAAGCTAAATGTTCCATGATCCAAACCCAGAGAGAGTTAAAGAAGAAGGATACAGGATTCTGTCAAGACTTTAAATGATTTTCCAGATTTTGAAGAACTTTGGAAAATAGAAAATGATGACTCTCATAAAGGTTATTCCTTTTTAGACTTATCATACAATTTGATAAAACCCCATATTATAAACCAAAAACTTATAAGTAAATCTTTTACTTATGAAGATATTTTAAATATGGTGGATCATTTACAAAAGACTGAAATTATTGGAGAAATCCCAACCAAGTTTTGGGATAGAAATCAAATCTTTTGTAAACTTGAGATAATTAATCCAGACTTGGTAATTAAGACAGGAATGCCTAAATATGATAATTGGACTATTGATGAGTTCAAGATGCATATTTCCCAATTACTTAAGTTAGGAGTAATTACAAGAAGCACTTCTAAGCATAGAACTGCAGCTTTTATAGTTCAAAAAGAATCTGAAAGAAAACGTGGTCAATCACGAATGGTTTTTAACTATAAAAGATTGAATGACAATACCAGTTGGTATCCTTCTTCCTTTATTAACATACCAGAGTAAGACCAGTTATCTCCTTTATAGATTTGAAAAGCTCTAAACTTATCTTCATTACTAACTTCAGAATTAAACCAAATATTTTTATAAAAATTATTAATATCTTTAAAAACTTTTCCAACAATTATATATTTAACATCAGAAGTAAACAAATCGGAAGCTAATAGATAAGTAAGATTCCTTTTTAAATGTTCTTCATTAGATATTTCATAATGAGTATAACAAAAACACTTACAAATACAATTACAAATATCCTGATGGATTTTAGACAAAGGATGAGGACAAGGTCTTTGCATTGAAATTTAAACAAGATAATATTCAAGGGGTAATAATAAAAGATTTCTTTAATGGAGGAAAAGGGATTAGAAAACCAATATTTCAGAGGTTGTTAAAAATTCTGATCTCAATTGCAGAAAATTATCTTGGACCAACTGCACTTGCAGCATGGGAAGACTGGAAGAAACAGTTATTTGAAAACTTCAACTTTGTAAACTTTGAAGTTTTAGACTGCACACACAAATGGAAACTACTTGGCAATCTGCACCTTTGTTAAACCTCACTGATATTCACCCTCAGTTATGGAACTCATACCTAGAAACCTGGTCTCAAGAAGTGCACCGTGATTACACTTCAAAATATCTTGAATCAACTAGTGGTACAAAAAACTGACCTAGATACCATCAGGATTATGTCCTTTTTTCTCAAAATACTACCCTTACACCCAACAGATTAGATGTCTGTTGGGTTGATTCTTTAAAAGATTTGCATGGTATAAGTTTAATTCTCGGATTAAATTTTTTACTAGCCAAAGGAAGATCATTCACTATATGTAATGATTATGTCCTTTTTTCTCAAAATACTACCCTTACACCCATAATATCAGAGTACGCTCGAAAGCATGGTGGAAGTAGTAGTGAAGAAAAAGAAAATGAAGAATTGCAAAACCCTAGGATTATTTGTACCCTTGAAAACTGTTCTTGCAAAAAAAACTAGTGGTACAAAAAACTGACATCACTTAGTCTTAACAAGACTTTAGGTTTCTAGGTATGAGTTCCATAACTGAGGGTGAATATCAGTGAGGTTTAACAAAGGTGCAGATTGCCAAGTGAAAGTGGGATCAGTTGGTATCCTTCTTCCTTTATTAACATAGCTATGGACTGGTTCATTGTAACCTGTAGCTTGGTTTCTAGGTGGTCTACCTGTTTCGTAACTCATGGTTTCTAAATGTCCAGGTGCAGGGCCAGTAACAGTAGATCCTTCTGCTTCATTCATAAGAGTAAAGTTTATGGAATCTACAGAATCTGATAAGAAAGAGTCTAAAAGATTTTCATCTTTAGGAGTCATTCTTATATTCTTCAAATCATCTTGATAGATAATTTGTGAATCATCAAGTTGTCCTTGTTTTTTAAGGAGAACTTCCATTTGTTCAAGATCATGAGGACTAAGAGTATAATCAAATAATTCTTTGGGGTAAAGAATTTTATGATCACAGTCATTCCATCCTGTTGGTTTTATATCCTTGATCTGAATTTGGCTTGATTCAGGAGAAGTATATTTGACCAAAAAAGGTTTAATATCATTGGGGTTACTAGAATCAAAGTACTTAGAGTCTTGTTCTAGGGTATCCCATTCATCTTCTAACTCAATGTTCATAAAACTAGTGGAAAATCTATGCAGATCTTCATCAGTAGTTTCTTTTTCTTCATCATTCAATCCATACCAGTTAGTCTATCAGTCTTCTGTTTGGGAGCATTATATTCTGGCAGAACATAATCATAAACTGAAGATAAACGTTCCACTAGCTATTCCTTCTTAAGGAGATGGGAGATTTTCGTCATTATAAGGAAAATCCTCAGTCCATTTCCCTGAACCACTTACAAATACAATTACAAATATCCTGATGGATTTTAGACAAAGGATGAGGACAAGGTCTTTGCATTGAAATTTAAACAAGATAATATTCAAGGGGTAATAATAAAAGATTTCTTTAATGGAGGAAAAGGGATTAGAAAACCAATATTTCAGAGGTTGTTAAAAATTCATATTAAATAAATAAATGTATGAATTATCTTATAATCAAAATTTAAAGAGATAGGATCTTGATTTTGGATTATCATAACACCCATTTTTATCATTCTGTTATCACTTTTTAAAAACATTTCTTAAGAAATTCCGAGAAAACTTTGTTTAAAACTTTCTTTCGAGAAACTCACCTTTTTGGACTAATTCGTACTTTTTTCCCCTAAAACGCCTATCCACGGCTAACAGCGGGTACTGCTTCCGAAGTTAAACATCCTTACGTCTTTTGTTTCAAAAAGATTGTTTTAAATTTTCTAAGAATTAATAAAGACAATTTTTTAAAATTACAACTAAGACAACTCTTAGAGGTTTGGCTCATTGCCTGACAGTTATACCTCTGCCATGTAGGTATGAACTAACAGCGAAAAAATATCTTTATGATAAAATTTTTAAGATCATATCTTCATAAATAAAGATTAAAAGATAATAACAATATTTAAGTTTTTAACATAAATTTCACAACATATTATTATTATTATTATTATAATTATTATTATTATTATTATTATTATTATTATTATTATTATTATTATTATTATTATTATTATTATTATTATTAAAAATGTATTTTTGATGAATGTAATAATATCAGAGTACGCTCGAAAGCATGGTGGAAGTAGTAGTGAAGAAAAAGAAAATGAAGAATTGCAAAACCCTAGGATTATTTGTACCCCTGAAAACTGTTCTTGCAAAAAAACTAGTGGTACAAAAAACTGACATCACTTAGTCTTAACAAGACTTTAAATGATTTTCCAGATTTTGAAGAACTTTGGAAAATAGAAAATGATGACTCTCATAAAGGTTATTCCTTTTTAGACTTATCATACAATTTGATAAAACCCCATATTATAAACCAAAAACTTATAAGTAAATCTTTTACTTATGAAGATATTTTAAATATGGTGGATCATTTACAAAAGACTGAAATTATTGGAGAAATCCCAACCAAGTTTTGGGATAGAAATCAAATCTTTTGTAAACTTGAGATAATTAATCCAGACTTGGTAATTAAGACAGGAATGCCTAAATATGATAATTGGACTATTGATGAGTTCAAGATGCATATTTCCCAATTACTTAAGTTAGGAGTAATTACAAGAAGCACTTCTAAGCATAGAACTGCAGCTTTTATAGTTCAAAAAGAATCTGAAAGAAAACGTGGTCAATCACGAATGGTTTTTAACTATAAAAGATTGAATGACAATACCCATATTGATGGCTATTGTATTCCAACAAAAGAAATTTTGCTTAACAAAATCCAAGGTGCCAAATGGTTTTCAAAATTTGATTTAAAATCTGGATTTTGGCAAGTAAAGATGCACCCAGAATCTATTCCCTGGACATCATTTACATGTAGTGAAGGACACTTTGAATGGAAGGTTATGCCTTTTGGATTGAAGAATGCCCCTCAGATTTTTCAAAGAAAAATGGATAATTGTTTTTTGCATTTATCTAATTTTACATGTGTTTACATTGATGATGTTTTGGTTTTTTCAAAAGATAAAAATGAACACTATGCACACTTGTATACTGTTTTTAAAATCTTTGAAAAAGAAGGAATGGTTATTTCTCTCAAGAAAATGCAACTTTTAAGAGAACATATTGAATTTCTTGGCGTAGAAATAGGAAAGGGTAAGATAAAGCTCCAGCCTCATATTTCGAGAAAAATTCTTGAATATCCAGATAAGTTAGAAAACTTAAAACAACTTCAAGGTTTTTTGGGTTCTCTAAATTATGCTAGACCTTTCATCAAGGATCTTTCTAAATATACTGGACCTTTATACAACAAAACTTCAGTAAAAGGAACAAGAAATTTTAATTCTGAAGATATTAAACTTGTTCAAAAACTGAAACAGCTAGTTATGAATCTTCCAGAAATGAGTTTGCCTCTAGATTCTGACTACCTTGTTATCCAAACAGATGGATCTGAACATGGATGGGGAGGAATTCTTTTAAAAAGATCCTCTAAATACTCCTCTATTCATGAAGAACATCTTTGTAGATATGCATCTGGTATTTACAAAGAAAAAGGAAGGTTAACATCTTTAGACTTTGAAGTCTTAGCTGTTATCAATTCCTGTGAGTCTTTTGCACTCTTTCTAGCAGGAAAGAAAGAGATCACACTCAGAACTGACTGTGAAGCATTAGTAAAGTTTGCTGATATGAAAAAGGAATCAAAACTTTTGTCCAATAGATGGTTGAAATTAAATGAATACATTATTGGCAAAGGGATCAAGTTTAACTTAGAACATATCAAAGGAAAAACAAATGTTATTCCTGATTTACTCTCTAGATTTAATCCTCTTTCTTAATTTTGCAGGATGCCTAAATCAAAAGTAGTCAAGAAGGAGAATATTCCAGAAACTGGTGATATGTTACAAGTTGGTAGACAGTTTATTCCTACTTATCCCTGTGATAAGCAATTCCTTTTTAATCTGAGATCTAGACTTACAAATGAAGAAGCTTCAATTTGTGACTCTATTTGGAATCTAAAAACTACTTCTGACCAAACCAATGAGAAAATTTTTATAATTAACTCGGTTGCTCAGAGTTTTAATAATCTAAGGCAATGTCCAAAAAGATTTTATTGTTATCTTCTTATGAATGGACCTCATAAGGGAATTTACAAAAATTGGACAGATATTGCTGCAAAAATAGAAAATCAGAAACCCTTTCAATCTTTTTGGAAAGGCTTTCAAAGTTTTTCTGAGTGTATCCAAGCTACTCATGATAAAGTTGGCTTCAATTATTATTTGGACCCTGCTTTAAAGAACTGTCATCTTTCCAAAGATGAAAACTCGGACTCCGATTCAGGACTCCCTTTAGATCTAAAATTATTGACATCTTCTTCATCCTCACAGATGAAAGGCAAAAGTAAAATGCTAATTTCAGAAGATCTTAATACTCGAGATTTGCTTATACCAAATCTTGAATGTTTTTCTTCTTTGAAAGAACTAGTTGATCTCTCTGACATCAACTTTCAAAAATTCCTGAAATTACAAGAATGGCTGATGGTAATTTCACGATCACCTATTCAAGGATTTTCAGTTCAACTGGAAGAAATTCCAGTTCCAAAAAATCAATTGAAAAGATATTTTAGAACTGTTCAGATAGATCTCACAATCGCTTCAGAACAAATGTTTCGAAATGAAAAAATCAGTTTTCATGATCTTTTCAAATAGGGATTACTTTGCGGACTAATCCTTTTTGAAATCAAGCAAATAGATTGGCTTCCTGAAAGGGTTAAACAAGCCATTTCAATTATCAAAAGATATGATGATACTTCTATCATCTCAGTGGATATATTTGCTTCTCCACCAAACTTCTGGAAATCTGAACCTGAACCTAGTTGTTCAGCTATCAAGATATTATCAAAGTCCTTTTCTTCAGACTGGAGTAAAGAATTGTCGCCTCATAATTCACAATGGCAATTTATTAGTGGTCAAACTGTGGATGATGTGAAGCTATGGTTCTATTATGTACATTTTTCAGACTTCTTTTGGAACTCTGAAATCTTGTTATCTGAAGACTATTCTTTGTTTGGAGAAACACCTACTATCAAGATCTATATTCCAGTTGCAGTTTCATGTTATTCATTTTTGAGATTCTCTAAAGATGGTTTTGAAGCTCATAATGATGATGATAGGGTGGCTTTCTACAAAGACCGAAAACTCAAAGATTTGATCAGACATGCACAAAGAGACAAAATGAAAGATTGATTGGCCGAATCTTACACCTGTCCTCTACAGCTGTAAATGAAAAATGTTTGAACGGCTAATATTTGTCCTTCTAGAAAATCTTTGAAAAATATGACAAGTGGTAGGACCCATCTCAATTACTTTCGGCGAAAGATGCTCCTACTTTTAAAAAGGAAGTTTGTCCTTTCTAGTGGTTTTTATCCGGTCATAGCCTCCGGTTACAAGTTACCTTTACTTTATGCTGCTATAAATATGTATCTTTGGTTTATGCTTAGAGCATCCTTACCAGTGTAATATATTCTCAACTTAGAAAAATAAGAGTGAGAAAGTAGAGAGATAAGTTAAGAGTTTTTCTTGTAAATCCGTAGGAAGTTTGAAGCTTTGTAATCATCTTTTGTATAATACAAGGTTAGTTTGTTTATATTTCTGTATGGCAGGCTAAAGCCCTTAGGCTTAGAAAGCCAATTCATGTTGTGAAATTTATGTTAAAAACTTAAATATTGTTATTATCTTTTAATCTTTATTTATGAAGATATGATCTTAAAATTTTTATCATAAAGATATTTTTTCGCTGTTAGTTCATACCTACATGGTAGAGGTATAACTGTCAGGCAATGAGCCAAACCTCTAAGAGTTGTCTTAGTTGTAATTTTAAAAAATTGTCTTTATTAATTCTTAGAAAATTTAAAACAATCTTTTTGAAACAAAAGACGTAAGGATGTTTAACTTCGGAAGCAGTACCCGCTGTTAGCCGTGGATAGGCGTTTTAGGGGAAAAAAGTACGAATTAGTCCAAAAAGGTGAGTTTCTCGAAAGAAAGTTTTAAACAAAGTTTTCTCGGAATTTCTTAAGAAATGTTTTTAAAAAGTGATAACAGAGTGATAAAAATGGGTGTTATGATAATCCAAAATCAAGATCCTATCTCTTTAAATTTTGATTATAAGATAATTCATACATTTATTTATTTAATATGAATTTTTAACAACCTCTGAAATATTGGTTTTCTAATCCCTTTTCCTCCATTAAAGAAATCTTTTATTATTACCCCTTGAATATTATCTTGTTTAAATTTCAATGCAAAGACCTTGTCCTCATCCTTTGTCTAAAATCCATCAGGATATTTGTAATTGTATTTGTAAGTGTTTTTGTTATACTCATTATGAAATATCTAATGAAGAACATTTAAAAAGGAATCTTACTTATCTATTAGCTTCCGATTTGTTTACTTCTGATGTTAAATATATAATTGTTGGAAAAGTTTTTAAAGATATTAATAATTTTTATAAAAATATTTGGTTTAATTCTGAAGTTAGTAATGAAGATAAGTTTAGAGCTTTTCAAATCTATAAAGGAGATAACTGGTCTTACTCTGGTTGGACTGAGGATTTTCCTTATAATGACGAAAATCTCCCATCTCCTTAAGAAGGAATAGCTAGTGGAACTTGGCATAATACGATCAAGATCTCCCAGTCTATACCTTAACCTCGCTGAGGCCCAGACTTAGTGTATTTTATACACTAGTAACTGCGTTGCAGCCCTTTATAAGATTGTGTATGGAAGAAATTTTTAGTTAAGTTTTTCTATATACCCTCTTTTTCTTTGGTATCAGAGCTTGTATTTATTTGCTTGTTTTTAGGTTTATGAATAGTATAGATTATTTAAATTTAGAAATTTCTCAAACTAGTAGAACTGTTGTTTCATCTGATGAGCATCGTTTTAAATGTTCCTTTTATAAAGAAACAAACAAACATCTCTTTCACAGTGAAAACAGTCAGCTTAACAGTATTGTAGATTTAATTGTTAATCTTGGGAAAAATCTTGAATATAATCAGAATAAGAACACTAGTCTCTGGAAATCTATTCATGATTCTATGATCAAGAAAAACAAAGCTATTCATGATTTGGAAAACAAATTAGAATACCTTAAAACAACTTTTTCTCTGTTTGAAGAAAAACTTGTTTGTTTTGAAAAGAAATACAATTTATTGGTCATAAGTCAGAAAGACTTAAATCCAAAAGATTCTATTTCAAAAAATAAAGTTTTTGAAAATTCTCAAGAGCAGTTTGAAAAAATTATACTTCATTTGAAACAAATTGAGAAGTTAATTCTCAATTAAATGAACTATAAGTTTGAAGGAAAAGTCCTTGAAGAAGCTTCAAGTTTTTGTGAAAAACATTTACCTAAATCTTCAGGATACAGTGATACCAGTGGTATTATTTCTGATTCAAACAAATTGCTTGTTTCTCAAAACAACACAATTATTGCTCTTTTAGTTTCTTTACATCACAAGATTGATAGAATTTCTTGGAAAGAAATCCCAAAATCTTCTGATATTGATAAGCTTGCTGACCAATTTTCAAAACTTTCAACAACTTTTGAAAAGAGAGGTGACCCCAAAGTTAAAACCAATTTTCTTGTTTACAAAAGTAATGGCAAGTAGAACCCCTTTTCTTGGACGTTCTAGAACTTTACAAGAAAATGAATCTGTTGATAACAGAGCTCAATTGGTTGGACAAGACACTAGATTACATTTCAGTACTCTAGGAAGACTTTTCTCTAGGAGATCCTCAAGATCTAATTCTAGACTTGAAGATATGATTAATGTTGACAGAAGTGAACAACTTCTTAACAATAATCAACTAGAAGCCTTTAATCCCACCAGATTATATGCTACTGGGATTTTGGAAAGAAACACTGGTCTCTTTAGACACCACAGTTTACAAAATCTTTCTGTTCCTCAAGGAAGAGTTGTTACCCTTAATCTGATGACTAGAGAAGCTAGCTTTAGATTAAGAAATGCAAACCAAACCACTTTACATTTTGGACTCTTGACTATTGCAGTTAAAGGACTCCATAGAACTGGTTTAGGAACAAAAGCCCTTGTAGTTTTGATTGACAATAGATTTTCTAATCTTGATCAAGCTATAATAGGAACCATGGAAATAGACTTGAACAACAATATAGGCGTTGCTTATATTGCCCCCCAAAACTTTTCATTAAGTGTGAATGATTTCTGTAGACATATCACTTTACAGGTTCAAACACTTGGTTATGAAAGTTTTATTGGTAGAAATCTGGCCATAGAAATAATATTTCTTGGAAGGTTAACTGGATCTACTGGAAGTCAGTATAATGTTGATATTGACTCAATCATTCAGACTGTGTCTTCTAGAGGAATACAAATGATACCGCCAACCCAGATTGATTCTCAGACTATTGCAGGTAATGAATGGACTATTCCATTTCATAGAGAGCCTACTACCATCACTCCCACCAGTTATGTCTTTATACCAATTCTAGTGGATCTAAATCTTTGAGATTTAGAAATTACACTGACAATGCTTCATCCTCTGGATTGAATGATGAAGAAAAAGAAACTACTGATGAAGATCTGCATAGATTTTCCACTAGTTTTATGAACATTGAGTTAGAAGATGAATGGGATACCCTAGAACAAGACTCTAAGTACTTTGATTCTAGTAACCCCAATGATATTAAACCTTTTTTGGTCAAATATACTTCTCCTGAATCAAGCCAAATTCAGATCAAGGATATAAAACCAACAGGATGGAATGACTGTGATCATAAAATTCTTTACCCCAAAGAATTATTTGATTATACTCTTAGTCCTCATGATCTTGAACAAATGGAAGTTCTCCTTAAAAAACAAGGACAACTTGATGATTCACAAATTATCTATCAAGATGATTTGAAGAATATAAGAATGACTCCTAAAGATGAAAATCTTTTAGACTCTTTCTTATCAGATTCTGTAGATTCCATAAACTTTACTCTTATGAATGAAGCAGAAGGATCTACTGTTACTGGCCCTGCACCTGGACATTTAGAAACCATGAGTTACGAAACAGGTAGACCACCTAGAAACCAAGCTACAGGTTACAATGAACCAGTCCATAGCTATGTTAATAAAGGAAGAAGGATACCAACTGATCCCACTTTCACTTGGCAATCTGCACCTTTGTTAAACCTCACTGATATTCACCCTCAGTTATGGAACTCATACCTAGAAACCTGGTCTCAAGAAGTGCACCGTGATTACACTTCAAAATATCTTGAAAAAGATATAAACTCTGAGGTAATGATCTCAATTGCAGAAAATTATCTTGGACCAACTGCACTTGCAACATGGGAAGACTGGAAGAAACATTTCCCTGAACCACTTGCACAACTAGTTGCTCAAGGAAATAACATAAGGAATTTCACCTCAGTAATTCTTAGAATTATTAATGGTGGAGATACTTTATCTGGTCTCATGATAAAACAAAGTGAAGCCCTTCGTGACTTAGAACAGCTTCAGTTACATGATTGGAAGAAGATTGTTTTCTTCTTGAATGATTTTGTTCACTTAGCTGCTATTTCTGGTAATTATTATGATGCTAATATTTGCAACAGAATTTTTACTAAACTTCCAGGAGAGCTAGGAAGAGAAATTGAGCTTAAGTGGAAACAAGAATAGCCTGGTGTTGATGCCCAATGGAATAATGCAACAGTTAGAGCAAAGGTTATCATAGATCACCTTAAAGCTAAATGTTCCATGATCCAAACCCAGAGAGAGTTAAAGAAGAAGGATACAGGATTCTGTTCCTCTATCTATACTCCTCAGACTTATGGTAAAACTGTTAGGAAGAAACCAGTTTATCATAAGAAGGCAACACCAAGGAAAGCTTATTATCTTAGAAAGTCCAATGCTAGGAAACCTACCCTGAACAAACAGAAACATGTGAGAAAATACAAAGATAATAAGAATTATAGCAAATTCACTTGCTATGCTTGCGGAAAGGAAGGCCATTTATCTAGTAAATGCCCTGGAAAGAAAACCCTTTTTAATCAAAGAGTTGATTTGATAAACTGCACTAATGAAGACTTAGTTGACATAACTTCTGATGTCTCAACTAACTCTGATATCTATTCTATTGTTAGCATAGAAGATATGCAGGATATCCAACAACAAAGTGATTATTCATTTGTGAATGAGCTTGCACCATCACAAACTCCACTTCAACAGAAATATGGTTACCATAATTCTTTTATGAATTTAGGAATTTCTGAAGGAGATGTTGAGTTATTTGAAAACTTCAACTTTGTAAACTTTGAAGTTTTAGACTGCACACACAAATGGAAACTCCATACAGGCAACACTAACACTAAGTGTTACAATTGTCTCTGGTACCCTTCTCTTGAGAAGCGTTCTAGATGTGAGTTATGTAGAATTGAAGTATGTTACTCTTGTTTATCTTCAGTTTATGATTATGTTCTGCCAGAATATAATGCTCCCAAACAGAAGACTGATAGACTAACTATACTTGATGATCGAATTCATACTCTTGAAAATCGTATTGAAAATCTCGAAATCAATTTTCAAAATTTTTCTCAAAAAGAATTTGACAAAGATTTCCCTCCTTTTACTTGGAAACCTCCAAAAAATAAGGGAATTCAGATCAATGAACCATCAACTTCCTGTATGGCTATAACTCCTGTTATACCCATAATTTGCAACAAAAAAGTCTTAAAAAACATTTTTGTTTTAGTCCTCCTTAATATCAAAGGCACGAAGTTTCAACTCCCTGCTTTTATAGATACAGGAGCAACTCAAACAACTTTAGACTCTTCTATACTTCCTCCAGAATTACTTAGTAAACTGGTGAAAGCACAGAAGCCTTTGAAGTCTGTAACTTTTTCAGGAACTATACATTCTACCAATCATTTTTTCAAAAATCTTCTTGTTCAATTTCAAACAAATTGCCAAGATTGGTCAGATGTATATTCATTAGATGTCTGTTGGGTTGATTCTTTAAAAGATTTGCATGGTATAAGTTTAATTCTCGGATTAAATTTTTTACTAGCCAAAGGAAGATCATTCACTATATGTAATGATTATGTCCTTTTTTCTCAAAATACTACCCTTACACCCGTTTTCACTGTGAAAGAGATGTTTGTTTGTTTCTTTATAAAAGGAACATTTAAAACGATGCTCATCAGATGAAACAACAGTTCTACTAGTTTGAGAAATTTCTAAATTTAAATAATCTATACTATTCATAAACCTAAAAACAAGCAAATAAATACAAGCTCTGATACCAAAGAAAAAGAGGGTATATAGAAAAACTTAACTAAAAATTTCTTCCATACACAATCTTATAAAGGGCTGCAACGCAGTTACTAGTGTATAAAATACACTAAGTCTGGGCCTCAGCGAGGTTAAGGTATAGACTGGGAGATCTTGATCGTATTATGCCAAGTTCCACTAGCTATTCCTTCTTAAGGAGATGGGAGATTTTCGTCATTATAAGGAAAATCCTCAGTCCAACCAGAGTAAGACCAGTTATCTCCTTTATAGATTTGAAAAGCTCTATACCACATCTGACCAATCTTGGCAATTTGTTTGAAATTGAACAAGAAGATTTTTGAAAAAATGATTGGTAGAATGTATAGTTCCTGAAAAAGTTACAGACTTCAAAGGCTTCTGTGCTTTCACCAGTTTACTAAGTAATTCTGGAGGAAGTATAGAAGAGTCTAAAGTTGTTTGAGTTGCTCCTGTATCTATAAAAGCAGGGAGTTGAAACTTCGTGCCTTTGATATTAAGGAGGACTAAAACAAAAATGTTTTTTAAGACTTTTTTGTTGCAAATTATGGGTATAACAGGAGTTATAGCCATACAGGAAGTTGATGGTTCATTGATCTGAATTCCCTTATTTTTTGGAGGTTTCCATGTAAAAGGAGGGAAATCTTTGTCAAATTCTTTTTGAGAAAAATTTTGAAAATTGATTTCGAGATTTTCAATACGATTTTCAAGAGTATGAATTCGATCATCAAGTATAGTTAGTCTATCAGTCTTCTGTTTGGGAGCATTATATTCTGGCAGAACATAATCATAAACTGAAGATAAACAAGAGTAACATACTTCAATTCTACATAACTCACATCTAGAACGCTTCTCAAGAGAAGGGTACCAGAGACAATTGTAACACTTAGTGTTAGTGTTGCCTGTATGGAGTTTCCATTTGTGTGTGCAGTCTAAAACTTCAAAGTTTACAAAGTTGAAGTTTTCAAATAACTCCCATTTTTATCACTCTGTTATCACTTTTTAAAAACATTTCTTAAGAAATTCCGAGAAAACTTTGTTTAAAACTTTCTTTCGAGAAACTCACCTTTTTGGACTAATTCGTACTTTTTTCCCCTAAAACGCCTATCCACGGCTAACAGCGGGTACTGCTTCCGAAGTTAAACATCCTTACGTCTTTTGTTTCAAAAAGATTGTTTTAAATTTTCTAAGAATTAATAAAGACAATTTTTTAAAATTACAACTAAGACAACTCTTAGAGGTTTGGCTCATTGCCTGACAGTTATACCTCTGCCATGTAGGTATGAACTAACAGCGAAAAAATATCTTTATGATAAAATTTTTAAGATCATATCTTCATAAATAAAGATTAAAAGATAATAACAATATTTAAGTTTTTAACATAAATTTCACAACATGAATTGGCTTTCTAAGCCTAAGGGCTTTAGCCTGCCATACAGAAATATAAACAAACTAACCTTGTATTATACAAAAGATGATTACAAAGCTTCAAACTTCCTACGGATTTACAAGAAAAACTCTTAACTTATCTCTCTACTTTCTCACTCTTATTTTTCTAAGTTGAGAATATTTTACACTGGTAAGGATGCTCTAAGCATAAACCAAAGATACATATTTATAGCAGCATAAAGTAAAGGTAACTTGTAACCGGAGGCTATGACCGGATAAAAACCACTAGAAAGGACAAACTTCCTTTTTAAAAGTAGGAGCATCTTTCGCCGAAAGTAATTGAGATGGGTCCTACCACTTGTCATATTTTTCAAAGATTTTCTAGAAGGACAAATATTAGCCGTTCAAACATTTTTCATTTACAGCTGTAGAGGACAGGTGTAAGATTCGGCCAATCAATCTTTCATTTTGTCTCTTTGTGCATGTCTGATCAAATCTTTGAGTTTTCGGTCTTTGTAGAAAGCCACCCTATCATCATCATTATGAGCTTCAAAACCATCTTTAGAGAATCTCAAAAATGAATAACATGAAACTGCAACTGGAATATAGATCTTGATAGTAGGTGTTTCTCCAAACAAAGAATAGTCTTCAGATAACAAGATTTCAGAGTTCCAAAAGAAGTCTGAAAAATGTACATAATAGAACCATAGCTTCACATCATCCACAGTTTGACCACTAATAAATTGCCATTGTGAATTATGAGGCGACAATTCTTTACTCCAGTCTGAAGAAAAGGACTTTGATAATATCTTGATAGCTGAACAACTAGGTTCAGGTTCAGATTTCCAGAAGTTTGGTGGAGAAGCAAATATATCCACTGAGATGATAGAAGTATCATCATATCTTTTGATAATTGAAATGGATTGTTTAACCCTTTCAGGAAGCCAATCTATTTGCTTGATTTCAAAAAGGATTAGTCCGCAAAGTAATCCATATTTGAAAAGATCATGAAAACTGATTTTTTCATTTCGAAACATTTGTTCTGAAGCGATTGTGAGATCTATCTGAACAGTTCTAAAATGTCTTTTCAATTGATTTTTTGGAACTGGAATTTCTTCCAGTTGAACTGAAAATCCTTGAATAGGTGATCGTGAAATTACCATCAGCCATTCTTGTAATTTCAGGAATTTTTGAAAGTTGATGTCAGAGAGATCAACTAGTTCTTTCAAAGAAGAAAAACATTCAAGATTTGGTATAAGCAAATCTCGAGTATTAAGATCTTCTGAAATTAGCATTTTACTTTTGCCTTTCATCTGTGAGGATGAAGAAGATGTCAATAATTTTAGATCTAAAGGGAGTCCTGAATCGAAGTCCGAGTTTTCATCTTTGGAAAGATGACAGTTCTTTAAAGCAGGGTCCAAATAATAATTGAAGCCAACTTTATCATGAGTAGCTTGGATACACTCAGAAAAACTTTGAAAGCCTTTCCAAAAAGATTGAAAGGGTTTCTGATTTTCTATTTTTGCAGCAATATCTGTCCAATTTTTGTAAATTCCCTTATGAGGTCCATTCATAAGAAGATAACAATAAAATCTTTTTGGACATTGCCTTAGATTATTAAAACTCTGAGCAACCGAGTTAATTATAAAAATTTTCTCATTGGTTTGGTCAGAAGTAGTTTTTAGATTCCAAATAGAGTCACAAATTGAAGCTTCTTCATTTGTAAGTCTAGATCTCAGATTAAAAAGGAATTGCTTATCACAGGGATAAGTAGGAATAAACTGTCTACCAACTTGTAACATATCACCAGTTTCTGGAATATTCTCCTTCTTGACTACTTTTGATTTAGGCATCCTGCAAAATTAAGAAAGAGGATTAAATCTAGAGAGTAAATCAGGAATAACATTTGTTTTTCCTTTGATATGTTCTAAGTTAAACTTGATCCCTTTGCCAATAATGTATTCATTTAATTTCAACCATCTATTGGACAAAAGTTTTGATTCCTTTTTCATATCAGCAAACTTTACTAATGCTTCACAGTCAGTTCTGAGTGTGATCTCTTTCTTTCCTGCTAGAAAGAGTGCAAAAGACTCACAGGAATTGATAACAGCTAAGACTTCAAAGTCTAAAGATGTTAACCTTCCTTTTTCTTTGTAAATACCAGATGCATATCTACAAAGATGTTCTTCATGAATAGAGGAGTATTTAGAGGATCTTTTTAAAAGAATTCCTCCCCATCCATGTTCAGATCCATCTGTTTGGATAACAAGGTAGTCAGAATCTAGAGGCAAACTCATTTCTGGAAGATTCATAACTAGCTGTTTCAGTTTTTGAACAAGTTTAATATCTTCAGAATTAAAATTTCTTGTTCCTTTTACTGAAGTTTTGTTGTATAAAGGTCCAGTATATTTAGAAAGATCCTTGATGAAAGGTCTAGCATAATTTAGAGAACCCAAAAAACCTTGAAGTTGTTTTAAGTTTTCTAACTTATCTGGATATTCAAGAATTTTTCTCGAAATATGAGGCTGGAGCTTTATCTTACCCTTTCCTATTTCTACGCCAAGAAATTCAATATGTTCTCTTAAAAGTTGCATTTTCTTGAGAGAAATAACCATTCCTTCTTTTTCAAAGATTTTAAAAACAGTATACAAGTGTGCATAGTGTTCATTTTTATCTTTTGAAAAAACCAAAACATCATCAATGTAAACACATGTAAAATTAGATAAATGCAAAAAACAATTATCCATTTTTCTTTGAAAAATCTGAGGGGCATTCTTCAATCCAAAAGGCATAACCTTCCATTCAAAGTGTCCTTCACTACATGTAAATGATGTCCAGGGAATAGATTCTGGGTGCATCTTTACTTGCCAAAATCCAGATTTTAAATCAAATTTTGAAAACCATTTGGCACCTTGGATTTTGTTAAGCAAAATTTCTTTTGTTGGAATACAATAGCCATCAATATGGGTATTGTCATTCAATCTTTTATAGTTAAAAACCATTCGTGATTGACCACGTTTTCTTTCAGATTCTTTTTGAACTATAAAAGCTGCAGTTCTATGCTTAGAAGTGCTTCTTGTAATTACTCCTAACTTAAGTAATTGGGAAATATGCATCTTGAACTCATCAATAGTCCAATTATCATATTTAGGCATTCCTGTCTTAATTACCAAGTCTGGATTAATTATCTCAAGTTTACAAAAGATTTGATTTCTATCCCAAAACTTGGTTGGGATTTCTCCAATAATTTCAGTCTTTTGTAAATGATCCACCATATTTAAAATATCTTCATAAGTAAAAGATTTACTTATAAGTTTTTGGTTTATAATATGGGGTTTTATCAAATTGTATGATAAGTCTAAAAAGGAATAACCTTTATGAGAGTCATCATTTTCTATTTTCCAAAGTTCTTCAAAATCTGGAAAATCATTTAAAGTCTTGTTAAGACTAAGTGATGTCAGTTTTTTGTACCACTAGTTTTTTTGCAAGAACAGTTTTCAGGGGTACAAATAATCCTAGGGTTTTGCAATTCTTCATTTTCTTTTTCTTCACTACTACTTCCACCATGCTTTCGAGCGTACTCTGATATTATGGGTGTAAGGGTAGTATTTTGAGAAAAAAGGACATAATCATTACATATAGTGAATGATCTTCCTTTGGCTAGTAAAAAATTTAATCCGAGAATTAAACTTATACCATGCAAATCTTTTAAAGAATCAACCCAACAGACATCTAATGAATATACATCTGACCAATCTTGGCAATTTGTTTGAAATTGAACAAGAAGATTTTTGAAAAAATGATTGGTAGAATATATAGTTCCTGAAAAAGTTACAGACTTCAAAGGCTTCTGTGCTTTCACCAGTTTACTAAGTAATTCTGGAGGAAGTATAGAAGAGTCTAAAGTTGTTTGAGTTGCTCCTGTATCTATAAAAGCAGGGAGTTGAAACTTCGTGCCTTTGATATTAAGGAGGACTAAAACAAAAATGTTTTTTAAGACTTTTTTGTTGCAAATTATGGGTATAACAGGAGTTATAGCCATACAGGAAGTTGATGGTTCATTGATCTGAATTCCCTTATTTTTTGGAGGTTTCCAAGTAAAAGGAGGGAAATCTTTGTCAAATTCTTTTTGAGAAAAATTTTGAAAATTGATTTCGAGATTTTCAATACGATTTTCAAGAGTATGAATTCGATCATCAAGTATAGTTAGTCTATCAGTCTTCTGTTTGGGAGCATTATATTCTGGCAGAACATAATCATAAACTGAAGATAAACAAGAGTAACATACTTCAATTCTACATAACTCACATCTAGAACGCTTCTCAAGAGAAGGGTACCAGAGACAATTGTAACACTTAGTGTTAGTGTTGCCTGTATGGAGTTTCCATTTGTGTGTGCAGTCTAAAACTTCAAAGTTTACAAAGTTGAAGTTTTCAAATAACTCAACATCTCCTTCAGAAATTCCTAAATTCATAAAAGAATTATGGTAACCATATTTCTGTTGAAGTGGAGTTTGTGATGGTGCAAGCTCATTCACAAATGAATAATCACTTTGTTGTTGGATATCCTGCATATCTTCTATGCTAACAATAGAATAGATATCAGAGTTAGTTGAGACATCAGAAGTTATGTCATATGGTGGATCATTTACAAAAGACTGAAATTATTGGAGAAATCCCAACCAAGTTTTGGGATAGAAATCAAATCTTTTGTAAACTTGAGATAATTAATCCAGACTTGGTAATTAAGACAGGAATGCCTAAATATGATAATTGGACTATTGATGAGTTCAAGATGCATATTTCCCAATTACTTAAGTTAGGAGTAATTACAAGAAACACTTCTAAGCATAGAACTGCAGCTTTTATAGTTCAAAAAGAATCTGAAAGAAAACGTGGTCAATCACGAATGGTTTTTAACTATAAAAGATTGAATGACAATACCCATATTGATGGCTATTGTATTCCAACAAAAGAAATTTTGCTTAACAAAATCCAAGGTGCCAAATGGTTTTCAAAATTTGATTTAAAATCTGGATTTTGGCAAGTAAAGATGCACCCAGAATCTATTCCCTGGACATCATTTACATGTAGTGAAGGACACTTTGAATGGAAGGTTATGCCTTTTGGATTGAAGAATGCCCCTCAGATTTTTCAAAGAAAAATGGATAATTGTTTTTTGCATTTATCTAATTTTACATGTGTTTACATTGATGATGTTTTGGTTTTTTCAAAAGATAAAAATGAACACTATGCACACTTGTATACTGTTTTTAAAATCTTTGAAAAAGAAGGAATGGTTATTTCTCTCAAGAAAATGCAACTTTTAAGAGAACATATTGAATTTCTTGGCGTAGAAATAGGAAAGGGTAAGATAAAGCTCCAGCCTCATATTTCGAGAAAAATTCTTGAATATCCAGATAAGTTAGAAAACTTAAAACAACTTCAAGGTTTTTTGGGTTCTCTAAATTATGCTAGACCTTTCATCAAGGATCTTTCTAAATATACTGGACCTTTATACAACAAAACTTCAGTAAAAGGAACAAGAAATTTTAATTCTGAAGATATTAAACTTGTTCAAAAACTGAAACAGCTAGTTATGAATCTTCCAGAAATGAGTTTGCCTCTAGATTCTGACTACCTTGTTATCCAAACAGATGGATCTGAACATGGATGGGGAGGAATTCTTTTAAAAAGATCCTCTAAATACTCCTCTATTCATGAAGAACATCTTTGTAGATATGCATCTGGTATTTACAAAGAAAAAGGAAGGTTAACATCTTTAGACTTTGAAGTCTTAGCTGTTATCAATTCCTGTGAGTCTTTTGCACTCTTTCTAGCAGGAAAGAAAGAGATCACACTCAGAACTGACTGTGAAGCATTAGTAAAGTTTGCTGATATGAAAAAGGAATCAAAACTTTTGTCCAATAGATGGTTGAAATTAAATGAATACATTATTGGCAAAGGGATCAAGTTTAACTTAGAACATATCAAAGGAAAAACAAATGTTATTCCTGATTTACTCTCTAGATTTAATCCTCTTTCTTAATTTTGCAGGATGCCTAAATCAAAAGTAGTCAAGAAGGAGAATATTCCAGAAACTGGTGATATGTTACAAGTTGGTAGACAGTTTATTCCTACTTATCCCTGTGATAAGCAATTCCTTTTTAATCTGAGATCTAGACTTACAAATGAAGAAGCTTCAATTTGTGACTCTATTTGGAATCTAAAAACTACTTCTGACCAAACCAATGAGAAAATTTTTATAATTAACTCGGTTGCTCAGAGTTTTAATAATCTAAGGCAATGTCCAAAAAGATTTTATTGTTATCTTCTTATGAATGGACCTCATAAGGGAATTTACAAAAATTGGACAGATATTGCTGCAAAAATAGAAAATCAGAAACCCTTTCAATCTTTTTGGAAAGGCTTTCAAAGTTTTTCTGAGTGTATCCAAGCTACTCATGATAAAGTTGGCTTCAATTATTATTTGGACCCTGCTTTAAAGAACTGTCATCTTTCCAAAGATGAAAACTCGGACTCCGATTCAGGACTCCCTTTAGATCTAAAATTATTGACATCTTCTTCATCCTCACAGATGAAAGGCAAAAGTAAAATGCTAATTTCAGAAGATCTTAATACTCGAGATTTGCTTATACCAAATCTTGAATGTTTTTCTTCTTTGAAAGAACTAGTTGATCTCTCTGAATAGTGGTTTTTCTTCTTGTCATATTTTTCAAAGATTTTCTAGAAGGACAAATATTAGCCGTTCAAACATTTTTCATTTATAGCTGTAGAGGACAGGTGTAAGATTCGGCCAATCAATCTTTCATTTTGTCTCTTTGTGCATGTCTGATCAAATCTTTGAGTTTTCGGTCTTTGTAGAAAGCCACCCTATCATCATCATTATGAGCTTCAAAACCATCTTTAGAGAATCTCAAAAATGAATAACATGAAACTGCAACTGGAATATAGATCTTGATAGTAGGTGTTTCTCCAAACAAAGAATAGTCTTCAGATAACAAGATTTCAGAGTTCCAAAAGAAGTCTGAAAAATGTACATAATAGAACCATAGCTTCACATCATCCACAGTTTGACCACTAATAAATTGCCATTGTGAATTATGAGGCGACAATTCTTTACTCCAGTCTGAAGAAAAGGACTTTGATAATATCTTGATAGCTGAACAACTAGGTTCAGGTTCAGATTTCCAGAAGTTTGGTGGAGAAGCAAATATATCCACTGAGATGATAGAAGTATCATCAAATCTTTTGATAATTGAAATGACTTGTTTAACCCTTTCAGGAAGCCAATCTATTTGCTTGATTTCAAAAAGGATTAGTCCGCAAAGTAATCCATATTTGAAAAGATCATGAAAACTGATTTTTTCATTTCGAAACATTTGTTCTGAAGCGATTGTGAGATCTATCTGAACAGTTCTAAAATATCTTTTCAATTGATTTTTTGGAACTGGAATTTCTTCCAGTTGAACTGAAAATCCTTGAATAGGTGATCGTGAAATTACCATCAGCCATTCTTGTAATTTCAGGAATTTTTGAAAGTTGATGTCAGAGAGATCAACTAGTTCTTTCAAAGAAGAAAAACATTCAAGATTTGGTATAAGCAAATCTCGAGTATTAAGATCTTCTGAAATTAGCATTTTACTTTTGCCTTTCATCTGTGAGGATGAAGAAGATGTCAATAATTTTAGATCTAAAGGGAGTCCTGAATCGGAGTCCGAGTTTTCATCTTTGGAAAGATGACAGTTCTTTAAAGCAGGGTCCAAATAATAATTGAAGCCAACTTTATCATGAGTAGCTTGGATACACTCAGAAAAACTTTGAAAGCCTTTCCAAAAAGATTGAAAGGGTTTCTGATTTTCTATTTTTGCAGCAATATCTGTCCAATTTTTGTAAATTCCCTTATGAGGTCCATTCATAAGAAGATAACAATAAAATCTTTTTGGACATTGCCTTAGATTATTAAAACTCTGAGCAACCGAGTTAATTATAAAAATTTTCTCATTGGTTTGGTCAGAAGTAGTTTTTAGATTCCAAATAGAGTCACAAATTGAAGCTTCTTCATTTGTAAGTCTAGATCTCAGATTAAAAAGGAATTGCTTATCACAGGGATAAGTAGGAATAAACTGTCTACCAACTTGTAACATATCACCAGTTTCTGGAATATTCTCCTTCTTGACTACTTTTGATTTAGGCATCCTGCAAAATTAAGAAAGAGGATTAAATCTAGAGAGTAAATCAGGAATAACATTTGTTTTTCCTTTGATATGTTCTAAGTTAAACTTGATCCCTTTGCCAATAATGTATTCATTTAATTTCAACCATCTATTGGACAAAAGTTTTGATTCCTTTTTCATATCAGCAAACTTTACTAATGCTTCACAGTCAGTTCTGAGTGTGATCTCTTTCTTTCCTGCTAGAAAGAGTGCAAAAGACTCACAGGAATTGATAACAGCTAAGACTTCAAAGTCTAAAGATGTTAACCTTCCTTTTTCTTTGTAAATACCAGATGCATATCTACAAAGATGTTCTTCATGAATAGAGGAGTATTTAGAGGATCTTTTTAAAAGAATTCCTCCCCATCCATGTTCAGATCCATCTGTTTGGATAACAAGGTAGTCAGAATCTAGAGGCAAACTCATTTCTGGAAGATTCATAACTAGCTGTTTCAGTTTTTGAACAAGTTTAATATCTTCAGAATTAAAATTTCTTGTTCCTTTTACTGAAGTTTTGTTGTATAAAGGTCCAGTATATTTAGAAAGATCCTTGATGAAAGGTCTAGCATAATTTAGAGAACCCAAAAAACCTTGAAGTTGTTTTAAGTTTTCTAACTTATCTGGATATTCAAGAATTTTTCTCGAAATATGAGGCTGGAGCTTTATCTTACCCTTTCCTATTTCTACGCCAAGAAATTCAATATGTTCTCTTAAAAGTTGCATTTTCTTGAGAGAAATAACCATTCCTTCTTTTTCAAAGATTTTAAAAACAGTATACAAGTGTGCATAGTGTTCATTTTTATCTTTTGAAAAAACCAAAACATCATCAATGTAAACACATGTAAAATTAGATAAATGCAAAAAACAATTATCCATTTTTCTTTGAAAAATCTGAGGGGCATTCTTCAATCCAAAAGGCATAACCTTCCATTCAAAGTGTCCTTCACTACATGTAAATGATGTCCAGGGAATAGATTCTGGGTGCATCTTTACTTGCCAAAATCCAGATTTTAAATCAAATTTTGAAAACCATTTGGCACCTTGGATTTTGTTAAGCAAAATTTCTTTTGTTGGAATACAATAGCCATCAATATGGGTATTGTCATTCAATCTTTTATAGTTAAAAACCATTCGTGATTGACCACGTTTTCTTTCAGATTCTTTTTGAACTATAAAAGCTGCAGTTCTATGCTTAGAAGTGCTTCTTGTAATTACTCCTAACTTAAGTAATTGGGAAATATGCATCTTGAACTCATCAATAGTCCAATTATCATATTTAGGCATTCCTGTCTTAATTACCAAGTCTGGATTAATTATCTCAAGTTTACAAAAGATTTGATTTCTATCCCAAAACTTGGTTGGGATTTCTCCAATAATTTCAGTCTTTTGTAAATGATCCACCATATTTAAAATATCTTCATAAGTAAAAGATTTACTTATAAGTTTTTGGTTTATAATATGGGGTTTTATCAAATTGTATGATAAGTCTAAAAAGGAATAACCTTTATGAGAGTCATCATTTTCTATTTTCCAAAGTTCTTCAAAATCTGGAAAATCATTTAAAGTCTTGTTAAGACTAAGTGATGTCAGTTTTTTGTACCACTAGTTTTTTTGCAAGAACAGTTTTCAGGGGTACAAATAATCCTAGGGTTTTGCAATTCTTCATTTTCTTTTTCTTCACTACTACTTCCACCATGCTTTCGAGCGTACTCTGATATTATGGGTGTAAGGGTAGTATTTTGAGAAAAAAGGACATAATCATTACATATAGTGAATGATCTTCCTTTGGCTAGTAAAAAATTTAATCCGAGAATTAAACTTATACCATGCAAATCTTTTAAAGAATCAACCCAACAGACATCTAATGAATATACATCTGACCAATCTTGGCAATTTGTTTGAAATTGAACAAGAAGATTTTTGAAAAAATGATTGGTAGAATGTATAGTTCCCTTTAATCCCACCAGATTATATGCTACTGGGATTTTGGAAAGAAACACTGGTCTCTTTAGACACCACAGTTTACAAAATCTTTCTGTTCCTCAAGGAAGAGTTGTTACCCTTAATCTGATGACTAGAGAAGCTAGCTTTAGATTAAGAAATGCAAACCAAACCACTTTACATTTTGGACTCTTGAATGATCTTCCTTTGGCTAGTAAAAAATTTAATCCGAGAATTAAATTTATACCATGCAAATCTTTTAAAGAATCAACCCAACAGACATCTAATGAATATACATCTGACCAATCTTGGCAATTTGTTTGAAATTGAACAAGAAGATTTTTGAAAAAATGATTGGTAGAATGTATAGTTCCTGAAAAAGTTACAGACTTCAAAGGCTTCTGTGCTTTCACCAGTTTACTAAGTAATTCTGGAGGAAGTATAGAAGAGTCTAAAGTTGTTTGAGTTGCTCCTGTATCTATAAAAGCAGGGAGTTGAAACTTCGTGCCTTTGATATTAAGGAGGACTAAAACAAAAATGTTTTTTAAGACTTTTTTGTTGCAAATTATGGGTATAACAGGAGTTATAGCCATACAGGAAGTTGATGGTTCATTGATCTGAATTCCCTTATTTTTTGGAGGTTTCCAAGTAAAAGGAGGGAAATCTTTGTCAAATTCTTTTTGAGAAAAATTTTGAAAATTGATTTCGAGATTTTCAATACGATTTTCAAGAGTATGAATTCGATCATCAAGTATAGTTAGTCTATCAGTCTTCTGTTTGGGAGCATTATATTCTGGCAGAACATAATCATAAACTGAAGATAAACAAGAGTAACATACAGGATGGAATGACTGTGATCATAAAATTCTTTACCCCAAAGAATTATTTGATTATACTCTTAGTCCTCATGATCTTGAACAAATGGAAGTTCTCCTTAAAAAACTTCTAGACTTGAAGATATGATTAATGTTGACAGAAGTGAACAACTTCTTAACAATAATCAACTAGAAGCCTTTAATCCCACCAGATTATATGCTACTGGGATTTTGGAAAGAAACACTGGTCTCTTTAGACACCACAGTTTACAAAATCTTTCTGTTCCTCAAGGAAGAGTTGTTACCCTTAATCTGATGACTAGAGAAGCTAGCTTTAGATTAAGAAATGCAAACCAAACCACTTTACATTTTGGACTCTTGACTATTGCAGTTAAAGGACTCCATAGAACTGGTTTAGGAACAAAAGCCCTTGTAGTTTTGATTGACAATAGATTTTCTAATCTTGATCAAGCTATAATAGGAACCATGGAAATAGACTTGAACAACAATATAGGCGTTGCTTATATTGCCCCCCAAAACTTTTCATTAAGTGTGAATGATTTCTGTAGACATATCACTTTACAGGTTCAAACACTTGGTTATGAAAGTTTTATTGGTAGAAATCTGGCCATAGAAATAATATTTCTTGGAAGGTTAACTGGATCTACTGGAAGTCAGTATAATGTTGATATTGACTCAATCATTCAGACTGTGTCTTCTAGAGGAATACAAATGATACCGCCAACCCAGATTGATTCTCAGACTATTGCAGGTAATGAATGGACTATTCCATTTCATAGAGAGCCTACTACCATCACTCCCACCAGTTATGTCTCTTATACCAATTCTAGTGGATCTAAATCTTTGAGATTTAGAAATTACACTGACAATGCTTCATCCTCTGGATTGAATGATGAAGAAAAAGAAACTACTGATGAAGATCTGCATAGATTTTCCACTAGTTTTATGAACATTGAGTTAGAAGATGAATGGGATACCCTAGAACAAGACTCTAAGTACTTTGATTCTAGTAACCCCAATGATATTAAACCTTTTTTGGTCAAATATACTTCTCCTGAATCAAGCCAAATTCAGATCAAGGATATAAAACCAACAGGATGGAATGACTGTGATCATAAAATTCTTTACCCCAAAGAATTATTTGATTATACTCTTAGTCCTCATGATCTTGAACAAATGGAAGTTCTCCTTAAGAAACAAGGACAACTTGATGATTCACAAATTATCTATCAAGATGATTTGAAGAATATAAGAATGACTCCTAAAGATGAAAATCTTTTAGACTCTTTCTTATCAGATTCTGTAGATTCCATAAACTTTACTCTTATGAATGAAGCAGAAGGATCTACTGTTACTGGCCCTGCACCTGGACATTTAGAAACCATGAGTTACGAAACAGGTAGACCACCTAGAAACCAAGCTACAGGTTACAATGAACCAGTCCATAGCTATGTTAATAAAGGAAGAAGGATACCAACTGATCCCACTTTCACTTGGCAATCTGCACCTTTGTTAAACCTCACTGATATTCACCCTCAGTTATGGAACTCATACCTAGAAACCTGGTCTCAAGAAGTGCACCGTGATTACACTTCAAAATATCTTGAAAAAGATATAAACTCTGAGGTAATGATCTCAATTGCAGAAAATTATCTTGGACCAACTGCACTTGCAGCATGGGAAGACTGGAAGAAACATTTCCCTGAACCACTTGCACAACTAGTTGCTCAAGGAAATAACATAAGGAATTTCACCTCAGTAATTCTTAGAATTATTAATGGTGGAGATACTTTATCTGGTCTCATGATAAAACAAAGTGAAGCCCTTCGTGACTTAGAACAGCTTCAGTTACATGATTGGAAGAAGATTGTTTTCTTCTTGAATGATTTTGTTCACTTAGCTGCTATTTCTGGTAATTATTTTGATGCTAATATTTGCAACAGAATTTTTACTAAACTTCCAGGAGAGCTAGGAAGAGAAATTGAGCTTAAGTGGAAACAAGAACAGCCTGGTGTTGATGCCCAATGGAATAATGCAACAGTTAGAGCAAAGGTTATCATAGATCACCTTAAAGCTAAATGTTCCATGATCCAAACCCAGAGAGAGTTAAAGAAGAAGGATACAGGATTCTGTTCCTCTATCTATACTCCTCAGACTTATGGTAAAACTGTTAGGAAGAAACCAGTTTATCATAAGAAGGCAACACCAAGGAAAGCTTATTATCTTAGAAAGTCCAATGCTAGGAAACCTACCCTGAACAAACAGAAACATGTGAGAAAATACAAAGATAATAAGAATTATAGCAAATTCACTTGCTATGCTTGCGGAAAGGAAGGCCATTTATCTAGTAAATGCCCTGGAAAGAAAACCCTTTTTAATCAAAGAGTTGATTTGATAAACTGCACTAATGAAGACTTAGTTGACATAACTTCTGATGTCTCAACTAACTCTGATATCTATTCTATTGTTAGCATAGAAGATATGCAGGATATCCAACAACAAAGTGATTATTCATTTGTGAATGAGCTTGCACCATCACAAACTCCACTTCAACAGAAATATGGTTACCATAATTCTTTTATGAATTTAGGAATTTCTGAAGGAGATGTTGAGTTATTTGAAAACTTCAACTTTGTAAACTTTGAAGTTTTAGACTGCACACACAAATGGAAACTCCATACAGGCAACACTAACACTAAGTGTTACAATTGTCTCTGGTACCCTTCTCTTGAGAAGCGTTCTAGATGTGAGTTATGTAGAATTGAAGTATGTTACTCTTGTTTATCTTCAGTTTATGATTATGTTCTGCCAGAATATAATGCTCCCAAACAGAATACTGATAGACTAACTATACTTGATGATCGAATTCATACTCTTGAAAATCGTATTGAAAATCTTGAAATCAATTTTCAAAATTTTTCTCAAAAAGAATTTGACAAAGATTTCCCTCCTTTTACTTGGAAACCTCCAAAAAATAAGGGAATTCAGATCAATGAACCATCAACTTCCTGTATGGCTATAACTCCTGTTATACCCATAATTTGCAACAAAAAAGTCTTAAAAAACATTTTTGTTTTAGTCCTCCTTAATATCAAAGGCACGAAGTTTCAACTCCCTGCTTTTATAGATACAGGAGCAACTCAAACAACTTTAGACTCTTCTATACTTCCTCCAGAATTACTTAGTAAACTGGTGAAAGCACAGAAGCCTTTGAAGTCTGTAACTTTTTCAGGAACTATACATTCTACCAATCATTTTTTCAAAAATCTTCTTGTTCAATTTCAAACAAATTGCCAAGATTGGTCAGATGTATATTCATTAGATGTCTGTTGGGTTGATTCTTTAAAAGATTTGCATGGTATAAGTTTAATTCTCGGATTAAATTTTTTACTAGCCAAAGGAAGATCATTCACTATATGTAATGATTATGTCCTTTTTTCTCAAAATACTACCCTTACACCCATAATATCAGAGTACGCTCGAAAGCATGGTGGAAGTAGTAGTGAAGAAAAAGAAAATGAAGAATTGCAAAACCCTAGGATTATTTGTACCCCTGAAAACTGTTCTTGCAAAAAAACTAGTGGTACAAAAAACTGACATCACTTAGTCTTAACAAGACTTTAAATGATTTTCCAGATTTTGAAGAACTTTGGAAAATAGAAAATGATGACTCTCATAAAGGTTATTCCTTTTTAGACTTATCATACAATTTGATAAAACCCCATATTATAAACCAAAAACTTATAAGTAAATCTTTTACTTATGAAGATATTTTAAATATGGTGGATCATTTACAAAAGACTGAAATTATTGGAGAAATCCCAACCAAGTTTTGGGATAGAAATCAAATCTTTTGTAAACTTGAGATAATTAATCCAGACTTGGTAATTAAGACAGGAATGCCTAAATATGATAATTGGACTATTGATGAGTTCAAGATGCATATTTCCCAATTACTTAAGTTAGGAGTAATTACAAGAAGCACTTCTAAGCATAGAACTGCAGCTTTTATAGTTCAAAAAGAATCTGAAAGAAAACGTGGTCAATCACGAATGGTTTTTAACTATAAAAGATTGAATGACAATACCCATATTGATGGCTATTGTATTCCAACAAAAGAAATTTTGCTTAACAAAATCCAAGGTGCCAAATGGTTTTCAAAATTTGATTTAAAATCTGGATTTTGGCAAGTAAAGATGCACCCAGAATCTATTCCCTGGACATCATTTACATGTAGTGAAGGACACTTTGAATGGAAGGTTATGCCTTTTGGATTGAAGAATGCCCCTCAGATTTTTCAAAGAAAAATGGATAATTGTTTTTTGCATTTATCTAATTTTACATGTGTTTACATTGATGATGTTTTGGTTTTTTCAAAAGATAAAAATGAACACTATGCACACTTGTATACTGTTTTTAAAATCTTTGAAAAAGAAGGAATGGTTATTTCTCTCAAGAAAATGCAACTTTTAAGAGAACATATTGAATTTCTTGGCGTAGAAATAGGAAAGGGTAAGATAAAGCTCCAGCCTCATATTTCGAGAAAAATTCTTGAATATCCAGATAAGTTAGAAAACTTAAAACAACTTCAAGGTTTTTTGGGTTCTCTAAATTATGCTAGACCTTTCATCAAGGATCTTTCTAAATATACTGGACCTTTATACAACAAAACTTCAGTAAAAGGAACAAGAAATTTTAATTCTGAAGATATTAAACTTGTTCAAAAACTGAAACAGCTAGTTATGAATCTTCCAGAAATGAGTTTGCCTCTAGATTCTGACTACCTTGTTATCCAAACAGATGGATCTGAACATGGATGGGGAGGAATTCTTTTAAAAAGATCCTCTAAATACTCCTCTATTCATGAAGAACATCTTTGTAGATATGCATCTGGTATTTACAAAGAAAAAGGAAGGTTAACATCTTTAGACTTTGAAGTCTTAGCTGTTATCAATTCCTGTGAGTCTTTTGCACTCTTTCTAGCAGGAAAGAAAGAGATCACACTCAGAACTGACTGTGAAGCATTAGTAAAGTTTGCTGATATGAAAAAGGAATCAAAACTTTTGTCCAATAGATGGTTGAAATTAAATGAATACATTATTGGCAAAGGGATCAAGTTTAACTTAGAACATATCAAAGTAAAAACAAATGTTATTCCTGATTTACTCTCTAGATTTAATCCTCTTTCTTAATTTTGCAGGATGCCTAAATCAAAAGTAGTCAAGAAGGAGAATATTCCAGAAACTGGTGATATGTTACAAGTTGGTAGACAGTTTATTCCTACTTATCCCTGTGATAAGCAATTCCTTTTTAATCTGAGATCTAGACTTACAAATGAAGAAGCTTCAATTTGTGACTCTATTTGGAATCTAAAAACTACTTCTGACCAAACCAATGAGAAAATTTTTATAATTAACTCGGTTGCTCAGAGTTTTAATAATCTAAGGCAATGTCCAAAAAGATTTTATTGTTATCTTCTTATGAATGGACCTCATAAGGGAATTTACAAAAATTGGACAGATATTGCTGCAAAAATAGAAAATCAGAAACCCTTTCAATCTTTTTGGAAAGGCTTTCAAAGTTTTTCTGAGTGTATCCAAGCTACTCATGATAAAGTTGGCTTCAATTATTATTTGGACCCTGCTTTAAAGAACTGTCATCTTTCCAAAGATGAAAACTCGGACTCCGATTCAGGACTCCCTTTAGATCTAAAATTATTGACATCTTCTTCATCCTCACAGATGAAAGGCAAAAGTAAAATGCTAATTTCAGAAGATCTTAATACTCGAGATTTGCTTATACCAAATCTTGAATGTTTTTCTTCTTTGAAAGAACTAGTTGATCTCTCTGACATCAACTTTCAAAAATTCCTGAAATTACAAGAATGGCTGATGGTAATTTCACGATCACCTATTCAAGGATTTTCAGTTCAACTGGAAGAAATTCCAGTTCCAAAAAATCAATTGAAAAGACATTTTAGAACTGTTCAGATAGATCTCACAATCGCTTCAGAACAAATGTTTCGAAATGAAAAAATCAGTTTTCATGATCTTTTCAAATATGGATTACTTTGCGGACTAATCCTTTTTGAAATCAAGCAAATAGATTGGCTTCCTGAAAGGGTTAAACAAGCCATTTCAATTATCAAAAGATATGATGATACTTCTATCATCTCAGTGGATATATTTGCTTCTCCACCAAACTTCTGGAAATCTGAACCTGAACCTAGTTGTTCAGCTATCAAGATATTATCAAAGTCCTTTTCTTCAGACTGGAGTAAAGAATTGTCGCCTCATAATTCACAATGGCAATTTATTAGTGGTCAAACTGTGGATGATGTGAAGCTATGGTTCTATTATGTACATTTTTCAGACTTCTTTTGGAACTCTGAAATCTTGTTATCTGAAGACTATTCTTTGTTTGGAGAAACACCTACTATCAAGATCTATATTCCAGTTGCAGTTTCATGTTATTCATTTTTGAGATTCTCTAAAGATGGTTTTGAAGCTCATAATGATGATGATAGGGTGGCTTTCTACAAAGACCGAAAACTCAAAGATTTGATCAGACATGCACAAAGAGACAAAATGAAAGATTGATTGGCCGAATCTTACACCTGTCCTCTACAGCTGTAAATGAAAAATGTTTGAACGGCTAATATTTGTCCTTCTAGAAAATCTTTGAAAAATATGACAAGTGGTAGGACCCATCTCAATTACTTTCGGCGAAAGATGCTCCTACTTTTAAAAAGGAAGTTTGTCCTTTCTAGTGGTTTTTATCCGGTCATAGCCTCCGGTTACAAGTTACCTTTACTTTATGCTGCTATAAATATGTATCTTTGGTTTATGCTTAGAGCATCCTTACCAGTGTAATATATTCTCAACTTAGAAAAATAAGAGTGAGAAAGTAGAGAGATAAGTTAAGAGTTTTTCTTGTAAATCCGTAGGAAGTTTGAAGCTTTGTAATCATCTTTTGTATAATACAAGGTTAGTTTGTTTATATTTCTGTATGGCAGGCTAAAGCCCTTAGGCTTAGAAAGCCAATTCATGTTGTGAAATTTATGTTAAAAACTTAAATATTGTTATTATCTTTTAATCTTTATTTATGAAGATATGATCTTAAAAATTTTATCATAAAGATATTTTTTTCGCTGTTAGTTCATACCTACATGGCAGAGGTATAACTGTCAGGCAATGAGCCAAACCTCTAAGAGTTGTCTTAGTTGTAATTTTAAAAAATTGTCTTTATTAATTCTTAGAAAATTTAAAACAATCTTTTTGAAACAAAAGACGTAAGGATGTTTAACTTCGGAAGCAGTACCCGCTGGTAGCCGTGGATAGGCGTTTTAGGGGAAAAAAGTACGAATTAGTCCAAAAAGGTGAGTTTCTCGAAAGAAAGTTTTAAACAAAGTTTTCTCGGAATTTCTTAAGAAATGTTTTTAAAAAGTGATAACAGAGTGATAAAAATGGGTGTTATGATAATCCAAAATCAAGATCCTATCTCTTTAAATTTTGATTATAAGATAATTCATACATTTATTTATTTAATATGAATTTTTAACAACCTCTGAAATATTGGTTTTCTAATCCCTTTTCCTCCATTAAAGAAATCTTTTATTATTACCCCTTGAATATTATCTTGTTTAAATTTCAATGCAAAGACCTTGTCCTCATCCTTTGTCTAAAATCCATCAGGATATTTGTAATTGTATTTGTAAGTGTTTTTGTTATACTCATTATGAAATATCTAATGAAGAACATTTAAAAAGGAATCTTACTTATCTATTAGCTTCCGATTTGTTTACTTCTGATGTTAAATATATAATTGTTGGAAAAGTTTTTAAAGATATTAATAATTTTTATAAAAATATTTGGTTTAATTCTGAAGTTAGTAATGAAGATAAGTTTAGAGCTTTTCAAATCTATAAAGGAGATAACTGGTCTTACTCTGGTTGGACTGAGGATTTTCCTTATAATGACGAAAATCTCCCATCTCCTTAAGAAGGAATAGCTAGTGGAACTTGGCATAATACGATCAAGATCTCCCAGTCTATACCTTAACCTCGCTGAGGCCCAGACTTAGTGTATTTTATACACTAGTAACTGCGTTGCAGCCCTTTATAAGATTGTGTATGGAAGAAATTTTTAGTTAAGTTTTTCTATATACCCTCTTTTTCTTTGCCCATTTTTATCACTCTGTTATCACTTTTTAAAAACATTTCTTAAGAAATTCCGAGAAAACTTTGTTTAAAACTTTCTTTCGAGAAACTCAACTTTTTGGACTAATTCGTACTTTTTTCCCCTAAAACGCCTATCCACGGCTAACAGCGGGTACTGCTTCCGAAGTTAAACATCCTTACGTCTTTTGTTTCAAAAAGATTGTTTTAAATTTTCTAAGAATTAATAAAGACAATTTTTTAAAATTACAACTAAGACAACTCTTAGAGGTTTGGCTCATTGCCTGACAGTTATACCTCTGCCATGTAGGTATGAACTAACAGCGAAAAAATATCTTTATGATAAAATTTTTAAGATCATATCTTCATAAATAAAGATTAAAAGATAATAACAATATTTAAGTTTTTAATATGAATTTTTAACAACCTCTGAAATATTGGTTTTCTAATCCCTTTTCCTCCATTAAAGAAATCTTTTATTATTACCCCTTGAATATTATCTTGTTTAAATTTCAATGCAAAGACCTTGTCCTCATCCTTTGTCTAAAATCCATCAGGATATTTGTAATTGTATTTGTAAGTGTTTTTGTTATACTCATTATGAAATATCTAATGAAGAACATTTAAAAAGGAATCTTACTTATCTATTAGCTTCCGATTTGTTTACTTCTGATGTTAAATATATAATTGTTGGAAAAGTTTTTAAAGATATTAATAATTTTTATAAAAATATTTGGTTTAATTCTGAAGTTAGTAATGAAGATAAGTTTAGCGCTTTTCAAATCTATAAAGGAGATAACTGGTCTTACTCTGGTTGGACTGAGGATTTTCCTTATAATGACGAAAATCTCCCATCTCCTTAAGAAGGAATAGCTAGTGGAACTTGGCATAATACGATCAAGATCTCCCAGTCTATACCTTAACCTCGCTGAGGCCCAGACTTAGTGTATTTTATACACTAGTAACTGCGTTGCAGCCCTTTATAAGATTGTGTATGGAAGAAATTTTTAGTTAAGTTTTTCTATATCTATATATATATATATATATAGGGGTTGTTTAATTTGCAACCCTTAAAAAGGTTGCAAACCTTGCAACCCACATCTTAACCGTCGGATTCATGATCGACGGTTACAATAGATATGGGGCCCAATATTTTTAATTAAAAAAAATAAAAAAAAAAATAAAATAACCGTCGATCATGAATCCAACGGTTAAGATGTGGGTTGCAAGGGTTGCAACCTTTTTAAGGGTTGCAAAATATCCTTCCACTATATATATATATATATATATATATATATATATATATATATAGGGGCTAAATCAAATGAGAACCACAAATATGTTATAAACATGTGAGAACCAATATAAAAATATTTTTTATATGATATATTTTCACCAAATGTTTTGATTTAAGATATTGATTCACATATATTTGTTTCATAATATGATAGTTTCACATGTATTTGTTTCACCACATGAATATTTTTTATGTGTATTTTTCATTTCACTAGGTGAATCAAAATTTAATTTTCACATGTAATCTTTTCACAAGGTGAACAAAAACATATATGAAACAATATCTTAAGTCATAGGTTTTGATGAAAAAAAAGTAAAGTAAAAAAATATTTTTATATCGGTTTTCACAGGTTTGTAACATATTTGTGGTTCTCATTTGATATATATATATATATAGGGAGAGGTTCATTTGAGAAATGTTATATATGTGAGAAATAGAGAAGTAATTGTAGCCTTTCATTCGGTTAAGATCGGCTTTGACCGGTCAAATATTGCGTCTTTGACTAGTCAACAATTACGGCTTTGGCTTGTCAAAAGTTGCAGATATTTCAAAAATAGGACAGTTTCGTAATTTTTTCAAATACACGAGACGGGTTCATATATGAACCTGTATGATTCATATATAAACTATATGCTCATATTTGAACCAGTGTAATTCACATATAAACTCTTTTAACTGATTCATCTATCTATATATATTTATAAAGGAGAATCATTGGGAAATGATGTGGCATCACCAAATCATGAGAATGCCTCCTTTTTTTTCTCAATTTTTGCCCCATTTCCTTTTTTTTTTCCAAAACTATTTTTCTTAATTTATTGATTACCCATTAATAATTGTCTTGATCTATTAATTAAGACAATAATTGTTTTAAGTTATTATTGCCTAATACGTTTATACCATTTTTCATTTTCTTGGGGAAACCAATTGTCTTAATTTATTAATCGCCCATTAATTGTCTTAATTTTATTAATTAAGACAAGACAATAAATGTCTTAACTTATTATTACCCTAATACATTTAACACTTTTACCATTGTCTTTACTTACAACAGATGATTTAGTTCTTTTTGTAACTTGATTCCCTGCCCAAGTTTGTCGAAGAAATCATATATAACCGAATCATGTAAGGGTTTATTTCCCCACTTTTCGCTCAAAGGTGTTTCTCATTTCCCTCCGCACATCAAACCCACACTAAAAAACACATGAATCATAATTCTATAATTGTGATTACTAATTTATGTCTTTATTCGATTTGTTGTGAAAATATTTCACGTTTTTTTTTTTGTCGGCTTAGTTTATACAATATTCGAGGATTGGTGATGGAGGAGAACACGTGTTTGATTATGCCTTACCACCGTTAAGTCAACTTAACCTTTTATCTTGAATTAATTTCTTCATTTTCTTATCTGTTCCCTCTTTACCTCTGTTTTTCTGTATATAAAGATTTGAAGAGTTGTTAGCAATTTTACTTAGGTTAGAGAATAATATATACCACAAACAAACAAATATATCAAAATAGTCTTCTTTTGTAACATCCCTCGTCCCCGTGGTCCGGAACGGGTGATGTCACATACGAGACTTAACATAAATACATATCTAAATTCAGAGGTATTAATAAACTCTAAACATATATTACAATCCAAACTATCATACCTCAAAAGTCTTTATAAACTTAGAAAGATAAAACAAAGTGATTCTAAGAACTCCAAAATAAGACGCTCGATCTCAAGTCCCGTCCCCGTAAACTTCACTTCGAACCTGCCGTGTCAGAAAACAAAAACACGGCTGAGCACATAACTCAGTGAATGGATTACAATATAAGTTCGTAAATAATAATGAAAACATCAATAACGAAGCGGAAGACTTAAAAATTCATTCGATGAAAGTTCTTGAAACTCAAGTTCATAACAAAATAGATGTTCAGTAATTTTCAAAGACAATAATTTCAAGAACAATTCACACTTTAATTTCAAAACGTAATATAAATAAAGTCCGTCAATTCCTGTCGTTGTGTTCGTGGGTGGCCAAACCACACGAACTGGGTCGGCATGCGGGCACACACAATGGATCCCCCTTGAATTTAACCACGGTCACATATTCTGTGGGTAAAATCTAGAATCGATTCATCCGCCCTGGAGCCAACAAAGTCAGCCAAGTCCTCCCAGAGTGGGTTCACGTAAGCCACATAGGCTTAACTCTGGTGGACCGTCATCTACAGGACGCTATGACAACAAAGCCGCCATAGAAGGCATCCCAAATAATGTGCCCATTTATTGGGTTCTTCTAAAATCAACGAAAACTAAACATGTGCCACTTACCCAAATGGCGATCACAGAAATTATAATCTATATACTTCACATTTTTTTCATAAACAATCTCATACGAGACACATTTTAATAAAACATCAAAATGTTCAAACAATTGATTCAATAAACCAAAATCAATGTGTATGTGTGTGTACAATTTCGTATTTGTTGATCACGTTCGGTTGATCAATCACAAGGTGGTGAACCACCTTTCGGAAGGGTCAACTACAACAAATAGTTGCCCATGATTCAAAAGAAATGAAATCCATACCTTGATCGGATTGAGATGTAACACGTGATTAATCGAGACCGACTACGAACTTTAACTCGTTCGATTGCCTATTTAAACCACCAATTATTATTAGTCGCATAACCTAAAACACAATGGTTATACTATAAGCTTAATCACGGATTTTGCTCACTTAGACATTAAACCAATCACTTGGTATGCAGTTAAACATCTAGATATAAATATCACCATTTTAATTCTAAACTTTACCCGTTTGTAATTTTTACAAAAACAAACATTCCTATACATGTTTATGATTATAACTTTACAATATATAATCATAATCTACCAACCAACTTCAACTACCTTAACTTACCAACTTAAATAACTTAAGAATAAATTTATACCTCTAAGAAGGGTTCGTCGCGTAGATTACGAATATGTAATTGTTTCTTCGATTGCTTCGACGGATTAAGAGATATTTTAGAGAGAAGGAAAGTCTAGAGAGAGATGATATGATGAAGTTGAAGTCGGTGAAAGAAAAGCATAGGGACGATGAATAGTAATTTACTCTTATCATTTAGAAAGACATGATATCTATATATATTTTTTATTTAGTTATTTTTTTGTTATATATAATACATATTTACGTTTTCTTTTATGTTATATATATAATAATAATAGTTTAACTAATTGACGGATTAAACCTCTTAACTATTTTTGGTTGTCATTTTAAATTACGGTTCAAATTCGGGTAAGAACAAATATACGTTTTATTTTAAAACCGGGTCTTACAATTATTCCCCCCTTAAAATAGATTTCGTCCCCGAAATCGAATTTAGACAGGAAACTTACATCGATTAAAGAATTCGGGGTACTCCCATCGCATGTGTTCCTCAGTTTCCCACGTCGCCTCACGTTCATAATGATTATTCCAAAGAACTTTTACAAAAGGAATCATTCTCTTCCATGTACCTCTCTCATCACGATCAAAAATCGCTTCAGGTTCCTCGCGATAAGAAAGATCATGTTCTATGCGTTCCAAGAGATATTCAATGACGTGTAAGGGATGATAGTTGTACCCTCGAAGTGAAGAGACATGTAACACATTATGTATTTGGAATAATTGCGGCGATAGGGCTAACCGGTAAGCCACAACGCCAACCCTTTCCAAAATTTCGAAGGGACCAATGTTTCTCGGGCTCAACTTTCCTTTGAGACCGAAACGTTTAATGCCACGAGTTTGGGAAACTTTCAAGAAAACTTTATCTCCCATTTGAAACTCGATAGGTCGTCGTCTCTTGTCGGCGTAGCTCTTTTGACGAGCCTGAGCCTCTTTCATCATTTGACGCGCAATTTCGACCTTCTCAGTAGTAACTTGTACCAGTTCTGGGCCTTCAAGAATACGTTCTCCAACTTCATTACAACAAGTCGGTGTTCGACATTTTCGGCCATAAAGTGCTTCATACGGGGCCATGCCGATACTTGACTGCCAACTATTATTATAGGAGAACTCTATTAGGTACAAATAATTATCCCAACTTCCATGCCATTCTATCACACATGCTCGGAGCATATCCTCCAGTGTTTGAATCATACGTTCATATTGCCCATCAGTTTGCGGATGAAAGGCTGTACTAAAATTTAAACGTGTTCCCCAAGCTTTATGTAAACCTTCCCAAAATCGAGATGTAAAACATGGGTCTCGATCCGAGGTAATTGATACTGGAGTGCCATGAAGACGTATAATCTCACGTTGGAATACTTCTGTTAATTTATCAATTGACCAAGTTTGTCGGATAGGAAGAAAATGAGCCGATTTCGTCAGTCGGTCAACCACTACCCAAATTGCATCGTATTTCCAGGTCATGCGGGGTAGTCCGACTACAAAATCCATAGTTACATATTCCCATTTCCATATTGGGATGTTCAGCGATTGGAGAAGACCACCCGGACGTTGATGTTCACTTTTAACTTGTTGACAAGTGAGACAACGAGCTACAAAATCGGCGATATCTCGCTTCATTCCAACCCACCAGTAATGGGTCTTTAAGTTGTGATACATTTTTGTTGTACCCGGGTGAACGGAAAACATAGAGTTATGAGCTTCGGTGATTCTTTAAGCTCCGAGTTATTTGGAACACAAAGACGATCCCGAAACCACAACACGTGATCATCATCGATCCTGAATTCCGAACTAATATTCTCTTATGCTTGCGGGAAGTTTGCCCATAATTCACTGTCTTCTTGTTGGGCTTCTTTGATCCGAGAAATTAGAGTCGGTTCTACCATTAGATTCGATAGAATTTCCATTTGTGAACTCGGATAGATTTCCAGTCCGAACCGTTCGATCTCCAAAGTTAACTCTGTAGGAACAAGTAACGAGGAAACCTGTCCCACAGCTTTACGACTTAAAGCGTCGGCGACTACATTAGCCTTACCCGGATGATACTGTATATGAACATCGTAATCCTTTAGAAGTTTGAGCCACCTCCGTTGACACATATTTAACTCTTTTTGAGTAAATATATATTTAAGGCTCTTGTGGTCGGTGAAAACTTCACATGTTTCACCGTACAAATAATGACGCCAAATTTTAAGTGCGAAGATAACCTCAGCTAATTCGAGATCATGAGTCGGATAATTGACCTCATAAGGCTTTAATTGACGTGAAGCATATGCGATTACTCTACCGTTTTGCATAAGAACACAACCGAGACCTTTCTTTGAAGCATCATTGTAAACTTGAAAACCTCCGGTGCCAAACGGTAATACAAGAACAGGCGCAGTAACTAATTGTTGGTCCCGAAGGTGCTTAACAAGTTTGTAGAAGGGGGGGGGTTGAATACAAACACAGAAATTAAAGTTTAATAAATTGTTTATTGATAAATCAAAATACAATTTACAAGTTTGTTGCGGAATAAGATTAAGACAGACTCAATCTAAACAAACTTAAGAAACACTAAGATGGTTGCACAAGAAATTCAGAGAATGGGGGATTTTTAGAGAGATAGAAAACAAGGGTTTCTATTTTGGAGTTCAAGGATTGAGCACACCTTCAGATGAAGGAGAGAGCTTCCTATTTATACCCTATGCATTAAATGCATGGCAGGGTACTTTACACGTGGCATTCATAGATTGGCTTTGGTAGTCTCACTTTTGGAGACATGCTTTTGGCCACTTTATGAACAGTGTAGTTGACAGAGTTGGTGTACGATTTGTGGCAGAGACTTGTCCGTTCTGACACATCGTACTGGTTGTGCAAGGTAAGACAAAAGAAAACTTGAGGCATAAGCTTTGTGATCGTTGATCGCTGAGTATCTCTTCTTCCAGAGATAAAGTTCAGCTATCGCTGAAGCTTTTCCTCAGGCTTCTTCGCGTAAGTAGATTTGTCTGGTCTTCGCTGATATCCGCATCAGGTCACTAGTAGACTTATCTATTGTTCAGTGGCTTCGTCTTCGATTCAGCTATGAACTATGTTGACGCGAGACTTGTCTTCAGGGATTACGTTAACTGTGTTACATAGGAAACGATCAGTGATGACTGAACAGACTCAGTTTGATCGCTGAAAGTGAAACACTAATACATATTAAATGTTTACAGAAAGGTCATCAGCGATAACTGAACAGACTCAGTCTGATCGCTGATGATGAAACACTAATACATATAATAACGTAATTTTCACTAAGTATAAAAGAGGGTCGTTATCAAATCACTGAGAGAGTTTGGATCAACAATCTCCCCCTATTTGATAATGACAAAGTAACAAAAGAAAATTACTTTTTAATTCAAAATATAGGAATAAAAAGGACTCATAGAATGCATGTCCCAATTACTATTTTGAGGGATCTTTTACAGTACTGATAGGGTTAAGTACATCACTGCAATTTTCATTTAATTCAGGGATAGAATTACAAGATGTGAAAATCATAAGTACAAGTGACTAACTAACTACTGTAAGTATAACTAACAGATTGCAGATAAGAAAACTAATCTATCAGCTATAAGAAGATTTGGGAGGATTGATCATATACTCAGGTATTTCTTCTCCTTTCTGTCTTCGTTCCAAAGATTCTTGACTGATAATTTCTTTAATTTTTTCAGCAGCAGGGAAGAAGTCACACCATAAGCATAAGAGATCCTTGAGATGATTCAGAGGACAGATAGGAATCTCAGAGATTCTTTGAAATCTGAGTTCCTCATCATCATCTCTGAAGAATATTCCATAAGGCTTGTCGATTACTTGACCAGCTTGGAAGGGACCACCAGGAGGCAGAGATAAGTCCAGAACTGAAAGATCAGGAGGAGGACCAAACAGTGCATCTCTTGAAAATTTGATAGAAGTTTCATTCCTGATGATGGCGACATCTTCAGAGGAGGAGGACCCAATTTTTCTCTTGAGTTTCAAAGATTTGGGAGGAAGAGGAGATGGCAGCTTTAGTACAGAAACGACTCTATTTATGAGGGCTTCAAGGAGTCCTTCAACGTAGCCTCTGTATGTAGATTTGGATTTCTTCAGCGCATCCCAGAACTCTAACCATTCCGTAAATCCGAAGCTTTCAAGTTTTGATACGTACATTGCTTTTTGGGTTCCATCCTCTCTGGTAATCTCCATGGTCACTGAGAGTTGATCTTTCTTCTTGCGACCAGAGATAGTCACGGCTGATATTGGAAGAAGATCAGAACGATAATCCATCTTTTGTTTGCACCATTCGATAGACTTATCGTTGATCTCTTGTTCTTTGAAGCGTTCCTCTTCAATTTCTTTCAGTAGTGCTGCTTGAACTTCCACAGGTTTGCTTTTTAGCTTTTTGTCCCTAACTTGAGAGGATTGAATCTTTAAAGCGAGTTGGGCATCTCGTTTGCATTCAGCGATCAGCTTCTCAGCTTTGGCAGATTCTTCTCTTTCAGTTTCAGTAAGGAAGTCGAGCTCTGTGGATATTTGAAGAGGGATTTTCAGCCGTTGACTTTCTAGTTGAGCGATCATTTCAACTCTTTTCTTCACCACTTCCTCTGACCAATAAGATGGTCGAGAGGGCCTTCCTGGATGGACCAGGGAATCTTCTTCTTCTTCTTCATCAATCTCAGCGATAGAGATTGGGATTATTTCTTCAGCGATAGTCGCTGGTATTATTTGTAGTTCAGAACCCTTAAGCAGGGGTGAGAACTGTCTGGTTAGAAAAAGAAGGAAAGAAGGGATAAGTGTATTTTTAGAACGAGAGAGATAAAGGCTAGAAAGACATAGGGGTTTGGAAAGAGTAGAAAAGTGGTACAATTGAAAGACATACCTGAGAAGGATGCTCCCCCTCAGATTGTGATCCAGTCCTCAAGCATTCTTCAGCGATCGGTTGCTTGTCTTTGCTTTGCGAAGGAACACTTGAAGATGTATCACCTCTCACCCCTGTTTTGACAACCTCTTGCGAAGTTGTCCCTGATACGACGTTCGGCTTAGAGAACCACATAGATTGGTCTTCATCGTCGTCGTCGTCATCGGAGGGCTGATCCTTTTCTTGATCATCAAGATCTAGATCATCTTCCTCTTCATCGTCTTCTTCCTCATCCTCTTCAAAGAGAATGGAGTGAATCGATGAGGATTCTTTTGCCTTCTCCCCCTCAGATTGAGAGGGAGGTTCCTTAGCTTCCCCAGCAGCAATAGAGGTTTCTTCAGTTTTCTCCCCCACTTTGTCATTATCAGCGGTAGGGGATTGTTCAGCTGCTGGAGTAGCTGTTGAAGCTTTTAGCACTTGAACGTCAGCCTCCAGACGCTTAACTCGGTCTTCAACCGTAGGTATGTCGCATGTGGCATCATGAATGAATTCCACAGCGATGTTGAGGTTGGTACGATCATCTTCAGTGAAGGAGGGAGGCAGCGCTGGAGCTGGTTCATTCACTTTCTGTAGAACTTGCTGAAGAAGGGACGTGCAGAGGTCAACCTTGGAAGAGAGATCCTGAACTTCAGCTGTAAGAGACTCAAATCGTCCTTGAAAGAGTCGAGAGGACTCTCTGAGTTGGACGACTTGTTCTTCAAGAGCTGAAAGTTGAGAGTTCTCAGCTTTAGATGAGCAAGTGGCGGTCAACTTCTTCAGCTCCTCACCAGCTTGATTTACGGCGTTGGTGGTTTCATTGATGGTGTTGGTGAGAGCATCCACCTTTTCTCCTAGACTGTTGACATGCGTGTCAACAGTCGCCAAGCTAGGACCTGAAAATAATGTTAGTTCAGATATGGGCTTATTTGGAGAGGGGGGGAGAGAAGTGTTTAGGAGTATAGGTGTACCTGACGTATCAAACATTTTGTAGAACTGCATAGATTCCTCAAAAGTTTGATGCTCAGGTCCTATAGGGAAAGAAGAGGTGGCAGGTTCAGAGACCAAATGAGGAGAGAAGGGAAGAGTTTTGGGGATAGAAGTAGGGATGGGGTTAATCTCAGGGAATGAGATAGTAGGTGGGGTTACTGATGATGTGACAGCGAGTGAGATCGCTGACACGGCAGTATGAGTGACTGCTGAAGTTGTGGAGGAAAGACCCACAAAAGCATCTAAGGTAGCTTGTTGAGAAGCTCCCTCAGGTATAGTACTAGAAGGTGTACTTTCCTTAGTCTTTTTGGCCTTTTTGGAAGGACCAATTGGACTAGCTGATGGTCTTTTAGAAGTAGTGGTAGCGACAGGGATAGCAGACGAAGGAACCGTCTGCGTGGTCGCTGAAGATGAAGAAGAATGGAGAGAGAGACGAGAGCGAAGGAGAGAGATACCTCGTCGGCGAGTGGCTTGACCTCCAGTGATCGTTGACCAACCCTGGCAAAGGTGCCATCATCTTTGGTGGGATAGGTGTTGGGATAGAGGAACTTGATGTACGTACATATGAAACGTACGTACGAGATCTTGGGATCTCGTTCAGGCTTCTCTAATCTCGACCTCAGATCTTCAAAGATGGCTGTGGCGTAGTCAAAGTTTTGACCAGCGATAACGGAGTATGCCATCTGCAGTTGTGTTTTGCTGGCTTGATCCAGCGAACCACTCTTCCCACTCATGCACTGAATTATGTGCGAGAAGATAAAGTTCAGTTGTGATGGCATCTGAGCTTTAAGAATCTTGGTGAGCTTCTTGTTAGGAATAGACGATCTTGGTTTGTTTTCCCAACAATAGCCCATTGCGTCCAGGAAGAATATCAGCTCATCATCAGTGGGGAGTGCGTCGAATCCACTCTTTGGTTTGTCAGGGAATCTTAAAGATTTCCTGAGGCTAAGAGCGGTCATGCTCCCTGGCCCTAATTCCGTGCTGAACGAGATAGCAGGGACTCGTTCGCCTTTCCTGTTGGTAAGTTCAGTTGCATCAGCAGTGAACCAGAACTGCTGAAGTAGAGTCTTGGAGGGCTTAGGATCCACAGTGATCGCGTAAGCTATGCATGACTGCTTGAGGAAATTAGCAGCTTCCACCAGATGTGGGTATTTGTCAGCTTTGAAGTCGAGTCTGGCCAAATGATTACATTTAGTAATCTCAACTTCAGTGAGAGCGAATCGTACATGCTTGGAAGCAACGATTGAAGACTGTGTCATTTCTGTTATGGAAAGAGGCATAATAGAAGAAATGATTTAGATTAAAAATAATATGATTACCAGTTTCCATAGAAGAAGGGAAACTGGAAAATTATCAAGTTATTTTTAAGAGAAAAAAAATAGTGTTCTGGGTAGAAAGAATGAAGAACACTTTAAAACCAAAAGGTTTTTATTTAAAAACATAAAATCAGAAGGAATGATCTTTAGTTTTAAAAAACGTTTTATAAAATCCATAGAAAGCGAGTAGGATTTTAAAAGAATAAAAAGCATATGAACAAAGCATATAAACATGAAATAAACCTGTGTATCTTGAAGAAAAAGAGTTGCAGATTCAATATTCTGGGTTTACTTGCTTGAGTGTTCTTGAGAGAATGTTTCTTGCTTTGAAAGTTTTGAAAGCGTAAACCGTATAAAGGAGAGAAGAATTCCTTTTATACGAAGAGAGAGAAGAGAGATAAGAGAGAGAATGAAGCGGGAAAAGAAATCATCATGACATTGACACGTTCCACGAAGTTGATTGGATAGGAGGGCAACGGACGAACGTGTCAGAAAAGGCATGTCGTGGATTGTCGGTTCAAATGACGTCATAGAGGAGAGAGACTGTTCATTTGTCCGTTCAAATGATCACTGAAGAAAAGTCAGTGATAGATTTTCCTTTTTAAAAGTATCCCTGATTGTAAAGATAGGGATAGATTTTCCTTTTAAAAGATCACTGATTGGAAATATCAGTGATTAATGTATTTTTCAAAAAAAAGCTTTTAATCATTTGAAGAAAGTTCAGTGATTAAAGTTTATATTTTGAAGAAAAACATCTTTGAGGGAGAGAGAACATACCTGAGAGTCAGAATGTTTATCAGAGAGAATGATGAGGGGAACTTTTGATTACTGACACAATACATGAACGCTGAAGAATTATTCTTCGAGGTTCAGCATTCCAAGCTCACTGATGAGAAAGTTGAACCTTGTCTCATCAAGAGGTTTGGTGAAAATATCAGCAAGCTGAAAGTCAGTAGGGATAAAGTGAAGTTCAATATCACCATTCATCACATGATCTCTGATAAAATGATATCTGATCTCTATGTGTTTTGTCTTTGAATGTAGCACTGGATTATTTGCTATAGCGATAGCACTAGTGCTGTCGCAATAGATAGGAATCTTTGACAGCTGAATGTCATAATCTAATAGTTGATTTCTCATCCATAGGATTTGTGAACAACAGCTTCCAGCGGCTACGTATTCAGCTTCAGCTGTTGAAGTGGACACAGAATTTTGCTTCTTGCTTGTCCAGCTTACTAGCTTTCCTCCCAAGAGTTGACATCCACCAGTGGTACTTTTTCTGTCAAGTTTACAGCCTGCAAAATCACTATCAGAATAACCAGTTAGATCGAACCCTGAGTCTTTGGGATACCAAAGACCGAGGTTAGGAGTTCCTTTCAGATATCTGAAAATTCGCTTTACAGCGATCAGATGGGATTCCTTGGGTTCAGATTGATAGCGTGCACATAAACAAGTGGAGTACATGATGTCAGGTCGGCTTGCTGTAAGATACAACAATGAGCCTATCATTCCTCTATAGGCAGTGACATTAACAGGTTTTCCAGATGGATCCTTGTTAAGTGTCAGTGGTGGTGCCATAGGAGTTTTCATCGCTGAAGTTTGTGTTAAATCAAACTTCTTCAGCATGTCTTTAACATACTTACCTTGGCAGATAAAAGTACCTTTGTCAGATTGTTTAATCTGAAGACCAAGAAAATATGTCAGCTCACCCATCATACTCATTTTATATTCTTTCTTCATTCTTTCAGCGAATCGAGTACATAGAGATGGGTTAGTAGAACCAAATATTATGTCATCGACATATATTTGTACAAGAATTATATGACCTTTTATCTTCCTGAAAAATAACGTATTATCAATCTTGCCACGTTCAAAATTTTCAGAGATAAGAAAAGATGAGAGAGTGTCATACCAAGCACGAGGGGCTTGTTTTAAACCATAGAGAGCCTTATCCAATTTATAAACATAATTTGGATGCTTAGGGTCATAGAACCCTGGTGGTTGTTCTACATAAACTTCTTCATTCAGTTTTCCATTCAGAAAAGCTGATTTTACGTCCATTTGATAAACGATGAAGTCTTTATAGACTGCATAAGCTAAGAATAGTCGAATTGCTTCGAGCCTGGCCACAGGGGCAAAGGTTTCATCATAGTCTATGCCTTCCTCTTGTCTGTATCCCTGAGCAACAAGTCGAGCCTTGTTGCGGGTTACAATTCCATGTTCATCTAACTTGTTTCTAAACACCCATTTGGTGCCTATTACAGTTTTATCAGATGGTCTAGGAACGAGATTCCAAACTTTGTTTCGAGAGAATTCAGTCAGCTCTTCTTGCATAGCGCTGACCCAGTTTGGATCTCTGAGGGCATCATCAGTCTTCTTTGGTTCAATTAAGGAGAGAAAGTTTACAAAGAGACAGATATTACCTGAGCTTCGTCGTGTCTGAATACCTGCATCTGGATTACCAAGAATTTGATCTATGGGGTGATCTCTGGTCCATCGCTGAGCAGGAGCAAGATTGCTTATTTCAGCGATAGGATCAACAATAGGAGCAGTCACTGATGAAGATGCTTGAGGTTCATCAGCTAGTAATTGTTGAACATTAGATACACCAATACTTTCAGAAGGGTTTTCAGACGTAGATGGATTTGATGGTAGAAGTGTGTTTAGAGGTTCAGCTGAAATCCATGAGTTGGATTCAGCGGTGGGAGGTATGATACTTGGTTCTTCATCAGCAGCTGGAGTTTCAGTGTGCTGTTGGTTTGAGAAGAAAGGTTCAGTTCCTTTATAGTGAGAGATCATCCAAGTATTCAGTTCTTCATTGTCAGCGATTGGTTTAGAGTTCGCTGAGCGCGTTTCATCAAACGTGACATGAATGGTTTCTTCTACGGTTTGTCTTCTTTTGTTGAAAACTCTGTAGGCTTTTGAGATGGAGGAATATCCTAAAAATATTCCATCATCGGCTTTTGGGTCGAACTTTCCAAGTTGATCTTTGTTGTTTAAGATAAAGCACTGACAACCAAAGATATGAAGAAAACTGATAGAAGGCTTCCTTCCAAGAAAGAGTTCATAAGCTGTCTTCCCAAATCGCTTTATTATCAGCGATCTGTTTTGAGTAAAACATGCAGTGTTTACAGCTTCTGCCCAAAATTGAGTAGGGAGGTGAGAATCGCTGAGCATTGATCTAGCAGCTTCTATGATCGTTCTGTTTCTTCTTTCAGCGACTCCATTTTGCTGAGGTGTTCTTACTGAAGAGAAGTTGTGAGAGATTCCCTTGTTCTCAAAGAAATTGTTCAGGGAACTATTTTTGAATTCAGTTCCATGATCACTCCTTATTGATCGAACAGTAAGATTATTCAGCACTTCCATCTTTTTGACAAAAGATATTAGTTCTTCTGGAGTATCATTCTTGCAGCGAAGAAAAATAACCCAGGTGTAGCGAGAATATTCATCTACAATGACAAGCGTATATTTCTTTCCAGCTATTGATTGGATATTGACAGGGCCAAATAGATCCATATGCAAGAGCTGAAGAGGACTTGTTACTGAGGAAACTTGTTTCGACTTGAAACTAGCTCTTGTTTGTTTTCCTTTTTCACATGCTGAGCAGAGAGATTCTTTAGCATATGAGTGCTGAGGAAGACCAGAAACCAGTTCCTTAGATGAGAGAGAATTCAGGGTTTTGAAGTTTAGATGAGAGAGCCTTTTATGCCATAGCCAGTTGACATCAGAAGAGGCCTTAGAGAGAAAACATAAGTTATCAGTGATAGTAGAGTCCATATCTATTACATAGACATTTTCTCTTCTATAACCACTGAGAGCAAGTTTTCCTTTTTCATCTACCACTGAACATGCTTTCTTAGAAAAGCGAACTTCGTAGTCTTTGTCACATAGCTGACTGATGCTTAGAAGATTGTGCTTCAGTCCATCTACATAAGCGACTCTTCGAAAGGTAGTTGTCCCATTTCTGAGGACACCAAACCCACGGGTAAATCCTCTTCCATTTCCACCAAAGGTTACAGAGGGACCTTTCTCTTCCTTGTATTCAGTGAGCAGGTCTTTTTGTCCAGTCATATGACGAGAACATCCGCTATCGAGATACCAGATGCCCTTTGATCCCTGCATACATAAGGAAGATTAAGCTTTGTTTGGTACCCACTTTTCAATGGGTCCTTCAGAGTTAGTGGATAAGGAAGATTCAGCTTCAGTGGTAATCTTCACTTTGGTTAATTTCTTAACCTTAGTGGTATTTTTCTTCACTTTGGCTGTTTTATCAGCTTCGGTGGTATTTGGACACTTGCTCGCAATATGGTCAGTGAATCCACAGTGATAACATTTTCTATATCTGACGGTGGATTTATAACCAAAAGGTTTTGAAAACTTAAGATGAGCAGGTCCAGCTCCAAGAATACCTTTAGCACGAGATCTGGGAGGAATTTTTATTTCTTCAGATTTCACGGGCTTTAGATCAACCTTCAGCTTTGGAGGACAGATATCAAAGATTTCTGTCACTGAGCTAAAAGGTTTATCCACTGAAGGTTTGGAAGGAACTTTCAGTTTGGTTTTCTTGGAAGCCTTCTGAGGAGGGAGAATAGACTTTCCTTTATCTGCAGGCTTAGATTTTGCAGATATCTCCTCAGGGATGGGATTAGAAGAAGAACAGGGATAGAATTGATTATAAGAAGTGTCAAAGAATGATGTGACAAAAGTTCCAAACTTAAGCGAGGAACTTTCTTCTTTAGGATCATCCTGTGGTGTCCAAAAACCAAGACCAGTTTTATCACTTTCAGGAGTTTGAGCATTTATTATCTCAGAGATCTTTGTTGATGATTTGCACCATTTTTCAACATGAGCCTTTTCTGCTTTTAGAGCAGCGATGGCTTGTTCGCGTTCAATGCTGATGATTTCATTTATAATGACTTGATCTTTTAGCTTTTCTTCTAAAAGATTTAGTTCACTGATCTTTTCATGACATTTCTCTAGCTCTTGTGTTAAATAAACATTTTTATTTTCAGCTTGAGTTTTGTCGTTTAGAGCATTATAAAGGTCAATCGTCAGCACATCAACAGCGCGACTTCTCTCAGCTTCAGGTAGAGAGGGATTTGTAGAGATGGATACCTGAGATGATATGTAGCTCATAGAAGGTTCAGATGGTTCTTCTACTTCTTCTTTAATCTCAGCCATGAGGCAAAGATTAGCGACTTCTTCTTCATCAGAAGATGATTCTTCTGATTCAGCCCAGTCATGTTCTTCAGCGATGAGACCTTTACCTTTTTGCTGATAGCTTTTCAGCTTTTGATATTTGTTTTTCAGCTTATGGTATTTGTCATCACTGGATCTTCTTGAGGTAGAAGGTTTGAAGACCTTTTTAGACCTGCACTCACTAGCAAAATGTCCAATTTTTTCGCAGTTATAGCAAGTGGCTGTAGCCTTATCAACCGGAGTTGATTTTGGCTTTTCAGTAAGAGAGAGAGGTTTACTTCTTCGGAAGTTACTCTTTCTTGCAAATCTCTTAAAAGAGTTTGTCAAGAGTGCTAAGGACTCATTAAACTCTGAAAGATCAGGGTCTGATAAATCCTCAGATTCAGAATCTAACTCAGTGATGGTGAGAGTAGATCGCTGGGATGGAATTATCTCTGATGAGACTAAAGCAACAGCAGTGCTTTTGGAGTCTTTAGAATCTTTTACAAGATTCTTCTTCAGGAGATTAGATTGCTCATAGTTGAGCAATATTCCATACAGAGTGCTTAGAGAGAGAGTATGTAAGTCCTTTGTCAGCTTAAGACATATTGAATAACTGTCCCAGCTTTCAGGAAGACTTTCCAAGAATTTTGTTAGGACCTCAGAATTAGAATAGGTCCTTCCAACAGTTCTTAGGTCAATGATCAGGCAGTTAAACCGCTGATGAATGTCAGAAAGAGATTCATTCTTACCAGCGATAAAACTTTCATACTGTCTTACCAAGTTAATCTTTCGGGTCTCTTGGATTTCAGTGGTGCCCTCATATTGAACACATATGGTTTCCCACATTTCTTTAGAAGTTTTTAGATGCATGATGGAATGGAAAACTTCATCAGGCAGAGCCATTGATATAATGGTCTTTGCTCTTGCATCTATGCCTACCTTCTTTTTATCTTCATCACTCCACTGTCTTATTTCCTTAACGACATATCGTTCAGGGACAGCTTCAGTGGTGGCAGTAGCAGGAACCGCAGCTATAATTCTAACAGGTTCATAGGGTCCGTTTTCTATATATTCAGGTATAGTAGGATCCGCACCTTCAAGAAATAGCATCATTCGATTTTTCCATAGAGAAAAGTTATCTCTGCTAAATCGAGGAGGTTTAGAAAGTGAACCATTATCATAGTAGTTTGTGTTTGTGTTTAGTGCCATTTTAGAATAGCAAGGAAGAGTATACAGCAAGATCTTGTTTATTAGATTTAAACAAACCGCTCTGATACCACTTGTTGGTCCCGAAGGTGCTTAACAAGTTTGTAGAAGGGGGGGGGGGTTGAATACAAACACAGAAATTAAAGTTTAATAAATTGTTTATTGATAAATCAAAATACAATTTACAAGTTTGTTGCGGAATAAGATTAAGACAGACTCAATCTAAACAAACTTAAGAAACACTAAGATGGTTGCACAAGAAATTCAGAGAATGGGGGATTTTTAGAGAGATAGAAAACAAGGGTTTCTATTTTGGAGTTCAAGGATTGAGCACACCTTCAGATGAAGGAGAGAGCTTCCTATTTATACCCTATGCATTAAATGCATGGCAGGGTACTTTACACGTGGCATTCATAGATTGGCTTTGGTAGTCTCACTTTTGGAGACATGCTTTTGGCCACTTTATGAACAGTGTAGTTGACAGAGTTGGTGTACGATTTGTGGCAGAGACTTGTCCGTTCTGACACATCGTACTGGTTGTGCAAGGTAAGACAAAAGAAAACTTGAGGCATAAGCTTTGTGATCGTTGATCGCTGAGTATCTCTTCTTCCAGAGATAAAGTTCAGCTATCGCTGAAGCTTTTCCTCAGGCTTCTTCGCGTAAGTAGATTTGTCTGGTCTTCGCTGATATCCGCATCAGGTCACTAGTAGACTTATCTATTGTTCAGTGGCTTCGTCTTCGATTCAGCTATGAACTATGTTGACGCGAGACTTGTCTTCAGGGATTACGTTAACTGTGTTACATAGGAAACGATCAGTGATGACTGAACAGACTCAGTTTGATCGCTGAAAGTGAAACACTAATACATATTAAATGTTTACAGAAAGGTCATCAGCGATAACTGAACAGACTCAGTCTGATCGCTGATGATGAAACACTAATACATATAATAACGTAATTTTCACTAAGTATAAAAGAGGGTCGTTATCAAATCACTGAGAGAGTTTGGATCAACACTAATCGATGCTTCAATTCCTCGAAACTAGATTCTTGTTCGGAACCCCAATTAAATTTGACTCCTTTTTGGAGTAATCGGGTTAACGGTAGAGATATTTTAGAAAATCCTTCCACGAATCGTCTATAATAACCAGCCAGACCTAGAAAACCACGAACTTCAGATACGTTCGTAGGTCGAGGCCATTTAGTGACAGTTTCAATTTTCGTTGGATCGACTTTGACACCTTCCGCAGAAATTACGTGTCCGAGAAAAGATACTTGATCAAGCCAAAATTCACACTTAGAACGTTTTGCGTATAACTTTTTCATTCGAAGAGTTTCCAAAACGATGTGAAGATGTTGATCATGTTGCTCTCTTGACTTTGAGTATATCAATATGTCATCAATAAACACGATAACAAAGTCGTCGAGATAAATTTTGAAAACCCGATTCATAAGATCCATAAAGACCGCTGGAGCATTAGTTAGCCCGAAAGGCATTACTAAGAATTCGTAGTGCCCATAGCGAGTTCTGAATGCGGTTTTCGGAATATCACAATCTCGGATACCAAGTTGATGGTACCCGGACCGAAGATCAATTTTGAAAAAGTATCGTGCCCCTTGTAATTGATCGAACAAATCGTCGATTCTCGGCAACGGATACTTGTTACGGATCGTTACTTTATTAAGCTCCCGGTAATCAATACAAAGACGCATCGTACCGTCTTTCATTTTGACAAAGAGAACCGGAGCTCCCCATGGTGAAACGCTGGGTCGAATAAAACCTTTCTTTAATAAATCATCGAGTTGAGTTTTGAGTTCCTTCATTTCAGTTGGAGCCATTCGATAGGGAGCCTTGGAAATAAGAGAAGCTCCCGGAACTAGATCGATGGTAAATTCGACTTCCCGGACTGGTGGTATACCCAGTAAATCGTCGGGAAACACATCAAGATATTCAGAAACAACAGGTACGGTTGCAGATGTAGGGATTATCTGTTCGGGATCTTGTAACGAGGCCAGAAAACCTTCATTACTTTGACAAGTATACTGGTGCACCGTAATAGAAGTTAAAGCGCTAACATCTTCTTTTGGAGTACCTCCTTGGAAGATTGCCTCTGGTTTGTCAACATCTCCAAATAATATTTGCTTGGCGTTACAGTCTATAGTTGCATGGTGGTGTGACAACCAGTCCATACCCAATATTAATTGAAAGTGGGACATATGCATTGGAAGTAGAGTGACCTCCCGTATGCAATCTCCAATAATTAACGGACAATTTGAGAATCGAGTTAACACACAGATTGAACCACCCATTGGGGTAGATATTATGACTGGACATTCGGTGGTTTGTTCATAAGGTTTTAAACCTGGATTCTAATTGTTCAGAAACAACAGAGTGTGTTGCTCCGGTATCAAACAAGGCATAAACAGATAAATCGATTAAGTTAACATGGTCTGCTTAATGTATATATGCATCATACTTGACATGGTCAGACGAACCACATCAGCAATATTAGGCTCACTTGTACCCCTTTCTGGGTTGGGGTTTGGGTTACCCTTAAGTTGAGATCTGGATTTGCGTGGGTGACCACGTCTCGACATTCTAACACAGAACAAGATCAAGATCGGAATTCAAAATAGTTACGGATTAAAAATCGGTAAATAGAATTAAATTATAATCTTCCCATTCTAATGTCTACCCAATTCTCACAGGTCAAACTTATTTAATCTACAAGTCGTAACCTATGCTCTGATACCATATTTGTAACATCCCCCGTCCCCGTGGTCCGGAACGGGTGATGTCACATACGAGACTTAACATAAATACATATCTAAATTCAGAGCTATTAATAAACTCTAAACATATATTACAATCCAAACTATCATACCTCAAAAGTCTTTATAAACTTAGAAAGATAAAACAAAGTGATTCTAAGAACTCCAAAATAAGACGCTCGATCTCAAGTCCCGTCCCCGTAAACTTCACTTCGAACCTGCCGTGTCAGAAAACAAAAACACGGCTGAGCACATAACTCAGTGAATGGATTATAATATAAGTTCGTAAATAATAATGAAAACATCAATAACGAAGCGGAAGACTTAAAAATTCATTCGATGAAAGTTCTTGAAACTCAAGTTCATAACAAAAGAGATGTTCAGTAATTTTCAAAGACAATAATTTCAAGAACAATTCACACTTTAATTTCAAAACGTAATATAAATAAAGTCCGTCAATTCCTGTCGTTGTGTTCGTGGGTGGCCAAACCACACGAACTGGGTCGGCATGCGGGCACACACAACGGATCCCCCGTGAATTTAACCACGGTCACATATTCTATGGGTAAAATCTAGAATCGATTCATCCGCCCTGGAGCCAACAAAGTCAGCCAAGTCCTCCCAGAGTGGGTTCACGTAAGCCACATAGGCTTAACTCTGGTGGACCGTCATATACAGGACGCTATGACAACAAAGCCGCCATAGAAGGCATCCCAAATAATGTGCCCATTTATTGGGTTCTTCTAAAATCAACGAAAACTAAACATGTGCCACTTACCCAAATGGCGATCACAGAAATTATAATCTATATACTTCACATTTTTTTCATAAACAATCTCATACGAGACACATTTTAATAAAACATCAAAATATTCAAACAATTGATTCAATAAACCAAAATCAATGTGTATGTGTGTGTACAATTTCGTATTTATTGATCACGTTCGGTTGATCAATCACAAGGTGGTGAACCACCTTTCGGAAGGGTCAACTACAACAAATAGTTGCCCATGATTCAAAAGAAATAAAATCCATACCTTGATCGGATTGAGATGTAACACGTGATTAATCGAGACCGACTACGAACTTTAACTCGTTCGATTGCCTATTTAAACCACCAATTATTATTAGTCGCATAACCTAAAACACAATGGTTATACTATAAGCTTAATCACGGATTTTGCTCACTTAGACATTAAACCAATCACTTGGTATGCGGTTAAACATCTAGATATAAATATCACCATTTTAATTCTAAATTTTACCCGTTTGTAATTTTTACAAAAACAAACATTCCTATACATGTTTATGATTATAACTTTACAATATATAATCATAATCTACCAACCAACTTCAACTACCCTAACTTACCAACTTAAATAACTTAAGTATAAATTTATACCTCTAAGAAGGGTTCGTCGCGTAGATTACGAATATGTAATTGTTTCTTCGATTGCTTCGACGGATTAAGAGATATTTTAGAGAGAAGGAAAGTCTAGAGAGAGATGATGTGATGAAGTTGAAGTCGGTGAAAGAAAAGCATAAGGACGATGAATAGTAATTTACTCTTATCATTTAGAAAGACATGATATCTATATATATTTTTTATTTAGTTATTTTTTTGTTATATATAATACATATTTACGTTTTCTTTTATGTTATATATATAATAATAATAGTTTAACTAATTGACGGATTAAACCCCTTAACTATTTTTGGTTGCCATTTTAAATTACGGTTCAAATTCGGGTAAAAATAAATATACGTTTTATTTTAAAACCGAGTCTTACATCTTTGATTATGATTTTGTGTTTTAATTGGGTGTAATAGCACAAACAATAATTAATTGATTTTTTTTGGCAAATAAGGTACAGTAAAACGAAATATAATCAAATAATGCATTTAACAAACAAAAATTAACCAGTCAACTGATTTTGATTTTGTATTTTTTGTTGGGTTTAATAGCACAAATTATCAGTGTACGTAAAGAAATAAACATTGTTTTTGAAATTTGAGCAAAGTTTTACCATATTGCTTTTCTGCTAGCGAGATTTTTTTCCAACTTTTTGTTGTCTTTTTGGTTCATCTAGGAAAATAGTTGCATGGTTAAAAAGTTTTCTTCAAAGATTAAAATATCTTATGTGCATGTATAATAGCTTTTTTCCCTCTATATGACATGTGGGAGTATTTGTAGCCTACATCTTTTTTCAGACAGACATATTGTCTATATTGTTTTTGGATTTCACAAATTGGGTTTTGTTCGTTTGAAAAATTATAAAGTGTAGTTTGTTCTTTTGACAAATCATGATCTTGGGTGTGTTTTACTTGATGAAATTTGAAATGTTTTTCTATTGATTTTTGTGTTGTTAGTTGGATCATGTGTATTATGATTTTTGATAATATGATGAGTTGAGTGTGTTTGTTTGTTCGAAATTAGCAACTTAAATATTTGCATAGTAAAGGCTTTAAAGACCTTCAAGAATATACGTTAGGGCTTCAACAACAAAGATACCGTATATATTTTTATTTCCTATACATATTTTTGATTTCCTGTATATTTTTTGATTTCCTATGTATTTTTTGATTTCACAAATTTGGTTTTGTTCATTTGATAGATTCTAAATTGTAGTTTGTGTTTTTGATGAATCATGGTGTAAGGTTCGTTTCATTTGATGAATGTTGAAATGTTTTTTTCTGTTGAATTTTGTTTTAGTTGCATCATGAACCATGTATTATGATTTTATCATTGATGAGTTGGGTGCTTTTTGTTTGTTTGAAGTTAACAACTAAAACTTTTGTGTATTAAAGGTTTTGTCAACCATAATATTGTCATTGTTTTCAAACTTAAGTTGGCATTTTCGAGGATGTTTTATTTAGCCAAATTGCAAGTTATGATCATGTCCATTTTATCCATCTTCATTATAAATGTTTGAATTAATTTTGTTGAACTTATGTGTATTGACATTATGTAGACAACTGATAATGTTAAAACAAACTTTATTTCATTATGTACTTTTTCTTTGATTATATATCTAACTTAATTACATTCATAAACACTATTTATTACAATTGATATCACCATTTAATTTTTATTTTATTTTTTGAAGAAATATCACCATTTATTATAATTGATGTACCATTATGTGTCTAAGCATATGTTTATTTGTATTCATAAAAACGAGGTTTATTTATCGATAAATAAAGAAGTTTTATTCTTTACACTTTATGTTTTTTGTTAATTGATTATGTAAAGTTGAAATATTCTAAAGACAATTATTGGATGTTAAGATATGTTTATGTTTGTAACATGGATCAATATGCATTCTGAAGTCTAAGGGGGCGTTTGGTTCGCTGGATTCCGCCGGAATCTGGTGGAATTGGAATGGTCAATTCCATTGACCGAATTCCGTCGTGCTGTTTGGTTGCCAAGGGAATGGAATTGAATTCCATGAAATCCTTAGATTAAGGAATTGGTCTTTCCATTTGAAAATGGATGGAATTGAATTCCATTCCATCATGGTTTTTCAAAAAGACAAAAATACCCTCCAAACCTTTTCTAACAAGAATTCCATTCTCTCTCTCTCCTCTCTCTCCTCTCTCTCTCTTCTCTCTCTATCCTCTCTCTCTCTCCTCTCTCTCTCCTCTCTCTCTTCTCTCTCTCCTCTCCTCTCTCTCTCTCTCTCTCTCTTCTCTCTCTCTCTCCTCTCTCTCTCTCCTCTCTCTCTCTCCTCTCTCTCTCTCCTTTCCTCTCCTCTCCTCTCCTCTCCTCTCCTCTCTCTCTCCTCTCTCTCTCTCTCGACATTTAAAAAAAATAAAAAAATAAATAAAAATAAAAGAAAGGGTATTTTTGTCATTTTTCAGAATTCATTCCAATTCCTTTGTAAACCAAACAGACATAGTCCAATTCATTTGACTGATTACATTCCATTCCTGCCAACCAAACAGTTGGTCAAACCTGAAAACATTCCATTCCAATTCCTTCCAGATTCCAATTCCATTGACAGATTCCATTCCATCAGAAATCATTCTGCGAACCAAACGCCCCCTAAATCTCAATATTATATATAATTTGTTTATACTGACTTAATATTTTTACTTTTTTAAAGTAACCCTAATGACTACAATAATAGTGGGGAATATGATGTCCAAATTCAAGCATTTGTTGAAGCAATGCAAAAATATTTAAAGTTGTTGCAAGTTTGAAAATTGTGCAACTGTTAATTCAAAGTTTAAAATTTTAATTAAAGATGTTGATTTCAACAACACAACACATTCTTGATCCATTATGTGGATACCTACCTTTGTTATGAAAGGAAACATCTATAATTTTGAATGTATTTTAATTTCATTTTGTATTTGTTTGATAATTTTATTCACTTAGGTGTCGTTTGTTTTTTAAGAGGTCTGAAATTTGAAGTCTTATTTTACTTCCGATTAATAAGTGGTAATACTGAAGTCTGAAATCTAAATCAACAAAACTGTATATTTCTGTAACGGCTGGAGACGTCTTGAGAGAAAGAAGAACATATGAACTGAGGTGACGATAAGATGTTTTAAAAAGTTAGGTCAACACTTCTTATTTCAGACGTATTTAAGAGTTAAAAGGTTCCGAGTACTAGAAAAAAAAACAGTCTAAATGTAAAAAAGTCTGAACGATTCAGACTTAAGAGCCATTAAGAGTTTATTTTTAAAAAACAAACAAGCCCTTAGTAATGACAATTATAGTAGGTATAACATAATAGACATGTTTTTATCTTCAAGATTCCCTTTTTGTGGAATTTTTGTTTTCTATTTTTATCAATTATTGTTTGTATCTCAAAATTATTCTAACAATTATTAAACATCAAATAATAAACTTAAAACACAAATTTGATCGTCGCGCAACGCGCGAAGCCAAAGACTAGTATATGAATATTTGTGATTCATATATGAACCAATTAAATGATTCACATATGAACTAATTAACACTACTACAAAATATGTTTTATAAACGGTTGTTTTGGGCTTTATACGCGGTTTTGAAACCGCGTATATGGCTGGTGTTTGTAAAAGTATCAGACTTTTATACGCGGCTCCAAAACCGTGTATAAAACTACTTTTATACACGGTTTCAAACCCGTTTAGAAAGGGAATATTAACCGCGTATAAAAGTCACAATCTTACACGGTTTTTAGATGAAACCGTTTAAAAAGCCCTGCTAACCGTTTATAAAAGTAGCTATCTTACACGGTTTTTAGATGAACCCGTTTAAAAAGGTCATACTAACCGTTTATAAAAGTCTATATCTTACACGGTTTTTTACTAAAACTGTTTATAATTATAATAATTTTTCACGGTTTTCATAACAAAACCGCGTATAAATGTAACCATTAATAAAAAAAATTGCAGACATTTGTACACGATTTTTTTACTAGAACCGTGTATAATGAGTTATATTTATATTTTTAATATTTTCCTCGATTTTGTTACTATCCATTATTTCAAATGTTGGTGAATTTGCATTATAATGATAAGCTACATTTCCAAATAAGATTCCTATTGGAATAATGGAACATTTCAAACACAATTCCAAATACAAAAATCAGCTAGACACATAAATGTAGCATCTCAAAAATAACCATTAACCATTAAAATCTAAAGATCATCAACGTAAATGTAATATCTCAAAGTAACCAAAAATTCTAATACTTTTCATTGTATGATCAAGTCTAATAATTCTTAAAAAATCCTCCTATTCACTACCACATTTTACTCTCTTCCATACGCTTCACAGTAAACGATCTCGTGATACTGCAAGCAATCTCTTCTACTTGTATAATTATGAAAGGAGTCGTGGTTGTTGAAATATAGAGGAAGTACCTATTCACCATTACTTAACTGATCAGATATGTGTTCTTGAAAAATTCCACCACCCTGGTAATTAGTATGCATTTCCCTGTAGATTTTATTGTTTTAAAGGTAGAGTAAGATTTACAAGTCAAGTAAATAACAAATGTATGTACTGGAAAGCAAATGTAAAGCACATGAGATCACATCAATGATAAATGATCACTTCCACAACCAACAACTTTCTTTCCAAGAACCATAACTGGAGGACATACAGGAATGTTGTCATATATAATTAAATACCAAGTTATTTTGTCAATTACGCAGTATTCGACCAATGAGCATGGAGTAGAAGATATATTCAATTACAAACTCAATATTATGGAATGCTTTGTTGCATACATCAATAATACGTGGAAGTTAGTTGTTCTCTGACGCAGCGGGGATACGCGGAACAAATCGACAAACGTCTGGATCTAAGGATAACGAGCTTTACAACGAAACGCTCAATAAAATTAAGAGAAAACTCTTAAACTAGAGATAAAACTCTAAAAGGATAATTTTATTAATCAATTGAACTGCCTAACAAAGAAAACAATAAACCTATTTATAGCTAAACTAATTAAGAGAAAACTATGGAAATTAAAACAATCCTAATCCTAAACCAACTAGAAAACTATTTAAATAAGCGACAAAAGAAAACTAAATAATAATCCTAATAATAAATAAAGCTAACAATAGTTATCCTAATAATTAAAATAAGGAAATAAGTGGTCGAGAGTTGTCTTGAGACTTAAGTCTCGGTGAAACTCTCGGTAGTTTATGGTCTAACGGTCACCGAGACTTGTACCGAGACTTAAGTCTCGGTGAAACTCTCTATAGGGGTTGTTTTCTCCAGTGGGGACTGAGACTTGTTTCGAGACTTAAGTCTCGGTGAAACTCTCGGTAGCTTATTTTTGCCTCTTTTCCGATTCCAATTTCCGAGCCTCTGTCAAGCTCGTTTTATTCTTTTCCAACGATAGAAGAAACACCTTGATAGCCTTTGAAGTCTCCCTGTATCAGTAACTGACGCAACGAGGATACGCGGAATGGATCGACAAACGCCTGGATCCAAGGATAACGAGCTTTACAACGAAACGCTCAATAAAATTAAGAGAAAAATCTTAAGCTAGAGATAAAACTCTAAAAGGATAATTTTATTGATCAATTGAATTGTCTAACAAATAAAACAATAAACCTATTTATAGCTAAACTAATTAAGAGAAAACTATGGAAATTAAAACTATCCTAATCCTAAACCAACTAGAAAACTATTTAATTAAGCAACAAAAGAAAACTAAATAATAATCCTAATAATAAATAAAGCTAACAATAGTTATCCTAATAATTAAAATAAGGAAATAAGTTGTCGAGAGTTGTCCTAAGACTTAAGTCTCGATGAAACTCTCGGTAGTTTCTGGTCCAACGGTCACCGAGACTTGTACCGAGACTTAAGTCTCGGTGAAACTCCCGATAGGGGTTGTTTTCTCTAGTGGGCACCGAGACTTGTCCCGAGACTTAAGTCTCAGTGAAACTCTCGGTAGCTTTTGTTTGCCTCTTTTCCGATTCAAATTTTTAAGCCTCTTTCGAGCTCGTTTTCTTCTTTTCGAACGATAGAAGAAACACATTGATAGCCTTTGAATTCTCCCTGTATCATTCCCCCATAAGAAGTCTGATCCAAGAGCCTTGATGCCACTTCAACGATAGAGACTCAAAGGAAATATTATTTTACCTGGCTGCTTCAGAAGGCAAACATCCAACTGCTTCTTAGTATGCAAAGAGATTTCAAAGAAAATATTACTTTACGTTTCTGCAAAAGAGATTTCGAAGATATTACCCATAAGCTTGAAAGTTACATATAACCCTGTTATTAAAGATGAAAACATACCCAATTGAAAAAACAACAAACCCATTATTCTATCGATTCAAACCCTAAACCCCAAAAGATATGAAGAACAGTAAAGAGAATGAAGGTCCTCCACATAAAACAAGTACAATTGGATTTAAGATTGGTAGGAATTTACCTAGAATTGGCGTCACAATATTCTATTGCAGATCACAAAAGTGGCCCTTCAAAAGCGGAATCATCAAAATAAGAGACCAACAAAGAAGAGACCAACAATATTCTATTGTAGATCATCAAAATTAAAGCGGAATCATCAAAATAAGAGACCAACAATAGACAATGCCTGGATACAATGACCCCATCTGTGCAAAGTCGGAAGAGAGAGTAGAAACCCAAACGATGTGGTTGAACGCTATTGTGGAATGAGAAACCAACAAACTCAAAGATTTCAACCCATTGAATTTAAATTTGAATTTGAATATGGATATTCATGGATATATTTTAGGAGAAGGTTAAGCGGGGAACACATTAATCTGTAAAACTTTGGGAAGGCAAATTCTAAAAAGTCAACAGTGCATTCATTAATTGTACATCATGTTTTATAATTTGTAATTAAGAAATTTTCAGGTTTTATGCATAAAAAGGTTGTACACAATGATTTATGGGTGATACTTAAGAGTTTTTTTTTGTCTAAATGCTTATTAACGTAGTATATATTACTAGAAGCGTCCTCGCGTAATGCAACGAGATACATCACGATTTTAATGTTTCATTTTATTTTTTGTTTTTTTTGTCAATTTACAGTACGATTTTTGATGGTTTTGAGAAAATGATAATGTTTTTTTTATAAATTTGTTTAATTTAGGCTTAATAATATAATGTTTTTTATATAAAAAAAATTAAGTATTTTGTTAGAATTCAATTATTATCTTATATATTTTAATGACATCTAGAAAAAATAACCAATTACATATTTAATAATATAATTAAAACAAATTTATAGTAATATAATATATTAATTAATAGTAATATAATATATTAATTAATAGTGATACATAGAAAGGTCTGCATAAAAGGAAGACCCTGCACATACCAAATTGGTGAGTGTTAGAAGCTTGCAGTAGTAATATGTATCTTGTGCTTTGATACTTGTAAATTAAGAGATTTTTAAAATCTTGCATAAAATGATGGTACCTTGTGCCTAATAATTTGTATTTAAAAGTTTTTTATCCGTGATTTATAATATAGTATAGATAGTAAGATATATTAGTATATATCTCCCTTTGTACTGTAACCTGACAAATTCCCGTAAGCCGGAAACCACCAAAAAACGTCAAAAATCGTCAAAAAAATAGTTTTTTTTTTCGAGAATGAGCCGTATTGTGTAGAAAAAATGGCACATCCTTTGGTATTTATAGGGAAACCCTAGGTACAACTTTTTATACGCGGTTGTGTGTAAAAAGCCGCGTATACTTTTATACGCGATTTTGTGTAAAAAATCGCGTACAAAGGTGTTACTTTTTCACGCGGTTATGTATTAAAAACAATGTACAAATGTTACCTTTTATACGCGGTTGTGTATTAAAAACCGCGTACAAAATGGTCACTTTTATACACGGTTTCTTGCTAAAAACCGTGTGTTAATGTAGCTTTTACACATGGTTTTGTTGGCAATAACCACGTATAAAAGTGACCCTTTTGTACGCGGTTTTTAATACACAACCGTGTATAAAAGGTAACATTTGTATGCGGTTTTATCGATGCAACCGTTCGTAATTGTCAAGTACTTTTTCTACACGGTTTTCAATCTAGAACCGTGTATAAAACCTTATTTTTAGCAACGGTTCGACTTGAACCGTGTACAAAGTTTCCAAATCCGTCCTTTATAAACGATTTTTGTAAAAACAACAAAAACCGTGTATGATTAAGCGCGTATAGATGTCATATTTGTAGTAGTGTAACTGTAGGTTCATATGTGAATTAGTTGAACAAATTAACAGATTTATATATGAACCTTTGTGATTCACATAAGAACTAATTAACTGATTCATATATGAATGTATAGTTCATATATGAATCACAAAGATTCATATATGAATCAGTTAAAAGAGTTTATATGTGAATTATACTGGTTCATATATGAACATATAATTCATATGTGAATCATAAAGGTTCATATATGTCTCGTCCTGCGTATTTTACGAAACTACCCATCTATCTTCTATAGACCACACAAGGAATTATCCGGTGTTTCACGGTCAAAGCCGCAAATGTTGACCAGATAAAGGGCTATGATCATTTATTTATTTCTCATATTTTTAGCATTTCTCAAATGAACCTAATCCTATATATCTATACTACTTTATAATGCATTCATATCAAACTCTTAAAGACAACTCTTCAAGCATGAGGTACAACCATTTTAAGCATGATTTTCAAAAAACTATGAATTACATGTTGATAAGCATGAAGTATAAGTTACTAAAGCCTCCTTTTAAATTATGACCACCAACACCAAGTTTGGAATACTATCAGGTTTCTTTCTTCTCTACAGAGTTTTTATTCAGCTGGACTCCAAAATTGGGTTCCAATAATTCAAAATTTAAATTCAGTTTGTCTAACCTTCTGGCCCCCAATTTCTCCACCGGTTCTCCATTGCTAACCCTACCAAGCCAGATTCTGTGTGTTTTCTCTTTTCTTTCTTCTCTATCTCTCCATCCTTCAAAAAAATTGTGAAATAATCGTTTCATACATTGAAGATTAGTCGATTGATTTGGTATCTGAAAATATTTCATGCATCTAAGGAATTGTTTCTCCAGATTTTTCACTTTCAAAGCACAGGTAATTTCATGTTTTGTGAATGTTTCATATCTCGATTGTGAGCTGATGGGTCTAACATGGCTTCTTGCAAAGAATAGGTCAGCATACATACATACGGTTTTGGCTGTCCTCAAAGCTAAGATGATGAACACATATGGTAATTCTATTCCCGATTCATGTACCCTTAACTCTTCATCATCAGTATCCTCTATTCTCCTCTCCTCTATTTATTTTCCTTTTGTATGTATGTTTGTGTTAATGTTACTCCATCCATTCCTCAACTACTTGCCAACATGTAGACTTGTATTTATAAATAAAACGAGTTCCAGATTTTCAATCGTAGCTTTATATGTCGATGATACGAACATAATATGCACTCTTGATGAAATAAGAGAAATCACAAGGTACTTGAAATCTGAATTTGAGATGAAAGATCTTGAGAAAACTTGGTTTTGTCTAGATATTTGAGCTAGGACACCGAGTTTATGGAATATTAATCCACCGATCCGCATATGTCCAAAAAACGAACAGGCGATTTGACATGGACAAAGGGCATCCGACTAGTACTCCCATGATCGGTCGAAGTGTCAGATATAGGGAAAGATCCATTTCGTCAAAAGGATGATGACGAAAAAGTGTTGGGAGCTGGAATTCCCTATCTAAGTACACTATTCGCATTATCATACTTAGCACAATACACTTGACCGTATATTGTATTTCTCAGTGAACTTGTTAGCTAGATTTAACTCAGCGCCAATGCAACGCCATTGGTATGATATCAAGTTAATCTTTTGAAACCACTGACATTGATAATGAAACTTCAATACCTACTAAGAATTTGAGCGGCCAATTGTTGATCTAAACTCTCTCAGTGATTTGATGATGATCCTTATAATTGGTGAACATTACTTTAAATGCTTTTAAGTTTATAGTTTCACCTTCAACTATCAAGACACTGAACCTTTTTAGTGATCGTTGATCATCTGTAACCAATTTATGTAAGTATTATCTGTAGACAAGCCTTACATTGAAAGAAACTCTCAGAAGAAGTCGAAGACCAAGCTGATGATAAAGACAAGTCTACTCATGATCTGAAGCAGCATTCAGTGACATCAAGACTAGTCTACAAAGCCTGACAAATCTGATCAAGCGTCGTGTTACATAAGATTTGTTTGTCTTACCCTTTTGCACAAAAAGTACAATAGTAGAAAAACAAACATGTTTTTGTCTATCTCCGTACAAATCCTCATCTCCTCCACTATTCACAATACAACCAAGCATGGTTTGGATATAGTCAAATGCATGCAACCAACAATGTGTTGACACGTGGAAAGTACTTTCTAACTTGCATTAATTGCATATGGTATAAATAGGAGTGAAGACCTTCCTCTCCAAGGATCCTTTCTTCTGCATATTTGAAGAAATATTTTCTTCATAATCTTCTTTCTCTCATTCTTAATTTCTTGTGCAAGGAACTTTGTGATTCTCAAAGATTGCTTATATTAGGTTTTTTTTACCTATTTTTGCAACAATCTGGAAATTCTGTTTTTGATTTCTCCATAATCAATAAACAAATATAAAAGGTAAAATTGTGTGTGTTTGTATTAAAACCCTCTTCTACAAACTTAGACCCTTGTAAAACCCTCATTGGGACAAACACCAATGTACCAGTCGTTATAGAAAAAATGAAACTATGTTTTGCTATGTATTTGCTGATATTAGGTATCTGTCTGACCCATATAAAGGTTGTTCCCAAATTGGATAAGGAATTACCATAGGGAACATTCCTATTGCTTGGAAGTAAACTAAGTAAACATTATGTAATTACCTCTTCAAACTATTCCAACAATATTACTCTACATGAGACAATTTCAAGAATGTATATGATTAAGGACTATCATTACACATATTAGAGGAGCTAGTAATTTTGAGTTCAACTACTATCCTACTAGGATATATGGAAATAATGCATCATGTATCGAAAAAATGAAAGTCAGATACATCAAGGGTGATAACACAAAGCATATTCTGCTTAAGTTTTATACAATGATTAGCAATAATAAACTCTCCTCAAGATTCAAATTAATCAAGTAAAATGCTAGGAGAATACGACACATTGTTTACCAAACCATCACTTAAAAAACCATATTTAGGAAACATGTAGAAAGTATTAAAATGCAAATGTTTTCAAACTCCTTTTAATGCACGAATTAGGGTGAGTAGTAGACAAAATGGGGAGTCTACTATATATGTAATATTGGTTTATGTTGTGCTCATTCCTTCACCTAAGGTTTTATTATTCTCATTGGGTTTTGTTCATTGGTGTATGGTTTTAGTGAGACAACAATTTATATACCATCATGTTTTTCTAACTCTCATAATTAATGTACGAATCTAAGGGAAAATTAGACTAAAGGAAAAGTCTATGTATTGCAAAGAAGTTGGTGCATTGTACTCTTTCCTTCGTCATGTTTTTATTTTTTCTCTTTGGGTTTTTATTTTGACATAAGGTTTTAACGAGGCAACAATTGTGTACCATTACTCATTTGACTTGGCACAAGGGGGAGTGTTGTAGGATAAGTGTGCCATCGTTTAAAGGATATGACAATAAAGGCAGGGTCGTCCCTAGGGGAGGGCGGCATGGGTGCATGCCCGGGGCCCAAAAATATTAGGGACCCAAAATTTTTCGTCAGTATATAGTAGTAGTCTAAACAAAATTAATACAATAAAGACACCCCAAAAGATTGTAGCGTATAATAAGAGGAAAAATATTTCTATCATTGATCTCTCATTGATTCTCTCGATTACTTCCTTTACATAAATTCTCTTTTTGTATCAAAATAACACAATTTCTTGTTATGAACTAAGAAAATCTTACCTTTTAAAAACTTACCAACCACTGTAGATGGTCAAACTCATATCTATATGTTAGGACTTCAAAACTATGCTTGTTTTTAGTACAATATACTATTGGTTGCTAATTACCTAATAAAGGAGTACATAAATCTTAAGTACTCTCTTATCTATACTAAAGAATAATAAGATTTGTTTCCTGCATGAATTATTAGCATTTCTTGTATTCAGTTTTTTACTAATGAAAAATATCTATTGAATTTTTTTGAAGAACCCTGATTTTACATACGCCCAGGGCCCATAAACTGTCAGGACAGGCCTGGATAAAGATAGAGATAGAGATAAAAATAAATAAATATATTGATTAACTCTCCATCTATTGTTGTTTTATTTGATTTTCCCTTTAACACAATCAAAATAAATCTTGTAATTTGAGAAAAATGGAGAACTTTTTTACATAATAATACGAACAAAAATTATTACTTTACAATTCGAAGGAAATAGACAACACGAGATGTAGGCGGAGCCAGAAATTTATAGGAGAGGGAGCATCTTATAAATAGAATAGGAATATAAGTTAACATTATGAAAAAGGCAAAAATAACGATATTAATATATCTATATTGATGATATTCGACTTTTACAGATTTAACAGCGACCTCGACGAGTTTTCCTTTTGGATCTTTTCTATGTTAACTTCATTATCTAACTTAGTAAAAACATTTTTTTTCAATATAAGTAACTAAGCAATCGTTCATCCTTCAAGCTCCCATTCTGGCAACGTGTCGTGACTCGTGAGCATTCGTTCTTCTAGAGCAGCCTATGTTTTTCTTTGGTTTTGTGAGCGCCGATATGAGAGGCAGGAAAAAGCAGATTGCATAAATTGGACTCATTTTTATTCGGGGTGAGAAGAGGTCAACCCATTAAATGTTAGGAATTGTGTAACTTAAAGATGGTATCGAGACTAGATAAACTTAAGAATCGTGTTGGAAAGCACTTTCCAAATACAACAATTCGACCCTATAAGCCTTGAGTTCACGAATTTTGTATTGGGATAATTCTTAAGATTTCTCTCTTTTTCAAAGGCTGTGAAAAGAGATATATATTTATATACCCAAATTCTCACATTACATGTTTAAATAGGAGATCGACGGTTATTGGCGGTTAGGCGGTTATTGGCGGTTATAACCATAAATGGATAAGATTAAAAAGTAGTTACAACCGAATTCTATAAGCTATCAGCGACAACAATAAGCTATCAGCGGCAGCTATTAGACTTTCAGCGATAGCCTTCCGATTTTCAACGATAGCTTTTAGATTTCTAAAACACGACTTAAATAAATTTCTAAGTCCTTTAGAACTTCAACCCCTCTTTAAGATAATAAAGGTAACATTTGTAAGTGTGCACTCTGCACCTTCTAACTTACGTATGTTTACCTTATCGTCTTAATCGATCTCAAGTAAATCACAATTACACCAAAATGTTTGATGACACTAAAATCACCAACATTCCTCCCCCATTTTAGTGTAATCCTTTGATTCACTATTCAATCATAAATATGTAAAATTCAAACAAATGCATAAATGAAAATGTCACGAAGATTGAATTTTCATTTTAGCATATTACACATTCCAAATATTCGAGAATTGGAGTGTTCTAAGAATTGAACCCATCAACCCATTTGAATACATGAAGATAATATATACATATGTTCGTACAAATCTAGATAACACACTTGACACATTTGTAGAGGCCTTGCGTCCTTATCCATTCATGAATGTATAGAAAGCCAAGTCGAAAACTTTCTTGAAGCGGCCACACTTCACGTCCACTTAGGTGATTCTTTTATATCTTGCACCTGCATATGCAATTTTTCAAAAGAATCATTAAGAAATAATTTTTCAACCTTACAACACTTGCAGGTCTAAGCACATACCTTGGGATGATATTATCACGTGCTTCAATTTTATTAATAAGCCTTCCACATTGAATTCAACCTTTAACGTTGTATTAAAGGGGAATTGGGTATCTTATTAATAAATATTTATATGGACTTTAAACCCATCCCGATCACGGACTTGTGCACTAAGTCCCTAGCCAACCCCTTTGTTAAATGGTCGGCTAAATTATTATGAGTTCTAACGAATTCTACGGATATCACCCCATGCATGATTAATTCTCTAACCATGCTATGTCTTACTCCCAAGTGCCTTGACATTCCATTATATGCTTGGCTCTATGCCTTAGCCAAGGTTGCAGCACTATCACAATGAATACAAATCAGTGATATCAGTTTCGGCCACAAAGGAATCTCGTATATTAAATTCCTTAGCCACTCCGCCTCTTTACCGGCGGCCGCTAAGGCCACAAATTTAGATTCCATGGTCGAATTTGTGATGCAAGTTTGTTTCTTTGAGGCCCAAGAAATGGCACCTCCACCGAGCAAAAATGCCCATCCACTAGTAGAAGAATGATCCTCTACATTGGATATCTAACTCGCATCCGTGTAGCCTTCGATTACCGAAGGAAACCCGATATAAGTGATACCATAATTCATGGTTCCCTTCAAATACTCTTCTTACCGCTTGCCAATGATGAGCACTCGGTCTACTAGTAAACCGACTCAACTTACCAACGACGTAGGAAATATCCGAGCGTGTACTTGTCATTGCATACATCAAGCACCCGATTGCTTTAGAGTATTCTAATTGTCAAACCGCTTCACCCTCGTTGGGCATAAGCTTCTCACTTGGATCCAACAGAGTACTTACGGGGGAACAATTCAACATGTTAAACTTCTTTAACACTTTCTCTACATAGTGAGATTGTGTTATGGCCAAACCTTTGTTCTCCCGTTTAATCCTTATTCCAAGGATCACTTCGACCTCCCCCAAATCCTTCATCGAGAATTGGGATGACAAAAATTCTTTTGTCAAGTTGACTTGTCTTTGGTCCGTGCCAAAGATTAACATGTCGTCTACATATAAACAAATTATGATGCCTCTACCAGAATTGTCAAATTTGCTATACACACACTTGTCCGATTGATTTAAACGAAAACCATAAGACAAAACAACTTCATCAAACTTTTGATGCCACTGTTTTGGGGCTTGTTTCAAACCATAAAGTGATTTAATTAATTTACACACTTTATGTTCATTCCCCGACATCACAAAGCCTTCCGGTTGCTTCATGTAAACCTCCTCCTTTAAATCACCGTTAAGGAATGCCGTCTTGACATCCATTTGGTGAATTACCAAGTTATTAATAGCCACCAATGCTATTAATAATCGAATAGTGGAGATTCGAGCAACCGGTGTGTTGGGAATTGAAGAATTGCACAAGTACAGCACAAGTAAAGTTAATGCTGCTAGAAGAACATAGTTACTACTTCTGGTTAGTACTTCTGTGATTAATGCTGCCAGTTCAAGATTAATACTGCTGAACAAGATTAGTACTGCCAATTCAAAGTTAGTGCTGCTTGAACAAAGTTAGTACTGCTTAGCTAGTTAGTACTGCTAGATGTTAGTGATGCTTAGTTGTTAATGCTGCCAAGACTCAGTTAATACTTCCAAGGTAATTAATGCTGCTTCTGAGATAAACTGAAGATAATATTGAAGAGACCGCGTCTGAAGATATACATGGAAAGCTTGAAGATAATTATGAAGATTATCTTGAAGATCTTTTTAAGTTTTGTAATTATCTTATATTATTCAGTATTTATATAATTGCTTAGAATAGTTAGATAGAACCTTAATTCTGAGTTTTTGTTTTAGAGAGAATCAACCTCAAGGCATCGTTCCTAATTCTAGAGAAGTAGAATTCGTCTTGAAAGAGCCTGTTCTTCAAGATTGAGGTTGTGAGTGAAAAGCTTGTAACTTGAATCATTCAATACAAGTTTGCAAGTTATTCATCAGATTTACTGTTTGTTTACTGTTTCATTAAATATCAAAGTGTTATTCCACAAACTTCTTTGATATTGTTTCTGAGTATTTATAATCCTTGTTAAGAATTCGATCCTGACAAGTGGTATCAGAGCGAGTATTCTCAGAAACCTACATTCAAAATCACATCATCATGGCTAAAGGTTCAGAGTCTTCAAGCTTAGAAATTCCTACAGAGGTAACATCTAATCTTTGTTCCAAATCCTGTATTGAAACTGTTAAAAGGTACAGGGATCACAACCAGAAAATGAATGATGACCTGAAGAGATTAGAAAAGGACATAAAAGACTATGTTAGGATTGTTGAGAGGTTTGAAGAGCAGATTAAGAGTTTTCAAGCCAATGAGCTTCAACATTCCTATGACACAAACTACTGGAAGTGGGAGAAGAGTGACCTAGAACTTCAACTGACCAAATCCAAAGAGGAGAATGAGAAGATAAAGAGTGAGTTTGAGAAAGCCAAGCTGGATATTGAGAAATTTTCCAATGCTTCTAAAGCAATGGACTCTTTGCTCCAAACTCAAATCCATGACAAACTTAGACGAGGAATAGGCTATAACATCACACCACCACCATACAACAACAATTACATCCCTCCTATATCAGACTTGCTAGTGACCAAGAATAGGAAGGAATTGTCTGATGAAGCCACTAAGGTAGATCCATTAGACAAAGTGGTGGTTGAAACAGACTCTGAAGAAGAAAACTCTAATGATAAGAGTAAGGAGAACACTGTGAGTGGTGAGATTCCCCTAGAAAATCACATTATCACCAATGAGGGATGTGGAAAAACTTGGGTCAAATCTAAGGACATAGAGAAGACAGAGGGAAAGTCTGGTAAGGTCCATTACAAACAGACCACAGTTGTGAATCCTGTCCCTTGCAAGCAGTGTACATGCAATAAATCTGAGCCCCAAAAACATAATAAACCAAGGGGAAATCAGAGAAACTGGAATAATCAGTGGGCACAAAAACAAGGGATTGATCTGTGTAAAATCAACAGGCCAAAACCTTGTTTTATCTGTGGCAAATTGAATCATCTTGCCAAATACTGTTATTTCAATCCTATTAACCAAAGAGTCACTTTTCAAAGACAACCACAAAACTCTTCTGGTTATAGGAATCAAAGAAGGAATCAAATGGCTGAGAAAAGAGCACCTAAAAAGTTTCATGCTCAGAACAAGTTTGCTAATATAAAGAAAAATACTCCAAATAAGCCAAGAAGTAATTTAAAGACAAAGAAAGCAAACAACTTTGTTCAGGTTTGGGTTCCAATTGTAAAGAAACCTGTTAGTACTACTATCCCAGATAGTACTGCTAACAGAAATAGTGCTGCTAACTCAGTTAGTACTGCTAACCAAGTTAGTACTGCTAGCAAGGCTAGTGCTGCTTCTAGTAGTAATGCTGCCAAACCTATAATCTTGACAAAGTATTCCAGCCATGAGATTCCTAAACAACTCATCCAGACTAAACTTACAGATTATATTGATGAGAAAGGACAACCCAAGACCACTTTGGCTTGGGTTCCCTCCAAGACTAACTGATTTATCAAGTGTGCAGGGCAACCAAAAGCTCAAGAGGAAGAGCATTTGGAATGCAGATAGTGGTTGCTCTTGGCACACAACAGGTAACATGGACTGCCTTCAAATTCTTCAAAAGATTTGATGGAGGACATGTTGCATTTGATTCAGAGGGAAGTAATAATAAATTCTCAGGGCATGAGTTAAAAGATAAGTTGCCTTTGGAAGATTTCATTGAGCATGATACTACTAACCTGTGTGTTTAAGTGGTTAAGGTTGAAGTTAGTAATACTCCAGAGGGAGTAATGATCATGAAGGATCAAGAAGAAAAGGATCAGGGGATGAACAAAGTAGTTAAAAAGTATGAGTAAAAGGATGGTGTCAAAAAGTGCAAGTGTAGTAAATGCTGCCAGTGCATTTTTAATACTGCCAGTGCACAGTTAATACTGCTAGTTAATTTATACTGCTAGTGGTTAATACTGCTCTCAGTTAATACTGCTAGTTAGTTAATACTGCTAGTGGTTAATACTGCTCTCAGTTAATACTGCTTTCAGTTAATACTGCTCTCAGTTAATACTGCTTTCAGTTAATACTGCTTTCAGTTAATACTGCTCTCAGTTAATACTGCTCTCAGTTAATACTGCTTTCTGTTAATACTGCTTTCAGTTAATACTGCTCACTGTTAATACTGCTTTCACTAAATTTTTGGGGTTAATACTGCTTATAATCCACAAGCTATAAATACCCTTTCCCCGCCTAAAAGATCATAACGACTCTTTGTCTACTGTTCATATTCTCTCTCACTCTTTTCTCTCAAGTATCCAGTGCTCGCTAGTCAAGAATCCTTGCGTACAGATGGCTTCAATGGTGTTTATTGACGAGCACAACGAGATTGCGATGCTAAAGAAGCCGAAACAAGCCGATGGATTCCACCAAATTGTGGACTTTCTCAGGTCAAGCCACATTGCCCATGCTCTCACTGTATCACCAACTATCTACATAGAGCATCAAAGGCAATTTTGGGCTAATGCCACCATTGTTACTGAAGATGGTGTCCAAATGATCAAGACAAGGGTATGTGAAAAACCCCTAACAGTTACTGAAGAGGTGATACGCATCTGTCTATGTCTAGACGATGCTGCAGGTATAACCTCTATTCCTAATGAGGAATTATTCTCAACTCTTACTAAAATGGGGTATAGAGGCCCATTGGGTGTGTTCAAGTTCTCAAAAGCTAAATTTTCACCCCAATGGCGTTTCTTTGTCCATACCCTTATGCATTGTATCTCTAAAAAGACTACTGGATGGAGTGAGTTCAGTAGCACCATTGCTTATGCTTTGGTGTGCTTGGCCACTGCCAGAAAGTACAATTTTTCTCAAATGCTTTTTAAAGTTCTTGTCTCAAACCTGGGAAGTAAAAAGAGTTTTTATATGTACCCCAGGTTTGTACAAGAAGTAATAACCCATGAATTGAAGGATATACCTCATTTTGATGGGGTATATGTACCAAAAATTCCCAAAGGTAAGGTCTTTTCAAACATGAAAAGATCCCATCTGGACTCGGAAGGAGTTGACACCCCATTGTTCTCTACAATGATGGTGGTGTCCCACACTGAAAAAGGTATGGCAGTAGGGTCAAGGCCCTCATTAGACCATCCCACTGCTAGCCAATCCCAACCTTCCCACTCTATATCTATCCCACAGTCCCTACTTCATAAGCCCACTTCTCCAATTACCCAAACTTATACAAGGAAACAGGTAAAGAAGGCTCTTTCCCTTCTTGTACCATCACCCACTAAGCCTTCTAGCCCTCTAAGGGAGAATTCTCCCTTAGAGAATATCAATAGGGAAACCAAAGGGGTGTCTCCCAACCCCAAGGAGGTGCTCACTGAGGTGGAGGTTGAGCATATGGGTGCTAAGGCTGCCACTACTCCTGCTAGCACACAGGAGGTCAGTGGTAACATACATAAGACCTTCCCCATGGCAACTTTGGGTGAGCAATCATCCAAAGGTCCCAGGTGCCAAGAAACCAAGGGGGTGGATAGTGCTTCTGCTAGGCAGAAGACTTTCACTACAAAAAGATCCAATGATCCATCAAAAGAGGGTAACACTTCTGGAGAAGGTGAGGACAGATATAACTATTATGAATTGATGGAAACCATGGGAAACATCAACATGGATGTACTCAAACAGGGCAAAGATATAGAAGAACTTAAACTTATAGTTCTGTCCCAACATGTCCAGATTGCCAAGCTAAAGAAAATGGTGACAAGGTTATTGCAAAAGAAGAGGAGAAAGCAGTTTGTTCTAAAGAAGAGGAACAATGCTCAAGATGCTTCCAACAAGGGGGAGAAGCAAGAAAGGGAAACAGAAAAAGAAAGTTCAGCTGAAAAGAGAGTTGAAGTTGAGGGGGAGACAGAGGATGCAATAGAGGCAGAAACAGAAGTTGCTCAAGCAGCAGAAACTGTTAATGCTGCTGAAACAGCAGAAACAGTTAATGCTGCTGAAACAAAAGAAGCAGCAGAAACAGAAGAAGTAGTAACAGGGCTCTCTGTAGAGGAACTGGAGATTGCAGAGACATTGGTTAAAGCCAAGAATGACACTCCTAAGGCTAGTCAAAAGGCCAAGGGAGTGATCATTAATGAAGGAGGAGGCTCAAAGAAAAGAAAAGAATCAAGTAAAGCAACTTTGAAAGATACAAAGGGAAAGGGAAAGGAAAAGCTTATTGAAACTGAACTGCCTTCAAAGAAGAGGAGTCAGATTGAAATGGATGAGGAGATGGCAAAGCAGCTTCAAGAGCAAATGGAAAAGGAGGAACAGATTCAAACAGAAACAGATAGAGAGCTTGCAAAGATAATGGCCAGAAAACTAAATGTTGAGTATCAAGAAAGTTTAAAAGCAGCAGCTGAAGCCAAGAAAAGCTCTGTGAAAGTGTCTAAGCAAAGAATGCCAGTAATGAAGCAGAAAAGACAACCTTCTAAGACCTTTTTGGCCAATCAGGAAAGAAGAAGAATGATTAACTTCCTGAGAGGTGCAATTGGTGTCAAAGGGGAAATGTTTACCAATATGGCATACAGTCAGGTTGAGGAATTGTACAAGAAAGAAATGGCTAAACTCCAAGGGGACTCATCTCAAAGGGAAGAGGCTGAAAGAAGAATGAAGGAGAGGTATGACTTAAATATTCAACAACCATTCCCTGAGGAGACCACACCTTCAAAGGACAATGCTGAAGAAATGAAGGAAGAACAAGAGAATGGTGGTATAGAAATTAAATATGCAAAGAGGGTGAAGACAATTGCTTCCAAAAAGCAGTCTAAAAGGCCAAGAGTGGAAGAAAGAGTAGAAACTGAAGCAGAACCTTCAGTCACACCTTCAGCAGAACCTGTGCAGAACCCAGAACAGTCCAAAGAGCAATCAGATGAGCATGTGGGGCTGTATATGACTATAGTAAAACCTGTACAGGCTATTCCAATCTCCATGAAGGCTCCAGAGATTATCTTTTGGGACATTCTAAGAGATAATGGAAAGGATTTCTTCAGACTTAAAAGAGTTGGTGGTGCATTTGAAGCATATTTAACCTGGGGGAGAGTAATCAGAGGTTGTTCAAGAGCAGACATAGAGGAAATGTACAAAGTGGGAATGAAACTCTATGAGCCTGTGTTGAAAGGTACTGAAGAAAATCTTCTCAAAGTGGCAATGGAATACTTATGTATGATGTTTGATCCAGAGAAGGTGGTGCATAGGATTAAAGATCTTCATCATGAGTATGTGTTCAAAAAGATTGATCATTGGATACTCTTTGAAAACTGTGGTGTGTACATGATTACAATTGATAAATGTTATCATGAATACTACCTAGTTGACAAAATATATGATCATAGCAAGCAGAAACTTGAAGGGATGCTGAAAGCTAAGCTAGTATGTACTAAGGATTCAGAAATGGCCAGAATTGTGGTGAGAAGAACTATCAATCAAAGTCTGGGCCTAGATCCAAATTTGGGCAACTGAATGTGAGGTGTTGAAAGCATCTTGAAAATCAGATCTGAAGAACTTGACTTCTCTTCCTAAAAGTCAAGTTAGGGGGAGATTGTTGGGAATTGAAGAATTGCACAAGTACAGCACAAGTAAAGTTAATGCTGCTAGAAGAACATAGTTACTACTTCTGGTTAGTACTTCTGTGATTAATGCTGCCAGTTCAAGATTAATACTGCTGAACAAGATTAGTACTGCCAGTTCAAAGTTAGTGCTGCTTGAACAAAGTTAGTACTGCTTAGCTAGTTAGTACTGCTAAAGGTTAGTGCTGCTTAGTTGTTAATGCTGCCAAGACTCAGTTAATACTTCCAAGGTAATTAATGCTGCTTCTGAGATAAACTGAAGATAATATTGAAGAGACCGCGTCTGAAGATATACATGGAAAGCTTGAAGATAATTATGAAGATTATCTTGAAGATCTTTTTAAGTTTTGTAATTATCTTATATTATTCAGTATATATATAATTGCTTAGAATAGTTAGATAGAACCTTAATTTTGAGTTTTTGTTTTAGAGAGAATCAACCTCAAGGCATCGTTCCTAATTCTAGAGAAGTAGAATTCGTCTTGAAAGAGCCTGTTCTTCAAGATTGAGGCTGTGAGTGAAAAGCTTGTAACTTGAATCATTCAATACAAGTTTGCAAGTTATTCATCAGATTTACTGTTTCATTAAATATCAAAGTGTTATTCCGCAAACTTCTTTGATATTGTTTCTGAGTATTTATAATCCTTGTTAAGAATTCGATCCTGACACGGTGCTTAGGTATCGAAATAATCGATGCCTTCTTTTTGCCCAAAACCTTGTATTACCAACTGAGCTTTAAACTTATCGATAGAACCATCAAATTTCATTTTCTTCTTAAAAATCCATTTGCAACCCAATGGTTTGCAACCCGGTGGTAAGTCGGCCAACACCCACGTGTTATTACCCATGATAGACTCCATCTCATCATTTATTGCCTCCTTCCAAAAGGCAACATCTTGAGACTTCATAGCCTCATCATAGGTTCTTGGATCTTCCTCTATGCTATAACAATAAGCATATTGAGATCCAATTTCATCTCGTGAACCTTCAAATAAGTACAGTTGAAAGTCGGGACCAAAAGATTTCTCAATCCTTCCTCGTTTACTTCTTCGAAGCTTGAGAAATTCCAAAGAAATTTCCTTTTCTTTTCCACTATCTTTGATTCCACTCGTACTTGGAATCATGTCTTTTGGTCTCGGTATCGAAGTAAATCGATTCTCATCGAATATGGCATCTCTCGATTCAATTACGGTATTAACCGAAACAGAATCGTTGGGTTCGATGACATAGAACCGATATGCCTTAGAATGGTCGGCATATCCGATAAATATACAATCGATTCCACTTTCCCCCAATGTATTCCTTTTGGGATCCGGTAATCTTACCACGGCTCGACATCCCCAAACTCGTAAATAATTCAAGTTTGGTTTCTTCTTGAACCAAAGTTCATAAGGAGTGTTTTGTTTGGTACCCGGTTTAAAACATAACAAGTCGTCAACATGGCTTCTATTAAACCCATATATTAGTTGATAAACAATCACACAACACAATAAGAACAAGAGATGAATAGAAATCAAATCAATATGCCATAGATCTCTTGATAATCAAATGAATACGTGTGTGTGTTCTTGGTGTACAGATCAATACCTCATGTGCGTGTAAACTCAGAATGTGTGGCTTCCTAAAATTCTAGAGAATATTTGCCTTTTATATGTAGGTCAACATGACCTAAGCAATACTAGAAAACTACCAAAACAACCCCTAAAGAATTAAACACTATTATAAAATAGACCCCTTTTGACATTTTAATCTTGAATACAATTTCTGATCTAACAATCTCCCCCTTCGGATTCAAGATTAAAAAAAATTGCAATTATCTCCGGGTCTTCACTTCTCTTGAAAACTGTAGCAGATATGACGTTAAAAGCTTCAAAGCTTGTAGCTTTACACTTGTAGCTTTACACAGTCTTCACAACTTTGAGCTCTTTCTTTAAATGAAGTGTCCTTCTGACGATCATCTTCAGTCAGGCTTTTGGTAAATCAGATAGGTTCAGACACTTTGTTATCTTTGAATTCTTCAGCAGTCTTCAATCAATCTTACTTTCTTGATCAGAACAAACAAACTCATATCTAAGTTTTGAAATTCTTGTATTCTCCTCCTTTTTGATGAGTGGTGAGAATCAACATCATCAAAACATTTCAAACCAATCTAGGAATTTTCTCCCCCAAATCAACAAATAAGCGCAGTCTTCATGTATAGATCCTGTCAAGATCGAAGTTCTAAACAAGAATTTAATTAAACACTCAGAAACTTTGTTAAAGAAGTTGCGGAATAACACTTTAACAATAAATTAATGAAACAATATATGAATCAAATCACAAGTTATATTGAATTAACTTAATGATTACAACCAAAGCCTCAATCTGTTGAACAAGCTCAATAGACGTTCAATACTTCTCTAATGAAAGGACTACTAATAATCTTGAGGCTAATTCTCTCTAAAACAAAATACGTATGTATCTCTCTATCTAATAATCTAATACTTCTAGACTATATATATACGAAACAGAATACAAGATAAATATGAAAACATCATTGATCTTCAGCATCCATTCCATAATTATCTTCATCTCCTAGTCTTTCGCTTCAAGTCATCTTTATCAACAGAAGCATCATTAATCCTCCTACCAGTATCTTCATCCTCAGCAGTACTAACATGCTACCAGTAGCAACTCTGTTGGCAGTACTAACTCTCCAAGCAGTACTAACGTTTCTTCTAGCAGTACTAACCCTTCAAGCAGTATTAATACTACTAGCAGTAGTAATTTCTTCAAGTAGCAGCACTAATGTCTTCAATAGTAGTAATCTTCAATACTTAGCAGTACTAACCAAACTTAGCATATTTCAGACCCAACAATCTCCCCCTAACTTAACTTTTGAAAACAAGAAGTTAAGTTCTTCAGCATAAATGTCTTCATGATGCTTTCAAAATAACTGCTCAATTTCCCAGATTAGGATCCAACCCTACACTTTGATTAATGGTTCTTCTGATCACAATTCTTGCCATTTCTGAACCTTTAGGGCAGACCAACTTTGCTTTCAGCATCCTCTGCAACTTTTCTTTGCTGTGGTCATACACCTTATCAACCAGATAATACTCATGAAAGCTTTTGTCAATGGTTATGACATAGACTCCAGATCTTTCAAAAAGCATCCAGTGGTCAATACTTTTAAATCCATTTTCATGATGCACATCTTTCACAAGATATTCAACCTTAACAGGGTCAAACATCATGCACAAATATTCCAGAGCCATCTTTGTTAGACTCATCCCTGCTTCTTTCAACAATTCACCATGCAAGTTCAATCCAACCTTGTACATTTCTTCCAAATCAACTCTGGTACATCTTCTGATTATCTTACCCCAAGTTGAATAGACCTCATACTTGTCACCCATTCTCTTGATTCTGAAGTATTTTATTCTTTTATCCACCAAAGTATCCCAATGAATAATTTCTGGGACTTTCACTGAGATAGGATCTGATTTCACTGGTTCTTCATCTGTCACAATCATATACAAGTCACATTGCTCATCAGATTGTCTTGACTGTTCTGAAGGCTGTTGACTTGATTGCTCTTGACTCTGTTCTTTGGTTTGAACATGCTCTGCTTGTTTCTGCTCTATCTCACCTTCATCAGTTCTAGGCCTTTTTGCCTTTTTCTTTGGAGCAATTGACTTCATTCTTTTAATAGCTCCAATCTTCTGAGCTAAAGTCTCTTTCTTCTTGACTTCTATCTTTTCTTTTGTAGGAGTGCCTTCTTCACTGTCAGGGAAAGGCTGTTGAATGTTCAGATCATGTCTTTCTTTCATCTTCCTTTCAAATTCAACCCTCTGACTGAAGTCTCCTTGAAGCTTGGCCATCTCCTTCTTGTATAATCTTCTATTCTGCCAAAAGACATTTTGGTAAACATCCCTTCAGGAACTCCAACAGATCCTTTCAGGAAGTTTATCATTTTTCTTCTTTCTTGATTAGCTAGAAAGGTTTTTAAAGACTGTCTTTTCTGTGAAGCTTTCATAGTAACCCTCTTTACATAAGTTTTCAAGCTCTTCTGATATTCTTCATTGAGCCTTTTTGCCAGATCTAAGGCAAGCTTTCTGTCTTTAGCTTTCTGGATTTCATTTTCCTTCCTTTGCCAATTATGCATCCAAATCAATTTGCTTCTGCTTTTTCACAGGCTCAACCATTTTTTCTTTCCCTTTCTTCTTTTCCTCTGACATACTGACCTCTTTCTTTTTCTTCTTTGTTTCTCCTTCTTTGATCACCACTCCCTTAGCCTTTTGAGTGGCTTTAGGAGTGTCATTCTTTGCCTTTATCAGAGTCTCTGCAATCTCTATTTCTTCTCTAGACATTCCAGTTACTGCTGCTTCTACAGTTTCTGCTGCTTCTACAGTTTCTGTTGCTTTCTCAGTTTCTGCTGCTTTCACTGTTTCTGCTTCTTTTTCTGTTTCTGCTTCAACATTAATCTCCCCCTCAAAATGAAATTCCATGACAAATGAGCTTTCCTTCTCACATTCAGCTTCTTGATTCTCCCCCTTTTTGGAAGCATCATGAGCACTTCCCCTTTTCTTCAGGACATATTGCTTTCTCTTCTTTTTGTGTACCAAACTGAGTACCATCTTCTTGAGTTTGGTTATCTGCACTTGTTGAGAAGTGATCACCTTTTTCATCTCCTTTATCTCCAAGCCCTGATTGATTACATCCAAGTTCACATTTCCAATGGTTTCCATTAATTCATCATAGTTATATTTGTCCTCACCTCCTTTAGGTGTGTTGAGCACCCTTGAAGGATCCTTGGATCTTTTAGTAGAGGCCTTCTGCCTAGCAGAAGCACCTACTACCCCCTTGGTTTCTTGGCACCTGAGACCCTTAGATGATTTCTCATCCAAAGTTGCCATGGGGAAGGTCTTAGTGATGTTCACACTGTCCTGATCCACACCTTGTGCAGAATCAGTAGTGTGAGCCTTACTGCCCACATGCTCATCCTTCTCCTTAGAGAGCACATTCTTGGGGTTGGGAGACACCCCTGTGGATTCCCTTTGGATATTCTCTAATGGAGAATGCTCCATCAGAGGGCTTGCAGGCTTTTGGGGTGAAGATACAGGAAGGGAATGAACCTTCTGTACCTTTTTCCTTACATATGTTTGAGTGATGGGGGAAATTGGCTTCACAACTGGGATCTGAGGAGGATCATTTGAAATGAATGGTGTGGGTATGTCATTAGTGGGTTGGTCAGATGTGGGCTGTGACCCTGATGCCTCACCATGGGAATGAGACACACTCATCATTGTAGAGAACAATGGTGTGTCTTTTCTAGAAAAGTCCTTACTAGGCCTTTTCATGTTGGAAAACACCTTCCCTTTGGGAGGTTTAGGTACATACACCTCTTCAAAAGAGGGTAAATCCGTCAATTCCTGGTTTTGTACTTCTTGTACAAACCTTGGATACATATAAAATCTTTTGGTTTTAGTTTTGGTATCCAGGTTTGACAGCAAATCATTCAGAATCATTTGAGAGAAATTAAACTTTCTAGAGGTAGCTAAGCATACAAGAGCATAAGCTATTGTACTTCTAAACTCACTCCATCCAGTTGTCTTGCGAGATAAGCAATGTTGAAGAGTATGAACAAAGAATCTCCACTAAGGTGAAAATTTGCTTTTGAAAAACTTGTAAACCTCAATAGGACCTTCATACCCCATTCTACCTATTTCTTGGAAGAGATCTTCCTTTGAAAGAGTAGTAATACCTGAGGCATCATCTAGACGTAGATGAGTGCGAATGCAGGCTTCTGTGATTGTGATAGGTTTATCACAGACCCTGGATTGGATGACCTGATTGCCATCAACAGTCTGAATGGAGGCATTGGTCCAGAATTGTCTCAGATGTTCCACATAGATGGTGGGATTGACAGTTAACGCATAGGCGATGTGTGAGGATTTTAGGAAATCCACAATCTCATGAAAAACCTCAGCTTGTTTGGGTTTTTGCAGCATTGCAAGCTCATTGTGATCATCAACAAAATCCAGTCCTGCCATCGTTCTTGGGTTCGAATCAATACTAGGGTTTACGCACTGGGAAGCAAGAATTCGAGAGAGAGAGAGGATGAAAACTCGCTGGAAATTCAAAGAGCCGTTTGGGTTTTGGTGGTCAGAGAGGGTATTTATAGGTTGAGGATTTCAGTTAAAAGCAGTACTAAGTACCCTAACAACATTAACAAACCCGCAGTATTAACCCATATAAGCAGTAGTAACACATACCAGCAGTATTAACACAGACTAACAATATTAACACATACCAACAGTATTAACACTGTCTGGCAGTAGAAATAAGGAAAGCAGTAGTAACTTTGCAATGGCAGTATAAACGACCTAGCAGTAGTAACCATACTTAACCATATTTGAACTGTCAGTAGGATTAATAGTGAGAGCAGTATTAACTCAACCAGAAGTACCAAGTTTCTAATCGGCAAGGTAATCTGAAACACTTAAACACAAATAGTTAGCAGCACCATGCACAATACAATATGAGAAAGTAAGCATAAAAGAAGCTATACAGAAATGGTGCATAAAGAAAATCAAAAGAGGCTTATTCAGTGTTTATCATGCCTACACTTGTGACCAAGAATGTGAATCTACCCACATCAAAAGCTTTGGTGAATAGATCAGCAAAATGGTTACTAGTGTGTACCTTCAAAACCTGAATTAACTTCTTTTCATTGCAATCTCTAATAAAATGGTACCTGATTTCTATATGCTTGGTTTTTGAGTGCTTCACTGGATTATTAACTATGCTTATAGCACTGTTGTTATCAATGAAGATGGGAGTGTGAAGAAAAGTAATGCCATAGTCCAACATCTGATTCTGAATCCATAACACCTGTGAGCAGCAGCTTGCAGCAGCTATATACTTTTCTTCTGTTGTAGAGGTGGAGACTGTGGTTTGCTTTTTACACTGCCATGAAACTAGTCTTGCACCCAAAAACTGACATCCTCCTGATGTAGACTTTCTATCTAAGTTTGCACCACCCAAATCACTATCAGAATATGCCAGTAGATCAAATGGTGAGTCATGAGGATACTGAAGACCCAACCTAGGTTGTCCTTTGAGATATCTGAAGATCCTTTTGACTGCTTGAAAGTGAGATTGCTTAGGCCTCACTTGAAATATGGCACACACACAGACAACAAACATAATGTCTAGTCTTGAAGCTGTTAGATACATGAGGGAGCCTATCATAGATCTATAATAATGAACATCCACATCCTCCCCCTCAAGATCTGCAGTAATCTGTTTGTGTGTTTCCATAGGTGTGCTTGCAGGCTTTGCTGCTGAAAAACCAAACTTTGTAAGTATATCCTGCATATACTTGGATTGACTTATGAAAATGCCATCTTTCTTCTGTTTAACCTGTAGCCCAAGGAAGAATGTGAGTTCACCCATAGAGCTCATCTTGAATCTTTTGTGCATCAGATTCTCAAACTCCTTGCACATATAATCTTTTGTGGATCCAAAGATGATATCATCCACATAGATCTGAACAAGCAGGATGTCCTTCTTCTTCCTTTTAATGAAAAGGGTCTTGTCAATGATTCCCCTTTCAAAACCATTTTCCAAGAGATAGGTAGACAAAGTGTCATACCATGCCCTTGGTGCTTGATGTAGCCCATAAAGTGACTTCTTTAGTTTGTATACTCTGTCAGGAAAGTGAGGATTCTCAAACCCTGGAGGCTGACAAACATACACTTCTTCTTCAATTTTCCCATATAGGAATGCACTCTTAACATCCATCTGAAATACTCTGAAATGCATGAAAGAAGCATAGGCTAGAAACAGCCTAATTGCCTCAATTCTGGCTACTAGTGCAAACACTTCTTCATAATCTATCCCCTCTTCTTGTGTGTACCCTTGTGCCACAAGTCTGGCCTTATTCTTTTTCACTATACCTCTCTCATCTTTCTTATTCCTGAAAACCCATTTAGTTCCAATTGCCTTTTGTCCTTGTGGAAGGTCAACTAGATCCTACATATTTTGCAGCTCAAACTGCAACAACTCCTCTTACATTGCTTCTATCCAGTTAGGTTCTTTCATTGCATCATAGGCCTTCTTGGGTTCAATATGATATAGAAAACAAGATAACAAACCTGACTGCAAGTCTTTCAATCCTCCTAACTTACTTTGATGGCTTGTGATCCTGGGAGAATTGATATCACCAATCACCAACTGAGGAGGATGATTCTTCTGAGTTCTTGTTTGATGGGCAACCTCCTCATTAATATTTGCATCCAGATTAGAGTCATTCTTTTCAGGAGTGTTTCCACCAAATACTGAAGAATTTTCTTCATCAGTATCATCTTCTGACAATGTGGGCATTTCAGGACTTGTGTTTCCTGAACCTGAAGGATACGCATCCTTTTTATCACCTTTATCCTTTTCATCACCTTTATCCTCTTCATCACCTTTATAATCTTCAGCCTGTTCTGGTTCAGAATCCTCTGTTTCTGAATCATCCTTCTTTTCTTGTTGACAAAATTCAACAGGATCAACTGTAGGTATAGGGAACAACACAAACTCTGGTTTCTGTGCTTGTACCTTTTCTGAACTTGTTCCTGCAATTTGTACATTACTAAAACCCAAAGAATTAGTTAGTGAATCAATGTCAAACAACCAATCAGATTTGGTGTGTTCTCATTGCATTTGACATTGTCAATTTCCTCTATAATCCTGGAAGAACTGTTGAATACTCTATATGCCTTACTCTGAGAGGAGTATCCAACAAGGAATCCATCCTCAGCTTTGCTTTCAAACTTGCCTAAATGAGATTTGGTATTGAGGATTGTGCAAGGACACCCAAAAGGTTTGAAAAATCCAATAAAAGGTTTATTCTTTTTGAAAAGTTCATAAGGTGTCTTACCTTGGGATTTGACTACTAGAACTCTGTTTTGGACATAACAAGCAGTATTAGCTGCTTCTGCCCAAAAAGTAATGGGTAATTTTGAATCTGCCAACAGAGATCTAGCAGCCTCAATCAATGTTCTATTTCTCCTCTCAGCAACACCATTTTGTTGAGGAGTCCTAGGAGCACTGAATTGTCTCTCAATACCTTTAGTCTCACAAAAGCTGTTTAAGTCATTGTTTTTAAACTCAGTTCCATTATCAGATCGGATGACTTTAACTCTTAGATTTGTTTGGTTTTCAATCCTAAGGACAAAGGATTTGATTAGTCCACTTGTCTCATCCTTAGTCCTCAGAAAATATACCCAAGTAAATCTAGAGAAGTCATCAACAATGACTAAGCAATAGGATTTCTTACCAATACTCAACACATTTGTAGGACCAAAGAGATCCATATGTAATAACTGAATGGGTGAAGAGATTGTGTTTATTTCTTTGGACTTATGAGAAGTTTTGTACTATTTGCCTTTAAGACATGCAACACAATGATCATCACATGAAAACACTTTTTGAGGCAAACCTCTTACAAGGTTGTTTTTCACAAGTTTGTTCATAGTTTTAAAATTCATGTGACACATCCTTCTGTGCCAAAGAGATGATTCATTTAAAGAAGCTTTTGAAAACAGACAGATTAGTGATGAATCAGATGAAACACTTTCTAGGTCCAAACAATAAACATTATCCTTTCTAGGAGTTCTAAGTAGTATCATATTTTCATCAACTACCTTGAATCCTGAAGCAAGGATAATACACTCAGTATCACTAAATAATATACTATGTTTCTTGTCACATACCTGTGATACACTTAACAGGTTGTATCTTAATTGCTCAACATAGTAAACATCTTCAAAAGTCATCTTACCTTTTGATACCATACCTTTACCACTTATCTTTCCTCCTGTTGGATTGTCACCAAAAGCAACATGTCCTCCATCAAACCTTTTGAAATTTTGAAGGCAGGACATGTTACATGTCATGTGCCTAGAGCAACCACTATCTACATGCCAAATGCTCTTCCCCTTGAGCTGTTGTTTACCCTGCACATAAGATAAAATAATTAGTTTCTTGAGGGAACCCAAGCCAAAGTGGTCTTGGGTTGCCCTTTCTCATCAACATACTCATATTCATTAAGCTTAGTCTTGATGAGATGATCAAAGTCAGGAATCTCATGGTTGGAATACTTTGTCTTAATTATAGGCTTGTTAGTATTAACACTGATAGCAGTACTATCCTTGTTAGCAGTATTAACTTGGTCAGCAGCACTAACTTTGTTAGCAGTACTATCCTCATTAGCAGTACTAATTTGGTCAGTCGTACTAACTTTATTAACAGTACTAACTTGGTCAGCAGTGGTATTGCTATCAGCAACACTATTTCTGTTAGCAGTACTATTTGAGGTAGCAGTACTAACAGGTTTAGTTTCTTTTGGGACCCAAATTAAGACACCTTTGTTTGCTTTCCTATTCTTTGTGTTACTCCTTGGTTTGCTTGGAATATCTTCTTTTGTTTTAGCAAACTTATTCTGAATATGAGATTTTGCAGTACCAGTCTTCATTAGTGTTGTTCTCACATTTTCAGTCATGTGATTCCTTGATCTTCTTGATTGCTTCCTATAACCAATAGAATGTTGTATTTTTCTTTGAAAAGTAATTCTTTGGTTAACAGGATTGAAATAACAGTGTTTGGCTAAATGATTTAACTTGCCACAAATAAAACAAGGCTTTGGTCTATTGATTTTGCTTAGATCAATTCCTTGTTTTTGAGCCCACTGGTTATTTCTGTTTCTCTGATTTCCCCTTATTTTATCATGTTGATGGGGCTTGATCTGTTGACAAGTACAGGGATTTACAACAGTAGTTTGCATATAGTGATCTCCCTGTACCTTTTCCTTCCCTTTTCTAGAGGTCTCAACTTTCTCACTCTTAACAGTCTCATCCCCAATCTTAGACTTCTCCACTTTCTCACTCTTGACAAATGGTTTACCCCCCTTTTCATTTGTAAGAATATGATTTTCTAAGGGAATTTCTTTATGGTCTTCCTTATTCTTATCCTCAGTGTTCTCTTCTTCAGATTCTGCCTCTACCACTATAGTATCTAGTGGATCTACCTCTGTGGCTCCTGTAGGTAAGTCATTCTTATCTTGCCTTTCTAAGAGGTCTGAAGTGGGTGGAATATAGTTGTTGTTGTAAGGTGGAGGGGTGTTATTATATCCTATACCTCTCTTCAGTTTATCATGAACTTGAGATTTGAGTAAAGTGTCCATTGCTTTAGAGGCATTGGAAAATTTCTCAATGTCTAATTTGGCCTTCTCAAATTCACTTATGACTTTCTCACATTCTTCTCTAGCCTTCTCTTGCTTAATCTCTAACTCCTTCTTCTCCCACTTCCAATAGTTTTGATCATATGAATGTTGAAGTTCATTGGCCTGATATGCCTTAATTTGTTCTTCAAAATTCACAATGATCAAATTAGACTCTCTCCTATGTTTCTCCAACCTTTTAAGATCATCACACATGCTCTGATTGTGATCCCTGTACTTTTTAACAGTTTCAAGACAAGCTTTATAGCAAAGTTTAGATTTTACCTCTGTGGGGATTGTTGGGCTTGAAGACTCTGAAACCTCAGCCATCAATGCTTGATTCTGAATTGCCTCATCTGCTTGATCACTCCAATCAAATCCCATTCCATCTTGTGAGACAAGTGCTTGAGATGGGTTCCAGTTGTTGGTGGAATTTGATTGTTGATTGTTGCTCCCATGCTGTTGAGAGATTCCCCCTCTGCATTCTCTTGCAAAGTGCCCCAGTTTATGACACTTGTAGCATTCCACTTTGGATTTGCCAAATCCAGCACCATCTTCTCTTCTCATGGCAAAGTTGTTTCTTCCTGTTCTTTTAATGAATCTTTTGATTCTCATTGTGAGCATTGCCATTTGCCATTTTATGTCCATCTCTTCAAGATCATCAACATTAATCTGCTCCAGATCATCATTGATAAGAGAAGATTTAGCATGACTAAGCAAGGAAGGCTTCCAAAACAGAATCATTGAGTCCATCCTGTTTTGAGCCATAAGCAACACCAACTGATTCTGTATTTGCAGAAGAATCAGTAGTAGATGATAAGAGAGCAGCATTGTGAGAGTATCCAGATGGCTTCTTCTTAGATTCAACTTCTGCTTCCAAAACAGAATCATTGAGTCCATCCTGTTTTGAGCCATAAGCAACACTAACTGATTCTGTATTTGCAGAAGAATCAGTAGTAGATGATAAGAGAGCAGCATTGTGAGAGTATCCAGATGGCTTCTTCTTAGATTCAACTTCCACTTCAAACACCCTGAGATCATTGTAGAGATCATCAAGTTCCTTATCCTCCAGATTATCATTCTACCTGAATGATACTGTATACATTACCCATTCTTCACCAAGAGATCTTAGAAACTTTCTGTTGACATCATCCTGGTCCATCTTGACACCAACAGTGGCCAATTCTCCAATCAACTTGTTGAACCTATCAAAGGTTTGAGTCATAGACTCATTCTTTGTAGACATAAAATTTTCATATTATTGCTTGAGAATTGCTTTCTGATTTCTCTTAGTGCTTTTGGTACCTGAAAATCTCTTCTCCAAAGCATTCCACAAGATTTCGGCATCAGCACAGTTGCAAAACTGATGTTGGTATTCATTAGGAATTGCCAAGAGCAGAGTGCTCAAGGCTTTCATCTCAGTCTGCCTCATCTTTCTTTCTCCATCAGTCTTTGGTGGAGGTCTCTTTCCATCTGTTCCCATCTCTACTTCATTGGAGGGACCATTCTCAATGATATCCCACATTGAGTAGTCTGTAAGAAGTATATACTGACTGATCCTGATTTTCCACATGTCAAACTCATTAGGTTTGAGCATGGGAACCTTTGAAACAAGAACACTGTCGTGTGATCCGTCCATGATGATTATTGCTTTATGAGTTCCTTAGCTATGATACCACTTGTCAAGATCGAAATTCTAAACAAGAATTTAATTAAACACTCAGAAACTTTGTTAAAGAAGTTGCAGAATAACACTTTAACAATAAATCAATGAAACAGTATATGAATCAAATCACAAGTTATATTGAATTAACTTAATGATTACAACCAAAACCTCAATCTGTTGAACAAGCTCAATAGACATTCAATACTTCTCTAATGAAAGGACTACTAATAATCTTGAGGCTAATTCTCTCCAAAACAAAATACGTATGTATCTCTGTATCTAATATTCTAATACTTCTAGACTATATATATACAAAACAGATTACAAGATAAATATGAAAACATCATTGATCTTCAGCATCCATTCCATAAGCAACATTAATCCTTCTAGCAGTATCTTCATCCTCAGCAGTACTAACATGCTAGCAGTAGCAACTCTGTTGGCAGTACTAACTCTCCAAGCAGTACTAACTTTTCTTCTAGCAATACTAACCCTTCAAGCAGTATTAATACTACTAGCAGTAGTAATTTCTTCAAGTAGCAGCACTAATGTCTTCAACAGTAGTAATCTTCAATACTTAGCAGTACTAACCGAACTTAGCATATTTCAGACCCAACAGATCCCTTTGTGGAAATAAGAGCAGTCTCCCCCAAATAGAGAGAGAGTGATTATTTCAATCTTTGCAGATTCAAATAAGTGATGAGTGGTAACCATGAATCAACAAATGACTCAGTTTGAAGTGCCTGTCAGTAACACATAGTTACTGAGTAACACGAAGTTACTATATAAGGAGCTGGTTTTGATGTAGGCTCCCCAGGACTTCCATTCAATCATCGAATAACACATGGTTATCTATGAATGTTCTGACAGAAAACAAATTTCTGTGTGCTCGTGTATATGTATGAAAGAATTAAGCACAAATGATTGCTTTTCAATGTAGGGTCAAAGTATGTAAACTTGTTGAGACAACAACAAATTATACAAGGCCTCAATGTGCATGAGAAAGGGTCGAAGGTGGGGAAACTTTCCTTCTTTTTCAATATTAGTATCTTCCAAGTGAAGAACCAATAGCGTATGTGTTGCGTCCCCAGAAAATGTGAAACATTATCTTTTTGAGAAAAGAATGAGTAGCTGGTGGGGTTTTATGCAAGAGATGGCATGGGCTAGGTGCCTTTTTCAATGTCGTTCACGAAGAAATGTGAAAAAACAGATAATGTGGCTGCCCAGCTCAGAAAGAAGTTTGGTGCAGAGTCTAATATTCTTTTACTCTGTTCTCTCACCCTCTTTCTTTTAAGCATTTAAGCTCACGACTAACCCATCTCTCATTTTCATTTTACCTCTTCACACACCAGCACTCAATCTTTTTACCCCTTTCCCCTCAATCACTCAGGGAATACTTCCTGGGTAGGAAACACTGGTTAACGTGAATCCATGGAAGTTCAGTTAAGCTCACACATCAAATCCCATGTATTTTCCTAAAAGAATGTGCTGTTCAACAGCCTTTTGTACATGAAAGCACAAAGGAGCACAGTTACACATAAAGAATAATGATTTGGAGAAGTCAAAGACATTTCGTGTTTGACAATAAAATTCTCCCCCTCAAAACAAAAGTGGTTGACAATTAAGCTCCCCCTTAACACAGAATTTTATTATTATTATTTAAAAAAAAAATATAAATCAAATCACTGAAGTGCGGGTTCTAATCGGATGTGATTAGAAGCCATTGTCACCTGAACTCTCCTGCACACAAAAGAAATCGTGGTAATCATTTGTGAAAATGATTCCTCTATCGTTAGCAACAGTTGAAGAATCAATATACAAACCTCAAGATTAAGATCCAGAAGACTCCCCATCGAATCATGAGTAAGGTCTAAGAAGACATGTTCAACATTCCAAGTTTGCTGATTAGAAACTGGAACCTCTTTTCATCCAGCGGCTTGGTGAAAAGGTCAGCTAGCTGGGAGTCAGTTAGAACAAAGTGCATTTCAATGTCACCTTTTTCTACATGATCTTTGATGAAGTGATAGCGTACATCTATATGATTGGTCTTTGAATGCTGAACCGGGTTAGTTGTTATGGCGATTGCGCTCTTAGAATCGCAATAAATAGGCACGCGCTTGTAGTTGTACCCAATGTCCCTTAACTGAGTCTTCATCCAAAGGACTTGCGAACAGCAGCTATATATTCTGCCTCAGTAGTGGATGTTGAAACACAGTTTTGTTTCTTTGAGGTCCAACACACAAGTTTGTCACCTATAAATTGACATGATCCAGAAGTACTTTTACGGTCTAGCTTACATCCTGCATGGTCAGCATCTGTAAAGGAAGTTAGATCAAAACGAGAATTCTTTGGATACCAAAGGCCTAAATTAGGAGTGCCTTTGAGATATCTAAGGATTCGCTTAACAGCATTAAAGTGCGACTCTTTGGGATTAGATTGATATCTCGCACAAAAACATGTGGCAAACATTATATCTGGGCGACTGCCAGTCAGATAAAGTAAAGAAACAATCATGCTACGATACACCTTTTGATCTGCAGGTTTACCAGATAAATCTGCATCTAAGAGTGTACCAGTAGCCATTGGTGTTTTCATGACTGAACTGTCTGACATATTGAACTTTCTTAACATATCTTTTATGTATTTGTCTTGATTAATGAAAATGCCTTCGGGTAATTGCTTTACTTGTAAACCAAGAAAGAAATTTAATTCACCCATCATCGACATTTCAAACTTTGTTTCCATGATTTTAGAAAAGTTCTTGCAGAATTTCTGATTTGTCGACCCAAATATTATGTCGTCAACATAAATCTGAATGAGAATCAAGTCCTCACCTTGCCTTTTGAGAAATAAGGTAGTGTCAACCGTACCTTTCTTGAAACCAGAAGCAAGGAGAAATTTGGTAAGAGTTTCATACCAGGCTCGTGGTGCTTGTTTGAGACCATACAGCGCTTTGTCTAACACGTAGACATGATCAGGGTGATGAGGATCAACGAAGCCTTCAGGTTGTGCAACATAGACCTCCTCATGCAGAACGTCATTTAGGAAGGCTGACTTTACGTCCATTTGATAGACTGTAAAGTTTTTGTGCGATGCATATGCTAAGAAGATTCTGATGGCTTCGATCCTCGCAACAGGGGCGAACGTTTCGTCATAATCAATGCCCTCCTGTTGACAATACCCTTTTGCAACCAATCGAGCTTTGTTTCTCACAACTACTCCAGCCTCGTCTTTCTTGTTTCTGAATACCCACTTAGTTCCAATAACAGTTTTACCTTGACGTAGTGGGATCAAGCGCCAAACCTTGTTCCGTTCGAATTGCAGAAGCTCGTCTTGCATAGCAGAAATCCAGAAGGAATCACGTAGAGCTTCTGATGCTTTCTTTGGTTCTAGGGAACTAAGGAAGCTTGAAAACATGCAGAAATTTACTGACGCAGACCGTGTCTGGACACCAGATTGTATGTCACCTATCATGTTATGCAGGGGATGATCCTTTTTCCATCGGTGTGTGCTTGGCAAGGATTCAACCGTTTGTTGCGTATTCGATTCATTGTATTCATCATGAACTAAAGGTATATCCACAGATGTTCTCGGGACATCTTGTACATAAGTTTCTGATACTGAAGCTTCTGGAATAGCAGCTGAAGTACTCGGGACTTCATTTCTAGAAGGAATATCTGCAGAGACAGATTCAGCATTAGTAGAGTCAGAAACTAACAGTGTAGTTGTACCTGATGGAGATGCAGTTTCAGTGACTTATTCGGACGGTCCAGACATGTCTTCAGAAAGAGTGGGGACCTCCGAGCTTGGTGTTGATGTTGATATGCCTTTGTCAAAGTCTGCACAAATTTCATCGAAGGCATTAATAAACAACAAATCTAACTTAGATGTGATAGAGTTAGTTATAGAAGAAGTATACGCATTAGACGCTGGTTTTATTCTGGATTGAATAGAAGTTTTTTTCTTGAGTCCGAGTTCTGAACAGTTGTGTTCAGAAGTCCGAGTAAAATTCTCATCAAAGGATACATTCATGCTCTCAACAATCGTCTTGGTTCGAGTATTGTAGATTCGATAAGCTTTGGATGTCAGCGAGTATCCAACAAGATATCCTTTATCCGCTTTCTTATCAAATTTTGATAGTCCTTGACGCTCTCGTAGAATGTAACACCTGTAACCAAAAACACGAAGGAATTTGATATTAGGTTTACGATTGTTGATCAACTCATATGCTGTTTTATCAAAGCGTTTGACCACAATGGTACGATTCTGAGTGAAGCAAGCTGTCGCGACTGCCTCAGCCCAAAGATACATGGGTAGATTAGCATAGGCAAGCATAGTACGAGCAACTTCAACAAGAGTGCGATTCTTCCGTTCAACAATGCCATTCTGCTGTGGAGTGTAAGCTGTGGAGAAGTTGTGTGAAATTCCCACATAGATAAGATAACTCTTCAAGGTGTCATTCTTGAACTCCGTGCCGTTATCACTGTGAAGAGTTCGGACTGGCAATTGAAGACGTACTTGAATACGCTTAATAAAAGCGATAATCAGTTCTGGCGCATCTGACTTGTTGTGAAGAAACTCGATCCATGTATATCTTGAATAGTCACTATCATTACTAAGATGTATTTCTTGCCGTTGATAGACGCTGTTCGCATTGGGCCACAAAGGTCCATATGAATAAGTTCCACTGCAGATGAGGTTGAGGATTCAGATTTAGACTTGAATGAGCTTCGCTTCATTTTGCCCAACTCACATGAAGAACATAGTGAGTCTTTCTCAAACCTCATTTCTGGTAGACCTTTGACCAGACCTTGTCTCTGTAGCTTAGCTATTGATCTGAAATTCTGATGAGACAAGCGGCGATGCCACATTCCACGATTGTGCTTTAGATGCTTTGGCTAATAGACATACGGGACGTGTGGCTGACAGTGTCAGAAAATCTACATAATATAGATTTCCATGTCGTTCAACTCTGAAGATTTCCTAACCATCTGGGTCCTCAAGATAGCAATGAGATGTTGTGAAGCGAACTTGGTATTTCATGTCACAGAAGTGACTGGTGCAAAACAGATTATGATCAAGACCTTCAACATATAGCACCCTCTGTATCTTCACAACTCCATTATCAAGCATTCCATATCCTCTGACATGTCCTTCTACTTCTGAATTTGCAAACCGAACTGCTCCAGCAGGCTCCTCCACATAGTTATGTAGGAGGTGCTTGAATCCTGTCATGTGGCATGAACATCCGGAATCTATCACCCACACTCGACAGGCCTGCAAAAGAAACAATTAGTTTTGCTTTGGTACCCATATCAAAATGGGTCCTTCTCTGTTAGCTTCAAGCAGTTCAGGAATATCAACAGGTTTGACTTTCACTCTCCATTCATATTGGGGTTTTGGAACCCATTTCCAAACCATTTTAACATTTAATTCCTGAAAATGCTTTTTAGATCTTGGATGAGTAACCTTAGCACGAAACACTTTGGGTTGTGTGGAAAAATTGGAATTAAGATTCAGTTTAGCTTTTCTTTTACTCTTCTTGGACTTAGGAGTGGAGTAGTATTTGAAAGAATTGTCCCAGCAGTGTTTGCAATATAAATTCTTTCGAGCAAATGTCATAAATTTAGATTTATCGGAACAAATATGGCATATCCATCAAAAGAAGTACATTTCAAAACATCACTGTCTGTAGTACAACTGTTTGCAACAGAAGTTTCACAAAAATTCAAACAATCATTTTTATTCTTCTTACTCCTCCCAACTCCATTTCCTTTCATATCTGAAACAGAAACAGGAACATTGTTAGTCTCTTTCTTAGAAGGTAATTCTTTTCGTGAGATACTTGAAGTCTCACCCTTCTCAAAAATACTAGGTTGATATTCAGGACAATCAGAGTAAATAACTGGAGGTTTTGCAGGAGCATCAAATTCTGGATTAATTCTTACCTTCTAGCTTGGATCATTAAACATTTTTTTATCATTTGAAACATTCTTAAACAACGTTACTTTCAAATCATTGATCTCTGTGCAAAGCTCTTGATTATCTTTCAAAGATTTTTCAAGTTTAAATTTGAGATCAAAGTTTTCATCTTCAATCTCATCAAGAGACTGTTGTAACATATCACTTTGTTTCATCAATTCAGAATGTGATCACTCACAAAATTTGACTCCTTTGAAATAAAAAGAGGATCAGAGTCTGAAGCATTCATTATTTCAGAAAACATTTCTTCAGTCATGTTCTCAATAAACTCTATTTTGTCATTTTTTAAACAAGATACATTTGTGATGACAGTTTCTTCTTCAACAAGTAAAGGTTTAGGAGCAATGGGATTTGAGACTGATGGTATAATTGATGGATCGACATCTGATTCATACTTATCGTATTTGCATTCAGTCTCAGGTGGGACTGTGTTATTGCTGACTGATTCTTTTGAAGGTGTGGTAAACAGTGATTCAGACTCAGCAAATTCGATCTTTCGAGTCTCATAGCTTTTGTTCAAATCACTATATTTGAAACCAACTGATTTAAAAGAATTTTGAGAATCAGTGCCACAAGACTTGTCCTCTCCCATTTCTACTTTACCTTTGGTCTCTGTAAAAGGTTTAGAAGTACTTGCTTCAACAAATGTTGCACGAATGTTAGGAATGGGTCTGACTGTGGAGCCAAGTTTATCAAAATTATATAAGTGCTCTGGGGCCTTTTTCAAAACATCGTTAATTGGCAAACCCAAACCTGGTTTAACTTTATAAAATCTTTCATCTTGGAGTTTATTGGTCAATAGATTTAATGTCTACTCAGTCTGACCTCATTTCATGTTAATATCCTCCAATTGCTTAATCTTGGTGTAAGCTTCATTTCTTTCTTGAAAACAGACTTCGAATTTGATTTTGAAATCACCCTTTTCAGCATTAAGATTTACAAGATACTTTTCTAAACCAGGTATTTTTCCTTTTAGAGATTCTTTTTCAGCTTTTAAACTTTGTTTCTCTTTTTCTTTTTCTTCCACAACAACTTTCAGCAAAGCGTTTTCATCACGAAAACTCAAGGCTGTTTGATGTGCGGAGCTAAGTTTACCTTTCAACAATTCAACCTCATCTTTCGTATTGTGGATTTGGACCATCAGAGATTCAATATGTTCAGAATTTTCATTTACCTCAGAGTTGTCATCTTCGGAATGAGCCTCAGAAGCTTCATCATCACCATCAAATTTTGCCATGTAGGAGACTTTAGTGAAGTGCGCCTGCTCCTCTTCATCAGAACATTGGAACAACCAGCTTTCCTCTTCATCCATAAGCACCTTTCCCTCTTCCGCTTTCTTGGCAATTAGAGACTTCCTTGCATAGTATTCTGAGTTCTTGACTTTCTTGAACTTACAGTCTCTGGAAAAGTGTCCAAATTTTCCACAGTTATAGCATCTTCCCGGTTCATCCTTTTTCTCTTCTTTCTTCTCCTCTCTCTTTTCTTCTCGTCTATCTTCCTTCCTTTCATCTTTCCTTTCTTCTCGTTTTTCCTCCCTTCTTCCATACCTTGGCTTGTATCTCATTTAAGACTTCTCTTTCTTGTACCCTTCATACTTTGGCTTTGAATAGTACTTCTTCTTGCCAAAGCTCTTCTTGAATTGACGTGTAATCAGGGCCAAGTTCTCAGAGAACTTTTGTATATCATCATCAGAATCAATCTCCAATTCTTCATCACTCGAAGCAAAATCGGACTCAGTAATCTCCGTAACAAAAGCTTTAGACACTTTCTTCTTTGACCTTGCAGAAGATACAGGACCAGAACTTGAACTTTTTCCTTTCCCAGCTATGAGAGCCACAGAGTCCTTCAGATTCTTAGACTCATTATTGATAGTTCTCACCTCTTCTTCATGCTGAGAAAGAATAGAGAAGATATCAGTTACGTTCTCTTGAGCCATGTTCTTTGACATCTGAAGGTTGATAGCAAAGTTCTTCCATTCAGGGTTCAAGTTCTTGATGAACTTATAGTTTATCTCGGAAGCAGATTTAGAGATATTGTTCCTCATCAGGTCATTCAGAATGATGTTGTATCTGTTGTAGGTATCAAGCAGTGTCTCTCCTTCCCTTGCATGAAATCCCTCATAGGCATTAATGCACAGATTTTTCTTGGCTTGAATTGAAGCTTCACTTCCCTCAAATTGTCTTGCTAGCTCATCCCAGACTTCCTTAGCTGAATTTCGACTGTCTACCCGATTGTAGATGTCATTTGGGATGGCCATCGTCAGGTAAATGAGAGCCTCTTCATCTATCTTGTACAGATCTTTCTCCTTTTCTGTGAAGTATTCATACGGTTTGGGAACATATCTGTCAGGGATTTCGGGAGAGGTTTCAGTTTCAGCTTGACCAGGAATTGTGATCATTGGATTTACTGGACCAGTAGTGATTGATTCCATGTAATCTCTGCTTTTGTGATTCAAAAACTAAATCATTCTTTTCTTCCATTGTTGATACTCATTTGCCAAGAGGACAGGAGGTTTGGACTGAGAGCCCATAGAGAGAAGTTGGTTCGACATCTTTAGCTGTATGATTAGAAAGCAAACTTATCTGTACAAAGAGAATCAACTAATAAGATCTTTTGAATCAAGAACTGGAAAAACTCTACACTTAAAAATTTCAGAAAAATAAATTTCCAAAAAGCTCAAGTGCAGAATTCGCATACAATAAGGACAAACACAAATAAATTCGCAAAAGAAAGAAAAACTTCCAAAATTCGTAAGCAGAAAGGAGTAGAATTCGCAGACTAGAGGATTAAGAAACTTAGAATTTGCAAACACACAACCTGCGAAACCTTGACAACTCGTGAGGTAGCACCTAGCGAATCCTTTCCTTAGAAAAAAATTCAAAAAACACATTTTCACAAGTAAGATTCGCAGAAAACAGGGTTGCGATTTTTGAACATTCGTAAGGAAGAATTCGTAAGTGATTGATTCACGAATTCTAGACTTAGAATTTTTAGAAACTTTCGTAAGCAACTTTCGCAACCTGAGTGGATAAACAATTTTAGAAACTTGCGGATCCTACACTTGGTGAAAATTTTAAATTCTAAGGAAATAAGGATTCGTAGATATCACTTGAGAATCTTAGGGAATTCGCAAGTCTATGATCTGCGAGTTCTTTGGTTTTCGCAACAAGAGGTCTGCGAAACTTACACTTAGTGAAACTTTCAACAATTAAGAACCCTGCGAAATTTAAACTTTCGTAAACAAAGGGATAGCGAATCCTGAGGTTTCGCTACACATATACATGCGAAACTCATACTTAAACAATTTCAACACCCTGCGAAAATTAGAGGATTGCGAGTTCTTCAAAGGACTTGCGAGTTCATCATATGTTCGACCCTGTACTTCGATTTTCAATCCAAAAACACTTTTAAATGTTAATACACAGTGTAAAAATCACACAAATCATTCACGTACATATTGCGAGCAAAACCCAATCAAAATCAATGACTGAAAACAACTTTTATGCTTGAAATTGAATGGAACAGTAGTCGACCTTTTTATGAACAAAAACTTCAAAAATCTTCAAAATACCAATCGATTTGTGCTTTTAAATCCAATAGGGCAATCTGATGATGTTTAATAACAATAAACGCACCTATGCCAATGATTTTTAGCCTAAAAAACACAACAGACTATGAAATCGATTTTCACACAGTTGGTTTTCGAAAAACACTGTTTTACTCCAAAATCTTGATTCTCAGGCTCTGATACCACTTGTTAAACCCAGATATTAGTTGATAAACAATCACACAACACAATTAGAACAAGAGATGAATAGAAATCAAATCAATATGCCATAGATCTCTTGATAATCAGATGAATACGTGTATGTGTTCTTGGTGTACAGATCAATACCTCGTGTGCGTGTAAACTCAGAATGTGCGACTTCCTAAAATTCTAGAGAATATTTGCCATTTATATGTAGGTCAACATGACCTAAGCAATACTAGAAAACTACCAAAACACCCTCAAAATAATTAAACACTATTATAAAATAGACCCCTTTTGACATTTTAATCTTCAATAAAATTTCTGATCCAACAGCTTGTTGGTCCCGAAGGTGCTTAACAAGTTTGTAGAAGGGGGGGGGGGTTGAATACAAACACAGAAATTAAAGTTTAATAAATTGTTTATTGATAAATCAAATACAATTTACAAGTTTGTTGCGGAATAAGATTAAGACAGACTCAATCTAAACAAACTTAAGAAACACTAAGATGATTGCACAAGAAATTCAGAGAATGGGGGATTAAGAGAGAGATAGAAAACAAGGGTTTCTATATGGAGTTCAAGGATTGAGCACTCTCACAGATGGAGGGGTGAACTTCCTATTTATACCCTATGCATTAAATGCATGGCAGGGCACTTTACACGTGGCGTTCAGTGATTGGCTTTGGGAGTCTGACTTTGGGAGACATGCTTTCGGCCGTATCATGAACAGTGTAGTTGACAGAGTTGTTGTACGATTTGTGGCAGAGACGTGTCCGTTCTGACACATCGTACTGGTTGTGCAAGGTAAGACAAAAGGAGACTTGAGGCATAAGCTACGTGATCTTTTGATCGCTGAATATCTCTTCCTTCAGAGATATAAGGTTCAGCTATCGCTGAAGCTTTTCCTCATGTTCCTTCGCGTATAAGTAGAGTCGTCTTTGCTTCACTGATATCCGCATCAGGTCACTAGTAGACTTGTCTTTGTTCAGTGGCTTCGTCTTTGATTCAGCTATGAACATATGTTGACGCGAGACTTGTCTTCAGGGATTACGTTGCTGTTTACATCAGAGACTACCAGCGATAACTGAACAGACTCAGTTTGATCGCTGATAGTGAAACACTAATACATATGAAATGTTTACAAGAAAGGTCATCAGCGATAACTGAACAGACTCAGTACGATCGCTGATGGTGAAACACTAATACATATTAAAACGTAATTTTCACTAAGTATAGAAGAGGGTCGTTATCAAATCACTGAGAGGGTTTGGATCAACAATCTCCCCCTATTTGATAATGACAAAGTAACTAAAGAAAATTACTTTATGATTCAAAATATAGGAATAAAAAGGACTCATAGCATGCATGTCCCAATTACTATTTTGAGGGATCTTTTACAGTACTGATAGGGTTAAGTACATCACTGCAATTTTCATTTAATTCAGGGATAGAATTACAAGATGAAAATCATAAGTACAAGTGAATAACTAACTACTGTAAGTATAACTAATAGATTACAGAAAAGAAAACTAATCTATCAGCTATTAAAAGAAGACTTAGGAGGATTGATCATATACTCAGGTATTTCTTCTCCTTTCTGTCTTCGTTTCAAAGATTCTTGGCTGATAATTTCTTTGATTTTCTCAGCAGCAGGGGAGAAGTCACACCATAAGCATAAGAGATCCTTGAGATGATTCAGAGGACAGATAGGAATCTCAGAGACTCTTTGAAATCTGAGTTCCTCATCATCATCTCTGAAGAACACTCCATAAGGATCGTCAATTACTTGACCACCTTGGAAAGGACCACCAGGAGGCAGAGATAGATCCAGAACTGAAAGATCGGGAGGAGGACAAAACAGTGCATCTCTTGAAAATTTGATAGAAGTTTCATTCCTGATGATGGCGATGTCTTCAGAGGAGGAGGACCCAATTCTTCTCTTGAGTTTCAAAGATTTGGGAGGAAGAGGAGATGGCAACTTTAGTACAGAAGCGACTCTATTTATGAGGGCTTCAAGAAGTCCTTCAACGTAGCCTCTGTATGTATATTTGGATTTCTTCAGCGCATCCCAGAACTCTAACCATTCCGTAAATCCGAAGCTCTCAAGTTTGGATACGTACATAGCTTTTTGGGTTCCATCCTCTCTGGTAATCTCCATGGTCACTAAGAGTTTATCCTTCTTCTTGCGACCAGAGATAGTCACGGCTGATATCGGAAGAAGATCAGAACGATAATCCATCTTCTGTTTGCACCATTCGATAGACCTATCGTTGATCTCTTGCTCTTTGGAGCGTTCCTCTTCAATTTCCTTCAGCAGTGCAGCTTGAACTTCCACAGGCTTGCTTTTCAGCTTTTTGTCCTTGACTAGAGAAGATTGAATCTTTAAAGCGAGTTCGGCATCTTGTATGCATTCAGCGATCAGCTTCTCAGCTTTGGCAGATTCTTCTCTTTCTGCTTCAGTGAGAAAGTCGAGCTCTGTGGATGTTTGAAGAGGGACTTTCAGCCGTTGACTTTCTAGTTGAGCTATCATTTCAACTCTTTTCTTCACCACTTCCTCTGACCAATGATATGGTTGAGAGGGCCTTCCTGGATGGACCAGGGAATATTCTTCTTCTTCTTCTTCATCAATCTCAGTGATAGAGATTGGGATTATTTCTTCAGCGATAGTAGCTGGAATTATTTGTAGTTCAGAACCCTTAAGCAGGGGTGAGAACTGTCTGGATAGAAAATGGAGGAAAGAAGGGATAAGTGTATATTTTTAGAAAGATAGAGATAAAGGCTAGAAGGAAATAGGGGTTTGGAAAGAGTAGGAGAGTGGTACAATTGAAAGACATACCTGAGAAGGATGCTCCCCCTCAGATTGTGATCCAGTCCTCAAGCATTCTTCAGCGATTGGTTGCTTGTCTTTGCTTTGCGAAGGAGCGCTTGAAGATGTATCACCTCTCACCCCTGCTTTGACAACCTCTTGCGAAGTTGTCCCTGATGCGACGTTCAGCTTGGAGAACCACATAGATTGGTCTTCTTCATCGTCGTCATCGTCATCGGAGGGTTGATCCTTTTCTTGATTATCAAGATCTAGATCATCTTCCTCTTCATCGTCTTCTTCCTCATCATATTCAAAGAGAATAGAATGAATAGATGAGGATTCTTTTACCTTCTCCCCCTCAGATTGAGAGGGAGGTTTCTTTGGAGTCTTAGCTTCCCCAGCAGCAGCGATAGATGTTTCTACAGCTTTCTCCCCCACTTTGTCATTATCAGCGGTAGGGGGTTGCTCAGCTGCCGGAGTTGTTGTTGAAGCTTTTAGCACTTGGACGTCAGCCTCCAGACGCTTGACCCGGTCTTCAACCGCAGGGATGTCGCACGTGGCATCATGGATGAATTCCACAGCGATGTTGAGGTTGGTCCGATCATCTTCAGTGAAGGAGGGAGGCAGCGCTAGAGCTGGTGCATTCACCTTTTGTAGAATTTGCTGAAGAAGGGACGTGCAGAGGTCAACCTTTGAAGAGAGACCCCGAACTTCAGCGGTAAGAGACTCAAATCGCCCCTGAAGGAGTTGAGAGGACTCTTTGAGTTGGACGGCTTGTTCTTCAACAGCTGAAAGTTGTGAGTTCTCAGCTTTAGATGAGCAGGTCGCGGTCAACTTCTTCAGCTCCTCACCAGCCTGATTGATGGCGCTGGTGGTGTCGTTGATGGTGTTGGTGAGGGCGTCCACCTTCTCTCCCAGACTGTTGACATGCGTGTCAACAGACGCCAAACTAGGACCTGAAAATAATGTTAGTTCAGATACGGGCTTATTTGGAGAGGTGGGGAAAGAAGTGTTTAATCCTATAGGTGTACCTGACGTATCAAACATTTTGTAGAACTGCATAGATTCCTCAAAAGTTTGATGTTCAGGTCCTATAGGGAAAGAAGAGGTAGCGGGTTCAGAGACCAAATGAGTAGAAAAGGGAAGAGTTTTGGGGATAGAAGTAGGGATGGGGTTAATCTCAGCGAATGAGATAGTAGGTGGGGTCACTGATGATGTGACAGCGATCGAGATCGCTGACACGGCAGTATGAGTGACTGCTGAAGTTGTGGAGGAAAGACCCACAAATGCATCTAAGGTAGCTTGTTGAGAAGCTCCCTCAGGTATAGTACTAGAGGGTGTACTTTCTTTAGTCTTTTTGGCCTTTTTGGAAGGACCAATCGGACTAGCTGATGGTCGTTTAGAAGTAGTGGTAGCGACAGGGATAGCAGACGAAGGAACCGTCTGCGTGGTCACTGAAGATGAAGAAGAATGGAGAGAGAGACGAGAGCGAAGGAGAGAGATACTTACCTCGTCGGCGAGTGGCTTTACCTCCAGTGATCGTTGACCTACCCTGGCAAAGGTGCCATCATCTTTGGTGGGATAGGTGTTGGGATAGAGGAACTTGATGTACGTACATATGAAACGTACGTACGAGATCTTGGGATCTCGTTCAGGCTTCTCTAATCTCGACCTCAGGTCTTCAAAGATTGTTGTGACGTAGTCAAAGTTTTGACCAGCGATAACGGAGTAGGCCATCTGCAGTTGTGTTTTGCTGGCTTGATCCAGCGAACCACTCTTCCCTCTCATGCACTGAATTATGTGCGAGAAGATAAATTTCAGTTGTGAGGGCATCTGAGCTTTGAGGATCTTGGTGAGCTTCTTGTTGGGAATAGAAGATCTCGGTTTGTTTTCCCAACAATAACCCATTGCGTCCAGAAATTATATCAGCTCAGCATCAGTGGGGAGTGCGTCGAACCCACTCTTTGGTTTGTCAGGGAATCTTAAAGATTTCCGTGCTGAAAGAGATAGCAGGAACTCGTTCACCTTTCTTGTTGGTGAGTTCAGTTGCATCAGCAGTGAACCAGAACTGCTGGAGTAGAGTCTTGGAAGGCTTAGGATCCACAGTAATCGCGTAAGCTATACATGACTGCTTGAGGAATTTAGCAGCTTCCACCAGATGTGGGTATTTGTCAGCTTTGAACTCGAGTCTTGCCAAATGATTACATTTAGTAATCTCAACTTCAGTGAGAGCGAATCGTACATGCTTGGAAGCAACGATTGAAGACTGTGTCATTTCTGTTATGGAAAGAAGCATAATAGAAGAAATGATTTAGATTAAAAATAATATGATTACCAGTTGCCATAGAAGAAGGGAAACTGGAAAAATATCAAGTTATTTTTAGGAATAGAAAAATAGTGTTCTGGGTAGAAAGAATGAAGAACACTTTAAAAACCAAAAGGTTTTTATTGAAAAACATAAAATCAGAAAGAATGATCTTTAGTTTTTAAAAAAAACGTTTTATAAAATCCATGAAGAACAAGAACGAGTAGGATTTAAAAAAGAATAGAAAGCATACTAACAATGCACATAAACATGAAATAAACCTGTTTATTTAGAAGAAGAAGAGTTGCAGGTTCAATATTCTGGGTTTACTTGCTTGAGTGTTCTTGAGAGAGAAAATGTTTCTTGCGTTGACAGTTTTGAAAGCGTAAACCGTATAAAGGAGAGAAGAATTCCTTTTATACGAAGAGAGAGAAGAGAGAGAGTAGGAATGAAGCGGGAAAAGAAAGGATCATCATGACATTGACACGTTCCATGAAGTTGATTGGATAGAAGAGCAACGGACGAACGTGTCAGAAAAGGCATGTCGTGGATTGTCGGTTCAAATGACGTCATAGAAGAGAGAGACTGTTTGTTTGTCCGTTTTGAAATTATCACTGAAGAAAAGTCAGTGATAGATTTTCCTTTTTAAAAGTATCCCTGATTGTAAAGATAGGGATAGATTTTCCTTTTAAAGGATCACTGACTAGAAATATCAGTGATTAATGTATTTTTCAAAAAGCTTTTAATCATGTGAAGAAAGTTCAATGATTAAAGTTTATATTTTGAAGAAAAACATCTTTGAGGGAAAGGAGAGAACATACCTGAGAGTCAGAATGTTTATCAGAGAGAATGATGAGGGGAACTTTTGATTACTGACACAATACATGAACGCTGAAAAATTATTCTTCGAGGTTCAACATTCCAAGCTCACTGATGAGAAAGTTGAACCTTGTCTCATCAAGAGGTTTGGTGAATATATCAGCAAGCTGAAAGTCAGTAGGTATAAAGTGAAGTTCAATATCACCATTCATCACATGATCTCTGATAAAGTGATATCTGATCTCTATGTGTTTTGTCTTTGAATGTAGCACTGGATTATTTGCTATAGCGATAGCACTAGTGCTGTCGCAATAGATAGGAATCTTTGACAGCTGAAGGTCATAATCTAATAGTTGATTTCTCATCCACAAGATTTGAGAACAACAGCTTCCAGCGGCTACGTATTCAGCTTCAGCTGTGGAAGTGGACACAGAATTTTGCTTCTTGCTTGTCCAGCTTACCAGCTTTCCTCCCAGGAGTTGACATCCACCAGTGGTACTTTTTCTGTCGAGTTTACAACCTGCAAAATCACTATCAGAATAACCAGTTAGATCGAACCCTGAGTCTTTGGGATACCAAAGACCGAGGTTAGGAGTTCCTTTCAGATATCTGAAAATTCGCTTTACAGCAATCAGATGGGATTCCTTGGGTTCAGATTGATAGCGTGCACATAAACAAGTAGAGTACATGATGTCAGGTCCGCTCGCTGTGAGATACAGCAGGGAGCCTATCATTCCTCTATAGGCAGTGATATTAACAGGTTTTCCAGAAGGATCTTTGTTAAGTGTCAGGGGTGGTGCCATAGGAGTTTTCATCGCTGAAGTTTGTGTGAGATCAAACTTCTTCAGCATATCTTTAACATACTTACCTTGGCAGATAAAAGTACCTTTGTCAGATTGTTTAATCTGAAGACCAAGAAAATATGTCAGCTCACCCATCATACTCATTTTATATTCTTTCTTCATTCTTTCAGCGAAGCGAGTACACAGAGATGGGTTAGTAGAACAAAATATTATGTCATCGACATATATTTGTACAAGAATTATATGACCTTTTATCTTTCTAAAAAATAACGTATTATCAATCTTGCCACGTTCAAAATTTTCAGAGATAAGAAAAGATGAGAGAGTGTCATACCAAGCACGAGGGGCTTGTTTTAGACCATAGAGAGCCTTATCCAATTTATAAACATAATTTGGATGCTTAGGGTCATAGAACCCTGGTGGTTGTTCTACATAGACTTCTTCATTCAGCTTTCCATTCAGAAATGTTGATTTTACATCCATTTGATAAACGATGAAGTCTTTATAGACTGCATAAGCTAAGAATAGTCGAATTGCTTCGAGCCTGGCCACAGGGGCAAAGGTTTCATCATAGTCTATGCCTTCCTTTTGTCTGTATCCCTGAGCAACAAGTCAAGCCTTGTTGCGGGTTACAGTTCCATGTTCATCTAACTTGTTTCTAAACACCCATTTGGTGCCTATTACAGTTTTATCAGATGGTCTAGGAACGAGATTCCAAACTTTGTTTCGAGAAAATTCAGTCAGCTCTTCTTGCATAGCGCTGACCCAGTTTGGATCTCTGAGGGCATCATCAGTCTTCTTTGGTTCTATTAAAGAGAGAAAGTTTACAAAGAGACAGATATTACCTGAGCTTCGTCGTGTCTGAATACCTGCATCTGGATCACCGAGAATTTGATCTATTGGGTGATCTCTGGTCCATCGCTGAGTAGGAGCATGATCGCTTAACTCAGAGGTTGGATCAACAATTGGGATGTTTACTGATGAGGACGTTTGAGGTTCATCAGCAATTAACTGTTGAGTAGGTTCACCAGAGAGATTTCCAGACGAAGGCAGATTTGATGGTAGTAATGTGTTTAGAGGTTCAGCTGAAACCCATGAGGTTGATTCAGCGGTAGGATGTATAATGTTTGGATCATCATCAGCGGCTGAAGGATCAGAATGCTGATGGTTTGAGAAGAAGGGTTTTGTTTCTCTGTAGTGAGAAAGCATCCAAGCATTTAACTCTTCATTGTCAGCGATTGGTTTAGAGTTCTCTGAGCGAGTTTCATCAAAAGTGACGTGAATTGTTTCTTCTACGGTTTGTCTTCTCTTGTTGAAAACTCTGTAGGCTTTGGAGATGGAGGAATATCCTAGAAATATTCCATCATCGGCTTTTGGGTCGAACTTTCCAAGTTGAGCTCTGTTGTTTAAGATAAAGCACTGACAACCAAAGATATGAAGAAAGCTGATAGAAGGCTTCCTTCCAAGAAAAAGTTCATAAGCTGTCTTCCCAAATCGCTTTATTATCAGCGATCTGTTTTGAGTAAAACATGCAGTGTTTACAGCTTCTGCCCAAAATTGAGTAGGGAGATGAGAATCGCTGAGCATTGATCTAGCAGCTTCTATGATCATTCTGTTTCTTCTTTCAGCGACTCCGTTTTGCTGAGGTGTTCTTACTGAAGAGAAGTTGTGAGAGATTCCCTTGTTCTCAAAGAAATTGTTCAGGGAACTGTTTTTGAATTCAGTTCCATGATCACTTCTTATTGAACAAACAGTAAGATTGTTCAGCACTTCCATCTTTTTGACAAAAGATATTAGTTCTTCTGGAGTATCACTCTTACAGCGAAGAAAGATAACCCAGGTGTAGCGAGAATATTCATCTACAATGACAAGTGTATATTTCTTTCCAGCTATTGATTGGATGTTGACAGGGCCAAACAGATCCATATGCAAGAGCTGAAGAGGACTTGTTACTGAGGAAACTTGTTTTGACTTGAAACTAGCTTTTGTTTGTTTTCCTTTTTCACATGCTGAGCAGAGAGATTCTTTAGCATATGAGTGCTGAGGAAGACCAGAAACCAGTTCCTTAGATGAGAGAGAATTCAGGGTTTTGAAGTTAAGATGAGAGAGCCTTTTATGCCATAGCCAGTTGACATCAGAAGAGGCCTTAGAGAGAAAACATAAGTTTTCAGTGATAGTAGAGTCCATATATATTACATAGACATTTTCTCTTCGATAACCACTAAGAGCAAGTTTTCCTTTTTCATCTAGCACTGAACATGCTTTCTTAGAAAAGAGAACTTCGTAGTCTTTGTCACATAGCTGATTGATGCTTAGAAGATTGTGCTTCAGTCCATCTACATAAGCGACTCTTCGAAAGGTAGTTGTCCCATTGCTGAGGACACCAAACCCTCGGGTAAATCCTTTTCCATTTCCACCAAAGGTCACAGAGGGACCTTTCTCTTCCTTGTATTCAGTGAGCAGGTCTCTTTGTCCAGTCATATGACGAGAACATCGACTATCGAGATACCAGATGCCCTTTGATCCCTGCATACATAAGGAAGATTAAGCGTTGTTTGGTACCCACTTTTCAATGGGTCCTTCAGAGTTAGTGGATAAGGAAGATTCAGCAGTCTTCACAGCTGATGAAGATTCAGCTTTAGTGGTAATCTTCACTTTGGTTAATTTCTTAACCTTAGTGGTATATTTCACTTTGGTTGATTTTTCAACTTTGGTGACTTTCTTTGCCTTAGAGGCATTTTTCTTCACTTTAGCTGTTTTATCAGCTTTGGTGGTATTTGGACATTTACTTGCAATATGATCAGTAAAACCACAGTGATAACATTTTCTGTATTTGAAAATGGTTTTAGGATCAGTAGAAGGTTTTGCAAGTTTAAGATGAGCAGGACCAGGTCCGAGAAGGCTTTTCTCATGAGATATGGGAGGGATTTTCATTTCTTCAGATCTCGTTGGTCTAAGGTCAATCTTTAGCTTTGGAGGACAGAGATCAAAAATTTCTATCATAGAGCTAGGGGATTGCTTAGCTGAAGGTTTAGAAGGAATTTTCAGCTTTGCTTTCCTGGTTGTCTTCTGAGGAAGGAGAATGGACTTTCCTTTATCCGTAGACTTAGTGTCTTTGGATTTTTCCTCAGAGATGGGATTTGAAGAAGAACAGGGATAGAATTGATTATAAGAAGTGTCAAAGAAAGATGTGACAAAAGTTCCAAACTTAAGCGAGAAACTTTCTTCTTTAGGATCATCCTGAGGTGTCCAAAAACCAAGACCAGTTTTATCACTTTCAGGAGTTTGAGCATTTATTATCTCAGAGATCTTTGTTGATGATTTGCACCATTTTTCAACATGAGCCTTTTCTGCTTTTAGAGCAGCGATGGCTTGTTCGCGTTCAATGCTGATGATTTCATTTATAATGACTTGATCTTTCAACTTTTCTTCTAAAAGATTTAGTTCACTGATCTTTTCATGACATTTCTCTAGCTCTTGAGTTAAATATACACTTTTATTTTCAGCTTGAGTTTTGTCGTTTAGAGCATTATAAAGGTCAATCGTCAGCACATCAACAGCGCGACTTCTCTCGGCTTCAGGTAGAGAGGGATTTGTAGAGATAGATACCTGAGATGATATGCAGCTCATAGAAGGTTCAGATGGTTCTTCTACTTCTTCTTTAATCTCAGCCATGAGGCAAAGATTAGCGACTTCTTCTTCATCAGAAGATGATTCTTCTGATTCAGCCCAGTCATGTTCTTCAGCGATGAGACCTTTACCTTTTCGCTGATAGCTTTTCAGCTTTTGATATTTGTTCTTCAGCTTATGGTATTTGTCATCACTGGATCTTCTTGAGGTAGAAGGTTTGAAGACCTTTTTCGACCTGCACTCACTAGCAAAATGTCCAATTTTTTCGCAGTTATAGCAAGTGGCTGTAGCCTTATCAACCGGAGTTGATTTTGGCTTTTCAGTAAGAGAGAGAGGTTTACTTCTTCGGAAGTTACTCTTTCATGCAAATCTCTTAAAATAGTTTGTCAAGAGTGCTAAGGACTCATTAAACTCTGAAAGATCAGGGTCTGATAGATCCTCAGATTCAGAATCTAACTCAGTGATGGTGAGAGTAGATCGCTGAGATGGAATTATCTCTGACGAGACTAAAGCAACAGGAGTGCTTTTGTAGTCTTTAGAATCTTTTACAAGATTCTTCTTCAGGAGATTAGATTGCTCATAGTTGAGCAATATTCCATACAGAGTGCTTAGAGAGAGAGTATGTAAGTCTTTTGTCAGCTTAAGACATATTGAATAACTGTCCCAGCTTTCAGGAAGACTTTCTAAGAATTTTGTTAGGACCTCAGAATTAGAATAGGTCCTACCAACAGTTCTTAGGTCAATGATTAGGCAGTTAAACCGCTGATGAATGTCAGAAAGAGATTCATTCTTACCAGCTATAAAACTTTCATACTGTCTTACCAAGTTAATCTTTCGAGTCTCTTGGATTTCAGTGGTGCCCTCATATTGAACACATATGGTTTCCCACATTTCTTTAGAAGTTTTTAGATGCATGATGGAATGGAAAACTTCATCAAGCAGAGCCATTGATATAATGGTCTTTTCTCTTGCATCTATGCTTACCTTCTTTTTATCTTCATCACTCCACTGTCTTATTTCCTTAACGACATATCGTTCAGGGACAGCTTCAGTGGTGGCAGTAGCGGGAACCGCAGCTATAATTCTAACAGGTTCATAGGGTCCGTTTTCTATATATTTAGGTATAGTAGGATCCACACCTTCAAGAAATAGCATCATTCGATTTTTCCATAGAGAAAAGTTATCTCTGCTAAATCGAGGAGGTTTAGAAAGTGAACCATTATCATAGTAGTTTGTGTTTGTGTTTAGTGCCATTTTAGAATAGCAAGGAAGAGTATACAGCAAGATCTTGTTTATTAGATTAAACAAACTGCTCTGATACCACTTGTTGGTCCCGAAGGTGCTTAACAAGTTTGTAGAAAGGGGGGGGGGTGAATACAAACACAGAAATTAAAGTTTAATAAATTGTTTATTGATAAATCAAATACAATTTACAAGTTTGTTGCGGAATAAGATTAAGACAGACTCAATCTAAAAAACTTAAGAAACACTAAGATGATTGCACAAGAAATTCAGAGAATGGGGGATTAAGAGAGAGATAGAAAACAAGGGTTTCTATATGGAGTTCAAGAATTGAGCACTCTCACAGATGGAGGGGTGAACTTCATATTTATACCCTATGCATTAAATGCATGGCAGGGCACTTTACACGTGGCGTTCAGTGATTGGCTTTGGGAGTCTGACTTTGGGAGACATGCTTTCGGCCGTATCATGAACAGTGTAGTTGACAGAGTTGTTGTACGATTTATGGCAGAGACGTGTCCGTTCTGACACATCGTACTGGTTGTGCAAGGTAAGACAAAAGGAGACTTGAGGCATAAGCTACGTGATCTTTTGATCGCTGAATATCTCTTCCTTCAGAGATATAAGGTTCAGCTATCGCTGAAGCTTTTCCTCATGTTCCTTCGCGTATAAGTAGAGTCGTCTTTGCTTCACTGATATCCGCATCAGGTCACTAGTAGACTTGTCTTTGTTCAGTGGCTTCGTCTTTGATTCAGCTATGAACATATGTTGACGCGAGACTTGTCTTCAGGGATTACGTTGCTGTTTACATCAGAGAATACCAGCGATAACTGAACAGACTCAGTTTGATCGCTGATAGTGAAACACTAATACATATGAAATGTTTACAAGAAAGGTCATCAGCGATAACTGAACAGACTCAGTCTGATCGCTGATGGTGAAACACTAATACATATTAAAACGTAATTTTCACTAAGTATAGAAGAGGGTCGTTATCAAATCACTGAGAGAGTTTGGATGTCCAAGTCTGGCATGCCACAAAAATGAATTTTCATTCTCAACCAAACACACAGAATTATCACAAGCAAATTTATTAATTAGATTCAACATAAACATACCAGAATTCAAATATCCAAATCCAACAAACACACCACGTCGCGATAAGGTATACTTATCGCTTTCGAATACTTGTTTGTGTTAGCGCACAGATCTATTGGATTCAAGATCATCCAATCTGAAGATCGCAATCTGAAGCTAAAGCTGGAAAGTCAACTCTTAATATTAGTCTAAAGTCAGTTTGTATTAAAATTCTTCATTTGATTCTCAAAAGCAAAGAGGACCCAAATTTCAATGGGTGCCAAAATCATGTACTAACACTGTAGGACCCATTTACAAGTGGGTACCTAAATCTCTTGTTTCATAATTTCTCTTGTGCAGACCCGTCATATGTGGTACTTGGATAGCGGGTGTTCCAAGCATATGACAGGGCATAAAGGGATGTTGTCCAATTATACAGATAAATATTGCGAGACTGTTAGATTTGGGAACGACCAGTTTTCACCAATACTGGGATATGGTGATATGGTACACGAAAACGTCATGATTAAGAAGGTGAGCTATGTTGAAGGCTTAGGACACAACCTTTTCAGTATAGGCCAGTTCTGTGACAAAGGCTTAGAGGTAAATTTCAAGGCCAAGAGGTGTTCTGTTCGCACTGATGAAGGCGAGGAACTCTTGGTCGGCACTCGAAAGTCCGACCTCTACACAATTAATTTGTCAAACGTCCAGACTGACAAGCAGGTATGTCTACTCTCTAAAGCCTCGATGCAGCAAAGCTGGCTATGGCATCGACGGCTCTCTCACCTCAACTTTAGGTACACAAACAAGCTGGTCAGTGAAAAGCTAGTTAAAGGACTTCCAGAGCTGAAGTATGAAAAAGAACCCCTGTGTGCAACATGTGAAAAGGGAAAGATGAAGAGAGCTCCACATAAACCAAAGCCTTAACCGAGTACAAGCTCTCCGTTAGAGTTGTTGCATATGGACTTATGCGGTCCGATGCGAACGCAAAGTCTAGGCGGAAAGTAGTACATACTAGTTATCGTGGATGATTACTCGCGATACACTTGGGTCAAACTTCTCCGTTCAAAAGATGAGACACCTGATGTTCTCATTACATTCCAGAAGACGACCCAGGTAAATCTGCAGAAACCGGTCAAGCTTCTAAGAACAGACAATGACACAGAGTTCAAGAACAAAACAATGCAAGAATATCTCGAATCGGTCGGGATATCACATCAATACTCTGCTGCTCGTACGCCTCAACAGAATGGAGTGGTCGAAAGAAGAAATCGTACGCTAGTCGAGGCTGCTCGTACTATGCTAAGTCAATCTGACTTACCTCTATTTCTGTAGGCTGAAGCTGTATCGACTGCGTGCTACATTCAGAATCGATCAATGATACACCGTAGATTCAAGAAGACTCCTTATGCGTTAATCAACAACCGAACACCGACAATAAAATATTTCCATATATTTGGGTGTCAGTGTTATGTTCTTAACGATAGAGAGAGTCTGAACAAGTTCAGTGCCAAGGCGGACGAAGGCATCTTCATTGGTTATTCCTCTACATCTACTACATTCCGTGTATATCTGAAGAAGTCAAAAACAGTTTTTGAAAGCGTAAACGTCACATTTGATGAAGAGATGGCTTCTGAACAACACAGTTCAGAACCCGTGATAACCGGAGTACTAGCTTCTGGGCAAAACAGTCCAGAACCTGCGTCTCAAGCGATCAAATCAGGTGAAGCATCAACGTCTACTAATCATTTATCTGATTTAGATTTATTATTTGAACTATTTTATGATGAATTTCTTGGATCTAAGGTGGAGAAATCTGTTGTGGTTGACAGGATGGAAGACTCAACGACTACTCATCCAACCAGTTCAGATATCTCTACTGAATCCAACTCCCCGATTCAGCAAGAAATTCCAGTTCAAATGTCAACTCCAACAGTTGAAGTTGTCACAAATAAGGAAGAGACATAAGTTGCTGTATCAGTAGGATGTTCTGGACAGACTGATCTACAGACGGACCAAGCTGTACCTGCTGAGCCTTCTGCACCTACTACTTCAACTGCAACCATCATTCCTCCTGAACAACCTGAAGAAGGTACCAGTGGATTCATAGATGATAATATTGATATATATTCATATAATCCACTCCCTCATGAACATAAATGGACCAAAGACCACCCGATAAGCCAGATATTTGGCGATCGAACCAAACCGGTGCAAACTAGGTCAACTTCAATGAATATGTGTATGCATGAATCCTTTCTGAGCAAGATCGAGCCATCTCGCGTATCCGAGGCTCTTGCAGATTCAGACTGGGTGACTGCAATGCAAGAAGAGCTGAATCAGCTCGACGCACTAGAAGTCGGTTTTCAAAATCAAGAAAGATGAAGATGGTACCGTTATCAGAAACAAAGCAAGACTTGTTGCCAAGGGATACAGGCAAGAGGAAGGAATAGACTACGACGAGACTTATGCTCCTGTGGCGCGTTTAGAGGCAATTCGAACGTTTTTGGCCTACACAGCTCACAAGAACTTCATTGTCTTTCAAATGGACATGAAGACCGCCTTTCTGAATGGCATTCTAAAGGAAGAAGTCTACGTCTCGCAGCCAGAAGGCTTTGTCAATCAAGAGAAACCGAATCATGTCTACATTCTCGACAAAGCACTCTATGGACTGAAAAGGAGAAAGCCGATATCATTCTTATTCAAATCTATGTGGATGATATTATTTTTGGCTCTACAAATCCTAAGTACTGTAAGAATTTTTCAAACCTTATGGTGTCAAGATTTCAGATGAATATGATGGGAGAGATGAATTTCTTTCTCGGATTACAAGTCAAACAATTTTCATCGGGGATTTTTATCAATCAATCAAAATACATTCTTGATATTCTTCGGAAGTTCAAAATGGAAAATTCTAAACCGGTTGGTACCCCAATGGCACCAGGTACTAAGATTGGCACCGATCCTTCTGGAAAGGCTGTTGATGTTAGGACTTACAGAGGGATGATAGGTTCTTTGATATATCTTACTTCTAGTAGGCCAGATATAATGTTCTCTACATGCTTATGTGCTAGATATCAGGCCAATCCCAAAGAATCCCATTTGTCTGCAGTTAAGCGCATTTTTAGGTATCTGAAGGGGACTGCAGATCTTGGTCTGTGGTATCCTAAAGATACTAGCTTTGAACTAACAGCATATACAGATGCAAATCATGCTGGTTGTATGCTAGACAGGAAGAGCACGTCAGGTCATATACAGTTCCTCGGTGATAAACTCGTAAGTTGGGCATCGAAGAAGCAACTTTGTGTATCAACTTCAACGGCCGAAGCAGAATATGTAGTTGCTGCTAGCTGCTGTTCTGAGGTCTTATGGATGAGAACACAACTGCGCGACTATGGTTTGCACTTCAAAAAAATCCCGATCTACTGTGACTCAAAGAGCGTCATCGCGATAACAGCGAATCCTGTTCAGCACACCAAGACCAAACACATAGATGTCAGGTATCATTTTATCAAAGATAATGTCGAAAAAGGAACAATTGAACTTTTCTTTGTAAAAACTGATTATCAGCTTGCAGATTTGTTGACCAAACCTTTAGACGAAAAGAGGTTCACCTTTCTTGTCTCTAAGCTTGGTATGCTAAATCTTAAGACATAATCAGTAGTTACCTATCAAAGTTTTCTAATTGTATACTTTTTCATCATTTCTTCTTTCTTATTTCTGAATGATATCTACACTTCAAATATTCTGTTCATGATCCAAGGGGGAGTATGAGAAGAAATTAACAGATGGTCAATATTAATTTGAGGAGAAGACTCACTAATTTCTGCATTTACCTTTTTAATGTCAAATTTTTGTGATGCATGATTTTACGGGGAATTTTACAAGTCAAAGGAGTTAGGATATGACTTCTGATTATTTCAGATCAGAACTCGTACTTTCATTGTTTTTTCTGCTTTTTGTCTTTTAATTCAATGTGAATAACGTTACTTTGACATGACTTTAAGACTTTTGCAGTTTGAGAGACTCTTACATGTTCATATCTTTATGACTTTAAGCTTAGCTTCATGAGATGTAAGATCGCACGTAAAGGTATAATCCTTTATCTTCATCTCATATATGGTTGAAAGAAGAACAACTTTCAATCATTGAAAACATGTTCTTAAATGTTCAAACCACTTCCCGAATCTCAAACCGATTTCATGAATTGGAAGTGTAATTTTAAATTTTTTCTAGATCTACTTTGTGCTTTAACTGATATAGTTAAACCATTTTGAGCATCATATGCTTTCTTGGAAAACATGATTTCTTTGTGCTAGGACTTAACACAACTTCTACGGATACACGTTAACCAGTGTTTCCTACCCAAGTGTTTCCTACCCAAGAGGTTAATCCATAGTGATTGAGTGTGAGAAATGGAAAAGAAATGAGTGTGGGTTGTGTGTTGAGATATAATGCAAAAGAGAGTTTCGTTAGAGTAAACTGAATGTTTAAAAGAAAGAGGGTGTGAGAACAGAGTTAAAAGAATATCAGAACTCTGCACCAACTACTTTCTGAGTCGGGCAACCACATTTCTAGTGTTTGACATTTCATTGGTGATCATTATTGAAACAGGCAACTAGCCCATGCCAACTCTTGATCAAACCTCACCAACTACTAATTTTCTTCTTAACAAGAAAGTGTTTCACATTTTCAAAGGGGAAGCAGCACATTTGGAAAATCTGGATATTGAAAAGAAGGAAGTCTGCCCCACCTTCGCACTTCAATCAAGCACATTGAGTCTGTGTTTAACTTACTGTTGTCTAAGTGGTTTACACAATATTGAGCCTTATAAGCAATCATCAAGTGCTTAATTCTTCTATCACTTGCACGAACACACAAGGAATTTGTTTCTTTGTCATAACGTTTATAGAAATTACCTTTGTGGTGTTTCGATGAATGAATGGAAGACCTGGGGGAGTGAACATCAAAAAGCTCCTTTCTAATGTGTATTCGTTACACACAGTACCTTTGTGTTACTGACAGGCATTTTAACTGGTTCATTTGTTGATTCATGTGTTACACGACTATTTTGTCTGGATTTGCAAAGATCTGGATGAATATATTTTGAATTGACGAATCAGAGGCTCTGTAAGAAAGACATTTCTTGACATATTTGTTTTGATGAACTCGTTGCTCTTTTCATCAAAAAGGGGGAGAAGAGCTACACAAGAAATGGGGAACAACACAAGTTTAGAGCAAGTATTCTGAAGACATGCTGATTTGAGAGAAATTTTCTTTGAAGATACTTTGCTACAGCATTCTGAGCTAAATCTGAACATAATTTCTTCCCATCATCTGAAAGAGAGTTTATCTACGTCTTTTGGGGAGATTGCTACTTGTTGAAGACTAAGAGGGTGTTAAAGCATATATTTATTGGATTCAAGATCATAATTATCTGAAGATGGAAATCTGAAGTTAAAGCTGATAAAGTCGTCTCAACAAATAGTCTAGGGTCCTTTTGTAATAAATAGTCAAAGTCTGTTTACGTATTTTATTTATTAGTTAGTTTTATTTTAGTTAAATAAGTTTGTTTTAGGTTGTTGGGCCCTAGCAAGCCAAGCCCATTAGGCTTAATTAGCCTAAATATAAATAGTTTTTGTTTAGAGTTAATTAGGGTGAAGGAGCTTAATTAGAGAAATTTAATTATTGAGAGAGGTGGTCTGGGGGTGTTGTTGGCGCCGTACACAGAGATAAGTAGAGAGATAGTTTGGTTTCTTCATCAAGAACACTTGTAACCTGTTGAACCTTTCGATTAATCAATATCAGGTTTGCATTATTGTGTTGTTTATTGTTTTACTTGTTTGAATGATTGCGTATTGGGACACACAATTGGTATCAGAGCCAGTTACATATTGAATTGAATATTTTTGTTCGGTTCTGTTTTCTGTCAAAGATTCATAATTTTATTGTGTGATTGTTATCTTGACTTCTAACGATCTCATCCAGTTGATTGTTTCAATATCAGATAAGTTTGATACTAATCGTATAAGTAAAGATGTCTCGGGAAGCTCTTGCTATTGGAACAGATGTGAAGCCACCAGTACTCTTCAAGGGGGAGTACGAGCAATGGAAGGATAGATTTTTGGACTTCATTGATCGACATGATTTGGGAGATGAAATCAGAAAATCTCTGAAAGAAGGGATCATGACACCTCCGACCAAGGTTCTCACTGTAGCTGGAGAAAATGGTCAAGAAGAAGAGACAGTGTATAAATTACCGATTGGTGAATATTCGGAAGATCAGCTGAACAGACACAAGGGTGACAAGCTGGCAAGATCATTTATTCTCCAAGGCATACCGAATGAAATATATGTCAAGATTGACAGCTACAACGCTACCGGTAAGCAAATGTGGGATCAATTGGAGAAGATGATGATCGGATCTAAAGTCGGCAACCAGCTCAAAGTATCTACCTGCTTGAATAATTATGAAGAGTTCAAAGCCAAAGCTGGAGAGTCACTCGAAGCCACTTATGACAGATTTGTCACATTGCTGAACGAGCTCAGCAAGAACAAGATCAGCAAATCTCACGTGGAGCTGAATGTGAAATTTCTCAGCAATCTTCAGCCTGAGTGGAAGAGGTTCACCCGACAGATGAGGCAGTTGAAGGATCTGCTTGACATTCCTCTTCATGAAGTTTATGAAATCCTCAGACAGAATGAGGAAGAAGTAGAAAAGATCAAGGCTGAGATGAAAAAGGCTGACAAAGCAGCTGCTGATCCAGTTGCTCTTGTGGTTAAGAAGTCTAAGAAGAAGAAGGTGATAGAATCTGATTCGGAAGAAGCTGAGTGCGAGGCAAAGTCTGACTCTGACGATTGTAATGAACTGAAGGAAGCCATGCTATTGATAACCAAGGCTCTCCAAAAGAAGTTCTATAAAAAGCCAAACTCCAATAGTCAAAGGTACTCGTCTGGTCCTAATAACTACAAGCATAAGGAGAAAGTTGAAGAAAGGAGACCAGAAAACAAGAAGAAGGATGAAGCTGAAGAGACCAAGGAAGAAGAACCGATTAAGTGCTACAACTGTGGTAGACTCGGTCATTTTGTCAAGGACTGCCGCAAATCAAAAGTCCGAAACTCAGACTATTACAAGAATAAAATGCTTCTAGCCAAGCAACAAGAGGCTGGAAAAGCATTAATGGCCGAGGATGAATATTGGCTCAACCATTCGGATGACGAATCTGAAGAAGGAGAGAAGGACGAGACAGCACATCTGTGCTTGATGGGGAAGAACCAGTCAGAAGCTGAAGCTGATTCGGATGATAGAGATAATGATGAGGTATGTACCTTAACTGAATTTGATTTATTGAACCAAATGAATGCCATGATGTCTAAACTCCAAGAATTAGAGTCAAAACTGAAGCGTGAAAGAGGTGTCATAAATGAGAAAAATCAATCTATACATACACTTAGTAATGATATTGCTGAGAAAAATGTATTAATTGAAACTTTGCACAAAAATATAGACACCAGCGCTAAAGAAAAGACTATTATTCATAGAGAGTTATCTGAAACTGTTTCAAAGTTTAAAGAATGTGAGTTTAAATCTAGAGAGATTGCTAAAAGGTATTTTTCTACTTCAAAAGAGAATAAATCTCTAATAGAAAAGGTGAACGATTTGGAAGAAAAATTACATATTGTAGGTCAAACTGAACACACTATTCATTTGAACCAACCTAAAGAGAAACCTGATACTTGGGGACTTGGTTACAAAAACCCACATCATCTCAAAAAGGTGATATCTGAAGTGCCTGCACTTTATGAATTTGGGTTTATGTTATTGGCTCCTCAACATCAAGAACTCAAACCTTTTTGGACTAGTCTGTCGGAAAAAGATAAAGCCAAGGAATATGATAAAAGAAAGAACACAACTAAAGTTCAACTTCCATTTCGCTATGAGAAGTTGAATAACAGTTATCGTTCTAATAAATCAAAATTTCTTTCAAATGATTATTTTGAGAGTTATTCTGTTAAAGAGTTGGAGGCTAAACCCATTGAAGGTAAGCTTTACGTCCCTCCCCTCGTTTTGGAAAGTAAAATTTCTGAACTTGAGAATACTCTTACAGATGAAAGAATTTTGATGGACTTAGAACAAACTGTATTTTCAACAGTGTTCAAAAATTCTAATTTTTCTAAACTCTCCAAAGCTTTAAATTCGGATGACAGATCTGGTTCACTTGATAATGAGCTTAACTTCTTAAACTCTGAAGGTGTTTTAAATAAGTGTGTTTCTCAGTTTGATTTTTCTTCTAAACTTCCTGATCATTCATCTTGTGTTGTAAATTCCTTTGGATTACCCAGTGTGTATGATAAAGGTGAAACATCAACGAAAGTTGATAAATCAGTTTCTGTGAAATCTAAGAAAGCAAAAGGTAAGAAACAAAAAGCTCAGCTTTCACAGAAACCGATCCTCACTGGTAAGCCAAAGAAGAAGCATTCTCTTAATTCTCATCATTCTAACTCTAAAGTTTCAAATGTTTCAGATTTGAGAAAGCAAAGGGTTGGAGTTAAGACTGCATGGATACCGAAACAGAAGATAGACGAGAAAGATAAATCTAGTTCTAGTTTTATTATGAATAAAAAGACTTCTAGTAAAGATGATTTGAGTGTGAATGTTGCTACTTTTAAAAATAATCTTGTTGACTCTCGCAAGAAATATTCTATAAAGCAATTATTTCAGTTAGCTCCATCTAGTACTAAAAAGTTTTTAAATTATGGTGAATGTGATTATGCTTCTCGTAGATATTCTGATGTTTGGTATGGTTCATATAATGTTTCATCTTATCATTATCATACGTCTTATCATGCTTCTGGCTTTCAAAGAAAAAGCGGACCCAAATTTAAATGGGTGCCAAAATCAAGTACTAACAGTGGAGGTCCCATTTTTAAATGGGTTCCTAAACCTCTTCTTTCTTGATTTGTGTTGTGCAGACCTGTCATATGTGGTATTTGGATAGTGGGTGTTCCAAACATATGACCGGGCAGAAGAGTGTGTTGTCTAATTATACGGACAAATACTGCGGCACAGTTCGTTTTGGGAATGATCAGTTTTCACCTATTCTGGGATATGGTGATGTTGTACATGAAAATCTTACGATCAAGAAGGTGAGCTACGTTGAAGGCTTAGGGCACAACCTGTTCAGCATTGTCCAGTTCTGCGATAAAGACTTAGAGGTTAATTTCAAGGCCAAGACATGTTCAGTACGCACTGAAGAAGGAAAAGAACTCTTGGTCGGCACTCGCAAGTCAAACCTCTACACCATCAACTTGTCAAACGTCCAGGCTGACAATCAGGCCTGTCTACTTTCAAAGGCCTCGATGCAACAAAGTTGGTTATGGCATCGACGGCTTTCTCACCTCAACTTTCGGTACATCAACAAGCTGGTCAGTGGCAAGCTAGTGAAAGGTCTTCCAGAACTGAAGTACAAAAGAGAACATCTATGTGCAGCGTGCGAAAAGGGAAAGATGAAGAGAGCCCCACACAAACCAAAGCCTGAACCGAGTACCAGCTTTCCATTAGAGTTGTTGCATATGGATCTATACGGTCCTATGCGAACGCAAAGCTTAGGTGGAAAGAAGTATGTGTTGGTTATCGTGGATGACTATACGCGATACACTTGGGTTAAGTTTCTACGGTCTAAAGATGAGACTCCCGATGTTCTCATTACGTTTCTAAAGACGATTCAAGTCAATCTGCAAAAACAAGTCAAGATTCTCAGGACTGACAACGGCACAGAGTTCAAGAACAAGACAGTTGAAGAATATCTCGAATCGTTCGGGATATCACATCAATACTCTGCTGCTCGCACGCCTCAACAGAACGGAGTCGTCGAAAGACGCAATCGTACACTCGTCGAGGCCGCTCGGACAATGCTCAGCCAATCTGAACTACCTTTATTTTTGTGGGCTGAAGCTGTATCGACTGCGTGTCACACTCAGAATCGCTCCATGATACACCGCCGATTTCAGAAGACTCCGTATGCGTTGATCAACAACCGCACACCAACCATTAAATATTTTCATGTTTTTGGTTGTACGTGTTATGTTCTAAACGACCGAGAGAATCTGAACAAGTTCAGTGCTAAGGCGGATGAAGGCATCTTTGTTGGTTATTCCTCTATATCGTCTGCATATCGTGTTTATTTGAAGAAGTCGAGGACAGTGATCGAAAGCGTCAATGTTACTTTCGATGAGGACATGGCTTCTGAACACATCAGTTCAGAACCCGTCATTACCGGAGTATTAGCTTCTGGACCAACCAGTCCAGGACCTGCACCTCAAGAGAACAAATCAGATGGCACATCGTCGTCTACTTCTAATTTATCTGATTTGGATTTATTATTTGAACTGTTCTATGATGAATTTCTTGGTTCTAAATTGCCTAACTCTGTTATGGTAGACAGGATAGAAGACTCGATGACTACTCATCCGACCACTTCCGATATCTCTACTGAATTTGGTTCCCCTATTCAGCCAGAAATTCCAGTTCAAAAGCCTACTCCGACAGTTGAAGTTGTGACCAACAATGCCGAGACAGAAGTAGCTGACTCCGTAGGATGTACTATAAGGACTGATCAACAGATTGACCAAGTTGTACCTACTGCAACTTCTGCAACGACTACTTCAACTGAAGCCCCCGTTAATTCTGAACCATCTGAAGGAGATACCAGTGGATTCCTAGATGCGGACAATGATCAATCTACATCTAATCCACTCCCTCATGAACATAAGTGGACCAAAGAGCACCCGGTACATCAAATTATTGGAGATCCTTCTGCACCGGTGCAAACTAGGTCTGCAACATCAAATCTATGTATGTATGAATCCTTTCTGAGCAAGATCGAGCCTACACGCGTATCTGAGGCCCTTGCCGATTCAGATTGGGTAACTGCGATGCAAGATGAGCTGAATCAGTTTGAAGCACTGAAAGTCTGGAGACTCGTACCCAAACCGCAAGGTAAAACCATCATTGGTACGAAATGGGTGTTCAAAAACAAGAAAGATGAAGATGGCACCGTTATCCGAAACAAAGCACGACTTGTCGCCAAAGGATATAGGCAAGAGGAAGGGATAGACTACGATGAGACTTATGCTCCAGTGGCACGTATAGAGGCAATTCGGATGTTCTTAGCCTACGCAGCCCACAAGAACTTCACCGTCTATCAAATGGACGTGAAGACAGCTTTTCTGAATGGAGTACTCAAGGAAGAAGTCTATGTCTCACAGCCAGAAGGGTTTGTAAATCCAGATAAGCCGAACCACGTCTACATCTTGGATAAAGCTCTTTATGGACTAAAACAAGCTCCCCGCGCCTGGTATGATATTCTATCTCAATTCTTGGTTAAGTCGGGTTTCACAAAAGGTACGGTTGATACCACTCTTTTCATTAAAAAGGAAAAAGGCGATATCATTCTTATTCAAATATATGTGGATGATATTATTTTTGGTTCTACAAATCCTAAGTACTGTAAGAACTTTGCAAACCTCATGGTGTCTCGTTTTCAAATGAGCATGATGGGAGAGATGAATTTCTTTCTCGGATTGCAAGTCAAACAATTTTCAACGGGGATTTTTATCAATCAATCTAAATACATTCTGGATATTCTTCGGAAGTTCAAAATGGAAAATTGTAAACCGATTGGTACCCCAATGGCACCTGGTACTAAGATTGGCACCGATCTTTCGGGAAAGGCTGTTGATGTTAGGACTTATAGAGGGATGATAGGTTCCTTAATGTATCTCACTTCAAGTAGGCCGGATATAATGTTTTCTACATGCTTATGTGCTAGATATCAGGCCAATCCTAAAGAATCCCATTTGTCTGCTGTAAAGCGGATTTTCAGGTATCTGAAGGGGACTGCAGATCTTGGTCTGTGGTATCCTAAGGATACAAGCTTTGAACTAACATCTTATTCAGACGCAGATCATGCTGGTTGCATGTTAGACAGGAAGAGCACCTCGGGTCATATCCAATTTCTCGGAGATAAACTCGTTAGTTGGGCTTCAAAGAAGCAATTATGTGTCTCCACATCAACGGCCGAAGCGGAATATGTAGCTGTTGCTAGCTGCTGTTCTCAGGTCTTGTGGATGAGAACACAACTGCGAGACTATGGATTTCATTTCAATAGAATCTCGATCTATTGTGATTCGAAGAGCGCTATTGCGATTACCGCTAACCCTGTTCAGCATACTAAGACCAAACACATAGATGTCCGGTATCATTTTATAAAAGATAATGTAGAAAAGGGGACAATTGAACTTTACTTTGTAAAAACCGATTATCAGCTTGCATATTTGTTTACCAAACCTTTATATGAAAAGAGATTTAATTTTCTTGTCTCAAGACTTGGTATGCTAAATCTTAAGACCTAATCGGTAGTTACCTATTAAAGTTTCTTATTGTATCTCTTTCTCATTTCTTTATTATTATTTCCGCATGATACCTGCTCTTTAACAGTTTGTTCATGATCTCAGGGGGAGTGTGAGAAGTATTTCATTGATGGTCAATGTTAGTTTGAGGGGGAGCATATTTAAATGCATTGTGCTTACTGATAATTTATTCTAGGGGGAGCATACAAGTAAAGAGTATGGCTATGACTTCTGATTACTTCTGATCAGAACTCGTACACTAAGTGTTTTACTGCTTTATGTCATTTCAATTTCAGTGAATAAAGTTACTTTGACTAGACTTTTAGACTTTTGTAGGTTGAGAGATGCTTCAAAGATCATATCTTTATGACTTTAAGCTTGACTTCGCGAGATGTAAGGCTGTACTCGAAAGGTATAATTTCTTTCTCTTCATCTCCTCCATGGTTGAAAGAAGGACAACTTTCAATCAGAAGAAAACATGTTCTTAATTGTTCAAACCACTTCCCAATTCTCAAAAAGATTTCTTGATTTGGAAGTGTGATTTTAAATGTTTTCTGCTTCATCATTGAGCTTTAACTGATAAACTTAAATCACCTGAGCATCTTATGCTTCATAGGAAAACATGGGATCAGTGTGCTAGGACTTCTTTGAACTTCTATGGATTCACGTTAACCAGTGTTTCCTACCCAAGAAGTTAATCCTGTAGTGAATGAATGTGAGGAGTCCAACAAGAAATGAGTGTGGGATGTGTGATGAGGGAAAATATTAAAAGAGAGTTTGGTTAGCTGTGAGCTTATCGATTAAAAGAAAGAGGGTGTGCGATCAGAGTAAAATAATTTTATAAACTCTGAACCAACTACTTTCTGAGCCGGGCAGCCACATTTCTAATGCTTCACAATTCTTTGGTGAACATTATTGAAATAGGCAACTAGCCCATGCCAACTCTTGACTTTACCTCACCAGCCACTCATTTTCTTCTCAACAAGAAAATGTTTCATTTTCAAAGGGGACGCAGCACATATGCTATCTGATTTTCATTTGGAAAATCTGGATATTGAAAAGAAGGAAGTCTGCCCCACCTTCACACTTCGTTTATGCACATTGAGTCTGTGTTTCACTACTTGTCTCAGTGGTTTACACTTTTTGAGCCTTATAAGCAAACATCATATGCTTTATTTCTTTCTATCACTTGCACGAACACACAAAGAATTTGTTTCTTTGTTATAACGTTCATAGAAATTGCCTTTGTGGTGTTTCGATGATTGAATGGAAGCCCTGGGGGAGTGAACATCATAAAAGCTCCTTTATATTGTGTATTCGTTACACACAGTGACTTTGTGTTACTGACAGGCAATTTTAACTGATTCATTTGTTGATTCAGGTGTTACACTTCATTTTCTAAATTGTCTAGATTTGCAAAGATCTGGATGAACATCTTAATGAATTGACGGATAATCAGTGGCTCTGTTTGCAAGATCAATGGTGGAAGACATTTCTTGAAGACACGTTTTGATGAACTCTTTGCTCTTTTTATCAAAAAGGGGGAGAAGCGTCAATCAAGAACTGAAAGATATAAGAAATGGAAGATATTCTGAAGATATGCTGAAATGAAGAATTTTTCTTGAAGATGCTTTACTGGAGATAATTTCTTTCCAAGAGATATTCTCATCGATTGGGGAGATTGCTACATTCTGAAGACAAAGAGGAAGATTACATTTTCTGAGCTTAAAGAATGATCTTGATCCAAAGGGGGAGATTGTTAAAGCATATATTTATTGGATTCAAGATCATAATTATCTGAAGATGGAAATCTGAAGTTAAAGCTGATAAAGTCGTCTCAACAAATAGTCTAGGGTCCTTTTGTAATAAATAGTCAAAGTCTGTTTACGTATTTTATTTATTAGTTAGTTTTATTTTAGTTAAATAAGTTTGTTTTAGGTTGTTGGGCCCTAGCAAGCCAAGCCCATTAGGCTTAATTAGCCTAAATATAAATAGTTTTTGTTTAGAGTTAATTAGGGTGAAGGAGCTTAATTAGAGAAATTTAATTATTGAGAGAGGTGGTCTGGGGGTGTTGTTGGCGCCGTACACAGAGATAAGTAGAGAGATAGTTTGGTTTCTTCATCAAGAACACTTGTAACCTGTTGAACCTTTCGATTAATCAATATCAGGTTTGCATTATTGTGTTGTTTATTGTTTTACTTGTTTGAATGATTGCGTATTGGGATACACAGAGGGACATTTCAAACGAGATTGTCGAGTTGGTAAAGGAAAGAAGAATGGAGCAAGTGTTCTTACGCTCCTCAAGTCATTTTCGACTTTTTGTTGGGTCCATGTTTGGGGTTGTCGAACATCCGCTTTTTACCTTTGTCGAACTTCCTTTTGGTCGTGTTCTTACGCTCCTCAACCATGTTGACATTGGATGAACTTGGGACATCCTTATCCTTGGTCTTACCACTTTCTTGTAGACGTAATGATTCCTCAATACGTAAGTGGCTGCCAAGTTGCACCAAAGAAAGTCCTTCCTTTTTGTGTTTAAGTGTGTGTTTGAAATATTTCCATGATGGTGGCAACTTGTCAATTATACTCGAAACCGATATGGATTCATCCATATTCATATGGTGTTGAGTAAATTGACCAAGGATCCGGAGCAATTCGTTGTATTGCTCCATAACGGGTCTGGAATCGATCATCTTGTAATTGTTAAAATTACTTACAAGAAACTTCTTACTCGAAACATCCTCGGCCATGTATTTCGATTCCAAAACATCCCATAATTCTTTGGATGTTTCTACATTCTGGTAAACATCAAATAAAGCATCAGACATACCGTTAAGAATATGCCTACGGCATATGTAGTCATCGTTCTCCCACTTGTTTCTACGTCGAACCGCCTCCAGAGTTGAGTCTTCAAGAATCTCAGGCATCGGGGTGCTAAGAACATACACGACCTTTAAAGTGGTGAGTAGGAAGTGCATCTTCTTTTGCCACCGATGAAAGTCGTTTCCTTGAAATTTCTCTAGTTTGCCAAATTTCGAAATCATATCGCGAACGGACTCCTCTCGATTCGCCATCGTTAATTAATCAGAAAATTGTTGTATTTGAATGTTAAGAATTGTGTAACTTAGAGATGGTATCGAGACCGGATAAACTTAAGAATCGTGTTGGAAAGCACTTTCCAAATACAACAATTCGACCCAATAAGCCTTGAGTTCACGAATTTTGTATTGGGATAATTCTTAAGATTTCTCTTTTTTTCAAAGGTTGTGAAAAGAGATATATGTTTATATACCCAGATTCTCACATTACATGTTTAAATAGGAGATCGACGGTTATTGGCGGTTATAACCATAAATGGATAAGATTAAAAAGTAGTTACAACCGAATTCTATAAGCTATCAGCGACAACAATAAGCTATCAGCGACAGCTATTAGACTTTCAGCGATAGCTTTTAGATTTCTAAAACACGACTTAAATAAATTTCTAAGTCCTTTAGAAGTTCAACCCCTCTTTAAGATAATAAAGGTAACATTTGTAAGTGTGCACTCCGCACCTTCTAACTTACGTACCTTATCGTCTTAATCGATCTCAAGTAAATCATAATTACACCAAAATGTTTGATGACACTAAAATCACCAACATTAAACATTTTAAAAATTGATCATAATTAATACATTAAAAAAATGGATGAGGAGGTGCCACTGCACCTTCTTATTCTAAGGTGGCTCCGCCCGTGTGTACCATTGAACACAAAGGGGTTGTTTGTGTTTTTAAAAAAACCTCTTAATGGCTCTTACGTCTGAATCGTTCAGACCTTTTTACACACCACCTATTATTAATCATAACTAAAATAAGACTTCAGACTTTAGACCTTTTAAAAAACAAACGACACCAAAGTCTCGGAAGACAAAATAAAATACCAGCTGATTGTACTACATAGTTCAGATGAGGGTCGGGGGGTTTTCAGCCATCAATTTTAACCTTTTATTTATTAACATTTTAAAATGAATTAAATGTTTTTCGATATTAATTGTGCATTCAATAATGTCTGTGTTGATGTTATATTGTTAATTTATATTGCATGGTCCAATGCGTACTTGTAAGGACACATGGCATCCATAAATAAATTTTATATCAATCAATTAATATGTAATGAATCTCAACATAATTTATAAATGAATCAATATACTATCTCTTTAACAACAAGAAAAGTAGCACTCTATTAATCAAAGAAAAGGCCCAGTGAAACTAGGACACTGGAAAATTAGTATACTATTTATTACCCCGATTTATAGGTGAAATTTATATTAAAGATAATGAAATTAATTTTCATTTTTATGATATAATCTATTTAATTAAAATATTAATTATATTTTAGATGATTTAATTTAATTAAAAGAAATAGGTAATCCATTTTTTCTTTGTAAAAAAAATGACTGGATTAGTAATTTGGTGGGATTAGTGATTTAGTTGAAGAAAAATTTTAAAATGCACCGTTAACATTCTTAGGTTCTTTAAATTAGTCATTAATTTGTCTATATATGCATATATGACCATAAGATCTTGAACATTGAAAATTTCATCTAATGGACGAGATCTTTTCTCATATTCTCATTCATCCCTCCCTTATATAGGGATCGGTTCAAATAAGAAAACTAAATATCGTGGAAAGGTAAGAAAAGAAGGTTTGATGGAATATCATATATTAATCATTGAAAAAATCCATTTGAAGATGTATATGTGAACTCATATGAATAATCTCTAACATTGGTTCACATATGTATCTTCCCCTTTTAATTTCTAACTGTTTTTTAGACTTATAATTTGAACCTCCCACTACACACACACACACACACATATATATATATATAGGGTGCGTTTCTTTTACAACCCAAACAATTTGTACAAACTATGCAAATCAATCTTAGTCGTTCATCAAATCTAATGAATATATGATTTTATTATGTTTCCTAATTTAAAATCATGATTATAATGAATAAGCTTAGCATTTCTAATTTAAAATCATGATTATAATGAATAAACTTAACATTTTCCATATATATCACAATCATTATTAATGAATCATAATCATTATCCATAAATATATATATATATATATATATATATATATTGTTTCCTAATATAGTGGTTTGCATAGTTTGTACAAATTGATTGGGTTGCAAAATAAACGCACCCTATATATATATATATATATATATATATATATATATATATATATATATATATACAGGTCAGTTCAAATATTAAGACTAAATACCATGAGAAATGAGAAGGGAAGGTTCATATGTTAACCCATTGCAAAATTTCGAAAAAATGTATTTGAAGATACATATATGAACTAAGGTTACATGTGATTCATATGGGTTCACATGTATCTTCAAATGGATTTTTCAGTGATTCACATATGAAACTTCCTTTAACGTTCGCTTCTTACCTTCTCACAATACATAACCTTCAATTTAAACCTCTAATATATAGGGGCATGTTCAATTGCAAACGTAAGTTCCATTATGAATCGGGGGACAAAGAAAAGAGCACTATGTGTTCTAGACATTCATGAGATATTCATCATGAATGCTATATCGTTCATCCTGAATGATATATCAGTCATTCTCAATGGTGTACCATTCATCATTGATGTTGTAAAAACACTCATGTTCATATATTCATATGAATGGGAACAAAGGGCGCCGACACGGTCACGCTCCCTTTTATATCCCAATTCACAACGGAAAATAGGTTTGTAACTGAACTTTCTTTATGAATGTATGTGTATATAAATACACACACACCAAAGATCAAATAAAAACCAGTTAAATGTTACTAACCCTGAAATCCAATTTAATTTATTGTTTCGTAGATGAAACAACACATGTGAAAATCAACCGAAGTCATCTAATGAGTTTGATTTTAAGCGTTGATTCATCTGGTGAGAGTTGAGGTTAATGTGAGAAACATGAGGAATGGTTATCAACAGTTGGATGAGAATGGATGCACATTAGGATGAGATGCACTGAGGTGCACCAGATCAATTCTCTTCTAATGCACAATTCATGGGACGATATGATATTAAAAGTGATCAATGGTTCAAATCCATTTATCACTCTTCTAACGGTAACCTCAACTTTTCACACAATCTTTCGCCTTAATTCATTTTGTTAAACATGTTTTGTTCTTGTATATGAGTATGAATGTGTGTGTTTCATGTATACACCCATTTTTATGTTTTTCTATACCAAAACATTCATTGGATTTTAATCTATGAAATAACACTACATTTTCACATGCGCTATTTCATTCATGAAAAAACAATTACAATACGGTTTTCACGATTTGTAACATTTAGGTAGTATATATATATATATATATATATATATATATATATATTTATATATATATATATATATTTATATATAGGGTGTGTTTCATTTGAAAACCAAGTAATTCGTGTAAAATTTGCAAATACAGATATAGAGTCTGATTTGAAGAAGGGGGGGGGGGGACCCATGGCCAGAAGAAGATTCTAGAATAGGGGCCTGATCTACATAAGAATTTAAACAACTTTTATCTTTATAAATATAAATCCTAAGTCATTGTAAACCCAACTTTTGTGATCAATAAAACACTTTACTAATGCGCATGTGGACTAGCTTGACCACACGATCAAGTTAACCACGTAAATTTTGTGTGTTCTTTATTTTTCTGCGATGTATTTTACTGTCACTTTGTTCATGTGCATGTGTTTATGCTCCATTTCCTAACAATACACACATTAGAATTGTACTCGCGTAATGGAACATAATACATCTCTATTTTGTTTCTTGTGATTTTATTTTATAAAATTACGTGGTCTTTGGAGAGTAAGAAGGTTTTATGTTGATTATCAGTTTTATGGAGTGTTTTGTCGTATTTGTTGAGCTTAATGATTACATTGCATTTGGACATGTTTACTAGTTGGTTATGATTTTAGTTTTGTTAAGTTTAAACGTGTTAATAAGTTATACTATGTAATAGTAAGATATAAATATTATATAATATAGTAAAAATATTGGATGAATATACTCATATGTGAATCTACTTGTGAATGAAATTCTGAAAATAATTGAAAAAATAAATAAATTTAGTAATATAATATCAAATTAAAGATAATAAAATATCCTTTTTTTTTGATATAATTTGTTTAATTAAAAAATTAATTATATTTAAGACAATATATATATATATATATATTTTTTAAGTTAGATCATTCTACGGGTTTCTAAATTTCCATGCGTTTATATGGAAAATATAGTATGGGTTTCCAAAAACTGTTCAAACTTTCATTTTTAATTGTTACAGAAAAGGGAAAACAGGGATGCTATAAAACTTGAAATGTTTTTTCATTAGTTATTGATTTGTTAAACACTTATCTATACTATATTATAAAGATGACATAAAAAACTCTTAAAACTTAATGTACCGCTATTTAATATTAATTATTTAAAAAACAGCCATAAAAGCTGTATGTACTACATTTAATGTTATTCATTAATTTTCAATCATTATCTCTAACCATTTTAACTCCCCTAAAATCATTTTCCACTTTAACTCCCCTAAAATCATTTTCCACTTTAACTCCTCTAAAATAACTCTCAGCATATTTTAGATATAAAAAATCTAAAATATAATTAAAAAAATCTTATAGAATATTTTATAAAAAAAAATTATATTATTAAACCAAAATAAATTACATTATATTATTAAGCTAAATTAAACAAATTTATATAAAAAAATCATTATCACTCTCTCACAACCATCCACAATCGTAATGTAAATCGACAAAAAACAGAAAATAAAATGAAACATTAAAATCGTGATGTATCTAGCTGCATTGCGCGAGTACACTTCTAGTATTCCTAAAAAAATTAAAAGTTTTTTAAGAGGTAAAATCTAAAAGCTTGATAATATAATATGTATATTAGTTGTGTACCCGCGCAAAGCGGCAGGATACATCTTAATTTCGAGGTTGACAACTAAAACCCATAATCTTGATCATGCTTCTCTTTATTCTATGTTCAACTTGATTTTATTTTATTGTTTTATATTGCTTTGACTTTGAGTTGAATAGTGGTTGTAACTTAATGCAACTCATAATTAACAAATAAAACCCGATATGTATGTTTGAACAAAATAGAATTATAATCATATGTGACAATACAAATTTGTACACACAGAAAACGATAATATATCACTCGGACAATACAAGGGTCAATAGGTTATTTCAAGTTAAAAACCGATACAGGTTTTAACAGATTTTCTTTAAAATCAAATTGAAATGATTTGATATAAAAGGTGAAAATGCATATGTAATCTCTCTGATCACACTTCTTGAAAACCTTTGTAAAAGCCTGAAATAAGCATAATTGAATGTAGCAAGGTGAAGAACAGACATTTATCTTTGCCAACATAATCTTGAACAGACCTTTAACTTCATACTGCACGTTAATTTTGTTATCTCCAAATTCTTTGATATAACAATAAGTAATTACCATAAGTTTCTCAAATACTTAAAGAATACATATAAACTCGATAGAAACTGAAACATACTTTGTTTGATCTCAAAACACAATGCATAAATCAAAAGCAAAACAAACAACAAAAAGCCCCAAGCTCGTAACAGTGTTAATTCAAGTTAAAACTCAGAACATCTGATGATATCATAAAATCCTATGTCACAAACTACAACTTTTGCTAATTCAAGTGAACTAAAACATCAAACATTCCATTTCATTTATCTAAAATCAAACATAAACAATATATATATGCACTATGCAGAAACAAAACTTCAATTGGAATTTGGAAACCCTAATTTGGTTGAATACACATACCTGAGCAGGAATACTAACTGTGGTCTGCGGTGGAGATGAGAGAGCAGAATGGTGGCAGGCAGCAGCAGCGGCGGCGGACTTCTGGTCGGTTGGTGGTCGTCGTCGAACCGACAAGCTTCATCAATAGAACAGCTAGCGAACTAATTAAATACGTCTTCATCACGATAGGGGAAGTCGAGAACCTGTTGAAGTCACTACACTGGGATGTCCACTTAACATTTTCTAATAATCAAGAAGGTATACTCAGTACCCAGAAGTCCGCTTGGCGGCCCGACAAATGTGCAACATCTTTCTGATCCTCATCATCTGAGACCATATATACAAATAGAGAATTCTCTTTTAGAAACTAAATTCAGTTGGTAAGACACATGAAAGAAATACACAGACAAACAATACAATATTCTTAGACCATAGTTGTGCTCCAACTAACAAAAAGGATAGAGTGATTGGTTGTTAATCTTCATGGTAACAGGTACTCTCTTGGCTTCAACATTGCAAACTGTAATTTGTTCTACTCAAACTCATGAACTTCTATAAATGGCATGGCTACCATAACAGTACTCACTATTACCTTTTCCAATGTCAAATTGTATATATACCGATATCAAGCATTCCATTCATTCCACAAGGACCACAAATAAAATCCACTTTGAAAATACATGTGTATTTCAAAGATATTCTCAATCTCCCACTCACATCAGAATATACTATTAATTCTTTGAAGATGTTGGGAAGTGGACTGATTGTGGAGAAGATAAAAGTAAGAAGGTTGGTTTGTACAAAATAAAGGCAACTATTATAAAAGAAATTGACATCAGTTTTCTCCAAATTATTCCTTCACCAGCAAATGATTTAAGTTTTACATGCCAAAAGGGAGAAAAGTCAACACTACATCAAAAGATAATATTGATGGCCACAGAGCTGCCGCGTGTCACCGTGAAAACCATTCGGATTCATCATACCTACAAATGAGTAATGCCACATCCAAGCTCACACATGGACATTGGCTTTCACAGTTTCCTTTGTTTTCAATTGCTATCCAGGAGATCTTGCAACACACCAGTCTGGACAGCTACTTCAAGATCTACAAGGGTAAATTATATACATAAAAAGAAGAAGAAACTTGCTAATTGATTTCAAAGTGACCAAAGAGCATATATAGGGAAAAGGAGAAGAAGACTAACCATCAGCGCCACCAATATGCTTCCCATTCACAAATATTTGAGGAACAGTACGACGCCCAACCAGATCTAAAAGAACATTCTGAATTTGGTACCCATCATCTGAAAATAACATAATCTTACCATTTATAGTGTTTGACCATTACAGCCTATATTATTCCAAGTGAAATTGACGAAAGAATGTTACATTTAGTGAACGATGAAAGATCAGCTGACAAATACCTCGAAGATCAAGCTCAACAACATAAGGTTGTTCTTGTAGTTCACTGAAAATGTGTTTGGCACGCCGGCAATACCTGAACTCATGACATATGACACCCGTTGAGTCAATGTCGATGCAAAAAAGATAATGAGGTGTATCTTCAATCTATGGTAGGGTACACCCCTGTGCTTACTTAACAAAGATTACTTTGTACAATATTTAATTGGAAAAACTGATCGTGTACTTGCTTTCAGGTATTTAGTAATACATCATGTCCTAATAGCAATGTTGTGTTAAGATTGTTGAACAATAATCTTGCTGAAGCAGAGAGGATAAAAAGGTAGCACCAGCAGTGGGAGGCAGGGTGATCATATTCATAGCTACTGCCTACTGGTACATTAAGCATGTTGTCCTAGCATATGAATGCCTCAATGGTCAATCTCAGACATATTTAAACATGTTAAATACAGATTCATAATCAGAGTGCCTAGCAAGGGATAGTAATATGTTCTCAGTTTCTGGAAATGGCCATATCGGTAAGTGTAGGCGCTTAACTCGCCTTTCTAAAACTAATCACGGTCTAGCAACCTCTACATAAAGCAGCTCAATTGATAACTTTAATTGATCATGATAGGTCTTGAAAGAGTAGAAACATAAAAAGATGTTGATAAAATATTCAAGAATGAGTTACGTGTCAACTACTCCATCTCGGTATCAAAGCCCCCCTCCCCTTTGCTTTTCATAGACATCCTGGAATAGCTTAAACCTTCAATTGTACCCATAAAGGTTGAAAAGGATCAGCTCTTTTTAGCACATGATAATTATTTCTTTAATATCACCTTGAAAATATATTTAAATTTATATTAGAGGTCCAAATAATGACAACACAAGTTTACCACCATAACGAATTTCCAGATTTAACCAAGCTTGAGAAAAAGTGACCAGGTCATGCTAAAACGAATGTGAAACATGATCGATGCCCTTTTCTCTAGGATTAAGTATACCTAAAGCTCCTAATAGCAAAAAAAATCAGCAATCAGGTTTGGCGGATAATCCTGCATTTTCTAAATAGAGTAACAATAAGAAACCCCTTCTACTCCCTTCCAATCCATTATGGGTTTGAGGTCAAACAGACTAATTTTCAATCAATTACAGGTTTGCTGCAGCATTAAAGGACCTGAAATTATGGGTGTTGAATGTTGTGAGCACAAACTCTCCAGATACACTGCCAATAATATTTGAGAGGGGTCTTTTCGGAATTTACCATGATTGGTGTGAATCTTTTAGCACGTACCCTCGGTTTACGATCTCCTCCATGCAGATCATCTCTTTTCCATGCTGAAAAAGAGGTGATTCCAGTGAAAATTACTCTGCACACACATACACAAAACTGAGATTGTATTACAATCAATGATTATATGAACTTCAATGTGGTGCATGCAGGTGCAAGATTGCACCTGTCATGGTAGAGGTTGATAGAATTGTGAGGCCAGAAGGGAAATTGATCGTTCGAGATGACTCCAGCACGGTAGGTAAAAGAAATTTGTAAAGAAATGTAGTAGAGAATTACAAACATATTACACTTGTTCGTGAATTTGTAAAAATGAAATTTGGTAAAAGAAACTTGAGAACACCATTGAATCAAATAACAGATCATGAAAACCACACATCTAAAATACAAGGGTCAATAGGTTATTTCAAGTTAAAAACCGATACAGGTTTTAACAGATTTTCTTTAAAATCAAATTGAAATGATTTGATATAAAAGGTGAAAATGCATATGTAATCTCTCTGGATCACACTTCTTGAAAACCTTTGTAAAAGCCTGAAATAAGCATAATTGAATGTAGCAAAGTGAAGAACATACCTTTATCTTTGCCAAAAGAATGTAGCAAGGTGAAGAAAAGACCTTTATGTTTGCCAACATAATCTTGAACCTATCAAAATCGTTAAGTGAGGCTCTCTTCTTTTGAACAATGAGTTTTCTTCCCCACAAGCTACTTTCCCACTTGTTCTTAACATCTGCGGACAATCGAAAACTTGGTGATCTAACTGGCCACAAACATACAATGAGCCACTACCATTCTACCAATGTGATACCTACCAGCAGCCTCCAAAGCAGCAGCAAGAGTTTTCTTGTTTCGAACTCTTTTGATGTCAATCTTGATGTCTGTGAGTGTTGGTCTCTTAAAGTTCAATTGGCTCCTCACCATGTCAGGAGCATCAACAAGAGCCTGTCAATCGAAAAGGGAAAATTTATTACAATGCACACGGAAGGCAACATAATCATACATATATTAATCAAATTAGACACAAAAAAGAGAGCTTCTGCTCGAACATTTTAAGTCGACAAACTTCATACTGCACGTTAATTTTGTTATCTCCAAATTCTTTGATATAACAATAAGTAATTACCATAAGTTTCTCAAAAACATAAAGAATACATATAAAATCAAATAAAGACCTTAAAATCAACTCTGGGCAGTAATAGTCGATCTTTGGGACATGTCCCTTTGGGTAAATATAATTATGTAAGATAAAGATACGAACACAAATATCGTTATAAAATCAAATAAAGACCTTAAAATCAACTCACTCATTTCAACTCTCTTCGAAAAAAACCCCATATCCTACGATTCTTCTTCTTCCTCTTGCAATCTGTAAGCAAAAGATAAAGATACGAACACAAATATCGTTATAAAATCAAATAAATACCTTAAAATCAACTCACTCCTTTCAACTCTCTTCGAAAAAAAACCATATCCTACGATTCTTCTTCTTCCTCTTGCAATCTGTAAGCAAAAGATAAAGATACGAACACAAATATCGTTATAAAATCAAATAAAGACCTTAAAATCAACTCACTTCTTTCAACTCTCTTCGAAAAAAATCCCATATCCTACTATTCTTCTTCTTCTCTTGCAATCTGTAACAGAAACCTACATTGTGATTTGGTTAAAACCTACAAGAATTACACAAATTGGTGAAAAAATTAGTACCGATTGCTGTGTGTTTTCTCAGACGCACACTTGGAGAAACACGATTGGTTCACAAAATAAAGATACGAACACAAATATCATACAAATATCGTTATAAAATCCAATAAAGACCTTAAAATCAACTCACTCCTTTCAACTCTGTTCGGAAAAAAAAACCCATATCCTACGATTCTTCTTCTTCCTCTTGCAATCTGTAAGCAAAATATAAAGATACGAACACGAAGATAAAGATACGAACACCAATTGCAGAAATGATTGAGAGAAAGCAGAACCCGTGGTCGACGTCGAAAGCACAACCGATTGAGAGAAGAGCCGATCGAGAACAACGGGGATGATGGTAGGGTTAGGGTTTTGAAGCGATAAAAGTTGTATCAAAGAAGGTTTTCTACGAAAATTAGATATCTTTTGTTAAGTTGTACCAAAGCATTATGAACTTGTAAATTAAGTAATATATATATATATATATATATGGTTGGATTCAAACGAAAACATAATCAAAATAAGAAAAATGAAAACATTTATATTGCATGTGATTACAAAACATGGTCAATGCAGGTGACTTGACCCACGAGCTAAGTCGTGCCTAATTAAGTTCGTTGATAATCACATGTTATTACAATACAAAATCATATATGATATAGATGTTTTCGTTTCTTTATTTAAATATTGTTCTCATTTGAATGTTTCCCTAATCTCTCTATATATAAAAGACAACATATAGAGGTTGTTTGTTTACCTCTTAATTAATAGTACCATTAAAAAACAATATCTGAATCGCTAAGAGGTGAATCTTGTTTGGCCAAAAATAAGTCCGCTTCTTAATGATTCCAAAACTCTCTGAATGATTTTGTATCTTGGGCGTCCCTCAACATTCAATGCCCTAATTTCATTTTCAACAATTACCAAACAACAATATTTCATTTTGCACTATATCATAAGAGTTTTTTAATATTCTAATCATTTAATTATTTTGCACCAAATCATTCAACAACTGTCAGACTTGGAGGAGTAAATGCAACAGAGGAGACGTGGTCGAGGTTTACTGGGACGTGTCCTTACCGACCAAATATTTATGGCAAAAAATTGACATAAAGCAACGTATATGGGCCAAACATTTAATGTTCCATCCCAAAAAAGCTCACTTTAGAAATTAGTCTACAAAAAAAATATTGGAATTATTGTATTCGTCTCGACAAAGAAACTACACCACTTGTATCAAATATACAAGAATGTTCTTATAATTATTGTATTCGTCTCGACAAAGGAGTGTAAATTTGTCAAAAATAAGTTTTTTATAAAAAAAAACTATTATATCTTTTCCTTTTTTCACACAACATATCATATTTTCGGTTTTTAAGAGGATACTAAAAGCGTATTCGCGCAATGCAGCGAGATACATCACAATTTTAATGTTTTATTTTATTTTTTTTGTTGATTTACAGTACGATTTTGGATAGTTTTGAAAAAGTGATAATATTTTTTTTATAAATTTGTTTAATTTAATCTTAATAATATAATGTTTTTTATATAAAAAAATTAAGTATTTTGTTAAAATTCAATGTTTATCTTATATATTTTAATGACATCTAGAAAAAATAACCAATTACATATTTAATAATATAATTAAAACAAAATTATAGTAATATATAATATATTAATTAATAGTGATACATGAAAGGTCTGCATAAAAGGAAGGTCCTGCACATACCAAATTGGTGGGTGTTAGAAGTCTGCAGTAGTAATATGTATCTTGTGCTTTGATACTTGTAAATTAAGAGATTTTTAAAATTTTGCATAAAATGATGGTACCTTGTGCCTAATAATTTGTATTTAAGTGTTTTTTATCCGAGCTTTATAATATAGTATAGATTAGTGTTAAAACTCAAAGTGAGGGTAAGTGTCGTTTTATAGCCAAAGTTTAATAGTGTCTGGACCAGTTGGCAAGTGTTAGTATAATAATTTATGTATTCAAGATCATTGTAAGAAAGTTTGAAGTAAAAGTCAAAACCTCAAGAAAAAGTTAAAGTCAACCTTCTTAATATGAAAAGTCAAAGTCAATGTACTTTAAGTTTAAAGTCAATAGCTTTGTTGTTTAGTTTCCTTTGTTAAGCTTGTAGGTATAAATAGTCTTTGCTTTTGTAATCGTAAAGTAAAAACTTAATAGTAGATCATATTACATATCTTTGTAGAGAGAGGTTTAGAGAGGGAGAGAAAGTTGTAATTCGATTCATATCAATAAACTTGTGAGTTTTGTGTTGAGATTGCAATTACACTTGCATTTATTAGGCCATAGATTACAACAAATCAATGTAGATTGATAGAACAAGAGATGAATTGGCAGGGAAACATGTTTGAATTATTCACAAATATGTATTACACAATCTAGAGAGAGAAAGATGTTTCTCTCTAGAAACACTAGATCTCAATACGTCTACATTTCTAACACTCTTCCATACAAGAATTATAAACATGAGCTTATTTATACCTACCCAACATCCCTTGTATAACTTTAAGCCCAAGCCCAATATGCTATATGATAAGGCCTAATACAATTATAAAAGGCCTTTACAAAACTTACATATATAGAACATTTTATGTTCTAACATTCTCTCCCTAAAGTTTTGTAAATGAATCATCTTCTTTAAATTCCAGCTCTTCTCCCCCTTAATTTCTTTGGAAAACTTTAGTGTTGCGCATTTTCAAGACAGTTTAGGCTCCCCTTGAATAAAGCTTTTATCCTTCAAAGTTTCAACTTTAAAACCAGATTCAATTTGCAATAATCTTGACTGAGTGCACTAAAGACAATTTTTTCTCTAGAAACTCAACACATTCGTTATGCCCACAAGAAAGAAATGTGCGAGTTTGCGTGACAAACCACAGTGCATCTTCAGTTTATAGCAAAAAATTTGTCTTTGAACCGCGAGTTGAATAGGAACTCAGCTTAAGAACTTGTTCTGATCAGCTCGTAGAAGGAAACATCTTGTAGCAAACACTACTTGGCAAGAGTTAGAAGAAATAACTGTTATTCCCAGATTATGCAAGATTATCAAGATGAACACAATCAAATTCAACTCAACATGTCATATGTATTGAATTCAATTCCAACGGATTACAAATCTCTCTCTCTCACAATATTTCTCTCTCTAAAATGTGTTAGAATTAAATTGTATTCAAGATTAAAATGAGGGTTTTGCTTGTAATTGTTGTAAAGCGTGAGTGTTTGTCTTGTAATTGTTGTAGTGTGTTGACCAAGTGCTAAGGTCATGTTGACCATATATAAAGCAGGTTAAAGAGTTAGAACATTAGATTACACACACACGCATTCTGAGTTTACACCATAGAAACATACACACAGAGATAATTGTAAAATGCACACATACTCGTGAATTTAGAGAGAGAATTTTTGTACGTATTCAGAGAGCTTCAAGAGAATTGTTTATAATCAAAGTATATCAAATACAAATGACTTGTGATTCAATTGTGTGTTAATAAATTTGTGTGATTAAGCTTGAAACTGAAACTATCAAAATGAAATCTATTTAAGTGCCTTTCTCTAGTTGCCACATGATTTACAAAGAAAGAAAAACTATTTATACTAGGGACAAGTTACAAAGGAACAAAACACAACTAAACTAACTAACAAGCTTGACTTGACTTTGCTCTAGAGGCTTTGACTTTCAATCTAGATGATCTTGGATACAACAAATATGCTCTAACAATCTCCCCATTTAGATTTAAGATCATCTTCAACAAGATAAGCTTACAATCACCCCCTTTGAATAAACTTGCAAAGAACATTCTTTAAATGAAATTCATCAACAAAGAACAATCTCCCCCTTGTATAATCCTTAATCAATTTAATCTCCCCATTTAGAATAATATACTGATAATCTCCTTCTTTGAAATACAATTTTTCCTTTTTCAGCTTTGTCAAAAACAATCTCTTCCTTTGGGATAAAACTGATAGTAACACTTTCTCTAGAATGCTAATCTCCCCTTCTTTTGGAATGTATTCAGATTTTCAACAATCTCCAAAGTATGTAATAACCTCTTTTAGTCTTCAGAAATAATCTCTCCCTTTAGAATCATGAAATCTCTCCAGGAAAGAAATTATCTCCAGCTTTAATGCACTTTCCTCTTTCATACAAACTTCAAAGAAAATTTTTTGTAATCTTCAATGAATTTTCTTTCTTTCTCTGAACTTGCTTTAATTTTCTCTATTTCTTTCTGTATCTTTGAACTTGAACCCTTCACAAACTTTCATATCTTAATCTTTTCTCCCATTTTGTATCTTTTCCCCCTTATTCTAAAATTGAGCTTTCTCCAAATACATCATTTCTTGTTATCAATTTCTCCTACTTTTTCTTGAATAATAAGTTTCTCAAACTTCACCATTTCTTTCTATCATCTCCCCCTTTTTGATGAATGTGAGCATTAACATCATCAAAATTTTGCAAGAAATGTATTCTTTCAATTTCTGACCCAATATCATGTGATTTTTGTCTGATATAGTAACATACGTCAATTCATAAATGATTCCGAATCTTTTCAAATGCAGAATTGAGTGTAACCCTGAATCAACAAATGAATCAGTTAAAATGCCTGCAAGTAGCATGAATCCACCTAGTACAACGGATGTACTTTGAAAAAGGAGCTTTTTGATGTTCACTCCCCCAGGGCTTCCATTTAATCATCAAAAAACCACAAAGGAATTTTCTATGAACATTATGATAAGAAAACTTATTCCTTATGTGTACGTGCGGGTATAACAATGATTGAAGCTACTTTATTTTTTAGGCTCAATGTGTGTAAACTGTTGAGACAACAACAATTTTCCACAGACTCAATGTGCATTATCATTGGTCGAAGGTGGGGTAAACTTCCTTCTGTTTCAATATCCAGATCTTCCAAATGAAGACCAGATAGATTATGTGTTGCTTCCCCATGAAAAAAATGAAACATCTCTTTGTTGAGAAAAAGATGAGTAGCGGGTGGGGTTAAGTCAAGAGTTGGCATGGGCTAGTGCCTGTTTCAATGAAGTTCACCAAAGAATTGTGAAACAACAGTAATGTGGCTGCCCGACTCCAAAAGTAGTTGGTGTAGAGTTTTGATATTCTTTTAAATCTGGTCTCACACCCTCTTTCTTTTTATCATTATGCTCACTTCTAACCAAACTCTCTTTTCCATTTTACCTCATCTAAATGAGAAAACTCAACCAATTGAGTTATCTCCCCCACTATTTGATATTGACCCCTTGCCTTTCGATCACTCAAGGGTAACTTCTTGGTTAGGAAACACTGGTTAACGTGAATCCATATAAATCTTATAAGCTCACACACTGATCCCATGAATATATTGTCCTAAAAGAATTGTGTTCAACAATTTATTTTGAACATATAAACCTCAGAAATATATATCACAATGTCAGATAAATGTATGCTCAGCAAATTATCATGAATATTTGAGCATTTGAAACTTTGAAGATTTTGTCATAACAAGTATAGTTGAATGAATGAAATGAATACAAAAGACTTGTTTGAGAATCTGACAATGTATAGAAAGATCAAATATGAATGATAATCAATGAAAGTTTAGGTCATGAAAGAATTGGAATCTGTCTATATGAACAATTATAGACATTCATGAAAGAATCACTTTGAATGAAATTAACGCTCAACAATATTGAATATGCAAACGGGGTGTATTACCATCGAAAATTGTTTCATTTTGGGACATGGTAATAACAAAATCAATAAGAAATACTCAACCGGTGTGTATGAATACTTGGCAGTATATGGAAAACATAATACACAAGTATTTATCTTTGGAAACACACGGTTAGTTAAACATGAAAGCTTATAAATTAAAACATTTAAAATCACACTTCTAGAATTCATAAAATCTTTTGAGAATAAAGAAGTGGTTTGAACGTTTAAGAATATGTTTTCATGCTTGAAAGTCGTCCATCTTTCAAACAGATTATCAATCTCATAATGTTTGAAAAATATTACAATCAGCTTGAGTCTTATAACTCTGCCTCAAAGTCAAGATTGATTGAAATCTTGTAAGCTCCCCTTCAAATTCTGCAAAAAGTCACAAAATCGTCAAAGAAACAAAGTCTTATTCAAAAATTTATTGAAACTAAAACAATGAAAATAAAACATTGAAGAACGATTCCTGATCTAATTTGATCAGAAGTTATCATTCTTACTCCCCCTGAAAATATGGATTAAGAAAATTTGTCAGTACAAATCAAATGCAAAACATCTAACTCTAACTCTAACTCTAACTCCCCCTTGAATAATGATCATCTTTTCTTATGAGTCACTCCCCCTGAAATCATGAATAACCTTAAGTGCAGATATCTTTCAGATTAAAGATAATTATAAATCAAACTATACAAGATAAAGATGGATTATGTAAAGATTATGTTTTGAGATTCAGCATGCCAAATTTTGAAATGAGAAAATGAAATCTCTTTTCGTCCAATGGCTTGGTGAATAGATCAGGAAGCTGATAATCCGTGTTTACAAAGTAAAATTCAATTGTACCTTTTTCGATATTATCATTGATAGAGTGATATCGCACGTCAATGTGCTTTGTTTTTGTATGTTGGACAGGGTTTGAGAAATAGCGATGGTGCTCTTTGAGTGGCAGTAGTTTGGGATTTTGTTGTAATGAAACCCATAATATCAGAGTTGCGTTCGCATCCATAACACCTGAGAACAACAACCAGCGGCAACAACATATTCTGCTTCGGCTATTGAAGTAGATACGCACAGTTGTTTCTTTGAAGCCCAACTCACGAGCTTATCTCCTAAGAATTGTATATGTCCCAAAGTACTCTCCCTGTCTAACATGCAACCTACATGATCTGCATTTGAATATGTTGTAAGTTTGAAAGGATACCTCAAACTAAGATATGTGGTTCCCTTCAGATATCTAAAAATGCGCTTGACAGCGGAAAGATGTAACTCTTTGGGGTTGGCCTGATGTTATCCCAGATAACAATGTAAACAAGATGACAACAATTAAACTCAACAACTGATTTCAATTTCAATTCTAAATTTGATTATAGATTGCACTCTCAAAGACTTTCTCTCTCTACAATACACGCACAACTCTAAACTGATGAACTTCTAGAACTACCCGCATATAATAAGTCATATCCCTATTTATACAAAGGGACAAAACACTCATACCACTAAAACGCGCACACAACTAAAACACAAAATACATGACATTGACTTTGATTTTATTACAAACATACTTTGACCTTTAAGCATGAGAGTTGACTTGAACTTTGACTTGCTTGACTTTCAGTCTTCAGTATTTATGATCTTGTATCCAACAAATATGTGCACTAACAATCTCCCCCTTTGGATCCAAGATCATCTCTAAAAGATTTTGCAATACAATCTCCTCCTTTAAGCACAAAATAATCTCCTCTTTGTAGATTTCTTTCAACGAGAATTATCTTCAGAAAAATAAGCATTTGAGCAATCTTCCCCTTTTGTCAAATTATCATCAGATTAAATCTTCCCTTTAACTTAACAATCTTCAAACATTCTGTAATCTTCCCAAATTATGTCTTCAAGAATAGTAACATTCTCCCCAAGGTTGTAAAAACCTCTTTCAGACATCGGAAAGAAATTATCATCAGATTCAGCTCAGTTTGCTTCAGCAAATTGTCTTCAAAGAAAATTTCAGTAAAATTCAGCTCGTCTTCAGAAAACTTTGAATTAACTCTTTCAGTTCTGAACAATCTTCTTACAAAACTGCATTTCTTTAACTAAATCTTGTCCATTTCTTTAATCTCTCCCCCCCTTTTTGATGATAGAAGCATGAGATCATCAAAACTTTCACAAGCAATGTCTGATCTGTCCTGACCACTGATCTTTAATAAGAACCTCTGACTATTTATCGATCCAAAAGATATTCATCCAAATCTTTGCAAATTCAGACAAAATATGAATGTAACACCTGAATCAACAAATGAATCAGTTAGAAATGCCTGTTTGTAACACGAAGTCACTGTGTGTAACGAATACACATTGGAAAGGATCTTTTTGATATTCACTCCCCCAGGTCTTCCATTCAATCATCGAATAACACAAGTTTATTCTATGAACGTTTTGACAGAAAAACGAATTTCCTGTGTGTTCGTGCTTGTGTTTGAAAGAATTAAGCACATATGATTGCTTTTGATAGACTCAAAATTGTGTAAACCATTGAGACAACAACAATTAAACCCAAACTCAATTGTGCATGATCGAAGTGCGAAGATGGGGCAGACTTCCTTCTTTTTCAATATCCAGATTTTCCAAATGAAAATCAGATAGATTATATGCTGCATCCCCTTGAAACATGAAACATCTTCTTTTTGAGAAGAAAATGAGTAGCTGGTGGGGTTTTTAAACAAGAGTTGGCATGGGCTAGTTGCCTTTTTCAATGATGTTCATGAAGAATTGTGAAACACCAGTAATGTGACTGCCCGACTCAGAAAAAGTTGGTGCAGAGTTTGATATTCTTTTACTCTGTTCTCACACGCTCTTTCTTTTAATCATTGAGCTCACATCTAACCAACATCTGTTTTCATTTTACCTCATCACACATACCCACACTCAGTTATTTTGACTCCTCACTCTTCGATCACTCAATGATTAACTTCTTGGGTAGGAAACACTGGTTAATGTGAATCCATAGAAGTATGGTTAAGCTCACACAATGAATCCATATAATCCTAAAAGTACAATGTTGCTCAAATAGTATAACTTTGCAGTTAAAACACAATGTGAAATACAAGTCAGATATATGTATGCTCATAGACATAATCATGAAGATTTGAGCATTTTAAACATTGAAGATATTTCAAAACAAGTATATTGAATGAATGAAACGAATACAAGAAACTTGTTTGAAAATCTGACATTGTATGAAAAAGATCAAATAGAATGATTTGTCAAGTAAAGCTAAGGTCAGCAAAAATTGGATATTGTCTATACGAATCAAAATATAGACATTCTTGAAAGAAAACGTTTGAAATGAATTCAACTCTCAAAATTTGAATTTCAATCGGGGTGTCTTACCATCGAAAATTGGTTTCAATATGAGACATGGTAAGAACTTATTCAACAAAAATTGTAAACCGGTGTGTGTGAATACTTGACAGTATAAGGAAAAGATAATACACAAGTATTTATCTTTGGAAACACACGGTTCATTAACATTTAAGCATATGAATAATGAAAATATTTAAAATCACACTTCTAAATTCATGAAATCGTTTTAAGAATAAGAAGTGGTTTGAACATTTAAGAACATGTTTTCATATATGAACGTTGTCCTTCTTTCAGACACGTATGAGATTAAAATTAGAAATAAACCTTTTCGCTCAGTCTTAAATCTCATCAAGTCATCTCTAAGTCATATATGATATGATCATGTATGCTTCCTCTCAATTATGCAAAAATCACAAGGTCATCAAAGTACAAAGATTTATTCACAAAACTTTATTGAAAAGTAAATGACATAAAGCAATAAAACTTTGAAAATACGAGTTCTGATCAGATATAATCAGAAGTCATATTCCATACTCCTTATATCTTACTCCCCCTGAAATTATGCAACAAAAAATTTATCAGTGATAAACATATGCAAAATTAGTTAACTCCCTCTCAAATGTATGTAGATCAACTTAATTTCTTCTCTCACTCCCCCTGAGATCATGAACAAACTTAAGTGCATATATCTTTCAGAATAAAAATAAAGAAATGAAGAAAAATAACAATAACAAAACTTTAATAGGTAATCACAGATTTAACATACCAAGTTTTGAAATGAGAAAATTAAATCTCTTTTCATCAAGAGACTTGGTAAATAAATCAGCAAGTTGGTAATCTGTGTTTACAAAATAAAGTTCGATTGTACCTTTTTCCACATGGTCTTTAATAAAGTGATATCGTACATCAATGTGTTTGGTCTTGGTATGTTGAACAGGATTCGCAGATATGGCAATCGCGCTCTTCGAATCACAGTAGATCGGGATCTTGTTGTATTTGAAGCCATAATCTCAGAGTTGTGTTCTCATCCACAACACTTGAGAACAACAGCTCGCCGCAATGACGTACTCTGCCTCAGCTGTTGATGTGGATACACATAGTTGTTTCTTTGAAGCCCAATTCACGAGTTTATCGCCCAGAAATTGTATGTGACCCGATGTACTTTTCCTGTCAAGCATACAACCTGCATGGTATGGATCTGAATATGCTATCAGTTCAAAACCTGTATCCTTAGGATACCACAAACCAAGATCTGCAGTGCCCTTTAGATATCTAAAGATACATTTAACTGCAGACAAATGGGATTCTTTAGGAGAAGCCTGATATCTGGCACATAGACATGTAGAGAACATAATATCTGGCCTACTAGATGTTAAATACATTAAAGAACCAATCATCCCTCGGTAGGTTCTAACATCGACAACTTTTCCCGAAGGATCAGTGCCAATCTTAGTTCCTGGTGCCATCGGGGTTCCAATAGGTGTACAATTTTCCATTTTAAATTTTCTAAGAATATCAAAAATGTACTTTGATTGATTAATAAAGATCCACGTGGAAAACTGTTTGACTTGTAATCCTAGAAAGAAATTCATCTCTCCCACCATACTCATATGAAATTTTGACACCATGAGGTTTGAAAAATTCTTATAGTATTTTGGATTTGTTGAGCCAAATATGATATCATCCACATAAATCTGAATTAAAATGATATCGGCTTTATCCTTTTTAATAAAGAAAGTAGTATCGATTTTACCTTTCGAGAAGTCCGACTTGACTAGGAATTTAGATAATACTTCATACCAGGCTCGAGGGGCTTGCTTCAGACCGTAAAGTGCTTTGTCCAGAATATCTACATGATTTAGGTTCTCTGGATTGACGAAGCCTTAAGGCTGAGAGACGTAGACTTCCTCCTTTAAAATGCCATTGAGAAAGGCAGTCTTCACGTCCATTTGGTAGACGGTGAAGTTCTTGTGGGAAGCATATGCAAGAAACATCTGTATAACTTTGATGCACGCCACTGGAGCATATGTCTCGTCATAGTCAATACCTTCCTTTTGCCTATAAGCTTTAGCCACTAATCTTGCTTTGTTTCTAATAACGATACCATATTCTTGTTTCTTGTTCTTGAAAACCCATTTTGTGCCAATAATGGTTTTACCTTCAGGCTTCGGTATTAGTCTTCAGACTTGTAATGCTTCGAACTGATTTAGCTCTTCTTGCATCGCAATTACCCAATCTGAGTCGGCTAGAGCTTTAGATACGCGTATTGGCTCTACCTTACTCAGAAATGAGTCATGCATACACATGTTTAACGTAGCAGACCTTGTTTGCACCGGTTTAGATGGATCTCCTATGATCTGATGTATCGGGTGCGCTTTGGTCTACCCATGTTCATGATGGAGTAGATTTGATGTAGATTGATCATGATTTTCATCTAAGTATCCACTTTCAATTTCTTCTTGTTCAGGGAGGTGTTCCGTGGAAGTATTATGTGCAGAATACAACCAACTGAGTCAACAACTTCTGTCTCGACAATGTCATATACAACTTCAACTGAAGGAGTAGGTATTTGAATCGGAGTTTCTTGCTGAACTAGGGGAACGAATTCAGTAGACAAATCTGAAGTGATTGGTTGATGATTGCTTGAATCTTCAGGTTTGTCAATCACAACAGATTTAGGCAATTTATAACCAAGAAACTCATCATAAAATAATTCAAACAATAAATCTAATTCTGATAAATGAGATGTAGAAGTAGATGGTTTATCAGAATTAGGTGTAATAACCACATGTTCTGAACTGATTTGTCCAGAAGCTAGCATGCCAGTAAGTACGGGTTCTGAACTGCTTTGTTCAGAAGCCAACTCTTCATCAAATGTGACGTTTACGCTTTCAACCACAATCTTGGGCTTCTTCAAATACACTCTGTAGGCTGCAGATGTTTGAGAGTAGCCAATAAAAATGCCTTCGTCAGCCTTCGGACTGAACTTGTTTAAGTTCTCTTTGTTGTTCAGCACAAAACACCTGCATCCAAAAATATGAAAATGTTTAATACTAGGTGTACGATTATTTATTAAAGCATATGGCATTTTACCAAACCGCGGTGGATTATGGATCGATTCTGTGTGTAGCAAGTAGTCGATACAGCTTCAACCCATAGAAACATAGGTAAATACGATTGACTTAGCATAGTTCGAGCGGCCTCAACTAGCGTTCTGTTACGTCTCTCTACGACTCCGTTCTGTTTAGGCGTTATGGCAGCAGAAAACTGATGTGTTATCCCGACCGATTCGAGACAATGTTCTATAGTTCTGTTCTTAAGTTATGTGCCATTATCTGTACCAAGAAGCTTGACAGACTTTTACAGATTCACTTGAGTAGTCTTCAAAAATGTGATGATGACTTCGGGCGTCTCATCCTTTGTTCTCAGAAATTTGACCCAAGTGTAACGCGAGTAATCGTCCACAATCACTAGAACATACTTTTTTGCCGTTTATGCTTTGTATCCAAGTGGAGAACTTGTACTAGGCTCAGGTTTCGGCTTATGAGCATCTATCTTCATGTTGCCCTTCTCACACGCTGCGCACAGATGTTCTTTCTCATACTTAAGCTCAGGAAGTCCTTTGACTAATTTTCCCGTGACCAGTTTGTTGATCTAACGAAAATTCAGGTGAGAAAGCCTTCGATGCCATAACCAACTTTGTTGCAGCGAGTCTTTTGACAGTAGACACACCTCATTGTCAGTCTTGACTTTTGAAAGATTTATCGTGTAGAGGTTTGAGTTTCTCATGCCGACCACGAGTTCCTTACCGTCTTCAGTACGCACAGAACATCTCTTGGCCTTGAAATTAACCTCTAGCTTTTTGTCACAGAACTGTCCAATGCTGAACAGATTATGTCCTAATCCTTCAATGTAGCTCACCTTCGTAATCGCCACGTTGTCGTGAATCACATCACCATAGCCCAAAATTGGTGAAAACTGGTCATTTCCGAAGCGCATGTTCCCGCAATATTTTTCTGTATAATTAGACAAAATATATTTCTGCCAAGTCATATGCTTGGAGCAACCAGAATCCAAGTACCACATATGACGGGTCTGCACAGGAGAAATCAGGGAACAACAACTTTAGGTACCCATTTAAATCTGGGTTCTATCAGATTAGCGCAAGATTTTGGCACCCATATAAATTTGGGTCCTCTTTTGTTTTGAAAAATATGAGAAGCTTTAGAATAATAAACATGATAAGAACCAAACCAATCATCAGAATATTGGCGAGAAACAAAATCATTCCGTCTATATTTAGAGGACTTAGTAGTCGACCGAGATAATTGGAGTAATTGCTTTATTGAAAATTTCTTGTAAGGAATTACAAGTTTTTGTTTATTAGAAGCAACAGTACCAACTACATCAGAAATACTACCAGTCTTGCTATTACCAACAACATCAGGACATGATTATGCTTTCTCATCAATCTTCTGTTTTGGTCGCCACTCAGTTCATTCTGCCGACCTTTTCTTTTTCAACTCTGAAACACAAGATTTAGATTTGTTAGGAAAATGAGATTTCTGAGTTTGTCTTTTCTTAAGCTTACCAGTGTTAGTCCATTTCTGTGAGCGCCGTTTCTTTTGCTTCTTACCTTTTTCATAATATGCAGTACTTACAGAAACTGATTCACCAACCTTGGTTGATGATTCACCTACTTCATACACACTAGGTAAAGCTTCAGAATTAATGATAAAAGCAGAATGATCTGGAAGTTTAGCATTGAAGTTAAACATATGAATTTCATTAACACACCCATCATCGGAATTTAGAAAATCATTTGCAGACGCAAATAAGTCATCAAAATCATCTTCTGAAGTTTGAGGTGCCTTAGAAGATTTTGAACACTCTTTGTATTCAGATTTTGCTTTCTAACACGAGTGGAGGAACATAAATTTTTGCTTTAATTGGTTTTGCCTCCAACTCTGTAGTAGAATAACTTGCAAAATAATCATTTGATAAAACTTTTGGTTGATCAGAAATATAACTATCATTCAACTTTTGATAGCAGAATGGTAGTTGCATTTTCTTTATATTCTTTCTATTCTCATCTTCTTTGGCCTCTACCTCATCAGGTGATTTGGTAACAAATTTGGGTTTCAAATGAGGATGTTTGGTAGCCGCTTGTAGAAAATCAAAATTATACAATGCTGACTGTTTTCTGATTGCTTTCTTTAGATAATGTGGGTTATCGTAACCGAGTCCCCACTTCTCATTAACATCAGATTTCTTATTTGGTGTTTTTAAGAAAATGGTTTGATCTGTTTGTCCTGTAGCATACAGTTTGGCTTCCAAACCATTTACTTTTTTCTCCAGATTCTTATTCTCAACCTGTAGTTTATGAGCTTTTAGAACACATTCTTGTTTCTCAATACCAGACTTGGAAAGTTTAGAAACAATTTCAGAAATCTTATTTTCAAAACAATCTTTTTGAAGTTTAAATTCAGAAGCAGATTTGTTTAGAGAGTCACTCAAACTTTTGTTCCCAACAAGTTGTTTGTTGAGTTCAAAAATAGTTTGACGTTTCTTTACAACTCTGCTCTTTTCCTTTTTCAATTTTGCTTTAAGGTCTTGAAGCTCGATGATCATGGCTTCCATTTTATTTACAAAATCATATTCAGAAAAGTTTAGTACCTCATCAGATGTTTCTTCGTCAATCTCATCATACTTGACCTCTTTACCTATCAGACACATGTGTGTTGTTTCTTCCTTTTCTTCCTCATCGGAGTGGTCAAGAAAAAATTCATCTTCTGATCAAGTCAGATCAGGACTCGTGCTTCAGTATGTTGAGCATATTGAATATATCAAGGGGGAGAAAACAAACATGCACACTTCAAGGGGGAGCAAAAATGGACAGTCTGTAAGTGAGTGTGTGAGTCTGTGTTTGAAAAGATTTTTGAAATCAGAAAGTATTTTTCAGAGAAAAAGTTGCTTTTTGGGCTTAACAATGTTTTTAATAAACTTTCTATTTTTGGAAAGTGGAACAATTTTTTTTGAAACTTTCCATTTTTGGAAATTTCTCAAAAATTTTCTAAGTATAGAACGCACATAGTGTTGTGCGAGTTTCTACTACGCGCACACCATTGCATGTGCAAATGTAGAACGCGCACATAGAGTCGTGTGAGTTCTCACTTCGTGCATAGCAAAGGCTGCGCGAAGTACAAAACACGCAGCCTATGTCATGCACGTTTCTACTTCTCGCACACCGCTGTTTGCGAGTTTCATGAGAATTTCCACTTCACGCACTTACCTGCTTGCGAGTTTCTACTGTTCACAACACTTCGTGCACATAGCTTCATGCGCGAAGTACACACACACTAGCCTATTCTTTGTGCGGCAAGTCTTTTTCCTTCGATCTGCGAGAAGTGTGTCACCGAATCTAATCGTGCCACGTGTCTGCGAGTTTCTCAGAGTATATATTCACGAGTTTTCCCTTTTCGGCTCACTTCTCTCAGAATACATCCTTGCGAGTTTTACACTTAGCGATTTTTTCTCTCGAACATTTTGTGGGACTTTTCGATTTCAACTCTTTCCATCGACGATTCAGTATAGGTGTTGATGCTTATATTACTTGTTTCTTAATCTGTTTTGTATCATTTTGGAATGTTTTCAAGGTTTGATTTTGATTTTTTCTAGGGTTTTAAGTTCGAATTTTTTTAGTGTCGGTTCAAGTTCTTGGCAGAAAACACTTGAGATTTGAATTTGTTTTTAAGAAATGTTGTCTATGTGTGTTAATACGCCAAATAACATCTGGGTTTGTGGTTTCGATTTTGTTTTTGCAGGATTACCTTGAATTGGATTTACATTCAAACGTATGAACTGAACTGTTGGATTTATCTTGTACCTTCGAACTGTTGAACTTCTGAAATTTGAACTATTGGATTTTAACTTGGATTGAATCAAAGTTTTGAACTGAAATTTTGAACCATACTTAATCTGGAATTAAAACCCTAAATGCTTATAACTTGAACAAAATTTCAGATTAAAATATAAATTCTTCGATTAAAAGTTCAAAATTTTGAATTTTTGAAGGGAACAGTTCTTGCGTGTTCTTGTCTTAGAACACAGTTTCATGCAAGTTTAAAACTTCATGCGAGTTCTAGGATTCATGCGAGTTCTAGGATTCATGCGAGTTCTAGGATTCATGCGAGTTTTAGACTTCATGCGAGTTCTTGGTCATTCTCCAGTTCATGCGAGATTTATGGTAAATTGAGTGCCATGCGAGTTTTTAAGTCACTCTTAGTATCATGAGAGTTCTGGACTTAGAAAAAATTCTGAGTTTTTAAAATCTTCAAAAAAAAAACAATCTTTCAGATGCTTGTGAGTACATGCACTACTACTGCATTTTTGAGAACAAAATCAAAATATCAAGTGTTTTGGTCATGTTTTGGTATTTTTTTTGTATGATGTTGCATTTTGTTTCATGCAACTCATTGTGCTTATCTTGTGTGCTCAAAAGTACAATCATTTTGTACTTGATACTGCGTGTATCAAAATCTTTTTCTGAAAAACAAGTTTTTGTGCTTATTGCTAACATATTAGATTATATGCAATACTTTCTATATTTTTCAGGTACTAAATGGTAGAAGAAATTTCTCATGATCCAATTGTCCAGATGGATGAAAATGATCCCAATGTGTCCAAAGATACTCCTATGCCATCTTCCAGATCTCACATACAGTCAGCTGTCGGTGTAGATCCCGATCTTGCTCTAATAAGTCCGTCTGAGTATCTGTTGCTCTACCCAAACAACCACCATGTAGATTTTGATGTCCTCAATGTCAATCCATTGTTCATTGAAATTCTGAAGGGTCATCCAATCAGTAAGGCCTTGACAGACACTGCAGCAATTCCTTTGCTATACTTGCAGCAGACCTGGAAAACTATCGAGTATGTGGTGCAAAGCAACAAGATCAAATTCTTCCAAATCAAAATTGATAACTTCACTTCAGTTTTGACATACCAAAGACTCAGACTTATTCTGGACTTACCTGAGGCAGACTCTCGAGAGGGAAGAACAACTTTTGACCCATACCCAGTTGACTCAGAAGTATTTGAAGGCATCCGCGCCTTAGGGTATGTGGGTTCATTGACAAAGATCAGCGAATTCAAAAAGACAAATCTACCACCGTTTTACTATCAGATGTTCTCCATTATCAACCGCTGTTTGGCCTGAAGGAACCCATGCCTTGACAACACCAATATGCACACTTTGAGACTTTTCCATGCTATCGTGTACGATCTGCACGTAGACTACTCAGTGGCATTTTGGACTGAGCTTTATGAAAAGGTCATCAGCAAGAGAACGTCAAAGAAACCATTATATGTGCCATATCAGAGGTTTCTTTAGTTAATTGTTCGAAGTATGATCCGATCAAATAGAGATATCCCAAAAAGGTCTCAACATGAGCTTGCTCCTGAGTTTGAAATTCGGTATCTTCAGAAGCAGAAAAAGACCTTTAGTTACTCCATGCCTATTTCTGCAGCTCTGCTTTCCTATGCCAATCCGAACTCTATGTGGGTTAGGGAATATAGAGAGTCGATGGGATTGCCAGAACCGACTATTCCTACCCAAGACTCCAACCTTAGACGAGAGGAGTCGGTGAGGGTTTCTGTGACTACGGGAGTCCAAGGACGGGGAGAGTTGAGAGAAAATGGTGAGAAGGGTACAGGAGGGGGTCAGAATTCTCCACCTGAAGCTGTGGGGACTTCGGCACAAGTTTCCAATCATCTAGAAGTCTCTACATCTCAACCTGACAGGACTATCATTCGTCAATCTAGTCCTCACGAAGAGAATGCTAATGAAGGTGAGAATTCTGAAACTGAGTCGGATAGGCAGGCAGATTCTACAGATTCTATTGCTTCTGTCACTTCAGAACATCAACAGGAGAATATTAATGATACTGATGTTGAAGATGAAAATCTACAACACAACTTTGGCTTTCTTGATGATGTCTCCTTACACCATGATGATATGGATATTGATATAGCTGATACTAACATTCAAAATGTTCTGGGAGATATAAGGAGATCTAAGGGAGTTGAAGTAGAAAATCAAGATAATGTGAGGCAATGTGCGAATGTAGAAAAAGAATATGGTGAGTGAGTGTGTACCCTAAACTACAGATACAAAAGGGCAACCACATCTAGTACCCCGACGCATGTGTTGCGTTCGGATGCTCAAGACATAAGTAGCCCACTTATGCAGTTGTACACCTCAACCATCCATTCTATAGCCTCTCAACAGGCCATAGTCTCATCTTTGCACGACGTTTTAGCACATACACTATCTAGCTTTCACTCGGAAAGTATGGGTATTGAAAATAGAGCTTAGCTGCCCCAGAGCTCAATGCCATTCAGGGCACTATCAAGTCTAGCGCCACTTGATTTATCAACATCCATTCCTAGGACATTCTTACAACCTTCTGCTACCATCGAACATCTAAGTGGCCCGATCGGAACACTTGTAGTAGCTCCGCAGTCTAGACTACAAGGATCAAGTGGAAGTCCTGTCATTGCTACCACGATGCTAGCTATGAACACATGCCACACTGTTGAATCTTCAACAGTTGTGAAAACGGGAAGTCTAAGTGACCCCAGTGTTATTTTCCCAGACTTCGTGTCTAAGGAGTTTCTCAACGGCGCCTTAAAGGCTGTTGAAGATCGTATGGCAGCTAAGTTTGAGGAGGAGCTGGGGAAAGGAAAAGGTCCAGCTGTCGAGATGCCTGTTCAACCACCTCCACCACCAGTACAGCCTGCTGATCAATCTGTGGAGGAGCTGAAATCCTTACTCTATGCCAAGTTACTATCTCAGGCACCAACTGATGAAACTGAAGTTGATTTGATTGGGTTATTGAGATCACAACAACATCAGGTACCTTCAGACTATGTCACTACTGCAGAATTCCAGTCTTTCAAGTCTAAAGTGGTACAGAATCTTCAAGATCTCACCAGAGCAGTTCAGGATTCTTGTAAAGCTCAGGCAGTTCTCCGAAGAAGACATGATCGTGATTCTAATCAAGATCATGAGGGGGATATAAGTAAGAGAGAAAGAACTACCACCGACACCAAAGATGCTCAGGTTGAAACTCAAGAGGGAGATGATGTTGAGATGACTGATGCAAGAGATGATGAGCAAGTTGATGAGATAATGTTGTATGCGAATTAGGAGGTTGAACGAAGGGTTGCAAAGCCTAAGGTTGCTACAAGAGATGAAATTCTGTTGCTAACTGGGATGCTTGACATTGATATTATCAATCTTTCATATGATGAAGAGGAGACGACGAATGAAAAGTATGATAACTTTTGGAGGTTGAAAGAGGAGGAAATAGAGGGTTTGATGGATTCTGATGAAGAGGGTAATGAGAACATCCTTGACATCTTGACGGGCACACCAGATGACTTACAACTGAGTCCTGTGCATCATGATATTCCAGAAACAATCCGAACCCCACCTGAAATACCTTCATTCAAAGAAATTAGCCTAGCTGAACCATCTAACCAACCAGAAAACATACCTATCCAATTAACCAACCTCCACCGAGCCCAGAAATCCCACCTAGCCAAACTAGCCTACCTAGCCCAAACAGAATACCTTGCCCTGTAACTTTTCCATGCCCAAACAGAATCCCAAACCCAATACCTGAAACCAACCCTGAAACTAACCCTGAAGCCGAACATGAAGCCTTTTTCCCTTCCAACACTGTTGAAACCCAAGCAAGACCCTCAGACACTCCTCAAGCACCACTTGTACCTACTGATGCTGAAATCAAACACATCTGGAGAATGCTTCAACTCAAAAGCTTTCTAACTTTTCTAAGAAAGCTATCCAAGAGAAAAAGGATCTTAAGATAAGATATTTGAAACTCTCCAAGCAAGTATCTGAGTTTGAAAAGATTATTATAACCGAAAGAGATACTTTTGCAAAGGAGAGAAAAGTTCTTGAAGACAAAACGATTGAACATCCCATACAAATCTCAGTTCTGCAAGACTTACTTGATAAAGAAAGAAAAACTTTTCAAGAAAAGAAAAAGTCTTATGATGTTGAAAAGAAAAATGCTGAAAAGAGAAATGTTGGGATTTTCAAGGAAATTTCTGAGAAAACCAAGAACTTGGAGAAAGATTTTGAGCAAGAACGTTTAAACTGTGAAAATGAAATATCTAAGCTCACATCAAAGATCTCTGTTCTATCTTCAGATTTTCAAAAAGAACAGTTTGTTAGATCTGATTTGAAGAAAATGTTTGACACACTTATTGCTGAAAGAAACATTTTGTCTAAAAAGATAAAGGACTTGGAAGCTGCAAATGTTGAATTGTCAGAGAAGATTTCTGCTGATGTGATTAGTCAATCACCTTATGAGAATTCATCAGAATCAGTTTGTCCTTTTAAAACAGTTTCAAGTTCTATTCATGAAAATGTTTTCAAAAAGAACAGTGTTAAACCAAACATTGTCAAATCAAATCAGATTCGTCCATCTAATCTATTTTATGACAAGTCTGTTGATAGTCCTGCAAGCTTCTATGTAAAATCTCTTGGAAAGCATTCAAAGAAAGGACGGATGGTCTGGAGAGTGAAGAGTTCTCCTGATGATGAAAAGAAGAATGACAAAGCATCTGCATCCACATCCAATGCCAAAAGAACAGAGCTCATAAAGGTAAATCTTTTGGTAAACCTGATACAATTTACTCTGCTAATCATCTTATCCGGTTGGCTGAAAAGAAAATATGTTGTTCTTACTGTGGAGCAAATGACTTTGTAAGTAATAATTTTGTTGATTATTGGTATGGTTCATATTATATTACCCCCAAAATAACTGCAACTAACACATCAGGACCCAAATACCAGTGGGTACCAAAAGCTAAATCTGTGTTGCAGGCACCCAAGGTTTAAGGGGGAGCAAGAAAATAGGCTCTTGAATAACACAATTCAAGACCCGCACTTCATTGTCAAGAATTATGGTTTCTGATTATAACAGACCAGGATTCGGTCTTAAATGTTAAAGGACTATGAATTCTAAACACATTAGTTTAGGATTCTGTCTTCAACATTTAAAGACAGGGATATTTTGCAAATATCCAGGGGGAGCTTATCAGAATATAAATCATTTTATCATGATTTGAGGGGGAGCTAAATTGTTTGTAAATATCTTCTGATCTAGATCTCAGATTGTTTGAAAGAAGAACAACTTTCAAGCATGAAAAATATTATCATAAATGTTCAAACCACTTCTGGTTCTCAAAAGATTTCATGAATTTAGAAGTGTGATTTTAAATGTTTTTCATTATTGACCTTTAAAGTTTAACTGACCGTGTGTTTCCAAAGATCAATACTTGTGTATTATCTTATCTATATACTGCCAAGTATTCATACACACCGATTCATTACTTCATATTGATTTTGTTATTACCATGTATCAAAAGTTTAATATTTATATGGTAATACTCTCGTTTGTAATTCATTATTGTTTAAATTAGACATCATTTCATTATTACATGTGCTTTCATTGTTAATATGTTTATATATTGTTCATATAAACATCTTACGTCTTTGATTTCCCAAAATATTATTCTTCATGAATTTTGGTCTGATCTTAATCATTGTCAGATTCTCAAAACATTTCTATTCTTTCATGATAATTCATTCATACAAAGTTTTGAGAAATCTTTAATGCTTAATATGCTCAAATTTCGTTCTTATCTTTAATGAGCATACATATACTGACAAATGATTTCTTGCGCTTAAATGTCAAGAAAATCATTGAGCAACACATTCTTTTAGGACAAATACTTGGGATTCAATGTTTGAGCTTAAATGACTTCCATGGATTCACGTAAACCAGTGTTTCCTACCCGGAAAGTAATCCTTTGAGTGATTGAGGGGAGAGGGGTCAAAAGATTGAGTGTTGGTGTGTGATGAGGTAAAATGGAAAAGAGAGATTGGTTAGAAGTGAGCTTAAAAGATTAAACGAAAGAGGGTGTGAGAACAGAGTAAAAGAATAGCAAACTCTGCACCAAATCTTTTTGAGCCGGGCAGCCACATAAACTGTTGGTTCACATTTCTTCGTGACCTTCATTGAAAAAGGCAACTAACCCATGCCATCTCTTGCATACAACCCCACCAGCTACACATATTTTTCTTAAAAATAGAACGTTTCACATTTTCTGGGGAAGAAACACATACTCTATTGGTTCTTCACTTGGAAGATACTGATATTGAAAAAGAAGGAAAGTTGCCCCACCTTCGACCCTTTTTTCATACACATTGAGTCTATGTATAACCTTTGTTGTCTCATTGGTTTACATAATTTTGAGCATAAACAACAATCATTGTGCTAATTCTTTCATAACACAAGCACGAGCACACAGAAAATCTGTTTTTCTATCAGATCATTCATAGAAAATATCTTGTATTTTTAAATGATTGAATGGAAGTCCTGGGGAGTGAACGTCATCTCAAGCTCCTTACATTGTACATTCGTTGTACATAATAACTTTGTGTTACTGACAGGCACTTTAACTATTTCATCTGTTGATTCAGGGTTACAACTCATAATTTGTCTGAATTTGAAAATATTTGGATAAATACATTCATAAATTGACGGCTCATTATCAAATCAGTTGGGGGAGAATGTTCATACTTTTCCAAAAGAGATCATGAAGGCTGTACTAAATTGATTAATTGCGGGAGAAGTTTCAAAGACCGAGGTGACCTTGAAATAAGTTTTGATGATTTTGATTCTCACAATCATCAAAAAGGGGGAGAATGTGAGAACATAAATATGTTTTATTTAGAAGTTTAGTAAAGTAATCAACATGTATTGGGCCTTGTATATGGGTTAGGGCTTAAAATGTATAAAAGGGCTTAGGGGTATAAATAGGAATCATGTAGCTTGGTTTAGGTTAAGCTTTTCATTTCACAATGTAGACATACGACTCATGCTCTCTAGTAGTTGTAGTTTTACTTTTTTGCAATGAATAAATATACAGATTTCGACCCTTTGATTCCTTGTTATCTTTATCATTCAATCCAATCATGATCTCAATGAACCTAACAATTGGTATAAGAGCTTAACAGAGAAATTAATCTTTGCACGATCGAGATCTGATTGGTATTGATAGAACAGTCTCTGTAGAAAATTTCGATTTCTGGAATTGTTGCTTGATTGATTGTTATTTGTTGTCAAATTGATTCAGAGGTTATTGTAGATCATTATTGAATCAATTACTTGTTCTAATTTCATTCCAGAAAGTCGAATCTGTCGATTTTGAGTATTTTTGTTCGAAAAACATTTATCACTGTGGTTGGATTGAATGGTGGTTAAGAGTTGAAATTAAACTTGGTCATCAACTACAATTGTAATCAAAAGGTGTTTTCGAACCTACTGTCAAAGTTTCAACTCAAAATTCGAAGTTTTGAAGATTTTATTGGAAGAAAGTTGGAAAATCGTTCCAGATCCATAGAATTCGCATGATTCAAAGGAAGAACTCGCAGAAATTGAAGAATTCGCAGAATGAAGGTGTTTTTTAAGAATTCGCAAGTTTCAAGATTCACATGGAACATTTCTTGGACACAACAAAATTTTACAAGTGGGTAATTCGCAAGTACTCATGTGCGAATTGTGAGGAATTCACAGGCTACTGTGCATAAGTTGTGTGCGAGTTCTTAGGAATTCGCAGGCCACCTGATACGAAATGTCAAGATTTCGCATGATCTGTCTATGCGAAAAGTGGCTTCTAATATGAAAAGTGTTCTAAGTCAAGGATTCGCATGCTAGAGTGTTGCGAAAAGTAAGGATTCGCAAGCATGTATGATACGAATTCTGAGGATTCGTTGGTAAGAAGGATGCGAAAGGCGAGGAATTCGCAGATAGGCCCTTGCGAAAAGTAAGGATTCGCAATGCAAGCCTATATGAATTATGGGGTCTAGGCTTAGTCCATCTTGCGAATTGTGCTTCAATGTCAATAGTGATATGCGAATTGATGGTGCTTTGCAAAAAGTTTGATGTTTTAGAGAATTCTGACTGTTCTGAACCCATTGCGATACAAGTTTGCTCTGTTCCTGAGCTTTATACGCGTAATGTATATGTGACATCACTCTTATCAAATGTTGGTCACATATCTCTAACAACTGATCAATTATTACACGAGTGCTCATGCTTTTCAAGATTTTCAGATTCTGGATTTTCAGATTTGGTCTCTGCTTGGATTGAGTTAGCTGCCTGAGAATCTGCAATCATCAGTCTGGAAAGCTTCTTTTGTGGTTAGACCGTTGAGAGCACTTTATCATTCTTCTGAACTGATCACTCAGTAGTGTGAGCGACTACAATCATTGTTCTGATGCTTGAGTTGTAATTCAAAATCCTGAGTGCTTATAATCATCCAGCTGATTCTTGAAGAAAGGGGTTCTAGATTTGATTGTTCAATATTCTGGAAAGCAGTCAGAAAATGAGCGTCTTCTATCAGTTGTTGAACATTATCAGTCTTCTAACCCTTGCCTTGTAGTGTTACTACCGGATGCTACCACCTGTAAGCTGATCAGATGAAGTTCTTAAGATGAATTCCTATTTCAACTCATGGTTCAAAGACAGAGTAGATGTTATATACTGAAGATGCACTTGGTTATCATTCCATAATTCAACACATATCATTCTTGTGGGCATACAAAATGTGTTGGATTTACAAGAGTCAAAATCTGTCTTCATGTGCACTCAGTCGAGGTTATGGTCTACATCCGATCTGGTATTTCAGTTGAAACTCCAAGGATAAGAGCTACTTTCTAGGGGGAGCTAGAGGAGCTTTGAAGTTTATGCAACACTAAGTTTTATAAAGAAATCAAGGGGGAGAGGAGCTGAAGCTGGAGCTGATCAGAGAATGATTACTTTACAAAACTTAGGGGGAGAATGTTAGAACATAAAATATGTTCTATTTGGAAGTTTAGTAAAGTAATCAATATAAATGTATTGGGCCTTGTATATGGGTTAGGGCTTAAAATGTATTCAAGGGCTTGGGAGTATAAATAGGAATCATGTAGCATAGTTTAGGTTAAGCTTTTCATTTTACAATGTAGACATACGACTGATATTCTATCAGTAGTTGTAGTTTACTTTTCGTATGAATAAATCTACAGATTTCTACCCTATGATTCCTTGTTATTGTTTATCATTCAATCCAACCATGATCTAAATGGACCTAACAGAGCCTTACCCGCTTCTTTCTGTTTAGCCAAAAGCATCTTCTGCTTGTAGTAATATGAGTTTCTGACGGTAGGCTTGCGACAGTCCTTGGCAAAATGACCCATCTTTCCGCAATTATAGCACTTAACTATATCATTAGTCTTCTTCTCACCATAGTCATTAACATACTTCTTCTTCTCTTCTGGCTTTCTGTCCCCAAACTTCTTTTCCTCAAACCTTCTTCCTTCCACCCGTTCTCTGTGCTCATGATTTCTTGACCCTGACGAGTACCTTTGAGTGTTTGAACCGACTTTTTGTAAAACTTCTCTTGAAACGCTCGGGTCAACAGTAGCATCGCTTGCTTGAGATTCTCTCCGTCATCACTGTCAGAATCAGAATCAGTAGAATCTTCAGAACTAGGAATCACAACTTTCTTTTTCTTCTTTTTTTCCTTCTCTTTCTCCTTTCTTTTCTCAGCCACAACCAAAGCTATGGGATAAGCTACTTTCTCAGCTTTCTTCTTTTCTCCTCTTTTCTCTTCTACCTTCTCTTCATTCTGTCTCAACGTTTCATACACTTCATGAAGTGGGATGTCACTAACGTCTTTCATCTGTTTCATCCTTCGAGTGTGCTTCTTCCACTCAGGTTGAAGGATGCTGAGGAACTTGACATTGTTTTCTATCTGCTTCTTCTTCACTTTGTTCTTGGCAAGCTCATTAAGCAGTAGAACAAATCTTTCATATGTTTCTTCAAGGCTCTCATTCTCTTCTGACTTAAATTCCTCATAGCTGTTTATACAATTGGCAACCTTCATCTAGTTTCCGAGCTTAGATCCCATCATCATCTTTTGGAGTTGATCCCACATTTTCTTCGCATTTGCCTTGTAGCTGTCGATTTTGTTGTAGATCTCATTAGGTATGTTCTGTAAGAGTAGAGATCTTGCCTGCTTATCAGCTTTGTATCTGTTCTTTTGTTCTTTAGTATACTGGGAAAGGTCTTTCGGAACAGTCTTTGTCTTTTGGACTCTGTCCATGTTTCCATCTTCGCTGTCCGAGGATTCGTCATCCGGTATCTCCATAGTGAGGGGTACCATCGGCCTTCCATGATAAACATCCGAATATTCTATCCGTTGGCATGTCTGTCAATGAAGTCGAGGAACCGCTCTTTCCACTATTCATATTCCCCTTTGAACAGTACTGGAGGCTTTACGTCTGTACCGATTGAAAGAGCGTCTTTGGAAGTCATCTTGTCTTTACACTGCTTGAAATGATCGTCAAAATTCAGAAGCTAAATGAAACTTCAAAAATTCAAAATTACTCAAAAGTTGAAAAATACCGAAAAATATTCTATGTATGGAACACGCATAACAAAGTAAATGAGCAATACGCGCAACTAGTAATGTGCGCGTTCAATCTTTGCGCAAGACGAAGGATGAGAGAACTGAGCTTCTCGCACACAGACTTGCACAAATTCCAGGTTCGCGCACGTCGAAGTTTGCGCGTTTTGATACTTCGCTCTCGAAGTTCGCGCAATGCTGTTGCGAGTTCTAGACTTAGAAAATATTTGCAAATTTTACTTCACGCTAAATACAAACTCGCAAAACAACTTCGCGCAGAACCCACTTCACACAGATAAACTTCTCGCAGATATCAACTTCGCGCACAGAACATGTAATGAACAGTAAAAACTCGCACGATGGGATGTGCGTGTTTCTACTTCTCGCATGACACAACTTGAGAGTTCTTCATGATTTTGCGTGTTTAGCCTCTATGTGTTCTTCCTTTGCGTGTTCTTGAGATCTAACGAGTTCTTGACTTATTCGTTCAAAAACTCAACTTTTCATACTGAAATCGAATCAAACCTTTATCAATTGATCAGATATTCTGCAGAATCACTCTAATACATCTTTCGAATTACTTACAATGGAAGAATTTCAAAATGAAACAACAGATATACAAACTCGATCTATTGACAGTATGTAAACAGACTCGTATATGATTTCATGTAAAGGCCAAAATTCACATCTAATTGATGTAAATTTGTCAAAGTAACACAAACTAAACTTGTTCTAAATGATAAAACGAATACAGAGACTCAAAATTATAATCCAAAACAACACTAATTCATGAAAACAAATTGTCACAAGACGATTTGTGAGTTCTTTGAAATGTCGACAAAAATCTCAAATTCAATCCATGTTTCTCTGAATTTTGATCTGCTCTAATACCAATTGTTATCCCAGATAACAATGTAAACAAGATGACAACAATTAAACTCAAGAACTGATTTCAATTTCAATTCTCAATTTGATTACAGATTGCACTCTCAAAGACTTTCTCTCTCTATAATACACGCACAACTCTAAACTGATGAACTTCTAGAACTACCCGCATAACATAAGTCATATCCCTATTTATACAAAGGGACAAAACAATCATCCCACTAAAACTCGTACACAACTAAAACACAAAATACAAGACATTGACTTTGATTTTATTACAAACAGACTTTGACTTTTAAGCATGAGAGTTGACTTGAACTTTGACTTGCTTCACTTTCAGTCTTCAGTATTTATAATCTTGTATCCAACAAATATGTGAACTAACACCTGATATCCCGCACACAAACATGTCGAGAACATAATATCAGGGCGACTGGACGTTAAGTACATCAAAGAACCAATCATACCTCTATAGGTTCTAAGATCAACAACTTTTCCATTTAAATCAGCTCCAATCTTAGTTCCAGGTGCCATCGGGGTACTTATAGGAGTACAATTTTCCATTTTAAATTACTTTAAACTATTAGAAATGTACTTCGCTTGATTAATAAAAATCCTCGTTGAAAATTGTCGAACTTGTAATCCGAGAAAGAAATTTATCTCTCCCATCATACTCATTTGAAAACGTGACACCATCAAGGCTGAAAAATTCTTACAGTACTTAGAGTTTGTCAAACCAAAAATTGTCATCAACGTAAATCTGTATGAGAATAATATCGCCTTTTTCGTTCTTGATGAAAAGAGTAGTATCGATTTTACCATTTGAAAACCCGGACTTGACTAAGCACTTTGAAAGTACTTCATACCAGGCTCGAGGGGCTTGTTTTAAACCATAGAGGGCCTTGTCAAGAATATAGACATGATTTGGCTTCTCAACGTTGACGAACCCTTTTGGTTGTGAAATGTACACCTCTTCTTTTAGAATGTCCTTCAGAAAGGTTGTTTTCACATCCATCTGATAGACTGTGAAGTTATTGTGTGCAACATAGGCAAGAAACATTCTGGTTGCCTCAATGCATGCAACTGGTGCATACGTGTCATCATAGTCTATGCCTTCCTTTTGCCGATATTCTTTTGCTACAGGTCGAGCTTTGTTGCGAATGACGATACCGTCTTCATCTTTCTTGTTTTTGAATACCCATTTAGTAAGAATAATAGTCTTTCCTTCTGGACGTGGCACGAGTCTCCAAACTATCAACACTTCGAACTGATTAAGTTCATCCTGCATGGTTGTGATCCAGTCAGGATCTTTAAGAGCATCTGATACACATGTTGGTTCAATCTTGCTCAAGAATGATTCATACAAGCACTCGTTGGCTGTTGTAGACCTAGTTTGCACCGATTTTTAAATGTCTCCGATAATTTGATGTACCGGGTGCGCTTTCGTCCACTTTGTCTTGTGAGGGAGTGGTACATAGTTAGACTGATCATTTTCATCATCTTAGAATCCTTCTTCTAGGGTTTCAGTTGAAGTAACAGGTGCAGAAGTTTTAGCTGGTTGAACACTTGGTCTTTGTTGAATATGTAATTCAATATTCCCAACTCAATGTGCAACTTCTGATTTATCAATATTCTATGCATCTTCAACTGATTGAGTAGATGTTTGAACTTGAGTTTCTGTTTGAACCGGGGAAACTGGTTCAGTTGATATATCTGAAATGAGTGGATGATGTACACTTGAATCTTCACAACTGTCAATCACAACAGGTTTAGTCACTTTAGTACCTAGAAACTCATCATAAAAATTCTCAAATAAAAGTACCAAATCAGTTAAATGAGATGTTGACGTAGATGCTTTTTCAGGAGTTAAAACTTTAGAACCAGGTTCTAGACTTATCTGTCCAGAAGCTAACACTCCGGTAATCACGGGTTTTGAACTGTGTTGTCTAGAAGCCATTTCCATGACTTCATCAAATGTTACATTAATGCTCTCCACAACAATCTTTACTTTCTTCAGATAAACTCTATATGATGCTGATGTTTGAGATAACCAATGAATATCCCTTCTTCAGCTTTCGGACTGAACTTTGCAAGTTCTCCTTGTCTTTAAGCACGTAACACTTGCATCCAAAAATATGAAAATGTTTGATGCTAGGTGTTATATTATTAATTAAAGCATACAGTGTTTTACCGAATCGACGATGGATGATTGAATGGTTTTGCGTATAACATGAAGTCGAGACAACTTCTGCCCACAAAAATAAAGGTAGATCGGATTAGCTGAGCATCGTACGTGTAGCCTCAACAAGAGTCCGATTTTTGCGTTCAACTACCCCATTTTGTTCAGGCGTTCTGGAAGCAGAAATTTGATGAGTTATCCCGACCGATTCGAGATAATCATCAACTGTTTTGTTCTTAAATTTTGTGCTTCGAATAAGCTTCACTGTTCGCTGCATATTCACTTGTACACTTTTTAGAAATGAGATAATGACATCGGGAGTCTCATATTTTGTCCTTAAAAACCAGACCCAAGTGTAACGTGAGTAATCATCCACAATCAACAGTACGTAATGCTTGACGTTAATGCGTTGTGTATGCATGGGACCGCATAGTCCATGTGTAGCAGTTCCAGTGGATCACTTGTGTTTGGTTCATGCTTCGGCTTGTGAGAGGCTCTTTTCATCTTCCTTTTTTCACACGCGTCACATAGATGTTATTTTTAAAAATGAAGCTCTGGAAGTCCTTTCACTAAATTGCCCTTCACTAACTTGTTTATATAGCGGAAGTTAAGGTGAGACAACCCTCTATGCCATAACCAACTCTGTTGCATAGAGGCATTCGAAAGTAGACACAAAACGTTGTCGGGTATGACACTGGACAGATTGATTGTGTAGAGGTTTGACTTTCGAGTCCCGACCAAAAGTTCTTTACCGTCTTCAGTTCTGCACAACATCTTTTGGCCTTGAAATTCACTTCTATGTCTTTGTCACAAAACTGACCAATGCTGAATAAGTTGTGTCCGAGTCCTTCAACATAACTCACCTTCTTTACCGTGACATTGTCTTGAACTACATCGCCATATCGCAAGATTGGTGAAAAATGGTCATTTCCGAATCGCACGTTGTCACAAAAATTCTCTAGATGATTAGACAGAATATCTTTCCTCCCGGTCATATGCTTGGAACAACCTGAATCCAAGTACCCCATATGATGGGTCTGCACAAGAGAATCAAGCAACAACAGGTTTAGTTACCCACTTGTAAATGGGTCCTTGCGGGTTAGTCTCAGATTATGGCACCCATTTGAATTTGGGTCCTCTTTTCTTTTGAAAACCATTTGAATAATATGAATGATACGATCAAAACCAATTATCAGAATATCGTCGAGCAACAAAATCACTTCGGCCACATGTAGAACACTGAATAGTAGAATGAGATAATTGGATCAATTGCTTTATTATATAAACCTTGCATGGAAGTACACATTTTGAGTTATTAGAAACAATGTGATCAACTACATCAGTACTACTAACAGTAGACCTATTACAATCCAAAACAGAAAATGATTTGTCGACTCTTCAATCTTCTCTGGTCTCCACTCAAGCTTTATTTTAGATCTTTTAAATCTCAAATCTGAAACATAAGATTTAGACTTGTTAGAACCTTGAGATTTCAGAGTTTGTCTTTTTTGTGACTTACCAGTGTTGGTCCGTTTCTGTGAGTGCCTTTTCTTTTGCTTCCTACCTTTGGCATAGTAAGTACTCACATGAACTGTTTCATCAACTTTGGTTGACGATTCTCCAACTTTAAAAACACTTGGTAAAGCATCATATTTGTTAACAAAATTAGAATGATCAGGAAGTTTTGCATTGAAGTCAAACTTTTCAACACATTCATCAAAATATCCATCGAAAATTAGAAAATCAACTTCATTCTCAAATAGATCATCATCATCATCAGATTGAGAAGCCTTGGAAGATTTGGGAAACATAAAATTGTTAAACTCTTTTGAACACTGCTTTTGATAAGGCGTTTGTTCAAAATCTGAAGGTTTTGGGTTTGCAAAAATATTGCCCATGAAACCTTTACAGGAAGATGCATCAGAATCAGTAGAATTGTTTTCACAAACTCTTTCTGAATCTGATTTAACTTCAACTGTAACATCATATTTCACTTCAGTGTTCAATATAACAGTAGAAAACATAATCTATTCCAAATCAACCAAAACTATTTCATCAACAAGAGTACTCTCAAGCTCATAAATTTTACTTTTTAAGATGAGTGAAGGAAAGTAAATCTTACCTTCAATAGGTTTGAAAATAATCATTTGATAAAAATTTTGGTTGTTCAGATAGGTAACTATCATTCAGCTTGTCATAGAAGAATGGTAGTTGCATTTTGGTTGTGTCTATCCTGTTTGAATCTTTCTTAGCCTCAACTTCCTCAGATGATTTGGTCCAAAATATGGGTTATAACTTGGGGTGTTTGTCAGCTACTTGTAAAAAAATCAAAGTTGTACAAAGCTGACTGTTTTTTAATAGCTTTCTTCAAATAATGTGGGTTGTCATACCTAATACCCCATTTATCTTTAAAAAGTTTAAATTCCTTAGGTTTGTTGAGCTGAATGGTTTGGTCAGTTTGACCTCTTGCATAGAGCTTCTCTTCCAAACCATTAATCTTTTTCATCAAAGTTTTGCTTACAAACTTCAACTGTTTGTATTTGAGAACAAACTCTTGCTTCTCAAGTTCACACAAGTTGAACTTAGAGTTAGCTTCAAATATTTGATTTTCAAAAGAAATCATTTGTTTTTCAAAATTTGTGATGTCATTGTTTAAATAGTCAATCAACATCTTTTTCCTAGTAATATCTTGTAGATCCTAGAAATAGTGCAATCACAGATAATAATCAATAAACAGTAAAGATTAAATCACAACTGCTGGTTATATGATTAGATTTATCAATCAAGGGTTTAAGATTTATAGAGAGAATTTCAATACGGCTAGGTAAACCTTTTAATGACCATTCCTTACCCCAAAATAGGTTTTGCAACCTATTTATACCCAAACCTAAACCCTAATGCCCAAGGCCCAATAAACACACAAAACCCAATTACAATTAAAGGCTTTTTACAATATATTAAATAATAAAACATTTAAACTCTATAAATGCCTTATACAACTTTCCACACACTAGAAGTCAAACTCACTGACATTGAAGTCCATGTCCTGAGCTGATTTACTCAGAAGTCTAACTTCTCAACATTGAAGAATGGGTCTTGAACTGTGTTATCCAAGAGTCGTGGTTCCTTTACTCCCCCTAGACTTAAGGTACCTGCAACACAGATGAATCTTTTGGCTTTGGTACCTATTGGTATTTGGGTCCATGTTTGTTTCTTGTAGTTCTATTAGGAGTAATATAGTAAGAACCATACCAATAATGATCAGATGCTTTATGAATAAAATCATTTGCACGACAATAAGAACAATAACTCTTCTTTTTAGATAACCTGATTAATTGATCTATGGAATAAACAAGATCAGTTTTACCTTTATGCACAATGTTCTTTTTGGCATTGAGTGTATGAACAAATGATTTCTGATCATTCTTCTCATCAGAAGATGCTTTCACTCTCCATACAAACTTCTCATTATCATTTCTTCTTCTTTCGTATGTACCTGAACCATCCACATTCCGATCATAGAAAAGTTTAGTAGTACGAATCTGATCTTTAATATTGACTGACCTTTTTATAGAAACAGTTGTATGATATGAACTTGATGCTGTCTTAAATGGCATTCTGATCAGCTGAATCGTCTCTAGGTGTTTGAAGAATTGAATCTGGAGTCTTCTGCTCTGTCAAAACCACCTTAGAGACAATATCTTCAAGTTTTGTTATCTTGGAAGATAAATTGTTCCTTTCTTTCTAGAGTAAGTCAATCTTTTTCTTTAATTCTGACTTCGCATTCTGTTCATTCATAACAGTTGTTGACAATTTAGATAGTTTCTCCATAAGCTTCTTAATCTCAGCCTAAAAAACTTTCCTTTCTGCTTCAAAATCTTTCTCAACATTCTTTCTTTGATCAGATAATTCTTTGAAAAATCCAACATTTTTCTTCTCAACTACCTTCTTATCCTTCTCAAACTCTTTTCTCTCTTTTTCCAACAGACTTTCTAACTCAGAAATCTTTTCTTTGAGAGATTTTCCTTCAGATCCAAACTCAACTTTCTCTTTCTCAAATCTATCTCTTTCAACAATTATTACCCTCTCAAAATCTGATACTTGTTTTGAGAGCTTTGCACATTTCTGATCTATTGCTTTCCTCTCTTCAAAGGTCTTTCTAGAGAACTTAGAGAATTTCTGTGCAAACCTTTTCTTTTCGTTTTCAAATTCATCTCTCTCTTTGGTAATCTGTTGTTCCAACTCTGAAACCTTCTTTTTCAGCTCTGCATTAGCTTTTTCTAAACCCTTAGCTGTCTTCTCATTCTAACTGACAGAATATTCTTACTGAATTTTGACCATTTGAGCTTCCAGATCTGAAATCTTACTTTTCAACTCAATATTTTCTATTTCAAAAGCCTTTGCTTTCTCTTCATTGCTCTTACCATCATTTAATTGTTGAGAATCAGAAATCTGTTTCAGAAGATCCTCATTAATCTTTTTTAACACATTGACTTCTTCATGTAGCAACCTCTTTTCAGTATGATATTTCTTTGATCTCTTTGAATAATAATCAACTGATGAAATGAGATTTTCATTCTCTGTTTTGAGTTGAACAATCTGATCTTCTTCATCATCAAAATATCCCATCTTGATAACAGTTACACAAATGATCGTTAGTTCGAAAGAAAAACAACAATTAAAAATTCTCAGAAAAAATTTCAGATAGAATTTCCAAATATTTCCTAAGGCAAGAATCCTCACACCACTGTAGCTAAACAATTCACACAACACCACAAAATTCGTAGAACTTCCACAATTCGCACGCTGAAGGAATTTGCAGATCTGGAGAAATTCGCACACCACTGAAAACTTGGAGAATTCATATGTAATGAGATGTGAAATCTTAGAAATTCGCACACTACACTATGCGAATTCTAATAAATTCGTATGTGTCTATATACGAATTCTTGACTTAGAAAGTTTCTTGATCACCAACTTTTCGCATGAGCTTTTCGCAAAACTGAGAGATGCGAAATCTATACATAGAAAACTTTTCGAATCTTTTATGAGAATTATGAAGAAATTCGTACGATGCTTGATGCGAAATCCTCACTTTTCGCACATAGGCTTATGCGAATTCTTCACTTCTCATATCTAGTACTATGCGAATTCTGTCCTTAGACACATCTCACTCAACTTTGCTATGTGAATTTTGATCTTTTCGTACATAAACTGATACGAATTCTGAACAATTCGTATATAAGACTATGCGAATTCTACACTTCTCAAATTCAGGAATCAAACACTATGCGAAATCCTTGAATCTTGCATGTTCTTGAATGATCTATGCGAGTTCTTCAGGTTTTCGATGAAAAATCCTTCAATTGATCGAAAAACCCATTAATCCTTCGAATCTGAGTCTGAAATTCCACCAATTTGATCACCAACTATGGTAGAAATGATTACAAGCAACAAAATACAATCAAATTGACTTAAGAATACATTTCGAACAGTTTACAGTGTATAGAACTCGTGTTAACCAAGAATTCACAAAAACACAAATTGACCTAAATTTACAGTGCAAATATGTTTCAATTCTATACACACATTTTCTAATACATCAAACGAACACCATAGACTCACTTAAACTCAAAATTACAATGTAAATCACTAAAATCAATCGAATCACAGAAAACAGGGTGCGAAGAACAATTCGTGAAGATTTCAATCGAACTCTCTCTGATACCAATTGTTAATCCCAGTTTTTATGTGCAAGATTAACAAGATGAATAATAGATTTCAATATCAAAACTCATATGTCATTGATCTAACATGAACAGATTACAATCTTTCTCTCACTCTACTTTCTCTCACTAGATATGCAAAATGATACTCCAAGATACGTACACTGAAAAGCTCTCTTCTCCTTTTCTTTTTACAAAGTACAAAGACAAATGGTATTTATACTACCAACAATTACAAGGAATAAACAATTAACAACCACATTGACTTAGGTTGACTTTGACTTTTCACTTTAAGAAACTTTGACTTTGCAATCTTAAAGGCTTTGGCTTGAGCTTTAGACTTCCACTCTAGATGATCTTGAAGACAACAATCTGTGCTCTAACATCATTTAATCACTATTCAAACAGCCACCAATCTCAAAATCTAAATCACACAAACGCGGATGTATGATTAATCAACGATTGTCAACACCCGGATGACTAAGTTCAAACCCGGATGATGATGTTTCAAGTCCCGGTAACTCAAAAAAACCCTGGTGCAATGTTTTAAATCTCGGTTGACACGGTATAATCAAACAAACCCGGATTGACCCCATCATCATATTTTCTAACTGATACTGCATCTTCTTTGAAGTTGCCTTGTAGCCGTCAATCTTTATGTATATCTCATTCGGGATGCTCTATAGAAGTAGGGACGTTGCCTGCTTATCAGTCTTGTACCTTTTCTTTTGTTCAGCTGAATAATTGGAAATGTCAGCAACAATCTTTTTGGTCTTGGGCTCTCGGGGCTCAGTTCCATCACCACTGTCAGAACTATTATTTTCCTCATCCGATACAATTGTTGTTACTAGCTTCATGACACCCTCATCAATAGACTGCTTTATGTATTCCCCGTTATCGTGTATGTCAATAAAGTCGATGAATCTGTCCTTCCATTGCTCATACTCACCATTGAATAGAACAGGTGGTTTCACATCAGTTCCAATAACTAAGGTATCTTTGGAAGTCATCTTGAACAAACTTGCACTGATCGTTTACAAAAATCAGAAATTTTCCAAAAAATTGAAAATTAGTCAAAAAATGACTAAGTATAGAAGTTACAGACTAAAGACTTCTACTTGTCGTAGACCACTGTGAAACACACTTTCCGTACAACACTACACCCGAGAAGTGAGGAAGTCGCAGGCTGAAGCTTGCGAGTTCTCACTTGTCGCAGACCGAAGGGTACGGATTCTGAACTTGTCGTAGGTCTTAACTTGCTGATTCCTACTTGTCGTATGTAGAGCTTTGTGATTTCTCGACTTTTCGTAGAGAACTATCTGCGAGTTCTTCACTTTGATTTTTCAACAACACCAAGACACAATAGAGTCCTGCGAGTTCTTGCACTTCTCGTATACAAGGATTTGCGAATTCTTTCCTTAGACAATTCACCAAATACACAAGACACCAAATATGAAGCATGCGAGTTCATCAAAGGCTTGCGAGTTCTTCACTATGAATCTTGCGGATTCTTTGGATCTTGCGAATTCTTCACTTGTCGAACTCAAAAACCACAAATTCAACCAAAATTTGATCTAAAACTTCAAAATAACTTCTGAAGCTTTGCCAATTTGATCTTGAACACTTTATGAACACAAAGTTAATACATGATTTCACCAAAAAGAACAAGATTACAAGAATCGATCAAAATATAGTACGTACACAGTGTTCGAACAAAAATTCACCAAAAAACAAAATTCACACCAATTTATTGTGAATTAGGCAATACAACTCAAATCAAACTTGATCTAGTACACAAAATGAATACAAATCAACAAAATTTTCATTAAAAACACACAAATCACAAAATTCAATCCTTGACAGTACGACTTGCGAGTTCTTCAGTATTCAGCCAAAAATTTTCAAATCTTGATCATAAATTTTTTCATCTCTGATACCACTTGTTATTCCCAGATTATGCAAGAATATCAAGATGAAAACAATCAAATTCAACTCAACATGTCATATGTATTGAATTCAATTCCAACGGATTACAAATCTCTCTCTCACAATATTTCTCTCTCTAAAATGAAATATATTTAAGTGCCTTTCTCTAGTTGCTACAAGATTTACAACGAAAGAAAAACTATTTACACTAGGGACAACTTACAAAGGAACAAAACACAACTAAACTAACTAACAAGTTTGACTTGTCTTTGCTCTAGAGGCTTTGACTTGGGATTTGACTTTCAATCTAGATGATCTTGGATACTGTTAGCTCCAATAGTTCATTCATAGAAGTAATGAAAAATAGGCTAAGTACAAGAACCGCAGAAGACTTCTGCCGCATACACCAAGACTCTCAAGTAGCACAGATCAGAGCCTCTGTCGACTACTATCCGAGAAGAAAATAACCCGAAGATCATCCTCAGACCCCCGAGCCTCTGTGATCCTTCACATAGCCTCTGTGTAGGCAAACTCTAGAAGTAGAAGACTTGTGCATTTCATGAAGATAATTGATCATGTGCCATTTACGTGCCCCTGCTGTACGAATATTCTCAAGATCAAATACTACACCCACGATGGATTACTTTCCAGGTGTCATTCCTTTTATGGGTGACAACCTTTGTTTTGTACTACTGTATGCTCCACAATCTGTATATGTAGGGAGCACCTCCTGCCATTGTTGGCAATGCAACACACATTTTCATACACGCCTGAACTCTAGTGAGAGAAATCTGTCGAGAGCATTTGTCACACAGTAGTGTGTGTTCTTGGTGTATTTTACAAGTTAATGAAGATAATCCGTTGAGTGAATCTTCCTTATTGTTTCATCTTATCTTTGTTACTTGTGTGTGTATTTATACCAAACATCTCAAACGATTCCATGCATTAAAAACGCTTCCACACATCATATGTTCTTGCATGTTTTGAGTTTATCATATCATTGTTGAGTAAAACTGGGATCAATAATTGGTATCAGAGCGGACTTTGATTTTCAATATCAAAGGATCATCTCTACAATGATTCCTACGTTTTTGGTAGAATACTTGAACTGATTTTAGTCTTGTTCTTCATTCTCAAAGAATAGTCCCTGTTTTTGTGTTATTTTCAACTAATTTTGATTTGACACATTTATAGGAGTTGTTTCTCATTTGAAATCTTTTCAGTGTGTGTTGTAGATCAAACTAGAACTCTTAGACACATGGACTTTGACTGATCTCTTTGGTACTCTGGCTACACAAGAAAACTATGTGGTCAAGACCAAAACCCAGGTGGGTGGACCTCTGGCACTTGTAGGAAAAGCCGCAGAGGGTCAAGAGAAGCCACAGAAGGAGAAATCTCTGGAATAAAGTGTAAAAGGAAAGAAGAAGGTGAAGAGGGTATTGATGGCTGATAGTGAGGAAGAAGAAGTTTCTGATGAAGAAAAAGTAAGCATGGCTTCGATAGCCAAGTCCTTGGCTTTGATCACTAAAGAGTTCAACCGTGGATTCAAGAAGAAGCCTACATTCCACAGAGGACAGAAGAAAGAGAATGAAGAGGTGGCAAATTCCAAAGTCATAGGCCACAAATGGACAGAGCCTACCCTGACCCAAGACCATTTGGACCACCACAGGGCTATAAACCAAGAATCCATGGAAGAGAGGAGTACTTTGATCAACAAAGGATATATGATTAGAGAAACAATGAGAAGAGGATGGGTGCACACCAACAAAGATAGGTCAAGTACCTACAGAGGGGGGCACCGAAGGACGACCTAAGAGGACCTGAGAAAGCTATGACCACCGCTCCACAGAACAACGGGTGCTTCAAGTGTGGCAAACCTGGATACTATGCCCCAGAATGCCGTAGCCAGTCCAACAGAGGTCAGACTGTTCGTGATTCTACCTTCTACAAGAAGAAAGCTGAGTACTATGCTCAGAAATCACTAATGGCAGAACATGACAACTGAATCTCTGATGAATCATCTGATGAAGGGGACATAAATTCTTTGTTTTGTGGTATGACAGAATTCAATGATTCAGAAGTTGATATCGAGGTATCCACTTCTGATTCTTGCTCAAATGAAACAAAGATCAAATTGCTTAAACTTACAGAGGAACTTCATACATTTGAAAAGACATGTTCTGATTTAAAAAAGAAACTTGCCTTTTATGAGAGAGAAGCCAGACTTCCTACTCAAGAAAAGGATAGAATATTCCAAGAAAATAAAAGTCTTGAAACTGAATATTTCATGGAAATAAAATATTTGAAAGAAAAGGTTACTCATCTTGATTTGGCTTTAAAAAACAAGATCAAGGTGCTCAAATATAATGAGAGTGACATAATGAACATTTTAGCTCTTAAATTTTTTTTCCAAAAAGAAAGAGAGGTTCTCCATCACCTGCTCGACAGAGATCTTCTGATAAGGAATTATCAGGATGCACAGAAGGTTCATGAAAAGGTGAACACCCAAGTTGGCCGAATAGGAATTGGGTTTTGTGACATAGATCATTATACTGGAAACAAAAGGAAAAAATCGTTGTCCTCTATTTTTGGCCCTGGGAAAGTTCAAAAGTCAGGTTTCCCTAACTTAACTTCTGTATTTCAGAGGCGAAAAACCTCTGGAGAACTGCATGAGAGGAGTCCATTGAAGATGACAAATGTTTGGTATCAAAACAAAGATTTTCCATCTTCAACCTATGTCAAAAGAGAATCTAAACTAACGAAATATCTGAAAACCCAAGACTATGCTCTACTTGTGAAATGGGTAAACTCAAAAGAGCTTCCCACAAAACCAAGTCAGATGTATCTTGAACTAGGCCTCTGTATATGCTTCATGTTAACCTCTGCGGTCCAATATCTGTACAGAGCTTAGGTGGCAAGAAGTACATACTTGTTCTCATTGATGAATTCTCTAATATACATGGGTTGAATTTGTCCAAAAGAAGTCTAATGTTCCTCAAGTACTAATCACTCTAATGAGAAAAATCCAAGTTCTGTATGACAGCAAGGTACAAAAGCTCAGAAGTGAAAATGATACTGAATTCAAAAATTCAACCATTGATGCCTATCTTGCTGAAGAAGGCATATCACAGAACTTCTCTGCCGCACGAACTCCACAACAAAATGGTGTTGTTGAACGAAGAAATCGAACACTAGTGGAGGCTGACAGAACTATGCTCACCGCATCTGGATTATCAACTTCCTTTTGGGTAGAAGCTGTCTCAACCACATGCTTCATACAGAACAGATCTCTGATTGTGAAAAGACATTCAAAGACCCCATACCACTTAATCAACCAGAGGAAACCAAACATCAAGTTCTTTCATGTATTCGGATGCAGATGCTTTATATTGAACGATATAGAGCAAATTGGAAAGTTTGATCGAAAAAGCTGATGAAACCTAGTTTATTGGTTATTCATCAACCTCCAAGGCATACAGAGTCTACATACTCAAATCGAGAATGATACAGGAAAGTATCAATGTATCTTTTGATGAATCATTTCAAGTGACTTCTGAGTAAATCAGATCAAGACTCGGATATCACTCGCATGCCTCTGGCTCAACATCTTCTCGAGTAACCGAGTTAAACCAGTTATTTGAGGAAATGTTTGATGATGATGATCTCTCTGTGGATGGTCATAAAGCCTCTTGAGTCGAAGTCTCTACGGACCAAGCACCACAAGGTATATCTCTTACTGGTCCTAATAATACATTACCCTCTTCAACTAGATGGGTAGGAATAACTTTTGAGGGGGAGAATGCAGAGAACACGATTAACCAAGATTCCATGCTCAATCAAGAGGAAAACGTTACTCCAACAACCAAAGAGGACTCATCTCTAGAGCATGCCGAGAACTCAACTCCAGAAGCTGTTAAAGTACCAACTTCCTCATCCACAGAAGTACTACTCGATGCTACTAATTACCATCTTTCAAGGATGACCAAGTGGACCAAGAGTTATCCATAGAATTGAATCATTGGTGATCCTTCTGAGAATGTAAAGACTTGATCAACTACTGCCAATTTTAGTTTATACACAAACTTTGTCAGTTTGATTAAACCAAAGAAGGTCTTTGAGGCCCTGGATGATCCAAATTGGGTAGAAGCTATGCGAGATGAGCTTCTGCAATTTGAGCGCAACAAAGTGTGGTCCATAGTACCACTTCTGAAAGGCAAAACTGCTATTGGGATGAAATGGGTCTTCAGAAACAAAAAGGATGAAGATGGAGTGATCATTAGGAACAAATCAAGATTAGTGGCTAAGGGATATTGCTAAGAAGAAGGGATTGACTACGAGGAAACCTTTGCCCCTGTTGCACGGTTAGAAGCAATTTGGATATTCCTAGCATTCTAGAGAAGGCTCCGTATGGACTCAAACAAGCCCCCAGAGCCTGGTATGATCGACTCTCAAACTTCTTACTTGAGAATAAGTTTGAAAGAGGTACGACTGATATTACTTTATTCTACAAAAGGAGATGAGTTGAGATTTTACTCGTCCAAATATTTGTGGATGACATAATATTTGGCTCTACTAATGAAAACTATTGCAAAAAGTTTGAAACACTCATGAAGAATGAGTTTCAGATAAGCAAGATGGGAGAATTAAATTTCTTCCTCGGGCTTCAAGTCAAACAAACCACATAGGATATTTTTATAAATCAAACAAAACATGTCTCTGAAATACTTGCTAAATTCAAACTCACATACTCTTCGGTGATGAAAACCCCTATGGCCACTTGATCTAAGTTACACTCTGATCCAGAGAGCAAATCTGTCGAGTGCAAACTCTACAGAGGCATGATAGGGTCTCTTCTATACTTAACTGTAAGTAGGCCGGATATAATGTACGCCACATGTCTTTGTGCAAGATATCAAGCAAATCCCAAGGAATGTCATCTTTATGTTGTAAAAAGAATCTTTAGATACCTCAGAGGAACCAAAAATCTTGGCCTCTGGAATCCAAGGAACTTTGGCTTTGATCTTATGGATTATACAAATTCAGACTATGGAGGATGTAAACTAGACAGAAAAAGTACTTCTGGAAGTTGTCAATTTCTAGGTGGTAAACTAGTGAGCTGGACTTCTATAAAGCAGAATTGTGTGTCCACATCTACGGCAGAAGCTGAATATGTTGCTGCTGCTAGTTGTTCTTCACAAGTTCTGTGGATGAGAACTCAAATCAGAGACTACGGTCTAGACATTGAGAAGATTCCCATCCTCTGTGACTGAAAGAGTGCCATAGCCATCTTTGCCAATCCAGTACAACACTCCAAGTCAAATCATATCGACATAAGGTACCACTTTCTGATGCATCATGTGGAAAAAGGTACTATAGAAATGTATTTTCTACCCACAAATTATCAACTTGCTGACCTGTGCACGAAAGCTTTAGATGAGAAGAGATTCTTGTTATTAGTTAGGAACTTGGGGATGTTGAACCTAAGTTGATCCACATAACCTTTGCACCTTAGTAAGAGTTTCTCATGTATATAGCTTTATTTCTGAATGTATAGCTTTACTTTTGCATGTACAGTTGTTCTTTTCTTTGTTCATTATATTGTTTTCGGTTCTTTGGTCTATGTCTTGTGCACTACTTATCCTACTTGACCCAAGCATAGATCAAGGGGGAGCAGAAGAAGACTTTGATAAAAATCACAGACGCGGATCATTCAAGGGGGAGCCAAAGTAAGCATTCTATCGAGCATATTGCAGAAGAAGGTAAGTTCATTGCACAAACCATTGTTAAAACACTTTTCTCGGGCACAAACTTCCAAATAAGTCCAAAGTCACCCATATATACAAGTCAAAACATTGAATGATCAAAATCTTCTAGGTCTTTCCTGAATTAGAAATTCTTGGCCCTAGAGCCTCTGCGACCTCTCACAGAACCTTTGCAAAATGTAACAGAGCCTCTACGCCTGAAAAGTATCATTTGACCTTTGATTTCTGTTTGGAAATACTCTATCGATCATTTCATTGATATTCAAATGTTTTGGGTAAAGAAAAGGTGTAATCGTATGCGAGTTCAAGCGAACCCCATACCATAGAAGCTCTTTCAACCACAGAGCTTCTGTAACTCTCAACACATGTAATTTTTTTAGAAAATGTCTGGGCAGCGGGTTCTTTTGAGAGTAACAGTCATTTGGGTTTAGCAAACGCCATGCGCGTGAGAGTAGTAGGAGGCGCACGTACTTTCATCGTGCACCGCCACTGATGACATGGCAACATTTGATTGGTAAGTGATCTGTACCATCGTTTTTGAAACGTTTATCACAAACGGCTTTGTACTCGATTACGGATTCCAAAAAATTATCTTTTACCGCTTATTTTTTCACCCTCTCTCACAGTAAAAACCCAAATCCCTTTACCTTTTCATTCTTTACCTGCTTTCATCTCTCTCTCTAGAACTCAAGCAAGAAAAACCTGCAACTCTCTTTTTCTACTACTTTCTGCAATGGCATCTCACTCTGCTTCCAGCGAGAACTCATATCATTCTGCACCAAGAAGCAATGATAAACAATCTAATAGTGTTGGATAAGAAAACCCCATCTCAAGCCGAATCGTATCCTTCACAAACCATCCATTCCATTTGAACAACCTTCCCCTGAAACGAAACAATCACTATGTGGTCCTAAACACCCAAGCTTTTGCCAAGGAATATGAACCCAAGATCTCTATACTAAAGAACCACTTCATCTCAAATTGCCTAACTATGAACAGGACGGACATTCCCGAAACTTATGTTCAACAGTTTTGGCAAAGCTGCAAGTATGAGAAGAATACCTTTTTTGGGTCTGCCATAGTTGGTTTTGCAACAAGCCCCTCCTTAAACAAAATCTTGGAAATAGGAATTAATAAGAAAATCATCTCCACTATCTTTTAGATACCCACCAAAACCCAACTTAACCTTGTCAAATACTCTGAAGAACCCTTAGATGAGGAACTGGTCGAGTTTATGACCTTCCTTGGGTATGGAAAACCTATCACCAAGTGGACTGACTTCAGAAGGCAATTCCTTCCACCCATCTGGAACGTTCTATTTTCAATCCTCAACAGAAACCTAACTTACAAGATAGGCAACCTTGATCAGACAAGACATAATATCCTAGCCATGTATGGGATATTTTTCGATCTTCCTCTGAATTATGCACAACTAATCCTGCGCGAGATGATAGACGTCGTGGTGAAGAAGAATGGGGACCAATCCAGAGGCATGGATCTACCGTCCTTGATCTTTCAGAGGTTCATTTTAGTACTTCTGGGGGACGCTATGATAGGACAAGACAAACTCCCCTCAGAAGGAAAGATGATCAAAGCCCACACAATGAAGACCCACAAACCAACCATCGTTCCTTCAGGTTACCCAAATGCCATACCTCTACCGAAGAAGATGCTCAAATAACTGGGTAGAGAAGCTAAGAAGGCATATAGACGTGGCAACAAGACTCCAGAACTGAGTCCTATAATCCTTCCACACATAGAAGCAAACCCTGGTGAGGAAGTAATCTATTTTAGGGCCAACGCACAAGAGCGAGAACAAGGTGAAGGACAGAGGGAGGCGAGAGTAGAACTTGAGGTAAGACAAGATAGTGGGGAGGGAAATGAGAGAAGAGAGCCTCAGACGAAGGAAAAGAAAAGAAAACCCTTAAAGAAGAGGAAAAGAAAAGAAAAGAAAACCCTTACAGATGTACAAGAGGCAGAGGTAGAAGAGCCTTAGATGAAAAAAAAAGAAGTCTCCAAAAGAGGGTTGAAGTAGAAGAATCCCCACTTCAACCGGCCTCTGTATCTATGCCGGAGATACAAGCCAATACACAACAAAAGAACCCGCAGAGGAGGAGGAGCACCCTCTGTAGAGGAAGCGGAGGAGATTGAAAAAGGTGGTAATCGAAGAATCTCAAACCACAGAAGCCCTATACCCTGGCAGCTAAAATAACACAAGAAGTCGTGGAAAGATTATGTCCACTGGCTACAAAGGAGGAAGCTCAGAACCCTCTACAAGAGGCTTTGGCTATTCTAGCCAATATATATGGGTGCGCTTGTTACACAGACAGGATAAAACAAGACAGGATGGGACATGACAGAACAAAACAGGACAGAACAATTGTTCTGCGTTTGGTAAAATAGAACTAGACAAAACAGAACAGATAATATGACCAGTTTACCTCTAATAAGATGTTTATATATTATATATATTTTGATTTATTATGTAATTTATTTAATTATAACGAAATAAATATTTTTTATAACAAAATATAGTATTAGAAAGTTTTTTTCAAGATAAATTAAAGTGACATCTAAAAAAAAAAGTTTATATAGTTTCCAATCTTTATTTTTTAACCTTTTCTATATTTTTTTACTATTAATATTTAATAATTTAAATAAATTAATCAAAACATAATAACTATATAAAAATAATATTTGAGGACAATAAAAAAAAATTTAAAAAACAAAAAAAAATTAAAGAATGAATAAATATAAAAAAGAAGATGTATTTAATGTTTTAGAAGAGAATTAGATTTTATTTTGAGGTTATATTGGTAAAACATAAGTCTGTTCCAGCTTGTTCCATGGGGTAAGGGTGGAACAGGTTTGTTCCACTTTTGTTCCACTCTGTTCCTGTCTGTTCCACCTAACAGTCATGCCAAATGTGGGACAGTGATCCCTGTTATGTTCTGTCCTGTCCTGTTCAGTGTACCAAATGCACCCTATGAGGACATTCTCACACCACCAGAGCCCTCTCCACCAAAGGAGAAAACCATAGAAGTAGAAGAAGAAATGGTGGTGGAAGTAGTTAATGAAAAAAGTAAGAAGAGTGAAAAACAAACGGAGGAGGAGACTGAGGGCGAAAAAGATGCCTCCAAAGGCACACAAAAAAACCAAACCTCTAGTGCTACCCACACTTCTATCCTTACAGGTCTAGTGCAGAGGGATATTGAACAAGGAGTGCATACTCCGAACCCTAACCAACCAAACCGAACAGAGTAACCTTTTTCATCCTCTGCTCCAATTATCCAAGGGAAAGGCGTACCCACCACATCCTCTCAAAAGGATGTTGGTGTAGATAAAAGTGTTCAATTGCCCCAGAACATGACACCACCAAACACAGAGGCATCCATTGCCTCTACCACACACAAAGGGACACCCCAAGGTTGTTCTAGACCAACCTCAAAGTCAACTCAATGAATCACCTGTGGATGACTCTGAATCCCCACACGATGATGAAATTGACCGAACTTCTGTAGATGCTTCTTCATCTGAAGAGGTTAGAGGATTAGAAGAAAATCCTATAGAGCCAACGCTAACACAAGCTCTATAGGTGCCAAAGGAATATTGACAAAATATGGACCATGTGTTGGTCTAGAGACTAAGCTCTCTACACACGTCATAAAGGCCGAGTTCCGAGCCTTTGCCGATGTTGTGTACACCAATCTAGGCCAGTTGAAAAGCTTGGCACCAACAATGACACTTCATAATCTTATAAAGAAGACCGACAAGGTCTCAGAGGCAGCCAACACGATCAAAGCTACCTCTGAGACCAATGCCAAAGAAATACAGAAGTTGTTTGATGCCTCAGCCACCACAGTTTCCAAGACTGAGTTCAACCAACTGGCAGAGGTTGTCAAAGCAAACATTGCGGCGATTAGGTGCGTACCAGAGATCGTGAACCAGAAGAATATTGCTCTAGAAGCCCCTGCCAACACTTCCAACAATGCTGAAGAAGTGCTTCTGAAGCTGCGTGAAAATATAAAGAACATGGTTCCCAGTACCATGGTCCCAATAGCATCCTATTCACAACCATAGAAGAAGATGAGCTTTCCTTCGAACCTTGCAACCAAGGACAAGATGCACAAAATGTGAGAGGCTCTGCTAAATCAGTGCACAAAATAAGGGACAAATTCACCTCTAAGGCTAACACTACAGCCGAATCTGTTAAGAAGAATGTAGCCCTGATGAAATTCATCACCGACTATGAGGTAAACAAGTCCACAATGGCGGTAGGGTACATCGTGTCCATGATCGAGCACTCCGTGAAAACAAACATGAAACTTTCCGACCAGAAGGAAAGAAAGGCACCATCTTGTGCCAAACAGAGGCAAATCAACAGAAGGGGAAACATGATGATCAAGGGCCTGATGGCTCTAGCCCTTTGGGTCATCATGACGGGGAGAACCTGCCAACTATTGCAGATCAACCCATCTCTGCAACTCCCTTTACCGTAGTGCCATCAAGATCAGAGGCACAACCATAGAAGAAACATATATGCACCTCTGCAGCTCCAACTTCAGTGAGCATCCCTGCAATCATCTCTCCTATAGTGCCCCTATCAAAGCCCAAGGTAAATGTAGGTCCAGAACTTATCGCAGAGGATCTGACCGAGTTTGTAAGATCAACAAGCACAAAAATTATTCCAGAAGCTTCTGCACCTCAAGTACAGTATTCTGCACTCGAACCCGTCAACACTGGTGAAGAAAATGTCCAGTCGAGCCCACAGAGAAACCTCAATAAAAGACCAAGAGCTCCACCTCTGAACCTTAAATGAAGAAACCCTCTGCTACTAATATAACCGAGCCAAAGAAGCTAACTGATGATCGAGTCAAGTAAATAGTTCAATCCATGGATGCTATGCGGATCCCAATCCCCAAGCCACCACCAAAAGAACTCACTTTTCAAAAAAACATCTACAACTTCTTGTACACCGCATAAGACAAATGGGTATTCATAGAGCCAAACATTCATCCTCTGATGAAAGAGGATGTTAGAAGGAGAATCTTGAGAACAACTCAAGATAAGAGCAAGGTCTTCTCACTTCATGACATTCAAATGGTTCTGAGCATCACTCTTCATTCCTTTGCAAATAAGACGGCTATGTATGCTACGTATCTCGTACAGAGGAAGGATGGCCAGAAGTATATTATCTCAGATGCAAACTTTGTCAACCTCTGTCCCTATGATCTACCCCAACTTTATGCTTTCACTGAACAGAGACTAGGCCAGAGAAAGGATTTCACAATTGCAAATGGGTGCATCAAAGAGGTTATGTGTGAATATGTCAAGTATTATTGCAAAATATACTTCCAAGTAGCTCTGTAATTGGGAGTCGATAAGCAATGAATCATATCCCTAGATGACCTCATCCTCGACATTGAAAATATACCAAACAACTCCTCGATCGTAGACCTCGGGAATGGATTTATGTACAAAGACGATGATGGCCGAAAGAAGATATTCAAGCCACATCAGAGTAACAAGTACTCCAGCGACACTCTGATAAAACTAAGAAACACTATCAGGCACAGATTGGGAACTAAAAGAGTACCGAGGGGGCTTGCAGAGAAGATGATCTCTAACATTGACGCTCAACTGAAGTTTAGGGATCTCATCATGTCTATATGCAGAAATTTAGCTGAGAGCTTTAGAAATCCTGTAGATGATTTCCCTAAATAGTCTTATTCGTATTCAATACTTGTAATTTCTATTTTGTCTTCTGTAAATGCCTTCTAGAATCAAGCTAAAATGAAAGATCTTTATTTACAGAGGTTGAGTTCCTTTCACCTCTTGTTCTCGGTTAGCCTATAGCACTTAACTTCCAAACATTATTTTTCAATACTTAGGGGGAGATTGTTAGCTCCAATAGTTCATTCATAGAAGTATTGAAAAATAGGCTAAGTACAAGAACCACAAAAGACTTCTGCCGCACACACCAACACTCTCAAGCAGCACATATAAAAGCCTCTGCCGACTACTATCCAAGAAGAACTTAACCTAAAGATCATCATCCTCAAACCAGAGGAAGACTTGTGCATTTCATGAAGAGACTTGATCATGTGCCTCTCAAGATCAAATAGTACACCCACGATGGATTACTTTCCCGGTGTCATTCCTTTTATGGGTGACAACCTTTGTATTGTACTATTGTGTGCTCCACGATTTGTATATGTAGGGAGCACCTCCTGCCAATGTTGGCAATGTAGCACACATTTTCACACACACCTAAATTCTAGTGAGAGAAATCTGTGGAGAGCATTTGTCAGACAGTAGTGTGTGTTCTTGGTGTTTTTTACAAGTTAATGAAAATAATATGTTGAATGAATCATCCTTATTGTTTCCTGTTATCTTTGTTACTTGTGTGTGTTTTTCTACCAAACATCTCAAACCATTCCATGCATCATCTGTTCTTTGCATGTTTTCAGTTTATCATATCATTGTTGAGTAAAACTGGGATCAACAGATACAACAAATATTCTCTAACAATAACCAATAATTGTTCAGCAACTGAAGAAATATGCTCATTTCCCAAATACTTTCCAGAACACTGAATGAAGAAACACAAAACTCCAATCTTCATAAATCAACTAAATGATTTAAGCACTCAAAAGTCTGGATCACAACCAAAGCACCAGAACAATGATTGCAAGCACTCACGATTATGATTGACCATGTGAAAAAATTGATTAAGAGCTCTCAAAGGTCTAGCATCGTCAAGAAAAATACAGAATAATGATTGTAGGTACTCAAATGTCTAATCCAATCCAATCAAAGACTGAATCCAAATACCCAATATCTGAAAATCTTGACAAACTTGAGCTCTGTGAATCTTGGTCAGTTGCTAAGAAATATGTGACAGACTGAAGATATGAATGATGTCACATATGCTTTACGCGAAAATCTCATGAACAAATTGTCCCGCTCCTGTGACTTAGCACGGGGGTCCTGCTATCCGGTTAGCAGGTGGGGTCAAGGGGTAGTGCCCCAATAGAATATTTTTTAACACTTAAGTTTCATAGGGGTAACTTGTCGCAAAATTCATCATGTACAGTAACTTCACGCAGACCAAACAACCTCAACTTGTCGCAGACTCACTTGTCGCAAGCCATTAAACCATAAAACCCACTTGACGCATGTGGCATGAGCTAAGAAACTACTTGACGCAAACAACTACATGCGTCAACCTCACTTGATGCAAGCCGCTTCATGTGTCAACCTTGGTTGTCACAAGGCCCTTCATCCGAGAACTTAACTTGACGCAATAGCCTTGACCTGACAAGTCACTTGACGCAGCCCATTACTTGCGATAACTATCACTTGTCTTGCATCAACTACATGAACTTGCGTCAACCTTGATGAACTTGCATCCACCTCAAATCTTGAGTCAAGCGGCCTCTGTAACTGAAAAATCATCATACCTTTCACAATGCATCGAATTTTGAGATAAAACATGGTGAGCATACTCGAAAAATGAATCTGAAAAAGTTTGTTGTTGATGATCTTGTCCAAAAATGACTAAAACCTGAATTCAATCTCGACATAGTGAAATACACTTTTCAAACCAAAAATCTCAAAAATCGATCAAATCTCATAACTTTGATGAAATCAAATACTGTGATTGATTCCAATTGATTCAACAATGATCATCGAACCAATCTAGCATCAAAGAACATCCAATTGATCTCAAAATTTCAAAATCCGAAAATTGCATCATCGAAAGTTACTGCACACATTGAAAAATGTTGTAAAAATGATTATTGTTTCGAAATTGATTTTCGATTTGGCTCTGATACCACTTGTTAGGCCACGAATTACAAAAAATCAAGGTAGATTGATAGAACAAGAGATGAATTAGGAGGGAAACATGTTTGAATTATTCACAAATATGTATTACACACAATCAAGAGAGAGAAAGAGGTTTCTCTCTTTAGAAACCCTAGCTCTTAATACGTCTACATTTCTAACACTCTTCCATACAAGAATTACAAACACAAGGTTATTTATACCTACCAACATCCCATGTACAACTATAATCCCAAGCCCAATATATGACAAGGCCCAATACAATTATAAAGGCCTTTACAAAACTTTCATGTATAGGCCATAGTAGGGAAATGGCACAAACATGTTCATGCCTCTTTAGAATCCCGAATGTAAAGACCCAAATATACAAATGACATATAAAACCGATAATTTTTTAAAACATCCCAAAAGTGGTAACTAATGGGTGAAATGACCAGACATCTAATAAGTTGTAAAGGATAACTCACACAACTAAGACTTATTACAAACGTGATATTTTCGAAGTTCTAAAGGAAGCTAAAACTGAAACTCTACGATTCATCCAAATGTTCTCCAACTGAAATCTGATCTACATCTTCTCTTTGCCTTACCCCTCAACATGATAACACCAGAAATGGTTTTTAAGTTGTGAAAGAAAGATCTTTAGACCGGAAGGTCTAGTGAATCCTCAGTCCACACACTTCATAAAACAAATACCATGGAATACAAAGTATGTTGATGCATTTATTCAAACAATAGCATCAAAGACTCTCATCACAGTCAAATCCCATCGTTCAGTGGTTGTACATCACTCTCTCGTGAAAACTTGCAAGTCTACAATTTTCCATACAACATTCTTGGTGATAGGAAACAAATTCCTTCATTCAAGATAACCACCATGATGACCATTACTGTCAGGCATGGTGAAACACTCCCACTGAAAAGGGTGACAACACACAATCAGGCCAAAACACCATTAACAAATTTCCGATAAAATATACAGTTAAAAATTAACCTATTCTTAAGAATAATTGAACATTTCATGAAAGTAAAGATAGATATGACCATTTTAGTAGTAAAAGAGTTTAATGGAAAGGATAATTGGGGTCCAAGCCTATGCTAACACGCGAATCGAAGGTCAAACCAAACACCAAAATTATAGCCTGACTTATCGCAGGAAATTTTATTTCCCCAAATTTATTGAATAAAAAACTCCTAAGAGTCCCATAAATAAAATTCTTGAACTAAGGTACGATTGCCCAAAAACGAAGAAAAACGAGAAAAATCGAAAAAACTCAAAATAGTGCTCGGCTCAACCCCAGGTCACGGTGAAGGTCGCCGAAGCCACTGTTTCATTTTCTGCGCAGCTTCCCACATGACCACAAGTCACAGACAGGTCAAGTAGCTCACCGTGGTGCGTTGTCTGGGTATTTTCGAGCCACAAACAAAACAAACACAAAAGCCTTCGATTTTTATGCTAAAGTTTCGTGAAAATAACTATTCTAACCGTTTTAAACAAGGTTTTAACCAATGCAACCCAATTTTATGGATCAAAATCATCTAAACCCTCAATCAAAACTCATTCCCAAGCAGCCTTTCCCTGAAAAACCTCAAATCTCAAGGTTTATGAAATTCCATTCTACAAAGGAAGAATCAAACCAAAAAAACATCATTCGAAATATGATTTCAATGCTAGCAACAATTTTATCAAACAAATCTCAATCCAATTTCTAAAACTTGCATCCTAAATGAAAGTAACTCTCATTTATCTAAAATCCTAATTATGATGAAACATGAGAGGGAGAAGAAGAAGTAGTTTAACATACCTGAGATGGAAAAGAACCAAAAACCAATATTCCTTGTTTAGATTCCTCCAAGATCCACGACAATGGATTTTTTTTCCTACACCAAGAAGAACCGTATTAAAATGAGTTGCACCTCAAATTATGCCTCATTTTTTACAATAGGCCGCTCTTAAAAAACTGAAGTTTCACAAGTAACCCTCCTACTTTTACATCTTTAATGAAATTAGAAAAAAGGATAATTCAAATCATTACAACCTTTCCCCTTAACGGAATTACATTACGGAATTTACTTAGACGAAAAGATGGGGGTATATTTTTTAACATCCTAATCTTTCAGTCCATGACTGTTTCCGAATCCTCCACAAAATTCAATTTCTCGTCCAATTGCATTTATCATAATGGTACAACTAACTCCACCTTGTCAAGACATTTATGCAAATTTGATACAAGAAAGGTATTATGGATGCCCCATAATTCCTCGGTAAGTTCAACTTATATGCCAGTTCACTAATACGTTCCATAATTGCGAACGGTCCAATATATCTTGGGTTCAAATTACCCTTCTTCCCAAAACGAACAATTCCATTCCATGTAAAAATCTTCAATATCACATTGTCGCTCACTTGGAATTCTATTGGCTTGCGTCACTTATCTGCGTAACTTTTCTGATGGTCTTGGGTCAATTTAAGTCTTTCTCGAATCTGAGCAACCTTATCAGCGGTCGACTGAATAATCTCGACTCCTGCTAGTTGCTTCTCACCAACTTCGCTCCAACACAAAGGAGTTCTTCACTTCCTACCTTACAACACTTCATAAGGAGCTTCTTGGATACTCATATGATAACTATAATTATATGAATCTCGACAAAAGGCAAATGGCTTTCCCATAAACCGCTAAAATCGATGGTGCAAACTCACAACATATTCCCAAGCACCTGAATAGTTCTCTTACTTTTTCCATCCATTTGGGGGTGATAGGCCATACTCAACTTTAGTTGAGTCCCTAATTCACGCTGAAAGCTTTTCCAAAAGGAAGAGGTAAATCGAGCCTCACGGTCTGACACAATGAATAGTGGCACTCCATGCCTTGATACAATTTCATCAAGGTATAGCTTGGCTAGCTTCTCCAATGGATATGTTTTCTTTATAGTCAAGAAGTAGGGTAATTGGTGAGTCATTCTATGATCATACAAATCGCATCCCAACCCTTTGGATTTCTTGGCAATTTGGTCATAAAATTCGTTGTAATGTGGTCCCACTTCCACACTGGAATGTTTAAAGGTTGGAGCTTCCCATAATGTGGTTCCACTTCCACACTCAAACTTCTTTCAACAAAAATGAAAATATTCTTCTTCATATCTGGCCACCAATAGAACTGGCCAAGGTCTCGGTACATTTTTTTTCGTGTCGGGAAGAATAGAATAGTGTGATTTTGATTCTCCTCCAAAACTCTTTCCCGTATCCCACCAAGCTTGGGAACCCAAACTCTATTCTCGAAGAATTTCAACCCTTCAATGTTCTTTTCCAAGGATGGTGTGATTATCACAATTCTGTTGGTCTTCCCGTTTTCTTTAAATAAAGCTTTTGTCTGATGTTTCTTGATTTCATGTAAAAGGTTCGGAATTACTACAACCCTTATGACAACATTTTTTGGTAACTTCACTTCTTTCCTTTCGGCTTAAGGCATCGACGTCCATATTAGCTTTTCCTAGGTGATATAGAATCTTGAAAATAGCCGTTTAATAATTCCACCCATCGCCTTTGTCTCATATTAAGTTCTTTTTGGTCGAGCAAAAACTTAAGACTTTTGTGGTTCATGAAAACCTGGCATTTTGAGGCGTACAAGTAGTGTCTCTAGATCTTCAATGCAAATACTACAACCATGAATTCCATATCATGAGTGGGATACCATCTTTCATGATCCTTTAGCTGACGCGAGGCTTATGCAATCACTTTTCCATGTTGTATTAGAAGTCAATGTAAACCACAAACCCTTCAGATCCCTCCTGCAAAGACAAAATAGGCGCATTACATCACTTTCTCTTCAACATCTTAAATGCTTCATCCTAGGCTACGTTACATACGGGCTTTTCGCTTATCTTGGTTAGTGAGGTTAAAGGGGATGCTAACCGAGACAGAAGTCCTGGATAACTTTTTGTAGTAACCGTCCAGTCCAAGAAAACTTCTCACTTCAGATGGCGTTCTGGGAGGCTCCCATTTTTCTATCACCTCAATATTGTTTGATCCACTTTTATTCCATATTTTTCCACTTTAATCGTAATGTTGTCTTGTACATTATGACAATAACATAGGATAGGAGAAAACTGATCATTTTCGAATCTACTTGTCCCACCATATTTGTTAGTATAGTTTGTGAGAATCTCCTTCCTTCCAGTCATGTGCTTGGAGCATCATGAGTCTAAGTACGACACATGACCGATCTACAAAACATACTAGGAAGATTTAGGTACCCATTTGAAAATGGGTCCTTCTGGGGTTAGTGAAACTTTTGATCTTGGTACCCACTTGTAAATAAGTCTTTTTTTCTTTGGTTGTACAAAAACATTGTCCTTCTAATTAGGAACATAACAAGAATCAAGATAACCACACAAAACATTTTTCACAACAAAATCATCTACTCCTTAGGTTAAATAACAAATCTTATCATGAGAAATACGAATCAATTGCTTTATTGAATATACTTTGCAAGGAAAAAAATATTTTGTTCAACAAAAGCAATATCATCCTTTGCATCATGAGAAAATCTATCATTCATAATAGTAGAAGTAGAAGTAAATGTTTCATTGTGTCTACATTTGATGTAGACTTCTTGATGCGGCACCCTCGCTTAACTCCGAACTTTTTTTTTTCTGAAAAACCAGAAAGATGATAGTGAGAAGAAATAGAGTAATGAGTATATTTTTTTTAGACTTACCGGTTTTCTTTCATTTTCGTACATTCCTTTTGGATTTACTTCTTGATTAATAAGAATTCACAGGAACTTGGTCAGTAATAGATTTTGACGAATCACCTTTTTCAAATTCAACTGGTTTCTCTTTCTCTTTACCTTTATCAAGAAAGTCAACATGACTTCGAAGTTTTGGAGAGAAATCAAACGTGTTCATTTCTTCATCTAAACACTGTTCCGAATTCAATATAGCAGAAAAATCAAGCTCAAACAAATCATCCTCATCAAATGCATTGATTTACAAGAAGATTTTGGATATATAAAATCATTAAACTTTTTATCACCTTCCTTTTCATAGTCAGATTTATCAAAATCTTTTGAATTACCTTTGAAAAGAAAATTTCCCATGAAAGCCTTGCAAGAAGAAGCATCTAATAAGTAGAATTATTTTCATTTAAAGTTTCATCCCGATTCTGGAATGTGCTCAAGCTTTACAGGGATTTTTGTTTCAAGCTCGTTGATTTTAGTTAAAAGTGCAAACTTCTCATCTTCAAAAGAAGTACTCTCTTCTTCAAATGCATTTTCTAGCTAAACAATTTTGCTTTCCAAAACTAAGGGTGGAACATAAATTTTACATACAACTGGTTTTTCATCAAGTTATGCATTTGAGTAACTTTAAAAATAGTCATTTGAAAGAAAATAATATTCTTTTGTAAGATAACTAGCATTCAATTTTTCATATGAGAAAGGAAGCTGCATTTAAACTTTAATTTTCCTATTTAATTCTTCATGTTCTTCAACTTCGTCAGATGATTTTGTCAATCTGATCTTGTACTCAGGGAATCTTCTACCAAGCTTAAAAAATCATACTCATACAAAGTCGGAACTTTAGAATGAACCTTCTTTAATTAATGAAGATTTTCATATCCGATTCCCAATTAGAATTGAAATATTTGAAGTATTTTGGTTTATTCAGATGAATAGTTTGATATGTTTGACCTCTCTTGTACAATTTTTCTTCAAAATCATTTAACATTCCCACCAAATCATTCTTTTCTTTAAGAGTTATATTGTACTATGAACAAACTCAGCCCTTTCTTTCTCTAATTTCTCAAATTCATCATAAATTTCAGATAACTGACTTTTCAAGACATCCGTTGTCTTCTTCAAATTATCCTTTTCATCTTTTAAAAAATTTGTCTTGAAAAGGTTTTCAGCACCTTCTCTGTTTATTCTTGAAACCACATTTTGATGATTTTCTAAATATTTTTCTAAATTAGAATCTTGAGTTTTCTCCTTCTTCAGTTTATTTTGAAAATCTTGGAGTTGTAGCATCATGCTTTGCATTTGAGTCATAAAGTCAGAATAGGAAAGATTATTTACCTCTGATCCAGATTATGAGTAACAAGAACTCTGATCATCGTTGTCGGAGTTATGCTCATCACAATCTGTAGCCATGAAACACATGTGGGCTTGTGCTTCATTGTGTGCTTCATCATCGGTTTGATTAATCCAATGATCATCCTCCGCCATTAACGTTTTGCCAGCCTCCTTTGGTTTTGCCAGTAGCATCTTGTTCTTATAGTATCCTGAACACCGAACAACTGGCTTTCGGAAATCTCTTGCATAATGGCCTGAGTTTCCACAAGTATAACACTTAATGACATCATCATGCTTTTTCTATTCAGACTTCTTTGCAACAAACTTATTTTCATCATATATCTTCTTCTCAAACCTCCTATTTCCCTCATATCTGTCTTTATGTTCGTAATTCTTCGACCCAGACGAATACCTCTGACTATTTGATGGAGGCTTTTTATAGAATTTCTTTTGAAATGCCTTAGTCAATATAATCATAGCTTGCTATAACTCTTCTCCATCACTAGAATCACTTCCATTCTTTTAATCAACATCATAATCACTTCTTTCTTTCTCTCTTCTATTTCCTCTTGTTGAATATCTCTCTCTCTCTTCTCAACCACTAATGCCAAAGGATCTTCATTTGATTTTCATATTTCTTCTTTTCTTCTCTGGTTTCCATTACCTCTTCTTCATTCTGTTTCAGAGTCTCATAGATTTCATGAAGACCCAACTCATCTAAAGCCTTGTGTTCCTTAATGTATCTTGTGAACTTCTACCATTTTGAATGAAGATTACTCAGAAATTTCATATTATTCTCAATTAATTGCTTTTAAATCTTGTTTTTCTCAGCAATTCAACAAATTAGCAAACCTCTCATATGTTTATTCCAGAGTCTCTCCTTCCTTTGCCTTAAACTCTTCATAGCTGGTAATACAATTTTTCACCTTGAGTCGATTCCCAAACTTTAAAGCCATCATTATCTTTTCTAACTGATCCCACATAACTTTACAAGTAGCTTTGTAACTTTGTATTCATGTGTAGATGTCATTAGGCAAATATTGAAGGATAAAAGATTTTCTTGCTAATTTCCTCTTACTCTTTTCTTGTCTGGATTTGTATAATTTGCTAGATCTTTGACTACAGTATTACCTATAACACCCACATCAGGTAAATCTGGAGTGGTTGTGTAAACAATTTCGGACCATTATCCAGAGAATCTTTAATATTGACACTATTTTCATGTCGTTTAATGAAGTCCAAAAACCTATCCATCAACTGTTCATACTCTCCTCTAAAAAGCACTGGAGGTTTCGTATAAGTCCCAATAGCCAAAGCATCTCGAAAAGTCATTGTTGGAAACACTTGTAAGATCGTGAAATACAATGAATTGGAATAATCCAAAAATAGTCAAAACTCAGAAAGTCAAACCACAACAAGTCAACAGTGAAAGTGAACCACCCAAAATGTCGCACATAACTAAGATGTCGCACAAACTAGAAACAACCAAGTCAAATAATGTCAACTAGAAAGATGTTGCACACCCTTTCTGCGATATCTTCACAATGTCACACACCCATCATGCGACATTTTACTATTCAAATCCTTTGATGTGCGATATCCTGTAACGTCGCACACGTTTTGTGCGTGATTTTGCAAATGTCGCACATGACTTGTGCAATATTCTAATGTTCACTGAAGATGTGGATTAAGACTTATGTGATATTTTAGTTCAAACAAATGTTGAACAACCCTTGAGCGAAATTTCTACAGATACACCGTGCGACATTTCAGAAGATCTTCAAACTGATCAAAAATTCATTTAAAAAATCAACCAAATCTACTCAACTTCTGATATGAGTATCGATTTACATTTACAAACACATTTAATGAAGAGATTTCTACCAAAACTATATCAAATTGGTTCAATTTTGTAAAAATCAAACCAAGAATTCAACAATTATCGATTAAGAAAATATTCAAACCTTCAAATTCAATGATCAAAACATGAAATTCACGAAAGAAATTGATTTAGATTCACACTCTAATAAGAATCTAATCAATTATAATTGATTTCGTCCATCTACTTTCTCACAAAGCTCTCTCCTCACTAAATACTCCTCAAGATCGATCTAAGAAGCATCAAAACCATCATCCCTCACATTTATTGCAAGAATCAAGCTTCCTCAATCAAAGATTTCAACCAAGGATCTCAAATCTCAAGATCATCTTCCTCCTCCATCCTTACTTCTAAGGTTTTTGCAAGTTTCTAGGGTTTTTCTATAAAACCTAGATAGTTTCTATCAACCAATTTCAAATGACATATACATTTTAACATGCTACTTGCACTTATTTTATGTTTATGAATTAATCTTGATCACCTGATAAGTTTGAATAAATTCTACTTTTGGGATTTATGGGAGTTTTGGTTAATATTCTTGATGTGGGTTTTAATGAAGTTATTATGGGCTATGTTTTGGTCATAAATGTGTGTTACCATGCGATTGAAGGATATTATTGGTGAACTTGCATATTTTACGGTTTTGGACCTAAAATGGGATTGAACTATGTGAGGTCTTATACATGTATCTTGCTGATATGGAATATGTATAGAGATGGATGTTGTATGTATATTGGATAAACCATGAGTAAGAACTAGGAAGATGTAGTCTTAGGGTGACACCATGATGGTATGCACCTAGACCTCTGCCATTTGAAGTAATGCCTGGGAGGTAGTCTTTAGATGCGCCGGGCCTTTGGGATGTTGCTCATGAGAGTGAACATCAAGTTACATTGACTTGCGGTGAAACTCATTGTTGTGATGGGTTTCCCCCATTGATTCCTGTATGGCTATTGTGTTTATAACTGTTTAATTAATTGTATTATTATTGTTGAACTCACTAGGCTAGTTTGGCCTAACCCTTGATTGCCTTGTTGTGTATTTCAGGTTCTAGCGGCATGGCCGCCAAGGATGCTTAGTTGACCGTAGATGCGAGCTTGGGAATATTTTGGGACGCCAACTACAGAAGACACATTTTGGAGTTTGGATAACAACTTGAGTTAATCTTTTTTCGTAGATAGGATTTAGATTAGAGGGTTGTTTTTCCCACATTGCTTATTTATTACAAACTTGTAATTAACAAGTGTTTATTGTTTCCCCTTTTGGGATGGGCTCGTGCTATGGCATTAATTTAAATAGGAAATTTTTGTTATCCCAATTTTTGGGGTGTTACAAGTTGGTATCAGAGCTCAAGTTTAAGTGAACTAGGTGTTTACTTAGTATACCTAGACTTAAGCCGGTTGTGCATATAGTATCACTGTTCATATGGGAAGAGCATTCCTAGGTGGGGAGAATATGAGGATTACGGAATTGCATTGATTGAAATTTATGATAATGACAACGAGGGTTCTTACGTAAAATACGTTCACAATCTCACTTGGTCGGTGTTGTTCTGAATTTATGATTACTTTTGCATGCTTGAAATTGTTATTGTGATGATTAATCTTTGTAGTAGTACGTAATGAACCGTTTATCTTTTAAAGAATTAACCGGTGTGACCCTTATCATGTGTGACACTTCACAATGGTAAACAGTAGGAATCAGGCGGTGGTTCCCGATAAGGGTAACGAGGCGAGTGTCACAACTCTAGAGACTTCAAGAAGGGTAAACCCAATGGTTGTTCCAGAGACTTCAATAAGGGTAAACCCAACAGGAGTGGTGGATCAATTTCCACAAGTGAATTTAGAGACTGACAACCCGGTAGTCTATGTGGGGCCCGGTCAGTCCTATTGCAAGTATCATGTAGATGATGAATTCTGCAATGGATAAGCGGGACGAACGAATCATGAAGATGTTAGAGGATCGTGATACAATCAACCGAAGACCCGAAGCAATGGGAGACAATGCCCTGATTGGATCGGGTGGTGCCGATAATGCAGTTGGGATGGAGGAGCATGTGATTAGAGCCGAAAATAAGAAATAATGGGGGTTTCTCCTTTAAATCCTTTTTATGAAGTCAACCTCCAGAATTCTCCGGAACGACTAATCCAGTGGCATGCATGAATTGGATACAGGATGTAGAGATGACATTTGAGTCAAGTGAATGCGGAGACTCTCAGCGGGTCAAATTTACGTCCCAATTGCTTCGAGGGGATGCATTGAGTTGGTGGAACGTTACCCGAAAGGCGCTTACACCGGACGTTTTGGCCAAGCTCACTTGGCCAACCTTCAAGAAGAAGATCATGGAGAAATACTGCAATGAGAGGGCTCTCGACAAGAAAAAAGAAGTGTTTCGGAATCTGAAGAAGGGTAGTCTATCGATCGTCGACTACTCAAAGCAATTTATGGAGAAGCTCAGTCTGGCTGAGCATTTGGCAACTGATGAGAAGTCAAAGATAAAGTCCTATTTCAGAGGTTTATCGGCGAAAATGAAGACAGGTGAGAGGAATGCACGGGTGAACACTTTGCAAGAGGTCATCGAAGAGTCCTAGTTGGTGGAGGATGATATCCTCCAAGAAAGAGAAGAGAAGAAGCAATAAGGAGAGAAGCGGAAATTGAAGGGCCAACCGGACCCGTTCGATCGTCCAAACCCTTCAATGGGGGAAGGATCATGGAGCCACGATGGGAGGCTAAGTGGTGCCCCAAGTGTAAGAGAAAACATTTCGGGCCTTGTAATCCGAAGCCCTTTTCTAGTTCAATAGAATGCTTTAAGTGTGGACGAAAGGACAACATGAGTAGATACTGCCCCTCCCGGGGAGTTTGTTATGAGTGTCGGGAGACGGGACACATCAAGATGGAGTGCCCCAAGTTAGCAAGGGGCAATCAAGGAGCTTCCAACGGCGTTGCATCAAAGAAGGAGGTCCCACCGAAGGCGCCAAGTCGGGCCTTCCAAATGACGACGGATAAAGCAAGAGACACGACGGATGTCGTATCGGGTACGTTTCTAGTGAACTCTCTTCCTACCCGTCTTTGGTTTGATTCTGTTGCGAACCGATCATTTGTGTCTACCACGTTTTGCAAGAACTTCACCACCCCTATTTGTATGTTGAATGATGTTCTAGTGGTAGAGGTAGCCAATGGTAGCACATGTTAGAACGGGAATGCTTCGTTGGGTGTACCTTAGAATTAGATGGGGTGTCCTTCGCAATAGATTTGTTGCCGACGGATATCAGGGGCTTTGATATGATTGTTGGGATGGATTGGCTAGCTAAGCATGATGACGTTTTATTTTTTTCCAAGAAACTGATTCGAGTACCCTCGCCTAAGGGTGGTGAAGTGATAATCTATAGAGAGAAGAACCAAAAAGCCAACATGATTATCTTGTCACTCAAAGCACGAAAGAGCCTAGACAAGAGGTGTGCTTTGTACTTAGCCTACATAATCGACGCAAAATTAGAAAAGAAGAAGGTGAAAGATGTGGACGTGGTGTGCGACTACCCGGATGTATTTCTGGAAGATCTACCTTGACTACCGCCGAAACGCCAAGTGGAGTTCCATATCGACCTCACTCCGGGTGCCGCTCCAATCGCTCATGCTCCTTATCGTCTAGCCCCGACGGAAATGCAAGAGATGATGATGCAATTACAAGAACTTCTTGAGAAGGGATTCATACGACCGAGCTCGTCGCCGTGGGGAGATCCAGTTTTATTCGTGAAGAAGAAGGATGGGTCTATGCGGATGTGTATCGACTACCGTGAACTCAACAAGGTTACCGTGAAGAACAAGTATCCAGTTCCTCGGATCGACGACCTCTTCGATCAATTGCAAGGAGCGGGATGTTTCTCCAAGATATATGTGTTGTCCGGTTACCACCAAGTGCGGGTGAAGGAATGCGATATACCGAAGACGGCGTTTCAGACGAGGTCCGACCATTATGAGTTGCTAGTCATGCCATTCGGCTTGACTAATGCTCCGGACGTATTTATGGACTTGATGAACCAAGTATGCCGACCTTTCTTGGACAAATCGGTTATAGTCTTCATCGACGATATTTTGATCTATTTGCGGGACGAGGTCGAACACCGACAACATTTGCGAGAAGTTTTGGAAATTCTTCGAAAAGAGAAGTTATTTTCAGAGTTTTCAAATTGCGAATTTTGGCTTCAAGAAGTCCAATTATTGGGCCATGTGGTATCCAAGGACGGAGTGAAAGTAGACCCGACGAAGATTGAGGCGATGATGAGTTGGGAGCCACCGACGAGTCCAACGGAGATAAGATGCTTTTTGGGATTGGCCGACTACTACCGGAGGTTTATTCAAGACTTCTCAAAGATCGCCTCTCCGCTCACATCGTTGACAAGGAAGAACATCAAGTTCTTATGGACCAAAGTTCAAGAAGAAGCTTTCGGGACCCTTCAAAAGAAACCGTGCGAGGCGCCAATTGTATCCTCACCCGAGGGACCCGAAGACTTTGTGGTTTATAACGACACCTCTAAATTAGGTCTCGGGTTTGGTTTGATGCAAAGATGGAAGGTGATCGCGTATGCGTCGCGACAACTCAAAGACCATGAGAAGAATTACCCTACGCATGACTTAGAGCTAGCGGTGGTGGTATTTGCCTTGAAGCTATCACGATACTATCTAAATGGGACAAAGTGTACACTATTCACCGACCACAAGAGTTTGAAGTATATATTTGACCAAAAGGATCTCAACATTCGTCAAAGAAGATGGCTAGAGATTTTAAAGGACTATGATGGCGAATTGCTTTATCACCCCGGTAAGGAAAACGTGGTGGCGGATGCTTTAAGCCGAAGGAGTTACGGGTGCGAAGTCAAGGTGACCCTTACTAGAATTGATATGATATCAAGCCTAGTGTATGACATCAAGGTGAGTCAATCCGAAGCACTTTGTGAAGAGAATTTCAAGTCTGAAGTCATGGTGAAACAACGGGAGCGACTAACGGAAGACAGTCGCGGAAGATTGGAAGAAATCGTGAGTTGCTCTTGGCAGAAGCTCACAAGTCCAAGTACTCTATACATCCCGGTAGCACCAAGATGTATAGAGATTTTAAGCTACATTATTTGTGACCGGTGATGAAGCTCGATGTGGCCAACTACGTGGAAAGGTACGTCACTTGCCTCCAAGTCAAAGTGGAACATCAAAAGCCTTACGGGAGTTTGCAGCCACTAGCCATTCCGGAATGGAAGTGGGAACACATCACAATGGACTTCGTCACTAAACTACCAAGGACCTTGAAGGGTTACGACACTATTTGGGTAGTGGTAGATCGACTCACGAAGAGCGCACACTTTATGGCGATGCGAGAGACGTTGCTGATGGACAAATTAGCAAAGCTCTACATTGACGAAGTAGTGTCACGTCATGGTGTTCCACTATCCATTGTGTCAGATCGGGATAGTCGGTTCACCTCCAAGTTTTGGGATGGGCTTTAGAAAGAGTTGAGTACGCGAGTCAAATTGAGTACGACATATCATCCTCAAACGGACGGTCAAAGTGAAGGGTCCATCCAAACACTCGAGGACATGCTTCCTTCATGTGTCATAGACTTTGGAGGAAATTGGGATTCACACTTGTCGTTAGTGGAATTCGCGTATAATAACAGTTATCATTCGAGCATCGGAATGACACCATTCGAAGCACTATATGGACGGAAATGTAGGACACCGGTGTGTTGGCTCGAGGCGGGATAAAATCAATTTGCGGGACCAGAGATCGTGCAAGAAACAACGGACAAAGTGAAAAATGTCCGAGAGCGTTTGAAGGCGGATCAAGATAGACAAAGGAGCTATGCAGAAAAAAAGCAAAGACTGGTCGAGTTCCATGTGGGAGAGCGGGTTATGTTGAATGTGTCACCATGGAAGGGAATCATCCGTTTCGGGAAGCGCATGAAGCTTAGTCCCCGTTTCCTTGGACCCTTCACCATATTGGAGAAGATTGGACTTCAATCTTATATATTGGACTTTCCACCGGAAATAGACAGGATTCACCCTACATTTCATGTGTGTTACCTTCGCAAGTGCCTGGCCGAAGAGGAAAGTGTCATACCTTTGACAGAGATTCGAGTGGACAACGAGAACCGATGCGTGGAGGAGCCGGAGGCCATCTTAGAGTCAAAAACGAAGCAATTGCGACATAAAGAAGTGACTATGGTCAAGGTACAATAAAGGCACCACTACGGTGCCAATGTGATGTGGGAGTCCAAGGAGGACATGAAGAATCAATACCCTCATTTTATAAGTGAATAAGATTTCGGGGACAAAATCCTGTTTTACGAGTGGTGGATTGTAACGTTCGGAAAATCAAGGTAAGTATTTGATGTTCGTAATTTAAGTAAGTATTGGATGGCCGCGTGAAGAGCTGCATGGAGCTCTGTTCCCATGCGACTCCAGAGGCCGACAAGGATCTCCGCACGGGTTCAACAGCACCGCCATTCGCGTTGAGCCTCTAACGAATTATAAAGGGAATTCAACCTCTTTCTCATTTATTTCATCCATCTACATTCTCTCAAAGCGCTCTCCTCACTAAATACTCCTCAAGATCGATCTAAGAAGCATCAAAACCATCATCCATCACATTTATTGCAAGAATCAAGATTCCTCAATCAAAGATTTCAACCAAGGATCTCAAATCTCAAGATCATCTTCTTCCTCCATCCTTACTTCTAAGGTTTTTGCAAGTTTCTTGGGTTTTTCTATAAAACCTAGATAATGAGTTTCTATCAACCAGTTTCAAATGAGATATACATCTTAACATGGTACATGCTCTTATTTTATGTTTATGTATTAATCTTGATCACCTGATAATTTTGACTAAATTCTACTTTTGGGATTTATGGGAGTTTTGGTTAATATTCTTGATGTGGGTTTTGATGAAGTTATTATGGGCTATGTTTTGGTCATGAATGTTTGTTAGCATGGGATTGAAGGATATTATTGGTGAACTTGCATATTTTAGGGTTTTGGACCTAAAATGGGATTGAACTATGTGAGGTATTATACATGTATCTTGCTGATATGGAATATGTATAGAGATGGATGTTGTATGTATATTGGATGAACCATGAGTAAGCACACGGAAGATGTAGTCTTAGGGTGCCACCATGATGGTATGCACCTAGACCTCTGCCATTTGAAGTAATGTCTGGGAGGTAGTCTTTAGATGCACCGGGCCTTCGGGATGTTGCTCATGAGAGTGAACATCAAGGTACATTGACTTGCGGTGAAACTCATTGGTGTGATAGGTCTCCCCCATTGATTCCTGCATGGCTATTGTGTTTATAACTGTTTAATTAATTGTATTATTATTGTTTAATTCACTCGGATCGTTTGACCTAACACTTGATTGCCTTGATGTGTATCTCAGGTTCTAGCGGTGCGGCCACCAAGGAGGCTTAGTTGACCTTAGATGCGACCTTGGGAATATTTTGGGATGCCAACTATAGAAGACACATTTTGGAGTTTGGATAACAACTTGAGTTAATCTTTTTCCTATATATGATTTAGATTAGAGGGTTGTTTTTCCCTCATTGCTTCTTTGTTACAAACATGTAATTAATAGGAGTTTATTGTTTTCCTTTTTGGGATGGGCTCGTGCTATGGCATTAATTTAAATACCAAATTTTCTTTTTCCGAAAATTTTTGTTATCCCAATTTTCGGGGTGTTGCATGAAACTCCTCTAGAAATGGGTAGGCACTAAGGTTCATCAATCTTTGAGGTGTAACTCTATGGAGTAGACACTAAAGGTAACAAGAGGGCTTGAGGTGATGCCAATGTGCTATGTGCACTAAAGGCAAGAACCTAAGGTGTAGTCCTGGTAGCATCGTTAGGTGGCCACATTTACATTTTCACATCACCTTGGTGAAAATGGATCTCCCCCTTCATCGAAATATGTAATTTGTGTATGTGTTCAGGTACGGGACATCGTGGGAAATTATGATTCTTGGTAACGTGCTACCATTGTGGACTAGGTAACCTTGAACTAAGTATTATTGTCTTTTCAATTATATATTTGTGTATGATCTCACTAGGCTTCTAGCCTAACACTTGTTCTTGTATACGTGGTCTACAGGTCCCACTAGTGGTGGATCTAGGATGTTATGAAATGCCCATTGTTTCCATGATGAGCATCCAAGGCGTGGGCTTTTGGAACATCTTTGTAAAGAGAATACTTTTTGGGAGACATAGTGACACCCACCATAATCTAGTCATCTAGCAACAAGATTAATTAGGTTGTTATTTTATGTCTCATTTATTTGTTTGACAATTGATGTACAAACTTCTCCATCTTGGGTTAGAGTTTTGTATAACATTGATGGTTGTATGTTATTTACTTTAGTATTACCCTACTTTTATTGTTTAAATTTTTAAGGTGTTACAAGTTGGTATCAAGGGCTACTTTAAATGAACTAGGTATGAAAGTAAGATACCTAGACACAAGATGATATGTTAAGTTATGATTTGTGAGAATTGGGTATAAACCTGAAGAAAGGGAAAGTATAAAGCCAATGAGAAATAGAGAAATAGAGAAATTCAAAATTTTGATGATGATAACGAGATTATTATGTATAATAGTTCATAATCTCACTTAGCTAACGCTATTAGGAATGTGTTAATACGTGAGCATGCTTGACTTCAATATTATTACGATGATTGATAAATGTAGCAGTACGTCTGTTATTATATTTGTCTTTGTATTCTCTCTAATCCTCATTCTCGTGTATGTCATACTAATAAGGTAAACACACGAGGTTGACGTTGAGCACAGGGGATAGTCATGAGGAGACCACATCCATGACTGATCAAACCGAAATGGTGGAGACAACTATGGTTCCACCTATACCTAATCAGCTAGGTGGAGGACCCAAGCATGTACAAAAGGTTAACTTGGCCTCCATGACTCTGTTTATGCAAGAAGTAAATCAGCAAACCAAGATGTTCGCCAGTGTCATGCAAATGGTTAATGGTGCATTTGAGAAACAACAAGAGGTGTTCATGAAAATATTAGAGGACAGGAACAACAGTCATCGAAGGCTTGAGACGGTGGCCGAGAACATTATGGCAGGTTCCGGGGGAACTGGGATAGTTAGGAGGTTGGAAGATCAAGTCAACATCGATGTTTGGAGGGGTGAGAGAACCTGCTGTTGTAAAAATTTTCTGTGTAGCAAGCCACCAGAATTCTCTTGTTCAGATAACCCGGTTGATTGCATGAACTGGATCCGGAAGACGTAACAACCCTTTGGGTCGAGTGAGTGTAGAGAAGACCTAATGGTGAGGTTCGCCTCTCAGATGCTAAGGGGTTTGGCCCTTCAATGGTGGAATGTCACCAAGTCCACTATTAAGGCGACTATACTGGCACGACTGACGTGGGCCTCGTTCAGAAAGAATATTAAGGAACAATATGTAATGAAAGGGTGGTCGACCGTATCGAAGAAAAAATTAGAGCGCTTAAGAAGGGGAACATGTCGGTGAGGGATTACACCCGACAATTGATAGAGAAGCTGAATTTTGTGGGGCACATGGCCCCGACTGAGAAGGAGAAAGTGAAGGCATACCTCAAGGGCCTACCTACTGATATGATGGATATAGTCCGAAATGCTAACACCTTGATGCTAAGGAGGCAATTGAAGAGGATCAAATCATGGAGGACGTGTATGCTAGAGACCGTTAGATCCCAAATTAGCAACATATGTAGAAACTCCGTATAATGTAGAGACAAGATAGCATGAAGAACAATTGTATTGAAAATCTTAACTATGTCAGCATGATTACAATGGAGGGGAAAAGGACCTTGTGTGTGTAATTTCTAATCTCTCTATTCTCACACACTGATAGAAAAGGACCTAAGACACCTATTTAAAGGGTTCATTTACAAATAATAATCCCAAGCCCATAAAATGCCCAAAAGCCCAAAATACAAGACACTTTATAAAACTTTCATCTAATTGGGAGCTAATTAGGTCTAACAATATCCCCTTAAGTTTTATAAAGAAAGCATCTTCAGATAAAACCCCCTTTGATTTATTTAGAAACTTTAGTGTGACTCTCTTCAAGTCTTTTAAGCATTACAAGATCCCCTCCAATGTAGGCTTATGATCTTGCAAAACCGAGATATTTTCTATCCAACTTTCATCTATCAACTTCATCTTTATTTTTAACCATCAAACAGCCTCATCGTGAAAAAACACAAAACATAACATTGTACAACAGACTCTTAGGTTTCCAAAATTATTAGATTCATTCATTGTGGATAAAAATAGGGTGAGTTGTGCACGTTTTCCCACATGTGTGCAAAATAGTTGTTATAACAAGAATTTTGTCTTTGCAAACCGAGTTGAATAAATGTTTAATCTCCGAGCTTGAATCTTTAAGATCAAAAGAGGGAGTGACATATAATATGTAAAAAATCGTAGCTTGAATCCATAAATATCAAACATGAGAACACCATTCTTAAAACGGAAAGAATAAGCGTGAAATACGTAACTTTCTGTACAACACTCATCTACAAACATTGACACATATTTAGGTATATCATCACATTGAACTTGAGAAAATTCAGAACTTCAAAGTCGTAGAACTATTTTTTGGCTTTCCAACGTAACCTAAATCATGAATTTTGGAGCTTCGAGGAGAAAGTTTAGCCCGAAATGCTATAACAGCAAAAAGCTGACAACAAATACTGAAAAGTTGAGTTGTGGAATCTGATTCCTTGTGACCTATGGTCTAACGAGATATCCGGTCCATCGAGGTTCTGGTTGATTGTGCCCCCTTGATGTTCATGCATTATGGTCTCTCTAGTCTTGATTGCTCTGGTTCTTAATGACCAGAGCTTCTCGTCCTTATAACCAGAACTTCAGATCCTTATAACCATAGTTTTTGGTACTCATAACCAGAGCTTCTGGTTTGTCTTGGCTTGCCTCTTGAGTCAGCATGAACATAACTTCCCTCTATTGAACAAGTTTGTTTCGCTCCATCAATGATTGTTCGAGCATCTCGTTTTGTTCAGCCAACCCATAGAACTTATTTTGAAGTTCTTCGAAAATTGTTCTCAATTCATCACCTGAACCTGATTCTAGATATTCTCCACAACCATCCATAGCCCCCGAAATAGAATCAGGGTACGACCCAACTCTAATTTAACCCTTTTGATTACAACTACTAATAGGAAAAGAGTTTTGAGAAACTGAATTTTGCTAACCAAACAATTTTTTCAATCATATATCAGACATGGAAGTGCTCTGGAGGTTCCATATCTTCTATAATCTCTTTTATTCTTTCAAGAACAGAATCCTTGAGAAGAAATGACTCTCTCGACACAATAGCTGAATTGAGAATGTAGGGGAGCTTATAATCAAGAGCTTCCATACGTTCACCCTATTTAGAATAAGTTTTAAGTTTTGCTTCAGTCTCTTAAAGTGTAGCACCTTTTAACTTCGACTCGTGCAACATTTCTCCACCTCCCTGGATGTTGCACACAGACTTTGATTCAGACTGTTATGGTGCAGAATCGAACCTGTCCTTTTTGTAACAACAATATGGAGTTTTTCCCTCAGATCAGATACCCGTTGCCCGAACTGATGAACTTATGTTTCCTTAAGATGGATTTCAGATCGAAGGGTAAGAAGCTGCTCCATTGCACTTGTTAGACTTTCCTAAAAACGTGACTTTCGATTTCACAAGGACTGATTGAGAATCATAATTGGTCTATTTGGTTCGGTTTATCTAAAGAGGCATTGATTAATGCATTATCAAGTTTTTGTCCACTTCTGCACCAATGACATCCATGTGATCAACATCATGATTTATGGTTGTGTTCCTCTGTCCCTATTATACTGGTCTCTTTACTTTACCAGTGGCTGCCCCTTCTTCTTTAACAACATGTGCGACTTCAGTTGGTCCACAATACCTCCATGCTCCATGGGATTTCACTGCTGCTTATTTTTCTTAATGTTGGAACCCAGATTCTACTTGAATGTGATATAAGTTAAAAGATGGGCGGAAGAAAGAACAATTGTATCACATATAAGATAAAATACAGTAAACTACAAAAGTAAAGGAGTAACCAATTTCAGAAGCCATCATAGTCTTTGTTATTGATTAAGAATTCTTCGAGATACATGATGAATACCAAGAACACACCTAGTGTGCATGTATTCCACTCTAGAATTATCTCTCTCTAAGCTGTTACAAAGATTCACTCATGATATAGAAACGGTGAAGGACATGTGTGATAGTGCAGGCGTATATCTTATTTATAGCCTAAATCAGGAAAGTCAACACATTAGCCAATCCTAAAGATCCACGTGTACAGGTGTAATAATCGCTTTTTGCTAATGTGGTAGGCTTCAGTAGGGTAACCAGACTTAGAGAGTTTGAGCCTTAAGTTGAACCCAAAGGTGAAGTCATAGGTTGCCAGGGGACTCTGGTTAGCTTGATCATCTTCTCGTTAAGCATGCCTCCGGTTGTGCATCTTCTGAGCGACTTTGGCTAAACACTGTTTTCATAGACAGATCTACCTCTTGTAGGAAAATAGATTACAACATTTAGATGGATGATTGATAGAACAAGAGATGAATTTGGGAAAATCATGCAGTTTTATTCACTTATGCTATTACAAACAACATAGAGAGAGAAATAGGTTTCTCTTTCTAGAAACACTCTCACACGAATGTCTACATTTTGAAAATGACAAACTTTTTCTTTTCACAAACTAACTAACATGAAGTTATTTATACTTCCCCCAAACTCCCTTGTATGACAATAAGACCATGCCCAATATGCGTAAGACAAGGCCCAAATACAAAACATAAAGGCCTTTACAAAACTCTCATATTTATATATAGGAAATTTTATGTTCTAACACCTCTGGTCCTCTATAGTTAGAATATTTTTAATACTTATAAAAATGAACAATTCTTGGGGCTAACAATCTTTCTCTAAGTATTGAAAATATAAGAGATAAAAATTTGAAAGTACAGAGGTAAACTAGAAAGCAAAGAGGAGAAAATCATCCTCTGTTAAAAAGTTACTTTACTGTAAGAAAGAAAATTACATTAAAATGAAAGTAAAGTAAATAACTAGACATCTGAAGTTCCACCATGAGAAATTTGGTGGAATCTCATAACTAAGGCACTGAATTCTATCATACCACCTATTTCCATAATAAATTGATGAGATGGTTGTCGCTCCTCTTGATGATCTCTATCTTTATCCACGTCAGAGTCTCTGTCTGAAGTATTTCTTTCTGCCTCGGTCATCCTTGAATACAAACCCTAGAGGCTCTAGCAATTCTGTTCCTCCTTAAAGACCTTCTAGATTATCGAAGCCTTCATCTGAGGCCGTAACAACCATTTGCTCTACTCCAAGTTCCATTACTATCTGGAAGTCAACCTTTGATTTGTTCTCCACAATTTTTCCCATAGTATTCTTCACCTCAGCCAGAGAAATATTGTATCTGATTCCCCTATCAAACCATGGACTCGGATAGGCTTGCATCTTAATCACGTCGTAGGGGTTTTTGTTTACTAAATCATTTTTTTAGAACTCATATAACCAATTGTTGGCTATCTCCACTATGAACTCCATATACTTTAATGGCTCTATATGAGAAGGTCTTTATTATTATGTCATGCACCCTTCTGATCCCCTCATTTGAGAAAACAACAACAGGGCTCTATGTCATTTCTCTTAAGAACCTTGCTCTGACTAAGCTCATTGTCTCTGGCTTTAGACATGGATTATTTGCGAATAGGACTTAATCTCTGTCAGAGTAGGGGTACCTGTGGACGTCTTCTTGAAGAACATGCTCTCTTTCTCTTCGTCTTAAAACTGAGGCTTCTTCTGGTATTTATCTCTTGAGAGAAACCATCTGGCTAATGAGGCTTGCCACTCTGTCTTCTTTGGATTTGGAGGAGAATTCAGAGGCTCTGGTAGCAGGTTCAGGCTCTGAGAAAAGATCTCTCATGATTACTTGTGGTATTTCAAGGGATTGAATAGTATCATCTAAAGAAGACACTTCGATCTCTGCTTCATCATCTACGTAATAAACAAGTATTGTGTCATCAGGGTTTGACATGGGAGGAGCAGCTACAAGTGTAAGACGTACTATCTGGATTGGGTCTTCTTACCTTCTAGATGCCAGATACCAATGGAAACTGTTGGAACAAAATCTTTTGGTGAAGATTCATCAGCAGAGGCTCTGGAAGGAGATTCAGTTCTTGTTGGCTCTTGAGTGGGCAGAGGGGTTGGCTATGATGGTGCTTACTCTGATTGAATGGGGTCTGTTTGGGACTGCTATTATTTTACTTAAGTTTGAGGTTCTTTATCTCTTGGTTATAGATATGAGGTTAAGGCAGGGGGAACAATCCTCAGTGGTTTGTTGTGCTTGAAGATGTACTCCCCTTTTTATGATTAGAGGGTCCATCTTCATCATCCTCCTCTAAGTCATCAAACATCTGTTTCTTCGAGGCCTCATATGCACAATATGTCTCTAGGTGTTTTCTTTTTTATGACTTCTGTGCAGCGGGATTGAGTTCATCCACAACCGTTTTGATCATGTCAGGAGCATTCTCTAATATACCAACTAACTGGGAGATTTGTTAGTCCACATAGTAGTTATGCCCAGAGATCACTTTGTTCATTTACTTTGCAGGCTCACCACACTTCATGACGAACTTTCCAGTTATTTGTGTCATCTGTTCCACCATGGTTTTCTTGAAATCTGACAAGTCCTTTTTCTGGACAAGATCAGGGGTAGAAGGTTTTTTTTTGGCACCCATTTCCACACAAAGTTTACATCAACTGATTTGACAAATTTCTTACGAGAATTCTTTTTATTTTCAACACTGAAAACTTTGGCATTATGTTCAGTTGAAGACTTAGGAACAATTTTCTTCCGAACCAAATGTTGAGATTTTCTTTTCTTTGAAGATTTGGGTTTGAAAGAAAATGAATTATCTCTGCAATGAGTACAATGCAATTTATTATGTGATTGCGTCAACAATTCTAAACGAGAAAGATTATTTCTTTTATTAAAGCATCGTTGACAACATTCATCAAAATTACGTCCAGTTTTCACTGTAGTTTTACATTTCTCATTAGAGGCAGCCCTAGCTTGAACTGACTTAATCTCTTTCTTCAAAACATCCTTCCACCTTTTCTTTCTGAAGAACAAACTAAATTAACGTTAGATGATGATTTTGAGTAAGTAGATTTCTTAGGAACAAACATAGATTTTTTTCATGAGCACTCTCCTATCTCAATGATACTAGACTCCTTATCAAATGATTTTAAAACTTTAAGAGAAGGTTTCATCTGAGTAAGACAATCCAGATTTTGTAAAGAGAATTCAAATGAAGTAAAATCTTGTTTTGTCGGAGTCACATGATCTGTGTTCTTAGAAAGCTCTTTAGTTGAATCAGCAATCAAGATAGAAGATTTAACTTGATCAACAAACTCTGATTTCTTTAGAGAATCTGAATCTTTGGAATTTGAATGTTTGAATACTTGAGATTCTAATAGTCTGATTTCTTTTTGTAAATCAACATTGTTTTTCAGACTTATATAAAGCTCCATCCCAAGATTATCTTGGGCACTTTTCAAATCCTCAATTATACATTTCAGATTAGAAACATGCTCTTCCAATTCAGAAATCTTTTCAAGAGTGGAGTTGAGATCAATTTTATCAGAAATAGGAACATCTACAGAATCAGACTCATTTTTAACATCATAGTCTTCTACCGAACATTCCTTCTGAAGATTAGAATCAACAGATTCAGATTTCTCAACTTCAGTATCCGATACTTTTATCTCACTTGTTTTTGGAAATAATAATTGAAATTTAACAAATTCCTTCATGTTATTTTAATAACTTGAATTCAATTCGTTGTATTTGAATTCAACATATTTTAATAGTGAGTTTCGGAATCAGAACTGAGTTTTGATACATCTGTCTCTTTATCCTTCTTCTCTTCTTTTGGAATATTAGATTTAGGACATTCTGATTTTACAAATGTTTAAGAAATTGGAAGTATAAAAATTGGAGATTCACTCATTTTGTCAAAATTGTAAAGGTTTTCGGGTGTTTTCTTTAAAACCTCATTTTCTGGTGGACTAAGACCCATTTTTGGATTCTAAAACCGTGTATCTTTTAGGTTGCTGGTCAAAAGTTTGAGAGTCTGTTCAGTTTGTCCTCTTTTAAAATTTAAATCTTCCAATTGCTTGATCTTCGAATAGGCTCCAACTCTTTTCTAAAGAACAATATCACATTTCTAGTTAAGATCCATATTACCATCTTTTACACGTCTTAATTCTTATTGTAACTTAGAAATTTTGGTTTCCAGCTTTTCCTTTTCAACTTGGATTAAATCTGTTTCCTTCTCCCTGTCTTCAGCCAAACATTTATATAGAAGAGCTTCATCTTGATATCTTAATAAGGAATTCAACTAGTGAAGGCTAAAGAAACTGGCAAAGTACTGAGAGTTGAAGAAAAGATATGGCTTGAATCATCATCGAGATCGTGTAGTAATAAAAAATCTTTAACCTTCTTGATATCTCTTCTTCAGCTCTCAGTACATCGTATAGTATTCAAAATCTTTAACCATCTTTGCTCAGCAATCTCTGGCATAATGGTCTACCTTACCATATTTGAAGCACTTGTTGTCTTCTTTATCTTTCTCTTTCTCTTCCTTCTTCTCATCTTTCTTCTCATCTTCTCTCATACATTCCCTTATACTTATCATCTTTGTAATGATTATACGTGGGCTTCTGAAAGAACTTTTTCATCCAAAATCTTTTGTTGAATCTGCTAGTCAACAAAGCTAATTTTTCAGCAAATTCAGTAAGTTCATCATCAAAATCTTTACCTTCTCCTTCGGAACTATGTGATGTCTTATGGGATTCAGTGATCAAAGATTTTTGAAGCTTGCTTGAACTGGTCTTCACACTCTTTTTCTATTCAGCCAACAGTGCCAGAGATTCTTCTACCTTCTTTTGCTTATCCTTCAGCTCTTTGAACTTGTCTTCTTACTGGTTCAGGACACAGAACAGAACATTCAGTTTTTCTTCATGCACGTCTTTTGTCATTTATAGTTGAATAGACTATGTACCCCACTTAGGCTCTAAGTTCTTGATAAACTTGAAGTTTATCTCTGATTTAGATTTCTTCACCCCATTCCTTCTTAGATCATTCACTATAATATTGAACCTGTTGTATGATTCTCTGAGAGTTTCTCCTTCATAAGCATTTATGCTTTGGTTCCTCTTTGTCGTTAGGGATTTCTCAAAACATTGCAATTGTCTCTCCAACTAATCCAAAATTTCCTTAGCTAAATCTCTGTTGTCAACTATGTTGTAGATGTCATTGGGGATGGCCATAGTCAGATAAGTCAATGCCTGTTCATCCAATGCAACAAGTTCCTTGTTTTGATCATTGTACTGAACTAGATCTTTATGCACTATTCTTGCTAGAATCTCTGGAGTTGTAGTTGTAGCAGGTGTAGCTTGAATAGTGATGTGAGGGATATGAGGACCATTGATGATAGAATTCATCAACTTCTTAACTTGGTTGTTCAAAAATTGGATCATCATTTTCCTCCATTGAGGATACTCATCCACTTGTAGCACTGGAGGCTTGGATTTTGATCCCATACTTAACAAAACTCTGGACATCTTGACTGAGAAAGTATGAACTGTGCTTGAAAAGATCGTTCGAAAAATCAACAAAAAATTGATTAAGAAAAAGTCAAACTTGGAAAAAGTCAACTTGTCGCAGGCTGAATAAACAAACTTGTGGCAGGATACTGGTCACAAACCAAATTTCCAAACATGAAATACTTGTCGCAAGCCACTAAATCTGAACATTAGCTTATCGTAGATAACTGGTTATGACAAATTTACTTCCCGAGAAGTAAGCTTATAGCAAACAGTAGTACACGAGAAGTTTACTTAACGCAAACCACTGGACCCATCAACCTTAGTTGACGCAGACAATTGCACCCGAGAACTGCACTTGTCGTAAACTACTGAATCCGAGCAATTTACTTGACGCAAATAACTCACCCTAGAAGTTAGCTTGACACATATAGTAGATTAAGACAAGTTTACTCGTCATATAAGGAGGCTTGCGATAACTGGACTTATCTAAACTCAAAAATTCAATGAATCTTGTGACAACCTCTGATGAACTTGAGAAAACCGGAGATCTTGTGTCAAATCGATACCAAAATCATAAAATCAGCCATAGATCCTTCAATACTTTGAATTTCAATATGAAACTTTGTAGGGATTTGCACGATGTGAATTTGAAAAAGTTTCTAGTTGAAAATTTCAACCAAAACCCTTGGATTACAACTTTCAATCAAGAAGATTGACTTGGACAACTTTCGACAAAAAATCTAAAATTCACAAAAACAGTTGTGGATTGCACAAAATGATCAATGCAAGAAATGTTCTAATACACAAATCGAATACAAGCCAATGAACAAAAAAGCCAAATTCAACCAAATCAACAAAAATTTGAATGTAACAGTAAACTTTCTAAAAACAGATGCGACAACTTCAAGAACATGAAATCTTACCAAAAATTGGACAATTTCTTCAATCAAATTCCATTCTAAATTCTTCGATTTGGTCCAATACTAATTGTAGAACCCATATTCAAGCATAAACCATGAATTCACACAAAAGATCTAGAGAGAGAATTTAGAGAGAGAAAGCTCTTATGTCATTGATCTCACAAGTGCCACAAGTCTTACATACAATGTCATCAAAGTTGTAAAAAAACAAATGAACAAACACTACTTATACTTGGTCAAAGGACAAACCCCTTTGACCTTACAAAGTATGAAATGATAAATCAAAAGCTTTGACAAATGTGTTGACCTTGACATCAAATTAATACATTAACAGTTTGGGTGCCTCTGATGTGGATGGCCGCACATATTCGGAGGCATTTTTAATCTCCTCAGTGAAGGATTTGATGTATTCCATTGTGATTGATTTTGTGGTTGGAGCAGGAATAGAAGGAGTGGCCCCTGGCTGTGCTCTGGCATGATTTGCATGTATCGGGTGAGGCTGGCTAATTAAGCAGAGCAGGCAACTAGCTCTGAAGTCATATCTCTTAGTTGATCTGTGATGACTGAAGCATAAGTGTTGGAGCTCTAGGTAATCTGAGACTTGATCATCACAAGCTTCAGGGTGTTGACTTCGATCGTTCTCTTTAAATCAGTGATCTCAACCTTGAGTGCAGTAGTTTTGGAGGTTGAGGTTGAGGTATAGGCCTCTAATTATCTCTAGATCGAAAGTTTTAGATCATTTAGGGATCCCCTGACTTCATCAAAAAAAATTTGAACTCTGATTTTGTGACGAGCTTAGGGAGGGGAACCTTGAATTCATCACATGAATCCAAGTGAACCTAGGTTTCAGAGGTACCTTTCTGTAAGGTTGTTATGAGGTTGTCCAAAGAAGCATTTACGCTCTATCCTTGAAGGTCTCCAAGGAGAGAGTCTTCTCTGAGCGATTTAGTTACTAACACTTCGTACTAATCAGGTTCAGAGGAAACGTAGTAAGTCTGGGTATTACCTCTGTTGTCCAGCCAGGTTAAGCCTTGTGCCACTTAGTCAAGCCACTTCCCCAGAGTTAGACAGTTCCTACGTGTAACCGAGTTGGACAAGCTTCCCCTCAAATGTAGTCCCATATTCTTGAAAACCGAGACATTTTACACTTTTTGTCCAGCTTTAATGACTCAACTTCATCACTATTTTTGACCATCAAGGAGCCTGGTTGAGAGAAAACATAAATCGTGCACAATGAACTCTAGCATCTTAGATTTTCAACAAGCTTTCATTCATCCATTTTGGATGAAAATTGAGCGAGTTGTGCAAGTTTTCCATTAACTATGCAAAACGGTCGTCAAAATAGAAAATTTAACTCTTCAAACCTCGTTGAGTAAATGTTAAGCTCCGATCTTTAGTCTTGAAGAATATAATATGTCAAAATCGTAGCTTGAATCCATGAAGAACATATGAGGACACCATTCTGAAATCGGGAAGAGTACGAGTGAAATACAATGCTTTATGTCTAACACCCTTTTACAGACTTTGACAGTGAATTAGGCATATCAGCTCACGGAATTTGAGAAAACCAAAAACTTCAAAGTCGTGTATCTATGTTTTAGCTTTTCAACTCAACTAGATTCATGTAATTTGGAGCTTTGACGAAAAAGTTGTGTGCAATTTTTTGAAATAGTGCAAAACTGTCAAAAAATATGGAAAAAAATTGGGCTACGGGATCTAGTTCGTTACAACCTTTGATTCACCGACCATTGGTCCACCTATCTCCGATCCAACTATCTCTGAACTCCTTGGTGCATCTCTGTATGCATCCTGGACCAACCTTTGAGTACGCAATCTCTGAACATCCTGCACTCTCTACATCAAACTCTGGACAACCTCTGATTGCATAACTTATTCTGCTGCAGTTTCTGAATTCTACATACAAGGACAGACTGTATTTTTTGTTGTCCTCTTTTGCAAGAGCATATGTGGGAATAGGTGGGCATGTATATGATGTCTTTGAGTCCATAGAATGGATTTTGGTAGATCCTCGACATGCAGATGATCTAATTTTTTCATTCAATCTCCTCTGCTGCATCAAACGTTGATGAATCTATGAACCCTACATCATTAAGACTCTGGACTATGACCAAAGTCATATGGTCAAATTCTTCATCTGCACATATCTTTGATTAATTTATGGACAACGCATGAACTTCTGTACATTAACATCGAAATCTGATCTACTGCACATTAGATCATGCACTTTTTAAGGATGGGACAACAACAACTTTATGCTTTTCTTTGATGATATGGATAGTGAAGAGTATTCAGTCACATAACTCTGTACAGTCTATATGATGGAAATCTGTTATGCAAATCTTTTAATTTTTGAAGAACATTAGTGAGTGTCGTGTGATTTTCCATTGCTTCTTTTCCCATTCCCTGCTGCTGACTTCCTTATGATTGGTGATGCCACAACCATTTATGGGGATACAACAACTCTAATGCTCTTGGGGTTGTGTCTTTGGATTCTAAGTTGGTGATTCCAGTCAGCAGATGCATTAGTAGACTCCAATGATAAATGCCCGGGATCTCTTGGCGAGTACATCTTAGTTAGCAACGGAGAAATATCTGAAGTTTCTTCTCCCAAGGCATATGCATTTACTATTCATCCAGAAGAATGATGATCACCTGGAAAGGCATGGTTGTGCCCAGAATGTGAAATATTCTTATGTGGCATGTGTTTAGAACCATTATTGAGCAATTCCAGACCTCGAGGCTTTAAACAGAAAGAAAACATTGGCGGTTTATCACTTGCAGATGTATTCTCTAGGGACCCAGTGACCAACCTTGTTGTCAATTTGGGATTTAATTCGTCCCATTCTCTACATATTTTCTAGTACCTTTCCTATAATGGAGGATAGAATTGTATGTTAGTTTTCAGTTACATTCTATTTAATGCCACCATATGCATCATGTTTCTCATTTGCATTCTCTCCCATTTCAGAGGGTTTGACATTTGTGTCCACTGAATTATTCGTTTTGACACCCAAGCCCACAGGACGTAACACCCGGATTTTTGGTATGTTTATTTTGAACTCCATATTTATATTTTAACCATAGGATAACCCTTGGTATGTATTTTGAGTTGGTTAATGTTTTAGGGGACACATAAGTTAATTAAATTTTTTGGAGAACTATCATGCCCGGGGCAAAATCTTCACGCCTGGGGAGTTCGGGCATAAATCTGGGTCTGATCATTGGACCCATTAACTCATTTAAAAATGTTTTTTTTTCCTAAAGCCTCATTTCTTCTCATTTTTCTTCTCTTTCTTTCTTTTCACTTCTCACCCACCATTGAAATAATTGGTAGATCTACTGGATCATATTTTCAAGGATCTTGGGAGCATTCAAGAGGAAATCAAAGATTTAAGATCATCTTCATAATCTTCATCTTCTCCACCTCTTTTCCACCATTGTTGACTTGTTTTAGGGTTTTTCTCCTAAAAACTATTTGGCCAATTTTCTAGAAGAATAAAGAGTTTTGGATCATAAGATTTAAGTTTGTGGGTTGGGGTTCAAGATCTGAAACTTCCTCGCCAAGCTTTCCACCAATGTTGACCTAGTTTTTGGGATTTTTACTAAAAAGAAATTGTAAATCCATATTAACCTTCTAAATCTATATTCATGTTGAATCTTTTATTTTAACCTCCTACAACATCCCTTTTGATGTATCATCCATGTTTTGAAGTTTTGACCAATTTTGGGTATTTTGGATGATTAGAGGATTTGATTAAGGTTTGTTATGAATCTGAGGTTGGGGTTACTTTTGGTACGTCTCTAGGTTTTGGTTGTGACCTAGATAAAGATTCAAGAGATGGGTGTTTTTGGTTCTATAGTCTTCACCATTTGACAGCTAGGGATGGATTTGGAACCTAGGTTTAACTTAACCTAGCAAGGTTAGTTCAAGTTGCTTTCTGAAAACTATGTACATTCCAAAAATATCTATTTTGATGTATTGAAATGTTTTCCTTAATGTTTTTCAAATGTAGTCATTATTTGGTGAGGTTTACATTTTTGTATAATGGGTTTATAAATGTGAGTCCAGAATTCAAGCAAACATACATAGATTTCAATCAAGATCTATCAAAGAAAGCACATATAGAGAGAGAACGAATGTAGAGAGAGACTGTCATATGTCTATTATGTCACAAGTGATACGGTTACAAGAGTTACGAAGGAAATGACAATAGGCATAGATTATTTAAAGGGTCAAACAAACCTTGAACAAGTTAAGTCATGAAATACTTAACAACTAAGAAAAGTTGACTTACAAAGCTTTGACCAATACAAGAATATTAAAGACAAAATGATTCCACCACAAAATACTTTAACAATCTCCCCCTTTGAAATAATCTTGTAAATTTTCTGACACGATTATCTCTGATCCCCAAATAAGATTCAAAACGTCTGATTATCTTTCTGAACTCAATTCTATCTCCCAGTTTCTCAATTGCTTTTTCTATATTCATTGTGCTTCTTCTAGGTATATAGTCACCTTGAGATATCCTTATTTTGTCATTCTGTTCATGTCTGTTTTCCAGTTGAAGCTTGATCAAGTTTAAGGTTCCATTAGAAAATTTAGCCACCTCAGAAAATCTCAGAAATCTCTTCTCATTCTTATCATTCTTGTAAACTACCCCAAACTATGTTTTTTCCATAATTGTAAATAGAGGATAGTCTTCGAAGTCTAGTAGCTTCACGTTTAGTCTTTTCATGTTGATCTTCTTCTGATTGGTCTTTATCCCAAGTTGAAAATTATAACAGTAGTTGTAGTTGATGTGCCTTCTCAAAAACCTATTTATAACATCCAGTGCAACCATGGCGTTCTCTTTTCTGACGGTTATGTTTCTGAACTCATGGTATATGTACTCAAAATCATCAATCTGAAGATGATGAAAATCAGCTTCAGTGAAAATGTATTCTCGCATGTTTTGCCTTTGAACCAAGAAATAAGGATACCATATTCTGTAAACCTCTTCAATTTGATTTCTTTGATAGTTACAATCTTGCTCTTTGATATAACATAGTACTCCTCCTGTTTCAGACCATTAATCATCTGAATATACTCATCTTGATAATCCAAAGGCTTATTTTTGATTTCCAATACAGCACAGAGATCCAATTTCCAAATATGATGCACAAAAATCTTGTTATTCTCTTCAAGAAAGTCATCCTGAAAGCATTACGGTAGAATCTTAGTTCAGCTTGAGAAAGATCTGATTCAGGTGCATTTGAGGTACCAGCTGGTTCCGAAGGATTATCTGGGTTAGATGGACCGACTTGATCCGACGGATCAACATGGACAGACGTACCAACTTGATTAGAAGGATCAACTTGAACAGAAGTTGGAATAGAAGAATCATCTTGAACTGTAGTTGGAAGGGTTGACAGATCTGGTTGACTTTCTTGAGAAGGTGGGATTTGAAAAGATCGTTGAAAAGTTGGACCATCATGACTTGTACCAACATCTGGAAATGTAGTAAAGCCATGGAATTGAGGAATTTCATCTCCAAGAGGACTGAGATGAATATCTTCTGGAGATTCAGATGCATACATTGCTTGTACCTTTTCAGTATCCGCATCATCAAATAATCCATCTAAAACACTTTCTGCATTATCAACAACTCTTTGATCAAGAATGCTTTCACCTTGAACCACATCATCAACAACTTTTTGATTTTCCTCATCATCAGAAACATCAGTTAACTGAATCATTTCCTCTTCTTTTAATTTCCAGAACTTATCATACTGGGTTGCTAGATAATCATTACCCTCATCATCAGAACAGATATCAACAACATCATAACTACCTTTAGTAAGTAGTAAGATTTCTTCTCTTGTAGCAACCTCAAGCATTGTAACCATTGGTTCTGAATCCGGATCTACATATAATACGAGCTCCAAACCACTCATTTCTCCATGAATACCACTTTGAACATTTTGAGCTTGTTCTCTAAAAACGTTTTTAGATCTGTTAGTCCAAGATTTCAAACAAACAAACAATTAAGCTCAAAAGATTAAGAACAATTTAGAGAGAATTTCTAGAGAGAGAAATATGTCTTTATCATATATCTCTTAGTGTTACAAGTCTCACAAAGCTTCAAACTAACAACAAGGTAAAAAGGGCTTATATATGGGTCAAAGAAGCCTTGACCTCATATAAAGCTTACAAACAAAAAGTCCAACTTTTCCACAAAATGATCTAAACTAAAATGCTTTAACAATCTCCCCCTTTTAGATCAATTTTTTACTGGATCTTCAAACATCATCTGGTCCCCTTTCTTAAGCTTGTCCTTCTGATTCCCAGGTATGATTCAAATCTCCTGATGCTTCCTCTGAATTCAATTTTGTCTTGGATTGCTAAAATAACATGTCCTGTAAAAATTATGTCCATCCTTGGCAAATGATCTCCGTCACCTAATCTTTTCTTCTCACTTTCTTCATAAATCTCCTTCAGCTTCTGTAACACCATCTTCAGAGTGCCATTAGAATACTTGGCTACCTCAGCTGCTCTCATGAAACACTTTTCTTTCTTCCCATTTTCATACACAACTCCAAGTTCTGGTTCTCTTAACACAGTATATAGTGGAGTCTCTTCAAGATTGGGATGAGTCATATCAGGTGCAAGTAAATTGACTCTCTTCTGATTTGTCTCCATACCAAGCTCAAACTCGTAGCAATAAGTGAAGAATATGTGCCTATTGATAAACCTCTTGATTTTATCCAAGGAAAAAACAACATTTGGAAATCTGATAGGCATATCTCTGAACTCATGGTACATGAACTACAAGTCATCAAAATGAAAATTCACAAAGTCTCCTTCAGTGAATATTTACTCCTTCATGTCTTTTCTTTGAACTGTGAACTCAGGATACCAGATTTTCACAAAAATTTTAGACGAACTTCTTTGGCAACAACTATTCCGTATCTGCTCTTTATATCTTTGGAAGTTCTCTTCAGAAAGCTCATCATTCTGACATACTCATACTGAAAGTCAGGTGACTTGTCTTGAATATGCATTATCTTATTTATATCAAGAATTCTGATCCTTCTAACAATCGAATTCTTCTCTTCTTCCAAGTATGGAGCTCTGAGAGCATGACGAATCTTTCTCAATTGTTCTTTTGTCGGACGAAATTCAGATTCACCAGACTGAGCTTGAGGATTAGAAGGACAAGCTTCATTTGCAGTAGCAGAAGGACCTATTTCATTAGGCATCACAAGAACATGCTTAGACTCAGGTTGAAATTCAGGTTGATTTTGTGGACTGCTAGGCTTAGGCTGGTATGGTAACTCTTCCTCATCAGCTGCTTGATCCATATGAACATCAGAAGAATCAGGAGAGTTAAACTCGTTAAACTCAGGGACAGAAGGTACTTTAATCTATATTGGCTCTGGCATATCACAATAAACTGGACTGAGATGTATATCTTCCGGTGTGCTAGATCCAAGTATATCCCTTAGAAAATCATTATCTCTTTCATCAAACAAACCATCCAGAACACTAGCTTCATTCTCTGAAATTACTTCCTTAGGAGGTTCAACATCAAGTACAACTACTTCAATATCATCATCTTCAATAGAATCCATGATGTTCTCTTTCTCTTCCTCCTTGACTTTCGAAAATAATTCATACTTTTCATTCATATCATCCTCATCATCATCTGAGGATAGCTCAATCAAATCTACATCATCTAAGCCTGTAAGGAAGAATATCTCCTCCCTAGTAACTACGTTAGGCTTTTCAACCCTTGACATTACTTCTGGATCCACATATGAAATAATCTCTTTCCCCCTTGTTTCTCCATGATTAGATCTCACAACCAACTGCTTTTGGCATTATCCATGTCCTGTATCAGATCCACCAACATTTCCAGCATTCATATCAACTCTTGTTAGTGTATTTTATTGTATCCAAGATTTAATGTGAAAAGTCAAAGTCTATAAAGTCAACATTGTTAAGTCTTTGAGTGTTTAGTATCTTGAGTGAAGTGTAATAGGTATAAATAGCATTGTGTTGTAAGTAACCAAGTTAGATGCGAGTTTTGTAATTGTCACATATCAGCAATACGACTTGTGACTTTCTCTCACTACTCTCTCTCTAGATCTTAATCGTCAAATCTTGAATCTTGATTGCTTGGATTGGGATATTACATTTACAATTGGTATCAGAGCTGAACCCAATCAAATTCAGTTTGATTGGAATAACCAGATTTGGATCGTTTTCTAGAAATCATCAAGAACACGTAGAATTTCTGAGTTTTTACTGTTAAATCAAATTCACACTTGATTTTTGTTCTTTGATTGTAAAAATGATGTAATTGTGTTCGAATTTTAATTTAGAATACTTTGTATTTACACAATTTCACGATTCAATCATTGGAACGGATTCAATTTTGAATTTTTGAATTTTTCTTGAAAAACCTTGTCGATCACTGTTATGGATTGATGCACTGTAATTCTGAGTTTTTTGATAAAATAGTTATTTAGAAAAGTGTTTAGATTTACATTTCGAGCATATTGTTTCATGTTCTAAATCGAATTGTAGGCTGAATTGAATTTTGGATCGATTTTGTCAACCAGAATCAAGAACGCGCTAGATCCACAAAACGTGCTAAGGAAGAACACGCCAAAATAAAGAACGCGCAAGATAAAGCTTGTTATGTTTTCTGTGAGTTTGAACTTGGTTCGCGTATAGAGCGTCTTGCGAGAAAAGGGTTTGCGCAAAGCTCATTCTGCGAGTTCTTGAATTGTGAAAATATTCTATGTGTGGTTCGTGCATAAAGTAATTACGAGAAGTGAAAAACACGCACAACACATCTAGCGAGAAGTTTTGTGAATAGTGACTTGCGAGTTTACTTGACATGCGAGTTTCCATTTAGCGAGTTCTAATTTTGTCAAAATTTTCTAAGTATGGAACGCGCAAGGAATATTTGATCTGCGAGTTTGTGTTCATTTGCGAGAAGTTCATTTAATTCAAAAAAATTTCTAACTCCGAAACGCGAACATAACACTCTGCGAGAAGTGACTTCACGCACGACACTACTTGCGAGTTTCTAAATACGCGCTAGTAGTGGTCTGCGAGTTCTACAAACAAGCACATAACGTCTAGCGAGAAGTTTCGTGAACAATGCTTTGCGAGTTCAATTGGTCTGCGAGTTCTTCTGATTTGCGAGTTGTGGAGGTAGAATTTTTTCTGAAATTGTTTTTCAAGTGGTGATCTGAGTTTGACTTTCAGTCAACTTTTCTGAATTGTTTGGGAACGATCATTCATTTCAAGTTAATTTTTCATTAAAGATGCCTACTACAGATGAGAGAGGGAATACTGTACTATCAGCCAGAGATGTTGCTGTCATGTACATGCCTGAGATACCGGCAATAGAAGCTGAACGAGATAAACCGAAAAATCAGAATTCAGTTCTTCTTAAACAAATTCAGGAGTTGAAATCTAAGTTGTCAAATTCAGATAAAACTCCTGATTGTATAAAATGTGCTAATAATGTTGAATCTGATTTTGCAGGTATCATCAGAGCAAGAGAGATAGAAATCAAAGAGAAGGAGAAAAATATTGCTATAAAAGAGAATATCATTGAGACATGTGAGAAAGAATTAAAGATGAAAGAGAGAAAGATAAGCAATATTCAAAGTCAACTGAAGACAAGTGAACAAAAATCATCAGAATTGCAAGTTGAATCAGTTGAGCTTCAACAGAAGTTTAAGGCTTTTGAAGAAAAGATATCTGCTTTGGAGACAAAGAATGCTGATCTAATTAAAAGCTTTCAAGCAGGTAAAGAGAAAACAAATCTAGAGAAATCTTCTACTCAAAAGTTGTCTGAATTTTCTAAGAAAGTTGTCCAAGAGAAGAAGGATCTTGAGCTTAGATGCATTAAACTATCCAAACAAGTGTCAGAGTTTGAAAAGATTTTAATTACAGAAAGAGACAATTTTGCTAAAGAGAGAAAAGTTATTGAAGATAAAACTGTTGAAATTTCCAAACAAATCTCAGTTCTACAAGACTTACTTGAGAAAGAAAGATAATAATTTTAAGAAAAGAAAAATTCTTTTGAAAATAAAGAAAAATGCTGAAAAGGGAAATGTTCGGATTTTCAAAGATATTTCTGAACAAAACAAGAACTTAGAAAAAGATTTTGAGCAAGAACGTCAAATCTTTGAAAATGAAATATCTAAGCTCACATCCAAGATAACTGTTCTATCATCAGATATTCTTAAAGAACAGATGGCTAGAACTGATTTGAAGAAAAAGTTTGACACACTTTCTGATGAAAGAAATAATTTATACAAAAAGATAAAGGACTTGGAAGAAGCAAATGTTGAATTGTCTGAAAAGATTTCTGTTGATATGATTACTCAATCACCTTATGACAATTCAACATAATCAGTCTGTTCTTTTAAAACAGCTTCAAGATCCGTACATGATAAATATGTTTTCAAAAAGAAAAGTGTCAAACCAAACATTGTCAAATAAAATCATATTCGTCCATCTAATCTATTCTATGACAAATCTGTTGATAGTCCAGCGACCTTCTATGTCAAATCTCTTGGAAAGCAATCAAAGAAAGGACAGATGGTCTGGAGAGTTAAAGTTTCCTCAGATGAAAAGAAGAATGACAAATCATCTACATCCACATCCAATGCCAAAAAGAATAGTACGCATAAAGGTAAATCTTTTGGTAAACCTGATATGTTTTATTCTACTAATCATTTTATAAGAATTGCTCAAAAGAAGATTTGTTGTTCTTACTGTGGAGCAAATGACTTTGTAAGTAATAATTTTGTCAATTACTGGTATGGTTCTTATTATGTTACCCCCAAAAGAACTGCAACTAACACATCAGGACCCAAATACCAGTGGGTACCAAAAGCTAAATTTGTGTTGCAGGCACACAAGGTTTAAGGGGAGCAAGAGTTCAACTTCTGATTATGTACAGATCAGGACTCGTTCTTCAAAGTTTAAAGAACAAAGGATTTTGAACAAAGCAGTTCAAAACCCATACTTCAAAGTCAAGTACAAAAGCTCTTGAATAACATAGTTCAAGACCCACACTTCTAAACACAACAGTTTAGGACTCGGTCTTTCATGATTAAGACAAGGATATTTTTCAAATATCCAGGGGGAGCTTAACTGAATCTAAATCATTTTATCATGATTTGAGGGGGAGTTTAATTGTAAGTATCTTCTGTTGGTCCCGAAGGTGCTTACCAAGTTTGTAGAAAGGGGGGGGGGGTTGAATACAAACACAAAATTTAAAGTTTAATAAATTGTTTATTGATAAATCAAACACAATTTACAAGTTTGTTGCGGAATAAGGTTAAGTAATACTCAATCTAAACAAACTTAAGAAAACACTAAGATGGTTGCACAAGAATATAGAGAAATGGAGATTAGAGAGTATAGAAAACAAAGGTTTCTATATTTTAGAAAGATGAAGGTTAGAGGTGAGCGCATTCTTCAGATGGAGAGGTAATCTTTCTATTTATACCTTATGCATTAAATGTATGGCAGGGCACTTTACACATGTCTTTCTTTGATTGGCAGAGAGAGTCTGACTTTGGGAGACATGCTTTCGGCCGTATCATGAACAGTGTAGTTGACAGAGTTGTTGTACGAATTATGACAGAGTTATGTCCGTTCTGACAGATCGTTCTGGGTGTGCAGGGAAAGATAAAAGAGACTTGAGGCATAAGCTAAGTGATCATCGATCGCTGAATATCTCTTCCTTCAGAGATATAAAGAAGTTCAGCTATCGTTGAAGCTTTTCCTCAGGTTTCTTCACGTATGAGTAGAGTTGTCTTTGCTTCACTGATCTCCACATCAGGTCACTAGTAGACATGTCTTTGTTCTACAGCATCATCTTCGATTCAGCTATGAACATCTGTTGACGCGAAACTTGTCTTCAGGGATTATGTTTATATAGAAATCATCAGCGATCACTGAACAGACTCAGTCTGATCGCTGATAGTGAAACACTAATACATATGAGTGTTTATAAGAAAGATCATCAGTGATAACTGAACAGTCTCAGTCTGATCGCTGATGGTGAAACACTAATACATATTAATAAACGTAATTTTCACCAAGTATAGAAGAGGGTCTTTATCAAATCACTGAGAGAGTTTGGATCAATAATCTCCCCCTATTTGATAATGACAAAGTAACTGAAGAAAATTACTTTTTAATTCAAAATGAGGAATAATCAGGACTCATAACAGACATGTCCCAATTACTATTTTGAGGGATCTTTTACAGTACTGATAGGGTTAAGTACTTCATTGAAATTTTCATTAACTCAAAGATAGAATTACAAGATGTGAGAATTATAAGTACAAGTGAGGAACTAACTATTGTAAGTCTAACTAATAGATTACAAGAAATTAAGAAACTAATCTATCAGCTATCTAGATAAGACTGTAGAACCTTGATCATATAGTCATGTACTTCTTCTCCTTTTTGCTTTCTTTCTGATGTTTCTTGACGGATGATTGTCTTGATAGATTCAGCTAATGGAGAGAAGTCGTACCATCGACACAAAAGATCTTTGAGATGGTTAAGGGGGCAGATGGTAATCTCAGAGACTCTTTGAAATCTGAGAACCCCTTCATCATCTCTGAAAAAGATTCCATGAAGATTGTTTAGTACTTGCCCAGGTAGATATGGACCACCAGGAGGCAGGGATAGATCTAGAACTGAGAGATCAGAAGGAGGACCAAACAAAGCTTCTTTTGAGAACTTGATGAACGTGTCATTTCTGATAGCCGCGACATTCTCAGATGAGGAGGAGACAGGCTTTCTTTTGAGTTGCCTTGGCTTAGAAGGAAGAGTAGATGGAACCTTTAACACAGAAGTGACTTTGTTGATGAGGGCTTCTAGGATGCCTTCGACATAGCCTCTGTAGGTTGATTTGGATTTCTTCAGCGCATCTTTGAACTCTAGCCATTCCATGTAGCCGAAACTTTCAAGCTTTGAAACAAACATAGCCTTTGAGCTTCCATCCTCTCTGGTTATCTCCATTGTTACAGATGTTCGGACCTTCTTCTTTCTTCCAAAGATGACAACAACTGTTATTTTTAATGGGTCGGAGCGATAGTCGACTTTATGCTTACACCATTCAACAGAGTTATCGCTGCCGCTTGTTCTTTTGAGCTCTCCTCTTCAATTTCTTTCAGTAGAGCAGCCTGAACTTCGACTAGATTCTTCTTTAGCTTCTTGTCTTTTACTTGAGAAGACTGAACCTTGAGAGCTAGAGAAACATCTCTTTGACATTCGACGATCAGTTTCTCAGCTCTGACCGATTCTTCAATTTCATCTTCAGTCAGGAAATCAAGCTCTGTAGGAGTTATTTGAAGAGGGACTTTCAGCCGTTGATTCTCTAGATGAGAGATCATCTATGTTCTTCTATTCAACTCTTCCTCTGACCAGTGAGATGGTCTAGAGGGCCTTCCTGGATGGTGCAGGGCTTCTTCCTCTTCTTCTTGTTCATCAATCTCATTTAAGGAGATTATGATTATTGATTCATCAGCTATGGAAGCTGGGATTATTTGAAGTTCCTTTCCCTTAAGCAGTGAGAGAACTGTCTGGTCAGAAATAGATAAAAAGAGTTAGTGTTTGTTGGGAAGAAGAAAGATAAAGGCTAGAAATAAACAGGGGTTGGGAGTTTATAGAATGATATAGGGACAATTGAGAGGCATACCTGAGAAGGATTCTCCCCCTCAGATAGTGAAACATTTGTCAGGCTTCCCTCACCAGCTGCACCCTTTGGTTTGCTTTGGGAAGAGGTTCCTGAAGAAGTTTCATTTCTCCCCCCTGCTGTGACAACTTCTTTCGAAGCTAACACTGATGATGTGTTCGCTGCAGAAAACCATAGAGACTGATCTTCTTCATCGTCGTCATCATCATCTTGATGTTGCTCTTTATCTTGATCCTGAAGATCAAGATATTCATCCTCTTCTTCTTCCTCCTCCTCTTCTTCTTCTTCTAATAAAGCTTGATGGAACAAAGAAGATGGAGGGGCTTTGTCAGCAACCTTCTCCCCCTCAACTAGAGAGGGAGGTTCTTCCGAGTGAACCTCAGCAACTACTTCCTCTGTATTTTCTTCAACATATTTCTCCCCCTCTTTGTCATTATCATTGAGGGAGAGGTCATCAGGGCGAGAGGTAGTTTTTACAGTGGCCAACGAACGGACTTCAACCTCCAAATGATCTAGACGTCCTTCGATCACAGGGATATCTGAAGTAGCTTGATGAATAAATTCAACACTTATATTCAGAGAGGTACGGTCTGCCTCTGTGAAAGAAGGAGGGAGCGTCGGAGCTGGTGCATTCAGCTTATTCAGAACCTGCTGTAGGATGGATGTGCACGAATCGATCTTGGTAGATAAATCCTGCACATCCTTACTGAGAGTACCAACACGTCCCTGAAGAAGTTGAGTTTGTTGGTGATTGACGACCAAGTCTTCCTTGACTTTGACAAGCTCTGCCTGAAGATTTGAGGAGCAAACATCCGTCAGTTTCTTCAGCTCGTCACCAACATTATTGACAGCGTTTCGTTGATGGAGGTGGTAAGAGAATCCACCTTGACACCCAAACTGTTGACATGAGAGTCAACAGTTTCCATATTAGGACCTGAATGAAAAGTTAGCTTCTGAGAAACAGGCTTATATGGAGAGATGGGAGTTTGATTTGTGAGTTTAGGTATACCTGATGGTTCAAACATATTGAAAAATTGCATATCTCTTTCAAAGGTTTGAGCATCAGGTCCTATAAATGCAACTTGAGGTTGCTGCATGAGAGATGGAGGGTTAGGGAGAAAAGAAATGGGAGGAATAGTAATGGGGATAGAAGAAGTTGGCATTTGGGTGGTTACCTCAGTTTGTTGTTGAACCGAGATGGTTGGTGATGTCACTGATGTTGTGGCAGCGACCGAGATCGCTGGCACGGTTGTTGAGGTGACAACTGAAGATGTGGAGGAGAGACCCACAAAACAATCCAAGGTAGTTTGTTGAGAAACTACCTCAGGCCTTGAGTTAGGGGCGATAGTCTCCTTAGTCGTTTTGGCCTTCTTTGAAGGAATAGAAAGACTAGTTGATGGTCTTTTGGAAGCGATTTTAGCGGCAGGGTTAGCTGGAGAAGGAACCTCCGGCGCGGCCACTGAAAAAGAAGAAGAAGAGTGGATAGAGAGACGGGAGCGAAGAGTGGATATACTTACCTCATTGTCGACCGGCTAGACCTCCAACGATCGTTGACCCACTTTTGCGAAAGAGCCATCTAGAGTAGTGGGGTACGTGTCAGGGTAGAGAAACTTCAGGTATGGACAGATGAACCATACATAGGGAATCTTGGGATCCATCTCTGTCTTCTCTATCTTTGACTTGAGATCATCAAAGATAGCAGTAGCATAGTCAAAGTTCTTGCCAGCGATCCAGTGAGCCACTTTTCCCACTCATACATTGAATGATGTGTGAGAAGATGTAGTTCAGTTGAGAAGGCATATTATCCTTCAAGATCTTTTTCAGCTTGTTGTTGGGAATGGTGGTGCGAGGCTTGTTCTCCCAAAAATATTCCATGTCATCCAGAAACTGGATGGGTTCAACATCAGTGGGGAGGGCATTGAATTCACCCTTGGATTTGTCAGGGAATCTAAGTGACTTCCTCAGACTGTATGCAGTCATCATTCCTGGTCCTAAATTAGTGCGGAAGGAGAGAGCAGGAACCAGTTCACCTTTCTTGTTGGTGATGGTTGTTTCGTAAGCGGTGAACCAAAACTGTTGTAGAAGAGTTTTGGATGATTTAGGATCCACAGTGATCGCGTAAGCAAGACACGACTGCTTTAGGAACTGAGTGGCTTCCACCAAGTGTGGGTATTTGACAGGATCGAAGTCCAAGCGTGCAAGGTGATTGTTCTTTGGTATTTCAGATTCAGTGATCGCAAATTTCACGTTCTTGGAAGCAATGAACGATGATTGTGCCATTTCTGAATATAGAAAGAATCAGAATAGAAAGGAAGGTTTAGAGTCCAAAAATAAAGAAAAATTTTAGAATAAAACAGTGTTCATTGTTGAAGAAGAAAGAACAATGAGAAAACTAAAGGTTTGAATCAATCAAATCAAAACAAATGATTTTAAAGTTTAAGAAATCTTGTGAAAAACCCAAAATGATGGAACATATTTAGGATTTTGTAATAAAGTTTACGAAGATAAGATGAATAAAGTAACCTGTTGATCTTGAAGGAAGAAGATGCAAATGCTTGAAGGAGTTGTTTGCTGGAAATGCCTTGAGAGAGAATTCTTGCTTGAAAAGTTTTCTAGAAAGCGTAAAGTGGTAAAAATGAAAAGGCATTCCTTTTATACGTAGAGAGAGAGAGATAGAAGAATGAAAGAGAATGACTGAGGCGGGAAAACAAATGTTCATCATGACATGGACACGTTTCTCGAAGTTGATTGGATAGAAGGGCAACGGACGAACGTGTCAGAAAAAGGCATGTCGTGGATTGTCGGTTCAAATGACGTCATTGGAGAGAGAAAAACGTTTCATTTGTCCTTTTTGAAATTATCTCTGAAGAAAAGTCAGAGATAGGTTTTCATTTTTGAAAGAATCCCTGATAACAATTCAGAGATTGGTTTGTCTTTTCAAAGGAATCACTGATGAGAAAAGTCAAAGATAGTTTTATTTTTGAAAAACGTCTTACTGAATGAATATTTAGTGATTTAGAGCGAGAGAACATACCTGAGAGTCAGAGAATTATTCAGAGATAAAATGATAAAGGGAAACTTAGAAATACTGACATAATGCGGGAAAGATGAAGAGTTACTCTTCAAGATTCAGCATTCCAAGCTCACTGATGAGAAAGTTGAACCTTGTCTCATCAAGAGGTTTGGTGAATAAATCAGGTAGCTGATAGTCAATGGGGATAAAGTGAAGTTCAATATCACCATTCATCACATGATCTCTGATAAAATGATATATGATCTCTATGTGTTTCGTCTTTGAATGTAGTACTGGATTATTAGGTATAGCGATAGCACTAGTGCTGTCGCAATAGATTGGAATCTTTGATAACTGAAGGTCATAGTCTAATAGTTGATTTCTCATCCATAAGACCTGAGCACAACAACTTTCAGCGGCTACATATTTAGCTTCAGTTGTGGAAGTGGACACTGAATTTTACTTTTTGCTTGTCCAACTTAGCAGCTTTCCTCCTAGGAGTTGACATCCACCAGTAGTACTTTTTCTATGGAGTTTACATCCTGCAAAATCACTATCAGAATAGCCAATTAGATCGAACATTGAGTCTTTGGGATACCAAAGACCGAGGTTAGGAGTTCCTTTCAGATATCTGAAGATTCACTATACAGTGATCAGATGGTATTCCTTGGGTTCAGATTGATAACAATCACATATATTGGTAGAGTACATGATGTCAGGTCGGCTCGCTGTAAGATACAGCAGGGAGCCTATCATTCCTCTATAGGCAATGTCATTCATAGGTTTTCCAGAAGGATCTTTGTTTAATGTCAGAGGAGGTGCCATAGGAGTTTTCATCGCTAAAGTTTATGTCAGATCAAACATCTTCAGCATATCTTTAACATATTTACCTTGGCTGATAAAGGTACCTATTTCAGATTGTTTAATCTGAAGACCAAGAAAATACGTTAGCTAACCCATTATACTCATTTTGTATTCTGTTTTCATTCTTTCAGCGAAGCGAGTACATAGGGATGGGTTAGTATAACCAAATATGATGTCATCGACATATATTTGTACAAGAGTAATATGACCTTTTATCTTTTTGAAAAATAATGTATTATCAATTTTGCCACGTTCAAAATTTTCAGAGATAAGAAAAGATGAGAGAGTATCATACCAAGCACGAGGGGCTTGTTTTAGACCATAGAGAGCCTTATCCAATTTATAAACATAATTTGGATGCTTAGGGTCAAAGAACCCTGGGGTTGTTCTACATAGACTTCTTCATTCAGCTTTCCATTTAGGAACGCTGATTTTACATCCATTTGATATACAATGAAGTCTTTATAAACTTCATAAGCTAAGAAGAGTCGAATTGCTTTGAGCCTAGCCACAGGGGCAAAGGTTTCATCATAGTCTATGCCTTCCTCTTATCGGTATCCCTGAGCAACAAGTCGAGCCTTGTTGCGGGTTATAGTTCCATGTTCATCTAACTTGTTTCTAAACACCCATTTGGTGCCTATAATAGTTTTATCAGATGGTCTAGGAACGAGATTCCAAACTTTGTTGTGAGTGAACTCATTCAGCTCTTCTTGCATAGCGTTGACCCAGTTTGGATCTCTAAGGGCATCATAAGTCTTCTTTGGCTCTATTAAAGAAATAAAGTTGACAAAGAGGCAGATATTACCTGAACTTCGTCGTGTGTGAATACCTGCATTGGGATCACCAAGAATTTGATCTATGGGGTGATCTCTGGTCCATTGTTGAGCAGGAACATGATCGCTCATTTCAGAGGTTCGATCAACAATAGGAATGTTCACTGATGAAGAAGCCTGAGGTTCATCACCTAATAATTGTTGAGAGTCAGACATACAATTGTTTTCTGAGAGGTTTTTAGACGAAGATAGATCTGATGGAAGAAGTGTGTTTAGAGGCTCAGCTGAAACCCATGAGATGGATTCAGCGTTAGGAGGTATGATGTTTGGATCATCATCAGCAGCTGGAGGATCTGTGTGTTGATGGTTTGAGAATAAAGGTTTTGTTTCTCTGTAATGAGAAAACATCCAAGCATTTAACTCTTCATTGTTAGCGATTGGTTTAGAGTTTGCTGAGCGAGTTTCATCAAAGGTGACATGAATTGTTTCTTCCACAGATTGTCTTCTTTTGTTGAAAACTCTGTAGGCTTTGGAGATAGAGGAATATCCAAGAAATATTCCGTCATCCGCTTTTGGATCTAATTTTCCAAGTTGATCTTTGTTGTCTAAGATAAAGCACTGACAACCAAAGATATGAAGAAAACTGATAGATGGTTTTCTTCCATGAAAAAGTTCATAAGTTATTTTTCCAAATCGCTTTACTATCAGCGATATGTTTTGAGTAAAACATGCAGTGTTTACAGCTTCAACCCAAAATTGAGTCGGGAGGTGAGAATCGTTGAGCATTGATCTAGCAGCTTCAATGATCGTTCTGTTTCTTCTTTCAACGACTCCATTTTGCTGAGGCACGCTTACTGAAGAGAAATTGTGAGAAATTCCTTTGTTCTCAAAGAAATTGTTCAGAGAACTGTTTTTGAATTTAGTTTCGTGATCACTTCTTATTGAACGAACAATGAGATTATTCAGCACTTCCATCTTTTTAACAAAAGATATCAGTTCTTCTGGAGTGTCACTCTTGCAGTGGAGAAAGATAACCCGGGTGAAGCGAGAGTATTCATCTACAATGACAAGTGTATATTTCTTTCTAGTTATTGATTGGATGTTGACAGGGCCAAACAAATCCATATGCAAGAGTTGAAGAGTACTTTTCACTGAGGAAACTTGTTTAGACTTGAAATTAGCTTTCGTCTGTTTTCCTTTTTCACAAGTTGAGCAGAGAGATTCTTTAGCATATGAGTGCTGAGGAAGACCAGGCACCAGTTCCTTAGATAAGAGAGAATTCAAGGTTTTGAAGTTTATATGAGAGAGTCTTTTGTGCCAAAGCTAGTTGATATCAGAAGACGCTTTAGAAAGAAAACATAAGTTTTCAGTAGTAGTAGAGTCCATATCTATTACATAGACATTTTCTTTACGATAACCACTGAGAGCAAGTTTTCCTTTCTCATTTACCACTGAACATGCTTTCTTGGTAAAGCGAACTTCATAGTCTTTGTCACATAGCTGACTGATGCTCAAATGATTGTGCTTCAGTCCATCTACATAAGCGACTCTTCTGAAGGTAGTTGTCCCATTGATGAGGACACCAAACCCTAGGATATATCCTTTTCCATTTCTACCAAAGGTCATAGAGGGACCTTTCTCTTCCTTGTATTCAGTGAGCAGGTCTTTGTGTCCTGTCATATGATGAGAGCATCCACTATCAAGATACCAGATGCCCTTTGATCCCTGCAAATATAAGGAAGATTAAGCTTTGTTTGGTACCCACTTTTCAATGGGTCCTTTAGGGTTAGTGGAGATGGAAGGTTCAACAATCTTCACAGCAGATGAAGATTCAGCTTCAGTGGTAACCTTCACTTTGGTTAATTTCTTAACCTTAGTGGTATTTTTCACCTTGGTAGATTTCTCAGCTTTGGTGACCTTCTCAGCCTTAGAGGCATTCATATTCACTTTAGCTGTTTTATCAGCTTTAGTGGCAGTTGGACATTTGCTAGAAATATGGTCAATAAATCCACAGTGATATCATTTTCTATATTTGAATGTGGTTTTGGGACCATGAGTGTAGGGTTTTGTAAATTTAAGATGATCAGAGCCAGCTCCAAGAATGCCTTTAGCATCAGATCTGGCAGGAATTTTCCTTTCTTCAGATCTCTTAGGCTTAAGATCAATCTTCATCTTTGGAGGACAGAGATCAAAGATTTCTATCATAGAGCTAGACGATTGATTCTCTGACTCTTTAGTCGGAACTTTTAGCTTTGTTTTCTTGGAAGCCTTCTGAGGATAAAGAATAGATTTTCCTTTATCTGCAGGCTTAGAGCCTTTAGATATTTCCTCAGGTATGGGATTAGAAGAAGATGATGAATAGAACTGATTATAAGAAGTGTTAGAGATAGAAGATACGAACGTTCCAAACTTAAGCATGGAACTGTCTTCTTTGGATTCATCCTATGGTTTCCAAAACCCAAGAACAGTTCTGTCACTGACAGGGATCTGAGCACTTATAATCTCAGTGATCTTTGTTGAGGACTTGCACCATCCTTCAACAGTAGCCTTCTCTGTTTTTAGAGCAGTGATGGATTGTTCGCGTTTAATGCTGATGATTTCATTAACAATGACTTGATCTTTCAAACTTTCCTCTAAAAGAGTCAGTTCTCTGATCTTTTCATGGCATTTTTCTAGTTGTTTAGATAAATCATTGTTTTTGCTTTTAGCCAGAGATTTTCTGTTTAGAGCATTGTATAGATCAATCGTCAGCACATCAACAACGCGACTTCTCTCTGTTTCAGGTAGAGAGGGATTAGTAGAGATAGATATCTGAGATGGTATATAGCTCATAGAAGTTTCATTTGGTTCTTCCACTTCTTCTTTAATCTCAGCCATGAGGCAGAGATTACCAACTTCTTCTTCATCGGAAATTGATTCTTCTGATTCAGCCCAGTCGTGTTCTTCAGCGATGAGACCTTTACCTTTTCGCTTGTAGTTTTTCAACTTTTGATATTTTTCTTTTAGTTTAAGGTATTTGTCATTGCTGGATCTTCTCGAGGTAGAAGGTTTGAAGACTTTCTTCGACCTGCACTCACTTGCAAAATGTCCAATCTTTTCACAGTTAAAGCAAGTAGTAGTAGCCTTATCAACAGGGGTTGATTTTGGCTTGTCAGTTAGAGAGAGAGGCTTATTTCTTCGGAAATTGCTCTTTCTTGCAAATCTCTTAAAAGAGTTTGTGAAGAGTGCTAAGGACTCATCAAACTATGAAAGATCAGTGTCTGATAGATCCTTAGAATCAAAATCTAACTTAGTGATAGTAAGAGTAGATCACCGAGATGGAATTATCTTTGAAGAGACTAAAGCAACGGGAGTGCTTTTGGAGTCTTTAGAATCTTTTATAAGATTCTTCTTCAAGAGATTTTTTCAAGATCGAAATTCTAAACAAGAATTTAATTAAACACTCAGAAACTTTGTTAAAGGAGTTGCGGAATAACACTTTAACAATAAATCAATGAAACAATATATGGATCAAATCACAAGTTATATTGAATTAACTTAATGATTACAACCAAAGCCTCAATCTGTTGAACAGACTCAACAGACGTTCAATACTTCTCTAATGAAAGGATTACCAACAATCTTGAGGCTAATTCACTCTAGAAGAAGAATACGTATGTATCTTTGTATGTATGTGTCTCTAAGACTTCTAGACTATAAATACAAAACAAATTACAAGATAATTACTAAAGAAACAATAATCTTCATAATACATTCCATGATTATCTTCAACTTCCTGGTCTTTCGCTTTAAGCCATCTTTATCAACATAAGGAGCATTAATCTTCTAGCAGTATCTTCATCATCAGCAGTACTAACACTTCAAGCAGTACTAACTATTCTTCTAGAAGTACTAACCTTTCAAGCAGTATTAATACTACTAGCAGTAGTAATTTCTTCAAGTAGCAGTACTAATGTCTTTAGCAATAGTAATCTTCAATACTTAGAAGCATTATCCAGACTTAGCATATTTCAGACCCAACAATCTCCCCCTAACTTAACTTTTGTAAACAAGAAGTTAAGTTCTTAAGCATAAAGGTCTTCATGATGCTTTCAAATTTTCTGCTCAGATTCCTAGATCAGGATTCAATCCCATACTTTGATTGATAGTTCTTTTAATCACAAATCTGGCCATTTCTGAACCTGTAGGGCAGAACAACTTAGCTTTCAGCATCCTCTGCAACTTTACTTTGTTGTGGTCATACACCTTATCAACCAAGTAATACTCATGAAAGCTTTTATCAATGGTTAGGACATGGACTCCAGATCTTTCAAAAAGCATCCAGTTATCAATACTTTTAAATCCATTTTCATGATGCACATCTTTGATAAGATATTAAACCTTAACAGTGTCAAACATCATGCACAAATATTCCATAGCCATCTTTGTTAGGCTCATCCCTACTCCTTTCAACAAATCACCATACAATTATAGTCCAACCTTGTACATTTCTTCTAAATCAGCTCTGGAACAGCTTCTGATTATCTTACCCCAAGTTGCATATACCTCATACTTGTCACCCATTCTCTTTATTCTGAAGTATTCTGTTCTTTTATTCAACAGAGTATCCCAATGAATGATTTCTGGAGCTTTCATTGAGATAGGATCTGCTTTCACTGGTTCTTCATCTGTCACAGTCATATACAAACCAAACTGCTCATCAGATTGTCTTGGTTGTTTTGAAGATTGTTGACTTGATTGCTCTTTACTCTGCTCTTGAGTTTGAACATGCTCTGCTTGTTTCTGCTCTGTCTCCCCTTCCTCAGTTCTAGGCCTTTTTGCCTTTTTCTTTGGAGCAATTGACTTCATTCTTTTGACAGCTCTAATCTTCTGAGCTAGTGTCTCTTCTTTCATCATTTCTGCCCTTTCTTTTGTAGAAATGCCTTCTTCACTGTCAGGGAAAGGCTGTTGAATGTTCAGATCATGTCTTTCTTTCATCTTTATTTCAAATTCAACCCTCTGACTGAAGTCCCCCTGAAGCTTGGCCATCTCCTTCTTGTATAAGTCTTCTATTCTGCCAAAAGACATGTTGGTAAATATCCCTTCAGGAACTCCAATTGATCCTTTCAGGAAATTTATCATTTTTCTTCTTTCTTGAGTAGCTAGAAAGGTCTTTGAAGGCTGTCTTTTCTTTGAAGCTTTCATAGTCACCTTCTTTGCAGCCAGCCTCAAGCTCTTCTGATATTCTTCATTGAGCCTTTTCGCCAAATCTAATGCAATCTTTCTGTCTTTGGCAGTTTGAATCTCATTCTCCTTTTCAAGATCTTCTTGCATCTTCTTTGCCAATTCTTCATCCAATTCTATTTGCTTTTGCTTCTTTGATGCTTTCACAGGCTCTACCATCTTTTCTTTCCCTTTCTTCTTGGCCTCTGTCATACTGACCTCTTTGTTTTTCTTCTCTGTTTCTCCTTCTTTGATCACCACTCCCTTAGCCTTTTGAGTGGCTTTAGGAGTGTCATGCTTTGCCTTCACCAAAGTCTCAACAATCTCCATTTCTTCTATTGACATTCCAGTTTCTGCTGTTGATTTCTCTTTTTCTACTGCTTTAGCAGTTTCTACTTCTTGTTCATTGGTTACTGCTGCTTCCACAGTTTCTGCTGCTTTCACAGTTTCTGCTTCAGTCTTCTTTTCAGTTTCACCACTAATCTCCCCCTCAAACTGAAATTCCATTTCAGCTGAGCTTTCCTTCTCAACTTCAGTTTGATTCTCTCCCTTTTTGGAAGCATCATGACCACTTCTCCTTTGCTTTAAGATAAACTGGGTCTCTTCTTTTTGTGCACTAATTTCAACACCAGCTTCTTGATTTTGTCTATCTGGCTTTGTTGAGAAATGATCACCTTTTTCAACTCCTTTATCTCTGAACCCTGTTTGAGTACTTCCAGGTTGACATTGCCAATGGTTTCCATCAATTCATCATAGTTATATTTGTCCTTACCTCCTTTAGGTGTGTTGAGCACCCTTGAAGGATCCTTGGATCTTTTAGTAGAGGCCTTCTGCCTAGCAGAAGCACGTACTACCCCCTTAGTTTCTTGGCACCTGGGACCCTCAGATGATTTCTCATCCAAAGTTGTCGTGGGGAAGGTCTTAGTGATGTTCACACTGTCCTGATCCACACCTTGTGTAAAATCAGTAGTGTGAGCCTTACTGCCCACATGCTCATCCTTCTCCTTAGATAGCACCTTCTTGGTGTTGGGAGACACCCCTGTGGACTCCCTTTGGATATTCTCTAATGAAGAATGCTCCATCAGAGGGCTGGCAGGCTTTTGGGGTGAAGATATAGGAAGGGAAGGAACCTTCTGTACCTTTTTCCTTACATATGTTTGAGTGATGGGGGAAATTGGCTTTACAACAGGGATCTGAGGAGGATTATTTGAAATGAATGGTGTGGGTAGGTCATCAGTGGGTTGGTCAGATGTGGGTTGTGACCCTGATGCCTCACCATGGGAATGAGAGACACCCATCATTGTTGAGAACAATGGTGTGTCTTTTCCAGAAAAGTCCTTACTAGGCCTTTTCATGTTGGAAAACACCTTCCCTTTGGGAGGTTTAGGTACATACACCTCTTCAAAAGAGGGTAAATCCGTCAATTCCTGGTTTAGTAGTTCTTATACAAACCTTGGATACATATAAAATCTTTTGGTTTTGGTTTTGGTATCCAGGTTTGACAGCAAATCATTCAGAATCATTTGAGAGAAATTAAACTTTCTGGAGGTAGCTAAGCATACAAGAGCATAAGCTATTGTACTGCTAAACTCACTCCATCCAGTTGTTTTGCGAGATAAGCAATGTTGAAGAGTATGAACAAAGAATCTCCACTGAGGTGAAAAATTGCTTTTGAAAAACTTGTAGACCTCAGTGGGACCTTCATACCCCATTCTGCCAATTTCGTGGAAGAGATCTTCCTTTGAAAGAGTAGTAATACCTGAGGCATCATCTAGACGTAGATGAGTGTGAATGCAGGCTTCTGTGATTGTGATAGGTTTATCACAGACCCTGGATTAGATAACCTGATTGCCATTAACAGTCTGAATGGAGGCATTAGTCCAGAATTGTCGCAGATATTCCACATAGATGGTGGGGTTGACAGTTAACGCATAGGCCATGTGTGAGGATTTTAGGAAATCCACAATCTTAAGAAAACCCTCAGCTTGTTTGGATTTTTGCAGCATTGCAAGCTCATTGTGATCGTCAACAAAATCCAGTCCTGCCATCGTGCTTGGGTTCGAATCAACACTAGGGTTTACGCACTGGGAAGCAAGAATTCGAGGGAGAGAGAGAGGATGAAAACTCACTGGAAATTCAAAGAGCCGTTTGGGTTTTGGCGGTCACATAGGGTATTTATAGGTGAAGGATTTCAGTTAAAAGCAGTACTAAGTACCCTAGCAGCATTAACAAACCCGCAGTATTAACTCATATAAGCAGTAGTAACACATACCCGCAGTATTAACACAGACTAGCAGTATTAATACATACCAGCAGTATTAACACTATCTGGTAGTAGAAATAAGGCAAGCAGAAGTAACTGTGCAATGGCAGTATAAACCACCTAGCAGTAGTAACCATACTTAACCATATTTGAACTGTCAGCAGGAGTAATAGTGAGAGCAGTATTAACTTAACCAGAAGTACCAAGTATCTGATCAGCAAGGTAATCTGAAACACTTAAACACAAATAGTTAGCAGCACCATGCACAATACAAAATGAGAAAGTAAGCATGAAAGAAGCAATACAGAAATGGTACATAAAGAAAATCAAAAGAGGCTTATTCAGTGTTTATCATGCCTACACTTGTGACCAAGAATGTGAATCTACCCACATCAAAAGCTTTGGTGAATAGATCAGCAAATTGGTTACTTGTGTGTACTTTCAAAACCTGAATTAACTTCTTTTCATTGCAATCTCTAATAAAATGGTACATGATTTCTATATGTTTGGTTTTAGAGTGCTTGACTGGATTATTAACAATGCTTATAGCACTGTTATTATCAATGAAGAATGGAGTGTGAAGAAAAGTAATACCATAGTCCAACATCTGATTCTGAATCCATAGCACCTGTGAGCAGCAGCTTGCAGCAGCTATATACTCTGCTTCTGTTGTAGAGGTGGACACTGTGGTTTGCTTTTTACACTGCCATGAAATTAGTCTTGTAACCAAAAACTGACATCCTCCTGATGTAGACTTTCTATCCAAGTTTGCACCACCCAAATCACTATCTGAATATGCAATTAGATCAAATGGTGAGTCATGAGGATACCAAAGACCCAACCTAGGTTGTCCTTTGAGATATCTGAAGATCCTTTTGACTGCTTGAAAATGAGATTGCTTAGGTCTCACTTGAAATCTGGCACACACACATACAAAAAACATAATGCCTGGCCTTAAAGCTGTTAGATACATGAGGGAGCCTATCATAGATCTATAATGATGAATATCCACATCCTCCCCCTCAAGATCTGCAGTGATCTGTTTGGGTGTTTCCATAGGTGTGCTTGCAGGCTTTGAATCTGAAAATCCAAACTTTGTAAGTATATCCTGCACATACTTGGATTGACTTATAAATATGCCATGTTTCTTCTGTTTAACCTGTAGCCCAAGAAAGAATGTGAGTTCACCCATAGAGCTCATCTTGAATCTTTTGTGCATCAGCTCCTCAAACTCCTTGCACATATAATCTTTTGTGGATCCAAAGATGATATCATCCACATAGATTTGAACAAGCAGGATGTCCTTCTTCTTCCTTTTAATGAAAAGGGTCTTGTCAATGATTCCTCTTTCAAAATAATTTTCCAAGAGATAGGTAGACAGAGTGTCATACCATGCTCTTGGTGCTTGATGTAGCCCATAGAGTGCCTTGTTCAGTTTGTATACTTTGTCAGGAAAGATAGGATTCTCAAACCCTGGAGGCTGACAAACATACACTTCTTCATCAATTTTCACATATAGGAATGCACTCTTAACATCCATCTGACAGACTCTGAACTGCATGAAAGAAGCATAGGCTAGAAACAGCCTAATTGCCTCAATTCTGGCAACTGGTGCAAACACTTCTTCATAATCTATCCCCTCTTCTTGTGTATACCCTTGTGCCACAAGCCTGGCCTTATTCTTTATCACAATACCTCTCTCATCTTTCTTATTCCTGAAAACCCATTTAGTTCCAATTGCTCTTTGTCCTTGTGGAAGGTCAACTAGATCCCACACATTTTGCAGCTCAAACTGCAGCAGCTCCTCTTGCATTGCTTCTATCCAGCTTGGTTCTTTGATTGCATCATAGGCCTTCTTGGGTTCAATCTGAGATAGAAAACAAGATAACAAACCTGACTGCAAGTCTTTCAATCCTCCTAACTTACTTTGATGCCTTGTGATCCTGGGAGAATTGATATCACCAATCACTAACTGAGGAGGATGATTCTTCTGAGTTCTTGTTTGATGGGTAGCCTCCTCATTAATATTTGCATCCAGATTAGAGACATTCTTTTCAGGAGTGTATCCACCAAATACTGAAGACTTTTCTTCATCAGTATCTTCTTCTAACAATGTGGGCATTTCAGGACCTGTGTTTCTTGAATCTGAAGGATGAGCATCCTCTTTATTACATTTATCCTCTTCATCACCTTTATCCTCTTCATCCTGTTCTGGTTCAGAATCCTCTGTTTTTGAATCATCCTTCTTTTCTTGTTGACAAAATTCAAAAGGATCAACTATAGGTATAGGAAATAGCACAACCTCTGATTTCTGTTCTTGTACCTTTTCTGAACTTGTTCCTGCAATTTGTACATTACTAAAACCCAAAGAATTAGTTAGTGAATCAATGTCAAACAGCCAATCAGGACCTGTACCAATGAGATTTGGTGTGTTCTCATTACATTTGACATTGTCACTTTCCTCTATAATCCTGGAAGAACTATTGAATACTCTATATGCCTTACTCTGAGAGGAGTATCCAACAATAAATTCATCCTCAACTTTGCTTTCAAACTTGCCTAAATGAGATTTGGTATTGAGGATTGTGCAAGGACACCCAAAAGGTTTGAAAAATCCAATAAAAGGTTTCTTCTTTTTGAAAAGTTTATAAGGTGTCTTTCCTTGAGATTTGACTACTAGAACTCTGTTTTGGACATAACAAGTAGTATTAACTGCTTTTGCCCAAAAAGTAATGGGTAATTTTGAATCTGCCAACAGAGATCTAGCAGCCTCAATCAATGTCCTATTTCTCCTCTCAGCAACACCATTCTGTTGAGGAGTCCTAGGAGCACTGAATTGTCTCTCAATCCCTTTAGTCTCACAAAAGTTGTTTAAGTCACTGTTTTTAAATTCATTTCCATTATCAGATCTGATGACTTTAACTCTTAGATTTGTTTGGTTTTCAATGCTAAGGACAAAGGATTTGATCAGTCCACTTGTCTCATCCTTAGTCCTCAGAAAATATACCCAAGTAAATCTAGAGAAATCATCAACAATGACCAAGCAATAGGATTTCTTACCAATACTCATCACATTTGTAGGACCAAAAAGATCCATATGCAATAACTGAAGGGGTGAAGAGATTGTGTTTATTTCTTTGGACTTATGAGAAGTTTTGTGTTGCTTGCCTTTAAGACATGCAACACAATGATCATCACATGAAAACACTTTTTGAGGCAAACCTCTTACAAGGTTGTTTTTCACAAGTTTGTTCATAGTTTTAAAATTCATGTGACACATCCTTCTGTGCCAAAGAGATGATTCATTTAAAGAAGCTTTTGAAAACAGACAGATTAGTGATGAATCAGATGAAACACTTTCTAGGTCCAAACAATAAACATTATCCTTTCTAGGAGTTCTAAGTAGTATCATATTTTCATCAACTACCTTGAATCCTGGAGCAAGGATAATACATTCAGTATCACTAAATAATATACTATGTTTCTTGTCACATACCTGTGATACACTTAACAGGTTGTATCTTAATTGCTCAACATAGTAAACATCTTCAAAGGTCATCTTACCTTTTGAAACCATACCTTTGCCACTTATCTTACCTCCTTCTGGATCATCACCAAAAGCAACACGTCCTCCATCAAACCTTTTGAAATTTTGAAGGCAGTCCATGTTACCTGTCATGTGCCTAGAGCAACCACTATCTACATGCCAAATGCTCTTCCTCTTGAGCTATTGGTTGCCCTGCACATAAAATAAAACAGTTAGTGTTTTGAGGGAACCCAAGCCAAAGTGGTCTTGGGTTGCCCTTTCTCATCAACATACTCATAATCATTAAGCTTAGTCTTGATGAGATGATCAGAATTAGGAATCTCATGGCTGGAATACTTTGTCAGAATTATAGGCTTGACAGTATTAACCCTGGTAGCAGTACTATCTTTGTTAGCAGTATTAACTTGGTCAGCAGCACTAACTTTGTTAGCAGTACTAACCTCATTAGCAGTACTAACTTGGTCAGCAGTAATAACTCTGGTAGTAGTACTAACTTTATTAACAGTACTAACTTGGTCAGCAGTAGTATTGCTATCAGCAACACTATTTCTATTAGCAGTACTATTTGAGGTAGCAGTACTAACAGGTTTAGTTTCTTTTGGAACCCAAATTAAGACAGAGTTGTTTGCTTTCCTATTCTTTGAGTTACTCCTTGATTTGCTTGGATTATTTTCTTTTGCTTTAACAAACTTATTCTGAATATGAAATTTTGCAGTACCAGTTTTCATTGGTGTTGTTCTCACATTCTCAGCCATGTGGTTCCTTGATTTTCTTGATTGCTTCTTATAACCAACAGAATTTTGTATTTTTCATTGAAAATTAATTCTTTGGTTAACAAGATTGAAATAACAATGTTTAGCTAAATGATTCAACTTGCCACAAATAAAACAAGGCTTTGGTCTATTAATTTTGCTTAGATCAATTCCTTGTTTTTGAGCCCACTGGTTATTTCTGTTTCTCTGATTTCCCCTTATTTTATCATGTTGATGGGGCTTGATCTGTTGACAAGTACAGGGACTTACAACAGTAGTTTGCATATAGTGATCTCCATGTACCTTTTCCTTCCCTTTCCCAGAGGTCTCAGCTTTCTCACTCTTAACAGTCTCTTCCCCAATCTTAGACTTCTCCACTTTCTCACTCTTGACAAATGGTTTACCTCCCCTTTCATTTGTAAGAATATGGTTTTCTAAGGGAATTTCTTTCTGGTCTTCTTTATTCTTATCCTCATTGTTCTCTTCTTCAAATTCTGCCTCAACCACTACAGTGTCTAGTGGATCTACCTCTGTGGCTCCTGCAGGTAAGTCATTCATATCTTGCCTTTCTAAGAGGTCTGAAGTGGGTGGAATATAGTTGTTGTTGTAAGGTGGAGGGGTGTTATTATATCCTATACCTCTCTTTAGTTTGTCATGAACTTGAGATTTGAGTAAAGTGTCCATTGCTTTAGAGGCATTGGAAAATTTCTCAATGTCTAATTTGGCCTTCTCAAATTCACTTCTGATTTTCTCACATTCTTCTCTAGCTTTCTCTAGCTTATTCTCTAACTCCTTCTTCTCCCACTTCCAATAATTGTGATCATATGAATGTTGAAGTTCATTGGCCTGATATGCCTTAATTTGTTCTTCAAAATTCACAATGATCAAATTAGACTCTCTCGTATGTTTCTCCAGTCTTTTAAGATCATCACACATGCCCTGATTGTGATCCCTGTACTTCTTAACAGTTTCAAGACAGGCTTTAGAGCAAAGTTTAGATTTTACCTCTGTGGGAATTGCAGTGCTTGAAGACTCTGAAACCTCAGCCATCAATGCTTGATTCTGGATTGCCTCATCAGCTTGATCACTCTAATCAAATCCCATTACATCTTGTGAGACAACTGCTTGAGCTGAGTTGTAGTTTGTGGATTTTGATTGTTGATTGCTGCTACCATGCTGTTGAGAGATTCCTCCTCTGCATTCTCTTGCAAAGTGCCCCAGTTTATGACACTTGTAGCATTCCACCTTGGATTTGTCAAATCCAGCACCATCTTCTCTTCTCATGGCAAAGTTGTTTCTTCCAGTTCTTTTAATGAATCTTTTGATTCTCATTGTGAGAATTGCCATTTGCCATTTGATGTCCATCTCTTCAAGATCATCAACATTAATCTGCTCCAGATCATCATTGATGAGAGAAGATTTAGCATAACTAGCAAGAAAGGCTTCCAAAACATAATCATTAGGTCCATCCTGTTTCGAGCCATAAGCAGCACTAACTGATTCTATATTAGCAGAAGAATCAGTAGTGGATGATAAGAGAGCAGCATTGTGAGAGTATCCAGATGGCTTCTTCTTAGATTCAACTTCTGCTTCAAACACCCTGAGATCATTGTAGAGATCATCAAGTTCCTTATCCTCCAGATTATCATTTTGCCTGAATGATACTATATACATTATCCATTCTTCACCAAGAGATCTTAGAAACTTTCTGTTGACATCATCCTGGTCCATCTTGACACCAACAGTGGGCAATTCTCCAATCAACTTGTTGAATCTATCAAAGGTTTGAGTCATAGACTCATTCTTTGCAGACATAAAGTTTTCATATTGTTGCTTGAGAATTGCTTTTTGATTTCTTTTAGTGCTTTTGGTACCTGAAAATCTCTTTTCCAAAGCATTCCACAAGATTTGGCATCTGCACAGTTGCAAAACTGATGTTGGTATTCATTAGGAATTTCCAAGAGCAGAGTGCTTAAGGCTTTCATCTCAGTCTGCCTCATCTTTCTTTCTCCATCAGTCTTTGGTGAAGGTCTCTTTCCATCTGCTCTCATCTCTCCTTCATTGGAGGGACCATTCTCAATGATGTCCCACATTGAGTAGTCTGTAAGAAGTATGTACTGCCTGATCCTGATTTTCCACATGTCAAACTCATTAGGTTTGAGCATGGGAACCTTTGAAACAAGAACACTGTCGTGTGATCCGTCCATGATGATTGTTGATTTCTGAGTTCCTATGCTCTGATACCACTTGTCAAGATCGAAATTCTAAACAAGAATTTAATTAAACACTCAAAAACTTTGTTAAAGGAGTTGCGGAATAACACTTTAACAATAAATCAATGAAACAGTATATGGATCAAATCACAAGTTATATTGAATTAACTTAATGATTACAACCAAAGCCTCAATCTGTTGAACAGACTCAACAGACGTTCAATACTTCTCTAATGAAAAGATTACCAACAATCTTGAGGCTAATTCTCTCTAAAACAAGAATACATATGTATCTTTGTATGTATGTGTCTCTAAGACTTCTAGACTATAAATACAAAACAGATTACAAGATAATTACTAAAGAAACAATAATCTTCATAATACATTCCATGATTATCTTCAACTTCCTGGTCTTTCGCTTTAAGCCATCTTTATCAACATAAGGAGAATTAATCTTCTAGCAGTATCTTCATCCTCAGCAGTACTAACACTTCAAGCAGTACTAACTATTCTTCTAGCAGTACTAACCTTTCAAGCAGTATTAATACTACTAGCAGTAGTAATTTCTTCAAGTAGTAGTACTAATATCTTCAGTAGTAGTAATCTTCAATACTTAGCAGCATTATCCAGACTTAGCATATTTCAGACCCAACAGATTTGATTACTCATAGTTGAGCAATATTCTATACAAGGTTCTGAGAGAAAAAGAATTTAAGTCTTTTGTCAACTTGAGACATATTGAATAATTGTCCCAGCATTCAAGAGGACATTCTAAGAATTTTGTTAGGATCTCAGAATTAGAATAGGTCCTACCAACAGTTCTTAGATCAATGATTAAGCAGTTAAACCGCTGACGAACATCAGAGAGAGATTCATTCTTACTAGCGATAAAACTTTCATACTGTCTTACCAAGTTAATCTTTCGAGTCTCTTGGATTTCAGTGGTGCCTTCATATTGAACACATATGGTTTCCCAAATTTCTTTAGAAGTTTTAAGATGCATGATGGAATGGAAAACTTCATCAGACAGAGCCATAGAAATAATGGTTTTTTCCCTTGCATCTATACCAACCTTCTTTTTGTCTTCATCACTCCATTGTCTCATTTCCTTAACAACATAGCGTTCAGCGATAGTAGGAGTGGTGGTAGTATCAAGAATGGTAGTTATGATTTGGACAGGTTCATAGGGTCCATTTGCTACGTAATCAGGTATAGTGGGATCTGCACCTTCAAGAAATAGAATCATTCGATTTTTCCAGAGAGAAAAGTTATCTCTGCTAAATCGAGGAGGTTTAGAAAATGAACCATTATCATAGTAGTTTGTGTTTGTGTTAAGTGCCATCTTAGAATAGCAAGGAATAGAATAAAGCAAGATCTTGTTTATTAGATTAAACAATCTGCTCTGATACCACTTGTTGGTCCCAAACGTTCTTAACAAGTTTGTACAAAGGGGGGGTTTGAATCAAAACACATAATTTAAAGTTTAATAAATTGTTTATTACTAAATCAAACACAATTTACAAGTCTGTTGCGGAATAAGATTAAGTAAAACTCAATCTAAACAAACTTAAGAAAACATTAAGATGGTTGCACAATAATATAGAGAATTGGAGATTAGAGAGTATAGAAAACAAAGGTTTCTATATTTTAGAAAGATGAAGGCTAGAGGTGAGCGCATTCTTCAGATGGAGAGGTAATATTTCTATTTGTACCCTATGCATTAAATGTATGGCAGGGCACTTTACACGTGTCTTTATTTGATTGGCAGAGAGAGTCTGACTTTGGGAGACATGCTTTCGGTCGTATCATGAACAGTGTAGTTGACAGAGTTGTTGTATGAATTATGACAGAGTTGTGTCCGTTCTGACACATCGTACTGGGTGTGCAGGGAAAGACAAAAGAGACTTGAGGCATAAGTTAAGTGATCATCGATCGCTGAATATCTCTTCCTTCAGAGATATAAAGAAGTTCAGCTATTGTTGAAGCTCTTCTTCGGGTTTCTTCGCGTATGAGTAGAGTTGTCTTTGCTTCACTGATCTCCGCTTCAGGTCACTAGTAGACTTGTCTTTGTTCAGCAGTTTTGTCTTCGATTCATCTATGAACATCTGTTGACGCAAAACTTGTCTTCAGGGATTACGTTTATATAGAAATCATCAGCGATAACTGAACATACTCAATTTGATCGCTGATAGTGAAACGCTAATACATATGAGTGTTTATAAGAAAGATCATCAGTGATAACTGAACAGACTCAGTCTGATCACTGATGGTGAAACGTTAATACATATTAATAAACGTAATTATCACTAATTATAGAAGAGGGTCTTTATCAAATCACTGAGAGAGTTTGGATCAACATCTTCTTATCTAGATCTCTGATTGTTTGAAAGAAGAACAACTTTCAAGCATGAAAAACGCTTTCTTAAATGTTTAAACCACTTCTCAATTCTCAAAAGATTTCATGAATTTGGAAGTGTGACTTTAAATGTTTTTCATTATGGAGCTTTAATGTTTAACTCACCGTGTGTTTTCAAAGATCAATACTTGTGTATTATCTTGTCTATATACTGTCAAGTATTCATACACACCGGTTCAGTACTTCATATTGACTTTGTTATTACCGTGTCTCATAAAGAAACAATTTTTCGATGGTAATACCCTCGTTTGATTTCACTGTTGTTGAGCATAATTCATCATTTCAATCTTTGTGCATTTATTGTTAAATTGTTTTTATTTGTTCATATAAACAAATTATCAAGTTCTTTGATACCCCAACCATTTCACGTTCATACCTGATGATATTTGATATGATTGATACATTGTCAGATTCTCAAAAAGATTCTCTTGATTTCATTTAATTCTTTCAATATCATTATTTTGAGAGATCTTCAAAGTTCAAATGCTCAAATTATCATTCATATTCTTGATGAGCAGACATTTTGACAATGATATCATATTTGTGCTTAACTGTTAAAGTTAAATTGTTGAACAACCATTCTTTCTACCCCGGAAGTAATCCTAGAGTGATTGAGGGGTGAGTGGTTTTAAATGAAAGAGTGGGGGAGATAACTTATTCGATTGAGTTTTTCTCAGTGTGTAGAGCGAAAAAATGTAAAAGAGAGCTTGGTTAGATGTGAGCTTAAATGTTCAAAAGAAAGAGGGTGTGAGGACAGAGTTAAAAACATATCAAAACTATGCACCAACCACTTTCTGAGCCGGGCAGCCACATCTCCTCATTGGTTCACATTCTTTGGTGACCATCATTGAAAAAGGCAGTGAGCCCATGTCAACTCTTGCAATTACCCCACCAACCACTCGTTTCATTCTTAACAAAGAAATGTTTCATTTTCTTTGGGTACGCAACATATCTGCTATCTGGTCTTCACTCGAAAGTTTTAGATATTGAAAAAGAAGGAAAGTTACTCCACCTTCGCACCTCTTTCATGCACATTGAGTCCGTGTACAACTTGTTGTTTTCTCACCAGTTTACAAAATTTGAGCCTGATAAAGTCTAAGTAGCTTCAATCATTCATACACTTGCATGTACACACAAGGAATAAGTTTTCTTGTCACAACATTCATAGAAAATTCCTTTGTGGTTTTTCAATGATTGAATGGAAGCCCTGGGGAGTGAACATCACAAAAGCTCCTTTCAAATGTACATCCGTTGTACAAAGTGGCTCCATGCTACTTACAGGCAATTCTAACTGTTTCATCCGTTGGATCAGGGTTACAACATTCATTATATCTGAATTTGAAAAGATTTGGGTATATACATTTCATGAAATTGATGGATACTCAGATCAGATGAAAGGACGGAGATTGTCAACATTACTATAAAGGAGGAGATTATTAGTTATTCCCAAAAGGGGAGAATATTATTCAAAGACAGAGATGAAATTGAAGAAGTTTTGATGATCATGATGCTCACAATCATCAAAAAAGGGGGAGATATTTTTAAAGATTTCAATTTCAAATATTAAAAGGAACAGATTTTCTGAAGAAAAGGGAGAGATATTTTCTGGAATTTCAAATTTAAGACAGATGAAAGTTAATAGATTCTGAAGATTAAGTTTCAAAGACAAATCAAGATAACTCGAGAAAGTTTGTTTTCCTGAAGATGATTCAGAGATCAGAGAAACGAAGATACGAGATCAAAGATTCCTCAAAGATGTTTCACAATTCAAATATTTCTGAAGTTTCAAAGGTTTTAAATGTTTGTTCAAGACTTGAAGACTTTTCAAGGCAATTGTGAAAGATTTTTCAAGATTCTTCAAAGCAACAGAGATTGAAGATTGCCAAAGCTTCATCGTTTAAAGTTGTTAGAGTTAAAGTTTTGAAGAATCAAGCGCTGAAGACGATTGTCAAATTTTTAATAAATCTTGAATACAAAGGGGGAGATTGTTAGTGTATTTTATTGTATCCAAGATTTAATGTGAAAAGTCAAAATCTATAAAGTCAACATTGTTAAGTCTTTGAGTGTTTAGTATCTTGAGTGAAGTGTAGTAGGTATAAATAGAATTGTGTTGTAAGTGTTGTAAGTAACCAAGTTAGATGCGAGTTTTGTAATTGTCACATATCATCAATATGACTTGTGACTTTCTCTCACTACTCTCTCTCTAGATCTTAATCGTCAAATCTTGAATCTTGATTGCTTGAATTGGGATATTACATTTACAACTCTCTGTTTATTATTCATCTCCCCCTCATGGTCATGATCTAAATCATGATCATGCCTTTTTCTAGAAACTGAGGCTAGGGTTTTGCACAATGTGTGAAAAACATTTGAGAGATCTACAAAGGCTTCTTGCATAGCCTGAATAGATTTCAGAACATCCGCTTTAAATGAATTAAACTTCGAGGCTCTAACCACATTTGTTGAGATTTGGGGTACAGATGGTGGTGGTGTTGGCTGGCGTTGTGATCTGAGTAAGGTGAATAGATTAGAATTAGTTTGGTTGGTTGGGGCTTGTGAGAGTAGTTTGGTAAAAACAAAGGATTTAAGCTCATCAACCGACATATCAACCGGTTGAGTAACTAGTGAAGGTGGGGTTGGTTGAGTTGGTTCATCAATAATATGACCCTTCCCTTTCATCAGCTTTTTCACTCTAATTATCTCCTCCGAAATATGTTCCTTCAAACCAGTTTCAACAGCCTTTAAGGAGCCATTGAGTAATTCCTTTGACACGAAGTCGGGAAAATTAACACCGGAGCCACTTAGGTTGTCCGTTGTCATAACAGTTGACGAGGAAACTATATGGCCTGTGTTCAAAGCTGGCAAGTTGGTAGCAACGACAAGACTTCCATTCGGTCCTCGTAGTCCAGATTTTAGATCTACTCTAGATGTTCCGATCGGGTCACTAAGACTTTCAAGAGTAGCAGTAGTAAATAGTGTCCTAGGAATAAGAATAGGAATGTCAAAGGGTACTAGACTCGAATGTGCTGGCAAAGAAGTTGAGAACTGGGGCTGATGTTCTCTGCTTTCAATATCTAAACTCTCCGAGTGAGAGCTAGATAGTAGTTGTGCTACATCCCCGTGCATATATGAGACTATCACCTGTTGTGAGGTGACAGAATGTCTTACTTGGGTGTGCAAATGCGTTAGTGGGTGACAAACGTCTTCTTTAATACTTTCACGCAACACATGCGGTGAAGTAGTAGATGTTGGTTCTCTTCTATATTGGTGCGTTAGGTTGCACACAACCTCACCATATTCTTCTTCTTCCCTTGCACTCAACCTCACAATATCAATATTTTCAACTGAGTCTCCCTCAAGTCTCCTTATATCTCCAACCACATCATGAATACTAGCTTCAGCATTAATTTCCATGGCATCATCATTCAAAAATGCAAAGTCATGACCCAGATTGTCATCATTGTTGTCATCATTATCATCATCATCTTCATCTGAACCAGCAACTGCAGATGGTATATTGTCAGTATCTGTGCTAGCCGCTCGATCCGACTCTGTTTCAGAGTTCTGACCTTCCTCGACGTTCTCTTCCTGAGGGCCCAATTGATGTATAATAGTCGGCTCATGTTGAGATGCGGAACCCACTTGATGTGTGGTAGTAGTAGCCTGGGATCTTACTAAAAATGTAATAATTCCCAGTTTAATCAAACAATTCAATATTCAAGATATGACAATTAAAGAACATAGAGAGAGAGTGTAGAGAGCGAAAGAAACTCAGTCATATATCTAACAATATCAAAATGTTACAAGCTTAGTTACAAACACTCACAACACAATGGTATTTATACCACTGCTACTTCTCTCATGATACTAAACTCTCTAAACAAAGCTTCTCTCAAGACACTAAAACATACAAGATAGAAACTCTCAAACAACTAAAGTTGACTTTTTGACTTTACATGACTTTGACTTTTCTCATTTAATCTTGGATACAATTTTACACTAACAATCTCCCCTTTGTATTCAAGATTTAATAAAAATTTGACAATCTTCTTCAACGCTTTGATTCTTCAAAATTTGAATCTGACAGCTGTAAACTTTGTAGCTCTGACAGTCTTTAATCTCTAATGCTTTGAAGAATCTTGAAAAGTCTTTCACATTTAGCATCTTTGGAAAGTCAACAAGTCTTGAACACGAATCTGAATTCTTGAAACTTTTGAAACTTCAGAAATCTTCATCTTTGAACTTTGATTGAGGAATCTTTGATCTCATATCTTCATCTCTTTGATCTTTGGATCGTCTTCAGAAAACAAATTTTCTCAATCATCTTGATTTGACTTTGAATCATCTCAGAATGATTTCTTTTCATCAGTCTTGAAGTGTCACTTAATTTTCATTTGACTTAAACTTTAAAATTGAACTTTTGTAAATTTCTCCCCCTTTTTGATGAATTGTGAGAATCAAATTCATCAAAACTCATTTCAATTTCAACACAGTCTTTGAAGCTTCTCCCCCTTTTAAACAATGTGGAACAATCTTCATGATCTGAACTTTTTCCTCCAATTGATCTTGATAATGAACCGTCAATTCATGAATGTATTTATCCAAATCTTTTCAAATTCAGACAAATTAGAAATTAAAAACCTGAATCAACAAATGAAACGGTTAGGAATGCCTGTCAGTAACACAAAGTTACTGTGTACAACGAATTTACAAATTAAGGAGCTGGTTTGATGTTGACTCCCCAGGACTTCCATTCAATCATTGAAAAAAACAAAGTATTTTCTATGAATGTTCTGACAGAAAAACGAATTTTCTATGTGCTCATGCATGTGTTTTGAAAAAATTAGCACAATGATTCTGTTTCATAAGGCTCAAAGTATGTAAATCACTGAGACAACAATGATTATACATAGACTCAAATGTGCATGATAAAGGGTCGAAGGTGGGGCAGACTTCTTTCTTTTTCAATATCAGTATCTTCCAAGTGAAGAACCGATAGATTATGTGTTGCTTCCCCAGAAAATGTGAAACATTCTCTTTTTAAGAAAAGAATGAGTAGCTAGTGGGGTTGTATGCAAGAGATGGCATGGGCTAGTTTCCTTTTTCAATGTCGTTCACGAAGAATTGTGAAACAACAGTTTATGCGGCTGCCCGGCTCAGAAAGAAGGTTGGTGCAGAGTCTGATATTCTTTTACTTTGATCTCACACCCTCTTTCTTTTAAACATTAAAGCTCACATCTAACCAATCTCTCTTTTCCATTTTACCTCTTCACACACCAACACTCAATCTTTTGACCCCTCTCCCCTCAATCACTCGTAGGATTACTTCCGGGGTAGGAAACACTGGATATCGTGAATCCATGGAAGTTCTTTAAGGTCACACATTGAATCCCATGTATTGTCCTAAAAGCATGTATCTCAATGATTTTCTTGACAATTTAAGCACAAGAGATCATTTGTCAGTGAAAGTATGCCCAGTAAAGATAAGAATGAAATATGAGCATATTAATCATTTAAGATTTCTCAAAACTTTGTATGAATGAATAATCATGAAAGAATAGAAATGTTTTGAGAAGTTGACAATGATTAAGATCAGATCAAAATTCATGAAGAATGATATTTTGGAAAATCAAAGACGAATGTTGTTTATATGAACAATATAGTTTATCAGAAATTTCATTGAAGATCCCAACATTTCTCTTTTCAGATTTCTTCTTTTCAATCTCCAAAGACTTTTTCTTTTCTTGAAAAGCTTTTCTTTCTTTCTCAAGTAAGTCTTGTAAAATAGAGATTTGGTTGGGAAATTCAGAAGTTTTGTCTTCAAGAACTTTTCTTTCTTTGGCAAAAGTGTCTCTTTCTGTAATCAAAATATTTTCAAACTCAGACACTTGCTTTGAGAGTTTTAAACATCTTAGCTCAAGATCCTTCTTCTCTTGGTTAGCTTTCTTGGAAAGACCAGACAACTGTTGAATAGAAGATTTCTCTGAATCAGCTTTAACTTTATCTGTTTGAAGACTCTTCTTCAGATTAGCATTTTGTGACTCCAAAACAGATATCTTGTCTTCAAAAGACTTAAACTTCTGTTGAAGCTCAACTAATTCAGCTTGTAATTCTGAAGATTTTAGTTCAGTTGTCTTCAGTTGGCTTTGAAGATTCACAATCTTCCTCTCTTTCAAATTGATTTCTTTCTCACAAGTCTGAATAGTATTTTCTTTTAAAGTAATCATTTTCTCTTTCTCTTTAATCTCTTTCTCTTTTTCCTTGACGATACCTGCAAAATCAGATTTAACAGTATTAGTACATTTAATACAATCAGGAGTTTTATCAGAATTTGATAAATTAGATTTCAACTCCTGAATCTGTTATAGAAGAACTGAATTTTGATTTTTCAGTTTATCCCTTTCAGCTTCAATTGCCGGTATCTCAGGCATGTACATTATCGCACAGTCTCTTCCTGAAAAAACTATAGACATCTTGAATGAAAATTTATTAGTCTTGAATGAATGATCGTTCCCAAATCAAGTCAGAAAAAAATTTGACTGAAAGACAAAATCAGATCACCACTTGAAAAATATTTCCAGACAAATTCTAACTCTGAAACTCACAAACACTTAAAACTCGCAAAGCTCATAAACACGCAAGTCCCTATTCACCATGCTTCTCGCTAGAAGGCATATGCGCGAAACTAAAACTCGCAGGACACTAGGTGCGCAAACTGAGCAACTCGCTAACAACGTTATGCGTGAAGTTACTTCTCGCAAGATGTTTCATGCGCGAAGTAGACTTAGAATAATTTCGAACTTTAAACTTCTCGCAAATGAATGCAAACTCGCAAGTCAAAAGATTTTTGCACGTTCCTTACTTAGAAAAAAAATTCGAGAATTCAAGAACTCGCACACCTATAAAACTCGCAAGTCACTATTCATTCCACTTCTCGCAGATAACTTGTGCGCGTTTTATCACTTCTCGCAAATACCTTTGTGCGTGAACTATATTCTCGTATACAACTTTATGCGCGAACCACACAGAAACTCGCAAACATCATGAATACCAACATTGTGCGCGTTCTTCATTCTAGCGTGTTCTTGATTAGCGTGAACTTTGAATCTTGCGTGTTCTTGACTCTGTCGTTCAAAATCGATCCAAAAATGATGTAAACCTGCAAATTAGAACATGAAATTGTACAGGATTTGTCGATTTATCATTTAGAACACTTTTCTAACACATTATTTCTATTAAAACAACAAAAACACAATGATTTGATTCAAAAACCAGAGTTCGAAGAACTTTTTCAAGAAAACCAAAATTTCAAAAATTTAAATTGTTCTAGTGATTAAATCGTCAAATTGTGTGAATATAAAGTATTCCAAATCATAAGTTGAACACAATTACATCATTTTTTCAATCAAGGATCAACAAAAAATTACAAATTTTGATTCAACAGTAAACAAACAAACACGTTTTGCTTGTTCTTGATTTTTTCTTTAAGAAAATCAATTCAAGCTTTTGTGATGATCCAATCCTTCTGAATTAGATTTGGTCTCGCTCTGAAACCAATTGAAACTGTATAAATCCCAGTTTAATCAAGCAATTCAATATTCAAGATATGACAATTAAAGAACATAGAGAGAGAGTGTAGAGAGAGAAAGCAACTCAGTCATATATCTAACAATATCAAAATGTTACAAGCTTAGTTACAAACACTCACAACACAATGGTATTTATACCACTCCTACTTCTCTCATGATACTAAACTCTCTAAACAAAGCCTCTCTCAAGACACTAAAACATACAAGATAGAAACTCTCAAACAACTAAAGTTGACTTTTTCACTTTACATGACTTTGACTTTTCTCATTAAATCTTGGATACAATTTTACACTAACACCCACAGCCTCAAGTCTAGATGACTAACCCACTCCTGTTCCCTTCTCAGCATTTTCTCCTTGCTCTCCTCGTTCAATTACCACCCTAGTAGATTGAACCCTCACATACTCCGTTTGCCTGGGGTAGGGGCAACCATTTCTGGTCGTCCCGTAGACTCTGTATAATCTCTTAAACTCACTGAGTTCGGATCGGCATAAGCAAGCAAAGTTTCTGGTATAGGCATAGAATAGTTGAAAGTCTTTTTCTACCTTTGCAAGTATCTCATCACATATTCAGGTCCAACATCATGGTTGTTCCTTCTAGGAATGTCTCGGTTGGATCTTAGCATGCTTCGGATAATAAGCTGTAGAAATCCTTGAAGTGGCACAAATATAGGCTTCTTAGTTGTATTCTTTGCCGTGACTCTTTCATAAAGTTTTGTACAGAAGATAACAGAGTAATCCACGTGCAGATCATACACAATGGCATGGAAGAGTTTCAACATGTGCATGCTTGTATTATCTATCTCGGTATGTTTATCAGTGAAGCATAGGTTGACAATGGGGAACATAGCATACCAAAATGGTGGCAGATTGTTTTTCTTGAGTTGACTGATCTTTGTAAGCTCACCAACATATCCCAAGGCTCGGATGCCTTCAAAAACTTCAGTGTCAATTGGGAAATCATCAAAACTGTATTTGCCTTCTCTTGAATCTTTCTCAGGAAGGTCTAATATCAGTCTTAGCTTCTGATAGGTCATAATTGATATGAAATGATCAATCTGAATTTGAAAGTGTCGCTGTTTGTTGGTGTTCACAAAAGAAATAGATCTCCAATCTTTTTGTAAGTATATGAGTGGTATTGTTGTTGTTGCAGTCGTGGCATAGTAGAGAGGATGGCCTTTGAAGATGTCAATTACCAGTGGATCTATGTTGAGATGGTTGAAATCAACAAGATGATTGTTTGGGTACAACAACAAGTAATCAGTTGGATGAATGAGTGCCAGGTCAGGGTTTTCATCAACTTGAGATTGGTAATGAGATCTGGATGAGGGCATAGGTGTCTCCTTAGAAACATGAGGATCATGCTCATCCATCTGAACAGTTTGACCATAAAAGTTTTCACTGGCCATGATATTACCTGAAAAGTTGAAAAGATTGGATAGATATCCAATATGTTAGTGAAATCCACAAAAAATTATTTTTCAGAAAAAAAAATTTGAACATTTTCCTAAGTCCAGAAATCGCAGACTAAGGACAAGGAAAACTTGACTTAAAGTACTGAAGTAGAGTACTTGTCGCAAATCAAAGAATGGGAACACTTGTCGCAGATCAAATTTGCAACAAGAAAACTTAGAAAAATTTGAGCACAAGAAAGAATTCGTAGAACTTTTAAGTCATGGACTTGTCATGAAAACCATTGATCAACCCCAAGAACTCGGAAAGTTCACACCAAGAACTAGCAGAGTTCATAACTTGTCATATTATCGAATTTCAAAAAAATCAAAACCACTTTAAACACTGGAGAATCCATTAACTTTGGTTTAATAGAGTTCAATTACACATTTTAATCATGATTTTGTACTTTAATTTCGATTAAAGGTCACTAGAATATCGATTAAGGTCCAAATTAGTGTTCCAAGTATTCGAACAGTCCAAAAGTCGAATCCAAAGTCAAGGAATGTGATTTTCAGTTCAGAATGAGTATCAAGATGATCGATTTAATAAACCCAACAATAATATGAAGTTAATTTTAGGATTAAACCAACGAATATCAGTCCAAGATCCTATCATATCAGAGTTCCGTTTCGAAGGGTTTTAGAGTAAGATGAACAGGCAAATCATAAACCTTAAAGCGATGATCTTTAACCTAAACCAATAATGAAATACAAACAAGAATGTATACGAACAACAATAAACAAGAATCAAAACCAAAAACCTACTCTGAATTGAAAAAAATGAGTTTGAAAAACGAAATGTCGTGAATAAAAAGTCGAGAGGATTTCGTCTAAGTTTAGAAGTCGTAAACAAGGGTTTTGGAACAAGTTGGAATACTGAAGTATGAAACTCGTATTTATACTCAAAATAAAGCTTGACACATGGCACGAATGGATTGGACCTCCTACTTGTCGCAAACCGAAGAGAACAAAACTTGTCGCAAAGAGTCAATAAGTCGTGTGTGAACTTGTCGCAAGGCACAATTTGCGACAAGTGTGCCTATGGAAAGAGCTTGACACCACCCATCTGGACTTGTCCTCTCAAAAGGACATGTCTATTGAAAAGACAAGTACCCACTCACCCCGGGGTACACCACTACAACAGACACAAAATGATGTCTCTGTGGCTCATCATTTAGAAGACCCTTCCCTAGGACATGAGATCTTCAAGATCTAGCGTAGGGACTGCCTTACTCAGGGGTAGTGGCTAAACCTAGTGGCACAAGGGCATACTTGTTTGGACAACAAGTCTACCCAGCACATTTACTTCTCATCCTTTGAATCTAAGTCAGAGGAGGCAAAAGAAATCAGAACACCCATAGCGAAGTCCCCTCCCAAAGAATCTCAAGGATTGGGTGGAAGTCCCTCCAGAGGCAACATCACCTTTACTTTGAAGAAGAGAACCTATGAACTCGAGGTACACTTGGACTCATGTGTTGGGTCCAAGGCTCCCCTCTCTAAAAATATGTTACCAAAGCAGAGTTCAAAAGCTTTGGTGAAGAAGTTAGAGGATCCTTGAAAATCTTGGAGAAGACCTCAGAGACCTTTGCCTCAAACTCTGAAGTTGCAAAGCTCATTTCAGTAGTCTCTAAGCTAAAAGCACAACTTGCAGCCAACAACTCTGTATTGGCATCTCTAGAAATATCAGTTGCAGGTCGCTCTGATCAACTCACAGAAGACCTGAGAAATGCCAAATCAGACATTATCAAGGCAATTCCAGTGCAAGCCCCTGCAGCACCACCAACTATCACCTCTGTTGATCTGGAAGCATTCAAAACCAAAATGAAGCAGATGCTTTCAAAAGCAATTGCCTCCATCCTGGTAAATGCAGCTCTAGCTGTACAAGTTTCAGCTCCACCTGGTTAGTCAGGCCTCGCCGACTTCAGCAAACAGATCACAAGAAAAATGGTCACATTCTCTAGAAAGTTTGTTGCTAAATATGGTGAGACCACCAAGGCTGTGAAAGCCTTACTTGAAGTCCACAACTACAACATGGATGATCAGATAAATGAGGTTTGACTGGCAGCCCATGAAGCCAAGGAAGCAATCGAAACCGTGCCTGCCAAGCTCTACCCAACCAAAATGCCTCCTCCAGAGGGTAAGGGTTAGCGAAAGTTGGGAGAGACCTCATATGTAGAGGAGGATTCCAAAAAGCCTAGGTTTGAAGAGTTTGAAGACGGAGATGATGGGGACATGCCAAAAGGGTCTTCAGATTCTCAAAAGGGAGAGAACCTCAGAGCATAACAAGCCAACGCTTCTGCTCCCTCCTCCTCTGCACCAAATCAGAATAATCAAGACAAGGGTCAATCTCTCAAAGATACCCTCAGAACCCTCAGAGAAGAGACTCCAGAAAATGGAAGAACTAAACCAGACAGGAACACCACCTCTTTTCAACACCAACAACTTACCTTTCTATAGTCTCCAGTTCCAGTGATCTTCTTAGCTGCCACAACTTTAGACCTGCCACTTGTACAGGTTTCCACTGCAATTCCAGAAACCATAATCCCTAAGCCTCACTCTAAAGTCCAAGCTATAGCAGAAGACCCTGAAGACACTTAACCGGTGGAATATTCTGACTCCTCCTTAGAAGTGCCTTCCCCCCACCTGAAAGACCAAAAATTGTGATGAGGGGTCTGAGGGTATCTTTGAGAGATTAACCCTTGTCTTGATTATTCTGATTTGGTGTAGAGGAGGAGGGAGCAGAGATGTTGCCTTGCTGTGAGTGGGGTGTCATGTTTGGGTACAGGTGTCAATCATCTAATGGTAGCATGCGAAAAGGCGTAGACAGGTGTCGACCATCGGTTGAATCGACTTGACACCAAATCCCGTATAAATAGGAACATTCGAAAGAATCATTTCCTTTTACGCGATCGTGATTTTTAAGAGAGAGAAAACTATGAATCCTCGCCAAAAACATGCAAAAACCAAAATCCTTGCCAAAATCTTGTCTGCGTCTGAAGTCGATAGCTCATTAGCCTAGAAAGACCTGGGAATTGTTCAAGTTGTACACAGTGACTGCCTATACCCTAGATTTCTTGATGGCCCTAGATCCTGAAAGCACCCTCAACGAGAAGTAGAACCTTGAGGCGTTCTAGCTATTGATCGGAATCCCTGAAAATGTGAGGCTCATTGCTCCGGACCAACTGAGGTCGGAGAAATGCCCGAATGGATACTTCGTGATATACGAGTATCCATTCAAAATAGAGTTTACATGGCCATATTCGCCTTTCTCAAGGTTGTAAGACCTGTCTTCAGGGATGATCATGCCCCAATTTTGAAGAATCGTTTAAGTCATTGAAAGATTGATGTTAAATTGGCCATCTCCCATTACCGTCAACGACCTCCTCTTGGCCTATTCTCTCGATACAGAGGGACTCGTAAGTTGGTTCAGGCGATTATCGTCACTTGGTGAAGACAGCCAATAGCTCGTCTCAGTGTGGAATACCTAAGTAATGCTTTTAGTCACGCTTTTTGTTCTGGTTATCGTTAGTTTTTTGAATCGTATCTAACTTATTGTGTTTTTTGCTTGTCTTGCGATCGACTTTTACTGAAGTCAGACCTTCTGCATATTCTACAGCCAAGGTCGAGAGATCCCTCAAATTCAGTATCGAAGATCGTTCGTTCTTCACTCAGACACTGATTGACGAAGACGACGAGGTAACCATCGTCGGAATGTCTGCGGCCCCGATCGCTGTAGAAGAAGAGGAAGAAGACGGGGAAGAGAAGATGACGGGTAAGTGTAGAACATTATAGCTTTTTGACATCGTCTTGAGTTTTCCCTTTTCATCGTAAATTAGTCTTGCTGACGTTACATACTTTGTTTTTATTTTTGTTTTCAGGAGGATCGCCCCTGAAACCGGTGATTGGCCTCTCAAAGAGTGAGGTGCTAGCCCAACTTGCCCGAAAGGGTCAAGAAATAAATAGAAAGGCTCCCCCGACAGTAGGGTCATGGGTCTAAAAAGAAAAATCGGTACCGAGGGAACCGCCTTCGAAGAGCGGCGACCCTGAGGTCGTTGCTAAGAAGGCGATGCAGCCTCCGGTTGTGGAAGCCACACCGGTCTTCTCTGTTCCACCATCGAGGGTGGAGGCACCTTTCTCGAGGAGGACCTGAGCCTGATATCAGTAAACTTCACGTTACCAGCCGACTTTATGTCGACCGGTAATCTGGAGAGGAGAAAGATGTTCCCGCACATGAACAACTTCTTTCTGCCGACCTTCCATGACTGATTCAAGGATATCACGGTTGACGACATGGGGGCCAACGTCACAAGGGTCTCATTCATGGTGAGTAATCTGTCATTACTTTTCTATATTTTGATTTAAATCGTACGATCTAACTTTACTTTGTCAGGCAATTTTATAGGCATTCCAGTTGTCGCTTGTCCTTCACTCCCATCTTGACGATGTAAGGAAACTGGTCCCCAAGGCACTTGAGAGGGAGAATAGAGGTCTTGTGGAATAGAAGGACGCTCTCACTATGGCTAAAAAGGCGGAGGTGAAGCAGGATGAGTACTCTGTGCGACTTGATGAAGCACTAAATAATCTAGAGGTCACAGAGCACAAAAAGGAGGAGCTTCAAGGACACCTGAAAGAGGCCCTCGACAAGGATTCCGCGGTGGAGGCAGAGTTAGAGATGACCAGGGACACCTCGACTGTGAATGAAAAAGAAGTTGAAGCCCTTAGGTTGAAATTGGGCGCGGCGAAAGAGAAGGTCGCAGCCTTAGAGGAGAAGGTGGCATCCATCAAGGCGTTCATTTGACTCAAGGTTTGCGCGGCCATTATACGGCGCCACTTAATGGGGAAGAACTCCATGGCATCGGCCGAGGAAGAATTGGCCTTCTTCCTTCAGTCTGTTAGGGTTGAGAGGGATCTTGATTTTGACGACGAGCAGGAGGTCGAGTCTTAGGATGACGCTCCTAGAGGTGGATATGTTGAGGTCGCAGCAGCAGCATGAGGAGCAGTCGGCTCCTTAGTTAGCTTTTTATGTTTTTCTTTTGTACCTTGTAACACTCGTGATTTTGGAAACCCTTAACACATACGATCTTAACCGTATGATCACCATTACGGAGAATTAGGAAGGTTATATTTTCTTATTGTAGTGGAGCAATTGAGGATCGAATCCGGTGCGAGAAACGGAAGGAAAATGAAGAAATGGCCTCGTGGTCTGGTGCGCGGCCTTGGGTCATGGCACAAACCGCGCAAGTTAAGGTAGAAGAGGATTGATGATCTTGGGTTGATCCAAGGGTTTATGGTCAAGGTAATCTCCTCATCTTTTCTTTTAGAGGCTAGGGTTTAATGTTTTTAATCCTCTTCCTCATATCATTCAACCTTGGTTTAATTTTGGTAACTTTGTGGTAAAGAAAACCTTGTGGAGGTGTTGGATATAAGATCTAGGGAGATTGCTTAGAGATTTCAAGCTTTCATCAAAGGAGATTCAAGTTTTGAGGGTAAAACCTAGATTTAACCTAAATCTAGCAACATAAGTTCAAGTTGATTTGTGAAAACGTAGTACGTGGCAAAATGTCCATTTTAAAGTATTTATGTGTTTTACATGAAATTACCAACTGTTGAGTTATTTGGTAACTTTTGATTATTTGAAGTGTTTATATTTATAATCATTGTAAAACACCCACATTTGGGATTTTTGGGCATTTTGATAAATAAGTCATAAAGGAAAGTGTTTTGATGAATTATTGCATAAATGGAGATTACTTGGTCAAAAAGCATTTTTAGTGTTTTGTTGGAAATATGCATCATTCATGTAATGGGACATTTTTTAAAATACGAACGTGTGAGTCACTTGATTTTGGTCATTCTCAACCTTGTGAACGTTTTAGAAATTTCAAGTCGTTCTGGTTTTTTTGGACCGAATGCCAATTGTGATTTAAGAGACAAAGATTTTGGGAAAAGATGTAATTTGATTTATGTAACCACTTTGGCTCGCGTATTTTAGCCAAACATTTATTATGCCTTGTGGGGCTTAATTTATACTCAAACGAGTCTTTGGAACATTTTTCATTTGTAGTAGCTCGATAAGGAGCCTTGGACGTATGGTGTACTTAGTTGTATCTTATTTGAGAGTTACATGTTTTGAATGTGTTAGTTCATTCATTGGAGTCATGTAACGTTTTAGACTGTAATGCATTGGATCCACAGGCATATGAGTCAGCCAGTTTGTTTAATTGGGAACTCTATCCATGTTTTGGGGATTGAAATGATTTAAGGCTAGCGAGAATTCGAGGTATAGATCGTGGGTGGTTGAACTTGATGCCCGTGTAATATAGTCTGGTTATTCATCGTGCAATTTAGTATCCGCGTTTGAAGTCTAGTGAGTGGTCCCCAAGTCATGGTTTTTTATGTAAGCTTGCGGTGGTGCTATGAAGAGTCGTTTACGTAGCTAAGTCTTGTGACGGTGCCCATGGTGAGCCGTATACGGGTACTTGTGGATTTTGTGGTGACACTCATCTAGAGATCGAGTAGACACTAGGGTCATTTGGGTATCTTATGGTGGTTGCTCGGTAGGGAGCCCTTTACGGGGATCCCTGGCTCTATGTGTAGCTCGAGAACATTGATAAGTGGCTTAACTTTGTGTGCCCACCACATTCAATGGAATTCGGGTCTCCAGCATCAGAAAAAGGTGTTGTTTTGGGTATTGATTTTTATTATCCATGTTTTTGGTGACGTTTTGTATATATTGATTTTTATCCATGGTATACGTGTTGAGTATTATACCCCACTCGTATTTTGGGTGTTTCGAGATATGAAGTTTTTTCCTCGTTTCATAAATTGGAAGTTCGATTTCTATTCTCATTTTGAGTGAGTTTTGGGTTGAATTTAATTTACGAAACAAAGTTTTATATTGGAATCTTAGTCGTTAAAATAGTTTGGAATGGAAAGCGTTATATTAGTGTTTCCTACGCCTAAAATGCATATTATTGGAAAACGAGTCGTTTTCATATTTGAAGCATATCATTTTGAAAGATTATGATTTAAATTATAATCTTTATTTTCAACGATATATTTATTCATGTTGAAAACTCTTGAACTCACTAGGTGTTAGCCTAACCTTTTTATTTGTCGGCATGTGCAACAGGTTCGGTTGGGATTAGTCTTAGTGACACTGTGAAGAGATGAGTGCTAGTTGTGTGCTCTAGAAGTAAATAGCTTGGTAAAGTCTTCGGTATTTATTATGGGATTAGCAACTTGTATTTAGGTTAAGTCACACCCGTCGTTGGTTTAGTCCTTGTATAAGACTGGAGATTATAATTGAGGAGGTTAAATATACAATTTTATTTTGGAGATTTAACAAGTTTTGATTTATAGGAAGAAGATTTATCTTTTACTTGATATAATATTGAGATTTTTAATTAGTTGTTCATTCCATATTTGAGGGTGTTACAGGTTGGTATCAGAGCTTAAGTTTGAGAGATTTAGGTGTGGATGTTGGATACCTAGACTCAAACTAGCGTTCTTTCAAGTGATTTAGAGAGAAAATTTCACCAGTAGGCACTTTAAGATAGGATTTCTTGAGATTGATGAAGTCACTAGGAACGGGAATCACGTCGAGAGAAAAAAGGATGATCATGTACAGTACGTTCATAATTGCAACTGGCCAGTGTTATGGTGAACCTACAAGTTACATGTGCATACTTGGACTACTTTGATGTGATGACCGTTGGGGTAGTGAGGAAGTCATGTATTTTTATATAAGCTTGTGGTGGTGCTATGCAGAGTGGTATACGGATCTAAGTCTTGCGGTGGTCCCCAGGGTGAGCCAGATACGAGGACTTGTGGCTTTTGTGGTGACACTCATCTAGAGGTCGAGTAAACACTAGGGTCATTTGGGTATCTTGCGGTGGTTGCTCGGTAGGGAGCCATTTACGGGGATCCATGGCTCTCTGTGAAGCTCGAGAACATTGATAAGTGGCTTAACTTTGTGTACCTGCCACATTTGATGGAATTCAGGTCTCCCCCGTCACCGAAATGTGTTGTTTTGAGTATTGAGTTTTATTATCCATATTTTCGGTGACGTTTTGTATATATGGATTTTTATCCATGGTTTATGGGTTGAGTATTATGCCCCACTCGTATTTTGGGTGTTTCGTGTTATAAAGTTTTATCCGCCTTTCATAAATTGGGAGTTCGATTTCTATTCTCATTTTGAGTAAGTTTTGTGTTGAATTTAATTTATGAAAGAACGTTTTATATTGGAATCTTAGTCTTTAAAATAGTTTTGGTTGGAAAACGTTATATTTGTGTTTCCTACGCCTAAAATGCATATTATTGGAAAAGGGTCGTTTTCATATTTGAAGCATATCATTTTGAAAGATTATGATTTAAATTGTATTCTTTCTTTTCAACGATATATTTATTCATGTTTAAAACTCTTGAACTCACTAGGCGTTAGCCTAACCTTTTTATTTGTCGGCATGTGCAACAGGTTTCGGTAGGGATTAGTTCTAGTGACACTGTGAAGAGATGAGTGCTAGTTGTGTGCTCGAGAATTACATAGCTTGGTAAAGTCTTCCGCATTTATTATGGGATCAACAACTTGTATTTGGGTTAAGTAACACTCGTCGTTGGTTTAGTCCTTGTATAAGACTGGAGATTCTAATTGATGAGGTTAAATGTACAACTTTATTTTGGAGATTTAACAAGTTTTGATTTATAGGAAGAAGATTTATCTTTTACTTGATATAATTTTGAGATTTTTAATTAGTTGCTCTTTCCAAATTTGAAGGTGTTACATATCTTTAATCAGACGACCGTTGGTGGTCGTGCCTTTGTTTTGTATCCTCTCACAATGAATACAAAAAGAATATCTTGACTATATTATTTGTCGCAACTTATATTTTCCAAAACAATCCAATGATATAAATTCCATAGAAAAATCACAAGTCATTCATGACAAACGTGATAAGACGATAGAAGCAAATAAAAATAAAAAAATTCTAAGTGACTCATAAGATCGAAAACAATTAAGCTCAACTTAAGAAACTTGCGACCGAGGCAAGCAAATAACTTGTCAAACAATTTAATCAAGGATTTTGCGACCAGGGCAAGCAATAACTCGAATGATTAAATCAAACTTGGGTCAAGGGACTTGCAATCAGGGCAAGTTTTTTCAAAAGATTGGATCTTTAGACGAAATATTATAAATCCTGCAACCCGGTCATGGTATGATCGTATAATTCTGAATGAGATCGAAAGTCTGGCCGATTCGTATGTTTGTATAAACCTGCGATGACACAAAATTAGCGGTAGCCAACGACTCTCTGATGCTTAAGTCAGTAATCATTATAATGATATAATCGTAAAAAAAGGATAAAGTTAAAAGAAATACTTCTTTAAATGTACCACATTCCAGCTTAGTGTGATATCCTGGTTGTCGAGGGTTTGTAGCCGATAGGCACCTTTTTCTACGACTTCAGATATGCGATACAGTCCTACCCACTTAGTGGATAACTTACCTGCGTTTGGCTCTTGAGTGTTTTGGAACACTCATCGTAAGTCATAATCATCTTCTTGGAAGACTTTGGCCTTGACATTTTTGTTAAAATGTCATTCGATTGATTGCCTTAAGAATACCATTTTGATCAATGCAGACTCTCTTAAATCCTCCAGTGCGTCGAGGTCGTAACTTAGGTATACTAAGTTATGGTCGACCGACGTATGTCGTAAGGATGGAAATTGGGCCTCGACCGGCAAGACCGATTTGCAACCATAGACCAAGGAGAAATAGGATTATCCTGTAGTTATACGAGGCGTCGTACGATTAGCCCAAACAACTGTCGGAATTTCTTCAATCCTTCTGCCTTTGGCTGCTTTGAGTCTCTTTTTTATAGAATTGATGATCGTCTTATTGCTTGAATCAGTAGGTCCATTTGATTGGGGGTAACGGGGTGTCGAAGTCATAAGTTTTATCTTACGATCTTCGTAAAACTGTCATCCGGTTCTGTCACTTATGAACTGTGACCCATTGTTGCACACGATTTTGGATGGACTCTAAATCTGCAAATAATGTTAGTCTGGATAAAAGAGACGACTTCTTTGTCCCAAACTTGGGATAAAGTAGCAGCTTCTATCCACTTGGAAAAGTAATCCGTAAGGACGAGTAAATATACCTTTTGCCCAGTGGCAAAGGGTAATTTTCCGACGATGTCCATTGCCTATTTCAGAAGAGCCATGGAATCAAGGTCGAATGTAAAGGTTCAGAGGGTCTATGAGATATACCTGAATGCCGCTGACATGCGTCGCAACTTTGGACATACCTTATAGCATCCTGGGGTAAGGTTGGCCAATAGTAACCTTGTCGAGAGATTCTATATGCTAAATTGCAACCACCCAAATGGTTGCCGCATTCTCCATCGTGCATTTCTTGTATAATGCTTCGGACTTTACTTTTACCGACGACGCATCGTAAGTCTAGTCCTGTTGATGATCATCGATAAAGTTTTCCACCAATCATAATGTATTCGGATGCTTTAAATCCGATTTTTCTAGCCTCCATTTTGTCTTCAGGAAGTTGGTCGTTTGTTAGGAAATTCTTGATATCGCTCGACCAATCATCTTCCTCTTTCACCACATGAGTCTGGTCTTCCTTTTCAATAGATGATGTGGCTAAGTGGATTATGGGAACGACGTCAATTGAGGATTGACCAAGTGCTAACCCAAGATTGGCTAATGTGTCGGCTTGGGTGTTTTGATCTCTCGGGATTTGTATAATGGAGAAAGGTTTAAGAACTTCGGATTTTGCTTTAGTCACTTTTAGATAGGCTATCATCTTGGAATCTTTAGCTGCAAACTCCCATTCATTTGATTTACGACCAAGAGGGAATCACTTTTGACATGAAGTCCTGTTGCCCGCAGGTCGTGAGCCATATCCATTCTTGCGATTAGGGCTTCATATTCAGCTTCATTGTTTGTGGCTTTGAAGTCTAATCGTATGGAGTACACCATTTTTCCCCCTGTGCAGAATTGAGGACGACACTGAGACCTGCTCCCCTGGTATTTGATGATCCATCGACGTGTAGAGTCCATGTCGTGTCGTCGAGAGTTACCACAGGTGCCACTTATACCTCCAGTTCTAGACTGAAATCGGCAACAAAGTCTGCTAAGGCTTGCGACTTTATGGTTGTCCTTGGTTTGAAATCAATGTCGTAAGTACTGAGGTAGATACTCCACTTTGCTTGTCGACCTGTCAGCTCTGGTTTTCGTAAGACATATTTAAGAGGAAAATTAGTCACGAATGTTATGGGATGCGATTCAAAATAATGTCGCAACTTTTTGGCAGCTATAACTAGCGACAATAATAACTTTTCCATTGAGGAATACCTGGTTTCGACGTCTAATAATGATTTACTTACGTAGTAAATCCAAAGTTGTTGTTTTTCTTCCTCTCGAGTTAAGACGACACTTATAGCATTTGAACTGACAGCTAGGTAGACCTGTAGGACGTTATGATCCTTAGTTTTTGACAACAAAGGTGGCGACGCCATGTATTCTTTTAGCTTTTGAAGCGCGTTCTCATGGTCGTCCGTCTATTCGAAGCCCCTGTTCTTTCTCAAGACGTTATAAAATAAATGGCATTTATCTGAGGATCATGAGATGAACCTGTTTAAGGTTGTGCCTCATCCAGTAAGTTGATGGACTCTTTTAAAATTTCGAGGGGACTTGATCTCCATAATTGCTTTGATCTGATCGGGGTTTTCCTCGATACCACTTTGTGTGACCATGTATCCCAAGAATTTGCCCACGCTTACTCCAAAAAAGCATTTCGTCGGGTTCAACTTCATATGATTTTCCCTGATGATATACAACGACTTCTTCAAGTGACCAATGTGATCTATCGCTCATTTCGACTTAACAAGCATGTCGTCGATATATACTTTCACTGTGTCGCCCAGATGTGCTTTGAACATCCTATTGACTAGCCTCTATTATGTCGAACATGCACTTTTAAGACAAAAGGCATAACCTTATAACTAGAAATACCTTTGTCTATCATAAAGGTCGTCTTTTCTTGATCGTCATGATGCATCAAGATCTGGTTGTAGCTCGAGTAGGCGTCCATGAATGTTAGAACTTCATGACCAGTCGTCGCATCGACCATAGCGTCGATATTTGATAAAGGGAAGGGATCTTTTGGACAGGCTTTGTTGAGGTTAGTGAAGTTTATGCATACTCTCCACTTCCCATTTTTCTATTGTACGACCACGACATTGGCCAGCCAGTAAGGATATTTGAACTCCCATATCTTCCTAGTTTTGAGTAAGTTATCAATTTCATCATTGATCACTTTGTTTTGTTCTGGAGAGAACGCACGTCGTTTATGTTTAATAAGTTTAAACGAAGCAATCTACATGTTCCTGCAAAAAATATATTAATAATTTGTTTATAGCAGGGTCGAGAGACGAACCGATGAAGACAATTCTATCAGGCTTGTCTTGATCTAAGTCGACTTCTTCCAGACGATAGGCATCGACAGTCTCAGGATCATCCTGGCTCTGTAATTACTAGATGTTCTGCTTTCGAGTCTTCATCGTAACTTTTAGCATTCTCGTGCTATCTTTTGCTCGCTTTTGATCTTCGGGAATCCCCAAGGTGTCAGGAATTTGATGGTCTGATGATACGTTGAGGGGACGGCTTATCATGAATCCAGGACCGCCTTAGTATGACGTTATAAGCGGACGAGCAATCGATAACGTTGAAATTTGTTTGCTTGTTGATTCCCTTGTCATATACCGAAAGGATGATCTCCCTGATAGTATTAGCCATATTTCCATTGAATCCTACGAGCACTGTCGAGCATCGTACGATCTATGCTTTATCTATTCCCATAGCTTTAATTGTGCTAAGGAAAATGATGTTGGCAGAACTTCCTTCATTGATCAGGATCCGCTTGGCCTAGCAATTCCTGATCGTGAGTTGTATGATCTACCCATCATGATGTTTCTTCCATGGATCGCTAAGATCCTCTTGATAGAACGTTATTGGCATGACTTCTAGCTCCAATTCGTGTTTTGGTCGAGTCGAGCTTGAAATTGGATGTTCATCAGGACCTCGACTAGCATGCCTCTTAGCTGCAGAGTAAGTCGGACCACAAATGTTTGATGCTCCGGTCACGCAATTCACGACCTTTCTGGTCATCCATTAGTGCCCCAATAGATCTTCCAGATGCCCCTTCGGTACTATCCAGGCTAGTTCTCTTCGTAGAGCTACACACTCTCCCGTCGTATATCCATGGTCGCTAAGAAAATCGCACCATTTGCATTTGTCATTCTTAGCGCTATCTTTCTCACTTTTCTGCGTCTATTTGACGTTTGTTTGCATGTTCTTGGGAGCTTCGACTACATCTTTAGATGTTCCCTTGAATCCAAAATATGAGATCTTAGGATACTAGGAAATTTTGATGTTGAGACATTTTTCTTCTTGTCGAACCTCACGTTCGAGATCTGCTTTGTTGGCTCGACCTTAGAAGTTAATCGAGTATTGACGTCGAGCTTCTTGATGCTCAATGACCTTTTATCGCTGTAATGCTTGCGTCGGAAGGTTGTTTCATCCTCGAACCGCATATAAGCCAATGTTCTAGCTCGAACGTCTTCAAAGTTTTCTGGCAGGTACTTTGTCAAATCCGTGTATAAGCCTGAAATGTCATCGAGACCTCGCTTGTAAGCCTCGATTGCGGTTCTAACGTCGCAGTTACACACATTGATCATCTCTGAATTGAAGCGATTGAAATAGCTTCGGACTGACTCGCCAATCTTCTGAGTGACATAGTAGAGATAGATGGTTTGCTTTCGTTGAAAAAATTGGTTAACCAGCTCTAAAAAGTTGTTGATGGACTTGGGTCTGAGATTGATCAGCCACTGGAGAGCAGCGCCTGTGAGAGTCACACTGAAACTCTTACACATGCACACTTCTTGATATTTATGAGGAATTGACACATTCCACATTAGCTGCTTGTACTGTGCGATATGCTCTATCGGATCAGTCACTCCAGAATACGTTGGGGTGAATGTTGGGATGTTGTATTTCTTCGATACGTCGAACATAACTATCTCTTCGACAAAAGGAGATGCTTGAAATCCAGTTCATGGTTCGACATCGACTGGTACAGCAGCTCTAGGAAACATGGAAAGTAATGACATCATCTTCTCGTCCTGATCTTCCAACAGTTTTAATCGTTGAGCGACTAGATCATCGAGATTGAATCCGTTGGTCGCCAGAGGCGGTGCTGGAATGAACATTGAATCTTGAGACATTATGCCAACCGTTGTGAAGAAACCATTGTGATGCGACGATTCAACAACTTCACCGTTGATTGGTACGTGTGTCGATGGGATGGGCATCGTAGGAAACACCGATGATGGCATTGTCAACGTTGGAATAGTGTAAGTTATTACACCTACACCCTGTGTCGGCCTTGGTTACGGAGGCAGTGGAGGTTGAGAACCTTCAAAAGACATGTTAAAAAGTGTTCTTTGACCAATTTGAGATCCAAGTGGATTTCCAACGTTCTGATTCCTCAAAAGTGCAATTTCTTTAGCTGCCTTGCGATTTTGTCGTCTAGTGCGTTTATGCGATTACGGGCAATGTCAAGTTCCATGTGCATTTGAACAATAGAATTAAGTTGAGCTCCTTATTCTGACATGATCCTATCAATCAAATACACTTCAAGGAAATCGTTAGTAGGACGCACTCTTTGTCAAAGATTTTCTCTAGCTGGAGCCCCACAGTGTGCGCCAAACTGCTAATTCCAAAAATCACACAAAGGATAACTTAAGGTCGGTGTGGAGCTTTTAACAACTAAAGCAAAGGAGACAAATCGTGCGATAGGAAATGAATAAAAGAAATGACATAAGAAATTGGTGACATGGAAAACCCCTGTAGAAGGTAAAAATCGCGGACGATAGCAGAAATCGTCAATTCATTATGGACGTCAAACAGGGTCGTCGTCTTATAGAAGGAGCAATCGAGAGTACAATCAATAAGAATACAAGTAAGAGACAAACAAATCGTAAGATTGTGTCATTCGTTGTAAATTAAAATGCTTCGTCGAGAGTTTCTCTAAGAGAGAATAGCTTGAAATACTTTGTGAAATGCTTGAATACTATGTCTGAATTGTGTCTAAAATATCTGCTTTTGAGCTCTGCATAGCTTGTATATAGAACTTGGGTCGCTGTAAATGAGACTTGAATGTCTCAACGGTCTTCACATTTAATGGTCTTTATGAGGTTCTTTCGTTATGACTGTTGCTCATAAATGTGTATTAACCTGAAATAAAGAGACATAAAAGAAAACGCTTGCTAACAGTTAATGAGTCATAAGATGTTATCCGTCGAGGGATTTTGATTGTAGGTCATGAGAAACTTACGAACATCGCCATCTGTGGCAACCATGGTTCTTGGTGTACGTGGTCGTTAGAACCTTATCTTAATACCAGAGTAGTCTCAAGATTGGCAACGTTTGGTCTTCTTGCATCGGTCGAGATTTATAGAATTTTACCCAAGCAACTGATATGTCGTCTCAAAAATCTAAAGGCATTTACTTGTACCTTAATAGTTGTTTTTATTTTATTTTAGGGTCAATAGGTTTTGATGGTTTTTATATATTTTGTTGTGTTCATCTAAACCTTATGGTACTCAAGTTCTTCCAAGTCAAGGATGTTGTAAATAATGGACCATATATGATTTTCTAAAACAATGAATCATGGTTTTTAATCATTATATTATGCATGAAATTTTATTACCATAATAATATTGGATTTATGTATGCTCACATTTTGTTGATAATAGTTCATCAATATTTCAATTTACGAAAAGAAATCACTCGATCTATTAGATTTCCAAGCAATAGGGTAATCACATGGATTTCTGAGTTCCCTACAAACCTTAGTGTTACTTAGACCTGTATGAAAAAATCCAATTAATAGCTTGCGATTTACTTAATTTGAAAATAACGTTATTAATTATAGGGCTTTTGGCATGAGGCCAAAATGAAGGAGTTTAACATATGAAGCCAATTTCGTTATTTTAATACCTCACTACTATTTTAAGAGATTTTGTCATTAGACAAATAAATACTAGTTTTTACATAAAGTCAAATCCAAACTTTTAATATCTTAATAGTATTTTTGGAGCTTTTTGGTAAAAGACCAAAATATGGGGGTTGAAATTGTAACTTCCAAAAAATAATTATAAAATTGAAAATTATCAATAGGAACTCGCAATCAAGATAAATATTAAATATGATAAGAATTTATATAAGATAAATATTTAAATATTATGTGAGGAAATAAATTAAATACTAAATCCATAATTAAATTACTAAATGTTTTAATACCAAATTAAAATCATTGACTTAAATAAACAAATAACAATTAACTAGGCTAATTTAATATACAATAAATATAACAATATGCGAAAATAAACTTATGTAAAAGGAATCGTATTAGTCAATTTAAACAATAATGGTTCAATAGATAATGATAAGTTTTTAGTCAATTATATTATGTTTAGATACAAATTAATAACAAATTAAATGTTAGAGGTTGTTTGGCAGTTACTGAATGGTTTGGTCCATAATGACTAAATGGTCAGAATGATTAAGAGGCTCATATGTGTTTGTAATAGATTAAACCGATTTATGTTTCATGAATATATATGTGCCCCGTAATTTTTTTCTTTTATGTACTTTTAGTTCACTATGAGCCAAATTTTCCTAACTCTAACATGCTAGCCTCAATATTGATGGGGACCTCCGGATATATATCCGGAGTTGAACCACTGAATGGGACTAACTTTACTTCCTGGAACGAGCAAATTAAAATTGCTCTCGGAGTGATGGACTTGGACGCTAACTGACAAGAGCACGTCTGAAGAAAATCGTCTCTTTGATCAATAGGAGCGTTCAAACCACATGTCCCTTATGATAATCAAAAACTCCATATCCTCAACCATCAGAGGAGCAATCCCAAATTCTGAAATGGCTACGGGATACTTGAATTTTGTGGAGGAGAAATTTAAGGGTACATCTAAACACATGCAATTACCCTTATACTTAAAATGCTCACAACAAAGTATGATGGTGTTAGTGGTGTGCGCGATAACATTATGATGATGAACGACATGGCAAATAAACTCAAAAGTATGGACATGGAAATCTATAAAGGTTTCCTTGTGCATTTCCTAATGACTTCCTTACCCTCTCAATTTGGGCCATTCAAAATTCAATACCCAAAAGGAGAAGTGGAAGATGAGTGAACTTATTGTCATGTGTGTTCAAGAAGAGGAACGTTTAAAAATAAAAAAACCAGACGTTGCTCATCTTGCCACTACTAACACCAATAAAAGGAAGTTCTCCAACATTGTAAAGGGTCCATATAAGAGAAGTAAGTTTACTCCCAATAAGGCTCAAAATCACGGTCCAGGTACAAGTGGAACAAAGGGAAAAATAAGGTGTCGGTTTTGCAAATGAAACGATCACATTCAACATGATTGCCCTAAATTCAAAGAGTGGCTAACGAAGAAAGGTATACTCCTTAACTATATGATTTATGAATCCTTTTCCATTAGCGTGCCTTCAATAATTGATGGATTGACATGGGTTCCATGATTCATGTGACTAATTCTTTACAGGGATTCTGTATAAAGAAAACATTGGAAAACAATCAATGGACCATTAAAGTTGGGAACGAAAATGAAGTCAAGGTGGAAGCAATTGGGACAGTTTCCTTATTACTTGAAGGTGGAAATAAGTTACATCTTCAAGATACATGTATGTACCGAGTATAACTCAACATTTAATATTTGTATCTAAACTTACTACTATTGGATAAGATTTCAAGTTCACTTATAATAAAATGGTTATCTATTATAATTCTAAGATTGTTGCTTCTTGTGTGATGGAGGGAGGCCTCTATAAATTAAGTCTTGACGATAAATTTTCAGAATCATTACTCACTATGAATATGAATGAATGTAGTCATGGAACTAAAAGAAAGAGAGAGAAATAGAGAGTTCCTCTAGATTGTGGCATAAACGCTTAGGCCACATATCACAAGAAAGAATGAAACTTCTTGTGAAAGATGGAATTATTAATTATCTTGATTTCTTAGACTTCAATACATGTACTATGTGTATCAAAGGGAAAATGGTGAACAAGAATAAAAATGGGTCCACCCGGAGTTCAAGCTTACTTGAAATTATTCACACCGTTATATGTGGACCTCTTCCTCCCGGTTTAAGGGGTTATAAGTCCTTTATAAGTTTTATCAATGATTATTCACGCTACACTTATTTGTACCTAATTAATGAGAAGTCTGACTCACTTGATATGTTTAACACTTTTAAAGCCGAGGTTGAAAATCAACTCAACTATAAAATAAAGATAGTGAGATCGGACAGAGGTGGCGAGTATTATGGTCGACACATGGATGTGGGTTAAGCTATTGAACCATTTGCAGGTTTTTGCAAGACTCATGGCATAGTTAATCAATTTACTATGCCAGACACACCTCAACAAAAATGGGGTTACTGAGAGGCGTAATCGTACCCTTATGGACATGGTGCGTAGTATGATAGCAAACTCATCTCTTCTGCAATTCTTATGGACCGAAGCACTTAAAACAGCCGTATATATCCTAAATCGTGTTCCTCAAAAGTTATCCCTAAGACACCTTTTGAATTGTGGACAGGAAGGAAACCACGATTAAACTACTTTAAAGTTTGGGGATGTCCGACTGAAGCTAAACGTTACAATCCTCAAATCAAAAAGTTGGACCCTAAGACCATTATTTGTTATTTTGTTGGTTATCCTGAAAGGTCTAAGGGGTATCGTTTTTGCGCCGTCTCATACCACTAGAATAGTGGAAACTAGGCATGCATAATTTCTTGAAAATGCAAATTTGAGTGGGATTAATGGTTCGAGAGTTGTTGACTTGTATGAAGAAAAGACACCTAATAGAACTCCTAATTTAATTGTTCCTCTTTCTATTCCCAATAAGAATTTAGCATCAACATCAAATAATAAAGTTGTGGATGCTCACATTGAGAATGAACCATTACATGCAGATACTCCACTCAATAATGAAGGTGTAGAAGATACTCAACATTTGAGAAGATCAAAAAAAATATAGGAAGACTACCACTTATAATGATTTTATCACTTTTTTGAATGAGACCGATCACTAGTACAAAAAGACATATTAGCCACGGTTAAAAACCGTGGCCATAGGCCTTCTGCCATGGTTTTTTTTCCTATCAAACTATAGCCTATTCTTCTGTGACTATTGATATACCCTTACAGCCACGTTTAAATTGTGTCACCATATCTCATAAAAAATCGCAGCCATAGTATAAAAACCGTGGCGATAAGGTTATCAAAAAAAAATGTAGTTTTCTAAATTTCATATAATTGTGGCCATTAACTACTTATAGCCACGTAAATTTCTATTAACTATGGCCAATTCATGACATACAGTTACACTTAATAAATGGAACTATGGCAATTGGGTATCTTTTGGTTACACAAATTATTTAAAATAGTGACTATAAACTACTTATAGCCACACGATTTGTTTTTAATGCGACCTTTGATTAGCTTATAGCCATGTGTATTTATTTTAACCGTGACAATAGACTACTTATAGCCACACGAAATGTTTTATATTAGTCGTAGTCATTTCATGACATATGGTTACGCTGAATTGTTAAAACCATGGCTATTGTTAACTTTTGGTTACACTAAATAACTAAAACAGTGACCATAAACTACTTATAGCCATTCAAGTTTCACAATAACTATGGTCATTTCATGACATATGGTTACGCTGAATTGTTAAAAACATAACTATTGGAAACCTTTTGTTACACGAAATAACTAAAACCGTGGCTATAAACTGCTTATAGTCAAGCAAATTTTATATTAATCGTTGTCATTTCATGATATTTGGTGACACTAAATTGTTAAAATTATGGCTATTTGTTACATTTTGGTTACACGAAATAACTAAACTGTGGTTGTAAACTACTTACAACTACAAAAAAAACTTTAAATTAACCGTGACTAATTCATTACTAGTTCATGACTAATTCGTTGTTGTTCTAGATTCTAACTCACTATTGACACACAATTGATTTAGAAACACTTATTTATTGATCAATCACACAATTTACATCGAGTCATATACCTATTTACTGCATAGACAGTAAGCTCTGTGTGTGTCTGTTCTAAGGTGTAAACTCTTAGAATGTGTGTGTGTGTTATATGTCTAAACAACTCTTTGACCTGCTATATATATGGTCAACATGACCTTTTAGCACTTGTTCAACACACTACAAATATAAGTACACACTCACACTTTACAACAATTACAATACAAGACGCTCTTTTAATCTTGAATACAATTTAACTCTAACAATCTCCCCCTTTGGATTCAAGATTAAAGAAAAATTGACACTAATCTTAAGGTCTTCTTTCTTCAGAAAAATTTTCAACAAACAATCTTTTACAGCTTTAACATCTTCAAATCTTTGACACTTTGATTGATCTTTGATATCACTCTTAAGTAAATCTCCCCCTTTGGATATCTTAATCACTTTTGGCAATCTTCGCAAAACGTTGAAGTCTTCAAAACTTTTACACTTTCTTCAATCTGTCCCTTTGATTACAAAATGCAATAAGCTCTTTCAGAAAATCTCTTTAACACAGCAATCTTTGAAGTACAAAGATCTTCAGTTTTTCAACTTTCTCTTGACTTTAATTTCTTCTCAGAATCATTACTTTGACAAATTTCTCTTCCTTTTGAGTAATCAACAATTTTGACTTTACTTTCTCCTTATCACTTCTTACTTGACGTTGATTTCGCTTTAAAATTAATCTGGCTTTGAAATCTTGAAATATCTCACCCATTTTGATGAATTATGAGAATCAGAATCATCAAAACATTTCAATGTCAGCTCTGTCTTTGAAATTATCTCCCCCAAATAACAATGTAAGCACAGTCTTCATGAAAATAGGATATTCTCCTCCTTTTGAAACATATGAACAATCTCCCCCAACGAAAATAAAATCTCCGTCTGATATGATATTCTGCCATCAATTCATAAAAGTATTTGTCCGAATCTTTTCAAATTCAGACAACTTAAGAGTGGTAACCCTGAATCAACATATGAAACAGTTAATCTGCATGTCAGTAGCATGGAGCCACTGTGTGTAACGGATACACGTTGGAAAGGATATTTTTGATGTTCAATCCCCCAGGACTTCCATTCAATCATTGAAAAAACCACAAAGAAATTTTCTATGAATGTTAAGACAAGAAAACTTATTCCTTGTATGCTCGCGCATGTGTAGCAATCATTGAAGCAATTAAAGCTTTTTAACAGGCTCAAAATATGTAAACCGTTGAGACATCAACAGATATTACATATACTCAATGTGCATGAGAAAGGGTCGAAGGTGGGACAACTTTCTTTATTTTTCAATATCATCATCTTCCGAATGAAGATCTGATAGAGTATGTGTTGCGTCCCCTAAAAATATGAAACATTCTTTTGTTGAGAAAAGAATGAGTAGTTGGTGGGGTTATATGCAAGAGTTGGCATGGGCTAGTGCCTTTTTCAATGAAGGTCACGAAGAAGTGTGAACCAACAGATTATGCGGCTGCCCGACTCATAAAAAGTTTGGTGTAGAGTTTGATATTCTTTTTACTCTGATCTCTCACCATCTTTCTTTTAAACATTTGAGCTCAATTCTAACCAATCTCTCTTTTACATTTTACCTCAACACACTCCCATACTCTATTCTTTTGACCCCTCTCCCCTCAATCACTTAAGGATTACTTCCGGGGTAGGAAACACTGATTAATCGTGAATCCATGGAAGTCTTTTAAGCACTCACACTGAATCCAATGTATTTTGTCTTAAAAAACGTGTGTTGCTCAACAGTTATCTTGACAATTAAGCACAAGATATCATTATCAGAAAATGTATGTTCATGAATAATAAGAATGAAATTTGAGCATGTGGAACATTTAAGATCTCTCAAAACAATGAAATTGAATGAATAAAACGAATTCAAGTGAAGTGTTTTGAGAATCTGACAATGATTCGATCAGATCAAATATCATGAAGAAAAATGTATTGGGATATCAAAGAACGAAAATTTGTTTATATGATCAAGATATAAACATATTATCAATGAAAGCACAATTTTTTAAGAAATGAAGTTTGATTTCAAACAATTTAGAATTCAATCGGGAGTATTACCATCGAAAGATTTACCTTTTGAGACATGGTAATAACAAAGTCAATAAGAATGTATTGAACCGATGTGTGTAAGAATACTTGACAGTATATAAACAAGATAATACACAAGTATTTATCTTTTAGAAACACACGGTCAGATAAAAATTAAAGTATCCAAATGAAAATCATTGAAAATCACACTTCGAAAGTCATAAAAATTTTGAGAACACAAAGTGGTTTGAACATTTAAGAAACCAATTTTCATAAGAGAAAGTTGTTCTTCTGTCAACATGTGTTAGAGAGTAAGAATAAGAAATGTATAACTTCAATTTAGAATTCTTAACTCCCCCTTAAAATGAATATTATCATTTAATCATCCTTTGACAAAACTTCAGATACTCCCCCTAGGTATCTGTAAAAAGTCAACTCATTAGAAATATATGACAGTTAAAGTGTAATTTTCTTTTCTTTTATCCCCCTTAAAAATATAACAGATAAGATTTCATAAACTCCCTCTCAATTCAACAGTAAAAACTTCTTTAAAAGATGTTATCTAATCAGCATCCTGAAGAAGTAAAATAGTTGAAAGCGGGTTCTAAATGGAGATATTCAGAAGCCATAGTCACATGATTTAGTCAGTATGTGATGAATATCAGCAACTATTCAGAATTTCCCAAAGACACAGATAAGTAAGCAAAAGTAAGATACACTCCCCCTCAGTTCATGGATAAGTATTCAAGCAGACATATTCAACATACCTAATTTGCTGATTAAGAAGTTAAAACGCTTTTCATCTAACGGTTTAGTGAAAAGATCAGCTAATTGGTAGTCTGTTTGAACGAAGTGCATTTCAACATCACCTTTATCCACATGATCTTTAATGAAATGGTAGCGCATGTCAATATGCTTTGTCTTTGAGTGCTGAACGGGATTAGCAATTATTACAATTGCGCTCTTGGAATCACAATAGATAGGGACTCGTTTGTAAGAATATCCAAAGTCCTTCAATTGTGTGTTCATCCAGAGGACTTGTGAACAGCAGCTTGCAGCAACTACGTATTCTGCCTCAGCAGTGGATGTAGACACGCAATTCTGCTTTTTTGGATGTCCAACTTACAAGTTTATCTCCTAGAAATTGACACGATCCCGAGGTGCTCTTCCGATCAAGTTTACAGCCTTCATGATCAGCATCAGTATATGCAGTTAAATCAAAACCAGAATCCTTAGGATACCAAAGGCCTAACTCGGGAGTGCCTTTCAAGTATCTAAGTATTCTTTTCATGGCTATAAGGTGAGATTCCTTCGGGTTAGCCTGATATCTCGCACAGAAGCAGGTAGCAAACATGATATCAGGTCTACTTGCAGTGAGATACAGTAATGATCCAATCATGCTATGATACGTTTTCTGATCGACAGATTTACCGGTTAAATCTGCGTCCAGAAACGTGCCAGTATCCATGGGCGTTTTCATTATATAACTCTCAGTCATATTAAACTTTTTCAAAATGTCACGAATGTATTTCGACAGATTTATAAAGTTACCGTCTGGGGACTGTTTCACTTGAAGACCAAGGGAAAAAGTCATTTCACCCATCATTGACATTTCAAACCGAGTCTCCATAATTTTTGAAAAGTTTTTACAGTATTTAGAATTGGTAGACCCGGATATTATGTCATCTACATAAATTTGTATTAAGATTAAGTCCTCACCTTTCTTCTTAAGGAACAGAGTAGTATCGATTGTACCTTTTTTAAAGCCTGAAGCAAGTAAGAATTGTGTGAGAGTGTCATACCAAGCTCGTGGTGCCTATTTTAATCCATACAGCGCTTTGTCTAGAACGTAGACATAATCTGGGTGTTGTGGATAAACAAATCCTTCAGGTTGTGCTACATACACCTCCTCATGTAGTATACCATTGATAAAAGCATATTTCACGTCCATTTGGTAGACAGTGAAATTCTTATGTGCTGCATAAGATAAAAAGATTCTGATGGCCTCGATCCGTGCAACAGGAGCAAATGTTTCATCGTAGTCTATTCCCTCCTGTTGACAGTAACCCTTGGCAACAAGTCAAGCTTTGTTTCATACGACAACTCCAACCTCATCTTTCGTGTTCCTAAAGACCCACTTAGTGCATATCACTGATTTGTCTTTCGGTTGTGGGATTAGCCGCCATACCTTATTCCTTTTGAATTTTAGTAGCTCATCTTGCATCGCTAGTATCCTGTCAGGATTGCGTAGAGCTTTAGAAACCTTTTTCGGCTCTAAGGAACTAAGGAAACTTGAGTAAAGACAAAAATTGGTAGATGTTGCACGCATTTGTACGCCACTCTGTATGTCACCAATAATATTGTGAAGGGGGTGATCTCTTGTCCATCGATATGTGCTCGGGAGTGGTTGAACAGATACTCATGTATTTTGCTCGTTGTATTCATCTACTTTTGCAGGAACAACCTCAGAAGTATTCGGAACTTCTTGTACTGGTGTATCTAATGAATGTAATTCTGGAGCAACAGAGGAAGTGCTTGGGACTTCTTGTCTAGAATTTGTATCTGCAGATGCAGAATCAGTATTAGTGTTATTAGAAACAGTAGGAGTAGATATACCTCAAGAGGTTGTTGTTGTGACTGGTTCAGAAGGTCTAGGAATGTCTTCAATAACTGTTGGAACCTCTGAAGTTGATGGGGACTGTGTCCCACAATGAGTGCATATCAAGATTATCAAACTGGCAATACTAATTGTTTACCAAATTCTATTTCAATTGAATTCAATTATGAACGGTACAGGAAGCTCTCTCAGACAACAAATATTTCTCTCACTATAAACGCGCTCAACTCTTAGTCTCTCTTCTTGTCATATGAGTCTATTAACAAAAATAAAACTATTTATACCCTCTAAGTACATTACAAAACAAAACACTTTGACTTTTAACTATGACTTATTACAACTTGATTTTGACTTTTGCTTGAGAGTTGACTTGAGCATTTGACTTTGACTTTCACCATTAATCTTCATGATCTTGTATCCAATATATTTGTGCATTAACAATCTCCCCCTTTGGATTCAAGATCATCTCCAAAAGAAATTTAGCAATGAAGCACAATCTCCCTTTTATCACAAATTATACAATCTCCCCTTTTCTTTAAATTGTCTTCAAAACTTTCTGTAATTCTCCAAAAGTCTGTGATAATGTTCTTCAAGAATCTTAAACAATCTCCCCTAAAGGTTGTAGAAAACCTCTTTCAGACTTCAGATAGAAATTATCTTCAGATTTAGCTCACTTTACTTCAGTAACTCAACTTCAAAGAAAATTTCAGTAAATTCCAACGAACATTGTGAATCCTTTGAACTTTCTCTTTCAATTATGTGAAATCTTCTTATAACTTGCATTCTTTGACAAATCCTTGCAACGAACTTCCTCCAAATCATACTTCTTGAAATTCTTCCTCCCTTAAATTTCCATTCCATTTGCTAACATTTCTTGACCATCTCCCCCTTTTTGATGATGTAGCACATAAATCATCAAAACAACTTTAAGAAATGTCAACAAATTCTGACCATGATCTTTTCATATGAGCCTCTGATCATCCGTCAATTCATAATGTATTCATCCGAATGTTTTCAAATTCAGAAAAATAAGAATGTAACACCTGAATCAACAAATGAATCAGTTAATAATGTCTGTCAGTAGCATGATGCCACTGTGTGTAACAAATACACATTGGAAAGGAGCTTTTTGGTGTTCACTCCCCCAGGTCTTCCATTCAATCATTGAACAACACAAGGTTAAACTATGAACATTTAGACAGAAAAACAAATTTTATGTGTGTACGTGCTTGTATATGAAAGAATTAAGCATGATGACTGCTTTATCAATTAGGCTCAAAATGTGTAAACCATTGATACAACAATAGTAATACACAGAATCAATTGTGCATGATCGAAATGTGAAGGTGGGGCAGACTTCCTACTTTTGCAATATATAGATTTTCCAAACGAAAATCAGATAGATTATGTGTTGCATCCCCAAGAATATTGAAACATCCTCTTTTTAAGAAAAAGATGAGTAGCTGGTGGGATTAAAGCAAGAGTTGGCATGGGCTAGTTTCTTGTTTCAATGATGTTCATGAAAGAATTGTGAAACAACAGTAATATGACTGCCCGGCTCAGACAAAGTTGGTGCAGAGTTTGATATTCTTTTACTCTGATCTCTCACCCTCTTTTTTTTAACATTGAGCTCACTTCTAACCAAACTCCCTTTTCATTTTATCTCAGCACACACACCCACACTCAGATATTTTGACACCTCGCCTCTCGATCACTCAAGAATAACTTCTTGGGTAGGAAACACTGGTTAACGTGAATCCATAGAAGTTCAATTATGCGCACACAATTCCCATATAATTGTCCTAAAAGCAAGATGTTGCTCAAATGGTTTAACTTGAACAGTTAAAGCACAAAATGAAATACATGTCAGATATTTGTATGCTCATGAAGATAATCATGAAGATTTGAGAATTTTAATCATGGAAGATTTTTCAACACAAGTATATTGAATGAATGAAATGAATACCAACGACTTGGTTGAGAATCTGACATTGTATGAAAAGATCAAATATGAATGATTTAACAATCAAGGCTTAGGTCATGAAAATTGGATGTTATCTATAAGAACTATTATAGACATTTTAGAAAATAAACGTTTTGAATTAATCAACGCTCGAATATCAATGAAGTTCAAACGGGGTGTATCACCATCGAAAAATTGGTTAATTTAAGACATGGTGATAACATAAACAACAAAATACTAAACCGGTGTGTGTGAATACTTGAAAGTATATGGAAAAGATAATACAAAAGTATTTATCTTTGGAAACACACGGTTTGTTTAACAATGAAGCTCATAATATGAAAACATTTAAAATCACACTTCTAAATTCATGAAATCTGTTTAAGAATCGAGAAGTGGTTTGAACGTTTAAGCAAATTGTTTTCATGTATGAAAGTCATCCTTCATTAAAACATATATGAGATTAAGCAAATTGTTTTCATGCACTAGAGTATCATCTCTTTTGATCATTGAAGAACGAGTCCAAAACTGTTGTGTTTAGAAGTCAAACTCCTTATCATTGAAGAACGAGTCTTGAACTGTATTATCCAAGAGCCATCAATCATTGAAGCACAGGTTCTGAATTGTTGTATTCAGAATCCTAAGTTCTTTTAAACCCCCCCCCCCCTTGACTTGAGATGCCTGTAACATAGATGAATCTTTTGGCATTGGTACCCAGTGGTATTTGGGTCCATGTTTGTAAGTTGCAGTTCTATTAGGAGTAATAGAATAAGAACCATACCAATAATGATCATAAGTATTATGAATAAAATCATTTGCACGACGGTAAGAACAATAAGGGGTTGTTTGGCAGTTGCTGAATGGTTTAGTGCAGAATGATTAAGTGGTCTGAATGATTAAGAGGTTTTTATGATATAGTGTAAAATGAAATATGGTTGTTTGCTAATTGTTCATAATGAAATCAGGGCTCTTAATGGTTAAGGGAGGTTCAGGATACAAAATCATTAAGAGGATTTTGGAACCATTAAGAGGCAGCCTTTTTTTTTTTTGCCAAATAGGATTTACCTCTTAGTGATTCGGAGGTTGCTTCTTAATGGAACCATTAAGAGGTAAACAAACAGCCCCTAACCCTTTTTATGAGCTAACCTGAGTAATTGATTTCTCGAATAAACAAGATCAGGTTTACCTTTTCGCACATTGTTCTTCTTCGCATGTGATGTATGCACAAATGATTTCTTGCCATTCTTCTCATCAGAAGCTGGTTTCACTTTCTATACAAACTTCTCATTTCCTTTTCTTCTTCTTCTGTATGTACTTGAACCATCAACATTCCGATAATAGAAACGGTTAGTAGTATGAATCTGATCATTAATATTGACTGACCTTTTTGTATAAACAGTTGTATGATATGAACTTGATGCTGTCTTGAATGAACATTCAGATTCAGCTGAATCATCTCAAGGTGTTTGAAGAATTGAATTTGGAGTCTTCTGCTCAGTCAAAACCACCTTAGAAACAACTTCTTCAAGTTCTGTTATCTTAGGAGATAAATTGTTCCTTTCCTTTATGAGTAGGTCAATCTGTTTCTGAAATTCAGACTTCGTGTTTTGCTCATTCATTGCCTTTGTTGACAATTCAAATAATGACTCTGTAAGCTTCCTAATCTCTGACTCAAAAATCTTTCTTTCTTCCTCAAAATCTTTCTCGGCATTCTTCTCTTTTGCAAATTTGTCTCTTTCAATGATGGTCACTTTCTCAAAATCAATCACTTGTTGAGAAAGTTTAGCACATTTAAGATCAACCACTTTCGTCTCTTGAAAAGTATTTCTAGAGAATTCCGAGAATTTCTGTGTAAATCTTTTCTTTTCCTTTTCAAATTCAGTTCTTTTTTTGGCAAACTGATGTTCTAATTTTGAAACCTTTTTTGCCAGCTCTGCATTAGCTTTTTCTAAACCCTTCTCAGTTTCCACATTCTTCTTGACACAAACTTCTTCCTTGAGTTTATCAATCCGAGCTTCCAGATATGAGATTTTATTTTTCAAGTCAGTATTCTCATCTTCCAAAATTTGTACTTTTTCTACTTCCAAACCAGAAATCTGCTTCAGAAGATCTTCATTTATCTTATTTAACTCATTTACTTCTTCACGTAGCAATTTCTTTTCAGCATGATATTTCTTTGATCTCTTTGAATAAAAATCAACAGATCAGGTGAGATTTGCGTTCTCTGTTTTGAGTTTAAAAATCTAATTTTCTTTATCATCATCAAAATATCCCATCTTGATAAGACTTGCACAAAATGAACGTCCAAAAATTCAGAACAAAAAGTCAAACTTGGTCAATGCTCGGAAAACTAAAAAAAATTAAGTATTGAAACTCGCAGAACAAAGAAAAGCAACTTCGCGCAAACAGTGCTATGCGCGTTCTTGGTTCGCGCAGGAAGAAGGATTCGAGTTCCAAGGTTCGCGCACAAAGAATGATGCCCGTTCTAGCTTCGCGCAAAGAGTCTTGCCAGTTTTGAGTTTGCGCAGGCAAAGGCTTGCGCGTTTCTTGACACTTCACGCAAACACTTCGCACAATCTCGTTGCGTGTTCTAACACTTAGAATATTTTTCCAACTTTTAGTTCGCGCAAACAAAACACTTCTCGCAGAACTCCAACTTCTCGCAGAACAAAAATACAAACAGTACAAACTCGCACACATTGATGTGCGCGATCTGACTTCTCGCAAGCTTTGTCTTGCGAGTTCTTCACCCTTTGACTATTTTAACCGTTTGCGTGTTCTTCCCTATGAAGTTTGCGCGTTCTTCAAATCTTGCGCGTTCTTCATCTTTTCGACCAAAAATCTAACTTTTTCCTCTTAATTCGATTCAAACCTTCGAAAATGAATCTGAAACTTTGCATATTTGCTCTACATCATATATTGAACAGATAACAATCAAGTAATTTCAATCAAAAACACCACAATTACATCTTTGATCTAAAGTCAGTACGTATGAAAAACTCGAACAAAAATCTTTAAAAATACAAAATTCACACAATTCAGTTGTGAATTCGACAAAGCTACTCAAACCAAACCTGTTCTAGACATAAAATCGAGTACAATGAAATCAATTACAACTCCAAAACAATAAAAATCTCAGAAATCGAACTTTGACAGAAAGTTTGCGAGTTCTTGAAAAATGTCGACCACCAGATCTTGATTCTGAATTCTTGTATGCTCTGATACCAATTGTGTGTCCCACAATGAGTGCAATTCAAGATTATCAAACTGGCAATACGAATTGTTTAACCATATTCTATTTCAATTTAATTCAATTATGAACGGTACAGGAAGCTCTCTCAAATAACAAATATTTCTCTCACTATAAACGAAGCTCAACTCTTAGTCTCTCTTCTAGTCATATGAGTCTACTAACAAAAATAAAACTATTTAGACCCTCTAAGTACATTACAAAACAAAACAAAACACTTTGACTTTTAACTATGACTTGTTACAACTTGATTTTGACTTTTGCTTGAGAGTTGACTTGAGCTTTTGACTTTGACTTTCACTATTAATCTTCATGATCTTGTATCCAATATATTTGTACATTAATATGGACATGCCTGATTTGTCAAATTCTGCATATATGTCTATAAAAGCATCAAGAAATAACATATCTTACTCAGATGTAATAGTAGATGAGGTAGATGACTTAGTCTGTTTTGGTTCGGGTTCTATTCCGTCATGAACAGAAGTCTTTCCATTAAGTTTGAGTTCTGAACTTTGTTGTTCATAAGTCAGCGTAGAATTTTCATCAAAAGACACATATATGCTTTCCATGATAGTCTTGGACCGGCGATTATAAACACGATAGGCTTTAGACGTTAAAGAATAACTGATAAAGTACCCTTCATCTGGCTTCTTGTCAAATTTGCCAAGATTATCACGGTCATTAAGGATATAACACCTGTAACCAAAAACACGTAAAAATTTAATATTCAGTTTACGTTTGTTAATCAGTTCATAAGTTGTCTTATTAAAACGTTTAATCACAATAGTCCAGTTTTGAGTGAAACAGGCGGCTGTAATTGCTTCAGCCCAGAGGTAGAGTGGTAGACCAGAATATGCCAACATAGTTCTCGCTGCTTCGACAAAAGTTTTGTTTTTCCGTTCAACAACGCCATTTTTTGCGGTGTTCGCGCAACCGAGAAGTTATGAGAAATTGTTAGAGTTAAATTGTATTCAAAATTAAAATGAATTTTTTTTAATCTTGAATCCAAAGGGGGAGATTGTTAGATGTGAATTGTATTCAAGATTAAAAATGAGGGTCTATATTGTAAATGTTGTAAAGTGTGAGTATGTTCATTGTAATTGTAAAGTAGTTGACCATTGTGCTAAGGTCATGTTGACCATATAAATAGCAAGTCAATGTGTTGTTTAGTTCAGAAGAACACATACACACAGATCACAACACACACACAGAGTTCGTATACTTGTTGAGAGAGGTACACACATAGAGCATATTGTAAAATGCACGAAATAGGGATATGACTTGATTTTGGTTGATTGGTCAATAAACAAAAGTTTCATATATTGTTTGTGTGTTAATCATGAGCTAGAATATGGGATCACAGAAATCCCAACTGAATTGAGATAGCTTTGAAGAACTTGGACTTTCTTTATGAAGGCAATGATGAGTTCAGGTGCGTTAGATTTGCCTCGCAGAAATTCCAACCATGTATACCTTGAGTACTCGTCAATCATTACCAAGATGTACTTTTTACCGTTAATTGACCGATTCCGCATTAGGCCGCGAAGGTCCATATGAATCATTTCCAACGACATTGAGTAAGAGGATTTAGTCTTTGGCTTGTGGGAACTTCTTTTCATCTTGCCCATTTCACAAGCAAAACACAGACAATCCTTCTCGAAACGCATTTCAGGTAGACCTTTGAGAATGCCTTGTCTTGCCAATGTATCAATAACTTTGAAGTTTTGATGAGACAGGCGCCGATGCCAAATCCAACTTTGTTCTTTTGTCGCTTTAGCAGGTAGACAAACAGAACGTGTAGCGGAAAGAGTTGGAAAGTTGACCGCATAAAGATTACCATATCTTTCAACTCTAAAAATCTCTGAACCGTCCGGAGTTTCAATGTGACAATGAGTTGTAGTAAATCGTACTTGATACAAACTATCACAAAAATGACTCGTGTTGAACAAGTTGTGATCAACTCCTTCAACATATAAAACTTTGTTGATGGTTACGGTGCCATTTGTGAGCATGTCGTGTCCTCTGATATAGCCGTCCAGATCAGCATTCGCAAAGTTAACTGTTCCTGCAGGTTCTTCCACATAGTTATGTAGTAAGTGCTTGTATCCTGTCATATGTCTTAAGCAACCGGAGTCTATGAACCACAAATGACAGGCCTGGAAAAGAAACAAATTACTTCTTTTTAGTTACCCATATCCAAATGGGTCCTGATTTGTTAGCATCATGCAATTTCTTCAAATCATCTAATTTACCCTTAACTCTCCACTCATATCTTGGTTTGGGCAACCATTTCCAGATCATTTTTACATTAAGATCATGAAACTGTTTTTTCTTTGAAAAATTAGCAGACTTAGCTTGAAATACATGAATGTGTTGTGTTGACGACTTAGAGGCAGATTTAGCTTTATGAGCTCTTTTAATAGTCTTTGATTTAGGAGGAATGGAGTATAATGAGAAAGAGTTGTCACCAAAATGATTACAGATAATGTTCTTGCGAGCAAATGTCAACATCTTTCATTTATCAAAAGTGGTACATTTATTCGAACAAACTTGACATTTATTTGCATTAGAACTATTACATGTCAACTTTTCATCACTAGTAGTAACAGTACAAACTTTTTCAAAAACAGAATCACTCTCTTTCTTATCACAATCTTTCTTTCTCCATTCTCCTTTACCAACACTTCTATTTAGATCTGAAACACGAAAAGAAACTTTTTTAGTCTTCTTCTTAGAGAATGAATTCTTTTTCAAAATACCAGAAGTTTCACGTTTTTCAAAAATGCTAGGCAAATATTTAGGACATTCAGAATAAACAACTGTAGGCTTGACTGAAGTCACAAACTCTGGATTGGATCTAACATTCCAATTTTCTTTATCAAACACCTTTTGTTCCGTTAAGTTCTTTTTAAACAAATCATTTTTCAAACCATTTATTTCTTTATAAAGCTCTTTGTTATCTTCTAAAGATTTATCTAATTTAAATCGAAGATCACAGTTTTCATCTTCTATCTCTTCAAGAGACTTTTGTAAATCTGAGATTTGTTGAAGTAAATCAGGTGTTTGATCAATCATAGAGTTAGACTCAAGCTTTTCCAAAATCGGGACCGGATCCGAGGAATTCATCATTTCTTCAAAATCTCCTCAGACATTTGATCAACAAAATCTTTTTGAATGCTGGAATTCATGACATTTGAATTCTCTTCTACCTTAACTTCATTTGAGGAGTCAGAGATAACGGATTTAGATAAAGGGATCTGATCACAAATATCAGTATCAGACTCATAATCGTCATACTGACATTCGGTTTCAGATGTGATTTTATCATCGTTTGTTGATTCAGTAGATGACGGTATGGAAAACAATGATTTAAACTCAACAAACTCTAATTTTCTGTTTTATAGATTTTGTTTAAATCATTGTATTTAAATCCAACCGATTTAAAATTTTTTTGAGAATCGGCACAACTTGATGTATCATTTTCCATTACCTCTTTACCTTTAAACGAATCGTCAAATATAGGAGTTTCAACTTTAACGAAAGTATCATAAATATTTGGGATTTTCTTTACATCTGAGACCAATTTATCAAAATTATACAAATTTTCCAACGCTTTCTTTAAAGTGTCTTTTTCTGATAAACCCAATCCCAGCTTTGGATTGTAAAATCGAACGTCTTGAAGTTTGTTGGTTAAAAGATTTAACGTTTGCTCAGTCTGTCCTGTTTTCAAATTTAAGTCTTCCAGTTTTTTAATCTTACAGTATGCCTCATTCCTTTCTTGAAAATAAACTTCAAACTTAATTTTGAATTCACCCTTTTCAGAATTAGAATTAACTAAGTCCTTTTTGAGTTCCGAGATCTGAGTTTTCAAAGTTTCCTTTTCCTTTTTCAGAGCATCTTTTCCTTCTCTTTATCCTCAACAAAAACTTTCAATAATGCATTTTCATCACGAAAAATCATCATTGATTTTTGTTCAAGGCTAAGTTTGCTCTTTAAAGTTTCAAATTATGATTCCATGTGTTGGATTTGTGCTATTAAAGATTCAACAAGTTCAGAGTTTTCAGAATTAGTACATACCTCAGAATCACCTTCAAATTGCTCAGAAGTAGCTTCAGCATCAGCATCCATCTTAGCCATCATACAGACCTGGGTAAAGTGGGCATCTTCCTCATCAGAACTCTGGAAGAACCAGTTCTCTTCTTCTGCCATCAACACTTTCCCATCCTCTTGCTTCTTTGCAATCAGAGATTTCTTCACGTAGTATTATGAGTTCTTTACGCGTTTGAACTTGCAGTCTTTTGAAAAGTGACCAACTTGGCCACAGTTGAAGCACCGTCCAGACTGAGGATCAGTCTTATCTTTCTTTTCTTCCTTCTTCTCTTCTCTCTTATCTTCTCTCTTTCCAAAATGGGGTTTGTACTTGTCTGATTTCTCCTTCTTGTACCGTTCATACTTCGGCTTTCAATAATATTTCTTCTTTCTGAAGCTCTTGTTGAACTGCTTTGTTATGAAGTCTAAGTTGTCAGTAAACCTCTGAATATCATCATCAGAATTAACTTCAACTTCACCAACAGAAGACTCAGAACTTGATTGAGTTAGCTCGGTGAGATAAGCTTTGGATTTCTTTAGCTTTGATTTTGAACCAGAAACAGAGCTTGAACTAGAACCCTTCTTCCTGTCAACCAATAGAGCTAGGGAATCTTTGACCATCTTCTTCTCCTTGCTCAACAACTTTACCTCATCCTCATGTTGAGATAAGGTGGCAAAAATATCATTCACATCTTCTTGTGCCATATTCTTTGACATCTGTAGGTTTATGGCATAACTCTTCCACTCAGGGTTCAAGTTCTTGATGAACTTGTAGTTTATCTCGGAAATACACTTGTTCATCCCGTTTCTTCTCAGATCATTCAAAATCACGTTGAATCTGTTGTAAGTATCGATCAAAGCTTCTCCCTCTTTGGCATGAAATCCCTCATAAGCATTAATGCTTTGATTTAGTTTAGCTTGTATAGAACTATTTGTTCCTTGGAATTGCCGCTCAAGTTCATCCCACATTTCCATTGCAGAATCTCGGCTATCTACTCGATTGTAGATGTCGTTCGGGATGGCCATCGTCAAGTATATGAGGGCTTCTTCATCTATTTTAGCAAGCTCTTTCTCTCTCTCGCTATAGTATTGATATGGCTTAGGTATGAACCTAACAAGTATCTCAAGAGAGGTCTCAATAGCTTCTTGACCAGGAAAAGTAACTAGAGGATTTACTGGTCCTTCAGTGATAGATTTCATGTACTCTCCGTTCTTATGATTCAGAAACTGAGTCATCCGACACTTCCATTGGGCATATTCTCCTATTGACAGAACATGAGGTTTTGACTGTGACCCCATAGAGAGAATTTCTGTCGACATCTTTACACCTATTAAAAAAATATGAGCTAGAATTGATGGTTAGTTCGACAAAAGAATCAACAGATACAACACTTAAAAATTTTCAGAAAAGAAATTTCCTAAAAATTTATAAGTACAGAATCCTTACACAACTGAGATTAGAAAGCAATTCGCACAAAAACAATCACCAGAATTCACAGAACCAAAGGAATTCGCACGTACAAGATAAGAATTCGCACATCACACACAATTCGCATGTAAGATTTATATGAAAACAAAATAATTCACATGCAACTATATGCGAAATGTTAACAATTCGCACAAGAGAGTTATGTGAATTCTTGACTTGAGAAAATTTTGAACAATCAAGCTTTTCGCATGAGCTTTTCGTATCACAAGGAGATGCGAATTCTTTACTTAGAAAATTTTCAAATAAACATGCAAAATGATCAAGAATTCGTATGGAAAATTTATGCTAATCCTTAGCAATTCGTATCTCTCTGTTATGCAAATTCTACACTTTTCGCATACAAGCTTATACAAATTCTATCCTTGGAATAATTTTCAATTAGGTTTTCGTATGTGAGTGTTATGCGAATTCAGACTTTTCGTACAAAGGCATATGCGAGTTCTGAGGATTTCGCTTACAACACACATGCGAATTTAACACTTAAGCAATTTCAAACAAGAATCTATGCGAATTCTAAGAACTATGCGAGTTCTTCATACGTAATCTGTGAATCTTGCAAGTTCTTCATATATTCGGTTCAAAAACACTAAAATCAGTCCAAATTCCCAACAAATCTTCGAATTAGGAGTTGTAACTTCATCAATTCAATCAAGATTAGTGTTAGAACCAAACACAATCAATGAATTTCAATAAACTCGACTTAAACACAATAATCCATGATAATACAGTGCGTGAACTCGTGCGACTCAAAAACTTACAAAAATTCAAATTATGTGCTCAATTTCAGTTCAAAAGTGAAATTTATGTTCACAGAATCAATTGATTATGCAAATCGAACACTATCAAATCAAGAATTTGATTAAAAACACTTCAAAATCAAGAATCAAACTAAAACTCTAAAACTCAGTGTACGTAGCCATTTTCTTGTTGAAATCAGTTGAATTTAGCTCTGATACCAATTATTGTTCCAGATTCTAACTTACTTTTGACACACAATTGATTTAGAAACACTTCTTTATAGATCAGTTACACAATTTACATCGAGGCATATACCTATTTAGTGCATAGACAGTAAGCTCTGTGTGTGTGTGTGTGTGTGTTCTAAGGTGTAAACTCTCAGAATGCGCGTGTGTGTTATATGTCTAAACAACTCTTTGATCTTCTATATATATGGTCAACATGACCTCTTAGCACTTGGTCAATACACTACAAATACAAGTACACACTCCCACTTTACAATAATTACAATACAAGACCCTCTTTTAATCTTGAATACAATTTAACTCTAACATTCGTGATATATGTTACGTTGAATTGTTAAAACCGTATCCATTGGTTAGCTTTTTGTCACATGAAACAACAAAAACTGACAATAAACTAGTTGTAGTCACAAAATTTAATAGTAAGTGTGGCAAATACATGATGTATGGTTACGTTGAATTTTTGGTAGCTGTGGCTATTGGTTATGTTGGGAACTGAAGAATTCATCAAGTATGGTTAATATTGTTGGTTCAAAGTTACTACTGCTAGAAGACTTAAAGGTTAATACTGCTGAGTGTTACTACTGCTAGTACTATTAATACTGCTAGTTATAGTTAGTGTTGCTTGAACAAAGTTAGTACTGCTTAGCTAGTTAGTACTGCTAGTAGTTAGTGCTGCTTAGTAGTTAATGCTGCTAGAAGAAGTTAATGCTACTGATCATGGTTAGTGCTGCTAAAGAGATTCGGATGGAAAGAATGACAACTGGATAATCTGAAGATTATGGAAGCTTATAGATATACATGGAAGATATACTGAAGATATTTTATTTATTGTAATTATCTTTGTATTCAGTATATATATTGTATAGTTTAGAATAATGAGTTAACTCTTGTGTTTATACTTTTAGAGAGAAAATCAACCTCAAGGCATAGATCCTAATTCTAGAGAAGTAGAATTCGTATTGGTGAGCCTGTTCATCAGTATTGAGGTTGAGTGAGTAATCTTGTAACTTCAAAGCATTCAATACAAGTTTACAGTTTGTTGATTATATTCTGTTTTGGTTTTCTGTTTCATTAAATATCAAAGTGTTATTCCGAAAACTTCTTTGATATTGTTTCTGAGAATTAATTCTTGTTGAGAATTCGATCCTGACAAGTGGTATCAGAGCCTAACTCTCTTAGAAACAGTTACTCATCATGGAAAATCTTACAGAATCAAGCAGTACTTTGGTTTCTAAGGTTCCAATGCTCAAACCAAGTGAGTTTGACATGTGGAAGATCAGAATCAGACAATATATTCTTCTCACTGACTACTCAATGTGGGATATCATTGAGAATGGTCCTTCTGAAGCTGGAAGGATAGGACCAGATGGGAAAAGACCTCCACCAAAGACAGATGGTGAGAGGAAGATCAGACAGACAGAGATGAAGGCCTTGAGCACTCTACTCTTGGCCATTCCCAATGAATATCAGCATCAATTTTGCAACTGCACTGATGCTCAGATTCTCTGGAATGCTCTAGAGAAAAGATTTGCTGGAACTAAGAGCATCAAAAGAAATCAAAGAGATGTTCTAAAGCAGCAGTATGAGAACTTCACTTCCACAAAGAATGAGTCTATGACTCAAACTTTTGATAGGTTCAATAAACTCATTGGTGAACTGGCTACTGTAGGTGTGAAGATGGAACAAGATGATATCAACAGAAAGTTCCTCAGATCTCTTGGGGATGAATGGACTATGTACACTGTCTCATATAGACAGAGTGACAATCTGGAAGAGAAAGAACTTGATGATCTATACAATGATCTAAGAGTTTTTGAAACTGAGGTAGAAACCAAGAAGAAGCCCTCTGGTTATATTCACAATGCTGCACTTCTTTCAGCATCCACTGATACTACTGCCAACCCTGAAGCAGTTAGTACTGCCAGTGGAGTAAGTTCAGAAAAAGGCACTGAAACTATCTTTGAAGCCTTTTTGTCCAGTCATAGCAACAATTCTTTGATTAATGATGATCTGGATCAAATTCACCCTGATGATCTGGAGGAGATGGATATTAAATGGCAGATGGCCATGTTATCCATGAGGGTGAAGAAGTTCATTAAAAGAACTGGAAGAAATAACTTCTCTCAAAGAAGAGAAGATGGAGCTGGTTTTGACAAAACCAAGGTGGAATGTTTTAAGTGTCACAAGAAAGGACACTTTGCTAGAGAATGCAGGAGTGCTGTTCCAAACAACAACCACCAACAAGCTCAGAATGGAGGATACAATCTGAACAAGAATCCTGCTCAAGCCCTTGTTTCTCAACAAGGAATGGGATTTGATTGGAGTGATCAAGCAGAGGAAGCCATTCAGAACCAAGCTCTTATGGCAGAAGTGTCTGATCTCCCCACTGAGGTAAGTTCTAATCTTTGCACTAAATCTTGCATTGACACTGTTACAAGATACAGGGATCACAATCAAAGTATGTGTGATGACCTCAAAAGATTAGAAAAGGACAGAAGAGATTATGTGTTGATAGTAGAGAGATTTGAAGAGCAAATCAAAGGCTTTCAAGCTAATGAACTTCAACACTCTTATGACACAAACTATTGGAAGTGGGAAAAGAATGAGTTAGAAACCAAACTGTCTAAGTCCTTAGAAGAGAATGATAGACTGAAAGAGGAACTGTCAAAAGTTAAGCTTGACATAGACAAGTTTTCTTATGCTTCAAAAGCAATGGACTCTCTTCTAAAGGCTCAGATACATGATAAGATGAAGCCTGGTATTGGATACAACAATACACCCCCTTCTTACAATAACAACTATATTTCTCCTACATCAGATTTGTTAGAAACTAAAGAGAAAAAGGACTTGTCTGAAGAAGCTTTTAAGATAGATCCTTTGGATGAGGTAGTAGTTAAGGATTTGACTGAGAAAGGAGCCAGTGAGAACAGGGAAAATAATGTGAGTAAAAAGATACCATTAGAAAACAATATTATCACCAATGAGGGATGTGGGAAAATCTGGGTCAAGTCCAAGGAGATAGAGAAGACTAAAGGAAATGATAACAAGGTCCATTACAAACAAACCACAGTTGTGAATCCTGGATCTTGTAAACAGTGTGATTGCAATAAAGCCAAGAGCCTAAATTCTGGTTTAAAAAGAGGAAATCAAAGAAACTGGAATAATCAATGGGCTCAGAAACAAGAAGTTGATCTGAATAAAATAAATAGATCAAAACCTTGTTTTATATGTGGCAAGTTGAATCATTTGGCTAAGTATTGTTACTTTAACCCTATTAACCAACAGATGAACTTTCAAAGATTTGTGCAAAAATCTGTGGGTTATAGGAAGGCTGGAAAGAAACATGTGATAAAGAAATATGTTGAAAGTAAAGGCACTTTAAAGAAAAAGATTTTAAAAGAAAGTGTCAAAATGTGGGTACCTAGAAGTACTAACAGTGTTAGTACTGCTAACAATATTAGTACTGCTAACACAGTTACTACTGCTAACAGTGTTAGTACTACTGAAAATATTAATGCTGCTAATACTGTTAATACCTCTTCAAAGGTTAATACTGCCAACACAGTTACTGCTGCTAACACAGTTACTACTTCTAACAAGGTTAGTACTGCTAAGCATGCAAGTGCTGCCAAGGCAGTTAGTACTTCTAAAACTAGTACTGATTCTAGCAAACATAGTTCCAAGCCTATTATTGTAACAAAGTACTCCAAGAATGAGGAGTTAAAGTTCAAAAATCTTGTCAAGAAAGAATGCAAGTATTTTGATGAGAAAGGGGTACCCAAGACCACTTTGGCTTGGGTTCCTAATTCATACTAATTGATTTATCTAATGTGCAGGGCAACCAACAGCTCAAGGGAAAGAGCATTTGGCATGTTGATAGTGGTTGCTCTAGGCACATGACAGGCAACATGTCATGCCTTCAAGACTTCAAGCATATCAATGGAGGACATGTTGCATTTGGAGATAATCTTACTGGTGGTAAGATAAGTGGAAAAGGTAATGTCACCAAAGGTAAGATGACATTTGAGGATGTATACTATGTTGATCAATTAAAGTACAACCTGTTAAGTGTATCACAGGTTTGTGACAAACAACATAGTATATTATTTACTAATATTGAGTGTATGATCCTTGCTCCAGGGTTCAAGGTAGTTGATGAAAGCATGATACTACTTAGAACTCCAAGAAAGGACAATGTTTACTGTCTTGATTTGGACAATGTTGACAGTGATTCATCTCTAAATTGTCTTGTTTCAAAAGCTTCTGTAGATGAATCCTCTCTATGGCACAGAAGGATGTGTCACATGAATTTCAAGACTATGAACAATCTTGTTAAAAATAACCTTGTAAGAGGTTTACCTTCAAAAGTCTTTTCATGTGATGATCATTGTGTTGCTTGTCTTAAAGGCAAACAACACAAAACTTCTCATAAGATCAAAGAGTTAAATTCTGTTTCTTCTTGTCTCCAGTTACTGCATATGGATCTGTTTGGTCCTACAAATGTTATGAGTATAGGCAAGAAATCTTACTGCTTGGTTATTGTTGATGATTACTCCAGATTTACTTGGGTATATTTTCTAAGGACTAAGGATGAAACAAGTGGTCTTATCAAATCCTTTATTCTAAGAATTGAAAACCAAACTAATCAAAGAGTAAAAGTCATTAGATCAGATAATGGAACTGAGTTTAAAAATCATGATCTAAACACCTTTTGTGAAGAAAAAGGTATTGAGAGGCAATATAGTGATCCTAGGACTCCTCAACAGAATGGTGTTGCTGAAAGGAGGAATAGAACACTAATAGAGGCTGCTAGATCTCTGTTGGCTGATTCCAAATTGCCAATTACCTTCTGGGCTGAAGCAGTTAATACTGCTTGTTATGTCCAAAACAGAGTTCTAGTGGTCAAACAAAAGAACAAGACCCCATATGAGCTTTTAAATAAAAGAAAACCTTTTATTGGTTTCTTCAAACCTTTTGGGTGTCCTTGTACAATTCTAAATACCAAATCTCACTTAGGTAAGTTTGATAACAAAGCAGATGATAGATTTCTTGTTGGATATTCATCTCAGAGTAAGGCTTACAGAGTTTTTAACTCTTCTTCTAGAATAATTGAAGAAAGTGACAATGTCAAATGCAATGAGAACACACCAAATCCTGTTGGGTCTGGACCTCAGTGGCTATTTGACATTGATTCACTAACTAACTCCTTTGGTTTCAGTAATGAGTATACAGGAACAGGAAGTGGAGGATCAGGGATCACACAAGTTCAAGAAAGTCTATCTAAATCTGTGATTTTTCCCATACCCACAGTAAATTCTGTTGAAGACTGTGAAAAGGAATCATTTACTGGACCAAGCCAGAGTGAAGAAGACACTAGAGATAAGGAGACTCAAGAAAATAATGAAGTGGCATCTGAAAACACTTCAGTTGAGTTGCATGAATCTAATCTTGAGGCTGGACTGAATGAAGAACCTAGTCATAACACCAGAGTTCAAAAGAATCATCCTCCACAGCTGGTAATAGGAGATATCTCTTCTCCTATGATGACTAGACATCAAAGCAGGCTTCAGGAAATGCAAGATCAACAGCATACAGTGCTTTCTTGTTTTCTATCACAGCTTGAGCCTAAAAAGGCACATGATGCTATGAAAGAATCTAGCTGGATAGAAGCAATGCAAGAGGAACTGCTACAGTTCAAGCTACAAGATGTATGGGATCTGGTAGACCTTCCTAAAGGTCACAGAGCAATTGGCACAAAATGGATTTTCAGAAACAAGAGAGATGAAAGAGGTATTGTCATAAGGAACAAAGCAAGGCTGGTGGCTCAGGGATATACTCAAGAAGAGGGTATAGATTATGAAGAAGTGTTTGCACCTGTGGCTAGAATAGAAGCAATCAGACTATTCCTAGCCTATGCTTCTTACATGAACTTCAAAGTCTATCAAATGGATGTAAAAAGTGCCTTTCTCTATGGGTCAATTAAAGAAGAAGTATATGTCTGTCAACCACCAGGGTTTGAAAACCCAAGCTATCCAGACAGGGTATACAAATTAAAGAAAGCACTTTATGGACTACATCAAGCCCCAAGAGCATGGTATGACACTCTGTCATCCTATCTCTTGGAAAATGACTTTGAAAGAGGAGTCATTGATAAGACTCTATTTATTAAAAGAAAGAAGAAGGATATTTTGCTGGTCCAAATCTATGTTGATGACATTATCTTTGGATCTACAAGAAACAACATGTGCAAGGAGTTTGAGGATTTAATGCATCAAAGGTTCAAAATGAGTTCCATGGGGGAACTTACTTTCTTCCTTGGACTCCAAGTTCAATAGAAGTCAGATGGCATTTTCATATGTCAATCCAAGTATGTGCAGGATATTCTAACCAAGTTTGGTTTCTCAGAATCAAAACCTGCCAGCACACCTATGGAAACACACAAGCAGATCACAGCAGATCTTGAGGGGGAGGATATGGATGTGCATCATTATAGATCCATGATTGGCTCTCTCATGTATCTCACAGCATCAAGGCCAGATATAATGTTTCCAGTCTGTGTGTGTGCAAGATTTCAAGTTAGGCCAAAGCAATCTCACTTTCAAGCTGTTAAGAGGATATTCAGATATCTCAAAGGGCAACCCAGATTGGGACTTTGGTATCCTCATAACTCACCTTTTGACCTAATAGCATACTCAGACAGTGATCTAGGTGGGGCAAACTTGGACAGAAAATCTACTTCTGGAGGATGTCAGTTTTTGGGTGCTAGACTAGTCTCATGGCAGTGCAAGAAACAAACCACAGTATCCACATCTACAACAGAGGCAGAGTACATAGCAGCTGCAAGTTGCTGTTCTCAAGTCTTATGGATTCAGAATCAAATGTTGGATTATGGGGCAAGATTTTCACTAAGATCAATGGCATCCATGACTTTTATCGACGAACACAACGAGATTGCAATGCTACAAAAGCCAAAGCAAGCTGCAGGATTTCATCAGATTGTGGATTTCCTCAAGTCAAGCCACACTGCTCATGCTCTTATTGTATCCCCTACAATCTATATTGAGCATCAAAGGCAGTTCTGGGCTAATGCAACCATTGTTGTTGAGAATGGTGTGCAGATGATCAAGACAAGAATCTGTGATCAATCTCTAACGGTTACTGAAGAGGTTATTCGCATCAGTCTACGTCTAGACGATGCCTCTGGTATAACCTCTATTCCAAACGATGAACTGTTTTCCAATCTTACAAGAATGGGGTATGGAGGCCCATTGGGAGTTTTCAAATTCTCTAAAGCAAAATTTTCACCCCAATGGCGTTTCTTTGTCCATACTCTTATGCATTGTATCTCCAAAAAGACTACTGGATGGAGTGAGTTCAGCAGCACTATTGCTTATGCTTTGGTGTGCTTGGCCACTGCAAGAAAGTATAATTTCTCTAAAATGATTTTCAGTGATCTTGTCTCAAACATGGGAAACAAAAAGAGCTTCTTTATGTATCCCAGGTTTGTTCAAGAAGTTATTACTCATGAATTGACGGATATACCTCAACCTGTTGGGGTATATGTACCTAAACCCCCAAAAGGCAAGGTTTTCTCAAATATGAAAAGATCTGCTGAGGACTCTGAAGGAGTTGACACCCCATTGTTCTCTACAATGATGGTGGTGTCCCAAACCAATGAAGGTATGGCAGCAGGGTCAAGGCCCCCATTAGACCAACCCACTGCTAGCCAAAGCCAACCTTCCCTCTCAAAATCAATTCCCAGTCCCTTCTTGAAAAACCAACCTCTCCAATCACACAAACTTACAAAAGGAAACAGGTAAAGAAGGCTCCTTCCCTTCTTGTACCATTACCCACTAAGCCTATAAGCCCTCTAAGGGAGAATTCTCCCCTAGAGAATATCCAAAGGGAAACCACAAGGGTGTCTCCCAACCCAAAGGAGGTGCTCTCTGAGGAGGAGGTAGAGCATATGGGTGATGAGGCTGCCACTACTCCTGCTAGCACAGAGGAGGAAAGTGGTAACATCAATAAGACCTCCCCCATGGCAACTTTGAATGAGCAATCATTTGAAGGTCCCTGGTGCCAAGAAACCACAGGGGTGGACAGGGCTTCTGCTAGGCAGAAGACTTCCACTAATAAAAGATCCCATGATCCTTCAATAGGGGGTAACACTCCTGGAGAAGGTGAGGACAGATATACTTATGATGAATTGATGGAGGCAATGGGTAACATCAACCTAGATGTTCTGAAACAAGGAAAAGAAATAGAGGAGATGAAGCTGGTCATTCTGTCCCAACAAGTACAAATTGCTAAGTTGAAGAAGATGGTGCTAAGTCTGGTACAGAGGAAGAAGAGAAAGCAATTCCAACTAAGGAGAAGGACCACTGAGAATGATGCTCCCAAAAAGGGGGAGATCAACATGGAAGAAGTCACAAGAAAGGGGGAGATTGATGGAGAGAAACTTGATGTTGAGGGGGAGCAGCAAGCAGAAACAGTTACTACTGCAGACATTAATAAAGCATCAGAAACTGTGAAAGAAGTTTTAACAGATCTTGAGATTGCAGAAACCTTACTTAAAGCCAAGAATGATACTCCCAAGGTCACTTCAAAGACCAAAGGAGTAATCATCAAAGAACAAGGTGATGTGATCAAGAAAGATAACAGTAAGAAGGCAATGAGCAAAGACAAAGGAAAAGCAAAGATGGTGGAATCTGATCAACCAATCAAAAAGCAAAGGTTGGTTGAATCAGATGAAGCCCTAGCTAGAAAGATGCAAGATGACATTGAAAAGGAAGAAAGAGCTCAGATGGAAAAGGACAGGGAAATGGCAAAAGCTCTAGCTGCTGAACTGAATGAAGCTTATCAACAGAGTATGGCAACTGAAATTGCACAGAAGAAAGCTGCAAGTATGAAGAAATCAGTGGTGAAAACAGTTGCAAAGAAGAGAAAACCCTCAAAGACATTCCTAGGTACCCAAGAGAGGAACAAGATGATTATATTTCTCAAAGGTGCTGTAGGAGTCAAAAAGGAGATGTTCTCCAAAATGTCTTTTGAGAAGATCAAAGAGCTCTATGATTCAGAGATGTTAAAGCTACAGGGAAATGAAACTGCAAGGGTGGAGATGGAGAAGAGGATAAAAGAAAGTAATGACTTTGATTGTCAAAAGCCATTTCCAGATGAGCAAGAAACACCTCCTAAGAAAGAGTCCACTCTGGGAGAAAGTCTAAGGACTTTAAAGAGAACAAAGATGATGGCAAGAAGAAAGCCAATCAAGAAGCCTAGAGTATCTGAAGAATAGGCTGAGAAGGTAGCTGAAGAAGAAGGGGCACCTGAGTCATCTAAACAGACAGAGCCAGCTAACACTGATGATGTAAATTTGTATATGGTAGTGATGGACAAAGTGCCTGAACCAATTTCAGCAGAACCTGTAGGAGTTAAGCCTCCTGAGGTCATTCTCTGGGATACATTGACAGTGGATGGAAAGGAATACATAAGGCTGAAAAGAAAGGATGAAAAGTATGAAGTGTTCAACACATGGGCAAAAATTGTCAGAACATGTTCTAGATCAGACCTTGAAGAGATGTTTGAGATAGGAATGAAGTTGTATGCAGATATTCTAAAGGCTCCAGGAATTTCAATTACAAAACTGGTAATGGAGTATCTGTGTATGATGTTCAAACCTGAAGAAGTAGAGCACTTGATCAAGGATGTCTTCAAATCAATAAACAGTTGGACTCTATATGAAATTAGTGGAGTATATACAGTGACTTTGGATTTAAATCACACTGAATATTTTCTAGTGGATAGAGTGTATAATCATAGCAGATTGAAGCTACATGCCATGCTGAAGAAAAAGTTAAGGTGTGTTCCAGATTCAGAAATGGCTAAATACTTGATTCAAAGAACCATCAATCAGAGTTTGGGATTGGATGCAAACACTGGAATTTAGGCCATGATAGAGTTTTGGGAGCATCTTGAAGATTAATTCTGAAGAACTTGACTTCTCTTCCTAAAAGTCAAGTTAGGGGGAGATTGTTGGGAACTGAAGAATTCATCAAGTATGGTTAATACTGCTGGTTCAAAGTTACTACTGCTAGAAGACTTAAAGGTTAATACTGCTGAGTGTTACTACTGCTAGTACTATTAATACTGCTAGTTATAGTTAGTGCTGCTTGAACAAAGTTAGTACTGCTTAGCTAGTTAGTACTGCTAGTAGTTAGTGCTGCTTAGTAGTTAATGCTGCTAGAAGAAGTTAATGCTACTGATCATGGTTAGTGCTGCTAAAGAGATTCGGATGGAAAGAATGACAGCTGGATAATCTGAAGATTATGGAAGCTTATAGATATACATGGAAGATATACTGAAGATATTTTATTTATTGTAATTATCTTTGTATTCAGTATATATATTGTATAGTTTAGAATAATGAGTTAACTTTTGTGTTTATACTTTTAGAGAGAAAATCAACCTCAAGGCATAGATCCTAATTCTAGAGAAGTAGAATTCGTATTGGTGAGCCTGTTCATCAGTATTGAGGTTGAGTGAGTAATCTTGTAACTTCAAAGCATTCAATACAAGTTTACAGTTTGTTGATTATATTCTGTTTTGGTTTTCTGTTTCATTAAATATCAAAGTGTTATTCCGAAAACTTCTTTGATATTGTTTCTGAGAATTAATTCTTGTTGAGAATTCGATCCTGACAGGTTACCTTTTAGTCACACAAAATAACTAAAATTGTGGCAATAAGCTATTTATAGTCACACAAATTTTATATTAATCGTGACCGATTCGTTATATTTGGTTGCACTAAATTGTAGAACCGTAGCTATTGGTTGCCATTTGGTCACACGAAGTAGCTAAAAAAACATGGCCATAAACTACTTACGACATGCAAATTTATATTAACGATAGCCAATACAATGACATTGTTACCATGAACTGTTAAAGTCGTAGTCATAAACTACTTATAGTCACGGTTGTAGCTATTGTAGAACATGATCATGACGATAATTAACCTTCAACAACGTTATAATGAATGTGCGGCAAAATGATAAACAAAATATCAAAAAAAAAATTAATATAATAACTAATTGATCAGAAACATTAAACAATTATATTAATAATCATATGAATAAGGTATAAGACCGATAACTACTATTTCTGTAATATATTTGACTTTTACATATTAAAGTTATTCCTTATATGTTTCGACTTTTGTAACTCATTGATAGTTGTATAATTCTTCTCTCTTCTTAGGATTCCGTTTCTCCTTTTGATGAAAAGTTGGTAGTGGTACCTGCAACAAAAATAAAAATTGCATCTTATTAAATGTATAGAAATTTTATACTAAGAGTCTTTTTTAATAATACTAGGTTAATCAACATGACATGAATTAAATGATGAAAGCTACAAAAAACAATACACATTAGTAGAAAACGATGGATTTGATCTGGTCTCCCGTATGTAACCTAGTGAGACCCATTTCTTCCGGTCAACATTAATTAAAAAAAATGATTTGACCCAAATGGTGATGGAATTGTCCATTCTCAACAATACTCTATGCATTAGAAGTTTTTTTTTAATACTTTAATCTAAATGCTATATAAGATATTATAGATGGTTCATAGTTGAAAAGTAGCTACCAATTTCATAAATGAGGTAACAAGTTATGCCAAGGAAAGTAGTGTCAAGGTAAACTAATGAAATATGATAATAAGAAAAAACTTCTACGAGTTGTTATCTAGTAGACATGCTTCTAGATAGTAAGATAACATATTATTTAACGAGTGAAAACAAACCAAGGACGTTACTATAACTTTACGCCTACATGAAAATACTAAAAAGCAACCATAAAGAAACGGATTTTACACACTTAAATAGTGAAGTCAGTCTATTAATGGTTTTCATGATGACATACTCCATGGTAGAGGAAGATGCAGTTTCAAGATTTTAAACTCCAAATATTGCCATCTTCACCTTCTAGTATTATCAAGGTGATTCTCATTTAGCAGGCAGATCAATAAATCGTAAGCTAACAAACTAAAAGTGTCATGTTTGTTCTGACCCATGTCATAATTTATAAACTAACATGGAATGGGGAAATGATCCTTGAGAGTTGAGATTTCAATGGAGAGAATCTACTTGAGATTCAGCTTCACGTCAACATCCATATATGGTTCAAAATATTTTGTGCACCAAGTAATGTGATTTGTTATTTTCACTCCATACACAAGTAATCACAACTTTTAGACCTTGCCTAATGCATTACGTTCTTCTAATTCAATACAGAGTTATGGATAATTGGAAATCTAGGAAAATGCACATATATATATATATACACATTACAAGATAAGGTGACATCCTATGAAGATATCATCATCAAGGCTAGACAAAACATATATAGAAACATAGATATCTCTGACAATTTTTCTATTAAATATTTACAAAGAAGTTTATCTTTTTTTTTGTTTTCGATATGTGAAAATTTCTATAATTTGTTCAACTTAAAGAGCTAATTCATTCTTTTCTTCCTTATAGGAGCAATGTAATATTGAAATGTTTGAGGCATGTAAAGGAGGAGGCTAAAGCAATTAATGCCAAAATCAGGATATCTGCTCCAAGAGCAACTCTTCCTTTATATTAATATTTTAAATATAATAATAGTTAAATTTTATCATTGTTTTATATTAGGAAAAACATATTAGCATCATGCATCCCACTCCAATAGAAGTCTAGCCAACTAATCAGTTAGAAAAAGCTAAAAGACGATCAAAAATATGTGAGTGAGAAACATGTATCGAGCTCCAGCCATCTTCTTGATGTTGCAATATTTCGCAACTGATATCATCTCCTGCTGACAAAATGGTTATTCCTCCTCTCTAGATGACATGGAAAACTCCTTGTTTGTTTGCCAGATGAACAAATTATACAACTGTAACAAAATAATTACTTGTAGAATATCAAATTACAAATATCTAAAGCACACTTCCTATTTAACATAGGTTACCTAGCTTATTTTAATACAAATGAGTTAATAGCACGTTATCAAAGTGTTGGAATGCAATGAACACTCACCCCTAAGGAGTAACTCATTTTGTTATTTTCATCAAGTGCTAAAGTATTCCCAAGTTTATCCTCTTTTGAGTCGCTTATTTTGAAGAAAATCATGATTTTAATACACTAGCTCAAAGTGGAAACTAAATTAAAAGTATCATAAACTAAACCAAACAATCCCAATATATCTCACTATGTATGGTCCTCTTCCCCCAAAGGGTAGAGTGATTGTTTCCACGAAAACCCCGACTTATGCAAAATTAGAGAAAAAAACATCACCACATGCAAAATTATGTAAAGGTGTTTACTGAACATTCCAGCTATGTCAGCTTCAATAGATTGAGTAGCTCACTTGCTCTACAAATAGATTATTACCCAATTGCAAGAAGTCCAATTTCCTCATTTTATAAGCATCTCAAAAGCCTGCAACACCTTTTTTAATAAAGGGTGGCCAAATATACAAAATAAAGCTAAGATTTTTAATTCTTAACTTAAAAATCAATAATGCAAGCTAAATAAGTTAGTGATGACACTTGTTGATCTGAATGTTTCATTTGTTAAGGCAGTTGGCAAAAGCTCTGCCCATGCCATATGCTTATTTTGTAAACTCATAACATTTTGCATTATTAAAAACATTGCCTCATTCCTCCAACATAGCTTAAGTGAAGCAAATGTCACCGGTGCATTACAAAAGTTACATTAATTCTCATTGTGAATATTCCAAAAGCAAACATTACCCCATTCAAGGAGGTACCCCTTAACATTACCCTTTGACTGTTAAACCAAAAATAGAACATAACAGGATGGCCGCAAGTCAAACTTAATTTCATTGAGTATCAGATTATATGCATGGTTCAATTAAAAAAGAGAATCAATTGGTTATTACGACAACCAAGACTTCAACACATGAACAATATTTAATATACATACCTGAGGGCTGAGAGAGACGATGACGGTTTAGAGGACTGATTTGTGAGGCCTTTTTGTATGCTTTTTCCATCTACATTTTAAAATAATTGATTATAACTTCGGAAATTTTGAAAACCTAACTACATTTAATGAGGCCAAAACTAGTGATCATTCAAAACAATGGCTCTATGCACACTAACAACGTTTGGCAACTTATAGAACTACATAAGGGATCAAAACCTATAGGTTGTATGTAAGTTTATAAAACAAATCTAGACCCTAAAGGAAATGTTGAGCGTTATAAGGCAAGATTGGTTGCTAAGGGTTTTACTTAAAGGGAGGGAATAGACTGTAACACCCTAAATTCTGGAAATAGCAACTTATTTAAAATTTTCTAAATACATCAATAAAGGGATTATCTACAACCACAAATTAAGATTTAATCTCAATACAAACATTCATTCTATACAACAGCCTATGATAAGAACGGGTGCTACTAAAACCCTAAAGATAGTCACTATCTCCAACGTTGCGGAAGACTCAACCAACTACTTACTTTAGTGTCTAGTTAAGGCTCCACGCTTCATAGAAGTGCTAGAACCCAACTCCCAACTGGAACCTGTTGCACATGCCGACAAATAAAAAGGTTAGGCTTAACGCCTAGTGAGCTCAAGAGTTTTCAACATAAATAAAGATGTCTGTGAAAATAGATAATGCAGTTTAATTCATAATCTTTCAAAAGGTATTCTTTGAATATGCAACGACTCATTTTCCAATAATATGCATTTTAGACAAGAACACCAGTTTGGAAAAACATTTTCCAAACCAAACTACTTCAAAGATGATGATACCAATGTAAGCCGCACATTCATAAATTAGCTTTAACCCAAAAATCACTCAAAGCGTAAATATAAATTGAACTCTCCATTTATGAAGATACGGTTAAACCTTATATCTCAAAACACCCCAAAACACGGGTGGGGAATAATACTCAACCCATAAATCAAGGGTAAAACCCAATTATGCAAAACGTCACCGAAAACTTGGATAATAAAACTCAATACCCAAAAACAACACCTTTCGGTGACGGGGGATTCCCGATTCCATAAAATGTGACGGTCCACAAAGTAAGCCCATTTTATGTTGTTATGACTAGTCATATAAACAAAAGTACACGCAAGGGATGTCAGTCTCAGTATCTTTAAACGTACACCCACGGAAACTCGAGTTCAACCCCGTCGGGTTCCTATGTCGAGCCCCTCATCCAATATCGTAATACTTGAGCACGAAGAACTTATACCGCACCCGGTACCTTAACGTGCAACACGAAGGACTTACATCGCACCCGATACCTAACGTGTCTCGACGTGGAAAACTAATCATCCCAACGCCGGAACAATAATAAACCAAATACGGGGTCATGACTCCCAAATGCATCAAATAAGCCAAATAATGCGTATAAGGCCCAACAAGGATCGAAGTCGAGCTACCAAAACTGGATTATTGTCCAAAAACCCCATCAAAATAATAATGCCAAGTCGCAGACTTAGCAACCCATTAACTCATTAATAAATGGAATAAAAACACGATAAAACGCACTCACCCAACGGATATGCAAACACCACGACCAAAAGTGAGATTAGTTCAAAACTCAACATTAGTTGAGACAATCCATTTTCCAAATGAACTCATAACACAAAATATGCATTTTCCAAATTTAACTGCTGATAAGAATGAAAATCATAAAATGAGAGTATAAACATTCTTTCAAGTTACCTCACATAAATGTGCAAGTGATACTTTATAAAACACTCCATTTCATGACGATGCATAAGACTCAACAAACATTTAAAAGTGTATTTCTTTGACCAAAGATCCCTTCATGTAAAAAAAAGACTTCAAAACACATTCGTTTGTGACACATTTATCGAACGTCCAAAAATCTCCAATGTGGGTGTTATACAAGGTTTGTAAAGTTAGATAATTCAAATAATCAAAGATTAGCAAATAACACAACATTTGATAATTTCATGAGAAACACATAAAACACTTTAAAATAGACATTTTGGCATGTACAACGTTTTCACAAATCAACTTGAACTCACCTTGCTAGATTTAGGCTAAATCTAGGTTTTTCCCCAACTAGAGCTCCGTTGAAGAACACTTGGATTCTCAAGGCAAAACTTCCAAAACCTAAATCCATGCATATTCAACCATACATAAACATAATCAACCACAAAGAATCGTTTCCCAAACCATGTGCATGAATATCTCAACTAATACCGAAACCCTAACTTCCATAACTTAAGAGAATATAAGATTACCTTAACCCAAGCTTGAATCCACCAACCAAAACACTTCTAGTTCACCAAAATGGCCACAAATCTCCAATCTATGAAAGGAAGCACAAAGGGTGGGTGAAACCCTAGAAAACTCGGTGAAGAAGATGAAATGGGAGAGATGAGGAGCTTACCACCACAAAATACTCTTGTATACTCCAATAGACCTCCAATATATTGATAGATCCTTGAAGATATCTCAAAAACGAAACCGTAGCACTTTGAATCACCCAAATCGGAGCTAGGATGAGAAAGATATGAAGAAATGAAGTTTGGGGCTGAAAATCGCGATTTTAACACCCTGAAACACCCAGGCGATTGTGCCAGGCTATAGTGACAATGTCATAATCGCCGGGCACAATCTCTGAGATTGTACCGAGCGTTTCTGGGCTCCGGCGACCTTGACAGGCGATTGTGACACTGTCACAATCGCCGGGCATTATAGCCTAGCGCGTACCAAACTGTTTTGGCCATAACTTCTTCGTTATAGCTCCGTTTTCGCTCCAGAAAGAACCGTTGGAATCGTAATTGAATCATTCATCCATCTAGACTATAAAATCTAGGATTCAAGTCCAAAATCAAAAATCTTATTTTTCCTTGATATATCGGTTTCTGTATTAACTTGAATTGATACCTCACGAAACTCGGGGTGTTACATAGACTATAAAGAAAATTTCTCTCCTGTGTCGAGAAAGGAGTCGTTTAGAATAATTATGGCATTGATAGCTCATTATGATTTGGAGCTACATCAAATGGACGTCAAAACTGCCTTCCTAAATTATGACTTATATGAAGATGTTTACCTGACTCAACCAGAAGGCTTTAAGGTTGAAGGAAGTAAACATCTAGTATGTAAACTTAACAAGTCAATCTATGGGCTTAAACAAGCTTCAAGGCAATGGTACTTGAAGTTTGCTGAGGTTATGAAAAACTACAACTTGAAAAAGAACTAAATTGAGAAATGCATATACTTGAAGATGAGTGGGATCAATTTCACTATACTAGTCTTATAAGTTGATGATATATTAATTGCTAGTAACAATAAAGACATGTTATTTGAGGTTAAACGCTTCTTGTCAAATAATTTTGATATTAAAGATCTTAGTGAAGCTTCTTATGTAATTGGCATTCAAATTCACCGAGATATAAAGAATGGCAATATTAGGCTTATCTCAAAAGGCCTAAATAAACTGCATACTCAATAAGTATAATATGCAAAATTGTGCTCCTTCTGTTGCCTCTATTATGAAAGGTGACAACTCTGGCTCATATCAATGCCCTAATTCTGAGGCTGAACGTGATCAAATGAAACTAACTCCATATGCATCGGTTATCGGGAGTTTAATATATGCTCAAGTATGTACCCGACCCGATATAGCTTACATAACTGGCATGCTTGGTCGTTATCAATCTAACCCGGGTTTAGACCTTTGAAAGCGGCCAAGAAAGTATTATGTTTACCTACAAGGAACAAAAGAATACATGCTAACTTATAAAAGAACTAATTCCTTTGAAGTTGTAGTGTATTTTGATTCTGACTTTGCAAAATGCAAAGATGACAAGAAATCAACTTCGGGGTACATATTCATGGTTTCAAGTGGGCCGATATCTTGGTGGAGTCATAAGCAAGAGCTAACCACTACTGCGACTATGATGGCAGAATATGTAGCATGCTACCATGCTACATGTCATGCTATGCTATTAAGAAATCTAATTTGTGGACTCAAAATTGTTGACTCTATCTCAAGGCCATTGAAACTTTACTGTGACAATAGTGTTGCCATGAGTTTTTCAAACAACAATAGTACAAGTGGTGATAGACTATATCTTGACACTAAGTATTTGTTTGTTCGAGAACGTGTGGAAGAAAAATGCATAACTGTGGAATATATTAGCACCGGATGACATGTTAGCGGACCCTCTTACTAAAGGATTACCACCTAAGACATTTATTGAGCATGTGATCAATATGGGCTTAAGAGTTAATCTTGTTTGATGTCATGGTATATTCAACTATCATTGAAAGTAAGCGCTTACATCTCTATATTACACATTATGTTGCTTAAGTTTGCTCTAATAACTTGTTAACACTAATTATCCTAATGAGCAAACAAGAGAACCGCTAATAATTATCTATACTATATTATAAAAGAGATATAAAAACTCTTAATTACAACATTTTAAGCACAAAATACAACTAATTAAAGTCAATTACTTAATTTACAATTTCATAATGCCTTGGTACAACTTATCCAAGCATAGTATCTCACATCATCATCTATTTGTGGAATGGATACTCATTTATTAACATAAATATTTGTTTTTTTATATTTAATGGACGATTTGATTAATATTATCTACTATTATCAATATTTTTTTTATATTTATTGGACGATTTGATCAATATTACTATTATCAATATTTATTTTTTATTTTATGATTTGCTCTTAATATATCTATATCTATATTAGTTATAATCTCATAACTAATATATCTATACTATATTATAAAAACATGCATTGATCTAAAAAATATATTTTAATAAAAAATAAAACAGGTAGTTTATCTCATAGTGTTTATCCTGTATTTAATATTTTATTTGCAATTAGTTATACAAATAAAAACATGGGACTTTTATAAGTTATAATTATGTTTCATTAACTTGTAATTTTGAATTTTAACTAATATATCTATACTATATTATAAAGCATTTAAGCTAAACTCTTAAAAACTAATTTTTATGCATTAGGTACCACTTATTAATGCATATTACTTAAAATTCAAAAGTATAAATTGATTAAAAATAAGTACAGCTTATAAAAGCTTAATGTTTGAATTCGTGTAACTAACTGCAAATAATCACTTATTTTTATTTTCTAAAATATCTAAAAATTTTAACTATTGATATAACTAACCGATAAATATAAGAAAATTTGAGATAAATCACCTTATTTTTATTTTTTATTGAAGTATGTAATCTTTATAATTTTAAATATAAAATATCTTAAATATAGTTATCATTTAAATTAAACATTTTTTGACCCGTAACAAAATACTTTATTATTATTTTTTATAAAAAAACATAATTAAACTAAACTAAAATATATTTTTGTTTTAAATCTAGGTTTCTCAAAATCGTAAAATAAAATAAAAAAAGACTAACAAAAAGTATGAATAATGATCGAGAGTTCGAGTTCTAGATTTCAGAAATCCGCTGCATTACGAGGGTACATTTCTAGTGATTATTGATTTGTAGGAGTACTGAAAGTATGATTGATAGTGATCCCATGTCGTTGGCGACATGTAAGACTATATCATTTTGACTCAATACTTTTACTTTACTTATAATTTATTAATGAGATTAACACTTGGCCAATTATTGTTTGTATAAATAGTCATACGGCCAAGTGGGAGAATGTTAGAAAATTACCTTTTCCAATTAAGTGGCCTAGAGTATTTTTATTAATTATGTTAATCTCATATTAGTCATAAATGTTTATTTAAGTCTCTTAATTATGACTTAATTACATGCAGACCCTCGATCTGACTATCTCGATGTACGATATCGATCTCTGTAATCGACTCTAACTAACTATATATATATATTTGTGGTTATCTCTTTCATTAATACTCTTGATGCAACCGTATACGCAATATTGCCTCCTTCATTCTCTCAATTGAAGGCACCATTAATTGGAGAATTTAGCAACTATTAACTCCATCATAATTATTGACATCAAAGAGTTTATTGGAAGTAATCATGGCTTCATCAAGTAAGACAATCACAAATATTCCTACAAGTAAGTTCTCTATTCATTTTGTAGATTAAACCTCGGATGATTTGATGATAATGATAATTTGATCCTATTATTTGATTTAACAAAAATAACTTGATGGAGAAAACCTCTAAAAACGGATTATGAAGTTAGGACCTTTAACCATATCCTCTTTAAACTCACCTAGAGACAAGTCTCACTATAATGAAAACCTTAAAACCAAGATTTTTCATTTCTGAAAATGAAAAACCTCCCGATATGTACCACTTTGAATGCTCCAAGTGATTGGGCAACACATTTCTTGACAATTAATCCTTGATTGGTGGAAGGGGGAGACTTTTTTTTTTTTTTTGGCCAATAAATCACCATCAAAGAGTCCACCAAACCCTTTCATGGGACTTGCATGAAAGTTAATTAAATTATTTTTTAATTAATTGATTAAAATGATTTGCTATAACGATTGTAAAAATAATAATTTAATTATCTTAGCGTTGAAAATATATAATATTAGGAAAATAAAATTTTATTATGTCAGTTATGAATATATAGAAAATAGATTAAATATTAATATATTATCATAAATTATCGATTATGTCAATTTAAAACATACTACATTCGTCGTTTTCATATTGTATATCTCATATATAAGAGAACTTAAAGTATTAATTTCTTCAAAATTTGTTTGATGACTAATAAGCGTAAGAGTAAACTAGTTAAGAAACGGATTGGTAAAAGATGATCACAAAAAATATATTGTTGTGAAATAAATAATATTTATGATGAAGCTGTAACAATTATTTATATTATGTTTGATATAGTACTTATAGTACTCATACTAATTATGATTGATTATAATGTCATGTCTGATAACTCTTATAGAAAAATTTTAGAAGACAACCACCACCTAATCCAACTTCCAGCATCACCACTGACTCCTACATTTAACGTCACCGTCACGCAACTATTGCTCTCTAATCTTATACCCTCACAATTAATTCCTTTTGACATCATATTGTCATACATGTAAGAATACACACCATCATCACCGCATATAACTTCGGTTTATTCTAATAAGTGCTAAGAATAAATCAAGTAATTCTAAATAGGGGATGTATTGAAATTTATTTATAATCATAGAGGGATGATCAAACGATAACAAGGTCAAAATATAATAACATGAGAACGATCAAATCATATGGGATTACAAAAGATGATTAATTCAAAGGTGTAGGAACGACTTGGCCCTTGACCTAGGGCATGACCAAAGGTTACTCGTAATCCCATGCGATTTGATTATTCTCCTATTCTTTTTAATTGAATTTATCATAATTAATAAATGTTAACAATAAACCAAGTAGTTCTAAAGAGTGGATGTTTAGTTTGATGTGAAAGGTTGTGCATTTATTTAGTCATATATCAATTAATATAGGTCAAGTTTGTTGTTTCCATCATAAGTCAAGAGGCATTTCTCTCATCATTAATTGCTTAAGTTTTAATGGAAATTATTTATGATGCATCAATCATAATACACTAGCAAATTTGTTTATATATATATATATAGGGGCCTAATCAAATGAGAACTAGATACTTTGTGATAACTGTGAGATCCAACGTGAGCCACTCATTTAATATAATTAATATTGTATTTAAAATAAAAGAAAAAGATAATTTGGTAAATTGACAATTTGGATTTTCTAATAAATCAATTCCTTATTTTACTCCTTCCAATTATACTATACGGTTACCTAATATAATTAATTTTAATATATCCTAATTTAAATAATTTTGAAATACCTTATAGTTGGAAAATCTTGTGGTATCACAGTGTGATTCATTGTTGGTTTGTGTCTTACAGTTAAAAAATGTTTTGGTATCACAGTGTGATTCATTGTTGGTTGCGTCTTACGGTTACAAAATCTTTTGGTATAACAATGTGATTCATTGTTTGTTTGTGCCTTACGGTTAGAAAATCTTTTGGTATCACAGTGTGATTCATTGTTTGTTTGTGCCTTACAGTTAGAAATTTTTTTGGTATCACAGTGTGATTCATTGATGATTTATGCCTTATGGTTAAAAATTATTGGGTATCACAATGGTGTATCACGTTGTATTTTGTCGGAATTAGGTTCAGAGGAGAGAAGAGAGAGGATAGAGGAAAATTTCAAAATACCTAACATGCTATTCAATTAAAATTTTAAATTAAAATTACCAAATTTATAATTTTCTTAAATTATTCTTTAATTTGTGGTTGAGAATGGATCTCACAGTTACCACAAACAAATAAGTTCTCCCTTGAATGACCCCTATATATATATATATATATATATATATATATATATGGGAGAGATCAATTGGAAACCAATATTACATTGGAAACTTTGGAAACCGAAATTAACAAATCATTGAATTTCCTTTTTTTATTTTTATTTTTAATTGATAAGGTTATTTTAGTCTTTTACATAATTTCATAATATATATGGTAAGTGTTATTATTATTATAATATTAATTATTTAATATTAATGTATGTTATGTATGGTAATATTGATCATTTATTAATTTAAACATGAAACATTTAATTTAGGTAAAAACAAATTGATTCATACGCAAACTACAAATCAAATTAATTTTTCTTATTCTTATGAATCAGTGATTGATTCATCCAATGAATGAAAGTTTATATTCATATGAAATCTTCAATATTACCTCCATGCACAAAATATTAATATAGTGAAACATAATGGATTTGATATAGTGAAACAAAATATTAATATAGTGAAACCTGATGAAACATAAAATGTTAATATCGTGAAACCTGATGAAACAAATTTGATATAGTGAAACATAATGGAAAGGTAATGAAACAAAATATTAATATAGTGAAACATGATATAGTGAAAGAAAATATTAATATAGTGAAACAGAATATTAATATCGTGAAACCTGATGAAATATATTTGATATAGTAAAACATAATGGAAAGGTAATTAAACAATAATGGTAATGAAAATTAATTGGGTTTTTACATACTGCATATTGATGAACATGTAATAAAAAGTTAGTCTTGATATATTATTGATATCTTTTATTAATAAATTAATTAATTTATTACCATATATAATTATTATCTTTTATTAATAAATTAATTAATTTATTATCATATTTCATCTTTGTTGCCAAATTTGAAACACAAAAGAAAAAGACACATTTACCCTTTTGACATATTATTATTATCTTTTATTAATAAATTAATTAATTTATTATCATATATAATTCAAATGAATCTTGACCATTGATTAAAAAGATCAATGGATGAAATTAGGTTCCAAAGTTTCCAATGAAATTTGGTTTCCAATTGAAACCACCCCTATATATATATATATGTGTGTGTGTGTGACAATAATCAAATGAGAACCACAAAAATGTTGAAAACCATGAGAACAGATCTGAGCCGTAATTTGATTTTGATTTAATGGTTTTACTTGAAAATTGTTTTACCACATGAAAAATGCATAATTGTCATTTTGGTAACAAAGATTTACCAAATGAAACACATACTACCAATTGAATCATTATAAAATTATTATTTTTTATAAGGTTAATAATAACAGTGTTTCATCTTTATGTTATTTCACCATATGAAACATACATATTCACTATATGAAACACGTAGATTCACCGAACACACAGATTCAGCAGATGAAACACACATATTCAACATATTCACATTCTGTTTCATAAGGTGAATCAAACACCATGTACCACCATATTCCATCAAACACCACTATACACATATCCAGATCCAAACACAATCAGTGTTCATAAGGTGAATCGAGTAGAATGCATTATTTATATATGTTTCATAAGGTGAATCAAACACAATGTACCACCATGTTCCATCAAGCACCAGTATACACAAAATCCAAACCCAAACACAACTGCATCTTAACATCATCAATTGAAACATATTATACATAAATACAACTAAACCAAAAACAAATTTCTTAAAAACTAAATCAAAGTAAAAAACAACTAGAAATCCTAACTCAAAATCGAAGAACAATGTAAGAAAATCCCAACTCAAACTCAAGAACGATAAAAACCCTAACTCACCAAATTCTATTTTTTGGGTCGATTCTGGGTTTGAAGAACACCAAATCCATTTATGGGTTCGAATTCTTGGTTTGATTCAGAATTTGAAGAACCTCTTCATCCCAAATCCTATTTATGGGTTCAATTTCTTGCTTAAATTTTGCGAAGAAAAGCTCAATTCCAGATCCCCTTTTCTGGGTTCGATGTCGACGTTTTTCAAGGGGGGAGCGATGTGCGATTGAGATGGATGCAGGTGGGCAGAGTGGTGTAGGGCGTCGGATTTGAAGCTTCTTGGTTGCCGGTGAGAGGTGGTCGGTGGGTATGGCCGTTCCATTTTGATTTGATGAACAATGTGACTCAACCCACTATACCCTTTCAATCTACTTTTAATTTGACCAAAACACCCTTATTTCATCATTTAATTACAAATATTCTTTTTTTTAATGACCTTTGATTTAAACTAATATACGGATTAGATTAATCCTCAAGGTTTTCAACATTTTATTGGTCCTCACATGATTTAACCCCTACATATATATATATATATATATATATATATATATATATATATATATAGGGGTAGTTTAATTTACAATCCATGCAAATCTTACAACCTATGCAACCCACATCTTAACCGTTGGATTCATGATCGACGGTTACAATAGATGTGGGCCTAATATTTTTAATTAAAAAAAACAAAAAAATAAAAATAAAATAACCGCTTATCATTGATCCAACGGTTAAGATGTGGGTTGCATGGGTTGCAAGATTTACCTGGGTTGCAAATTATCCTTGGCCTATATATATATATATATATATATATATATATATATATATATATATATATATATATAGGGGGCCATTCAAGGGAGAACTCAGTTATCTGGGGTAACCGTGAGATCCAATCTTAACCACAAATAAGAAGATAAATTAGGAAATCAATAATTTTGGTAATTTTAATTAAAAAATTTAATTAAAGGAATTTTAGGTATTTTTGAGATCTCCTCTTTCTTCTCTTCTTCTCTCTCCTCTCTCCAACAAATATTATTCTGGCGAATACATGATGTCCACTGTGATACACTTTATAAACATCGAAAGTACATGATGCACACTGTGATACACTGTGTAAAGATCGAAAATACATCGAAAATACATGATAGCACACTATGATACCCTTTTGTAAACATCGAAAAAACATCAAAAATATGTGATAACACACCATGATACACTTTGTAAAGATCGAAAAAACATCGAAAATAAGTGATGCACACTGTGATACACTTTGTAAAGATCGAAAATACATGATAGTACACTATGATACCCTTTTGTAAACATAAAAAATATGTGATAGCACACTGTGATACCCTTTTGTAAAAGGAAATAAGAAAATTTAGGAATTAGGTTATATTTTAGGAATTAAACAAATTTACTAAATTATCAATTTCCATTTATTTAAAATTAATATTAATTATTCTAAATGTGTGGCTCATATTGGATCTCACAGTTAGCACAAACTACCTAACTCTCATTTGATTAGGCCCCTATATATATATATATATATATATATATATATATATATAGGGGTATTCAAGGGAGAACTCAGTTATCTGTGGTAACCGTGAGATCCAGTTTTAACCACAAAACAGATGATAAATTAGGAAATCAATAATTTTGGTAATTTTAATTAAAAATTTTAATTAAAAGAATTTTACGTATTATTGAGATCTCCTCTCTCTTCTCTTCTATTCTCTCTCCTCTCTCTAGCAAATATTATTCCGGCGAATACATGATGCCCACTGTGATACACTTTATAAACATCGAAAATACACGTTGCACACTATGATACATTGTGTAAAGATCGAGAATACATCAAAAATACATGATAGCACACTATGATACCCTTTTGTAAACATCGAAAAACATCAAAAATACGTGATAGCACACCATGATACACTTTGTAAAGATAAAAAAACATCGAAAACAAGTGATGCAGAATGTGATACACTTTGTAAAGATCGAAAATACATGATAGTACACTATGATACCCTTTTGTAAACATAAAAAATACGTGATAGCACACTGTGATACCCTTTTGTAAAAAGAAATAAGAAAATTTAGGAATTAGGTTATATTTTAGGAATTTAACAAATTTATTAAAATATCATTTTTTATTTATTTAAAATTAATATTAATTATTCTAAAAGTGTGACTCATATTGGATCTCACAATTATCACAAACTACCTAGTTCTCATTTGATTAGGCCCCTATATATATATATAACTGAGTTACTTGTGATAATTGTGAGATCCAATCTCAACCACAAATCAGATGATAAATTAGGAAATTATTAATTTGGTAATTATGATTTAAATTTTAGTTAAAAGGCAATTTAGGTATTTTAAAAATGTCTTCTCTCCTGCCTCCACTCTCCGACGAATTTTTTTTTGGCTAATTTTTTTTCAGCAAACACATGCATACTATGATACCCTTAACAAATTAACGAAAATAAAGAAAAAAAACATAGTGTGATACACTTAGTAAAGCAACACCACCTGATACTCTGTGATACACTTCGTAAAAGAAGGAAATACATTGTGATACGAAATGTGATACCTCATTATGATACCCTACTGTTATACCAAATGTGATACCCTACTTTTATACCAAATGTGATACCACATTGTGATACCCTACTCTTATACGAAATGTGATAACCCATTGTGATGCCTCATTTTGATAGCAAATATGATATCCTACACTTACACCAAATGTAATATCCTACTGTTATACCAAATGTGATATCCCATTGTGATACCACTTGATACCAAAAGTGATACCCGTTGTGATACCCTATAATCAGGAACTGAAGAGGATGGTGCAACCTAGATCTGGTTTTCCTAGCTCCACATAACTATGATCCGAGTTATGACCAACCTAATTATCCTTCAAGTACTCGTTATCGTGGGCGGCCTGAGGGTAGTACTGGTAGACACACACATGGATACCACTAGAATCAACATGTGTACCCTCCACCAGCACGTGGCGACCATCAAAGTCTACAGTCGCCTGCTAGCGATAGTTACTATCCGCAGCATGGCGGTGCTTACAATAATAGTGGGAACTACGGTGCCACCAATCATCAGCAACCACCGAGTGCAGGCTGCGCCCCCGTGGTGGCGGAAGAGGCCAGGTGGAAGAGATTTGAGGTTTTGGATGCCAATGACTGATTTGAGGGGCACGGACGGTGCGGCGGCGACAATGTCAAAGGAGGTGGTTCCGGTGGCCATATCGCCAGAAAAACAGAGGAACAATAGCCAGCATAATAGAAAGAGGTGGAAGCTGAAGAAGGTTTAGTTTGTGTCCTAGATGTGATGAATAGTCATTGAATATATATGCAAGTGGCGGTTGGCCTAATTTTTGGGTTTTATTTATGAGTTATCAAAAACTGTAAATTACCAATTTACCATTTATTTTAGTAAAATAACATTAATTATCTAAAATGATTGGTTCATATTGGATCTCACGATTATCACAAATCACGTAGTTCTCATTTGATTAGGCCCCTATATATATATATGGCCCATTTATTTAAAAATCCATAAAATTGTGACAACACTGAAAATCAGTGCATCATGTGTTATTTCATATGATATTTTTTATCTAAAGCCAAGATTTAGGATTTTGATTAACATATATTTGTTTCAGAATGTGTTTGTCATATTATTTATTTCACAATGTGAAACCTTTTTACATGCTTGGAAAATGAAAAAAAACGTGTAATTTTTTTCACATTGAACCAAATACCTATAAAATAAATACATTGTAAAACAAACATATGTTAATAAATACCTTAAATCCTAGCTTTAGAAAAAAACTCACGTAAACAATATCTTAAGGCAAAAGTTCTCAGGACTCTCATGATAAATAGTGTTCTCATTTATTTATACATATATGTGTATGTGCGCCTGTGTATCTGGGGGGGGGTTAAGCAAATGAGAACCACAAAAGGTCCTGTGAGAACCACTCAAGAATATTGATTTACATGATTCTATATCATCTAGGGTTGGTCGGGTCGAAGCATTTGAACAACTTAATTCAATGTTTGAGGTTTAAAAATTTTCAACTCAACGCAACCTGAACAAAAGTACAACCCAACCCAAACCATGTAGGTTGGGTTGGTTGGGTTAAAACTTTGGTACATCATTTTACTATTTAGCTAAGTGATTGTGTTAAAGGAAGTAAGAAGAAAATGAGAAAACACAAATAAGGCTAATAAACTCGATAACAAAGTTGAAGGTTCATGCAAATAAGACTGTAAAAATACGGTCGAAATTGTGATATAATTATGTGTTTGTCTCAAGCATTCGATTTGATGATAATACAAATACATCCAATCTAACACTTAGAAGAATTCTTAAGACATATATATTATTTAGAACCATTTGGATTGTCACGTCCGAACAAGTAACAACTTCAAATTTAGATTCAGATTCATGTTTATACTTATATTCGGATTTGTCCTAGATATCATCTGGAATTGACATCCGAAATTGAGATATGGATTTGATATCATGATCCTAAGTTAGTTTCATCCTGATCTGACTTCTAAATTTGCTATCTGGATTGGGCATCCGGATTTACCATCTGAAGTTACAATCCGGATTCAACTGGTATTCGGATTGTAAATCCGGATCCAACATTTGGATCTTGGTTGATAAAACTGTAACACCCATAATTTTATTGTTATTATAAAATAAATACCGAGAAGCTGTCGAGGAAGGGTCGGGAAAACGGTCGAAGAACGTTCAAAAAACTCTCAGTACACATCGGACGATAATGCCCTCTATAATGCCAATTAGGCACAATAGTTATCATGATCGCACAAGAGGAAGAGGTCTCGGTACACTTCGGGCTATAGTGCCCGCTATAATGCCATTTGGGCACACAATCCGTCAAGATCGCACAAGGGGGTTGTGGGAGATAGTGCCCACGATAATTCCATAAGGCATCATCGTATGGTAGGATAACAAGCGGGTCCAGAGCATTAAAATCCAAATTTTTGAGGGTTTTCTTCATTTGGCGAAATCTCACTTATTTTTCAACTGATTTGGTCCATTCTTTGAGGCTATGGTTCTGATTCTTTAAGCCATTCAAAAAGAGATCAAAATGGATTAAATTTTTCGGTTTATGGGGTTTCTAGTGGTCAAAGGTAAGTCCTAGATCTACATTTTTTATCTAGGTTTTATACCCTTTGCATCCTCAACCCTCATTTCTTTTTTGGTGGTACATTTGTTGAGAGTTGGAGTAGGTGAAGTGTTCTTGAGAGCTTTGACTCATTGATCTGAAGTTATAACTTAAGGATCTAAAGTCTTCTCCTTTGAAAGCTAAAGATTTGAGTTTGGAACCGATGATTAACTTAACCTAGCAAGGTGGATTCATGTTGCTTTGTGAAAACTATGTACATGCCAAAAATTTCTATTTTGAAGTGTGAATGTGTCTTACTTGTTATTTATCATATATGTGGGCTATTTAGGGAGTTTTGCATAGTTGGTATATTTGATTTATAAATCTCGTGAAATGCCCATATTTGGGATTTTTGAACATTTTGATAAATAAATCCTATTAGTATAATGTTTTGATATTTTATTTTATAAATGGAGGTTATTTGAAGTAAACATACTTCTTGTGTATCCGGTTTTATGAACCTCCTGGAAAATGCATATTATTGTGTTATATGACATTTTGGAAATATAAATGGCACAACTTCGTTTAGGAAAATGATTTGTCCCAAACTATGACGAGTTTTCGAGTTAATCATACTTTTGGATGTTGTGTTTGCATAACCGAGGTTAAATGTGTTTTGTTGCTTATGTTGACTTTTATTGAATAGTCAACTTAATTGTTGAGCATTTGGCTCTGTTTTGAATCAGATTAGTCTTGGGGAAATTTGTCTGGTTTTATTTGCTCTATGTCGAGCTTTTGGAGTTATATGTAGTTATCTCATATTTATTTGAAATTAACATGCTTTGAGTACGTTGGTCATTCATTTGAGTTGCAATGGATCTATAGACATAAGATTCCGTCTTTATTGGTTTGAAATGGGACGATTGTTCCCATATTATAGATAGAAATAGTCATGGGATCATCGAGGGAAACTTGGTACGGTCTTATGGGAGTCGGATACTAGCCATTGGCCACATGATGTAATTTCTAGTGAATGAGTGTACCTGGGATCATCGGAGGCATTGATGTTAATCTTAGATTGTGATTATAGGTAATCATATGTTGACATTTAGAAAGGAACTATTCCTTATTTGATGTATTATCGAAAAAGTTTAAAATTGTCGCTATTCTCATATTTGAGGCTGTTAAAAGTTGGTATCATAGCATAAATTTCAGAGATTTGGGTATTGATTTATGATGGATATACTTAAACTATCGTTTTTCTAAGTGAATGAAAGTGAGAATGTATGATTAGGCACTTCTTCAAGATAGGATATTTTGAGGTTGATAGAGACACTAGCATCGGGAATCATGACGATGGTAGCAAGAATCCACATGTATGGTACGTTCATAATTACACCTGACCAGTGTTAATGTGAATTTACAATTACATGTGTGTGATTGAATCACCTTGATGTGATGATCAATGGGGGTAGTGAGTGTTTTCTTCGGTTATAGAGCATTAACGTGTGGATGGTTGGTAGCGTTGTCATTTTATGTGATCGTTAAGTATGGTGATCATGTTAACCGACCATTGGTGGTCAGAGGTATTGGTTAAGTTTGAACCATAGGTTTGTTAAATGATGATTATTTTGGGTAGAAATTGTATGGTTGATTGACTTTGTTGCGGGTGATCGCCTTAAGATATGTAAGTTTTCCAACGTTGGTAATGTGACTAGTAGACTTGGAGAGCATGGTTCTAAGACTTCGGGTCTCGACTGAATGCATGTGCAATATTTAATTTTTTAAATGAATTGCATAAATTATTTCATAATTTGTCAAATCTTTCGTACATGTCATGTTACGAATTTTGGTGAATGTTTTGGCACACCCCGAGAGTGTAGCCCATGTTTTAATTTTCATGCATTGATTTATTGTATCTGATTTGCACATAAATTTTTATTATAAGTTTTCTCCATGTTAATTTACTAACATTATTAAGTGTTGAAAGCATACCGCTGAATATCCTTAAATTTAGAATTAACATGAATCATTTCATGTATTCCTCATGTAATCACTTACACATTTTAATTTATAAATTGACGCACACGATAGACTTGGGTCAAATTTTGAATGCACGCAATCACTCGATTGAAAATGCTTATATGCAAAGTTTTATTAGAATTTTATTTCTTTTCGTTTTGTGGCTCAAGGGTGAAATTTCAAAATGCATAGGATTGATAAATCGCGTGTGTTTGCGTGTATGGTTTTATTGAGTTTTATCCTATGCGATTTTGTTTTTAGAGGTGACGTATTGATGGCATTCAGTTGCATGGTTTTCCCTTGAGTTTTTGTACGAACGTGTTTTGTTGCACCTTATTTATTGCACGAATTGATTTACACACATAGCGTAAGTAAGTGTATATATTTGGACTAAAACACTCCATTTGGATTGATTTGTTGTGTATATTTTCATTGTCTGTTATTAGTGTTTTTGGGCAAAACAAATTCATTTTATTGTCCGATTTTATTTACGTGGTATTTGTGGCAATTTCACACAACTACCTAGTAAGTTTGCATATGTAGAATTATTATAAAGATTTTATGTTTGGTTAAATCTTTTAAAATTGTATTTGGCATATTTGTTTAGTCCTCTACATGAAAACCTTGAATTCTCTAGATTCATAGATATAAACCTTTTTGGGAAGGTGCTATATTTGAGGACTAGGAGAATCCTTGAGGATTGAAGTGTCGGTTGTCCCAACTTGTAGTTGGTTTTGAATCTTGGGGTTTCACCTTGAGAATTCGATGCATGTTTGAAGTTGAGGTATTAGATTTATATGATATCCCAGTTATTAGAGTAGCAATCATTGTCGTTCGGTATCAATGGGTTTGAAATTTCTATGTGAATATTTTCTTTCGGGTTGATTGGAATTAAGGGTCGGTTCGACTGACATCATGTTGTATGTTAGTGGTGTGCCTTCTTGCTGGTCTGCTAAACGGATAATATTATGTGGTTCATTCATTAGAGTCATATAATTTTGCGATTCTAGTCCTCATGTTAGGTGACAACTTTAAGTCGATACTAGGGATCGACACAATGTAAGCCATAGAGGGGGTACCGGTTGGCATACCCACAACGTTGGTACGGTCATGCCATGATGTTAGGTATCGACTTTTGATTTTGGAGGTCAATGACCATTGCAATATGTATTTCCATTGAGTTCTAAGAAACACTTGCAATATAAGTGATAACTCTAAGGAGATTAGATGTTGATAAATAGGTATTGATGATTAAAGATTTCCTTGATTGGTGAGGATTTTGTCGACTGGATGATTGATACTTGAATGTATTATGAGAGTTATGCAATCGATGAGTTTGGGGATAATCAACACTTTATAGAGTCTATTGGTACGTTCCAAGATGGAACATTAGGCCAATGACATGAATGGTTTGGTTAAGGAAAATTTAGGAATCCTTACGATTGGTGTGCATTGTGAGGGTTTGGAATGCATATTCAAATTGTTCTGAACCTAACCGATATGGTCATTAAGAATTTCGTCAAAGGAATGACAACAAGTTTTCTTTTACAGTAGTGCCTTTTGAGGATAAATATGGCCAGGTATATCTATCGTCAGTTTTCGCGGAAGTTATTTGTTTAGGGATTTATTAGTCCCAATTTGCAAGTGTTAACAACAATTATGCTCCAAATCTCACAATATTAAGATCAATTACAATCTTTCTCTCTGTACTTTCTCTCACTACAAACTCTCTCAATGATTCTCAATGTTAAGTGTTCCCTAGTTACAAGATTACAAAGAACAAAAAACTATTTATACCTACAAGCTATTACAAAGGAAACTACAACTAACAAAACATTACAAAACCATTGACTTTTCAATAAAAGGCTTTGACTTTGACTTTCTTCATTTAGCATGTTGACTTTGACTTTCACATTGAGGCTTTGACTGTAACACCCTCAAATCTGGAAAGAGCAATAAATTTAAAATTTTCTAAATACATCAATAAATGTTTCATATACAATCACAATTTCAAGGTTTAACCTCAACACATAAAATTTATTCTCTACATAAACTCTATAACAAGAACGGGTGCTACTAAAACCCAATAATAGTCACTATCTCCAAACTGCGGAAGACCTCACCAAATACTTACACTTGTGAAAAACTAAAGCACATCGCTTCATGGTACTACTAGAACCAAACCCCCCAACTGGAACCTGATGCACATGCCGACAAATAAAAAGGTTAGGCTTAACGCCTAGTGAGCTTTAGAGTTTTCAACATATATAAATTAATTGTTTAAAAAGAAAGAATGCAATTAAAATCATAACCTTTCAAAATGATATGCTTTAGTTATGAAAACGACTCGTTTACCAATAATTATGCATTTTAAATGAAAGAGACACCGAGTTAATCGTTAACCAATCCAAACTGTTTTAAAGACTAAGATCCCAATATAAAACATTCTTTCGTAAACTTAGATTTAACCCAAAGCTTGCTCAAAATGAGAATAGAGAGAGGACTCCCAATTTTATAAAACGCGGGTAAAAATGTTATATCTCGAAATACCCAACACGGGTGGAACATGATACACAACTCATAAACCATAGATGAAAATCTATATAAATAAAAATTGCCGTGAACACGAACATTAGACCGAAAACTCACACGACCATAAAATGGATGAAATCAAATACCGAAACGTGGAAATGACGTATTTCATTCAAACCTTAATATACGCGGGGAAAACCCAATATTAAAGCCATCATTTACCGTCAACCACACAAAAACCAAAGTTGGCAAAATACGACATTAACATTTAAAATACCACGGATCGATGACAAGGAGACCCGTATACGTTGAGAGTAGAGAAACACACGAGTAGGCTGCCCATACAACGTACTCGCATGTCATCTCAACGTTACCATCTTGGGTGGCGAGAACACGTGAATGGGGCCACCCGTGATGTTATTGGATTTCACCACATATCCCGGATCTAGTTCCCATGCCACCACCGGCATCACAATCCTCGGACCGTTATGCCTCTGGCCATACTCCATCGAGTTCTACCTGAAGGACTTACAGACATGGGTGCCTATCCAATCTAGACGAGTTTCAACTCGGATGCTCGAGCCACCTATTGCCTACTCGCTAGTGAACCCAAGCGGTCAACGGTCATAACCAACCTTACCCACTTTCCCAAAACAAACAGACTTACGTGCCTATGGATCCAATACAACACTGTCTAAACATTACATGACTCCAATTGAATGATCAAAACACCCAAAACATGTAACTCTCAAATGACACGGAACAAACGCCATCATACTCAAAACTCCACAACTGTTTTTAAACCGGACAAATGTCCTCAAGACTCCATTTAGTCAAACCCGAGCAAAAGGCCCAATAGTTTACGTAAATCTCCAACGAAAGCATTTGTAAACATTAAAACACATTTAACCGACAGTGATGTAGACACAACGACCAAAAGTATAATTAACTCAAACTCGACCTTGGTTGAGGCAAATCATTTTCCAAATGGACTATTTACCCTTATATTTCCAAAATGCCTCATAACACAATTATATACATTTTCCAAATAGTTCTAAGTTCAAATTCATATAAATGACCTTTACATCAAATGGACTCCATTTTGATATTATATCATCAAAGAAACATATCAAAATGATTTATTTGTCAAAATGCTCAAAATCACAAAGATGTGTATTACGTAAGTTTATAAAGTTTAATATATCCAAATAACCCACACATATCAGCAGTTAACAATTTAATATAAAGCACAAACACTTTAAAATAACTACTTTGGCATGTACACCGTTTTCATAAATCAACTTGAACTCACCTTGCTAGATTTAGGCTAAATCTAGATTTTCACCAATTGCGCTCCTTTTGAAGAAACTTGTATCTTCAAGCCAAATCTTCTAAAAACCTAGATCTACAAGTTCCCAACCATAAATATACTCATTCAAAACCCAAATTTGACCTAATTTCTCCAAAGCCATCAAACCCGAAATTTGATAGACCAATCACTAGGATATCATCAAGAGAACATTTATTTATTATAACAAGGCTTAGAAATGGGAAAGATACACTTACCACTTAGGTTTTGACGAAAACCTAGAAAACCCTAAAATGAGCTTGAGGTTGAAGATGACAATGGTGAACTCTTTCCCATGGCTCCTAAACTACCACTTGATGATGGAACACTTTAAGAACTCAAGAAAAGGACCCAAAATGAGTTAGGGTTTGAGGGGAATGAAGAAAGAACGAGTTGGGAGAGAATGGGAAAAGTTTGGAGGAGAGAAATGAGGAAGAAGGCTGAGTTTTCGCACTTAAAAGCAGTTTGGACCACTCATGCGACATTGACCAGCAATGTCGCCTGGCAATGTCGCCAAGCTCCCCCGACATTTGTTTCTTCTCTGCGACTGTGACAGTGCGACTATGATACTGTCATAGTCGTCGGGCATTGTAGCGGGACCTTTCCGGGGCCCCGGAACTCAACTTTTTCAATGCCAATACCCCGATACTCTAAGGAACTTCAAATAATGATTTCCCACCAAAACCCCACCAATTACAAAATACAAAAACGTCCGGGTGGTGTTTACTTACCGAAAATTACGGGTGTTACAATCCTCCCAACCTTAGAATGATTTCGTCCTCGAAATATAGAATCCTATGAAATGTTGACCACAAGAAAGATCGTCTCTACACCGCTTGCCAGAAGTATCACCATAACCTTATGCTGGTCCTCACGATAAATGTCCCCTTGGGCACATCACACTTATATCCGAATGAATTATTATCTTACTAACGTGACCTTTAACCATGAGACTGCGGTTATCTCCCAACCTTGGGTGACACGTACTACCTCAAGGGTAGTTTATGATCTCAACTTCTCACCGGCCAATTCACCTCAGTTCCACATGTTTCTAAACCCAAACCAACGATCGACATCAAACACCAACGAATTCTCGATATTCTTAATGATCTATTCTTGATTTTGGTAAGGCCGTCCTTCCAAGGGCATACCAATGCGCTCTCCGGGTAGCTAGTTAATGCAGATCCGGCTAACCCTCAACCTCGATCTACTCTCAACCTCCAAAATATTCCTTCAATAAGATCTTTACCACATCAGGAAAACCTATACACGTCAAAACTTAATTATCAACCTCAATCTTCCTTTAAATTCCATCACCGAGAGGTCAACATTTCTCATGATCTAACGGGAATACTTCCAACATTCCAAGATTCAATGACTTCAGGAAAACAAGTCGACGCCTAAAGCCAAAATGGCGATATCGAAAGCGTGGACATTCCGCCCAAGATTTCATTCCAGACGTATTGTCGTGGTCAAATTAACACTTAACAAGGTACTAAGATTCCAAATCATACATTTCTAACCAATGGACCACCCATCCAATGAATCAAATCTAACCAGGCATAAATAATCACATAAGATCTTATCCATAGGTTTACCGAAGCATAAAGATCATCTCTTAATTAACTGGGGAACAAAATCTAATACCTCAACTATTCATGCATGACCCGATTCAAAAACTGAAACCCAAATTCAAGGTTGACCACAAGTCGGATCATCCGACGCTTCAAATCCCATGGGCTCCTCTAGTCCCTTAATTGCAACTCCTTTAGCGATAGGGGTTTCAAATCTATACCCCTAATGAGTTCAAGGTTTTTCAACCAATATGCCAATTTGAAATTCATAAAACTTTCAAATATATAAGTTTTATAACAATTAATCGTGCGTAAAAAAAAATACACTACCGTTCATTCGATAGGTTTCAAAATTGATCACCAACAGTACGCATATAAAACTATTTCCAAAACTCATTTGATCAGTACTTACGTTGATAAGGATAATAATAAAAGATGCGCAACAAAATTTTAAATGGACTACCATAGCCCTAACATACATCAAATTATACCATATATGTCAAAATAATTTTCTGCACCAAAACACGTGCAATAAACGTTTGTATGAGTCCAAAAGGGGAACTTCACAATTCTGACTTTAAATTCGTTCTTTTTAACCGCAAAACGTCGCGGAATATAATTTTTCAACCAAGCCCATATACACCAGCTTATTCCCCAAAACTCAGTAAAACGATAGGGACGTACATAAATATCAAATCAAGTTTAAACTTTGAGCCGCACGGATAAGACACACTTGACCAAAATAGTAACAACCACGACATGAATATCGATAACTCATTTAATGCATTACGGAAAATTCCTAATGCTAAAATCAACAACTGAAACATGTTCTGAGCAAAAGTTCTATCTGAAACAACATAAATCTTTTATACGTTTACTCACACCAACAGTATAATTTAATCCAAGTACGAATTAACATACAACGAGTAACACTTGTATAAAACCCAAAAGAGAGATCAAATATTAAATGAAAATTCATAAGTTTACGCACACAGTAATGCATGTATACACGTTTAAAAATTTATCTACGCGACGCCAAATGTCGTAAGATAAGACACCATAAAACCCAACTGAATTTTCATAAAACTCATTAACGCTCGCATGTGTTGCGTTCGGATATTCAAGACATAAGTAGCCCACTTATGCAATCGCACACCCAAGCCATCCACTCTAATTCTTCTCAACAAGAAATAGTTTCAACTTCTCACGGGGATATAGCACAAAATCTACCGGCTTCTCATTCGGATGATCAAGGTATTAAAACAAGAGAACAACAACCCCCGTTCTCGACTTCTTTGAATGCACCATTGATTCTAGTCCCATTTGAATTTCCTATCATTGTTAATAGGATACTTATTGAATCGACTACCATCGGTTGTCTTAGTGACCCGATCGGAACATCCCGAGTAGATCCGCAATCCGGACTACGAGGACCGGATGGAAGTCTTGTCATTGACACGTCTATGCCAACAATGAGAACAGGCCATGCAGTTGAATCTCTAACTGTCATGCAAACGGATAATCTTCATGATTCCGGTGTTACTAACCCAGACTTCGTGTTTAAGGAATTATTCGACGGTGCCTTAAAGGCTGTTGAAACCCGTATGTTTGAGAAGCTAGAGGAGGATATAGGAGGAGTAAAACGTTTATTGAAGGGGAAAGATTCAGTATCTCAACCTGAGCCTACACAACAAAGCCAACAAATTCGAAACACTCAACCTGCTGACCTATCCATTGATGAGCTAAAGTCTTTGCTGATTGCAAAACTTTTATCCCAAGCTCCGGATAATCAGCAAGATGCAGATCTTCTAACCCTTCTGTAATCCTACCATGAAAGTCAACCGCTACAATCTGTGAAACCAGCATATTTGGTCAGTGCCTCAAAGTATAATTCATTCAAATCTGACATTTTGTTTGCTCTATCTGATCTTAAACAGGTAGTTCAAACTTCATGCAAAGCCCAGACAGTTGTTTCTACAAAGGAGCATGATCATGATCCGGATAATGATCATGAGGGGGAGATAAGTGAGAAACAAGTAGCTGCTGGTGGCTCTAGTGATACAATTATGGTGGAGGTAAGGGATGATAGTGCTGAAAATGTTGAAAGGGGAGTTGATCAAGGTTCTGAGAAAATTGATCAATTGGAATTGGTATTATATGTTGGAGAAGGAGTTGAATCAAGTATTGAAAAGCCTAAGATTGCAACAAGGAAGGAGATATTGGAGATCACAGGAATGCCTAATCCTGATGTGATTGTTTTGGAGACTGATACAGCTGCTGAAGTGGATGCCAAATATGAGTTGTACTGGAAAATCAAGGAGGAGGAGCAGAAAAGTGACTTTGTTGAGATTGCCTCTGTTGATGAAGTAGTAGATGTTACTGAGATTGTTAAGATATCTGAGAAGATTCCAGATTATGAGCAAGCGTACTGGATGATCTTTTTGAGAACATAGACAGAGAATCTTTGAATGTCATTTTTTCTCAAAGTACTCCAGATGATCTACACATAAGTCCTATTGTTGTTCGATTGCCTGAACCCAATACTGTTCCAACTGTTCCTTTATTCAGTGAGTTTGAATTTCCTGAAGCCCATGCAAGTCAACCTGATGATGCTGAACTTACTGTCAATCTAGATTCTGATGCTAATATTGAAGAGAAGCTACCATATCAGAAGAAGTCTGGTAGTCCTGTTCATCAAGAAGAATTTGTAAGAGAACCTCAACTTACGTCAATTGTTGAAGAACCAAAAGCAGGTCCTTCTGGTACTGATGTAGAGGGTTCTACACCTTTTACAGGTTATGATGAATTTGATCCTATAGAAGAAGAAATTAAGAGGATCGGAAGAGCTTTGAGAGTTCCTTATCTTGAAGAAGGTGTCAAGATTTTTGTGAGCTACATAAGGCAAATTGATCAAGTTTAACTCTTGGGGATTCAAGATAAATCTTTAGAGTACCAGCAAATGTATGCCAGGATGCTTCAAGTTATGGGAAGAACATGTAAAGATGTCAGAAGTAGAGCAGAGATTCTGGAAGTTCACAGGGTGACTATGAAGAAATATCAGAAGATATGGTATCTTGAGTTCACTGTTCAGAGAAAGGATTTAAAGACTTATGTCTTCAATGAAGCTGACTTTGGAAATGTGAACTTCAGAGACATAGAGTTCATGTATCATGATTTCAGAGATAGAACCATTAGATACCCTGAAATAGTGTTTGCTCTAGATACTATCAAGAGGTTTATCAAGAGGAATATCTACTCAACCTACCTTTATGACTTCCAGTTGGGCATTGAGATAAATCAGAAAAGAATCAACTTGCTCAAGCCTGATATGACTCATCCTCTACTTGAAGAAACTCCACTCTATACAGTTCTAAGGGAGCCAGAACTTGGGGGTGTGTGTGAGAATGTGGATAAGAAGGAGAAAAGATTCATGAGAGCTGTAGAGATTCCAAAGTATTCTGATGGAACATTGAAAGATGTTGTGGAAAATCTACAAGCCAAGCATGAGGAGAGTGAAAAGCAAAGACTAGCTGAAAATGATCACATGCCAAGACTGGAAAGAATTTGGACATAACATGTCATTGATGCTATCAAAGACAGAATCAGATTCAGACTGGCCATCAGAATGTTTGAAGGCTATATGGGTATAAGGAGAACTTGCATGAAGAAATGGACAAGTTGAAGACTTTCAAATTGCTCAAAAAGGGGGAGAATGTTAGATCATAGTTTTGAGTCAATTTGTTAAGTAAGTTTGTTTAGTTTGTTTGACCCTTTTCTTGTATGATTGTATAGAAGTCAAGGCATGTTTGACCCTATATATAGCTTTCCTTTAGTCTTGTTTTTGTACGCATGTCATTTGAGTCATTCATGTCTGTAATGTGTCCTTGTGAGATATTTGACTACAGTGACATTTGATCCAAATTCTCTCATATTTGTTCATTGATTGTTATTTGCTTTGATATGATTGCTTGAAACCTGGGATCACAAATATAAATGTTAAAAGGCTTAAGTGATACTTAATAAAAACATACTTGTGGCATTGTCATCTTGGCCACATAAAAAAGAAACGCATTGCCAAGCTCCAAATGGATGGGATATTGGAATCATCTGATGATTCATTTGATAAATGTGATACCTGTTTATTAGGAAAGATGACTAAGGCACCTTTCAAAGAAAAGATTGAAAGAGCAAGTGAGGTGTTGGTAGTAATACATACTGATGACGTAACACCCGAAAATTTTACTAAGTAAAAGTCCTCTCCTTCTCTTTTAGATAGTATGACTTTAGCTAAGTTATAAATTGTTGGTCTGCATGTGAATGTCGTTGCGATTGAGAGCGCCCAAATAAGTTAATAAGAAGTTTTAGTTGTGGTACGTTCCATGCGATTGACAAGTGGATTTCCCGATTTATATGATTTCGGTGGCAACTCGAATTGATAGGGTGCCTTACCGGTTAGATCCATCCAAGATGCAAGAGTTGATGATGCAAATGCAAGATCTCATACAGAAGGGATTTGTGAGGCGGAGCTCGTCGCCTTGAGGAGCTCCAATCATATTTGTAAAGAAGAAATATGGTACCATGAGCATGTATATCGTTTATCGAGAACTGAACAAGCCAACAGAGAAGAACAAGTATCCAACCCTCTTGAATCGATGACTTGTTCGACCAACTCTAAGAAGCTGTTGCTTCTCAAAGATCGAACTCGTTCGGGATATCACCAAGTGAGGGTGAAGAATGATAAGATCCCAAAGCCAACATTTAGGACTAGTTACGACCATTAAAAGTTCTTAGTGATGCCGTTTGGATTGAAAAATGCCCCGACCGTGTTTATGAACATAATGAATCAAGTATGCCGACCCTTCCGCGATAAGTTGGTGATTGTGTTCGTTGATGACATACTCATCTACTCTAAGAGCAAGACAGACCACGAGCAACACCTCCGGGAAGTTCTGCAAGTGTTAAGGAAGGAGAAGTTATATACGAAATTCTCCAAGTGTGACTTTTGGTTGAAAGATGTACAATTGTTATGGCACGTGGTCACTCAAGATGGAGTGAAGGTCAACCCCTCTAAAATTGAAGCCATGATAAATTGGGAACCACCTAAGAGTCCGTCTAAAATTCGAAGCTTCTTGGGTTTATCGGTTTACTACCTAAGATTATTCAAGACTTCTCCAAGACCGCTTCTTCCTTAACGGACCTAACTCGGAAGAATGTGAAGTTTGTGTAGACAGATACCCAAGGGAAATCAGTCCACATTCTTCAGAAGAAGTTGTGTGAGGCACTGATCTTATCCTATCCTGATGGTACGCATGATTTGGTGGTATTTATAGATGCCTCAAATATGGGTTTGGGTTGCGTTTTGAGCAACAAGGCATAATGATTGCCTATGCATCGAGACAACTCAAGGAGCACGAGATGAATTAACCCACCCATGATTTATAGTTGGGACCCATGGTGTTCACCTTGAAACTATGGCGATAGTATCTCTATGGTACTAAGTGCACCCTCATTACCGATCACAAGAGTTTGAAGTATGTTCTTGATAAAAAAACAATTGAACATGGGACAACGAAAATGTCTAGAAATGTTCATGGAATATGACAGCAAGTAGCTTTACCACCCGGGTAAAGCAAATGTGGCAGTCGATGCTTTGATCCGGAAGGAGTATGGTAGGAGCATCGGAGCCACTCTTACAAGACTTGAGCTAGTGTCAAGCCGTATTGAAAGGATCAAAACAATACAAGCTGAAGCCTTGTTAGAGGGAATCTTAAAGAGGAAGTGATGAAGAAATAATGCTTACTCTTGATGGAGGATAACTGTGGGGTAAAGGTGTTTAAAGAGCACGGTTGGGTGCCCAAGTTTCGGCACGACCTTGAAATTCTATTAAAAGATGCTCACAAGTCTATATACTCCATAGACCCAGGAAGTACAAAAATGTATGGAGACTTGAATTAAACTATTAGTGACATGTGTACTAGTGGAGGTCGAACATCAACGACCGTATGAGAGTCTGCAACCTTTAGAATCCCGAAGTAGAAGTGTGTTAGATCCCAAATTCTTTCTTAGATGATTAAACAAGCAGTTATATGAAGTTAAAGCGGAAGCAAATATTGTTTAAATAATGTTTTAGATTCGTACTCAAAGTAAAGAAGATATATCCATAGGATAGACAAAAGGAATGTCTTATATTCACTAGATAAACTGTAGATTATCAAGAACACCTTAAAGGTGGTTAAACAAATCTTACAATATCTTCTTACACTGTTCACCGTACAAAAGATATTTCTTTATACAAGCAGGTAAAAAAGGCACACTTTTGAACAATGGAGCGCACGTCCTATTTATAGGACTCTAAAAGGTGAACAATGTACTTTCCTTACACTAAAGACATGTATGAACAGTAGTTCTACCTAAAAGTTAAATTTTATCTTCAAGATGACGTGTCTTCTGAACTGGTGTCAAGACTTGTAAGATTTCTCAATATCAATCTTAGAGAGAGTGTCTTCAGAACTCTGGAGTAGTATCTCTGATGAACCTATCTCTGATGTCTTTGAGAGCAGTCAAGTCTATCTCTGAACTGTCTTCAGAGGTATACTTGGTGTTTCTGATAGATACCTCTGGAAGTCTTCAGAGGAAGACTTGGAATATTTTTAATACTTTTACATTGAAGATAATTGGAGTTAACAAAGTGCGAGCACATCACCATGGACATCATGACCAAATTGCTGAAAACTCTAAGAGGTCACAATACCATTTGGGTGGTTGTTGATCATTTGGCCAAGAGTGCTTACTTTCTAGCTATGCAAGAAACGCTACCGATGGAGAAGTTAGTGAAACTATACATTGACAAGATCGCATCGAGGCATGAAATACCATTACAATTGTGTCGGATAGAGATAGTCGGTTTACTTATAATTTTTCAGACGCTCTTCAAAATGAATTTGACACAAGAGTGAAATTAAGCACATATTATCACCCTCAAACCAACAGTCAAAGTGAGAGAACCATTCAGACTCTTGAAGATATGCTCCGGTCGTGTGTTACAAATCTCTGCGGGAGTTGGGATTCTCACCTACCGTTAATGGAGTTCTCCTACAACAATAGTTTCCATTCTAGTATTAAAATGGCTAGATTTGAAGTTTTGTATGGTTGAAAGTGTAGAACACTCGCTTGTTGTCTTAAAGCGGGTGAGAAATAGTTTTTCGGCCGTGAGATCATGCAAGCGACGACTGACAAGGTCAAGGGCATTCGAAAACGCTTGAAAGAAGAGGCAGCCGGTGGAATTCCAAGTAGGAGACCGAGTAATGATAAAGGTGTCTCATTAGAAAGGTACATCCGGTTCTGAAAGCACATGAAGCTAAGTCGCCTTTTCCTTTGATCGTTTATTGTAATAAAACGCGTGGGACTCCAAGCTTAGCAATTCGACTTACCACCGTAAATGAATCGAATCCACAAAGCCTTCCATATGTATTACTTATGGAAGTGTTTGGTGGAAGAGGAGATTATCATCCCTCTCTCAGAAATTCGGGTACATTAAGGAAACAATTGTGTTGAATAACCCAACTCTATTATGGAGAGGAAGTCCAAGAAGCTTCGTCACAAGGAGGTTGTAATGGTCTAATTTCAATGGAAGCATCATCGGGGAGCCAACGTGACCCGGGAAGCTAATGAAAATATGAAGAGGTGATATCCCAGCTTAGTTCAGTAATGCAAGATTTCGAGGACGAAATATATCCCAAGGTGGAAGATTGTAATACCCAGATATTTTAGTAAGTAAAAGTGATCTGTTTCCCTTTCAAATAGTTAAGATTTTAGCTAAGTTATATATCGTTGGTTTCCATGTTAGTAGCATTGCAATTGAGAGCGTCCCGATAGGTTAAAAACAACTTTTAGTTGTTGTATGTTTTGTTCGATTGTGCCAGCGACAGTGCCAAGTGGGCACGGTCGCTTGGCATCGTCGCCTGTGAGGAGTGACCCTCGGTATATGCGAGGAGATAGTGCCCTTCTATTATGCCAGGGTCACTATTGCAATGTCACTATCGTGGAAATGGAGAAGCCCATGGTACAAGTTGGGCGATTGTGCCTGTATATAGTGCCACGACACAGTCACGATCGGGGCCAGATTGTTAAAACTACGAATTTTTTGTCTCGTAACTCTTTTCCACGACTTCATCCTCTTCCCATTCCTCTCCTATCTCTTAATTGAATACGATTTGGTGTGCCTTTAAGACTCAATCTCAACTTTTTCTCTAGATTAGGCATGCTAGGGTTTTGGAAACTAAAACTAAGGATCCATCTTGTCTTCTCTACCTTCAAGGAATTTCTAGGTTTCTAGGTTTTCATCCAAAAACCTAGTATTGTGAGTTCATGCTACATATTTTCTAAACTATATACATGTTAAAATGCTATTTACAAGTTTCTGAAAGTCTTTATATCATTTACTTCACATTTAGTTGACTTTGGAAATCTAGGTCAAAACTAGGGTTTTGATGATTTTTGAAACCCAAATGTGTGTTGGCTATATTTATGATTTTATTGACAAAATATGGGTTTTAATCACTTGATGACTTCTTGTACATAAATGTTAAGTGTTGTATATCAGGATGGTACACCTCGAAAATGTAAACATGTTAGACTATAATGTAATGGATCCACATGCATAGAATTCGGTTTTGTTGTACATGTATGGGATGAAAGTCGTAAGTTGTAATTTGAAAATAGGCATTGGTTATATGATGTAATTTCTAAATGAACAAGGTTGTTTTGGATAGTGAGATCCAAGTTAAAGACCCAGATAAGGTTGAACTTGGTGACTCCTTGAGTCAAAGACTTGGATAGAATTGAGCTTCTTATCACATTGGACTAAAGACCTGGATAGGGTTCATGTCAATGATTGTTCATCCTTGAGTAATACTTTTAACATTGGGTTATGGCTTACTTTTCTGTTTCGTCAGGACAAATGGAAAATCGGGTCTCTCCCATCAACTTATGATGTTGAAACCCTTCTAAGGGTCAAAATGATTTATTCTTACTAAACACATTGATTAAATATATGTTATCTATTTTACTGTTTTATAACTTTATCATATAACTGTTGGTTCTCGCTAGGCATCATGCCTAACACCCTTTTCTCAAATGACATGTATATCAGGTTATGTTAGTGGTGGGGCTCTGAATAATTGACCGGAGAGTCGGTTTTCGTTAGAGGCACTTTTTAGGATTGTCGACTTCTGGACATTTTTGCGTATAATCACTTGTAAGATTTTTTTGGGAGATGATAGTGACGTCCATCTTTAATCTAAGGTTAGTATAGATTAGATTAATAGGTTGTTGTTTATCATTTTCATTTAATGCGTTGTGAACAGATTACAATGTCCCCGTCTTGGGGACTTTATTTATATAGATGACCATTTTACGTCATTATTCAGGTTTAAATTTACCCATATTTTTAGGGGTGTTACACATGCATGTGGGCCCTTCAAATGAGCCACAAGAAATGATTGCTACTACTTCATCACATTTACTGATGATTATAGTAGATATGGATATGTTTATCTAACAAATCATATATCTGAAAGCTTTTAAATCTTCAGAGAGTTTCAAAATGAAGTAGAGAACCAACTTCACAAAAAGATAAAATACCTTATGTTTGATCGACGTGGTGAATATATAAGCCAATAATTCACTAATCATCTTAGAGAGTGTGGGATAATACCACAACTCACTCCTCCCAGAACACGACAACATAATGGTATATATGAAAGAAGGAACTGTACCTTGCCAGATATGGTTAGATCTATGAAGAGTCATACCACATTGCCTAAAAGCATTTGGGGGTATGCTTTGGAAGCTGCCGCCAAAATACTAAACAATGTACCAACCAAAAAGGTCGACTAAAACCCATATGAGATGTGATCTGGGAAGCTCCCGAACCTATCTTATATCAAGGTTTGCGGATGTAATGCTTATGTTAAGCGAGAGTCTTCTAAGAAGCTTGGGCCTAGATCTGAAAGGTGTATATTTGTAGGATATCCTAATGAGACAATTGGGTATTCTTTCTACAACCCTAGCAAGAACAAGGTGTTTGTTGCATGCAAGACCGAGTCTCTATAAAATTAATTTCTGACTAAGCATAACGTAGGGGATAGGGTGGAACTTGAAGAAATTCGAGAATCACCGAATGATGCACATGTTGACATTGGTAAACATGTTGTTGAACCTCAACAAGATGTTGAAGAAACTAATGAGAGACAGATGGTCTGATGGTCAGGGAAGATTTTTCAAGATCCAGATAAGTACCAAGGGTATCCAATTGACAATGACGACATGGTTGATGATGAACCATTGACCTACCAACAGGCTATGTCAGGCACGGAATCTGACAAATGGTAATGATGTTATGAAAACTGAAATTCAATCCATGTTAGATAACCAGGTCAGGGATCTGGTAGATACATCCAAATGCTGCAAAGTCGTTGAGAGCAAGTGGATTTTTAAGAAGAAAACTGACATGGATGGGATGATACATACATTCAAGGCTAGATTGGTGGCGAAGGGTGTTAATGCCAAAAATTACCCAAAAAATAATTTAAGGTTGATGTGGAGCTTTATCCAACTAAAGAAAGTAGTCGATCGACGATATGCACGATAGATAATAAAATAAGGAGACAAGAGATTTGGTGACGCAGAAAAACCTCAACGAGGAAAAAACCGCGGACGACTGGAATTGGTTGTCGTGCACTATGATCACCAAACAGGGGTGATATCCTTCGATGTTACAATGTTTTACACGATGAATACTGTAAACAAGTATATGAACTAATAGCAAGTGTACATCGTGTGTGAAAACACATGTGTCATGAGAGTAATATTGCTATCATGTGCGAGAAGGTTTGCGGTTGTTCTTCGGAGACCTTGTGAGTTTCGTGATTCAGATATCAAAATGTTCGCCTTCTCAATGATGGATGTAGCTTTTGTATTTATAGCCTTGATTCTTCATAAATGTGTCTATTGTAACGGTTCTCTCTTCACAAATGATCTTGATGATGTTGATCGGTTATGACCATTGGTACTTATGAGCATTAAACCTGCATTAAATAAATAAGAAAAGAACGTTGGGTCGTACGTTAGTATAGTCGTGGTTGAGAGTAATCTTACGACGGTCATACGACGCTCGATCGACCATCGAGAAATCTTGACGGAGGTTATGGTTATGATCGGTCAACAAGACCTTATCTTAATACAAGACAAGTCATGTGAAAATGTGCATTAAATGTATCTTCATCGTGGTCGTGCATTTTTGACCCAAACATTTTGCCCCCAAATTTTGAAATTTAAGTGGGATTTTAAATTTTAATTTTCAAATTTTGAAAGTTTTTGCCACGTGTCACTCCAGGGGAAGCTCTTGTTGTGGTGGAATCGAATCGGTTCGTTTCTAACTAGACCCGTGATAGTCTAATTGACACTCGTGATGTCATGATAGCATGAATTTGCATGCGTGACAGTTGTCAAGACAGGTGTCGCTAATCTGGCGATATGATCGACACGTGTCGACCATCGAATGATTGTGTTCGATACGGTTTTTTGGGTATAAATTAGAGATACCCGGGTTAGTTTCCTTTTACGCTTTCAAAGAATTTTTAGAAAGATATCTTGCTATAGAATTATTACCAAAAAACCTGTGCAATGCTTACCAAAAATCCATACGTTCCTTGCCCAGTTTAGGTTTCGATCGAGGTCTAGAGCGACTATTTAAGGTACGATTGTTCCTTGAACTCTTATATGCGTTTTAAGACTTGTTCTAGAAAGCCTTGGAAGAACTGGGATATATTAGGTTTAATCGCCATAAAGATTAACCTAACCGGTTTAGAGATGTCGAGCGAGCCTGCTAGCACGATCCAGAGTCAAGACACCTGGATGGCATTAGGCACTTAGCGCAAATCCCGGCGGAAATCTCCATAAATTCTCTGGGCCAAATACGTCCGAACATGTGTCTAGAGGGGTACTTCGTGATATACGAGTATCCCTTCAAGATAGGGTTCAAATGGCCCTATTCGACATTATCAAGTTTGTTCATGCTCACGTTCAACCTTGCACTAGGGCTACTTATGCCCCAATTCTGGAGAGTCATCTCAGTCATCGAGCGACTAACAGGTACATGGGGGTCACCGTTCGACGTGAATGACCTCCTCACGACGTACGTCGTGAAGACTGACGGTTTTCACCATTACAGTCTTTTCTCTAAGTATCGGGGCGATCACACCCTGGTACTTAACACTGCGGTTAATGACCATAGGTGGAAGTCTAGATACGCCTTTGTGCGTATGGCCTCACTAGGACCAAACAATGATTGGCTTGAGGCTAACTAGAACACGTCGACTGAGTTTTTAATCTTTTGTCTTTGTCGCTTGTAATTTATTTGATTTGCTTACTAATGTTTTTCTCTTTGTTGATTCCAGCAATCAAGTTCGACGAGGTATGACCGAACAGCGATTCGGTGTACAAAATAACCCATTTTTGGGTTTTAGTAAGGTCGATCGATCATACTCTCCCCTTTCGTCGACAGGCACTGACGACAACGTGACCATCGCCGAGCCTTCTGAGGTCGCAGAGGACGAGGAGGAGAAAGAAGAAGAAGAGAAGGAGGAAGAAAAAGAAAAAATGGCAGGTACATCGCTTGGCTCTTCATTCTCTTTTTCGTATTTCTCTCCTACTTAATTGTGCGTTTGTTTGCGTTTTCAGACGGATCACCTGCGAAGACACTACCAGTGAGAGCGATCGGAGGAGCGCCGAGATGTAGTTGGCCCGTAAGGGCAAAGATAAGAGGAAAGGGGTTGTGACTACTTGGTCGAGCCTGCCCAAACGTACACGGATGTTGGTTCCGAGGGAACCGTCATTGTGGGTGGCGATGCATCGAGCGTCGCTAGCCTCGAGAAGGCGAAGATGGGCGACCTAATTCCTGCGTTTCCCATTAGTATTGCACCTCTGATGGTGAATCCTCCGGAGGTGTCGAACATCGATCAACCACCTCCGGAGCTGGCGACTCAAACCTCTGGTTCTGTCCCCACGTCCGACAAGGGGAAGGGACCTATCGATGTCAAGACGGTCAACTTTACGTTGCCGTCGGATTTTATGGCAGATGACGTCCTCGATCGGGCGAGGATATTTCCCCATCTTGGGAAGTATTTGCTTCAACACTTCCAAGGGAAGTTCAAGGAGATGACGATCGACAACGTGGGATCCCACGTCTCCGGTCTCTCCTTCATGGTAAGGGTCGACACTTACCTACTTTATATACTTCTTGTTTGACTGTTTGTTTTTTAGCATCGTGTACTAATCGTCGTGTGTCTTTTATTGCAGACGTTCCAAGCCTCTCTCAGTCTCTATGGGGAGATGGAGAGGATTTGGCGTCTCCTGCCAACTGCTCTTGATAGAGAGAAGGCGGCACTAGAGAGAGAGAAAGTTGCCCTGGCCAGGGAAAAGGAGGCCCCGTGTCGAGTGGAATCCTTAACCGTGAGGCTCGAGGAGGCTCATAAGATCACGTAGGTCTCCAATCGTCATTGGCTAATCTGCAGGCACGTCTTCGCATGTCGTGCAAGATCCTAAAGGGGAGCAGGGAGGAGATGGAGCGGGCCCAAGTGTCCGTGGTCGAGAATGAAAAAGAGATCACAGGCATGAAGGCGAAGGAGGCCGAGCAGAAGTCCAAGATTGAGGAGCTGGAGGAAGAGCTCAAGTCCATCAAGGCTTTCACTCGGTGGACGACAAAAGCGGCAATCATGAGGCACCATCTTGCTAGGAAGAATCCCCTGGCCAATGCTGCTGAAGACCTTAAGACTTACCTTGCAGATGTCGGGAACGAGAATGATATGGACTCCGAGGATGAGAAGGGCGTCGAAGTGGTCGAGGTCAAGGATGAGGCTCAGGTTGATGAAGCTCAGATAGGTGAAGTTTCCCCGTCGCAGCCAACTGAAGATGCTCCTCCATCTTGAGTCTTTTGTTTTTATGCTTTATTTGTTTTAGTTTTTATATGGTCGACCGTTGGTGGTCGAGCCATCCACGTGTAACCATTTATTTTTGATTATTAATACAAATGGTTTTTATCTTATCTGTCGAGCATGTCGAGCATTATAAAATAAATAAGCGTACACGACATCACATGATAAAGACATAAGTCATTATAGTACTTAGAACTTTTCAAATATGAGAATCGTGCGACCAAGCAATCTTGCGATTGAGGAATTTCAAACAATTTAACCCAAGGATACTTGTGACTAAGGCAATTCAAGTAGTTCGATCTCAAAGTTCTTGCGACTAAGGCATTCACTCATAGAAAATTGTTCTAAGTTATACTTAGATTATAAATCTTGGAGTTTTTACATGACTAAGTCGTGTGAAATACTTATGGTATTGTTTCATGCGATCCTGCGAGGAAACAATGTCAGAGGTTGGTCGTTGGCTAACCAACGACCCTTCGATGCTTAAGTCCGTACTTGATCTTATCAAATAATTGTAAGGAAATTATCAAGGTATTTAGAAAAAATACGTTTTCAAATGTGTTGCGTTCCAACTACGTGGGATATCTTGGTCGTCGAGGGTTTGGAGCTTATAAGCACCCTTTCCCACGATCTTAGATATGCGATACGGGCCTTCCCATTTAATGGAAAGCTTACCTGCATTAGGCTCTTTAGTGTTTTGAAACACTCGACGTAAGACGTGGTCGCCTTCTTGGAAGACTTTGGTCTTTAGTTTTTTTTTGAAATGTCATTCGATTGATTGCTTTTGGGATGCCATTCGAACCATCATTTCTTTAAGAGCGTTGAGGTTGTAACTTAGGTCGACTAAGTTATGATCAACCGATTTATGCTTCGATGTTGGTAGTTGGACCTCGATGGGTAAGACTTCTTCACAACCGTAGACCAAAGAAAATGGAGTTTGTCCTGTGGACGTACGCGGAGTCGTACGATTTGGCCATAGGACTGAAAGAAGTTCCTCGACCCACCTTTCCTTTGCTGCTTTCAAGCACTTTTTGATCGAGTTTATAATAGTTTTATTACTCGAATCAGCATGTCTGTTCGATTGAGGATATCGAGGTGTCGACGTTGTGAGTTTTTTGTTGTAATCCTCACAGAACTGTTGAGTCCTTTCACTTATAAATTGGGACCCATTGTCACAGACGATCTTAGATTGTATTCCAATCCTGCATATAATGTTAGTCTAGATAAAGGATATAACCTCTTTGTCCCAAACTTAGGAAAAAGCGCCTACCATTACCCATTTGGAAAAATAATATGTAAGAACGAGTAAAAATATCTTTTGCCCAGGGGCAGGTGGTATTTTACCGAGGATATCCATTCCCTATCTTATAAAAGGCGAGGGGATTAATGTCGAGTGCAAAGGTTCAGAGGGTTTATGCATCGTACCTGAGTGTCATTGACATTTGTCACATTTTTGTGTTGGCCAATAACAGCCTTATCGTGATACTCGATTGGCTAGACTGCGACCGCCTGAGTGATTTCCACACTCGTCGTCGTGCATTTCTTGTAAGATGTTCTGGACTTGTGTTTTGCTAGTGATGCATCGCAGGTTAAGACCAGTAGATGATCGTAGATAGAGTCTGCCTTGTATCACGACATATCTGGATGCTTTGAATCTGATCTTTCGAGCATCCATTATGTCTTTAGGAAGTTGGTCTCGTGTTAGGTATTTCATAATGTCGCTCGACCAATCTTCTTCTTCACTGTCGATCTGGGTGACATCGTCGTGATTGATGGACGACGTCATGAGATGTACCATGGGTATCATGTCAAACAATGGTTTGCTAAGAGCCGATCCAAGATTGGTTAAAGCATCTGCTTGAGTATTCAAATCTCTAGGAATTTGTTCGATTGAGAAAGGGTTGAATTTTTCTGATTTTGTCTTGGCTATTCTGAGATATGACGTCATCTTTGAGTCTTTAGCTGCAACTTCTCCATTCATTTGGTTCACAACAAGGAGAGAGTCACTTTCGACGTGCAACCCTTTTTCCCCCAAGTCGTGCGCCATATTCATCCCTGCGATTAAGGCTTCATATTCTGCTTCGTTATTGGTTGCCTTGAAATTGCATCGTATGGAGTACACCATCTTTCCCCCCTGTGGCAGAATTAAGACGACGCCCAGTCATATGCCTCTAGTGTTGGACGATCCGTCGACATGTAGAGTCTAGGGTTTCTTGTCGTGAGTCGCCACAGAACAAACTTCGTTTTGCGCTTCCTTCCCTACTTCAGGTCTGAATTCGGCGACAAAGTCTTCTATGACTTGTGATTTGATCGCAGTCCTGGGATTGAAATCAATGTCGTAACTGCTGAGTTATATACTCCATTTCACTAGTCGACCAGTCAATTTTGGTTTTCGCAAGATAGACTTAGGTGGAAAGTTAGTAACGACAGTTATAGGATGTGATTCAAAGTAATGTCCTAACTTTTTTGCAGCAGTAACTAGCGATAATAAGATTTTTTCCATTGAGGAGTACCTGGTTTCAGCGTCGGGTGAAGACTTACTTACGTAATAAATAGGCAATTGATGCTTGTCTTCTTCTCTTACCAAGACTGCATTTACCGCATTGGAGCTGACAGCTAAATATAGCTGCAATACCTCGTTGTCTTGTGGTTTTGATAGTAATGAAGGTGACACCATAAATTCTTTTTGTCTTTGAAATTCTTGTTCATGGTCGTCCATCCATTGGAAGCCTTTGTTTTTCCTCAAGAAGGTGTAAAATAGGTGAAATTTATCTGATGATCGAGATATGAACCTGTTTATGGTTGCCACTCGACCCATCAATCGTTACACCTCTTTGAAGTTTCTTGGTGATTTGATATCGGCGAGTGCTTTAATCTAATCGGGATTGGCTTCAATGCCTCGTCGAGTCACCATGTATCCTAGAAATTTACCAGCATTGTCTCTAAAGGAACATTTTGTAGGATTTAGTTTCATGTGGTATTCTCGGAGTAGGTCGAATGATTGTCGTAAGTGTTCGATATGATCGACAACTTGTCGCGACTTGACGAGCATGTCGTGAATATACACTTCCATGGTGTTGCCCAGTCGGTCCTTGAACATTTTGTTGACTAATCGTTGGTACGTGGAACCTGCATTTTTTTTTATCTAAAAGGCATGACCTTTGTTAGAGCAGAAATATGTTGGACACAAGATCATGAAGACAAGAGGTCAAAGTACAAGAAGTCAAAAGCTGGGAAGTCAACTCTCAGTAAAAGTCAAAGTCAAAGTGTAATAAAAGTCAAAGTCAACATTGTATTTTCCTGTTTTTATTGTTTGCGTGTTTTTGTTTTGTGCGTGAACAGTGTTTAGAGAGAAGTAGTTTTCTGTTGTATAAATAGGTTTGTTTCCTTGTTGTGAGAGAAGTAACTGAGAGAATTAGAGTTAGAGTGTTGAGCGTGTTCATGAGTATTGAGAGAGAAATATTGTACACTATGAATTTGAATTCAATAAAATAGCATTTGAATTGGAAATTGAGTGTTAGAATCTTGATCTATACTGATTGTGGGACTTACAATTGGTATCAGAGCAGATCAAAATTCAGAAACAAGGATTAATTTTCGAGATTTTGAATCGTTTTTGAACGAACTCGTTCAAATGGACTATTACAGTTGATTTTATCGATCTATTGTTGCTTTGGGTGTAAATTTGATTACAATAGGTTCGATTTGAGTAATTGAACAGATTGTGTTTGGATTGTTTAGTCTAGTGGTCATAGAATTAGACTGAATTTTGGATTTTCTTCGAAGTTTTCTGTACGTACTGTAAATCGAATCAAAGTGTTCAATTAATGTTTTTGATTGTAATTCTTGCATTGTAATCTGATTTAGCACTGTAATCGAGCATTCCTACAAATTTATGAGCCAATTGACAAAAGATTGAATCGAATCAAAAAGGTAAATCAAGTTTGGAGTTCGACAAAGTGAAGAACTCGCTAGATCTAAGTTTCGCGCAAAGGAACAACTCGCAGAGGGAAGAACTCGCAAGCCTCGAAGAACTCGCAAGATACTGTGTTGTTGAAATTGAAGTAAGGAACTCGCTAATAGGGTTGTGCGAGAAGCTAAAACTCACACATAACTAGGTGCGAGTTTCTACTGTTCAAGATTGTTTGTTGTGCGCGAAGTTGCATCTGCGAGAAGTAGTGTTGTGCGCGTTTGATTTTTGCGCGAAGTATCCTTGCATAAATTTTTCTAAGTCTATAACTCGCAAGTCCCTGTTCTTGCGCGTTTACATTTAGCGCGAAGTTGGATTTGAAAAATATTCTAAGTGTCTAACTCGCAAAGGTCTTGTGAGAAGTTTCAAAACTCGCACATTGTGGTGTGCGAGAAGTAGAAACTCGCAGAGTACATCGTGCGCGGACTGTGGTTCTCGCCAGTAGTGTCGTGCCCGAGGCACAAACTTGCACATCTTTGTGTGCGAGAAGTGAGTTCATGCAACCTTCATTGTGCGTGTTTCTCAAACTCGCAAGAAGGCATTTGTGCGTTTTGTTATTGTTGTTTGGTATGCGAGTTTCATACTTAGTCATTTTTTCTGATTTTTTCTGAAATTTAACTAAGTTTGATTTTTGTAGATCCAACTTTACTTTTTGAATTTTGACGATCAGTAAACAGTGTAGATCAAGATGACTTCCAGAGACGCTGTCTCAATTGGCACGGATGTCAAACCCCCTGTTCTCTTCAAAGGGGAATATGAGCAATGGAAAGACTGATTTCTGGATTTTGGCGATCGACAAACAAATGGAAAGAATATTCTATCATCAATTGAAGATGGTCCATTGAAAAGACTTACTGAGGAGATTCCTGCTGAAGGTTATGACTCAGATGGAGCTCCGAAAACAAAGGGAGTTGACCAATGAGATCTATGTGAAGATAGACAGCTACAATGCAACTACCAAATCAATGTGGGATCAGTTACAGAAGATGATGTTGGGTTTAAAGGTTGGCAACCAGATGAAGGTAGCTAACTGTATAAACAACTATGAAGAGTTTAAAGCAAAGGAGAATGAAAGTTTGGAGGACACATATGAAAGGTTTGTTCTGCTTCTGAATGAGCTTTCCAAGAACAAGGTTAAGAAGCAGCAGATTGAAAACAATGTGAAGTTCCTCAGCATCCTGCAACCAGAATGGAAGAAACATACACGTAGGATGATACAGATGAATGATTTGAGTGATATACCTCTCCATGAAGTCTACGAGACTCTACAATAGAATGAGGAAGAGGTGGAAGAGAAAAGATCTGAGAAAAAGAAAGTTGAGAAGGCTGTTGATCCTATAGCACTTGTAGCTGGAGAAAAGGAGAAAGAAAAGAAAGAGAAAAAAAACAAGAAGAAGATAGTAATTTCTAGCTCAGAGTCTAATTCTGAATCTGATGGTGATGATGGAGAGAATCTCAAGCAAGCAATGCTTTTACTGACTCGAGCGTTCCAGAAAAGGTTTTACAAGAAACAAGGGTCAAACTCTCAGAGGTATTCTTCTACAGGGTCAAAGAATTATGAGCACTGTGAGAGAATAGAAGGAAAGAAGTATGATGGGAAAAGGTACGTGGAGAGAAAGCCAGAAGAAAAGAAGTTTGTGAATGACTACAACAACACTGAGAAGAGGGCTGATGATCTGATCAAATGCTACAACTGTGGCAAGGTTGGACATTATGCAAAAGACTGTCGGAAGCCGAAGGTTAGGAATTCAGAATATTACAAGAACAAAATGCTCTTGGCCAAGCAACAGGAAGCTGGTAAGGCATTGATGGCTGAAGATGAATATTGGTTAGATCATTCTGATGTTGAGGAAGAGAAAAAAGAAGAAGCCCACATGTGTTTGATGGGCAATACGGTAAAAGATGATGATTCTGAATATGAAACGTCTGATGAGGTAATAAACTTATCTAAATCTCATTTTATGGTCAAAATGGAAGCCATGATGGTCGAAGTTCATGATCTTCAAAATAAACTGAAAAAGGAAAGAAGCAGAATTGAAAAGAAAAATCAAACTATCTTTGATCTTAATAAATCAGTTATTGGGAACAAAGATCTGATTGATTCTCTTCGCAAATCTGTTTCTGATTTTAAAAATGAAAAGATTCGTTTTGAAAATACGATTTCTGATTTTGAAACTAAATTGTCTAAGTCTGATTCTGAAAAGCAAGAATGTGTTCTAAAAGCGTTTAAACTGCATGTTGAAAACAAGACTTTAGAGCAAAAGGTAAATGGTTTGGAAGCAAAATTATAGGTTCGAGGCCAAACAGATCAAACTATTTTCTTGAATACACCTAATGAAGAAGCTGATTTTAAAGAAAAATGGGGACTAGGTTATGATAATCCTCATTACCTAGAAAAAGCTATCAGAAAACAGCCAGCTTTATATAATGTAAATTTTATGTATGCTGCTGATAAATATCCTCAGTCGAGGCAAAAGAAGATGAGAAGAGAATGAATTTAAAGAAAATGCAACTACCATTCTGTTATGAAAGACTGAATGATAGTTATCTTTTTGAAACATCAAAATTTCTTTCAACTGATTACTTTGCTAGTTAATCTTCTACTGAGATGGAGGCAAAACCTGTTCAAACTAAAATTTATGTTTCTCCACTCGTATTAGAAAGCAAAATAATTGTGTTAGAAAATATTTTAGCTGATGAAAGAATTTTGAGTGAACTAACACAAGATGTATTTTCTACAGTTTTAAAGAACACAGATTTTCATTTTGAATCTAAAGTATGTTCTTCATCTTTAAAAGCACCTCAAACATCTGAACCTGATTTTGATGATTTATTTGCGCCTGTAAATGATTTTCTTAATTCTTATGAAGGGTGTATAGAGGAAATTGATATGTTTGACTTCAATGCTTCACTTCCAAATCATTCTACTTTTCTTATTAATGGAGAAGCTTTACCAAGTGTTCATGAAAAAGACGAATCATCAACTAAGGTTGGTGAATCAGTTTCTGTGAATGCTGATTACTATGCTAAGGGTAAGAAACATAAGAAACAACGCTCACAGAAACGGAACAACACTGGTAAACATAAGAAAAACCAATCTCAGAAATCTAATTTTCCTAATAAATCTAAATTATTTGTTTCAGATATAAGAAAGAAAATGTCTGAAGCGAGAACTGAATGGCGACCCAAACAGAAGATTGATGAGTAGGCGGAATCAATTCCTGATGTATTTACTGATAGATCTGATAGTAGTGTTAATGATGTAGTTGGTAAAGTTTCTTTCAATAAACAAAACCTTTTAATTCCTTTCAAGCGATATTCAATAAAGCAATTGTTCCAATTATCTCTTACTACTACTAAATCTTATACTTATCGGTGGAATGATTTTGCTTGTCATCATAACTCTAATGATTGGATTGGATCTTATCATGTTTATTCTTCTAAACCAAATGTTTCAAAGAGTTTTCGAAAGAAAAGAGGATCCATATTCAAATGGATGCCAAAATCTTGTACTAATCTGTTAGGACCCGTTTTTAAATGGGTACCTAAAATTGTTATTCCCTGATTTCTCTTGCAGACCCAGCATATGTGGTACTTGGATAGCGGCTGTTCCAAGCATATGACCGGGCAGAAAGCTTTATTGTCTAATTATACAGAGAAATTCAGTGGTAATGTTCGTTTTGATAACAACCAGTTCTCACCAATTCTGGGATATGGTGATGTGATACACGACAAAGTAACGATAACGAAGGTGAGCTATGTAGAAGGATTTGGGCACAACCTATTTAGTATTGGCCAGTTCTGTGACAAACGAATAGAGGTTAATTTCAAAGCTAAGAGTTGCTCGGTGTGTACTGAAGATGGCAAAGAACTCTTAGTGGGCATTCGCAAGTCAAACCTCTACACAATCAATCTGTCAAAGGTCCAGACTGACAATCAAGTGTGTCTACTTTCAAAAGCCTCGATGCAACAAAGATGGCTATGGTATCGACGGCTATCTCATCTGAATTTTTGGTACATAAACAAACTGGTCAGTGGAAAGTTAGTAAATGGTCTTCCTGAGCTGAGATACGAAAAGGAACACTTGTGTGCAGTGTGTGAAAAAGGGAAGATGAAGAGGGCTCCACATAAACCGAAGCCTAAACCTAGTACCAGTTCTCCATTAGAGTTATTGCATATGGATCTCTGTGGTCCGATGCGAACGCAAAGCATAGGCGGAAAGAAATATGTTCTAGTTATCGTGAACGACTATTCGCGATACACGTGGGTCAAATTTCTACGTTCAAAAGATGAGACACTCGAAGTACTCATCACATTTTTGAAAACGACCCAGGTGAATCTACAGAAACCAATCAAGCTTCTTAGAACTGATAACGGCACAGAGTTCAAAAACAAAACTGTTGAAGAGTATCTCGAATCGGTCAGGATATCACATCAATACTCTGCTGCTCGTACGCCCGGACAGAATGGAGTCGTCGAAAGGCGAAATCGAACGCTAGTCGAGGCCGCTCACACTATGCTTAGCCAATCCGACTTACCTCTATTTTTGTGGGCAGAAGCTATTTCGACTGTGTGCTACACTCAGAACCGTTCCATGATACACCGCAAATTTCAAAAGACTCCGTATGCTTTGATCAACAACCGAACACCAACCATCAAATATTTTCATATTTTTGGTTGTAAGTGTTTTGTGCTAAACGACAGAGAGAATCTCAACAAGTTCAGTGCTAAAGCAGACGAGGGCATCTTCATTGGATATTCTTCTACATCTGCTGCATATCGAGTTTATTTGAAGAAGTCAAAGACTGTTGTTGAGAGCGTAAACGTCACATTTGATGAGGAGATGGCTTCTGAACAACTCAGTTCAGAACCTGTGATAACCGGAGTGTTAGCTTCTGGGCAACTCAGTTCAGAACCTGTATCTGAAAAGAACAAATTAGATGAAGCATCATCGTCTACTACTCATTTATCTGATTTAGATCTTTTATTTGAATCGTTTTATGATGAATTTCTTGGATGTAACTTGACTAAACCTGTTGTAGTTGACAGGATTGAAGATTCAACGATTAATCATCCAACCACTTCAGATGTTTCTACCGAATCAAATTCACCGATTCAACAAGAAATTCAAGTTCAAATGCCTACTCCGATAGTTGAAGTTGTAACTCTTAACGAAGAAACAGAATTTGCTGAATCAGTAGGATGTACTGTAAGGCCTGATAATCAGATTGAACAAGCTATACCTACTGACACTTCTGCACCAATTACTTCGACTGAACCAATCCCTCATATAGTACAAACTAAAGAAGCTGATAGTGGATTTTTAGATGACAATAATGATCAATCTTCATCTACTACACTCCCTCATGAACATCGCTGGACCAAAGAGCACCCTCTTCACCAAATCATTGGAGATCTAGACAAACCGGTGCAAACTAGATCAACAACTCTAAATCAATGTCTACATGACTCATTCCCGAGCAAGATAGAGCCCACTCATGTATCAGAGGCTCTAGATGACTCGGATTGGGTGTCTGCTATGCAAGAAGAGTTAAACCTATTTGAAGCCCTGAAGGTCTGGAGACTAGTGCCAAAACCAGAAGGAAAGACCATTATCGACACTAAATGGGTGTTCAAGAATAAAAAGGACGAAGATGGTATTTGTCAGGATCTGATTCTTAACAAGAATAATGAACTCAGAAACAATATTAAAGGAGTTTGCGGAATAACACTTTAATATTTAGAATATCAATAAAACAGTGAATCAGAAATCACAAATTCTAAACTTTATTGAATGATTTAAAGCTACAAAATTTCACACACACCCTCAATATTGATGAACAGGCTCACCAATACGAATTCTACTTCTCTAGAACTAGGATTATAAACCTTGAGGTTGATTCTCTCTATGAAAGCAAAAACTCAGAATATTGTCTAACTTCTTGTTCTAAACTATTCACAATAATTCTATACATATACTAAAGATAAAAGATAATTACAAAATATAAAAGATCTTTAGTATAATCTTCCATAGTTATCTCCAAGCTTTCCATGATTATCTTCATTCTTGATCTGCACGTATCTTGATTATCTCTTAAGCAACATTAAGTTGTAGCAGTATTAACACTCTGAGCAGTATTAATCTTCTCCAACAGTAGTAACTGTGCTCAGCAGTATTAACTTTGATCTGGCAGTACTAACTTCATCAAGCAGTAGTAATCTTGGTTAGCAGTATTAACCATACTTGTGCAATTCTAAATTCCCAACAATCTCCCCCTAACTTGACTTTTAGGAAGAGAAGTCAAGTTCTTCAGATGCTCCCAAAACTCCATTATTCATAGCCCTGTATCAGCATTCAACCCCAAACTTTGATTAATTGTTCTTTGGATCAAATACCTTGCCATTTCTGAATCTTCTCCAGCAGTAGTAACTGTGCTCAGCAGTATTAACTTTGATCTGGCAGTACTAACTTCATCAAGCAGTAGTAATCTTGGTTAGCAGTATTAACCATACTTGAGCAATTCTGAATTCCCAACAGTATTGTTATAAGGAACAAAGCAAGACTTGTTGCCAAGGGATATAGGCAAGAGGAAGGCATAGATTATGACGAGACGTATGCTCCAGTGGCGCGTATAGAGGTAATCCGTATGTTTCTAGCCTACGCAGCTCACAAGAACTTCACAGTCTATCAAATGGACGAGAAGACTGCCTTTCTGAATGGCATACTTAAGAAGGAAGTCTACGTCTCTCAGCAAGAAGGGTTTGTAAATCTATATAAGCCAAATCACGTCTACATCTTGGATAAAGCCATGTATGGTCTGAAACAAACACCTCGCACCTGGTATGATGTTTTATCTCAATTCTTGGTCAAGTCAGGTTTTTCAAAAGGTAAAGTCAATACCACTTTGTTTATTAAAAAGGAGAAAGCTGATATCATTCTTATTTAGATATATGTAGATGATATTATATTTGGTTCTACAAATCCTAAATACTGTAAGAACTTTTCTAACCTCATGGTGTCACGTTTTCAAATGAGTATGATGGGAGAGATGAATTTCTTTCTCGGATTACAAGTCAAACAATTTTCAACGGGGATTTTCATTAATCAATCTAAGTACATTTTTGATATTCTTCGGAAATTCAAAATGGAAAATTTTAAACCAATTGGAACCCCAATGGCACCAGGTACTAAGATTAACACTGATCCTTCGGGAAAAGTTGTTGATGTTAGGACTTATAGAGGCATGATAGGTTCTTTAATGTATCGTACTTCAAGTAGACCAGATATAATGTTTTCAACATGCTTGTGTGCTAGATATCAGGCTGATCCTAAAGAATCCCATTTGGCTGTTGTCAAACGGATATTTAGATATCTGAAGGGGACTGCAGATCTTGGTTTGTGGTATCCTAAGGATACATGGTTTGAACTAACTGCTTATTCAGATGCAGATCATGCTGGGTGCATGTTAGACAGGAAAAGCACTTCAGGTCATATTCAATTCCTTAGAGACAAACTCGTTAGCTGGGCGTCAAAGAAACAATTATGTGTTTCCACATCGACTGGTGAAGCAGAGTATGTAGTTGCTGCCAGTTGATGCTCTCAGGTCTTGTGGATAAGGACACAACTTCGAGACTATGGATTCAAGTTTGATAAAATACCGATCTATTGTGACTCGAAGAGCACTATCGCCATATCAGCTTGTTAGCTCCAATCACATTGTATAGAAGTATTGAAAAATAGGCTAAGTATAGGAACCGCAGAAGTCTGTTCCAAGTACTACGCAGAAGTTAAGTTCTCAGAAGACATCTGTCGACACTCTACAAGAGGACACAACACCTGATAATGATCATCAGATCATAGAGCCTCTGTGATCACTCACAGAGCCTCTGTGATGGCTAACCTCTGGAGACAGTTCGAAGATGTGCAAACTCAGTTCAAGACAAGGTCACATGCAAATCACGTGATGCCTGTTGTACGAAGATTTCCAGATCACCATGGAGCGACACACGATGGTTTTACTTTCCAGGTGGCACTCCGTTTATGGAATGTCAGCCATTGTCTTGTACTAAGGGGTGCATCCTTCTTGTATATTATGGGAGCACCACCTTAGAGTTTCAAGTATGCAAGGCACACACAGTCTGAATTAGAGATTTGTGTTTTCCCTGAGCATTTTGCACACACTTGTGCCTGTTCTTGGTGTTCTTCAGTAATCAATGAAACAGTTCTTTGAGTAATTTCTTGCAATACTTTACTATTCTGTTTATTGATTACATTGTGTGTCTACTACCTTTGCATGTTCTACCTTTCATACACTATATAAACGCTTTCACACTCTATTTAATTAATCTGTGTGTAGTGAAAGGTCAAATCAAGTTAAGAACATCATTATTGGGATTCTCAATATCAAAGGATCCTGTTCTATACTTGATTCCCATGCTCCAGGTAGTAAATTGAAGTCTGTTTCTTCATCTTGATCTCCACTCATAAGCATACTCTGTTTTCTGGAGCAACTTCAACTAGTTTGACGTAGATTCAAAGGCAAGTGTGTTTAACTCTTTGAAGACAAATTCAAAGCTCAGTTTATTAGTTGTCACCTTTCTCATACCAGAAATCATACCTGCTAGACACATTCCCTATCTTTCTCTAAAGAACTCCTCATACTCTGTTTTACTCTTCATTTAAAAAATGGCGAACTCTGTTAACTATTCCAGTGCAGGATCTCAATCAAAACCTCCCACTCTACTAAGGGATGAATATCCTCAGTGGAAGATCAGGATGGTGCACTTTCTCGAAGGTGTGGATCCTGGTCTGGTTGAGTTTCTTCACAATCCTCCTTTCATCCCAATGACAACTGTCCCTCGTGTTCCTTCCACTGCAAACACCCCTGAAGTTCCTGAGTACCAGCATCCCAAACCAATCATCGAATGGAGTGAAGAGGAAAAGGCATTGCATGAACTTGCAAAGAAAGCCAAAACATTAATCATTATGGCTATCCCAAACGATATTTTCCAGTCCCTTGATTCCTGTGAAACATCGAAAGACTTATGGTTGGAGTTGGAGAAACAGCTTGAGGGTGGTGCTAAAACCCTCAAGAATAACAGGGCTCTATGCATCAATGAATATTTTGCATTCAAGGCTCTACCAAGTGAATCCATACATAGCACATACAATAGGTACAATTCCTTGTTAAACAAGTGCAAAAGGTATGGCATCCACAGAACTTCTGAAGAAAACAATGTCAGATTCCTTTAAAGCTTGAATGATGAATGGCTTCATCTAACCATGTCCATGCATGCTACACTGGATCTCGATGTTTGGTCTATCTCAGACCTCTTCGGGACTTTGATAAGTCAAGAAAATAGGATATCGAAACTGATGACCCCTGTTAGTGGTCGTCTAGCATTGGTGGGAAGCACCACAGAGAGTCAGGACAGAGGAAAAGAAAAAGCAACAGAGGATTCTCAAAGGAAGAAAAAGAAGAAAAAGGTCCTAGTGGCAGAAAGCGAAAGTGAGGATGGATCGGAGGAAGAGATTGATATGGCTGCTTTGGCCAAGACTCTTGCATTAATGACCCGACAATTCAATCGTGGTCTCAATAAAAAGCCAGAGTACAGAGGAAGAGAGGATAGAGATGAAAGAAGCAGAGAATTTGGTGAGGTCAGAAAGTATGGAAGAGAACAGTTCGAGGAGCAGAGACAAGAAGAGAAGAGGAGCGGACAGAGGCCAGACGGCAGAAGTGGTGATAGAGCCCCAAAGCAAACTGAAGGTTGCTTTAAATGTGGAAAACCAGGCCACTTTGCTGCAGAGTGCAGGTCCTATGCCAACAAAGGGAAGCCGACTAGAGATGCTGCTTTCTACAAAAAGAAGGCAGAATATTACACACAAAGGCCCCTGATGGCAGAGCAACAAGACCTTGAGACTGACGAGTCCTCTGATGAAGGAGACAACAACGCACTCTTCTGTGGAATGGCAGAAGTCCACTCTTCTGACAACAAGAGTGAGGTATCCACTTTAAACTCCTTTGACTCTGACTCTGAAAACAAACTTCTTACACTACAAAATGAGTTTCTTGCTTACAAAACCATGTGTTCAGAACTAGAAAAGAAATTGGCCTTCTTTGAGAGAGAAACAAAACTTCTCACTCAAGAAAAGGACAAGCTCTATCAAGAAAGAAAAACTCTTATTTCTGAGCATATTGGTGAAAAGAATGGGTTAAAAGAAAAGATTTCAAAACTTGACAAAACCCTGAAAGACAAGGTGAAAGAACTTAAGAAAAGTGAAAGTGATCGATTAAATGCCATTTCCTTGAAAAACTTTTTTCAAAAAGAAAGAGAAGTCCTTCATCAAGATCTGTTCGAAAGAGATCTCCAAATTAAGAGGTATCAGGATGCTCAAAACTTTCATGAAAAGGTAAACACCCAGATCGGCAGAAGAGGATTAGGGTTCGAGGATATTGACCCTTACACAGGAAATAAAAGAAACAAATCTTTATCAAGCATCTTCTGCCCTGGACAATTTTTATAACCAAGTCTTCCAAACCTATTATCCACATTCAAGAGGCGCAGAACCTCTGAAGGACCACATCTGAGGAAACCTCTGCAGATGGCAAATGTATGGTATGAAAACAATGATTTACCATCCACACTCTCATCAAAAAGAAAATCTATTCCAAAGAAATATCTGTCTGAAAAACAGATAGGGGTCTTCAGATTTGGTCACCCAGAAACCCAAACTCAAATGGCTTTTATCTGCATGATGGTCCCTGAAAAGGAACTATCCTCTGATGCACCAGAATTTGTTCCCGCCTCTGTGGAAGAAAAACTTTTTAAAAGGTTTTTGGAAAGCGACTTGAGAAGAACATATGAAAATCATTTTCTCAACCATCCTGATCTAACCTCTGAAATAAGAGAAATCTTTGAGCAAGATATTCAAAGTTTTCTTAGTGTTCCTATGGTTATTCCGTGCATTTCAAAAGACTTAAACACTTCAAAGGACACTACATATGGACAAAGCACGCATTTCCAGAAAGTCACGATCTCATACACAAGGACTTTCTTGACACAGACTCTGAATCAGAATCTGAGGCCTCTGTCCAAACAGAGACAAGTTCTGTAGAACTTGAAGTGGTCATCTGTGGTCCAGAGGAAAATAAATTACCCTCTGGCATCCTTAACAGGATAATCGCTCCCAAGAGGAGAACCACAGTAATACCAATCTGCCCTGACTTTCTGGATATGTGTCTCCAAGCAAAGACTTCTCTTGAGCCTGAAAAATTGAGAAATGAAAAGATCAAGATCACTCAAACTCCCGTAGTTCGAAAACCTGTCTTTGCATCAAAACCTTTTCAAGAAAAACTCACCTGGCAACAGAAGGCAAATTGGCCAAAAATTGACAAAAATAATGCTTCTGTGGCAGTGAATGCTCAAAGGGAAGGTCGTCGAGGGAGAGTACACAAAGAAAGCCATTCAAGTGGAGTTTTTGACAAAAGACAACCTAGAATAGACAAAGTTTTCTGTAAAAAGAAACCCGAATCTAAAATGGGTTGTTGTAAAAATTGCTCTGTACACTCCTTTGACAATTTCAATGAAATATTTAAGAAGTTTGCTTTCAAGGTTCCTCATTGCAAATGTTTTGATCTTGTGCATGCATTAAATCAACACTTATCTAGGCCTTCCTGTCTTATATCTTACCTAAAGCAAATGAATGCCAAATTCACGGGTGGAAAAGGATAAAATGGTATCTCTATTAAAGAGGATAAAACAAAAATCAAAGATGTTAAGGCATCTTTAAAAACTCCTAACAAGCCCGGACCCATTTGGAAATGGGTACCTGAATCTTCTTGATCTGTCCGCAGAAGAAACAACATGTGCCCATTTGGTACCTAGACTTCGGGTGTTCAAGGCACATGACTGGCGACAGAGGGTTGCTCTCCGCCTACAAAGAAAAATCTGGAGGTGGTTCTGTAACCTTCGGAGACAATAAGAAGGGACAAATCAAAGGCTATGGAGTCATTGCCATCGGAGACATCGACGTCAACAGAGTTGCATATGTGGATGGCCTTAAACACAACCTGCTAAGTGTTAGCCAACTCTGTGATAATGGACTGGATGTGATGTTTAAAAAGAAATACTGCTCTCTGTTAAAGGAAGACACAACCACAGAGCTTCTGCGGGCCAAGAGACGAGATGATCTGTATCTCATGGACTTCAAGTCCATCAACAGAGATGAAAAGCTCTGTCTGTCACTTAAACTTTCATTCTTTAGACAAACTTGTGAAATTAGACCTGGTAAAGGGGCTTCCAAGTATAAAATTTGACAAAGATCATCTATGCTCTGCATGTGAAATCGTCAAACTCAAAAGAGCTGCCATAAGACCAAAACAGACATGTCCTGCACCAGACCTCTGTAGATGCTTCATGTAGATATACTTGGGTGGAATTCGTTCGAAAGAAATCAGATGTTCCTGAGGTACTAATCAATCTTCTTAAGAGGATAAAGTTCTTCATGATTACAGGGTTCAGAGAGTTCGAAGTGACAATGGGACAGAGTTCAAGAACTCAACAATTGAAGCCTATCTTACGACATAAGGCATCTGACAGAACTTCTCCGCTGCAAGGACTCTACAACAAAACGGGGTTGTTGAACGCAAAAACCGAACCCTTGTGGAAGCCGCAAGAACCATGCTCACTGCCTCAGGACTTCCAATTTCCTTTTGGGCAGAAGCCATATCCACGACATGCTTTACCCAAAATCGATCTTTGGTAGTAAAAAGACATGAAAAGACCCCTTACCACCTACTCAATCAAAGAAAGCCAAACATCAAGTACTTCCATGTCTTCGGCTGCAGATGCTTTGTGTTGAACGACAGAGAGCAAATAGGGAAATTCAGTCCCAAAGCTGATGAGGCCAAACTTGTTGGCTACTCATCAAAATCCAAGGCTTATCGAGTCTATGTGCTCAAATCAAAACATATACTTGAAAGTATTAATGTTTCATTTGATGACTCGTTTCAGGTGACTTCTGAGCAAATCAGATCAGGAATCAAGCTCGAAGATAAGGAAACTGGTGGATCATCAAGAACAAATGAACTTCATCATCTATTTGAAGAGATGTTCAACGATGATGGACCCTCAGAAGATGACCACAGAGCCTCGGGAGCTGAAGCCTCTGCAGAACAATCAGGTACCTCTCTGTCAGGTCCTAGCAATACTTCACCTTCTTCCAACACTTTTGCAGATGCAAATGTCGAGGGGGAGCACTCAGAGAGAAATCTTGACCAAGGCTCCTCGCTTAATCAAGAACATGGTCAACTTCATCATATCTCTGAAGGGTCAACACCAGAGCAATCAGAGAACTCTGAACAAGGCACCACGGAGCTCAAGACATCAACTCACAATGACCAAAGTCCTATGACAAGTACAAATGATCACCCTTCCACAGAGGGTGATCAGGTTCAAGAAACTGAACATGCTCCAGAAGTGTTCCAAGAAAATTCAAATGATCACCTACCACGGATGACTAAATGGACCAGAAGTCACCCACATAGTCAAATCATAGGTGACCCCTCTGACAAGGTCCAAACTCGATCCAGTACCACAAATTTTTGTTACTATACAAATTTTGTGAGTATCATCGAACCAAAGAAGATCTCTGAAGCTCTTGAAGACCCAAACTGGGTTGAGGCTATGCAAGAAGAGCTTATCCAGTTTGAAAAAAATGAAGTATGGACCCTGGTGCCTCTGCCAAAAGGTAAAACCGCTATAGGGACCAAATGGGTCTTTAGAAACAAAAAGGACGAGGATGGTGTGGTGATCAGGAACAAAGCAAGGTTGGTGGCCAAGTGATACTGCCAAGAAGAAGGAATTGACTACAAAAAAACCTTTGACCCTGTGGTTAGGCTCGAAGCAATAAGAATATTTCTTGTATTCGCAGCCCACAGAGGTTTCAAGGTATTTAAAATGGATGTCAAGTCAGCCTTTCTAAATGGTAAAATTCAAGAAGAAGTATACGTCCAACAACCACCAGGGTTTGAAAGCTCTAAGTACCCAAATCATGTGTACTTCTTGGACAAGGCTCTGTACGGACTCAAGCAAGCCCCCAGAGCCTGGTATGACAGACTCTCAAACTTTCTCCTTGCAAATGGTTTCGAAAGAGGTAGAACTGATACAACTTTATTTTATAAGAAGAGAAAAGGTGAGATTCTGCTTGTACAGATTTATGTTCATGACATTATCTTTGGGTCAACAAATGAATCTTATTGCAAAAAGTTTGAGTCTTTGATGAAGAGTGAGTTTGAGATGAGCATGATGGGAGAACTTACCTTCTTCTTAGGATTGCAAGTCAAACAAACCAAAGAGGGCATTTTTATAAACCAATCCAAATATGTCTCTGACATACTTGAAAAATACAAGCTCTCTGACTCCTCATCAATGAAAACCCCTATGGCCACTGGATCTAAGCTTCATGTAGACCCAGAGGGCAAGTCTGTGGAGTGTAAACTCTACAGAGGAATGATAGGGTCTCTATTGTATTTAACCGCGAGTCGACCCGATATAATGTTTGCCACATTCCTCTGTGCAAGATTTCAAGCTAACCCCAAAGAATCTCATTTTCATGCTGTCAAGAGGATCTTCAGATACCTAAAAGGGACCAAGTTTCTTGGCCTCTGGTATCCGGAGAACTCTGGCTTTGATTTAGTGGCGTACACAGATTCTGATTACGGAGGATGCAAGCTAGACAGAAAAAGTACCTCTGGGAGTTGTCAATTCCTTGGAGGGAAACTAAGCAGAATTGTGTCTCGGCCTCCACCGCAGAAGAGGAATACGTTGCTGCTGATAGTTGTTGTTCGCAAGTTCTGTGGATGAGAACCCAACTCAGAGACTATGGATTTTACATCGAGAAGATCCCTATCCTCTGTGATTCCAAAAGCGCCATTGTGATCTCTGTCAATCCTGTTCAGCACTCTAAGACGAAGCATATCGATATCAGGTACCACTTTCTGAAACATCATGTGGAGCATGGGACGATTGAGATGTACTTCGTTCCCACAAATTACCAGCTTGCCGACCTCTTCACGAAGGCATTAGATGAGAAAAGGTTTACTTTTCTTGTTGGCAAGATTGGCATGCTGAACATGAGTTGATCCACAGAGCCTCTGTACCCTTGCACAGAGCCTCTGTAAGTATATATTGTATATTCATTTATACTTCCTTGTGAATAAACTTCTTTTTGTTAAGATAGTCCTCTTACTCTGTGTCTTGCTCAAATCGTCTATTTTAAAACCCAAGCACAGATCAAGGGGGAGCTGAGAGAAAGGACCTTGACACTTCAAGGGGGAGCTCGACATCTTTTGTCAAATATGTCACTTTGCTCCTCAAAAATGTTTTCACAGCTATCGAGTGATCACCAACTCAGATCATTTCCTAAATTATAAGTTTTAGATCTCAGAGCCTCTGAGGTCCTCCATAGAGCCTTTGTGACCCTTCACAGAGCCTCTGTACCTTAAAGAGGTCTCATCCATTACTCAATTGGATCTGTGGTCGATCAACTTGTATGCTCTTTTAAAAGTCTTGGTCATCTCGAGTATCCTAAAACCTCATAATGACCTCAGAAGCTCTTGCCCCACAAAGATTCTGTCAATTTTGACTTCAACATTTTTACCATGGTTATTATGTGCGGGTTATTTATCAAAATCACCGTCATGTGGGAATAGTAACTGCCACGCGCGTGAGAATGGAGGGAGGCGCACGTTTTCAATTGTGCACCGCCTATACTGACGTGGCACATTCTTATTGGTTCATATATGTACCGTCGCTTTTTGAAAACGGCTACTTATTCGTTAGCACTCATTACGGATTTCAATTTTTTTTATCTTTTACCGCTAATTCTTTCTACCCCCCAATATATAAACACCTCTACACCCTCTTTTTCTTTTTTACCTGCAATTTTGCTCTCAAGAATCCCTTCGCAAATAACTCTTCATTTTCTCTGCAATGGCCTCCCACTCAAGCTCTTCAAAGAACTATAATGGCTCCAAGAACTCCAACAAGTCCCACCACTCCACAGCTCACAAAGCTGATTCAACTTCCATTGGACAAGAACAGGTTCTTACGAGCAGAATGCTCTCTTTCACTCGACATGACTATCACTTAACTAAAATGAACAACAAGCCGAACAACCATTTCGTCACCTTGAACCTTTCTGGATTCCCTGCTGAAGCCACTCCCCTGATCAATATCCTCACGAACCACTTTCTGGTCAAAGCCCTAACCCTGAAACGAAACGACATCCCTGAATCTTATATTCAGCAGTTCTGGTTGAGTGCTCGTCATGCCAAGATGGAGAAATATGGTCATTGTATCATTGGCTATGCCACCCATTCATCGACAACAAAGATCCTAGACTTAGGCGTCAACCGAAGAAAATTATCTGAGGTTTTTGAACTCCCCACTAAGGCAGACATCAATCTGCGGAAATTCTCAGAGGAGCCCACAGAGGAAAAAATATTGGAGTTTCTGAAGTTCATTGGATATGCAGTTCCAATCACCAAACGTACAAACTTCAGAAGACAAAACCTACCCCCTCTATGTAACGTGCTCTTCTCAATCCTGAACCGATGCCTAACGTCAAAGGTAGGAAGCCCAGACCAGTCTAGCCACACGATTTTGGCCATCATGTATGGGATCTACTATGAGCTCCCACTGGACTATGCAGAGCTCATATTCAGGGAGATCAAGAATGTCGTCATAACCAAACAGCTAGACCAAGATAGGGGCACAGAGCCCAAAAACATTGTTTTTGGACGATTCCTAGGCTTGCTACTGGGTGATGATTTGATAGGGGAGGACAAGCTGCCTGCAGAGGGAAAGACAATCAAACTGCACGAAATGAAGTCCCACAAACCCACCACTCTCCAATCCGGTTACCCATCTGCCAGACCTCTGTCAACAAAGATGTTGACCTATCTGGGTAGTGAAGAGGGTACTAGGGATTACATACGAGGGCACAGGACTCCTGAACCGAGTCCTGCAACCCCCCTCGCATAGGATTCTAGGTAGGTGATGTAGTTATTCACTTGAGAGAAGAGGGAGAAAAGGAGATAGAGGTTGTGGACGCAGAGGCACAAGAGAGTGTAAAATAGGAAGTGATAGTTAGAGGGGAGGGGAGTGAGAAAAAGGAGAAAAGGAAAAGTAAGAAAAAGAGAACCGAAGACGTAGAGGTTCCAAAGTCCTCTAAGAAGAAGAAATCAAAGAAAAAGCGGACCGCAAAAGCAGTTCCAAAAGAAAAAAACGCAGAAGAGACTACAGAGGTCAAATCCTCTGAGAAAAAGAAAAAGCGAAGACTGAGAACGCTTGCAGAGAAGGAACTATCTGCTGAAGCCAAGATAGAGGCTCTCAGTGCTAGAACTGAACCTGCAGAGGGGAGCGAAAAACCTCTGCAGAAGACAAAAATAGCCCTAATCTTTTTAGAATCCCCTGAGGATAGACCTCAGAGCCCACTAAAAATAGCCTCTGGCATAGCAAGAGAGGTCATTCTTAGGTACTCGAGGGACCTAGGTGAAACCGTGAACATAGAGATGGAGGATGTGACAGGAAAGTCACAAAGTGAAGAAGAGGAAGGAGAGGATAAAAAATCGAAGGAGGAGAGAGGTATAAAAGATGCATTAGGCACACAACCAAAACCAACTCCCCGTGCAACCCACATCACTACCTCTGCAGTTCTAGTGCAGAAAGGTATTGAAGAAGGACCGCACAGTCCGATCCCTACCCATGCCATCCGGACAGAGGATATCCCTTCATCCTCTATACCACCATCTGGGGAAGCCAAATCAACCTCACCCTCTCAAAAGGGTGAAGGTGTTGTTTCTCGTGTCTATTTTCCCCAAGACACAACTCCATCACATACAGAGGCCTTTGTTGCCTCTGTCACGCACACGAGTGACCACCAAACTGCTTCAGAGATGGCAGTGCGAGATCACACTGGTTCTGTGGTTCTAGAACAACCACAAAACTTATTCACTAGGACCATTGAGGAAGCCTATAAACCCTTCCTCAAGAATCCTACTGACAGAATTTTCATAGATGCTTCCTCTATGGAACATCGAGGATTGGAAGGAAATCCTCCAGAGCTCAACCTAATCACAGGCTCTGAAGGTGCCAAAGGCTCGTTGGCTAAATCTGGAACATGTGTTGTTCCAGAGGTCACCTCGGACACCTTCGTCATAAAGGGTGAGTTTAAAGCCTTTGTTGACATGGTGCTCCAAAAATTTGACGAGTTGAAAAGCTCTGTCACAAGGGAGTCCCAAGCAAATACAGAGGCTCTGAAAGCTCTTCATCAGTCTTCAGTACAACATACTACAGAGATCAAGAAGCCGACAGAGAACTCTGTAACTCGAGCTGACCTTCAGGAATGCGGACGATCGATCAACATCCTTGCAGAGGCTCTCCAAGAAAATACAGAGGCTCTGAAAGCTCTTCATCAGTCTTCAGTACAACATACTACAGAGATCAAGAAGCTGACAGAGAACTCTGTAACTCGAGCTGACCTTTAGGAATGCGGACGATCGATCAACATCCAGACTGATGTAGTTAAAGTTCTGGGGGATATCTGCATGGAGGAAATGGGTACGTTTGCAGCCAAAGTTGTTCAGTCAGGGGTGGATGACCTGACCAAGCTTCGAGATGAAATAAAGAACATAACTCGCAGTGTTATTGTGCCTTTCCAACCACAGGCGTCCACTTCTACACCCCCACCATCAACCTCTGCCACTGACATATCTGCCTTAGCAACCAAGAAGGAATTAGAAACAATGAGGAGAATGGTTCTAAGCAACCTCAACCTCATTGGATCTGACATTTCTCAACAAGGCAAGAAAATAGCAGAAGATCTGAAGAAGACTGTAGCCACGATTAGGTTCAAGTATGATCTGGAAGTAAACAGACTATCGTTGGCTACAGAGGATGTTCTGAAGAAGATCTCCAAGCATGTTGACGAGCATCTTTGCAAGAGAAGAAAGAGGAAGGCACCTGCGACTTGCCAAGCGAAGGCATCGCAGAAGAGGGCTAGGCATGAGGACCAGGATCCTGATGTCTCTGGTCCTCATGAGGGGAAGATCATGCCATCAAAAGTGACTATCTCAGCTGAACCCCTGAAATAAGTCCCTACAAGCTCAGAGCCTGTACCACAGAAGCCGGATCAAAAACAGGCCTCTGCAGCTTTATCATCTCCCACAATCCAAATCCCAAAAATCCAAATGAAAGCACCACCCACCCTGAAAGACAAAGGCAAAGCTATTGACACAGAACCTTTGAAGAAGAAGGAACCTCCTAGCGCAGAGAAGCTCCTCCAAAGCTCCATGGATGCCATCAGAAGTGAGGCTCTGAGAGGTATAAAACCTGAAGAAGAAGACTGGGCATTTGACTTGCAACCCCTCTCTGAACTCCCCATCCTTGACCCTATTGAAAACCCATCAAAGGACAGAGTTGCAGAGGTAATACAAGGCTTCGAGAGCTTAAGAAGACCCTTCCCCATTCCTCAAAAGAAGAGCATAGAAGAATATGTCTACAAGTATCTCTACAGTTGCGGGGTCCATGATCAGCCTTCTGTCAAACTCTCAGAGGAAATCATCTCAGAAGAGAGGAGGAGATTCTACAAAGATAAATCCAAACCATGGGACCAAGTCTTCTCTATGTTCAAAATCGCAGAGGTTCTGTCAATAAAACTTAGCCACACAAAATAAAAAAACTTCTGGTTCTGCGCGTATGCCGTGAAGAGAGAGGATGGACAGATATGGACAATCACATACAGATCTGACAACTCTCCATCCCCACGATCTCTCAGAGCTGCTCAAATGGACAGAAGACAAGTTCGGGTGGAAGAGGGAGTACCAAGAAGCCCACCTCATGATTAAAAGAACTATGAGGGAAAAGTTACTCTTCTACAGCGTGGTGGACTTTCAGCTGGCACTTGACCTCGAGGTCAAAAAGGTGAACTTTCCTGCACCAGAAGACAACTTACCACCCTCTGCCACAATACTTCCAAACTCAATAGTCAACTCACCTTTCTTTGGCTTTGTGTACATAAATCCCAAGGGCGAAAAGAAGATATTCATGGGGATTGAAAGCCACAAGTACTCAACTCAGTCTCTGCTGCTCATCCAAGAACTCATCATCAAACACAGAGGAACACCACTCATCCCCATGGAACCTACAAACGTCCTTCTAGAAAGTATACGTTCAACTCTTAACTTCAGGGACTTGTGTGTATTATATTACAGAGAGCTGAAGAAGGAAGGAGGGTTTGGAAGAAAAATAGATGACTTTCCAGACGCCAAAGTATAGGCTCTGAAAAAATGTATTTTCACTTCTTTTACTTTCATGTTTTGTAATCAAATGTAATTGCCTTATGGAACTTATTTTAAATGAAAGTAAGTAGACAGAGGTTGAGTTCCTTTCACCTCTTTGTGTTTCTAACTTAGCCAAACTCATATTTCCATTTCTTTATTTTTCAATACTTAGGGGGAGATTGTTAGCTCCAATCACATTGTATAGAAGTATTGAAAAATAGGCTAAGTATAGGAACCGCAGAAGTCTGTCGCATAACATCCATGTACTCCGTAGAAGTTAAATTCTTAGAAGACATCTGTCGACACTCTACCAGAGGACACAACACCTGATAATGATCATCAGATCACAGAGCCTCTGTGATCACTCACAGAGCCTCTGTGATGGCTAACCTCTGGAGACAGTTCGAAGATGTGCAAACTTAGTTCAAGACAAGGTCACATGCAAATCACGTGATGCCTGTTGTACGAAGATTTCCAGATCACCATGGAGCGGCACACGATGGTTTTACTTTCCAGGTGGCACTCCGTTTATGGAATGTCAGCCTTTGTCTTGTATTAAGGGGTGCATCCTTCTTGTATATTATCGGAGCACCACCATAGAGTTTCAAGTATGCGAGCACAGACAGTCTGAATTAGAGATTTGTATTTTCCCTGAGCATTTTTTGTACACACTTGTGTGTGTTCTTGGTGTTCTTCAGTAATCAATGAAACAGTTCTTTGAGTAATTTCTTGCAATACTTTACTATTCTGTTTATTGATTACATTATGTATCTACTACCTTTGCATGTTCTACCTTTCATACACTATATAAATGCTTTCGCACTTTATTTAATTAATCTGTGTGTAGTGAAAGGTCAAATCAAGTTAAGAACATCATTATTGGGATCAACACAACTAATCCTGTGCAACACAGTAAAACAAAGCACATTGATGTCAGGTATCATTTTATAAAAGATAATGTAGAAAAAGGTACAATAGAACTTTACTTTGTAAAAACTGATTATCAACTTGAAAATTTGTTTACCAAACCTTTAGATGAAAAGAGATTCAATTTTCTTGTATCTAAGCTTGGTATGCTAAATCTCAAGACCTAATCAGTAATTACCTATTAAAGTTTTGTTTATTGTAATTTTTCATCATTTCTTTATTATTAATTCTGAAAAGGTATCTGTACTTTAATCGTTTGTTCATGTTTTCAGGGGGAGTAAGACAAGATTTTAAGATGATTAACATTATTTTGAGGGGGAGTTTATAGAATATAATTGCTGAATTTTTGTGATGCATGAATTTAGGGGGAGTTTATGAACACAATAAAAGGAGTAAGGATATGATTTCTGATTACTTCAGATCAGAACTCGTTCACTCATTGTTTTACTGCTTTCTTACTGCTTTATGTCTTTTACATTCGAATAAATTTGTGAATAAAGTTGTTTTGACTTGACTTTGAGACTTGTGCAGATTGAGAGATGCTTACAAGATCATATCTGTATGACTTAAAGTTGACTTTATGAGAATTAAGATTGAGTGAAAATGTTAATTTCATATCCTAATCTCATATGTGGTTGAAAGAAGGACAACTTTCAATCATAGAAAACACGTTCTTAAATGTTCAAACCACTTCCCGATTCATAAACAGATTTCATGAATTGGAAGTGAGATTTTCAATGTTTTCATTTTTACTTGTGCTTCAACGATTAACAAACTGTGTGTTTCCAAAGATAAATACTTGTGTATTGTCTTTTCTATATACTTTCAAGTATTCACACACACCGGTTTGACTTTTTCTTCAAAATGTTCTTACCATGTCTCTAAATTGAAACAATTTTTCGATGGTAAGACACCTCGCTTGTACTTCAATGAATATTGAGCGTTTATTCATTTCGAAACGTCTTTCAAGAATGTCTATATTTTGTTTCATATAGACAATATCAATTTTTCTTGACCATAATCTTTAATTGATATATCATATTATTTCTGATCATTTCATACAATGTCAGATTTTCAAACAAGTCTCTTGCATTCATTTTCATTCATTCAATTTACTTGTTTGAAATATCTTCAATGTTTAAAATGCTCAAATTTTCATGGTTATCTCTGAGCATAAAGACATCTGACATTTGTATATATGTACTCTAACTGTTAAAGTTAAACCATTTGAGCAACATATGCTTTATAGGAAATTATGGGTTCTTTGTGCTAGGACTTAAATAAACTTCTATGGATTCACGTTAACCAGTGTCTTCTACCCAAGAAGTTAATCCATAGTGATTGAGTGTCAGGAGTCAAAAAGAAATGAGTGTGGGTTGTGTGTTGAGGTAAAATGTAAAGGAGAGTTTGGTTAGATGTGAGCTTAATGATAAAAAGAAAGAGGGTGTGAGAACAGAGTAAAAGAATATCAAACTCTGCATCAACTACTTTCTGAGTCGGGCAGCCACATTACTAATGTTTCAGATTTCTTTGTGAACGTTATTGAAACAAGCAACTAGCCCATGCCAACTCTTGCTAAAAAAAACCCACCACCTACTCATTTTCTTCTTAAAAAGAAAATGTTTCATATTTTTCTGGGGACGCAACACATAATCTATCTGGTTTTCATTTGGAAAATCTGGATATTGAAATAGAAGGAAGTATGCCCTACTTTCGCACTTCAATCATTCACATTGAGTCTGTGTTTATCTACTGTTGTCTCAGTGGTTTACACAATCTTGAGCCTTATAAGCAATCATAAAGTGATGAATTCTTTCTATCACTTACACGAACACACAAGGAATTTGTTTTCTTGTCATAACGTTCATAGAAATTTCCTTTGTGGTGTTTCGATGATTGGATGGAAGCCCTGGGGGAGTGAACATCAAAACTCTCCTTTCCTATGTGTATCCATTACACATAGTGACTTAGTGTTACTGACAGACATTTTAACTGATTCATTTGTTGATTCAGGTGTTACACTCTAATTTGTCTAGATTTGAAAAGATCTAGATGAATACTTTGTTCGAATTAGCAACGAATCAGAGGCTCCGTTCAAAAGCTAAGTGATCAGAACATAATTTCAAAGACATTTCTTGAGGAAGTTTTGATGATATCGATGCTCAAATCATCAAAAAGGGGGAGATGAACTTAAAGAAATGTCTGTGTCAGAAATTTCAAAGTTAAAGAATTGTTTGAGATCAAAGATTAATTGTGAAAGAAGGAAGGCAAAGTTTAAGTTTTTCTAAAGTTGTGCTGATTTTTCAGAAATATTCTTTGAATATTATTTTGTTGGAGTTGTCTGAGCAAATTCTGAAGATAATTTCTTTCCAAAGTCTGAAAGAGTTTTGTGATAGTTTTTGGGAGATTGTTGAAGATTGTTTCTATCATATATGGAGGAGATTGTTAATATCTTTCAAAAACAGACTTGGAAGAATACAGTCAAATAAAGAGAAGATTGCAATGCTTGTGCCTAAAGAAGAAACTTTGTTGAAAAGGGGAGATTGTTAAATGAAGCCTAAAGAGAAGACTGAACTGCTAAATCTTTTTAAAAATGATCTTGAATCCAAAGAGGGAGATTGTTAGGGCAAAAATATGTTGGATACAAGATCATGAAGACAAGAGGTCAAAGTATAAAAGCAAAAGCTGGGACGTCAACTCTCAGTAAAAGTCAAAGTCAAAGTGTAATAAAAGTCAAAGTCAACATTGTATTTTCCTGTTTTTATTGTTTGCGTGTTTTTGTCTTGTGCTTGAATAGGGTTTAGAGAGAAGTAGTTTTCTGTTGTATAAATAGGTTTGTTTCCTTGTTGTGAGATAAGTAACTGAGAGAATTAGAGTTAGAGTGTTGAGCGTGTTCTTGAGTATTGATAGAGAAATATTGTACACTGTGAATTTGAATTCAATAAAATAGCATTTGAATTGGAAATTGAGTGTTAGAATCATGATCTATACTGATTGTGCGAGTGACAACCTTATAGCAATAAATACCTCGATCTATCATAAAGGTTGTCTTCTCTTGGTCGTCGATGTGCATAAGTATTTGATTGTATCCCGAATAGGCGTCCATGAATGTTAAGAGTTCATGTCCAGCAGTTGCGTCGATATGCGGCAGTGGAAATGGATCCTTTGGGCATGCTATATTCAGGTTTGTGAAGTCTATGCACACCATCCATTTGCCGTTTTTCTTTTGTACTACCACGAAATTAGCTAGCCATTCGGGGTATTTCACTTCTCGGATCTTTCCAGTCTTGAGGAGGTTGTCGACTTCGTCGTTGATCACCTTGTTTCGCTCTGGAGCGAATTTTCGACGTTTTTGCTTCACTGGTTTGAATAATGGGTCCACATTTTACTTATGTGAAATAATGTTAGGGTCAACGCCGACCATGTCTTCGTACATCCAAGCGAAACAATCAGAATGATCCTGCAAAAAAGAGATTAGTTCTTTCTTAATAGAAAAGTCGAGGGTCAAACCTATGAAGACGATCTGGTTCGATTTACTTTGATCCAGGATAACTTCCTCCAGTCGATAGTCGTCGACAGGATCGGGAGTATCCTGGTTCTATAATTGCTAGATGAATTACTTTATGGGTTTCATCGTGGTCTTAAAGCAATCCCGAGCAACTTTAGGTTCACTCTTGATCTCCTGGACTCCCCATGGCGTAGGCAATTTCATCGTCTGGTGATACGTCGAAGGGACTGCTTTCATGTCGTGGATCTAGGGTAAACCAAGGATGACATTGTATGCTGATGAACAATCTATGACGCTAAATCTTGTCTGCTTGTTGATTCCTTTGGTATAGACTGGTAAGATGATATCCCCATTGGTGCTCGTCGCGTCTCCATTGAAGCCAACCAACGTTGTCAAAGTCGAACGATCTCTGACTTGTCCAGTCCCATAGCTTTGATGGTATCGAGGAAGATGATGTTCGCTGATCTTTCTCCATCGACCAACACCCTTCGGGTTAAGAAATTGCCGATCTTGAGCTGAATGATTAGCCCATCGTGGTGTTTCTGATGAAGGTCGCCCAAATCGTCTTGATCGAACGTTATTTTCATGGATTCTAACTCCAATTCTTCTTTCGATCATGAGGATCGAGGGATTGGATGGTTGCTTGCACTCTGGCTGGCATGTCTTTTTCCTGTTGAATAGGTTAGACCACAGACTTATGACCCTCCCGTAACGCAGTTTACAATTTTTTCATGAACAGGGGATATGGTCGAATGTTGTCGTCAGATGTCGCTGGTCCGTCGAGGATATCTTGGAGATTACCTTTCTGGACATGCCAAGCGAGTACTTTATTAAGCGCTATGCAGTCGTCTGTCGCATGACCATGGTCGTTATGGAAGTCGCACCACTTTGTCTTGTCCTTCTTGTCGTCAGCTTTGTTGCTCTTCCTTGGCCATCGAATGGTTGCTTGCACGGTTCTCAATGCTTCAACCAAGTCCTTAGAAGTACCCTTGAATCCATAGGGGGAAATCTTGGGGGCATTTCGTTCGCAAAATGTTTTTGGATGGAATGAAATATGTCAAAGGAATTTGACTTTGAAAGAATTGGAATGGAATGTTGTCAGGTTTGACCACCTGTTTGGTTGGCAGAATTGGAATGAAATCTGTTAAAGGAATTGGAATATGTCTTTTTAGTTCACAGATTGTAGCTTCAGAATTGGAATGGAATTTTGGTAAATGACCAAAATACCCCTTTTCAGTATTTTAATTTTTTTAAACAAAAATTGTTTTAATAAAATAGTCATTAAATACTTTATTTTTTAACTAAAAATACTTTAATAAAATAATTATTAACTACTTTAATGTGTAAAAAATTTGATGTACACAACCCAAACATAACAATAAACCAAATGACGTTACTAGATCGGTATTAAAATTGTTCCAAAATACTTACATGCCACCAAATACATCTCCCAAAATACTTACATGCCACTAACTACATGTTCCAAAATACTTACATGCAACCATATACATGTCCAAAATACTTACATGCCACCAAATACATGTCCAAAATACTTATATGCCACCAAAATACAAAAGCATATTCACCAATACATGTCCAAAAATCATTGATAACCAAGCAATCATTGTCGCAACATAAACCTCACAAACTCTTCTCAAGCTTCTCCTTCATAGTTCCAAAAACTTAACACAACTTCAGGATCACGTGTTATTTTCCTCAGTGTCGTAAACCTTTCGAATGAAGGAAGATCCATTTTGGCAAGTTCAGGACCAACGATGGACTTCTTTTCATGTACCTCCGCCTCAACTTTCACCAATTCTTTCGATGCGCTTCCAATTCTATCTCCAAGTATGACAACAACATTCTTTATTGCATCAACAAGAGGATCACCTCGCCTATTGCGCTTCCTACTACCTTTAGATGTAAACTCCTGACTCGACATTTGGCTATCTACTGTCGGAGACTCCATGTTTTCATTAGATTGTTGTCCTTCACTTGGCATCTCGCTATCTTCCATGGCAACATGTTCATCTAGCCCAACATAGTCTCTCGCTTGATTGCCATGAGCACGATCCTTTCCGAAAACATAAGACAAGTCTTCATAATGAGGAAATGGTTTGTTTCCCCATTTTGAAGCCTCTTTGTGTACCTAGTTTGGCAAAAAAAATAAAAAAACTTAAAAATCAATTCTTAACATTATAATATGTAAAACATACATAATAAGTACCTGCAGATAAGAATCCCAAACTGACATGTCGGCAGTCACGCACATTTTCACACTATCATACCCAAAACCACTTGTATTGGTACCATGTAGCATATCATGTACCATTTGCCAATCTTTTTTCATGGTTTTGATTCTGGACTCGATGTGTAGTTTACCTGATATATTAGAATCAGGAAGGGTAACTTTCAATGCATATTCCAAATGTTGCAAGTACCCGGATTTAAAGCCATTGCCAGCTTTATAGCCTCCAATATTGACCATATTCACCAACGCATCCACAAGTTTGGCGTCTTCAATTTTTGACCAATTCTGGTACTTACGACCATTGTTTTTATCCGCCATACCTAATTGGGGCCATTTCCTGTTTATATACCGCACAAGGAATAGCTTATTACATCAAAAACACATTAACCGGTATACCAAATAAAGATTTTGAGAAAACACTATCATAGTAAACACATTCACAATCAAACATTGAACAGGAATCTCATAAACGCATGAATACTATCAAACTATTAATACTTCTAAAGTAAATCGACTACCAAATCGATAAATGGAATACCAAATCGAAATAGATAAATCGACTACCAACAGGAATCGATTTTCGGTAGTAAATGGACTACCAAATCGATTTTCAGAAACACATGAACAATCAAACTATAAATACTATCAACTTTGAGAAATCAATTTTCCGAAATCGAAATGGATAAATCCACTACCAACAAGAATCGATTTTTTGAAGACTACCAAATCGATTTTCAGAAACACATTGATTTTCAGAAACACGTCGATTTTCAAAAACAGGAATCGATTTTCTGAAGTAAATCGACTAACCAAATCAATTTCTCAAAATTGATTTTCAGAAATCAGTTAACACATTAACCAGTATACCAAATCGATTTTGAGAAATCGATTTTCAGAAACACATCGATTTTCAGAAACATGAATCGATTTTCCGAAGTAAATCGACTAACCAAATCGATTTCTCAAAATTGATTTTCAGAAATCAGTTAACACATTAACCAGTATAACAAATCGATTTTGAGAAATCGATTTTCAAATCGAAATGCCGAAATCGACTATTTGGTGTGAAGGGTATCTTTCAGAAATCGACTACCAAATTGATTTTCAGAAATCAAAATACATAAATCGAAATGGAGAAATTGAGAGACATATACCTGTTGATTCTTGTTCGATTATGCAGAAGACGATGTTTATGTTGATGTTTGGTCATTTATGGAGAAGACGAGAGAGAAACTTATATGTATAAAATTTTATCGGCTCTGATAAAGGCATGTAGGGTTTATTTGGTGTGAAGGGTATTTTTCGAATTAAAGAAATGTCAAATTCCATTCCAATGAAATGCTTGGCTTTTAGGATGGAATGTTAAATTCAGCCATGTATAGAATTTAATGGAATTGGAAGATTCCATTCCATTGAAATCTCTTGAACCAAACAAAGGAATGGAATATGGTCAATGGAATTCAACATTCCAATTCCACCAAATTCCATCAAATTCTGCGAACCAAACGCCCCATTGGGGTATTGAAGAAACTTGAACGTGGTCGAGACCTTCTTCTTGTCGAACCTGACGTTCAATATTTGTCTCGACGACTCAGCTTTAACTGTAGACATGGGTTTGAACTCTAGTTTTTTAACGCTTAACGATTTTTTGTTGCTGGAGTGTTTACGACGAAAATCCACGTCGTCTTCAACCCTCATATAGGCCAAAGTCCTTACTCGTACGTCTTTGAAATTCTCCGGTGGGTACTTTGTCAGATCGATGTAAAGACCTGAACTCTCGTCCAGACCACGCTTGTATGCTTCGATTGCAGTCTTGATATCACAGTTTCGAACGTTGATCATTTCTTCATTGAATCAGTTGAAATAACTGCGGATGGATTCTCCCGGTTTTTGCACGACATAATACAGGTCGCTAATCTGCTTCTCCATCTTGCGACTGCTGGCGAATTGTTAGGAGAATTGATCCACCAGTTCAGCAAATGACCCGATGGATTTGGGTTTAAGGCCGATAAACCATTATAAAGTTGCACCTGTAAGGGTTGCCCCGAAGCTTTTGCACATACACACCTCATGATACTAGTGCAGGATAGACATTGTCCACATCAATTGTTTGTACTGAGCGACGTGTTCAGTTGGATCCGAGATACCAGTATACTTTGGCGTGAATGTTGGGATATTGTACTTTTTTGGGATGTCGGCCATTGCAATCTCGTCGACGAAGGGCGACGCTTGGAACCCAGAACGGGGTTCGACGTCGACAGGTACTGCTGATCCTGGAAGCTTAGATAGTAGCAACAGGAAGCGTTCATTCTGTTCTTCCAACATCTTCAATCTCTGGGCGACAGGGTCGTCCGGAACATTTCCTTGAACACCCGACGGGATATGTCTTGTACACTGGAATCCATTTCGCTGCAACGAGTAAGAAGTATATCCATTAAATTGGAAGGATGGCATTGGCATTGAGGGGATCGATATTGTAGAAGGCATCGTAGGGATTGGTGCCATCGAATGAAAAAACGGCGCGATAGTCTTAACAGATGTTATCAAGGGAATTGCTGCTGTCGAGGGAAAGAATGGTTGTGGTGGTGGTGGCAACGTCATCATAGGATGACTGGGAAATCCAGGGAAAGGCGGTCTTGGATAATTGGGAAGCGGTGGTCCTAACCAGGATACATTGAAACCATTCTAACTGCGCGAAGGTCCTGCTGCATTGTTAGCATTCTAGTTTCTTAAGGATTCGATCTCTTCCACCGCTTGCATGTGTTGGTTTGTCAAAGAATCGATTTGAGCACAAGCCGCATTCAGCTCCATGTTCATCTGAACCCAAATATGTTCTTGAGTTACTTGAGGGGTTGATATCATCCTATTAAAAGCAAAAACACTCGAGAAAATCGTTAGTGCAGCGCGATATTATCGAGGGTTTTCTTTTGATGGGGCCCCACGGTGGACACCAAACTGTTAATGCCAAAAATTACCCAAAGAATAATTTAAGGTCGATATGGAACTTTATCCAACTAAAGAAAGTAGCCGATCGACGATATGCGCGATTGATAATAAAATAAGGAGACAAGATATTTGGTGACGCGGAAAAACCTCAACGAGGAAAAAACCGCGGACGACTGGAAGGGGTCGTCCTGCACTATGATCACCAAACAGGGGTGATATTATTCGATGTTACAATGTTTTAAACGATGAATACTGTAAACAAGTATATGAACTAATAACAAGTGTACGTCGTGTGTGAAAACAGATGTGTCGTGAGAGTAATATTGCTATCATGTGCGAGAAGGTTTGCGGTTGTTCTTCGGAGAGCTTGTGAGTTTCGTGATTCAGATATCAAAATGTCCGCCCTCTCAATGATGGATGTAGCCTTTGTATTTATAGCCTTGATTCTTTATAAATGTGTCTATTGTAACGGTTGTCTCTTCATAAATGATCTTGATGGTGTTGATCGGTTATGACCGTTGGTACTTATGAGCATTAAACCTGCATTAAATAAATAAAAAAAGAACGTTGGGGTCGTATGTTATTTTGATGGGTTCTCTTTTTTGGGATGTAGTGTTGGTTTCAAACAATTATTATTTTTAAATGTAAGTAACTTTTTTTTTTGCATTTTAAAAAATTAGTTTTTCTTGTACTTTAACAATGAAGAATTGTTGAAAAAAATTATGAAAGATGATAGATGAGTTTTAATGATGATGACTGATGCATATGGACCAAATCCACAATTTAGTATTCTTTGTTTTAAAGGTGTGTATGTTAAATTAAAAGAGAAAAGTAAATTGACAATTATACCCATAGTGTGCAAGGCACATGATGCCTTTAACTTTCCAAAGTTAATGGTGTTAGTGTTCAGGGACCCTAGCCACAGTATATTGCATACCATAGGGACTATATTCACAACAATCATAGAATGAGGACCATGGTCAAAGAAAACACAAAACCATAGAGACCAAATCCACAATTCACTCTATATATATATATAGAGAGAGAGAGAGCGGTGTTCAAATGCAACCCATTTACATGGTGCAACCTTTGCAACCCCTCTATCCACCACACATTTTATGTAATTAAAAAAAAGGAAAAAAGCTAAAAGTAAAATGTGTGGTGGATAAATAGGTTGCATGGGTTGTACCATGTAGAGGGGTTGCATAATAACTACCTATATATATATATATATGTTGATATAGAGAGAGGATCAAAAGAGAACAATAACTATTTAAAAGAACACGATAACTAACAAAATCATTAGTGATTTTACATTAACGAGCAAAAAAGCCACGCAGACTTGAAGTTGCGGTCAAAGTCTTTTTTTTGTGTGTTAATGTAAAATCACTAATGATTTTGTTAGTCCTCGTGTTATGTTAAATAAGTACAGTTCTCGTTTGAACCCGACTCGATATATATATATATATATATATATATATATATATATATATATATATATATATATATATATATATATATATGTGTGTGTGTGTTTGAAATATGATTTTGCATGCTAGAAAACGTTTTTAAAATCTTTAGAATCATAAATTGGAGTTTGGTGTAATTTTATTAAAAAATACAACTAAAATGAGTTTTAGTTAAATATTTCTTTATAGAACTCAACGTTATTTTATAAAACGCCATTTTAATGTGTTTTGATAAATTAAATTGGGTAATAAAATATTACCAAACTCTATAATTAGAAGCTTTAATGAAATCATGGTATTTAAATGCTAAAATTGGTCGTTAGTTGAATTTAATAAAATTGGATTCTTTATTTTTTTAAAATTCTTAAATGCGACAAGTGAAATAAGATTTTACTATAAAAACAATACCATGATAATGCAAACATTTATCATTGTACGTCATTTTGTGAAATACGATTACAAACAAAATGATAAAATCCTTTTTTTCAAGTGTAGGTCAAAGTCACCCTTTAAAAAAACACTCATACGTTGGTATAAGGTCTTTGTGGTTTGTGCCTCCGCTAACCCCTTGACTACTGTATTACATGCGAGGTGATGTTTCGCGCTTCCGACGACAGTTAGGGGTCGAAGACCACAATTTTTCAATTTGACGACATAAAACATAATCATATAAACAGTGTCTCTGCCAATCATAAGAGAAAGTTGGCATTGATGGGATAAACATGCCTAATATAACAAAGTGTTGTCATATGATCCCGTAAAGAATTTAGAGTTGTATATTTGATGCAATTGGTAATCGTTATCTACCTAAATAACTTAAACTTGTGATCAGTGACTCCACCAATCACAAGTGAAAGGGTTTTATGGATCTTAACTTATGAAAATTAATGTTTTATAACATAAGAGAAATATATTTTATTAAAGGATAAAATATCTAAAGTACTAAATTAAAACGATGTACTCTTTTTAGATGGCACCCTCGACACCTACACCTACACCGACTCTGATGCTAGGTCTTTCTCTAAGATCGGTCTTCGAGAAAGATAGCTAAATGGTACAAACTTTTTTGACTGGTACCGTTATTTTAGGATTGTCCTCGAGCACAAAAAGATTTGTACGTTCTCAAGGTACCCGTCCCGAGGAACCCCCTACCAACGCCAACAAAAGCATACGTGATGCTTGGACTAAGCACTTTGATGACTCAAATGAGATATCTTGTTTGATGCTCGCCACTATGGTTCCAAACCTCCAGAAGGATTTGGAACATTTAGGTGCTTATGAGATTTTGTCTCAGTTGAAAGACATTTTTCAGCAATAAGAAAGGAAACAACACTATGAGACTGTCAAAGCATTTCAAGCTTGCAAGATGGTAGAGAGGACATTGGTAAGTTCTCATCTACTCCAAATGAAGAGTCTAGTGGACTAATTGGAGAGGCTTGGATTGACTATCCATGCTGAGTTGATTTCAGATTTGATCCTTAACTCACCCCAAGTCATTTGACTAGTTCATCATGAACTATAATATGAATAATTGGGAAAAGTCTATCTCAGAGTTGCATTTGATGCTCAAGACTACCGAGAATAACATTCCAACTAAGGTCTCTCCTATCTTCACTATAAGGGAAGGAAGAATCAAGAAACTCTTTACCACTCCCAAAGGCAACAAGTATAAGGAGAAGGGTAAAGGGAAGGTTCCTCAAGTTGGACCTCAAGCTCAAACACAAAAGAAAGATAAGGTAGCCAAAATGTCACTTGCTTTCATTGCTACCATGTTAGTCATTGGAGGCGAAACTGCCCGACCTACCTTGCTGAGAAAAAGATGGGAAAGGCTAGTGAGACTAGCCAACAAGGTATCTATGTAATAGAACTATTTAATTTTACTTCTAACTCATGTGTATTTGATACTGGTTGTAGAGCTCACATATGTAATAATGTGTAGGGGCTTAAAAGAAGTATGCAACTCAAGCCAAATGAAATGGATCTCCATGTCGGCAATGGAGCAAAAGTTGTGATCAAAGCCATAGGTTATTTTGAATTATTGTTACCTAATGGCATGTACTTAATGTTAGACAATTGCTGTTTTGTACCCAGTTTGACTAGGAATATTATTTATGCCTCAAAACTATGTGATCGGGTAACTCTTTTGGATTTTATACTAGTAATATTTCGGTTTCCAAAGGTGACACTGTTTATTTTGAGGCACGACCTCACAATGGCATATATGAGATTGATTTGCATGGTTCATTTAATAATAGTTCTTTTTACACTGCAAACACCAAACAATCTAAGTATGACCTAAACCAAATGTTAGCCCTACTTTTGTTCATGTAAAAGTATTGTAAAAGAAGATAAGTCCTCAGAGCCAGAGGACCTCTGTCAAAGAAAGCAAAGTTGACTACAGAGCCTCTGTCATGCTATTCACATAAGAGATTAACCAAAAGATGAAATTGGACAACAAAGCCTCTGGCCTATGCTCTATGGTATCTACCTCTATGCTACCAACATCTGAATAATCAACAAGTGTTCTCTCATAGCTTCAGACAGACAATGCCACTCTGCCACATATACAAGAAGCGGTTATTGCACCTTTCCAGGTGGTAGCCCCTTATTAGTGCTAGGCTTGACTTTTGTAATATTCCCCTATAAATAGGGAGATTTGTCTAGTGATCCAAACACTTAACAGATCACACACACTGAAGCACACTAAACAACACATAGTAGCTAGAGAGGGAATCGTGAGACTGAATAAGAAATCCATACACAGTTAGTGTGTGTTCTTGGTGTTCATCTTGTAATTTTATAGCCTATTACTGTTTTCTCCCCTATTAATCATTCAATTTTGCAACGCTTTCGCAAACCATTTTGATTTTACACTTGATTGGTTCATTATTAGTTAAATTTGAGAAAAACAATTGGTATCAGATCAGGATTGGTTCATAGGAATCGATTCGATCAATGTCTGAGATGTTGATTTCCCATAGAAAATTGCTTTCTAAATTTGTTCTCAATTCATATCAGTCCCTGTTTTTCACTGTTTATTGACGAGTTCAGTTTATAGTAAATTCAACGACATGTTCTTCGATTGGAGAGTAATCACGTGTGTGTTTGCAATACTAGTATGTGTTCTTGGATTTGAGCCTAGTTTTTCTATTCTATTTCTTCTCAAATCATTAGATCTAAGTACTCCTTATTCTACCATGTTTTCTTTCAAATGGCGAACATTAATGCCATCTACACCGCTAGATCCCAAACTGACCTCCCACTCTCCTAAGGGACGAATAGCCTCAATGGAAGATTCGAATGATCAATTTCTTCAAGGGAATCAACAAGGATTTGTACCAAATGTGTTAAATGGCCCTTATGTCCCTATGATGACTGTTCCACTAGTATCGGCCACTGCAACCACCGAAGAGATTCCAGCATACACTCAGCTGAAGGATGTGGCCTCATGGTTCGATGAGGACAGGGAGAAAGTGGAAGTTGGGAGAAAGGCCAAACGACTTTTGATTATGGCTATTACCAACGACATCTTCCAGTCATTTGATGCATTTGAAACTGCACAAGAACTGGGGTTTGAACTGGAGAAGCAATTGGTAGGTGGAGTTAAGACGCAGAAGAACAGAAAGTCAAAGTGCCTAAATGAATACTATAGCTTCTCTGCCAAGCCAGAGGAGACTTTGCAACAAACATATGATCGATTCAACTCTTTGATCAACAGATGCAGAAAGGTTGGGATTCTACGGACCAGCGTGGAGAATAATGTTTTGTTTCTCCAGAGCTTAGGTAAAGAATGGCTCCAGTTTTCGATGTCTCTATAGTCTAACCAAGATCTTGATGCTTGGTCATTACATGACATTTTTGGAACCTTGGTTACACAAGAAAAGCATATTTTGAAGGCCAAACCAGTGATTGGTGGACCTTTGGACTTGGTCTCAGAATCCACAAAGGCTCTGACAAAGAAGTCGAAATAAAAGGCCTCTGAGGGAAGTTCCAATAGTCAGGCTAAACGGAAGGAAAAGAAAGAACTGGTGGTGGAAAGTGAATAAAATATGGAGAGTGAGGAACAAGAAGGTGATAACATAAGCTCAATTGCAAAATTCCTTGGCTTTGATAACCAAAGAATTCAGCAGAGGATACCCAAAGAAGCAGAGTTCATTCAGAGGATGAGATAGAGATGAGAGAAGTGATAGACTCCAGAGATCTGCCCAGTGTACCAGAGGCAATATGGACCCCCAGATTCCTACGAGCCGAGGTATACACACATAGATGAAACTTATGAACCTCGGGAAAAAAATAGAAGACTTATGAGCCAAGGAATTATGAGCAAAGAGCCTCTGAACCCAAGTATGTACAGAAGACGATTCAGAGGGAAGACGGTAGAGTTGAGAGATCCTAGAAGCAAGATGACAAATGTTATAAGTGTGGTAATCCAGGAAACTTTTCATCCAACTGTAGAAGCCCACCAACTAAAGATACAACCTTCTATAAGAAGAAAGTTGAGTTCTATGCTCAGAAGAGCTTAAAGGCTGAGCAAGAGAATTGGGTTTCAGATGAAACCTATGATGAGGATTGCAGACAGGTCTTGTTCTATGGCATGGCAGAAGTGAGTTGGACTGAGACAAAAGATGAATCTCAGGTACCCTCTATTTTTTATCCTTCTATTTCACCATGTTCAGAGGTTGCTACTAAACTCTTTGCAGAAATATCTCAAAAGTATGGAACAAAAGCACATTGATTACCAAAAATAGTTAGAGTTTACAAAAGGGAGAAAGAGCTTCTAGAGCAAGAAAATAGAGAGATTTTTGTTGAAAAAGAAAGTTTAGAAAAGAAAAAGAGCTCCAGCGAGCTTCTACTAAAGAAAAAATGCAAAGAACTTGAGAAGGACATGCAATGCAAGGAGAAGAAGCTTAAAGAGCCAGAGTCTGATAGAATGAATACACTTGCATTAAAATTGTATTTTCAAAAAGAAAGAGAGTTTTTACATCAGAACCTTCAAAGGAAAGATATTTTAATTAAAATTATAAATATGCGTAGGATGTACACAACAAGATAAATTCTCAAATGGATACGTAAGGGATAGGTTTCAGTGATACAAATACTTTCACTAGCAAGAAGAAAGATTCATTGCAGTCTACATTCTGCATCGGCAAAACTGAAAAACCTGCTTTTCCAGTGATGCCTTATGTTTTTAAAAGACAAAGAACCTCACATGAGAATATTTCTACCTTATGAGAATATTGTTTATTCCTCTGAGCAACAAAACTTTGCAGAGAGTAAGGATGATTCCTTGTTTATGTTTGGTCCTCCAAAAATACAGAAACAAAATACCTCTGCACTCAATGCAGAGGTTACTGAATATGTTCCCTCTAAGACTGAAGAAAAGTTGTTCTTGAAAATGATCTCTTGGAAGTTCTGAGGCAAAGCAACTCTACCTAAACTGAAGTTGTGCCTTGCACAATGACAGAGGTAAATAACTCATTAAAAAGGGATGTAAATGGATATGACATACATCCAGGAGATCTAACCTAAGAGAGTGTTGAAAAATATTTTCTTGATTCAGGATCAGATTCTGAGGATGATTCATCATATGCCACCCCAAAGATTGTATTTGAAGAGCCATAGGTAGTTGTTGAGAGTTCAGAGGAAACTAAGCTACCCTCTGGTATTGGAAACAAGCCTATTCCTGCAATGAAACCTGAAGCTAAAATACCTATCTAGGTGGATTTCATAGGTATGTGGTTAAAAGCCAAAACATCCTTAGAGCTTGAAAAGAATAAAAAGAGAATGCTTCTTTTAAGACTACTCCTCAAGTCTTTAACCCTTATGTGGTCAAACCAATCAAATTTACACGGGAAAAAAGGTAAATGGGTCGCAAATGATGTAGTCATGTTAAAGGTTGATTATGTAGATGGACTCAAGCATAACCTTTTAAGCATAAGTCCACTCTACAACAATGGCTTCAACGTCAAAGTCAGGAGAATATATTGTTCCTTACTTACAGAATTAAGTGAGAAACTACTCAGAGCCGATCGAAAAGGTGACCTCTACCTCATGAACTTCAATGCAATGAGCAACTCAGATAAATTTTGTCTTGTCTCAAAAAATAACGAGGAAGCTTGGCTCTGGAACAACAGGTTCTCTCATCTAAACTTTTACACATTAGAGCAATTGGTAAAGCATAATCTGGTAAGTGGTCTACCCATCCTCAAATTTAACAGACACCACTTGTGTTCTGCTTGTGAATATGGCAAATCAAAAAGGGCCACGCACAGAACCAAGTCGGACATCTCTTGTACAAGATTCTGCATATGCTACATGTTGACCTTTGTGGTCATATTGTAGTGCATAAGAAGTATATTCTGGTACTACTTGGGTAGAATTTGTGCATAAGAAGCCTGATGTCCTTGAACTACTAATCAATCTCTTAAAAAGAATCCAGGTTTTGTACGATGCAAGGTTTAGAAGCTGAGAAGTGATAATGGGACAAATTTCAAGAATGCCAAGATAGATTATTATCTAACCAATGAAGGCTTCTCCCAGAACTTCTCTGCAATCAGAACTCCTTAACAGAATGGCGTTGTTGAGAAACGTAACATAACATTAGTTGAGGATGTCAGAACCATGCAAGCAGTGTCTGGATTACCTATGTGCTTTGGGGCTAAAGTTGTATCAGCTGAATGCTTTACCCAAAACCGATCATTGATAGTAAAGAGGCATATGAAGAACTCTTATGAACTTCTTAACCAAAGAAATCCTAACATAAAATTCTTTTATGTCATTGGTTGCAGATGTTTCGTGCTCAATGATAGAGATCGGCTTGGAAACTTCGACAAAAAGGCCAATGAGGTAAAATTTGTTGGTTATTCCTTAACCTCAATGTCAGTTCCAAATCCAAGATATCAAACACTCATTTAATATGTAGGAATCATTCTTTTATTGATTGAACAACTATTACAACAATTCCATACACTCATATACCTATTTCTCAATTAAGATCTATGTGTATTCTTCACTTTCTCTCTCTAATCTGTGTATACGTATATCTCAATTCTTGATACCTTATGAATATTAACAAGACCCACTATTTATATGGTCAACATGACCTTACAACACTAACTATTGTCAAAGTCAAACACATTGACTTACAAAGCATTTAACAACTAAACGCTCACAGTTTACAACACTTTACACTTTGACCCCTTATTTAATCTTGAATACAATCTTGACTTAACAATCTTGACTTAACAATCTCCCCCTTTGGATTCAAGATTAAAAAAAATTGACAATAATATTCAGGTCATCTTTCAGCTACAAAATCTTCAACACAAAATCTTTAACAAATTCAAAACTTTGAAAAACTCTCTCTTACTCTGACATTCTTTATAAACTTGAAATCTTCATAACTTTGACAGCTTCTTCAATCTTTTCTTTTTTATCACAAATACGACAAACTTTTAGAAAATATCTTCACCTTGATAATCATCAGACATTGCTTTGAATTAAAATTTGGATTCTCTTTGCTTTACGACTTTCACTTGACTTGACTTTCTTCTGAAATTGAACTTTGAATCATCTCCCCCTTTTTGATGAATTTTGAGAAATCAGAACCATCAAAACTTAAGCAATTTCAGCATCTCAACCTTTTTGATTTGATCTTCCCCATATATCAACATATGCAAAATCTCCATGATAATCAGAAACAATCTCCTCGAGTGAATATAATATGTAATCTCCCCCGAAGAGAATAGTTTCTCCTTCTGATCGGATGTGAACATGTAACCGTCAATGCATGAAATATATTCATCCAAATCTTTTCAAATTTAGACAAAATAAGCAATCGTAACCCTGAATCAACATATGAATCAGTTAATCTGTCTGTCAGAAGCATGAAGCCACTGTGTACAACGAATGCACATTGGGAAGGAGATTTTTGATGTTCACTCCTAACAGGGCTTCCATTCAATCATTGAAAAAACACAAAGGAATTTTCTATGAATGTTAAGACAAGAAAACCTATTCCTTGTGTGTACGTGCAAGTGTAGAAATGATTGAAGCAATTAAAGCTTGAACAAGCTCAAAATATGTAAACCATTGAGACAAAAATAGTATTACACGGACTCAAAGTGCATGATAAAGGGTCGAAGGTGGGGCAACTTTCCTTCTGTTTCAATATCAAAATCTTTCAAGTAATGATCACATAGTAGATGTGTTGCTTCCCCAAAAAAAATATGAAACATCTTTTTGTTAAGAAAAAGATTAGTAGCTGGTGGGTTTGAATACAAGAGTTAGCATGGGCTAGTTGCCTTATTCAATGAAGGTCACGAAGAAATATGAACCAACAGATTATGTGGCTGCCCGACTCAGAAAAAGTTTGGTCCAGAGTTTGATATTCTTTTAATCTGATCTCTCACCCTCTTTCTTTTAATCATTTGAGCTCGCTTCTAACCAAACTCTCTTCCACATTTTACCTCAGCACACACCCACTCTCTATTATTTTGACCCCTCTCCCCTCAATCACTCGGGATAACTTATTGGGTAGGAAACACAGGTTAACGTGAATCCATAGAAGTTATTTGAAGCTCTCACACTGAATTCCATGTATTTTGTCTTAAAAGTGATGTTGCTCAACAGTTTATCTTGACATAAAATATATGCTCTCTCAAAACAAAGAAATTGAATGAATGAAATGAAGTCAAGTTAAATGTTTTGAGAATCTGACAACGATTTATCAGATCCAATATCATGAAGAAAAGTATTGGGATATCAAAGAATTTGAGATGTGTTTATATGAACAAATATAAACATATGAGCAATAAAAGCACAGTCATTAAGAAATGACGTCTGATACTCAATCAACTTTGAAACTCAAACGGGAGTATTACCATCGAAAGATTTAACTTTTGGATACATGGTAATAACAAAGACAATGAAAAATACTGAACCGATGTGGATGAGAATACTTGACAATATATGAAAATACAATACACAAGTATTAGCCTTTAGAAACACACGGTCAGTTAGACATGAAAGAACTGATATGAAAAACTTTTAAAATCACACTTCTAAATTCATAAAAACATTTAAAGAATAAGAAGTGGTTTGAACATTTAAGAAACCATTTTTCATACCTGAAAGTCATTCTTCTTTCAAAGTATGTTGAGATTAAGAATTAGAATTATATATCTTCAGTGCAGAATTCTTAACTCTGCTTGAAATGAATATGTATCTATTATGCTCCCTATGACAAAAACATCATATATTCTCCTCCTTAATATCTGTAAAAAGTCAAAGCATTAGAAAAGAACAATATGAATATTGAAGTACAAAAACTCTTTTGAAAATTAATCATCTTACATGCTTCGGAGTACAAAAACTCTTTTGATCTTTGAAGTATGAGTCCTGAACAGATTTGTTTTGAAGTCTATATTCTTTATCATTGAAGACCGGGTCTTGAACTGCTTTGTTCAAATGCCAATGCTCTTACTCCCCCTAGACTTTGGGTGCCTGCAACACGGATTGAGCTTTTGTTACCTACTGATATTTGGGTACTGATTTGTTAGTTGCAGTTTGATTAGGAGTAATGTATTAAGAACCATACCAGTAATTCACATAATTTTTACTTACAAAATCATTTGAGCCACAATAAGAACAATTGATTTTCTTTTATGATAACCTGATCAATTTATTGATAGTATAAACAAGATCAAGTTTGCCAAAAGATTTACCTTTTGGAGGATTGTTCTTCTTTCCATTCGGTGTATGCACAAAAGATTTCTCAACCTTCTTCTCATTTGAGGATCCTTTTCTTTTCCAAACATACTTTTCTTTGCCATTTGTGATTTTAGATTTACCTGAACCATTAACATTTCGATCATAGAAAAGGTTAGAAGAACGAATCTGATCTTTGGATTTTACTGACCTCTTTGATGAAACCTAAGTATTATATGAACTTGAAGTTGTCTTGAATGAGCATTCAGATTCAGCTAAATCATCTCTCGGTGATTGAACAATTGATTCTGGCATCTTTTGTTCAGTCAATTTCACCTTGAACATGATTTCTTCAAACTCTGTTATCTTTGCAGATAAACTGTTTCTTTCCTTTCAAAGCAGGTCAAATTTCTTATGTAACTCAGATTTCACATTCTTCTCCTTCATTACAGTAGTTGATAGTTCAGATAATTTCCTTGTCAGCTTCTTTATCTTCATCTCAAAAACTTTTCTTTTCTCCTCAAAATCTTTCTCCACAAACGTTCTCTTATTAGATATTTCTTTAAAGACACCAACATTCTTCTGCTCAATTTTCTTCTTCTCTTTCTCAAATTTGTCTCTTTCCATGATGATAACTTTCTCAAACTTTGTCACTTGCTGAGAAAGTTTGGCACATTTGAGTTCAATGGATCTTCTCTTCAAATGATTTTCTGGAAAACTCTGAAAACTTATGTGCAAAAGTTTTCCTTTCCTTTTCAAATTCTTATTTATCTTTAGAGATCTACTTTTCCAAGACTGATAACTTCTCCTGTAGCTTTACATTTGCATATTCTAAACCTTTGACAATGTCCTAACTCTTCTTGACTGAATCTTCATTCTTGAATTTGACAATTTTAGCTTCCAATTCAAAAATCTTCTTTTTCAGCTCAGCATTCTGCCTTTCCAAAACTTTTATGATCTCTTCACTCTTTTTCAACTCATCTTGTACACTGGAGTTGTCTTTCACTTGAGAAGCTTCCTCTTTCAAAAGATTAATTTCCACCTCAAGGCTAAAAACTCTCTCTTTCAATTTGTCTCTTTCAGCTTTAAGATCTGGGCTTTCAGATTTGTTTTTCAGATATTTTATCTCGGATTCAAGAACAGAGACTTTATCTTGCAATCCAAGTTTCTCAGCGTTAATCATTGTATTTACTCTTGAACAATCATTCGCCATTCTGGTGTAGATTGATAATTGTCCATCAAGATGCTTCAGATTGGCTTTAGCTTCAGAAATGTTCATTTGACCAAAATCATAATTGTGACCTTGAGACAAAGTAGTAAAGATATAATTGACATCTTCCAATTCCATATCCTTCGACATTTGCAAGTTAATAGCATAACTTTTCCACCCGGGGTTCAGATTCTTGATGAATTTGTAGTTAATCTCAGATACAGACTTGTTCATCCCATTCCGTCTGAGATCAATCAAAATCACATTAAAACGGTTGTATGTGTCTACCAAAGCTTCTCCCTCCTTCGCTTAAGCATTGATACTCTGGGTTAGCTTCGCCTTAATAGACCGGCCAGTGCCTTGGAATTGACGCTCTAGCTTATCTCACATAGCTTTCGCAGATTCACGACTGTCCATACGGTTGTAGACATCGTTGGGGATGGCCATAGTGAATAAAATAAGAGCTTCCTCATCAATCTTTTCCTGTGCCTTCTCCCTATCACTGTAATACTGATATGGCTTCAACACATATCTCACCAAAATTTTAGGAGAAGTTTCCGTTGCAGGTTCACCCAGAACTGTAACAACAGGGCAAACAGGGCCATCTATGATGGATTTCATGAGCTCCCTATTCTTGTGGTTCAGAAATTGAGTCATCCGTCTCTTCTATTGTGGATATTCACCAACTGATAAGACTAGAGGTTTAGACTGAGACCCCATCGATATCAAATCCTTAGACATCTTTAAAATCTGTAGAATAACAGCTTGGAATGATCGTTAGTTCGGAAAATCAACAAAATACAACTCAGAAAAATTTCCAGAAAAACTCCGAAAAATTTCGAAGTCTGGAATCCTCACACCACTGAAATCACTGCATAATTCGCACACCAAGAAAACTTAAATTCGCACTTGGACGAAATTCTCACACCACTTAATCACTTAACTCAACTTTTCGCACGTAACTTGATGCGTGAAGTGACTTTTCGCACGCCTCCTTATGCGAAACTTAGCTTTTTACATGCCTTGTTATGCGAGTTCCAACTTTTCGCACACCTCGTGATGCAAATTTCTGACTTAGAAACTTTCGTAACTCAAACTTTTCACACATAAAAACTTATACAAATTCCATACTTAGTCAAAATCCCAATTTCAAACTTCACGTATCGATGCAAGATTTGGACTTAGAAAAAATTCAAGCTTCTCTAAGCAAATTCCTCAAAATCCGTATGAAGTGAGATACGGATTCCTGAATTTCGTGTCCTTCATGATGCGAGTTTCTGCCTTGAACTTTCAAAAACACACTTTTCGTATGAAGCTTTGTACGGATTCCTCACTTCTCGTACAAGGCCGATAAGAATTATGTTCTTTTCGTACAAATCACTATGCGAGTTTCTTCCTTAGATTATTTCAAACACCCAGTGTTATGCTAATTCCATCAAGATCATGCGAATCTTTTAGATCTTGCGAGTTCTATGATGTTCGGCTCAAAAACACTTAATTCGATCCAAAATCCAATCAATTATTCGGCTTAGCTTCCGTAAATTCACCAATTCGATCACTTTTACAAGTCGAACAAGATACAAACAATGAATTATATTAACAACGACTCAAACATACATCATGATCATGAATACAGTGCGCAAGAACTTGAAAACTCGAAAAACACAAAATCAAAAAATTGAATCAAGATTACAGTGCATTTGTGTAATCAAATCGACTAGGATTTGTCTAATTCACCAATCGATCACTAAACAAGAAAAAATTTGACAATTAAAACACAAAATCAAAGAAATCGATCACAACACAATGACAGGGTGCGAGTTCTTCATTTTCTTGTTAATTTGATCTGAATTTGCTCTGATACCAAATGTGAGTTCCAGATCCAAGCTATCAAAAACTCATTTAATATGTAGGATTCATTCTTTTATTGATTGAACAACTAATACAACAATTCCATAAACTCATATAACCATTTCTCAATTAAGCTCAATGTGTGTTCTTCACTTTCTCTCTCTAATATGTGTATGTGTATATCTCTAATCTTGGTACCTGAAGAATATTAACAAGACCCACTATTTATATGGTCAACATGACCTTACAACACTAACTATTGTCAAAGTCAAACACATTGACTTTCAAATCATTTAACAACTAAACCCTCACACTTTACAACACTTTACACTTTGACCCCTCATTTAATCTTGAATACAATCTTGACTTACCACTCAATGGCCTACAGAGTTTTCATCCTGAAGACAAAGTTGATTCTAGAGAGCATTAATGTCTCTTTCGATGAAAATACCCCAGAGACTTTTGAGCAATTTAGCTTAGGACTCGGACCTCAGAAGAACTCCAGTGGCTCATCGTCTACAAGAGAACAGAACTTGCAACACTATTGGAAGATGTACTTGATGATGAAGAAGTCTCTGCAGAACATCGCAGAGCTTTTGTGGTAGAAGCTTCGTGGCTCCAGTGTCTAGTACGTTCACTGGACCATCTATTGACTCACCCCTGTGACTACTTCTGCAGGTCACTCTGTCGAGGGGGAGGATGCAGAAACTACCTCGCCAACTACAAGCACAATGACAAACATACGTACCACTTCACATGCAAAGGATGAAGATCCATCCGCACATCAGCCTCGGATGACTAAATGAATGAAAGACCATCCCTCGAGCCAGATTATTGGTAACCCTTTTGATGGTGTTAAAACTAGATCAGCTACTGCTAATGAGTGTTATTTTGTCAATTTTCTTAGCATGGTTGAACCTAAGAAGGTTTCTAAAGCCCTTGATGACCCAAGATGGATAGAAATTATGCAAGAAAAGCTTTCGCAATTTGAGCGTAACAAAGTATGGTCCTTAGTCCCTTTACCTAAAGGTAAATCTGCTATTGGGACTAAGTGGGTGTTCAGAAATAAGAAGAACGAGGATGGCATAATAATTAGGAATAAAGCTAGGTTAGTTGCAAAGGGATACTACCAAGCAGAAGGCATAGACTATGATGAAACCTTTGCACTCGTGACAAGGCTAGAGGCCATCAAAATCTTTTTGGCCTTTGCTGCGCACAAAGGCTTCAGAGTCTATCAAATGGATGTTAAGTGAGCCTTTTTGAATAGTAAGCTACAAGAAGAAGTTTATTCCAACAACCACCATGCTTTGAGAGCTCTGCGCATCCCAATCATGTTTATGAGCTTCTCTCTCCCTTTTTATGGGCTAAAGCAAGCTCCAAGAGCATGATATGAGTGTCTCTCTTCCTTTTTACTTCAGAATAAGTTTGAAAAAGGCACTATCGATACTACTTTATTTATCAAGAGACATAAGAATGATATACATCTTGTGCAAATCCATGTGGATGAGATAATATTTGGTTCTACAAATCCTTCTTATTGTGAAAAGTTTTCTAAGTTAATGAAGAGTGAGATTGAAATGAGTATGATAAGGAAATTAACTTTCTTCCTATGACTTCAAGTTAAACAAAACACAAGGGGGTATCTTGATAAACCAGTCTAATTATGTCTCTGACATCTTGGCAAAATTCTAGCTCTCTGACTCTTCCTTTATCAAAACACCAATGGTCACAAGGTCCAAGCTTGACCCTGACCCCTCTGGGAAAACTGTACAGGAAAGGCTCTATAGAGGCATGATTGATTCACTTATGTATTTAACTGCATATAGGCCAGATATTATGTTCGCCACCTGCCTTTGTAACAGATTTCAGTCTAAACCAAAAGAGTCTCACCTAATTGCAGTCAAGAGGATCTTTAGATATCTTAAGGGGACCCAACACCTTGGCCTCTAGTATCCTAAAGACTCTGGCTTTGATCTAATAGCCTACACAAATGCATATCATGGAGGATCCAGGCTTGATAGAAAGAGCACCTCTAGGAGCTGTCAACTACTTGGAAACAAGTTGGTGAGTTGGACTTCAAAGATACAGAATTGTGTATCAACATCAACTGCAGATGTTGAATACGTGGTTGCTACAAGTTGTTGCTCACAAGTCATATAGATGAAGACTCGGCTCAAAGAGTATGGATTTTAGTTTGATAATATTCCCATCCTCTACGACTCCAAAAGTGCTATAGGCATCTCTGTAAACCCGGTGCAACACTCTAAGACAAAATATATCGATGTGAGTTACCATTTCATTAAGGATCATGTAGAGAAGGACACTATAGAGATGTATTTTGTGCCGACAGACTACCAACTTGCTAACATATTCACTAAGGCTCTTAATGAAAAGAGATTCAATTTATTGGTCAGTAAGTTAGGTATGTTTAACCTAATTGGATAAGTTTAAGGTTGTCAAAGCCTCTGCACCTTGGTATAGAGCCTCTGACTCAAATAAACAGAGCTCTACACCTTACTTTTCTACATGCTTATCTCATACAAGCATATTATGTCTATTTATCCTTTAGTCATCAGAGTCTATTTAACTCATAGTTAGAATCTCTGTGCTAGTGTACAGAGCCTCTACTTGTTCTATGGCTTGGACAACCCTTATCTTTTATGATCCAAGCATAGTTCTAGCGGAGCAGAGAATCCCTATGTTTAAGGGGGAGCTAATTCCAATGCAGCTATCAGGTACGTTACTTCTACCAAAATCCTCAACATATGTTTTCACCAGATAAAACTTTGTTTGTTCAAAAATCTTTATGTTTAAGTGTCACAAAAGGATTATTTTTGTCCTAAGAGCCTCTGTACTTCGTTGCAGAGCCTCTGAGTCAAAAAGTATTGGATCCCAGATTTTTTCTTAGATGATTAAACAAACAAATATATGAAATTACACCAGAAGCAAATATTGTTTAAATCATACTATTGATCCATACTCAAAGTAAAGAAGATATATCTAAAAGATAGACAAAGAAACATGCCTTATATTCACTAGATAAACTGTAGATTCTTAAGAACACCTTGAAGGTAGTTAAACAAATCTTACAATATCTTATTGTGCTATTCACCATACTAAAGATAATTATTTATACAAGCAGTTAAGAAAAACACACTTTTAAACAATGAGGCGCACGTCCTATTTATAGGACTAAAAAAGGGGAACAGTGTACTATGCTGACAGTAAAGACATGTGTGAACAGTAGTTCTACCAAAAAGGTAAAATATATCTTCAGAATAACGTATCTTCCGAACTTGTGTCAAGACTTATAATATTTCTCAGCATTACCTTCAAGGATAATGTCTTCAGAGCTCTGGAGTAGTGTCTTTGATGAAGCTATCTCTGATGTCTTCGAGAGCTGATTAGTCTATTTTTGAACTGTCTTCATAGATAGACTTGTTGTTCTTTATAACTATTTCTAGAAGTCTTCAGAGGAATACTTGAAATATTTTCAATACTTTTACATTCTTGAAATGGAGCTAACAAAAAGACATCCTCTGTTCCACTCATTATCAATCATTTCATTAATTTTCAAATGTTTAGCTATAAAAAGGTGTAATCATATGGACAGAGGTTTCAATCTTAGAATCAAGGGTTTTGTTTGCACAGATCCTCCTTTGCAGATTTAACACTTGTGTGTTTTATCTTCTTCTAAGACGTGGGTTATTTTTGAAAGGAACAACCCTGTTATCCCAATTAATCTCACGTGTGTGCTCCATGACGTATACACATGTCCCATATTCTGAAACGTTCATGGACGCGTGTCACTCTTTCATTAGGTGTGTCTAAACCATCATTTGGGAAATGCAATTCCACTCGATTGTTTTTCAAATTTACTTTAAAAAAACTCCCCAAATTTCCCCCATTTCCGTTACACTCTCATTTCTTCTTCTCCAAATCTTCAAGCAAGTAAAACCTGTAAGTTTTCTTACGAATCAATGGCCTCCAACTCTATATCCGCTGAAAACACCCCCCTCCCCCCCACGCAACGATGAAGAACGACATTGTAACTCCGCCGAATCACAAAACCACGGTACTGCAAGCCGTATTCGTTCTCTCGAACATGAAGGATATCATCTCACTCTACACCTTACGAAGCCAAACAACCATTATGTTGTACTGAATAGCCAGGCCTTTTCCAGAGAGTTCGAACCTCTCATTATCCTACTGAAGAATCATTTTCTGACAAAAGCCTTAACCCTAAACAGAAATGATATCCCTGAATCATACATCCATCAATAAAGGTAGAGATGTCGTTTTGATGAGGATCGTAATGCACTTGAGGGTTTTGTATCAAACACTGATGGATCTCAAGTATTGGAGTTAGGTATTGATAGGCTTCTAATTTCAACAATCTTTGAACTACCTACACGAACTAAGCTTGGGATTGTCAAATATGCAGCTGAACCATGTGATGAAGAACTGGTGGATTTTCTTAAATTTATTGGGTATAACAAGCTCATTACCAAACACACTAAATTCAGAAGACAATTTATAGCCCCCTTATGGAATGTCCTTTTTTTGATTCTCAACAGAACCTTGACTGGGAAGATTGGGAGCCAAGATCGATCAAGCCACAATATATTGGCCATTACGTATGGAATTTATTTTGACTTGCCTCTTGACTACTCAAGATGGATTCTGACAGAGTTTGTAGGCTCTGTTGTTAAGAAGAGAGAGGATAAAGACCGACAAAAGGCCCTACCATCATTGATATTTCCAAGGTTCATCACTATCAAGATTCCTCAATTTATAATTGATGATGGACTCCCTCTGCAAGGAAACCCAATCTAGACTTTCGCTATGACTACCCCCAAGCCGACAATCGTTACATCTAGTTATCCTGGTGCTCGTCCTCTTCCAGAGAGATTAATGCCCTACATCAAGGATAAGAGTTTGCGGAAGGAGTACAGACATGGTAACATGACTCCAGAACCGAGTCCTGTAACCCCTCCACACATAGGATTAACCCTTAGTGAGCCTGTGGTAAAATTTAGGCCTGAGAGAATTAAAAGAATGGAGGGAGAACAAGGTGCAGAGGTGAGCCGTGTGAGCCGTGAAGGGAGGAGAGCTGAGAGAAGGGAAAATAGGCAAAGGGTTGAAGAAAATCAAAGGGTGGAGGTAACCCCAGAAGTACAAACCCAGAGGTACAAGCGGCAGAATCTCATATGAATGACCCTGCAGAGGTCCTAGAAGACCAACCTCTGCAGAGGAGAAGGGGGATATTAAGAAAGATGGTCAAAGAACCAGTTATTGCAGAACAATCTATGGTAGAACCACAAAATCTCCCAAGCCTAGTCGAAGTGGCAGTAGAAATAGCATGGGAAATACTTGAACCCCCAAGCCCACACTAGGATCAACTGCCCGAAGAACTGGAAAATATTGCTAACTTATATGAGGACTCTCCAAGTCGTCTAGAGATGCAGGAAGAGACTCTGCAACAGGTCTCAGATCTTCTGCAACAAGCTCCAGAAGTGACTGATCAAGGGATTGTTATCTTTGGAGAGATAAAAGTGGGCGATGGACTCTCTCCAATGGTGGAAGATGTAGATGAAGACATGGATGAGAGTTTAGATGAACAATCATCGGAGGAGAATGGAGAAAAGATGCCCTAGAAGGCACACACCCTCAAACCCCTCCCCGTGCAAACCACGTGTCTGACCCTGCTGGTCTAACAACAAGGGACATTGAAGAAGAGGTCCACACCTCGATCATTTTCCCACCTAACCAGATAGAGGAACCTTTTTCCTCTCTCAAAAGGACTTAGCTATTGATATAAGTGTTGTGTCACCCACCAACACGACAATATCCATCATATAGGCATGTGTTTCCTCTCCACAACATAAGACAACCACCCAAGATTGTCTAGAGAAATCGGTGAGAAAGCACATAGAAGAAGAGGTTCTAGAACAACCTCCAAGTTCTCGCCCCAACACGTGTTGACGATGGTGCCAGAACAACTGTAGAATCATCATCTTCTGATAAGATTCAAGGATCAAATGGAAATCCTACTGAGCCCAACGTCCAAACAAGCTCTTTAGGTGTCCCTAGAACAGGGATTAAATCTGGTTCATGTGTTGAACCAGAGGTTACACCTTCTTCGTATGTCACTCAGGCTGAGTTCCAGACGTTTGCTGAATATATGAAAACCTTTGTGGCACAGTTGAAAAGGTTAGCCACCCCCACAACCGTTAAACATATTTCAAACTGTGTGGCCAATCTTTCAGAATGAATTGATACTCTGAAGAACGTTTCTACGGCCAAAGAAGTCGAGCTTAAAACTCTTGCAACCGCATCCAGATCTGCAGCCACTCAGAATCAAGTTAACACATTGGCAGAGACAATCAAGGCCAACACTAAAGCAATGAAGTGTCTTGCCATAATTGTCAACAAAAACTCTGCAGAGCATGCTCCTTCTGCCATGACCTCAAAGGAAGTTCTGACCAGACTTCACTCAGAAATCAAAGACATGGTCATGACTGCAATGCAACCAGCTCCTCAACCACAGTATCAACTTATGGCCCCTTCCGACTACATCACAATGGCAGAAGTACATAAGTTTGGTGACAGAGTTCTCAACAAAGTTGATCTCATCAGTGATAAATTCACCAGTTATGCCAAAACTGCTACCGAGTCAATAAAGATAAATGTGGCTTTGATGAGATTCAAGCGTGATTAGGAGGTGAACAAGGCTAACCTCTCAGTTGGTGTCATTTTGTAGACGATTAAGCATAGTGTGAAGACAAATTTGAATCCACAGGGCCAATCAAAGAAGAGGAAGGGACCTGTCTCATGCCAGAAAGAGGCACAACAAAAGAGACAGAGGTATGATGACGAAGGGCCTGATGCCACCGGTCCTTCTAGTCATCATAAGGAGGAGACAACTAGGCAACAAAGTGGTCAACCCATAGCAGTTGCCCCTCTTTCTATAGTTCCTCTTAGCTTAGAGTCTAGTTCTCATCAATAGAGACAAACCACAGAACCCTCTACAGTCAAGGCATCGATCCATGCTTCTACATAATTCTTGAACTTCGCCCAAGGGTCAGACTTGAGGAAGAAGTCCCATCCAAGTCAGCCAAGTTTCTACCTTTGAAGACTAAAATTTATGCTAGAAGCCATTCTTGCACCAGTCCAGTACTCATGCACAGAGCCGGTCAATTGCTCAGAAATGGAAAATGTACAGAAGAAGATAACAATACAACCAAAACCTAAATAATTGCCAACCACCACTACTTATGCGACCAATACACAGAACCCACTGCTCCTTCAACATCAAAGATACCTACAGAGATTAACCCTGATATCGTGGGTCAGATTAAGGACTTGATGGATGCCATGAGGAGACCCATCCCCAGACCTCCACCGAAGGAATTAGTCTTCCACGTGAATATCTACAACTACTTGTACAGTGCCAGATATGAAGAGGTGATAGTAGCACCTAATATCCAACCGTTGATGCAAGAAGAGGTCAAAAGAAGGTTCTGGCGAACGGCACAAGAAAAAAGCAATGTGTTCTCCGTGTATGATATCAAAACGGTCATGTCAATCACTATTCACTCCTTTGCAAACAAGGAAGTGATGTATGAAAAGTACATGGTTGAGCACAAGGATGGCAATCAATACGTCTTCTCATATGCGAATCTGATAAATTTGTGCCTATATGATCTACCATAGTTGCATGTGTTTACAGAGCACAGGTTGGGAACAAGAAAGGAATTCACAATAGCCAGCGGGTGCATCAAGAAGGTCATGAGAGAGAAAATCAAATATTTCAACCGAATCGACTTCCAAATAGCCTTAGAGCTTAGGTTGACAAGCTTACTATTACAACCCCTGATGACACTTCACCAGATATGGATCATGTACCCCGTAACTCAGTGATCATAGAGCCTCTGTATGGATTTGTGTTCAAAGATGACAATGACTTGAAGAGGATATACAAGTCAGACAACATCCACAAATACTCCTCTAACAATCTGAAGAAGTTCAAGAGAACCATCAGAAGAAGGATTGGGACTGTCAGAGTACAAGAAGGCCCACAGCTTGCCTTACCACCATTTCAGAGTCAAGCCTCCTTTTCTGATAGAGGGGAGTGAGAAAGAAATGGATTTTTGGACACTACAGATAATCGAAGGAATTGATTCTACATTGAAGTTTTGGGATCTTATCATGTCCATGCATAAAACCCTAGCAACTAGTCTTATAGATCCTGGAGATGATTTTCCTAAGTAGGTTATGTAATCAATTTCTTGTACTTCGGTTTATTAATGTAACTTACTTTTACAGAGGTTCTTTAACACCTCTTGCTTTCTAGACTAGACATACTTACTTTCCATTTCTTCTTTTTCAATACATAAAAGGAGATTGTTAGCCCTACTTTTGTTCATGTAAAAGTATTCTAAAAGAAGATAATTCCTCAGATCCAGAGGACCTCTATCGAAGAAAGCAAATGTGACTTCAAAGCCTCTACCATGCTCTGCACAGAGGAGCTTAACCAGAAGATGATCATTAGACCATAGAGCCTCTGACTTGTGCTCTGTGGTAGCCACCTATGTGCTTCCAACATTTGAAGATTCAACAAGTGTTCTCTCCTAGCTTTAGTCAACCAATGCATCTCTTCCACGTATACAAGAAGCGGTTACTGCACCTTTCCAGGTGGCAGCTCTTATTAGTGCTAGGCTTGATGTAGATCCCAGATACAGTGCAATCACCAGTAATGATAATCAATAAACAATAAGAATCAATCACAACTGTTGGTCATATGATTAGACTTATCAGTAAAGGGTTTAAGGTTTACAGAGAGAATATCTGATACGGCTAAGTAAACCTATGAATGACCATTAACTTCTACAACTTGGTTAACAACCTTGAAATATGATGCGACCAAGCCTAATGGGCCCAAAAGCCCATTTACAAAATAACTTTTGAACAATTACAATTCATACCCTATAAATGTGTTATACAACTTTCAACGCACTAGGACTTTCAGTCCTAACAATCTCCCCCTAAATTTGAATAAGGCATTTATCACCTTGAAATCTTCAGGCCTTGATCTTATTTCCCTCTTGAATCTTTGAAGAACTTTGATGTTGCATGTATTCATATCTTTCCAAACTCCCCCTTGAATAAAGCTCTTGATCTTCATAGTTTCAACTTTGTAACCAGATTCAATGTACAATAGCCTCGACTGAACACACCATTGAGCAGCTTTCACCTGTAGAAACTCAACACATCGGATCAGCACACAAGAAAGATAATGTGCAAGTTACGTGACATTCCACAGTGCAACTTCAGTTTAAAAACAAAGAATTTGTCTTTGAACCGCGAGTTGAATTGACTTTCAACTTAAGAACTTGATTGAATCAGCTCGTAGGAGGAATCAACTTGTAGCATACACCACTTGATAAGGGATACAAGAAAGGCAATCTTTGAATCTAATGGCTTTTCAACCTCAGATTTAAGAAATTCTGTTACTCCCCATCAGGTTTTGCTAACTCCCCCTCAACAAGATGATCTGTGTCTTTGAATTTTCTATCGTTCTCCCCCTCATGATGTTTAGGAGAATCGTGAGCATCATGTATCTTCAAAAACTAACCGGATGAGTAGCAAAATACCAGATAAAACAATTCAGTAACCAAGGGTAACAACTAACACAAATACACAATAGTATCTGTTATCACACCAATTAAAATTGTGTGGCCTATTTTCAGAGTTGGCATCGATGTATCTCTGATAGGACTTCCAGTTATCTCTAAAGTAAAATATTAAAAAATTACTTCTCAAAGATAGGCTCAAAGATTTATTCAACCTGGGACGCAGGTTAGAAATCAATAGACACAGTGAGATGAATATGAAGTTCGGAGGTCGGAGCTGATGTCTTCCTTTTTCAATATCTAAGACCTCCGAGTGAGGAATATATAGATTATGTGATAAATCTCCGTGCATTTATGAAACAAGTATCTTTTGAGAGATACATGAGTGGCTGGGTAGGGTGACACGAGTTATGAACATTGGGTCCATGTCTGTTTCAATATCCATCTCTAAAGAACGAGAATGAATAGATTATGTGGTAACCCGGATAACTGACTCGGTTTGGTATGGACCAATAATTCTTTTAAGTCCTGACACATCCTCACCATATTCTTTTCACTCCGAACTCATCTATCAATCTAGACCCTCCACTGATATCTATGAATGGGATGTGTTTCTTGGGTAGGTCCTTCCGGTTCTAGATTGACCATAGAAACATTAAAAGCTATAACACTCCTTTAACTCACCAAGATAGAACATTGAAGTAAACTTTCTGATTTGAGATTATCAGAAGTCAAAAACATTTAAGAACGAGTCCTGAACTGAAGTGTTCAGAAGTCGATATGAAAATTTAAACACATGGTACTCCCCCTCAAAAAAGGCATAACCCTTGAACGTAGTCATGTGACATGAATAATCTGAATTAAATCACATATGACATTCCTGTAAAATAGATTAGGAAGATTTTGGTTTTGGTATCCATGCTGTGATGGATCCTTGATGGTTAGTTGCCTTAGCTTTTAAGCTATTAAACTGAGGATTGGGGATACTATAAGTACCATACCAATTTTAACATACCTTGAATCCACAAAGTCGCCATTTCCACGGTGAGGCTAGGAACATCCTAATTGCCTCAATACGTGCAACTGGTGCATACGTCTCATCATAATCAATGCCTTCCTCTTGTTTGTATCCCTTGGCTAGAAGTCGTTCTTTATTTCGAATTACAACACCATCCTCATCCTTTTTATTTTTGAATACCCACTTGGTGCCAATGATTGTCTTTCCTTCAGGTTGGGGCACCAATCGCCAGACTTTAAGCGATTTAAATTGATTGAGCTCTTCTTGCATGGTTGTAACCCAATCTGGATCACAAAAGGCTTCTGAAACTTTTGTCGGTTCTATTTTGCTCAGGAATGAATCATACAAACATTCATTTGTTGTTACAGACCTAGTTTGCACCGGTTTTGAAGGATGTCCAAGAATTTGATGTACCGGGTGCTCTTTGGTCCACTTATGTACATGAGGGAGTGGTATAGATGTTGACTGATCATGTTGATCATCTAGATATCTACTATGTTCTTCTTGTTAGGGTTCAGTTGAAGTAAATGGTGCAGAGGTTTCAGTGGATTGGACATTTAATGTCTGTTGGATAGGCATGACAATACATTCAACTGAATGTGTAACTTCTGGCTCAGCAGTTTCATTTGCAACTTCAACTGATTGAGAAGGTATTTGAACTGGAGTTTCTTCTTGAATCAGAGAATTTGATTCAGTTGATACATCTGAAGTGCTTAGATGATGATGTCTTGAATCTTTTGATATGTCAATCACAATAGGTTTAGTCACTTTTGAAACAAGAAACTCATCATAAAAATGTTCAAACAATAAATCTAATTTTGTTAAATGAGACGTAGAAGTTGATGCTTTATCGGAATTAGAAACATTAACCGCAGGTTTTGGACTAATGTGTCCAGAAGCTAATACTCCTGTTATCACGGGTTCTGAATTGATTTGATCAGAAGTCATTTCTTAATCAAATGTGACATTTACGGTCTCAATCAAAATCTTTGATACTGAACTTATTCAAGTTTTCTTTATCATTCAGCACAAAACACCTGCATCCAAATATGTGAAAATGTTTAATGCTAGGTATTCTATTATTTATCAACGCATATGGTGTTTTACCAAACTGGCGATGAATGATAGAGCGATTTTGAGTATAACATGCAGTTGAGACAACTTTGGCCCACAAAAATAAAGGTAGATCGGATTGGCTTCTGCAGCCTCTACAAGATTCCGATTTCTTCATTCAACTTCCCCATTTTGTTCTGGGGTTCTGGCAACAGAAAACTGATGAGTTATCCCGACCGATTCGAAATAATCGTCAATTGTTTGATTCTTGAGTTCTGTGTCATTATCAGTTCGAAGTTGCTTAACTGTCTTCTGCAAGTTCACTTGAACGATAATTAGGAATGAGATGATGACATCGATCATCTCATCTTTCAATCTTAGAAATTTGACCCAAGTGTATCTTGAAAAAACATCCACAATCACCAAGACGTATTTCTTGCCGTTTATGCTTTGCGTTCGCATTGGACCACAGAGATCCATATGCAACAACTCTAAAGTAGTACTTGTGCTCGGTTCAGTCTTAGGCTTATGTGAGGCTCTTTTCATCTTACCTTTCTCACACGCGTCACACAGATGTTCCTTTTCGTATTTTATCTTTGGAAGTCCTCTTACTAAATTTCCAGTCACCAACTAGTTAATGTATCTGAAATTGAGATGAGATATCCTTCTATGCCATAACCAGCTTTGTTGCATAGAGGCTTTAGAAAGTAGACACACCGCATTATCAATCTTGACATTTGACAGATTAATCCTGTAGAGGTTTGACTTTCGAATCCCGAACAAGAGTTCTTTGCCATCTTTACTTCTAACACAACACCTCTTGGCTTTGAAGTTGACCTCTAAATCCTTGTCACAGAATTGACCAATGTTGAACAGATTGTGTCCTAACCCTTCAACATAACTCCCCTTCTTTATCATTAAGTTTTCTTGCACGACATCTCCATATCCCAAGATTGGTGAAAACTGGTCATTTTCAAATCTTACATTGCCGCATAATTTCTCTGTATAATTAGATAAAATATCTTTCTGCCCTTCCATATGCTTGGAACATCCTGAATCCAAGTACCACATATGAAGGGTCTACACAAGAGAAATCAGACAACAACAGGTTTAGGTACCCATTTATAGATGGGTCCTTTCGTGTTAGCACAAAATTTTGGCACCCATTTGAATTTGGGTCCTCTTTGTTTTTCAAAATCATTAGAATGATGTATATAATAAGTACCAAACCAACAATCAGAATATTGTCGAGTCACAAAATCATTTGGACCATATGTGGAAAACTGAATAGTAGACGGAGATAATTGGATCAATTGCTTTATTAAGTAAGTCTTGTAAGGAGTTACAAGTTTTGTTTTATGAGAAGAAACTTGACTAATTACATCAGGAAAACTATCAGAAGTCCTATTACAATTTGAATCAGAAAATGATCTTGTAGTCTCTTCAATCTTCCTTTTTGGTCTCCATTCCAATCTTGCTTTAGACTTTTTCCATTTCAATTCTGAAACACAAGGTTTAGTTTTGTTAGAAACATGAGATTTAAGAGTCTCTGTTTTCATGTGCTTACCTGTGTTGCTCCGTTTCTGTGAGCGCCTTTTCTTTTGTTTCTTACCTTTAGAATAATAGGTACTCACAGGAACTGAATCATCAACCTTAGTTGATGTTTCTCCTTTTTCAAAACACTAGGCAAAGCAACATTATTAATCATAAAAGAAGTATGATCTGGAAGTTTAGCATTGAAATCAAATTTATCAACACTTTCATCCAAACAACCATCAGAATTTAAAAAGTCATTTTCAACCGCAAACAAGTCATCAACATCATCATCAAACTATTGTGCCTTGGAAGAATTTGAAAAATTAAAATTATTTGTCGTTTTAGAACACTTCTTTTGATAAGTCATTTTAGCACAATCTGAAGATTTAGGATTAGTAAAAACATTTCACATGAAAACTTTACAAGATGATGCATCTGAATCAGTGGAGTTGTTTACACAAACTTTTTCTGATTCGGATTTATTAGTTGTAACTTCAGATTAGAAACTAGTGTTCATCATGACAATAGAAAACACAATATTCTCAAGATCAACCAAAATTCTTTCTTCCGCTAAGATGTTTTCAAGCTCAGAAATTTTGCTTTCCAAGACGAGTGGAGGTACATAAATCTTTGCTTTAACAGGTTTTGCCTCCATCTCCTCAGTGGAATAGCTTTGGAAATAATCATTTGGAAGTAACTTTGGTTGCTCAGAAAGATAACTATCATTCAGCTTTTGATAGCAAAATGGTAGTTGCATTTTGGTTGTGTTCTTTTTGTTCTCATCTTCCTTAGCCTCAACTTCATCAGGTGATTTTATAACAAATTTGGTTTCAAATGTGGATATTTGTCAGCCACTTGTAAGAAATCGAAGTTATATAAAGTTGGCTGCTTTCTGATTGCTTTCTTCAGATAATGTACGTTATCATAACCAATTCCCCAATTATCTTTGAAATCAGTAACTTCCTTTGGTTTATTTAGATAAATGGTTTGATCAGTGTGACTTCGAGTATAAAGTTTTGCTTCCAAACCATTAATCTTTTTTTGCAAATTTTTATTATCATTCTGCAAATTGTGAATTGTTAAAATAAACTCTTGTTTCTCACGTTCACACATGTTAAACTTGGTAACTGCTTCAGAAATTTGAGTTTCAAAACAAGCTTTTTGTTTTTCAAAAACAGTAGCAGATTTGTTCAAAGAGTCAATCAAGTTCTTGTTCACAACAATTTGCTTGTTGAGATCAAAAATTGTTTGACACTTTTTCGCAACTCTTCTTTTCTCCTTTTTGAGCTTAGCTTGTAGGTCTTGAAGCTCAATCATCATGGTTTCCATTTGTTTTAAAAAATCAGATTCAGTAATTATTTACCTCTTCGGAAATCTCTTCATCATATTCATCTTATTTGACCTACTTGTCCATTAAGCACATGTGAGCAGTCTCTTCTTTATCCTCCTTATAATCTGAATGATCAAGCCAATAATGTTGGGAACTGAAGAATTCATTAAGTATGGTTAATGCTGCTGGTTCAAAATTACTACTGCTTAGTAGTTAATGCTGCTAGAAGGAAGTTAATGCTGCTGAAGATTAATACTGCTTATATGATGAAGATTCGTATGAAAGGATATACATGGAAGCTTAGAGATATACATGGAAGATATACTGAAGATATTTTATTTATTGTAATTATCTTTGTATTCAGTATATATATTGTATAGTTTAGAATAATGAGTTAATTTTTGTTTTCATTCTTTTAGAGAGAAAATCAACCTCAAGGCATAGATCCTAATTCTAGAGAAGTAGAATTCGTATTGGTGAGCCTGTTCATCAATATTGAGGTTGAGTGAGTAATCTTGTAACTTCAAAGCATTCAATACAAGTTTACAGTTTGTTCTTCATATTTTCTGTATTGATTTACTGTTTAATTGAATATCAAAGTGTTATTCCGCAAACTTCTTTGATATTGTTTCTGAGAATTAATTCTTGTTGAGAATTCGATCCTGACAAGTGGTATCAGAGCCTGATTTCTCAGAAACAACTATTCATCATGGAAAATCTTGCAGAATCAAGCAGTACTTTGGTCTCAAAGGTTCCAATGCTTAGACCCAATGAATTCGATATGTGGAAGATCAGAATCAAGCAGTACATACTCCTCACTGACTATTCTATGTGGGACATCATAGAGAATGGTCCTTCTGAAGCAGGAAAGATTGGTGCAGATGGAAAGAGAACTCCACCAAAAACTGATGCAGAAAGAAAGATCAGACAGACAGAGATGAAAGCCTTGAGCACCTTGCTCTTGGCTATTCCCAATGAATATCAACATCAGTTCTGTAACTGCACTGATGCAGAGATGCTCTGGAATGCTCTGGAGAAGAGATTCTCTGGTACCAAAAGTACCAAGAGAAATCAAAAAGCCATTCTGAAGCAACAATATGAGAACTTTATGTCAACGAAGAATGAGTCCATGACTCAAACTTTTGACAGGTTCAACAAACTTATTGGTGAACTAGCTACAGTGGGAGTACAAATTGATCAAGATGATCTGAACAGAAAGTTTCTAAGGTCATTGAGTGATGAATGGACCATGTATACTGTGTCTTTCAGACAGAATGATCAACTGGAAGAAAAGGAACTTGATGATCTTTATAATGATCTAAGAGTTTTTGAATCTGAGGTAGAGGCTAAAAAGAGGCCTTCTGGGTATGTTCACAATGCTGCACTCCTTTCAGCATCAACTGATTCTACTTCCAACCTTGAATCAGTTAGTACTGCCAATGGAACAAACCAAGAGAAAGGCACTGAAACTGTGTTTGAGGCCTTTCTGGCAAGTCACGGAAACTCTTCTCTCATTAATGATGACTTGGAACAACTCAATCCAGATGATCTTGAAGAGATGGATATTAAATGGCAGATGGCCATGCTCTCCATGAGAGTTAAAAAGTTCATCAAAAGAACTGGGAGGAACAACTTCTCCCAAAGAAGAGAAGATGGAGCAGGATTTGACAAGTCCAAGGTGGAATGTTACAAATGCCATCAAAAGGGACACTTTGCTAGAGAATGCAGAAGTGGAATGTCTCAGAATAACAACCACCAACAAGCTCAATCTGGAAGCTTCAACAGAAACTCTGCACAAGCCCTTGTCTCTCAACAAGGTATGGGGTTTGATTGGAGTGATCAAGCTGAAGAGGCCATTCAGAATCAAGCTCTAATGGCAGAGGTGTCTGGTCTCCCTACAGAGGTAACTTCCAATCTTTGCTCTCAAAATTGCATTAACACTGTTAAAAGGTATAGGGATCACAACCAGAACATGAGTGATGACCTTAAGAGATTGGAAAAAGACATAAAAGATTATGTGAGGAATGTTGAGAGATTTGAAGAACAGATTAAGGGTTTTCAAGCTAATGAGCTTCAACACTCTTATGACACAAATTACTGGAAGTGGGAGAAGAATGACTTAGAGCTTCAACTGACCAGATCTAAAGAAGAGAGTGAAAAGCTAAGAGGAGAGCTAGCTAAAGTCAAACTTGATGTAGAAAAGTTTTCTAATGCTTCCAAATCAATGGATTCTTTGTTACAAACTCAGATTCATGATAAACTGAGAAGAGGTATAGGGTACAATACCACACCACCACCCTATAACAACAACTACATCCCTCCTAGTTCAGAGTTGTTAGAAACAAAGGATAGGAAGGATCTACCTAAGGGAGTCACTGAGATAGATCCCTTAGATGAAGTGGTTGTTAAGGATAAAACTGAGAAAGAAGTTGTCAAGGATAAGGACAATACTGTGAGTGGTGAGATTCCTAAAGAAAACCACATAATCACCAATGAGGGATGTGGAAAGCACTGGATCAAGTCCAAAGAGATAGAAAAGACTGAGGGAAAGAACAAGAAGGTTCACTATAAGCAGACCACTGTTGTGAACCCTATTCCTTGCAAACAATGTGTATGCAATAAATTTGAGCCCCAAAAACATGATAAACCAAGGGGAAATCAGAGAAACTGGAACAATCATTGGGCACAAAAATAAGGGGTTGATCTAAAAAAAATTAATAGACCAAAACCCTGTTTTATCTGTGGAAAGCTGAACCACATTGCCAAATACTGTTACTTTAATCCTATGAACCAAGGGATAAATTTTCAAAGACCTACTCAAAAATCCTTTGGTTATAGGAAGAAAGAAAAGAACCATGTGGCTAAGAAAGTTGTTAAATCTAAAAGCCACATGAAGAGACAGAATGTGGAAGATAATGTCAAGATGTGGATTCCAAAATGTACTAAAACTGTTAGTGCTGCTACTACAAATAGTGCTGCTAACAGTGATAGTACTACTAGAAGCAATACTGCCAAACCTGTTAGTACTGCTAACTCTGTTAGTACTTCTAAAGATAGTGTTACTGCTAGTATTAGTGCTGCTAATCCAATAATCTTGACAAAGTATTCAAATACTAAGTGTTCTGATTTTAAAAATCTTGTCAAGAAAGAATGCAAGTACTTTGATGAGAAAGGGGTACCCAAGACCACCTTGGCTTGGGTTCCTATTACATACTAATTGATTTATCTAATGTGCAGGGCAACCAACAGCTCAAGGGAAAGAGCATTTGGCATGTTGATAGTGGTTGCTCTAGGCACATGACAGGCAACATGTCATGCCTTCAGGATTTCAAACATATCAATGGAGGACATGTTGCATTTGGAGATAATCTTACTGGTGGTAAGATAAGTGGAAAAGGTAATGTCACCAAAGGTAAGATGACATTTGAGGATGTCTACTATGTTGATCAATTAAAGTACAACCTGTTAAGTGTATCACAGGTATGTGACAAACAACATAGTATATTATTTACTAATAATGAGTGTATGATCCTTGCTCCAGGGTTCAAGGTAGTTGATGAAAGCATGATACTACTTAGAACTCCAAGAAAGGACAATGTTTACTGTCTTGATATGGACAATGTTGATAGTGATTCATCTCTAAATTGTCTTGTTTCAAAAGCTTCTGTAGATGAATCCTCTCTTTGGCACAGAAGGATGTGTCACATGAATTTCAAGACTATGAACAATCTTGTTAAAAATACCCTTGTAAGAGGTTTACCTTCAAAAGTCTTTTCATGTGATGATCATTGTGTTGCTTGTCTTAAAGGCAAACAACACAAAACTTCTCATAAGACCAAAGAGTTAAATTCTGTTTCTTCTTGTCTCCAGTTACTGCATATGGATCTGTTTGGACCTACAAATGTTATGAGTATAGGCAAGAAATCTTACTGCTTGGTTATTGTTGATGATTACTCCAGATTTACTTGGGTATATTTTTTCTAAGGACTAAGGATGAAACAAGTGGTCTTATCAAATCCTTTATTCTAAGAATTGAAAACCAAACTAATCAAAGAGTAAAAGTCATTAGATCAGATAATGGAACTGAGTTTAAAAATCATGATCTAAACACCTTTTGTGAAGAAAAAGGTATTGAGAGGCAATATAGTGCTCCTAGGACTCCTCAACAGAATGGTGTTGCTGAAAGGAGAAATAGAACACTAATAGAGGCTGCTAGATCTCTGTTGGCTGATTCAAAATTGCCAATTACCTTCTGGGCTGAAGCAGTTAATACTGCTTGTTATGTTCAAAACAGAGTTCTAGTGGTCAAGCAAAAGAACAAGACCCCATATGAGCTTTTAAATAAAAGAAAACCTTTTATTGGTTTCTTCAAACCTTTTGGGTGTCCTTGTACAATTCTAAATACCAAATCTCACTTAGGTAAGTTTGATAGCAAAGCACATGATGGATTTCTTGTTGGATATTCATCTCAGAGTAAGGCCTACAGAGTATTTAACTCTTCTTCTAGAATAATTGAAGAAAGTGACAATGTCAAATGCAATGAGAACACACCAAATCCTGTTGGGTCTGGACCTCAGTGGCTATTTGACATTGATTCACTGACTAACTCTTTTGGTTTCAGTAATGAGTATACAGGAACAGGAAGTGGAGGATCAGGGATCACACAAGTTCAAGAAAGTATATCTAAATCTGTGATTTTTCCCATACCCACAGTAAATTCTGTTGAAGACTGTGAAAAGGAATCATTTACTGGACCAAGTCAGAGTGAAGAAGACACTAGAGATGAGGAGACTCAAGAAAATAATGAAGTGGCATCTGAAAACACTTCAGTTGAGTTGCATGAATCTAATCTTGAGGCTGGACTGAATGAAGAACCTAGTCATAACACCAGAGTTCAAAAGAATCATCCTCCACAGTTGATAATAGGAGATATCTCTTCTCCTATGATGACTAGACATCAAAGCAGGCTTCAGGAAATGCAAGATCAACAGCATACAGTGCTTTCTTGTTTTCTATCACAGCTTGAGCCTAAAAAGGCACATGATGCTATGAAAGAATCCAGCTGGATAGAAGCAATGCAAGAGGAACTGTTACAGTTCAAGCTACAAGATGTGTGGGATCTAGTAGACCTTCCTAAAGGTCACAGAGCGATTGGCACAAAGTGGATTTTCAGAAACAAGAGAGATGAAAGAGGTATTGTCATAAGGAACAAAGCAAGGCTGGTGGCTCAAGGCTATACTCAAGAAGAGGGTATAGATTATGAAGAAGTTTTTGCACCTGTGGCTAGGATAGAAGCAATAAGACTATTCCTAGCCTATGCTTCTTACATGAACTTCAAAGTCTATCAAATGGATGTAAAAAGTGCTTTTCTCTATGGATCAATTGAAGAAGAAGTATATGTCTGTCAACCACCAGGGTTTGAAAACCCAAGCTATCCAGACAGGGTATACAAATTAAAGAAAGCACTTTATGGACTACATCAAGCTCCAAGAGCATGGTATGACACTCTGTCATCCTATCTCTTGGAAAATGACTTTGAAAGAGGAGTCATTGATAAGACTCTATTTATCAAAAGAAAGAAGAAGGATATCTTGCTGGTCCAAATATATGTTGATGACATTATCTTTGGATCTACAAGAAACAAAATGTGCAAGGAGTTTGAGGATTTAATGCATCAAAGGTTCAAAATGAGTTCCATGGGGGAACTTACTTTCTTCCTTGGACTCCAAGTTCAACAGAAGTCAGATGGCATTTTCATATGTCAATCCAAGTATGTGCAGGATATTCTAACCAAGTTTGGTTTCTCAGAATCAAAACCTGTCAGCACACCTATGGAAACACACAAGCAGATCACAGCAGATCTTGAGGGGGAGGATATGGATGTGCATCATTATAGATCCATGATTGGCTCTCTCATGTATCTCACAGCATCAAGGCCAGATATAATGTTTCCAGTCTGTGTATGTGCAAGATTTCAAGTTAGGCCAAAGCAATCTCACTTTCAAGTTGTTAAGAGGATATTCAGATATCTCAAAGGGCAACCCAGATTGGGACTTTGGTATCCTCATAACTCACCTTTTGACCTAATAGCATACTCAGACAGTGATCTAGGTGGGGCAAACTTGGACAGAAAATCTACTTCTGGAGGATGTCAGTTTTTGGGTGCTAGACTAGTCTCATGGCAGTGCAAGAAACAAACCACAGTATACACATCTACAACAGAGGCAGAGTACATAGCAGCTGCAAGTTGCTGTTCTCAAGTCTTATGGATTCAGAATCAAATGTTGGATTATGGGGTAACCTTTCTACACACTCCAATCTTTATTGACAACAGCAGTGCTATTAGCATTGTGAATAATCCAGTCAAGCACTCAAAAACAAAGCACATTGAAATCAGGTATCACTTTATAAGAGATTGTAATGAAAAGAAACTTATTCAAGTTGTCAAAGTTCACACTGATAATCAGTTTGCTGATCTATTCACTAAAGCTTTTGATGTGGGTAGATTCACTTTCTTGGTAACAAGTGTGGGAATGATAAACTCTGAATAATCCCCTTCTCAAAAAGTGGTTTTATATCTGTATAGTATTCCTAGAGTTACTAATCTTCTGTTTCAGGATATGCATAGCAGTACTCAGTGTTTAGCAAGTTTAAAAGGAGTAAGTTAGTTAATACTGCTAGTGGTTAATACTGCTTTCAGTTAATACTGCTAGTGGTTAATACTGCTAGTGGTTAATACTGCTTTCAGTTAATACTGCTAGTGGTTAATACTGCTTTCAGTTAATACTGCTAGTGGTTAATACTGCTTTCAGTTAATACTGCTAGTGGTTAATACTGCTTTCAGTTAATACTGCTAGTGGTTAATACTGTTTTCAGTTAATACTGCTTTCAGTTAATACTGCTAGTGGTTAATACTGCTTTCAGTTAATACTGCTAGTGGTTAATACTGCTTTAAGTTAATACTGCTAGTAGTTAATACTGCTAGTAGTTAATACTGCTAGTTAGTTAATACTGCTTTCAAACCTTACAAGAATGGGGTATGGAGGCCCATTGGGAGTTTTCAAATTTTCTAAAGCAAAATTCTCACCCCAATGGCGTTTCTTTGTCCATACTCTTATGCATTGTATATCCAAAAAGACTACTGGATGGAGTGAGTTCAGCAGCACTATTGCTTATGCTTTGGTGTGCTTGGCCACTGCCAGAAAGTACAATTTTTCTAAAATGATTTTCAGTGATCTTGTCTCAAACATGGGAAACAAAAAGAGCTTCTTTATGTATCCCAGGTTTGTTCAAGAAGTTATTACTAATCAATTGACGGATATACCTCAACCTATTGGGGTATATGTACCTAAACCCCCCAAAGGCAAGGTTTTCTCAAATATGAGAAGATCTGCTGGGGACTCTGAAGGAGTTGACACCCCATTGTTCTCTACAATGATGGTGGTGTCCCAAACCAATGAAGGTATGGCAGCAGGGTCAAGGCCCCCATTAGACCAACCCACTGCTAGCCAAGCCCAACCTTCCCTCTCAAAATCAATTCCCCAGTCCCTTCTTGAAAAACCAACCTCTCCCATCACCCAAACTTACAAGAGAAAACAGGTAAAGAAGGCTCCTTCCCTTCTTGTACCATTACCCACTAAGCCTATAAGCCCTCTAAGGGAGAATTCTCCCCTAGAGAATATCCAAAGGGAAACCACAAGGGTGTCTCCCAACCCAAAGGAGGTGCTCTCTGAGGAGGAGGTAGAGCATATGGGTGATGAGGCTGCCACTACTCCTGCTAGTACAGAGGAGGAAAGTGGTAACATCAATAAGACCTCCCCCATGGCAACTTTGAATGAGCAATCATTTGAAGGTCCCTGGTGCCAAGAAACCACAGGGGTGGATAGTGCCTCTGCAAGGCAGAAGACTTCCACAAATAAAAGATCCAATGATCCTTCAAAGGAGGGTAACACTTCTGGAGAGGGCGAGGACAGATATACGTACGATGAATTGATGGAAACAATGGGGAACATCAATCAAGATGTTCTCAAACAAGGCAAAGAAATTGAAGAAATGAAGCTAGTAATTCTGTCACAACAAGAACAGATTGCTAAGCTGAAGAGGATGGTGGTTAGTCTGGTACAAAGGAAGAAGAGAAAGCAATTCCAATTAAGGAGAAGGACCACTGAGGATGATGCTCCCAAAAAGGGGGAGATCAACATGGAAGAAGCCACAAGAAAGGGGGAGCTTGATGGAGAGAAAGTTGATGTTCAGGGGGAGCAGCAAGAAGAAACAGTTACTACTGCTGACATTAATAAAGCAGCAGAAACTGTGAAAGAAGTGTTAACAGATCTTGAGATTGCAGAAACCTTACTAAAAGCCAAGAATGATACTCCCAAGGTCACTTCAAAGACCAAAGGTGTAATCATAAAAGAACAAGGTGAAGTGATCAAGAAAGATAACAGTAAGAAGGCAATGAGCAAAGATAAAGGAAAAGCAAAGATGGTAGAATCTGATCAACCAATCAAAAAGCAAAGGTTGGTTGAATCAGATGAAGCCCTAGCTAAAAAGATGCAGGAGGATATTGAAAAAGAAGAAAGAGTTCAGATGGAAAAGGACAGGGAAATGGCGAAAGCTCTAGCTGCTGAACTGAATGAAGCTTATCAACAGAGTATGGCAACTGAAATTGCACAGAAGAAAGCTGCAAGTATGAAGAAATCTGTGGTGAAAACAGTTGCAAAGAAGAGAAGACCCTCAAAGACATTCCTAGGTACCCAAGAGAGAAACAAGATGATTATATTTCTCAAAGGTGCTGTAGGAGTCAAAAAGGAGATGTTCTCCAAAATGTCTTTTGAGAAGATCAAAGAGCTCTATGATTCAGAAATGTTAAAGCTTCAGGGAAGTGAAACTGCTAGGGTGGAGATGGAGAAGAGGATGAAAGAAAGTAATGAATTTGATTGTCAAAAGCCATTTCCAGATGAGCAAGAAACACCCCCTAAGAAAGAGACCACTCTGGAAGAAAGTCTAAAGACTTTAAAGAGAACCAAGATGATGGCAAGGAGAAAGCCAATCAAGAAGCCTAGAGTATCTGAAGAAGAGGCTGAGAAGGCTGCTGAAGAAGAAGGGGCACCTGAGTCATCTAAACTGAAAGAGCCAGCAAACACAGATGATGTAAATTTGTATATGGTAGTGATGGACAAAGTGCCTGAACCAATTTCAGCAGAACCTGTAGGAGTTAAGCCTCCTGAGGTCATTCACTGGGATACATTGACAGTGAATGGAAAGGAATACATAAGGCTGAAACGAAAGGATGAAAAATATGAAGTGTTCAACACATGGGCAAAAATTGTCAGAACATGTTCTAGATCAGATCTTGAAGAGATGTTTGAGATAGGAATGAAGTTGTATGCAGATATTCTAAAGGCTCCAGGGATTTCAATTACAAAACTGGTAATGGAGTATCTGTGTATGATGTTCAAACCTGAAGAAGTAAAGCATGTGATCAAGGATATATTCAAGTCAGTCAACAGTTGGACTCTATATGAAATTAGTGGAGTATATACAGTGACTTTGGATTTAAATCACACTGAATACTTCCTAGTGGATAGAGTGTACAATCATAGCAGATTGAAGCTACATGCCATGCTGAAGAAAAAGTTAAGGTGTGTTCCAGATTCAGAAATGGCTAAATACTTGATTCAAAGAACCATCAATCAGAGTTTGGGATTGGATGCAAACACTGGGATTTAGGCATTGATAGAGTTTTGGGAGCATCTTGAAGAAAATTTGAAGAACTTGACTTCTCTTCCTAAAAGTCAAGTTAGGGGGAGATTGTTGGGAACTGAAGAATTCATTAAGTATGGTTAATGCTGTTGGTTCAAAATTACTACTGCTTAGTAGTTAATGCTGCTAGAAGGAAGTTAATGTTGCTGAAGATTAATACTGCTTATATGATGAGGATTCGTATGAAAGGATATACATGAAAGCTTAGAGATATACATGGAAGATATACTGAAGATATTTTATTTATTGTAATTATCTTTGTATTCAGTATATATATTGTATAGTTTAGAATAATGAGTTAATTTTTGTTTTCATTCTTTTAGAGAGAAAATCAACCTCAAGGCATAGATCCTAATTCTAGAGAAGTAGAATTCGTATTGGTGAGCTTGTTCATCAATATTGAGGTTGAGTGAGTAATCTTGTAACTTCAAAGCATTCAATACAAGTTTACAGTTTGTTCTTCATATTTTCTGTATTGATTTACTGTTTAATTGAATATCAAAGTGTTATTCCGCAAACTTCTTTGATATTGTTTCTGAGAATTAATTCTTGTTGAGAATTCGATCCTGACAAATAATCATCCTCATCCATCAGTGCTTTGCCTGCCTGTTTTTGCTTGGCCAGAAGCATCTTATTCTTGTAGTACTCATAATTTCTAACTATCGGCTTCTGGCAGTGTAGATCTCAGTACAGTGCAATCAACAACAAATAATCAACAATGAAGAATAATTGTATAGCCACAACCTCTAGTCATATGATTAATATTCAATCAAAGGTTACAGGTTTACAGAAAGAATTTCTGATCAGAGAAAAGTAAACCTATTGACTAGAGATCTGAAAAATTATGAGACTTCACTGATAATGAATCTAAAACAGCCTTTATATACTTAGGCTTTACAAGATAATGAGCTTATGGGCTTTAGGCCCAACAAGCTAATAAACTTTCAACTAATTACATATTTCACCCTAAACTTCTATTTAACATATAATTCACCCTAACAATCTCCCCCTTTAAATAGAAGTTGGTAATCGCGCCAGTTTAGAACATATATCTTTCGAAACCCAAAGCTGATGTCGAAGTATCGTATTTGCGTTCTATACTCTAGCCGGTCTTCAATAACACCCAGTGCTTCAAGAACAAGTGGCTTGTATTTAGGATCCAAAGGCTGAATCCCTTTTTCATCTTTATCAACAGCACGCTTCAACTTGTCTTTAAGCAGCATCAAAGTACCATCACAGAATCTGGCAATCTGGCTGAAACGAATAAAGCTCATAACACTTTTGTTGTTCGCGTAAGTCATGCCTAACTCTGGAAGATTAATAACAGTAAATGCTGGTACAGTCTGGGCTTCATGAGGAACACTCAAATCAGGCTTAAGCAGGTTGATCTTCGGTTGATTGATTTCTAACCCGATCTGAAAGTCTTCTACAGAAGCAAGCTTTATTACACACTTCATGTATCGCTTGACGGTCTCGAGTGCATCTAAAACTTCCCCTGGTCTGTTAGTTCTGGTCTTTAAATCTCTAAGAAAGAACAGCAGATCTCTAGGTTCAAGACGTGGAAAATCAGCTTCAGAAAAATAATACTTTTCACCATCTTCTCTAGTTACCATGAACTGTGAATACTTTACATCCATGAAGAAACTAGACTGAATTTTATCAATTGAAGTAATTTGAAGCTTTGTCTTGTTGTACTTGTCTTGAAAGTATTTATACACAAATATGATTTCACACTGCTTTTCCTTGCTTTTCATCGACTGTAGACCATGAAGCACAACTTCATCATATTTCCGAATCCAATGGGCAAAGATCTTCTTCTGGATTTCTTCCAGAAATGGAACTTTGATTCTGACTCTTTCCCACTTGGACGGCTGGACTGGCGGAGTACTTTCAGTTCTCAAACTTGGTGATGCTGGAGGAGATCGAACAGGAAAATCTGTATGAGGAATATCAGGGTGATCTGGATGATAAGTCAAAAGCGGTACCGCGACAGAAGTCTGAATATCTGGCTGATAATCTGGATGAAGAATCTCATCAATTTTTGCTTGCATGACTACCAGCGCTCTTTCAGTGTTGGCATATTCTTCTGTCGGGTCAGAAATCTCATAAGGATCAACAATCAAAGCCCAGTCTTCAGGAACTATCGGTGAACCTTCATCTTTTTCTTCAGGCTTTTCAACCGTTGGAATTTTGTAAAGTACCAAATCCATAACTTGTTCCCGTGCCTGTTCTTGCCCTTCCGGTTGCGTACCAGAACCTGAAGCCCCTTCCATTTCCACCTGTACTGATTCCAATATCCGTGTCTCTAGCTCGGATAGACGTCGGAGCTTCTCCCCCTCATGGTGATCAGGATCATCCTGGTCATCATGGCGGCGCTTGAGCCTTTCTGCCTGGCTTCGGCAGGTGTCTTCCACAGATGATAAGCGTTCAGTCAACACAGCTACTGTTTGCTACAAAGACTGAAGCATGGCTTGTTGTTGCTGGAAGGCTTCTAGAGATACAGTGGGTTAGGGGGTGGAGTAGGTGTGCATGCGTGAGCACGTAAGAGTGAAATAAGATCGGCATCCTGGGTAGGTTCTATCTGAGATTGGGCAAGTAACTTGGCTAGGAGTACGGATTTCAGTTCATCGATAGATAAATCAGCAGCAGCAATAGAGGGTTGTGGTGTAGGAGGTAATGGTTCAGGCTCAGTCACGGGACCTTTGCCTTTGATTAAACGCTTCATGGCATCTACCTCATCCCTCAGTTCGGAACACATAATAGAACAAACGGTCTTTAGGGCACCATCCAAGAATTCCCTTGAGACGAACTCGGGGTGAATCACTCCTGGGTCACGTAGACTTCCAGGTCTGGTTACGACTGTTGTAGAAGTCGAACCGCCTACGTTCACAGCTGGCGTGATGATAGCTGTGGTAGGACTTCCACCCAATCCTCGTAAACCAACCGAAGTTGGAATTACTATAGGTGTTCCGGCTGAGCCACTAAGGCCTCCAGCAGTAGCCGAAAAGGGTATTTGTGTCGTAGGAATAGGAGATATGACATCAAAGGGATCTAGACACTGTGCACCCAAAGAAGTCGAGAACGGGGGCGGCTGTTCTCTTGATTCAATACCAGAACTCTCCAAGCGAGAGACTGGTAGCGTTTGTGCTAAATCCCCGTGTGAACTTGAAACCACCATCTGTTGAGAGATGGCGGAGTGGCTGGGTGGGGTGTGCATTTGCGCCGCTAGGTCCACGGTGGCTCCTTCAATACCTTGTCTCAACACATGAGACTGGGTAGCAGATGTGGCTACCCGGCTAGATGTAGGCTAGTGGAGGTCAACCGTAGAAGGTTGAGCCATCACTCGTGTACGCTCAGAATGTAGTTTACTCCTGCTTTCCCTCTCTCTGCTCACATCAACATTTTCAACTGATACTCCCTCCGCTCTCCTTGTCGCTCCAGGTGAGGGCTTATCATCGTCACCATCAGAGTCAGAAGACTCGTCATTTGATTCCGATGCTTGTGTGGTTGTTTCCGACTCACTGCCGGATTGGTCTGCTGCCTCCTCAGACTCGGTGGCAGAAGAGGACTGAACGTTAGCGGTGTCCTCTTCCACCGTCGGAGAGGTTGTCCGTGGCGGTGTAGGTGATTGTCGAGACGTACTCGCTTGGCTTGGTCCAACGGCGTTGCCCACTCCAGTTCACAACATTTTCTATCATCACACCCTATCCGGAAGCCCCAGCTATCCAGACTCTACCGCCTCTCGTACGTGCACGTGGACCCTCACGCCTCTCAGGTCTTGCTCCCTGGGGAGGTCCCTCCAGTTCTGAACGGACCATAGGAGTTGGTAGGTTGTGTGTGTGCCTATATGCTATAACAATCAGTGCCGTAGGACGAGCATAGGCCAGTAACCCTTCTGGGATGACTCTGGCGACTAGACCTTCAGGATCAGGACGAGTCGGTATCTTGTGAGTCGGGTTCTGCGGGCATGTTGGGTGCGATGATCGGCGGGCAATCGCAGGATAGAGAGCCATGTAACTGCGGATGACGATCTGGAGAAACCGCATGAACGGTATAAAGTTATGTCTTTTTGTAGCGTTGGCTCGTACTTTCTGAACCAGTTCGTACCACAGGAATTCGGCGTAGTCGGCATGGCGATGGAACGCCACGACATGAAATACGCGAAGGATGTTGATACTCGTTTGTACGATGCCTTTCATGATAGCAGAAAGGCACCGATTTAGGTACGTGAAGAGCGTGTACCATATAGTAGTGAGGTTCTTTCGGTTGAACCCAGAAGGAAGGCGTAGATTTGAGCCATATCCTAGTGACTGGATATCGGAGCAGAGTATGGCATCCGGTACAATTGGGTCATAAGCGTCTCTCCCCAGAAATGCAGTGGCGGTCGGTAGGTGAAGGAGGACGGGTGTGTGGTCAATCCGACCCTCCAGTTGGAAGCCATCGTCGGCGTCCAGAGCAGTTAGTGAACGCCAGAATTGTTTCAGATAAAGGTGGGGCACTTCGGCAGTCTCCGTGAGTGCATAGGAGAGAGGATGCTCAGTGAGGATCTCGATCATCACCTGATACTAGATTGCAGGTTGGTTGACGTCGAGATGGAAGTTGTTGGGCGTAAGAGGAAGGAACTGATCCTCAAGAATCAGTTCGGCACCAGCAATTGGGTTAATCGCCGGGTTTGGGTTTTGCGCCATAGTACCTGTTAAGAATAAAATGTTAGATCTTAGGTACATTGAAAATAATATCTTGTTGGATTTAAATGGTCAATGATGTAAACCACAACCAATTCAAACTCCAAGTCATTGGGAAATACAAACCCTAATCCGTGAATCAGGGTCTGTAGCCAAGTCGCGCATCACCACAGCAATTAAGACAACCATTTAAGGTGTCTGAAGTCCAACTCTCACTTTCATAATATTTTCAACTCACACTGATATCTAGATATAGATAAATAAACTATTAAGCACAGAAACTAACTGAGAAACCACCAACCAACAGTTTCCAAAATAACACCAAATGGACCGGGAGGTTGCATCGACCGGTATGTTGCATCGACCGGTAAGTTGCACCGACCGGTATAGGCACCGACCGGTATAGGCACCGACCGGTATAGACCAACGACCGGTAAGATAAGATCTTCGACTGATATAGAATCAGGTATAGCAAATGACCGGTAAGGCCGAGCGACCGACCGGTATAGGCAATTGACCGGGAAAGAACTACGACCGGTGATTGAATCTGTCGGTCGACCGGTATCGAAGCATGTCGACCAGGGTCAAAACGACTGACCGGTGTCCCTATTGACCGGAGTCATCGACCAGTAGGATCTCTACCGGTATGGTCTCGACCGATATAAATTAGGTTAATAACTCGATCGGTATTTATCGACCGACCGGTATCAATCCAATCAAACAAGAACAACAAATATCTCCTAGAATTAAGAATCGAAATCCAAAAACTATCGACGATAGCCGATTGAAATCCCAGACAACAAAATCGAAACCCTAAAAGACGAAGATGAATCGACCGGGGTCGATTTAGATAAACCCATTGATCGGGGATCGAAACAGAGCTCGATCGACAGAGAGATCGAGATTAAGAGATAGATATAGCGATGGAGATAGGAGAGAGGGGTTATCTGTTGTCGATCGACGAAGTGATAATCGAGAGAGATGAAGATCGTCGGTCGAGAGAGAATGATCGATATAGAGATATAGGGCACCGGTCGAGAGCGAGAGAGAGATCGAGAGAGTTTAGAGAGATTGAGATTGATAGAGTGAGGGAAAAGAAAGACACCGGGGTCGTTTAAACCCTCGGTCGAGTGTCGGGGCAGGGTGCCGGGTCGGGGCGAGGCTGTTGGGCTGAGAACGGTTTGGGCCTAGAATATTTGGGCTGGTCCAGGAACTTCCACCAACTTAAAAAAAATATATTTTTATTCTTATTTGTATTTTTCTAAGAATAAACTAAAATAAGTATAAACTAAAAAAGTCTATTCTAAAAAAAACAACAAAAAATAAGCAGAAAAAAATTCAAATAAACCTAAAGACCGAGGAAAAAAATTGGAAAAACGAGCCGACTCCCCCTCAAACTAGGAATACTTAAGAGAAAACGATTTTCGTTCCCCCTTGACGAATACCGAGAGAGAAACTTTCCTGCTCCACCTCGAACGGAGGACTATTAAATCTTACCAGTCATTCTTCAATAGTGCTCCCCCTGAACACATGAACAACTTTGAAAATTCACCACAAACGACATACTATTTCAGTTATCAATCCTAAAGGACTGCAAAAGCAAAAGAAACACCACAAAGAACAAGGAAAAACACACGAGAAAATATAGAAACAAACGAAATCTAATTTATTAATACATAGTTTGAAAACTTGCACAGAACTTAACGAGTAAAATTCAAAAACCAATGAGTGTGGATGTGAGCATCCAGAAACAAGTCACTGGGGCATTAAGTCACAGTCATTCGTTATTGAATGAAACTCGGACAGGTCTGTGAAGAGATCAAACTTTCAGATTTAGCATACCTAGCTTGGACACAAGATAATTAAAACGTTTTTCGTCCAAGGCTTTAACAAACAGGTCTGCTACTTGATGTTCTGTATTAACAAAATAGAGTTCGATGGTACCTCTTTCCACGTGGTCTTTTATGAAATGATAGCGCACATCAATGTGCTTCGTCTTCGTGTTTTGGACGGGATTGCTGGATATTGCGATTGCGCTCTTCGAGTCACAGTAGATGGGGATCTTCGAATAGTGAAATCCATAGTCTTTCAGCTGGGTGTGCATCCAAATGACTTGCGAGCAGCAACTCGCGGCTGCTACATACTCTGTCTCGACGGTAGAGGTGGACACGCAGTTTGGCTTCTTCAAAGCCCATCTGACAAGACGATCTCCCAAGAACTGGACATGTCCCGATGTGCTTTTCCGGTCCAGCATATTGCCAGCATGGTCAGCGTCTGAATAAGCTGTCAATTCAAAACCTGTCTCTTTCGGGTACCACAAACCAAGATTAGCAGTACCTTTTAAGTAACGAAAAATACGCTTTACATCAGCTAGGTGAGACTCTTTAGGTTTTGACTGAAATCTTGCACACAAGAATGTCGATAACATAATGTCTGGCCGGCTCGCCGTCAAGTACATCAGAGAGCCTATCATACCTCTATAAGTTGTAGCATTCACATCCTTACCGTCAGGATCGGAGTGTAGCTTTATACTAGTAGACATGGGGGTTTTCATAGGTGAAGAATTTTCCATCTGGTATTTCCGAAGAATATCCGAGATGTACTTAGATTGATTAATGAAAATTCCTGTTGCTAATTGTTTAACTTGAAGACCTAGGAAAAAATTCATTTGCCCCATCATGCTCATTTGAAAATGTTTACTCATGAGAGCTGAGAAGTTCTGACAGTACTTGGGGTTTGTGGAGCCAAAGATTATATCATCGATATAAATTTGTACAAGAATAATATCGCGCTTTTCTCTTTTAATAAATAGAGTAGTGTCGATCTTACCTTTAGAGAAACCAGATTTGACTAAGAAGGATGAGAGAGCATCATACCAGGCTCGTGGTGCTTGCTTAAGACCGTATAAGGCCTTGTCAAGAAAGTAGACATGAGTAGTTTTTTCAGAACTCACGAAGCCTTCGGGTTGCGAAACATATACTTCCTCCTTGAGAACGCAATTCAGAAACGCGGATTTCACATCCATTTGAAAAACGATGAAGTTCTTGTGAGCGGATTAGGCGAGGAACATGCGAATCGCTTCAATGCGGGCAACTGGTGCAAACGTCTCATCGTAGTCTATTCCTTCTTGCTGGTGATATCCTTTAGCTACCAGACGTTCTTTGTTCCGAACAATTATTCCATTTTCGTCCTTTTTGTTCTTGAAGATCCACTTCGTCCCAATCACCATCTTGTTCTTTGGCCGGGGAACAAGGCGCCATACTTTGAGGATCTCAAATTGGTTGAGTTCCTCTTGCATAGCTGTCACCCAGTCTAGATCATTCAATGCTTCTGAGACGGTGGAAGGTTCGATACGGATGAGGAACGAGGAAAAAAAGCAGTCATTGGCGGTAGTGGATCTAGTCTGTACAGGTGTATTGGGGTCACCGATGATCTGATGCAGGGGATGAGCTTGAGTTCACTTGGTGGTGTGCGGAAGAGGTTGATATGTCTGTTGTGAGGTATCGGTATCCACATGACCACCGGGGGGTAAATCCTGAACTGCTTCGAGTGATTACGGCCCGTGAGTTGGAAGCTCCTTAGCGGGAGTCGAGCAAGTAGTAGAGGATGACTCAGCTGGTGATGAAACTATAGCAGGATCCGGGATTGCCGGAGAGAGAACTTCGTGAGCACCTTCAGCAGGGGTCGGTTCAGGAGGTATTACTGTTGCCTGAGCTTCAGTAGGAACTGGAGAGATAGGAGGGGGATCACTCGAGCTCGGGGATGCTGATTCATTGACAGTAGAGGAGGGAGCACCAGGCGAGGATGGGCCATCTGAGTCAGTTGGACCACTGATATGTGTCACATCTGGTGCTTGAGCAGCATTCTTGTTACATGATATAGCATTAGGCTTAATATTAAATAAGTCAACATAGAAATACTCAAAAAGTAAATCCAAATCTGAAAGATGTGCTCTTGACGTAGACGCTTGATCTGGATTTACTGGGGTTTGTGTAGTTCCTGAACGTAATTGTCCAGAAGCTAACACACCAGTTAAAACGGGTTCTGAACTGAGGTGTTCAGAAGCCATATCAGCGGCCTCGTCAAAAGTCACGTTTACACTCTCAACGACGATCTTTGTCCGCTTGTTGTAGACTCGGTAAGCTTTGGCTTGCTGAGAATATCCAATGAACACTCCTTCGTCTGCTTTTGGGCTGAACTTGCCGGGATCGTCCTTGTCATTCAGTACGAAGCACGTGCATCCGAACGCATGGAAGTAGTTGATGTTCGGGATGCGTTTGTTGATGATCTCGTATGGAGTCTTGTTGAACCGCTTGTTTATGATAGTACGGTTCTGAGTGTAGCATGTGGTAGCAACTGCTTCTGCCCATAGAGAAAGCGGGAGCTTGGACTGAGATAACATTGTGTGCGCGGCTTCTACTAGAGTTCGATTCCGGCGCTCAACTACCCCGTTTTGCTGAGGAGTACCAGCAGCTGAGAAGGTATGGGAGATGCCCACTGAAGTCAGATAACATATGAGTACTTGATTCTTGAATTCAGTGTCGTTGTCCGTCTTAATGGTCTGAACTGATTGGTTGAGACTGACTTGAACGCTCTTTAATAGAGTGATGATCAGTTCGGGGGTTTCATCCTTTGAACGAAGGAAACGAACCCACGTGTAGCGAGAGAAATCATCAACCATCACTAGGACATACTTATTGTGATTGTTACTTTGGATGCGCATCGGTCCACATAAATCCATATGAATGAGTTCAAGGGAGCGAGAAGTACTGGGAACGGCTTTGGGCTTGTGAGAAGCCTTCTTCATCTTGCCCATTTCACAAGCGGCACACAAATGATCTTTTTCGAACTTAAGATCTGGCATTCCCTTTACATGTCCACTGAGCACCAACTTATTGATAGTCTTGAAGTTCAGGTGCGAGAGTCTACGATGCCATAGCCAACTTTGTTCGGCTGAGGCTTTGGACATCAAACAAACTTCCTTATCTGCTTTCAGAGATGAGAGGTCAATCGTGTAGAGATTTGTGCGATGCGTTCTAGCAAGAATTTCTTTTCCATCTTCAGTCTGAACGTTGCACCTCGTTGATTTGAAGGTGACCTCTAGATTCTTATCGCATAATTGACCTATGCTGAACAAGTTGTGACCAAGACCTTCAACGTAGGACACTTTCTTGATCGTGATGTTGTCCTTAACGATATCGCCATAGCCCATAATGGGAGAATAGTGGTCATTCCCAAAACGAACATTTCCACAAAACTTCTCGGTGAAGTTTGTGAGAAGCTCCATTCTTCCGGTCATGTGCTTGGAGCAGCCTGAATCTAAATACCACACATGACCGTCCTGCAAAACAAGTTATTTCTTTTTAGGTACCCATTCGTAAATGGGTCCTTTGGGGTTAGACTTAACACCCGACTGAGATGCCCGTTTAGACTTGGGTCTTCTATGACGGGAAACATCAAACTTAGAATGAGAATTGGACACATGATAAGAGCCAAACCAATCAGATGCAAAACGACGATCAACAAAATCATTCAATCCACAGTAGGAGCAACAAAGATAATCATGAGACAGTTGAAGTAATTGCGGAATTGAAGAAACTTTTAATGGTAAAAATCCATTACATTCAACCATAGGTTTAGAATTAAAAACATCATGACTATTATTGTTTTTCCTAGACTTTAAAACTGGATTGACTAATTCTGGTGTCGTCGTGCTCTCCTTAGACTTCTTAGCTACCCACGCATATTTGACTTCTTTGCGTCGACCAAAAGTATCTGAAATACCGTTAAACCCATAGTCAGAAAATTTGAAATTTGAAGATTGTTTCCTTTTAGAACGACCGGTCTTTTTCTTCTTTTGTGAACTCTTTTTAGATTTAGACTTTGAAGAATTGTTCACAAAAGATTTTTGTGGGGCAGATGTGGAACATTCACCCTTATAAAATTTTACCGGAGGCTCGCAAGAAGGCTTTAGAAAATCAACGTGACTTGGTAAAGAAGGATTAAAATCAAATTGGTTTAAATCATCGTCTAAACACACCTCAGAATTCAAAAAAGCGGAAAATTTCATTTCCTCATCAGAAGGAGCCTTATCACTTGATGAATTCAGGACATCAGAAGAATTTGTTTCTAAAGATTGAGGCTCTTTTCCTTTATTCGAAAAATTTGGTGACGAGTCACCCAAAAAGGCTTTACATGAAGATGTGTCCGAGGAAGGATAGGAATTGTCAGACAGAGAAATTTTCTCAACACTGAGAAGTTCAATCTTAGCTTGAGGCTCAGCCTTGTGAAATCGCTCTTTCATCCGATCTGCTGCCAAAGCAGCCAATTGTGAATTTAGTTTCTTTATCTCAGTCTGAAAGTATTCTTTTTCCTCTTCAGATACAGTTTCCTTTTTCTCGGAATTGAGGCACTCAATTTAGGATAACAACTCTTGTTTTTCCTTCTGAAAAATATCCCTCTCCCATTCAAATGACATTTCTAGCTGAACAATTTTCTTTTTATAAAATCATAGGTGGAACATAAACTTTATGGTCCAGAGGTTCCTCCTCAGTTTGAACAGTTTGAGCATCAAGTTCAGCTTGAGTGTAGCTTCTAAAATAGTCATTTGACAGGAAACAGTGTTTTTCTTCGTTGTAAGACGCATTCAAAGAATCATAAACAAAAGGTAGTTTCATTTTAGAAGAGTTCTCCCTTTGCAAATTATCCTCTTCCATTTCCTCATCATCAAGTGGTTTGGTCCAGTTGATTTTGTACTCTGGATAGGTCTTGTCTAAACCAAGAAATTCGAACGCATATAACGTAGGAACTTTGGATAAGGCCTTTTTCAGATAATAGGGGTTATCGTAACCGATACCCGTATCCGCATACTTGGGTTCTTTTGTTGCAATTAGATTCAGCGTTTGATGAGATTGACCAAGTTTATAAAGTTTCCGCTCAAGATCCTTTAATTAATTAGACAATCTTTGATTTTCATTTTTGTAAGCTACGCTTTGAGTCACAATATCAATTTTCCCATTTTCTGACATACGAAGCTCATAGGTATGATTATCTACTTTGGTCTTTAGCTCTTGTGATTCTTTTGAACAACTCTCACACTCTTCTTTTAAATTTGAAATGATGCACAGGTTACTAGCAATTTATAAACTTTGATTTTCAATACAGTCAGACTGTGCAGAAACTCGTTTTTCTAGAGATGAGATGAGTTGTTCCTTTTCTTTTATGATTAGCTTGCAAGAGTCTAATTTGTGCATAGCGAGTTGCATCTGATCAATTAAAGCTTCTTGATAAGGAGCACATACCTGACATGGGGAATTACGATCTTCATCATCAGTGTCAGACGGTGATGAATACTTGCCCATGAAACACAGATGTGCTTCAGCATCCTCATTTTCTTCATCAAATACTTGCAGCCAGTAGTCATCATCTGCCATGAGAGCCTTACCTGCTTCCTTTTCTTTGGACAACAGCAATTTGGCTTTGTAGTAATCTGAGTTGCGCACGACAGGCTTGCGACAATCCTTGGCAAAATGACCCAAACGACCACAGTTGTAGCATTTGATCGGCTCCTCTTTTGGCTTGTATTCATGTCTCTTTTCAGACTTCCTTCCTTCTTCAACACGTTTCTTCCCTTCAGACTTCTCTTTATTATCACGGCAAGTGGAGAATCTTTGCTTGTTTGAAGACTTGTTAAAGAACTTTCTCTTCTGGAAGGCTTGAGTCAAGAACAACATCGCTTCTTTCATCTTAGTGTATTTTGGATCCGAGTCACTGTCAGGATCTTCGGGTTCAGAATCACTTTGCACTGGCTCCTTTTCAGACGAGCGACTGACAGATTTAGCTCTTTTATCTGATACAAGTGCTAACGGATCAACTATCGGCTTTTCATCTACTTTCTGATTCCCCATCAACTCCATAACTTCCTCTTCATCCTGGAGCAGCATTTCATAAAGTTCATGTAAATAAAGCTTTTCCAGGGTCTGAGTATGACGGATATGAGAGACGAACGACTTCCATTCATCCTGGAGGTTGTTCATGAACTTGATGTTGTTCTCGGTGTTCGTCTTCCTGATCTTGTTTTTTTGGAGATCATTCAGAAGCAAGTTAAACCGTTCATAGGTTTCTGTGAGCGTCTCGCCTTTTCTGGCTTTGAAGCCATCATATCGGGTGATGCAATTTGTCACCTTCAGCTGATTGTTTATGTGGCTCCCCATCATCATTTTCTCAATCTGGTCCCACATTTTCTTCGCAGACTCCTTGTAACTGTCGATGCAAGCATAGATGTCGTTGGGTAGGCTTTGTAGAAGATACGACTTTGCTTGTTTTTCAGCCTCATACATGTTCTTTTCTTGAGGGAGAAACTCACCAATAGTTTTCCGAACTTAACGTTCTGGTCGACCTTCCTCTGGGTTTCCAGGTATGAATTTCATTGGCCAGTCTTGTGGCCTCTCTTTCAGACACTTGTATATATCCTCGTAGTTTGATTTTGCTTCGATGAAGTTCATGAAGCGATGGTGCCATTGAGGGTATTCCCCCCGATAGAGCACCGGGGGTTTTTGATCTGAACCGATAGCTAAGGCGTCTCTTGAATTCATCTTTAACTCTTTTAACTTAAATAGCACTGTAGTGATCATGAGACAAGCAGGATGATCCAAACACAATATATCTAAATAATAAGCAGAAAAGGACAAGGACCCGGTCGAGCAAGGACCCGGTCGAGCAAGGGTCCGGTCGAAGCAAGGACCTAGTTGAGCAAGGGTCCGGTCGACAGAAGGTACCGGTCAACAGGATACCAGTTCACAAATTATCGGTCAAGACTAATATCGGTCAAGCTGGGTACCGGTCGGGACAAGGTACCGGTCCACAAATAATATCGGTCGACCGATATACCGGGGTCAACAAAACACTGTTCGAGACTAAGTACCGGTTGAAATGGGGTACCGGTCGAGTCTCAAGACCGGTTAACAAACCACCGGTCGTATCAAGGTACCGGTCAAGAGAGGGCACCGGTCTAGCAATGTACCGGTCGACCTCTGATTGCCAGTTAAACAAAGTATCGGTCGATATCGTGAACCGGTAAAGCAGGGTTTCGGTCGATAATAAACAGATAAACAGATTGACTTAAAGGCCCGATAAACACAAAGAACACACCGATAAACACGATGAATCTCAAGAACAATCGTCCTAATTAACTTAGAAATTCAATCGATTAGCAAATAATCGACACCAAATATGCAGAAACAAATTAAATATGCATATCAATAAAACAGACCGATAGAAAAACCCAGATAGTCAGACCGATAAAACTTTGATTTAATCAAGAACACAGATCCAATTCGACCGATAATGATGAAATTGAACCCAATCAACAGTAACCCAGAAAATTATCGATCGACCTTGATTTTCCAAGAAAACACAGACCGATAAAAACTAACTGACTAAAACAAATCGATAAATCCAGAAAAATCGACCGATAAAAATTTTAGTTTTCAACAGATCGACAGCAGATAGCATATGCAATCCCGAGAAATCAAACAAACACTCATGCAGATAAACATATAGGAACGATTAAACCAAATAATTGATTAAGGGTTTTAGACAAACCTTTTCTGGATCAAACCTTCAGTCTCTTTGCTCTGATACCAATTGTAGATCCCAGTATAGTACAATCAACATCAAATAATCAACAATGAAGAATAATTGTATAGCCACAACCTCTAGTCATATGATTAATATTCAATCAAAGTTTACAGGTTTACAGAAAGAATTTCTGATCAGAGAAAAGTAAACCTATTGACTAGAGATCTGAAAAATTATGAGACTTCACTGATAATGAATCTAAAACAACCTTTACATACTTAGGCTTTACAAGATAATGGGCTTATGGGCTTTAGGCCCAACAAGCTAATAAACTTTCAACTAATTACATATTTCACCCTAAACTTCTATTTAACATATAATTCACCCTAACAGGCAGTCCTTGGCAAAGTGACCTATCTTACGACAATTGTAGCACTTAACTTGCTCCTCAGTCTTCTTCTTTCCATAGTGATTCACATATTTCTTTTCTTCTAGCTTCCTTTCTACATAACTCTTTCCTTCAGATCCCCTGTCCTTATACCTTCTTCCTTCCACTTTTTCCTTGTGTTCATAGTTCCTTGACCCTAAAGAGTACCTCTGACTATTTGAACCCGGCTTCTTATAAAATTTCTTCTACAAGGCTCGAGTAAGCAAAATCATGGCTTGCTTAAGGTTCTCTCCATCATCAGAATCTGAATTATCACTATTAGATCCATCAGGAACTGACTTTTCACAACTTTCTTCTTCTTTTTCTTCTATTTCTTCTCTTTCTCTTTCTTCCTATCAATCACCAAAGCAACTGGATCAGGAACTGACTTTTCAGCTTTCTTTTTCTCTTCTCTTTCCTCTTCTACCTCTGTTGGGAACTGAAGATTCTACTAAGTGTAGTTACTACTGCTAGCACAAGTGTAGTTACTACTGCCAGAACAAGTTGAAGTTAATACTGCTAAGTGTTACTACTGCTAGTAGAATTACTACTGCTAGTTAAAGTTAGTACTGCTTGAACAAAGTTAGTACTGCTTAGCTAGTTAGTACTGCTAGTAGTTAATACTGCTAGTAGTTAATGCTGCTACTTGAAGTTAATGCTGCTGAGCATTATTAGTGCTGCTAAAGAGATACGAATACTACAGCTGGATATACTGAAGATATACTTAGAAGATATACATGGAAGATATACTGAAGATTTGTTTATTCTTTGTAATTATCTTTTTATTAGTATATGTATAGAATGTTTAGAATAGATAGAAAGAACTTTTGATAATTGTTTTTTAAAGAGAGAATTAACCTCAAGGCATAGATCCTAATTCTAGAGAAGTAGAATTCGTATTGGTGAGCCTGTTCATCAATATTGAGGTTGAGTGTGTAATCTTGTAACTTTAAGTATTCAATACAAGTTTACTGTTTGATCATCATATACTGTGTTTGATTACTGTTTTATTAAATATCAAAGTGTTTTTCCGCAACTTCTTTGATATTAGTTTCTGAGTATTAATTCTTGTTAAGAATTCGATCCTGACAAGTGGTATCAGAGCTTAATTCTCTCAGAAACAGTTATTCATCATGGAAAATCTTACAGAATCAAGCAGTACTTTGGTCTCAAAAGTTCCAATGCTCAGATCCAATGAATTTGACATGTGGAAAATCAGAATCAAGCAATATATTCTTCTCACAGATTACTCTATGTGGGACATCATTGAGAATGGCCCATCTGATGGAGGAAAGATTGGTGAAGATGGCAAAAGAACTCCTCCAAAGACAGATATAGACAGGAAATCAAGACAAACAGAGATGAAAGCCTTGAGCACACTGCTCTTGGCCATTCCAAATGAGTATCAACACCAATTCTGCAATTGCACTGATGCACAGATGCTCTGGAATGCTCTAGAGAAGAGATTCTCAGGTACTAAAAGTACCAAGAGAAATCAAAAGGCAATCTTAAAACAACAGTATGAAAACTTCATCTCAACTAAGAATGAGTCCATGACTCAAACTTTTGACAGGTTTAATAAACTAATTGGTGAACTAGCTACTATGGGAGTACAGATTGATCAAGATGATGTGAACAGAAAGTTCTTAAGGTCCCTTGGAGATGAATGGACCATGTACACTGTGTCATTCAGACAGAATGATCAGTTGGAAGACAAAGAACTTGATGACCTGTACAATGATCTTAGAGTTTTTGAAGCTGAGGTGGAGGCAAAGAAGAAGCCTTCTGGATATGTTCATAATGCTGCACTCCTATCAGCATCAATTGATTCTACTGCTAACTCTGAATCAGTTAATGCTACTAATGGATCAAATCTAGATAAAGGCACTGATTATGCATTTGAAGCTCTTCTTTCTAATCATGGAAATTCTTCTTTGATCAATGATGACTTAGAACAACTTCATCCTGATGATCTGGAAGAGATGGATATTAAATGGCAGATGGCCATGCTCTCCATGAGGGTTAAGAAGTTTATAAAGAGGACTGGAAGAAACAACTTCTCACAAAGAAGGGAAGATGGAGCAGGGTTTGATAAATCAAAGGTAGAATGCTACAAATGTCATCTGAAGGGACATTTTGCTAGAGAATGCAGAAGTGGAATGTCTCACAACAACAACCATCAACAAGCTCAATCTGGAAGCTTCAATAATAACAGAAACTCTGCTCAAGCCCTTGTTTCTCAACAAGGAATGGGGTTTGATTGGAGTGATCAAGCAGAAGAAGCTATTCAGAATCAAGCACTTATGGCTAAAGTATCTGATCTCCCATCTGAGGTAAGTTCTAATCTCTGCTCTAAAACTTGCATAGACACTGTTAAAAGGTACAGGGATCACAATCAGAAGATGAGTGATGACCTGAAGAGACTAGAAAAGGATATAAAAGACTATGTGAGGATAGTAGAGAGATTTGAAGATCAAATCAAAGGTTTTCAAGCCAATGAACTACAACACTCATATGACACTAATTACTGGAAGTGGGAGAAAAAGGATTTAGAACTTAAACTGACTAAATCTAAAGAGGAGAGTGAAAAACTGAAAGAGGAGTTAACCAAGGTTAAGCTTGATGTAGAAAAGTTTTCCAATGCTTCTAAAGCAATGGACTCTTTACTGCAAAATCAGATTCATGATAAGTTGAGAAGAGGAATTGGGTATAATGCCACACCTCCACCATATAACAACAATTACATTCCTCCTACTTCAGACCTGTTAGACACCAAAGATAGGAAGGACTTGCCTGAGGGAGCCACTGAAATAGATCCCTTAGATGAGGTAATTGTTGAGGATAAGACTGAGAAAGAGGTTGACAAGAGTAAGGAGAACAAGGTGAGTGGTGCGATTTCTATAGAAAACAACATTATCACCAATGAGGATTGTGGAAGGGCTTGGATCAAATCCAAGAACATAGAGAAGACAGAGGAAAAGTTTGGTAAGGTCCATTATAAACAGACCACAGTTGTGAATCCAGGTCCTGGCAAACAGTGTACTTGCAATAAATCTGAGCCCCAAAAACATGATAAAAGGAGGGGAAATCAGAGAAATTGGAATAATCAGTGGGCACATAAACAAGGGATTGATCTGAGTAAAATCAATAGACCAAAACCTTGTTTTATCTGTGGCAAAATGAATCATCTTGCAAAATTCTGTTATTTCAATCCCATAAACCAAAGAATGAATTTCCAAAGATCCATGCAAAAACCCTTTGGTTATAAGAAAATTGAAAAGAATCATGTGGCTAAGAAAACTGTTAAAACTAAAAGCCACATGAAGAAAAGGTATTCTGTTAAAGAAAGTGTCAATATGTGGATTCCTAAAAGCAATAAAACTGTTAGTACTGCTATCACAAATAGTGCTGCTGACAATGATAGTGCTGCTAGAAGTAATACTACTGCTAACAATGTTAATGCTGCTAACAAGGTTAGTACTGCTAAACCTGTTAGTACTGCTACACCTGTTAGTACTGCTAACTCTGTTAGTACTTCTAAAGTTAGTACTGCTTCTAGTGTTAATTCTGCTAGGCCAATCATATTGACAAAGTACTCTAATAAAGAGTGCTCTGAGTTTAAAAACCTCATTAAAAAGGAATGTAAATACTTTGATGAGAAAGGAAGACCCAAGATCACTTTGGCTTGGGTCCCTAATCATACTAATTGATTTATTTAATGTGCAGGGCAACCAACAGCTCAAGGGAAAGAGCATATGGCATGTTGATAGTGGTTGCTCTAGGCACATGACTGGCAACATGTCATGCCTTCAGGATTTCAAGCAAATTAATGGAGGACATGTTGCATTTGGAGACAATCTTACTGGTGGTAAGATAAGTGGAAAAGGTAATGTCACCAAAGGTAAGATGACATTTGAGGATGTCTACTATGTTGATCAATTAAAGTACAACCTGTTAAGTGTATCACAGGTTTGTGACAAACAACATAGTATATTATTTACTAACACTGAGTGTATGATCCTTGCTCCAGGGTTCAAGGTAGTTGATGAAAACATGATACTACTCAGAACTCCTAGGAAGGACAATGTTTACTGTCTTGATTTGGACAATGTAGATAGTGATTCATCTTTAAATTGTCTTGTTTCAAAAGCTTCTATAGATGAATCCTCCCTTTGGCACAGAAGGATGTGTCACATGAATTTCAAGACTATGAACAATCTTGTTAAAAATAACCTTGTAAGAGGTTTACCTTCAAAAGTCTTTTCATGTGATGATCATTGTGTTGCTTGTCTTAAAGGCAAACAACACAAAACTTCTCATAAGACCAAAGAGTTAAATTCTGTTTCTTCTTGTCTCCAGTTATTGCATATGGATCTGTTTGGTCCTACAAATGTTATGAGTATAGGCAAGAAATCTTACTGCTTGGTTATTGTTGATGATTACTCCAGATTTACTTGGGTATATTTTCTAAGGACTAAGGATGAAACAAGTGGTCTTATCAAATCCTTTATTCTAAGAATTGAAAACCAAACTAATCAAAGAGTAAAAGTCATTAGATCAGATAATGGAACTGAATTTAAAAATCATGATTTAAACACTTTTTGTGAAGAAAAAGGTATTGAGAGACAATATAGTGCTCCTAGGACTCCTCAACAGAATGGTGTTGCTGAAAGGAGAAATAGGACACTAATAGAGGCTGCTAGATCTCTGTTGGCTGATTCAAAATTGCCAATTACATTCTGGGCTGAAGCAGTTAATACTGCTTGTTATGTCCAAAACAGAGTTCTAGTGGTCAAGCAAAAGAACAAGACCCCATATGAGCTTTTAAATCAAAGAAAACCTTTTATTGGTTTCTTCAAACCTTTTGGGTGTCCTTGTACAATTCTAAATACCAAATCTCACTTAGGTAAGTTTGATAGCAAAGCAGATGATGGATTTCTTGTTGGATATTCATCTCAGAGTAGGGCCTACAGAGTTTTTAACTCTTCTTCTAGAATAATTGAAGAAAGTGACAATGTAAAATGCAATGAGAACACACCAAATCCTGTTGGGTCTGGACCTCAATGGCTATTTGACATTGATTCACTAACTAACTCTTTTGGTTTCAGTAATGAGTATACAGGAACAGATGGTGGAGAATCAGAGATCACACAAGTTCAGGAAAGTATATCTAAATCTGTGATTTTTCCCATACCCACAGTAAATGAAGACTGTGAAAAGGAATCATTTACTGAACCAAGTCAGAGTGAAGAAGACACTAGGGATGAGGAGACTCAAGAATCAGAAGTGACATCTGAAACCATTTCAGTTGAGTTGCATGACTCTAATCTAGAGGCTGGACTGAATGAAGAACCTAGTCATAACACCAGAGTTCAAAAGAATCATCCTTCACAGCTGGTAATAGGAGATATCTCTTCTCCCATGATGACTAGACATCAAAGCAGGCTTCAGGAAATGCAAGATCAACAGCATACAGTGCTCTCATGTTTTCTATCCCAGCTTGAGCCTAAAAAGGCACATGATGCTATGAAAGAATCCAGCTGGATAGAAGCAATGCAAGAAGAATTGTTACAGTTCAAGCTACAAGATGTGTGGGATCTAGTAGACCTTCCTAAAGGTCACAGAGCAATTGGCACAAAATGGATCTTCAGAAACAAGAGAGATGAAAGAGGTATTGTTATAAGGAACAAAGCAAGGCTGGTGGCTCAAGGCTATACTCAAGAAGAGGGTATAGATTATGAAGAAGTCTTTGCACCTGTGGCTAGGATAGAAGCAATCAGACTATTCCTAGCCTATGCTTCTTACATGAACTTCAAAGTCTATCAAATGGATGTAAAAAGTGCTTTTCTCTATGGATCAATTGAAGAAGAAGTATATGTCTGCCAACCACCAGGGTTTGAAAACCCAAGCTATCCAGACAGGGTATACAAACTAAAGAAAGCACTTTATGGACTACATCAAGCCCCAAGAGCATGGTATGACACTCTGTCATCCTATCTCTTGGAAAATGACTTTGAAAGAGGAGTCATAGATAAGACTCTTTTTATCAAAAGAAAGAAGAAGGATATCTTGCTGGTCCAAATCTATGTTGATGACATTATCTTTGGATCTACAAGAAACAACATGTGCAAGGAATTTGAGGATTTAATGCATCAAAGGTTCAAAATGAGTTCCATGGGGGAACTTACTTTCTTCCTTGGACTCCACGTTCAACAGAAGTCAGATGGCATTTTCATATGTCAATCCAAGTATGTGCAGGATATTCTAACCAAGTTTGGTTTCTCAGAATCAAAACCTGCCAGCACACCTATGGAAACACACAAGCAGATCACAGCAGATCTTGAGGGGGAGGACATGGATGTGCATCTTTATAGATCCATGATTGGCTCTCTCATGTATCTCACAGCATCAAGGCCAGATATTATGTTTCCAGTCTGTGTATGTGCAAGATTTCAAGTTAGGCCAAAGCATTCTCACTTTCAAGCTGTTAAGAGGATATTCAGATATCTCAAAGGGCAACCCAGATTGGGACTTTGGTATCCTCATAACTCACCTTTTGACCTAATAGCATACTCAGACAGTGATCTAGGTGGGGCAAACTTGGACAGAAAATCTACTTCTGGAGGATGTCAGTTCCTGGGTGCTAGACTAGTCTCATGGCAGTGCAAGAAACAAACCACAGTATCCACATCTACAACAGAGGCAGAGTACATAGCAGCTGCAAGTTGCTGTTCTCAAGTCTTATGGATTCAGAATCAAATGTTGGATTATGGGGTAACCTTTCTACACACTCCAATCTTTATTGACAACAGCAGTGCTATTAGCATTGTAAATAATCCAGTCAAGCACTCAAAGACAAAGCACATTGAAATCAGGTATCACTTTATAAGAGATTGTAATGAAAAGAAACTTATTCAAGTTGTCAAAGTCCACACTGATAATCAGTTTGCTGATCTATTCACTAAAGCTTTTGATGTGGGTAGATTCACTTTCTTGGTCACAAGTGTGGGAATGATAAACTCTGAATAATCTTCTTCTCAAAAAGTGGTTGTATACCTGTATATTTTTTATTCTTGGTGTTACTAATCTTCTTTTTCAGGATATGCATAGCAGTACTCAGTATTTAGCAAGTTTAAAAGGAGTAAGTATAGTTAATACTGCTCGTGGTTAATACTGCTTTCAGTTAATACTGCTAGTGGTTAATACTGCTTTCAGTTAATACTGCTAGTGGTTAATGCTGCTTTCAGTTAATACTGCTAGTGGTTAATACTGCTTTCAGTTAATACTGCTAGTGGTTAATGCTGCTCGCGGTTAATACTGCTAGTTCAGTTAATACTGCTCATGGTTAATACTGCTCGCGGTTAATACTGCTAGTTCAGTTAATACTGCTCGCGGTTAATACTGCTAGTTCAGTTAATACTGCTCATGGTTAATACTGCTCGCGGTTAATACTGCTAGTTCAGTTAATACTGCTCGCGGTTAATACTGCTAGTTCAGTTAATACTGCTCATGGTTAATACTGCTCTAGGTTAATACTGCTTATATTCCGAATACTATAAATACTCTTTGCCCGCCTAAAAGTTCATAACGACTCTTTGCATACTGTTCACTTGCGCTCTAAACCCTTTCTCTCTCAAAGTTCAAAGTTTTCAGGCAAGAATCTTCAAGGTCAATGGCATCAATGGCGTTCATTGACGAGCACAATGAAATCGCGATGCTCCAAAAGCCAAAACAAGCTGAAGGTTTTCATCAGATAGTCGACTTTCTGAAGTCGAGCCACATTGCCCATGCTCTCACTATGTCTCCAACTATCTACATTGAGCACCAAAGGCAATTCTGGGCACATGCCACCATTGTTACTGAGGATGGTGTGCGAATGATCAAGACGACAGTATGTGGCAATCCATTGACAGTTACTGAAGAGATAGTTCGCATCAGTCTACATCTAGACGATGCCTCTGGTATAACGTCTATCCCTAATGATGAACTGTTTTCTGCTCTGACAAGAATGGGGTATGGAGGCCCATTGGGTATTTTTAAGTTCTCAAAAGCTAAATTTTCACCCCAATGGCGTTTTCTTGTTCATACCTTGATGCACTGCATTTCTAAAAAGACCACTGGATGGAGTGAGTTCAGCAGTCCCATTGCTTATGCTTTGGTCTGTTTGGCCACTACCAGAAGGTACAATTTTTCACAAATGATTTTCAATGATCTTGTCTCAAACATGGGAACCAAAAAGAGCTTTTATATGTATCCCAGGTTTGTTCAAGCAGTTATCAACCATGAATTGACGGATATACCTCAACCTGTTGGGGTATATGTACCTAAACCCCCCAAAGGCAAGGTTTTCTCAAATATGAGAAGATCTGCTGGGGACTCGGAAGGAGTTGACACCCCATTGTTCTCTACAATGATGGTGGTGTCCCAAACCACTGAAGGTATGGCAGCAGGGTCAAGGCCCTCATTAGACCATCCCACTGCTAGCCAAGCCCAACCTTCTCACTCAAAAACAATTCCCCAGTCCATTCTTACAAAACCAACCTCTCCAATTACTCAAACTTATCAAAGAAAACAGGTAAAGAAGGCTCCTTCCCTTCTTGAAACATCACCCACTAAGCCTTTAAGCCCTCTAAGGGAGAATTCTCCCCTAGAGAATATCCAAAGGGAAACCACAAGGGTGTCTCCCAACCCAAAGGAGGTGCTCTCTGAGGAGGAGGTAGAGCATATGGGTGATGAGGCTGCCACTACTCCTGCTAGCACAGAGGAGGAAAGTGGTAACATCAATAAGACCTCCCCCATGGCAACTTTGAATGAGCAATCATTTGAAGGTCCCTGGTGCCAAGAAACCACAGGGGTGGATAGTGCTTCTGCTAGGCAGAAGACTTCCACTATTAAAAGATCCAATGATCCTTCAATAGGGGGTAACACTCCTGGAGAAGGTGAGGACAGATATAACTATGATGAATTGATGGAGACAATGGGCAACATCAACATGGATGTACTCAAACAGGGCAAAGACATAGAAGAGCTAAAACTCATAGTCCTGTCCCAACAAGAACAAATCATCAAGTTGAAGCAAATAGTAAGGAAACTGATTTTACAAAAGAAGAAGAAACAATTTGTGCTCAGAAGGAGGAAACCAGAGACTGATGCTCCCAAAAAGGGGGAGATCAACATGGAAGAAGCATCAAGGGAAGGGGAGATTGATAAAGAAAGAGTAGAAGTTGAGGGGGAGAAGGAAGCAGAAACTGTTAATGCTGCTGAAACCTCACAAGCAGCAGTAACAGAGTTAACACCAACAGAAATTGAAGTAGCTGAAGTGCTAATCAAAGCTAAGAATGACACTCCCAAACCAAAGGGAGTGGTCATAAATGAAGGGAGAGACAAGAAATCAGAAAAGAAAGACATGGCTGCAGATATAAAAAGAAAAGGGAAAGAAAAGATGATAGAATCTGATCAACCATCTAAAAAGCAAAAGATGATTGAGTCAGATGAAGCATTAGCAAAGAAAGTGCAAGAAGAGTTAGATCTAGCAGAAAAGGAACAGGTTGAAAAAGACAGAGAAATGGCCAGAGCACTAGCAAATGAGTTAAATGAAGCATTCCAGAAAGGGTTGGAAACAGAGAAAGCCAAGCAAAGAGCAATAACCTTGAGAAAGGCTATGATGGCCAGATCAAGTGCAAAGAAGAGAAGACCTTCACAAACTTACCTTGCCACTCAGGAAAGAAACAAAATGATAACTTTCTTGAAAAGTGCAATTGGGGTAAAGAAAGAAATGTTTGTGAAGATGAATTTTGATCAAATCAAGGATCTATATGAGAAAGAAATGGAGAAGCTGAAGAGCAATGAAAAGGATAGAGTGGAGTTTGAAAAGAAGGCAAAGGAGAGACATGATATAGACATGAATCAACCATTCCCTGAAAGTGAAGAGGGAACTCCTGTCAAAGAAATGGCAAGGGAAAAGGAAGAAAAGAAGAAGGAAGCTACTCTAGTACAGGTTCAAAAGACTTTGAAAAGAACCAAAATGATGGCCAAAAGAAAGAAAGATAAGAAGCCCAGAATAGAAGAAGAACAAAATGTTGCTGAAGAAGAAGGGGCACCTGAGTCATCAAGTCAACAAGGGTCATCAATCAAAGATGATGTAAGCTTATATATGGTAGTGATGGACAAAGTGCCTGAACCAATTTCTGCAGAACCTGTTGGAGTTAAGCCACCTGAGATCATTCACTGGGATGTTCTGAAAATGGATGGAAAAGATTACATCAGACTAAAGAGGAAGGGTGATAAGTATGAAATATTCAATACTTGGATCAAAATTGTCAAAACATGCTCTAGATCTGATATAGAAGAGATGTTTGACATAGGAATTAAGCTGTATGCAGACCATCTGAATACTCCAGGAATTTCTCTTACAAAACTGGTGATGGAGTATCTATGCATGATGTTCAAACCTGAAGAAGTGAACCAGGTCATTAAGAGTGTGTTTAAAGAAGTTACAAGTTGGACTCTATATGAAACTAGTGGAGTATATGCAGTGACTTTGGATAGAAATCACACAGAATACTTCCTAGTGGATAGAGTATATAATCACACCAGACTAAAGGCCCATGCTATGCTAAAGAAGAAGCTGGGTTGTGCACCAAATTCAGAAATGGCCAAGTATCTCATTCAGAGGATGATCAATCAGAGTTTGGGACTGAATCCAGACTTAGCAGCGTGATCTTGGAAGTTTTGGGAGCATTAAAAAGAGCATCTGGAAGAATATCTGAAGAACTTGACTTCTCTTCTAAAAGTCAAGATTAGGGGGAGATTGTTGGGAACTGAAGATTCTACTAAGTGTAGTTACTACTGCTAGCACAAGTGTAGTTACTACTGCCAGAACAAGTTGAAGTTAATACTGCTAAGTGTTACTACTGCTAGTAGAATTACTACTGCTAGTTAAAGTTAGTACTGCTTGAACAAAGTTAGTACTGCTTAGCTAGTTAGTACTGCTAGTAGTTAATACTGCTAGTAGTTAATGCTGCTACTTGAAGTTAATGCTGCTGAGCATTATTAGTGCTGCTAAAGAGATACGAATACTACAGCTGGATATACTGAAGATATACTTAGAAGATATACATGGAAGATATACTGAAGATTTGTTTATTCTTTGTAATTATCTTTTTATTAGTATATGTATAGAATGTTTAGAATAGATAGAAAGAACTTTTGATAATTGTTTTTTAAAGAGAGAATTAACCTCAAGGCATAGATCCTAATTCTAGAGAAGTAGAATTCGTATTGGTGAGCCTGTTCATCAATATTGAGGTTGAGTGTGTAATCTTGTAACTTTAAGTATTCAATACAAGTTTACTGTTTGATCATCATATACTGTGTTTGATTACTGTTTTATTAAATATCAAAGTGTTTTTACGCAACTTCTTTGATATTAGTTTCTGAGTATTAATTCTTGTTAAGAATTCGATCCTGACAACCTCCTCCTCTTTCTGATGAAGTGTTTCATAAACTTCATGTAGAGGAATCTCACTCATATCTTCCATCTGTTTCATTCCCCTTGTATGCTTTTTCCATTCTGGTTGCAACACACTCAAAAACTGTACATTGTTCTCATTTTGTTTCTTCTTCACTTTGTTCTTTGCTAGCTCATTCAACAAAGAAACAAACCTTTCATAGGTTTCCTCAATAGTTTCTCCAACTTTCGCTTTAAATTCCTCATAGTTGTTTATGCAGTTAGCCACTTTCATCTGGTTGCCAATCTTTGATCCCATCGTCATCTTCTCCATCTGATCCCACATCTTCTTAGCAGTTTCCTTATAGCTGTCAATCTTAATATAAATTTCATTTGGAATGCTCTGAAGAAGTAGAGATCTAGCTTGCTTGTCTGCCTTGTATCTCTTCTTTTGCTTAGGTGTATAGCTTGAAAAATCCACCACAATCTCTTTAGTCTTTATACCTCTGTTCTCAGTACCATCCTGACTATCTGAACTCTCATTATCTTCATCAGGTACAACAGTAATTACTGGTTTCATCAGATCCTCATCAATTAACTGTTTGATGTATTCTCCATTCCCTTTGAATAGAATTGGTGGATTAACATCTGTACCGATAGCAAGAGCATCCTTTGAAGTCATCTAGAACTGAGCACTGATCTTTAAACACAAAACATAAACTTTTGATAAAACTTAAAAATTTGACTAAGTGTTAGAATTCGCAAAGCACTAAAGAGTACTTGTCGCAAAACACTATTCAACCCACTTGTCGCAGACCAAATGAAGTAAGAAATGAGGAACTCGCAGGCTGAAGCTTGCTAGTTCTCACTTGTCGCAGGCTGAAGGTTGCGAGTTTTGGACTTGTCGCAGGCTTAAGCTTGCGAGTTATGAGCTTAAAACTTCTTGCGAGTTCTACACTTAGAAAATTTTCAAGCAAATAACTTGTCGCAATGCGTCTGCGAGTTCTATACTTAGACAATTTTCCATCAATTAACTTGTCGCAAAAAGAACACTTGTCGTAAGCCTTTGATTTGAGAGTTCTTGAACTTGTCGTAGAACAAAGAAGATGAGCAGTAACTTGTCGCAGATAGTGGTTTGCGATAGTAACTTGTTGCAGGTCAAAGTTTGCGACATCTGATCTTGTCGCAAATAACACTCTGTGAGTTCTTGCCTTAGAAAAAATTCCAACAAAGAAAACACAAAAACAAAGCAGCTTGTGAGTTCTTCACCCCTGCGAGTTCTTGCCCTCTGCGAGTTCTTCATTATGAATCTTGCGAGTTCTTTGAATCTTGCGAGTTCTTCAACTTTTCGAACACATAATCACTTTTTCAGCCATAAGCCGATCAAATCTTTGAATTTGAAGATGAAACCTTGCAGATTAAACCTTGACAATAACCTGAACAGATTACAATCAAACAATTTCACCAAAATCAACAAATTATTACAACTCAATCTAGATACAGTGCGTAACAACTTTTCAAACAAAAACTCAATCGATTCCAAATTCACACAGATTGACTGTGAACTACACGAAGTAATTCAAATCAATCTTGTTCTAGAACCAAAAACGAGTACAATTTTACCAAATTCTAATCCAAAACACCACTAAATCTCAGAATTTGATTCTTGACAGACTACTTTGCGAGTTCTTGAAAAAGTCGGCCAAAAATCTCAGACATTGATCATGATATGCTCTGTGCTTGCTCTGATACCAATTGTGTGTCCCAATCAATGTGCAATCAAGATTATTAACAAATAAACTCAATTCAAGAAATCGTATATTGATCTTCAAATCTATCAGTACATTGATGCTCTCTCAAACAATATTTCTCTCTCTAAGAATATTCTCTCTCTATGTCATATGTCTAGGTGCTACTCTTGGTGCTACATGTCTAACAAAGAGACAAAAGCTTTTATACCTACATGTTTACAAAGGAAACTAAGGGGGCGTTTGGTTCTTCGGATTCCGATGGAATTGGGCGGAATTGGAATGGTCAATTCCATTGACCGAATTCCATCATCATGTTTGGTTAGTTCTTTTTAAAAGAAGGAATCTTGAATTCCACCATCTACATAATTGTTGATTCCTTCATGTTGAGGAAGGAATTCAAATCCATTCCTTTGGAATCTATTACAAAGACAAAAAAAGCCCCTTAAACCTAACATGCTCCTTTTTTTACATATTTTCGTCAAACAACATAAATCCACTTTCTTCTTTTTCGATTTCTTCTTCGATTTTCTTCTTGGATTTCAACAAACGATAGACCTCCCTTCATCTGCTCGTCAAACAATAGACCTCCACTTATTCTTCTTCGATTTTCTTCTTCTTCTTCATCGATTTTCTCCTTCTTCATCGATTTTCTCCTTCTTCTTCATTGATTTTCTCCTTCTTCTTCATCGATTTTTTGCTTTTTCTGCTGTTATTCTTCACGTTCTTCATCGGTTTTTTGCTTTTTCTGCTGTTATTCTTCACGTTCTTCATGGATCTGCTTCTTCCCGTTTTCTGTCTTTGTTCTTCCGTTGTTGTTCTTCATCGATCTGCTTATTCTGCTACTGTTCTTCTGGTTCTTCATCAAGTCATCGATCTGCTTCTTCTGATGTTGTTCTTGTTGTTCTTCAAAAATCCTGCTCGAGGTCTGCTCTTGTTTGGGTTTGTTGGTTTTCTAAAAACCTATTTTTGTTTTGAATAATGAATTAAAAAACAAAGAATTCAAAAGCAAAAAAAAGGAAGTCGGATTAAATATGGTAATTTTCCCAATTTTAAATATTAAATTGCACATTACATGGAAGTTTTATAAAAATATTAATTCCCAATTAATTCATTTACCAAAATACAATAATAATTTGCCTTTTTTATTGGTAATTAATGTTAATTTTATTAGAGTGAATTGCAAATTTGGTCCCTGTGGTTTGTTGTTTTTCTCACATTTGGTCCCTACAAAATTTTTATTGGAAGAAAATCCCTGTGGTATGCAAAAGTGCTCGGATTTGGTCCCTCAGACTAACTCTGTTAGACTCCCGTTAAACCCCCTCATGTGCCTTGCACATGAGGGCATTTTAGTCCTTTAACTTATTTTTTTGTTTTTCGTTAAAATAATAAACCAAACGGACTGAATTTGCAATTTACTCTATCTTATATATATATATATATATATATATATATATATATATATATATATATATATATATATATATATACTGTTAAATCGTAACCCACCACCGACCATCTCCATTGTCGACAGTTCCATCTCTCTTCCTCTCAGGGTCGACATTCAGGGGTGAGATCGATGTGGATATCGACGGAGTTACATAAGGTGGAAATCGAAGGTCAATGATCTTCTCCGACATCGATGTCGACGAAAATGGTGGTGGACCAGATCTGTGCAGCAAGGTTGCTGATGTGAGGTGAAGAATGTGGTTGTAGACCAGATGAGGGTGGACCAGATCTGTGCGGCAAGGTTGTTGCTGTGAGTGAAAAAACCCAAATCGACGGTTGTTACTATGATTTGGTTCATGTGATGGTTGTTGTTGCGAGAAGGAGACGACGGAGGTGAGGTACGGTGGATGGATTTCGAAAGCAGGGAAGAAGAGGGAGGGAGATGGTGGTCACGACAGTAGGTAAGAAGAGGGAGAGGTTTGGGGTGGGGGTCACAGGGGGGCGAAGGAGATGGTGGTCGAAGGTGTGGTTGACGTTGATGCCGGAGAAGAAGACGGATAAGATGTTTTTGGGGCATGGTTCACATATATATATATACACACACACACACACATATATATAGATATACACACATACATATATATATATATACACACACATATACAAATACACACACACACATATATATAAATATATATATTCTTTTAATTATTTTGAGCAAATTGCAATTTTGGTCCCTGTCAATTGTGGTTTTAGTGAAAAATGAAAAAAAAGCAAAATGACCAAAATGCCCTCATGTGCAAGGCACATGAGGGGGTTTAACGGAAGGTAATCTAACAGTGTTAGTCTGAGGGACTGAATCCGGGCACTTTTCTAAACCATAGGGATTTTCTTGCAATAAAAATTTTATAGGGACCAAATGTGAGAAAAACAACAAACCACAGGGACCAAATTTGCAATTCACTCATTTAATTATTATCTATGCTTAAAAAAAATATATCAAACAAAGGGTATTTTTGTCATTTTCAGAATTCCATTCCAATTCCTTTGCAAACCAAACAGATAGATTCAAATTTATTTAACGGATTACATTCCATTCCTGTCAACCAAACACTGGGTCAAACCTGATAACATTCCATTCCAATTCCTTCCAGATTCCAATTCCTTTGACAGATTCCATTCCTTCATAAATCATTCTGCGAACCAAACACCCCCTAACAAAACTAACACTTGATTTTGACTTATTATAAAAACTTTGACTGTTGCTTTAAGAGGCTTTGACTTGAGCTTTGACTTTGATTCTCATTCTTCATGATCTTGGATCCAACATATTTATGTACTAACATCTTCAAAAAATGAAGAACTCGCAAGATTCAACTTGTAAAACCTTGAAGTCCAGATTTCAATTTTGAAAAAAAAATGTTCTGTTAAGTTCAAAATTTGCACAGATTCATTCGAAAGCATCCATTAAACATTATTTGAACATTAAATTTAATTTAAAAGTCCATTTAATCATCAAACATTCAACCTCAGTTCCAAGAACACTCGAAGAGTTCGAACATTGAAAAAAAGAATCAATTCATCAACAGTTCAAATTAAGTCCAATATGGAGTTCGAAATCACAATCCAACAACTTTTAACAAGAGTGATTTCATGATTTGGCCAAAACCAAAGTCCAGAGTTCAAAAATTCAAAAGTTTGGTTCGAAGGGTTGAAGGGATACGAACAGTCCTAATCAAAACCCTAACTTTTATGAATCGAGAACTGAAATTTAAGAACTAGAACAATATAGAACAAAAAATCGAACATTAAACAATCAACAAAAACAAGATTAAACCTACCCTAAATCGATTTATGAACTGGAATGGAAGTTCGTATGAAAGGGTTTTGAGAGCAAAAATGCTAAGTGAGGAATTTGTATGGAATGCAATGAGAAAGGTGAGATGAATCTGAAAGTGACCTTGTATATATATTCAAAGATTAGGTTGACACGTGGCACGAGTTGAGTGGCCATCTCACTTTCCGCAAGCTTAAGGAATCAGGACTTGTGGCAAAAAATGACAAGTAGTGTGTGTACTTTCCGCAGGACACTATCTGCAAAAAGTAGTGCCTAAGACGAATCCGCAAACCACAAGGTGCGGATAGTAAGCTTTCCGCCGACCATGGTTACGGGTTGTGACTTTTCGCAGAACACATCATGCGAATTGTCACTTTCTGCAGACCATTGTTTGTGGATTGACACTTTCCGCAGAACACTGTTTGCAGATTATGGACTTAGCCAAAAATCCAAACTTTCCAAAAATGGCATTTTTTTCGAAAATAGAAAACTTTCCCAAAATAGAATCTTTAAAGTACAAAAATGATTTTTCACTTTTCAAAACATTTGAACACACACACTCACTTACAGACTTTCTTATACTCCCCTTTGAAAAATGATCTGGAATTCCCGCAAAAAAATAATTATCTAGGTACTCATATGAACATGAGTCCTCACAATTTAGAAGTATACTTGTCAAATATTTGCTCCACCTTAACAAATGCATGACCAATTAATGAATTTGGACTTATCAGAAACATTTACACTCCCCTATATGTAGGCATGATCACTTTGATAAAAATCAGATATACTCCCCTTTCATATCTGCAAAAATTCAAACAATATCATCACATTTTCTTGAACTCCCCCTAAAAATGATATTCATCAATTAAATTTCAATCTCCCCATTTTTGAAAAAATGATCTAACAATCTCCTTCAATTAAGAAACAATCTCCCTAAATGAAATATAAAAATTCTCCCTTTGTATGATATAACAGTCAGAGTATCCATCTTTATTGATCTTTGAAGTATGAGTCCTAATTTGATATGATTAGAAGTCAAAATTCTCTCATTGTAGAATGAGTCCTGAGTTGTGTTACTTAGAAGTATAATTTGATCTTTGTAGAATGAGTTCTGAACTGTTGTATTCAGAAGTCTAACTCCTTACTCCCTCTAAACATTTGATTCCTACAAAACAGATTTAATAGGTTTTGGTACCCATATGAACTTAGGTCCAGATTGGTTAGTCCTTGGAATCCTGTTAGAATTGATTCTAGATCTATTAAAAGCAGAAAGATAGGAAGTAATCATGAAGGTTCCATACCAGTGGTTAGCATAATCTTTTTAAACAAAATCATTATATCCACAATAAGAACAACAAATTTTCTTTTGTGCTAATCTGATTAAATGTTTTGCAGAATAAGCAAAATCAGATTTAACAAAAGATATACCTTTCTGGGCATTGTTCTTTTTGTCTTTATATGTGGAAGCAAATGATTTCTGATATGCTTTAGTATCAATTGAACCTTTAACCACCCAAATCATTTGATCTCCCTTGGATGCTTGCTTTCCTTTGTATTTAGAAAAATAGTTAACTGAACCATCAGCAGACTTATCATAAAAGAGATTAGAATGACGAATCTGATCTGTTTTTGAAACTTTTGATTTGACACATTTATTTTTGAAAACAAGGCTATGAAAGGAACTAGAAACAGTTTTAAATGAACATATTGATTCATTTGACTCATCATATAAAGATAAATCAATTGTCTCAGTTGATACTTTTTTAGACAAATCAATATTTGCTGCTTCCAGCTGTTTTATCCTTTCAGACAACTTGTTTTTCTCATTAAAAACTTTGTCAAATTTACTTTGAAGATCAAATTTGACTTTCTGCTCTTTCAGAATATCTGAAGCTAGAACAGACAGCTTCCTTGTGAGCTTTGAAATCTAAGTTTCAAAAATTTTTCTTTCTTGCTCAAAATCCTTTTCCAAGTTCTTGTTCTTCGCAGAAATCTCTTTGAAAATCCCAACATTTTTCTTTTCAAAAGTTTTCTCTTCAGTCTCAAAATAATTTTTCTTTTCCTGAAAAATCTTTCTTTCTTTTCCCAATAAATCTTGTAAAATAGTGATTTGCTTGGGAAGTTCAACAGATTTTTCTTCAAGAACATGTTTTTCCTTAGCAAAAATATCTTTTTCTGAAAACAAAATCTTTTCAAATTCAGAGACTTTCTTTGAAAGTTTTATGCATCGAAGTTTAATATCTTTCTTTTCCTTAGAAAGATCAGATAACTTATGGTTATAAATTCTCTCCAAATCAGCTTTTTCTGATTTAAATTTCTATTCATACATCTTCATCAAATCAACTCTTTGATTTAAATGTAGATACCTTTTTCTCAAATTTCTTTAGTTTTCTTTGAAGATCAGTAGTCTCAACTTTCAACTCTGGCGTATAAGCTATGGCACAATATCTCTTTGACAATACTGTATTTCCCTTTTCATCAATATGAGGCATCTTGAATAAGATTCAAAAAATATGCTTGAAAAATGATCGTTCCGAAAATTCAGATAAAATTTGACTCTGTAAGTCAACTTTGGGAATCCGCAGACTTTGGTTTGCATTTGCTGAACTTTTTCGCAGAGAATGGCTTACAAATTCAACACTTTGAAAACAATACAAACTTCAATCCGTAAGGTACAAGATACGAAATATGAGCTTTCCTTAGACAAAGACTAGCGAGAAGTAAGCTTTCCCTAAGATTCTTTATGTGAATTATGTACTTAACACAAAATAGCAAATCACCAAAGTATGATGCTTGCGAGTTCATCTATGATGCTTGCGTAAAGTTTGGATCTTGCGAGTTCATCCTCGAATTTCATCAAATCAGCCATGGAATCTTCAATATTGCAACAATCAATCTGCAAAAATACAGGGTTGCTCGGAATTGAATCTAGAACACTTTCTAATACAACAATTTGTCCAAAAACTACTAGAGAAGAAAGTTCGATCAATTCACAGTGTCTTTGAACTGTCGAACAAAAATTCTCAAGAATCCACAATTCACCCCCAAAATATTGTGAATTATGATTAGCAATTTAAATACCAATTGATCTAATACCAAATGCAATCGATCTTGAACACCAATTCCACCTAATTTATGAAAATTTGAATGGAACAGTGAACTTTCCAATTAGGTAGATGCTACTAGTACTCTTCACATGAAAAATAGGAGTATTGTTTGGTATTTTTTCTTCTCCCAACTAACATATTGCTTGACCAGCAAAACTAGTAGATATGATCAATGCCCAAGTTACACAAGCAGATTAGCTCATGCACTCATCTTCAAGAGAAATATCAACTTTGCGCAAAATTTCTTCAAAGATTTGGTGAGGAAAATCACTATCAGTCGAAAGAAAAAAACATGTACCATACATCCGACTCATCTCCTTATTGATTATTGATATGTTGGGAAACAAAATCCCTTCTGTAATACCATTTGATGTCTATGCAAATCAATTGTAATTCTCATCCGTTCACATAATAGTATATCCTTCGAATCTAGCAATTCCTATAAGTATGGTGATCTTCGCTTATACAAATGGTTTTTCTTGGAATGATCATTCTACCAAAGAAGCAACTAGGCTTTTACTTAATGCCAAAGTTGCATCTCTTGCTAGGGTTAATCATCCCCAAGGAAGATCATTATCTTCCCTCTCAAGAAAATCCAGTAAAAGAGAAAGAACTTCTTCTAATAATTCTGAAAACCTTGTTCGGATTCAGTCCTTGTCAGACCAAGATCTTGGCTTTATTGGTCAAAGTAATGTTTATGTCTCCTCTTCTGAGATTAAGATGCAAATAGAACCATTAGTATCTTCCCAAATCTCACAACCTTCCGATATCAAATTGGAATTCGACTTTGCCTACCAAGCCAATTGTGATGTTTCTTCCCCATTCACAGATATTCCCAAGTCCAGCTAAATTCCTCAGATAATGACTTTTCTTCCAAATTCATATATCCATGCCAAATCTGACCCATGGCATCCGAACCCCAAGCCATCTCCTGATTGCCCTCTCAAAAGGAAATTTTTGATATATCGGATCCTAACAACATATCCACTCCTATATCTCAACATATGGGCAATGTTGATTCGGACTTATTCGAAGTCCTTTGAATCAAAAAATTTCTTTCAAGCCCCATCCATACTCCAATGTTTGAAAATAATCTCCTAACTTCAAAATTCATTCTTATTATTCCCATAATTCAAGTTCTAAACATTACAAACAATCAAGATGAACAAATCTGGAAATCACATATCATTGATTTCAAGAACAAAGATTACAATCTTCACTTTCTCTCACTAAAACATGTTTCTCTCACTAGAATGATATTCAATCTGTTCTTCTCTGATAAGCTTTGTATCACACACAAACTAATTACAATGAATGACTTACTTACAGATTACAAAGACAAGCAACCTATTTATACCACCATCTAAAACAAAGAAAACAAAATACAATACACTTTGACATTGACTTATTACACAAAGACTTTGACTTTGATGCTTGAGAGTTGACTTTCAGATTTGACTTGTGTTAGAGCAGAAATATGTTGGATACAAGATCATGAAGACTAAAGGTCAAAGTTCAAGGAAGTCAATACTGAAAGTCAACTCTCAGTGAAAGTCAAAGTCATTTTGTTAATAAAGTCAAAGTCAATGTTGTTTGGTAATTGTATTTTGTTTGTTTCCTTTGAAATTGTCTGAGGGTATAAATACCTTCAGTCTTTGTAATCAGTTGGTAACAAGTAAGATTGAGTAAAGTGAGCAGATTAGAGAGATCATTATACATCATTCTAGTGAGAGAAAGTGAGATTTGTAATTGTTGATATTTGATCAATGACATGTGATTACGATTCTTGATCATATTTCTGTTTTACAATTAGAACTTGATGAAATTGGGAATAACAATTGGTATTAGAGCAGAGAAATTCAAAGAAACTTGGATCAATTCTTGGATTTTGGATCGAATTTTTCACGAACTCGTTCATATGGACTGTTACATCTAAAATGTTCGATTTTTTGGTGTTTTGGGTATAATTTGATTGTAATTGAATCGAGTTGGTACTTAGAACAGTTTGTGTTTAGATCATTCAGGTTAACTCACACAGAATAAGGCTGATTTTTTGTTTTTTGTAGATTTTTGTTCGAACAAGTTCACTGCACTGTAAATCGAATCAAATTGTTACGATTTGTGTTTGTTTTTGTAATTCTTGTATTGTAACCTGTTCGAGTATTGAAATCGAGCATCCCTACAAAGTTTCAAGTCAATTGGTAAAGATTTAGGTAGAATTCGAAGAAAAAGATCGAGTTTTTGGAGGAAAAAGTAAAGAAAACGCAAGATCTACAAAACGCGAAAGCTTCATCGGAAGAACGTGCAAACCAAAAGATATTGATTTTTGGACGAAAACGCGCAAAGTGCTATTTGCGAGTTCTAGAAAATTACAAATCGAAGTTTGCATGTTTGGTCTTCATCTGCAAGTTTGTTAAAACGCGCAAGTAGGCATTTGCGAGTTCAGGAAACGCGCACGCCTCTATCTGCGAGTTTCAGCGATTATTTCGGTTTGCGAGTTTGTCAAAACGCGCAACCCTTTGCTTGCGAGTTTCACAAACACGCACGCCTAAGCCTGCGAGTTCTCTTTGAACAGTGATTTGCGAGTTTAGGCGTCTGCGAGTCTCAAGCAATTTTTTCTGTGATTTGCGAGTTTCAATACTTAGACAAAATTTTTAAAACTGTAACATGACCTCTAAATGTCAAAAAAAAATTCTCTAAGTCTGCGGAGGGGGAACAAATTTCTGATTGTGATCTATTTTTTTCTGAATTTCTAACGATCGTTTCAAGTTCTTTTTGTTGAAATAGGTTGACTTCTCAAGGAAAAATGACATCAAAGGAAGAGATTGCTAAACTTAAAGCAAAGCTTCTTTCTCTTGAAGAACGTTTTGCACGAAGATGTAAAAAGTTGGAAGAGTTACATATGGACGTTGTTGTATCTAAAAGCCATATGGAATATTATAAGCAGAAACATGATGATCAAGTTGCCATTTACATTAGTCTTAAAGAGTGGATGCATGCACATATAGGTTTCCTAAAGAAGGCAACAGGTTCAGGTCAATATTCAGAATTTTTTGCCAAATACAAGGAACATATTCAACAACTTGAAAAAGAAGTTCTTCAAGTATTGAAAGATGATAAATGGTTGGAAGCTGAGAAATTAAAGACTGAGAATTCTGAATTATTGCAAAAGATCTCTGATTTGGAAATTCAGATAATTCAGATCCAGCAAGCAAATTCTATTGATAGTTATGAGATGAAGATTAAGAATATGGAGGATGCTAATACTGAGCTTCAAAAGAAAATATCTGATCTGGAGAAAAGGATGGCCAAAGATAAATCTGATTTTGAGAAAGAAAAGAAAGAGTTTGATCAGAAATTCTCAAAACTTTCCAAGAAGAGTTTTGAAGAAAAGAAGAATGTTGATCTTAAGTGTATAAAGCTTTCTCAACAAATTTCAGATTTTGAGAAAGTCATTATTTTGGAAAGGGAAAAGTTTGCCAAGGAAAAGAAGGCCATTGAACAAAAGAATGTTGGATTCTTCAAAGAAATATCCGGCCAGAGAAACAATGCTGAAAAGGGATTTGAAGAAGAAAGAAGCATGTTTGAGGTTGAGATTAGAAAGTTGACTGGCAAGTTATCTGAACTATCTAAGAATGCACTGAAAGAGGAGAAAATGAAGTCTGAGTTTGAGACGAAGATTGACCTTCTTGTCAAAGAAAGAGACAGTTGTGTTTCAAAGATTAAAGAACTTGAAGAACATATTTCAATGGTGGTGGTGACTGAGCACACGACTCTAGAGTCACAAATCCACACAACTAGAAATGATTCAGCTGACTTCAAAAAGACAGCTGCAAGTTCAAATCAGAAAACTGTTTCTTCAAAAAGGTCACCTAAATCTTCTGATCAGATTCATAGTACTAACCTTTTCTATGATAGAAATATAGATGGTTCAGGTACACATCGTAGAAGAAGGAGATACAAAGAAGAAAAACTGGTATGGAAAAAGAAACCAGTTGAAGATGAAAAGAAAGATGAAAAGAAGAATGAGCTGAAAGGAAAGAAATCATGTGTACATGAGCCAAAAGCAAAGAAGAACAAAGCTTGTAAAGGTAAACCTGATCATATATACATGCGAGATCAATTAATCAGGTTATCAGGTAAGAAAAATTATTGTTCTTATTGTCGTACACATGATCATGTTCACAAAGCTAGTGATCATTTCTGGTATGGTTCTTATTCAGTTACTCCCATAAGAACTGCAACTAACATTCATGGACCCAAATACCAGTGAGTACCAAAGATGAAAGATGAATCTGTGTTGCAGGAACCTACAGTCAAGGGGGAGTAAGAGAACCAAGGCTTCTAAGTAAATCAGCTTAGAACCCGTACTTCAACGAAGTTTGACTTCTAAACACAACAATTTAGGACTCGTACTTCAGTGATCAAAAGACCTTACTCCTGTGCTGATAAGAGATTGTACTCCAATACTCGAATGAGGAAATCAACCATCAAGGGGGAGTACATACTTTTTTGAAATACTTTGCATCCGATAGATATGATGAACTACATTTCAAAATAGAATTGTAGATCTCTATCATGTGCTTTTTTTTCACTGATATATTTTAGATGCACAATTTCAGGGGGAGTAAAGGTGATGATTTCTGATTATTTCAGATCAGAACTCGTTCTTTCAATGTTTTACTGCTTTATGTCTTTTAATTTTTCAATAAATTTGTGAATAAAGTTGCTTTGACATGACTTTGAGACTTGTGCAGAATGAGAGAAGCTTACAAGATCATATATTTATGACTTAAGCATGACTTCATGAGATTTAAGACTGCTTAGAAAGGTTAAATTTCTTATCTTAATCTCATATATGGTTGAAAGAAGGACAACTTTCAATCATAGAAAAACATGTTCTTAAATGTTCAAACCACTTCTCGGTTCTTAAACAGATTTCATGAATTGGAAGTGTGATTTTAAATGTTTTTCAAGAATTGCTTGTGCTTCATGATTATAAACTGTGTGTTTCCAAAGATAAATACTTGCGTATTGTTTTTTCTATATACTTTCAAGTATTCACACACACCGGTTTGAATTTTTATTCAATATGTTCTTACCATGTCTCAAAGAATTTTGAGCGTAATTTCATTTCGAAACGTTTTTCAAGAATGTCTATATTTTTGTTTCATATAGACCATATCCATTATTCTTGACCATAAGCTTTGATTGTTATATCATTCATTTATGATCATTATCATACAATGTCAGATTTTTCAAACAAGTCTCTTGCATTCATATTCACTCATTCAATTTACTTGTTTGAAAATACTTCAATGTTTGAAAATGCTCATATCTTCATGATTATATTCTGAGTATACACATATCTGACTTGTATTTGAGCTATAACTGATATATTTAAACCATTTTAATCAACATATGCTTAATAGGACAATAGGGGTTCTTTGTGATAGGACTTAAATGAACTTCTATGGATTCACGATTACCAGTGTCTCCTACCCAAGAAGTTAATCCATAGTGATTGAGTGTGAGGAGTCGAAAAGAAATGAGTGTGGATTGTGCGTTGAGGTAAAATGGAAAACAGAGTTTGGTTAGATGTGAGATTAATGATTAAAAGAAAGAGGGTGTGAGATCAGAGTAAAAGAATATCAAACTCTGCACCAACTACTTTCTAAGCCGGGCAGCCACATTACTAATGTTTCACAATTCTTTGGTGAACGTTATTGAAAAAGGCAAATAGCCCATGCCAACTCTTGATTATAACCCCACCAGCCACTCATTTTCTTCTTAAAAAGAAAATGTTTCATATTTTAAGGGGATGCAGCACATTATCTATCTGGTTTTCATTTGGAAAATCTGGATATTGAAAAAGAAGGAAGTCTGCCCCACCTTCGCACTTCAATCATGCACATTGAGTCTGTGTTTATCTACTGTTGTCTTAGTGGTTTACATAATGTTGAGTCGTTTATAAAAGCAATCATCATATGCTTAATTCTTTCTACACTTGCACGAACACACAAGAAATATGTTTTCTTGTCATAACATTCATAAAAATTTCCTTTGCGGTGTTTCGATGATTGGATGGAAGCCCTGGGGGAGTGAACATCAAAAAGCTCCTTTCCTATGTGTATTCGTTACACACAGTGACTTAGTGTTACTGACATGCATATTAACTGATTCATTTGTTGATTCAGGTGTTACATTCCTATTTTATCTAGATTTGCAAAGATCTAGATGAATACATTGTTCGAATTGGCAACGAATCAGAGGCTCGTGAAAGATCAGTGGTCGGAACAAACAATAACATTTCTTGATGAGAAAGTTTTGATGAACCAGATGCTCTATTCATCAAAAAGGGGGAGATGATTTAAAGAAATGTCCAATTCAGAAATTTCAAAGATTTGAAAGTTTGAAAGTTTGGATAATGTTTTGAAGAAGTTAACTTTCAAAGATTGAAAGGTTGAAAGATTGTTCAAGAAGAGTCAAAGTTGTTTGAAGATGTGCTGATTTTCAGAAATTTTCTTTGAAGATTGTTTGTTGAAGCATTCCGTGCTAAATCTGAAGATAATTTCTTTCCGAAGTTTGAAAAAGTCTTGTGATCATTCTGAAGAGATTATTGAAGATTGTTATATCTTCTGAAGATAGATTTTGGGAGAATACTAACATCTTTTGAAAGTAATGATGTTATAAAGAAAAATGGGAGATTGTACTGACAGATCTTAAAGAGAAGACTGAAATGAAAATTCTTTCGAAGATGATCTTGAATCCAAAGGGGGAGATTGTTAGAGCAGAAATATGTTGGATACAAGATCATGAAGACTAAAGGTCAAAGTTCAAGGAAGTCAATGCTGAAAGTCAACTCTCAGTGAAAGTCAAAGTCATTTTGTTAATAAAGTCAAAGTCAATGTTGTTTGGTAATTGTATTTTGTTTGTTTCCTTTGAAATTGTCTGAGGGTATAAATACCTTCAGTCTTTGTAATCAGTTGGTAACAAGTAAGATTGAGTAAAGTGAGCAGATTAGAGAAGAGCATCATTGTACATCATTATAGTGAGAGAAAGTGAGATTTATAATTGTTGATATTTGATCAATGACATGTGATTACGATTCTTGATCATATTTCTGTTTTACAATTAGAACTTGATGAAATTGGGAATAACAATTTGCTTGACTATCATCTTAATTCTTTATGATCTTGAATCCAACAAATATGTACTCTAACATTCTCCCCCTTTGGATCAAGATCATCTCTAAAAGGATATTGCAATTCAATCTTCTCTTTTATGCTCAATTTGTATCTTTTCCCTTTGATGTAGAAATGATTTTCTCAAGTAGTCAAAATTCTCACCCTATTCATATGAAAAATTGACATTCTCCCCTTTCTGTGACAAACTCAGTATCTTCCAAAACTTTCATCAATCTTCTAAAAGTCTGTTCACCAAGAATATTAACATTCACCCCCAAGGTTGGCAAAAATCTCTTTCAGACTTGAAAAGAAATTATCTTCAGATTTAGCACAATTTGCTTCAGCAAATGTATCTTCAACAATTTTGAAAACTTTGAACTCTTGCCTTCAGCTTTCAACAATCTTGAATATCTCTCCCCATATACAATACAAACTGTTATTTCCGGACATTTCTTTAACATTGTTTTCTCCCCCTTTTTGATATTAACTTCTCTTTTCATCCAACATTTCTTGAACTGTTCTCCCCCTTTTTGACGATTATAGCATAATGATCATCAAAACTTGCAACAAGAAATGTCTTTGAAATAATCTGAAATGACCATTGATCTTTTAAACTGAGCCTCTGATTCTCTGTCGATCCAAAAGATATTTATCTAGATCTTTTCAAATCCAGACAAACTAGAGTGTAACACCTGTATCAAGAAATGAGTCAGTTAATATGTCTGTCAGTAACATAAAGTTACTGTGTGTAACGAATACACATTGGAAATGATCTTTTTGATGTTCACTCCCCCAGGGCTTCCATTCAATCATCGAAACACCACAAAGATATTTCTATGAACGTTATGACAAGAAAAACAAATTTCCTTGTGTATTCGTGTAAGTGTTAGAAAGAATTAAGCACATGATGATTGCTTATATAAGGCTCAATATTGTGTAATCCACTAAGACAACAGTAATTAAACACATACTCAATTGTGCATGATCGAAATGCGAAGGTGGGGCAAACTTCCTTCTGTTTCAATATCCAGATTTTCCAAATGAAAACTAGATAGATAATGTGTTGCGTCCCTAGAAAATATGAAACAGATTCTTTTTAAGAAGAAAATGAGTAGTTGGTGTTGTTTTTAGCAAGAGTTGGCATGGGTTATTTTCCTGTTTCAATAATGTTCACGAATAATTGTGAAACACTAGAATTGTGGCTGCCCGGCTCAGAAAGTAGTTGGTGCAGAGTTTGATATTCTTTTTCTCTGATCTCACACCCTCTTTCTTTTTAATCATTGAGCTCGCTTCTAACCAAACTTTCATTCACATTTTACCTCGTCACACAACCCACACTCATTTCTTTTTGACTCCTCACACTCGATCACTAAGGATTAACTTCTTGTGTAGGAAACACTGGTTATCGTGAATCCATAGAAGTTGTATTTAAGTCCTACACAATGAACCCATATTTTCCTATGAAATCATAACGTTGCTCAAAAATGGTTTAACTTTATCAGTTAAAGCACAAATATACATGTCAGATATATGTATGCTCAGAGATGTAATCATTAAGATTTGAGCATTTTAAGCATTGAAGAAATTTCAAACAAGATATTTGAATGAATGAAATGAATACAAGAAACTTGTTTGAAAAACTGACATTGTATAATAAAGATCAATATCAAATGATTTATCAATTAAGGCTTGGGTCAACAAAAATTGATATTTTCTATACGAAACAAAAATATAGACATTCTTGAAAGAACGTTTAGAAATGAAATCACGCTCAAACATTGAATAACAAACGCGGTGTCTTACCATCGAAAAATAGTTCAGTTTGGAGACATGTTAAGAACGAATTCAACAAAAAATAAACCGGTGTGTGTGAATACTTGACAGTATATAGACAAGATAATACACAAGTATTAATTTTTGGAAACACACGGTTTATAAACATTTAAGCTCATCTAACAATGAAAACATTTAAAATCACACTTCCAAATCATGAAATCTAGTTAAGAATCGGAAGTGGTTTGAACATTTAAGAACATGTTTTATATGATTGAAAGTCGTCCTTCTTTCAACCATATATGAGATTAAGAATATAAATAAACCTTTTGGTCCGTCTTAATCTCATGAAGTCAAGCTGCAAGTCATATAAAGATATGATCTTGTAAGCATCCTCTCAATATACATCAGTCAAAAGATCCATCAAAGTGCAAAGTTTATTCACAAAAAATTATTGAAATGTAAATGACATAAAGCAGTAAAACGTTGAATGTACGAGTTCTGATCTGAAGTAATCATAAGTCATAATTCTTACTCCCCCTGAAAATATGCATCTGTAATTTGTCAGTGAAAAAGCACATGATAGAGATCTACAACTCCCCCTGATGTGTAGTTCATCATATCTTCCGAATACATATTTCCAGAAAAAAATATGTACTCCCCCTTGAAGGTTGATGTCCTCATTTGAGTATTAGAGTACAATCTCTTATCATCCCAGGAGTATCATCTCTTTTTATCCTTGAAGTACGAGTCCTAAACTGTTGTGTTTAGAAGTCAAACTCCGTTGAAGTACGGGTCCTGAACTGATTTATTCAGAAGGCACAGTTCTTTTACTCCCCCTTTACATTAGGTGCCTGCAACACAAAATCATCCTTTGGTTTTGGTACCCACTGGTATTTGGTTCCATGTTTGTGAGTTACAGTTCTAATAGGAGTAATAGAATAAGAACCATACCAGTAATGATCACTCGATTTATGAACAAAATCATATGTATGACAGTAAGAACAATACCTTTTTCTAGACAACCTGATCAATTGATCGCTCGAGTAAACAAGATTAGGTTTACCTTTCAGCACTTTGTTCTTCTTTGCTTTTGATCCATGTACAAATGATTTTTAACTTATCTTTTCTTCCTTTTTTCCTTTCTTCTCTTCCTGCTTTTCATCATTCTTCTCATCTTCAACTGGTTTTACCTTCCAAACCAGCTTCTCTTATGCATATCTCCTTCTTCTCCTTCTATGTGTACCTGAACCAGGAGGTTTCACATCAGTTCCAACTTTGACAGCTTCTCTGGAAGTCATCCTGTTACAAAAAAAAACTTGAAATGGTCGTTATAAATTCAGAAATAAACTATAATACAAAAAGATCAAATTTGGACAAATTTCAGAAAACTAAAAAAAAAATTCTAAGTATGGAACTCTCAAACCAAAGAAAATTAGCTTCGCGTAAAAACAGTAACTTGCGAGTTTTGTGCTTCGCACAGACGAAAGGATACAGAAACACACTTCGCGTAAATAGAGTCGTGCGAGTTCTAGGTTCACGCACAATGAATCTTGCGAGTTTCTCACTTCGCGCACACTGCTACGTGCAAGTTCTCGAGTAAGACACTTCGCGCAATGCGTCTGCGAGTTCAACACTTAGAAAATATATCAACTTTTTACTTCGCACATATCTCACTTCTCGTTAAAACCCAACTTCGTCCAATCGCGCATACCAAATAGAGATGAACAGTAGAAACACGCACACAGGGTTATGCGCGTTTCTACTTCTCGTACAACAAATCTTGCGAGTTCTTCATGTTTTCGAATCGTAGTCTCGTGCGAGATCTTTGGTATCTGCGAATTCTTGCCTTTGCGAGTTCTTCTGTCACACCCCGCTAAAGCGGAAACACGAGGCATAACAGCTCCGATGTCATAGCACAAGATTATAAACATACCAACATTTACTTAACATTCAAAATACATTACATTTTTAAGTACAAGGTATCGTCATTGTTTACAAATTCCAAACTTTAAAATATAACGATACGCATAAAGTCAGAAATAATCTTGCTTCAAAATATGAAGTGCGCTGATAAAACATCATGGAATTACTTTCTTGAATCCTGAAAAGCATGAATAGAAACCAAGGTCAACTACAAAGAGTTGGTGAGTTCACAGGTTTAAATATGCACAAATCATTTTTATATGCAAGACGACATTTGTAAAACATACGTATAAACCAACTTCAATTCTTTGATTCATGAGTATCACAATTTAAATTTCTTTATGATAAGTGTACGCAAAGATAGTATTACGTTGAGCCACTACTAAGCCATCCCTGACCAATTTCAACGCCCCCGATGAACTAACTCAGCGGTGGTTCATGCCACATGTTTAGTCATCTTCTCTAGTATAGTGCACCCCTGCTCGTCAGCATTAAGGTGGGCTTGTCACACCAAATAGCGCTACCCACTAATACTATAGGCCCGATTTTCTTGGAGTTAATAGTAGTGTCACGGGGTCTTAACATTAAAAACTCAACACATCAATTGCATACTTATCATATAGCTTATAATTCCAAATGCTTTTAACAAAGCCTTATAAATTGCCATTTCGCAATACTTTCAAACAATTCTCATGAATCTTTAAATACGCAATTTAAACATGCTTTCCACCCCAAAATCAATTAAAACGATAAAAGTGGGGCTGTGAATACTCACCTTGATGCAAGCAACGAGTGAAGCTTTACTTTAAACTTAATGAATTTTGTCACGCCTTAACTTTCCCTATATAAGAGTTGCCATAAGAAACACATTAATACCCTATTCCGATGTCCAACCAATATGTCCAATTGTCCCATGAAATGCCATCAAATAAGTTTCTTAGTCCATAATTATTTTGTCTAAACGAAGTTCCAAAATAAAATAAGGCATTACTTAAACTTGATAACACAACTTTTCTGGATACAGCACATGCTGTCCAGAAAGTTATCCGGTAATTTCAACACGGAAACTTAACTTCTCAAGAGAATTATTTACTCACAAATTTTGTGATGAAACTATAATATGTTTAGATTTGATCTGCACTTTTTCATAATTTTTGAATAACTTTTGGTACATCAAATCATTTTTATAAAATAAAGTGTCACTGATTTTCGGATCAGTGACATACCTCACTTGAAACAGGTTTTTGAGGTATCAATTCTTGGAATTAGCTAGTGATCCATATATGGATGCAAACCTAACTCAAAATCCTAACATTTGGAAAAAGATTCACTTAATTTGGATGAGTAGTGAGGGAGTTATGGCCTCTACAAAATAGGTGTATGAATCTGTCTTCACTGGACAGATTGCACCATTTTCTTATAAAATCCAATTAAGTGCTCAAATCATCTCCAAATTCTATGTTTCTGGACTTTTTAGAAAGCAAACACTCTAAACTGAAGTTTAGAAGCAAAAACCCCAAATTTGGACATGTGGTTTGTGAGTTGTGCAAGCTAGAAGTGAGGTCCATTTTCTGGACAGATTCTAGAATGATGTGAACGCTAATTTAACTCACAAATAATGGACATGGTTTTTGGTTAAAAACCATGTCTTCACCTTTCAACACATGATAAACTAACACATGCATCATGGATTCATGGCAATCTAAATGCTCATCCAAATGCATGCATGAACACAAAATAAAGAAGATAAGACATTAATATTGATACAATGTTCTTAATCATGTAGAACTTAGAAAACTCCTTCATAAGAACATTTTTATACTAACACTCAATGTATCAAGAGTCAAAAACTCATATTATATAAATATCAAAGGTAAACCATCTTATTAACAAGTTTTCACCCACATGCAAGACAACATACACACTAGATTAGTGATTTAACATTATATAGAACTCTTAATCATATGAGTTTGAACAATCTCATCCTAAGAGTTTATTTATACACAAAATTGATATAAATGCATAAATTTCAATCCAACCTTAATAAAATTTTGTGGACCAAAAACCACATTTCATAAAATTATCATCTCTTTGACAAAATTCTAAAATAACACACATGGAAACCCTAGTTTCATTTGAAGATCATTAAATGGTTCATTAGCAAATGTAGATACTAATGCATCCCATTTCACTTCCAAAACTTGGATTGTACAACATTTACATAAAAGATATGAAATGTACCACATTTGATTATAAACTTGAAAAATGGAAGTGTTAAGTGATTACCTTCACAATAGGAGATGAAGACTTGGATTCCAACTTCAAAATAGTGAAGGATTCTTGTTTGGATCTTTGATTCTTAGCAATGAGAGGAAAAGAAGAAGAAGAAGAAAAAAAAAAATGGTGATGGTGGTGGTGTTTTCGGCCGAAAAGAGAGAGAGGAGAGGGAGAGGAGGTGAGGAGTTGTTTTTGAAAAATGAAGAGTGTGTATTGGTTTTAATTTGGTTTTTTTAATTAAAGTAATAAATAATTAAAATAGGTATGATTAGGACAAGTGTCCTAGTGACTCACCAATACATAAAAAAAATTGAATTTTAATACCATTATTTGAATTACTAGCTCTAAACTATAAAATATCAGATATATTTGAGAACCGAAATACCCGATTCTCAATTTTTGTTAAATAAATGACAATTTTGAAAATTTTGCAATGCAAGAGAAATTAAAATTCTGATTTTTATAATAAAAAAAATTTTGGACTTTTATTCACTTATTTGGCATTTCTGGACAGTGACGGTCAGATGCGGAACTGTTCCGGGTTTTTAATGCAACTTCTAAATTTTTCGGGGAAACTTTTTATCTTAAAAGCTTTTAATAAAATTTAAAAAGTGACAAGACTTATAAATTACTCTGAGGGTGCTGACCTCATTAATCAAAATTTGACAGTTGTCACATCTTCCTCTGTGAGTTTTCCAGATCTTGCGAGTTCTTCACTTTGTCGAACAAAAACTTGATTTTTCCATCTGATTTCAATCCAATCCTTTATCAATTGATGTGAAACTTTGCAGATCTCATCGATTTCATGTTTAGAACACTTTACAATCAAAGAATTTCAATATAAAACACTAGATATTGCCAATCGATCTAGAACAGTTCGTTTATAGACTTCGAACAAAAACTTATAAAAATCAAAAATTCAGATCGAAATAATACGAACTAGGCTAAGCAAATCAAATTTCCACTTCTCTGATACCAATTATTATTCCCAGAATTCAAGTTTTAAACATTACAAACAATCAAGATGAACAAATCTGGAAATCACATGTCATTAATTTCAAGAACAAAGATTACAATCTTCACTTTCTCTCTCTACAACATGTTTCTCTCACTAGAATGATATTCAATCTCTTATTCTCTGATAAGCTTCGTATCACACACAAACTGATTACAATTAATGACTTACTTACAGATTACAAAGACAAGCAACCTATTTATACCACCATCTAAAACAAAGAAAACAAAATACAATACACTTTGACTTTGACTTATTACACGAAGACTTTGACTTTGATGCTTGAGAGTTGACTTTCAACTTTGACTTGCTTGACTATCATCTTAATTATTTATGATCTTGAATCCGACAAATGTTCTATGCATCTTCTGACTACGAAAGCAGATGATATACTCGCTTCTACTGATGTTGCTGAGGGGGAGAAAACATCTGATCTTACCAGTAACACAGAAAAAATAATAAAGCTTCCAACTACTAAGGGGGAGCAAACCCGTTCAACAACTCAGGGGGAGCAACCCAGAAGTCAAATTCCTTATTCAGGAAAAGGTAAAGGCAAGATGACCTATGAAGATGAGAAAACTAAAAGAAAAGCAAGAAAAGATGTCGCTTGGAAGAACCAAAAGACTAGTCATATTCATCTTTGACCTTAAAGATTCAATTATGATTTACATGACTTTATGTAATCATCTTTAGATTGTATCTTATTGGTTGAATGAAAAGTGTTGTGTACATTAGTTTTGTGCATATATACCTATGTATTTCTTTTATTATGTTTTGTAATCCGAAAAGAAAAGTAAAAAATAGAAGAAAACAAAAGAAAAGAAAAAGATAACGGCCTTAGAAAAAGAAAAGATCAAAAAGAGAAAATGTCAATGAATTTATGAGTTCGGATTATAGTAGTCAGACTATGAGTTTCAATACCATCTTTTTTTTTATGTATTTCAAAATTGGTTGCCTATTTGTATTATTAATAAATAGGGGTGATTGTTAGTCATAACCATCGGATTTGTTAAATAACACAAATAACATCTGTTTAGACATAGAAAAGAATATTTTTTTATCATTGACTTGTAACTATCATGTCTAATATATTCCATTTATTTTGACACCTTATTTGAACCTTGCATAACAACGAAGCATTTTGGCTCAAGGTTTCTAAGAACATTGGATTTACAACTAAGATAAGTAGTTACAATCAAACTTCAGATTAGAATTCTCATCAGAATGAAGAATCCGATTAACCATATTTATATGGTTAATCAAGTCACAAAATCAACCAACAATCATTTTTTGTTATTTTTCGATGTTCCCACTTAATAATTATTATTCCATAAATAGAATTCGATCAATAGCTTATATTTCATAATAGATAGGATAGGAATTTACTTTGTTTTACTTTACAAATGTCTTGTAACTATCTGTATTGATCCAATAACGAAAAGCTTTCAACAAAATCGAAGATTAGTTGAAATGAGGTCAAGATCGTCACCAAAGTGGATTGATTTGTCATCTAGGCAAAAGAAGATCAATAGAAGATAAAGTCAACTAGTAATCTAACAAATACTACTATTGGCAAGGCAGATTTTGGTGTGCAAACTTGTTCAGTATGGTTTGGCTCAAAATCTCCCAAACTGTCATCCTAGTATGGGAACATGTCCAGTATGTCAGACAAGATAAGTTCTAAAGCACTATTTTAGTATTGTCATACTTTCTTTATTGGTCCCTCTCCATACGAAAGGATGGGATGAGTTAACAAGTGTCCACTTCAACTATAAATCCTGAAATGAAAAGTACAAGCATGAATGGACCATTAAATCAGATGAAGATACACGTTAAAGTTGGAAGGTAGCATTTAATGCAATGGTGGTTATAAAAATTCACCCTTGTCACTTGTCGCTACTCACCCGTTTTGAAAGAACTTCTTAGTGATAGTTTCTTAGGCAAAATAGGCATCAACATCTGAAGACAATCTAGTACTTCAGATCTGAAAGTGTACCTTATTCTTTCACTCTTTCAATGTTAACAAATTTGTCACCATTCAAATTTTTCAAGATCAGGTCTTACCTTCCTAGTTTCCACAGCAAATATAACTCTTTATTTTAATAAAAATATAAAATCAAACTGAAAATTTATTGTCCTTGTATTCAAATCCCCCCCCCCCCTTCTACAAAAACACATATTGTCTAAGTCATTATATTACAGGACCAACAAATGTTTATTCCAATATAAATATTCATTATAATCCATTTAATAATTATGCCTAGCTTTAATGAAAGTTGTTTTTTTAGTACTCCATGTTTGCACATTTACATTACTTCTCATGAAATCCGAAAAAAGGAAAGAAAAGGAAAGGAAACTAAAGAAAAGAAAGAAAGTTTTCAAAAACATATGAAAAACAGAAAAGAACGAAAAGAAAAAGAAGGTAAAAAGAATCCAAAAATGATCACGGAATTTATGAGTTTGGATCTTATGAGTTCCGTTACCATTTTTTTAAATGTTATTCTACCTTAAAGACCTATTTGTATTATTAACAAATAGAGAGAGATTGTTTGTCTCAACATTCGATTTGATAATAATAAATATACATCTGATCTAACATTTAGAAGAATCTTAAGACATATATATTGACTAAGGTTTTTCAAAAAGAAGTTCTACAAAAAGCAGGCTATGCTTATGTTGACTAAGGCTTTTCAAAAGAAGTTATACAAAAAGCCTAGCTCGAACAGTCAGAGGTATTCATCTAGTCCTAGTAACTATGTTCACAAGGAGAGGTGTGAAGGAAAGAGGTTAGAGGAAAGGAAGCCATAAGAGAAAAGGAATAAAGCTGAAGAGATCAAACATCCAGAACCTCCAACATGCTATAACTGTGGCAGACTTGATCACTTTGCCAGAGACTGCCGAAGACCCAAAGTCCGGAACTCCGACTACTACAAGAACAAAATGCTTCTAGCTAAGCAACAGGAAGCTGGAAAGGCATTGATGGCAGAAGATGAGTTCTGGCTAGATCATTCAGACCAAGAAGATGAAAATGAAGAGAAGGACGAGATAGCACACCAATGCTTTATGGGAAAGCTGGAAATAGGAGTTGAAGCTGATTCCGATGAAGAGAATACTGAAGAGGTATGTGATTTAACTCAATCAGATTTCTTAAATCAAATGCATGCCATGATGACAAAACTCTAAGAATTAGAGTCGAAAATTAAGCGTGAAAAGGGTGTTATTCATGAACAAAACCAATCAATACAGAAACTTAGCGAGAATATTGCTGAAAAGAAAGTATTGGTTAAGACTTTATATAAAAACATTGACACCAGCGCAAAAGAACAGACCATAATTCTTAAAGAGGTTGCTGAAACAAAGACTAAATTGAGAAAGAGTGAGTTTGATTTCAAAGAGCTTACGAAAATGTATTCTTCGTGTTCCAAAGAAAACATTTCTTTACATGCAAAATTAAAAGCATTGGAAGAGAAGTTATACACATTGGGTCAAACTGAACAAACCATTCATCTAAACAAACCCAAAGAGGAAATAGAGAGTTGGGGACTTGGTTATGAGAATCCTCACTACCTTAAAAATGGTATATCTAAAGTGCCTGCACTTTATGATTTTACATTTATGAAACTTTCTCGACGATACCTAGAACTTAAAGTTTTCTGGATTGGACTGTCTAAAGAGGATGAAGCCAAGGAAACTGAAAAATGAAAGAACTCATCTAAAGTTCACCTTCCATTTTATTATGCGAAGCTGAATAATAGTTATGATTCTGTTCAATCAAAATCTCTTTCAAATGACTTCTTTCAGAGTTATTTTGTCAAAGAAATGGAGGCGAAGCCTATTAAAGGTAAACTTTACGTCCCTCCTCTCATTTTGGAAAGTAAAATTTCTGAACTTGAGAAATCTTTAGCAGATGAAAGACTTTTGATTGATATTGAACAAAAAGTGTTTTCAACTGTGCTTAAAAATACTGCTCTTTCTAAATCAACTAAGGCATCAAAATCCAAAGACATGTTTGGTTCAACTGATGGAGGGTTTGATTTTCTAAACTCTGATGGTGTTTTAGATGATTGTATTGATCAAATTGATTTTAGTGCCAAACATCCTAATCATTCGTCTTTTGTTGTGAATTCCTTTGGATTATTCAGTAAGTGTGTGAAAGGTAAATCCCCAACGAAAGTTGATGAAACAGTTTCTATGAAAACTAAGAATGCGAAAGGTAAGAAGAAGTCTCAGCATTCACAGAAACCGATCACTACTGGTAAGCCAAAGAAGAAGCATTCGTTTGATTCTCAAAAATCTAACTCCACAGTTTCAAATGTTTCAGATCTGAGCAAGAAAAGGCTACGAGTTAAATCTCAATGGCAACCAAAACAGGAGATTGATGAGACTGCTAAATCTTTTTCTAGTGTTGATTGTAATAAGAATACGACTAGTAAAGATGTTTTGATTGCTGATGTTGCTATTTTGAAACCAAAACTTATCGTTTCTCGCAAGAAATACTCTATGAAGCAATTATTCCAGTTATCTTTATCTGCTAGAAAGTCTTCATATTATGATAAACATGTTTATGCTTCTTGTCAAGATTCTGATGTTTGGTTTGGCAAATATCATGTTCACTCTTATCATTCTAATTCTTCATTTGATTCTCAAAAGCAAAGAGGACCCAAATTTCAATGGGTACCAAAATCATGTGCTAACACTGTGGGTCCCATTTATAAGTGGGTACCTAAAACTGTTGTTTCGTAATTTCTCTTGTGCAGACCCGTCATATGTGGTACTTGAATAGCGAGTGTTCCAAGCATATGACCGGGCTGAAAGGTATGTTGACCAACTTTACAGAGAAATACTGCAGAACAGTTCGATTCGGTAACGATCAGTTTTCACCAATTCTGGGATATGGTGATATGGTACACGACAAAGTCACGATTAAGAAGGTGAGCTATGTTGAAGGCTTAGGACACAACCTGTTCAGTATAGGCCAGTTCTATGACAAAGTCTTAGATGTAAATTTCAAGGCCAAGAGGTGTTATGTTCGCACTGAAGACGGAAAGGAACTCTTGGTCGGCACTCGAAAGTCCGACCTCTACACAATTAATTTGTCAAACGTCCAGATTGACAAGAAGGTGTGTATACTCTCAAAAACCTCGATGCAACAAAGTTGGTTATGGCATCAACGGCTCTCTCACCTCAACTTTCGATACATCAACAAATTGGTCAGTGGAAAGCTAGTAAAAGGACTTCCTGAGCTAAAGTATGTCAAAGAACATCTGTGTGCAGCGTGTGAAAAAGGAAAGATGAAGAGAGATCCGCACAAACCAAAGCCTGAACCGAGTACCAGCTCTCCGTTAGAGTTGTTGCATATGGATCTCTGTGGTCCGATGCGAACGCAAAGCTTAGGCGGAAAGAAGTACATATTAGTTATCGTGGACGATTTTTCGCGATACACGTGGGTCAAATTTCTACGTTCAAAAGATGATACGCCTGAAGTACTCATTACATTTCTGAAGACGACCCAGGTGAAACTGCAGAAACCAGTCAATCTTCTCAGAACTGACAACGGCACAGAGTTCAAGAACAAAACACTCAAAGAATATCTCGAATCTGTCGGGATTTCACATCAGTACTCTGCTGCACGTATGCCTCAACAGAATGGAGTGGTCGAAAGGAAAAATCGTATGCTAGTCGAGGCTGCTCATACTATGCTAAGCCAATCTGCCTTACCTTTATTTCTATGGGCCGAAGCTGTATCGACTGCGTGCTACACTCAGAATCGTTCCATGATACACCGCAGATTTAAGAAGACTCCTTATGCGTTAATAAACATCCGAACACCGACAATCAAATATTTTCATATATTTGGGTGTAAGTGTTATGTTCTAAACGAAAGAGAGAGTCTGAACAAGTTCAGCGCTAAGGCGGATGAGGGCATATTTATTGGCTATTCTTCTACATCAACTACATACCGTGTATACTTGAAGAAGTCAAAGACTGTTGTCGAAAGCGTCAACGTTACATTTGATGAAGAGATAGCTTCTGAACACGTCTGTTCAGAACCCGTGATAACAGGAGTACTAGCTTCTGGGCAAATCAGTCTAGAACCTGTGTCTCAAGCAAACAAATCAGATGGGTCATTAACGTCTACTAATCATTTATCTGATTTAGGTTTATTATTTGAACTATTTTATGATGAATTTCTTGGAACTAAAGTGACTAAATCTGTTGTGGTTGAGAGGATGGAAGACTCAATGACTACTCATCCAACGATTTCAGATATTTCTATTGAATCCGACTCCCCGATTCAACAAGAAGTTCAAGTTCAAATGCCTACTCCGACAGTTGAAGCTGTGACCAATAATGAAGAGACAAAAGTTGCTGAATCAGTATGATGTTCTGTAAGGACTGATCTACAGACTGACCAAGTTGTACCTACTGAGACTTCTGCACCTACTACTTCAACTGTACCCCCCATTCCTACTGAACATCCTGTAGAAGATAAAGGTGGATACATATATGATGATATGGATCTATATATATATAATCCACTCCCTCATAAACACAAATGGACCAAAGCACACCTGATAAGCCAAATCATTGGTGATCCAACAAAACCGGTGCAAACTAGGTCTGCCTCAATGAATATGTGTATGCATGAATCCTTTCTGAGCAAGATCGAGCCTACTCGCGTATCTGAGGCCCTTGCTGATTCAGACTAGGTGACTGTAATGCAAGAAGAGCTTAATCAGTTTGAAGCACTTGAAGTCTGGAGACTCGTACCCAAACCTCAAGGTAAAACCATCATTGGTACGAAATGGGTTTTCAAGATCAAGAAAGATGAAGATGGTACTATTATCAGAAATAAAGCAAGACTTGTTGCCAAGGGATATAGATCAGAGGAAGGAATAGATTACGACGAGACTTATGCTCCAGTGGCGCGTTTAGAGGCAATTCGCATGTTTCTGGCCTACGCAGCCCACAAGAACTTCACGGTCTTTCAAATGGACGTGAAGACAACATTTCTGTATGGCATTCTCAAGGAGGAAGTCTATGTCTCGCAGCCAGAAGGCTTTGTTAATCAAGAGAAACCGAATCATGTACACGTTCTCGACAAATCACTTTATGGACTGAAACAAGCTCCTCGCGCCTGGTATGAGGTATTATCCAAGTTTTTGGTCAAGTCAGGTTTTACAAAAGGTACGGTCGATACCACTTTATTCCTTAAAAAGGAGAAAGCCGATATCATTCTAATTCAAATATATGTAGATGATATTATTTTTGGCTCTACAAATCCTAAATACTGTAAGAACTTTTCAAACCTTATGGTGTCACGTTTTCAGATGAATATGATGGGGGAGATGAATTTATTTCTCGGATTACAAGTCAAACAATTTTCAACGGGGATTTTTATCAATCAATCTAAATACATTCTTGATATTCTTCGGAGGTTCAAAATGAAAAATTGTAAACCGATTGGTACCCCAATGGCACCTGGTACTAAGATTGGCACCGATCCTTCGGGAAAGGCTGTTGATGCTAGGACTTATAGAGGGATGATAGGTTCTTTAATGTATCTTACTTCTAGTAGGCCAGATATAATGTTTTCAACATGTTTATGTGCTAGATATCAGGCTAATCCTAAAGAAATCCATGTGTCTACAGTTAAGCGCATTTTTAGGTATCTGAAGGGGACTGCAGATATTGGTCTGTGGTATCCTAAAGATACTAGTTTTGAACTAACAACATATACAGACGCAGATCATGTTGGTTGCATGCTAGACAGGAAGAGCACGTCAGGTCATATACAGTTCCTCGGTGATAAACTCGTCAGTTGCGCATCGAAGAAGCAATTATGTGTCTCAACTTCAACGGCTGAGACAGAATATGTGGCTGCTGCTAGATGCTATTCTCAGGTCTTGTGGATGAGAACGCAACTTCGAGACTACGGTTTTCACTTCAACAAAATCTCGATCTACTATGACTCGAAGAGCGCTATCGCGATAACAGCTAATCCTGTTCAACATACAAAGACCAAACACATCGATGTCAGGTATCATTTTATCAAAGATAATGTCGAAAAAGGAACAATTGAACTTTACTTTGTAAAAATAGATTATCAGCTTGCAGATTTGTTTACCAAACCCTTGGACAAAAAGAGATTCAATTTTCTTGTCTCTAGGCTTGGTATGCTAAATCTTAAGACCTAATCGGTGGTTACCTATTAAAGTTTCTTATTGTAAATTTTTTATCATTTCTTTATCTTCAATTCCGCAAGATATTTGTTCTTTAATTTGTTCATGATCTAAGGGGGAGTGTGAGAAGAAACTCCATAAATGATCATTGTTATTTTGAGGGGGAGCTTATATAATTTCTACATTTACCTTTTATGTCAAACTTTTGTAATGCATGATTTTAGGGGGAGCTCTTCAAGTCAAAGAAGTATGGAAATTACTTCTGATTATTTCAGATTAGAACTCGTACTGTCATTGTTTTACTGCTTTTTGTCTTTTTAATTTAATGGAATAAATTTGCTTTGACTATGACATAAGACTTTTGCAGTTTTTGAGAGATGCTTACATGATCATATCTATATGACTTTAAGCTTGACTTCATGAGATGTAAGATTGCACTCAAAAGGTATAATTCCTTATCTTCATCTCATATATGGTTGAAAGGTGGACATCTTTCAATCATATAAAACATTGTTCTTAAATGTTCAAACCACTTCCCGAATCTCAAAACAATTTCATGAATTGGAAGTGTGATTTTAATGTTTTCAAGATCTACTTTGTGATTTAACTGATATAGTTAAACCATATTGAGCATCACATGCTTTCTAGGAAAACATGATTTCTTTGTGCTAGGACTTAACACAACTTCTACGGAATCACGTTAACCAGTGATTTCTACCCAACAAGTTAATCCATAGTGATTGAGTGTGATGAGTCAAAAGAAATGAGTGTGGATTGAATGATGAGGTATACAGAAAAAAGAGAGTTTGGTTAGAGTAAGCTTACTGTTTAAAAGAACGAGGGTGTGAGAACAGAGTTAAAAAGAATATCAGAACTCTGCACCAACTTTTTCTGAGCCGGGCAGCCACAATTCTAATGTTTCACAACTCTTTGGTGAACATTATTGAAACAGGCAACTAGCCCATGCCAACTCTTGATCAAACCTCACCAACTACTCATTTTCTTCTTAACAGGAAAGTGTTTCACATTTTCAAAGGGGAAGCAGCAAATTTGCTATCTGATTTTCATTTAGAAAATCTGGATATTGAAAAGAAGGAAGTCTGCCCCACCTTCGCACTTCAATCATGCACATTGAGTCTGTGTTTAACTTACTGTTGTCTTAGTGGTTTACACAATTTTGATCCTATAAGCAATCATTCGTGCTTAATTCTTTCTATCACATGCACAAATACACAAGGAATTTGTTTCTTTGTCATAACGTTCATAGAAATTGCCTTTCTGGTGTTTCGATGATTGAATGGAAGCCCTAGGGGAGTGAACATCAAAAAGCTCCTTTCCAATGTGTATTTGTTACACACAGTGACTTAGTGTTACTAACATGCATTTTAACTGATTCATTTGTTGATTCAGGTGTTACACGATTATTTTGTCTAGATTTGCAAAGATCTGGATGAATATCTTTTGAACTGACGGATCAGAAGCTCCTGATGAAAGACATTTCTTGCTAAATGTTTTGATGAATTTGTTGCTCTTTTCATCAAAAAGGGGGAGAGCCAACCAAGAAATGTGAAAGATCAAAAGTTTAGAGAATTCTTCAAACTATTCTGAAGAAATGGGAGAAGAGCTAACCAAGAAATGCGAGAGATCAAAGTATTCTGAAGACATGCTGATTTGAGAGAAATTTTCTTTGAAGATACTTTGCTAAAACATTCTGAGCTAAAACTGGAGATTATTACTTATTGAAGACAAAGAATGAGATTGCATCTTCTGAGCTGAAAGAGAAGACGGAATTGGTAAATCCTTTTAGTAATGATCTTGATCCAAAGGGGGAGATTGTTAGATCACAGATTTATTGGATTCAAGATCATCCAATCTGAAGACTGGAATCTGAAACTAAAGCTGAAAAGTCACTCTTAATATTAGTCTAATGTTAAGTTTGTAATAATTGTCAAAGTTAATTATTGTGTTAATTATAGTATTTTATATTATTCCTAAATATCTAATAATAGATATTTAGGATAGTAGATATTAGTTTAGATATTATATTATGTTGTTGTTGGTTGATATTTGGTGAGATATCTGATCATATCTCACAACACCCAATCTCTGAGAAAAACATCAAGCCAACACTATTCATCAGAGAGAAATAGAGAGAGCTTAAACAGAGAAGAACATCAACCATTGTAATCCGTTGTTTGTATTCAAACAGGTTGGTAATCTATATATTTGTGTTTGTTAACATCTGGTAAAGATAATGTTCAAATAAAGAGGGACCGACACTTGACTTTTCGTATGTAGGCCTATGCGAATTCTTGACTTAACTTTTTCAAAATTCATGTTCTATGCGAATTCTTGCTAGACCCATGCGAATTACTCAGATCATGCGAGTTCTTCGTGCGAGTTCTTCAGAGTACGATTCGAATTTTCAAAAATTCACCATATCTGATCCAAACTTCAATCAATTGATGTCAAACTTCACAGGATAGGTCACGATTATGTTCTGAACAAACCTTTGGCACCAATTTCACCAAAACAACAATGAATCAAAGATCTTGATTCGAATACAGTAGCCAAAATATCGAACTCTAAAACTTACAAATTCGAGAAATTAAATATGAATTACATTGATTTAGCCTGTACGATCTGAACAAAAATCATTCTAAAACATCATACGATTACAATACAAGCAAAAAATCAACAAAAACAGTCCAAAATCAAGATTTAAATTCAACTACAAATTGCTCTGCGAGTTCTTCAATTTCTAAGTGAAAATCAATCTTTCTGAAATTTGTTTGCTATGATACCAACTTTGCTACACAAGGACTATGACTGCGAGTTACTTTACCACCCGAGAAAAACGAACTTCGTGGCTGATGCTTTGAGTAGGAAAGAGTATAGCAAGAGCACTAAAACCTATATCTCAAGAATAGATGTGGTGTTGGGTCTAATTGAGAAGATAAAGGCTTCTCAAGCCGAAGTCTTAGTAGGAGGAAATCTCAAGGAAGAACTGATGGCAAAGCAACACCTTCTCTTAACGGAGGATAGACGAGGAGTGAAGATATTTCAAGGTCGGGTGTGGGTACCAAAGGTTGGGGGATGCCGAGAGTTACTCATGGAGGACGCCCACAAATCCAAGTACACTATACACTCGGGGAGCACCAAGATGTATAGAGACCTAAAGTTGAACTTTTGGTGGCTCGTAATGAAATTGGATGTAGCCAATTATGTGGAAAGATGTGTGACTTGCTTGCAAGTAAAAGCCGAGCATCAACGTCCGTATGGAAGCCTCCAATCCATGGAAATTCCCGAATGGAAGTGGGAGCACATCACCATGGATTTCGTAACCAAGCTGCTGAGGACCTTGAGGGGTCACGATACGATTTGGGTGGTGGTGGACCGGTTAACCAAGAGTGCCCATTTCTTGGCTATGCGTGAAACCTTTCCTATGGATAAACTGGCCAAGCTTTACATCGACGAGATAGTGTCTAGGCACGGGGTGCCTTTGTCCATAGTCTCGGATCGGGACAGTCGTTTCACTTCAAATTTTTGGGATGGACTACAGAAGGAATTGAGAACAAGAATGAAGGTAAGCATGGATTATCATCCTCAAACTGACGGACAAAGTGAACGGACAATACAGACTCTAGAAAATATGCTCCGGTCTTGCGTTATTGACTTTGGCGGTAGTTTGAATTCTCATATGCCTTTGGTAGAGTTTGCGTACAACAATAGCTATCATTCTAGTATTGGAATGGCCCCGTTCGAAGCATTGTACGGTCGTAAATGTAGGACCTCCGTATGTTGGCTTGAAGCGGGTGAGAAACAATTTGTCGGGCCCGAGATCGTTCAAGAGACGACCGACAAGGTTAAATGCATCCGGGAGATATTGAAAGCAGCTCAGGACCGACAGAAAAGCTACGCCGACAAGAAGAGACGACCCATGGAGTTTCAAGTTGGGGATCGGGTCATGCTAAAGATGTCACCTTGGAAGGGAATCATACGGTTTGGGAAACGCAGGAAGTTGATGAGCCCTCGCTTCCTCGGAACATTCACCGTGTTGAAACGAGTGGGACTTCAAGCTTACCAGCTAGAGTTACCACTAGAGATGGAAGACATCCATAACACGTTCCATGTCTGTTATTTACGGAAGTGCCTAGCGGAAGAAGAGAGCGTCATTCCCCTTTCGTAGATTCGAGTGGACGAAGGCAACCGTTGCATTGAAGAATCAGACGCGATCTTGGTGAGAAAGACAAAGCAACTTCACCATAAAAGTGTCACGATGGTCAAGGTGCAACGGAAACATTATCGCGGGGCCAATGTGACGTGGGAAGCCGAGGAGGATATGAGACGGAGATACCCCCACTTATTTATGTAGCTTTGATTCTGGGGACGAAATTGTTTCCAAGTTGGGGAGGATTGTAACACCCTGAAATCCTTGGCCGAAAGGAATACAAAAAAATAAAAATAAAAATGGCAACAGTGTTCCACGCGCCCCGCCACGCGAGTGGAACCGCGTCACAATCCGCACGAAGCTCTGTTCCCTCGCGACTCCAGTGTTCCGCGCGAGTCGATCCGCGGCACCTCCCGCACGCGAACTTTGGACGCATTTAATAGAGAGGATTCGGCCCTAAACCTCACAAAATCAGATTTTCTCTACCTAGGGCTCTTTAGGAGGCGATTTCTTGGAAGCAAAAAGGTAGGTTTACTCCTCTCTTCATTTAATACACTTGGTGGAAATTATTAAGTCTTGGTATGGTTGATCTAGGGTTGGTGAGCATTGAATCTAGTGATTAAAGTTTGAAAGACTTCTCTCATATTCTCCATTGCTAGGGTTTCACTTCCATTTAGGTTTTTGGTGCAAAACCTAACAAGGTGAGTCATTCTACTCTATTAAATGCTATACTTACTAAATGTCCCTTCTATAACCTAACAATACTTCTACTTCATGATTGTTTTGAGAGTAAATTTGGAAAGCTAGGTCAAAATTGGGATTTTACTCATTTTGGGCATTTTGTTGCAATGAGGTTGGAAAATAATTATATGTTCATGGATGTCACATAATATGTATATTGAACTAGTTTTGGAACTCAAATGAAAAGAGTCAATCATTGGCTATGTTGGCCAAGCTTGATGTTTATTCAATAAAAACTCTATTGAACAAGGGACTGTTGCATTTGGTATTTTAGTACGTTGTGATATATGTATATGTGTTGGAATGATGTCACAAGTCCATAGGATTTGAGCCTTGATTACGTGAAATGTTGTTGAAATGGGTTAGTCCCATATGTACCAAGAAATAGGCATGGGATCACGATGGTTAATAGTTGTGGGCTTTTAAAGTCGGGCAATGGCCAATGACCGTTAATTGTAATTTCTTGTGGATGAGTGAAATCTAGAACCGATGGGACCACTATTGGTTCGTAGTGGGGCTCTTGAACATGGATGTGTGACCTACTAATGTGTTCCGTCACCGACATGGAAATCGGGTCTCCCCCGTCATCGAAAGATGTGTGTGTGTGTGTGTATGTGTGTGTGTCTGTGTGCATCACAATCGTGGATGTTGGGTAAATGTCTATTTTGAAGTCTATCATGTTTACCTTTTTCAAAAAATCCTATTTAACTCTTGTTTATAAATTGTTTGATCTCACTACGCGTTAGTCTAACACTTTTTCTTAAATGTGGCATGTATAGCAGGTTCTAAGAATAGCGGGGCGGTTATCTTGTGAGTAGAGTGCTAATTGCTGGTTTTGGCAACTTTTGGGGCACGTACTTTTGAAGAGGAGACATTTGGAGCGTTTGGGATATAAAACCCCCTTTTGGTGATCTTATCGACACCTGTCCATAATCAAGATTATGTCAGTCTAGATTAGTAGGTTGTTGTATAAGTATCCATTTGAATTATTATTGTAAACTCCTATTCTACTCATTCCCCATTGATTGGGTGATTATTTATGCATGGTTCGGTTTTGTTGCTTTTATCCAAATTTAAAATCGGTCCCTATTTTTAGGGTGTTACATAACATTCCTTTCATTGTAATAAAATGGACATGTTTAAAATGTCGAATCATTTTAATAAAGTATTTATTAGGATTTTAAGTTTATAGGACATACAAATAATTGTACGTCAATGACGATACTACAATAAGTTATTAGGACAAAGTTAGAAGACCTAAATATTTTGTTCATATGAAACAACTTATTTAAGATGAAGTTGTGCAGTTAGCTTTCTTATGAAATAATTTATTGAAAATTTTCATACAACAATTTTCAAGAAGCCTCCGAGGAGAAAGCTAATCAAACGATTTAATATCTTGAATCCTAAATGTTAGATTGCACACTCTCGTTTTAACCTCTAACAACTTATTGTTTCATAAAGATGGTACTTGTTAGGTCGTCTAACTTTACCTTAACTACTTATTGTTGTAACTTCATAAAAGATGTGTAATTATTGGTTCTATAAATTTAAAAGTATGAAGTTTATTAGTAAATGTCTTAACATAACCTTATGGGATTTGTTCAACTGGCAATAAAGCTTGGGCCTTTGGGGATCCTCCTTAGAGGTAACCGGTTCGAGTCCTACAAGGACAATGATGCCTTTCCTGGCTGTTCTCTAGAACTCCTCGGATTAGTCAAGATGCGAGCAAACTAGCTCGGACACCCATGGTTAACAAAAAAACAATGTCTTTAACATGTTCACTTTATTTTAGTGATCATTTTAATCTTCTATCTGTCTTACCTATGTCACTGTGTCTCCTAAAAACAAGCAAAATACACACACGTACAACACAAAATATAGACAAAGTGTCGTATTGGCTTTTTTTATATGACCTTTTTCTAAAATTTCTTATAAACTAGTCGACACTTATATAAAAAAGGTTATAAAAAGTTTGTTAAGACTTCCAAAATCGTCCATTTTAACAATTTTAGATAAGACAATATATAATTTATAAATAACTTAAATCCTAAAATGTAGTATATTCATATTCAATTTGATTTGGTTGTATTCATATTCAATTCTTCACTTGTATCAAATTTAGAAGGACATGTCGAAATCAGGTAATTAGGGGATTTCACATGGTCTTTTCCTATATGGTGATTAAAGTTTATCGGCTTATTTGGTGAAACAATTCCTACATAGTACCATAACAATTTCTAAACAACTTTTTTCTAAAAACGTTGTTTTAGTACTAGGTATGTAAATACACAAAAATAAGGAAGCATGTTATATCTTCTGTACAATTAATTAAGTGAATATTTATAACACTCTGACCACAAAATGAACTGTATTTTACCTTTGTGAACCATTAAATCAATCCAAAAAATACACAAAAATAAGTACTTTTATTTTACTGCGATTTGTCCACATAAAAATTAAAAAAACAAACAAACAAACATTAGAAGTAAACTATAATTTCATTTTGGTCGTTGGTCTAATAGTACTCATAAAATCTCGATTAAATATTATATGTGCACAATGCATTAAACAAATATGATAGTTGGTTTGTAAATATATATATATATATATATATATATATATATTCTCCTTGTAATAAAATAATTATTTTATATCAATTGACTGATCGTTTTAAATGAAAAAATTCATATGGATTCAATGATTTACCACTTCTAAATGGATATTTACCAAAAAAAATTGATCATGTATTCAAAAGAGTTTCGATGAAAAAAAAAACCTTTTATCAAGTATTTTTAATAGATAGTTTAAATAAATGGTAATTACCACTAATTATTATGCTTTGATATATATATATATATTATTGAACAAACAATTTTAAAATTAATGTAAATGTATTTAAGCTGTAACACGGAATAAAAAAATAAAATAAAGATTTTATACATACTATGAACAGATGAAATAATAATTATGTTATATACAAATTTGGAATTTAAATCCAAAAAAAAATACAACAATATAGTTAAATATTAGATATCTTAAAATACAGTTGTATAAATATAAATGTGTTTATATTATTCATAACATATATAAATACAGATCATAAGTTTGATACGAATTTGTTCTTTAATATCTATATACAAACCTATTTAATACCCCATTGTCAATGGCCCCAAACCTCCTAAAACTTTTTATATATAAAAAAACATATAACATACTACTTATAATTTATATGTGTTATAATATTATTTAAATACTTTATAGTAATAAAATATGTATACCCCAGATGTTATCTAATTCCAGTTAAGCAATTCCTCTATCATCTGCATTGCCACCCTATTTTCTTCTTCTATGCTTTCATCGCCGCCGCTGCCACTGGGACCACCATCATCCGCCACAGTCGGAGACAAAGATTCCGATGATGTTGAGTGCGACGTCGTTTCCTCCTCCTTTGCTGCTTCTTTTCTCTTGCCACCGAGCTCAACCCTCATCACCCAGCCGGAGCCGGAACCTTTTCCGGCGCGTTTCTGCCACACTCCGATGTGGGAATTATCACTATCGAGACGTAAACATGTGACCGATGGTGCTGGGTTCTTACAGCATTTACGGAGCTTAGCGGCGAGGGTGTCAGCCGGAATTTCTGCCGGAGAGTTGTGGCTGCCAGGTGGGGACTTGTTTCCTACCGGAAAATTCGTTTTTGCATTCTGACCGTTCATCAAGATGGCTGCTTGATCGTAGGCTCTTGCGGCTGCTTCAGCCGTATCAAATGTACCCAGCCAGATCCTTCGCTTCCTGCAGTGTACGTACAACAAGATAGATCTCTTTTTATAATTAAATACTTCATACTTATCTACATTTTTATTTATGTTTGTCCTAAAATAAAGTATCATTTGATAACAAAAATATGTAATAATTACACATGTCTAAAATATGTGACAAGTCAATTGTAGGAGTATATATATTTTATTTATTTTATTAATATAAATATAGTATAAAAAAGAACATTCTTGATATGTCAGATTAGGTGAAATACTGAAGGTGAATAACATCCATAAAAACATGTAAAACATGCTTCATAAGTTGTACAACATGAATCTTCTTAATATTATGTGCACATTTGTTTTATTATACATTTTTAGTAGTAAAATATAAATCAAGACATTCTTTATAACTCAAATAACATGTTAAAATTGACAAATGTGACATCCATGGGGTGCAATATATAGCTTTTGATCACACCCATTTCATGTCAAATTAAACATTTTTATTAAAACATTTAAAGAAAAGAAAGTTGTTAGTTATGTATTAAATTATTTCATGATATATATCAATTACTTATTTTGGATTATTGGAAACATAATGTTGATTTGATATATATAATCTGAATTTAACAAAATCATTCACAAAAATAATTGATGTAACTATAACAATGTAAAAAGGAAAACATAATAATTTTCTATATAATTATAATTGAAACATAGAAAATAATGTACTTGTTTAGTTGGTGAACTTACAGGAGTGGGTGGCGAATCTCAGATACCCAAGACCCCCATTGTCTTTGCCTAACACCTCTGAACTTCTTTGATTGTACTCCCATATCTTCTTGTCTCTCTAGCTAACAAAGATATAGATATAAATATATATATATATATATATATATATAGAGAGAGAGAGAGAGAGAGAGAAACCTACAAGGAACAATTATGATCCAGCTTCCTCCAATTTAAGGGTAGAGAGAGAGAGAGAGAGGGAGGAAACGTGGATATACAATAGTCCTCTTTGAAGAGATGTAGACCATATATGTGTTTATATATAGAGACATAACTCAAGAAAGTCAACAGTCATTACATAAAACTAGCTGTGTATCCAAATAATGGCGTTGCATATATAAACTAGAATTTGTTTCTATATAATTATAATTGAAACATAGAAAATAATGTAAATGTTTTGCATATATAAACTAGAATTTGTACATATATTAATACAATAATACTTGTAATGTATCTTGATGTATACTTTTAATGTTTCAAAACATATATTTTTATATACTATCGGTATTTTTAAGCATTTTTATATAAGATCAGTATTTTTGAGACATGTTATTCAAATGGTGAACTTAACTAATCTAAATGTTTATAGAAAGGGAGAAAACAAATGGATAGAAAGGAAGCAATAAAAGTTGTCACCTAACAAAGTTGGTCACTTGGACTTGAGAACTAACTTGAGTAAATGAGGTTGGACTTGTTCTTCATGCCACTTGTATTTCTTTCTCCTCAACCAATACCCTATGCCGCTTATGGTTACATTGCTACATTAAATACCAAAATTTAAGAATACTATATTTGATTATGTGTTGTGGGTTAAAATTCACATAGAAAAAAATTCTTAAGACTATGTTTTTTTTTTTTTTGAAATTTTGTAAGTAAATTATAGTATATTTGTTTTCTTAAGAAATAATAATAGAAAACATAGTTTTTGCAAGGCTTTCCTTGCGTGACCCTTGCATCATGGGAGATGTATGGGATTACAAATAACAAAGGCATAGCAAATGTGATGGTGATATTTTGTACCCGGGGTAGACAAGATTGCGAATCAAGGAAGCACCAAACATAAGTAAAACAAATTAAATATTAGGTGGTGTTTGGTTCGCATAATGTTTTTGTATGAAATGAAATATGTTAAAGGAATTTGACTTTGAAAGAATTGGAATGAAATGTTGTCAGGTTTGATCACCTGTTTGGTTGACAGAATTGGAATGGAATATGTTAAATGAATTGGAATCTGTCTGTTTGGTTTACAGAATGTAGCTTTGGAATTGGAATGAAATGTTGATAAACGACCAAAATACCCTTTTTGATAATTTTAATTTTTTATAAACAAAACATGCTTTAATAAAATAGTCATTAAAATTTTTTGGTGGTGGTCAGTGGTGGTTTAGAACGGTGGTTCAGATCGGATGTGGTCGACGTGGTTCAGATCGGTGGTGGTTTAGAATGGTGGTTCAGATCGGATGTGGTCGGTGTGGTTCAGATCGGTGGTGGTTGGTGATGGTTCAGATTGTCGGTGGTCGACGGTGGTTCAGATCAGCGGTGGTTCAAAACGACGGTGTAGGTGGTGGTTTAGAACGTTGGTGGTCGACGGTGGTTCAGATCGGCAGTGGTCTACGGTGGTTCAGATTGGTAGTGATTGGTGGTTCAGATCGGTGGTGATCGGTGTCGGAGGTGGTTCAAATCGGTGATGGTTCAGAACGGCGGTGGTCGATGGTTGACGGTTGTCAGTGGTTCAGAACGACGGTGGTCGGCGGTGCTTCGGATCAGCGGTGGTTCAGATCGGCAGTGGTCGGTGGTCGACGATGGACGATAATCGGTGGTGGTTCAGGTCGGCAGTGGTTGATGATGGTCAGTGGTGGTCGGCGGTGGTTCAGATCGGTGGTGATTGGTGTCGGAGGTGGTTCAGATCAGTAGTGATCGGTGTCGGAGGTGGTTCAAATCGGTGATGGTTCAGAACGTTGGTGGTCGATGGTTGACAGTTGTCAGTGGTTCAGAACGACGGTGGTCGGCGGTGCTTCGGATCAGCGGTGGTTTAGATCGGCAGTGGTCAGTGGTCGACGGTGGACGATAATCGGTGGTGGTTCAGGTCGGCAGTGGTTGATGATGGTCAGTGGTGGTCGGCGGTGCTTCAGATCGACGGTGGTTCAGATCGGTGGTCGGAGGTGGTTCAAATCGGTGACGGTTCAGAACGGCGATGGTCGATGGTCGACGGTTGTATGTGCTTCAGAATGACGGTGGTCGGCGGTGGTTCAGATCGGTGGTGGTCGGTGGTCGACGATGGTCGGTGGTGATTCAGATCGGCAGTGGTCGACGGTGGTCGGTGGTGGTTCATAATGGTAGTGGTCGGTGGTCGACGGTGGTCTGGTTCAAATCGATGGTGGTCAGTGGTCGGTGGTGGTTCAGATCGACGGTGATCAACAGTGATTAGGTTATATTGGGTTGAGGGCATATGTGGTATCATGAAAAATAAAAATTCCATTCCATCAAAATACCTTTTAGTTGCTAAGGAATGTTAAATTCCGTCATTTGTGAAATTTGATGGAATTTAGAGATTCCTTCCGTGAAAAAAGAATGAACCAAACAAATGAATGGAATTTGATCAATGGAATTCAACATTCCAATTCCATCAGATTTCTTCAGAATCTGTGAACCAAACGCCACCTCAATGTTCTTAAAATGGTGAATTAAGGTAACCTAACTAAAATACTTGTCAGAACTATTCGTATCTGACATAGATGATTGATAACCGATTGTTTTCGTTTGTATTTATCTATTAGATACTTTTTCCGCGGATGTTAAATGTAAAACTAGTTAATATAAATAAAATAAAATCATCACTTAACAAATAAAAATATATAAATGGACATCTCTAATATCGAATCAGTTAAAATTATAGACTAAAGTCATTGAACAATTTAACAACATAATAGAATCAACACTCAAATCTTCCAATTTTTATGTCAAAGATTAGATGACTATTTTTTTCTTCTATAATTTTTGCTCTAAAATCGACAATTTTAAAATTTAAATTCATCAAAAACAATGTGAATCTAGGTGTATTCAGTTATGATGCTAACATGAAATAAACAAAACATAATCGAACTAGATGAAGTAAACATCGAATAAATAAATTGGATAACATTGCAATGATTATAAAAATTGGGGGTTATTTTCAAAATTTGACCAAAGTACAAGGAAATAAGTGTACATTTTTACTTTTTTTTAACTCATGATTATAATCACTTTACCCACTCCCCACAACCTCAATATTTCAGTGTGTTTTTACATTGATAAGCCACTATATTTTGAAACTACTATATAAAAAATTGAAAGATTTAGGGGTAACAGTTGCTCCCTCTCGTTACAAAGTTGTTGAAGCCTAAGGGCGTAGCTGTAACTCAAACTAGGGTCAATATGCAACCCATACTCATATGTGAGACTAATATTGTACAAGACCTAAAGAAATAAACCTAGGGGCGGAAGCACAAAGGATTAAGTGGAGGGGGCTATTTGTAAACGTATACAAATGACGAAAACTTGAAATTAGAAGAAGAAGTTGAATTGGGGATCAAAACTCCCTTATATCAACAATAATTGGATGATTGCGGACTCAAACTCTCTTCTTTCAACCCTTGAAGATTGATGTAAACTTCAAACATAAGTCAAGGTTTGGGTTGGGGTCCATCGAAGACATTCACACCAAAGTCTAACCGAGAAAAGGTTGTTGACTTTGGCAAAGAAAAAAATGTTTGTTACAAGTATGACAAGCTATGTCACTTTGCTTGCGAATGCAAGACGAAGTTGGCCCAAAATAAGAAAGTTGTCAGTCTTGATGGCTATCACAAGGCTCAATATTTGAAACCAAACGCTCATAGAGAAAAAAGCTTCTTTGGTGAAGAAGCTGATTTGACATACTCATTATCTAAAGAAGAAGATGATACCCAAGATTATGTGTGTCTGGTGGTATCATCAGATGGAATACGTACTTCCACAATTAGGCATGGGAATGGGGCGGGGACCGCAATCCCTATCCCCGTCCCCGATCCCAATTTTCGTCCCCATCCCTGTCCCCAACGGGGAGCGGGGATCCCCAACGGGTAATCTGGGATTTTCCCCATTTATGTGATATCTTAAATGAAACTTGTTGAGCACTATATTCGATCAATGATGGTCCATGTCTAAATCTCACATATTTCCAAAAAAAAAATATAGACTATCAAATATTCATGTGAACAAAATCATGACATCATACGTAATTGTTTGATCAAACGCTTTCAACTCTCCATGGTTTTTATCTAAAAAAGTAAGACAAGTAAAAAAAATGTAACAATGACAATTTCAAAATCTAAAAGATACTACATCTAAATCTTTATAAATGATATATTTGAAAATAGATATACAATATATTTAGTAATAAATATACATAATATTTAGTAATAATTATATAATATATTTAATATACGGGGAAGGGGCGGGGCAGGGATCATGTTACCCGTCCCCGTCCCCATCCCGGTTTTTTACTTTCGGGGATCCCCGATCCCCGGTTTTGCGGGCACTCCCCGTCCCCGTTGGGGCGGGTACACCGGGTTCCCCAATGGAGCGGGTCTCATTCCCATACCTATCCACAATGTAACACCCTAAAATTTAAACGACAAATAATAGGGATTTTTCCGGAAAATGGATAAAATTTAACTTACAAAAGTGTTGAACAACTATAACCCTTTTAGGGTTAGTTTGTATATGACCATTAAAGAATAATTTAGACATAAAATAACAAACTAATTAATCTAGTTGCTCGATGGCTAGATTATAAAGGGGTGTCACTATATCTCCAAAAGATTCTTCTCGAAAATTCCAAAAGCCCGCGCCTTAGATGTTCCTATTGGCGCCAAACGGCATCTCAAGTCAACCTAGATCCACCACTAGATGTGCCTACCCATAAAACACAACTGTAACACCCCGAAGATCTAAGTAAGTAATCTTTGACTTATTTAAGCGGTGGAGCCTTGCCTTTACTTTTATTTATAGAGTGCTCCGTCCCTAATTGTCAAATAATAAGTGTAGTCACCCTCGTTTTAGAAAAATGCCATTTTGGGGGTTTGATATGTGGCTGGCGACTGTGACCGGCGATAGTACCTATGTCACAATCGCGGTTAGCACAATCGCATGGGGCTCCCCACTCTCGGTACATACTCCGCGAGTATGCCCGACGATAGTGCCCGGGCCATACTCGCTTGACACTGTCACGCCAGGGCTGAGACCTACGCTACAATTTGGGCGATAGTGCTCTGCGATTGTGTCGTGGCAATCTCGCCTGGCACAATCGTGCACGGGCCTCAGGCTGCTGTTTTAAGACATTTTTGAGAGAGGGTCTTGATTTGAAAACTTAAGAAATACGTTTTCTCTCTTGCTAATGGCGATTTCCAGCCGATTCTCCTCCCTCCTCATTTATTCCTCTCATCTAACCCTAGAGAGCATTTAATTCCCGATCTCCACCTCCATCTACCTCATTTAAGAAGAATCCCAAGGTTGTATCAAGCTCCAAGTGTTACCAAGTCTTCATCCTACTCAACTTAGGGTTTGCTAGGTTTTCATCTAAAACCTATAAAGTGAGTTCATTCACACCTTTTAAACTTTATACATGTCAAAACTATGTTTTTAAACCTATAATCATCTCCTTGTTTACCTTCTCATTATTTGCAAGATTTTGACTTAAAATGGATTTTTGGAGATTTTTAGGGTTTTTATTATTTTTCAATATGATGAAGGGTTCTAAAGTTTGAGTTATAAAGAGTGACTTGGTTTACATGTTTGTGGTTAAATACTTAGATGAACTCATTTTTGTCATATTTATGACTTTCTCTTAAATGAAGGATTTACTTGAGGAAATGAGCATTTTGGGGAAAAGAACTTATGGATTGTTAATGGTATCATCAAAGATTGTGTTAGAATGGTGTAACTTTGGGAAATATATTTTGAAGAAAGACTTATATGGTAAGAGGAAAGAGGTTTGGTTAAACTTGATATTGATTTGACTCCATATGGTATGGAATATACAAAGAATAACATGTATATGGAATTATGACTTTGTGGTATTATATGTGTGATTATAATTTCTCACTAATGTAATTGTGACAAGTCCTAGACTATTACTATTTATCCATAGGTATTGAGTCAACGTAATTTTCGGATAACTCCCGTTTGTAACTAGTTGAGACATTGGGTCCTTAGGAGGCAACTTGGTACGGTTATGTGGGACCGGATACTAACCATGGATCGTAAATGTAATCCTAGTCAATGAGTATGATTAGGATCATTGGGTTCCCTCCCCCACATCTGAGTACGAGTCGACGAGCTCGTAGCCTTGATCCTAATATGGAGCTCACAATATGGAAAGTGGCCTACTTTTGTGTTCTGCCACGATCCTTGGAAAATCGGGTCTCTCCCGTCATCGCAAGATGTTTTTGACATCTTGGGTCATATGTGATATTTTGGAATAGTAAACTGTTTATTGTAATTGTAAATCTTTCTTTATCATTTGTACATTTAAAGGAATTACATAAACTGTTTGTTCTCACTAGGCATAAAGCCTAACACTTTTTTCTCAAATGACATGTATAACAGGTTCCCTTAGCGGTGGGTCGCACAAGGGTTGAAGGATGATCGTTAAGCCGTTATGGCATCTTTTGGTATACTATTTTTAGGGTGTTACAACAACCACAAGTGTTAGGCTCGAAGCCTAGTGAGATCAAATATAATGTTCATAGTGATAAAGTAAAAAAGGGAATCCTGATATACGATTTACAATTACCCGCCCCATAATGGTAGCACATTACGGCGTATAACAGTTTCACATGATGTTCCACACCTGAACATTTACACAAAATAACAACTTTGGCTACGGGGGAGACCTGGTTCCATCTAAGTGACGAGAATACATGAGTGGGGTCACCTATTGATGTTATTGAGCCTACACCTCGGTTTCCGGGTTTTAGTGCACATACCACTTTGGCATCACCACAAACCACACATATTTAGTGCTTACTCCGTCAAGTTACACCTCAAGAGTTAAGTGAACGTTAGTGCCTACTCATTCTAGGCGAGTTCCACCTCAATAGTTTAGGTAAGCATGTAACAATCATCAAGTACATATATAATCATAAAGCAATCACATTTATGGCAACTAATCATATAAAACTCACCAATAGGGTTCGTACGTAAAAACCCTAAAAAATGTTAGAAACCATAGGAATTTGGTGGCGATTTGAAGTCTTGAAGTTTTGAGATCTTACTTTTAGATGCTAGGGGTACTAAATGTTAGCAACCACCAAGATTTTAGGGTTTGGGATAAGAATTAAATGAGGGGAGATGGGATTGGGATGAAAATCACCCAAGGAGAGCAAACCATACACAGATCTGATTTTGAATTGAATCCCCTAAAAAAACGCGTATGTCCTATTAATGCCCGTCCAGACCTCGACGAGTATGCCTTCAGCGATTATGCCTTCAGCGATTATGCCGTGGCACAGTCGCAGGGCATTCTCGGCCGGACTGTACCGTGGCCGACTCTATGCCCGCGATTGTGCCACAACACTCTCGCTAGGTACAATCACCCCGTTTGTGCCGCAAGGGGGTGGCCTCAAGCAACAATAACACCGCGAGAGCGCCAAAGGCAATCTCGTCGGGCACTTTAGACCCGGTGCTCTGACTCTTTTATTTGCCGCTTTCGATTTCGGAAGTCTTGACCCACGACGTGAATGCCACCTCATAAATCTAAAATGTGCTTAAGCGAAGAAAATAAACATATAAACACCGATATAGTCATAGAGATTATTTGAGGGCCCAATGATTTTATTTAATCTTACCAAATAAGGAGAGCCACTCATGGCTCAAAATTTCGGGCGTTACAATCATCCCCTCCTTGGAATAGATTTCGTCCCCGAAATCCCATGCTAATTAAAAAGGTGAGGATATCGCCTCTTCATGTCCTCTTCTGCTTCCCAAGTCACGTTCGCACCCCGATGGTGCTTCCACTGTATTTTTACCATGGTGATCTCCTTGTGACGGAGCCTCTTTGTCCTTCGATCTAGAATAGCATCGGGTTCCTCTCCACTCGAATTTCTGATAGCGGAATAATACTTTCCTCCTCTGTTAAGCACTTACGCAAGTAACAAACATGGAAGGTATTATGGATTTCGTGCATCTCCGATGGTAGCTCCAACTAGTAGGCTTGGATCCATACCCGCTCAATGATGGTGAAAGGTCCGAGAAATAGGGGACTAAGCTTCCCCCACTTCCCGAACCTAATGATTCCCTTCCAAGGTGACACCTTTAACATCACTCTATCACCAACATTAAACTCTAATGGTCTCCTCTTCTTATCCGCATAGCTCTTATGACGGTCTTGCGCCGCCTTCAAACGCTCTCGGATACTTTTTACTTTGTCGGTCATTTCTTGCACAATCTCTGGGCCGGAAAATTGCTTCTCTCCCGCCTCTAACCAACACACATACGTCCTCCACTTCCTCCCATAAAGGGCTTCGAGTAGTGCCATTCTGATGCTTGAATGGTAGTTGTTATTGCAGGAAAATTCCACTAAATGGAGATGTGAGTCCCAATTTCCTCCAAAGTCGATAATGCACGACCTCAACATGTCCTCTACTATTTGGATGGTCCTTTCACTCTATCCATCCATTTGGGGGTGGTATGCGGTACTCAACTTCACCTTAGTACCTAACTCTTTTTGCAACCCATCCCAAAAATGTCACATAAAGCGGCTATCACGATCAGACACGATGGACAAAGACACCCTATGCCTTAAGACTACTTCATCGATGGATAATTTGGCCAGCTTATTCATCAGCAGAGCCTCTCGCATTGCCAGGAAGTGTTCGCTTTTAGTCAGGCGATCTTCTACCACCCAGATGGTGTCGTGATTTCTCAAGGTCTTCGGGAGTTTTTTCACAAAATCCATAGTGATATGTTCCCACTTCCACAACGGAATGGCGAGGGATTGTAAGTTACCATAAGTCGTTGGTGCTCAGCCTTTACTTGCAAGAAAGTGATGCATTTCTCTACATAACTAGCCACATCTAGTTCAACTTCAAATCGCGATATATTTTTGTGCTTCCGGGGTGAATGGAGTATTTGGAGTTGTGCGCATCCTCCAACAGTAATTCTCGACACCCTCCTAATTTGTGCACCAAGATTCTTCCTTGAAAGAGTTTCAAGCCCCTACTACCATTAGTCAGTTGTAGGAATTTCTTCCCCATGGCTTCACGTTTGATATTCGCGTCAAGTAATGCCTCGGTTTGCGAGGCCTCGATCTTCTCAAGTAGGCTCGAAACCACTTCAATCCTTGCGAATGTGGCTCGAACATTTCCACCATGTTCTTTCCTACTCAACGCATCTGTCACCACATTAGCCTTCCCGGGGTGGTATAACAACTCACAATCATAAGTTTTAAGTAATTCTAGCCAACACCACGGACGCATGTTAAACTCTTTTTGGCCAAAGATGTATTTCAGGTTTTTATGGTCAGTGTAAAGCATACATTTCGTACCATATAATTAGTGTCGCCACAAATTCAATGCGAACACCACCCAACTCGATATCATAGGTTGGGTAATTCTTTTCGTGGTCCTTAAGTGTCTTGATGCATAGGCCATCACCTTGCCTCGCTGCATCAAACAACCCAACCCCATTTTAGATATGTCGTTGAATACTACGAAATCCTCTGTCCCCTCGGGTAGGGAAAATATTGGGGCCTCACACAACTTTCTTTGCAGGGTCTTGAAAGCTCTATCTTGACCATTTGTCCAAAGAAATTTCACGTTCTTTCTTGTTAGTGACGTCAATGGAAAGGCAATCTTGAAGAAATTATGGATTAACCATCGGTAAAAGCCAGCCAAACCTAATAAACTTCGTATCTCGGTTGGAGTCTTGGGCGGTGTTAGTGCATAAATGTTGGATCCAAGATCATTGAAGGCTGAAAGTCAAAGCCCAAGTCAAACTCTCATTGCAAAGTCAAAGTGAAAGCTCAAAGGGAGAATAAAGTCAAAGTCTTTATTTTTGTAGGTTTAGTTAGCTTGTTAGTTGTTTGTTTAGATTCCACTGTGATGATAGGTGGTATAAATAGTTTTGTCCTTTGTAGAATTTTGCAACATCTAAGAGGTATGCTTACTTGGAGAATATATAGAGAGAAATATTGTGTGAGAGAGATTTTCATACGAGTTGTAATCTTGTGATTCGAGATTAATCATATGGCTATTTGCATCGATTTGTTGTTGTTATCTTGATTATATTGCACAGTTAGGGACACACAATTGGTATCAGAGCAAATATCAATTAGAATTCATTCAACAATCTGATCACTTTTTGGCCGACTATCAAGAACTCGCAAAACTATCCTGTCCAGATCGATTTTACTGATTTTGTGATATTTTTGAGTTGTAATTGGTTGTATTGTAATCACATTTTGTTATAGAACAGGTTTGATTTGTATTGCATCGTTCAATTCACAACTGTTTGTGTGAATTTTGGATTTGTTGAAAGTTTTGTTTAAAAGTTTTGTACACACTCTTTTGAGATCGAGTTTGTAAGTTTGTTGTTTTCCACTATAATTCATATATTGTAAAATGTTCAGATTGTGTTCTACGATGAGTTGGTGAAATTTCAAGATCAAATTTGGGGTGAAGTTGAAGTTTTTGAGTTGATAATTCAAGAACTCGCAAGATCTGTGGAATTCGCAAGCATCATAGACGAAGAACTCGTAGGGCATTTGTTTGTGTTTGTTGAAAATTCAAAGGCAAAAATTCGCAGGACGTTGGATACGAAAATCTCAGATTTCGCAAGTCAAAACTACGAAAAGTTCATAATTCGCAGAACTCTGTTTGCGAATTGCTAGATTCCGCAAAACCTTGTCTGCGAAAAGTTACTGTTCCAGAGTCCTTCGATCTGCGAAAAGCTCCAGAATTCGTACATTGAAGATCTTTGAATTTTTCTAAATCCAGATTTCGCAAAATATTTTAGCGAAAAGAGTTCATCTTTTGTGGTTGAATTTTTCTAAGTCCAGAATCCTCAACCATTGTTGTGAGCAAAGTTCAAGTGACATAATTTGTACGTTTTAGTCTGCGAAAAGCTCAGATTTCACACGGTTTAGCCTGCAAAAAGTTGGAATCCTCACTTCCCTGATTCTTTGGTCTGCGAATTGTGGAAATTTAGTAGTCTGCGAAAAGTGATCAACAGTGGTCTGAGAATTCCATACTTAGTCATTTTTGACTGATTTTCAGAATTTTTGATATTTTCTGATTTTTGTTTAAAGATTTGTGCAAAGTATCAAGATGACTTCAAGAGATGCTTTAGCTATCGGAACCGATTTCAAACCACCAGTACTATTCAAGGGTGAATATGAACAATGGAAGGATCGGTTTCTGGATTTTATTGACAGAAATGAGATTGGACCTTACATCAGTCAATCATTGGAAGAAGGACTGATGAAACCTCCAACAAAGCTTCATACAACAAAAGAAGGGGGTGTAGAGCTCATCATAAATGAGTATGAACTATATCCAGATCAGTACACAGATGAACAGAAAAAGAGACACAAGGTTGATAGACTGTTAAGATCTTTCTTACTTCAAGGGATTCCGAATGAAATCTATGTGAAGATTGACAGCTATAAAGCAACCGGCAAACAGATGTGGGATCAACTTGAGAAGATGATGATGGGTTCAAAAGTAGGCAATCAGTTGAATGTGTCAAACTGTCTCAGCAACTATGAAGAATTTAAAGCTAAAGATGGTGAGTTTAGAGGCAACGTGTGACAAGTTTGTCACACTTCTGAATGAACTGAGCAAGAACAAGGTAAAGAAATCTCAGATTGCGACAAATGTGAAGTTTTTGAGTATATTGCAGCCTGATTGGAAAAGATTTACCCATCAGATTAAACAACTGAAAGATCTCAATGAGATACCATTGCATTAGGTTTACGAAACTCTTCGCTAGAATGAGGAAGAAGTCGATGAGATAAGAGCTGAGAAAAAGAAAGCTGAGAAACTAGTAGTTGATCCTGTTTCCTTGGTTGTAAAGAGAAAAGAGAAGAAGTCTATTAGTCTGAAGAAGAAGAAAGTTATTGTGTCTGAAACTGAAGAAGAAGAGAGTGTTGAGTCTGATTCTAATGATGGAGAGAATTTGAAGCAAGCCATGCTCTTACTGACCAAGACCTTCCAGAAGAAGTTCTATAAGAAACCTGGATCAAATAGTCAAACGTATTCTTCAGGGTCAAAGAATTATGAGCATAAAGAGAGAGTGGAAGGTAAGAAGAAGTTTGTGGAGAGAAGATTTGAAGAGAGGAAGTCGGAAGAAAGAAAGTATGTAAACAAATATGAGGAGAAGAAAGTTGATGAACCGGTTAAATGTTATAACTGTGGAGAGTTGGGCCATTTTGCCAAAGAATGTCGGAAGCCTAAACTTCGGAATTCATATTACTATAAGAACAAAATGCTCTTAGCAAAGCAGAAAGAGGCAGACAAAGCTTTGATGGCCGATGATGACCATTGGCTAGAAGTCACTGACTCAGGAAGTGAAAAGGAGGAGTATGCTCATATGTGTTTGATGGGAAAGAAGGTTGTTGAGGTGGATTCGGATGAGGAGGCTTCTGATGAGGTAAATAATATGACTAAATCTGATTTTTCTAACCAAATGCAATCCATGATGGTTGAACTTCAGGATCTGCAGTCTAAACTAAAACGCGAAAAATGTGTCATTGAAAAGAAAAATCAAACAATACTGAAACTCAACAAAGATATTGTTGAGAAGACCGTATTGATTGAATCTTCAAATAAAAACATTGATACCTTTGGAAAAGAAAATACCGCAATTCAAAGTCAATTATCTGAAACATCTTCTAAATTAAAAATGTGTAAACGTGAGATGAAAAAGGTTGTTAAGAAATGTTTATCTTTAAAATAAAAAATAAAACATTGTTTGAAAAGGTCAATGGTTTGGAAGAAAAACTGTATACTAGAGGTCAGACCGATCAAACTATTCATCTTAACAAACCAAAAGAGTTCAAAATTTTTAACGAGTTTTGGGGTATTGGTTACAATAACCCACATTACTTGAAAAGGGGTATTTCGAAAAGGTCTGCTTTATATGATTTTGATTTTCTACAATTGGCCAAGAAACACCCTGAACTTAAAGTCTAATGGATGAAATTATCAAACCAAGTTGAGGCTAAGGAAGATGAAAACAAGAAAAATAAAGATATAATGCAACTACCATTCTGTTATAGTAAATTGATGCTAGTTACAATACTAAACAGTCAAATCTTCTCTCAAATGATTATTTCCAAAGTTATTCTACTGAGGAAATGGAGGTAAGACCTATTGAAGGTAAAATTTATGTTCCTCCACTCATCTTAGAAAGTAAAATTTCTGAGCTTGAGAATACTCTAGTAAAAGAAAGAATTTTGATTGATTTGGAACAACTGGTATTTTCTACTGTTTTATTGAATACTTATTTCAAATGTGAAGTTACAGGTGATAAGTCAGAATCAGGAAGGGCTTATGAAAACAACTCTACTGATTCAGATAAATCATCTTGTAAACTTTTCATGAGTGATATTTTTCCTGATCTAAAACCTTCAGATTTTGAACAAACGCACTCCCAAAAGCAGTTTTCAAAAGAAATTAATGATTTTATGTTTCCAAATGCTTCCAAAGCTCCTTTATCTGATGATGATGATGATTTGTTTGATGATGGTGTTGATTTTCTAAACTCTGATGGTTGTTTTGATAAGTGTGTTGAACAGTTTGATTTCAATGCAAAACTTCCAGATCATTCTAAATTTGTTGTTAATTCTAAAGAATTACCAAGTGTCTTTGAAAAAGGTGAATCGTCAACTAAGGTTGATAAATCAGTTCGTGTGAGCACCTATTATGCCAAAGGTAAGAGAGGAAAGAATAGACACTCACAGAAATGGACCAACACTGGTAAATCTAGGAAGAAACAATCTCAGAAATCTCACAGTTCTAACATGAATAATTCATATGTTTCATATATGAGAAAGAAAATATCTGAAGGAAAACTAGAGTGGTGACCAAAGAAGAAGACTGAACAGTCTACAAAATCATTTTCTATATCGAATTGTAGTAGGACTACTCTTAGTGATTGTGATGTAAGTGATCAGTTTGCTTCTCATAAAACAAAACTTGTACATCCTTACAAGTCTTATAAAATAAAGCAATTGATCTAATTATCAACGTCTACTACTCAGTCTTCCACATATCGTCAAAATGATTTTTTTACTCGACAATATTCTGATAGTTGGTTTGGTTCATATCATATATATCATTCTTATATTTCGAAATTTTTTCAAAAGATAAGAGGATCCAATTTCAAATGGATGCCAAAATCTAGAACTAACCTGATAGGACCCATCTATAAATGGGTACCTAAACCAATTGTTGCTTGATTTCTCCTGTGCAGACTTGTCATATGTGGTACTTGCATTTGAGTTGTTCCAAGCATATGACAGGGCAGAAAGATATTTTATCTAATTATACAGAGAAATTTTGCGGCAATGTGCGCTTCGGGAATGACCAATTTTCACCAATCTTGGGGTATGTGTGATCCTAGATTTCAAGCAATTAATAAGAAATAAGATCAAACACAATGGAAATCTAGAGAGAATTTGAGTCATAAGATTGCGTAGTCATATATCTCACATGAACACATATTACAATGAATGACTCTGACTTATGAGCGTGTCTAAAGATTACAAAGGCAAAACTATTTATACTAAGTCAACAAAGTTGAATTTACATAAAAAACCTTTTACTTAACAACAATTACACAATAGACCCTCTATTTTAATCTTGAATACAATTCATATCTAACAATCTCCCCCTTTGGATTCAAGATTAAAAAAATTTGGCAATTATCTTCAGGTCTTCTCTTCTTCAGAAAAACTTCAACAAACAGTCTTTCACAACTTTAACAACTTCAAATCTTTGACACTTTGAATGAACTTTTTTAATCTATCTTCAAACCTTGGCTTTGAAAACACTTTCAGATTGATCTCTCTCTCTGAAATAACACTTTAACACTTTCTGCATTCTCCCCCTTTATTTTCAATAGAACCATAAATTCTTTAGAAAGTTCTCTTAAATCCAACAAACTTTGCTACAGTTTTCCATCTGAGTTTTCTTTCTCATTCTTGTACTTTCCGCTTTGAAACTGATCTGACTTTAAAATCTCGAACTATCTCCCATTTCTGATATGATCAACTTTAAATCTGACTTGAACTTTGAAACTTCTCCCCCTTTTTGATGAATTTTGAGAACCAGAATCATCAAAACTGTTCAATATCATCTCTGTCTTTGATTGATCTCTCCCCCCAAATAATCAGATAAGCACAGTCTCCATGATTAACAATCTTCCCTTTTGGTAGGATATGAACAATGTCCCCCAACTGATCTGATAAGTTTCCGTCAATTCATGAATATATTCATCCGAATCTTTGTATATTCAGACAAATTATGAGTGATAACCCTGAATCAACAAATGAAACAGTTAAAGTGCCTGTAAGTAACACGAAGTTACTTAGTACAACGAATGTACTTTATTAGGTGCTTGGGTTGTTTTCACTCCCCAGGACTTCCATTAAATCATCGAAAAACACAAGGATAATCAATGAACGTTCTGATAGAAAAACGAATTTTCTGTGTGCTCGTGCTTGTGTATGAAAGAATTCACACAATGATTGCTTTTTATAAAGCTCAAAATAATTTAAACCATTGAGACAACAATAGTTTTACATAGACTCAATGTGCATGAGAAAGGGTCGAAGGTGGGGCTACTATCCTTCTTTTTCAATATCAGCATCTTCCAAATGAAGATCCAATAGATGATGTGTTGCTTCCCCAGAAAAATATGAAACATTCTTTTGTTGAGAAAAGAATGAGTAGCAGGTGGGGTTTTATGCAAGAGTCGGCATGGGCTAAGTGCCTTTTTTAATGAAGGTCACGAAGAAGTGTGAACCAACAGTTTATGCGGCTGCCCGACTCAGAAAAAATTTGGTGTAGAATTTGATATTCTTTTACTCTGATCTTTCACCCTCTTTCTTTGAAACATTTGAGCTCACTTCTAACCAAACTCTCATTTCCATTTCATCTCATCACATACCCACTCTCAATTCTTTTGACCCCTCTCCCCTCAATCACTCAAGGATTACTTCCAGGGTAGGAAACACTGGTTAACGTGAATCCATGGAAGTCTTTTAAGAACACACATTGAATCCCATGTATTTTATCCTAAAAAAATATGTTGCTCAGTGATTATCTTGACAATTAAGCACAAGAAATCATAGTCAGTGTATGTATGCTCATAACAATTAAGAATGAAATTTGAGCAATTGAACATTTAAGATCTCTCAAAACAGTAAAGTGAATGAATGAAATGAAATCAATTTAAGTGTTTTGAGAATCTGACAATGATTTAATCAGATCAAATATTCATGAAGAATAATAATTTGGGAAATCAAAGACATAAGATGTTTATATGAACAAGATATAAACATATTATCAATGAAAGCACATTTATAGTAAGAAATGACCGCTGATCTCAAACAACATTGAATATCAAACGGGAGTATTACCATAGAAAGATTTATCTATTTGATACATGGTAATAACAAAGTCAAGAAATGTACTGAACCGATGTGTGTAAGAATACTCGACAGTATATAGACAAAATAATACACGAGTATTAATCTTTTGGAAACACACAGTCAGTTAATCATGAAAGTATCCACATGAAAATCATTTAAAATCACACTTCGAAATTCATAAAACATTTTGAGAATGCGAAGTGGTTTGAACATTTTAATCCAAAAATGATTTTCACAAGCGAAAGTTGTTCATCTTTCAACAAGTGATAAAGATTAAGATATAGAAAAATATACCTGTAGTCTCCCCCTTAAATGAATATGATCATTTAAGTACGCTTGACAAAAACTTCAGATATTCTCCCCCTCAATATCTGTAAAAAGTCAATTTATTAGAAAAATATTACAATTAAAGTATAAGAATCTTCTCCCCCTAAAAGATATGACAGTGAAAATTATCTTAGACTCCCCCTCAAAAATAAAAAACTTCCTAGACAGATGTTTTCTGTTAAGCATCCTTTCAGAAGAAAAACTTTTGAGATCGGGTTCTGAACTGAAGTATTCCGAAGCTATTATTATGTATTCTCCGGTGAGAATAGTAATATTCAGTTTTACCATTTAAGAACGGGTCCTGATCTGATATAATCAGAAACCATCATTTATCTCTGAGGTACGAGTCCTAGACTGCTTTGTCTAGAAGTCAAGGTTCTTCTCCCCTTAGTCTTTAGATGCCTGCAACACAGGTTTAGCTTTTGGTACCCACTGGTATTTGGGTCCTGATTTGTTAGTTGCAGTTCTATTAGGAGAAATGCAGTAAGAACCATACCAGCTATTTTTATAATTTTTGTTTACAAAATCATTTGAACCACAATAGGAACAACTAATTTTCTTTTGTGCTAACCTGATCAGTTGATTTATAGTATAAACAAGATCAGGTTTACCAAAAGTTTTACCTTTAGGAGCATTGTTCCTTTTAGCGTTTGATGTATGCACGAACGATTTTTGTTCCTTCTTCTCCTCCGAGGAACCTTTCACTTTACAAATCCATTTATCTTTTTCTTTCTCATCTTTCCTTCCCCAAAACATCTTCTGCTGAGATTTGTTCTTCTTTATGTTACCTGAACCATCAGCACGTTTATCATAGAAAAGGTTAGAAGAACGAATTTGATCTTTAGATTTAGAAGTATGACTATCATCTTAATCAAATAAAGGATTATTAGAAACATTTGTAAAACGTGAACTTGAAGCTGTTTTGAATGAACATTCCGATTTAGCTAGATCATCTCTTGGTGATTGGACAATTGATTCTGGCGTCTTTTGCTCAGTCAAGTTCACCTTGAACATGATCTCTTCAATTTCTTTTATCTTTGATGACAAATTGTTTCTTTCCTTTGAAATCAGATCAAACTTCTTATGCAATTCAGATTTTGCATTCTTCTCCTTCATAATGTTTGTTGACAATTCAGATAGTTTCTTGGTAAGCTTGTTTATCTCAACCTCAAACACTTTTCTCTCTTCCTCAAAATCTTTTTCAACATTCTTTCTCTGTTCAGAAATCTCCTTGAATACACCAACATTTTTCTGTTCAATTTTCTTCTTCTCTTTCTCAAATTTGTCTCTCTCCAAGATAATAACTTTCTCAAAGTCTAATATTTGTTGAGAAAGTTTTGTACATTTGAGTTCCACCATCTTCTTTTCTTCAAAAGTTTTTTCTTGAAAACTCTGAAAACTTTTGAGCATAAGCTTTTCTTTCTTTCTCAAAATCAACTCTTTCTTTCTTCTCTTTCTTCATTTGATCTTCTAATTCAGAAATTTTCTTTTTTAGCTCAGCATTATCTTTCTCAAAATCGTTTCTTTTCTTTTCAACCTTCTTCATATCCTCTTTATCTCTTGAGTTGTCCTTTTCTTTCATCATGTTAATTTCAACCTCAAGACTAAAGACTTTGTCTTTCAGTTTGTCTCTTTCAGCAAAGATTTGAGAATTTATCTTTTTAAGCCCATCACAAGTTTCTCCAGCAATGTTTGCTCTTCTTCTGAGTTAATCAATCTCTTTTTGCATCAACTCTTTCTTTGATCATGTAGAATTTGCATTAATACTTTTAGACTTCTTCAGCTTGGGTTGAATATTTGATATCTCTTTCTCTTTACAATCAATTATCTCTGCAAAATTAATTTTAGAATTAGACATGCAATCTGAGCAAATGAAATCCTTTTCTAGAACTTTAGAATCTCCTTTCAGTTTATTGAGCTTATCAAGAAGAGATGAATTCTGAATTTTCAGATTTTTATTCTTAGCTTCAAGTGTTGGAATCTCTGGCATATAAGCTAAAGCACAGTCTCTCTTGGTTAGAAACATATTTCCCTTCTCATCTGTATAGGGCATGATTAGTGTTTATCTGAAAAATATAGCTTGAAAAGATTGTTAGTCAGAAAAATCAGTAGTAAAAATACAGAAAAATCACTAAAAATTGATTACAAGTACAGAATTCGTATGACACTCACAACAAACAATTCGCATGCACTAAGAATTCTTATAAGGAACACAATTCGCATAAGAAAGAAAGATAAACTTCACTTTTCGCATCAGCTTATTTGCGAATTCTTGACTTTTCGCATAAGGTAGGATGTGGATTCTGAGCTTTTCGCATAAGGTAGGATGCGAATTCTGAGCTTAGAAAACTTTCTAAGACTCAGATGCGAATTCCTCCTTTTTGTACAAGTCTCTGTGCGAAATCTTAGCTTTTCGTATAAACTCTTGTGCGAATTCTTCCCTTAAGAACAATAAAATCAACCAATCTGCGAATTCCTTAGCCCTGCGAGTTCCTCATGTGAGTTCTTCATTGAATATGCGAATTCTTTGAATCTTGAATATATTTTCCAACTTTTCAACAGAAATCCACCCAAATCTAGTAGTTTGACTCTGAAACTTTGTAGAATTGATCTCTATACCATGGAAAACAACCCTGTAGAGTGAATTTTCAAAACAATAACCATGATTGTGGGATTTGAATCTTAACAGTTCGAGAGTAGAAATTTTCCAAAAATGGAATGAATAATCCAATTCGTTCAATCTGTTGGTTAATTGAGCATCCAATCCAAACAAGAAATGTTCTACTTCACTAGACGATCACTAAGATACCAAATTTACACACAATCCATCACTAATTTGATAAACTCGATTTCAATGGAACAGTAACTTTTCTAAAACTGAAAATTCGTATTTTTCTGCTTCAAATCATGATGTTGATTTCTATTATTGAATCTGATTAGGCTCTGATACCAAATATGATCCCAAATTTCAAGCAATTATAACAAGTAAGATCAAACACAATGGAAATCTAGAGAGAATTTGAGTCATAAGATTGCGTAGTCATATATCTCATATAAACACATATTACAATGAACGACTCTGACTTATGAGCGTGTCTAAAGATTACAAAGGCAAAACTATTTATACTAAGTCAACAAAGTTGACTTTACATCAAAAACCTTTTACTTAACAACAATTACACAATAGACCCTCTATTTTAATCTTGAATACAATTCATATCTAACAGTATGGAGACGTAGTTCAAGGGAACATAACGATAAAGAAGGTGAGTTATGTTGAATTCCTAGGACACAATCTTTTTAGCATCGAACAATTTTGCGACAAAGATTTAGGGGTGAATTTTAAAGCCAAGAGATGTTGTATACGAACTGAAGATGGAAAAGAACTCTTGGTTGGCACGAGAAGGTCAAACCTCTACACTATCAACCTGTCCAATGTCAAGCCAGATAATATTGCGTGTCTACTTTCTACAACCACTATGGAACAGAGTTGGTTATGGCATAGAAGGCTGTTGGATTATAAATTGTATTCAAGATTAAAGTTAATTAGGGGGTCTAATTTATATTTAGTTGAAAGTTATTTGTTATTGGGCCTCAAGCCCATTAGGCCTATACGGCTTAATATATATAGGTTTTAATTATTAGGTTTTAGGGTGAATCCTTAATAATACTCATAATCATAGTTTAGAAGGCAGCCGTACATTTTCTCTGTATTGTACACACAAGGTACCAAAAACACACACAAGGTTTTCATTGATTAATCAAGGGATCATGGTATGTTATTCTGATTTATTCATCTCTTGATCTGTATTGTGTTGTGTGATTGTTTATCAACTAGAATCTGGTCTTAACAAGTGGTATCAGAGCCAAAGAATAAAGTTTTTTTGGATTAAAAACAGTATTTCTCGATTGTTCACTGTGTTCATCGACTTTTCACTGTGTGAAGATCGATTGGTTAATTTAATGTGTCATTATGCATAAAATCTATTTATTTAGGTGCGGTTTATGTTATTGAATGTTACCTGATACTTTAATTGCACTTTAAAGCATTAATAGATTGGTTTTGTATGATTTTTGGTATCTGGGCTTAACAAAGGCTGCCTCACCTCAACTTTCGGTACATTAACAAGTTGGTGACTGGAAATTTAGTCAGAGAGCTACTTGAGCTAAAATACGAGAAATAACATATATGTGATGCATGTGAGAAAGGTAAAATGAAGAGAGATTCACACAAGCCCAAGCCTGAACCTAGTACAAGTGCTCCTTTAGAGTTGTTGCACATGGATCTCTACGGTCCAATGAGAACAAAAAGCATTAATGGCAAGAAATAGGTCTTAGTGATTGTGGATTATTACTCTAGATACACTTCGGTCAAATTTCTGAGATCAAAGGACGAGACTCCAGAAATTATTATCTCGTTTCTCAAGAGTGTCCAAGTGAACATGAAGAAGACAGTAAAGCTGATCAGAATAGATAATGGCACAGAATTCAAGAACAAGACTGTTGAAGATTATCTCGAATCGATCGGGATAACACATCAACTTTCTGCTGCCAGAACGCCAGAACAGAATAGGGTAGTTGAAAAATGGAACAGAACGTTAGTTGAGGATGCACGCACGATGCTCTGCCAGTCAGACTTACCTCTATTCTTATGGGCAGAAGATGTGTGTACTGCGTGTTATACACAAAACAAATCTATCATTAATCGTCACTTCGGTAAAACGCCTTATGCTTTGATAAACAACATAACACCAAGCATTAAACACTTTCACATTTTTGGATGCAGGTGTTACGTGTTGAATGATAAGGAGAGCTTGAACAAGTTCAGTCCTAAAGCTGAAGAAGGAATTTTTATTGGCTACTCTCAGACATCAGCATCATACAGAGTCTACCTGAAGAACTTAAAGATCGTTGTGGAAAGCGTTAATGTCAAATTTGATGAAGCTATGGAGATGGCTTATGAGCACATCAGTTCAGAACCCGTTATAACAGGAGTATTAGCTTCTAGACAAATCCGTCCAGAGCTTGTTTCTAATGTTACTAATTCTGATAAAGCATCTACTTCCACATCTCATTTAATAGAATTAGATTTATTATTTGAACATTTCTATGATGATTTTCTCGGATCTAAAGTGACTAGATTTGTTGTGATTGACAGATGTGAAGATTCAAGTGATAATTAACCAATCACATCAAATATATCAACTAAACCAACCTCCCCGGTTCAGACTGAAACTAAAGTTCAAATACCTACTCAATCATTTGAAGTCGAACAAGATAGTGAAGAACCAGAAGTATCGTATTCAGTTGGGTGTACAACAATGCCTATCCAACAGACAACGAGTGTTCCACCAACTAATGCTTCTGCACCAGTTACTTTAATTGAACCCCAACAACAAGATTTTGGATACTTAGATGATCAACATGATCAGTCTACATCTAATCCACTCCCTCACATTAACAAGTGGACCAAAGAGCACTGATTCATCAAACATCGAAGATCCATCAAAGCCGGTGCAAACTAGGTCTGCTACTGCAAACGAGTGCAAGGTTTATTCCTTTTTGAGTCAAATAGAGCCTACTCGCATATATGAAGCTCTAGCAGATCCAGATGGATAACAGCTATGCAAGAGGAACTCAACCAGTTTTAAGCGCTTAGAGTCTGGAGACTCGTGCCTCGCCTAGAAGGAAAAACCATTACAGGAACGAAATAGGTATTTAAAAACAAGAAAGATGAGGACGATATCATGGTAAGAAATAAATCTCGACTACCGACAAGAGGATGGAATAGACTATGATGAGACTTACGCTCCAGTTGCACGTATAGAGGCGATCAGAATGTTTGTAGCTTACGCTACACACAAAAACTTCACCGTCTACCAAATAGACGTGAAGGTTGCCTTTCTAAATGGCATTTTGAGGGAGGAGGTATACGTCTCACAACTAGAAGGGTTTGTCAATGCTGAAAAACCGAATCATGTCTACATTCTTGACAAGGCCCTCTATGGCTTAAAGAAAGCTCCTCAAGCCTGGTACGATGTTCTTTCTCGAAAGATAAAATCGATACCACTCTCTTTATTAAAAAGAAAAAAGCTGATATCATTTTTATTCAAATATATGTCGATGACATAATTTTTGGTTCAACAAACCATAAGTATTGTAAGAACTTTTCTTCTCTAATGGTGTCCAGATTTCAAATGAGTATGATGGGAGAGATGAATTATTTATCGAAATACAAGTTAGACAATTTTCTACGGAGATTTTTATAAACCAATCGAAGTGCATTTATGATATTTTGAAGAAGTTTAAAATGGAAAATTGTACTCCTATTTCAACCCCGATGGCACCTGGAACTAAGATCGGAGCTGATCTTTCAGGAAAAGTTGTTGATCTTAGAACCTATAGAGGCATGATCGGTTATTTAATGTACTTAAGGACTAGTAGACCGGATATTATGTTTTATACATGTTTGTGCGCTAGATATCAAGCTAAGCCTAAAGAATCCCATTTCTCGGTTGTAAAGTGAATTTATAGATATCTGAAGGGGACTGCAGACCTTGGTTTGTAGTATCCTAAAGATACTTGTTTTGAGCTCACATCATATTCAGATGCAGATCATGCAGGCTGTATGCTAAACAGAAGAGCACATCGGGTCACATACAATTTCTGGGAGACAAACTCGTTAGATGGGCGTCAAAGAAACAACTTTCTGTATCCACTTCAATAGCTGAAGCAGAGTATGTAGCTGCTGCAAGCTGCTGCTCTCAAGTATTGTGGATGAGGACACAAATTCGAGACTATGGAATCCATTTCAACAAAATACATATATAATGTGATTCGAAGAGTGCCATTGTGATATCTTCTAATCCTGTTCAGCACACGAAAACAAAGCACATTGACGTGCAGTAACACTTTATCAAGGAAAATTTTGAAAAAGGTACAATTGAACTTTACTTTGTAAACACGGATTATCAACTTTGATTGATTCACCAAGCCTTTAGACGAAAAAAGATTTAATTTTCTCATTTCGAAATTAGGCATGTTGAATCTTAAAACATAATCCGTATTTAACCCATACAGTTTGATTTATATTTTTTCTTCATTTCTTTATCTTTTGTCTAAATGATATATGCACTGAAGGTTTGCTCATGATTTCAGGGGGAGTGAGGCAAAGATTTTCTGATATACTTTCTAGGGGGAGTTAAATAATTTTTTCATTTGATATGTACTGACATATTTTTGTGAATACATCATTTTAGGGGGACTAAGGATAAATGACTTCTAAACATTTAGTTTAGAACTCGTTCTTTAAAGATTTAACTCGCTTTTCAAGTCTTTACTTTTAATAAATGTAGCTCTTTTGTTTATAATAAGACTTTGTTGCTTTGACAACTTTATGATTACATGTAGATTTTGAGGGAGAGCTTACATGTTCATATCAATCATGACTTTGAGCCTGACTTTATGAGATTCAAGCTGAGTATAAGGATTATTCTAACCTTAATCTCATATGTGTTTGAAAGATGGACGACTTTCAAGCATGAAAACATATTTTCTTAAATGTTCAAACCACTTCTTATTCTAAAAAAGATTTCATTAGTTTAGAAGTGTGAGTTTAAATGTTTTCATTTTATGAGATTTCATGATTAACTAACCGTGTGTTTCCAATGATAAATACTTGTGTATTATCTTTTCCATATACGGTCAAATATTCACACACACCTATTTAGTATTTTTGTTGAGTTTGTTATTATCATGTCTGAATGTCCAAGATCTACCAAATCTTAGAGAGAGAAAGTAAAGAGAGAGAGTGTGCGCCAAATGTAAACTGTTCTATTCAAATGAGCTCCAAAAGTTACAAAACAAAGGCACCTAAGGGACTTAAATACCCAGGGCCTAAACCTATACAGATAAGCATGCTAAACACAGTTAAGACCACTGATAATAAATACAATGTGTTGGTCCCGGAGGTGCTTAACAAGTTTGTAGAAGGGGGGGGGGGTGAATACAAACACATAAATTTAAAGTTTAATAAATTGTTTACTGATAAATCAAACACAATTTACAAGTTTGTTGCGGAATAAGATTAAGACAGACTCAATCTAAACAAACTAAGATGGTTGCACAAGAATTTCAGAGAATGGGGGATTAAGGAATATAGAAAACAAAGGTTTCTATTTGGAGTTCAAGGATTGAGCACCCCCTCAGATGGAAGGGAGATCTTCCTATTTATACCCTATGCATTAAATGCATGGCAGGGCACTTTACACGTGGCATTCATTGATTGGCTTTGTAAGTCTGACTTTGGGAGACATGCTTTCGGCGGGATCATGAACAGTGTAGTTGACAGAGTTGTTGTACGAATTGTGGCAGAGGCATGTCCGTTCTGACACATCGTACTGAGTTGTGCAAGGTAAGACAAAAGGAAACTTGAGGTATAAGCTTTGTGATCATTCGATCGCTGGATATCTCTTTCTTCAGAGACATCAAGAGTTCAGCGATCGCGTATAAGTAGAGTTGTCTTTACTTCACTGATATCCGCATCAGGTTACTAGTAGACTTTTCTTTGTTCAACAGCTTCGTCTTCGATTCAGCTATGAACATCTGTTGACGCGAGACTTGTCTTCACGGATTACGTTACTGTTTACATCAGAACTATCAGCGATAACTGAACAGACTCAGTTTGATCACTGATAGTGAAACACTAATACATATTAAATGTTTATAAGAAAGACTATCAGCGATAACTGAACAGACTCAGTCTGATCGCTGATGGTGAAACACTAATACATATTTAAACGTAATTTTCACTAAGTACAGAAAAGGGTCGTTATCAAATCACTGAGAGAGTTTGGGTCAACAATCTCCCCTATTTGATAATGACAAAGTAACTGAAGAAAATTACTTTATAATTCAAAATGATGGAATAATCAGGACTCATAACATACATGTCCCAATTACTATTTTGAGGGATCTTTTACAGTACTGATAGAGTTAAGTACTTCACTGAAATTTTCATTAATTCAAGAGAAGAATTACAAGGTATGAAAATTACAAGTACAAGTGATGTACTAACTACTGTAAGTTTAAACTAATATGTTACAAGAAGAAAACTAATCTATCAGCTATCTAAAGAGGGTTTAGGAGGATTGATCAAATACTCAGGTATATCTTCTCCTTTTTGCTTTCGCTCTAAAGATTCTTTGCTAATTATCACTTTGATTTGCTCAGCAGCAGGAGAGAGATCACACCATAAGCTCATGAGATCCTTGAGAAGGCCGAGGGGACAGATAGGGATTTCAGAGATTCTTTGAAATCTGAGTTGTTCCTCGTCATCTCTGAAGAAGATTCCAAAAGGTTCTTCAAGTACTTGTCCCGCAACATATGGCCCACCAGGAGGCAGAGATAGATCCAGAACTGAAAGATCAGGAGGAGGACCGAACAGAGCTTCTCTTTAAAATTTGATGGAGGTTTCATTCCTGATCACCGCGACATTTTCAGAGGAGGAGGAGACAGGCTTTCTCTGATATGCTTTGACTTAGAAGGAAGAGCAGACGACACCTTTAATATTGCAGCGACTTTGTTGATGAGAGCATCATTTATCCCTTCAACATAGCCTCTGTATATTGACTTTGATTTCTTCAGTGCATATTTGAACTCAAGTCATTCCATATAGCCGAGGCTTTCCAGCTTTGAAACAAACATTGCCTTGCAGCTTCCATCCTCTCTGGTAATCTTCATAGTGACAGAAACTTTGTCCTTCTTCTTTCTTCCAGAGATAGCGACTGAAACAATCTTCATTGGGTCAGAGCGATAGTCGAGTTTATGTTTGCACCAATCGACTGAGCTATCGCTGACCACTTTTTCTTTTAAGCGTTCCTCTTCAATCTCTTTCAAAAGAGTAGTCTGGACTTCAACTGGTTTCTTCTTTAGTTTCTTGTCTTTGACTTGAGAAGACTGAATTTTGAGAGCCAGAGTGGCATCTCTTTGACAATCAGTGATCAGCTTCTCAGCCCTGACGGATTCTTCAATTTCAGCTTCAGTCAGGAACTCTAGATCTGTTTATTGAGAGGGGATCTTCAGCCGTTGACTCTCCAGATGAGAGATCATCTCTGTTCTTTTCTTCATCTCTTCCTCTGACCAATGAAGTGGTCTAGAGGGCCTCCGTGGATGTTGCAAGGACTCATCTTCTTCATCAATCTCTCTTACAGAGATTGGGATTATCTTGTCATCAGCTTCAGCAACTGGGATTATTTAGAGCTCTTTACCCTTAAGCAGGGGAGAGAACTGTCTGGTCAGAAAATGAAAAAGGTTAGTTTATTTTTAGAGAAGAGAGATAAAGGCTTAGAAAGAAATAGGGGGGGATTTTTATAGAAGGATAAGCGAACGAGGGAAAGGCATACCTGAGAAGGATTCTCCTCAGATAGTAAAGTCATCTTCCGGCTTCCCTCAACAGTAGCACCTTTGTTTTGGGAAGGGGTTCTTGAAGAAGTTCCATGGCTCCCCCCTGCTTTGATAACTTTTTTCGAAGCTATCGCTGATGAAGTGACGGCTGAAGAACACCATAGCGATGGATCTTCTTCATCATCATCATCATCTTCATGAGGTTCTTCCTCTTGCTCTTCAAGATCAAGGGCTTCATCTTCATCGTCCTCCTTTTCCTCTTCATCGATTAACTCATCGATGGTAGGAGGGGCTTTTTCAGCAGCTATCTCCCCCTTAACCTGAGAGGGAGTTTCCTTCTGTTGGACCTCAGCAGCAACTTCTAACTCCATATTTTCTTCAGCTGCCTTCTCCCCTTCTTTGTCATTATCATTGAGGGTGAGATCTATGGAAGGAGATGAAGCTTTTGCAGCGGCCAACACCTGAACTTCAGCCTCCAAACTGTCTAGACAGCCTTCAAACGCAGGAAGATCTGACGTAGCCTGATGAATGAACTCCACGGCAATGTTGAGAGAGGTACGATCGTTCTCTGTGATTGAGGGAGTAGGAGTTGGAGCTGGTGCCTTCAGGTGAGTCAGGATTTGCTGAAGAAGAACTTCACAGGAATCAACCTTTATAGCCAGGGCTGCAAACTGTTGCTGTGAGTCCTCCCTGACTTTGACAATCGCTTCTTGGAGAGTAGCGATTTGAGAAATGTCTGCTTTAGAGGGGCATTGATCTGTCAGCGTCTTCAGTGCTTCACCAGCTGTATGAACAGCGTTGGTGGTGTTGTTGAGAGAGGCAGTCAGGGACTCCACCTTTGCACTTAAACTGTTGACATTGGTGTCAACAGTCGCCAAACTAGGACCTGAAATATAAGTTAGTTTTTGAGAAACAGGCTTATATGGTGAGTTGGGAGAAGTGTTTAAGGTTATAGGGGTACCTGAATTATCAAACATTTTGTAGAATTGCAAAGATTCCTCAAAAGATTGATGTTCAGGTCCTATGGGTCCAAACTGTGGTTGTGAGAAAGTAGATGGAGGGTTAGAGATCAAAGAAATAGAAGGACTAGAGATGGGGATAAAAGATGTAGGGAGAGGGGTAGTTACCTCAGTTTGTTGCTGAACTGAGATCATAGGTTGCGTCACTGTTGTTGTGACAGTGACCGAGAGCGCTGGCACGGTTGAAGTGGATATTGCTGAGGATGTAGAGGGGAGACCCACGAATGCATCCAAGGAAGTTTGTTGATAAACATCCTTAGGTATTGAGCTAGAGGTAACTTTCTCCTTGGTCACCTTGGCCTTCTTCGAAGGACCAAGGGAGCCAGTTGATGGTCGTTTGGAAGGGGTAGCGGCAGGGATAGTAGAAGAAGGAACCTCCTTCGTGGCCGTTGAAGACGAAGAAGTGAGGAGACAGAGTCGGGAGCGAAGTTCAGAGATACTTACCTCGTTGGGGAGCGGCTTGACCTCCAGGGAGCACTGACCCACTTTTGGAAAAGATGCATCAGCATTGGTGGGGTAAGTAGCAGGGTAGAGGAACTTCAGGTACGCACAGATGAAGCGTACATAGGGAATCTTTAGATCCCTCTCGGTCTTCTCTATCTTTGACCTTACATCGTCAAAGATAGCTGTTGCGTAGTCGAAATTTCTTCCGGCGATCAGTGAGTAAGTCATTTGGACCTGAATCTTGCTGGCCTGGTCCAGTGACCCACTCTTCCCACTCATACACTGAATGAAGTGAGAGAAGATGTAGTTAAGCTGAGAAGGAATGAGCGCCTTATTTACCAGAGTCAACTTCTTATTTGGTATTGTCGTCCTTGGTTTGGGTTCCCAAGAGTATTCCATAGCATCCAGGAATTGGATGAGTTCACATCGGTGGGTAAGGCATCGAATCCATTCCTGGGTTTGTCGGGAAATCGCAGAGCTTTCCTCAGGCCTAAGGCCGTCATCATCCTTGTTCCAAGTTCAGTGCTGAAGGAAATAGCAGGAACTAGTTCACCCTTTTTGTTGGTGAGAGAGGTTTCTTCAGCGGTAAACAAGAATTGTTGGAGAAGAGCTTTGGAAGGTGTGGGATCCACAGTGATAGCATAAGCAATGCAGGATTGCTTCAGAAATTTTACGGCTTCCTCCCAATGTGGGTATTTGACACCATCAAAGTCAAGACGAGCAAGATGATTGTTTTTAGGAAGCTCAGAGTCAGCGATGGCGAACTTGACGTTCTTAGAGGCGACAAGTGCAGATTGAGACATTCTGAATATGAACAGATAGAAGAATAGAAGAAAGGTTTTAGTCTAAAAATAAAGAAAATTTGTCCAGTTTCTATTTTTAGAAAGAAACATAGAAAAATCAACATATTTGAAGATTAAAAAGGTGTTCTTAATATAAGATATAAGAACAAGAAGAAAAACCAAAGATTTTGAGTGAAGATAATCAAAATAAAATGGTTTTAAATGAATAACATCAAAAAGAAAGATGATTTTATGAAAAAGAATCTTATAAACCCATAATGGAAGACCATAAATGGAGTATTATGTAAAAGATTTAGAAGTAGAATCAGACGAAGATCAAGAATAGCCTGTCGATCTTGAAAGAGATGATGCAAATGCTTGAGAATGCTAGAATTCTTTTGAGAGAGTTTTCTTGCCTTGAAAGTATTTCCAGAAAGCGTAAAATGATAAGAATGGAAAAACATTCTTTTTATACGTGAGAGAGAAGGAGAGAGAGTGTGAGAGGCGGGAAAACAAATGTTCATCATGACATGGACACGTCCCACGAAGTTGATTGGATGGAAGGGCAATGTACGAACGTGTCAGAAAAAGGTATGTCATGGATTGTCGGTTCAAATGACGTCATAGAAGAGAGAGATTGTTCATTTGTTCGTTTTGAAATTATCGCTGAAGAAAAGTCAGCGATAGTTTTTTTTCTTTTTGAAAGTATCCCTGATGGTAAAGTTAGGGATGAATTTTCTTTTAAGAAGGATCACTGACTAGAAATATCAGTGATAAATTTATTTTTCAAAAAGCTTTTAATCATTTGAAGAAAGTTCAGTGATTAAAGTTTATATTTTGAAAAACATCTTAACTGAATGAAGATTCTGTTGTAGGGATGAAGAGAACATACCTGAGAATCAGAATGTTTATCAGAGTGATAAAAGGGGAACTTATGATTACTGACACAATGCATGAACGCTGAAGAATTATTCTTCGAGATTCAGCATTCCAAGCTCACTGATGAGAAAGTTGAACCTTGTCTCATCAAGAGGTTTGGTGAATAAATCAGCAAGCTGATACTCAGTAGGGATGAAATGAAGTTCAATATCACCGTTCATCACATGATCTCTGATAAAATGATATCTGATCTCTATGTGTTTTGTCTTTGAATGTAGCACTGGATTATTTGCTATAGCGATAGCACTAGTGCTGTCGCAATAGATTGGAATCTTTGATAGCTGAAGGTCATAGTCTAATAGTTGATTTCTCATCCATAAGATTTGAGAACAACAGTTTCTAGCGGCTACGTATTCAGCTTCGGCTGTGGAAGTGGACACTGAATTTTGCTTTTTGCTTGTCCATCTTACCAGCTTTCCTCCTAGGAGTTGACATCCACCAGTGGTGCTCTTTCTATCTAGTTTACAACCTACAAAATGACTATCAGAATAACAAGTTAAATCGGACCCTGAGTCTTTGGGATACCAAAGACCGAGGTTAGGAGTTCCTTTCAGGTATCTGAAAATTCGCTTGACAACGATCAGATGGGATTCCTTGGGTTCAGATTGATAGCATGCACATAAACAAGTAGAGTACATGATGTCAGGTCGGCTCGCTATAAGATACAGCAGGGAGCCTGTCATTCCTCTATAGGCAGTGACATTAACAGGTTTTCCAGATGGATCTTTGTTAAGTGTCAGGGGAGGTGCCATAGGAGTTTTCATCGCTGAAGTTTGTGTAAGATCAAACTTCTTCAGCATATCTTTAGCATACTTACCTTGGCTGATAAAAGTACCTTTGTCAGATTGTTTAATCTGAAGACCAAGAAAATATGTCAGCTCACCCATCATACTCATTTTGTATTCTTTCTTCATTCTTTCAGCGAAGCGAGTACACAGAGATGGGTTAGTAGAACCAAATATGATGTCATCAACATATATTTGTACAAAAATAATATGACCTTTTATCTTTCTAAAAAACAGTGTATTATCAATTTTGCCACGTTCAAATTTTTCAGAGATAAGAAAAGATGAGAGAGTGTCATACCAAGCACGAGGGGCTTGTTTTAGACCATAGAGAGCCTTATCCAATTTATAAACATAATTTGGATACTTAGGGTCATAGAACCCTGGTGGTTGTTCTACATAGACTTCTTCATTCAGCTTTCTATTTAGAAACGCTGATTTTACATCCATTTGATAAACGATGAAGTCTTTATAGACTGCATAAGCTAAGAATAGTCGAATTGCTTCGAGCCTAGCCACAGGGGCAAAGGTTTCATCATAGTCTATGCATTCCTCTTGTCTGTATCCCTGAGCAACAAGTCGAGCCTTGTTGCGGGTTACAGTTCCATGTTCATCTAACTTATTTCTAAACATCCATTTGGTGCCTATAACAGTTTTATCAGATGGTCTAGGAACGAGATTCCAAACTTTGTTATGAGTAAACTCAGTCAGCTCTTCTTGCATAGCGCTGACCCAATTTGGATCTCTGAGGGCATCATCAGTCTTCTTTGGTTCTAATAAAGAGAGAAAGTTAACAAAGAGACAGATATTACCTGAGCTTCGTCGTGTCTGAATACCTGCATCTGGATCACCAAGAATTTGATCTATTGGGTTATCTATGGTCCATCGCAGAGCAGGAGCATGATCGCTTAACTCAGAGGTTGGATCAACATTTGGGATTTTACTGATGAGGACATTTGAGGTTCATCAGCAATTAACTGTTGAGTAGTGGATAGACTATTGTTATCAGAGAGGTTTTCAGACGAAGGTAGATCTGATGGGAGTAGTGTGTTAAGTGGTTCAGCTGAAACCCATGAGTTGGATTCAGCGTTAGGATGTATGATGTTTGGATGGATCTGTGTGCTGATGGTTTGAAAAGAAAGGTTATGTTTCTCTGTAATGAGAAAACATCCAAGCATTTAGCTCTTCATTGTCAGCGATTGGTTTAGAGTTCGCTGAGCGAGTTTCATCAAACGTGACATTAATTGTTTCTTCCACAGTTTGTCTTCGCTTGTTCAAAACTCTGTAGGTTTTGGAGATTGAGGAATATCCTAGAAATATTCCATCATCAGCTTTTGGGTCGAACTTTCCAAGCTGATCTTTGTTGTTTAAGATAAAGCATTGACAACCAAAGATATGAAGAAAGCTGATAGAAGGTTTTCTTCCATGAAAGAGTTCATAAGCTGTCTTTCCAAATCGCTTTCCTATCAGCGATTTGTTTTAAGTAAAACATGAAGTGTTTACAGCTTCTGTCCAAAATTGAGTAGGGAGGTGAGAATCGCTGAGCATTGATCTAGCAACTTCAATGATCGTTCTGTTTCTTCTTTTAGCGACTCCATTTTGCTGAGGTGTTCTTACTGAAGAGAAGTTATGAGAAATTCCCTTATTTTCAAAGAAATTGTTCAGAGAGTTGCTTTTGAATTTAGTTCCATGATCACTTCTTATTGAACGAACAGTAAGATTATTCAGCACTTCCATCTTTTTAATAAAAGATATTAGTTCTTCTGGAGTATCACTCTTGCAGCGAAGAAAGATAACCCAGGTATAGCGAGAGAATTCATCTACAATGACAAGTGTATATTTCTTTCCAACTATTGATTGGATATTGATAGGGCCAAATAGATCCGTATGTAAGAGCTGAAGAGGACTTGTCACTGAGGAAACTTGTTTAGATTTGAAGCTAGCTTTTGTTTGTTTTCCTTTTTCACATGCTGAGCAGAGAGATTCTTTAGCATATGAGTGCTGAGGAAGACCAGAAACCAGTTCCTTAGATGAGAGAGAATTCAGGGTTTTGAAGTTTAGATGAGAGAGCCTTTTGTGCCATAGCCAGTTAACATCAGAAGAGGCTTTAGAGAGAAAACATAAGTTTTTAGTGGTAGTAGAGTCCATATCTATTACATAGACATTTTCTCTGCGATAACCACTTAGAGCAAGTTTTCCTTTCTCATTCACCACTGAACATGCTTTCTTAGAAAAGCGAACTTTGTAGTCTTTGTCACATAGCTGACTGATGCTTAGAAGATTGTGCTTCAGTCCATCTACAAAAGCGACTCTTCGAAAAGTAGTTGTTCCATTGCTGAGAAGACCAAACCCTCGGGTATATCCTTTTCCATTTCCACCAAAGGTCATAGAGGGACCTTTCTCTTCCTTGTATTCAGTGAGCAGGTCTTTTTGTCCAGTCATATGACGAGAACATCCACTATCGAGATACCAGATGCCCTTTGATCCCTGCACACATAAGGAAGATTAAGCGTTGTTTGGTACCCACTTTTCAATGGGTCCTTTTGGGTTAGTGGAGATGGAAGGTTCAGTAATCTTCACAGCAGATGAAGATTCAACTTCAGTGGTAATCTTCACTTTGGTTAATTTCTTAACCTTAGTGGTATTCTTCACCTTGGTCAATTTTTCAGCTTTAGTGACCTTTTCAGCCTTGGAGGCATTCATCTTCACTTTAGCTGTTTTATCAGCTTTAGTGGCAGTTGGACATATGCTTGCAATATGGTCAGTAAAACCATAGTGATAGAGTTTTCTATATTTGAAAATGGTTTTAGGACCAGAAGTAGAAGGTTTTGCAAGTTTAAGATGAGCAGGTCCAGCTCCAAGAATGCTTTTCTCATGAGATCTGGGAGGAATTTTCATTTCTTCAGATCTCGTGGGTTTAAGGTCAATCTTTAGCTTTAGAGGACAGAAATCGAAGATTTCTATCACAGAGCTAGAGGATTGATTTACTGAAGGTTTAGAAGGAACTTTCAGCTTTGCTTTCTTAGTAGCCTTCTGAGGATGAAGAATGGATTTTCCTTTATCCGCAGACTTAGAGCCTTTGGATATTTCCTCAGGGATAGAATTAGAAGAAGAAGGATAAAATTGATCATAAGAAGTGTTAGATATAGAAGTGACAAACGTTCCAAACTTAAGCATGGAACTTTCTTCTTTAGGCTCATTCTGTGGTGTCCAAAAGCCAAGACCAGTTTTATCACTTTCAGGAGTTTGAGCATTTATTATCTCAGAGATATTTGTTGATGATTTGCACCATTTTTCAACATGAGCCTTTTCTGCTTTTAGAGCAGCGATGGGTTGTTCGCGTTCAATGCTGATGATTTCATTTATAATGACTTGATCTTTCAACTTCTCTTCTAAAAGAGTTAGTTCTCTGATCTTTTCATGACATTTATCTAGCTCTTGACTTAAATGAACATTTTTATTTTTAGCTTGAGTTTTGTCGTTTAGAGCATTATAAATATCAATCGTCAGCACATCAACAACGCGACTTCTCTCAGCTTCAGGCAGAGAGGGATTAGTAGATATAGATACCTGAGATGATATGTAGCTCATAGAAGGTTTAGATGGTTCTTCCACTTCTTCTTTAATCTCAGCCATGAGGCAGAGATTAGCAACTTCTTCTTCATCAGAACTTGATTCTTCTGATTCAGCCCAGTCATGTTCTTCAGCGATGAGACCTTTACCTTTTCGCTAGTAGCTTTTCAGCTTTTGATATTTGTTCTTCAGCTTTAGGTATTTGTCATCACTGGATCTTCTTGAGGTAGAAGTCTTGAAGAACTTTTTAGACCTGCACTCACTAGCAAAGTCTCCAATATTTTCACAGTTATAGCAAGTGGCAGTAGCCTTATCAACAGAAGTTGATTTTGGCTTTTCAGTAAGAGAGAGAGGCTTATTTCTTCGGAAATTGCTCTTTCTTGCAAATCTCTTAAAAGATTTTGTCAAGAGTGCTAAGGACTCATCGAACTCTGAAAGATCAGGGTCTGATAGATCCTCAGATTCATAATCTAACTCAGTGATGGTGAGAGTAGATCGCTGAGATGGAATTATCTCTGAAGAGACTAAAGCAACAGGAGTGCTTTTGGAGTCTTTAGAATCTTTTACAATATTCTTCTTTAAGAGATTCGATTGCTCATAGTTGAGCAATATTCCATACAGAGTGCTGAGAGAAAGAGAATTTAAGTCTTTTGTCAGCTTAAGACATATTGAATAATTGTCCCAACTTTCAGGAAGACATTCTAAGAATTTTGTTAGGACCTCAGAATTAGAATAGGTCCTACCAACGGTTCTTAGATCAATGATTAAGCAGTTAAACCGCTGATGAACATCAGAGAGAGATTCATTCTTACCAGCGATGAAACTTTCATACTGTCTTACCAAGTTAATCTTTCGAGTCTCTTGGATTTCAGTGGTGCCCTCATATTGAACACATATGGTTTCCCACATTTCTTTAGAAGTTTTAAGATGCATGATGGAATGGAAAACTTCATCAGGCAGAGCCATTGAGATAATGGTCTTTGCTCTTGCATCTATGCCTACCTTCTTTTTGTCTTCATCACTCCACTGTCTTATTTCCTTAACGACATAGCGTTCAGGGATAGCTTCAGTGGTGGCCGTAGCGGGAACTGCAACTATAATTCTAACAGGTTCATAGGGTCCATTTTCTATATACTCAGGTATAGTAGGATCTGCACCTTCAAGAAATAGCATCATTATATTTTTCCATAGAGAAAAGTTATCTCTGCTAAATCGAGGAGGTTTAGAAAGTGAACCATTATCATAGTAGTTTGTGTTTGTGTTAAGTGCCATTTAGAACAGCAAGGAAGAGAATAAAGCAAGATCTTGTTTATCAAATTAAACAGTCTGCTCTGATACCACTTGTTGGTCCCAGAGGTGCTTAACAAGTTTGTAGAAGGGGGGGGGGTTGAATACAAACACAAAAATTTAAAGTTTAATAAATTGTTTATTGATAAATCAAACACAATTTACAAGTTTGTTGCGGAATAAGATTAAGACAGACTCAATCTAAACAAACTTAAGAAACACTAAGATGGTTGCACAAGAATTTCAGAGAATGGGGGATTAGGGAATATAGAAAACAAAGGTTTCTATTTGGAGTTCAAGGATTGAGCACCCCCTCAGATGGAAGGGAGATCTTCCTATTTATACCCTATGCATTAAATGCATGGCAGGGCACTTTACACGTGGCATTCACTGATTGGCTTTGTAAGTCTGACTTTGGGAGACATGCTTTCGGCCGGATCATGAACAATGTAGTTGATAGAGTTGTTGTACGAATTGTGACAGACGCATGTCCGTTCTGACACATCGTACTGAGTTGTGCAACGTAAGACAAAAGGAAACTTGAGGTATAAGCTTTGTGATCATTCGATCGCTGGATATCTCTTTCTTCAGAGACATCAAGAGTTTAGCGATCGCTGAAGCTTTCCTCATGTTTCTTCGCGTATAAGTAGAGTTGTTTTTGCTTCACTGATATCCGCATCAGGTCACTAGTAGACTTCTCGTTGTTCAGCAGCTTCGTCTTCGATTCAGCTATGAACATCTATTGACGTGATACTTTTCTTCAGGGATTACGTTACTGTTTTCATCAGAACTATCAGCGATAACTGAACAGACTCAGTCTGATCACTGATAGTGAAACACTAATACATATTAAATGTTTATAAGAAAGACTATCAGCGATAACTGAACAGGCTCAGTCTGATCGCTGATGGTGAAACACTAATACATATTTAAACGTAATTTTCACTAAGTACAGAAAAGGGTTTGGATCAACACAATGATTAATATAAAATTTGTCTTAACCATCTCCCCTTAGTAATCATTAACGCTCCTCTCTTTGACGAAGTCGATTCAGTCCAATTAAAACTTCTAAGCATCTTAGAGTTGAGCGGAAAATCAACTTCTCACCAATAATATTCAATGTCTTCTTGAGAAGTTGAATTTCATCTATCTCGAGTTGGAATGCATTTCTTCTTGTCTCCAAAAATCTTCTTTCAGTTGCTTTCAAACGTTGCTCCAACTGTAGCTTGATTACCTTCAAGGTTCCATCAGAATAATGATTGATCTCTTCAAATCTAAAGAAGCAGTTTTGACTTGAACCATTTCTGTAGATAACTCCATATGGATCTTGAAGAATGGTGAATAGTGGATAAGAGTCTAAGTTCGGCAAGCTACGATCGGGCCTTAGAAGATTTACCACAGGCTGAAAACTTTCAGCAGCCATCTGAAAATCAAATACTCTATAAAACCTGATTTGGCGCCGAATGAATCTTTTGATCACAAACAATGATTGAGAGATATCTTCTGTTCTATGGTAGAGATTTCTAAAATGATTGTACAAAAAATCAACGTCATCAATAGATAGATCATTAAAATCAGCTTCCGAGAAAGTATATAAGATGCAATCTCTTCTTTCTACTTCAAATACCGGATACCAAATATGAACAAATTTTTTTATCGAAACATTGATAACCTGGACTATCAGATGCGGAGAAGAAACAAGATGCTTTCCACGACATTGGCATTTGATGAACATTAAGTACTCGTACTGATAATCTGCTGACGCTTTTTCTACACCAAGAATAGCATGAATATTGATCTGTCTTCTCCTCGAAACAAAAATATTACTTTGAGAGTCTTCGAGAAAAGCAGATCTTAACCTTGAAGCCATATGCCGTTGTTGTAAACTTCGTTGTCTTTGTTGTCTAGACAAAGTTGGACCTTCTTCTAGGATAGAAGGAGGAATCGCAGGATCAGAAGGAGGAACATCAACTTGAGCTCTGGACGACTGACCAACTTCAAATGTTCTTGAGGGAGCAGTGGTAGTCGGAGCTTGATCAGCAACAGGACAAGAAGTATCAGGAGTAGCTTCAGGAATCTCATCTTGTAAAGGAAGGTCTCCGTACAAAGTGTTTGTGATTTCTTCATCCTTTGCATCTAGAAAGAAATCATTCTCCTCAGTGTCAGATAATACAATAATATCCTCATACTCTTCTTCTTTTACTTTGCAAATCTTCTCATATCTGATGTGATCGTCATCATCTGAATTGATCTCAATGAAGTTTGCGAAGAAAGATTTCATGTCAATTGCAACTTCAGAATCATCTAGCTCATTTACCCTTGATGCAGTGTCTGAATCAACATAAACGACAATCTGCATGTTATTCTCTATGTTCTCTTCAAAAATATTCAACACATTAGACATGGCAGATAAATCAACATTTTCTATCATTTTATTTAGAAGATCTTCAACACTACAGTCTTGAACATTATCAACATCCTTTTCTCTGTCACCCACCTCATCTTTAGTTTGAACTTCTCTAACTGATGAACCCTCCACTCTCTGTCTCTTATGCATCTCCCCTCATGACCTCGACGATCTGGATCATCTTGGTCATGTCTCCTTTTATGAGACAGGCCTGCGTCAGATCTGCAACTTTGTTCATGACGATCAATCCTGTCAGAAAGAGCAGTTAAGGCTTGAGTCAAGAGAGAGAGTCCTTCCTTGATTTCAGAAAAATTTGATCGAGCTTCAGTTCTGAAATAAGTGAACTCCTCATACAACACATAAAGTCTATCTGGTGCAGAAGTAGATGCTTGAGGCGGAGTCGTTTGAAAATTCCGTAAAAGAGAGATCAAGTCTTTATCTTGTTGTTCTGGCGGCGACATAGAAAGAAGACGAGCATAGAGCATATCTGATAACTCTAAAATCGGAAGGTCTTGAACTGGAGTGCAGGAAGATACCGGAGGACGAGTAGATGTAGAGACACCAACTGATTGAGTAAATGGTGGAGGAAGTGGAATGGATACTATCGCAGGAGCCGTAGTAGAAACAGTAGTAGACGATTCACGGATAACCACCCTAGATGGGCGTCTAAACGGAATCTCCGGCGGAATCATAGTAGTATCAATCTCTGGCATCTTGCCTTTGAAAAGAGCCCGCATCTTCTGAATTTCTTCATTCTTTTGTTCTTCAAACCGTTCGCTCATCTGACTAATGACTTCATTCAAAGTCATAAACTTTTCTGTTGGATCTCGAGCTTGAACGGAAGAAGGTTCAACAACTGAAGTAGGTGTAGCTGAAGAAGGAATTTTAGAGAGAGAAGTGGCTGGACCTTGACTCTGTATCTGAGCTGAGGCATTAGTAAAAGCTAAATCTAATTCGTCAACCTGAATGTCAGCAACTGCTGTATTGATAGGTACAAATTCTTCATCAGACATCACAACCACTGGTTCATTCAAGTCTGGTGCTCTAATCTCCCTGTGTAAGACATGAATAGCTAGTTGATCATCATCTGCATCATCATCATCACCATCAGTACCAACATCAGCATCTCTATCTTCATCTCCATCATTAGCATCATCAACAGTAGCAGCATCATCATCATGAACAATATTAGCAGTATCAGTGTCAATGGCAGCAAGTACATCACCTATTGGTTGATCAGCAACATCTGCTTGAACTGCTTCTTCAACATGAAAAGATTCAGCTTGTTCATCACGAGAAGGTTCAGCTTGGTCAGCTGCCAAAGAAAGATCATGCTCCAGACAGTATTGAATTATGTTGTCATCAGATGGATCAGCATAATTCACAATAAGCTCATAAGGAATCAACATTGAATAGTCAAAAGTACGCTTCTGTTTCTGAATGTATGTCATCTCAGTATCCGGAACTTGAGACCAAGACAGACGACGAGGAATAGCAGAGTTACTTCGTAGCATACTTCGAACGATTAGCTTCATGAACCGAGCAAAAGGAATAAACTTTCGCTTCTTATGAGTCAATTTGTCTTGCACTCTCTCGGAAAGTTCGGTCTAGAAGATGTACGTGTAGTCGACATGCAGGTCATAGACATCAGCATGGAACAGTCTGAGATAGTGAAGACTAGCATTATCCATGCCGGAATGTTTCGACGTAAGGCACCTGTTAAGGACATAAAATAAAGCATACCAAACCGGAGGCAGGTTGGATTTATCAAACTGACTCATTCGATCCAAATCACCAATATAGCCTAGATTACGAATACCCTCTAATACATCCAATTCAGAAGGATAATTGTCATATGAAGTGCGGCCCGATTGTGAATTAGGTTCAGGAAGTTCTAAAATCAGCCGAAGACGTTTATATGATAAAAAATAATCAAACTGGTCAATATGTAAGTCGAATCGATGAGGACGAACGAGCTCATTCTTTGATATTGAATGCCATGCCTGTTGGAGATAAACCTCAGGAACATCGGCACAAGAAGTGAGAGCTGGAGCAAGCGGATGATCTCTGATAATTGCTCTAATCACAAGATGAATCTTTATCTTGTCAAAATCCACGAAGTAATTGTTAGGCTTGTAAGGCAACATATACATCATAGTCGGAAACACATCATTCGGTGTTCTTCGCTGAACTGAAAGATTTGCACCCGTGGAAGGTACAGACGGCATGGGCATTTCGCGTGATGCACGATCAGATGGATCATCGTGAAGAACATTCTCGTCTTGGATCACGGGATCAGTGATATTGTGAGAAGCCATTAGAGAACCTAAGAAACAGAAAAGAAGAAAGATTAGACAAGGAAAAAAAATAGAAAAACACAAAAAAATGAAAAAGTTTCTAAGTAAGGTTTGCGCAACAACAGTGAGACGAAAACTAAGGTTTGCGCTTTGAATTAGTGGCGCAAAGAAACGTTTGCGTGACAAACGATTGACGCCAAACAAAGTTTGCGTATCAAGTACATGGCGCAAAACAAAGTTTGCGTGATGCACTTGTGAAGTAAACTTAGGAAAATTTTCATTCAAACGAAAAAAAAACACAACGTTTGCGTGACACGAAGGTAACGCAAAGGTAACTTTGCGTGACTAACAGGTAGCGCAAAGGTAACTTTGCGTGACCAAAGGGTAGCGCAAAAGAAACTTTGTGTGACCAACATGTTACGCAAATCTATACTTAAGACTAAAAAGCAATAACATGGATTTGCGTTTCAAGTATATAGCGAAAATCTAAGTTTGCGTTACCAACATGTAGCGCAAAACTAAGTTCGTGTTACATGAAGGTGGCGCAAACTTAAGTTTGCGCGATGTACTTGATACACGCAAAACCCTAGAAAACACCAAAAATGCGCGAGTTCATCTCATTTTTCAAAAATTTGAAAGAAATCGATATATAAAGGAAAATGTATGGTCAAAAAACATAAAGAACAATTAGAAACATATTTTGACCTATCCTATACTGATTAAAATCAATTTTCAACTTCAAAAATTTGAAAGGTTTTGAAAAATCCAAAGATGAACAGTCGCATTCATACAAACCCAAAAACATAAAATCGAAATACAACAAAAGAAGAGAAGAAAACACATACCTGGGATACGAAAATAGTAACTAAATCAAACCCAATACTTGATTTTAACAGAAAAACACTCGATCTGATGAAGAAGATGATGAATAGTGAATATCATAATCGCATAGTGATATGACAAAAATGAAATCCAATGAGCCAAAATGTAAGCTTGAATCAACCACAAAATGTAAGTATAAAGTCATACCTGAATCGATTAACAAGACTGAAATGAAAGAAGTGAAAGAACGACACACAGAGAGGAAAAAAGAAGAGGCAGATTTCAAACAAAGAATGAGAGAAAAAAATAATGAATAAGACTTTCACTATTTATACTAAAATAAATAACACTAAAAAAATGAAATTTTACCTGCAAAGCTCTCTTACTCCCCCTATACAAATGCACTAAATTAAACAGATCAGATTAACATTTGTATAGAAAAGCCAGAAAACTTACCTGATGAACTTCTGATCAGCACGAGAAGTACTTTAGCAGCTATGTACCTGACCACTTTATTTACTCCCCCTCAAAATTAGAAGATATCAGAATTCATTCAGATTGTCTCTCCCCCTCGAAAAGAGCACATACCAATTTTCAAAGATATGGATACACAAACATAGAAACATCATTGTAAAAAGAAAATTATACTTAATATATATTTTGAAACAACTGAACATATAAAATTTTAAACACTAAACAAATTAAAGTCTACTCAGGAAAATATCACAGATTTATCAATCAGTTAAAATCAAGTATGTGTTGTTGGATACAAAGACAAGTTTCATTGCATATCAAGTTAAGACATGTTCAGTTTCAAAAACTTCCAGCCATCTATTCAGTGTGCTCACATGCGAACTTCGATTAGCTTAAAGAAAATGCAATTCTAAAAATATAATAGAAAACTTTGCATGTACTCACACTAAGCCATCAAGAATTAAGACTTTCACAAATTTATAGGTTTATTGCAACTCAAACATATCACCAAATATCATGAGATGTGTGCTCATTGGCATCTTTTAGCATTGTGCACATTGGCATCTTAACATGATTGTGCTCTTTGGCATCTTTTAAGCATGTGCACATTGGCATCTTTTTAATCAAAAAGTTTGGTAAGTAAAGAACATGTCGTAAACGTAACTTTTTATCTGAACCTATTGCAGGATTTGGGTCAGCCGCTCCCAGACCAGTTGGCCTTAGGGGACTAGGTGTCAAGCACCCCTTGGAACTTACTCTCCCAGATCAGAAAGGCTATATCGACACATCCTAAACCCATTCATACCAGTAAAACATGACTTTCGATCTGGTTCTATAGAAGGATTTGGGTTCGATCACTCCTAGACCAATTGACCTTAGGGGACCAGATTACAAGCATCCCACAGAACTTACTTTCCCAAAACAAAAAGGTCACAGGTACAAACTCTTAAACTTAGAGATTTATGTATTTTATATATATATATATATATATAATTTTCATCTCAATCACTCAGTTTTACATCTAAGTGCTTAGCCCATATTTTCATTACGGTCCATAATTCAGACTTTTTAGGATTTCCAAGCATTGTAAACTATAAATATTCCGAATCACACAACTTTAAAGCAGTATCAAACGTTTAAAACATGTTGCTGACCTTTCGATTTTAGTATGACTTGAAAGTTGAACATATAAAACTTTAATATTAACAAAGCAACTTGAAAATTTATCCTTGACACACATTTTATTCAAAAGAAAGAAAACCTGTAAATCTTTTACTTTATAGAATAAAATTTGTAAAGATTTAAACTTTTAAATTCAACATGCCGAGTTTTGAAAGCAGAAAATTAAAACGTTTTTCATCTAAAGCTTTTGTAAAAATATCAGCAAGTTGATATTCAGTTGGTACAAAATATAATTCAATAGTACCTTCTTTCACATGATGCTTTATGAAATGGTACCGCATATCTATGTGTTTGGTCTTTGTGTGTTGGACCGGATTGACTGATATTGCGATCGCAGATTCGCTGTCACAATAGATGGGAACAGTTTTGTACAACATTCTGTAGTCACGAAGTTGTGTCTTAATCCATAGCACTTGATCGGAACAACTAGCTGCGGCGACGTATTCTGCCTCTGCAGTTGAGATACAAACACAATAATGCTTTTTCGACACCCAGCTTATCAGTCTATCACCCAGAAATTGAAGATGACCTGAAGTGCTTTTCCGGTCCAATTGATTTCCACCAAAATCTGCATCAGAGTAAGCAATCAGTTTATAATCAGAACTCTTACGATACCACAAACCTAAGTACGAAGTTCCTTTGATGTAACGGAAAATTCGCTTGACTGCTAAGAGATGCGATTCCTTTGGATTTGCTTGAAATCTGACACATAAGCAAGTAGAGAACATGATATATGGCCGACTTGCAGTTAAGTACATCAGTGAGTCGATCATTCCTCGATAAGTCTTGACGTCCACAACTTTTCCATCTGGATCTAGTCCAATTTTAGCACCATGAGCCATAGGCGTGCCAATTGAAGAAGATTTGTCCATCTTGAATTTCTTCAGGACGTTAAAAACGTACTTCGACTGGTTAATAAAGATTCCATCTGGAAGCTGTTTCACTTGTAAGCCGAGGAAGAAATTAATTTCTCCCATCATGCTCATTTGAATCCTGGAGGTCATAAGATCAGAAAACCAAGTACATAAAGATTTTTTAGTCGCACCAAATATAATATCATCTACGTATATTTGAACTAAGCAGATATCCAAGTTAGAACGATAAATGAAAAGAGTGGTATCTATAGATCCTTTGGTAAACCCGGATTTGATCAAGAAGGCCGACAACTCATCATACCACGCCCTTGATGCTTGTTTCAGGCCATACAGTGCTTTATCAAGAAAGTAGACATGATCAGGACGGTCTTTGTCGACAAACCCCTCTGGTTGAGAAAAATAAACTTCTTCTTTCAGTTTCCCATTGAGAAAGGTTGTTTTTACATCCATCTGATACACAGTAAAATTGCGATAAGCAGCAAAAGCGAGAAACATTCGAATAGCTTCTAATCTCGCAACCGGCGCGAAAGTTTCATCGTAGTCGATTCCTTCTTCTTGTCGATAACCCTTGGCAACCAGTCTAGCTTTGTTACGAACAACAATACCATCTTTGTATTTCTTGTTCTTAAATATCCACTTTGTGCCAATTATGCTCTTTCCTTTTGGCCTTGGAACAAGTCTCCAAACTTTTAGCGCGTCAAATTGATTGAGTTCCTCTTGCATCACTATAATCCAATCCGGATCCTCCAATTCTTCAGATACTTTGGTTGGTTCAATCTTGCTTAGAAAGCAAGTGAATAAGCATTCGTTTGGAGTTGCCGTCTTGGAACGAGTAGACACACTTGCTTGAGGATCACCAATAATTTAATGAATAGGATGAGATATTTTCCATTTGGTGGTGTGAGGGAGAGGATCAATAACTTCTTGAACAACATCTAATTGTTGATAAAGAGCTTCAGTTACGTTTATGTCAGATGAAGAAATATCAACAGTTTCAACTAGAGGAGGTAACTCAACAACATCAGAATCAGACTCTGAAATTGTTGGTTGAATATCAGTTGTTTGTTTTTCTTCTTGAACTGATTCTTCTTAAACAACTTCATCTTGAACAAGTTCTTCTTGAACAGATTCAATATTCACTTGTTCAGGTTATAATGGCATAGTTTCTGATTGTGCTGGATCGGGTTCAGAAATATTGTTTTGAGTGACAGGAGGTACTGGAACAGCATCAGTTTCAGAGATAGATGCAGCGGAATTTGGAGTAGATGCGCTCACAATTTCCTGATTCAAAACATTTGAAGCATTTTCAGAGTTAGATTTAGGCACATCATCATAAAAATGCTCCAAAAGAAAATCAAGATGAGTAAGATTAAGCAAAGAAAAAGATAGATCCTGATTTATCTGTTGTAGTGCAGGTTCTGAACTGTTTTGTCCAGAAACTGAATTCCCTGAAAGTGCGGGTTCTGAACCTGTTTGGCCAGAGACTGTCGGCAGCTTCGTCAAATTTGACATTTACACTCTCTATCACCTTTCTGGATGAGATAAGAAAGACTCTGTAAGCCGCTGAAGTAGAAGAATAGCCCAGAAATATACCCTCATCTGCCTTTGGACTAAACTTGTTCAGATTGTCTCGGTCATTAAGAACATAACACTTACACCCAAATGACTTAAAATATTTGACATTCGGTTTGATACCGTTCATAAGATCATATGGTGTTTTGTTGAATCGGCGATGTAGAATTGATCTATTATGAGTATGACATGCAGTTGAGACCGCTTCAGCCCAATGAGACAAAGGAATACCGGAATATGCAAGCATCGATCTGGCAGCCTCGACAAGCGTTCTATTTCTTCGTTCAACAACCCCATTCTGTTGCGGTGTTCGAGCAGCAGAAAATTGTTGTTGAATGCCTTGATCCTCGTAGAATGCTTGAAGAGTGTTGTTCTTGAATTTTGTACCATTGTCAGATCTGACAACTTTGACCGCTTTTTGCTTGTTGGTCTGAATCGTTTTGATGAGGTTGATAAGAATGTCCGGATTTTCATCTTTAGACTTGAGAAACTTAACCCATGTATATCGTGAGAAATCATCAACAACCACCAAAACACATCTTTTCTTCCCGATACTCTTTGTCTTCATCGGTCCGCATAAATCAACATGTAACAAATAAAGAATGTCCGAAGTGCAGGGTTCAGGCTTTGTCTTATGCGAAGCTTTCTTCTTCTTTCCCTTCTCACAGTCATGACACAGATGGTCTTTCTGAAAACGGAGTACTGGGAGACCTCGAACTGAATCATTCTTGACAAGGCGATCCATGTATTTGAAGTTGAGATGAGCTAGTCGTCGGTGCCAAATACAGCTTTCATGAATAGAGGCTTTAGAAAGCAAACAGATATCTGATGGAATTTTAACCTTGGAAAGATCAATAGTATATAAATTGGATCTTCTCTTTCCAACTAGTAAATTTCTGCCACTGTCATTCTTTACAGCAACTCTTTTGGATTTGAAGCTAACTTCAAGATCTTTGTCGCAAAATTGCCCGATGCTGAATAAATTGTGACTTAGACCTTCAACATAGCTAACTCGTTTGACAGTTATATTACCTTGAACAAGATCACCATAACATCGAATGGGAGTTGTCTCACAATTTCAAAACTTAACACGACTGCAACATTTTTCTTTAAAATTTGAAAGCAGTGATTTGTTGTCTGTCATGTGTTTGGAACACCCCGAATCCAGATACCATAATTGACTAATCTGCACATTCAGAAATTACACATATTTAGGTACCCATATGCTTATGGGTCCCTTCTTGTTAGTCCTTTGCCTCTTATTTTTCAAAATTCTCTTTTTAGACATATTATGAACACAATCATTCATGGAGGAAGAATCATAATCATCTGAATCAGAAGTAGAAGAAAAATATGAGACATTCTTTGCAATTCGAATCATTTGCTTTATTGAATATTTTTTGTTTTTATTACAAAATGCAAATGTATCCGTTTTACAAAGACAATCTACACATTTATCCTCTATAGCTGGAGATTCATTTGACTTCTGTTTGATCCTCCATATATGCCTTGATGACATCTTCAAAGTCCGATCTGAAACAGTAGAATTGGAAGAATTAGAATTTTCAGACATGACATTATCTTGTTTCTTGGACTTCTTTGAACTTCTTCTTTTACGCTTTGGTTTATAAAACTGATCATTTAGCATAAAAGAATTATCAACAATTGAATTGGAAGAAGAAATTTTATCTAGGAAATCAAACTGAGCATTCGACATTTTTGAACTTGCCTCGGAGTGAGAACTTTCAGAAAAACACAAGTCTGGAAGAATTTTGCGCGACCCACTGGTGGCGCATACTGAGTTTTGCGCTACCAACCTCTGGCGCAAATCTTCAGTTTGCTCTACCTGTGGTTGGCGCAAACTTTAACTAGTTTGTACTTTTTGAGTATTTTCTTTAGAATCGATAGAAAATCCAGAATTTATTTTATCTTCAAAACTTGATTTCATGATAAAAAGAAATAAACTGTTTTCAAAGTCAGTCTGAAGATTTTGTTCTTCCATTTTATCTTCAAGATCAATGATTTTACTTTCTAATACTAATGAGGGAATATATCTCTTAGAATCATATGAAACCAGAGATATACTTTCCTTATTAGTATTATTAGCATATATATCAAAATAATCATTTGATACTGAAGATTTAATGGAAGAATTGACATTTAAAGCATTTTGAGATTTTCTGGATTTCTTTGATTGTTCAAGAAAATACTTGGCATTTTCACTAGTATAAAGAAATGGCATTTCCATTTTCTTGTTGTTCATTCTTTTCTGATTTTCGATTTCTAATTCTTGCTTCTCATTCATCCACTCAATTTTAAATTGAGGAGCATATTTTGCAAGACTTAGATAATCAAAATTATATAAAGTGGGGGTTTTTGTTATAACATTGTTTAAACAATGTGGATTCTCAAAATCAAGTCCCCATCTTTCTTTTATTGCCTCATCACTCCTTGGTTTATTCATATATATGGTTTGCTCGGTTTGATCTCTCTTATATAATTTTGGTTGAAGATTTGCTCCATTCTGGTTGAAGAGCATTTAAGAATTTCAGATTGGCTTCCAGTTCAGTCTTTGTCACCTTTATCTTGTATAGATCATTTATCATTGCCCAAAATCTGTCAAACTCTCTCCATCTTTTGCCTTAAACTCCTCAAAGTTGTTCATGTAATGAGTCTGACGGAGTTGAGTGGCAACTGCTGATCCAAGCATTATCTTTTCTAATTGAGTCCACATTAGCATCGGATTCTGCTTGAAACAATCAATTCGATTGTATATTGAATTGGGTAGTGCAAGAATCAAATTAGATTTTGCTTGATTATCAGCTTGATATCTCAAAATCTCTTCAGCATCATACTCTCTTATAGCCTTCTCAACTCTTGTAGTCAGAGTAGTTGCAGTAGCTGGTATTTCTTTCATAAGCCTTTCCATAGGACCTTCAGTTAGAGACTTCATCATATTGTCCCTATTTGGTTGTCGCTCTATGAAATTGATGAATCTGTCTTGCCACTGCTGAAATTCGTTTTCATTTATCAGAACTGGAGGGCGAGTGTCTGATCCCAAAGACATCATTATGTCATTCTTGTAAAACTGAGGTTGTAGAGACATCTTGACAGAATCATAAATTCAGAAAGTTCTAAGTCAGAAATCTGGAAAACTGGCACAAACTGAAGGTTTGAGTGAGCAGTATGTAGCGCAAATGAGATTTGCGTGAGCTGTGGAAGACGCAAACAAGATTTGCGTGAGCTGTGGATGGCGCAAATCAAACTTTGCGTGAGATGCTAGAGGCGCAAAAGTAACTTCGCACGAGCTGAATATGGCGGAAACTAAAAGTTGCATGAGGTAAAGATGACGCAAATGTAACTTTGCACACTAAGCTGAACTTCTCGTGAACTGAGGATGACGCAAAGTTTACTTTGCGTGATATGAGGGTGACGAGAACTTGAACAAAACGAAAACTTGCTTTCCTGAAGAAACTGACGCAGAACAGAGGATGAACTGGCGCAAAGCTCTATGAACTGGCGCAAAGTTCCAGATGAAGCCTAAAGAACTGGCGCAAACCTGAGATGAACTAACGCAAAGTTCAGATCTGGCGCAAACTCTGAAAAACAATAAAAACTTCCAAAAATTTGATTTACAAGTATGAAATTGATAAAACTTTCTCAACCAAAAGTGATCGAAAACATTTTTATAACAACATTCAACCAATAAGATCGATCAAAAACTAAAAAATCAAGAAATCGTGAAATCAACAGTTCGAAAAACGACTTTTCAGAAAACTCTAAATTTCTCAAAATTAACCTTCAAATCGTGAATTTCTTGCAAAATGATGTGAATCAAAAGTGTTTTACTATCAAAACCGAATTCAACAAACCAATTTACAACAAAAACCGATTAGAAACCAGTCCAAATTTGATGAAAAATAAAAAAACGAGATTTTCTTGAAAAAAAAAAGAAAATCAATCAAATTTTCTGATTTAAACACAAATTCATAATTAAAAACAAAATTCTCTCAATCCTCTCAGATTCAGAATAGCTCTGATACCAATTGAAAGTCCAAAAGTTACAAAACAAAGGCACCTAAGGGACTTAAATACCCAAAGCCTAAACCTATACAGATAAGCATGCTAAACACAGTTAAGACCACTGATAATAAATACAATGATTACTATAAAATCTGTCTTAACAATGTCTCAAAATGAACCATTTTTCGGTGGTGATAAACTCCTTTTGTATCTTTAATGTTCGTTGAGCGTTATTTCATTCAAAGCGATTCTTTCAAGAATTGTCTATACTTGATTCATATAGACAAATTCCAATTATTTCATGACCTAAGCTTTTATTGACAAATCATTCATATTTGATCTTTTCCATATATTGTCAGATTCTCAAAACATATCTATTGATTTCACTTCGTTCATTCAATTTCCTTGTTTTGAGAAAATCTTCCATGTTTAAAATGCTTAAATCTTCATGATTATTTTGACGAGCATACATATATCTGACATATGTATCTCTTATTATTGTGCTTTAACTGTTAAAGTTAAACTGTTGAGCAACATCATGCTTTTAGGACAACATACATGGGATTAGTGTGAGAACTTCAAAGAACTTCTATGGATTCATGATAACCAGTGTTTCCTACCCAAGAAGTTATCCTTGAGTGATCGAGAGGAGATGGGTCAAAATCAAAGAGTGGGTGTGCGATGAGGTAAAATGAAAAGAGAGTTTGGTTAGAAGTGAGCTTAAATGATTAAAAGAAAGACGGTGTGAGATCAGAGTTAAAAGAATATCAGAACTCTACACCAAATCTTTTCTGAGTCGGGCAGCCACATCTACTGTTGGTTCACATTCTTTGGTGACCATCATTGAAAAGGCACTTGCCCATGCCAACTCTTGAATTATACCCCACCAGCTACTCATCTTTTTCTCAACAAAAAGATGTTTCATATTTTCTTGAAGACGCAACACATACACTATCTGATCTTTATTTGAAAGATTTGGATATTGAAACAGAAGGAAGTTTGCCCCACCTTCGACTTCCGATCATGCACATTGAATCCGTGTAATACTGTTGTTGTCTCAATGGTTTACACACTTTGAGCCTATAAAGCTAAGCATCTTCAATCTTTGATACACATGCACGAGCACACAAGGAATTTGTTTTCTTGTCATAACATTCATAGAAAATTCTTTTGTGGTTTTTTGATGATTGAATGGAAGTCCTGGGGGAGTGAACATTGAAAAGCTCCTTTCCAAAGTGTATTTGTTACACCAAGTGGCTTCGTGCTGCTTACAGACATTTCTAACTGATTCATTTGTTGATTCAGGGTTACATTCTTATTTGTCTTAATTTGAAAAGATTCAGATGAATACATTCTATGAATTGACGGATGGTTCGGAAATTTTGAGGAAAGATCAGATAAAAAGAATGGTCAGAAATTGAAAGATGACATTTCTTGAAGAAGTTTTGATGATTTATATGCTCTACATCATCAAAAAGGGGGAGAAATATTAATAAGAAATGTTGATTGGAGAATGGGTTGTGATAGTTATGGAGAAAGTAATCAAGAAATGACAGAAATTTGAATGTTACATTTCAGAAATATGGGGAGAATGTTCAGAATGAAAGAAAGTTCAAAAAGTTCAGAAAGATTGCTGAAGTTTTCTGAAATTTTCTTTGAAGATTATTTGCTGAAGCAAAGTGAGTTGAATCTGGAGATAATTTCTTTTTCGAAGTCTGAAAGAGGTTTTTATACACCTTGGGGGAGATTGTTAAAGTTCTTGAAGAAGTTTTTCACAAACTTTGGCGAGAATACTGAAAATCTGAAGATATTCCAAAGAAAAGGAGAGATTGTTACAGACTTTGAAGATGATCATTGTTATTATCAAAAGAGGGGAGATTGATTTTCAAAGGAGGAGATTGTTCCATAATGCTAGAGTTCTTTTTGAATCCAAAGGGGAGATAAAGTGCTTATCGTTTTGGAGATGATCTTGAATTCAAAGGGGGAGATTGTTAGTGAATAAATGTTGGATCCAAGATCATTGAAGGCTGAAAGTCAAAGCCCAAATCAAACTCTCATTGCAAAGTCAAAGTCAAAGTTCAAAGGGAGAATAAAGTCAAATTCTTTATTTGTGTTGGTTTAGTTAGCTTGTTAGTTGTTTGTTTAGATTCCTTTGTAATGATAGGTGGTATAAATTGTGAGTCCAAGATCAATGAATCTTTAGAGAGAGAAAGTAGAGAGAGAGAACAATGGAGCGCACAACAAAGAATGTATTAAATTGTGCGTGAAAATCTTACAAAGACACAAGACCAAAGGGACTTAAATACCCTTGGTCAATACAACACAATATATGACTTTAGACACAGTATTTGACCAAGCCCTATAAATACAATGATTACTATCAAATCAGACTTAACAATCTCCCCCTTAGTAATCATTGGCGCTTTGGTCTTCAAAAATTATCTTCTAAATCAGCATTGACCATTAAAGCGACTTTATGAAGCTTTCTGACTTTTAAAGAAAAATTTCTTCTCAGCATCTTTCAGTTTGATTTGTCTTTGCTGCCTTTGAAAAGTCTGGACCAGATTGGAATAAACTTGAACGAACAGTTGATTCATCAGCTTGTGCTCTAGACGACACACCTCTTTTGAAAGACCTTGAACGAACTGTGGTGGTCGAAGCAGGAACAGCAAAAGAAAAAGTTGAAGCTGAGAGAATAGAATCTTAGAGAGAATCTTGATCAGCAGATAAACTTTTGAGCTCTTTGTCTCTTTATCATCTCCTTGACATCTCTGATTTCTCCCCCTCATGACCTTGATGAATTGGTTCAACTAGGTCATGCAAATGTTGGAGACGAGACAACTTAAGATCTGCAAAATCAAAGAAACAGAGAAAACAAGGGAGGTTTGCGCTTCACGTTGGTTGCACAAACTGAGGTTTGCGTTACACCAAGGTGGCGCAAAGTGAAGTTTGCGTTACACCAAGGTGGCGCAAAGTGAGGTTTGCGTGAAGCGACCAACTGATGGCGCAAAGCTGACTTAATACTCAGAAATTTTTACCTTTTTGAGCTCTTTGACTCCCCCTACACAAATGCACTAGATATGACAATTCAAGTTAGCATTCATATAAAGAAAATCAGATACTCCCCCTCAAAAACAGATAAGATCATTAAGAAAAATCTCCTTTTTCACTCCCCCTTGAATAATGCTCAAACCCATTTGAAATATATTTATGAGAACACAATGAATGTAAACATCAATGTAGAAAGAAAATATACTTAATATGTATTTTGAAACGACTAAATATATAAAAATTTAAACAGAAACAAATAAAATTCTACTTAGTAAAATATCCCAATAAAATCCATCAAATAAATCAAATGTATGTGTTTGGATACAGAAACAAGTTTTATTGCATATCAAGTTAAGACATGTTCAGTTTCAAAAACTTTCATCAATCTATTCAGTGTGCTCGCATGTGAACTTCGATTAGCTTCAAGAAAATGCAATTCTAAAAATATAATAGAGAATAATCACACTAAGCCATCAAAAATTTAGACTTTCACAAATTTACAGGTTTACTGCAACTCAGAAATTTTAACCAAGTATCATGAGATGTGTGGTCATTGGCATCTTTTAGCATTGTGCACTATGGCATCTTTACATGAGTGTGGTATTTGGCATCTTTCAAGCGTGTGCACTTTGACATCTTTTAATCAAAAAGTTTATTAAGTAAAGAACATGTCGTAAACGTAATTTTCTATCTGACCCTATTGCAGGATTTGGGTCAGCCACTCCCAGACCAGTTGGCCTTAGGGGACTAGGTGTCAAGCACCCCTTGGAACTTACTTTCCCGGATCAAAAAGGCTACATCGACACATCATTAACCCATTCATACGAATAAAACATGACTTTCGATCTGATTCTATAGAAGGATTTGGGTTCGATCACTCCCAGATCAAATGACTTTAGGGGACCAGATGACAAGCATCCCACAGAACTTACTTTCCCAAACCAGAAAGGTCACAGGTAAAAACTTTCAAACTTAGAGATTTCTGATTTATAAAACTTTAATAATCATCTCAAACACAAGGTTTTACGTCTAAGTGCTTAGCCCATATTTTCATTACAATCCAAAATTCCGACTTTTTAGGTTTTCTAAGCATTGTAAACTATAAATATTCCGAATCACACAACTTTAAAGCAAAAACAAAAGTTACAAACATGTTGCTGACTTTTCGACTTTTGTTAGAACTGAAATTTGAACATATAAAAACTTCAATATAAACAAAGCAACTTGAAAATTTATACTATACACACATTTTATTCAAAAGAAAGAAAAAATTGTAAAACTTTTACTTTATAGAATAAAATTTGTAAAGGTTTAAACTTTTAAAACAACATGCCGAGATTTAAAAAATAGAAATATTTGATCGACAAGTTTATATTTAGTTGAAACAAAATATAATTCAATAATATCATCTTTCACATAATGTAAAAAAATTGTGTCTCATTTGTAAAAATTAGGTTAAACAAATTCAGGGGTTGAACTGAAAAGCTCAGATTCTTTAAAAACATATGAGAAAACTGGAACAACATCATTATCAGATATAAATGCAGCAGAAATTAAGTAGATGTACTCACAGTTTCTCATTAGCCAGAAGCTTAATGCAAAGAAGAACGAGTCTTAGACTGATATGTCTAGAAGTCATAGTCTATGAAGTACGGGTTCTGAGCTGAAGTATTCAGAAGCCAATATTCTATTACTTCCCCTTAACATGTGATGCCTGCAACTTTGGATCAGATAAAGATTTGGGTACCCACTTGAATTTGGGCCCGTGTTTGTTAGTTGCAGTTCGTATGGGGAAAGAATAAGCAGAATTGACATTTAAAGCACGAGGAATATGATCAGAAAAACAATCACAATCATCAGAAGAGAAAGCATAATCATCAGAACTAGAAGCTGAGGAAGAACATGAAACATGTTTTGAAATTCGAATCATTTGCTTTATAGAGTATTTTGAAATTTTATTACATATAGCAAATGAATCACTGTTGTAAAGTTTGTCTACACATTTATCCCCATCAGAAATATGTTCATCAGATGTCTGCTTCGCTCTCCATATCTGCTTCTTTGACTGAGCGCTCAAAGTCCTATCTATAGGAATTGAATTGGAAGAATTATAATTGTCAGAAAGAACTGTATCATGTTTCTTCGACTTCTTTGACCGTTTTCTTTTACGCTTAGGTTTATAATATTGATCATTGAGCATAAAAGAATCATCAAGAATTTTAGAGGAAATATTTAAATCAGAAGAAATAAATTTATCTAAGCAATCAATCTGATCAACTAATAAATCTGAATTAGCCTTGGAGTCTGAAGTAATTTGAGAAAAGATTTTAAAACTTGAAACTTCCTTTTTATTTTCCTTAGAATCAGAAGAGAGCCTAGAAATAGAATCTGATTTTCGAGAAATTAAATTTTCTTCAAGACTAGACGTCATGAAAGAAAGAATAATATCAGATTCTATTTTTTTCAAAATATTTTGATCTTCTATCTTGTCTTCAAGATCGATGATTTTTTCTTCTAAAACTAACGGAGGAGTATATTTCTTCGAATCATAAATGATTGGAGAAATATTTCCTTTATCAGAATCAGGTGCATAAGGAGCAATAAAATCACCAGACATTGAAGATTTGATAGGAGATATATCATTTAAAAATCTTCTGCCTCTCCTTGATTTTACAGGGAAATATTTTGCATTTTCATACGTATAAACAAAAGGAATTTCATTTTTCTTGTTATTCATCCTTTTCTCATTTTCGATTTCTAACACTTGTTTCTCATTCATCCAATCAATTTTAAATTGAGGAGCATAATGAGCAAGAGTCAGATAATCGTATTTATATAAAGTTGGGGATTTTTCAATCGCATTGTTTAAACAATGAGGATTTTCAAAAATTGTTTGTTCAGATTGGTCTCTTCGATAAAGTTTTTCTTCTAACTTATTTATTTTATCTAAAAATTCATCTTTTAATATGGTCATGTTAGTCAAAGACTCAAGATAAGTCTTATTTGAATTTTCCAAATCATCCAATTTCTTTTGAAAGATGTCTTTTGTATTTTCTAAAATGGATTTTTCATCTTTCAAAGAAATTTTCAGTTTGTCAATCAAATCTGACTTTTCAGAATTTAGATTCTTTTCAGATAATAACTTAGAACGCAAATTAGAGAAAGCGGGAATTATGATATTCATCTGAGAGGTAATGAAATTATATTCAAATTTAGAATATACCTCATCTTCATCTGTTTCAGAGTCGTCTGACTGGTCATCTCCGATCAACCACATCTGAGTGATCTCGACGTTTGAAGCTTCATCATCGGAATAATCCAGCCAGAATTCTTCCTCAGCAAGCAAAATTGTTCTATTTTCTCTTTTCTCGGCAAGTTCCATTTTCTTTCTGTAGTATGCCGAATCCCTAACATTTTTCACTCGACACTCCTTCGAAAAATGACTCGGCTTTCCGCAGTTGAACAATGCAGCTGTCTTCTTAGCCTCGGGCAGTTGTGCTGTCTTAGAACCAGAAGTGAAGTTAGGAGAGTTGGAACCCGACCGTGGTTGGAACCTTTTATGATAATGTTGTGAGAGAAGGATCATTGCTTTTTGAAGAGCCTCGCCATCATCTTCAGTTGACCCGTCATAAGCGTTATCAGACAACGCTTATTTAGTTAGTTGTTGCGTGAGAAGAGCAACTGGGTCTACTGACCAAGCTCTCATCAGTCATCAATATCTCATACAGCTCCTGAATCTGCATGGTAGAGATCCGAACATCATTTCTCAGTCTGTGACAAGACTTGTTCCACTCAGGCTGAAGTGCATTGAGGAATTTCAGATTCATCTCAAGCTCAGACTTTTCCACTTTTATTTTTCGCAGATCATTCAGCACAGTGTAGAATCTGTCAAACACGCTCTTTAGAGACTCACTTTCTTTGGCCTTGAACTCCTCAAAATTGTTCATATACCGAGTATGTCGGAGTTGTGTAGCGACCGAGGAACCGAGCATAATCTTTTCCAGTTGTATCCACATCAGGTTAGGATAATCCTTGCAGTGATCAACCCGATTGTAGATAGAATTTGGTAGGGCAAGTAATAGACTGGCTTTCAATTCTCGGTCACCTTTCATTCGTGAAGCCTCTTCTAGTGTGACATGAGTCTCTTTGTTAGCCCTGATGAAAATTCCTTCAGTTAGAGATTTCATCATGTTTTCTCCATTTGGTTGTCTCTCAATGAAGTTGATGAATCTATCCTGCCATTGCTGAAATTCATTCTCGTCTATCAGAACAGGAGGACGTGTATCGGATCCCAAAGACATCATTAGATCGTTTTTGTACAGTTGTGCTTGAAGAGACATCTTGACTAAATCCCAAAATCAGAAAAAATATTCTAAGTGTTGAAGAAGTGGTGCAAACTGAAGGTTTGCGTAAGCAGTCTGAGGCGCAAACTGGAGGCTTGCGTGTGAAGGCAGAGACGCAAAGTTGAGCTTTGCGGTAGACGAGAGTCACGCAAACTGAACTTTGCGTTTGTAGCGAGAAACGCAAACTAAACTTTGCGTATGTAGTGAGAGGCGCAAAAGAGGTTTGCGTAAGAAGGCAGTGGCGCAAAGTGGCTTTACGTGTCCTGTTGATGGCGCAAAGTATGTTTTGCGTTAGAAGACCGAGATGCAAACTTAACTTCTCTCGAGCTGAAGGAAACGCAAACTTAGATTTTGCATGAGTCGAGTGAAATACAAATGAGGTTTGCGTGATGAACTGGATACGCAAAACGAACTTTGCGTTAGCAGAAGGTTGCGCAAACTTAAGCTTTGCGTGAATACCTCGATGAGAAAACCTGAAACACACTAACACAAAGATAATAACAATATGAACTTGCGCAAAGCTATATGAACCTGCGCAAAGTAGAGATCTAGCGCAAACCGAAGGAAAACCACAAAAACTTCTAAAAAATTCGATTTCAACACTGATTTTGACAAAATTTTCTTATACAAATACTTTCGAAAACAAGATTCTAATCCAATTCAATCAAAAAAATCGATTAAATACCACAAGATCAAAATTTCGTATATGAACAGTACGCAAAAAAAAATGTATTTCCATAAAATCTTTAAAACTCAAAATCAATGATCAAACACTGTTTTTCTTGCAAAAAAATGTGAATTAAATATGTTCTCCTATCAATTTCGAATCTAACAAACTAATTTGCAAACAAATTCGATTATAAACACATCCGAATTTGATGAAAAATCAAGAAAACGCGATTTTCTTGAAAAATTCAAGAAAATCAATCAAATTTTCGATTAATTCAACAAAATCAGGAACGAAAAATCAATCTCTCAATCCTCTCAAGATTCAGATGGCTCTGATACCAATTGTGAGTCCAATATCAATGAATATTTAGAGAGAGAAAGTAGAGAGAGAGAGAACAATGGAGCGCAAAACAGAGAATGTATTAAATTGTGCGTGAAAATCTTACAAAGACACAAGACCAGAGGGACTTAAATACCCTTGGTCAATACAACACAATATATGACTTTAGACACAGTATTTGACCAATCCCTATAAATACAATGATTACTATCAAATCAGACTTAACATAAATAGTTTTGCCCTTTGTAGAATTTTGCAACATCTAAGAGATACGCTTACTTGGAGAATATAGAGAGAGAAATACTGTGTGAGAGAGATTTTCATACGAGTTGTAATCTTGTGATTTGAGATTAATTATATGTCTATTTGCATCGATTTGTAGTTGTTGTCTTGATTATATTGCACATTTAGGGACACACAGGCGGCTCACAATTTATCATCGCCTATATCTTTGAAGGGTTTACTTTTACTCCTTCTCTAGTCACCATGTGGATTAGGAAATGGACTTCTTGCAACCAAATTTCACACTTGGAAAACTTGGCGTAAAGTTGCTCCCTCCTTAACACCTCTAATACATCTCTGAGGTGTTGATCGTGTTCCTCCTCGCTCTTTGAGTAGATCAAAATGTCGTCGATAAAAACAATGATGATTTTGTCTGGGAATGGTAAACATACTCGGTTAATTAGGTCCATAAATATTGTCGATGCATTTGTCAAACCAAAGGGCATGACTAGGAACTCGTAGTGCCCATTAAGTCCTAAACGCCATCTTCGACACATTTTCTTCTCTTACCTTCACTTGATGGTACCCCGACCGGAGGTCGATCTTGGAAAAGCAACATGCCCCTTGCAATTGATCGAAAAGGTCATCGATTCGAGGGACAAGGTACTTATTCTTCACCGTTACCTTATTTAGTTTGCGGTAATCGATGCACAACTAACGGACAGTTAACTAAAAAACCTGATAGCCTCAATTCGAGCCACTTGTGCATAGGTCTCATCGTAATCAATGCATTCTTGCTGATTATAAGCTTTTGCTACCAGGCGAACTTTGTTTCTGACAATTACACTAGCCTCTTCCTTCTTGTTCCGAAAGACCCATTTAATTCAAACAATCATTTTGTTCTTGGGCTTTTTAACCAATCTCCACACCTCATTCCTTTTGAACTCCAAAAGCTCATCTTGCATTGCATTGATCCAGTCCAGATCCTTTAAAGCTTCGGATGGCTTCTTGGGTTCTATATTGCTGAGAAAGTTGACATACATGCAATAATTTGCATATGTTGATCTAATCTTGACACTGGTTCTCGAATCGCCGATAATGTTCTGGGGAGGATGTGCTTTGGTCCATCTGTAAGTACTAGGAAGGAGTTAAATGTCTGTCTGATTGTTTGAATCATCAAACATATCTGATACTACAGGCATATCAAAATCATATGCTTCAGGACTTTCTACTTCAGTTGTTGTGTAACACCCATAAATTCCAGTAAGTAAAAGTTAATCTTTTAGGATAATTCCCATATTATATCGTGGAATTTTACCTCTAGTGTCTTACCTATCGGATCCTTTTTCCGTATCAAGAGAATTTCGGGCGAAAAGTCGAGATTTCAGGCTCTGGGAAGGTGAAGCGACTATGCACATCGACTGTGACAATGTCACTGTCGCCGAGAGCACAGTCGCAAGGGAGAGAGAGGCATCAGTATGTTCCAGGCGACTATGCCCGCGATTGTGCCACAAGGCACTCTCGCAGGGCACTGTCGCAAGGTCGGGGGCAGTCTCGGTACAAGTCTGGTGATAGTGCCAACGATTGTTCCCTCAACATTATCGTGTGGCACAATCGCTCGCGGCCATCAGGGCCCTTAAATGTTCGATTTTCCAGTCTTCTCCTCATTTTCTCACTTCTTCCTCTTCACCTTCCTCTCCCAAAATGAACCCCACTTCACTTCTTTGAACCCTAACCATTTTTGGGACCATTTTCTTGGGTTTGAAGGTGTTTGTCCATCACCAAGCTAAGGATTGAAGACTAAGCCTAAGAGCTCTCCTTCTCATTCTCACCTTCAAGATATTTCTAGGTTTTTAGGGTTTTCCTCAAAACCTAAATGGTGTGTTCATCTTTCTCTCTACTAAATCTTTATATAAGTTATAAATGCTCCATTGATGATGTCCTACTGCTTTATCTCTTATGTTTTCGATTTTGATGATTTTGGGAAAATTAGGTCAAAATTAGGGTCTTGGCCAAAATGGGAGTTTTGATATAAGGTGTTTTGGGGAATGTTTCTAAAGGCTTGGAAATGTGTATTTATGGTTGGAACTTGTGGATCTAGGTTTTTCTGGAAGGATTTTCTTGTGGATTCAAGTTTCTTCAAGGAATCTCAAGTTGGGGAAAATCTAGATTTAGCCTAAATCTAGCTAGGTGAGTTCAAGTTGATTTGTGAAAACGATATACTTGCCAAAATGTCCATTTTTAAATGCTTATATGTTTTACATTAAATTATCAACGGTTAGGTTATTTGTGAGTTTTGATTATTTGAAGTGTTTAACTTTATAAGCTTTATAAAACACCTACATTTGGGATTTTGGGCATTTTGATGAATAAATCATAAGTAATGGGGTTTTCATGATTTATGTTATGAAATGAGATCTTTTGAGTATAAATGCATTTTTTTAACGTTTGTTTTGGAGAAATACTTGTTCTTGGGTTATGAGACGTTTTTGAAAGAATCAAAGGTATAAACTCATTGAAATGTTAGAATATATTCATGTATTTTTGAATGTATGTTTGCATAAACGTGGGTCAATTGTGTCATTTTATGACTTTTGACAAATGGTCAATTAATTAGTAGAGCTTTTGGCTTGATTGTGACTCAAAGGATTCTTGGGGGTATTTGCCCAGTTTTATTGGCTCGATGAGGAGCTTTGGTTTTACGATGCATTTAATTGCGTTTTGATGGAAATTACATGTTTTGAGTGTGTTGTCATTTATTTGAGTCATGTAATCTTTTAAGACTGTAATGCATTGAATCCATAGACATATGAATCAGTCAGTTGGTTTAATTGGGATCTTTATCCTTGTTATGGAACTGGATATATTTATGGTTAGCGGAGTGCTCGAGGTATAGATTGTGGGTAGTTGAACTCGATGCCCGTGTAATCCAGTCTGTTTATTCATCATGGAGTTTTGATGTCAATGTTTGAGTCTAGTGAGTGGTCCCCAAGTCATGTTTTTATGAAAGCTTGTAGTGGTGCTCTGCAGAGTCATGTACGGAGCTAAGTCTTGTGGTGATGCCCATGGTGATCCGGATACAGGGACATGTGACTTTTGTGGTGATACTCATCTAGAGGTCGAGTAGACACTAGGGTCATTTAGGTATCTTGTGCTGGTAGCTCAGAGGAGCCGTATACGGGGATCCGTGGCCCTATGTGAATCTCGAGAACGTTAACAGTGGCTTAACTTTGTGTGCCCGCCACATTCAATGGAATCGGGTCTCCCCCATCACCGAAAGGTGTTGGTTTAGGTATTGAGTTTTAGTATCCATGATTTCGGTGACGTTTTATATATATGGATTTTTATCCATGATTTATGGGTTGAGTATTATGCCCCACCTGTGTTTTGGGTGTTTCGGGATATAGAGTTTTATCCACGTTTTTATAGATTGGGAGTTCGATCTCAACTCACGATTTGAGTGAGTTTTAAGTTGCATCACTTTTGAAGAATGTTTTGTATTGGGCGTTTTCTTTAATAATGTGTGTTATTGGAAAACAAGTCGTGTCTATATTTAAAGTAAATCATTTTGAAAGATTACGATTTGAATTGCATCCCTTCCTTTTAACGACGTATTTATTTGTGATGAAAACTTTTGAACTCACTAGGCGTTGGCATAACCTTTTTATTTGTCGGCATGTGCATCAGGTCCCGGTTGGGGAATGGTACTAGCGGCACTGTGAAGAGATGAGTGGTAGTTATATGCACGAGAGAGAGTAGCTTGGTGAATCCTTCCGCTTTTACTTTGAAATAGTAACTTGTAATTGGGTTAAGTAACACCCGACCTTTTTTAGTCTTAGTATGTGACTTAAGTTACTGAATGTTGGTGTTAATTTTATGTTTTTAAAGTTGAAGTATTTCTAAGGATGGACTAGTAGAAAGAATTTTATCCTTTATTTGGTTAATTATTGAAGTTTTTGTTTAGTTGTTCTTTCCAAATTTTGAGGGTGTAACATGTTGGTTACTTTACTTCCTCTGTTTGTAATTCTGGTGGCAAGTCTCCAGACACAGTAGATTCTGAAGTTGGTTCAATGGTAGGAGAAACCGGCTCAGAAGTACTCTCTGGATTTGAGCTTCCAGAAATTACTGGATCCGCACTCATCAAAGTAGCACCAACATCCTCAGAAGGACCTGACAGTTCAACGCTTGTTGTAGGTGTGTCTACATTCCTTGTTGTGTATTGATTGTCAAACTCTACACAAATGTCCATGAAACCATCAATAAACAACAAATCAAGATCTGAATCAGTTAAAGCTTTAGAGTTAGAAATCTTAGTCTTGTTTTGTTCAGGTTCCACTTTGATTAGAGTAGAATCTTGTCTTTGAGATCCGAGTTCTGAACTGACTTGTTCAGAAGTCCGAATAGAGGTGTCATCAAACGATACGTTGATACTTTCTATAATGGCTCTTGTTCTCTTATTGTAGATTATGTAAGCTTTCAAAGTGAGAGAATAGCCAATGAAGATTCCTTCGTCTGCTTTCTTTTGTAATTTTGCAAGATATTCACGATCATTCAGCACAAAACATCTGCAACCAAAAACACGAAGAAATTTAATGTTTGGCTTGCGATTATTAATAATATCATAAGGAGTCTTATCAAAAAAAACTTATTAATAATTGTTCTGTTTTGTGTGAAGCAAGCGGTGGCAACAACTCCTGCCCACATGAATGGAGGTAGATTATAATAGGCAAGCATGGTCCAAGCTGCTTCTACCAACATTTTGTTCTTCCTTTCAACAACCCCATTCTGCTGAGGAGTCATTGCAGCCGAAAAGTGTTGAGAAATGCCAACAGATTGTAGATAAGTCTGAAGAGCTATGTTCTTGAATTTTGTTTCATTGTCACTTCTCAACTTTTGCACTTGAGCCTAAAGAAGAACCTGAATCTGCTTGATGAACTTATAATAATATCTGGAGCATCGGACTTGAGTCTTAAGAATTCCAGCCAGGTATATCTTCAGAATTTATCTACCATGACCAAAATGTACTTTTTCCCACTCATTGACTGTGTCCTTATCGGTCCACAGAGATCCATGTGTATAAGCTCAAGAGGTGTTGTGCAGTTAGATAACATCTTTGATTTATGTGCACTCCTCTTCATATTTCCCATCTCACACACAGGACATAAAGATTCTTTTTCAATTTTCAAATCAGGCACACCGATGACAAGATCCTTGCTCCTGAGCTTGTTGATGTCAAAAGTTTTGGTGAGACAGTCATCTGTGCCATAGCCAACTTTCTTTTGTTGAAGCTTTTGAAACCAAACAAACAGGTTTTGATGCTGGTAGAGTTGGAAAGTCGACAACATATAGATCACCCAATCTTCCGGCTCTAAACAGTTCAACTCCACTCTGCTCTTCTATACAACAAAAATTTTCATCAAATTTGATCTTGCATTTCTTCTCATAGAATTGGCTAATTGAGAACAGATTATGTCCCAATCCCTCCACATACAGAACTTTTGAAATTGTAATCTTGCCATTTGTCAGTACCTTATACCCTTTGATGTAACCTTTACTCTTATTACCAAAACCTACTGATCCTCCAGGATGTTCTACAAAGTCATGCAGTAGATGCTTGAAACTTTTCATGTGTCTTGAAGCTCCAGAGTCTATGATCCACACATGACAGTCCTGAAATGATCAATCACTTCAACTTAGGTACCCGTATAAATATGGGTCCTTTTTTGTTAGTATCTTTAAGTATCTTAATATCAGTTGAAGAGGCTTTAATTCTCCATTCAAATCTTGGATCCTTATGTAAACTTTGTGCTTCAAGTTTGTATTTTGGAACCTACTTCCACACAAAGTTTGCTTCAACTGATTTAACAACATTCATTGAAACATTCTTTTTCTTATCAATAATGAAAATTTTTGCATTTTGTTCCGCAAAAGATTTAGGATCTACTTTCTTCCAAACAAAGCGTTGAGGTTTTCTTTTCTTAGAAGATTTTCGTTGAAAGAAAATGAACTATCACCACAATAAGAACAATGTAGAACAGTCTGAGCTTGTGTCAGCAACTATGATCGAGAAAGATTTTTTCTTTTTTTACAACAAAGTTGACATTTAACATCAGATTTACAATCAGTCTTGACTGTACTGTTACATTTCTTATCTGTGACAATTCTATCATTCACAATCTTTTTCTTCTTCAATCTAGCACACTTTCTGCTTCTCACTTCTTAAGAACAAACAGAGTGAACATTAGAAGTTGATTTTGAAACAGAAGATTTCTTAGGAACAAAGTCAGATTTGGTTCCTGAGCACTCCCCTATCTCAAATATGCCATACTCCTTGTCAGATGGTTTTAAATTTTTCAAAGAAGATTTCATCTGAGTGAGACAATCTAGATTCTATAAATCAAATTCCAAAGAAGTAAATTATGGATTAGTCGGAGTAATTGGATATGCTTTCTCAGAAATTAGCTTAGCTTTAGCATCAATCAAGAAAGAATATTTCAAACTCTGATCATTAAACTCTGAATTATTTTTAGAAACTTAAGCTTTAGAATTTGAAAGCCTGAATACTTGGGATTCTAAAGTCTGATTTCTTTTTGTAAATCATAATTCTTTTTCAGACTAGAATCAATCTTCATCCCAAGATTCTCTTGTGCATTTTCTAGATCCTCAATAATACATTTAAGATCTGAAATATACTTTTCTAATTCTGAAATCTTTTCTAAAGCAAAGTTTTGATCAGTTTCATCAGAAATTTGAACAACAACTGAATCAGACTCTTTTTGAAGAATAGGGTCTTCTACCTTACATTTCCTTTTGAGAATTAGAATCAACAGATTCATTTTTCTCAGGTTCAGTATCTGAATCATTTACCTCACAGGTTTTAGGAAATAGGAAGTTCAAATTCGACGAATTCCTTCTTGTTATTTTTATAACATGAACTCAACAGATTTTAGACTGTGAGTTTTAGAGTCAGAACGTACTTTGGAGTCCACTGTTTCTATCTCTTCCTTTCCTTCTTTGGCAACTTTAGATATTGGAGTTTTTGGCTTCACAAAGGTTTCAGAAATTGGAGGTATAACTATTGGAGAATCGCCCCTTTTCACAAAGTTGTAAAGGTATTTCTGGCAGACCAAGACTCATCTTTGGATAATAAAAATGAGTGTATTTTGGTTTACTGGTCAAAAGCTTAAGAGTCTACTCAGGTTGTCCTCTTTTAAAATTTAGATCTTCTAACTGTTTGATCTTTGCATAAGCTTGGGCTCTTTCCTGTAAAACAATATCATATTTAATATTAAGATTCAAATTATCATCCTTCAAACGTCTCAACTCTTTTTGTAAATCAGAAATTTTGGATTCAAGCTTTACCTTCTCTGCTATGAGTAAATCTTTTTCATTTTCCCTGTCTTATACCAAACATTTGAATAATAATGTGTGATCTTGATATCTCCGTATTGAACTCTTTTCAACATTCAAATTAGTTTTCAGCTTTTCAAATTCATTTTTCATAAAGTCTAACTAAGATATCAACTTCTTCATTTTCAGAATTATTTTCAGAAATGTTAGAGATAGAGTTTACCTCAGACTCGATATCATTCTCATCAATCTTGGCCATTAGGCTGTAGTACACCTCAGTGAAGTGGGCTTCCTCCTCATCAGATGAAGATTCTAGCCATATCTCTTCCTCGGCCCTGGGTTCCTTACCAGTTTCTTTTGCTTTGACCAGTTGTGCCTTCTTTGAATAATACTCGAAGTCTTTGACTTTATTCACTCTGCAATCTCAAACAAAAGTGGCCTATTTTGCCACAGTTAAAACATTTATCACTCTCTTCTTTCTCTTTCTCCTTCTATTTCTCTTTCTCTTTTTCTTTATCCTCTTTCTTCTCTTCTTTCGTCTCATCTCTCCTTTCAAACTTTCCTCTATATTTGTCAGCCTTGTGGTAGTCAGACTTAGGCTTCTGATAAAACTTCTTCTTCCCAAATCTCTTATTGAACCTGCTGTTCAACAAGGCTAACTTCTCTGCAAATCGTTTAGTTCATCATCAGAGTCTTTGTCATCCTCTTCAGAACTGAGAGATGTCTCAAGAGATTCTGAAACCAAGGCTTTCTGAACTTGAACCGTGTTTGAACTGGTCTTCACCCCCTTTCCTTGTTCTGCCAATAAAGCCAAAGAATCTTCCACCTTCTTCTGCTTATTCTTAATCTCCTTGACCTTGTCCTCATGCTGATACAGGACACAGAAAAGTTCATTCAGTTTCTCCTCGTCCATGTCCTTGGTCATCTGGAGCTATGTGGAGTAAGTATCCCATTCAGGCAAAAGGTTCTTGATGAACTTGAAGTTGATTTCAAATTTTGACTTATTTACCCCATTCCTTCTGAGATCATTGAGAATGATATTGAACCGGTTGTAAGAATCTTTCAGTGATTCCCCTTCCTTGGTCTTGAATCCATGGTATGTATTGATGCTCTGGTTTCTTTTGCTTTTGAGTGATTTTTCTGAACCCTGCAACTGTCTCTCCAGCTCATCCCAAATCTCTTTGGTTGAATCTTTGCTATCAACTCTGTTGTAAATGTCATTTGGGATAGCCATGGTGAGATATGTCAGTACTTGTTCATCTCAAGCCACCAGTTATTTGTCCTTGTAATTGTACTGAATGATATCCTTAGGCACAATTCTTGCAGGAATCTCTGGGGTTGTGTTAGTAGCAGGTTCTGCTGGAACAAAAATATGTGGGATGTGAGGACCTTTGATGATTGAGATCATCAGCTTTTTGTCCTGGTTGTTCAGAAAATGTATCATCCATTTCCTCCATTATGAATATTCCTCCATTTACAGCACCAGATGTTTGGACTTAGATCCCATGCTCAATAAATCTCTAGACATCTTTAATGAAAGTATGAAGTGCTTGATAAGATCGTTCGAAAAATCAGAAAACTTTGACTAAAGAAAAAGTCAAACTTTGGCAATCTGTTAACTTGTCACAGGCCAAACAAGTAGAACTTGTCACAAGATCACTTGATGTAGACCAAAGGAAATTACAATAGTCGTAAAGCAACTTGAAGCAATCCAAAGGCAATTAAACTTCTCTTAGACACACTTGACGCAGGCAACTGAAACGAGAAGTCAACTTGAGGCAGACCTATATATCCGAGAAGTTCACTTGTCGCAGATCGCCTAACCCGAGAAGCTCACTTGACGCGGGCAATAGTACCCGAGAAGTGCAGTTGACGCAAACAATGTTACCTGAGAAGCTCACTTTACGTAACTCGAAGGATCCGAGAAGTAATCTTGACGCAAACTACTGGATCCGAGTAGTTCACTTGACGTAGGTTGAGGGATCCGACAAGTGAACTTGTCGTAAGCATAGGAATCCGAAAAGTTAACTTGTCATATTATGAAGCTTGCGAGTACCACACTTAAGGCAAAAACCAACAAAATACAGATCTTGCGTCAAACTCTGATGAATCTTGCGTCAAGTTCAGATCTTGTGTAAAGTACAAGAAAATTCACAAAATCGGCCATATTTTTTTCTGTACTCTGAATTATGATCTGAAATTTGGAAGGGTTTTCCACGAAGTGATTCTGGAAAATTTTGATGAAGGAAATTTCAACCAAAAACTACTGAAATTCAAGATTCGATCCAATCACAGGTTCTTGAAACATTCGAACCAAAATTCACAAAAAAATTCAAAATTCACCTAAAATTACTGTGAATTTGGCCAAACAATCTATACAAGATGTTGAGACTAAATGTTGAATTCAATATTAAAAGGGTCTTTGTTGCAAAGGTTGTGAAGTTGTGTTTGTAAATTTGTGTCAAAGTCAATGTGTTTGACTTTGTCTGTTTAGTTTGAGTTGTAAAGTCAACAAGTTTAACTTGTAAAATAGTTTGGTCCTTGTATTCTTGTAAGCACGCACAAGAACATGCATAACACACATACAGTTTAGAGAGAGAGATAGACTTGTGGCACTGTGAGATCTGTGACTATCAAGAGAGAAATCATTGTAATCTTTGTTAAATCAATAAAATGATTTCTACATAAATGTGTGTTAGATTTTGTAGCTTGAATTTGGGAAATACATTTGGTATCAGAGCAAACAGAAATCAAGATCAAAATTTGAAGATTTGGTTGTATATTCAAGAACTCGCAGAACGTACTGTGCTTAGATTGAACTTTGCATTTTTGAGTTGTAATCGTTGATTTGATGATTGTATTATTTTCGTATGACATATTAGATCATTTTTCATTCAGATTGTAATAGCTATTTCGATGTAATTTGTCCTCAATTTCTCGAAAATGTAAGTTTTGGTTCGAAAAAGTTCAGCGCACTGTGATAAGATCAAGATCATCGATTCAGTTGATTTTAGATAAAATTGTTACTAAGGTTGTGTTTGAAACATCATTGTGATCATTTCCTTGAAGTTTGGTAACAATTGGTTGAGTATTGAAGAAGATATGAAGAATTTCTGAAAGTTTAAGTCGAAAAACGAAGAACTCACAAGATCTGGACATTTCGCATCAAAGAACTCGCAAGGCTATTGATTTTGTTGTTGAAAATTTCATAATTGCACAATTCGCACAAGTTGTGTGCGAAAAGACAACATTTCGCATAAAGCCTCATACGAAAAGTTAGGATTCATAGAGGCCTAAGTGCGAAAAGTAAAGATTTCGTAGAACCTTGTCTACGAAAAGTGACGAATTCACATACAACAGCGTGCGAAAAGCTATTGTTCATAGTCTTTGTCTTGCAAAAAGCTCCAGATTCCGCACATAGAAGAGACTTGAAATTTTTCTAAGTCTAGATTTCGCTAAATTTTGTGCGAAAAGTGATCATCTTGTGTACTTGAAATTTTTCTAAGTCCAGAATCCTCAAGTCGTTACTTGCAAAAACCTCAAGTAGGTCTTTGGAATTTTTCTAAGTGAGTGTTAGGCTTATATTTTCTACTAATCAATGTATTTATTCCTTGTTGCTAATGTGCTTAGTTTTGATCTATCTTGTATGTTTAGCCAAGGGGTATTTAAATCCCTTTTGCTTTAGCTTGTTTAATAACTCTAGCGCATATATTCAAGAGATTTGTTTTCTGCGTCTTCCTCTTTCTCTCTCTAAGTTTTAGATTGATCGTGGTTTAACAATTGGTATCAGAGCTGAATCTAAATCTGAGAGAATTTAGAGATTCATCTTTTCAATCTGAATTCGCTATCAATTCAGAGAATTTGATCGATTTTCTTGATCTCGATCAAGAAAATCTCATTTTCTGAATTTTTCACAAATTCTTATTGAAATCTGAAAGAATTTTCTTGAAAATTGATTTTTTGGACTTGTTTTCATTGATAGATCATTTTTGATTCACATCATTTTGCAAGAAATTCAGTGGTTGAAAATCAATTTTAAGATTTTTGTGGTTTTTGAACTGTTCGATAAAACTCTCTGTTCGATTCTTCAATTTTTGTTTCTGCGAATTGATTGATTCTTTGTGGTTAGAAAACTTTTTTCGAACATATCTGTTTTAGCAAATTTCATCATATTTGATTCTGTGGTCGATTTAGATGGTTTTCTTGAGTTTGCGCCAGATCTACATTTTTGCGCCAGTTTCAGCTGTTCTATGCCAAAGTCATCAAAGTCATTAGTTTGAAGTTTTTCTTCAGCAACAAAGTATTTCAGTTCTGCGCCAGATTATCTGAGTTTTGTGCCAGATTATCTGAGTTTTTCGCCAAATTCATCAGTTCAGCATCTGTCTCGAGTTTCACGCCAGCTTCTATTAACGCAAAGTCTTCTTTTGCGCCATCTGTCTCGAGTTTCACGCCATCTGTCTCGAGTTTCACAAGTTAATTTTTACGCTATCATCTCTTAGCGCAAATCATCTTTTGCGCTACAGCCATTAGCGCAATCTTAGTTTCGCGCCATCCACTCTGCTTCCAGACTTAGAAGTTTTTCTGAGTATTCTGACTTTGTGGTTTCTATGAAGATATCTCTTCAAGCACAGTTTTACAAGAACGACATCATGATGTCCTTGGGAACAAACACTCGTCCTCCGGTTCTGGTCAACGAAAACGAGTTTCCACAATGGCAAGACCGTTTCATCAACTTTATAGAGATACAAGCCAATTGTGAAAATATGATGAAGTCACTCACTGAAGGACCAATGGAAAAGCCTATAAAAGATATTTCCGCCACTTCAAACACACTGCTACTAGGGTTGAGAAGACTAGAGGTGATTACACAGCCGAAGAGCTTTTGCGACACCAAGCCGATCACCAAGCAAAGTCTAACCTTATCCTAGCACTGCCTAATCCCATCTACAATCGAATTGACTGTTTCAAGCACAATCCAAAGATGATGTGGACCCAGTTAGAGAAGATCATGCTTGGGTCAGCAGTTGCATCACAACTTCGACAGACATGATTAATGAATAATTTCGAGGAGTTCAAGGCAAAGGATGGTGAGACTCTGAAGAGTGTATTCGACAGGTTTTGTGTTGTGATGAATGATCTACATAAGATCAAGGTGACTAAGACCGAGTTGGAAGCCAATCTCAAGTTCCTTAATGCTCTTCGACCTGAATGGAGCAAATCTTGTCACAGATTGAGAAACGATGTTCGAATCTCCACTATGCCGATACAGGAACTATATGAGATTTTGATTACTGATGAGAGCTTAGTACTAAAGAAGAAAGCAAAGCTTGACAAGAAAAACAAGCCAAAGACAGTGGACCCAATTACTCTTCTTGCGAGCCAGTTGGATGAACAAGCATTGTCTGAGAATGCTTACGATGGGGCCACTGATGATGATGGCGAAGCACTGGAAAAGTCAATCATCCTTCTCTCCCAGCATTATCACAAGAAGTTCCAGCACCGATCAGGTTCCAACAACCTCCGCTTCACTTCAGGATCAAAGAAAGTGGACATTGGTGTTCCATCAAAGTCATATGTTCCGAAATACGAGCCTGCTAAAGTGGTCAAGCCAAAGAAGGAAGAGAAGAAGGTTATTACATGTTTTAACTGCGGGAAACCGGGACACTTACAAAAGGAGTGTCGGTAAAGGTTGTCCGGGATTCTGCATTTTACAGGAAGAAGATGGAACTTGCTGAAAAGAGAGAGAACGGAACCATCTTGCTAGCTGAGGAAGAATATTGGCTAGATCACTCCGATAATGAAACAAAAAATGAGGAAACTGCCGCTATGTGCTTTATCGAAGATGATGACAGTGACAATGAGGATGAGGATACTTCTATTGATGAATCTGAGGTACCTTCTGAATTTGATTACAAATTTATTTCATCTCAAATGAACGTCATCATCACTGCTTTACATGACTTACGTTCAAAGTTTTTGTCTGAAAAGCAAATTAATCAAGAAAAGTTTGTCTTGATTGAAAAATTGCAAATATCTTTGAAAGATGAAAATTTCATTTTGACAGATACAAAAGAGAAATTTCAAAAGAAATTGGATGAATTAGAAAATTTAAACAAGACTTATCTTGATTCTTTGACTGAAATGACAAACATAAAAGATAGTTTTTCTGATAAAATAAATATGTTAGAAGAAAAATTATATTTGAGAGATCAAACTGCACAAACAATTTATATGAATAAATCGAGGAGTTATACTTCTATAAAAGAAAGATGGGGAATTGGTTTTGAAAATCCACATTGTTTAAACAATGTTAAAACAAAAAACCCCACTTTATATGATTTTGATTATCTAAATCTTGTAAGATATGCTCCTCAATTCAAAATTGAGTGGATGAACGAAAAGCAAGAATTAGAAATCGAAAACGACAAAAGAATGAACAACACGAGAATGGAGATTCTGTTTTTTTATACTCGTGAAAATGCAAAATATTTTCCTGAAAAATCAAAGAAGTCCAGAAAATCTAAAAATGTTTTAAATGTCAAATCTTCCATTAAATCTTCATTATCAAACGATTATTTCGAGATATATGCTATTAACGCTAATAAGGAAAATATATCTCCGGTTTCTTATGGTACTAAGAGATATATTCCCCCATTAGTGTTAGAGGGCAAAATCGTTGATCTTGAAGTTAAAAAGGAAGAACAAAGTCTTAAAAATGAATTTGAAAATGATTTACTCCTTTTTATTATGAAATCAAGTTTTGAAGAAAATTTAATTTCTCAAAAACAAGACTTTGATGACAAAATAACTTCTGGATTTTCTAGTAATTCTAAGGAAAACACTCATGAAGTTCCATAATTTGCAGAATTGCGCCACCCAGTGGTAGCGCAACATGAATGTTTGCGCCATCCTCTAGTAGCGCAAAACCAGGTTTGGGCCACTAATGGGTCGCGCAAATTTCCTCCAGACTTGTGTTTTTCTGAAAATTATGACTCCGAGGCTAGTTCAAATTCGATGAATGATCAGTTTGGTTTCTTAGATAAAATCTCTTCTTCAAATTCAAAGATTGAATTGGAAATTATTGATGATTCTTTTACAGTAAATGTTGATTATTATAAACCAAAGCGTAAAAGAAAAAGGTCAAGGAAGTCAAAGAAGCAAGCTAATGTCATTTCTGAAAATTCTAATTCTTTCGATTCTAATGTTTCAGATCGGACTTTGAAGAAGTCTACAAGGCAGATATGGAGGGTCAAGCAAAAGTCAAATGAATCTGCATTTATAGAGGATCAATGTGTAGATAACCTTTGTAATAAGGATACATTTGCATATTGTAATAAAATCACAAAATATTCAATAAAGCAAACGATTCAAATTGCAAAGAATGTCTCATATTCTTCTTCTAGTTGTGATTCAGATGATTATGTTTCTTCCTCCATTGATGATTGTGTTCATATTTTCTTCAATCATTCACATATTTTTTTCTAAAAAGAAAGTTTTGAAAAATAAAAAGCAACGGACTAACAAGAAGGGACCCATAAGCATATGGGTACCTAAATCTGTTTAGTTTCTCAATGTGCAGCTGAGTCAATTATGGTATCTGGATTCGGGTGTGTTCCAAACACATGACGGGAAACAAATCGCTACTTTCAAATTTTAAAGAAAAATGTTGCGGTCGTGTTAGATTTGGAAACTGCGAGACTGCTCCTATTATAGGATATGGTGATCTTGTGCAAGGAAATATCATTGTCAAGCGAGTTAGCTATGTCGAAGGTCTTAGCCACAATCTATTCAGCATCGGGCAATTTTGTGACAAAAATCTTGAAGTAAGCTTCAAATCCAAACGAGTTGCTGTAAAGAATGACAGTGGCCGAGATTTACTTGCTGGAAAGAGAAGATCAAATTTATATACTATTGATCTTTCCAAAGCTAAAATTCCATCAGATATATGCTTATTATCTAAAGCCTCTGTACATCAAAGCTGGATATGACACCGAAGACTAGCTCATCTCAATTTCAAATACATGGATCATCTTGTCAAAAATGATTCAGTAAAAGGTCTCCCAGCACTCCGATTTCAGAAAGACCATCTCTGTCAAGACTGCGAGAAAGGAAAGATGAAGAAAGCTCCGCATAAGCCAAATCCCGAAGCCTGTACTAATGAAGATAAAGAGCATTGGAAAGAAAAGATACGTTTTGGTGGTAGTTGATGATTATTCACGCCACACATGGGTCAAGTTTCTCAAATCCAAAGATGAAACTCCTGACATTCTCATCAACTTCATCAAAACGATTCAGACTAACAAGCAAAAAGCGGTCAAAGATGTCAAATCAGACAACGATACAGAATTCAAGAATAGCACTCTTCAAGCATTCTACGAAGATCAAGGCATTCAACAACAATTCTCTGTTGCTCGAACACCGCAACAAAATGGTGTTGTTGAACGAAGAAATAGAACGCTTGTCGAGGCTGCCAGACCGATGCTTGCATATTCCGGTCTACCTCTGTCTCATTGGGCCGAAGCTGTATCTACTGCATGTCATACTCAGAACAGATATATTCTACATCGAAGATTCAACAAAACACCATATGAGATTATGAACGGCATCAAACCAAATGTCAAATATTTAAAATCATTTGGGTGTAAGTGTTATGTTCTGAAGGACCGCGACAATCTAAACAAGTTCAGTCCAAAGGCGGATGAGGGTATTTTTATTGGTTATTCTTCTACTTCTGCGGTTTACCGAGTCTTTCTCACCTCAGTCAGAAAAGTGATAGGAAGCGTCAATGTTAAATTTGACGAAGCTGCAGATTTGGTTTCTGGCCAAACAGGTTCAGAACCCGCAATTTCAGGGATTTTAGCTTCTGGACAAATCAGTTCAGAACCTGCACTGCAATCGTCAAATCAGGATCCACATTCTTCTTTGCTTAATCTTACTGATCTTGATTTTCTATTTGAGCATTTATATGATGATTTGCCTAAATCTAACACTGAAAATGCTTCAACTGTTTTGAATCAAGAAACTGTGAGCGCATCTACTTCAAATTCCGCTGCATCTATCTCTGAAAATGATGTTGTTCCAGTCACTTCTGTATCTCAAAACGTTATTTCTGAAATTCATCAAGAACAATCAGAACCTGAACAAGTGCATACTGAATCAGTTCAAGAAGAACCAGTGTAAGAAGAAGATCAAAATGCTGATATTAAACCGACAATTCCAGAGTCTGATTTAGATGTTTTTGAATTACCTCCTCTACCTGTTGAAACTGTTTCTGTCCCCTCGTCTGACACAGAATTACCCGAAGCTCTCTCTCAACAACTAGAAGTTGTTCAAGAGGTTATAGATCCTCTCCCTCACACCACCAAATGGACAAGATCTCATCCTATACATCAGATTATTGGTGATCCTCAAGCAAGCGTCTCTACTCGTTCAAAGACGGAAACTCCAAACGAATGTTTATTCACTTGCTTTCTAAGTAAGATTAAACCATCAAAGGTATCTGAAGCGTTGGAGGATCCGGATTGGATAATAGCGATGCAAGAGGAAATCAAACAATTTGAAGCGTTAAAAGTTTGGAGACTTGTTCCAAGGCCAAAAGGAAAAAGTATTATTGGCACAAAGTGGATATTCAAGAACAAGAAAGATAAAGATGGTATTGTCATTTGTAACAAAGCACGTTTGGTAGCTAAGGGTTATAGACAAGAAGAAGGAATCAACTACGATGAAACTTTCGTGTCAGTAGCACGATTAGAAGCCATCAGAATGTTTCTTGCTTTTGCTGCTTATCGAAATTTTACCGTGTATCAGATGGATGTAAAGACAGCTTTTCTCAACGGGAAACTAAAATAAGAAGTTTATGTTTCTCAACCAGAGGGGTTCATTGACAAAGACCATCCTGATCATGTATATTTTCTCGATAAAGCATTATATGGCTTGAAACAAGCACCGCAGACGTGGTATGATGAGTTGTCTGCCTTCTTGCTAAAATCCGGGTTTACCAAAGGATCAATCGATACTACTCTTTTCATTTATCATTCTAACATGGATATCTGCTTAGTTCAAATATATGTAGATGATATTATATTTGGTGCGGCTAATCAATCATTATGTACTTGGTTTTCTGATCTCATGACCTCCAGGTTTCAAATGAGCATGATGGGAGAAATTAATTTCTTCCTCGGACTTCAAGTGAAACAGCTTCCGGACGGTATCTTTATTAATCAGTCGAAGTATGTTTTCGACATTTTGAAGAAATTTAAGATGGACAAATCCACTTCAATTGGCACGCCAATGGCTCATGGTGCTAAAATTGGTCTAGATCCGGATGGAAAAGCTGTGGACGTCAAGAACTATCGAGGGATGATCGGATCACGTATGTACTTAACTGCAAGTCGGCCGGATATCATGTTCTCTACTTGCCTATGTGCCAGATTTCAAGCAAAGCCAAAGGAATCACATCTGTTAGCAGTCAAGAGAATCTTTCGTTACTTCAAAGGAACTCCGTACTTAGGTTTGTGGTATCCTAAGAGTTCTGATTATAAATTAACTGCTTACTCTGATGCAGATTTCGGTGGAAATCAATTGGACCGGAAAAGCACCTCAGGACATATTCAATTTCTTGGTGATAGACTGATAAGTTGGGCGTCGAAGAAACAGAATTGTGTGTCTATCTCAACTGCAGAAGCAGAATAAGTCGCCGCAGCTAGTTGTTCTGCCCAAGTGTTATGGATGAAGACACAACTTCGTGACTATGCGATGTTGTACAAAACTGTTCCAATCTACTGTGACAGCAAATCCGCGATCACGATATCAGTCAACCCGGTTCAACACACAAAGACCAAACACATCGATATGAGGTACCACTTCATAAAGCATCATGTTGAAGAAGGTACTATTGAATTATATTTTGTTCCAACTGAATATCAACTTGCCGATATTTTTACAAAACCCTTAGATGAAAAACGGTTAAATTTTCTGCTTTCAAAACTCGGCATGTTGAATTTAAAAGTTTAAACCTATAAAGTAAAAGTTTTACAGTTCTTCTTTCTTTCAAAACTCGGCTTTGTTTATATCTAAGTTTTATATGTTCAAATTTCAAGTCTTACAAAAATCGAAAGGTCAGCAACATGTTTGAAACTTTTGATACTGCTTTAAAGTTGTGTCATTCGGAATATTTATAGTTTACAATGCCTAGAAAACCTAAAAAGTCAGAATTATGGATCGTAATGAAAATGTGGGCTAAGCACTTAGATATAAAACTGAGTGATTGAGATGAATCATAAATATATAAAATACATAAATCAATAAGTTTAAAAGTTTGTACTTGTGACCTTTCTGGTTTGGGAAAGTAAGTTCCGTGGGATGCTTGTCATCTGATCCCCAAAGGTCAATTGGTCTGGGAGTGATCGAACCCAAATCCTTCTATAGAACTAGATCGAAAGTCATGTTCTACTGGTATAAATGGGTTTAGGATGTGTCGATGTAGCCTTTCTGGTCTGGGAGAGTAAGTTCCAAGGGGTGCTTGACACCTAGTCCCCTAAGGCCAACTGGTCTGGGAGCGGCTGACCCAAATCCTGCAATAGGATCAGATAGAAAGTTACGTTTACGACATGTTTTTTACTTACAAAACTTCTTGATTAAAAGATGCCAATGTGCATAAGCTTAAAAGATGCCAAAGAGCACAATCATATGAAGATGCCAATGTGCACAACGCTAAAAGATGCCAATGAGCACACATCTCATGACACTTGGTGATATGTTTGAGTTGCGATAAACCAATAAATTTTTGAAAATCTTAATTCTTTACGGCTTAGTGTGAGTAAATGCAAAGTATTCTATTATATTTTTAGAATTTCATTTTTCTGAAGCTAATCAAAGTTCGCATGCTAGCACACTGAATAGATTGATGAAAGTTGTTGAAACTGAACATGTATTAACTTGCTATGCAATGAAACTTGTATCTGTATCTAAAAACACACACTTGATTTCAACTGATGGATTAATCTGTGATATTTTACTGAGTAGAACTTAATTTGTATGGTGTTTAAAATTTTATATATTTAGTTGTTTCAAAATCTATATTCAGTATATTTTTCTTTTTACATTGATGTTTCTATGATTGTGTTCCTGTATCTTTGTAAATTGGTATGAGCATATTTCAAGGGGGAGAAAATCTGAATAAGATTTTGACAAACTTCTGATTTTGAGGGGGAGTGAACAAAGTGAACAGGTACGTATCTGATACGATGATTAAAGTCCAGATTAGAGGTTTATCAGGTAAGTTTTTGTGATTTTTCTATACAAATGCTAAATTGATTTGTTATATTTAGTGCATTTGTGTAGGGGGGGGGGGGGTAAAAGAGCTTAAAATCTGAGAAATGAAATTTTATTTGTTTTTATAAAAACAAAGCTGATGTCATTCACAAGTTATTTCTCCCTCTCTCTTTGAAAACTATCTTTTGGCTCTATCTCTCTCTCTAGTTCGACTTTATTTCTCAAAATTTTCTGATCATTTCTTTGAATCAGGTATGCTTTCAATCTATATTTAGTATTTGATTCAATATCATATCCATTTTTTTCTTTATTCGATTCTATGTTTGAATAACACAGTGTGCGACTTCTCCCATTTCGCACTGATCATCATCTTGTTCATCAAGAGAGGTATTCATTGTTTAAATCAAGTGTCGGGTTGTTATTTGTTACTGATTTCGACTTCAAGGGACTATAATGGCTTCTGAAAATATATATGTTCAGCAAGATGAGAATGAAGTCCAAAATGAGCACTATGATCCATCTGATACTGCATCTCGGGAAGCTCCAATGCCATTTGTTCCCTCTTCCGGAGCGAATTTGTCTGTTCATCATCAAACACCAAACGAAGTATTTCCTTCTGGTCTATTTGTGTTTCCTTACAAGCCAAACAATTACTATGTCAACTTCGACAAACTGAAGATTGATCTGGTTATTAAATACATTCTTCGTGGGCATCCGATTGCTCTAGCTTTAACTTTATGTGCTGATGTTCCAGAAGTCTATCTACAGCAAGTATGGCACTCAATTAAGAAGAATGAGTTGGTTAGGCCTCACAGATTTGAAATACAGATTGATCAATTTGAATCCTATCTCACATACAACAGACTCAAACTGATTCTGGAGCTACCTGAAGCGAATTCCCGACCAGGTCGAACTTCTTATGACAACTTTCCTCCAGAGTCAGAAGTTCTTGAGGGTATTCGGAATTTGGGATATGTTGGTACTCTTACTAAAGTGAGTTAATTTGAGAAATCCAACCTTCCACCGGTTTGGTATGCTCTGTTCTCGGTACTCAACAGGTGTCTTACCTCGAAACATTCGGGTACTGACAACGCCAGTCTGCACTATCTAAGATTGTTCCATGCAATTGTATATGATTTGCATGTCGACTACACTCTTATATTCTGGACTGAACTTTCTGAAAGAGTGCATGACTAAGTGACTAACAAGAAGAGAAAGTTCATTCCATTTGCTCGTTTCTTGAAGTTGATTGTCCGTAGTATGATGAGGAGTAATAGAGATATTCCTAAAAGGAATTCTTGGAATCAAGTTGCTGACAATGAAATGACCTTCATTCAATCCCAAAGAAAGGAATTTCAGTTTTCGATGCCGATTCCTTCTGCACTAATTGCAAATTATGTTGATCCGACTGATGACAGCATTATTCAATACTGCATTGATTTTTCTTTGGAAGCTGAAGAAGCCGAACCTGCTAATGATGATCAAGATGAACAAGTAGCTGAAGCAGGTGAGGCGGCTCAACAAATTGATGATGAACATTCTGAAAGTGAAAAAGAGCCTGCCGATGACCATATGGTACATGATGATTCTGATGACAATGATGATGATGGTAATGATGGACATGGTGATCAGCTTGCTATTCAATCTTTAGAAAGGGAGATCAGAGAAACAGTAATGCATGATCAGGTAGATGTTCTGTCCGACAATGAATCTGTACCAATCAATGTTGCGGTTGCTGATATACAGGTTGATGAGTTAGATTTAGCTTTCGCTAATGCTACGGCTCAGCAACAGGTTCAAGGTACAGAAACTTCTTTCTCTGATATCCATACTACGGTTGAACTAACTTCTGTTGTCGAGGCTTCTTCAGTTCAAGTCTGAGATCCGACTGAGAAGTTTATGACTCTGAATGATGTCATCCGTCAAATGAGTGAACGATTTGATGCACAAAAGACCGAGGAAATTCAAAAGATGAAGTCCTTATTCAAGGGTAAGATGGTGGAAATAGAACATTCTGAGATTCCTCAAGTGATACCGTTCAGACGACCATCCGGGGTTGTCATTCGTGAACCGTCCAGCATCACTACTACTGCACCAACTAAAGTCTCAATTCCACTTCCTCCATCCTTTACACTGTCTGTTGGATTATCTGCATCAACTTCTGTTCCTCCAGGATCATCAAGCACTCCAATTCAGGATATTCCAATTTCTGAACTAACTGATATGTTATATGCTCGTCTTCTCTCTATGTCTCCGCCAGATCAACAGAATCAAGATTTGCTATCTCTGTTAAGGAATTTTCAACCAAACCTAGCTCCAGCTTCTGCTCTTGTTTCAGACAGGATATCTGCCTTATCTGTTGAATTTAACTCCTTTAAATCTGAAGCTCGATCTAATTTTTCTAAAATAGATAGCAATTTTTCTGACATAAAGGAGGGGTTAAATTTGATGACTTAAGCTTTAAATGTTTTATCTGACAGAGTTGCTCATCATGAAGAGTCATGCAGATATGAAGCTGGTATGTCTCATAAAAGAAGACATGACCAAGATGATCAAGCTCATCGATGTCATTAGGGGGAGATGACAAAGAGACAGAGGATTGAAAGTTCATCTGCTCATGAAGGCCAAATAAATGAATCTGAATCAGCAGCTCAAGGAAATCAATCTGCTGATAAATCTCAAGATTATGATGTAGGAGATCTTGTGAATGTCATGATAGATAACATTGATCTTTCATCATTGTCGAATGAATTGAATATCTCTGATCATGCATATATTCAAGAGATCTGTTTTCTGCGTCTTCCTCTTTCTCTCTCTACTTTCTCTCTCTACTTTCTCTCTCTAAGTTTTAGATTGATCTTGGTTTAACAGTGAGGATTTTACACATCAAAGCTGCGAAAAGTGTAGATTTCGCACCTTCAACCTATGAAAAGTGAGATTTCTTTGGCGTGCGAAAAGTGATTCTTAGTGACCTACGGATCCATACTTAGTCAAATTTTTACATGTTGCAATATGAATTTTCAATGTCAAAATTTTTTTCTCTCAGGGCGCTGTCCATTGACCCCACCCGCTAACCGGGTAGCGAGACTCCCGTGTTAAGTCTGCGAAGGGGGACATATTTTTGAGTGTGACCAAAGTTTCTGATTTTTGTTAACAATCATTTCAAGCTTATATTTTACAGATTTCAAGATGCCTTACACTAACGAGAAGGGAAACACTTTCTTAACAAAAAGTGACTGTGTTATCGCGTATATGCCTGAGATACCAGCTCTTGAAGCTGAAAATGAGGGGTTGAAAAGTCAAAATATATATCTTCAAGATCAAATTGAGAAACTGAAAGAGAAATCTATTTCTTTAGAGAAAAAATTTATTTTCTCAAATTGTATTTCTAATTATAAAATTAATTTCACACGAATAATTGCTGCAAAAGAGAAAGATATTTCAAATCTTCAAATCAAACTGAAGAAATCTGAAGAGGAATTCAAAATTTTGAAAGCTAGTAGTACAACTACTACGTGGTCAAAGAAAGAGTTAATGCAAAGAGAGAGAGAAGATCTCAAAACCAGAGCAAATATTTCCGGAGAAACATGTGATGGACTTAGAAAGATAAACTCACAATTTTTTACTGAAAGAGACATGTTGAGAGAAAAAGTTTTCAGTCTTGAGGTGGAAATAAACATGTTGAAAGAGAAAGCAACTCAAGAGAAGGAAAACTCAAGTCTTCAATAGGAGATGAAGAAGATTGAAAGGAAAAGAAATGGTTTAGAAAATGAAAATTTTGAGTTTCAAAGAAAGATTACTGAAATGCAAGAACAAATCTCTCAAGATGCAAAGAAGGTTGAAAAAGAAAGAGAAAAGTTTGAAAAAGAAGGAAAAAGATTTGCACAGAAGTTTTCTGATTTTTCAAGAAAATCCTTTGAAGAAAAGAAGACAGTGGAGCTCAAGTGTACAAAAGTTTCAAAACAAGTATCCGATTTTGAGAAAGTGATCATTATGGAACGGGATAAGTTTGCGAAAGAAAAGAAGATAGTTGAGCAAAAGCATGTCGGTGTTTTTAAAGAAATAGCAGATAAGAGAAAAGGTGTTGAAAAGGATTTTGAAGAAGAAAGGAAGGTATTTGAGACAGAGATGAAAAAGCTTACAAAGAAGCTATCTGAACTATCAGCAACTACACTGAAAGAAGAGAAGGAGAAGTCTGAATTACAAAAGTGTGTGTCCCAATACGCAATCATTCAAACAAGTAAAACAATAAACAACACAATAATGCAAACCTGATATTGATTAATCAAAAGGTTCAACAGGTTACAAGTGATCTTGATGAAGAAACCAAACTTTCTCTCTACTTCTCTCTGTGTACGGCGCCAACAACACCTCCAGACCACCTCTCTCAATAATTAATTTTCTCTAATTAGGCTCCTTCACCCTAATTAACTCTAAACAAAAACTATTTATATTTAGGCTAATTAAGCCTAATGGGCTTGGCTTGCTAGGGCCCAACAACCTAAAACAAACTTATTTAACTAAAATAAAACTAACTAATAAATAACATACGTAAACAAACTTTGACTATTTATTACAAAAGGACCCTAGACTATTTGTTGAGACGACTTTATCAGCTTTAACTTCAGATTTCCATCTTCAGATAATTATGATCTTGAATCCAATAAATATATGCTTTAACAATCTCCCCCTTTGGATCAAGATCATTCTTTAAGCTCAGAAAATGTAATCTTCCTCTTTGTCTTCAGAATGTAGCAATCTCCCCAATCGATGAGAATATCTCTTGGAAAGAAATTATCTCCAGTAAAGCATCTTCAAGAAAAATTCTTCATTTCAGCATATCTTCAGAATATCTTCCATTTCTTATATCTTTCAGTTCTTGATTGACGCTTCTCCCCCTTTTTGATGAAAAGAGCAAAGAGTTCATCAAAACGTGTCTTCAAGAAATGTCTTCCACCATTGATCTTGCAAACAGAGCCACTGATTATCCGTCAATTCATTAAGATGTTCATCCAGATCTTTGCAAATCTAGACAATTTAGAAAATGAAGTGTAACACCTGAATCAACAAATGAATCAGTTAAAATTGCCTGTCAGTAACACAAAGTCACTGTGTGTAACGAATACACAATATAAAGGAGCTTTTATGATGTTCACTCCCCCAGGGCTTCCATTCAATCATCGAAACACCACAAAGGCAATTTCTATGAACGTTATAACAAAGAAACAATTTCTTTGTCTGTTCATGCAAGTGATAGAAGGAAATAAAGCATATGATGTTTGCTTATAAGGCTCAAAAAGTGTAAACCACTGAGACAAGTAGTGAAACACAGACTCAATGTGCATAAACGAAGTGTGAAGGTGGGGCAGACTTCCTTCTTTTCAATATCCAGATTTTCCAAATGAAAATCAGATAGCATATGTGCTGCGTCCCCTTTGAAAATGAAACATTTTCTTGTTGAGAAGAAAATGAGTGGCTGGTGAGGTAAAGTCAAGAGTTGGCATGGGCTAGTTGCCTGTTTCAATAATGTTCACCAAAGAATTGTGAAGCATTAGAAATGTGGCTGCCCGACTCAGAAAGTAGTTGGTTCAGAGTTTATAAAATTCTTTTACTCTGATCGCACACCCTCTTTCTTTTAATCGATAAGCTCACAGCTAACCAAACTCTCTTTTAATATTTTCCCTCATCACACATCCCACACTAATTTCTTGTTGGACTCCTCACATTCATTCACTACAGGATTAACTTCTTGGGTAGGAAACACTAGTTAACGTGAATCCATAGAAGTTCAAAGAAGTCCTAGCACACTGATCCCATGTTTTCCTATGAAGCATAAGATGCTCAGGTGATTTAAGTTTATCAGTTAAAGCTCAATGATGAAGCAGAAAACATTTAAAATCACACTTCCAAATCAAGAAATCTTTTTGAGAATTGGGAAGTGGTTTGAACAATTAAGAACATGTTTTCTTCTGATTGAAAGTTGTCCTTCTTTCAACCATGGAGGAGATGAAGAGAAAGAAAATATACCTTTCGAGTACAGTCGTACATCTCGCGAAGTCAAGCTTAAAGTCATAAAGATATGATCTTTGAAGCATCTCTCAACCTACAAAAGTCTAAAAGTCTAGTCAAAGTAACTTTATTCACTGAAATTGAAATGACATAAAGCAGTAAAACACTTAGTGTACGAGTTCTGATCAGAAGTAATCAGAAGTCATAGCCATACTATTTACTTGTATGCTCCCCCTAGAATAATTATCAGTAAGCACAATGCATTTAAATATGCTCCCCCTCAAACTAACATTGACCATCAATGAAATACTTCTCACATTCCCCCTGAGATCATGAACAAACTGTTAAAGAGCAGGTATCATGCGGAAATAATAATAAAGAAATGAGAAAGAGATACAATAAGAAACTTTAATAGGTAACTACCGATTAGGTCTTAAGATTTAGCATACCAAGTCTTGAGACAAGAAAATTAAATCTCTTTTCATCTAAAGGTTTGGTAAACAAATCTGCAAGCTGATAATCGGTTTTTACAAAGTAAAGTTCAATTGTCCCCTTTTCTACATTATCTTTTATAAAATGATACCGGACATCTATATGTTTGGTCTTAGTATGCTGAACAGGGTTAGCGGTAATCGCAATAGCGCTCTTCGAATCACAATAGATCGGGATTCTATTGAAATGAAATCCATAGTCTCGCAGTTGTGTTCTCATCCACAAGACCTGAGAACAGCAGCTAGCAGCAGCTACATATTCCGCTTCGGCCGTTGATGTGGAGACACATAATTGCTTCTTTGAAGCCCAACTAACGAGTTTATCTCCAAGAAATTGGATATGACCAGAGGTGCTCTTCCTGTCTAACATGCAACCAGCATGATCTGCGTCTGAATAAGATGTTAGTTCAAAGCTTGTATCCTTAGGATACCACAGACCAAGATCTGCAGTCCCCTTCAGATACCTGAAAATCCGCTTTACGGCAGACAAATGGGATTCTTTAGGATTGGTCTGATATCTAGCACATAAGCATGTAGAAAACATTATATCCGGCCTACTTGAAGTGAGATACATTAAGGAACCTATCATCCCTCTATAAGTCCTAACATCAACAGCCTTTCCCGAAAGATCGGTGCCAATCTTAGTACCAGGTGCCATTGGGGTACCAATCGGTTTACAATTTTCCATTTTGAACTTCCGAAGAATATCCAGAATGTATTTAGATTGATTGATAAAGATCCCCATTGAAAATTGTTTGACTTGCAATCCGAGAAAGAAATTCATCTCTCCCATCATGCTCATTTGAAAACGAGACACCATGAGGTTTGCAAAGTTCCTACAGTACTTAGGATTTGTAGAACCGAAAATAATATCATCCACATATATTTGAATAAGAATGATATCGCCTTTATCCTTTTTAATGAAAAGAGTGGTATCAACTGTACCTTTTGTGAAACCCGACTTAACCAAGAATTGAGATAGAATATCATACCAGGCGCGAGGAGCTTGTTTTAGTCCATAAAGAGCTTTATCCAAGATGTAGACGTGGTTCGGCTTATCTGGATTTACAAACCCTTCTGGCTGTGAGACGTAGACTTCTTCCTTGAGTACTCCATTCAGAAAAGCTTTCTTCACGTCCATTTGATAGACGGTGAAGTTTTTGTGGGTTGCGTAGGCTAAGAACATCTGAATTGCCTCTATACGTGCCACTAGAGCATAAGTCTCATCGTAGTCTATCCCTTCCTCTTGCCTATATCCCTTGGCGACAAGTCGTGCTTTGTTTCGGATAACGGTGCCATCTTAATCTTTCTTGTTTTTGAACACCCATTTCGTACTAATGATGGTTTTACCTTGCGGTTTGGGTACGAGTCTCCAGACTTTCAGTGCTTCAAACTGATTCAGCTCATCTTGCATCGCAGTTACCCAATCTGAATCGGCAAGGGCCTCAGATACGCGTGTAGGCTCCATCTTGCTCAGAAAAGATTCATACATACATAGATTTGATGTTGCCGACCTAGTTTGCACCGGTGCAGAAGGATCTCCAATAATTTGATGTACCGGATGCTCTTTGGTCCACTTATGTTCATGAGGGAGTGGATTAGATGTAGATTGATCATTGTCTGCATCTAGGAATCCACTGGTATCTCCTTCAGATGGTTCAGAAATAACGGGGGCTTCAGTTGAAGTAGTCGTTGCAGAAGTTGCAGTAGGTACAACTTGGTCAATCTGTTGATCAGTCCTTATAGTACATCCTACGGAGTCAGCTACTTCTGTCTCGGCATTGTTGGTTACAACTTCAACTGTCGGAGTAGGCTTTTGAACTGGAACTTCTGGCTGAATAGGGGAACCAAATTCAGTAGAGATATCGGAAGTGGTCGGATGAGTAGTCATCGAGTCTTCTATCCTGTCAACCACAACAGAGTTAGGCAATTTAGAACCAAGAAATTCATCATAGAACAGTTCAAATAATAAATCCAAATCAGATAAATTAGAAGTAGACGACGATGCGCCATCTGATTTGTTCTCTTGAGGTGCAGGTCCTGGACTGGTTGGTCCAGAAGCTAATACTCCGGTAATGACGGGTTCTGAACTGATGTGTTCAGAAGCCATGTCCTCATCGAAAGTAACATTGACGCTCTCGATCACTGTCCTCGACTTCTTCAAATAAACACGATATGCAGACGATGTAGAGGAATAACCAAGAAAGATGCCTTCATCCGCCTTAGCACTGAACTTGTTCAGATTCTCTCGGTCGTTTAGAACATAACACGTACAACCAAAAACATGAAAATATTTAATGGTTGGTGTGCGGTTGTTGATCAACGCATACGGAGTCTTCTGAAATCGGCGGTGTATCATGGAGCGATTCTGAGTGTGACACGCAGTCGATACAGCTTCAGCCCACAAAAATAAAGGTAGTTCAGATTGGCTGAGCATTGTTCGAGCGGCCTCGACGAGTGTACGATTGCGTCTTTCGACGACTCCGTTCTGTTGAGGCGTGCGAGCAGCAGATTATTGATGTGATATCCCGACCGATTCGAGATATTCTTCAACTGTCTTGTTCTTGAACTCTGTGCCGTTGTCAGTCCTGAGAATCTTGACTTGTTTTTACAGATTGACTTGAGTCGTCTTTAGAAACGTAATGAGAACATCGAGAGTCTCATCTTTAGACCGTAGAAACTTAACCCAAGTGTATCGCGTATAGTTATCCACGATAACCAACACATACTTCTTTCCTCCTAAGCTTTGCGTTCGCATAGGACCGCACAGATCCATATGCAACAACTCTAATGGAAAGCTGGTACTTGGTTCAGGCTTTGGTTTGTGTGGGGCTCTCTTCATCTTTCCCTTTTCGCACGCTGCACATAGATGTTTTCTTTCGTACTTCAGTTCTGGAAGACCTTTCACTAGCTTGCCACTGACCAGCTTGTTGATGTACCGAAAGTTGAGGTGAGAAAGTCGTCGATGCCATAACCAGCTTTGATGCATCGAGGCCTTTGAAAGTAGACAGACCTGATTGTCAGCCTGGACGTTTGACAAGTTGATGGTGTAGAGGTTTGACTTGCGAGTGCCGACCAAGAGTTCTTTTCCTTCTTCAGTGCGTACTGAACATGTCTTGGCCTTGAAATTAACCTCTAAGTCTTTGTCGCAGAACTGGACAATGCTGAACAGGTTGTTCCCTAAGCCTTCAACGTAGCTCACTTTCTTGATCGTAAGATTTTCATGTACAACATCACCATATCCCAGAATAGGTGAAAACTGATCATTCCCAAAACAAACTGTGCCGCAGTATTTGTCCGTATAATTAGACAACATACTCTTCTGCCCGGTCATATGTTTGGAACACCCACTATCCAAATACCACATATGACGGGTCTGCACAACACAAATCAAGAAAGAAGAGGTTTAGGAACCCATTTAAAAATGGGACCTCCACTGTTAGTACTTGATTTTGGCACCCATTTAAATTTGGGTCCGCTTTTTCTTTGAAAACCAGAAGCATGATAAGACGTATGATAATGATAAGATGAAACATTATATGAACCATAACAAACATCAGAATATCTACGAGAAGCATAATCACATTCACCATAATTTAAAAACTTTTTAGTACTAGATGGAGCTAACTGAAATAATTGCTTTATAGAATATTTCTTGCGAGAGTCAACAAGATTATTTTTAAAAGTAGCAACATTCACACTCAAATCATCTTTACTAGAAGTCTTTTTATTCAAAATAAAACTAGAACTAGATTTAGCTTTCTCGTCTATCTTCTGTTTCGGTATCCATGCAGTCTTAACTCCAACCCTTTGCTTTCTCAAATATGAAACATTTGAAACTTTAGAGTTAGAATGATGAGAATTAAGAGAATGCTTCTTCTTTGGCTTACCAGTGAGGATCGGTTTATGTGAAAGCTGAGCTTTTTGTTTCTTACCTTTTGCTTTCTTAGATTTCACATAAACTGATTTATCAACTTTCGTTGATGTTTCACCTTTATCATACACACTGGGTAATCCAAAGGAATTTACAACACAAGATGAATGATCAGGAAGTTTAGAAGAAAAATCAAACTGAGAAACACACTTATTTAAAACACCTTCAGAGTTTAAGAAGTTAAGCTCATTATCAAGTGAACCAGATCTGTCATCCGAATTTAAAGCTTTGGAGAGTTTAGGAAAATTAGAATTTTTGAACACTGTTGAAAATACAGTTTGTTCTAACTCCATCAAAATTCTTTCTTCATTAAGAGTATTCTTAAGTTCAGAAATTTTACTTTCCAAAACGAGGGGAGGGACGTAAAGCTTACCTTCAATGGGTTTAGCCTCCAACTCTTTAACAGAATAACTCTCAAAATAATCATTTGAAAGAAATTTTGATTTATTAGAACGATAACTGTTATTCAACTTCTCATAGCGAAATGGAAGTTGAACTTTAGTTGTGTTCTTTCTTTTATCATATTCCTTGGCTTTATCTTTTTCCGACAGACTAGTCCAAAAAGGTTTGAGTTCTTGATGTTGAGGAGCCAATAACATAAACCCAAAGTCATAAAGTGCAGGCACTTCAGATATCACCTTTTTGAGATGATGTGGGTTTTTGTAACCAAGTCCCCAAGTATCAGGTTTCTCTTTAGGTTTGTTCAAATGAATAGTGTGTTCAGTTTGACCTACAGTATGTAATTTTTCTTCCAAATCGTTCACCTTTTCTATTAGAGATTTATTCTCTTTTGAAGTAGAAAAATACCTTTTAGCAATCTCTCTAGATTTAAACTCACATTCTTTAAACTTTGAAACAGTTTCAGATAACTCTCTATGAATAATAGTCTTTTCTTTAGCGCTGGTGTCTATATTTTTGTGCAAAGATTCAATTAATACATTTTTCTCAGCAATATCATTACTAAGTGTATGTATAGATTGATTTTTCTCATTTATGACACCTCTTTCATGCTTCAGTTTCGACTCTAATTCTTGGAGTTTAGACATCATGGCATTCATTTGGTTCAATAAATCAAACTCAGTTAAGGTACATACCTCATCATTATCTCCATCATCCGAATCAGCTTCAGCTTCTGACTGGTTCTTCCCCATCAAGCACAGATGTGCTGTCTCGTCCTTCTCTCCTTCTTCAGATTCGTCATCCGAATGGTCGAGCCAATATTCATCCTCGGCCATTAATGCTTTTCCAGCCTCTTGTTGCTTGGCTAGAAGCATTTTATTCTTGTAATAGTCTGAGTTTCGGACTTTTGATTTGCGGCAGTCCTTGGCAAAATGACCGAGTCTACCACAGTTGTAGCACTTAATCGGTTCTTCTTTCTTGGTCTCTTCAGCTTCATCCTTCTTCTTGTTTTCTGGTCTCCTTTCTTCAACTTTCTCCTTATGCTTGTAGTTATTAGGACCAGACGAGTACCTTTGACTATTGGAGTTTGGCTTTTTATAGAACTTCTTTTGGAGAGCCTTGGTTATCAATAGCATGGCTTCCTTCAGTTCATTACAATCGTCAGAGTCAGACTTTGCCTCGCACTCAGCTTCTTCCGAATCAGATTCTATCACCTTCTTCTTCTTAGACTTCTTAACCACAAGAGCAACTGGATCAGCAGCTGATTTGTCAGCCTTTTTCATCTCAGCCTTGATCTCTTCTACTTCTTCCTCATTTTGTCTGAGGATTTCATAAACTTCATGAAGAGAAATGTCATGCAGATCCTTCAACTGCCTCATCTGTCAGGTGAACCTCTTCCACTCAGGCTGAAGATTGCTGAGAAATTTCACATTGAGCTCCACGTGAGATTTGTTGATCTTGTTCTTGCTGAGCTCGTTCAGCAATGTGACAAATCTGTCATAAGTGGCTTCGAGTGACTCTCCAGCTTTGGCTTTGAACTCTTCATAATTAATCAAGCAGGTAGATACTTTGAGCTGGTTGCCGACTTTAGATCCGATCATCATCTTCTCCAATTGATCCCACATTTGCTTACCGGTAGCGTTGTAGCTGTCAATCTTGACATATATTTCATTCGGTATGCCATGGAGAATAAATGATCTTGCCAGCTTGTCACCCTTGTGTCTGTTCAGCTGATCTTCCGAATATTCACCAATCGGTAATTTATACACTGTCTCTTCTTCTTGACCATTTTCTCCAGCTACAGTGAGAACCTTGGTCGGAGGTGTCATGATCCCTTCTTTCAGAGATTTTCTGATTTCATCTCCCAAATCATGTCGATCAATGAAGTCCAAAAATCTATCCTTCCATTGCTCGTACTCCCCCTTGAAGAGTACTGGTGGCTTCACATCTGTTCCAATAGCAAGAGCTTCCCGAGACATCTTTACTTATACGATTAGTATCAAACTTATCTGATATTGAAACAATCAACTGGATGAGATCGTTAGAAGTCAAGATAAAATCACACAATACTGAGAATCTTAGAATGAAATTCAGATCGAATTCTTAACAAGAATAAAGTCTCAGAAACAATATCAAAGAAGTTGCGGAATAACACTTTGATATTCAATATAACAGTAAACAACCAGTATATGATTAACAATTTGTAAACTTGTATTCAATGATCAAATCACAAGATTACACACTCAACCTCAATCTTGAAGAACAGACTCTTTCAAGACGAATTCTACTTCTCTAGAATTAGGATCTATACCTTGAGGTTGATTCTCTCTAGAACATAAACTTAGAATGAATTATATTCTTCTCTAAAACAAAAGTTATCTCACTATTCTAAACAATACAATATATATACTGAAGATAAAAGATAATTACAATTTATAAAATATCTCCAGAATATCTTCCATCATTATCTCTAAGCTTCCATGAATATCTTCAGTTTATCCAGCTGTCATCCTTTCCATACAGATCTCCATCTCATAAGAAGTATTAATCATAAGCAGCATTAATACTTTGAGCAGTAGTAACTCCAGCAGTATTAATTTTGAAGAGCAGCACTAACTTTGTTCCAGCAGCATTAACTTCAACTGGCAACATTAACCTCAGAAGTATTAACTAAGTTCTTCTAGCAGCATTAACTTCAGAAGTATTAACTAAGTTCTTCTAGCAGCATTAACTTCAGAAGTAGTAACCATGTTGAACTAGCAATATTAACACATTCAACAGTAGTATCAATCATTGACATCTTTCAGACCCAACAAATCAGATCAAGAACAGACCTTTGTCCCCCTTCGCAGACTTAGCACGGGGGTCCCGCTACCCGGTTAGCGGGTGTGGTCAAGGGGCAACGCCCTTGCGGGGGTATGGGGGCAGCGCCCCTAGAGAAAATTTTTTGACAATTAGAAGCCCTATTACAGTTTGCAAAAATCGACCGGGGATGTGCTTCGACCGGTAATGAGTCGACCGGAGAAGTGCAAAGACCGGTAGAATGCTTAGACCGATAGTGCTAAGACCGGATGGTTGTTCGACCGACACTATGCTTCGACCGATAATATGTAAGACCGGTAGAGAGCTAAGACCGATATACTGCAATGGACCGATAGTATGCTTAGACCGGATGGGTTGTGTGTGTATCGGTCGATTGATAAGAAGTGGTCGACCGATAGTGAAAGGACCGATAGTGGTCTTCGACCGGAAAAACACAAGGACCGATACTAACAAAGACCGATATGCTCTTAGACCGGGGTGGACTGTGTGTGTGCCGGTCGAATGCTATGAACCGATAAAAGGTATTCGACCGGAAGTGGAAGACCGATATGTTCTTGATGCTTATCGACCCAGAAACACAGAAATCAACCCAGAAACAAATCAATACTCAAAATTGAACAACCAAACTTTGCCAAAACGATCTCCTAATCAACGAAAACCGATTGCAACCAATTAATTTCAGTAAAAATCACTCCACAAGGGATTCGATTGATGACAAAGTGACTTCTCGTGAACGACCCCAGAATTTCGAATTCAACAAATTGATAACCAAAATCGATGCAATAATCAAATCAAAAAATAACCAATCATGATAATATGCTAAACAAACACAATCCAATCAAAAACAACTTGAATGAACAATCACACAATAAAATTATGAATCTTTGACAGAAAACAGAACCGAACAAAAATATTCAATTCAATCTGTAACTTGCTCTGATACCAATTGTGTGTCCCAATACGCAATCATTCAAACAAGTAAAACAATAAACAACACAATAATGCAAACCTGATATTGATTAATCGAAAGGTTCAACAGGTTACAAGTGATCTTGATGAAGAAACCAAACTTTCTCTCTACTTCTCTCTGTGTACGGCGCCAACAACACCCCCAGACCACCTCTCTCAATAATTAATTTTCTCTAATTAGGCTCCTTCACCCTAATTAACTCTAAACAAAAACTATTTATATTTAGGCTAATTAAGCCTAATGGGCTTGGCTTGCTAGGGCCCAACAACCTAAAACAAACTTATTTAACTAAAATAAAACTAACTAATAAATAACATACGTAAACAAACTTTGACTATTTATTACAAAAGGACCCTAGACTATTTGTTGAGACGACTTTATCAGCTTTAACTTCAGATTTCCATCTTCAGATAATTATGATCTTGAATCCAATAAATATATGCTTTAACAAGAAGAAGATTAATATATTGTCTGAAGAAAGAAACAGTTTGTCAAATAAGATCACAGAACTGGAAGGAATCATTTTCAAGGTGGATTTGAGAGCACAGAGGAGTCCAGATACAATTGCTTAATCACCCATGAATAATTCAGCTACTTCAGAATGTTCATTCAAGACAGCTACAAATTCACATTATGAAAATGTTTCTAATAATCCTTTAATTGTTGATTCAAATGATAATGTGTCTAAGCATAGAGATTAGATTCATCATACTAATCTTTTCTATAACAAATCTGTTGATGGTTCAGGTAACATAAGAAAGCATAAGTTTCAACAAAAGATGATTTGGAGTAGAAAAGATGAGAAGGATGTTTCAAAGTCATTTGTTCCTACACCTCAAGTGTACAAAAAGAACAATGCTCCGTAAGGTAAATCTTTTGCTAAACCTGATTTTGTTTATTCTGTAAATTATTTATTCTAGCTAGCACAAAACAAAATTTGTTGTTCTTACTGTGGAACTGATGATTTTGTTAATAAGTATTATGCTCATAACTGGTATGGAACCTACAGAATCACTTCCCAACAAAATGAACTTAAAATATTTGAATCTAATGTGAAGTGGATTCCAAAATCTAACCAGTCTGGACCCAAATACAAGTGGGTACCAAAACCTGTTAAGTCTGTTTTACAGGTACCACAGGTCTAGAAGGAGTGAAAGCATAGACTTCTGAATACAACAGTTCAGAAATCGTACTTCAACGAATGTTGGCTTCTAAACACTATAGTTTAGAACCCATACCTTAGAGAACTTTGTCCCCCTATGCAGACTTAGCACGGGGGTCCCGCTACCTGGTTAGCGGGTGGGGTCAAGGGGCAACGCCCCTAGAGAAAAAAATTTTGACAATTAAAAACCATATTTCAGCTTGAAAATTTCACCAAGTATGGAATTCGCACGCAACAATGAAAACTTTTCGCATAACACATAGAATTCGCACATAAAAGGATATAGATTCCTAGACTTCGCACACTGAAGGATGTGAAATCCTACTTTTCGCACGTAGTTGGATACGAATTATGGACTTAAACTTTTTCAGACTTGAGAGCTTTTCGCACAAAGGATTGATGCGAATTCTGGACTTAGAATAATTTTCAGACTTGTGATGCGAATTCTTCACTTTTCGTATGTAACGGGATGCGAATTCTAGACTTTTCGCATGAAGGCACATGTGAAGTTCTCCTTTCCGTATGCTGTTATGTGCGAATTCCTAAGTTTTCGCTCCAAGCTATATGCGAATTATGTCCTTAAACTTTCTCCAAACTCAGTGTTATGCGAGTTCTTCCTATGATCATGCGAGTTCTTCCTATGATCATGCGAGTTCTTCGTTTTCCATGCGAATTCTTCAGATATCAGCCCAAAAACATCAAATTCAACCTCAAATCGATTCAATACTTTGAATTAGTCCATGAAACTTTGTCAATTTGTCCTCGTACACACCTAGAACTGATTAGAAACAATTAATTTCAACAAAATTGTTGGGAACTGAAGAAAAACTCAAGTATGGTTAATGCTGCTGGTTCAGAGTTAATACTGCTAGAAGACTTTAAGGTTAATACTGCTGAGTATTACTACTGCTAGTACTATTAATACTGCTAGTCAAAGTTAGTGTTGCTTGAACAAAGTTAGTACTGCTTAGCTAGTTAGTACTGCTAGTAGTTAGTGCTGCTTAGTAGTTAATGCTGCTAGAAGAAGTTAATGTTGCTGATCATGGTTAGTGTTGCTTAAGAGATTCGGATGGAAAGAATGACAGCTGGATAATCTGAAGATTATGGAAGCTTTGAGATATACATGGAAGATATACTGAAGATTTGTTTAATTATTGTAATTATCTTTTGACTAGTATATGTATAGAATGTATAGAATAGATTAAAGTGAGAACTTTTGTTTTTATTCTTTGAGAGAGAAAATCAACCTCAAGACATAGATCCTAATTCTAGAGAAGTAGAATTCGTATTGGTGAGCCTGTTCATCAATATTGAGGTTGAGTGTGTAATCTTGTGACTTCAAAGCATTCAATACAAGTTTACAGTTTGTTGATTATATTCTGTTTTGATTTTCTGTTTGATTAAATATCAAAGTGTTATTCCGCAAACTTCTTTGATATTGTTTCTGAGAATTAATTCTTGTTGAGAATTCGATCCTGACAAGTGGTATCAGAGCTTAACTCTCTCAGAAACAGTTATTCATCATGGAAAATCTTACAGAATCAAGCAGTACTTTGGTTTCTAAGGTTCCAATGCTCAAACCAAGTGAGTTTGACATGTGGAAGATCAGAATCAGACAATATATTCTTCTCACTGACTACTCAATGTGGGATATCATTGAGAATGGTCCTTCTGAAGCTGGAAGGATAGGACCAGATGGGAAAAGACCTCAACCAAAGACAGATGGTGAGAGGAAGATCAGACAGACGGAGATGAAGGCCTTGAGCACTCTGCTCTTGGCCATTCCCAATGAATATCAGCATCAATTTTGCAACTGCACTGATGCTCAGATTCTCTGGAATGCTCTAGAGAAAAGATTTGCTGGAACTAAGAGCATCAAAAGAAATCAAAGAGATGTTCTAAAGAAGCAGTATGAGAACTTCACTTCCACAAAGAATGAGTCTATGACTCAAACTTTTGATAGGTTCAATAAACTCATAGGTGAACTGGCTACTGTAGGGGTGAAGATGGAACAAGATGATATCAACAGAAAGTTCCTCAGATCTCTTGGGGATGAATGGACTATGTACACTGTCTCATATAGACAGAGTGACAATCTGGAAGAGAAAGAACTTGATGATCTATACAATGATCTAAGAGTTTTTGAAACTGAGGTAGAAACCAAGAAGAAGCCCTCTATTTATATTCACAATGCTGCACTTCTTTCAGCATCCACTGATACTACTGCCAACCCTGAAGCAGTTAGTACTGCCAGTGGAGTAAGTTCAGAAAAAGGCACTGAAACTATCTTTGAAGCCGTTTTGTCCAGTCATAGCAGCAATTCTCTGATTAATGATGATCTTGATCAAATTCACCGTGATGATCTGGAGGAGATGGATATTAAATGGCAGATGGCCATGTTATCCATGAGGGTGAAAAAGTTCATTAAAAGAACTGGAAGAAATAACTTCTCTCAAAGAAGAGAAGATGGAGCTGGTTTTGACAAAACCAAGGTGGAATGTTATAAGTGTCACAAGAAAGGACACTTTGCTAGAGAATGCAGGAGTATTGTTCCAAACAACAACCATCAACAAGCTCAGAATGGAGGATACAATCTGAACAAGAATCCTGCTCAAGCCCTTGTTTCTCAACAAGGAATGGGATTTGACTGGAGTGATCAAGCTGAGGAAGCCATTCAGAACCAAGCTCTTATGGCAGAAGTGTCTGATCTCCCCACTGAGGTAAGTTCTAATCTTTGCACTAAATCTTGCATTGACACTGTTACAAGATACAGGGATCACAATCAAAGTATGTGTGATGACCTCAAAAGATTAGAAAAGGACAGAAGAGATTATGTGTTGATAGTAGAGAGATTTGAAGAGCAAATCAAAGGCTTTCAAGCTAATGAACTTCAACACTCTTATGACACAAACTATTGGAAGTGGGAAAAGAATGAGTTAGAAACCAAACTGTCTAAGTCCTTAGAAGAGAATGATAGACTGAAAGAGGAACTGTCAAAAGTTAAGCTTGGCATAGACAAGTTTTCTTATGCTTCAAAAGCAATGGACTCTCTTCTAAAGGCTCAGATACATGATAAGATGAAGCCTGGTATTGGATACAACAATACACCCCCTCCTTACAATAACAACTATATTTCTCCTACATCAGACTTGTTAGAAACTAAGGAGAAAAAGGACTTGTCTGAAGAAGCTTTTAAGATAGATCCTTTGGATGAGGTAGTAGTTAAGGATTTGACTGAGAAAGGAGCCAGTGAGAACAGGGATAATAATGTGAGTAAAAAGATACCATTAGAAAACAATATTATCACCAATGAGGGATGTGGGAAAATCTGGGTCAAGTCCAAGGAGATAGAGAAGACTAAAGGAAATGATAACAAGGTCCATTACAAACAAACCACAGTTGTGAATCCTGGATCTTGTAAACAGTGTGATTGCAATAAAGCCAAGAGCCTAAATTCTGGTTTAAAAAGAGGAAATCAAAGAAACTGGAATAATCAATGGGCTCAGAAACAAGGAGTTGATCTGAATAAAATCAATAGACCAAAACCTTGTTTTATATGTGGCAAGTTGAATCATTTGGCTAAGTATTGTTACTTTAACCCTATTAACCAACAAATGAACTTTCAAAGATTTGTGCAAAAATCTGTTGGTTATAGGAAGGCTGGAAAGAAACATGTGATAAAGAAATCTATTGAAAGTAAAGGCACTTTAAAGAAAAAGATTTTAAAAGAAAGTGTCAAAATGTGGGTACCTAGAAGTACTAACAGTGTTCATACTGCTAACAATATTAGTACTGCTAACACAGTTACTACTGCTAACAGTGTTAGTACTGCTGAAAATATTAATGCTGCTAATACTGTTAATACCTCTTCAAAGGTTAATACTGCCAACACAGTTACTACTGCTAACACAGTTACTACTGCTAACAAGGTTAGTACTTCTAAGCATGCATGTGCTGCCAAGGCAGTTAGTACTTCTAAAACCAGTACTGATACTAGCAAAAATATTTCCAAGCCTATTATTGTAACAAAGTACTCCAATAATGAGGAGTTACGGTTCAAAAATCTTGTCAAGAAAGAATGCAAGTATTTTGATGAGAAAGGGGTACCCAAGACCACTTTGGCTTGGGTTCCTAATTCATACTAATTGATTTATTTAATGTGCAGGGCAACCAACAGCTCAAGAGAAAGAGCATTTGGCATGTTGATAGTGGTTGCTCTAGGCACATGACAGGCAACATGTCATGCCTTCAGGACTTCAAGCATATCAATGGAGGACATGTTGCATTTGGAGATAATCTTACTGGTGGTAAGATAAGTGGAAAAGGTAATGTCACCAAAGGTAAGATGACATTTGAGGATGTCTACTATGTTGATCAATTAAAGTACAACCTGTTAAGTGTATCACAGGTTTGTGACAAACAACATAGTATATTATTTACTAATACTGAGTGTATGATTCTTGCTCCAGGGTTCAAGGTAGTTGATGAAAGCATGATACTACTTAGAACTCCAAGAAAGGACAATGTTTACTGTCTTGATATGAACAATGTTGATAGTGATTCATCTCTGAATTGTCTTGTTTCAAAAGCTTCTGTAGATGAATCCTCTCTATGGCACAGAAGGATGTGTCACATGAATTTCAAGACTATGAACAATCTTGTTAAAAACAACCTTGTAAGAGGTTTACCTTCAAAAGTCTTTTCATGTGATGATCATTGTGTTGCTTGTCTTAAAGGCAAACAGCACAAAACTTCTCATAAGACCAAAGAGTTAAATTCTGTTTCTTCTTGTCTCCAGTTACTGCATATGGATCTGTTTGGTCCTACAAATGTTATGAGTATAGGCAAGAAATCTTACTGCTTGGTTATTTGTTGATGATTACTCCAGATTTACTTGGGTATATTTTCTAAGGACTAAGGATGAAACAAGTGGTCTTATCAAATCCTTTATTCTAAGAATTGAAAACCAAACTAATCAAAGAGTAAAAGTCATTAGATCAGATAATGGAACTGAGTTTAAAAATCATGATCTAAACACCTTTTGTGAAGAAAAAGGTATTGAGAGGCAATATAGTGCTCCTAGGACTCCTCAACAGAATGGTGTTGCTGAAAGGAGAAATAGAACACTAATAGAGGCTGCTAGATCTCTGTTGGCTGATTCAAAATTGCCAATTACCTTCTGGGCTGAAGCAGTTAATACTGCTTGTTATGTCCAAAACAGAGTTCTAGTGGTCAAGCAAAAGAACAAGACCCCATATGAGCTTTTAAATCAAAGAAAACCCTTCATTGGTTTCTTCAAACCTTTTGGGTGTCCTTGTACAATTCTCAATACCAAATCTCACTTAGGTAAGTTTGATAGCAAAGCAGATGATGGATTTCTTGTTGGATATTCATCTCAGAGTAAGGCTTACAGAGTTTTTAACTCTTCTTCTAGAATAATTGAAGAAAGTGACAATGTCAAATGCAATGAGAACACACCAAATCCTGTTGGGTCTGGACCTCAGTGGCTATTTGACATTGATTCACTAACTAACTCTTTTGGTTTCAGTAATGAGTATACAGGAACAGGAAGTGGAGGATCAGGAATCACACAAGTTCAAGAAAGTATATCTAAATCTGTGATTTTTCCCATACCCACAGTAAATTCTGTTGAAGACTGTGAAAGGGAATCATTTACTGGACCAAGTCAGAGTGAAGAAGAAACTAGAGATGAGGAGACTCAAGAAAATAATGAAGTGGCATCTGAAAACACTTCAGTTGAGTTGCATGAATCCAATCTTGAGGCTGGACTGAATGGAGAACCTAGTCATAACACCAGAGTTCAAAAGAATCATCCTCCACAGCTGGTAATAGGAGATATCTCTTCTCCTATGATGACTAGACATCAAAGCAGGCTTCAGGAAATGCAAGATCAACAGCATACAGTGCTTTCTTGTTTTCTATCACAGCTTGAGCCTAAAAAGGCACATGATGCTATGAAAGAATCTAGCTGGATAGAAGCAATGCAAGAAGAACTGTTACAGTTCAAGCTCCAAGATGTATGGGATCTAGTAGACCTTCCTAAAGGTCACAGAGCAATTGGCACAAAATGGATTTTCAGAAACAAGAGAGATGAAAGAGGTATTGTCATAAGGAACAAAGCAAGGCTGGTGGCTCAAGGATATACTCAAGAAGAGGGTATAGATTATGAAGAAGTTTTTGCACCTGTGGCTAGGATAGAAGCAATCAGACTATTTCTAGCCTATGCTTCTTACATGAATTTCAAAGTCTATCAAATGGATGTAAAAAGTGCTTTTCTCTATGGCTCAATTGAAGAAGAAGTATATGTCTATCAACCACCAGGGTTTGAAAACCCAAGCTATCCAGACAGGGTATACAAATTAAAGAAAGCACTTTATGGACTACATCAAGCTCCAAGAGCATGGTATGACACTCTGTCATCCTATCTCTTGGAAAATGACTTTGAAAGAGGAGTCATTGATAAGACTCTATTTATCAAGAGAAAGAAGAAGGATATCTTGCTGGTACAAATCTATGTTGATGACATTATCTTTGGATCTACAAGAAACAACTTGTGCAAGGAGTTTGAGGATTTAATGCATCAAAGGTTCAAAATGAGTTCCATGGGGGAACTTACTTTCTTCCTTGGACTACAAGTTCAACAAAAGTCAGATGGAATCTTCATCTGTCAATCCAAGTATGTGCAGGACATTCTAACCAAGTTTGGTTTCTCAGAGTCAAAACCTGCAAGCACACCTATGGAAACACACAAGCAAATATCTGCAGATCCTAAGGGGGAGGATATAGATGTGCATCATTACAGATCTATGATTGGCTCTCTCATGTATCTCACAGCATCAAGGCCAGATATAATGTTTCCAGTCTGTGTATGTGCAAGATTCCAAGTTAGGCCAAAGCAATCTCACTTTCAAGCTGTTAAGAGGATATTCAGATATCTCAAAGGGCAACCCAGATTGGGACTTTGGTATCCTCATGACTCACCCTTTGACCTAATAGCATACTCAGACAGTGATCTAGGTGGGGCAAACTTGGACAGAAAATCTACTTCTGGAGTATGTCAGTTTTTGGGTGCTAGACTAGTCTCATGGCAGTGCAAGAAACAAACCACAGTATCCACATCTACAACAGAGGCAGAGTACATAGCAGCTGCAAGTTGCTGTTCTCAAGTCTTATGGATTCAGAATCAAATGTTGGATTATGGGGTAACCTTTCTACACACTCCAATCTTTATTGACAACAGCAGTGCTATTAGCATTGTGAATAATCCAGTCAAGCACTAAAAAACAAAGCACATTGAGATCAGGTATCACTTTATAAGAGATTGTAATGAAAAGAAACTTATTCAAGTTGTCAAAGTTCACACTGATAATCAGTTTGCTGATCTATTCACTAAAGCTTTTGATGTGGGTAGATTCACTTTCTTGGTAACAAGTGTGGGAATGATCAACTCTGAATAATCCCCTTCTCAAAAAGTGGTTTTATACCTGTATATTATTCTTGGAGTTACTAATCTTCTTTTTCAGGATATGCATAGCAGTACTCAGTGTTTAGCAAGTTTAAAAGGAGTAAGTCAGTTAATACTGCTAGTAGGTACTACTACTTTCAGTTAATACTGCTAGTGGTTAATACTGCTTTCAGTGGTTAATACTGCTTTCAGTTAATACTGCTAGTAGTTAATACTGCTTCCAGTTAATACTGCTAGTAGTTAATACTGCTTTCAGTTAATACTGCTAGTAGTTAATACTGCCAGTAGTTAATACTGCCAGTAGTTAATACTGCTTTCAGTTAATACTGCCAGTAGTTAATACTGCTTCCAGTTAATACTGCTAGTAGTTAATACTGCTTTCAGTTAATACTGCTCGTTAGTTAATACTGCTCGTTAGTTAATACTGCTCGTAGTTAATACTGCTAGTTAGTTAATACTGCTAGTAGTTAATACTGCTCTAGGTTAATACTGCTTATGTTCCGAATACTATAAATACTCTTTGCCCGCCTAAAAGTTCATAACGACTCTTTGCATACTGTTCTCTTGTGCTCTAAACCTTTTCTCTCTCAAGTTCGAAGTCTTCAGGCAAGCTTTTCACTAAGATCAATGGCATCAATGACTTTCATTGACGAGCACAATGAGATTGCGATGCTACAAAAACCAAAGCAAGCTGCAGGATTTCATCAGATTGTGGATTTCCTCAAGTCAAGCCACATTGCTCATGCTCTTATTGTATCCCCTACAATCTATATCGAGCATCAAAGGCAGTTCTGGGCTAATGCAACCATTGTTGTTGAGAATGGTGTGCAGATGATCAAGACAAGAATCTGTGATCAATCACTAACGGTTACTGAAGAGGTTATTCGCATCAGTCTACGTCTAGACGATGCCTCAGGTATAACCTCTATCCCAAACGATGAACTGTTTTCAAATCTTACAAGAATGGGGTATGGAGGCCCATTGGGAGTTTTCAAATTCTCTAAAGCAAAATTTTCACCCCAATGGCGTTTCTTAGTCCATACTCTTATGCATTGTATCTCCAAAAAGACTACTGGATGGAGTGAGTTCAGCAGCACTATTGCTTATGCTTTGGTGTGCTTGGCCACTGCCAGAAAGTATAATTTTTCTAAAATGATTTTCAGTGATCTTGTCTCAAACATGGGAAACAAAAAGAGCTTCTTTATGTATCCCAGGTTTGTTCAAGAAGTTATTACTCATGAATTGACGGATATACCTCAACCTGTTGGGGTATATGTACCTAAACCCCCTAAAGGCAAGGTTTTCTCAAATATGAGAAGATCTGCTGGGGACTCTGAAGGAGTTGACACCCCATTGTTCTCTACAATGATGGTGGTGTCCCAAACCAATGAAGGTATGGCAGCAGGGTCAAGGCCCCCATTAGACCAACCCACTGCTAGCCAAGCCCAACCTTCCCTCTCAAAATCAATTCCCCTGTCCCTTCTTGAAAAACCAACCTCTCCTATCACCCAAACTTACAAGAGGAAACAGGTAAAGAAGGCTCCTTCCCTTCTTGTACCATTACCCACTCAGCCTTTAAGCCCTCTAAGAGAGAATTCTCCCCTAGAGAATATCCAAAGGGAAACCACAAGGGTGTCTCCCAACCCAAAGGAGGTGCTCTCTGAGGAGGAGGTAGAGCATATGGGTGATGAGGCTGCCACTACTCCTGCTAGCACAGAGGAGGAAAGTGGTAACATCAATAAGACCTCCCCCATGGCAACTTTAAATGAGCAATCATTTGAAGGTCCCTGGTGCCAAGAAACCACAGGGGTGGATAGTGCTTCTGCTAGGCAGAAGACTTCCACTACTAAAAGATCCAATGATCCTTCAAAGGAGGGTAACACTTCTAGAGAAGGTGAGGACAGATATAGTTACCAGGAATTGATGGAAACCATGGGAAACATCAACCTAGATGTTATGAAACAAGGAAAAGAAATAGAGGAGATGAAGCTGGTGATCCTGTCACAACAAGTCCAGATTGCAAAACTAAAGAAGATGGTGACAAGGCTGATTCAAAAGAAGAAAAGGAAACAATTTGTGCTAAAGAGAAGGGAACCAGTGTCTGATGCTCCCAAAAAGGGGGAGTCAGAGGCTGAAGTAAACCTGAATGAGGAAAAAGAAAAAGTTGAGGGGGAGCATGATGGGGAGAAGAACAGTATTGAGGGGGAGTTAGAAGAAGAAACTGTTAGTGCTGCTGAAACTTCACAAGCAGTAGTAACAAAGTTATCTCCAACAGAAATTGAAGTAGCTGAAATGCTCATCAAAGCAAAGAATGACACTCTCAAAACAAAGGGAGTGGTCATAAATGAAGGGGGAGAAAAAGGAGAAGTGAGCAAGAAAGATAACAGTAAGAAGCCAATGAACAAAGACAAAGGAAAAGCAAAGATGGTGGAATCTGATCAACCAGTAAAGAAGCAAAGGTTGGTTGAATCAGATGAAGCTCTAGCCAGGAAGATGCAGGAGGATATTGAAAAAGAAGAAAGAGTTCAGGTTGAAAAAGACAGGGAGATGGCAAAGGCTCTAGCTGCTGAATTAAATGAAGCTTATTAGAAAGGGCTTGAAACAGAGAAAGCCAAGCAAAGGGCAATAAGCTTAAGAAAGGCCATGATAGTCAAATCAAGTGAAAAGAAAAGAAGACCTTCACAAACTTACCTTGCCACTCAGGAAAGAAACAAAATGATAACTTTCTTGAGGAGTGCAATTGGGGTAAAGAAAGAAATGTTTGTGAAGATGACTTTTGATCAAATCAGGGATCTTTATGAGAAAGAAATGGGGAAGCTGAAAAATAATGAAAAGGATAGAGTGGAGTTTGAAAAGAAGGCAAAGGAGAGACATGATGTGAATATGCATCAACCATTCCCTGAAAGTGAAGAGGGAACTCCTATCAAAGAAAAGGCAGAGAACAAGGAAGAAAAGAAGAAGGAAGCTACTTTAGTGCAGGTTCAAAAGACTCTGAAAAGAACCAAAATGATGGCTAAAAGAAAGAAAAGTGTAAAGAAGCCTAGAGTAGAAGAAGAGCAAAAGGTTACTGAAGAAGAAGAGGCACCTCAGAATGAAGCTAAAACTCAGGAAGAAATACCACAGAGTTCAGATGTAAACATGTACATGGTAGTAATGGATAAAATTCCAAAGCCTATTTGAGTTGAACCTGTTGGATTTAAACCTCCTGAAGTTATCCATTGGGATATTATGGAGGTGGATGGCAAAGAATACATCAGATTGAAAAGAAATGATGAGAAGTATGAATTATACAACACCTGGAACAAAATTGTCAGAGAGTGTTCAAGATCTGATTTGGAAGAAATGTTTGAAGTGGGGATGAAAATTTATGCAGATCAGTTGACAGCTCCAGGGTTACCTATAGTGAAGTTGGTCATGGAATACTTGTGTATGTTATTCAATCCAGAAGTAGTGAAGCACTTAATCAGAGATGTGTTCAAAACTGTTAGAGGATGGACTCTCTATGAAAGGAGTGGAGTCTATGAACTAGCATTGGATACTTTCCACATGGAGTACTACTTGGTGGATAGGGTCTACAAGCATACAAATCTTAAGCTTCATGCCATGTTGAATAAGAAGTTGGGTTGTGCACCAAATTCAGAAATGGCCAAGTATCTAATTCAGAGGACTATCAATCAGAGTATGAGACTGGATCCTAATATTGGAGTAGATCAATGAAGATTTTGGGAGCATCTGAAGAACTTTACTTCTCTTCATAAAAGTCAAGTTAGGGGGAGATTGTTGGGAACTGAAGAAAAACTCAAGTATGGTTAATGCTGCTGGTTCAGAGTTAATACTGCTAGAAGACTTTAAGGTTAATACTGCTGAGTATTACTACTGCTAGTACTATTAATACTGCTAGTCAAAGTTAGTGCTGCTTGAACAAAGTTAGTACTGCTTAGCTAGTTAGTACTGCTAGTAGTTAGTGCTGCTTAGTAGTTAATGCTGCTAGAAGAAGTTAATGCTGCTGATCATGGTTAGTGTTGCTTAAGAGATTCGGATGGAAAGAATGACAGCTGGATAATCTGAAGATTATGGAAGCTTTGAGATATACATGGAAGATATACTGAAGATTTGTTTAATTATTGTAATTATCTTTTGACTAGTATATGTATAGAATGTATAGAATAGATTAAAGTGAGAACTTTTGTTTTTATTCTTTGAGAGAGAAAATCAACCTCAAGACATAGATCCTAATTCTAGAGAAGTAGAATTCGTATTGGTGAGCCTGTTCATCAATATTAAGGTTGAGTGTGTAATCTTGTGACTTCAAAGCATTCAATACAAGTTTACAGTTTGTTGATTATATTCTGTTTTGATTTTCTGTTTGATTAAATATCAAAGTGTTATTCCGCAAACTTCTTTGATATTGTTTCTGAGAATTAATTCTTGTTGAGAATTCGATCCTGACAAAAATCAACAACAATTACAATTCAATCAAGAATACAGTGCGTTAATGTCGAAAACACAGACATATACAAATTCAAGAAATTGACAATGAAATTCTGTGAATTTGTGATTACAACTTGAAGGAAATGTGTTCTAAAACACTAAACGCATACAGTGCAACATAAATTAAAATAAAAATGCACTAGAACAATGAAATCGATTTTGAAACAGTCATGTGCGAGTTTTGGCCAAAGATTTCAAAAATTTATCTAGATTCTGATCTTTTTCTGCTCTGATACCAATTGTTATTCCCAGATATGTGCAAGAATATCAAGATTAACAATGAATTTTCAAATCAATAGTCATTTGTCATTGATCTCACATGAACAGATTACAAACTCTCTCACTGATACAATGAAATATTTCTCTCACTAGATTCTCAATTGTACACACACAATTAAGCTCTCTACTCTTTACAACAAAGACAAGGAAACTATTTATACTAACACATATTACAAGGAACAAACACATTGACTTTGGTTGACTTTGACTTTTCACTTTAAGAAACTTTGGCTTTGCAATCTTGAAGGCTTTGACTTGAGCTTTTGACTTTCCATCTAGATAATCTTGAAGACAATAATTTGTGCTCTAACAGAGAGGAAAATAGAGATGTGAAGAAGGTTGTAGAAGAATCCAGATGTTATAGATGTGGAAAGCCTGGTCATTAATGTTGGTCATAGAATGGTAATGACCAACATAGAAAGTATTGTAGAAGAGGGTGAATACAAACACAACATATTTTTACTTTTTAATTCTCTATGTTTATTGAAAAAGAATTACAACTTTGTTGCGGATGCTAGGGAGGTAAGACCTAATCCTAAATAATCTGGCTGGTGACGAATTTTCTAGAGACTGAAAGAGTGGTAGAAGAAGGTACTCTTTTAGATCTGAAGAACTAAGATATTCCTACGTATGTTGATGTTGATTTTTCCTAAGAAACTATGACTCATAATTCCTTTCAAAACGGGTGAGTTGCAACATTAAGAAATGTCATCTTTTATAGCCACTATTCCATTAGATGGTATCCATCTTTAACATGTGTCTTCATCTAATTTGTTGATAAGTGCATGCTTGTACTCTTCATTTCAGGCTTTGAATATATTGAAGATATGATGTAAACATTTGTTAACACAACCCCTCCTTCCGTGTGCAGAAGGAATAGTAAAGGAAGTATGGTACTAATAAAATAGTAATTTTGAACTTACTTTTTCTAGCATGCCAAACATGTTCCCATCAAGAACAAAATAGTTGGTAGAGTTAGTGAGTCAAACTTGTTGGTTAAGTTTGCACTCAAAAATTGTCTCACCAAAAATAGTATTTGTTGGGAACTGAAGAATTGCTGAGTACAGTTAATGCTGCTAGCAGAACCTGGTTACTACTTCTGATGTTAATGCTGCTGATACAGGTTAGTGTTGTTAGTCAATGATTAATACTGCTGAAAGAAGTTACTACTTCTAATCAAGTTTAGTACTGCTAAGTAGTTAGTACTGCTGGAGTTAGTACTGCTAGAACAAAGTTAATACTGCTGAGCATGGTTAGTACTGTTGAACTTAATACTGCTCAGAGTGTTAATACTGCTGAAGAATTAATGTTGCTTATGAGATAATGAAGACTTTGCGTAGAAAGAAGACAGCTGGATTGCTTGAAGATAATTATAGAAGGATATACAGAAGATCTTTTATTTATTGTAATTATCTTTTATCTACAAGTATATATATATATATATATGTATAGAATAGTTTGCATAGAAGATAGATTTTTTCATTCTAAGTTTTTAGCTTTCATAGAAAGAATCAACCTCAAGGTTAGAACCCTAATTCTAGAGAAGTAGAATTCGTATTGGTGAGTCTGTTCATCAATATTGAGGTTGTATGTAAAAGCTTGTGACTTTCAATCATTCAATAAGAGTTTGCAAGTTGTGATTCTGATTTACTGTTTCATTCTGTTTCTGAATATTAAAGTGCTATTCCGCAGCTTCTTTAATATTGTTTTCTAAGTGTGTATTCTTGTTAAGAATTAAGATCCTGACAGTATTTGTCAAATTGTTTTTGACTTTATCTGGCAATGGTCTTCAATTGGTTAGATGACAATCCAATCTGCTTTGATGACTATCTTGACTTCAATTCAACTAGTCTTCGACTTTGTTGAAAGCATTTTACTTTTGGACCAGTAATGATAAGTGATAATAAGACTTTAACGAACAAAAATCATGTTCTAATATTTCTCTTCGAACATATTCTATATTTCGGATTTTAGCAAGACTATAAGTCATTCGAATCCTAAAAAGGATTTTTAGGATCGAAACCATGTTTTGGAAAGTAGTATCCGAATTTTTCTATATTCAGATTTTGTACTAAATCAAATTCCACTAAGGATAAATCCAATTGATCATATCCGGATAAGTATCCCAATCTGAATTTTGGAGAATATCATTTTTATATTGTATCTAGTAGAGAAATCGGATTTTAAGGCATAAATGAAGAATATTTCTAAGTGTTGGATCCGATGTATTTATGTTATTATCAAATCAAATGGTTGAGAGTAACAATTTATGTTGCATAGTTTAGAGTCAAGCTGGTCAAAGATTTTGATTACTAAAAGAACAAATACAAATACAACAACAAGGAGATGAGTCTTATGGTCAAAAAAGTAAATTGGATATATGAATCCACTTCAAAAGATAACTCTAACCAAGCACATTTTCTCTAATGGCTAGTACTTCTGATTCTGATAATATCTCTGATGCATCTGCCTCTGAAGTTGAACCTAAGGTATGTCCTACTTCTGATCATGTAAATATTCTTGAAATGGTGGTCCAACAACTTTCTGATGACTTTTCAAAGCTTAAAGTAAAATTAAAAGGAGAAAAGAAAGAAAGAAAAAAAACATAATAGGAAGTTGAGAATAAAAAAAAAAAATAGGGTTGAGAGAGAAAAATTATTGATTGAAGAAGAGGTAGAAAAGTTGGGAAATTTTGAAAAAGAATTAGCTGAGAAGCATGAAGATTTTAGTAAGTCTGAATTTGCCAGATTGAACTCCGAATCATTGAAAATTTATTTTTAGAAATAGAGAGAAAATTGTAATAGAAAATGGCAAACAGAAGAGATTTTGGTTAAGAAATATCAGGATGTTCAAGATGTGCATATAAAAATTAATTCTCAGTTGGACAAACAAGGTCTAGACTCAAGTGATCTTGATTTTGAGAAGGATCGATGACGGTTGTATGATTATATGTAGAAATACCCATTTGGAAGAAAAAGAGCAGTCATTAATATCTGAATTCAGTAGTACACGAGATTTGATGAGTTTTATGAATAAATGGGTATTTGTGCATATTTGGGATATCAAAGCTTTATAAATGGTTTGCTAAGTGTGTTTGGGTGTTTTAATCACCAAAAAGGAAATTCAATCAACTAATGGAGATTTCTTGGATACTTTGGGAATTTGGACAAAAATGGGAATTTAACTTCTAGTAAGTGCACTTGGGTTACAAATGGTTTTATTGGAATCGTTGTACGAATTGGGCATTTGTGGATTGTTTTAGAGTCTTGGACTATTTTGGGACCTAACCCAATTTATGAGTTTTGTTAACGGGATTTTCAGTCACTCTTAACCTTAAAGTGTGAGTTGCTTGGGAAACGATCATTCTTTGACCTTACGAACGTTTTGGAAAAATATGAACCTTACGGTTTAGGGCTTTGGCCAATTATACTTTGGGAAAACAACAATCTTGGGAAAAGTTGCATTTCGGCTTATGTTGCCTTATTGGCTTATTCGTTAAAGCCCAATGTCTATTGGCTTGATGTATACTCAAAACAGTTTTGTGACTTTGTCCGGTTTTAATGGCTCAATGTAGAGCTTTATATGAAAAATGTAATTATTGCATAAGTGTTGATTATTACATGTTTGAGTGCGTTAGTCATTCAATTGAGTCATGTAATGTTTTAGGCTGTAATGCATTGAATCCATAGGCATAGGAGTCTGTTTATTCAATGTGGAGTTTGATGTCGATGATTGAGTCTAGTGAGTGGTCCCCAAGTCATGTTTTATTTAAAGCTTGTAGTGGTGCTCATGAGAGCCGTATACAGAGCTAAGTCTTGCGGTGGTGTCCACGATGAGCCGGATACGGGGACTTGTGACTTTTGTGGTGAGACTCATCTAGAAGTCGAGTAGACAATAGGGTCATTTGTGTATCTTGCGGTGGTTGCTCAATAGAGTCGTATATGGGGATCCATGGCCCGAAGTGAATCTCGAGAACGTTGATAAGTGGCTTAACTTTGTGTACCCACGACATTAGATGGAATTGGGTCTCCCCCATCACTGAAAGGTGTTATCTTCAGGTATTCCCTTACCCAAACTTTTGGTGTTGAAACGTACAACTTTAGTGATACAAATAGTAATTTGGGTGAGGCATCTCGTGTGTGCGTTTTTTGAACGTTGAAGGTTGGTCATTTATTAAAATGGATATTGGTATTGGAAGAAACATTATTTGTGAATAAAGACCTTTTGATAATTCATGATTTAAAAGAATGATTGCAATTATATTAAAACATTCGTTTAACTGTTTTATGATTTAGATGATAAAAACTTCTTTAACTCACTAGAAGTTAAGCCTAAAACTTTTTCTTATCGACATGTATATCAGGTCTTAGATGGATCTGAACTGCGTTTGGAGCTTGGTAGAAGTTTCGGTAGGATGGACTTAGAAGCGTCATCGGGTTTTGAGAAGATAACGAACTTTGGAGTTTTAGTAATACTCGATTAATTCTACTCCCATTTGAGGGACTAGATAGTTCCGTTAGAACTCTGATACACGTTGTAGTGTTTTGTCCTTTATAAACTTTAGATTTTTATTATTTCGAGCTATGTATTAAATAGATTTTAGAAATTTTAATTTGTCTGTTATTTTCAAATTTTAGGGGTATACATTGAAAATGTATGATTCTAGTATTCAAGCACAAATCAACCAAGATTATGATATGGCAATTTAAGAATGAAGTCTAGAGAGAGAGTAGAGAAAGAAAGTCACGATTCGTATATCCAATGTAACAATTACAAGTCTTGACTACTTGGTTGCTTACAACACTCACAACACAATGACTATTTATATGATTCTAGAAACACTTATAAGCTAGAAACACTTAAGACACAAATGTTGACCACTATGACTTTATAGACTTTGACTTACATTATCTTGACATTTCTACATTAAATCTTGGATACAATATAATACACTAACAATCTCCCCCTTTGTATTCAAGATTTAATAAAAAATTGACAATCATCTTCAGCGCTTGATTCTTCAAAACTTTAACTCTGATAGCGTTAGACATTGAAGCTCTGACAATCTTTAAACGATCAGCTTTTGAAGAATCTTGAAAAGTCTTTCACAATGTCTTTGAAAAGTCAACAAGTCTTGAACAAACATTAAATCTTTGAAACTTGAAACATCTTTCATTTCTGAGGAATATTTCAATGCTCGTATCTTCATCTCTGTTGACTCTGAACTGTCTTTGAAAACCAACTTTCTAGAATCATCTTAATTTGTCTTGAATTTGAAATTCCAGAAAATATATCTCCTTTTTCATCAGAAAATATCTTCCTTTTACGCTTTGAAATTGAATTTTTTAAAAATATCTCCCCCTTTTTGATGATTGTGAGCATCATAATCATCAAAACATTCTTCAATTTCAACACTGTCTTTGAATAATAATCTCCCCCTTTTTGATAAACTAACAATCTCCTACTTTATAATAATTTGACAAACTCTGCTCTTTGATCTGAGTATCCGTCAATTCATGAGTGTATACCCGAATCTTTTCAAATTCAGATATAATAGACATTGTAATCCTGAATCAACAAATGATACAGTTAAAATTTCCTGTAAGTAGCACGGAGCCACTTTGTACAACGGATGTACATTGGAAAGGAATTTTTATGATGTTCACTCCCCTAGGGCTTCCATTCAATCATTGAAAAAACCACAAAGGAATTTTCTATAAATGTTATGACAAGAAAACATATTTCTTGTGTGTACTTGAAAGTGTAGAATGATTGAAGCTACTTAGCTTTTTCAGGTTCAAAATGTGTAAACTGTTGAGACAACAACAAGTATTACACAGACTCAATGTGCATAAAAGAGGTGCGAAGGTGGAGCAAATTTCCTTCTTTTCCAATATCTAAATCTTCCGAGTGAAGACCAGATAGCAGATGTGCTGCGTCCCCAAAGAAAATGAAACATTTCTTTCTTTAGAAAGAAACGAGTGGTTGGTGGGGTAATTTCAAGAGTTGGCATGGGCTCACTGCCTTTTTCAATCATGGTCACCAAAGAATGTGAACCAATCAGTAGATGTGGCTGCCCGGCTCAGAAAGTAGTTGGTGCAGAGTTTCCATATTCTTTTAACTCTGTTCTCACACCCTCTTTCTTTTTTAACATTAAACTCACTTCTAACCAAACTCTCATTTCCATTTTTCTGTTCCACACAATGAGAATAACTCAACCGGATGAGTTATCTCCCCCACTCTTTGATTTAAGACCTCTCACCCCTCAATCATTCAAGGATAACTTTCAAGGTAGGAAACACTGGCTAATGTGAATCCATGGAAGTTCTGTTTAAGTTCTCACACGAATTCCATGTAATTTGTTCTATAAAGAACGGTTGCTCAACAATTTATCTTGAACAGTTAAGCACAAATATGATAACATTGTCAAAATGTATGCTCATTAAAAATATGAATGAAATTTGAGTATTTGAACAATGAAGATTTCTCAAAACAAGGAAATTAAATGAATGAAATGAAATCAAGAGAATTGTTTTGAGAATCTGACAATGTATCAATCAGATCAAATAAAATGGTTGGGGTATCAAAGAACTTGATAGTTTGTTTATATGAACGAATATAAACAATTTAGCAATGAACGAACAAAGATTGAAATGATGAATGATACTCAACAACAGTGAAATCAAACGAGGGTATTACCATCAAAAAATTGTTTCGTTTAAAGACATGGTAATAACAAATTCAAATGAAGTATTGAATCGGTGTGTATGAATACTTGACAGTATATAGACAAGATAATACACAAGTATTGATCTTTGGAAACACACCGTCAGTTAAACATTAACGCTCAATTATGAAAAACATTTAAAATCACACCTCTTAATTCTTGAAATCTTTTGAGAATAGAGAAGTGGTTTGAACATATAAGAAAACATTTTTCATGCTTGAAAGTTGTTCTTCATTCAAACAATCAGAGATCTAGATCAGAAGATACTTACAAACATTTAAGCTCCCCCTCAAATCATGATATAATGATTTAGATCATATAAGCTCCCCCTGAATATTTTCAAAATATCCTTATCTTTAAACATTAAAGACCGAGTTCTAGACTGTTTTTTCTAGAAGTCATAATCCTTTAATAATTAAGACCGGGTCCTGATCTGTTGTAATCAGAAACCACAATTCTTGACATTGAAGCAAAATGTGCTAATAATGTTAAATCTGATTTTGCAGGTATCATCAGAGCAAGAGAGAAAGAAATCAAAGAGAAGGAGAAAAATATTGCTTTAAAAGAAAATATTATTGAGACATGTGAAAAAGAAATAAAGCTGAAAGAGAGAAAGATAACAAATCTTCAAAGCCAATTGAAGTCAACTGAACAGAAATCATCAGAGCTGAAAGCTGAATCAGTTGATCTATATAGCAAGTTTAAGGCTTTTGAAGAAAAGATATCTGCTTTGGAGACAAAGAATGTTGATTTGATGAAAAATCTCCAAGCAGATAAAGTCAAATCAAATCTGGAGAAAGCTTCTACTCAAAAGTTGTCTGACTTTTCAAAGAAAGCTATTCAAGAGAAAAAGGATCATGAGCTAAGATGTATTAAACTCTCGAAGTAAGTGTTAGAGTTTGAAAAGATCTTAATTACTGAAAGAGACACGTTTTCTAAAGAGAAAAAAGTTCTTGAAGATAAACGATTGAACTTCCGAAACAAATCTCAGTTCTGCAATACTTACTTGATAAAGAAAGAAAAACTTTTCAAGAAAAGAAAAAGTCTTTTGAAACTGAAAAGAAAAATGCTGAAAAGAGAAATGTTGGGATTTTCAAAAATATTTCTGAACAAAACAAGAACTTAGAAAAACATTTTGAGCTAGAACGTCAAAATTTTGAAAATGAAATATCTAAGCTCACATCCAAGATAACTGTTCTATACTCAGATATTCTTAAAGAATAGATGGATAGAACTGATTTGAAGAAAAAGTTTGACACACTTTCTGATGAAAGAAATATTTTGTCTAAAAAGATAAAGAACTTGGAAGCTGCAAATAGTGAATTGTCAGAAAAGATTTCAGCTGATGTGATTAATCAATCACCTGTTGATAATTCAACAGAATCAGTCTGTTCTTTCAAAATTAGCTTTAAGTTCCATTCATGTGAAAAATGTTTTCAAAAAGAAAAGTGTCAAACTAAACATTGTCAAATCAAATCAGATTCGTCCATCTAATTTATTTTATGACAAATCTGTTGATAGTCCAACGAGCTTCTATGTCAAATCTCTTGGAAAGTATTCAAAGAAAGGACAGATGGTTTGGAGAGTTAAAGGTTCTTCAGATGAGAAGAAGAATGACAAAGCATCTGCATCCACATCCAATGCCACAAAGAACAGTGCGCATAAAGGTAAATCTTTTAGTAAACCTGATATGTTTTATTCTACTAATCATTTGATCAGGATTGCTCAAAAGAAGATTTGTTGTTCTTACTGTGGAGTAAATGACTTTGTAAGTAATAACTTTGTCAATTACTTGTCTGGTTCATATTATGTTACCCCAAAAGAACTGCAACTAACACATCAGGACCCAAATACCAGTGGGTACCAAAAGCTAAATATGTGTTGCAGGCACCCAAGGTTTAAGGGGGAGCAAGAACAAAGGCTTTTGAACAAAGAGTTCAAAACCCAGACTTCAAAGTCAAAGAATAAAGGCTTTTGAACAAAGCAGTTCAAAACCCATACAATCAGAAGTTTTATCAGAATTTGACAACTTAGATTTCAACTCCTAAATTTGTTTAAGAAGAACTGAATTCTGATTCTTCAGTTTATCTCGTTCAGCTTCTATTGCCGGTATCTCAGGCATGTACATGATAGCACAATCTCTCCCTGATAAAATTGTAGACATCTTGAACAATAAAATTTTCTTGATATGAATGATCGTTCCCTAAATAATTCAGAAAAGTTGACTGAAAATCAAACTCAGATCACCACTTGAAAACAATCTCAGAAAAATTCTAACTTCAGAACTCGCAGACACCTGAAACTCGCAGACCAAAGGATTCGCAAAAACACTGTTCAAAGAACTTCGCGCTAATAACGTTGTGCGCGTTTGAAGAACTCGTAGACTGTTGTTTGCGCGTTTTGAGAAACTCGCAAGTAGGGTTGTGCGCGAAGTGACTTCTCGCAGATCACTTCGTGCGCGTTTCAGACTTAGAAAAATTTGGATCAAATCACTTCTCGCAGATCAGGTAGAACTCGCATGACCCTTAGCGCGTTCCATACTTAATAAATTTCGAGAAAACTGGAACTTGCTAAATGCAAACTCGCACGATCAGAAACTCGCATACCTCTTATGCGTGAACCACACTTAGAAAATTTTCCACAATCCAAGAACTCGCAAACAATATTGTGCACGAACTAGCTTCTCGCAAGACTTTCTATGCGCGAACTGAGCTAAAACTCGCAGAAATCACACAAATCATCATCTTGCGCGTTCTTTGATTTTAGCGTGCTCTTCCTTAGCGCGTTCTTGACTCTGATTGACAAAATCGATCCAAAATTCAATTCAACCTGCAATTCGATGTTCCATCTAATCCACAGTACTCGAAAACACAAAATGAACACTTTTCTAATACGATATAACAACTAAAAACTCGAAATTACAGTGCCCATTCGAAGAAAATACAGTGTTCGATATTTTTCAAGAAAATTTTCAAGAAATCAAAATTGAATCTAATTCTGTAAGAAATTCGTGAAACAACGTGAATACAAAATGATCACTATCAATAATCGAACACTACTAAGCCATTACTATAATCAAATCACAACAGATTAATGTGAATTTGATCAAAATATGAAAATCCAGAAAACTCGTCTGTGCGAATTGAGAAAACACGAAATTGAACCAAGATGGTAATCTAGTCAATCTGAATTTGTAAGGGTAGGCTCTGATACCAGTTGAAAATGTATGATTCCAGTATTCAAGCACAAATCAACCAAGATTATGATATGACAATTTAAGAATGAAGTCTAGAGAGAGAGTAGAGAAAGAAAATCACGATTCGTATATTCAATGTAACAATTACAAGTCTTGACTACTTAGTTGCTTACAACACTCACAACACAATGACTATTTATATGATTCTAGAAACACTTATAAGCTAGAAACACTTAAGACACAAATGTTGACCACTATGACTTTACAGACTTTGACTTACATGATCTTGACATTTCTACATTAAATCTTGGATACAATAAAATACACTAACAATAATTATATATAATTGGCGTCATTTGTGTTACACATATAAATTATTGAAAGATTAATGGTTCACTTGGTAAAAAAAATATGCCTCGACTTCAATTAACACTAACAATTCACCAAAAAAAAGTTAAAATATTCATGATGTTGAAGGATTATGTGCCATCATCAAAAGGAAGTGATTGACAAAATATTTTCTTAGTATTAGATTACCATAATGAATGTTTCTTTTTCTTGTAAACTCATCCCTATTTAAAGGGCTTATGATTAATGAGAATTACAGAATTCTTCTCTCTGTCTTATTGTTTTTCTCTCTATATTGATTGTTCTGTAACACGTTATCAGCACGTACGCTCAGTTAATTCACGGATAGATTTTTGGCTTCCAACTTCATCATTCAGTTTCGAATACTTCTACAATCCAAGTAAGACTTTTTCGACTTCTAACTCGAATATTGTTAGTATACTTGTTTTAAATCCACATAGATCTTCAAAATTAATACCATAAGAAATAAATATGGTCTTTGATTTTATTAGAATGGTTATGACATAAGACAAAAAACTTATGTTTTGATGATATAATATAGATAATCTAGTATATTGATGTTGTTGCTTTGTCATCTCATAATATCGTAATTGATATATTGTTTTTGTATACTTACAAAATTTAAATATAAATTTATTTGCTTCTATTTAAATTTATGGTTAATATTTATATGATGACAATCAAATATGGTGATAAATGTACATGACTATAAATATATGAATATATTTTTGTTTTTATTCTTTTATTCATCTGAGTGAGTCTTAAAAAATAAAAGAGAAACCTTTTTTTTCTACCAATTGATTTATAAGGAGGTACTATTTTATTGAAAAAAATGGGATGAAATTCGATGTGTTTTTTTTAATTATTTTATTTCTTTTAGAAAAAAGGTCAACTAATGTCTCTAAACATAATTATAAAATTATTTTTAAATTTTATGTTACACTTTTTAATTATGATTTTAATTTTATCAATTAATCAACATAAGTCATCTATTAAATATGATCTTTTTAAGATCTTTATTATTTTTTTAATTAAATAGAAAAAAGCAGATATTTATTATTAGGAATTGATAGCTAAATATCTTTTACTTATTTTTATTTTTCTTTTAAATTGGTTGATTATTTCTTTTGGTATGTATATCTTTAAGATTGTAACCAATTATAAAATATTTTTTTTACATTTTTCTTTCCTAAATGTTATTTAATAAATTTATTGGTAGACTTGAAAAAAAATTATATTTTTTAAAATCGTTTTTTTATACATGAACTTATTTGGAAACCATATATAAAATTATTAAAGGATGATCATATTTGAATGAAAATATTTGAGTATTTAATTATTGTGTTTAAATGTTTATTAATTTAATCGTGTATTACTTTTTGCATTGATTTATGTATACATTATTCAAATGTTTATTTAAGTGTTGATTTTTTTTTAGGATTTAACATTTGAATTTGATCTTCCAGATAATATATTCAATGAATACCTTAATTATAAGTTCCTACTTATAATTCCAATCATATAATTAAGTTTTTAGAAGTTACACTTCCAACCCCCATATATTTTGGTCTTTTACCAAAAGCTCCAAAAATATTATTAATATGTTAAAAGTTTAAATTTGACTTTATGTCAAAACCGATTTTTATTTTTCTAATGACAAAATATACTAAAATACTATTAAGATATTAAAACACTGAAATTAGCTTCATATGCCAAACTCATTTTCATTTTAGCCTCATGCAAAAACCTCTATAATTAACAATGTTATCTTCAAATTAAATAAATCGTAAAATATCGATTGGATTTTGTCAAACGGGTGTAAATATCCCCAAGGTTTGTAAGGACTTAAGAAATCCATGTGATTCCCCTACTACCTGGAAATCTAATAGATTGAGTAATTTCTTTTCGCAAATTGAAATATTATTGAAGTATTATAAACAAAATGTAAGCATGCATAATCCAATATTATTATGATGATGAAATTTCATACATAATATAATGATTATAGATAGTGATTCACTGTTTTAGAAAACCATACATTATCCCTTATATACGTAAATGGTTGAAATAACTCATCCGTGATTCAATGTCCTAAACTCAAAAGAACTTCAGTACAAATAAGAATATATAATGTAAAAACTACTTTTATCGAAAAGGTACACGAATATATACCTAAAGTCCATCATCTCCCTATTGACCCTAAAACCAACCTTCTAATAAGGTACAAACATCATGTTTTGAGACGACATATAAATCCTAATTTTCATAGGAATACCTTTACTAGAAACCCCAAAAGAACTGTAGGATGCCCCGAAAGGGAGAATCCAGAGTACTCATGAATATGTACTTCCGGAACTAATCATACAGCGGAATGAAACCCACTTACTCGATTACAAAAAGGTAACTGGTCTCAACAAAGAAATGTTATATCCAAAATGCATCTCAATCTCTGTGGCAAGGAACACACAGAAGATGACATGATTTATAACATTATTTCCACCTTTCATATATCAGTAAATATTAATGAACCAATATAAGTTGGAATGCAATCTTTAGACAAACTCATCAACCTACTGCAAATGGTTGAGAGACACAACAAGGTTCTTTCAAATAACAACACCAGATATGTTGGGACAAAGAAAATTCCCGAGATCAATAATGAAAGTGTTAGAGGTGAAACAACTCCAAAGAATGGTGAGTGGAAGACAATTTCTCACACGTGGCATCTATGTACCACGTGGACAAAACCGTGGAAAGGGTCGGGGTCATGACAATAGTTGGAAGGATTTTCCAATCCTTGGAGCAGAGATGCAACTAATGTCGGTTGATATTGAATAGTCAAAGAAGAAATACACTAATCACTAGTTCTTTCGAGAAAGGAACAAATTGAAAATAAACTATATCATATTACTTTAAGATTGATAAGCATATGTTTCCTTGAAAGTTATGTTAAGCATAAAATTAATATACACACTCAAATCGATAATCATTATAGATGTAAAGAAATACATCAAAGACAAATACAAAACTCTCAATATTCTCCGTTCCGTGTAGGAATGTATCGAGGAGAACTTGAGTTTTTGTAGGACGTTTCACACAATCTAAAGAGATTGACTAACATTTTTTTTAATTTATCCAATCAAAATACTTAGACGATGTACTGTCATTTTCTTGTTGGTACAAGATTAATAGTCATTAAAGCACTATATTAATGAAAACCTTGTTAAGATATTCATATCAACTAGAAATCATATTATAAGAATGGAATTGAGTATATGTACATCAACTCTAATGATATGAAAGGAACATATATTAGAGAAATTAATGTGTCAAATTAGTGGATTATCTAGGTCACTAAATCATATTTTGTCACCAATAAAGAATTTTTGGACAATGACACATATATGTTTCACATGGGACACCATGGTCATGACATAGTGATCCGTGTTTGCAAAATACACATAAACACATTCTCTTTCGAGTGAAAGGCAAAAATGAGGCAAATTGCAAATGTTGACTTCTGCAGCATAAGAAGCAACACCATTATCATAATATGCCCTCTCGAATACCTAAAACTTTTGTATACCCTAATCCTTAGCAAAGACAGGAATGAGACCATCCTAAATTCAATGACATAATACCAAAATATTCCATTCTTACAACGAATACAAAATCATATTTATGGACATAAATATCCAGAATACGGGCCATTAAAGTACTTCATGGTTATGGTTTTGACACGATGAATGTATGTCGTATTATTGTCCACATAAAATGTTGCACTCCCAGCACTAGTTATACGTTTAAGGGCTCACCACCCTAATTATCTCATCAAGTCTACATAACTTGGAATGCTAGAGAATTTACATCATAAGGATTTGATGATTATTGCATATGTATTGGGATCAATGTAGAGTTTCCTATACCCCATATGTATATCTAAAATGGTCTCGTAGAAGTTGTCATCAAAAGAATAAAGATGGTAGCCAAGACATTAGTTATGCGCACCGATTTACTTATATATGTTTGGGGTTATGCAATACTATACGCATCATTACTTCTTCATTTTGAGACCTATTACTAGCTAACCAGTCTCCTGTGTACTAGTTGGTAACTGAATATAAGTCTGATATTTTACATTTATGCATTTTGTTTGTGCAGTATATGTGCCAATTGCGCCCCCACAACGCACCAAAATGGGTCTTTAAAATGATTAAGTATAGTTGTTGGATATGAATCTCTAAATGATCACTATCAATAATCGAACACTACTAAGCCATTACTATAATCAAATCACAACAGATTAATGTGAATTTGATCAAAATATGAAAATCCAGAAAACTCGTCTGTGCGAATTGAGAAAACACGAAATTGAACCAAGATGGTAATCTAGTCAATCTGAATTTGTAAGGGTAGGCTCTGATACCAGTTGAAAATGTATGATTCCAGTATTCAAGCACAAATCAACCAAGATTATGATATGACAATTTAAGAATGAAGTCTAGAGAGAGAGTAGAGAAAGAAAATCACGATTCGTATATTCAATGTAACAATTACAAGTCTTGACTACTTAGTTGCTTACAACACTCACAACACAATGACTATTTATATGATTCTAGAAACACTTATAAGCTAGAAACACTTAAGACACAAATGTTGACCACTATGACTTTACAGACTTTGACTTACATGATCTTGACATTTCTACATTAAATCTTGGATACAATAAAATACACTAACAATAATTATATATAATTGGCGTCATTTGTGTTACACATATAAATTATTGAAAGATTAATGGTTCACTTGGTAAAAAAAATATGCCTCGACTTCAATTAACACTAACAATTCACCAAAAAAAAGTTAAAATATTCATGATGTTGAAGGATTATGTGCCATCATCAAAAGGAAGTGATTGACAAAATATTTTCTTAGTATTAGATTACCATAATGAATGTTTCTTTTTCTTGTAAACTCATCCCTATTTAAAGGGCTTATGATTAATGAGAATTACAGAATTCTTCTCTCTGTCTTATTGTTTTTCTCTCTATATTGATTGTTCTGTAACACGTTATCAGCACGTACGCTCAGTTAATTCACGGATAGATTTTTGGCTTCCAACTTCATCATTCAGTTTCGAATACTTCTACAATCCAAGTAAGACTTTTTCGACTTCTAACTCGAATATTGTTAGTATACTTGTTTTAAATCCACATAGATCTTCAAAATTAATACCATAAGAAATAAATATGGTCTTTGATTTTATTAGAATGGTTATGACATAAGACAAAAAACTTATGTTTTGATGATATAATATAGATAATCTAGTATATTGATGTTGTTGCTTTGTCATCTCATAATATCGTAATTGATATATTGTTTTTGTATACTTACAAAATTTAAATATAAATTTATTTGCTTCTATTTAAATTTATGGTTAATATTTATATGATGACAATCAAATATGGTGATAAATGTACATGACTATAAATATATGAATATATTTTTGTTTTTATTCTTTTATTCATCTGAGTGAGTCTTAAAAAATAAAAGAGAAACCTTTTTTTTCTACCAATTGATTTATAAGGAGGTACTATTTTATTGAAAAAAATGGGATGAAATTCGATGTGTTTTTTTTAATTATTTTATTTCTTTTAGAAAAAAGGTCAACTAATGTCTCTAAACATAATTATAAAATTATTTTTAAATTTTATGTTACACTTTTTAATTATGATTTTAATTTTATCAATTAATCAACATAAGTCATCTATTAAATATGATCTTTTTAAGATCTTTATTATTTTTTTAATTAAATAGAAAAAAGCAGATATTTATTATTAGGAATTGATAGCTAAATATCTTTTACTTATTTTTATTTTTCTTTTAAATTGGTTGATTATTTCTTTTGGTATGTATATCTTTAAGATTGTAACCAATTATAAAATATTTTTTTTACATTTTTCTTTCCTAAATGTTATTTAATAAATTTATTGGTAGACTTGAAAAAAAATTATATTTTTTAAAATCGTTTTTTTATACATGAACTTATTTGGAAACCATATATAAAATTATTAAAGGATGATCATATTTGAATGAAAATATTTGAGTATTTAATTATTGTGTTTAAATGTTTATTAATTTAATCGTGTATTACTTTTTGCATTGATTTATGTATACATTATTCAAATGTTTATTTAAGTGTTGATTTTTTTTTAGGATTTAACATTTGAATTTGATCTTCCAGATAATATATTCAATGAATACCTTAATTATAAGTTCCTACTTATAATTCCAATCATATAATTAAGTTTTTAGAAGTTACACTTCCAACCCCCATATATTTTGGTCTTTTACCAAAAGCTCCAAAAATATTATTAATATGTTAAAAGTTTAAATTTGACTTTATATCAAAACCGATTTTTATTTTTCTAATGACAAAATATACTAAAATACTATTAAGGTATTAAAACACTGAAATTAACTTCATATGCCAAACTCATTTTCATTTTAGCCTCATGCAAAAACCTCTATAATTAACAATGTTATCTTCAAATTAAATAAATCGTAAAATATCGATTGGATTTTGTCAAACGGGTGTAAATATCCCCAAGGTTTGTAAGGACTTAAGAAATCCATGTGATTCCCCTACTACCTGGAAATCTAATAGATTGAGTAATTTCTTTTCGCAAATTGAAATATTATTGAAGTATTATAAACAAAATGTAAGCATGCATAATCCAATATTATTATGATGATGAAATTTCATACATAATATAATGATTATAGATAGTGATTCACTGTTTTAGAAAACCATACATTATCCCTTATATACGTAAATGGTTGAAATAACTCATCCGTGATTCAATGTCCTAAACTCAAAAGAACTTCAGTACAAATAAGAATATATAATGTAAAAACTACTTTTATCGAAAAGGTACACGAATATATACCTAAAGTCCATCATCTCCCTATTGACCCTAAAACCAACCTTCTAATAAGGTACAAACATCATGTTTTGAGACGACATATAAATCCTAATTTTCATAGGAATACCTTTACTAGAAACCCCAAAAGAACTGTAGGATGCCCCGAAAGGGAGAATCCAGAGTACTCATGAATATGTACTTCCGGAACTAATCATACAGCGGAATGAAACCCACTTACTCGATTACAAAAAGGTAACTGGTCTCAACAAAGAAATGTTATATCCAAAATGCATCTCAATCTCTGTGGCAAGGAACACACAGAAGATGACATGATTTATAACATTATTTCCACCTTTCATATATCAGTAAATATTAATGAACCAATATAAGTTGGAACGCAATCTTTAGACAAACTCATCAACCTACTGCAAATGGTTGAGAGACACAACAAGGTTCTTTCAAATAACAACACCAGATATGTTGGGACAAAGAAAATTCCCGAGATCAATAATGAAAGTGTTAGAGGTGAAACAACTCCAAAGAATAGTGAGTGGAAGACAATTTCTCACACGTGGCATCTATGTACCACGTGGACAAAACCGTGGAAAGGGTCGGGGTCATGACAATAGTTGGAAGGATTTTCCAATCCTTGGAGCAGAGATGCAACTAATGTCGGTTGATATTGAATAGTCAAAGAAGAAATACACTAATCACTAGTTCTTTCGAGAAAGGAACAAATTGAAAATAAACTATATCATATTACTTTAAGATTGATAAGCATATGTTTCCTTGAAAGTTATGTTAAGCATAAAATTAATATACACACTCAAATCGATAATCATTATAGATGTAAAGAAATACATCAAAGACAAATACAAAACTCTCAATATTCTCCGTTCCGTGTAGGAATGTATCGAGGAGAACTTGAGTTTTTGTAGGACGTTTCACACAATCTAAAGAGATTGACTAACATTTTTTTTAATTTATCCAATCAAAATACTTAGACGATGTACTGTCATTTTCTTGTTGGTACAAGATTAATAGTCATTAAAGCACTATATTAATGAAAACCTTGTTAAGATATTCATATCAACTAGAAATCATATTATAAGAATGGAATTGAGTATATGTACATCAACTCTAATGATATGAAAGGAACATATATTAGAGAAATTAATGTGTCAAATTAGTGGATTATCTAGGTCACTAAATCATATTTTGTCACCAATAAAGAATTTTTGGACAATGACACATATATGTTTCACATGGGACACCATGGTCATGACATAGTGATCCGTGTTTGCAAAATACACATAAACACATTCTCTTTCGAGTGAAAGGCAAAAATGAGGCAAATTGCAAATGTTGACTTCTGCAGCATAAGAAGCAACACCATTATCATAATATGCCCTCTCGAATACCTAAAACTTTTGTATACCCTAATCCTTAGCAAAGACAGGAATGAGACCATCCTAAATTCAATGACATAATACCAAAATATTCCATTCTTACAACGAATACAAAATCATATTTATGGACATAAATATCCAGAATACGGGCCATTAAAGTACTTCATGGTTATGGTTTTGACACGATGAATGTATGTCGTATTATTGTCCACATAAAATGTTGCACTCCCAGCACTAGTTATACGTTTAAGGGCTCACCACCCTAATTATCTCATCAAGTCTACATAACTTGGAATGCTAGAGAATTTACATCATAAGGATTTGATGATTATTGCATATGTATTGGGATCAATGTAGAGTTTCCTATACCCCATATGTATATCTAAAATGGTCTCGTAGAAGTTGTCATCAAAAGAATAAAGATGGTAGCCAAGACATTAGTTATGCGCACCGATTTACTTATATATGTTTGGGGTTATGCAATACTATACGCATCATTACTTCTTCATTTTGAGACCTATTACTAGCTAACCAGTCTCCTGTGTACTAGTTGGTAACTGAATATAAGTCTGATATTTTACATTTATGCATTTTGTTTGTGCAGTATATGTGCCAATTGCGCCCCCACAACGCACCAAAATGGGTCTTTAAAATGATTAAGTATAGTTGTTGGATATGAATCTCTAAATGATCACTATCAATAATCGAACACTACTAAGCCATTACTATAATCAAATCACAACAGATTAATGTGAATTTGATCAAAATATGAAAATCCAGAAAACTCGTCTGTGCGAATTGAGAAAACACGAAATTGAACCAAGATGGTAATCTAGTCAATCTGAATTTGTAAGGGTAGGCTCTGATACCAGTTGAAAATGTATGATTCCAGTATTCAAGCACAAATCAACCAAGATTATGATATGACAATTTAAGAATGAAGTCTAGAGAGAGAGTAGAGAAAGAAAATCACGATTCGTATATTCAATGTAACAATTACAAGTCTTGACTACTTAGTTGCTTACAACACTCACAACACAATGACTATTTATATGATTCTAGAAACACTTATAAGCTAGAAACACTTAAGACACAAATGTTGACCACTATGACTTTACAGACTTTGACTTACATGATCTTGACATTTCTACATTAAATCTTGGATACAATAAAATACACTAACAATAATTATATATAATTGGCGTCATTTGTGTTACACATATAAATTATTGAAAGATTAATGGTTCACTTGGTAAAAAAAATATGCCTCGACTTCAATTAACACTAACAATTCACCAAAAAAAAGTTAAAATATTCATGATGTTGAAGGATTATGTGCCATCATCAAAAGGAAGTGATTGACAAAATATTTTCTTAGTATTAGATTACCATAATGAATGTTTCTTTTTCTTGTAAACTCATCCCTATTTAAAGGGCTTATGATTAATGAGAATTACAGAATTCTTCTCTCTGTCTTATTGTTTTTCTCTCTATATTGATTGTTCTGTAACACGTTATCAGCACGTACGCTCAGTTAATTCACGGATAGATTTTTGGCTTCCAACTTCATCATTCAGTTTCGAATACTTCTACAATCCAAGTAAGACTTTTTCGACTTCTAACTCGAATATTGTTAGTATACTTGTTTTAAATCCACATAGATCTTCAAAATTAATACCATAAGAAATAAATATGGTCTTTGATTTTATTAGAATGGTTATGACATAAGACAAAAAACTTATGTTTTGATGATATAATATAGATAATCTAGTATATTGATGTTGTTGCTTTGTCATCTCATAATATCGTAATTGATATATTGTTTTTGTATACTTACAAAATTTAAATATAAATTTATTTGCTTCTATTTAAATTTATGGTTAATATTTATATGATGACAATCAAATATGGTGATAAATGTACATGACTATAAATATATGAATATATTTTTGTTTTTATTCTTTTATTCATCTGAGTGAGTCTTAAAAAATAAAAGAGAAACCTTTTTTTTCTACCAATTGATTTATAAGGAGGTACTATTTTATTGAAAAAAATGGGATGAAATTCGATGTGTTTTTTTTAATTATTTTATTTCTTTTAGAAAAAAGGTCAACTAATGTCTCTAAACATAATTATAAAATTATTTTTAAATTTTATGTTACACTTTTTAATTATGATTTTAATTTTATCAATTAATCAACATAAGTCATCTATTAAATATGATCTTTTTAAGATCTTTATTATTTTTTTAATTAAATAGAAAAAAGCAGATATTTATTATTAGGAATTGATAGCTAAATATCTTTTACTTATTTTTATTTCTCTTTTAAATTGGTTGATTATTTCTTTTGGTATGTATATCTTTAAGATTGTAACCAATTATAAAATATTTTTTTTACATTTTTCTTTCCTAAATGTTATTTAATAAATTTATTGGTAGACTTGAAAAAAAATTATATTTTTTAAAATCGTTTTTTTATACATGAACTTATTTGGAAACCATATATAAAATTATTAAAGGATGATCATATTTGAATGAAAATATTTGATTATTTAATTATTGTGTTTAAATGTTTATTAATTTAATCGTGTATTACTTTTTGCATTGATTTATGTATACATTATTCAAATGTTTATTTAAGTGTTGATTTTTTTTTAGGATTTAACATTTGAATTTGATCTTCCAGATAATATATTCAATGAATACCTTAATTATAAGTTCCTACTTATAATTCCAATCATATAATTAAGTTTTTAGAAGTTACACTTCCAACCCCCATATATTTTGGTCTTTTACCAAAAGCTCCAAAAATATTATTAATATGTTAAAAGTTTAAATTTGACTTTATGTCAAAACCGATTTTTATTTTTCTAATGACAAAATATACTAAAATACTATTAAGGTATTAAAACACTGAAATTAGCTTCATATGCCAAACTCATTTTCATTTTAGCCTCATGCAAAACCTCTATAATTAACAATGTTATCTTCAAATTAAATAAATCGTAAAATATCGATTGGATTTTGTCAAACGGGTGTAAATATCCCCAAGGTTTGTAAGGACTTAAGAAATCCATGTGATTCCCCTACTACCTGGAAATCTAATAGATTGAGTAATTTCTTTTCGCAAATTGAAATATTATTGAAGTATTATAAACAAAATGTAAGCATGCATAATCCAATATTATTATGATGATGAAATTTCATACATAATATAATGATTATAGATAGTGATTCACTGTTTTAGAAAACCATACATTATCCCTTATATACGTAAATGGTTGAAATAACTCATCCGTGATTCAATGTCCTAAACTCAAAAGAACTTCAGTACAAATAAGAATATATAATGTAAAAACTACTTTTATCGAAAAGGTACACGAATATATACCTAAAGTCCATCATCTCCCTATTGACCCTAAAACCAACCTTCTAATAAGGTACAAACATCATGTTTTGAGACGACATATAAATCCTAATTTTCATAGGAATACCTTTACTAGAAACCCCAAAAGAACTGTAGGATGCCCCGAAAGGGAGAATCCAGAGTACTCATGAATATGTACTTCCGGAACTAATCATACAGCGGAATGAAACCCACTTACTCGATTACAAAAAGGTAACTGGTCTCAACAAAGAAATGTTATATCCAAAATGCATCTCAATCTCTGTGGCAAGGAACACACAGAAGATGACATGATTTATAACATTATTTCCACCTTTCATATATCAGTAAATATTAATGAACCAATATAAGTTGGAACGCAATCTTTAGACAAACTCATCAACCTACTGCAAATGGTTGAGAGACACAACAAGGTTCTTTCAAATAACAACACCAGATATGTTGGGACAAAGAAAATTCCCGAGATCAATAATGAAAGTGTTAGAGGTGAAACAACTCCAAAGAATGGTGAGTGGAAGACAATTTCTCACACGTGGCATCTATGTACCACGTGGACAAAACCGTGGAAAGGGTCGGGGTCATGACAATAGTTGGAAGGATTTTCCAATCCTTGGAGCAGAGATGCAACTAATGTCGGTTGATATTGAATAGTCAAAGAAGAAATACACTAATCACTAGTTCTTTCGAGAAAGGAACAAATTGAAAATAAACTATATCATATTACTTTAAGATTGATAAGCATATGTTTCCTTGAAAGTTATGTTAAGCATAAAATTAATATACACACTCAAATCGATAATCATTATAGATGTAAAGAAATACATCAAAGACAAATACAAAACTCTCAATATTCTCCGTTCCGTGTAGGAATGTATCGAGGAGAACTTGAGTTTTTGTAGGACGTTTCACACAATCTAAAGAGATTGACTAACATTTTTTTTAATTTATCCAATCAAAATACTTAGACGATGTACTGTCATTTTCTTGTTGGTACAAGATTAATAGTCATTAAAGCACTATATTAATGAAAACCTTGTTAAGATATTCATATCAACTAGAAATCATATTATAAGAATGGAATTGAGTATATGTACATCAACTCTAATGATATGAAAGGAACATATATTAGAGAAATTAATGTGTCAAATTAGTGGATTATCTAGGTCACTAAATCATATTTTGTCACCAATAAAGAATTTTTGGACAATGACACATATATGTTTCACATGGGACACCATGGTCATGACATAGTGATCCGTGTTTGCAAAATACACATAAACACATTCTCTTTCGAGTGAAAGGCAAAAATGAGGCAAATTGCAAATGTTGACTTCTGCAGCATAAGAAGCAACACCATTATCATAATATGCCCTCTCGAATACCTAAAACTTTTGTATACCCTAATCCTTAGCAAAGACAGGAATGAGACCATCCTAAATTCAATGACATAATACCAAAATATTCCATTCTTACAACGAATACAAAATCATATTTATGGACATAAATATCCAGAATACGGGCCATTAAAGTACTTCATGGTTATGGTTTTGACACGATGAATGTATGTCGTATTATTGTCCACATAAAATGTTGCACTCCCAGCACTAGTTATACGTTTAAGGGCTCACCACCCTAATTATCTCATCAAGTCTACATAACTTGGAATGCTAGAGAATTTACATCATAAGGATTTGATGATTATTGCATATGTATTGGGATCAATGTAGAGTTTCCTATACCCCATATGTATATCTAAAATGGTCTCGTAGAAGTTGTCATCAAAAGAATAAAGATGGTAGCCAAGACATTAGTTATGCGCACCGATTTACTTATATATGTTTGGGGTTATGCAATACTATACGCATCATTACTTCTTCATTTTGAGACCTATTACTAGCTAACCAGTCTCCTGTGTACTAGTTGGTAACTGAATATAAGTCTGATATTTTACATTTATGCATTTTGTTTGTGCAGTATATGTGCCAATTGCGCCCCCACAACGCACCAAAATGGGTCTTTAAAATGATTAAGTATAGTTGTTGGATATGAATCTCTAAATGATCACTATCAATAATCGAACACTACTAAGCCATTACTATAATCAAATCACAACAGATTAATGTGAATTTGATCAAAATATGAAAATCCAGAAAACTCGTCTGTGCGAATTGAGAAAACACGAAATTGAACCAAGATGGTAATCTAGTCAATCTGAATTTGTAAGGGTAGGCTCTGATACCAGTTGAAAATGTATGATTCCAGTATTCAAGCACAAATCAACCAAGATTATGATATGACAATTTAAGAATGAAGTCTAGAGAGAGAGTAGAGAAAGAAAATCACGATTCGTATATTCAATGTAACAATTACAAGCCTTGACTACTTAGTTGCTTACAACACTCACAACACAATGACTATTTATATGATTCTAGAAACACTTATAAGCTAGAAACACTTAAGACACAAATGTTGACCACTATGACTTTACAGACTTTGACTTACATGATCTTGACATTTCTACATTAAATCTTGGATACAATAAAATACACTAACAATAATTATATATAATTGGCGTCATTTGTGTTACACATATAAATTATTGAAAGATTAATGGTTCACTTGGTAAAAAAAATATGCCTCGACTTCAATTAACACTAACAATTCACCAAAAAAAAGTTAAAATATTCATGATGTTGAAGGATTATGTGCCATCATCAAAAGGAAGTGATTGACAAAATATTTTCTTAGTATTAGATTACCATAATGAATGTTTCTTTTTCTTGTAAACTCATCCCTATTTAAAGGGCTTATGATTAATGAGAATTACAGAATTCTTCTCTCTGTCTTATTGTTTTTCTCTCTATATTGATTGTTCTGTAACACGTTATCAGCACGTACGCTCAGTTAATTCACGGATAGATTTTTGGCTTCCAACTTCATCATTCAGTTTCGAATACTTCTACAATCCAAGTAAGACTGTAACATCCCCCGTCCCCGTGGTCCGGAACGGTTGATGTCACATACGAGACTTAACATAAATACATATCTAAATTCAGAGCTATTAATAAACTCTAAACATATATTACAATCCAAACTATCATACCTCAAAAGATTTTATAAACTTAGAAAGATAAAACAAAGTGATTCTAAGAACTCCAAAATAACACGCTCGATCTCAAGTCCCGTCCCCGTAAACTTCACTTCGAACCTGCCGTGTCAGAAAACAAAAACACGGCTGAGCACAAGGCTCAGTGAATGGATTATAATATAAATTCGTAAATAATAATAAAAACATCGATAACGAAGCGGAAGACTTAAAAATTCAATTCGAAGAAAGTTCTTGAGACTGAAGTTCATAGTTCATTTAAATCAAAAGAAACGTTCGGTAATATAATCAAAAGCAATAATCTCAAGAACAGTTCACACTTTAACTTCAAAATGTAATATAAATAAAGTCCGTTAATTCAAGTCGTGTTCGTGGGGTGATCAGCCACACGAACTGGGTCGGCATGCGGGCACACACAACGAGTCCCCCGTGAATTTAACCACGGTCACATATTCTGTGGGTAAAGTTCTAGAATCGATTCATCCGCCCTGGAGCCAACAAAGTTAGCCAAGTCCCCCCAGAGTGGGTTCACGTAAGCCACATAGGCTTAACTCTGGTGGACCGTCATCTGCAGGACGCTATGACAACAAAGCCGCCATAGAAGGCATCCCAAATAATTTGCCCATTTATTGGGTTCTTCTAAAATCAATGAAAACTAAACATATGCCACTTACCCAAATGGCGATCACAGAAATTATAATCTATATACTTCACATTTTTCATAAACAATCTCATACGAGACACATTTTAATAAAACATCAAAATGTTCAAACAATTGATTCAATAAAACCAAAACCAATGTGTATGTGTGTGTACAATTTCGTATTTGTTGATCACGTTCGGTTGATCAATCACAAGGTGGTGAACCACCTTTAGGAAGGGTCAACTACAACAAATAGTTGCCCACGATTCAAAAGAAATGAAATCCATACCTTAACCAAATTGAGACGTAACACGCGAGACTGAAGACGAACTTTAACCCGTTCGATTTCCTATTTAAACCATAAATTTCTATTACTTACATAACATAAAACTCAAAGCTTAATTATCCTAAGCTTAATAATAAAATTATATTCTCTTAAACATTAAACCGATCACTTGGTGTGCGGTTAAACATCTAGTTATAAATATCACCATTTTGATTCTAAACTTTACCCGTTTGTAATTTTGACAAAAACAAACATTCCTATACATGTAAATGATTATAACTTTACAATATATATTCATAATCTACCAACCAACTTCAACTACCCTAACTTACCAACTTAAATAACATAACAAGAAATTTATACCTCTAAGAAGGGTTCGAAGAGTGGATTCCGAATATACGGTTGAATGTTTGATTACTTCAACGGATTGATAGATATTGTAGAGAGAAGTTTAAAAAAATTAGAGAGAGAGAGACGAGAGAAAGAGACTATGGCGGTGGGAGATTGTAGTTTACTTCTCTTTTGATTTTTAACTTTATATATATATATATATATATATATATATATATATATAATATTTACTTATTTTTTTATAATTTTTAGAAGTTTGGATGAATGACGGATTTTATCCCTCAACTATCTTTGGTTACCATTTTTAATTACGGTTCAATTCAGGTAAGAATAATTATACGTTTTTTTTTTTTTTTTTTTAAAACCGAGTCTTACAATTATTCCCCCCTTAAAAGAGATTTCGTCCCCGAAATCGAATTTAGACAAGAAACTTACATTGATTTAGGAACTCGGGGTACTCCCGTCGCATGTGCTCCTCAGTTTCCCATGTCGCCTCACGTTCAGAATGATTTTTCCATAGAACTTTTACGAAAGGAATCACTCTCTTTCGTGTACCTCTCTCATCACGATCAATAATCGCTTCAGGTTCCTCGCGATAAGAAAGATCAGGTTCTATACGTTCCAAGGGATATTCAATGACGTGTAAGGGATGATAGTTGTACCCTCGAAGTGAAGATACATGGAACACATTATGTATTTGGGATAATTGCGGCGGTAGGGCTAACCGGTAAGCCACAACGCCAACCCTTTCCAGAATTTCGAAGGGACCAATATATCTCGGGCTCAACTTTCCTTTTAGACCGAAACGTCTGATACCGCGAGTTGGGGAAACTTTCAAGAAAACTTTATCTCCCGGTTAGAACTCGATAGGTCATCGTCGCTTGTCGGCGTAGCTCTTTTGACGAGCCTGAGCCTCTTTCATCATTTGACGCGCAATTTCGACCTTCTCGGTAGTAACTTGTACCAATTCTGGGCCTTCAAGAATACGTTCTCCAACTTCATTCCAACAAGTCGGTGTTCGACATTTTCGGCCATAAAGTGCTTCATACGGGGCCATGTCGATACTTGACTGCCAACTATTATTATAGGAGAACTCTATTAAGTACAAATAACTATCCCAACTTCCATGCCATTCCATCGCACATGCTCGGAGCATATCCTCCAGTGTTTGAATCGTACGTTCAGATTGCCCATCAGTTTGCGGATGAAAGGCTGTACTAAAATTCAAACGTGTGCCCCAAGCTTTATGTAAACCTTCCCAAAATCGAGATGTAAAACGTGGGTCTCGATAGGAGGTAATTGATACAGGAGTGCCATGGAGACGTACAATCTCACGTTGGAATACTTCTGTCAATTTATCAATTGACCATGTTTGTCGGATAGGAAGAAAATGAGCCGATTTTGTCAGTCGATCAACCACTACCCAAATTGCATCGTGTTTCAAGGTCGTGCGGGGTAGTCCGACTACAAAATCCATAGTTACGTGTTCCCATTTCCATACCGGGATGTTCAGCGATTGGAGAAGACCACCTGGACGTTGATGTTCACTTTTAACTTGTTGACAAGTGAGACAACGAGCTACAAAATCGGTGATATCTCGTTTCATTCCAACCCACCAGTAATGGGTCTGTAAGTCGCGATACATTTTTGTTGTACCCGGGTGAACAGAAAACATAGATTTGTGAGATTCGGTCATAATCTGATCTTTAAGCTCCGAGTTATTCGGAACACAAAGACGATCCCGAAACCACAACACGTGATCATCATCGATCCTGAATTCCGAACTAACATTCTCTTTTGCTTGCTGGAAGTTCACCCACAATTCAACGTCGTCTTGTTGGGCTTCTTTTATCCGAGAAATTAGAGTCGGTTCTACCATCAGATTCGATAGAATTTCTGTTTGTGAACTCGGATAGATTTCTAGTCCGAACCGTTCAATCTCCAAAGCTAACTCTGTAGGAACAAGTAACGAGGAAACCTGTCCCACAACTTTACGACTTAAAGCGTCGACGACTACATTAGCCTTACCCGGATGATACTGTATATGAACATCGTAATCCTTTAGAAGTTCGAGCCACCTCCGTTGACGCATATTTAACTCTTTTTGAGTAAATATATATTTAAGGCTCTTGTGGTCGGTGAAAACTTCACATGTTTCACCGTACAAATAATGACGCCAAATTTTAAGTGCGAAGATAACCGCAGCCAATTCGAGATCGTGAGTCGGATAATTGACCTCATAAGGCTTTAATTGACGTGATGCATATGCGATCACTCTACCGTTTTGCATAAGAACACAACCGAGACCTATCTTTGAAGCATCACTGTAAACTTGAAAACCTCCGGTGCCAGACGGTAATACAAGAACAGGTGCGGTAACCAATCGATGCTTCAATTCCTCGAAACTAGATTCTTGTTCGGAACCCCAATTGAATTTGACTCCTTTTCGGAGTAATCGGGTTAACGGTAGAGATATTTTAGAAAATCCTTCAACGAATCGTCTATAATAACCGGCCAGACCCAGAAAACCACGAACTTCAGATACGTTCGTAGGTCGAGGCCATTTAGTGACAATTTCAATTTTCGTTGGATCGACTTTGACACCTTCTGCAGAAATTACGTGTCCGAGAAAAGATACTTGATCAAGCCAAAATTCACACTTAGAACGTTTTGCGTATAACTTTTTCGTTCGAAGAGTTTCCAAAACGATGTGAAGATGTTGATCATGTTTCTCTCTTGACTTTGAATATATCAATATGTCATCAATAAACACGATAACAAAGTCGTCGAGATAATCTTTGAAAACCCGATTCATAAGATCCATAAAGACCGCTGGAGCATTAGTTAGCCCGAAAGGCATTACTAAGAATTCGTAGTGCCCATAGCGAGTTCTGAATGCGGTTTTCGGAATATCACAATCTTGGATACGAAGTTGATGGTACCCGGACCGAAGATCAATTTTGGAAAAGTATCGTGCCCCTTGTAATTGATCGAACAGATCGTCGATTATCGGCAATGGATACTTGTTACGGATCGTTACTTTATTAAGCTCCCGGTAATCAATACAAAGACGCATCGTACCGTCTTTCTTTTTAACAAAGAGAACCGGAGCTCCCCAGGGTGAAACGCTGGGTCGAATGAAACCTTTCTTTAATAAATCATCGAGTTGAGTTTTGAGTTCCTTCATTTCAGTTGGAGCCATTCGGTAGGGAGCCTTAGAAATAGGAGAAGCTCCCGGAACTAGATCGATGGTAAATTCGACTTTCCGAACTGGTGGTATACCCGGTAAATCGTCGGGAAACACATCAAGATATTCGGAAACAACAGGTACGGGTGCAGATGTAGGGATTATCTGTTCGGGATCTTGTAACGAGGCCAGAAAACCTTCATTACTTTGCCAAGTATACTGGTGCACCGTAATAGAAGTTAAAGCGCTAACATCTTCTTTTGGAGTACCTCCTTGGAAGATTGCCTCTGGTTTGTCAACATCTCCAAATAATATTTGCTTGGCGTTACAGTCTATAGTTGCATAGTGGTGTGACAACCAGTCCATACCCAATATTAATTGAAAGTGGGACATATGCATTGGAAGTAGAGTGACCTCCCGTATGCGATCTCCAACAATTAACGGACAATTTGAAAATCGAGTTAACACACAGATTGAACCACCCATTGGGGTAGATATTACGACTGGACATTCGGTGGTTTGTTCATAAGGTTTTAACCGGGATTCTAATTGTTCAGAAACAACAGAGTGTGTTGCTCCGGTATCAAACAAGGCATAAACAGATAAATCATTTAAGTTAGCATGGCCTGAAATCATACCCGCTTGAGATTTGTCGCCAGGTAATGCAAAGACTCGCCTACTAGTAGTTGCTTGTTTTCCTTTTCCTTTTCCAGCTTTAGGACAATCTCTGGCCATATGCCCTTGTTCTTGACAATTAAAACACGAACCGGTCATCTTTAGACACGGACCCGGCCGATGTCGAAGATTACACTTATCACAAATATTAATTGGACTCGAAACATTTTGACTCCCTCTGTTAGAAAACACTGGAAGTTGTGGCGTGAATTGACTTAAACTTTTATGTGGGTTAATGTTCGACTTTGACTTTACAAAACGAGGGTTGCTTTGGAAAGATCCAGGTCCACGTTTCTTATTGTCAACGCGTGAAGTTAACTGTTGTTGTTGTGACCGATCAATATTCTTCGCTGCGTCGGCCACTTCAGTAACGGTATTAAAAGGAAGATTCAAGAGACTATCCTTATACTTCGAGTTAAGTGTCCATTTAAACTTATTGGCTTGTTGCGCTTGTGTGCCTGCGGTATTTCCTGCAAAACGAGAAAACTTAAGAAAACGAGCCATGTAGTCGGCAACGGTTTCTTCCTCGCCTTGTTGGATCGTTGAATAGTCTTGCACATAAGCATCGCGATCTGCCGCCGTAAAATACTGATTGAAGAAAAATTCTTTGAAGTTATCCCAAGATAAGTTCTTAACAGATGGGTCAGTTTGAACGCAAGCTTCCCACCAATTGTTCGCTTCTTTCTCAAACTTGTAAGTAGCCAAGCGGACCCTGTACTGATCTGGAATATCTAAGACATTAAAAATCTTTTCGATGTGCCGAATCCAGTGTTCAGCATCTACTGAATCTACGGCCATTGAGAAAGATTGAGGTTTCTGTTTATTAAACCTCTCTAGCCATGTATGCATTTCTCCCGTTGGATTACCCGAACTTGATCCGGGATTTCCAATATTTGATGTAGGACCAGAATTTGGATTTGGATTTGTATTCGGATTTGGAGGAAGATTTTGTGCCGTCTGTCGCATAGCCTGGATGGCTTGTTCAAGATATGCAGGCATCATACTTGACATGGTTTGACGGACCACATCAGCAATATTAGGTTCACTAGTACCGCCCACTGGGTTAGGAATTGGGTTACCCTCATATTGAGATCTAGACTTGCGCGGGCGACCACGTCTCGACATTCTAATACAAAACAACATCAAGATCAGAATTCAAAACAGTTACGGATTGAAAATCAATAAATATAATTAAATTCTAGTATACCCATTCTAATGTCTACCCAATTCTCACAAGTCAAACTTATTTAATCTACAAGTCGTAACCTATGCTCTGATACCATATTTGTAACATCCCCCGTCCCCGTGGTCCGGAACGGTTGATGTCACATACGAGACTTAACATAAATACATATCTAAATTCAGAGCTATTAATAAACTCTAAACATATATTACAATCCAAACTATCATACCTCAAAAGATTTTATAAACTTAGAAAGATAAAACAAAGTGATTCTAAGAACTCCAAAATAACACGCTCGATCTCAAGTCCCGTCCCCGTAAACTTCACTTCGAACCTGCCGTGTCAGAAAACAAAAACACGGCTGAGCACAAGGCTCAGTGAATGGATTATAATATAAATTCGTAAATAATAATAAAAACATCGATAACGAAGCGGAAGACTTAAAAATTCAATTCGAAGAAAGTTCTTGAGACTGAAGTTCATAGTTCATTTAAATCAAAAGAAACGTTCGGTAATATAATCAAAAGCAATAATCTCAAGAACAGTTCACACTTTAACTTCAAAATGTAATATAAATAAAGTCCGTTAATTCAAGTCGTGTTCGTGGGGTGATCAGCCACACGAACTGGGTCGGCATGCGGGCACACACAACGAGTCCCCCGTGAATTTAACCACGGTCACATATTCTGTGGGTAAAGTTCTAGAATCGATTCATCCGCCCTGGAGCCAACAAAGTTAGCCAAGTCCCCCCAGAGTGGGTTCACGTAAGCCACATAGGCTTAACTCTGGTGGACCGTCATCTGCAGGACGCTATGACAACAAAGCCGCCATAGAAGGCATCCCAAATAATTTGCCCATTTATTGGGTTCTTCTAAAATCAATGAAAACTAAACATATGCCACTTACCCAAATGGCGATCACAGAAATTATAATCTATATACTTCACATTTTTCATAAACAATCTCATACGAGACACATTTTAATAAAACATCAAAATGTTCAAACAATTGATTCAATAAAACCAAAACCAATGTGTATGTGTGTGTACAATTTCGTATTTGTTGATCACGTTCGGTTGATCAATCACAAGGTGGTGAACCACCTTTAGGAAGGGTCAACTACAACAAATAGTTGCCCACGATTCAAAAGAAATGAAATCCATACCTTAACCAAATTGAGACGTAACACGCGAGACTGAAGACGAACTTTAACCCGTTCGATTTCCTATTTAAACCATAAATTTCTATTACTTACATAACATAAAACTCAAAGCTTAATTATCCTAAGCTTAATAATAAAATTATATTCTCTTAAACATTAAACCGATCACTTGGTGTGCGGTTAAACATCTAGTTATAAATATCACCATTTTGATTCTAAACTTTACCCGTTTGTAATTTTGACAAAAACAAACATTCCTATACATGTAAATGATTATAACTTTACAATATATATTCATAATCTACCAACCAACTTCAACTACCCTAACTTACCAACTTAAATAACATAACAAGAAATTTATACCTCTAAGAAGGGTTCGAAGAGTGGATTCCGAATATACGGTTGAATGTTTGATTACTTCAACGGATTGATAGATATTGTAGAGAGAAGTTTAAAAAAATTAGAGAGAGAGAGACGAGAGAAAGAGACTATGGCGGTGGGAGATTGTAGTTTACTTCTCTTTTGATTTTTAACTTTATATATATATATATATATATATATATATATATATATATATATAATATTTACTTATTTTTTTATAATTTTTAGAAGTTTGGATGAATGACGGATTTTATCCCTCAACTATCTTTGGTTACCATTTTTAATTACGGTTCAATTCAGGTAAGAATAATTATACGTTTTTTTTTTTTTTTTTTAAAACCGAGTCTTACAAAGACTTTTTCGACTTCTAACTCGAATATTGTTAGTATACTTGTTTTAAATCCACATAGATCTTCAAAATTAATACCATAAGAAATAAATATGGTCTTTGATTTTATTAGAATGGTTATGACATAAGACAAAAAACTTATGTTTTGATGATATAATATAGATAATCTAGTATATTGATGTTGTTGCTTTGTCATCTCATAATATCGTAATTGATATATTGTTTTTGTATACTTACAAAATTTAAATATAAATTTATTTGCTTCTATTTAAATTTATGGTTAATATTTATATGATGACAATCAAATATGGTGATAAATGTACATGACTATAAATATATGAATATATTTTTGTTTTTATTCTTTTATTCATCTGAGTGAGTCTTAAAAAATAAAAGAGAAACCTTTTTTTTCTACCAATTGATTTATAAGGAGGTACTATTTTATTGAAAAAAATGGGATGAAATTCGATGTGTTTTTTTTAATTATTTTATTTCTTTTAGAAAAAAGGTCAACTAATGTCTCTAAACATAATTATAAAATTATTTTTAAATTTTATGTTACACTTTTTAATTATGATTTTAATTTTATCAATTAATCAACATAAGTCATCTATTAAATATGATCTTTTTAAGATCTTTATTATTTTTTTAATTAAATAGAAAAAAGCAGATATTTATTATTAGGAATTGATAGCTAAATATCTTTTACTTATTTTTATTTTTCTTTTAAATTGGTTGATTATTTCTTTTGGTATGTATATCTTTAAGATTGTAACCAATTATAAAATATTTTTTTTACATTTTTCTTTCCTAAATGTTATTTAATAAATTTATTGGTAGACTTGAAAAAAAATTATATTTTTTAAAATCGTTTTTTTATACATGAACTTATTTGGAAACCATATATAAAATTATTAAAGGATGATCATATTTGAATGAAAATATTTGAGTATTTAATTATTGTGTTTAAATGTTTATTAATTTAATCGTGTATTACTTTTTGCATTGATTTATGTATACATTATTCAAATGTTTATTTAAGTGTTGATTTTTTTTTAGGATTTAACATTTGAATTTGATCTTCCAGATAATATATTCAATGAATACCTTAATTATAAGTTCCTACTTATAATTCCAATCATATAATTAAGTTTTTAGAAGTTACACTTCCAACCCCCATATATTTTGGTCTTTTACCAAAAGCTCCAAAAATATTATTAATATGTTAAAAGTTTAAATTTGACTTTATGTCAAAACCGATTTTTATTTTTCTAATGACAAAATATACTAAAATACTATTAAGGTATTAAAACACTGAAATTAGCTTCATATGCCAAACTCATTTTCATTTTAGCCTCATGCAAAAACCTCTATAATTAACAATGTTATCTTCAAATTAAATAAATCGTAAAATATCGATTGGATTTTGTCAAACGGGTGTAAATATCCCCAAGGTTTGTAAGGACTTAAGAAATCCATGTGATTCCCCTACTACCTGGAAATCTAATAGATTGAGTAATTTCTTTTCGCAAATTGAAATATTATTGAAGTATTATAAACAAAATGTAAGCATGCATAATCCAATATTATTATGATGATGAAATTTCATACATAATATAATGATTATAGATAGTGATTCACTGTTTTAGAAAACCATACATTATCCCTTATATACGTAAATGGTTGAAATAACTCATCCGTGATTCAATGTCCTAAACTCAAAAGAACTTCAGTACAAATAAGAATATATAATGTAAAAACTACTTTTATCGAAAAGGTACACGAATATATACCTAAAGTCCATCATCTCCCTATTGACCCTAAAACCAACCTTCTAATAAGGTACAAACATCATGTTTTGAGACGACATATAAATCCTAATTTTCATAGGAATACCTTTACTAGAAACCCCAAAAGAACTGTAGGATGCCCCGAAAGGGAGAATCCAGAGTACTCATGAATATGTACTTCCGGAACTAATCATACAGCGGAATGAAACCCACTTACTCGATTACAAAAAGGTAACTGGTCTCAACAAAGAAATGTTATATCCAAAATGCATCTCAATCTCTGTGGCAAGGAACACACAGAAGATGACATGATTTATAACATTATTTCCACCTTTCATATATCAGTAAATATTAATGAACCAATATAAGTTGGAACGCAATCTTTAGACAAACTCATCAACCTACTGCAAATGGTTGAGAGACACAACAAGGTTCTTTCAAATAACAACACCAGATATGTTGGGACAAAGAAAATTCCCGAGATCAATAATGAAAGTGTTAGAGGTGAAACAACTCCAAAGAATGGTGAGTGGAAGACAATTTCTCACACGTGGCATCTATGTACCACGTGGACAAAACCGTGGAAAGGGTCGGGGTCATGACAATAGTTGGAAGGATTTTCCAATCCTTGGAGCAGAGATGCAACTAATGTCGGTTGATATTGAATAGTCAAAGAAGAAATACACTAATCACTAGTTCTTTCGAGAAAGGAACAAATTGAAAATAAACTATATCATATTACTTTAAGATTGATAAGCATATGTTTCCTTGAAAGTTATGTTAAGCATAAAATTAATATACACACTCAAATCGATAATCATTATAGATGTAAAGAAATACATCAAAGACAAATACAAAACTCTCAATATTCTCCGTTCCGTGTAGGAATGTATCGAGGAGAACTTGAGTTTTTGTAGGACGTTTCACACAATCTAAAGAGATTGACTAACATTTTTTTTAATTTATCCAATCAAAATACTTAGACGATGTACTGTCATTTTCTTGTTGGTACAAGATTAATAGTCATTAAAGCACTATATTAATGAAAACCTTGTTAAGATATTCATATCAACTAGAAATCATATTATAAGAATGGAATTGAGTATATGTACATCAACTCTAATGATATGAAAGGAACATATATTAGAGAAATTAATGTGTCAAATTAGTGGATTATCTAGGTCACTAAATCATATTTTGTCACCAATAAAGAATTTTTGGACAATGACACATATATGTTTCACATGGGACACCATGGTCATGACATAGTGATCCGTGTTTGCAAAATACACATAAACACATTCTCTTTCGAGTGAAAGGCAAAAATGAGGCAAATTGCAAATGTTGACTTCTGCAGCATAAGAAGCAACACCATTATCATAATATGCCCTCTCGAATACCTAAAACTTTTGTATACCCTAATCCTTAGCAAAGACAGGAATGAGACCATCCTAAATTCAATGACATAATACCAAAATATTCCATTCTTACAACGAATACAAAATCATATTTATGGACATAAATATCCAGAATACGGGCCATTAAAGTACTTCATGGTTATGGTTTTGACACGATGAATGTATGTCGTATTATTGTCCACATAAAATGTTGCACTCCCAGCACTAGTTATACGTTTAAGGGCTCACCACCCTAATTATCTCATCAAGTCTACATAACTTGGAATGCTAGAGAATTTACATCATAAGGATTTGATGATTATTGCATATGTATTGGGATCAATGTAGAGTTTCCTATACCCCATATGTATATCTAAAATGGTCTCGTAGAAGTTGTCATCAAAAGAATAAAGATGGTAGCCAAGACATTAGTTATGCGCACCGATTTACTTATATATGTTTGGGGTTATGCAATACTATACGCATCATTACTTCTTCATTTTGAGACCTATTACTAGCTAACCAGTCTCCTGTGTACTAGTTGGTAACTGAATATAAGTCTGATATTTTACATTTATGCATTTTGTTTGTGCAGTATATGTGCCAATTGCGCCCCCACAACGCACCAAAATGAGTCTTTAAAATGATTAAGTATAGTTGTTGGATATGAATCTCTAAATGATCACTATCAATAATCGAACACTACTAAGCCATTACTATAATCAAATCACAACAGATTAATGTGAATTTGATCAAAATATGAAAATCCAGAAAACTCGTCTGTGCGAATTGAGAAAACACGAAATTGAACCAAGATGGTAATCTAGTCAATCTGAATTTGTAAGGGTAGGCTCTGATACCAGTTGAAAATGTATGATTCCAGTATTCAAGCACAAATCAACCAAGATTATGATATGACAATTTAAGAATGAAGTCTAGAGAGAGAGTAGAGAAAGAAAATCACGATTCGTATATTCAATGTAACAATTACAAGTCTTGACTACTTAGTTGCTTACAACACTCACAACACAATGACTATTTATATGATTCTAGAAACACTTATAAGCTAGAAACACTTAAGACACAAATGTTGACCACTATGACTTTACAGACTTTGACTTACATGATCTTGACATTTCTACATTAAATCTTGGATACAATAAAATACACTAACAATAATTATATATAATTGGCGTCATTTGTGTTACACATATAAATTATTGAAAGATTAATGGTTCAGTTGGTAAAAAAAATATGCCTCGACTTCAATTAACACTAACAATTCACCAAAAAAAAGTTAAAATATTCATGATGTTGAAGGATTATGTGCCATCATCAAAAGGAAGTGATTGACAAAATATTTTCTTAGTATTAGATTACCATAATGAATGTTTCTTTTTCTTGTAAACTCATCCCTATTTAAAGGGCTTATGATTAATGAGAATTACAGAATTCTTCTCTCTGTCTTATTGTTTTTCTCTCTATATTGATTGTTCTGTAACACGTTATCAGCACGTACGCTCAGTTAATTCACGGATAGATTTTTGGCTTCCAACTTCATCATTCAGTTTCGAATACTTCTACAATCCAAGTAAGACTTTTTCGACTTCTAACTCGAATATTGTTAGTATACTTGTTTTAAATCCACATAGATCTTCAAAATTAATACCATAAGAAATAAATATGGTCTTTGATTTTATTAGAATGGTTATGACATAAGACAAAAAACTTATGTTTTGATGATATAATATAGATAATCTAGTATATTGATGTTGTTGCTTTGTCATCTCATAATATCGTAATTGATATATTGTTTTTGTATACTTACAAAATTTAAATATAAATTTATTTGCTTCTATTTAAATTTATGGTTAATATTTATATGATGACAATCAAATATGGTGATAAATGTACATGACTATAAATATATGAATATATTTTTGTTTTTATTCTTTTATTCATCTGAGTGAGTCTTAAAAAATAAAAGAGAAACCTTTTTTTTCTACCAATTGATTTATAAGGAGGTACTATTTTATTGAAAAAAATGGGATGAAATTCGATGTGTTTTTTTTAATTATTTTATTTCTTTTAGAAAAAAGGTCAACTAATGTCTCTAAACATAATTATAAAATTATTTTTAAATTTTATGTTACACTTTTTAATTATGATTTTAATTTTATCAATTAATCAACATAAGTCATCTATTAAATATGATCTTTTTAAGATCTTTATTATTTTTTTAATTAAATAGAAAAAAGCAGATATTTATTATTAGGAATTGATAGCTAAATATCTTTTACTTATTTTTATTTCTCTTTTAAATTGGTTGATTATTTCTTTTGGTATGTATATCTTTAAGATTGTAACCAATTATAAAATATTTTTTTTACATTTTTCTTTCCTAAATGTTATTTAATAAATTTATTGGTAGACTTGAAAAAAAATTATATTTTTTAAAATCGTTTTTTTATACATGAACTTATTTGGAAACCATATATAAAATTATTAAAGGATGATCATATTTGAATGAAAATATTTGATTATTTAATTATTGTGTTTAAATGTTTATTAATTTAATCGTGTATTACTTTTTGCATTGATTTATGTATACATTATTCAAATGTTTATTTAAGTGTTGATTTTTTTTTAGGATTTAACATTTGAATTTGATCTTCCAGATAATATATTCAATGAATACCTTAATTATAAGTTCCTACTTATAATTCCAATCATATAATTAAGTTTTTAGAAGTTACACTTCCAACCCCCATATATTTTGGTCTTTTACCAAAAGCTCCAAAAATATTATTAATATGTTAAAAGTTTAAATTTGACTTTATGTCAAAACCGATTTTTATTTTTCTAATGACAAAATATACTAAAATACTATTAAGGTATTAAAACACTGAAATTAGCTTCATATGCCAAACTCATTTTCATTTTAGCCTCATGCAAAACCTCTATAATTAACAATGTTATCTTCAAATTAAATAAATCGTAAAATATCGATTGGATTTTGTCAAACGGGTGTAAATATCCCCAAGGTTTGTAAGGACTTAAGAAATCCATGTGATTCCCCTACTACCTGGAAATCTAATAGATTGAGTAATTTCTTTTCGCAAATTGAAATATTATTGAAGTATTATAAACAAAATGTAAGCATGCATAATCCAATATTATTATGATGATGAAATTTCATACATAATATAATGATTATAGATAGTGATTCACTGTTTTAGAAAACCATACATTATCCCTTATATACGTAAATGGTTGAAATAACTCATCCGTGATTCAATGTCCTAAACTCAAAAGAACTTCAGTACAAATAAGAATATATAATGTAAAAACTACTTTTATCGAAAAGGTACACGAATATATACCTAAAGTCCATCATCTCCCTATTGACCCTAAAACCAACCTTCTAATAAGGTACAAACATCATGTTTTGAGACGACATATAAATCCTAATTTTCATAGGAATACCTTTACTAGAAACCCCAAAAGAACTGTAGGATGCCCCGAAAGGGAGAATCCAGAGTACTCATGAATATGTACTTCCGGAACTAATCATACAGCGGAATGAAACCCACTTACTCGATTACAAAAAGGTAACTGGTCTCAACAAAGAAATGTTATATCCAAAATGCATCTCAATCTCTGTGGCAAGGAACACACAGAAGATGACATGATTTATAACATTATTTCCACCTTTCATATATCAGTAAATATTAATGAACCAATATAAGTTGGAACGCAATCTTTAGACAAACTCATCAACCTACTGCAAATGGTTGAGAGACACAACAAGGTTCTTTCAAATAACAACACCAGATATGTTGGGACAAAGAAAATTCCCGAGATCAATAATGAAAGTGTTAGAGGTGAAACAACTCCAAAGAATGGTGAGTGGAAGACAATTTCTCACACGTGGCATCTATGTACCACGTGGACAAAACCGTGGAAAGGGTCGGGGTCATGACAATAGTTGGAAGGATTTTCCAATCCTTGGAGCAGAGATGCAACTAATGTCGGTTGATATTGAATAGTCAAAGAAGAAATACACTAATCACTAGTTCTTTCGAGAAAGGAACAAATTGAAAATAAACTATATCATATTACTTTAAGATTGATAAGCATATGTTTCCTTGAAAGTTATGTTAAGCATAAAATTAATATACACACTCAAATCGATAATCATTATAGATGTAAAGAAATACATCAAAGACAAATACAAAACTCTCAATATTCTCCGTTCCGTGTAGGAATGTATCGAGGAGAACTTGAGTTTTTGTAGGACGTTTCACACAATCTAAAGAGATTGACTAACATTTTTTTTAATTTATCCAATCAAAATACTTAGACGATGTACTGTCATTTTCTTGTTGGTACAAGATTAATAGTCATTAAAGCACTATATTAATGAAAACCTTGTTAAGATATTCATATCAACTAGAAATCATATTATAAGAATGGAATTGAGTATATGTACATCAACTCTAATGATATGAAAGGAACATATATTAGAGAAATTAATGTGTCAAATTAGTGGATTATCTAGGTCACTAAATCATATTTTGTCACCAATAAAGAATTTTTGGACAATGACACATATATGTTTCACATGGGACACCATGGTCATGACATAGTGATCCGTGTTTGCAAAATACACATAAACACATTCTCTTTCGAGTGAAAGGCAAAAATGAGGCAAATTGCAAATGTTGACTTCTGCAGCATAAGAAGCAACACCATTATCATAATATGCCCTCTCGAATACCTAAAACTTTTGTATACCCTAATCCTTAGCAAAGACAGGAATGAGACCATCCTAAATTCAATGACATAATACCAAAATATTCCATTCTTACAACGAATACAAAATCATATTTATGGACATAAATATCCAGAATACGGGCCATTAAAGTACTTCATGGTTATGGTTTTGACACGATGAATGTATGTCGTATTATTGTCCACATAAAATGTTGCACTCCCAGCACTAGTTATACGTTTAAGGGCTCACCACCCTAATTATCTCATCAAGTCTACATAACTTGGAATGCTAGAGAATTTACATCATAAGGATTTGATGATTATTGCATATGTATTGGGATCAATGTAGAGTTTCCTATACCCCATATGTATATCTAAAATGGTCTCGTAGAAGTTGTCATCAAAAGAATAAAGATGGTAGCCAAGACATTAGTTATGCGCACCGATTTACTTATATATGTTTGGGGTTATGCAATACTATACGCATCATTACTTCTTCATTTTGAGACCTATTACTAGCTAACCAGTCTCCTGTGTACTAGTTGGTAACTGAATATAAGTCTGATATTTTACATTTATGCATTTTGTTTGTGCAGTATATGTGCCAATTGCGCCCCCACAACGCACCAAAATGGGTCTTTAAAATGATTAAGTATAGTTGTTGGATATGAATCTCTAAATGATCACTATCAATAATCGAACACTACTAAGCCATTACTATAATCAAATCACAACAGATTAATGTGAATTTGATCAAAATATGAAAATCCAGAAAACTCGTCTGTGCGAATTGAGAAAACACGAAATTGAACCAAGATGGTAATCTAGTCAATCTGAATTTGTAAGGGTAGGCTCTGATACCAGTTGAAAATGTATGATTCCAGTATTCAAGCACAAATCAACCAAGATTATGATATGACAATTTAAGAATGAAGTCTAGAGAGAGAGTAGAGAAAGAAAATCACGATTCGTATATTCAATGTAACAATTACAAGTCTTGACTACTTAGTTGCTTACAACACTCACAACACAATGACTATTTATATGATTCTAGAAACACTTATAAGCTAGAAACACTTAAGACACAAATGTTGACCACTATGACTTTACAGACTTTGACTTACATGATCTTGACATTTCTACATTAAATCTTGGATACAATAAAATACACTAACAATAATTATATATAATTGGCGTCATTTGTGTTACACATATAAATTATTGAAAGATTAATGGTTCAGTTGGTAAAAAAAATATGCCTCGACTTCAATTAACACTAACAATTCACCAAAAAAAAGTTAAAATATTCATGATGTTGAAGGATTATGTGCCATCATCAAAAGGAAGTGATTGACAAAATATTTTCTTAGTATTAGATTACCATAATGAATGTTTCTTTTTCTTGTAAACTCATCCCTATTTAAAGGGCTTATGATTAATGAGAATTACAGAATTCTTCTCTCTGTCTTATTGTTTTTCTCTCTATATTGATTGTTCTGTAACACGTTATCAGCACGTACGCTCAGTTAATTCACGGATAGATTTTTGGCTTCCAACTTCATCATTCAGTTTCGAATACTTCTACAATCCAAGTAAGACTTTTTCGACTTCTAACTCGAATATTGTTAGTATACTTGTTTTAAATCCACATAGATCTTCAAAATTAATACCATAAGAAATAAATATGGTCTTTGATTTTATTAGAATGGTTATGACATAAGACAAAAAACTTATGTTTTGATGATATAATATAGATAATCTAGTATATTGATGTTGTTGCTTTGTCATCTCATAATATCGTAATTGATATATTGTTTTTGTATACTTACAAAATTTAAATATAAATTTATTTGCTTCTATTTAAATTTATGGTTAATATTTATATGATGACAATCAAATATGGTGATAAATGTACATGACTATAAATATATGAATATATTTTTGTTTTTATTCTTTTATTCATCTGAGTGAGTCTTAAAAAATAAAAGAGAAACCTTTTTTTTCTACCAATTGATTTATAAGGAGGTACTATTTTATTGAAAAAAATGGGATGAAATTCGATGTGTTTTTTTTAATTATTTTATTTCTTTTAGAAAAAAGGTCAACTAATGTCTCTAAACATAATTATAAAATTATTTTTAAATTTTATGTTACACTTTTAATTATGATTTTAATTTTATCAATTAATCAACATAAGTCATCTATTAAATATGATCTTTTTAAGATCTTTATTATTTTTTTAATTAAATAGAAAAAAGCAGATATTTATTATTAGGAATTGATAGCTAAATATCTTTTACATATTTTTAATTTTCTTTTAAATTGGTTGATTATTTCTTTTGCTATGTATATCTTTAAGATTGTAACCAATTATAAAATATTTTTTTTACATTTTTCTTTCCTAAATGTTATTTAATAAATTTATTGGTAGACTTGAAAAAAAATTATATTTTTTAAAATCGTTTTTTTATACATGAACTTATTTGGAAACCATATATAAAATTATTAAAGGATGATCATATTTGAATGAAAATATTTGAGTATTTAATTATTGTGTTTAAATGTTTATTAATTTAATCGTGTATTACTTTTTGCATTGATTTATGTATACATTATTCAAATGTTTATTTAAGTGTTGATTTTTTTTTAGGATTTAACATTTGAATTTGATCTTCCAGATAATATATTCAATGAATACCTTAATTATAAGTTCCTACTTATAATTCCAATCATATAATTAAGTTTTTAGAAGTTACACTTCCAACCCCCATATATTTTGGTCTTTTACCAAAAGCTCCAAAAATATTATTAATATGTTAAAAGTTTAAATTTGACTTTATGTCAAAACCGATTTTTATTTTTCTAATGACAAAATATACTAAAATACTATTAAGGTATTAAAACACTGAAATTAGCTTCATATGCCAAACTCATTTTCATTTTAGCCTCATGCAAAAACCTCTATAATTAACAATGTTATCTTCAAATTAAATAAATCGTAAAATATCGATTGGATTTTGTCAAACGGGTGTAAATATCCCCAAGGTTTGTAAGGACTTAAGAAATCCATGTGATTCCCCTACTACCTGGAAATCTAATAGATTGAGTAATTTCTTTTCGCAAATTGAAATATTATTGAAGTATTATAAACAAAATGTAAGCATGCATAATCCAATATTATTATGATGATGAAATTTCATACATAATATAATGATTATAGATAGTGATTCACTGTTTTAGAAAACCATACATTATCCCTTATATACGTAAATGGTTGAAATAACTCATCCGTGATTCAATGTCCTAAACTCAAAAGAACTTCAGTACAAATAAGAATATATAATGTAAAAACTACTTTTATCGAAAAGGTACACGAATATATACCTAAAGTCCATCATCTCCCTATTGACACTAAAACCAACCTTCTAATAAGGTACAAACATCATGTTTTGAGACGACATATAAATCCTAATTTTCATAGGAATACCTTTACTAGAAACCCCAAAAGAACTGTAGGATGCCCCGAAAGGGAGAATCGAGAGTACTCATGAATATGTACTTCCGGAACTAATCATACAGCGGAATGAAACCCACTTACTCGATTACAAAAAGGTAACTGGTCTCAACAAAGAAATGTTATATCCAAAATGCATCTCAATCTCTGTGGCAAGGAACACACAGAAGATGACATGATTTATAACATTATTTCCACCTTTCATATATCAGTAAATATTAATGAACCAATATAAGTTGGAACGCAATCTTTAGACAAACTCATCAACCTACTGCAAATGGTTGAGAGACACAACAAGGTTCTTTCAAATAACAACACCAGATATGTTGGGACAAAGAAAATTCCCGAGATCAATAATGAAAGTGTTAGAGGTGAAACAACTCCAAAGAATAGTGAGTGGAAGACAATTTCTCACACGTGGCATCTATGTACCACGTGGACAAAACCGTGGAAAGGGTCGGGGTCATGACAATAGTTGGAAGGATTTTCCAATCCTTGGAGCAGAGATGCAACTAATGTCGGTTGATATTGAATAGTCAAAGAAGAAATACACTAATCACTAGTTCTTTCGAGAAAGGAACAAATTGAAAATAAACTATATCATATTACTTTAAGATTGATAAGCATATGTTTCCTTGAAAGTTATGTTAAGCATAAAATTAATATACACACTCAAATCGATAATCATTATAGATGTAAAGAAATACATCAAAGACAAATACAAAACTCTCAATATTCTCCGTTCCGTGTAGGAATGTATCGAGGAGAACTTGAGTTTTTGTAGGACGTTTCACACAATCTAAAGAGATTGACTAACATTTTTTTTAATTTATCCAATCAAAATACTTAGACGATGTACTGTCATTTTCTTGTTGGTACAAGATTAATAGTCATTAAAGCACTATATTAATGAAAACCTTGTTAAGATATTCATATCAACTAGAAATCATATTATAAGAATGGAATTGAGTATATGTACATCAACTCTAATGATATGAAAGGAACATATATTAGAGAAATTAATGTGTCAAATTAGTGGATTATCTAGGTCACTAAATCATATTTTGTCACCAATAAAGAATTTTTGGACAATGACACATATATGTTTCACATGGGACACCATGGTCATGACATAGTGATCCGTGTTTGCAAAATACACATAAACACATTCTCTTTCGAGTGAAAGGCAAAAATGAGGCAAATTGCAAATGTTGACTTCTGCAGCATAAGAAGCAACACCATTATCATAATATGCCCTCTCGAATACCTAAAACTTTTGTATACCCTAATCCTTAGCAAAGACAGGAATGAGACCATCCTAAATTCAATGACATAATACCAAAATATTCCATTCTTACAACGAATACAAAATCATATTTATGGACATAAATATCCAGAATACGGGCCATTAAAGTACTTCATGGTTATGGTTTTGACACGATGAATGTATGTCGTATTATTGTCCACATAAAATGTTGCACTCCCAGCACTAGTTATACGTTTAAGGGCTCACCACCCTAATTATCTCATCAAGTCTACATAACTTGGAATGCTAGAGAATTTACATCATAAGGATTTGATGATTATTGCATATGTATTGGGATCAATGTAGAGTTTCCTATACCCCATATGTATATCTAAAATGGTCTCGTAGAAGTTGTCATCAAAAGAATAAAGATGGTAGCCAAGACATTAGTTATGCGCACCGATTTACTTATATATGTTTGGGGTTATGCAATACTATACGCATCATTACTTCTTCATTTTGAGACCTATTACTAGCTAACCAGTCTCCTGTGTACTAGTTGGTAACTGAATATAAGTCTGATATTTTACATTTATGCATTTTGTTTGTGCAGTATATGTGCCAATTGCGCCCCCACAACGCACCAAAATGGGTCTTTAAAATGATTAAGTATAGTTGTTGGATATGAATCTCTAAATATTATCCGCTAATTAGAATCCTTGACGGGTGATCTTCTTACCGCTAGATTTGTGGATTGTCACTTTGATGAGACAATCTTCCCGTCATTAGGGGGAGATAGGAAAAAGGATTTTCTATAGGAACGACAAGAAGTGTCATTGAATATTCCTACTGTGTCTCATTTTGATCCCGAAACTTCATAATGTAAAGTTGAAGTCAAACGAATCAAACTCGATACCTGATACGTTTAATGTTATTCCAGAAGTGACAATATCACATATACGAGCTGCAAATATACTCGCAAGGTTAAAGTCCCCAAACAAAGGCACAACGTCGCTGGAAAGTGCGTTGCAATCACACATGGTGGAGGTGTGGTTGAGGTTGTAGCTCCCAAACGGAAATGGAACATACTTGGTTCAATAGATACTCATCTAAATGAAGAGAAAAGTAAGGCACAACTATTTGTCATCAATACATAAACCTCTCATGAGATTGTCTCTGATTAAACTATGCCTATGAATCATTACTGGAGGATGCTCCTGTCAAGATCGAAAATTCTAAACAAGAATTTAATACAAACTCAGAAACAATGTTAAAGAAGTCGCGGAATAACACTTTAACAATTTAATCAGAAACACAGAATATGAACTCAAATCATAAGTTTATATTGTATAAAACTTAATGATTACACACACAACCTCAATCTATTGAACAGACTCAACAGACATTCTATACTTCTCTATAGAAAGGATCAATACTAGTCTTGAGGTTAATTCTCTCTAAACAACTCTATCAATCTATGAATCTCGTATCTATGAATTCTCTTATCTATGAATTCTCGTATCTAGGAATTCTCTTATCTATGAATTCTCTCTTTTATCAAAGACTTCTAGACTATCTCTACAAAATTAATTACAAGATAATTATAAAAGAAATATTATTCTTCAGAATCCAGTCCATAATTATCTTCAGCATTATCTCCAACTCCTATTCTTTCGTTCCAAGCAATCATTCCATCTTTATCTTTATGAGCAGCACTAATCATCCTCGGCAGTATTAATCATCCAGTAGCATTAACTTCATAGCAGTATTAACTTTGTCTCTGGCAGTACTAACCATGCTTTCAGTATTAACTTCTCACTTGCAGTAGTAATCTTCAACAGTACTAACTCTCTAAGCAGTACTAATTATTCAAGTAGCAGCACTAACTCTTCAAGCAATATTAATTCTACTAGCAGTAGTAATCTTTCAACTAGAAGCATTAAACTTACAAGCAGTAGTATCCATCCTTAGCACATCCAGACCCAACAATCTCCCTGTAACTTAACTTTTCAAAAAGAGAAGTTAAGTTCTTCAACATAGAGTCTTCATCATGCTTTCAATACTTCAGCTTAATTGCCCAAATTTAGATCCAATCCCAGACTTTGATTAATTGTCCTTCTGATCACTATTCTGGCCATTTCTGATCCTTTAGCACATACCAGCTTAGCTTTCAGCATCCCTTCCAACTTAGCTCTGTTGTGGTCATAGATCTTGTCAACCAAGTAGTACTCATGATAGCTTTTGTCAATTGTTATCATGTAGACACCACAGTTTTCAAACAACATCCAATGATCAATCTTTTTGAATCCATATTCATGATGTAAGTCTTTGATTCTGTACTTCACCTTTTCAGGCTCAAACATCATGCATAAGTATTCCATGGCAATCTTGAGTAAGCTAATTTCAGTCCCTTGCAACACAGTCTCATACAGTTTTGTTCCTACCTTGTACATTTCCTCTAGGTCAGCCCTAGAACAACTTCTAATCACTTTGCCCCAAGTTGCATACACCTCAAACTGATCACCCATTCTTTTGAATCTGAAATATTCTTTTCTATTGTCCTTCAGAATATCCCAAAAGATAATTTCTGGTGCTTTCATAGAAATAGGATCAGCTTGTACTAGATCTTCATCTGTCAAGGTCATATACAAATGAAACTGCTCATTTGATTGTTGATTGGACTGTTCTGGATTCTGCTCTGGCTCTGCTGAAGGTTCAACAGTAGGTTCTGCTTCTGCTTCTTTTCTTTCATTTTCATTCTCCTTTTCTTCAATTCTTGCCCTTTTTGCCTTTGGCTTGGTGGCAATTGACTTCTTTCTTTTAATGTCACCAATCTTTTGTGCTAATGTCTCTTCTTGCTTAGCTTCTGTCTTTTCCTTGATAGGAGTGCCTTCTTCACTGTCAGGGAAAGGTTGTTGTATGTTGAGGTCATGCCTCTCTTTCATCTTCCTTTCAACCTCTACCCTTTGAGTGGAGTCCCCTTTTAGATTGGCCATCTCCTTCTTATACAGCTCCTCTATCCTACCATAAGACATGTTGGTAAACATTCCTTCAGGAACTCCAAGAGCTCCTTTCAGGAAGTTTTTCATTTTTCTTCTCTCTTGATTAGCCAGAAATGTCTTTGAGGGCTTTCTTTGACTTTGCACAGTAGCTCTCTTTGTTACTTTCTTAACAACAGCAGGCTTTAAACTTCTTTGATATTCTTCATTTAACTTTTTAGCCATATCCAATGCAATCTCTCTGTCTTTTGCATATTGGATTTCTTCTTCCTTTTCCATTTCTTCTTGCAGTTTCTTTGCCAACTCTTCATCCAAATCAATCTGTTTCAGCTTCTACATTGGTTTCTCAGACTCAATCATCTTCTCCTTTCCCTTCTTCTTTGCATCCTCTACACTGACCTTTTTCATTTTCTTCTCTATTCCTCCTTCTTTGATCATCACTCCCTTAGCCTTTTGAGTGGATTTGGGAGTGTCATTCTTAGCTTTCACAAGAGTTTCTGCAATTTCAATTTCCTCTCTGGACAATTCTGTTTCTACTTCAGGTTCATTTGTTACTGTTGCTTCCTCAGTTACTGCTTCTTTTGCAATGTCTACTACATTCTCAAAAGTTTCTACTTCTAAACCATTCTCCCCCTCAAAATGAGATTCCATTCTAATAGGGATTTGCTTTTCAAATTCAACTTGACTCTCCCCCTTTTTGGAAGCATCATGAGGAATGCTCCTTTTCTTCAATACAAATTGCTTTCTCTTCTTTTTCTGCACCAACCTCAGAACCATCTTCTTTAATTTGCTTATCTGCACTTGTTGTGAAAGGATTACCAGTTTCATCTCCTCTATTTCTGCACTTTCTTTGAGTACATCCAGATTGACATTTGCAATAGTTTCCATCAATTCCTCATAGTTATATCTATCCTCACCTCCTTTAGGTGTGTTTACCACCCTGGAAGGATCCTTAGAAGTTTTAGTAGGAGTCTACTTCCTAGCAGAAGCACCCTCTACCCCCTTGGTTTCTTGGCACCTGGGACCTTTGGATGATTGCTCACCCAAAGTTGCCGTGGGGAAGGTCTTAAAGATGTTCACACTGTCCTGCCCTGCACTTTGTGCAAAGTCAGTAGTGTGAGCCTCACTGCCCACATGCTCTTCTACCTCCTTATTGAGCACCTTCTTGGGGTTGGGAGACATCTATGTGGGTTCCCTATCGATATTCTCTAATGGAGAAAGCTCCATTAGAGGGATTGAAGGCTTTGGGGGTGAAGATACTAGAAGGGAAGGAACCTTCTGTACCTTTTTCCTTGTGTAAGTTTTGGTGATGGGGGATTGTGGCTTGTCAATAGGAATCTGAGGTATATTAATAGAAATGAGTGGTGTGGGTAGGTCATCAGTTGGGTGGTCAGATGTGGACTTTGACACTGATGCCTCACCATGGGAAAGAGACACACCCATCATTGTAGAGAACAATGGTGTGTCTATACCTGAGAAGTCCTTACTGGGCCTCTTCATATTTGAGAACACCTTCCCCTTTTGGGGTTTTGGTACATATACCTCATTGAAATGAGGTAAATCCGTCAATTCTTGATTTAGTACTTCTTGTACAAACCTTGGATACATATAAAAACTTTTTGATTTGGTATCCAGGTTTGACATAAAATCGTTTAAGATCATTTGAGAAAAGTTGAACTTTCTAGAGGTAGCTAAGCAGACTAGAGCATAAGCTAAGGTACTGCTAAACTCACTCCATCCAGTTGTTTTTCGTGAAATGCAGTGTTGTAGGATATGAACAAAGAATCGCCACTGTGGTGAAAATCTGTTCTTGAAAAACTTATATACATCAGTGGGACCTTCATACCCCATAAGAATAAGAGCTTGGAAAAGATCTTCCTTAGGTAAAGAGGTTATACCTGAGGCATCATCTAAGCGTAGATGAATGCGAATAAACTCTTCTGAGATGGTCAGGGGTTTATCACATACCCTTGATTTGATGACCTGAGAGCCATCTTCAGTGTGAATAGCAACATTGGCCCAGAACTGTCTTTGATGTTCCACATAGATTGTGGGATTAACAGTTAATGCGTGGGCGATGTGTGAGGATTTTAGGAAATCCACAATATGATGAAAACCTTCTACTTGCTTGGGTTTCTGTAGCATTGCCAACTCATTGTGATCATCAACGAACACCAGTCCTGCCATCTTCTTGATCGAAACACGACTAGGGTTTATGAACTGGGAAGCAAGAAATCAAGAGAGAGAGAGAGAGAGAGAACACTTGTAGGAAATTCAAAGAGTCGTTTGTATTTTGGCGGTCACAAAGGATATTTATAGGTGGAGGGTGTCAGTTAGAAGCAACACTAAGTACCCTAGCAGTATTAACCAACTCACAGTATTAACTCATATTAGCAGTAGTAACACATATTGGTTGTACTAACACAGACTAGCAGTATTAACTCAGATGAGCAGTATTAACACAGACTAGCAGTATTAACACATGCCAGCAGTAGTAACACTGATTAGCAGTAGAAACAAGGTAAGCAGTAGGAACTTTGCACTGGCAGTATAATCTACCGAGCAGTAGTAACCATACTTGACCCTTTTTGAACTGTTATCATGAGTAATATAGAGAGCAGTATTAACTGAACTAGAAGTACCAAGTATTCAATTTAAGCAATCTGAAACACTTAAACATACAAGGTTAGCAGCACCATGCACAATATAAAATGAGAAAGTAAGCAGGAAGGAATGTATACAGAAATGGTACATAAATCAGATCAAAGGAGGCTTATTCAGTGTTTATCATGCCCACACTTGTGACCAAGAATGTGAATCTACCCACATCAAAAGCTTTGGTGAATAGATCAGCAAATTGGTTACTTGTATGGACTTTCACAACCTGAATTAGCTTCTTTTCATTACAGTCTCTGATAAAATGATACCTGATTTCGATATGCTTTGTTTTGGAATGCTTGACTGGATTATTAATAATGCTAATAGCACTGTTATTGTCTATGAAGATTGGAGTGTGAAGAAAAGTCATACCATAGTCCAGCATTTGATTCTGAATCCAGAGTACTTGTGAACAGCAGCTTGCAGCAGCTATGTACTCTGCTTCTGTTGTAGAGGTGGACATTGTGGTTTGTTTCTTGCACTGCCATGACACTAGTCTTGCACCCAAAAACTGACATCCCCCTGAAGTTGACTTTCTATCCAAATTTGCACCACCCAAGTCACTGTCTGAATAAGCAAGTAGGTCAAATGGTGAGTCATAAGGATACCAAAGACCTAACCTAGGTTGTCCTTTGAGATATCTGAATATCCTCTTGACTGCTTGAAAGTGTGACTGATTAGGCCTTACTTGAAATCTTGCACACACACAAACATGAAACATGATATCTGGTCTTGAAGCAGTGAGATACATGAGGGATCCAATCATGGATCTGTAATGATGAACATCCACATCCTCCCCCTCAAGATCTGCAGTGATCTGTTAGTGTGTCTCCATGGGTGTGCTTGCAGGCTTTGAATCTGACAATCCAAACTTAGTAAGAATGTCCTGCACATACTTAGATTGGCTTATAAAGATCCCATCTATCTTCTGCTTAACTTGTAGCCCAAGGAAGAAAGTAAGTTCACCCATAGAACTCATCTTGAATCTCTTGTGCATCAATTCTTCAAAATCTCTGCACATTTGATCTTTTATGGATCCAAAGATAATATCATCCACATAGATTTGCACTATTAGGATGTCCTTCTTCTTCCTATGAATGAACAGAGTCTTGTCTATGATTCCTCTTTGAAAACCATTTTCCAAGAGATAGGTAGACAAAGTGTCATACCATGCCCTTGGTGCTTGATGTAGCCCATAGAGTGCCTTCTTCAATTTGTATACTCTGTCAGGATAATTTGGATTCTTAAATCCTAGAGGCTGACAGACATACACTTCTTCTTCAATTTTCCCATACAGAAAAGCACTCTTGACATCCATCTGGTAGACCCTGAACTTCATGAAAGAAGCATGGGCTAAAAATAGCCTGATTGCCTCAATCCTGGCCACTGGTGCAAATACCTCTTCATAATCAATGCCTTCTTCTTGAGTATACCCTTTTGCCACTAATCTGGCCTTGTTCTTTATTACTATTCCTCTCTCATCTTTCTTGTTCCTGAAGATCCATCTTGTGCCAATAGCTCTGTGTCCTTTTGGAAGATCCACCAGATCCCATACATCCTGCAGCACAAACTACAATAGCTCCTCTTGCATTTCTTCTATCTAGATTGGATCCTTCATTGCATCAAATGCCTTTTTGGGTTCAACCTGTGATAGAAAGCAAGAAAGTAAACCTGATTGGATGTCCTTCAATCCTCCCAACTTGCTTTGATTCCTGGTGATTATAGAAGAATTGATGTCACCAATCACTAATTGAGGAGGAGGATTTTTCTGAACTCTTGTTTGATGAACAACCTCTTCATTAATATATATTTCCAGATTAGAGTCATTCTTTTTAGGAGTGCTACCACCAAAAACTGAAGAGTTATCATCATCTGTGTCATCTTCTTCCAAATATGGCATCTCAGGACCTTTGATTCCTGAATCTGAGGGTTGATCTTCCTTTTCACCTCTATCCTCTTCATTCTGAGCTGGTTCGGTGTCCTTTGAATCTGAAGTATCTTGCTTATCTTGGTCACATAATTCAACAGGATCAGCAGTAGGTGTTGGGAACAGCACAAACTCTTGTCTTTGTACTTGTACAACTTCTGTCCCTGTTCCTGCATTAGGCTCATTACTGAAACCCAAAGAATTAGTCAGTGAATCAATGTCAAATAGCCAATTAGGACCAACCAAGTTGATTTGGTGTGTTCTCATTGCATTTGACATTGTCACTTTTCTCAATAATCCTTGAAGAGGCGTTGAAAACTCTGTAGGCCTTACTTTGAGATGAATAACCAACAAGAAACCCATCCTCAGCTTTGCTATCAAACTTTCCTAGGTGAGTTTTAGTATTGAGAATTGTGCAAAGACACCCAAATGGTTTGAAAAATCCAATAAAAGGTTTCTTCTTTTTAAAAAGCTCATAAGGTGTCTTGTCTTGAGATTTCACTACTAGAACTCTGTTTTGAACATAGCAGGCAGTATTAACTGCTTCTGCCCAAAAAGTAATTGGAAGTTTTGAATCTACCAACAGAGATCTAGCAGCTTCTATCAGAGTCCTATTTCTCCTTTTAGCAACACCATTCTGTTGAGGAGTCCAAGGAGCACTGTATTGTCTCTCAATGCCTTTTTCCTCACAGAAGTTGTTTAGGTCATTGTTTTTAAATTCAGTTCCATTATCAGACCTGATGACTTTAACTCTTAGATTTGTTTGGTTTTCAACTCTAAGAACAAAGGATTTGTTCAGTCCACTTGTCTCATCCTTAGTCCTTAGAAAATAGACCCAAGTGAATCTAGAGAAATCATCAACAATAACCAAGCAGTAGGATTTCTTACCAATACTCATCACATTTGTAGGACCAAACAGATCCATATGCAGTAAATTAAGAGGTGAATAGATTGTATTTATCTCTTTGGACTTATGAGAAGTTTTGTGTTGTTTGCCTTTAAGACATGCAACACAATGATCATCACATGAAAATACCTTTTGTGGCAAACCTCTTACAAGGTTGTTTTTCACAAGTTTGTTCATTGTTTTAAAGTTCATGTGACACATCCTTCTGTGCCAAAGAGATGATTCATCTACTGAAGCTTTTGAAAATAAACAATTTAAAGATGAATCAGAAACTACACTCTCCAAGTCTAAGCAATAAACATTGTTCTTTCTAGGATTTCTAAGTAGTATCATGCTTTCATCAACTACCTTGAACCCTGGAGCAAGGATAATACATTCAGTATCATTGAATAATATGCTATGTTTCTTGTCACAAACCTGTGATACACTTAACAGGTTGTATCTCAATTGCTCAACATAGTATACATCCTCAAAGGTCATCTTACCTTTTGACACATTACCTTTTCCACTTATCTTTCCACCTGCTGGATAGCTTTTGGTCCGCTATCCCGATCATGAAGGGCTTTTTACTCCCCCAAAAATTCCTACTAGATCTCTACATAGCATTACTATACCTTCCCTATTCATTGCGGGTTGGTTATTCGTCAGCACTGGTTTAGCTTACGATGTGTTTGGAAGCCCCAACACCTTACGGCACGAGCTGACGACAGCAAAAGCAACATGTCCTCCATCAATTCTTTTGAAGTTTTGAAGGCAGGCCATGTTACCTGTCATGTGCCTGGAACAACCACTATCAACATGCCAAATGCTCCTTCCCTTGAGCTGTTGGTTGCCCTGAACATATAATAAATCAGTTAGTTTTTAATAGGAACCCAAGCCAAGGTGGTCTTGGGTTTCTAATTCTCATCAACATATTCATATTCAGACTTGATGAGATTATCAAACTGAGGAATCTTATTGCTTGAATACTTTGTCAGAATAATGGGTCTGTCACTGGAAGCAGTACCAACTTGATTGGCAGTACTAACTTTGTTAGTAGTACTAACATCATTAGCCGTACTAACATTGTTAGCAGTACTAATTGGGTTAGCAGTACTAACATTGTTAGCAGTAGTATTGCTTGCAGCAGCACTATTTCTGTCAGCAGTACTAACAGATTTCTTTACTTTTGGTACCCAAACCTGGACAAAGTTGTTTGCTTTCTTTTTCTTTAAGTTACTCCTTGGCTTATTTGGAGTATTTTTCTTTGAATTAGCAAACTTATTTTGAGCATGAGATTTTATAGGTGCCCTATCCCAGCCATATGATTTCTTATTTGCTTCCTATAACCAACAGGATTTTGTATATTTCTTTGAAAAGTGATCCTTTGGTTAATAGGATTGAAATAACAGTGTTTGGCTAGATGATTTAACTTGCCACAGAAAAAACAAGTCTTTGGTCTGTTAATTTTTTTCAGATCAATTCCTTGTTTTAAAGCCCACTGATTATTTCTATTTCTTTGATTTCCCCTTGTTTTATCATGTTGTTGGGGCTGATTATGTTTACAAGTACAGGGATTAACAACAGTAGTTTGCATGTAATGAACTCCCTGTACCTTTCCATTATCTCTCTTAGAGGTCTCAGCTTTTCCATTCCTAACAGTCTCTTCCCCAGACTTCACTTTCTCACTCTTGACAAAAGGTTTACCCCCCCTCCCTTTCATTTATCAGTATGTGGTTTTCTAAGGGAATATCTTTGTGGTCTTCATCATTCTTACTCTCAGAGTCCTCTTCTTCAGCATCTGCCTCAACCACTACTTTGTCTAAAGGATCTACTTCAGTGGCTCCTTCAGATAATTCCTTCTTGTCCTTTCTTTCTAAGAGATCTGAGGTGGAAGGGATATAGTTATTGTTGTATGGTGAAGGGTACTGTTGTATCCTAAACCTCTTTTCAGGTTGTCATGGACTTGAGATTTTAGAAGTTGTTCCATTGCTTTAGAGGCATTGGAAAACTTCTCAATGTCTAATTTTGCTTTCTCAAACTCACTCTTAATTTTCTCACAATCTGTTTTGGCCTTCTCTAGTTCAGTCTCTAACTGATTCTTCTCCCACTTCCAGTAGTTGATATCATAAGAGTGTTGAAGTTCATTAGCCTGGTATGACTTAATTTGTTTCTCAAACCTCTCAACAATCAAAACATACTCTCTTCTATCTTTCTCTAACCTTTTAAGGTCATCACACATGCTTTGATTGTGATCCCTGTACTTTTTAACAGTTTCAATACAGGTTTTAGAGCAAAGGTTAGATGTTACCTCTGTGGGAATATCAGTGCTTGCTGACTCTAAAACTTTAGCCATTAAAGCTTGATTCTGAACTGCTTCTTCTGCTTGGTCACTCCAGTCAAATCCCATTCCTTCTTGGGAAACAAGAGTTTGAGAAGAGTTTCTGTTGTTGAAGCTAGTAGACTATGATGGTTGATGGTTGCTAGTATGTTGTTGAGGCATTCCACTTCTGCATTCTCTTGCAAAGTGCCCCAGCTTGTGACACTTGTAACATTCAACCTTGGATTTATCAAATCCAACCCCATCTTCTCTTTTCTGAGAAAAATTGTTCCTTCCAGTCCTTTTGATGAATCTTTTTATCCTCATTGTGAGCATAGCCATCTGCCACTTGATATCCATCTCTTCCAGATCATCAGCATTTATTTGTTCTAAGTCATCATTAATTAGAGTGGAATTAGCATGACTGGCTAGAAAAGCTTCTAAGACTGAGTCATTAGATCCATCTTGCTTTGATCCATGAGCAACACTGACTGATTTTGTATTAGCAGCAGAATCAGTAGACGATGATAGAAGAGCAGCATTGTATGAGTATCCAGAGGGCCTCTTCTTTGCCTCTACCTCTGATTCAAACACCCTAAGGTCATTATAGAGGTCATCCAGTTCCTTGTCCTCCAGTTGATCATTCTGTCTGAAGGAGACAGTCTATATAGTCCATTCATCACCAAAAGATCTTATAAATTTTCTGTTTACATCATCTTGATCTATCTGAACACCAACAGTAGCCAATTCACCAATTAGCTTATTAAATCAATCAAAAGTTTGAGTCATGGACTCATTCTTTGTAGATATGAAGTTTTCATATTGCTGCTTCAGGATTGCCTTCTGATTTCTCTTGGTACTTTTGGTACCAGAAAATCTTTTCTCCAGTGCATTCCATAAAATTTGTGCATCAGAACAGTTGCAGAATTGATGTTGATACTCATTAGGAATTGCCAAGAGCAGAGTGCTCAAGGCTTTCATCTCTGTCTGCCTCATCTTCCTCTCTCCATCTGTCTTTGGTGGAGGTCTCTAGTCGTCTGCATCCATCTTTCCTCCATCTGAGGGACCATTCTCAATGATGTCCCACATTGAGAACTTTGTGAGAAGAATGTATTGCTTGATTCTGATCTTCCACATGTCAAACTCATTGGGTTTGAGCATGGGAACCTTTGAGACAAGAACACTATCATTTGTACCATCCATGATTATAGATTTCTGAGTTTTCTAGCTCTGATACCACTTGTCAAGATCGAAAATTCTAAACAAGAATTTAATACAAACTCAGAAACAATGTTAAAGAAGTCGCGGAATAACACTTTAACAATTTAATCAGAAACACAGAATATGAACTCAAATCATAAGTTTATATTGCATAAAACTTAATGATTACACACACAACCTCAATCTGTTGAACAGACTCAACAGACGTTCTATACTTCTCTATAGAAAGGATCAATACTAGTCTTGAGGTTAATTCTCTCTAAACAACTCTATCAATCTATGAATCTCGTATCTATGAATTCTCTTATCTATGAAATCGCGTATCTATGAATTCTCTCTTTTATCAAAGACTTCTAGACTATCTCTACAAAATTAATTACAAGATAATTATAAAAGAAATATTATTCTTCAGAATCCAGTCCATAATTATCTTCAGCATTATCTCCAACTCCTATTCTTTCGTTCCAAGCAATCATTCCATCTTTATCTTTATGAGCAGCACTAATCATCCTCAGCAGTATTAATCATCCAGCAGCATTAACTTCATAGCAGTATTAACTTTGTCTCTGGCAGTACTAACCATGCTTGCAGTATTAACTTCTCACTTGCAGTAGTAATCTTCAACAGTACTAACTACTAGCAGTACTAACTCTCTAAGCAGTACTAACTATTCAAGTAGCAGCACTAACTCTTCGAGCAATATTAATTCTACTAGCAGTAGTAATCTTTCAACTAGCAGCATTAAACTTACAAGCAATAGTATCCATCCTTAGCACATCCAGACCCAACAGCTCCGAAGTTAATATTGATTCCAGAGATAAAAGAAATCTCAAATGAATTATGAGAGTGCATATGAGTCGATGGACATATCATACGTACTCATTGATGATATATTTCGCATATATATTGTTGCTTATGAGGTGATAGAGCACATTGACATCGAACCATGCTCAGTTGAAAAATATCAACAAATAGCAAATTGGCCTAACTAAGCAATCCAGGAGAATCATATTATTTGACAAATGAACAGGTATTTGGTTTGGTAGTGCTAACCCACCAAGTGTAAAGCCTGTAAGACATAGATAAATCATTTGTCGTAAAGCGTAATGAGAATAATTAAGCCATAATGTATGAGACTCTCCTTTGGCACAAGGTTTCTCACAACGCCCTGGATTGACCACGAGAAGACTTACTCTCCCGTGATGGACGTCATAACGTTCTGCTAATTAATTAGCCTAGTAGTTTTCGAAGGAATGGAAATGCAACTCATTAATGTGGTTACCACATATCTCTACGGGGATCTAGATTCAGAGATATATAAAAGTGTTTGATGATATTACATTACCAAAATCAAGTAACTCTAAACCACGAAATACGTTTGCAATAAAATTAAAAGACTCACTTTATAAATTAAAGCAATCTATGCGGTGTGCTATACCCGCCTAAGTGAATACTTGATTGGGAAATGGTATATAAGAACAATGAACTGTGTCTTTGCGTATTTATTGAGGAAAACAAGTTCCAGATCTTCAAAGTAGCTTTATATGTCGATGTTATGAACATAATAGACACTCTTGATGAACTAAGTGAAACCACAAGCTACTTGAAATCTAAATTTGAGATGGAAAATCTTGGGAAAACTTGGTTTTGCCTAACTATTTGAGCTAGGACACTGAGTTTGTGAAATATTAATTCACCGATCGCATATGTCTAGAAAATAATCAGGCAATTTAATATGGACAAAGCGCATCCGGCTAGCACTCCGATGATCAGTCAAAGGATTGGATATAAGGAAAGATCCATTTCGTCTAAAGGATGATGACGAAAAAGTGTTGGGGAGCTGCAATTCCCTATCTAAGTACAATATGCGCATTATCGTACTTAGCACAATACACTTGACCGTATATTGTATTTCTCAGTGAACTTGTTAGCTAGATTTAGCTCAGCGCCAACGCAACGTCATTGGAATGGTATTGAATTAATCTTTTGAAACCATTGACATAGGCTTATACTTTACCTATAGAAAGAAAAATGGGATTGATAATGAAACTTCAATACCTACTTAGAATGTAAACAACAAAAGTAATAGCTCTTATAGAAAAACATCGAACAATATCTTGGTATGTCTTTGCTAATATTAGGTATGTGTCTGATCCATACAAAGGTTGTTCCCAAACTTGATAAGGAATTACCATGGGGAACACTCCAATTACTTGGAAGTAAGATAAGTTAACCCTTGTAACTACCTCCTTGAACGATCCAAGAATATTACTCTCCATGAGACTGTTTAAGAAATATATATGATTAAGGACTGTCATTACACATATTATAGGAGCTAGTAATTTTGAGTTCAACCACTATCCTACATGCATATATGGAAATAATGCATCATGTATCGAATAAATGAAAGTAAGATACATCAAGGGTGATAACATAAAACATATTCTGCTTAAGTTTCTATACAATCAGTAGTAACAAACTCTCCTCTAGATTCAAGAGAATCAAGTAAGATGTCAAGAGAATGTGACATATTTTACCAAATCATTACCTAAAACCATATTTTAGAAACATGTAGAAAGTATTAAAATGCAAATGTTTTCCAAACTTCCGTGATTAATGTACGAATCAGGGGGAGTAGTAGACAAAAGGGGGAGTTTACTATACATTTGACATTGGTATGTTGTGCTCTTTCCTTCACCCAAGGTTTTATTTATCCAACTGGGTTTTGTTCCTTGGTGCAAGGTTTTAGTGAGGCAACAATTTATAAATCATCTTGTTTTATAAATCCCTTGATTGATGTACAAATCAAGAAATATAATAAACGAAATAAATTGTTTATTGGTTCCTTGTACTCTTTCCTTCGTCCAAAGTTTTTATTTTTCCCATTGGGTTTTGTTTCTTTGGCGTAAGGTTTTAATGAGGCAAGAACTATGCGCCATCACTCATTTGACTCGGCAAAAGGGGGAGTGTTGAAGGATTATGTGCCATCATCAAAAGGAAGTGATTGACAGAATATTTTCTTAGTATTAGATTACCATAATGAATGTTTCCTTTTCTTTGTAAACTCATCCCTATTTAAAGGGCTTATAATTAATGAGAATTACAGAATTCTTCTCTCTGTCTTATTGTTATTCTCTCTATATTGATTATTCTGTAACACATGATTTTTTTTTCATTTTTTGTCTATAATCTCAAAAACTTCTGATAATGCAAGATCGTTCTAAATCTAGTGAGAGAAAGTAGAGAGAGATTTTGAAACGCAGAAGTTCTCAAAGTATTCAATATGCGTGAATGTCTTTCAAGAATCAAAGCCACGAGGGACTTAAATACCCTTGGCTAAAACCAGATATAAAAGAACTCTAAAACACAGTATTAGACCAAGCCTATAAATACGATGATTACTATAAAATCTGACTTAACAATCTCCCCCTTAGTAATCATTGGCGCTCAGGTCTTCAATGTAAACTGATATATCCAACTTCGAACTCTAATCAGACCTGCTAAGCGTCTTAGTGTAGCTTCTTGACTAAAAAAAAATTGTTCTCAGCATCTTTCAATCTATATTGCCTTTGCTGCCTTGACAAGACTGGACCTGTTTGTAATAAACTTAGAGGAACAATCGGTTCATCAGCTTGTGCTCTAGATGACGCACCTCTTACAAATGTACTCGAAGGAGCTGTGGTGGTCGGAGCTGGAACAGCAAAAGGACTAGTATTGCTGAGAAAAAATAGAATCTTGAGCAAATCTTGAGCAGCAGATAAACATTTGAACTCTTTGTCTCTTTAACTTCTCCCCCTCATGACCTTGATGATCTGGATCAACTTGGTCATGCCTACTTTGGAGACGAGACAACTTCAGATCTGCAAATTCAGAATAAAGGAGAAAGGGAAGATTTGCGCTACATGTTGATGGCGCAAACTTAGTTTTGCGCTACCTGAAGGAGGCGCAAAGTTAAGTTTTGCACTACCAACTGTTGGCGCAAATATGACTTGAAATCTGAAAAATTTCACCTGTTAAGTTGTTTGACTCCCCTACACAAATGCACTAAATATGACAATTCAAGTTAGCATTCATATAGAATATCAGATACTCCCCCTCGAAATGAGATATGATCTTTCAGAATATTCTCCTTATTCACTCCCCCTCGAAAAAATACACAGGCCCATTGAAACAGATATGAGAACACAAGGATCTAAACATCAATGTAGAAAGAAAAATATACTGAATATGTATTTTGAAACAACTAAATATATAAAATTTTAAACACTTCAAATTAAATTCTACTTAGTAAAATATCACATATTAATCCATCAAATGAAATCAAGTGTATGTTGTTGGATACAGATACAAGTTTCATTGCATATCAAGTTAAGACATGTTCAGTTTCAAAAACTTTCATCAATCTATTCAGTGTGCTAGCATGTGAACTTCGATTAGCTTCAAGAAAATGCAATTCTAAAAATATAATAGAAAACTTTGCATGTACTCACACTAAGCTGTCAAGAATTAAGACTTTCACAAATTTATAGGTTTATCGCAACTCAAACATATCACTAAGTATCATGAGATGTGTGTTCATTGGCATCTTTTAGCATTGTTCACATTGGCATCTTCACATGAGTGTGCTCTTTGGCATCTTTTAAGCTTGTGCACATTGGCATCTTTTAATCAAGAAGTTTGGTAAGTAAAGAACATGCCGTAAACGTAACTTTCTATCTGATCCTATTGCACGATTTGGGTCAGTCGCTCTCAAACCAGCTGGCCTTAGGGGATTAGGTTCCAAGCACCCCTTTGAACTTACTATCCCAGATCTGAAAGGCTACATCGACACATCCTAAACCATTCATACCAGTAGAACATGACTTTCGATCTGATTCTATAGAAGGATTTGGGTTTGATCACTCCCAGACCAATTGACCTTAGGGGACCAGATGACAAGCATCCCACGGAACATACTTTCTCAAAGCAGAAATGTCACAGGTACAAACTTTTAAACTTAGAGATTTCTGAATTTTATATATTTAATTCATCTCAATCACTCAGTTTTACATCTAAGTGCTTAGCCCATATTTTCATTACAATCCATAATTCTGACGTTTTAGGATTTCTAAGCATTGCAAACTATAAATATTCCGAATCACACATCTTTAAAGCAGTATCAAAAGTTTCAAACATGTTGCTGACCTTTCGACTTTTGTAAGACTTGAAAGTTGAACATATAAAACTTCGATATAAACAAAGCAACTTGAAAATTTATCCTAGAGACATATTTTATTCAAAAGAAAGAAAAAAATTGTAAAACTTTTACTTTATAGAATAAAATTTGTAAAATTTAAACTTTTAAATTCAACATGCCAAGTTTAAAAAACAGTTTTGTCAGGATCTAATTCTCAACAAGAATAATGAACTCAGAAACAATATTAAAGGAGTTGCGAAATAACACTTTAATATTCAACTATCAATGTAACAGTGAATCAGAAATCACAACTTGTAAACTTTATTGAATGATTAAAGTTACAAGCTTTCAAACAAAACCTCAATCTTGATGAACAGGCTCACCAAGACGAATTCTACTTCTCTAGAACTAGGATTATAAACCTTGAGGTTAATTCTCTCTCTAAAAACTCATCAAAACAAAAGTTAATTTTATCAAAGACTTTTATACTATTTATACAAGACATATTACAAGATAATTATCAAAATACAATTGATCTTCAGTCCATAATTATCTCCTTTACTTTAGCAAGTCTTCTATACAACTGTCTTCCTTCCATACTGAGTCTTCATCTCATAAGCAGTATTAAGTTGTAGCAGCATTAACCACTCTTAGCAGTACTAATCTCCAGCAGCACTAATTCTGCTTAGTAGTAGTAACTTCTTCAAGCAGTATTAACCTTGATTAGTAGTAGTAATCTGTTTCAGCAGTAGTAATCATACTTAAGCAAATCTTCAGTTCCCAACAATCTCCCCCTAACTTGACTTTTAGAAAGAGAAGTCAAGTTCTTCAGATAAGGTCTTCAAGATGTTTTCAAAACCTAGGTTTACACCCCTAGATTAGGATCCAAACCCAAGCTTTGATTGATGATTCTGCTTACCACAATCTTTGCCATTTCTGAATTCTTTGAACATGTAAGCTTGGCATTCAACATTGCTTGCAGTTACCCTTGCTGTGATCATAGATCTTATCAACCAAGTAGTACTCATGATAAGCTCTGTCTACAGTGATGACATAGACTCCACACCTTTCAAATATCATCCAGTTTTCTATTCTTTGGAATTTATTCTTTAGATGTAAATCTCTGATCACATATTGAACTTTGCTAGGATCAAACATCATACACAAGTACTCCATGGATAATCTGATTAAGCTCACGTCTTCTCCTGTCAGATCCTTTTCATATAGACTCATTCCAACTTTAAACATCTCTTCTAGATCTGATCTTGAACAGCTTCTGATGATTCTCCCCCAAGTAGAATACACTTCATATATGTCTCCCATTCTCTTAATCCTTAAGTATTTCTTTCTTTGATCTTCCAGGATATCCCAAAAGATGATTTCAGGTGCTTTCATAGAAATGGGATCAGCTTGTACTGGTTCATCATCTGTTACAGTCATGTAAAGCTCAAAATGCACATTAGATTGACTTGGTTGTTGTGCACTTTGACTTGTTTGCTCTGTATGACCTGCAACAGATGGTTTTGCCTCTTTTTCTGCTTCTTCAATCCTTGGCTTTTTGGACTATTTCTTGGAAGCTATGGTCTTTACTCTCTTTGCAGATTTGCCTTCTACATCAACTTGCTCTTCCTTCTTTTCTTCTGCTTTCTCCTTTGAAGGAGTGGTTGAAGGAGTGGTTTCCTCAGGAAAGGGTTGTTGGATGTTGAGATCATACCTCTCTTTCATCCTCCTTTATGCTTCTTCCCTTTGAGAGGAATCCCCTTGAAGTTTTGCCATTTACTTGTTATACAGCTCCTCAACTTTGCTGTATGCCATGTTAGCAAACATCTCCCCTTTTACACCAATTGAGCCTCTCAGAAAGTTTATCATTTTTCTCCTTTCTTGATTGGCCAAAAAGGTCTTAGAGGGTTGTCTTTTCTGAATCTTTGAAGGCATTATGTGCTTGGTTGCTTTTACTATCTTTTTCTTAGCCTCAGCTGCAATTTTCAGGCTCTTTTGATACTCCTCATTCAGCTTAGTAGACAGATCTAGAGCAATCTCTTTATCTTTGGCCTGTTGAGTCTCTTCTTCTTGTTGTAGCTCAGCCTGCAACTTCTTAGCCAATTCCTCATCTTGTTCAATCTGTTTCAGTTTCTTTGGTGGCTTTGCAGATTCATCCACCTTTTCCTTTCCTTTCCTCTTTAATTCTGCCTCACTGATTTCTGTTCTTTTCTGTCCAATAGCTCCTTCTTTAATGACCACTCCCTTGGCCTTTTGAGTAGCCTTAGGAGTATCATTCCTGGCTTTGACCAATGTTTCTGCAATTGCCAACTCTTCAACAGATAGCCCCGTCACTGCTACTTGATCTTTTTCAGTTACTGCTGCTTGTTCTTTTTCTGTTATTGCTGCTTGTTTAATAGTTTCTGCTGCTTGACTAGTTTTTGCTGCTTGATTAACAGTTTCTGCTTCCCTATTCTGCTCCCCCTCAAATTGTGCTTCCATACCACTAGGACTGAGTTTCTCCTTTTCATCCTATTTCTCCCCCTTTTTGAAAGCATCTGCCCTCTTCTTCAAGACAAACTGTTTTCTTTTCCTTTTCTGCACCAACTTCTTCACTAGCTTCTTCAGTTTGGTAATCTGCACTTGTTGAGACAGAATAACCAATTTCATCTCCTCTATGTCTGCTCCCTGTTTGATGACATCTAGATTAATGTTGCCCATTGTATCCATCAATTCTTGGTAGTTATATCTATCCTCATCTTCTCCAGGAGTGTTACCCCCTTTTGAAGGATCATTGGAACATTTAGTAGTGGAAGTCTTCTTCCTAGCAGAAGCACCCTCCACCCCCTTGGTTTCTTGGCACCTGGGACCTTTGGATGATTGTTCATCCAAAGTTGCCATGGGGGAGGTCTTATTGATGTTACCACTGTCCTCCTCTGTGCTAGCAGGAGTAGTGGCAGCCTTCTCACCCATATACTCATGCATCTCCTCAGTAAGCACCTCCTTGGGGTTGGGAGACACCCCTGTGGTTTCCCTATAGATATTCTCTAATGGAGAATTCTCCATTAGAGGGCTTAAAGGCTTTGTGGGTGAAGGTACAAGAAGGGAAGGAGCCTTCTTTACCTTTTTCCTTATGTAAGTATTGGTGATGGGTGAAGTTGGTTTTTGAAGAAGGGACTGAGGGATTGATATAGTGATTGAAGGTTGGGATTGGCTCTCAGTAGGATGGTCTAATGAGGGCCTTGACCCTGAAGCCATACCTTCTTGATTGTGGGACACCACCATCATTGTAGAGAACAATGGGTGTCAACTCCTTCCGAGTCCATGGGAGATCTCTTCATATTTGAAAAGACCTTGACCTTGGGGATTTTAGGTACATATACCTCATCAAATTGAGGCATATCCGTCAATTCAGTGGTTATAACTGCCTGGACAAATCTTGGGTACATATAGAAACTCTTTTTATTTCCCAAGTTTGACACAAGATCATTGAAAATCATTTTTGAAAAATTATACTTTCTGGCAGTGGCCAAGCAGACCAAAGCATAATCAATGGTACTACTGAACTCACTCCATCCAGTAGTCTTTCTAGAAATACAATGCATAAGGGTATGGACAAAGAAACGCCATTGGGGAGAAAATTTAGCTTTGGAGAACTTGAAAACACCCAATGGGCCTCCATACCCCATTCTAGTCAGTGTGGAAAACAGATCATCATTAGAGATAGATGTGATACCTGAGGCATCGTCTAGTCGTAGACTGATGCGAATTACCTCTTCAGAAACTGTCAAGGGTTTGTCACACACCCTTGTCTTGATAACCTTCACACCATTTTTAGTAATAGCAGTGGCATTGGCCCAAAATTGCTTCTGGTGCTCAATGTAGATTGATGGTGACACTGTAAGAGCATGAGCGATATGGCTGGACTTGAGAAAATCGACTATCTGATGAAATCCAGCAGCCTGTTTAGGCTTTTGAAGCATAGCGATCTCATTGTGTTCATCAATAAACGCCATTGATGCCATCGAGCATGAGTAGTCTTGACTGAAACTCACTAGGTGCTTGAGAGAAAAAGATTAGAGAGAATATGAACAGTATTCAAAGAGTCGTTATGAGCTTTTAGGCGGGCAAAGAGGGTATTTATATGATTCGGGAAAGAAGCAGTATTAACTCAGAGCAGTATTAACTAACTAGCAGTATTAACTGAGAGAAGTATTAACTGAGAGCAGTATTAACCACTAGCAGTATTAACTAACTAGCAGTATTAACTGAGAGCAGTATTAACCACTAGCAGTATTAACTAACTAGCAGTGTTAACTGAGAGCAGTATTAACCACAAGCAGTATTAACTAATTAGCAGTATTAACTGAGAGCAGTATTAATCACTAGCAGTATTAACTAACTAGCAGTATTACCTGAGAGCAGTATTAACTACTTACACTATTGAAGCCTGTGTTAATCTGAGCAAGGCAATACACTTCCTGAGAAAGATGATTAGTAGCACCAAAAATAAACAAATAACAGGTATACAATCACTTTTTAAACATGAGCTCCTTCAGAGTTGATCATGCCCACACTTGTGACCAAGAAAGTGAATCTACCCACATCAAAAGCTTTAGTGAATAGATCAGCAAACTGGTTATCAGTATGAACTTTAGCAACTTGAATAAGCTTCTTTTCATTGCAGTCTCTAATAAAGTGATACCTGATTTCAATGTGCTTTGTTTTGGAGTGCTTGACTGGATTGTTCACAATGCTAATAGCACTGCTATTGTCAATGAAGATTGGAGTGTGAAGAAAGGTTACCCCATAGTCCAGCATTTGATTCTGAATCCATAGAACCTCAGAGCAGCAACTTGCAGCAGCAATGTACTCAGCTTCTGTTGTGGATAAGGACATTGTGGTTTGCTTGTTACACTGCCAAGATACTAGTCTTGCACCCAAAAATTGACATCCTCCTGCTGTAGACTTTCTATCCATATTAGCACCACCCAAGTCATTGTCTGAATATGCAATAAAGTGAAAAGAATATTCATAAGGATACCAAAGACCTAATCTAGGTTGCCCTCTTAAGTATCTGAAAATCCTCTTAACAACTTGAAGATGTGACTGCTTTGGCTTGACTTGGAATCTGGCACACACGCACACTGGAAACATGATATCTGGTCTTGAGGTTGTGAGATACATGAGAGATCCAATCATTGATCTATAAAGATGGACATCAACATCCTCTCCCTCAAGATCAGCAGTGATCTGTTTGTGTGTTTCCATAGGTGTGCTTGCTGGCTTTGAGTCTGATAAACCATATTTGTCCAGGATGTCTTTCACATACTTTGATTGATTTATGAAGATCCCATCTTTCTGCTGTTTCACTTGAAGCCCAAGGAAGAAAGTAAGTTCACCCATTGAACTCATTTTGAAGCTCTTGTGCATCAACTCTTCAAAGTCTCTACACATCTGATCTTTTGTGGATCCAAAGATGATATCATCCACATAGATCTGAACAAGTAGGATGTCCTTCTTACTTCTTTTGATGAAAAGGGTTTTGTCAATTATTCCCCTTTCAAACCCATTTTCCAAGAGATAGGTAGACAGAGTGTCATACCATGCTCTTGGGGCTTGATGTAGACCATAGAGTGCTTTCTTAAGCTTATACACTCTGTCAGGATATGATGGATTTTCAAATCCAGGGGGCTGACAGACATATACTTCTTCATCAATTGTTTCATATAGAAAGGCACTCTTCACATCCATTTGATATACCTTGAACTTCATAAATGAAGCATAGGCTAGAAACAGCCTAATTGCCTCTACCCTTGCAACTGGAGCAAAAACTTCCTCATAGTCTATGCCTTCTTCCTGAGTGTACCCTTGTGCCACTAGCCTTGCTTTATTCCTGATTACTATTCCTCTCTCATCCTTTTTATTTCTGAAAATCCACTTGGTGCCAATAGCTCTATGACCTTTTGGAAGGTCCACCAAGTCCCAAACATCTTGCAATTTGAACTGTAGCAACTCTTCTTGCATGGCTTCTATCCAACTGGAATATTTCATTGCATCATGAGCCTTCTTAGGCTCAATTTGAGATAGAAAGCAAGAGAGTATTGTATGTTGCTGATCCTGCAAAACTTGAAGTCTGCTTTGATTCCTTGTCATCATAGGAGAAGAAATGTCTCCTATTACCAGCTCAGGAGGATGAATCTTCTGAGTTCTTGTCTGATGACTAGGTTCTTCATTAATTCCCACATCTAAATTGGAATCGTTTAATTCAGCTGAGGGAATCACATCAGCTGCTTCTGGCTCTTCATGCTCTGAATTCTCCTCATCTTTTCTTTCTTCTTCACTCTGAATTGGTTCAGTAACAGTTTCCTTTTCACAGATTTCAATAGGGTCCATTGTAGGTAATGGAAAGATCACAGACTGAGGAATACTATTATGTACTTGTTCTTCCCCTGATCCTCTACTTCCTGAACCTGCATGATCATTACTACTGAAACCAAAAGAGTTAGTTAGTGAATCAATGTCAAACAACCACTGAGGACCAGAACCAATAGGGTTTGGTGAGTTCTCATTGCATTTGACATTGTCACTTTCCTCAATTATTTTAGAAGAAGAATTAAATACTCTGTAGGCCTTACTCTGAGATGAGTAACCAGCAAGAAAACCATCATCTGCCTTGCTATCAAACTTTCCTAAGTGAGTTTTGGTATTGAGAATGGTACAAGGACACCCAAAAGGTTTGAAAAACCCAATAAATGGTTTTCTTTTATTAAAAAGCTCATATGGTGTCTTGTTTTTAGGCTTGACTACTAGAACTCTGTTTTGGACATAGCAAGCAGTATTAACTGCTTTAGCCCAGAAAGTAATTGGAAGATTTGAGTCAGCTAACAGAGATCTAGCTGCTTCAATCAGTGTCCTATTCCTTCTCTCAGCAATACCATTTTGTTGTGGAGTCTTAGGAGCACTGTGTTGCCTCTCAATTCCCTTTTCCTCACAAAAGGTGTTTAGGTCAAGATTTTTAAATTCAGTACCATTGTCTGACCTAATGACTTTGACCTTTTGATTTGTTTGGTTTTCAATTCTTAGAATAAAGGATTTGATCAGTCCACTTGTCTCATCCTTAGTCCTTAGAAAATATACCCAAGTAAATCTAGAGTAATCATCAACAATAACTAAGCAGTATGATTTCTTACCTATACTCATAACATTTGTAGGACCAAACAGATCCATATGCAACAACTGAAGAGAAGAAGAAATTGTGTTCATTTCTTTGGACTTATGAGAAGTTTTGTGTTGTTTGCCTTTGAGACAAGCAACACAATGATCATCACATGAAAAGACTTTTGAAGGCAAACCTCTTACAAGGTTGTTTTTAACAAGTTTATTTATTGTTTTAAAGTTCATGTGACACATCCTTCTGTGCCAAAGTGATGATTCATCCAAAGAGGCTTTTGAAACAAGACAGTTTAGGGATGAATCAGTTGAAACATTTTTCATATCCAAACAATAGACATTATCCTTTCTGGGAGTTCTTAGTAGTATCATCTTTTCATCAACTACCTTGAAACCAGGAGCAAGGATAATGCATTCTGAATCAGTGAATAATATACTATGCTTTTTGTCACAAACCTGTGATACACTTAACAGGTTGTGCCTTAACTGCTCAACATAGAAAACATCCTCAAAGGTCATCTTACCTTTTGTTACATCACCCTTACCACTAATCTTACCTCCATCTAGAGTATTACCAAAGGCAACATGTCCTCCATCAATTTTCTTGAAATTCTTGAGGCAAGCCATGTTCCCTGTCATGTGCCTAGAGCAACCACCATCAACATGGCAGATGCTCTTTCCCTTGAGCTGCTGATTGCCCTGCACATAAGATAAATCAATTAGTATTGATTGGGAACCCAAGCCAAAGTGGTCTTGGGTCTCCCTTTCTCATCAAAGTATTTACACTTCTTTTTTATGAGATTTTTAAAATCAGAGGACTCTTTACTGGAGTACTTTGTCAAGATGATTGGTCTAGCAGCACAAACACTAGAAGCAGTACTAATTTTAGAAGTACTAACAGAGTTAGCAGCACTAACAGGTTTAGCAGTACTAACCTTGTTAGAAGCACTAACAGAGTTAGCAGTATTAACATTTGAAGAAGTACTAACAATGTTAGCAGCACTAACATTAATAGCAGTAGTATTGCTTCTGGCAGCACTATCTTTGTCAGCGACACTATTTGTGGTAGCAGTACTAACAGTTTTAGTGCTTTTGGGAACTCACATCTTGACACTCTCTTTTACAGTCTTTTTCTTCATATGACTTTTAGATTTAACATGTTTCTTAGCCACATGGTTCCTTTCATTCTTCCTATAACTAAAGGGTTTTTGCATAGATCTTTGAAAATTTAGCCTTTGGTTAGTTGGATTAAAATAACAGTGTTTGGCAAGATGATTCAATTTGCCACATATGAAACAAGGTTTTGGTCTGATGATTCTGCTCAGATCAACTCCTTGTTTCTGAGCCCACTGATTATTCCAAATTCTTTGATTTCCCCTCCTTTTATCCTGTTTTAGGGACTCAGATTTATTACATGAACATTGTTTGCAAGGAACAGGATTCACAACTGTAGTCTACTTGTAATGAACCTTTTTGGACTTTCCCTCAGTCTTCTCTACACCATTGGATTTGACCCAATCCCTTCCACCACCCTCATTGGTAAGAATGTTATTTTCTAAGGGAATCTCACCACTCACAGTGTTATCCTTACTCTTACCAGCTTCTTTCTCAGTCTTGTCCTCAACAACTACTTCATCTAAAGGATCTATCTCAGTGGCTCCTTCATGCAAGTCCTTCCTATCCTTGGTCTCTAGCAAGTCTGATTTAGGAGGGATGTAGTTGTTGTTGTATGGTGGTGGTGTGGCATTGTACCCAATTCCTGGTTTAAGCTTATCATGGATTTGGACCTTTAGAATAGAATTCATGGCTTTAGAAGCATATGAAAACTTTTCCACATCTAGCTTAACCTTGTCTAGTTCTCCTCTCAACTTTTCATTCTCCTCCTTGGACTTTGTCAGTTGGATCTCTAGATCATTCTTCTCCCACTTCCAGTAATTTGTATCATATGTGTGTTGAAGTTCATTGGCTTGAAAACCTTTGATTTGTTCCTCAAACCTCTCAACAATTCTCACATAATCTTTTCTATCCTTTTCTAACCTCTTAAGGTAATCACTCATATTCTGGTTGTGATCCCTGTACCTTTTAACAGTGTTTATGCAAGTTTGAGAACATAGATTAGAAAGTACCTCAGTTGGGAGATCAGATACCTCTGCCATGAGATCTTGATTTTGAATGGCTTCATCTGTTTAATCACTCCAGTCAAACCCCATTCCTTGTTGAGAAACAAGAGCTTGAGCAGAGTTTCTGTTCTGGTTGAAGCTTCCAGTCTGTGCTTGTTGGTGATTGTTGTGAGACACTCAACTTCTGCATTCCCTGGCAAAGTGTCCCTTCATGTGACATTTGTAGCACTCCACCTTTGACTTATCAAAGCCTGCTCCATCTTATCTTCTTTGAGAGAAGTTGTTCCTCCCAGTCCTCTTAATGAAATTCTTCACCTTCATAGAAAGCATGGTCATCTGCCATTTAATATCCATCTCTTCAAGATCATCAGGATGAAGTTGTTCCAATTCATCATTTATTAAAGAAGAGTTACCATGGTTGGAAAGAAAGGCTTCAAAAACAGATTCATTGCCTTTTTCTTGATTTACTCCACAGGCAGCATTAACTGATTCAGGGTTAGCAGTAGAATCAATTGATGCTGATAGGAGTGCAGCATTATGCACATATCCAGTAGGCTTCTTCTTTGCTTCCAACTCAGATTCAAACACTCTCAGATCATTATACATATCATCCAATTCCTTTTCTTCCAACATGTCATTCTATCTGAATGAGACAGTGTACATAGTCCATTCATCTCCAAGAGATCTGAGAAACTTACGGTTGACATCATCTTGTTCCATATGAACTCCAACAGGAGCCAACTCACCAATTAGCTTATTAAATCTGTCAAAAGTTTGTCATAGACTCATTTTTTGAAGATGTAAAATTCTCATATTGCTGCTTGAGAATATCTATTTGATTCCTCTTAGTGCTCTTGGTGCCATCAAATCTCTTCTCTAAAGCATTCCATAGAATCTGAGCATCTGTGCAGTGTTGAAACTGATGTTGATACTCATTAGGAATGGCCAAAAGCAGGGTGCTTAAGGCTTTCATCTCCAACTGTCTGACTTTCTTCTCACCATCAGTTTTTGGAGGTGGTCTTCTGCCATCTTGTCCAATTTTACCTTCAGCAGAGGAACCATTCTCAACAATGTCCCACATAGAACAGTCTGTAAGGAGGATGTACTGCTTGATTCGAATTTTCCACATGTCAAACTCATTAGGTTTGAGCATGGGAACCTTTGAGACAAAAGTACTATTTGATTCACCTGTGTTGTCCATGATGAATACAGGTTTCTGAGAATACTTGCTTTGATACCACTTGTCAGGATCTAATTCTCAACAAGAATAATGAACTCAGAAACAATATTAAAGGAGTTGCGGAATAACACTTTAATATTCAACTATCAATGTAACAGTGAATCAGAAATCACAACTTGTAAACTTTATTGAATGATTAAAGTTACAAGCTTTCAAACAAAACCTCAATCTTGATGAACAGGCTCACAAAGACGAATTCTACTTCTCTAGAACTAGGATTATAAACCTTGAGGTTAATTCTCTCTCTAAAAACTCATCAAAACAAAAGTTAATTTTATCAAAGACTTCTATACTATTTATACAAGACATATTACAAGATAATTATCAAAATACAATTGATCTTCAGTCCATAATTATCTCCTTTACTTTAGCAAGTCTTCTATACAGCTGTCTTCCTTCCATACTGAGTCTTCATCTCATAAGCAGTATTAAGTTGTAGCAGCATTAACCACTCTGAGCAGTACTAATCTCCAGCAGCACTAATTCTACTTAGCAGTAGTAACTTCTTCAAGCAGTATTAACCTTGATTAGTAGTAGTAATCTGTCTCAACAATAGTAATCATACTTAAGCAAATTTTCAGTTCCCAACAATTTTTCATTTAAGACAATTGTAAAGAATTCGCCAAATTGATATTTAGTTGGAACAAAACAAAATTCAATAATACCTTCTTCCACATAATGTATAATGAATTGGTGTCTCATATCAAAGTTTTGGATCTGGTCGAACTTGCTCAGATTCTTAAAAAAATTTGAGATAACTGGAACAACATCACATTCAGAGATAAATGCAGCGGAATAAAGTAGATGCACTCACAGTTTCTCATTTGTCCAGAAGCTAAAATGCATTGAAGAATGAGTCCTAAACTGATATGTTTAGAAGTCGAAGTCCATTGAAGTACAGGTTCTGAGCTGATTTACTCAGAAGCCATCTTTCTTTTACTCCCCCTTTACATTAGGTGCCTGCAACTCAGAATTAATCTTTTGTTTTGGTACCCACTTGAATTTGGATCCATATTTGTTAGTTGCAGTTCTAAAGGAAGAAAACTTGTTAGATTTGACATAGAAAGCACGAGAAAAATAATCAAATGAATGAACAGAATCATCAGTAGAGGACGAAGCATAATCATCTGAACTAGAACCAGAGGAAAAATATGAGACATCTTTTGCAATTCGAATCATTTGCTTTATTGAGTATTTTGAAATTTTATTACAAACAGCAAATAAATCACTTTTATAGATTTTGTCTACATATCTATCCTCATCAGTCGCAGATTCATCAGATGTACGCTTGACCCTCCATATCTGCCTTGCAGGAGCCCTCAAAGTCCTATCTGAAATATTTGAATCACAAGAATTAGAATTTTCAGAAATAACAATATCTTGTTTCTTTGACTTCTTTGACCTTCTTCTTTTACGCTTAGGTTTATAATAATCATCATTTAGCGTAAAAGATTCATCAAGAATTTTCGATTCAATATTTGAGTCTGAAGAAACAATATTACCTAAGAAACCCAACTGATCAGACAATAATCCTGAACTTGCCTCAGAGTCAGAAAAATTTTGAGAAAAGTTTTCAGATTTTAGAACTTTCTTTTTGTTTTCTTTAAAATCAAAAGAAAGACCAGAAACAGAATTTGTAAGTAAATCTTGTTTTTGAAAAATTAATTTTTCTTCAAAACTTGTCGTCATGAAAGAAATAATAATATCTGATTCAATTTTTCTTTGAATATTTTGTTCTTCCATTTTATCTTCAAGATCAATGATTTTGCTTTCTAACACTAATGGAGGAATATATCTCTTAGAATCATAAGAAATTGGAGATATATTTTCTTTATTAGTGTTAGTAGCACAAATATCAAAATAATCATCAGATAATGAAGATTTAATAGGAGAAATGTCCTTTAAACTGTTTTTGTTCTTCTTTGATTTATCGGGAAAATATTTGGCATTTTCGCGCGTGTAAACAAAAGAAATTTCCTTGTGCGTGTTATTCATTCTTTTCTCATTTTCGATTTCTAAAACTTGTTTTTCATTCAACCAAACAATTTTAAATTGAGGAGCATATTTAGCAAGATTTAGATAATCGAATTTATATAAAGTGGGGGATTTTTCTATAGCATTGTTTAAACAATGAGGATTTTCAAAACCAAGACCCCATCTTTCCTTTATAGATTTATAACTCCTCGGTTTGTGCATAAATATTGTTTGATCAGTTTGATCCCTTCAATATAATTTTTCTTCCAACTCATTTATTTTATCATAAAAATTATCTTTTAATTTGGTCATTTCCGTCAAAGAATCAAGATAAGTCTTATTTGAAATTTCCAAATCATCCAATTTCTTTTGAAAATTTCTTTTGTATGATCCAAAATAAAATTTTCATCTTTCAAAGAAATTTGTAATTTATCAATCAAATTTGACTTTTCTGGATTTAATTGTTTTTCATATAATAACTTTGAACGAAGATCATGTAAAGCAGTTATAATGATATTCATCTGTGAGGAAATAAATTTGAAGTCGAATTCAGAAGGTACCTCAGATTCATCAGTTGAATCTTCATCATCATCATCATCAGTCTGATCATCTCCTATGAAGCACATATGAGCATTTTCCACATTGTCGGTTTCATCGTCAGAGTGATCTAGCCAGAATTCTTCTTCGACTAACAGAGCGGTTCCACTCTCTCTCTCTTTTCGGCTAGTTCCAGTTTCTTCCGATAATACGCAGAATCCCGAACTACCTTCACTCGACACTCCTTGGCAATGTGACCCAACTTTCCACAGTTAAAGCATGCAGCAACTTTCTTAGCCTCAGGCACTTTTGCAGGCTCGTTTTGTTGATCCAAACTCTCTCAGTGATTTGATAACGACCCTCTTCTATACTTAATGAAAATTATGTTTTAATATGTATTAGTGTTTCACCATCAGCGATCAGACTGAGTCTGTTCAGTTATCGTTGATAGTCCTTCTCAAACATTTATATGTATTAGTGTTTCACTATCAGTGATCAGACTGAGTCTGTTCAGTTATCGCTAATAGTTTCTGATGTAAACAGTAACGTAATCCCTAAAGACAAGTCTCGCGTCAACAGATGTTCATAGCTGAATCGAAGACAAAGTTGCTGAACAAAGACAAGTCTACTAGTGACCTGATGCGGATATCAGTGAAGCAAAGACGAATCTACTTATACGCGAAGGAACATGAGGAAAAGCTTCAGCGATAGCTGAACCTTATTATATCTCTGAAGGAAGAGATATTCAGCGATCAAACGATCACGAAGCTTATGCCTCAAGTCTCCTTTTGTCTTACCTTGCACAACCAGTACAATGTGTCATAACGGATACGTCTCTGCCACAAATCGTACAACAACTCTGTCAACTACACTGCTCATGATCCGTCCGAAAGCATGTCTCCCAAAGTCAGACTCTCTCAGCAAATCAATGAAGGACACGTGTAAAGTTCCCTGCCATGCATTTAATGCATAGGGTATAAATAGAAAGATTACCTCTCCATCTGAAGGAAGTGCTCACCTCTGGCCTTCATCTTTCTACATTATAGAAACCCTTGTTTTCTATACTCTCAATCCCCCATTCTCTATATTCTTGTGCAACCATCTTAGTGTTTCTTAAGTTTGTTTAGATTGAGTCTGTCTTAATCTTATTCCGCAACAAACTTGTAAATTGTATTTGATTTATCAATAAACAATTTATTAAACTTTAAATTCTGTGTTTGTATTCCCCCCCCCCCTTCTACAAACTTGTTAAGCACCTCCGGGACCAACAAGTGGTATCAGAGCAGACTGTTTAATCTGATAAACAAGATCTTGCTTTATTCTCTTCCTTGCTATTCTAACATGGCACTTAACACAAACACAAACTACTATGATAATGGTTCACTTTCCAAACCTCCTCGATTTAGCAGAGATAACTTTTCTCTGTGGAAGAATCGAATGATGCTATTTCTTGAAGGTGCAGATCCCACTATACCTGAGTACGTAGAAAACGGACCATATGAACCTGTCCAAATCATAGTTGCCGTTCCAGCTACTGCTACCACTCCATTTATTCCTGAACGCTATATTGCTAAGGAAATCAGACAATGGAGTGATGAGGACAAAAAGAAGGTTGGTATTGATGCAAGGGCAAAGACCATTATCTTTATGGCTCTGCCTGATGAAGTTTTCCATTCCATCATGCATCTTAAAACTTCTAAAGAAATGTGGGAAACCATATGTGTTCAATATGAAGGCACCACTGAAATCCAAGAGACTCGAAAGATTAACTTGGTAAGACAGTATGAAAGTTTTATCGCTGGTAAGAGTGAATCTCTCTCTGATGTTCATCAGCGGTTTAACTGCTTAATCATTGATCTAAGAACCGTTGGTAGGACCTATTCTATTTCTGAGGTCCTAACAAAATTCTTGGAATGTCTTCCTGAATGCTGGGGCAGTTATTCAATATGTCTCAAGTTGACAAAAGACTTAAACTCTCTTTCTCTCAGCACCTTGTATGGAATATTACTTAACTATGAGCAATCAAACCTGTTGAAGAAGAATCTTATAAAAGATTCTAAAGACTCCAAAAGCACTCATGTTGCTTTAGTCTCTTCAGAGATAATTCCATCTCAGCGATCTACTCTCACCATCACTGAGTTAGATTCTGAATCTGAGGATCTATCAGACACTAATCTTTCAGAGTTTGATGAGTCCTTAGCACTCTTGACAAAATCTTTTAAGAGATTTGAAAGAAAGAGCAATTTCATAAGAAATAAGCCTCTCTCTCTCACTGACAAGCCAAAATCAACCCCTGTTGATAAGGCTACTGCTACTTGCTTTAACTGTGAAAAGATTGGACACTTTGCAAGTGAGTGCAGGTCGAAGAAAGTCTTCAAACCTTCTATCTCAAGAAGATCCAGCTGTTGACAAATACCTAAAGCTGAAAGACAAATATCAAAAGCTGAAAAACTACAAGCGAAAAGGTAAAGGTCCCATTGCTGAAGAACATGCCTGGGCTGAATCAGAAGAATCAAGTTCTGATGAAGAAGAAGTCGCTAATCTTTGCCTTATGGATGAGATTAAAGAAGAAGTGGAAGAACAATCTGAAACTTCTATGAGTTATATATCATCTCAGGTATCTATCTCTACTAATCCCTCTCTACTTGAATCAAAGAGAAGTCGCGCAGTTGATGTGCTGACGATTGATCTTTACAATGCTCTAAACGGCAAATCTCTAGCTGAAAGCAAAAACAATGACTTAACTGAACAACTGGAAAAATGCCATGAAAAGATCAGAGAACTGACTCTTTTAGAGGAAAGTTTGAAAGATCAAGTTGTTGTAAATAAAATCATCAACATAGAACGTGAACAAGCCATCGCTGCTCTAAAAGAAGAAAAAGGCTACTGTTGAAAAATGGTGCAATTCTTCAACAAAGATAACTGAGATAATAAATGCTCAAACTACTGGTGGTGATAAAACTGGTCTTGGTTTTTGGAAACCACAGGATGAGCCTAAAGAAGACTGTTCCATGCTTAAGTTTGAAATATTTGTCACTTCTATCTCTGACACTTCTTATAATCAGTTTTATCCTTCTTCTTCTAATTCTATCCCTGAGGAAAAATCCAAAGGCTCTAAGTCTGAGGATAAAGGAAAATCCAATTTTCGTCCTCAGAAGGCTTCCAAGAAAGCAAAGTTGAAAGTTCCCTCTAAACCTTCAGCGAATCAATCCTCTAGCTCTATGATATAAATCTTTGATCTCTGTCCTCCAAAGCTAAAGATTGATCTCAATCCTAAGAGATCTGAAGAAATCAAAATTCCTCCCAGATATCATGCTAAAAGCATTCTTGGACCAGGCCCTGCTCATCTTAAATTCTCAAAACCTTTTACTACTGGTCCTAAAACCACATTCAAATATAGAAAATGCTATCACTGTGGATTTACTGACCATATTGCAAGCAAATGTATAACTGCCACTAAAGCTGATAAATCAGCTAAAGTGAAGATAAATGCCTCCAAGGCTGAGAAGGTCATCAAAGCTGAAAAAATGACCAAGGTGAAGAATACCACTAAGGTTAAGAAATTAACCAAAGTGAAGATTACCACTGAAGCTGAATCTTCATCTGCTGTGAAGATTACTGAAACTTCTATCTCCACTAACCCCAAAGGACCCATTGAAAAGTGGGTACCAAACAACGCTTAATCTTCCTTATGTGTGCAGGGATCAAAGGGCATCTGGTATCTCGATAGTGGATGTTCTCGTCATATGACTGGACAAAAAGACCTGATCACTGAATACAAGGAAGAGAAAGGTCCCTCTAAGACCTTTGGTGGAAATGGAAAAGGATATACCCGAGGGTTTGGTGTCCTCAGCAATGGGACAACTACCTTCAGAAGAGTCGCTTATGTAGATGGACTGAATCATAATCTTCAAAGCATCAGCCAGCTATGTGACAAAGACTATGAAGTTCGCTTTTCTAAGAAAGCATGTTCAGTGGTGAATAAGAAAGGAAAACTGGCTCTCAGTGGTTTTCGTAAAGAAAATGTCTATGCAATAGATATGGACTCTACTACCACTGAGAAAATGTGTTTTCTCTCTAAAGCCTCTTCTGATGTCAACTGGCTATGGCACAAAAGGCTCTCTCATCTGAACTTCAAAACCCTGAATTCTCTCTCTTCTAAGGAACTGGTTTCTGGTCTCCCTCAGCACTCATATGCTAAAGAATCTCTCTGTTCAGCATGTGAAAAAGGAAAACAGACAAAAGCTAGTTTCAAGTCTAAACAAGTTTCCTCAGTGACAAGTCCTCTTCAGCTCTTACATATGGATCTGTTTGGCCCTGTCAACATCCAATCAATAGCTGGAAAGAAATATATGCTTGTCATTGTAGATGAATACTCTCACTACACCTGGGTTATCTTTCTTCGCTGCAAGAGTGATACTCCAGAAGAACTAATATCCTTCGTTAAGAAGATGGAAGTGCTGAATAACCTTACTGTTCGTTCAATAAGAAGTGATCATGGAACTGAATTCAAAAACAGTTCTCTGAGCAATTTCTTTGAGAACAAGGGAATTTCTCACAACTTCTCTTCAGTAAGAACACCTCAGCAAAACGGAGTCGCTGAAAGAAGAAACAGAACGATCATTGAAGCTGCTAGGTCAATGCTCAACGATTCTCATCTCCCTACTCAATTTTGGGCTGAAGCTATAAACACTGCATGTTTTACTCAAAACAGATCGCTGATCGTAAAGCGATTTGGAAAAAAAACTTATGAACCTTTTCATGTAAGAAAGCCCTCTATCAGCTTTCTTCATATCTTTGGTTGTCAGTGCTTTATTCTAAACAACAAAGATCAGCTTGGAAAGTTCGACCCAAAAGCTAATGATGGAATATTTCTAGGATATTCCTCCATCTCCAAAGCCTATAAAGTTTTCAACAAGAGAAGACAATCTGTGGTAGAAACAATTCATGTCACTTTTGATGAAACTCGCTCAGCGAACTCTAAACCAATCGCCGACAATGAAGAACTAAATGCTTGGATGTTTTCTCACTACAGAGAAACAGAACCCTACTTCTCAAACCATCAGCATTCAAATCCTCCAATTGATGATGATGATCCAAACATCATACCTCCTAACGTTGAATCCAACTCATGGATCTCAGCATAGCCTTTAAACACACTTATACCATCAGAACCATCTTTGTCTGAACATCTCTCAGAAAACAATGGCATGTATGAAACTCAACAGTTGATCGCTGATGAGCCTCAAGCTTCTTCATCAGTGAACATTCCTATTGTTGATCAAATCTCTGAAGTAAGCGATCATGCTCCTGCTCAGCGATGGACTAGAGATCACTCCATTGATCAAATCCTTGGTGATCCCGATGCAGGTATTCAGACACGACGAAGTTCAGGTAATATCTGTCTCTTTGTTAACTTTATTTTTTAATAGAACCAAAGAAGGTTGATGATGCCCTTAGAGATCGAAACTGGGTCAGCGCTATGCAAGAAGAGCTGACTGAGTTTGCTCGTAACAAAGTTTGGAATCTCGTTCCTTGACCATCTGACAAAACTGTTATAGACACCAAATGGGTGTTTAGAAACAAGTTAGATGAACATGGAACTGTAACCTTCAACAAGGCTCGACTTGTTGCTCAGGGATACAGACAAGAGGAAGGCATAGACTATGATGAAACCTTTGCCCCTGTGGCTAGGCTCGAAGCAATTCGACTATTCTTAGCTTATGCAGTCTATAAAGACTTCATTGTGTATCAAATGGATGTAAAATCAGCGTTCCTAAATGGAAAGCTGAATGAAGAAGTCTATGTAGAACAACCTCCAGGGTTTTATGACCCTAAGTATCCAAATTATGTTTATAAATTGGATAAGGCTCTCTATGGTCTCAAACAAGCCCCTCATGCTTGGTATGACACTCTCTCATCCTTTCTTATCTCTGAAAATTTTGAACGTGGCAAAATTGATAATACTTTATTTTTCAAAAAGATAAAAGGTCATATTATTCTTGTACAAATATATGTCGATGACATCATATTTGGTTCTACTAACCCATCGCTGTGTACTCGATTCGCTGAAGTAATGAAGAAAGAATACAAAATGAGTATGATGGGTGAGCTGACATATTTTCTTGGTCTTCAGATCAAACAATCTGACAAAGGTACTTTTATCAGCCAAGGTAAGTATGTTAAAGACATGCTGAAGAAGTTTGATTTAACACAAACTTCAACAATGAAGACTCCTATGGCACCTCCCCTTACACTTAACAAAGATCCGTCTGGAAACCCTGTTAATGTCACTGCCTATAGAGGAATGATAGGTTCCTTGTTGTACCTTACAGCGAGCCGACCTGACATCATGTACTCTACTTGTTTATGTGCACGCTATCAATCTGAACCCAAGGAATCTTATCTGATCGTTGTTAAGCGAATTTTCAGATATCTGAAAGGGACTCCTAATCTCGGTCTTTGGTATCCCAAAGACTCAGGGTTCGATCTAACTGGATATTCTGATAGTGATTTTGCAGGTTGTATACTCGATAGAAAGAGCACCACGGGTGGATGTCAACTCCTATGAGGAAAGTTGGTAAGCTGGACAAGCAAAAAGCAAAATTCAGTGTCTACTTCCACAACTGAAGCTGAATACGTAGCCGCTGGAAGTTATTGTGCTCAGGCCTTATGGATGAGAAATCAACTATTAGACTATGACCTTTAGCTATCAAAGATTCCAATCTATTGCGACAGCACTAGTGCTATCGCTATAGCAAACAATCCAGTGCAACATTCAAAGACTAAACACATAGAGATCAGATATCATTTTATCAGAGATCATGTGATGAATGGTGATATTGAACTTCATTTCATCCCTACTGACTATCAGCTTGCTGATTTATTCACCAAACCTCTTGATGAGACAAGGTTCAACTTTCTCATCAGTGAGCTTGGAATGCTGAATCTCGAAGAGTAAATCTTCAGCGTTCATGCATTAAGTCAGTGATTATAAGTTCCCCATTATCATTCAATCACTGATTAAAACTCTGACTCTCAAGTATGTTCTTTTACTTTCAATCACTGAATCTTTAGTCAGTAAGACGTTTTAAATAAAACTTTGATCAATGAAGTTTTTTTTCAAATGATTAAAAGCTTTTTGAAAAACAAAATCTATCACTGAGTTTTCTCTTCAGTGATCCTTCTAAAATAAAAATCAATCTCTGAATTTTTATCAGGGATTCTTTCAAAGGAAAAACCTATCTCTGACATTTCTTCAGAGATAATTTCAAAAAGGACAAATGAAACGTTTTTCTCTCTCCTATGACGTCATTTGAACCGACAATCCACGACATGCTTTTTTCTGACACGTTCGTCCGTTGCCCTTCTATCTAATCAACTTCGTGGGAAGTGTCCATGTCATGATGAATGTTTGTATTCCCGCCTCTTTCTCTCTCCTACTCTCTACGTATAAAAGGATTGTTTCTTTTCATTCTTATCTTTTACGCTCTCTAGAAATCCTTTTCAAGCAAGAACTCTCTCAAAGCATTTGCAAGAACATCTTTCAAATCATTTGCATCTTCTTCCTTAAGGATTAACAGGTTATTTTGATCTTCCTTTTACTTAAATCTTGTTACTTAATCCTACTTATGTTCCATCATTATGGATTTTTATAAGATTTCTACTCAATAAAATAATTATTTTTGATTTTATTCTTTCAAAACCTTTGGTTTTCTCATTGTTCTTCCTTCTTAAACTAAGAACAATGTCTTAATCTTTAAATTTTTTTTGTTTTTATCTTAATATGGTAAAAACTTCTTTATTTTTAGACTTTAATCCTTCCCTTCTATTCTTTATTTCTTTCCTTATTCAGCAATGGCATAGTCAACACTTGTTTCCTCCAAGAACGTCAAGTTCACCCTCACTGACTCTAAAGTCCCCAAGAACAACCATCTTGGACGCCTAGACTTCGATGGAATCAAATACCCACACCTAGTGGATGCTGCTAAATTCCTGAAGCAATCTTGCATTGCTTACGCTCTCATTGTTGATCCAAAACCCTCCAAAACTCTACTTCAACAGTTTTGGTTCACAGCTGAAGAATCAACCATCACCAACAAGAAAGGTGATCAGGTCCCTGCCATTTCTTTCTGCACTAACCTCGGCAAAGGAATGATGACCGCTTTCATCTTAAGAAAGGCTCTCAGGTTTCCTGACAAACCTAAGGGTAGCTTTGAAGCTTTGCCTACTGACGCTGAACTCATCCGGTTTCTGGATGATATGGAGTACTGCTGGGACAACAAGCCCCGCTCCACTATCCCCAACAAGAAGCTGACTCTCATCAAGAAGGCGAACATGCTTTCTCAGCTGAACTATATCTTTTATCACTTCATTCAATGCATGAGTGGGAAAAGTGGTTCCCTTGATCAGGCCAGCAAGGTACAGCTCCAGATGGCCTACTCGGTAATTGCTGGCAAAAACTTTGACTTTGCCACTGCTATCTTTGACGATCTAAGGTCAAAGATAGAGAAGACGGAGAGGGATCCCAAGATCCCATATGTAAGGTTCATCTGTGCATACCTGAAGTTCCTCTACGCCAACGCTTATCCCACTACTACTGATGGCTCCTTCGCCAAAGTGGGTCAGCGTTCTCTAGAAGTCAAACCGCTGGACAACGAGGTAAGTATTTCTACCCTACGCTCTCGCCTCTCTCTACATTATTCTACTTCAGCGGCCACGCAGGAGGTTCATTCTTCTGCTAACCCTGCCGCTACCACTTGTTCCAAACGCCCATCAGTTAGTTCTTTTGGCCCTTCAAAAAAGGCCAAAGTGACTAAGGAGACAAGCGCCTCTAGTTCAAGGCCTGAGGAAGTTTCTCGACAAACTTCCTTGGATGATTTCGTGGTCCTCTCCTCCACATCTGTTGTTGTGATAACATCAACCGTGCCAGCGACCTCGGTCGCTGCCACAACAACGGTGACTCAACCTGAAGTCTCAGTTCTTCAATCAACTGAGGTACCTTTTCAACCCCAAACTTCTTCTATCCCCATCTCTAATCCCTCTTTTTCTTTGGTCTCTGACCCTCCTCTCATGCAGCAACCTCATGTTGCATTTTTAGGACCTGATGCTCAAACCTTTGAAAGAGACATGCAATTTTACAAAATGTTTGAATCATCAGGTATACCTAAACCCACCTATACCTCTCCCATCTCTCCATCTAAGCCTGTTACTCAGACGCTAATTCTTTCAGGTCCTAGTTTGGCAACTGTTGACTCGAATGTCAACAGCTTGAGTGAAAAGGTGGTCTCTCTCACCAACGCCATCAACGGAACCACCAGCGCAGTCAATACCACTGGTGAAGAGCTGAAAACACTGACAGTTAGCTGCTCCTCCAAAGCTGAAACTACTCAAATCTCTGCTCTTCAAGAAGAGATTGTCAAAGCCAAGGAAGACTCTCAGCGTCGGTTTGATGCTTTATCCACAAAAGTTGATGCTTGCACCGCTCTTCTTCAGCATGTCCTCAACAAGCTGAATGCACCAGCTCCAACTCCATCCCCTTCCTTCACATCGGTTGATCGCACCTCTCTGAACTTAGCTGTTGAATTTATTCATCAAGCTACTTCAGATATCCCTGTGATTGAAGGACGTCTGGAGAGTCTGGAGGCTGAAGTCCAGAAGTTGTCCTCTGCCCAACCTTCCTCTCTACCTAAAGTTCCCTCCCTCCCTGATAATGACAAAGAGGGGGAGAAGGCGGCTGAAGAAAATAGGGACGAAGCTGCTGGAGTTAATGCTGCTGAAGCTGAGGTTCAACAGGAAGATCCTCCCTCTCATGTTGAGGGGGAGAAGGTTGCTGACCAAGCCCCTCTTTCTTTCAAAGACTTTGTCGAAGAAGAATAAAAGGAGGATGAATATGAAGAAGATCTTGATCTTAAAGATCAAGAGGAAGAGCAACCTCATCAAGAAGATGATGATGATGATGATGAAGAAGACCAATCCTTATGGTGTTCTGCAGCCATCACATCTTCAATGATAACTTCGAAAGAAGTTGTCACAGCAGGGGGGAGTCATGGAACATCCTCAGGAACCCCTTCCCAAAAGCAAACCCAAAGGTGCGGTTGCTGAGGGAAACCTGAAGACAGTTTCACTATCTGAGGAGAATCCTTCTCAGGTATGCCTCTCACTTGTCCCTGTTTCTTTCTACAAACCCTCTATATCTTTCTAGCCTTTATCTTCTCTCTTTCCAAAACATACACTAACTCCTTTCTTTCCATTTTCTGTCCAGACAGTTCTCTCCCCTGCTTAAGGGTAAAGAACTACAAATAATCCCAGCTCCCAAAGCTGATGAAGAAATAATCCCAATCTCTGTAAGAGAGATTGATGAAGAAGAAGAAGAAACCCTGCAACATCCAGGAAGGCCCTCTAGACCATCTCACTGGTCAGAAGAAGAGATGAAGAGACGAACATAGATGATCTCTCATCTAGAGAAACAACGACTGAAGATCCCCTCTCAATCAACAGATCTAGAGTTCCTGACTGAAGTTGAAATCGAAGAATCTGTTAGGGCTGAGAAGTTGATAGCTGATTGTCAAAGAGATGCCTCTCTTGCTCTGAAAATCCAGTCCTCTCAAGTCAAAGACAAAAAGCTGAAGAAGAAACCAGTTGAAGTCCAGGTTGCTCTATTGAAAGAGATTGAAGAGGAGCGCTCAAAAGAACAAAGGGTCAACGATAGCTCAGTCGAATGGTGTAAAAACAAAATCGACTATCGCTCTGACCCAATGAAGATCATAGCCGTTGTCATCTCAGGAAAAAAGAAGAAGGATCGAGTTTCTGTCACTATAGAGATTACCAGAGAGGATGGAAGCTGTAAGGCCATGTTCGTTTCAAAGCTGGAAAGCTTCGGTTATATGGAATGGCTAGAGTTCAAAGATGCGCTGAAGAAATCCAAATCAACCAGCAGAGGCTATGTCGAAGGCATCTTAGAAGCCCTCATCAACAGAGTCTCCACTGTGTTAAAAGTACCATCTGCTCTTCCTTCCAAGCCAAGGCAGTTCAAAAGAAAGCCTGTCTCCTCCTCGTCTGAAAATGTCGTTGTGATCAGAAATGAAAACTCCATCAAATTCTCAAGAGAAGCTCTGTTTGGTCCTCCTCCTGATCTTTCAGTTCTCAATCTATCTCTGCCCCCTGGTGGACCATATGTTGCAGGGCAAGTACTCAAAGAAAATTTTGGAATCTTCTTCAGAGATGATGAGGAAGAGCTCAGATTTCAAAGAGTATATGAAATTCCTATATGTCCCCTCAGTCATCTCAAGGATCTCTTTTGCTTATGGTGTGACTTCTCTCCTTCTGCTGAACCGATCAAGGCAATCATCTCTCAAGAATCTTTAGATCGAAGGCAAAAAGGAGAAGAAATACCTGAGTATATGATCAATCCTCCTAAGTCTTCTTTAGATAGCTGATAGATTAGTTTTCGACTTTCTGTAATCTATTAGTAAAACTTACAGTAGTTAGCAAATCACTTGTATTTGTAATTTTCATAACTTGTAATTCTTTTCTTGAATTTATGAAAATTTCAGTGAAGTACTTAACTCTATCAGTACTGTAAAAGATCCCTCAAAATAGTAATTGGGACATGTATGTTATGAGTCCTGATAATTCCTTATTTTGAACTATAAAGTAATTTTCTTCAGTTACTTTGTCATTATCAAATAGGGGCAGATTGTTGATCCAAACTCTCTCAGTGATTTGATAACGACCCTCTTCTATACTTAGTGAAAATTACGTTTTAATATGTATTAGTGTTTCACCATCAGCGATCAGACTGAGTCTGTTCAGTTATCGCTGATAGTCCTTCTCAAACATTTATATGTATTAGTGTTTCACTATCAGTGATCAGACTGAGTCTGTTCAGTTATCGCTGATAGTTTATGATGTAAACAGTAACGTAATCCCTGAAAACAAGTCTCGCGTCAACAGATGTTCATAGCTGAATCGAAGACAAAGCTGCTGAACAAAGACAAGTCTACTAGTGACCTGATGCGGATATCAGTGAAGCAAAGACGAATCTACTTATATGCGAAGGAACATGAGGAAAAGCTTCAGCGATAGCTGAACCTCTTTATATCTCTGAAGGAAGAGATATTCAACGATCAAACGATCATGAAGCTTATGCCTCAAGTCTCCTTTTTTCTTACCTTGCACAACCAGTACGGTGTGTCATAACGGACACGTCTCTGGCACAAATCGTACAACAACTCTGTCAACTACACTGCTCATGATCCGGCCGAAAGCATGTCTCCCAAAGTCAGACTCTCTCAGCAAATCAATGAAGGACACGTGTAAAGTGCCCTGCCATGCATTTAATGCATAGGGTATAAATAGAAAGATTACCTCTCCATCTGAAGGAAGTGCTCACCTCTGCCTTCATCTTTCTACATTATAGAAACCCTTGTTTTCTATACTCTCAATCCCCCATTCTCTATATTCTTGTGGAACCATCTTAGTGTTTCTTAAGTTTGTTTAGATTGAGTCTGTCTTAATCTTATTCCGCAACAAACTTGTAAATTGTATTTGATTTATCAATAAACAATTTATTAAACTTTAAATTCTGTGTTTGTATTCAACCCCCCCCCCCTTCTACAAACTTGTTAAGCACCTCCGGGACCAACACGTTTTTCTTAGACCCTGAAGTAAAGCGAAGGTTGTTGGAACTCGAACTATGTTGGAACTTTTTGTTATAGTGTTGAGAGAGAAGAATCATTGCTTTATGAAGCGTTTCGCCATCATCATCAGTTGCACCATCATAATCATTCTCAGTCAATGCTTGTTCAGCTAGTTTGCTTGAGAGAAGTGCAACCGGATCCACTGTCTTTTTGTTTTTCTTGTCAAGTTTGACCTTCTTATCCTTGACAATGCACTCATCTCTCAGCAAAATCTCATACATCTCTTGGATTTGCATGGTAGAGATCCGTACATCATTACTCAATCGGTGGCAAGATTTATTCCATTCCGGTTAAAGAGAATTGAGGAACTTCAGATTGGTCTCTAGCTCAGTATTGGTCACTTTAATCTTTCGCAGATCATTTATCACAGCACATAACCTGTCAAAAACACTTTTCAGAGACTCACCGTCTTTGGCTTTGAACTCTTCAAAATTGCTCATAAAACGCGTATGCCGAAGTTGTGTTCAAACTGTAGACCCAAGCATAACCTTCTCTAGCTGTGTCCACATTTGCATTGGATTGTTCTTGTAACAATCAATCCGGTTGTAGATTGAATTTGGCAAGGATAGCATCAGATTAGCCTTTAATTCACGATCAGCTTTATGTTGTGAAGACTCTTCGGCAGTGTATTCATTGGTAGGCTTTATTACCCTATTAGCCAATGAATTTTCAGTTGCGGGAATCTCTTTCAAGGGTGTTTTGAAAGGTCCTTGAGTGAGTATCTTCATCATTTTATCTCCGTTTGCTTGACGCTCAATGAAGTTAATAAATCGATCTTGCCATTGAGTGAACTCATTCTCATTGATCAAGACTGGAGGACGAGTATCTATTCCCAATGACATCATGATATCGTTTTTGTAGAACTGCGCTTGAAGAGAAAACTTTGAAGAATCAATAGAGACAGAAAGTTCAGATAAAGTCCAAGTCTGGAAGCAGATAGTCTAGCGCAAATAGGAGATTTGCGCGAACAGTGACTGGCGCAAACTAGGTTTTGCACGAACAGAAGTTGGCGCAAACTTGACTTTTGTTTGAAAAGAAGCTGACGCAAATTTTACTTTGCGCGAAACGTTGATGGCGCAAAGACAACTTTGCGTGATATTCTGACTTGTGGACTACTTTGCACGAGACGAAGAGGCGCAAATAAAGATTTGCGTTAGACAATGATGGCGCAAACTGATCTTTGCGCGAGATGAAGGTGGTGCAAATTAGACTTTGCGTGAGATGTTGTTGACGAGAACCTTTCTTTGCTTGAGCAGTAGGTGGCGCAAAAGTAATTTGCGCGATGAACAGATAGCGCAAAATAAACTTTACGCGATGTACTGATGGCGAAAACCTGAACTTTTCGCAAAGAACTTGTGAACTGAACTTGGTGGAAACTTGATGAAACTCGCGCAAAACTTGATGAAACTCGCGCAAAACTCTGATGAACTGGCGCAAAGTTTGAATCTGGCGCAAAACAATTGACAAATCACGAGAACCTTCTAATTTCGATTATAGAGTCGAATCTGATGAAATTTTCTCACAAAGATATGTTCGAAAACAACTTTCTAACAACTCTGAAACAACTAATTCAATCAAAAACCACAAAAACTTGAATTCGAGAAATGAACAGTATTCAACGAACTTTTCCAGAAAAATAAAAAAAACTCAAAATTGATTATCAAAAACTGAATTTCTTGAAAAATGATGTGAATCAAAAGTATTCTACTATTAAGAACGAATCCAACAAACCAATTTTCAAGAAAATTCGTTCAAAATACAGTCCGAATTTGATGAAAAACCAAAAAATGAGATTTTCTTGAAAAAATCAAGAAAATCGATCAAAATTTCTGATTCAAACACAAATTCAGAATCGAAAAACGTTTCTCTCAATCCTCTCAGATTCAGATTAGGCTCTGATACCAATTGATAATGCATGATCGTTCTAAATCTAGTGAGAGAAAGTAGAGAGAGAGATTTTGAAACGCAGAAGTTCTCAAAGTATTCAATATGCGTGAATGTCTTACAAGAAACAAAGCCACAAGGGACTTAAATACCCTTGGCTAAAACCAGATATAAAAGCACTCTAAAACACAGTATTAGACCAAGCCTATAAATACAATGATTACTATAAAATCTGACTTAACAACTTCTTAAAAATCCATTCATCACAACTCAGATTTCCTTTCAAGTCTCACGAGACTTGCAACGACCAAGATTAATCGCATTTCTTATATTAACATCTTGTTTGAATATCTTCACTCAATATGTTAAGTTTATTTTGTTTTACATATTTAACCCCTGTTAATTTAGGATCTTAGCTTCGTCTCTGATTGTAGGGGTGGTATTAGCGACAGTTAAACAAAGTCGAGTGCTAGTTAGAGACTTGTGAAAGACTTAAATCTTTAGGACGTTTTTCTTATCGTTGGAGATAGTGGCTTTCGGTGAAATTTATAGTAACATCGTTGTTAATCTAGCTTTCATTTGGATTTAGATTTTAATTTGTTCACTTTGACCTTAATGTATTATGGTATGTAAAGTATAAAGAAATTTTACCATAGAACTTGCATTGATTTTAAACAATTTTAATTTAGTCACTCTTCCTAGATTAGTGTTTTATTAAATTTTAATTTAGTCACTCTTCCTAGATTTTAGGATGTTACACAACGTTATAGTTTTTCAACGAATTTCAAACTGAAACAAATAATAATGTGAAAATAAAAAGTTTGAGTTAAGAAATACAAATAATAATGATAATGCCAAGATTGTCTTAATGTTGCACTAACAAAACTAAATTTGAATGAAAAATGATCAAAAATTAGTTCGTTTTGAATGGGTCCATTTACATATTTCAGACATGAGATGTATTTTGGTCTAGTTATCAAAGTCTCTAACTTTAATTATGAAATTAGCTTCGTCTTAGTTGCATGCAACATTTGAAGGTTTCATATCTACTAACAATGCTTGTTCGTATCAATATTTTTACAACCTATTGGAGGATTCGGTGAAAGTCAATCAATGGTTACGAACCAAATTTGATGACTTAAACAAGGATGTTAACTTGGATTTACTCAAATTTTCAAGACTTGCTTGATCTGAACTAGAATTCTACACCAATAACCGAATGATAACTTTATTATCAGATACGGTTCTCTAAGTTTTTTCTGAAATAAAACATGTTAGATGATAATGGAACATATAAGACTGCACATTTCTATTAGAGCATCTTCAAAAGATACTCTAAAATAGAGATTTTATATATTATTTTACTCAAACAGATACTTTAAAATGTTATATAAAAAAGCAAGACTAATGGGGTGTTTGGTTGGAGGTATTGAAGGATAAAGAATGAGAATGATAATGAAAAATATTATTGGTTTGACATGATATAATGGATTAATTACCCAAAACCCATTAATTTTCATACCTGACCAAATTAGGGGAGGAGAGGGGGGAGGGGAATGAAAATCTTATTCCCGCTCAATTACCTTTTTTCATACGTCCTTCATCTCTTGTTGAATGAAACATATTTTTTATTTTCATGTTGGACGACATATATTTATATTAAAATATTATATAAAATAATTTTTTTTATTAATTATATTAGTTTAACCAATCGGTATTAATACAATCCTAATTCCTATGTCCATTTTATTTTATTTCATTTCTATTTTCTATTTTCTATTTTCATTCTCATTTGTTAAAATAAACAAACTATCTCTAGTACTGAACCCCGTCCGGTCGTCTTGAACCCTAGAAATCAATAGAGACGCAACAACTGGGAGCAAGAGAAAGAGAAGATCTCACACACAGAATAGAACAAAAGAGTTCGTAGATTCAGGTAATTTTCAGATTGATTCATAAAAAAAAAAAAGGTTTGTGATTTGTTTTTCAGATTTGGTTCATGCCCCTTTTCGTTTGTATGGGTTTAGTTTAGGTTTAGGGTTAATTTAGATGTATACATCTGCTCTAAAAAGGCTATTATCTTTCTTTATGATTTATCCGGCGTGGTGGAGGTTCTGCAGCACGTCATGAGAGTGGCTAAGGGGTCGTTGAGCAAGTTTCTGATGTAAAGTTATTAGGGAATTCTAACATTTTGAACAAATCATACTACACCGTTAAAATTTCGACTACGTTTATCTTGAGTTTGCAACAAGCTCATTTCGGTTTTGCATTTAATAAGTGTTAGGTTTAAGATAGCAAAAAAAATGACCTTTTGTCTTTGGAATGAGAGAGTAGTTCAATTCAAAACAATCTGAATTTGTTTCATGCATGTCCTATTATTTCATAGGTGATTATCATGTTATATGGTTCGGAAGTGACCAAATTTTTTCAGATGGTCCTTCATGATAATTGAATTTCGTTAATTTTATATCGAGGACAAAGCTTTCCAAGACCGTCATACCTATAGTTTCTTTGTAGAGTAAGCATTCTTCTTGCTAAAATGTTGGAAAAAACCACTAAAGAATGCGAGATCCCAACCATCGAACTATGCAAAATAATCACCAGAAATTACCTGAAATCATTCATTCTAGCAGACTTATGTGCGTGTGTGTGTTTAGCAAGTATTATGTTTGCTTTTGAATAAAAATACAAGTATGGTTGTTAGAAAACTAAAATTCACTCTATTCTTATGGGAAATTCTGTTTCATTCACCCATAGACAATACCCTTTTGTATGACAATTTGAGAGGTGGAAGGGAGCAGATGAGGAAACCTTTATCGAGTTGTTATAGTTTGGACGCACTTGTGAGAATGAAGGGCGTGTTACTTGGTGGATAGAAGTAGTAAAATGGACATGGACTAATTGGAATATAAATAAGAACATTATCAAAGGGCAGGGAGTAGATGTAACTGGAATAACTGAGCCCTTACCTATGGCTTCTTTTTTCTCTTTGCTGATTGATGTATATTGGTTCTTTATAATGTTTACTTTAACCCATGACAATGAGTCTGGATTAAATCCATGCCAGTGCTTGTGTAGGGTGTAGACTGTATTAGTTTTTCGGGTTTACTGACAGTCTACTCCTACTGTAGTTGACTACTTGACTTTTGAAATAGTCTTTCGTGGTGAGATGTGGGGAGCGGTTTATCTTGAAATGGCTACAAAACAGGAGAAATTATAGTATTTATATTTATGAATGTGCTTAAGAGTTAGGGCTTCAAATTGCACTTTTGATCTTTGAATTGTGAAACAAATTGGAGCAAATACATGATAATTGAGATGAGGATGGAGGATATGTGACAGAAGGAGGGGATCCTTTACATATTAGTAACTTGATATATCTTCTTTTAGGAGCATTACCATCTGCAAGGATAAAATAGTCTCACCATGAAGTTGGTATTCTTCAGTTTGTGATGTGTATAAATTATAAGGAATAATACTATAATTGATCTGTAATTTCAGAAACAAATGAGCCAAGTAATGTACACTTGCTGAGTTGAATAATAATGAAAGCTGAATAGATGGGATTGGTTGATTACATGGAACCGTTGCTTAGATACCCTGCTTTCGCATTTCCAGAAAAAAAAAGACACCCTTCTTTCTTAAACAATTTACCTGCTACCTTGAAAGAAAAAAACCTATATGTTGATAGTTAGTGGGTTTAGATTGTAGACTTGGCTTCTTTCAGAAACATAAAAATTGATGTCTGAATTTGTAACAAAGTTAGAGCCTGTTTGTTTGCATGTTTGCAGCTTAATGAGCTTAATGGGACTCACAACTTATTCGGTCAGATTTACATGATTGTTTGGTAGTGGCTTAATGATATAGAAAGTGACTATTCAGTAAGCTCCAAGTTTTTTCCAATCCTGCCCCTCCCAATTTAAAAACATGCTCCTTCCGTCTATGAAAAACACCCTCCCAAACAAAAACTTCTCAATCTATACAGAAATATTAACCCACACAAACAACTTTATTCATATAGGACTTGATGGAAAACCAACAAAAAAGCCCCTTAGTTTTGAACTACTGAGCACATGTCAAGATTAATTATCTACCAATGACTGGTCATCCAATTTTATGTTAATTGGTTGGCGATGCCCATGGAATGGAGATATAATAAATTTTATGTCTTCTAAAACTATATACTTAGTTTGCAATGCTGAATATGCTACTCATTTATATTGCCAGATGCTATTGAATTGTTTTTCTAATATAGAAAAATTGACTAGATCATCGTGCAGAATGAAGGTGAGGTCATCAGTAAAGAAAATGTGTGAATTCTGTAGAACAGTGAAGCGTCGAGGCAGAGTATTTGTTTTGTGTTCAGCAAATCCCAAGCATAAACAGCGACAAGGCCTTTCAACAATTTGTTTCGAGGAAGGTCCACTTACATCCAGGTATTCCTTATATTGATTTTAGTCCCAAAATTCTAGCTTCTAGGTTTTGAGGCATTTGGTTTAACTTAATACCATTTTGCTGGTTCAGTCAAAGGGAACTGATGCACATTAGATTTTGTTATACAACTGTGTTTGACTTTGAGGCCTTTAGGAACGGCTTCAACATTTGGTTTGCATTTCAAGCATAACCATTGGCTGAATTCGATTTAGGAACCCTATAAAAGCTGTGTTTTGCATGTTGGGCTTGCCCTATATTTCTCTTATTGACTGTATGGTTTTTCTCTTCATTGTTCTTATTGACTAAGGGGCTGTTTACCTTTTTTTTTTTTACACTAAGGGGGTGTTTACTTGTGGCTTAATTGGCCTTATTGGTGAATTTGGCTTATTCGCGCAGACAGTTAGGAGTGTTTACTTGTGGCTTAATGGAAATATAATGGGCTTTTTCGCACAGCCCATGGAGGTCACTTGTCCAGGTTCAGCCATAAAAATGACCTCATCTACCCTTTTAAAAAACACGCTTCCCTTCTCATCACTGTGTTCATCGACACCTTCTTCATATCTGGAACTCCATTCTCATCACTGTGTTCGTGCTCCCTTCTTCATATCTGGAACAAATGATCGTGCTTCCATCATCTTGGTCGAATGGGACAGACGCAAAATCGATTCTTGGTTTTTAGGGTTTGTATCGAACCAAATCGATTCTGGAAATCGATTACGGAAGTTGATGTTGTTCTTGGTTTTTAGGGTTTGTATCGAACCAAATCGATTCTGAAATCGATTCTGGAAGTTGATGTTGTTCTTGGCTTATTCTCGATTCTGGAAATCGATTCTAAAACCATTTCTACAAAAGCTAGCTTGATTTCCCCTTTTTTTCTATGTTTGATTAATCTTCTGGAAATCGATTCTAATCGATTCAAGGGTTTGTATCGATTTCAGACTTTCAACAGCCTGGAAATTAGTATTTTTATGTGTTTGTATATCGATTTCAACATGGAATTTTGCTTCTATGGACGTTCTCATCGATTTTTATGTGTTTGTATATTGATTTCTACATCGGTTTCTTGTCATCTGTTGATTCAGAAAGATGCAGACAAGTAGAAATATGCATTCATTATCAAATTGGACATAATACATATTCAGGGTAAATTGGTTATTTCCTTCATTCAGATTCAGAAAAAAAAAGTAAACAACAACACTAATTTATCCAGACATACAAATTTAACCATACAGGACTTAATGAAAAATTTGGTAAATATGGGTTAAGTTATCTATCTGGATAAATTTGTGTGTATGAGGAACGGGAGACCAATGGGTTTGAGGGAGGCAAAGAGAGAGGGTTGGATTATTAATGGGCATTTCTGGTATTAATTTGTTTAAGGTGCCTTAATGAGGACAAGTGAGGGGTCCTGACTTATTCCATATAGTTGTTTTAGCTTAATGGCTTAACGATTAAGCCGTAAAAAATACTCATGTATGGCTGAGCGAATAAGTTGTCGAGACCATTAAGCTCATTAAGCTAAGTAAACAGCCCCTAAGCTTGTTGTCTTCAACTCAGATTCTTGATTTGCCGGGCTTTTGTTTCTATAATGAAACTGTTTCATATGGAGGTTTTTAGGATATTTAAAGTTGGTTATAATGGAGCTATGGACAATCCTTTCATTCTTCTTGTTGACTAAGCTTGTAGTCTTAGATTCAAAATCCAGGACGTTTGTTCCTGAAAATAGAACTGTTTGTCATCGTGGTTTGCTCATAATTTGGATTTGGTCACTCAAACGGATTATCTACTTTGGAAGTCCAAACTTTTCATTTTCCTTGCACCTATGGTCCCTCGAGTTAACACAGTTAACGGAGTTTCGTTAAATATAGGCATGTGCCTCTCACATGAGGGGAAATCTGTCTTTTACCTTAATTTCTTATTATCTTTTCAAAAAATAATCATAAAGTAATTTAGTATAGACATAATAGATTAATAATATATATATATATATATTATGCATATACACCATATATTATACGCTGCAAACCTAGTTTCTAGATGTCGTCGGTGAACCTCTTCTCTCCCTGTTTTTTTCTTTCTCTGTCGAACCTCATCCCCCTTGCCCTTCTATCCCTTCTCCGGTGAACCAAATTATCAAGAGAAAAAAGTAGCAACACTCCCCATCCCATTCTTTGCAAACCCCACCGCCCTTCTAACAGAAGTTTAGTTACAAGAACCGAAGAAGAAGAAGCTCCCTCTTCGCAAATCGGCCTACTTAATGAAAACCAACCCCTCTGGGCATTATAGCACCAATAAACCCCAAAAACCATAGCTCCCTTTGATAGTTTTTGATGAAAGTGTGCATAAACTCGAGGTTTCCAAGTCAATTTAACAACATTTGTGATGAATTTTTGTGTTCAATAGTATTATATTTGAGAGATTGTGATTGGCACCGAGATGGGTTTTGTATGTTCACACGGGGACGATGAAGACCAGAGAATGAGGAGAGAGAGAAACAGTGTTAACTCGAGGGACTACCGGTGCAAGGAAAATGAAAAATTAGGGACCTTCGATGTAGATAGTCCATTTGAGTGACCAAATCCAAATTTTGAGCAAACCACAGGCACCATTAGTGTAATTCACTCTAAAATAAATATATCCTACAAAGTAGTTTGAAGTTGGTTATGAGGTAATTTCACAAGTTACCATAGATTCGATAAGGTTGGTCATTGCTTATGGGGTATCCCAAAAATAAATTGTTGAAATCACTTTGATTTGAGAATACTATGTAATTTAACTGATATTAGAAAGTGATGTAATTTGATATGATTACAAAGTATTGTAACATTTGCTTCATAAGTCCAAAAGAATTTGCTACTTGAGTTTCCATTAAACTTGATGATCATCTCACAAGTCTTCATTATGCACATGTGATCATAGGATTTGCATGTCTTCTGTTAGTATTCAGGGTACAATCTAGAAAGCTTTTTCCGTTAATAAAAATGTTTCAGAGATTTCGTGTTTTGATTACTGCCCGGTGTTCTTTTGATTTCAGAATATCAGAAATGCAGATGACTAGAAGCAGTTATCAAGCCAAGGATGCTCCAAACTATGGCGGCATTGGAGGCGGCTTGGCATCTCTACTAGTCGAGAGGAAGGTGCCTGCACTTTTTGCTGGATGGAGAGTCAGCCTTGCGTCTCTTCTTCAGACACGTGCCAAGTGATGATAATATCGATAGACCGAAAATGGTAACTTTTGCTTCTAGAAGGCATTCGGTAACTTTTGATCAGCCTGCTTGCATAAAATATTTCTATCTTTTTCTATAAAGCCAGGGGATTAAGCTTCTTATATTGAATAACGAGGTGCAAACTTTGTAGGATCATCCATTTTTGTGTTGCTAAGTTCATACCTGCCTTCTGCAAGATGTTTTCTTTTCTGGGATAACGGGGTGGGTGTCTGCTGATGTGGATACTCCCACCATGCACAAAATAACTTTGAGGGTCAACTCAATGCGTAAACATAGGTCGCCAGTTTGAATCTCTTAAGAAAAGATGTTGTAAGCGGTCTTGGTCTTGGTCCCGGTTATTCTTGGTCCTGGTTATGCCCGAACTAAAGCGGCCTATCTAAATAAAGCATTTTTTAATTGTTTTCACTATTTCTTTTACGAATTTTGACTACAATTTTGGTTTTCCAATTGAGCCATTGAACTAAATTTCAAAATTTGTTTTTTTGACGTTGGTTTCATCTTATTTTACGATTCATTTTTTAGAAACCAGAGACATTGGTAGTTGATGAAATACAATAGAAATATTAGTGTTGTTATATTGACCTTCAATCTTGGTTTTGTTTGACTATTGATTCGTCTTGTTTTTGTCTTAAATCTTTATTCTTCATAGTGTTTTTTTTTTCTGAGTTTTTAATCTTCATCAATTTTATTTTCGAAGTCTTAGAAGGTGTATGAGTTTTTGGCTGTTTGGTATTAGGTCTTTTCAATGCTATCCAAATAATCCTTCGAGCAGATACAACATTTCATAGACTCCATGATAAGTTGTCTTTCAAAGAGAGATAATCTTGCCATAGAAAAAAGTGAACTCGGAATCTACCGTAATAACTTGAATCATTAGTATATTACATGTCATGATGGCAAAGTTTGGAAGTTATTATTCCTTGTTCCATACCAATAAATCAAAGGGATAATGGCCGAAATGGCCAAACCATGGGGAGGGATTGGCCTCTTAGTCATCCCTCTCCCCGATTTGCAAAAATGTCCCAAGGGAGGGACACAATGGAGCCCAGGGCGCAATTGCGTCCCTACTTGTTTTCAGTAAAAAAATGACTTGTTTTCAGTAAGATTTGCGTAGGGGCTCCATTGCGTCCCTTGGGACATTTTTGCAAGTCAGGGAAAGGGATGGCTAAGAGGCCAATACCTCCCTGTGGTTTGGCCATTTCGACTAATTATTAATAAATCAAAAGACTCAAATTATTGACATTCAAATATTTAATGAAAGTTGAACACATTAGTATTTGTCTATTTGATGATTAACTCAAAAGCTATATTTAAAATTCAAATGTATAGTAGATTTTTTCACTAGTTCCATTTCGAACATCATAAGATATTATCACAAATTAAGTGTTAAACCAATTGTAATGACTTCGCGGATGAAATTTATCTCGAAATGTATCAAAGTTGGACTATTGAAGGAAAAAAAAATACTATAGTGCTCGGAATGGAATTAAATTAAAGCATGCTTTTATTATTTATACTTCCTTCGTCACAAAATAAATATCGGTAATTAAAAAAACACGATTTAAAAAATGTGTAACAATTATACCTTTTAATTAAGGAAAATTGGCATCAAAATGGAACCAATTTTCATCTGATTCTTATTTTGACAAACCAACTTTTAAAATCGTCATTTAAGGGTTTGGACTAAACTTTTTTGTTTATTTAGAGCATCTCCATCTACTTCTCCAATTTGGAGAATATGGAGAAAATGAGGATTTTGGGTCTAAATTATGCTCCAACAGCTTCCTAAAACTAGAGTAAACTCCAATTTTGGTCCTTAATGATTGGTGATTTCTTTGAAAGCGGGACCTGTGGTTTCATAATTCAAGTTTTGGTCCTCGTAGTTTGAATTTTGCTCTGAAAGAAGGATCTGGACTAACTTCGTTAGAGCCAGGGGTATTTTCGTCCAACCATTTTTTGTCCCTCTTTTTGCATTCTTTTTTTGTTTTCATTTAATTTTGTGAAAATATCAAACTATAGGGACAAACTTATAATTAACTCTAATATTATATATATAGAGAGAGAGAAAGAGAGAGACACCTTCAAATAGAAACTTTTTATTAGTACAAACTATGCAACCTAAAGGTATTTCTGTCTTTTTACAAATTTAGTATTTTTAGAAAAAAAAACCAACTTCCTTAATACTCTCTCTCTCTCTCTCTCTCTCTCTCTCTCTCTCTCTCTCTCGATCCACCGGCGACATCCTCCCACTGGCGGCGACCTTCTCCCACTCCGGCGACCTCCCCCATTTCCGGCGAGTTTTATATGAGAAAAAACATAAAAAACTTCGAAATTTTCACGATTCATATGAGAAAAAACATATGAAACTTCGAAAATATATGATTATTTCGAAAAAAATCTGAATATTTATATGGGAGAGAATATATGAAACTTAAAATCCGATTATTTATATGAGTGAAAAATATATAAAACCATTTATGAAAAAATATGAAACCGTTTATGAAAATATATAAAATTATAAAAATATATGATTATTTCGAAATTTTTACGTTTCATATGAGAAAAAAAAACATATGAACCAATTTATGAAAATGCAGAAAACCATCGGAGTTTAGAAGGATTCGCCGGAGTTTGGCATCCCTTTCGGCTTCACTTTCTTGTTCATCATGGTGGCCGAAATTTCTCAGAGAGAGACGGGTTCACTTTCTTTTTCATCATGGTGGCCGGATTCTTGTTCATCATAGTGGCTGGATTTTGAGAGAGAAAGAGAGAGATGGTGGCCGGATTTTTGAGAGAGAGAGAGAGAGAGATTAGGTAATTATGGAGAAAATTAAAGAGATAATGTAACCATAATTAGGTTAATTCAAATTAATTAATATAATTTGAATTTAAAATAGTTAAAACTATTCCCAAACTATCCTTTCCCTATTTTTTTTAATAAATCTAAATCCGAAAAATCCTCAACCGTTGATAAAATATTCGGATGGTCTAGATGTGTTTGTAAGTTTGCACGATTTAAAAAGTTTGCAAATGATTTCCCCCCCCCCCTCTCTCTCTCTCTCTCTCTCTCTCTCTCTCTCTATATATATATATATATATATATAGGATTAGGTTAATTTGAGAAATTATAAAAATATGAGAAATAAAGAAATGATCATAACCCTTTATCTGGTCAACATTTATAGCTTTGACCGTGAAGCACCGGATAATTCCTTGTGTGGTCTGTAGAAGATAAAGAGGTAGTTTCGTAAAATACGTGGGACGAATTAATATATGAACCTGTATGATTCACATATGAATTATATGTTCATATATGAACCAATGTAATTCACATATGAACTCTTTTAACTGATTCATATATGAACCTTTGTGATACTTTCATATATGAATCAGTTAATTAGTTCATATGTGAATTACAAAGATTCATATATGAATCTGTTAATTAGTTCAACAACATTCACATATGAACCTACAGTTAATTAGTTCATATGTGAATCAGTTAATTGGTTCACATATGAATCACAAAGGTTCATATATGAATCAGTTAAAAGAGTTCATTCATATGTGAATCATACAGGTTCATATATGAACTCGTCCCGTGTATTTGTAAAAATTACGAAACTGTCCTTCTATTTTTGGAATAGCCGCAACTTTTGACCAGTCAAAGCCGATCTTGACCGAATGAAATGCTAGAATTACTTCTCTATTTCTCATATATTTAGCATTTCTCAAATGAACCTCTCCCTATATATATATATATATATCAATCACAAGGAATAAATCTCTCTCCAGAAAAAACAGGGAGCAACCGATCTCCGACCTGTCGACCAAACTCCATCACCCACCCTATGTTTCTTGATCGATATCACCACGGGGACGATGATGGGGCACCAACCCCAAATGTTTGGAGTTATATAACCTGGTGAGATAATGTTTTTCGTCGCTTTCTGTTTCGATAGAACCCATAACAGACTCCACCAGAGAACATAGATCCGAGTTTGGCCCGTATGACCCGAACCCGTAAAACCCACAAGAAACAACCTTGTTGTTGCGAGTAATTCCGGTGTTGGGTTTTTATGGCAAGAAATCCATGAGTATGTCTTCATCGCTAAGGAACTCCGGTGGCAACTAAAACTCGTCGTCATCCAACTCTTGCGCCATGGAAAGATTTTATAAAAAAAAAAAAACTGAAGTTATTGAAGCACGGTTTTTGCTGGTGATCAGTGGCGGAACCCCATAGGGGCATATGGGGGCCATGCCCCCCCGCCTTTTGAGTCAAATACCATATTAGACATCTTACAAAACATGTGATGAAACAACTCAATCGGTTATCATTTGGTATCTTTATCTTTTAGATCATAGGTTCGAGACCCATTTGATGCATTTACCTAGGGGTGTTCGCGGTGCGGTTTGGGGCAAAACCGCAAACCGCACCGCATGTGTGGTTTGAGCATTTTCCCTAACCGTAAACCGCACCGCATATACCTACAACCGCACCACGAGATTTCGAGTCGAGTTCGAGTTTGAGAATTTTATTTCGAGTTTACTAATACTCGAGCTCGACACACATCATTTACACCCCTACATGTGAGGAGGGATGAGAACATTGGACCAGTAATCAACCCATCTAGAATCGTTATCGTAAGTCAATCAGCCCATCTAGAATCGTTATCGTAAGCGGCGACTGCTATCTTCTTCAACCTCTATGGATCTTCCTCTTCCCCATTGTTACTTGATTCGATCAGTGGTATTCCGGTGTAGGATTTCAGCAGAAGAAGGTTCTTCGATGGTGGTGGTGGTGGTGCCGCCTCGCCGCTGTTTTTGATGGTAGATTCCAGTAATGTTCTTAATAAATATGTATGTATGTATGTATAGGGATGGGTTCCGGTGAGAAGTGGTTTTCAACCATTGGATGAGAAATGGATGAACATTTGGATGAGATGCACCGAGATGCACCAGATCAATTCCCTTGTAAGCCACAATTCATGGGAGGGTACTTGATTAATAGTGATCAACGGTTTAAAAGTATTTCTCACACTTCTCACCGAAAATGGCACTTCTCACATGATCCCATGCGTGTATATATATATATATATATATATATATATATATATATATGTATGTGTATGTGTATATATATATGTATTTATGTGTGTATATATTTATTAGAGTTAAATACATAGGGTGTTGCTATCCTTACCCCCTCCTCGCTCACAAAACCCCCATAACCCCTCTATCTTACTCACATACCCCTTATAGGAGGGGGTATGGATAGAATTCACCAATACATAATAGGTCCTTAGATTTTAATGTTTTTTATAAAAATAAGAGAAAATTGGTTGTTAGCATCTTTCCATATTGCACTTAACAACTCTACTTTGCATACTGTTTTTAGAAAGCATCCATCTAAGCTAATGAATTGTAACATCTTGATTTTTATCTCAATTGAGGAAAAATGTTGAACTGGATGAATTGGTAAAGGAAGAACCAAGTATGGAGTATGGCTATAGTGCCATGTGGTCGTGACACTAGTCACAATAGCATCAATGGTACTGAGAGTATGGTCGTCTCGGCTATAGTGCCATGTGGTTGTGACACTTGTCATAATAGCACCAATGGTACTAGGAGTATGGTCGTCTTGGCTATAGTGCCATGCAGTTGTGACATATGTCACAATAGCACCAACGTTACCGAGTGTTTGATCGTCTCAGCGAATGTGCCATGAAATTATGACAATGGCACGATAACTGGCATAATAGCATCAAATGTTTCGAGAGAACGATCGAGAAATGGCCGAGGAACGACCGGGAAAATGATCAGAAAACGGTCGGGAAAGCCATCGAGAAAGCGGTTGAAGAACGGTCGAAAAACTCGCGGTACGGGCCAGGTTATAGTGCCCGACAACTGTGCCAATGACATTATAGCATGTCAAGGTCTCCAAGGGGATAAAATGGCTTTCAGTACACTTTGGCTGACCTTGCCATGCGATTGTGACATGGCACAGTCGTATGTCACAATCGCGGTCGGGGTGTAGTGCATAAAATCGATTTTCAGCCTCTTCATTCATTTGGTCATGTGTTTCTCATCTCAACTCCGATTTTGACGATTCTTTGTTCTATGGTTTCTTCTTTGAGATATTTTCAAGGATGTATTGTTAGTTTTGGGAATATCCAAGGGTATTTGGTGGTGGAGTGGAAGCAAAGGTCAAGAGCTCATCATCATCACCTCCATCTTCAAGCAATATTTGGGGTTTTCTAGGTTTTCACCAAAACCTAAGTGATGAGTTTATCCTTCTAGTTTCTAAACTTTATTATGAGTTATAAATGTTCCATTGATGACTCCCTAGTGTTTTGTTTCTCCAATTTTGGGTTGGAAGATTTTGAGAAAAGTTAGGTCAAATTAGGGTTTTTGGCCAAAATGGAGATTTTGATATAAGATGTTGGGGGAATGATTATAAGCACTTGAATATGTGTATTTATGGTTGAGAACTTGTGAATCTAGGTTTTTGTAAGTTTTGTCTTGAGGATTCAACTCTCTTCAAAGGAGCTTAAGTTGGGAAAAAATCTAGGTTTAGCCTATATCTAGCAAGGTGAGTTCAAGTTGATTTGTGAAAACTGTGTACATGCCAAAATGTCCATTTTAAAATGTTTATGTTTTACATGAAATTATCAACTGTTGAGTTTTTGGGTGAGTCTTGATTATTTGAAGTGTTTAATTTTATAAACTTTGTAAAACACCCACATTTGGGATTTTGGGCATTTTGATAAATTAATCATAAGTATAGGTATTTTATGATGTGTTTTATGATTGGAAATATTTTAGTATAAGTTCACTCTAGTATGTGTTTTGGAGAAATACTTGTTCTTGAGTTATGGGATGTTTTGAAAGAGTAAATGGTATAAATGCTTTTGGAAAATGATTTGTCCCAGTCAAAAATTGTGTTTTGGGTTTTCAAGTCTTTGGATCATGTGGTTCATAATCGTGGGTTAATTGCGTTTTATTGCATTCTATAACTTGTAACACTTGGTCTTTTGATTCGTTGAGCTTATGGTTTGGTATTGACCTTGTTGGGTCTTGGGGGCAATTGTCTGATTCTGGTAGCTCAGCGTAGAGCATTTGGTTATGATTTGCCTTTACTGTATCTTATTTGAGAATTACATGTTTTGAATGCGCTAGTTCATTCGTTTGGAGTCATGTAATGTTTTTTACTATAATGCAATGGATCCATAGGCACTTAAGTCTTTACGTTCAATGATGGGGTGTTAGTTTCCCTCATTGTAGCAGGAAATAGGCATCGGGTCTCATGGTAAGTAAGATGTGGACCCGTATGGCTGGGCATTGTCCCATGTGCAGTAAGGTGTAATTCAAGTGTGCTTGTATTTGGATATCTCAACGTATAGACGTAGAGGGGTTGAAATTGAGACTCCACGAGCAATAGACTTAGAGGAGTTGAGTTCGATATATCATATGGTTATAATCCAAGTGTTTGATGTTATTAACTTAGATATGTGACCTACTTTTGTGTTCTGTCACATTCTATGTAATCGGGTCTCCCCCGTCTCCGAAAGGTGTTGTTTTGGGTATTGAGTTTTAGTATCCACGTTTTCGGTGACGTTTTATATATGTGGATTATTATCCATGATTTCTGGGTTGAGTATTATGCCCCACCCGTGTTTTGGGTGTTTCGGGATATAAAGTTTTATCCGCATTTTTATAAATTGGGAGTTCGGTTTCTATCAACGTTCTAAATAGCGTGAGGCGTGGCGTGGCGTTGAGTTGAGTTCAAGCCTCAAGCCTTGGAAGCCATGGCGAGGTCACGTCGTTTCTAAAGCAGTGACTTATGAAGGTGAATTTGTATATCATATATAAAACTATATACATAAACATATGTTTTCTACTATGACTCAATAAGTCAATGATACTAAGCAATTTAAATTAAGTTATATATTAAAAACTAACAAATAAGACATTTAAAAGATAAGTAAAAATCAAATATCGTGTTACAAAAACTGCGCATTGCACCGTGGCGTGCCTTAAGCATAACGTGGCGTGAGACACAAGCCTTGATCCACGACGCGCCATGGCGGCTGTTGCGAAGAGGTTTTTCGAACATTGGTTTCTATTCACGTTTAAAGTGAGTTTTGGGTTGCATCATTTTATGAGGAATGTTTTGTATTGGGACATTCATCTTTGAAAATGCATGTTATTGGAAAACGAGTCATTTACATATTTAAAGTAAATCATTTTAAAAGATTATGATTTGAATTGCATTATTTTCTTTTAACAATATATTTATTCGTGTTGAAAACTCTTGAACTTACTAGGTGTTAGCCTAACCTTTTATTTGTCGGCATGTGCATCAGGTCCCGGTTGGGGAATGGTCCTAGTGACACTGTGAAGAGATGGATGCTAGTCATATGCACGAGAGAGAGTAGCTTGGTGAAGTCTTCCGCATTTATCTTGGGAATAGCAACTTGTATTTGGGTTAAGTAACACCCTACCTTATTTAGTTTTAGTGTGTGACTTAAGTTATTGAATGTTGGTGTTAATTTTATGTTTTTAAATTTGAAGTGTTTTTAAGGATGGATTTGTATAAAGGATTTTATCCTTTATTCAGTTATTTATTGAAGTTTTTGTTTAGTCGGTCTTTCCAAATTCAAGGGTGTTACAAGTTAGTATGAGAGCTTAAGTTTGAGAGATTTATGTGTTGATTTCAGATACCTAAACTCAAACTAGCGTTCTTCTAAGTAAGTGAAAGTGAGATTGTACTATTAGGCACTATAAGATAGAATACTTTGAGGTCAATAGAGTCGCTAGAAATGGGAAACACGTCGAGGGTAGCAAGGATGATCATGCACAGTACGTTCATAATTGCACTTGGTCAGAGTTATGGTGAACCTACATGTTACATATGTAACACCCTCAAATTTTGTTAAGAGCAACTAATTAAAATTTTCGATATAACATCAAAATATGGAACAAAACTTCCTCCTAACTTTTCAAAACTCCGTATACCTCAAGATAAAAATTCTATAACTAACCTCAACAAATATAAACTCCAATAATATACAAGGACTAAACTAAAGTCGGGTATTACTTAACCCCATACACAAGTCGCTCTTCCCAAAACAAATGCGGAAGACATCAACAAGCAAAGCACTCCTCGAGTACACAAGTAGCACTCCTCTCTTCACAACGTCACTAGGACTATTCCCGATTGGAACCTGTTGCACATGCCGACAAATAAAAAAGGTTAGGCTAACGCCTAGTGAGTTCAAGAGTTTTCAACATGAATAAATATATCGTTGAAAAGAACGAATGCAATTTAAATCATAATCTTTCAAAAGTGATATGCCTCAAATGTGAAAACGAATCGTTTCCAATAATATGCATTTTAGTCGAAGGAAACACCAACACAACGTTTTCCAATCCAAACTAATTTAAACACTAAAGTCCTGCTATAAAATATTCTTTCGTAAATTAAATTCGACCCAAAACTCACTCAAAATGAGAATAGAAAGCGAACTCCCAATTTATGAAACGCGGGTAGAACTTTATATCCCGAAACACCCAAAACACGGGTGGGGCATAACCCATAAATCATGGATCAAACCCATATAAACAAAACGTCACCGTAAACATGGATAATAAAACTCAATACCCAAAACAACACCTTTCGGTGACGGGGGAGACCCGAATTCCATCGAATGTGGCGGGCACACAAAGTTAAAGCCACTTATCAATGTTTTCGAGCTTCACATAGAGCCATGGATCCAAGTATACGGATCCATACCGAGCAACCACCGCAAGATACCCAAATGACCCTAGTGTCTACTCGACCTCTAGATGAATGTCACCACAAAAGCCACAAGTCCCCGTATCCGGCTCACCATGGGCACCACCGCAAGACTTAGCTTCGTATAAGGCTCTGCAGAGCACCACCACAAGCTTACATAAAAACATGACTTGGCGACCACTCACTAGACTTCAAACGCGGACACTAAATTCCACGATGAATAACCAGACTGGATTACATGGGCATCGAGTCCAACCACCCACGATCTATAACTCAAGCCCTTCACTAAAGGTTACACGGTTATCGAGTTCAACCACCCACGATCTATACCTCGAGTTCCCGCTAGCCATAAATAATTTCCAGTCCCAAAACAGGGATAAAGTTCCCAACTAAACCAATCTGACTGACTCATATGCCTATGGATGCAATGCATTACAGTCTAAAACATTACATGAGTTTAACGAATGAACTAACACATTCAAAACATTTAACTCTCAAATAAGATGCAACTAAGTACACCATACGTCAAAGGCTCTTATCGAGCTACTAAAACTGAACAAAAATTCCAAAGACTCATCTGAGTATAAATCAAGCCCCAAAAGGCAGAATAACGTTTGGCTAAATTACGTGAGCCAATAACGTTACATCAACCAAAATACATCTTTTCCCAAAAATCTTTGTCTCTCAAATCACAATTGGCCTTCAGCCCAAAACCAAAAAGGTTTACAGATTCTAAAATGTTCGCAAGGTCGAGAACTACCAAAATCAAAGCACTCACACATTCGTATTTTCAAAACGCCCCCTTACATGAATGATGCATATTTCCAACAAACACTAAAAGTGCATTTTGACCAAGAAATCTCCATTTATGCAATAATTCATCAAAACACTTTCATTTATGACTTATTTATCAAAATGCCCAAAAATCCCGAATGTGGGTGTTTTACCAGATTCACAAAGCTAAACACATCAAATTGTTAAAACCCACCAAATAACTCAACAAATAATAATTTCATGTAAACCACATAAACGCGTTAAAAATGAACATTTTGGCATGTACAACATTTCCACAAATCAACTTGAACTCACCTTGCTAGATTTATGCTAAATCTAGATTTTACTCCAAACTTTGAGTTTCCTTTGGTGAAGACATGAGATCTCTTAGCAAGCCATTCAACCTTAGATCCAAAGCTTCCACATGGTTTCCTTTACCATACATACTCCCAAGGTTACATAAAATAGGAAGAAATGGCAAAGAGGATGAAGAACACTAAAACCCTAGCTTTTTGATGTGAGAGATGAGAAGATTACCTTAGTCAAAATGCTCTTGAATCCACCAAGAATCCTCCTCCAACTATAAAAATCTAACCCTAATCTTCCAAGAACTCCAATTAGAGAGAAAATGGAGTGGGAGAAGTATTGGGGTGAAGAATATGAAGAGAACCCCCAAAAGTCGGACTTTTTGAGAGCTGACAGACGCTAATGCGGGTTTCATGCAGGTAAAGTCGCCCCAAAGTCGCCCGTTTCTTAGAAAGTCACCCCAAAGCCACATTAGACACTGCTAGCTTGATTTCTTCGTTTTTCATGCCCGATCACTATTTTGGCCATAACTTCTTTGTTTTAACTTCGATTTTGCTCTAGAAAGAACTGTTGGACTCGTATTTGAATCATTCATCCAACAAGACTATAAAATATTGGATCCAAGCCCAAAATCCTACTTCTTCTATTTCTCTTGAACTACGATTCCTGTACTAACTTGAAATAATACCTTCCTTAAAATCGGGGTGTTACAATCCTTCGAACCTTTGAAAAGATTTTGTCCTCGAAATCTAGTACCGACCAACACCCAAATGTCGTATTTAGCGAGGCCAAATGGTTATCTAGCCAAATGGGATGCCTCTACGATACTTTGCCTCACATACGAAGCCGATTACATCCCATTTAAGGTTGTCACCATATTTCTCATAACGAACCCTCACAACTCGATTTCAAGGTTCAATATAACTCACTGATGACGAAATGAAAATCGAATCCTTATTTAATCATTTTCCTATCATTAAGATCTCGGTTGCCTCCCAACCTTAGTTTGTACATATCACCTCAAGAGTAGCTTACGACCTTAGCTAATTATTTCCACCAAGGATACCCCAAGGCGAACTTTACCCTTAAATACTTCTAATCGTCCCTCATCGAACCACGTTACACCTTTTAATTTCCTTCAAGAATATAACAACCTTTGTAGAAAGGATCCAACCATAGCTTGACCATACTCCTTTCAATTCCAAGTATATGCACCATAATGGATTTTACTCGAGTGGTGAAGGAATCTATATAAAATTGCTGAATTGATCACCCGTTGTTGTTACAGAAACGATATATAATCTCGACAAATCAAGGCCTCCTCAATAATCGTTTCCTACTTAAGGTCTACCTCGATATTCTTACTAAATTTTCTCCAACAGTCAATACAATAAAAATTACCCCAAACTCCACGACCACACAATTTCCATAATGCATTCAAGCATCGATTAACATATCAGCGAAAGCCTTGTGATTACAAAAGTACTAATGATCGATCCCTAGATGCTATCACCTAATTTCCTTAAGTTTACCACTTAATCTTGCAAAAACATAGCATTCACGGAAGTGCACTAGAGCACCCCCAACGGTTATTTTCCTCAAAATCAAGTCTCGTCACCTATCCTCAAAATCTATACTGTACCGTCAATTATTTCATTTCAGATTGCATTGTCGAATTGAAGTTGACACCTAGTCATGGAAATAAAAACCTTAAGTCATACATCTTTTCGAACCATCCATAACATCATCATTATTCACGAATACCCATTAAGATGGTACACTATCGACACATAACATGCTGCCGCACAATTAACCCATCAATTCCAATCCAACCATACGGGAACAACCGCACAAGGTTTTACCCTGAAGATTTACTAAAGCAGAAAGATCATCACTTAATTAACTGGGAGAAAGCATAAATCTAATGCCTCAATTACTCATGCGTGAACCCACTCATACGACTGACCTCTCTTACTCAAAACTGGCCATGAATCGGTTCATCCGACGCTTCAATTCCCAAGAACTCCTCTAGTCCCTCATTACAACTCCTTTCACGATAGGGGTTTAAATCTATAGCTCTAATGAGTTCAAGGTTTTCAAACTAATATGCCGATTTGAAATTTTATAAAACTTCTAAATGCAAAAGCTTTCAATTAATTGTACGCGTAAGAATCCACTACCACTTACTTGGTAGGTGTGCAAAGTGGTCACTACCGCCACACAGATAAAATCATTTCGAAAACCATTTGATTATTATTCAAGCTAATAATGAAAACACGAAAGATGTTCAACAAACCTTTCAAATGAACCGTTGTGGTCCCAACATGCATCTATTTACACCATGAATGAGAAATAACTTTACGTACTAAAAAGTGTATAACAAGGCGTTTGTACAAAACTCCAAATGGGGAAATTTACGTAATTAAGTTCCAAAAATTTTCTCATTTAGCCATATAATGACATGAAATAAAATTTCCCAACGAGACTCGCATACATCAGTTTATTCCCCAAAACTTAGTAAAAGATTGGTGCATGTGATTTGGTCAAACGCAAAATGATTTAGATCGACTTCAAACTTTAAGCTGCACGAATAAAATGCTCTTTGTCCCAAAATAATGGCTACCACCATATATACCAATACGCCCATATAACGTAATTGTGTGATCCCTTAATAGTGGTATCAACAACCGTAAACACACAAAACAACATTTAGTATTAGCCATCACAGACTCCCCATACATTTACTCACGCAATAGTGTAAATTAATACGTACACTAAACAACATACGACAAAATGCTTGCAAAACTCAAAACAAAACTTTCATGATATCAAACTTCCAAAGTTTTCTTTCTTTAGTCACAACACGATACGGAATAAGTTCCACAACAAAACTTGCATGAGACGGTTTATTTCACAAAACTAGTAAAGTGATGTGTGTATGCACTTTGGTTAACAAAATAGAAATAATCTATGTCGGTTTCAAGTTCAAAGACAAATAATGACGTGCTCTCATCATTCTAAAACGTTAATTAAAACACTATGACGAAAGTTCCAAATAGACATGTAAGCATACTATATGCAACCAAACAACCTACACAAAACTCAAGGGAAAACAATACCACTGGACGCCATAAAAATCACCACATTAATTCCACAAAATCACGTGAAATGAAATTATCAATAAAACTCAAACACCAAAATAATGGAAGATAACTCCTCGTCCAAAACCTTAACATATGTGGAGGAGATCCAATGTTAAAAGTCATAAACCGCAGTTACTTGTCCAAGACCCTAAACAACATCAAAATACACACATTGCAATATCCAAAATAGCGTTGGACAACAATGAGAATAAAGAAAATCTCAACAAAGTTTGCAACCTCATGTAATCAAATAATTTTATGCATGTTTACAATCATGGTTTAAAATCTTGCGTGTTCTAAACATCTCTCCAAGATTTTGTAATATAATCCACATGATGATTTCGGAAACATGAGAAATGATTAATGCAATTTATTTTAGAATAAATTTCATGCATGAATTTGATCGACACTCAACGTCTCGAAACTACGCTCCTCAATTTCCAGTCACACTATCGGCATCCGGTTGCTCAAACATCTTAAGACAATAATCAAGGATTTCATAGATCCACCTTACAATTTCTCCTCAAATAATGTCGATTCCAAGTCTATGGTTCTAATCCAACCAATTATTCTGACCCGAAACGGTCCACTTAATGCAATCACCATGCTTACTGTCACTCCAAGTGACGAATGCTAAAATCATCAACCTCTTCTAACAGCTACCCACTTAAGAACTTTTTCACTACCCCAAGTCGTCACATCACAGTAGTCCAAGTATACCCATGTAACTTGTAGGTTCATCACAACACTGGCCAGGTGCAATTATAAACGTACTGTACATGATCATCCTTGCTACACTCGACGTGATTCCCGTTCCAAGTGACTCCATTATCCTCAAAACATCCAATTTTAAGGTGCCTATTGGTGCAATTTCTCTCTCATTCACTTAAAATAACACTAGTTTAAGTCCAGGCATTCCAAATCAACACCTAATTCTCTCAAACTTAAGCTCTGATACCAACTTATAACACCCTCAACTTTTGGTAAGAGCTACTAATTAAATTTTTCGATTTAACATCAAAATATGGAACAAAACTTCCTCCTAACTTTTCAAAACTCCGTATACCTCAAGATAAAAATTCTATAACTAACCTCAACAAATATAAACTCCAATAATATACAAGGACTAAACCGAAGTCGGGTGTTACTTAACCCTAAACACAAGCCGCTCTTCCCAAAACAAATGCGGAAGACTGCAACAAGCTAAGCACTCCTTGAGCACACAACTAGCACTCCTCTCTTTACAGTGTCACTAGGACTATTCCCAACCGGAACCTGTTGCACATGCCGACAAAAAAAAAAAGGTTAGGCAAACGCCTAGTGAGTTCAAGAGTTTTCAACATGAATAAATATATCGTTGAAAATAACGAATACAATTTAAATCATACTCTTTCAAAAGTGATACACCTCAAATGTGAAAACGACTCATTTTCCAATAATATGCATTTTAGTCGAAGGAAACACCAACACAACATTTTCAAATCCAAACTAATTTAAGGACTAAAATCCCGATATAAAACGTTCTTTCGTAAATTAAATTCGACCCAAAACTCACTCAAAATGAGAATAGAATGCGAACTCCCAATTTATGAAATGCGGGTAAAACTTTATATCCCGAAACACCCAAAACACGGGTGGGGCATAACCCATAAATCATAGATAAAACCCATATAAACAAAACGTCACCGAAAACATGGATAATAAAACACAATACCTAAAACAACACCTTTCGGTGACGGGGGAGACCCGAATTCCATCGAATGTGGCGGACACACAAAGTTAAGCCACTTATCAATGTTATCGAGCTTCACATAGCATCTACTCGACCTCTAGATGAGTGTCACCACAAAAGCCACAAGTCCCCGTATTCGGCTCACCATGGACACCACCGTAAGACTTAGCTCTGTATACGGCTCTGTAGAGCACCACCACAAGCTTACATAAACACATGACTTGGGGACCACTCACTAGACTTTAAATGCAGACACTAAATTCCACGATGAATAACCAGACTGGATTACACGGGCATCGAGTCCAACCACCCACAATCTATACCTTGAGCCCTTCACTAAAGGTTACACGATTATCGAGTTCAACCACCCACGATCTATACCTCGAGTTCCCGCTAGCCATAAACAATTTCTAGTCCCAAAACAGAGATAAAGTTCCCAACTAAACCAATCTGACTGACTCTTATGCGTATGGATCCAATGCATTACAGTCTAAAATTTTACATGACTCCAACGAATGAACTAACACATTCAAACATGTAACTCACAAATAACATGCAACTAAAACTGGACAAATGTTCCAAAGACTCATCTAGTATAAATCAAGCCCCAAAAGGCATAATAAACGTTTGGCTAAAAATACGTGAGCCAATAAGGTTACATCAACCAAAATACATCTTTTCCCAAAAATCTTTGTCTCTCAAATCATAATTGGCCTTCGGCCCAAAACCAAAAAGGTTTACAGTTTCTAAAATGTTCGCAAGGTCGGGAAATACCAAAATCAAAGGACTCACACATTCGTATTTTCAAAACGCCCTCTTACATGAATGATGCATATTTCCAACAAACACTAAAAGTGCATTTTGACCAATAAATCTCCCTTTATGCAATAATTCATCAAAACACTTTCATTTAAGACTTATTTATCAAGATGCCCAAAAATATCAAATGTGGGTGTTTTACAAGATTCACAAAGCTAAACACTTCAAATTGTTAAAACTCACCAAATAACTCAACAAATGACAATTTCATGTAAACCACATAAGCGCGTTAAAAATGAACATTTTGGCATGTACAATATTTCCACAAATCAACTTGAACTCACCTTGCTAGATTTAGGCTAAATCTAGATTTTACTCCAAACTTTGAGTTTCCTTTGGTGAAAACATGAGATCTCTTAGCAAGCCATTCAACCTTAGATCCAAAGCTTCCACATGGTTTTCTTTACCAAAATAGGAAGAAACGGGAAAGAGGATGAAGAACACTAAAACACTAGCTTTTTGGTGTGAGAGATGAGAAGATTACCTTAGTCAAAATGCTCTTTAAAGCACCAAGAATCCTCCTCCAACCATCAAAATCCAACCCTAATCTTCCAAGAACTCCAATTAGAGAGAAAATGGGGTGGGAGAAGTATTGTGGTGAAGAATATGAAGAAAACCCCCAAAAGTCGGAATTTTTAGAGCTGACAGATGCTAATGAGGGTTTCATGCAGGTAAAGTCTCCCCATAGTTGCTCGCATCTCAGAAAGTTGCCCCAAAGTCGCATTAGATACTGCTCGCTTGATTTCTTCATTTTTTCATGCCCGATCACCGTTTTGGCCATAACTTCTTTGTTTTAACTCCGATTTTGCTCCGGAAAGAACCGTTGGACTCGTATTTGAATCATCCAACAATACTATAAAATCTAGGATCCAAGACCAAAATCCTACTTCTTCTATTTCTCTTGAACTACGATTCATGTACTAACTTGAAATAATACATTCCTTAAAATTGTGGTGTTACAACATGTGTATGCTTAAACTGATTTGATGTGATGACGGTCGGGGTACTGAAGATGTTCCTAAGCGAGTAGCCGATAAAGGAGGCTGATGATTATGGCATTGTCTTTTGGAGAAACAGTAAGTATGATGAATACATTAAGTTGACCATTTTGGGTCGTGGAAATTGGTTGAATTAGAACCATAGGCCTACTGAATCGACTTTATTACAAGAAGAAATTATAAGGTTAACCGATTTAGTTTCCTATCGTTACTTTAAGATGTTGAGCATCCAGATGTCGGTAGTGTAATCATTGGGCTTGGTGAGCTCGGTTCTAAGATTTTGGGTCTTGACCACAATTCATGCACAAAACTTTCTTTTAAAATAAATTGCATAAAGTCTTTCATACTTCCTCAAATCATCATGCGGGTCGTATTTTGATTTCTTGGAAAGCGTTTATCACACACAAGATTTTAAACCATGAGTTGAAACATGCATAAAAGTGTTTTATTGCACATGGTTGCAAACTTTATCGATATTTTATTTATCCCTGTTGTCAGACGCTATTTTCGGATATTGTAGTATCCATGCTTTAACATTGTTTAGAGTCTCGGGCAAGTAACCGTGATTTATGACCTTGACATTAGATCTCCTCCACATATGTTAAGGTTTTAAAGGGAGAAGTAATTTCCATGTTGGGTGTTTGAGCTATATTGGAAATTTTGTTCTGTGTGAGTTTTGTTGAGTTTTATGGAGTATTATTTTATGATGTCTTGAAATATATGAACATTGAAACGAACATGCTAGATTCATTGCGTGCATTGGTTTATGGTTTATTGGGAAACTTATTTCGTGAGTGTTTTGTTGGTGGATGTTATCCCATATGCTATTTTTGGAGTTTCAATATCGTGTGATTTCTCTTTTGAGTTTTATATGAGTATATTTCGTTGTAAACTACTTAGTATTTAAATTGATTTATACTTTTAGTGTGAGTAAGCATACAAAGGACTTATGATGGTTCATGTCGAACTGTTGCTTTGAGCATTCTTCGATTTGATTTTACCGTTATTGTTTCACGCAATGCATTACCTTGACTTGCTGGTATGCATGACTTTGTAGCCGTTATTTTTGGACAAGAGCATTATATTCGTGCGGCCTAAAATTTGAAATTGATTTAAATTTTTAGGTTTGACCAAATAGTATGCACCTATCGTTTTACTAAGTTTGGAAAATAAACTGATGTATGTGGGTTTTGTTGGAAATTTTATTTCATGTCATTTTATAGTTAAAAGAGAGAATTTTGAAGCTTGAAATTGTGAAGTTCCTCCTTTAAAATTTGTACAAACATTTTTTGCACATTGTTTAGTGCAGAATATTAATTATTTTACGTACCCGACCATAGATTGATGCATGTTAGGACCATAGTGGTCCATTTGAAAAGTTGTTGCGCCTCTTTTGTCATTGTCATTATTAGCGTGGGTAATGATTGAATGCTTTTCGAAATGATTTTATATGTTTGGCGTTTATGACTAATTTGCACGACTACCAAGTAAAGGTAGTGGATTTTTACACGAACAATTAATTGTTATAAAGATTTCGCGTTTGAAAAGTCTATAAAATTTCAAATTGAAATATTACTTTGAAAAACCTTGAACTCATTGGAGTTACAAATTTAAACCCCTTTTTGTGAAAGGAGAGGTAATTAGGGACTAGAGGGGTCATTGGGAATTGAAACGGGGGATGATCCAAATTGTGGGCAGATTTGAATTTTGGGAATTCGACCTTATGAGTCTGTTCACATATGAATAATCAAGGTAGTACATTTATGTTATTATCCCAGTTATGTAAGTGGTGATCTTTCCTTTTTGGTAAATCTTCAGGTTAAAGCCTTGCGTGGTTGCTTGCGTATGGTTGGATTCGAATTGATGGGTTGTTTGTTTGACAACATGTTATGTGTTGGTGATGTACCGTCTTATTGAGTCTTCATGAATAAAGGAGATGTTGTGGTTCGTTTCTTAAAATTGCAAGATTTGGGGTTTTATTCCCATATTAGGTGTCAACTTTAAGTCCTTATTTAGGATCGACTCAGTGCAACCAAGAATGATATACTTATTGGCATACCCACATTTTCGATATGGCCATTTTGATTTTAGGCATCAACTTGTTCTTTTGAGGTCAATGATCTTTGGAATGTTTGGAAGTACTCCCGTTGGATCATAAGAAGTGGTTGCCTTTCAGTGGTGAAACTTTAAAGAAATTAGATGTTGGTAATTAAGTATCGATGAGTAAGATTTTCTTGATATGGTGAAGCTTATATCGACTGAATGTTTGATGTTTGAGTATAGTATGCACAATAGTCTAATTTGAATAAACCAACTCCCTGGAGAGCGTATTGGCACGTCCCTGGAAGGAAGGCTATGCCAATAACAAGGGTGAATTATTAATAAATTTTGGAAATTCTTTAGGTTTGGTGTTAATCATTGGAATACGGATTCAGAAAACATGTTGAGATGGGATGAATTAGTCAATGAGAAGTTGAGATCACAAGCTACCTTTGAGGTAGTTTATGTCACCTAAGGTTGGGAGGCAACCGAGATCATGTGGTTAGAAATTTCTCCGGTAAGGTTTGATGTTCTCTCTTATACGAGTGTAACGTATCGAGGTGGATATTGGGTGTGAGTGTCTTCACGAAAATCATCATGACAGGTTTTGTCAAGTAGTTATCGAACATCATTTACGGATGAATTGGGATAGAGATGCATCCTTGGAGGAAAAGAATTGTCCGTTTTGTGAAAATGATGTTATTTGAGGCGTATATCGTTAGAATGTTACCCTTTTGGGAGGAGTAGATGACAAGACATTTATCGGACTGGTGTTCAGTATTGTGTAGTATTAAATTTTTTATGAATGAACTAGATTTCGAGGACGAAATCTCTTTTAAGGTTAGGAGGATTGTAACATCCTGATTTTTATCTCAATTGAGGAAAAATGTTGAACTAGATGAATTGGTAAAGGAAGAACCAAGTATGGAGTATGGCTATAGTGCCATGTGGTTGTTACACTAGTCACAATAGCATCAATGGTACTGAGAGTATGGTCATATCGGCTATAGTGCCATGTGGTTGTGACACTTGTCAAAATAGCACCAATGGTACTAGGAGTATGTTCGTCTTGGCTAGAGTGCCATGCAGTTGTGACATATGTTACAATAGCACCGGCGTTACCGAATGTTTGGTCGTCTCAGCGAATGTGCCATGAAATTATGACAATGGCAAGATAACTGGCATAATATTATCAAATGTTCCAAGAGAACGGTCGAGGAATGGCCAGGAGAATAGTCTAGGAACAACCGGGAAAACGATCGGGAAACGGGCGGGAAAGCCGTAGAGAAAGCGGTCGAGGAAACGGTCGAAAAACTTACGGTACGGGCTAGGCTATAGTGTCCGGCGACTGTGCCAGTGGAACTATAGCATGTCAAGGTTGCCAAGGGGGTAAAATGGCGTTCGGTACACTTTGGGTGACCTTGCCATGCGATTGTGACATGGCACAGTCGCATGTCACAATCGTGGTCAGGCTGTAGTGCATAAAATCGATTATCAGCCTCTTTATTCATTTGGTCATATCTTTCTCATCTCAACTCTGATTTTAAAAATTCATTTTGCTATGATTTCTTGTTTGAGAGATTTTCAAGGATATATTGTTAGTTTTGGAAATATCGAAGAGTATTTGGTGGTGGAGTGGAAGGAAAGGTCAAGAGCTCATCATCATCACCTCCATTTTCAAGAAATTTGGGTTTTTCTAGGTTTTCACCAAGACCTAAGTGGTGAGTTCATCCTCCTAGTTTCTAAAATTTATTATGAGTTATAAATGCTCCATTGATGACTCCCTAGTGTTTTGATTCTCCAATTTTGGGTTGGAAGATTTTGAGAAAAGTTAGGTCAAATTAGGGTTTTTGGCCAAAATGGAGATTTTGATATAAGATGTTTGGGGAATGATTATAAGCACTTGAATATGTGTATTTATGGGAAACTTATGAATATAGGTTTTTGGAAGTTTTGTCTTGAGGATTCAACTCTCTTCAAAGGAGCTCAAGTTGGGGAAAAATGTAGATTTAGCCTATGTCTAGCAAGGTGAGTTCAAGTTGATTTGTGAAAACGTTGTACATGCCAAAATTTCAATTTGAAAATGTTTATATGTTTTACATGAAATTATCAAATGTTGAGTTTTTGGGTGAGTCTTGATTATTTGAAGTGTTTAATTTTATAAACTTTGTAAAACACCCACATTTGGGATTTTGGGCATTTTGATAAATAAATCATTAGTATAGGTATTTTATGATGTGTTTTATGATTGGAAATATTTTAGTATAAGTTCACTCTAGTATGTGTTTTGGAGAAAAAATTGTTCTTGAGTTATGGGACGTTTTGAAAGAGTAAACGGTATAAATGCTTTTGGAAAATGATTTGTTCCAGTCAGAAATTGTGTTTTGGGTTTTCAAGTCTTTGGAGCATGTGATTGCATAATCGTGGGTTATTTACATTTTATTGCATTCTATAACTTTTAACACTTGGTGTTTTGATTCGTTGAGCTTATGGCTTGGTATTGACCTTGTTGGGTCTTGGGGATAATTGTTCGATTCTGATAGCTCAACGTAGGTCATTTGGTTATGATTTGCATTTACTGTATCTTATTTGAGAATTACATGTTTTGAATGCGCTAGTTCATTTGTTTGGAGTCATGTAATTTTTTTGACTATAATGCGATGGATCCATAGGCACTTTAGTCTTTACGTTCAATGATGGGGCGTTAGTTCCCTTATTGTAGCACGAAATAGGCATCAGGTCTCATGGTAAGTAAGATGTGGACCCGTATGGTTGAGTATTGTCCCATGAGTAGTAAGGTGTAATTCAAGTGTGCTTGTATGTTTTCCTTGGATTTGGATATCTCAACGTTTAGACCTAAAGGGATTGAAAATTGAGACTCCACGAGCAATAGACTTTAGGAGTTGAGTTCGATATATCATATGATTATAATCCAAGTGTTTGATTTTATTAACTTAGATATATGACCTACTTTTGTGTTCCATCACATTCTATGTAATCGGGTCTCCCCCGTCTCCGAAATGTGTTGTTTTGGTTATTGAGTTTTAGTATCCATGTTTTCGGTGACGTTTTATGTATATGGATTATTATCCATGATTTCTGGGTTGAGTATTATGCCCCACCCGTGTTTTGGGTGTTTCGGGATATAAAGTTTTATCCACATTTTTATAAATTGGGAGTTCGGTTTATATTCACGTTTTGAGTGAGTTTTGGGTTGCATCATTTTTTGAGGAATGTTTTGTATTGGGACATTCATCTTTGAAAATGCATGTTATTGGAAAACGAGTCGATTCCATATTTAAAGTAAATCATTTTGAAAGATTATGATTTGAATTTCATTTTTTCCTTTTAACAATATATTTATTCGTGTTGAAAACTCTTGAACTCATTAGGTGTTAGCCTAACTTTTTATTTGTCGGCATGTGCATCAGGTTCCAGTTGGAGAATGGTCCTAGCGATACTGTGAAGATATGAGTGCTAGTCATATGCATGAGAGAGAGTAGCTTGGTGAAGTCTTCCGCATTTATCTTGGGATAACAACTTGTATTTGGGTTAAGTAACACCCGACCTTATTTAGTCTTAGTGTGTGACTTAAGTTATTGAATGATGGTGTTAATTTTATGTTTTTAAATTTGAAGTGTTTTTAAGGATGAATTTGTGTATAGGATTGAACCTTTATTTAGTTATTTATTGAAGTTTTTGTTTAGTTGCTCTTTCCAAATTCAAGGGTGTTCCATAACTTCTTTGATACCCACTAAAACACCCCGACAACCAACCTTCTTTGATACCCTTAAAACACACATAAAATATTTGAAAATAATTTCTATTATTTGGCCCCACCTCGAAACTTATTTTAGCCGTTGATCCCGGATTACTCCTTCTAATCTCCTCACCGTAGTCCTATAGCTTCCCGTAATGCTCAATAAGAGCCGTTTCCACTTCTCCCAATGCTTTCGCCTTAGCCCTTTGGCATTGACTTAACTAAACAATACACTTGTATTTTTTTAGGATGGATTCCTTCATGTCAACTAAATTGATAGACGGGTTTTGTCTAATATTCCGCCCATATTGTTTAACAATCCAATTGGAATTTACCAATGAGCCTAACATGTAATTTCTCCCACACTTGTGCTCATCATATAGTGACTTAATTTGGAGTGAATTTTCATCCTTCATCCAAGATGCCCACAATCTCCATGGACAATACTTTCATATCCTTCTTTTAGTGGTCCACAAACAATGTGCAACTTGTCTTTGCTGTTTATTAGATACCTGAGTTTATAATAATATGTTAAAAAAAGGTTATTAATTACATAACAAGCATTGTATGTATGTAAATAAGATAATTAGCATACCTAATTTGAAGGCCATTTGCAAGTGCATAATTTGTCAAACAATTCTTTAACTCCAAAGCCGATGGATATCGTTCACAAACTTGAGGCTTCATTAAGTTCCAAGGAACATTTGGATTGTGAATTGAAAATTCATTGCCTTTGTCTTCGTCTTCATCAACCATCCCATTTTCATTTTCGGAATTAATATTTTCAACCAACCTCTCCCTGTCGTACTCATCACATAATTATGTCAAAAAACCATTATGTTGATATGGTTGTGGTTGTTCCTCATTTTCTCTTTCCACGTTATCATCATGTTGATATGGTTGTGGTTGTTCCTCATTTTCATTTGAAGAATGTATCGTATGTTCAACATTAATATCTTCCACGTCCCTATTGATTTTCCTTGTTCTAACCTCTCTAATCTCATCATCCCCTTCTGATAAATGATCTACGCTAGCAACCTCGTCATCATCATAGGAAAAACTAATCTCATCATCACTATCGAAAACATTATCCTCTTCAATAATATTGCTTTTCATATTGCTTTTCAAACCTGAAAATAAACTCCTTGAAAATCTTAATATGAAAACAACAATAGCAATATTAAATTCTTTCAAATATACTAAAAATTTATGCATCTCATAATGATAGTAATATGAAAATCTTTCAAATATGATTCCCAATTTTCAATAGCCTATGCATCCCAATGAATGGCTACCTAATGAACAATGAAGGTAAACCTTTGAAAAAATCGCAAGAAAAAAATGAAACCTGATGACATAAAAATCGTAGGAAGAATGACCAATATTAAATTGCATTCCAAACTTCAAAAATAATAAAACACTAATCTAGAGACTGGAGTTTCTAGTTGATAAAAAATTGTTTACGTGATTGGAGATTGGAGGAGAAGTCTATTTCCTATCTACCTTTTTAGTGTCAAGAGTGTCTGCTTAGGTTGTCAACATATCAATCAAGGATTGATTTTCATATCAATCAAGGATTAATTTTAGGGATTACAACAAATCATTTTAATTAATTGTAATAATATCTTTGTATTTTATCCTTTTATTTCCTTTATAATGTTAATTTCTTTTTCATATTTCTTGTATAAATAGATTGTTGTTATGAATACAATTAATCAATTGCTCAAAGCTTTATATGGCATCAGAGCAAAACTCGTCTCACAACAAATTTTTTCTTCTAATCACTCATCATGTCTGATGATACCTTGGCCTCCAACGCCAAAGTCAAACCCATCTCCAAAACAGAATCCTCTGCCATTCTTCATTCCGACAACCCATCCACCATTCTAGTTTCTTCCACTCTTAACCGGGGATAACTATGGATCTTGGAGTCATGCAATCACCATGGCGCTTCGAGCTAAAAACAAGTTGGGTCTTGTTGATGGTTCTTGACAGTGCTTGGAATACACCTATAGACGTGTGCTAATTAAACCTCAAATCAAGTATACAATGAGATCTAATATCGTCTTTCAAGTAATAAAACGGTAAAGTACCAGATATCGTCCCACAGAGATTGGAGTAAAAGTTAAATAAAAAGTAAAAGAAAGAAATGATTTCAGATGACGAATTTGAAGACTTCGGTTTGATTGGATTATCACTTTGATTTAGTTAACAGAGAATAAAGCAAGCATGGGTATTAGACTTTCAGGTGGGATTTAAACACAAATTCCAGTGGGCCATGCTGCAGGCATGAAGCTCTGCCACAACTAGATACACCATCTATTTTGAGGATATTCCTCTCGGACTTCAATATTCACACTACTGTTTAGATTCAACTAAACACATCTCTGTGTAGTCTCCAGCTATTCATAATGTGGAATAGAGTCCTCAAAATATATGGAGATACAAATCTCTTTGCAAAAACTGCTCTCTCGAGCCGATTCCCATATCATTCAAGTTGACGTGTTCGAAGGGGCTTATCTCTAAGTCATCTCGAGCCGATTTCCATACCAATCCGATAAATGATTTCCCTCAGTAATCCTTGTAATAGTTTATATTTTTATTCAATGTAATTAAAAGAACATGTACTTGCTTTCTGGCATTTCCTTTTGAATGAAAAATTAGTCTTCAGAGGTTGAGTTCCTTTCACCTCCTTTTGTTTCTAACTTAGCCAAATACTTATCATTCCATTTTTTATTTTTCAATACTTAGGGGGATATTGTTAGCTCCAACTTATTTGTATAGAAGTATTGAAAAATAGGCTAAGTGTAGGAACCTCAGAAGGCTGCTCAAATCACCAAGTTCACCACAGAAGATGCAAGCCCAGAAGACCACGTCGACCATCTACCCGAGAACTTAACCTGAAGATCTATTTCAGATCACAGAGCCTCTGTGATCACTCACAGAGCCTCTGTGATGGCTAACCTCTGGATATGGAAGACTTGAAGATCAAGACAATGGTTCAAGAGAAGATCACATGCAGAACACATGAGCCTGCTGGACGAAGATTATAAAGATTATTTGTGCGCGTCCCACGTTGTTTAACTTTTCAGGTGGCATTCCTTTTATGGAATGTCAACCCTTGTCTTGTAGTATTGTGTGCTCCTCGTGCTATATGAGGGGAGCACCTTTCTGTTTTGTAAATCACGCAAGCACACACTAACCTGAGAGCAGACTGTAATTTTCTTGAAGCATTTCAGCACACACAAGTGCGTATTCTTGGTCTATTTTGCAAGTTAATGAAGCAGATTCTTCAGTAATCATTTTGAAACATTTCATGTTTCTGTTTATTAACTGCTAGTGTGTTTACTACCATTTAAGATCTATTTCTCTACACTTCAAAAACGCTTTCGCACTCTTATTCACTTGTTTTTCTGTAGTTAATATCAAGTTTAGAACACCATATTTGGGATTAACAATTGGTATCAGAGCAGACTTTGATCTTTAATATCAAAGGATCCTGTTCTATACTTGATTCCTGTGTTCTTGGTAGTAGTTTTAGTCTGTTCTTCACTTCGTATTCCATTCAAAGGCTACACTCTGTTTTCCGGATTTATCTCAACCAGTTTGATCTAGATCCAAAAGCAAGTGTGTTCAAATCGTTAGGACATATTCGAAGCTTGTGTGTTGGTTATCAGTTTTTTCCTTTACTAAATATCCATCTTCATCGAGTTAATCTTCATATCCACCTACAGTTTATTCTACACTATGTTTCTTGGTTCTACTCTTTCCACCTGAAAATGGCTAATGCTATCAACTTCTTCAGCTCAGGATCTCAATCAAAACCTCCTACTCTACTCAGGGATGAATATCCCCATTGGAAAATCAGAATGGTACACTTTCTTGAAGGTGTGGATCCTGGACTGGTTGAGTTTCTTCATAACCCTCCATACATTCCAATGACCACTGTTCCTCGTGTTCCTGCTACTACAAACACACCTGAAATCCTTGAATATCAACATCCCAAGCCTGTTGTTGAGTGGACTGAACTAGAGAGTGCACTGCATGAACTTGCAAAGATAGATAAAAAGGCTACTCATAATGGCCATTCCAAATGATATCTTTCAGTCCTTGTATTCCTGTGAAACCTCATAAGATCTGTGGTTAGAGCTTGAAAATAGCTCGAGGGTGGTGCTAAAATCCTAAAGAACAATAAGGCCTTATGCATAAACGAATATTTTGCTTTTAAGGATCTGCCGGGTGAATCCATTCAGAGCACCTACAACAGATATAACTGTCTGATCAACAAGTGCAAAAGATATGGAGTCAACAGAACCTCTGAGGAAAACAATGTTATATTCCTTTAGAGTCTCAATGATGAATGGCTCCATCTAACCATGTCCATGCATGCTATCCTTGATCTTGATGTATGGTCCATCACTGACCTCTTCGGGACATTGATAAGCCAAGAGAATAGAATCTCAAAGCTGATGGCTCCTATCGGTGGACCTCTGGCATTGGTTGGAAATGCTACAGAGGCTCAGGACAAAGGCAAGAAGGAAAAGACGACAGAGGACATACAGAAGAAGAAGAAGAAGAAAGTACTTGTGGCAGAGAGTGATAGTGAAGAGAGCTCTGAGGAAGAAATTGACATGGCTGCTCTAGCAAAAACACTCGCTCTTATGATCCGAGAATTCAACTGAGGGCTTAAGAAGAAGCCTGCATATAGAGAAAGAGAGGAAAGAGAAGACAGAGGAAAAGGATATGGTGAAACGAGGAAGTTTGGGAGAGAGGAATCTGGTGATCAAAGGCAGGATGAGAGAGGAGCCGGACAGAAGATGGACGGCAGAGGTGGAGACAAGGCTCCACAACAAACTGAAGGGTGCTTCAAGTGTGGGATGCCGGGACATTTTACAGCAGAGTGCAGGTCCAATGCCAATAGATGGAAACATGTTCGAGATGCTGCTTTCTTTAAAAAGAATGCAAAGTACTATACTCAAAGGTCCCTGATGGCTGAGCAAGAAAATCTTATCACCGATGAATCTTCTGATGAAGGGGACAACAATGCACTCTTCTGTGGAATGGCAGAAGTCAACCTCTCTGACGGCGAGAGTGAGGTATCCACTTCTGACTCATCTTCCACTGACTCTGAAAACAAATTTACTGAACTACAAAGTGAATTTCTCTCTTGCCAAAACACGTGCTCAGAACTAGAGAAAAAGCTAGCCTTCTTTGAGATAGAAACCAGACTTCTCACTCAAGAAAAGGATAAACTTTATCTCGAAAGAAAAATACTGGTTTCTGAGCACATATCTGAAAAGAAAGTGTTAAAAGAGAAAGTTTCCAAACTTGACCAAGCTTTGAAAGAAAAGGTTAAGGAGCTAAAGAATAGTGAGAGTGATCGTTTAAATGCCATCTCTTTGAAAGTTTTTTTTTTTCCAAAAAGAGAGAGAAGTCCTTCATCAAGACTTACTTGACAAAGATCTATTAATTAGGAAATATCAGGATGTACAGAAAGTGCATGAAAAGGTAAGTACCCAGATTGGCAGAAGAGGTTTAGGGTTTGATGATACAGATCCCTATACTGGAAATAAAAGAAACATATCTCTTGCAAATATCTTCTGCCCTGGACAATTTTTAAAACCAAGTCTTCCAAATATGATATCCACATTTAAAAGGCATAGAACCTCTGAAGGACCACATATGAGGAAACCTCTACAGATGGCAAATGTAAGGTATGAAAACAATGATTTGTCATCATCACTCTCTGGAAAGAGAAAATCCATTCTAAGGAAATATCTGTCTCAAAAACAGATAGGGATCTTCAGATTTGGTCATCCAGAATCACAAACTCAAATGGAATTTGTGTGCATGATGATTCCTGAAAAGGAACTGTCCTCTGATGCACCAAAGTTTGTCTCTGCCTTTGTGGAAGAAAAGCTTTTCAAAAGATTTTTGGAAAATGAGTTGAGAAAAACATATGAAAATCACTTTCTAAGTCATCCTGATATAGCCTTTGAAGTACAAGAAATCTTTGAGCAAGATCTACTCAAGTGTCTAAGTATCCCTAACGTGATCCCATGGATTCTCAAAGATCTAAACACTTCAAAGGACACTGTTAGTGGACAAAGCAATACATATCCAGAAAGTCATGCCCTCATTCACAGAGATTTTGTTGATTCGGACTCTGAGTCAGAGTCTGAGTCATCCTCTATCGATGAAGAGACTAGTTCTGTGGAACAAGAGATAAATCCCAGTAGTCCAGAGGAAAATAAGCTTCCCTCTGGCATTCTTAACCGAATGATCTCTCCCAAAAGGAGAACTACAGGTGTACCCATCTGCCATATGACTTTATGGATACGTGTCTGCGAGCTAAGACCTCTCTTGAGCTTGAGAAATTAAGCAAATAAAAAATCCAGATCTCTCAAGAAACAAAAGCTCCAAAACCCATAAAACCATTTCAAGAAAAACTAACTTGGCAACATAAGGGAAAATGGCCCAAATTTGATAAATTTGATGCTTCTGTCACAGTAAATGCAAGAAAAGGAAGTCACCAAGGGAGAGTACAGTCAAAGAGCCATCCAAGAGGAGTTTTTGACAAAACTCAACCTAGATTAGACAAAGTTTTCTGTGAAAGGAAACCCAAATCTAAAAAGGGTTGTTGTAAACAATGCTCTGTACCCTCCTTTGATAAATTCAATGAAATGCTTAAGAAATTTGCTTTTGGAGTCTCTCATTGTAAATGCTTTGATCTCATGCATGCTCTTAACCAACATTTTTCAAGGCCTACCTGTCTTATATCTCACCCTACGCCCAAGAATGCCAAATTCAAGGGTGAGAAAGGACAATTTGGTACCTCTGCTAAAGAGGATAAGACTAACACCAAAGGTGCTAAGGCATCTTTAAAGACTCCTAACAAAACTGGACCCATTTGGAAATGGGTACCTAAATCCTCTTGATCTGTTCGTAGAAGAAACAACATGTGCCCATTTGGTACCTAGACTCCGGGTGCTCCAGGCACATGACTGGCGACGGAGAGTTGCTCTCCTCATACAAAGAAAAACATGGAGGTGGTTCTATGACCCTTGGAGACAACAAAAAGGGGCATATTAAAGGCTATGGAGTCATTGCTAAAGGAGACATCGATGTTAACATAGTGGCTTATGTGGCTGGCCTTAAGCACACCTTACTAAGTCTTAGCCAACTCTATGATAATGGACTAGATGTGATGTTTAAAAAGCGATACTGTTATTTGTTAAAAGAAGACACATCCACGGAACTTCTGCGAGCCAAGAGAAGAGGTGATCTGTACCTCATGGACTTCAAGTCGATCAACAAAGAATTTCTTTGTTTGGTATCAAGAAAAAATGAGGAGTCCTGGCTCTGGCATAACAGGATTTGTCACTTAAATTTTCATACTCTTGACAAGCTTGTAAAATTAGAACTGGTGAGTGGGTTACCAAGTATCAAATTCGACATAGATCATCTATGCTCTGCTTGTGAAATTGGCAAACTCAAAAGAGCTGCCCATAAGAGCAAGACAGACATCTCTTGCACTAGACCTCTGCAAATGCTTCATGTGGACCTCTGTGGTCCTATATCTGTGTACAACCTAGGTGGCAAGAAGTACATTCTCATACTCATAGATGAATTCTCTAGATATACTTGGGTGGAGTTTGTTCGAAAGAAATCTGATGTTCCTGTGGTACTAATCAATCTTCTTATGAGAATACAAGTTCTTCATGATTGCAGGGTGCAGAGAAATTCTCAACCATTGAAGCTTATCTTACAACAGAGGGCATCTCACAGAACTTCTCGGCTGTAAGGACTCCACAACAAAATGGTGTTTTTGAATGCAAGAACAGAACACTAATGCAAGCCGCCAGAAGTATGCTCACTGCCTCAGGATTATCTATTTCTTTTTGGGAAGAAGCCATTTCAACTGCATGCTTCACTCAAAATCGATCATTAATAGTGAAGAGGCATGCAAAGACCCCATACCACTTGCTCAACCAGAGGAAGCCAAACACCAAATATTTTCATGTCTTTGGCTGTAGATCCTTTATATTAAATGACAGAGAACAAATAGAGAAATTTAGCCCAAAAGATGATGAAGCAAAATTTGTTGGCTATTCATCAACCTCCAAATCATATAGAGTCTATGTGCTCAAATCCAAACATATACTTGAAAGTATTAATGTTTCGTTTGATGACTCGTTTCAGACGACTTCTAAGCAAATAAACTCAGGACTCAAACTTCAAGATGAAAACTCTGGAAATTCTACAAGAACAAATGATCTTCATCACCTTTTTGTAGAGATGTTCAATGATGATGGTCCTTCTGAAGGTGATCAAAGAGCCTCTGGAGTCGAGGCCTCTGAAGACCAAACAGGTACCTCGTTAACTGGTCCAAGTAATACTTCACCCTCCTCTACTACTTTTACAGGTACAAATGTTGAGGTGGAGCAGACAGAGGCTAACACTGAACAACGCTCTATGCTCGACCAAGGTCAAGATCAACTACCTACTATCTCTGAAGGATCATCACCAGAGCAAACACATAACTTTGAGCAAGGTACCACAAAGCTCCAAACATCAACTCAAAGTGATCTATCAAGCCCTGTGGCAAGTACAAACGATCAACCTTCTTCGACAGAGGCTGATCAACTTCAAGAACCAGAAGATGCTCCTGACATGCATCCTGATACTTCCAATGATCACCTACCTCGCATGACCAAGTGGATCAGAAGTCACCCAAAAAGTCAAATCATTGGTGACCCCTCTAACATAGTAAAGACTCCCTCTAGTACCGCCAACTTTTGTTACTTTACAAATTTTGTAAGTATTATTGAGCCCAAAAAGATCTCTGAAGCTCTTGAAGACCCAAACTGGGTAGAAGCCATACAGGAGGAGCTTCTGCAATCGAAAGAAATGAAGTATGGACCCTGGCGCCTCTGCCAAAAGGCAAGACTGCAATAGGGACCAAATGGGTCTTCAGGAACAAGAAAGATGAGGATGGTGTGGTGATCAGGAACAAGGCAAGACTGGTGGCCAAGGGATACTGCCAAGAAGAAGGAATTGACTATGAAGAAACCTTTGCCCCTCTGGCAAGGCTCAAGGCAATAAGAATATTGTTGCCTTTGCAGCTCACAGAGGTTTTAAAGTTTACCAAATGGACGTAAAGTCAGCCTTCTTAAATGGTCAGATTCAAGAAGAGGTATATGTCCAACAACCACCAGGATTTGAAAGCTCTAAATACCCAAATCATGTATACTTCTTGGACAAGGCTCTGTATGGACTAAAGCAAACCCTAGATCCTGGCATGATAGACTTTCAAATTTCCTTCTTGCCAACGGTTTCGAAAGAGGTACAACTAATACTACATTATTTTATAAAAAGAGAAAAGGTGAGATTCTACTTGTGTAGATTTATGTCGATGACATTATTTTTGGGCCTACAAATGATTCTTATTGTAAAAAGTTTGAGTCTTTGATGAAGAGTGAGTTTGAGATGAGCATGATGGGAGAACTCACATTCTTCCTAGGATTGCAAGTCAAACAAACCAAAGAGGGCATTTTCTTTAAACCAATCAAAATATGTCTTTGACTCTTCACCAATGAAAACTCCTATGGCCACTGGATCTAAGCTTTATGCAGACCTAGAGGGCAAATCTTTGGAATGCAAACTCTACTGAGGAATGATAGGGTCTTTGTTGTATATAACTGCGAGTAGACCCGATATAATGTTTGCCACATGCCTCTGTGCAAGATTTCAAGCTAATCCCAAAGAATCTCATCTTCATGCTGTGAAGAGGATCTTTAGATACCTAAAGGGGACCAAGAATCTTGGCCTCTGGTATCCAGAGAACACTGGCTTTGATCTTGTGGCTTATACAGATTCAGATTACGGAGGATGCAAACTCGACAGAAAGAGTACCTCTGGGAGTTGTCAATTCCTTGGAGGAAAATTAGTCAGTTGGACTTCAAAGAAACAAAACTGTGTTTCAACTTCTACGACAGAAGCAAAATATGTTGCTGTCGCTATTTGTTGTTCACAAGTTCTGTGGATGAGAACTCAACTCAGGGACTATGGTTTTGAGATTGAGAAAATTCCCATCCTTTGTGACTCCAAAAGTGCCATTGCAATCTTTGCTAACCCTGTTCAACACTCTAAAACAAAACACATTGATATCAGGTACCACTTTCTGAAGCATCATGTCGAGCATGGCACTATTGAGATGTACTTTGTTCCCACAGATTACCAGCTTGCTGACCTTTTCACAAAGGCTTTATGTTGGGAACTGAAGAATTCATCAAGTATGGTTAATGCTGCTAGTTCAAAGTTACTACTGCTAGAAGACTTAAAGGTTAATACTGCTGAGTGTTACTACTGCTAGTAGAATCAATACTGCTAATCAAAGTTAGTGCTGCTTGAACAAAGTTAGTACTGCTAGTGGTTAGTTCTGCTTGGTAGTTAATGCTGCTAGAAGGAATTAATGCTGCTGAACATAGTTAGTGCTGCATGGAAGCTTAGAGATATACATGGAAGATATACTGAAGATATTTTATTTATTGTAATTATCTGTTTATTCAGTATATGTATAGATTTGATAGAATAGTTTAAAGAGATTAATTCATTCTAAGTGTTAGTTCTAGAGAGAAAATCAACCTCAAGGCATAGATCCTAATTCTAGAGAAGTAGAATTCGTATTGGTGAGCTTGTTCATCAATATTAAGGTTGAATGTGTAATCTTGTAACTTCAAAGCATTCAATACAAGTTTACAGTTTGTTCTTCATATTTACTGTGTTGATTTACTGTTTCATTGAATATCAAAGTGTTATTCCGCAAACTTCTTTGATATTGTTTCTGAGAATTAATTCTTGTTGAGAATTCGATCCTGACAAGTGGTATCAGAGCCAAACTCTCTCAGAAACATCTATTCATCATGGAAAATCTTACAGAATCAAGCAGTACTTTGGTCTCTAAGGTTCCAATGCTCAAACCCAGTGAGTTTGACATGTGGAAGATCAGAATCAGACAATATATTCTTCTCACTGACTACTCAATATGGGATATCATTGAGAATGGTCCTTCTGAAGCTGGAAGGATAGGAGCAGATGGGAAAAGACCTCCACCAAAGACAGATGGTGAGAGGAAGATCAGACAGACAGAGATGAAGGCCTTGAGCACTCTGCTCTTGGCCATCCCCAATGAATATCAGCATCAATTTTGCAACTGCACTGATGCTCAGATTCTCTGGAATGCTCTAGAGAAAAGATTTGCTGGAACTAAAAGCATCAAAAGAAATCAAAGAGATGTTCTAAAGCAGCAGTATGAGAACTTCACTTCCTCAAAGAATGAGTCTATGACTCAAACTTTTGATAGGTTCAACAAACTCATAGGTGAACTGGCTACTGTAGGAGTAAAGATGGAACAAGATGATATCAACAGAAAGTTCCTCAGATCTCTTGGGGATGAATGGACTATGTACACTGTCTCATATAGACAGAGTGATAATCTGGAAGAGAAAGAACTTGATGATCTATACAATGATCTAAGAGTTTTTGAAACTGAGGTAGAAACCAAGAAGAAGCCCTCTGGTTATATCCACAATGCTGCACTTCTCTCAGCATCCACTGATACTACTGCCAACCCTGAAGCAGTTAGTACTGCCAGTGGAGTAAGTTCAGAAAAAGGCACTGAAACTATCTTTGAAGCCTTTTTGTCCAGTCATAGCAGCAATTCTTTGATTAATGATGATCTGGATCAAATTCACCCTGATGACCTGGAGGAGATGGATATTAAATGGCAGATGGCCATGTTATCAATGAGGGTGAAGAAGTTCATTAAAAGAACAGGAAGGAATAACTTCTCTCAAAGAAGAGAAGATGGAGCTGGTTTTGACAAGACCAAGGTGGAATGTTATAAGTGTCACATGAAAGGACACTTTGCTAGAGAATGCAGGAGTGCTGTTCCAAACAACAACCACCAACAAGCTCAGAATGGAGGTTACAATCAAAACAAGAATCCTGCTCAAGCCCTTGTTTCTCAACAAGGAATGGGTTTTGACTGGAGTGATCAAGCTGAGGAAGCCATTCAGAATCAAGCTCTTATGGCAGAAGTGTCTGATCTTCCCTCTGAGGTAATTTCTAATCTTTGTACAAAATCTTGCATTGACACTGTCACAAGATACAGGGATCACAATCAAAGTATGTGTGATGACCTCAAAAGATTAGAAAAGGACAGAAGAGATTATGTGTTGATAGTAGAGAGATTTGAAGAGCAAATCAAAGGCTTTCAAGCTAATGAACTTCAACACTCTTATGACACAAACTATTGGAAGTGGGAAAAGAATGAGTTAGAGACCAAACTGTCTAAATCCTTAGAAGAGAGTGATAGGCTGAAAGAGGAATTGTCTAAAGTTAATCTTGACATAGAAAAGTTTTCATATGCTTCAAAAGCAATGGATTCTCTTCTAAAGGCTCAGATTCATGACAAGATGAAGCCTGGTATTGGATACAACAATACACCTCCTCCTTACAACAACAATTATATCTCTCTTACTTCAGACTTGTTAGAAACCAAGGAGAAAAAGGACTTATCTGAGAAAGCCTTTAAGATAGATCCTTTGGATGAAGTAGTAATTAAGGATTTAACTGAGAAAGAAGCCAGTGAGTATAGGGATAATGATGTGAGTAAAAAGATCCCATTAGAAAATAACATTATCACCAATGAGGGATGTGGGAAAATCTGGGTCAAGTCCAAGGAGATAGAGAAGACAAAAGGAAAGGATAACAAGGTTCATTATAAACAAACCACAGTTGTGAATCCTGGATCTTGTAAACAGTGTGATTGCAGTAAAGCCAAGAGCCTAAATTCTGGTTTAAAAAGAGAAAATCAAAGAAACTGGAATAATCAATGGGCTCAGAAACAAGGAGTTGATCTGAATAAAATCAATAGACCAAAACCTTGTTTCATATGTGGCAAGTTAAATCATTTGGCTAAGTATTGTTACTTTAACCCTATTAACCAACAGATGACATTTCAAAGATTTGTGCAAAAACCTGTTGGTTATAGGAAGGCTGGAAAGAAACATGTGATAAAGAAACATGGTGAAAGGAAAGGCCCCATGAAGAAAAAGATTTTAAAAGAAAGTGTCAAAATGTGGGTGCCTAGAAGCACTAACACTGTTAGTACTGATGACAGGGTTAGAAGCACTAAAACTGTTAGTACTGCTAACATGGTTACTACTGCTACTTGTGTTAGTACTGCTGAAAATATTAATGCTGCTAATACTGTTAGTACCTCTTCAAAGATTAATACTGCCAACACAGTTACTGCTGCTAAAACTGTTACTACTGCTAACAAGGTTAGTACTGCTAAGCATGCAAGTGCTGCTAAGGCAGTGAGTACTTCTAAAAACAGTACTGATTCTAGCAAAAATATTTCCAAGCCTATTATTGTAACAAAGTACTCCAAGAATGAGGAGTTAAAGTTCAAAAATCTTGTCAAGAAAGAATGCAAGTATTTTGATGAGAAAGGGGTACCCAAGACCACTTTGGCTTGGGTTCCTAATTCATACTAACTGATCTATCTTATGTGCAGGGCAACCAACAGCTCAAGGGAAAGAGCATATGGCATGTTGATAGTGGTTGCTCTAGGCACATGACAGGCAACATGTCATGCCTTCAGGATTTCAAGCATATCAATGGAGGACATGTTGCATTTGGAGATAATCTTACTGGTGGTAAGATAAGTGGAAAAGGTAATGTCACCAAAGGTAAGATGACATTTGAGGATGTCTACTATGTTGATCAATTAAAGTACAACCTGTTAAGTGTATCACAGGTTTGTGACAAATAACATAGTATATTATTTACAAATACTGAGTGTATGATCCTTGCTCCAGGGTTCAAGGTAGTTGATGAAAGCATGATACTACTTAGAACTCCAAGAAAGGACAATATTTACTGTCTAGATATGGACAATGTTGATAGTGATTCATCTCTAAATTGTCTTGTTTCAAAAGCTTCTGTAGATGAATCCTCTCTTTGGCACAGAAGGATGTGTCATATGAATTTCAAGACTATGAACAAACTTGTTAAAAACAACCTTGTAAGAGGTTTACCTTCAAAAGTCTTTTCATGTGATGATCATTGTGTTGCTTGTCTTAAAGGCAAACAGCACAAAACTTCTCATAAGACCAAAGAGTTAAATTCTGTTTCTTCTTGTCTCCAGTTACTGCATATGGATCTGTTTGGTCCTACAAATGTTATGAGTATAGGCAAGAAATCTTACTGCTTGGTTATTGTTGATGATTACTCCAGATTTACTTGGGTATATTTTCTAAGGACTAAGGATGAGACAAGTGGACTTATCAAATCCTTTATTCTAAGAATTGAAAACCAAACTAATCAAAGAGTAAAAGTCATTAGATCAGATAATGGAACTGAGTTTAAAAATCATGATCTAAACACCTTTTGTGAAGAGAAAGGTATTGAGAGGCAATATAGTGCTCCTAGGACTCCTCAACAGAATGGTCTTGCTGAAAGGAGAAATAGGACACTAATAGAGGCTGCTAGATCTCTGTTGGCTGATTCAAAATTGCCAATTACCTTCTGGGCTGAAGCAGTTAATACTGCTTGTTATGTCCAAAACAGAGTTCTAGTGGTCAAGCAAAAGAACAAGACCCCATATGAGCTTTTAAATAAAAGAAAACCTTTCATTGGTTTCTTCAAACCTTTTGGGTGTCCTTGTACTATTCTCAATACCAAATCTCACTTAGGTAAGTTTGATAGCAAAGCAGATGATGGATTTCTTGTTGGATATTCATCTCAGAGTAAGGCCTACAGAGTTTTTAACTCTTCTTCCAGAATAATTGAAGAAAGTGACAATGTCAAATGCAATGAGAATACACCAAATCCAATTGGGTCTGGTCCTCAGTGGCTATTTGACATTGACTCACTAACTAATTTTTTTGGTTTCAGTAGTGATGATTATACAGGAACAGGAAGTGGAGGATCAGGGACTACACAAGTCTCAGAAAGTATATCTAAATCTGTGATATTTCCCTTACCCACAGTGAATTCTGTTGAAGACTGTGAAAAGGAATCATTTACTGGACCAAGTCAGAGTGAAGAAGAAACTAGAGATGAGGAGACTCAAGAAAACAAAGAATCAGAAGTGTCTTCTGAAAACACTTTAGTTGAGTTGCATGACTCTAATCTAGAGGCTGGACTGAATGAAGAATCTAGTCATAACACCAGAGTTCAAAAGAATCATCCTCCACAGCTGGTAATAAGAGATATCTCTTCTCCTATGATGACTAGACATCAAAGTAGGCTTCAAGAAATGCAAGATCAACAGCATACAGTGCTTTCTTGTTTTCTATCCCAGCTTGAGCCTAAAAAGGCACATGATGCTATGAAAGAATCTAGCTGGATAGAAGCAATGCAAGAAGAACTGTTACAATTCAAGCTACAAGATGTATGGGATTTAGTAGACCTTCCTAAAGGTCACAGAGCAATTGGCACAAAGTGGATTTTCAGAAACAAGAGAGATGAAAGAGGTATTGTCATAAGGAACAAAGCAAGGCTGGTGGCTCAAGGATATACTCAAGAAGAGGGTATAGATTATGAAGAAGTTTTTGCACCTGTGGCTAAGATAGAAGCAATTAGACTATTCCTAGCCTATGCTTCTTACATGAACTTCAAAGTCTATCAAATGGATGTAAAAAGTGCTTTTCTCTATGGATCAATTGAAGAAGAGGTATATGTCTGTCAACCACCAGGGTTTGAAAACCCAAGCTATCCAGACAGGGTATACAAATTGAAGAAAGCACTTTATGGGCTACATCAAGCTCAAAGAGCATGGTATGACACTCTGTCATCCTATCTCTTGGAAAATGACTTTGAAAGAGGAGTCATTGATAAGACTTTATTTATCAAGAGAAAGAAGAAAAATATCTTGCTGGTCCAAATCTATGTTGATGACATTATCTTTGGATCTACAAGAGACAACATGTGCAAGGAGTTTGAGGATCTAATGCATCAAAGGTTCAAAATGAGTTCCATGGGGGAACTTACTTTCTTCCTTGGACTCCAAGTTCAACAGAAGTCAGATGGCATCTTCATCTGTCAATCAAAGTATGTGCAGGACATTCTAACCAAGTTTGGTTTCTCAGAGTCAAAACCTGCCAGCACATCTATGGAAACACACAAGCAGATAACAGCAGATCTTGAGGGGGAGGTTATGGATGTGCATCATTATAGATCCATGATTGGCTCTCTCATGTATCTCACAACATCAAGGCCAGATATAATGTTTCCAGTCTGTGTGTGTGCAAGATTCCAAGTTAGGCCAAAGCAATCTCACTTTCAAGTTGTTAAGAGGATATTCAGATATCTCAAAGGGCAACCCAGATTGGGACTTTGGTATCCTCATGACTCATCCTTTGACCTACTTGTATACTCAGACAGTGATCTAGGTGGGGCAAACTTGGACAGAAAATCTACTTCTGGAGGATGTCAGTTTTTGGGTGCTAGACTAGTTTCATGGCAGTGCAAGAAACAAACCACAGTGTCCACATCTACAACAGAGGCAGAGTACATAGCAGCTGCAAGTTGTTGTTCTCAAGTCTTATGGATTCAGAATCAAATGCTGGACTATGGGGTAACCTTTCTACACACTCCCATTTTTATTGATAATAGCAGTGCTATCAGCATTGTGAATAATCCTGTCAAGCACTCTAAGACAAAGCACATTGAGATCAGGTATCACTTCATAAGAGACTGTAATGAAAAGAAACTTATTCAAGTTGTAAAAGTTCACATTGATAATCAGTTTGCTGATCTATTCACTAAAGCTTTTGATGTGGGTAGATTCACCTTCTTGGTAACAAGTGTGGGAATGATCAACTCTGAATAAGCCCCTTCTCAAATATTGACTCTATACCTGTATATTTTTATTCTTGGTGTTACTAATCTTCTTTTTCAGGATATGCATAGCAGTACTCAGAGTTTTGCAATTTTAAAGGAGTATTTCAGTTAATACTGCTATTAGTTAATACTGCTTTCAGTTAATACTGCTAGTAGTTAATACTGCTTTCAGTTAATACTGCTTTCAGTTAATACGGCTAGTAGTTAATACTGCTTTCAGTTAATACTGCTAGTAGTTAATACTGCTTTCAGCTAATACTGCTTTCAGCTAATACTGCTTTCAGTTAATACTGCTATTAGTTAATACTGCTTTCAGTTAATACTGCTAGTAGTTAATACTGCTTTCAGTTAATACTGCTTTCAGTTAATACGGCTAGTAGTTAATACTGCTTTCAGTTAATACTGCTAGTAGTTAATACTGCTTTCAGTTAATACTGCTTTCAGTTAATACTGCTTTCAGTTAATACTGCTAGTAGTTAATACTGCTTTCAGTTAATACTGCTTTCAGTTAATACTGCTAGTAGTTAATACTGCTAGTAGTTAATACTGCTCTAGGTTAATACTGCTTATGTTCCGAATACTATAAATACTCTTTGCCCGCCTAAAAGCTTATAACGACTCTCTGCATACTATTCACTTGCGCTCTAAACCCTTTCTCTCTCAAGTTCGAAGCTTTCAGGAACGTTGTTTACTAAGATCAATGGCATCCATGGCATTCATCGACGAGCACAATGAGATCGCGATGCTACAAAAGCCAAAGCAAGCTGCAGGATTTCATCAGATTGTGGATTTCCTCAAGTCAAGCCATATTGCTCATGCTCTTACTGTATCTCCTACAATCTATATTGAGCATCAAAGGCAGTTCTGGGCTAATGCCACCATTGTTGCTGAGAATGGTGTGCAAATGATCAAGACAAGGATCTGTGAAAAGCCACTAACAGTTACTGAAGAGGTTATTCGCATCAATCTACGTCTAGACGATGCCTCTGGTATAACTTCTATCCCAAACGATGAACTGTTTTCCAATCTTACAAGAATGGGGTATGGAGGCCCATTGGGTGTTTTCAAATTCTCAAAAGCCAAATTTTCACCCCAATGGCGTTTCTTTGTCCATACTCTTATGCACTGTATCTCCAAAAAGACTACTGGATGAAGTGAGTTCAGCAGCACTATTGCTTATGCTTTGGTGTGCTTGGCCACTGCCAGAAAGTATAACTTTTCTAAAATGATTTTCAGTGATCTTGTCTCAAAAACGGGAAACAAAAAGAGCTTTTTTATGTACCCCAGGTTTGTCCAAGAAGTTATTACTCATGAATTGACGGATATACCTCAACCTGTTGGGGTATATGTACCTAAACCCCCCAAAGGCAAGGTTTTCTCAAATATGAGAAGATCTGCTGGGGACTCGGAAGGAGTTGACACCCCATTGTTCTCTACAATGATGGTGGTGTCCCAAACCAATGAAGGTATGGTAGCAGGGTCAAGGCCCCCATTAGACCAACCCACTGCTAGCCAATCCCAACCTTCCCTCTCAAAATCTATTCCCCAGTCCCTTCTTGAAAAACCAACCTCTCCTATCACCCAAACTTACAAGAGGAAACAGGTAAAGAAGGCTCCTTCCCTTCTTGTACCATCATCCCCCAAGCCTTTAAGCCCTCTAAGGGAGAATTCTTCTTTAGGGAATATACATAGGGAAACCAAAGGGGTGTCTCCCAACCCCAAGGAGGTGCTCTCTGAGGAGGAGGAAGAGCATATGGGTGATGAGGCTGCCACTACTCCTGCTAGCACAGAGGAGGAAAGTGGTAACATAAATAAGACCTCCCCCATGGCAACTTTGAATGAGCAATCATTCGAAGGTCCCTGGTGCCAAGAAACCACGGGGGTGGATAGTGCTTCTGCTAGGCATAAGACTTCCACTACTAAAAGATCCAATGATCCTTCAAAGGAGGGTAACACTTCTAGAGAAGGTGAGGACAGATATGACTACCAGGAATTGATGGAAACCATGGGAAACATCAACCTAGATGTTATGAAACAAGGAAAAGAAATAGAGGAGATGAAGCTGGTTATCCTGTCCCAACAAGTTCAGATTGAAAAATTGAAGAAGATGGTGACCAGGATGGTTCAAAAGAAAAGAAGGAAACAGTTTGTACTCAAAAAGAGGGACCAAGTTCAAGATTCTTTCAACAAGGGGGAGAAGCATGAAGGGGAAACTGTTGAAAAGAAAGCTGAAGTTGAGGGGGAGACAGAGGAAGAGATGGAAAAAGAAACAGATACTGCTGCTGAAGCAAAAGTAGCAGCAGAAACTAAAGCAGCAGAAATAGGGCTCTCTGTGGAAGAAATGGAGATAGCAGAAACTTTAGTCAAAGCAAAGAATGATACTCCTAAGGCTACTCAAAAAGCCAAGGGAGTAGTTATCAAAGAAGGAGGGATCTCAGAGAAGGAAAAAGAGAAGGAAGTTTTGAAAGAATCAAAGGGAAAAGGAAAAGAGAAGATGGTTGAAGCTGAAATGCCTCCAAGACAGAAGTATCAGATTGAAATGGACGAGGTAATAGCAAAGCAGTTGCAAGACCAAATGGAGAAAGAGGAGCAGTTGCAAACAGAAAAGGATAGAGAACTGGCAAAGATTATGGCCAAGAAGTTAAATGCAGAATACCAAAAGAGTTTGAAAGAAGCAGCTCAGACAACAGCTCAGGTCAAGAAACTTCAAATTAAGAAGATGCCTATTCAGAAGCAAAAGCAGAAAAGACAACCCTCCAAGATATTTTTGGCCAATCAGGAAAGAAGAAAAATGATAAACTTCCTGAAAGGTGCAATTGGTGTTAAGGGAGAGATGTTTATCCACATGGCATACTCTCAGGTTGAAGAGTTGTATAACAAGGAAATGGCCAAGCTCCAAGGGAATTCAGCACAAAGGGAGGAGGCTGAGAGAAGGATGAAAGAGAGACATGATCTCAACATCCAACAACCATTCCCTGAGGAAACCACACCCTCCAAAGAAGAAGCAGAAGAGAAGAAGGAAGAACCTGGAAATGTTGGTATAGAATCCAAGTCTGGAAAAAGAGTGAAATCAATTGCTTCAAAAAGGCAGTTGAAAAGGCCTAGGGTGGAAGAAACTGAAAAGTAAGCAGAACCTTCAGTCACATCTCCAACAGAGCCAGTACAGAGTCCAGAGCAGGTCACTAAGCAAACAGATGAGAGTATGGATCCGTACATGACAATAGTGGAACCTTTGAAAGCTGTTCCAATCTCTATGCAAGCTCCAGAGATCATCTTCTGGGATATTCTGAGAGACAATGGAAAGAATTTCTTCAGAATCAAGAGAGCTGATGGTTCATTTGAAGCTTATTCAACATGGGGGAAAGTCATCAGAAGTTGTTCAAGAGCTGATATGGAAGAACTATATAAAGTTGGGATGAAACTTTATGAACCTGTGTTGAAAGGTACTGAAGAGAATCTTCTCAAAGTGACATTAGAATACTTGTGCATGATGTTTGAGCCTGAAAGAGTGCACCATAGGATTAAAGATCATATGCATGAGTTCATATTCAAGAAGATTGACAAATGGATACTGTTTGAAAACTGTGGAGTATACATGATTACTATTGACAATTGTTATCATGAATACTACCTGGTGGACAAAATCTATGAGCATAGCAAGGAGAAGTTAGAAGGGATGCTTAAAGCTACACTGGTATGTACAAAGGATTCAGAGATGGCAAAGATTGTGGTGAGAAGAACTGTAAATCAAAGCTTGGGCCTAGATCCAAATTTGGGAAATTGAACCAGAGGTGTTGAAAGCATCTTGAAGATTAATTCTGAAGAACTTGACTTCTTGTCCTAAAAGTCAAGTTAGGGGGAGATTGTTGGGAACTGAAGAATTCATCAAGTATGGTTAATGCTGCTAGTTCAAAGTTACTACTGCTAGAAGACTTAAAGGTTAATACTGCTGAGTGTTACTACTGCTAGTAGAATCAATACTGCTAATCAAAGTTAGTGCTGCTTGAACAAAGTTAGTACTGCTTAGCTAGTTAGTACTGCTAGTGGTTAGTGCTGCTTGGTAGTTAATGCTGCTAGAAGGAATTAATGCTGCTGAACATAGTTAGTGCTGCATGGAAGCTTAGAGATATACATGTTAGATATACTGAAGATATTTTATTTATTGTAATTATCTGTTTATTCAGTATATGTATAGATTTGATAGAATAGTTTAAAGAGATTAATTCATTCTAAGTGTTAGTTCTACAGAGAAAATCAACCTCAAGGCATAGATCCTAATTCTAGAGAAGTAGAATTCGTATTGGTGAGCTTGTTCATCAATATTGAGGTTGAATGTGTAATCTTGTAACTTCAAAGCATTCAATACAAGTTTACAGTTTGTTCTTCATATTTACTGTGTTGATTTACTGTTTCATTGAATATCAAAGTGTTATTCCGCAAACTTCTTTGATATTGTTTCTGAGAATTAATTCTTGTTGCGAATTCGATCCTGACACTTTATGAAATTGTAAAATTCCCAGTTTCCAAGCACAATTCAAACAAGATTTAACAATGTAAGATCTAGAGAGAGAGTAGAGAGAGAAACCACAATGTCATTAATCTAACAAGGATATTACATGTATGACTATACAGCCTTACAACTCTTACAACAAAGACTATTTATATGAACAACACTTCTCTCACAAGCTTAAACTCTCACAACACTAAGGTTGACAATGTTGACATTACAGACTTTGACCATATAGACTTTGACTTTTCACATTAAATCTTGGATACAATTTATACACTAACAATCTCCCCCTTTGTAATCAAGATTTAATAAAAATTTGACAATCGTCTTCAGCGCTTGATTCTTCAAACTTTAACTTTGACAACTTTGAACTTTGAAGCTTTGGCAATCTTCAATCTCTTATGCTTTGAAGAATCGTGAAAAGTCTTTCACAAAGTTTTTAAACTTTCATCAGGTCTTGAACATACATTCAAAAAATTCTTTGATGCTTCTTTGAAATCTTTGATCTTTGAAACATCTTTGAGGAATCTTTGATCTCGTATATTTATTTTTGTGATCTCTGGATCGTCTTTAGAAAACCAACTTTCTCGAATCATCTTGACTTTTCTTTGAATTATCTCTGAATAATTTCTTTTCATTAGACTTGACTGAATTGAACTTTTAAAATTTCTCCACAAGTCTTTTCAACTCTGACATCTCTTCATGACTTTGAAATTGATCTTTCAGAAATTTCTCCCCCTTTTTGATGATTGTGAGAATCAAGATCATCAAAACTTATTTCAAAGTCAGTTTGGTCTTAGAAACTTCTCCCCCAATTAATCAATGTAGAACAATCTTCATGATCTCTTTTGGAAAATTATGAACATTCTCCCCCAACTGATTTTGATAATAAGCCGTCAATTCATGAATGTATTTATCTGAATCTTTTCAAATTCAGACAAATTATGAGTTGTAACCCTGAATGAACAAATGAAACAGTTAGAAATGCCTGTCAGTAACACAAAGTTACTGTGTACAACGAATGTACAATGTAAGGAGCTTAAACTGATGTTCACTCCCCAGGACTTCCATCCAATCTCTCTTTTCCATTTTACTTCATCACACACCACTCTCAATCTTTTGACCCCTCTCCCCTCAATCACTCAAAGGATTACTTCGGGGTAGGAAACACTGGTTATCGTGAATCCATGGAAGTTCTGTTAAGCTCTCACACTGAATCCCATGTATTCGTCCTAAAAGAATGTATTGCCTCAATGATTTTCTTGACATTTTAGCATAAGAAATCATTTGTCAGTATATTTATGCTCATTAAAGATAAGAATGAAATTTGAGCATATTAAGCATTTAAGATTTCTCAAAACTTTGTATGAATGAATAATCATGAAAGAAAAGAAATGTTTTGAAAATCAGACAATGATTAAGATCAGATCAAAATTCATGAAGAATAATATTTGGGAAATCAAAGACGAATGTTGTTTATATGAACAATTTATAAACATTTTAACAATGAAAGCACACATGATAAGAAATGACGTCTGATTCAAACAACAATGAATAGAAAACGGTAGTATTACCATAGAAAGATTAAACTTTTGATACATGGTAATAACAAATTCAAATGAAGTACTGAACCAATGTGTATGAATACTTGACAGTATATAGACAAGATAATACACAAGTATTGATCTTTGGAAACACACGGTTAGTTAAACTTTAATGCTTAACAATGAAAAACATTTAAAATCACACTTCTAAATTTATGAAATCTTTTAAGAATAGAGAAGTGGTTTGAACATTTAAGAAAACGTTTTTCATGCTTGAAAGTTGTTCTTCTTTCAACCAATCAGAGATTAAAATCAGAAGATACTTACATTTAAGCTCTTCCTCAAATCATGATAAAATGAATTTATTTTGTTTTTATAAGCTCCCCCTAGATATTTGCATAATATCCTTAACTCTAAACATTAAAGACTGAGTCCTAAGTTGTTTTACTTAGAAGTCATAGTCCTTTAACATTGAAGTGCGAGTCTTGAACTGAATTATTCAATAGCCACATTCCTTGACATTTATGTCCGCATTTTGAACAGTTTTGTTCAAAAGCCTTTGTTCTTGCTCCCCCTTAAACCTTGGGTGCCTGCAACACAGATTTAGCTTTTGGTACCCACTGGTATTTGGGTCCTGATGTGTAAGTTGCAGTTCTTTTCGGGGTTACATAATATGAACCATACCAGTAATTGACAAAGTTATTACTTACAAAGTCATTTGCTCCACAGTAAGAACAACAAATTTTCTTCTGAGCAATCCTGATCAAATGATTAGTAGAATAAAACATATCAGAATTAGCAAAAGATTTACCTTTATGCTTATTGTTCTTTTTGGCATTAGATGTGGATGCAGATGCTTTGTCATTGTTCTTCTCATCAAGAGAATCTTTAACTCTCCAGACCATCTGTCCTTTCTTAGAATTCTTTCCAAGAGATTTGACATAAAAGCTCACTGGACTATCAACATATTTGTCATAAAACAAATTAGATGGTCGAATCTGATTTGATTTAACAATGTTTGGTTTGACACTTTTCTTTTTGAAAACATTTTTCTCATGAATGGAACTTGAAGCGGTTTTAAAAGAACAGACTGATTCTATTGAATTATTAACAGGTGATTGATCAATCACATCAGCTGAAATCTTTTCTGACAAATTAACATTTGCAGCTTCCAAGTCATTTATCTTTTTGGATAAAATGTTTCTTTTAGCAGTAAGTGTGTCAAACTTTTGTTTCAAATCAGTTCTAGCCATCTGTTCTTTAAGAATATCTGAGGATAGAACAATTATCTTGGATAAGAGCTTAGATATTTCAGATTCAAAATTTTGACATTCTAGCTTAAAATCTTTTTCCAAGTTCTTGGTTTTATCAGAAATTTCATTAAACATCCCAACATTTCTCTTTTCAGATTTCTTCTTTTCAATCTCAAAAGACTTTTTCTTTTCTTGAAAAGCTTTTCTTTCTTTTTCAAGTAAGTCTTGCAAAATAGAGATCTGTTTGGGAAATTCAGCAGTTTTGTCTTCAAGAACTTTTCTCTCTTTGACAAAAGTGTCTCTTTCTGTAATTAATATCTTTTCAAACTCAGACACTTGCTTGGAGAGTTTAATACATCTAAGCTCAAGATTCTTTTTCTCTTGGATAACTTTCTTTGAACATTCAGACAACTTTTGAGTAGAAACATTCTCTAGATTTGATTATTCTTTATCTGCTTGGAGGCTTTTTATCAGTTCAACATTCTTTATTTCTAATGCAGATATCTTTTCTTCAAAAGCCTTAAACTTCTGTTGAAGCTCAACTGATTCAGCTTGCAGTTTTGATGATTTTTGTTCAGTTGTCTTCAGTTGGCTTTGAAGATTTGTTATCTTTGACTCTTTGAGCTTGATTGCTTTTTCAGTAGTCTTAACAATATCATCTTTCCTTTTAATGTCTTTCTCTTTATCTTTAATTTCTTTCTATTTCTCTTTGATTTCTTTCTCTCTTGCCTTTATGATACCTGGAAAATCAGATTGAGAATTATTAACACATTTAACACATACATGAGTTTTATCAGAGTTTAACAATTTAGAATTAAACTCCTGAATCTGATTTAAAAGGGCTGCATTCTGAATTTTCAACTTGTCTCGTTCAGCCTCAATTGCTGGTATCTCAGGCATGTACATGATAACACCGTCTCTCCCTGATAAAATAATAGACATCTTGAACAAATTAGCTTGAAATGGTCGTTCCCAAACAATTCAAAAAAGTTGACTAAAAGTCAAGCTCAGATCACCACTCGAAAAACAATCTTAGAAAAATTCTAACTCCAGAACTCGCAGACCAAACAAACTCGCAAAACACTGTTCACTACACTTCGCGCTAACAGGCTTGTGTGCGTTCCTGGTTCGCGTAGAGCACTACGTGCGCGTTTGTACTTCTCGCATGTAAGTTCGTGCACGTAGTTGGTTCTCGCAGACCGCCACGTGCGCATTTTTGAACTTCTCGCAGATAAAGCTTGCCCGTTTTAACACACTTAAGAACTCGCAATGCCTTTGCGCGTTCTATACTTAGAAACTTTTTGAATTTCAACTTCTCGCAAAATACAAACTCGCAGAACTAGAGAACTCGCATATCACTGTTCACTATGCTTGTCGCATATAGCTTTGTGCGCGTAGTTACTTCTCACAGATAGATACGTGTGTGTTCTTCATTATTTTGCGCGTTTAAGGATGTGCGTGTTCTTCACTTTGATTTTTGCGCCTATTCTGGATCTTGCGTGTTCTCCACCTGTTTTCAAAAATTTGATCCAAAACTTTTAAAACCTGTAATTAACACATGACAATGCACAAATATGGTCGACTATTGAATCTAAACACTTATCTAATACAACTTTTAAGCTAAAAACAACAAAATCACATAGAATTGATCAAGCACAGTGTTCAGACAACTTTAAAACCGAGAATTACAAAAATCCAAAATTGGAGTGTTTAGAGAGTTCTTCATTTGTGAAAATTTCTATGTATGGAACACGCTAAATGTAATCTCGCATATCTACACAACTCGTAAGTCACTGTTCACTGTACTTCACGCTAAAAGCTTTATGCGCGAACGAAGAACTCGCAGACCACTACGTGCGCGAACTAAGAAACTCGCACGTAAGGTTCTGCGTGAAATGTTAAACTCGTAGAAGACTTCTTGTGTGTTCTGGACTTAGAATATATACTCAACCTTGAACTTCTCGCAGATGAATGGAAACTCGCAATTCAGATAAAACTCGCACGTGCCTTTGCGTGAACCATACTTAGAAAAATTTGAGGATCTTGGAACTCACAAAACATAAACTCGCAGAATACAAACTCGCAGAGGACACTTGCGCGAACTAGCTAAAACTCGGAAAAAACAAGAAAAACCTCCATCTTGCGCGTTTTTTGCCTTTGCGTGTTCTTCCATAGCGTGAACCTTAGATCTAGCGCGTTCTTCCCTCTGTGACTCAAAATCGATCCAAAAGATCAATTTTCCTGAAAATTGCTTCACAAGTGGATTCAACAGGTTCGAAAAGTGAAATCAAACACTTTTTGAACATACAAGATTGATTAAAAACCAAAATTTACAGTACATCAATCAAGATTAAAGTGTTCGTGTTCATATTTTCAAAAAAATCAAGAAAATTCAAATTAAATCGAATTAGTGATTATTACGTGAATATGTGTGAATAACAAGTGATCACTAACACTAATCGAACATAACTAATCCATTTCTACATTGTAATCACTACTAATCAATACGAATTTGATTAAACAGTAAAAGTCCAGAAGTCGACTGCATGAAATCAAGAAATCCAGAAATCGATTCAAATAAGTAATCCAAAATCTCTGAAATCGATTGGGGTGGCTCTGATACCAATAGAAATTGTAAAATTCTCAGTTTCCAAGCACAATTCAAACAAGATTTAACAATGTAAGATCTAGAGAGAGAGTAGAGAGAGAAACCACAATCTCATTGATCTAACAAGGATATTACACGTATGACTCTACACCCTTACAACTCTTACAAGAAACACTATTTATATGAACAACACTTCTCTCACAATCTTAAACTCTCACAACACTAAGGTTGACAATGCTGAAATTACAGACTTTGACCATATAGACTTTGACTTTTCACATTAAATCTTGGATACAATTTATACACTAACACTTTAGATGAGAAAAGATTCACTTTTCTTGTTGGCAAGATTGGTATGATTAATATGAGTTGATTCATAGAGCCTCTGTTGTAAATAATCTTATTTTTTGCTTCTACAGTTCCCAGTTTGTAAATATTTCTTTGTTTCTTTATCGAGTTCCCTTGATTATATGTCCTGCCCAAGGATTATCTTTTATGAACCAAGTATAGATCAAGGGGGAGCTAAATAATAGTCAAAGGTGACCATGACAATTCAAGGGGGAGTACGAAAGTTCATTGCTACAGAGATTCTGCAGGATGAGGTAAGTTTTCGCACGTTTCAAGGACAAAACTTTATTTTCAAAACCTCGAGTGATCTGAGGCTATTCACAGAACCTCTAAACTATTATTTGAATAGTACTCGATCAACTCATTGATCTTTTTCATTTTATTTGGGTCAACCTTGCGCTCAGAACCTTGTTCATGACCCCAGAATCTCTTCACCCACAGAGCTTCTGCCACTTTCATCTCTTGTGATTATCTTTTGAAAAGGTCATTTAGAGCGGGTTATTTATTGAAAGTCATAGTCACTTGGGTATAGCAAATGCCACATGCGTGAGAATAGGAGGAGGCATACGTACTTGATCGTGCACCACCCATTCTGACGTGACAAAATTTCATTGGTTCATATCTGTACTATCGTTTTTCATAAACGACTCATTATCTATATGTACTGATTATGGATTTGAAATTTTTATTATTTACCGCCTAAAGTTTTCCCCCTCTCTCAGTATATAAACCTCTTTCCTTCTTTTTACCCATTTCCTTTTACCTATGATTTCTCTCTCAAGAACCCTAAAGCAAGAAATTCTTTCTCATTTTTCTTTTCTCTGCAATGGCTTCTCCTGTTTCATCCAAGAACAACTCCCAAGGATCAAAGGCCTCGAACCATTCTCAACATTCAATAGCACAAAAGGCCGACTCCCATTCTGTAGAACAAGAACAAGTTCTAACCAGTAGAATGCTGTCCTTTACCAGACATGATTATCATCTAAGCAACATGAACATTAAGCCAAATAATCACTTTGTCACCCTTGAACCAAAAGGATTCCCAACTGAAGTTGAACCCTGATTAAGATCCTGAAAAACCATTTCCTCATCAAAGTCCTAACCATGAAAAGGGATGATATCCTTGAGTCCTACATTCAGCAATTCTGGCTGAGTGCACGACATGTAAAGATGGACATATATGGATTTTGCATTATGGGATATGCAACTCATCCATCAACGGAGAAAATCTTGGACTTAGGAATCAACCGAAAAATATTATCTGACATCTTCGAACTTCCCACCAAGGATGACCTAAACCTTAAGAAGTTCTCTGAAGAACCCAAAGAGGATGAACTCTTGGAATTCCTACGGTTCATAGGATATGCCATTCCAATCTCCAAGAGGACATACTTTAGAAGACAGAACCTTCCCCCTCTGTGGAATGTTCTATTTTCTATACTGAACAAATGCCTTACATGCAAAGTGGGAAGTTCCGACCAATCCAGCCACACCATATTGGCAATCATGTACGGTATCTACTACGATCTCCCACTTGACTATGCTGGGTTGATCTTCATGGAAATCCGCAATGCTATCATTGCCAAACAACAGGATCAGGATAGGGACACAGAGCCTAAGCACTTGGTTTTTGGTAGGTTCTTTGCAGTATTACTCGGAAATGACTTGATCAGGGAGGGAAAGCTGTCCGCAGAAGGAAAGACAATCAAACTGCATGAAATGAAGTTCCATAAGCCAACCACTCTGAAGACAGGATACCCATCTGCACGACCTCTGGCGGCTAGACTCTTGCATCGAGTCCTGCAACCCCCCCACGTGTAGGTTTCCAAGTGGGTGAGATAGCAGTATATCTTAGGGTTGAAATACTAGAGGGAGTACAGGGAGATGTGGCTGAAGTAGAACATGTGAGCACAGAGAGAATAGATCCCGAGTGTGGGGTGGGGAGTGATAAACCTAAGAAGGAAAAGAAAAAGAAAGCCCAAAAGAGGGTCGTAGTTGAAGAGGCCCCAAAAGCTACTGTAGAGGTTACTGAGACTTCTAAGCCTAAGAAGAAAAAGGCCAAAATAGTCTCCGAAGGGGCATTAATCAAAATTGCAGAGGCTACCACTACAAAACCCCCACAGAAGACTACCAAAAGAAGGCTGGTCAAAAAGGCAGGCTCTGAACCTCTTGTCCAAACGACAAGGGAAGAACCTGCAGAGGTAAATGAGGAACCTCTGCACAGGAGAAAGAGGAAAGCTCTGATTACTGAGAGATCAGAAGAAAAGTTCCCTAGTCCTCTGCAAGTTGCCACAGAGATATCTAAAGAGGTGTTAAAGCTATACTCTGTGGACCTAGGGGAAAAGGTGGACATAGAGATGGAGGATGTCATTGGAATCCCTAGTTTTGATGATGAGAAGGAGAAAGAAAAAGAAAAATCGTTGGAGGAGACTGGAGAAAAAGATGCCCTTGGCACATCCCTTAACCCCGTTCCTAGTGCAACCCACATTACTACCTTTGCAGTTCTAGTGTAGCAAGGTATTGAACAAGGACTGCACGGTCCGAACCAAACCCCTACTGACCGGACAGAGGATATTCCTTCAACCTCTGTGCCACACTTATCCGGGGAAACGAAATTCACTCCATCATCTGAAAAGGATGAAAGTGTAGTTATAAGTGTCTAATTGCCCCAGGACACAACACCATCCCTCTCAGAGGCATTTGTTGCCTTTGTAGCACACACGAGTGACCCCAAAACCACTTCAGAGTTGGTGGTGCGAGAACTTGATACTTCTGTGGATCTAGAACATCCACAAACTTCAACCAACAGGACGCTTGAGGGAGCCTCTGAACCCTCTCCCAAGAAACCTGTTGACAGAACTTCCATAGATGATTCCTTCGTGGAACATCAAGGAATGGAAGGAAATACTGCAGAGCTCAACGTCCCTACAGGCTCTGCAGGTGCCAAACACTCCTTGGAAAAATCTGGATCATGTGTTGAACCAGAGGTTACCCCGAACATGTATGTCACAAAGGAGGAGTTTAAAGCCTTTACTGACAAAATGTTCGAAAAACTCGAAAAATTGGATGATCACATTCCCATCATCTCCTCCCTTACCCTCAATGAAATCCGGGATGATGACAGAACATCCAAAAATGTCTCCCTAGCAAATGCTCTGGAACTCAAGAAGATAAAAGAATCCTCTGTCGCCAAGGATGACTTCAGTAAACTTATTGCTACAGTGGAAGCACAGACAAGCTCTGAAATCACTCCAATAGATCTCATCACAGAACTCTACCGATATCAAGAAATTGTTGGATGCCTCATCTTAAAATGCCATAATGAAAGACTTCGATAATTGCGCTAAATCCATCAACCTTCAAACTGATGCCATAAAGGATTTAGGGCACATTGCCATGGAAGAAATGGGAAAAGTTGCAGCAGAAGTCACGACCTCTGGGGTGGATGATCTCACCAAGCTCAAGGAAGGAATTAAGGAAATGACTCGCAGTGTCCTGGTCCCATTTCAGGTTTCATCCTCATCCTCTGCACCCCCACCACCCCCCTCTGCGGCAAAAATACAGGCTCTGGCTGCCAAAGAATAACTTCAAGCCATAGGTCGTATGCTTCTGAAGAATCTGAACCTTCTAGGGTCCGACATCACTAAGGAAGGAAAATCAGTTGTAGAAGAGCTCAAGAAGACAGTGGCCACACTGTGATCCCAGGTTTCAAGCAAATATGATTAATCACAATCAAACACAATGAAATCAAAGATGAGATCTAGAGAGAAATAGTCATAAATCTAGTTGTATTCATATGTCTAACTTGAAAGATACAATGACTCAAAATGCTTACTAAAGGTTATACAAAACAAGACAAAAGGAATGCTTATATAGGGTCAAACAAGGTCTTGACCTCTACACAAGCTACAAGAAAAGTCAACAATATTAAACACAAACAACTAAACAAATTGACTCAAAACTATAATCTAACAATCTCCCCCTTTTTGAGTAATTTAAAAGTCTTCAACTAGTCCATCTCTTCATGCTAGTTCTTCTCAATCCCAAATATCCCTCAAACCTTCTGATTGCCTGTCTGAATCCGATTCTATCTTTAATTGCATCAATGACATTCTCAGTAAAGATTCTCTCCATTCTAGGCATGTAATCATTCTCAGCTAATCTTTCCTTCTCACTCTCCTCGTACTTGGTCTGCAGCTTCTTAACAACATCTTCCAAAGTACCATCAGAGTACTTATGAATCTCAGCTGCTCTCATAAATCTTTTCTCCTGTTTAGTCTCATTCTCATACACAACACCAAGTTCTGGCTCTCTTAGCACTGTGTAGAGTGAAGTTTCTTCACGTAGAGGATGTGTCATATCAGGCTTTAGCAAATTAATCCTCCTTTGATTAGTCTCAATGCCTAGCTAGAAGTCATACAAATAAGTATGATAGATATGTCTCCGGATAAATGTCTTAATAGTATCTAGAGCAAATACTATCTCAGGATGCCTGATAGTTCTGTCTCTGAAATCATGATACATAAATTCAATATCCCTGAAGTAAAGATTGGCAAAATTAGCTTCTTTGAATAAATAAGTTCCCAAATTCTTTCTTTGAATGGTGAACTCAGGATACCAAATATTCTTGTATTGCTTCATGGTCACCTTAAAAACTTCCAAAATTTCAGTTTTGATTCTTGAATCTTTACGAGTTCTGCCCATAATCTGCAACATTCTAATGTAATCTTTCTGATACTCTGGAGACTGATCTTTACTCCCCAAGAGTTGAGCTTGATCTAACTGTCTCATGTAGTTCACAAAGATCTTTACACCTTCTTCAAGATAAGGAACACGTAAAACACGCCTGATTCTTTTAATCTCTTGAAGAGATAAACCAAATTCATCATAGCCGTTAAACGAAGTAGAATCCACTGCTGGTTTATCTGAAGGACCTGCTTCAGTTTGTGGAAAATTTGGAACAAGCGGTGGTTCTCTGAAAAACTCCTTCTGAATCTCTGGACTTCCAGGATTTTTCTGATATGGCAATTCTTTCTCCATGTGAACATCAGAATCAAGATTGACAGTTGTATCATAATTCAAATTAACATTCTGCTCAGCATCATCAGATTGAACAACATTGGGATGAGGAATAAACTCACTGAATGATGGAACAGTTAGAATAGAACTTGGTTCAGGTAATTGAACATGAACAGGACTAAGATGTAGTCCCTCAGGTGTACTCTGAGCAAACATAGCATTCAGTGCATCAGTTTCTCAGTCTTCAAACAAATCATCCAGAACACTTGGTTCATGAGCTGGTATTTCCTCAGATCTTTTCACAATCTCAGTAATATCTACCACCTCATCGTCTGAACCAATCTCAACAAAATCATCTTTCTGTCCTTCTTCTTTCATTTTCCAATAAAGGTCATACTTTGCATGAACTTCAGCAAGAGTATCATCTTCAAGGGCTATCACATCATGATTTGGTAGACCTGTAATCTCCAACATCTCCTTCCTTGTTGCAATCTTAGGCTTTTAAACCCTCGATTCAACACTATCTTTAACATACAACACCAGTTCCATCTGATCATTTTGCACATTTCCTTGATCAACTTCCCTTTCCACACCTTCAACATTTTCAGCTCTAACCTCCACCAATATCGTACCACCAGAACTACCAGCAGCTGCTTGTTTCTCCCTTATCTCCCCCTCATGATCATTATCTGGATCATGACCATGTTCTTTAGTAGAAACATCTGCTTAGGCTTTGCACGATGTTTGAACTACCTGTTTGAGATCATATAGAGCGAACAAGATGTCAATTTTAAAAGAATTAAACACTGAAGCACTAACCACATCTGCTGGTTGCACAGATTGTAGCGGTTGATTTTGATGGTGGGATTGCAGAAGGGTAAGAAGATCTGCATCATGCTGAGTATCCGGAGCTTGAGATAACAATTTTGCAAGCAACAAAGATTTAAGCTCATTGATGGATAGATCAGCAGGTTGAGTGTATAGATTTTGCTGGTTTAAGTGTATAGGCTCAGGTTGAGTAACTGGGTCTTTTCCCTTCAATAGACGTTTAAGACCTCCAATTTCCTCCTCCAACTTCTCAAAAGTATGGGTTTCAACAGCCTTTAAGGCGCCGTCGAGCAGTTCCTTTGACACAAAGTCAGGGTTAGTAATACCGGTATCACGTAGATTAACCGTTTGCATGTCATCTTTAGAAACAGTTGCATGGCATGTTTTCATCGTTGGCAAAGACGTGTCGATGACAGGACTTCCATCCGATCCTTGTAGTATGGATTGCGGATCTACTACGGATGTTCCGATCGGGTCACAAAGACTTCCGAAGGTAGCAATCTCAAAATGTGTCCTAGGAATGATAATTGGTAAACGATATGAACTAGACTCAATTGTGAATGAATAGAAGTCGAGAACGGGGGCTGTTGTTCTCTATTTTCAATACCTTGATTCTCCGAATGAGAGCCCGGTAGATTTTGTGCTACTTCCCCGTGAGAACATGAAACTATATCTTTTTTAGAATACATAGAGTGGTTAGCTTGGGTGTGCGAGTGCATAAGTGGCCTGCTTATGACTTGAGCATCCGATCGCAACACATGCGACAAAGTGCTAGATGAGGTTGCCCTTTTGGAAATGTAGGTATGGGTTATCACACTCTCACCATCTTCTTTTTCTACAATTTCACTCTCTCTCTCAAAATTTTCGACTAAATATCCCTCGTTCCACCTTATCTCTCCAACTACCGTAGTAAGAACTGAGTCTATATGTTGCTGCTCATCCACTTCCATGGAACCAGTACCATAAAAGGGTGCAAATTCATCATTAGGATCATCATCATCACAAATAACAACTTGATCTGTGTGAGTTGCAACAATCTCAGCAGTTTCAACATTGTTTCCATCATCATCATTATCCTGATCATCATCATCACCATCTGATCTACCTTTAGCAATCTCAGTATCTACGTCAGTCTTTTCATCATCTTTGGAACTAGAAGCAGAAGGTACAACACTTGTATCACTACCACTACCTGCCTGTTCATCATGCCCAAGATCTAGATCCTGTTTAGAGATATGACCTTCATCGACAGGAGGTGTCACTATACGTGGGGTAATAACCCGTGACCCTGATGCCTCTAGTCTTAGTCTCTGACCCTTCTAGAACCCGTCTTGGAATTTTTCCTCTTCGCTCCCCGTTTATGTACCCCTGAGGTATCAGAAACCCTCTCAGACTCCACTCGCCTAGGGGTGGAGTCTTGGGTAGGGATGACCGGTTATGGCCGTCCCATAGACTCTCTATAATCTATGACACTATCACTCTCTGGATCTGCGTAATCTAGTAAAGCTTCAGGCACATGCATGGTAAAAGGAAACTCCCTCTTTTGCTTCATCAGATATCTCATTTCACTGACCGGAGCATGTGGATGATTAATCCTGGTTGGGATCTTTCTATTACTCCTCAACATGATTCTAACAATGAGCGCCATAAACCTTTGATATGGTATGTAGTTGGGTGCTCTGGATGTCTTCTTGGCAATCATCTTCTCATAGAGCTCAGTCCAGAAAATCTGAGCATAATCTATATGCAACTCATGAACAACTGAGTAGAAGAGTTTCAGTATGTGAATACTTGCATTATCTGATCCAAAGTTCTTTGCAGTCAAGCACCGATTGATCACCGAGAACATGGTGTAATAGAATGGAGGCAAGTTGTTCTTTTTGAAGTGGATAACTTGAGTAAGCTGGCCTAGATAACTTGTCATAACATTCATATAAATTTCCTTTGTGGTGTTTCGATAATTGGATGGAAGCCCTGGGGGAGTGAACTTCAAAAAGCTCCTTTACAATGTGTATTCGTTACACACAGTGACTTTGTGTTACTGACAGACATTTTAACTGATTTATTTGTTGATTTAGGTGTTACATTCCTAATTTGTCTGGATTTGAAAAGATCTAGATGAATATCTTGGAGGATTGACGGTGAATCAGAGGCTCTTGGACAGATCAGAATGGTCAAAGACATTTCTTGGAGGAAGTTTTGATGATATTGATGCTCTAATCATCAAAAAGGGGGAGAAGATAAAGTTTGAAGAAATGTCCATTACAAGTATTTGTTTCAAGAGATGTTTGAAGTTTAATTCAGAAATGGGAAGATAAAGAAAAAGAAATGTCCGAAATTCAAGATATGGGAGAGATGTTCAAGATTTGATTGAACTGAAAGACTTTGATGATTTTACTGAAATTTTATTTGTGAAAGAGGTTTTATAACCTTGGGAGAGAATTTTCTGAGCTTATCAAAGATAAATTTCATAGTGTTAAGGGAGAGATTGTAAATCATTCTTGTATCAAAGGGGAGATTACAAGAGAAGATAAAGGTTGATCAAAGGAGGAGTTATTTCAATCGAGCTTAAAGAGAGAAGATTGCATTGCTAAATCTTTTAGTAATGATCTTGATCCAAAGGGGGAGATTGTTAGAGCACAGATTTATTGGATTTAAGATCATAAAGATTGAAGACTAAAGTTCAAGATGTCAAAGCTGGAAAGTCAACTCTCAAGTGAAAGTCAAAGTCTTTTGTCAATAAAGTCAAAGTCAATGTAATTGTATTTTGTTTTTTGTATTTGTTGTGGGTATAAATACCTTTGTAAGTCTTTGTAAGAAGGAGTGAGTATCATTTTTGTGAGTGTGATTAAGATTGTAAGCCAGTGTGATTGAGAGAGCATTTTAGAGAAGAGTTTATTGAACATCATTCTAGAGAGAGAAAGTAGAGAGAAAAAGTTGAGTTTGTAATTGTTTGAGTTTTAATCAAAGACTTGTGATTACGATTTTAATCATGAATTCTGTTTTACATTGAGAACTTGATAGATTTGGGAATAACAATACGAATTCCTCACTTGAAGGATTTTGACAATAAAACCCTAAAATTCGTATAGACAAATAAGCGAATTCTTTACTTGTAAAGAATATGATAATGAGAAACATAATTCATATGATAACATTAATCATCAAGAATTCGTAGGACCATTTAAATTTTCAATCATTAAAAAATTTTTGGAAAATTTCTAAGTGTTTATCAAGAACATCATATGAACTTCTTCAAATCTTCAAAGAAACCCAGATGTCAAAATTTTAAATTTTGATTATTAAACCAAGATTTTGAATCTGTTAAGATCGATTAATGATTAGAAAACCGTTTTAACCAAGAAATCTTGAAATTAACACCAAAATTAACCTTTAAAATCAAATTTAAGTCAAGAACACGAAGAAAAATATGAATGGCAGTCAAGGGTTCAAATCGATCAAATCCCAAAAACCATGAGTGAAATTAAAAATTTGATTCTATGAAGTTCGATTTAGTCATTTCAACATTCTTTTAGTTCCAATTAACACTAAGAAATTATCAAGATTAAGAATAAGATTAGAAATTTAAAGTCCAGTGAACTTTGAAGATGAACAGTCCCATAGAAATTCAAAAATCGAATTCAAATCCAGTTAGGGTATCCCTACAAATCAAGAACAAATACAAGATATACGCTGAACAAATGACAAAATACATTCAAAAGAAAAAAAGATTTAACCTGTAAGATCATGAATCAAGAAGAATCGAGGAAAAGATCAAAGTTCGCACACAGGGGTTTAGGGTTCAGTGCTACGTACGAAGAAGAAAAAAAAAATCGTAAGATAAACAAATTTTTGCGAAAAGTGTAGGTTTCGTATAAGACGACCCTATATATACTCTGGAAAGAGTTTGACATGTGGCACGAGGTTATTGGACCTGACACAATTAGTAGAAACACTTATACGAATTGTCTAAAAAAAATAGACAATAAGTGTGTGAGAATTCGCATGAAACAAGTATGCGAATTCTGTGTGTTGGGAACTGAAGAATTCATCAAGTATGGTTAATGCTGCTGGTTCAAAGTTACTACTGCTAGAAGACTTAAAGGTTAGTACTGCTGAGTGTTAATACTGCTAGTACTATTAATACTGCTAGTCAAAGTTAGTGCTGCTTGAACAAAGTTAGTACTGCTTAGCTAGTTAGTACTGCTAGTAGTTAATGCTGCTAAAAGGAAGTTAATGCTGCTGAAGATTAATACTGCTTATATAATGAAGATTCGTATGAAAGGATATACATGGAAGCTTAGAGATATACATAGAAGATATACTGAAGATATTTTATTTATTGTAATTATCTTTGTATTCAGTATATATATTGTATTGTTTAGAATAGTTAAATAATTTTTTTGAGTTTTCATTCTTTTAGAGAAAAACAACCTCAAGGCATAGATCCTAATTCTAGAGAAGTAGAATTCGTATTGGTGAGTCTGTTCATCAATATTGAGGTTGAGTGAGTAATCTTGTAACTTCAAAGCATTCAATAAAAGCTTACAGTTTGTTATTCATATTTTCTGTGTTGATTTACTGTTCCATTGAATATCAAAGTGTTATTCCGCAAACTTCTTTGATATTGTTCCTGAGAATTAATTCTTGTTGAGAATTCGATCCTAACAAGTGGTATCAGAGCCTGATTTCTCAGAAACAACTATTCATCATGGAAAATCTTGCAGAATCATGCAGTACTTTGGTCTCAAAGGTTCCTATGCTTAGACCCAATGAATTTGATATGTGGAAGATCAGAATCAAGCAGTACATACTCCTCACTGACTATTCTATGTGGGACATCATAGAGAATGGTCCTTCTGAAGCAGGAAAGATTGGTGCAGATGGAAAGAGAACCCCACCAAAAACTGATGCAGAAAGAAAGATCAGACAGACAGAGATGAAAGCCTTGAGCACCTTGCTCTTGGCTATTCCCAATGAATATCAACATCAGTTCTGTAACTGCACTGATGCAGAGATGCTCTGGAATGCTCTGGAAAAGAGATTCTCTGGTACCAAAAGTACCAAGAGAAATCAGAAAGCCATTCTGAAACAACAATATGAGAACTTTATGTCAACCAAGAATGAGTCCATGACTCAAACTTTTGACAGGTTCAACAAACTTATTGGTGAACTAGCTACAGTGGGAGTACAAATTGATCAAGATGATCTGAACAGAAAGTTTCTAAGGTCCTTGAGTGATGAATGGACCATGTATACTGTGTCTTTCAGACAGAATGATCAACTGGAAGAAAAGGAACTTGATGATCTTTATAATGATCTAAGAGTTTTTGAATCTGAGATAGAAGCTAAAAAGAGGCCTTCTGGGTATGTTCACAATGCTGCACTCCTTTCAGCATCAACTGATTCTACTTCCAACCTTGAATCAGTTAGTCCTGCCAATGGAACAAACCAAGAGAAAGGCACTGAAACTGTGTTTGAGGCCTTTCTAGCAAGTCATGGAAACTCTTCTCTCATTAATGATGACTTGGAACAACTCAATCCAGATGATCTTGAAGAGATGGATATTAAATGGCAGATGGCCATGCTCTCCATGAGAGTTAAAAAGTTCATCAAAAGAACTGGGAGGAACAACTTCTCCCAAAGAAGAGAAGATGGAGCAGGATTTGACAAGTCCAAGGTGGAATGTTACAAATGCCATCAAAAGGGACACTTTGCTAGAGAATGCAGAAGTGGAATGTCTCAGAATAACAACCACCAACAAGCTCAATCTGGAAGCTTCAACAGAAACTCTGCACAAGCCCTTGTCTCTCAACAAGGTATGGGGTTTGATTGGAGTGATCAAGCTGAAGAGGCTATTCAGAATCAAGCTCTAATGGCAGAGGTGTCTGGTCTCACTACAGAGGTAACTTCCAATCTTTGCTCTCAAAATTGCATTAACACTGTTAAAAGGTATAGGGATCACAACCAGAACATGAGTGATGACCTTAAGAGATTGGAAAAAGACATAAAAGATTATGTGAGGATTGTTGAGAGATTTGAAGAACAGATTAAGGGTTTTCAAGCTAATGAGCTTCAACACTCTTATGACACAAATTACTGGAAGTGGGAGAAGAATGACTTAGAGCTTCAACTGACCAGATCTAAAGAAGAAAGTGAAAAGCTAAGAGGAGAGCTAGCTAAAGTCAAACTTGATGTAGAAAAGTTTTCTAATGCTTCCAAAGCAATGGATTCTTTGTTACAAACTCAGATTCATGATAAACTGAGAAGAGGTATAGGGTACAATACCACTCCACCACCCTATAACAACAACTACATCCCTCCTAGTTCAGAGCTGTTAGAAACTAAGGATAGGAAGGATCTACCTAAGGGAGCCACTGAAATAGATCCCTTAGATGAAGTGGTTGTTAAGGATAAAACTGAGAAAGAAGTTGTCAAGGATAAGGACAATACTGTGAGTGGTGAGATTTCTAAAGAAAATCATATTATCACCAATGAGGGATGTGGAAAGCACTGGATCAAGTCCAAAAAGATAGAAAAGACTGAGGGAAAGAACAAGAAGGTTCACTATAAGCAGACCACTGTTGTGAACCCTATTCCTTGCAAACAATGTGAGTGCAATAAAGCCAAGAGCCTAAATTCTGGTTTAAAAAGAGGAAATCAAAGAAACTGGAATAATCAATGGGCTCAGAAACAAGGAGTTGATCTGAAAAAAATCAATAGACCAAAACCTTGTTTTATATGTGGCAAGTTGAATCATTTGGCTAAGTATTGTTACTTTAACCCTATTAACCAACAGATGAACTTTCAAAGATTTGTGCAAAAATCTGTGGGTTATAGGAAGGCTGGAAAGAAACATGTGATAAAGAAATATGTTGAAAGTAAAGGCACTTTAAAGAAAAAGATTTTAAAAGAAAGTATCAAAATGTGGGTGCCTAGAAGTACTAACAGTATTAGTACTGATAACAGTGTTAGTACTGCTGAAAATATTAATACTGCTAATACTGTTAATACCTCTTCAAAAGTTAATACTGCCAACACAGTTACTGCTGCTAACACAGTTACTACTTCTAACAAAGTTAGTGTTGCTAAGCATGCAAGTGCTGCCAAGGTAGTTAGTACTTCTAAAACCAGTACTGATTCTAGCAAACATAGTTCCAAGCCTATTATTGTAACAAAGTACTCCAAGAATGAGGAGTTAAAGTTCAAAAATCTTGTCAAGAAAGAGTGCAAATATTTTGATGAGAAAGGGGTACCCAAGACCACTTTGGCTTGGGTTCCTAAATCATACTAATTGATTTATCTAATGTGCAGGGCAACCAACAGCTCAAGGGAAAGAGCATTTGGCATGTTGATAGTGGTTGCTCTAGGCACATGACAGGCAACATGTCATGCCTTCAGGATTTCAAACATATTAATGGAGGACATGTTGCATTTGGAGACAATCTTACTGGTGGTAAGATAAGTGGAAAAGGTAATGTCACCAAAGGTAAGATGACATTTGAGGATGTCTACTATGTTGATCAATTAAAGTACAACCTGTTAAGTGTATCACAGGTTTGTGACAAACAACATATTATATTATTTACAAATACTGAGTGTATGATTCTTGTTCCAGGGTTCAAGGTAGTTGATGAAAGCATGATACTACTTAGAACTCCAAGGAAGGACAATGTTTACTGTCTTGATATGGACAATGTTGATAGTGATTCATCTCTAAATTGTCTTGTTTCAAAAGCTTCTGTAGATGAATCCTCTCTATGGCACAGAAGGATGTGTCACATGAATTTCAAGACTATGAACAATCTTGTTAAAAATAACCTTGTAAGAGGGTTACCTTCAAAAGTCTTTTCATGTGATGATCATTGTGTTGCTTGTCTTAAAGGCAAACAACACAAAACTTCTCATAAGACCAAAGAGTTAAATTCTGTTTCTACTTGTCTCCAGTTATTGCATATGGATCTGTTTGGTCCTACAAATGTTATGAGTATAGGCAAGAAATCTTACTGCTTGGTTATTGTTGATGATTACTCCAGATTTACTTGGGTATATTTTCTAAGGACTAAGGATGAAACAAGTGGTCTTATCAAATCCTTTATTCTAAGAATTGAAAACCAAACTAATCAAAGAGTAAAAATCATTAGATCAGATAATGGAACTGAGTTTAAAAATCATGATCTAAACACCTTTTGTGAAGAAAAAGGTATTGAGAGGCAATATAGTGCTCCTAGGACTCCTCAACAGAATGGTATTGCTGAAAGGAGGAATAGAACACTAATAGAGGCTGCTAGATCTCTGTTGGCTGATTCAAAATTGCCAATTACCTTCTGGGCTGAAGCGGTTAATACTGCTTGTTATGTCCAAAACAGAGTTCTAGTGGTCAAGCAAAAGAACAAGACCCCATATGAGCTTTTAAATAAAAGAAAACCTTTTATTGGTTTCTTCAAACCTTTTGGGTGTCCTTGTACAATTCTAAATACCAAATCTCACTTAGGTAAGTTTGATAGCAAAGCAGATGATGGATTTCTTGTTGGATATTCATCTCAGAGTAAGGCCTACAGAATATTTAACTCTTCTTCTAGAATAATTGAAGAAAGTGACAATGTCAAATGCAATGAGAGCACACCAAATCCTGTTGGATCTGGACCTTAGTGGCTATTTGACATTGATTCACTAACTAATTCTTTTGGTTTCAGTAGTGATGATTCTACAGGAACAGGATGTGGAGGATCAGGGATCACACAAGTCTCAGAAAGCATATCTAAATCTGTGATATTTCCCATACCCACAGTGCATTCTGGTGAAGACTGTGAAAAGGAATCATTTACTGGACCAAATCAGAGTGAAGAAGAAACTAGAGATGAGGAGACTCAAGAAAGTAAAGAATCAGAAGTGGCATCTGAAAACACTTCAGTTGAGTTGCATGACTCTAATCTAGAGGCTGGACTGAATGAAGAACCTAGTCATAACACAAGAGTTCAAAAGAATCATCCTCCACAGCTGGTAATAGGAGATATCTCTTCTCCTATGATGACTAGACATCAAAGCAAGCTTCAAGAAATGCAAGATCAACAGCATACAGTCCTTTCTTGTTTTCTATCCCAGCTTGAGCCTAAAAAGGCACATGATGCTATGAAAGAATCTAGCTGGATAGAAGCAATGCAAGAAGAACTGTTACAGTTCAAGCTACAAGATGTATGGGATCTAGTAGACCTTCCTAAAGGTCACAGAGCAATTGGCACAAAGTGGATTTTCAGAAACAAGAGAGATGAAAGAGGTATTGTCATAAGGAACAAAGCAAGGCTGGTGGCTCAAGGCTATACTCAAGAAGAGGGTATAGATTATGAAGAAGTTTTTGCACCTGTGGCTAGGATAGAAGCAATCAGACTATTCCTAGCCTATGCTTCTTACATGAACTTCAAAGTCTATCAAATGGATGTAAAAAGTGCTTTTCTCTATGGATCAATTGAAGAAGAAGTATATGTCTGTCAACCACCAGGGTTTGAAAACCCAAGCTATCCAGACAGGGTATACAAATTAAAGAAAGCACTTTATGGACTACATCAAGCCCCAAGAGCATGGTATGACACTCTGTCATCCTATCTCTTGGAAAATGACTTTGAAAGAGGAGTCATTGATAAGACTCTTTTTATCAAAAGAAAGAAGAAGGATATCTTGCTGGTCCAAATCTATGTTGATGACATTATCTTTGGATCTACAAGAAACATCATGTGCAAGGAGTTTGAGGATTTAATGCATCAAAGGTTCAAAATGAGTTCCATGGGGGAACTTACTTTCTTCCTTGGACTCCAAGTTCAACAGAAGTCAGATGGCATTTTCATATGTCAATCCAAGTATGTTCAGGATATTCTAACCAAGTTTGGTTTCTCAGAATCAAAACCTGCCAGCACACCTATGGAAACACACAAGCAGATCACAGCAGCTCTTGAGGGGGAGGATATGGATGTGCATCATTATAGATCCATGATTGGCTCTCTCATGTATCTCACAGCATCAAGGCCAGATATAATGTTTCCAGTTTGTGTATGTGCAAGATTTCAAGTTAGGCCAAAGCAATCTCACTTTCAAGCTGTTAAGAGGATATTCAGATTTCTCAAAGGGCAACCCAGATTGGGACTTTGGTATCCTCATAACTCACCTTTTGACCTAATAGCATACTCAGACAGTGATCTAGGTGGGGCAAACATGGACAGAAAATCTACTTCTGGAGGATGTCAGTTTTTGGGTGCTAGACTAGTCTCATGGCAGTGCAAGAAACAAACCACAGTATCCACATCTACAACAGAGGCAGAGTACATAGCAGCTACAAGTTGCTGTTCTCAAGTCTTATGGATTCAGAATCAAATGTTGGATTATGGGGTAACCTTTCTACACACTCCAATTTTTATTGACAACAGCAGTGCTATTAGCATTGTAAATAATCCAGTCAAGCACTCAAAGACAAAGCACATTGAAATCAGGTATCACTTTATAAGAGATTGTAATGAAAAGAAACTTATTCAAGTTGTCAAAGTTCACACTGATAATCAGTTTGCTGATCTATTCACTAAAGCTTTTGATGTGGGTAGATTCACTTTCTTGGTAACAAGTGTGGGAATGATAAACTCTGAATAATCTTCTTCTCAAAAAGTGGTTTTATACCTGTATATTTTTATTCTTGGTGTTACTAATCTTCTTTTTCAGGATATGCATAGCAGTACTCAGTGTTTAGCAAGTTTAAAAGGAGTAAGTATAGTTAATACTGCTTTCAGTTAATACTGCTAGTGGTTAATAATGCTTTCAGTTAATACTGCTAGTGGTTAATACTGCTTTCAGTTAATACTGCTAGTGGTTAATACTGCTTTCAGTTAATACTGCTAGTGGTTAATACTGCTTTCAGTTAATACTGCTAGTGGTTAATACTGCTTTTAGTTAATACTGCTCGTGGTTAATACTGCTTTCAGTTAATACTGCTAGTGGTTAATACTGCTTTCAGTTAATACTACTAGTTAGTTAATACTGCTAGCCGTTACTACTGCTAGTAGTTAATACTGCTCTAGGTTAATACTGCTTATATTCCGAATACTATAAATACTTTTTGCCCGCCTAAAAGTTCATAACGACTCTTTGCATACTGTTCTCTTGCGCTCAAAACCGTTTTCTCTCTCAAGTTCGAAGTTTTCAGGCAAGTTTTCACTAAGATCAATGGCATCCATGACTTTCATCGACGAGCACAACGAGATTGCGATGCTACAAAAGCCAAAGCAAGCTTCAGGATTTCATCAGATTGTGGATTTCCTCAAGACAAGCCACATTGCTCATGCTCTTATTGTATCACCTACAATCTACATTGAGCATCAAAGGCAGTTCTGGGCCAATGCCACCATTGTTGTGGAAAATGGTGTGCAAATGATCAAGACAAGAATCTGTGATCAATCACTTACAGTTACTGAAGAGGTTATTCGCATCAGTCTACGTCTAGACGATGCCTCTGGTATAACTTCTATCCCAAATGATGAACTGTTTTCAAATCTTACAAGAATGGGGTATGGAGGCCCATTGGGTGTTTTCAAATTTTCTAAAGCAAAATTCTCACCCCAATGGCGTTTCTTTGTTCATACCCTTATGCATTGTATATCCAAAAAGACTACTGGATGGAGTGAGTTCAGCAACACTATTGCTTATGCTTTGGTGTGCTTGGCCACTGCCAGAAAGTACAATTTTTCTAAAATGATTTTCAATGATCTTGTCTCAAACATGGGAAACAAAAAGAGCTTCTTTATGTATCCCAGGTTTGTTCAAGAAGTTATTACTAATCAATTGACGGATATACCTCAACCTGTTGGGGTATATGTACCTAAACCCCCCAAAGGCAAGGTTTTCTCAAACATGAGAAGATCTGCTGGGGACTTTGAAGGAGTTGACACCCCATTGTTCTCCACAATGATGGTGGTGTCCCAAACCAATGAAGGTATGGCAGCAGGGTCAAGGCCCCCATTAGACCAACCCACTGCTAGCCAAGCCCAACCTTCCCTCTCAAAATCAATTCCCCAGTCCCTTCTTGAAAAACCAACCTCTCCAATCACCCAAACTTACAAGAGGAAACAGGTAAAGAAGGCTCCTTCCCTTCTTGTACCATTACCCACTAAGCCTATAAGCCCTCTAAGGGAGAATTCTCCCCTAGAGAATATCCAAAGGGAAACCACAAGGGTGTCTCCCAACCCAAAGGAGGTGCTCTCTGAGGAGGAGGTAGAGCATATGGGTGATGAGGCTGCCACTACTCCTGCTAGTACAGAGGAGGAAAGTGGTAACATCAATAAGACCTCCCCCATGGCAACTTTGAATGAGCAATCATTTGAAGGTCCCTGGTGCCAAGAACCCAAGGGGGTGGATAGTGCTTCTGCTAGGCAGAAGACTTCCACTACAAAAAGATCCAATGATCCTTCAAAAGAGGGTAACACTTCCGGAGAAGGTGAGGACAGATATAACTATTATGAATTGATGGAAACCATGGGCAACATCAACATGGATGTACTCAAACAGGGCAAAGATATAGAAGAGCTTAAACTCATAGTTCTGTCACAACAAGAACAAATCATCAAGTTGAAGCAAATGGTAAGGAAACTGATTCTGCAAAGGAAGAAGAAACAATTTGTGCTAAGAAGGAGGAAACCAGTGACTGATGCTCCCAAAAAGGGGGAGTCAGAAGCTGATGCCAAAGCTAAGGGGGAGCAAGAGGAAAAACATCATGTTGAGGGGGAGAATGAGCAAGCAGCAGAAACAGAGCCAGCAGCAGAAACCATTAATACTGCCAGTTCAAGTAAAGCAGCAGAAATGGTTAATACTGCTGAGCTGAAAGAAGCAGCAGAAACAGTAAAAGAGGTCCTTACAGAGCTTGAGATTGCAGAAACACTCATCAAAGCCAAACATGATACTCCCAAGGTCACCTCAAAGGCTAAAGGAGTTGTCATAAAAGAAAGAGGTGATGCAGCAAAGAACTCTAGCATTGAGAAGGTGATGGGTAAAGAGAAAGGTAAGGCAAAGCTAGTTGAATCTGATAAACCAATGAAAAAGCAGAAGCTGATTGAATCAGATGAAGCTCTAGCTAGGAAGATACAGGCTGAACTTGAAGAAGCAGAAACCATGCAAGTGCAAAAGGATAGAGAGATAGCTAAAGCAATGGCTGCAGAGTTAAACAAAGCCTATCAACAAAGCTTAGCAACAGAACAAGCCAAGCAGAAATCCACATCTCTGAGGAAGCCTGATAAGATCAAAATGGCTGCAAGGAAAAGACAACCTTCAAAGACATACCTGGGTGCTCAAGAGAGAAAGAAAATGATTACTTTCCTCAAGGGTGCAGTAGGTGTCAAGGTAGAGATGTTTTCAAAGATGTCTTTTGAGAAGCTCAAGAAGATGTATGATGCTGAGATGATAAAGCTTCAAGGGGATGATCTTGCAAGGGTTGAAATGGAGAAAAGAATGAAAGAAAGCAATGATTTCTTACAAAAACCATTCCCTGATGAGCAAGAAACTCCAGAGAAGGAAACAACAATTGGTGAAAGTCTAAGGACTTTAAAAAGAACAAAGATGATTGCCAGGAGAAAGCCTACAAAGAAGCCTAGATTAGTGAAAGAAGAGGCTGAAAAGGTTGATGAAGAAGAAGAGGCACCTGAGTCATCTACAATGAAAGAACCTGCAAGTACTGAGGATGTCAAGATGTACATGGTTGTGATGGACAAAGTGCCTGAACCAATTGCAGCAGAACCTGTAGGAGTTAAACCTCCTGAAGTCATTCACTGGGATGTTTTGGAAGTAGATGGCAAGGAGTATATCAGACTGAAGAGAAAAGATGAAAAGTATGAAGTCTACAGGACTTGGGCTAAAATTGTCAGAACATGCTCAAGGTCTGATATTGAATAAATGTTTGATATAGGGATGAAGTTATATGCAGATCAGTTGAAAGCTCCAGGGATTTCAATTACAAAACTGGTGATGGAGTATCTGTGTATGATGTTCAAACCTGATGAAGTGGAGGAGATCATAAGGAGTGTTTTTCAAGCAGTTACCAATTGGACTTTGTATGAAACTAGTGGCGTATATTCTGTGACTTTGGATAGAAATCACATTGAATACTTCCTAGTGGATAAAGTATACAACCATAGCAGATTGAAACTTCATTTAATGTTGAAGAAGAAGCTTGGATGTGGTGAAAATTCAGAAATAGCTAAATATTTGATCCAAAGAACAATTAATCAAAGTTTGGGATTGGATGCAAATACTGGAATTTAGGTCATGATGGAGTTTTGGGAGCATCTTGAAGAAGATCTGAAGAACTTGACTTCTTTTCCTAAAAGTCAAGTTAGGGGGAGATTGTTGGGAACTGAAGAATTCATCAAGTATGGTTAATGCTGCTGGTTCAAAGTTACTACTGCGAGAAGACTTAAAGGTTAGTACTGCTGAGTGTTAATACTGCTAGTACTATTAATACTGCTAGTCAAAGTTAGTGCTGCTTGAACAAAGTTAGTACTGCTTAGCTAGTTAGTACTGCTAGTAGTTAATGCTGCTAAAAGGAAGTTAATGCTGCTGAAGATTAATACTGCTTATATAATGAAGATTCGTATGAAAGGATATACATGGAAGCTTAGAGATATACATAGAAGATATACTGAAGATATTTTATTTATTGTAATTATCTTTGTATTCAGTATATATATTGTATTGTTTAGAATAGTTAAATAATTTTTTTGAGTTTTCATTCTTTTAGAGAAAAACAACCTCAAGGCATAGATCCTAATTCTAGAGAAGTAGAATTCGTATTGGTGAGTCTGTTCATCAATATTGAGGTTGAGTGAGTAATCTTGTAACTTCAAAGCATTCAATAAAAGCTTACAGTTTGTTATTCATATTTTCTGTGTTGATTTACTGTTCCATTGAATATCAAAGTGTTATTCCGCAAACTTCTTTGATATTGTTCCTGAGAATTAATTCTTGTTGAGAATTCGATCCTAACACTGTGTAAGACTAAGAATTCGTATAGCAGTGAGATGCGAATTCTTCACATTTCGCAGATAGGCATAGGCGAATTGTTACAATTCGTATCACTCTGATGTGCGAATTATCAAGAATTCGTGCAACACACATCTGCGAATTCTGAGGATTTCGCATGAGTGTGTTATGTGAATTCATAACTTAGCAACATTTCCAACTTTTGAAAAACATTCTAAATGAGGAAATTTGCTAATTTTGGAAACCTTTCAAAAATTTGCCAAAACTAGAAACTTTCCACGAATGGAAACTTTCCGAAAATGACATTTTTCATTCAATTTTATTTCCAAAACAATTACACACACTGCACACTTACAACCCTTTTCAGATATAATCTGTTGAGCTCCTCCTTGACTTGATATCTTTTTCTTCTGATCCATTTCGTGGCTTTGTTCTTTCTTGACATAAAATGTTTGTCATTTCTTGCTGGCTCCCCCTTGACATGTAGTGGACCTTTCTCTCTGTATGGATATGCTCCTCCTTCATATCTGTATATAGGCAAAGATATAATAATTCAAAATAATTTTACTAAAACAATCTCTTCTTAGATAACATTCTCCCCTTTTATAAGATAAAACAATTAAAATCTTCTCTCAACTTCAATTAACAAAAATGAAATTTAGTCAATGAAAAAACTCCCTGTGAAGATATGACATTCAAGATCTTGTCAAAATCTTGACATTGAAGTCTGAGTCCTAGACTGCTGTGTCTAAAAGTCATAGTCCTTGACTTTGAAGTCCAAGTCCTTAGCTGAATTACTCAGAAGTTATAGTCTTGAACATTGAAGAATGGGTCCTAAACTGCAATGTTTAGAAGCCATAGGCCTTCACTCCTTCTTGAGTTCAGGTTCCTGCATCACAGGTTTAATAGGTTTTGGTACCCAGATGAGTTTGGGTCCATTCTGGTTAGTATGTGAAAACTTCATTGAGTGGTTTTCACCTCTGTGATAAGCAGTATCAGTAAACTTCTTATGAGAATAATACCTTTTGTCTATATGTGCTTCGTGAACAAAATCATCATTACAGCAATATGAACAGCAGAGTTTTCTTTTTGCTAAATTGATCAGATGCTTGTTTGACTTGATAGCATCAGGTGCAAAAGATTTACCTTTTTGAGCTCTGTTCTTCTTTCTCAGTTCAACTTCTGCAGATGATTTCTGGTATTTTACTGATTCAAGAGAACCTTTGACAACCCAAATCATCTTCTCTTTCTTGGAAGTACTAAGTCCAGAATAAGCAGCATATCTATCAACAGATTTAATATAGAATGGACTAGAAGATTTAATCTGATTTGGTTTTAAAATTTCGTATTTAACAGTTTGTTTCTTGAAAACCATTTTCTGAAATAAGCTAGATACTGATTGAAAAGAGCAAACTGATTCAACTGAATCATCATCATAAGAGGATGGTACAAGTGTCTCAGACGCTAACTTATAAGAAAGATCAACATTAGCTTTCTCAAGTTGACTGATCTTGTCATTCAACTTGGCTTTTTCATTGCATAGTTTATCAAACTTGCTTTGCAAATCAGATTTAACTTCCTGTCCCTTTTGAATATCTGTGGATAAGACAGCTAACTTGTTAGTAAGTTTAGAAATCTCAGATTCAAAAAATTTCCTTTCAGTTTCAAATTCTTTCTCCAAGTTCTGATTTTTCTCAGAAATCTCTTTGAATAGTAAAGTATTTTTCTTTTCAAAACTTTTCTTTTCTCTATTAAAGACATCTCTTTCAATAATGACAATCTTTTCAAAATCAGAAACTTGTTTAGAAAGTTTTGTACATCTGAGTTCTAATTCTTTCTTCTCTGACTCAACTTTCCTTGAAAGTTCAGACAAATTAAGATTGAAAGTCTTCTCTAGTTCAACTTTCTCATTCTTGAACCTCTCATCAACTTTCTTTATCCATTCTTTTCCTTTAGCTTCATAAGTTGATACTTGTGTCTCAGCTTTGGTGAGTTTGACATTCAAAGTATCAATATTTGCTTTCAGCTTTGAGTTTTGACTTTTCAGCTTCTCATTCTTAACTTTGAACTCTTCAAGATCAACTTCCATCTTTGGAATCTCAGGCATATATGACAATGCACAATCCCTCTTTTTAAGAAACAGATTTCCCTTCTCATCTGTGTAAGGCATGATTAGTATCTATGAAAAATAATGCTTGAAATGATCTTTAGTCAGAAAAAAGAAGAATTTGAAGTAAAAATATAAAAAAATCACTTAAAATGAAAAACAAGACAAGAATTCGTATGCTACTCACACAACACAAAATTCGCATGCAACAATTCGTATGTCACAATTCGCATAGCACACACAGAAAACAATTCATATAAAACAATTCGCATAAAAGGATATTAAAAAGGATATGAAACTTGAGCTTTTCGCATACAAGCATGTGCGAGTTCTATGCTTTTCGCATGAAGGCTTATGCGAATACTTTGAAATTCGTATAAGACTCAGATGCGAATTCCTTTCAATTCGTGTATCTCTTAGGTGCGAATTCTAGACTTCTCGCATGACTCTTTTGCGAATCCTGAGCTTTTAGTACAAACACTTGTGCGAATCCTTTCCTTAACCAACTTTTCTTCTCTTTAATATGCGAATTCCTTCAGTTTGCGAATGCTTCCCTTAATATCAATAGAAATAGTTATTTTGCGAATTCTATGTGGATCTTGGCCATTTTTCTTCAATAAATCTGCGAACTTTTTGGATCTTGGCCATTTTTCTGAAAAATTCAACAGAAAACTATCCAAATCTTGATATTTGACAATGAAACTTTGCAGATCCAGTCTTTATATCATCGTGAACAACCCTTCAAAATGAATTTCATCAAGATTAACTGTAGAAGTGGGAATCGATTCTGAACAGTTTGAGACTATACACTTTCTAAAAAATACAAAAATCGATCAAATTCAATCAATCTGTTGATCAATTGAATTTCTAACTATAACAAAAATTGTTCTACTACTATGTGTTATTACAATACTATCAAATTTACATAAAAAACACCAATGAATCAAAAATTCGATTTCAATAAAACAGTGACTTTCTAAAACTTGAAAATCGATCTTTCGATCTTCAAATCATGATCCAAATCTTTCTGAATTTTCTGATTAAGCTCTAATACCAATTGTGATCCCAGGTTTCAAGCAAATATGATTAATCACAATCAAACACAATGAAATCAAAGATGATATCTAGAGAGAAATAGTCACAAATCTAGTCGTATTCATATGTCTAACTTGAAAGATACAATGACTCAAAATGCTTACTAAAGGTTATACAAAACAAGACAAAAGGAATGCTTATATAGGGTCAAAAAAGGTCTTGACCTCTATACAAGCTACAAGAAAAGTCAACAATATTTAACACAAACAACTAAACTAATTGACTCAAAACTATACTCTAACAAACACTCAAATTCAAATATGATTATGAGGTCAACAAACTCACTCTCGCTGCAGAGGATGTGATGGCCAAAATCACAAAGCACACTGAAACCCACCTCTGCAAAAGAAAAAGGAAGGAACCTGTGTCCTGCCAGGAAGAAGCAGCACAGAAGAAGGCCAAACATGATGATCAGGACCCAGATGCCTCTGGCCCTGGCCATCATCAGGGGGAGAAGGATACAACATCCAAGAGCTCTGCGCCACTAGCTCCACTCCTCTTCAGGCCATACCTTTACAGAAGGAATCCTCAGAGGCACACAAAACTCAAAGACACAAATCTTGTGCCTCTGAGGAAATACACAAGGAAGCTGAAATCACCCAAGTAATCACTTCTGCAGATCCAAAGAAGGAAAATGTCAGTGTTGGCTCTGAAGAAATTGCTGAAGGATTTGCAAAATTTGTGGAATCTTCAAATCCTGAATTAATGCTCACTTCACCTATCCCCACAGTACAGCTCTCTAGCCTTGATTCGGTGAATGCCACCGAAATCATAGAGACCCATCCACATAACACAACAAAGACATCCTCTGAACCGAAGAAGCAAAAGAAACCTTCTGAGCAAAAAGATAAATAGGACAGAGTGAAACAAATCATTCAATCGATGGACGCTATGAGGATCCCCATCCCAAGGCCACCACCGAAAGAACTGAAATTTGACAAGAATATTCACACCTACCTCTACAACGCAGAACCAGAGGCCGTATTCATGGAACCAAATATGCATCCTCTAATAAAAGAAGATATCAAGAGAAGGTTTGAGGAAACGGCTCAAGACAAGTCAGAGGTATTCTCCACAGAGGACATAAAGTGTGTGATGAGGATTTCTCTGCACTCCTTCGCAAACAAATCAATAATGTATGCTATGTATTTAGTTGAGAGAAAAGATGGGCAACAATATTCCTTCACAGATGCTGATTTAAAGAACCTCTGCGCCTATGATCTTCCTCAACTTTATGCTTTTACAGAGCAACGTCTAGAGAAAAGGAAGGAGTACATGATTGCAAATGGCAGGATCAAGGAAGTCATGCACGAACACGTCAAATATCATAGCAAAATGGACATCGAGGTAACTCTGCTGCTCGGAGTCGAGAAGCTATCGATAACCAAACCAGATGACAAATTCCCTGGAATCGAAGATGTACCATCAAACTCACTGATCACAGAGCCTGTATTCGGATTCATCTACGGAGACGATGATGGGTGCAAGAAGATGTTCAAGCCCGATCAAAGTCACAAATATTTGAACAGTACTCTGCTGAAGATAAAGTACACGATTTTGAGGAAAAGGGGGACAAAGACCGTGCAAGAGGAACCTACAGAGAAGATGATTGAAATGATTGATGTACAGATCAAATACAGGGAGCTCATTTTATCGATGAAGAAGAACTTAGCAGAAAGCTTTACCAATCCGATAAATGATTTCCCTCAGTAATCCTTGTAATAGTTTAGATTTTCATTCAATGTAAATAAAAGAACATGTACTTGCCTTCTGGCATTTCCTTTTGAATGAAAAATTAGTCTTCAGAGGTTGAGTTCCTTTCACCTCTTTTTGTTTCTAACTTATCCAAATACTTATCATTCCATTTTTTATTTTTCAATACTTAGGGGGGGATTCTTAGCTCCAACTTATTTGTATAGAAGTATTGAAAAATAGGCTAAGGGTAGGAACCTCAGAAGACTGCTCAAATCACAAAGTTAACCATAGAAGATACAAGCCCAGACGACCACGTCGACCATCTACCCGAGAACTTAACTTGAAGATCAATTTCAGATCACAGAGCCTCTGTGATGGCTAACCTCTGGAGATGGAAGACTTGAAGATCAAGACAATGGTTCAAGACAAGATCACGTGCAGAACACATGATCCTACTGCACGAAGATTCTAAACATCATTTGTGCACGTCCCACGTTGTTTAACTTTCAAGGTGGCATTCCTTTTATGGAATGTCAGCCCTTGTCTTGTATTATTGTGTGATCCTCGTGCTATATGAGGGGAGCACCTTTCTGTTTTGTAAATCACGCGAGCACACACTAACTTGAGAGCAGACTATAATTTTCTTGGAGCATTTCAGCACACACAAGTGCGTGTTCTTGGTGTATTTTGCAAGTTAATGAAGCAGATTCTTCTGAAAATGTAAGAATCCCAAATTCAATCAAGCACAATTCAAGATTTGACAATTATATGTTCTAGAGAGAAAGTAGAGAAAGAATTTCCAAGTCGTATGTATTGAAGATGTAACGGTTACAATGCTTAACTTCTTACAACTCTCAAGACACTAATCTATTTATACTCACTACTAAAAATCTCACAAGCTTACAATCTATACAAACACTCACAAGCTTAAACTCTTACAACACTAAAGTTGACTCTGTTGACTTTATAGACTTTGACTTTTCTCATTAAATCTTGCATACAATAAAATACACTAACAATCTCCCCCTTTGTATTCAAGGTTTAATAAAAATTTGACAATCGTCTTCAGCGCTTTGATTCTTCAAACTTTGACTTTGACAGCTTTGAACTTTGTAGCTCTGACAGTCTTCAGTCTCTGATGCTTTGAAGAATCTTGAAAAGTCATTCACATTTAGTATCTTTGAAAAGTCAACATGTCTTGAACACGAATCTGAATTCTTGAAATTCCTTTGAATCTTTATATTTAAGACAACTTTGAAACTTCTTTAAAATCTTCATCTTTGAACTTTAAAACAACTTTGAAGAATCTTTGATCTCGTATGTTCATTTCTGTGATCTATAGACTGTCTTTAGAAAACAAACTTTCTTGAAACATCTAAACTTTTTTCATAATGTCTTTCAAATCCAGACCTTTTTTTTACAAGTCTTTTTTTACGTTGAAATTGAATTTTGTAAATTTCTCCCCCTTTTTGATGAATTGTGAGAATCAAAATCATCAAAACTCATTTCAATTTCAGCTCAGTCTTTGAAACTTCTCCACCAATTTAAACAATGTAGAATAGTCTTCATGATCTCTTCTGGTAAAATATGAACATTTTCCCCCAACTGATCTGATAATGAGCCGTCAATTCATGAATATATTTATCCGAATCTTTTCAAATTCAGACAAATTATGAGTTGTAACCCTGAATCAACAAATGAAACAGTTAGGAATGCCTATTAGTAACACAAAGTTACTGTGTACAACGAATGTACAATGGAAAGAGCTTGAGATGACGTTCACTCCCCAGGACTTCCATTTAATCATTGAAAAACACAAGGTATTTGCTATGAATGTTCTGACAGAAAAACACATTTTCTGTGTGCTCGTGCTTGTGTTATGAGAGAATTATCACAATGATTGTGTTTCATAAGGCTCAAAGTATGTAAACCATTGAGACAACAATGATTATACATAGACTCAAATGTGCATGATAAAGGGTCGAAGGTGGGCCAACTTTCCTTCTTTTTCAATATCAGTATCTTCCGAGTGAAGAACCAATAGCTTATGTGCTGCTTCCCCAGAAAATATGAAACATTCTCTTTTTGAGAAAATAATGAGTAGCTGGTGGGGTGTTTGCAAGAGATGGCATGGGCTAGGTGCCTTTTTCAATGTCGTTCACGAAGAATTGTGAAAAAACAGTTTATGCGGCTGCCGACTCAGAAAGAAGTTTGGTGCAGAGTTTAATATTCTTTTACTCTGATCTCTCACCCTATTTCTTTTTAAAAATGTAAGCTCACTTCTAACCAATCTCTCTTTTCCATTTTACCTCATCACACACCACTCTCAATCTTTTGACCCCTCTTCCCTCAATCAATCAAAGGATTACTTCCGGGTTAGGAAACACTGGTTATCGTGAATCCATGAAAGTTCTTTTAAGCACTCACACTAAATCCCATGTAGTTTTCCTAAAAGCATGCATTGCTTAATGATTTTCTTGACATTAAAGTACAAGAGATCATTTGTCAGTGTATGTATGCACATAAAGATAAGAATGAAATTTGAGCACTTTAAGCATTTAAGATTTCTCAAAACTTTGTATGAATGAATAATCATGAAAAAATAGAAATGTTTTGAGAATCTGACGATGATTAAAATTAGATCAAATTATCATGAAGAAAAATAATATTTTGGGAAATCAAAGACGTAAGATGTTTATATGAACAATATATAAACATATTAACAATGAAAGCACATGTAATGATGAAATGATGTTTGATTCAAACAACAGTGAATAGCAAACAGGAGTATTACCATAGAAAGATTTATCTTTTGATACATGGTAATAACAAAATCAAATATAAAGTACTGAACTAGTGTGTGTGGATACTTGACAGTATATAGACAAGATAATACACAAGTATTAATCTTTGGAAACACACGGTCAGTTAAACATTAAAGCTCAAATATGTAAAACCTTTAAAATCACACTTCTAGATTCATGAAATCTTTTGAGAATAGAGAAGTGGTTTGAACATTTAAGAAAATGTTTTTCATGCTTGAAAGTTGTTCTTCTTTCAAACAATCAGAGATCTAGATTAGAAGATATTTACCTTTAAGCTCCCCCTCAAATCATGATAGAATGATTTATATTCTGATAAGCCCCCCTGTATATTTGTATAATATCCTCATCTTAAACATTAAGAACGGGTCCTGATCTGTTGTAATCAGAAACCACACTCTTGACATTGAGGTGCGGATTTTGAACTGTTTTGTTCAAAAGCCTTTGTCTTGACTTTGAAGTCCGAGTTCTGAGCTGACTTACTCAGAAATCTATGTTCTTTCTCCCCCTTAAACCTTGGGTGCATGCAACACATATTTAGCTTTTGGTACCCACTGGTATTTGGGTCCTGAAGTATTAGTTGCAGTTCTTGTGGGGGTAACATAATAAGAACCATACCAGTAATTAACAAAATTATTGCTTACAAAGTCATTTGATCCACAGTAAGAACAACAAATCTTCTTCTGAGCAATTCTGATCAAATGATTAGTAGAATAAAACATATCAGAATTACCAAAAGATTTACATTTATGCGCTCTGTTCTTTTTGGCATTGGATGTAGATGCAAATGCTTTGTCATTCTTCTTCTCATCCGAAGAATCTTTAACCCTCCAGACCATCTGCTCTTTCTTAGATTGTATTCCAAGAGATTTTACATAAAAGCTCGCTGAACCATCAACATATTTGTCATAAAATAGATTAGATGGTCGAATCCGATTTGATTTGACAATTTGTGGTTTGACACTTTTCTTTTTGAAAACATTTTTCTCATGGATAGAACTTGATGCAGTTTTAAAAGAGCAAACTCATTCGGTTGAATTGTCAACTGGTGATTGATTGATCACATTAGCACAAACTTTTTCTGACAAATCAACATTTGCAACTTCTAAGTTCTTTATCTTTTCGGATAAAATGTTTCTTTCAGTAATAAGTGTGTCAAACTTTTGTTTCAAATCAGCTCTAGCCATCTGTTCTTTTTGGACATCTGATGACAGAACAAATATTTTGGATATGAGCTTAGATATTTCAGATTCAAAGATTCGACGTTCTTGTTCAAAATCGTTTTCTAAGTTCTTGTTTTGTTCAGAAATATCTTTGAAAATCCCAACATTTCTCTTCTAAGCATTTTTCATTTCAAGTTCAAAGGACTTTTTCTTTTCTTGAAAATATTTCCTTTCTTTTTCAAGTAAGTCTTGTAATGCAGATATCTGTTTGGGAAATTCAGTAGTTTTATCTTCAAGAATTTTTCTCTCTTTCGCAAAAGTGTCTCTTTCTATAATTAAAATCTTTTCAAACTCAGACACTTGCTTAGAGAGTTTAATGCATCTAAGCTCAAGATCCTTTTTCTCTTGTATAACTTTCTTTGAAAGATCAGACATCTGTTGGGTAGAAGCATTCTCTATCCTTGACTTGTCTTTATCTGCTTGGAGGCTTTTCAATAGATCAACATTCTTTGACTCCAAAGCAGATATCTTGTCTTCAAAAGCCTTAAACTTTTGTTGAAGCTTAACCGATTCAGATTGCAATTCTGATGATTTCTGTTTAGTTGTCTTCAGTTGGCTTTGAAGATTTGCTATCTTTTTCTCTTTCAGCTTGATTTCTTTTTCACAAGTCTGAATAGTATTTTCTTTTATTTAAATAATTTTCTCTTTGTCTTTAATCTATTTCTCTCTTGCTTTAATGATATTCTCTTTGATAGCAATATCTTTCTGTTTTTCATTAATCTCTTTCTCTCTTGCCTTGACGTTACCTGCAAAATCAGATTGAGAATTATTAGTACATTAGCACATACAGAAATTTTATCAGAATTTAACAATTTAGATTTACACTCCTGAATCTGTTTTAGAAGAACTGAATTTTTATCTTTCAGTTTATCCCTTTCAGCTTCTATTTTTGGTATCTCAGGCATGTACATTATAGCACAATCTCTCCCTAATAAAATAGTAGACATCTTGATATCTGAAAAAATTTACTTCAAAAAGATCGTCAAAAAATCAGAAAATTTTGATCACTATGAGAAATATGTCCCCCTCCGCAGACTTAGCACGGGGGTAACGCCCTTGTGGGGTCTGGGGGCAGCGCCCCGAGAATTTTTTTTTTCTTGGCATATTGAATGTATGCTTGAAAAATGATCGTTCCCCAAACAATTCAGAAAAGTTGACTGAAAATATCAGAAAAAAATTTACAAGTCCAGAACTCGCAGAATACAAAAACTCGCAAAGCACTATTCACACTACTTCTCGCTAAATGTTATGTGCGCGAAAGACAAACTCGCATAACACTTGGTGCGCGAATTGAGAAACTCACTAGATGTGCTGTGCGCGAAGTTGCTTCTCGCAAAGTGCTTCGTGCGCGAATTGGACTTAGAATAATTTCGAACTCTGAACTTCTCGCAAACGAATGCAAACTCGCACGTCAAAAAATCCTTGCGTGTTCCATACTTAGAAATTTTCAAGACATGAAGAACTCGCTAAACTCAATCTCTCACGATAATAAATCTCGCAAATCACTATTCATTCCCTTTCTCGCAAGTGACTTGTGCGCGTATCTCACTTCTCGCAAGACCTTTATGCGCGAACCAACATCAAAATCTCAAAGATCATCGTGCATGTTCTTGATTAGCGTGAACCTCAGATATAGCGTGTTCTTGCCTCTGAGTTTCAAAAAACGATCCAAAATCCTTAATACCTGTAATTTGAACTTCGATTTATCAATTGGAACACTTTTCTAGTACAAATAACAATCTAAAAACAACAAAATCACACTGATTTGATTCAAAAACCAGAGTTCGATGAACTTTTTCAAGAAAACCAAAATTTCAAAAATTGAAATTGTTCTAGTGATTAAATCGTGAAATTTTGTGAATATAAGGTATTCTAAATCATAAGTCGAACACAATTATACCATTTTTACAATCAAAGATCAACAAACAATTACAAATTTTGATTCAACAGTATACAAACAAAGACAGTCCCATACACTAATTTTGTAACAGCTACAATGCTTAACTTCTTACAACTCTCAAGACACTAATCTATTTATACTCACTACTAAAACTCTCACAAGCTTACAATCTATACAAACACTCACAAGCTTAAACTCTTACAACACTAAAGTTGACTCTGTTGACTTTACAGACTTTGACTTTTCTCATTAAATCTTGGGTACAATAAAATACACTAACATCTTCAGTAATCATTTCGATACATTTCATGTTTTTGTTTATTAACTGCTAGTGTGTTTACTACCATTTAAGATCTATTTCTCTACACTTTAAAAACGCTTCCGCACTCTTATTCACTTGTTTTTGTGTAGTTAATAGTAAATCAAATTTAGAACACCATATTTGGGATCAACAAAGACAGTCCCAGACTTAATGAATTAAAATTGGAGCTAAAGGATTGTCAGGATCGAAACTCAAACAAGAATTTAAATAACACACTCAGAAACTTATGTTAAAGAAGTTGCGGAAAAACACTTTAACAAAAAATCAATGGAACAGTATATAAAAACTCAAATCATAAGTTTATATTGCATAAAACTTAATAGAAAAGATCTAAAATAGAAAGGATCTAAAACTCAACAGACGTTCTATACTTCTCTATAGAAAGGATCTAAAATATTCTTGAGGTTAATTCTCTCTAAACAAAACGTATGAATGATTGTTAATTCTAACAAAGACTTCTATACAATATATACAGAGTTGATTACAAGATAATTATCAAAATAAAATTGATCTTCAGTATCAATACCATAATTATATTCAACCTTATCTCCAGATCATCTTTATCTTCAAGTCTTCTTTATCATTAGAAGCAGCACTAACCTTCTTTTAGCAGTATTAATCATCTTGCATCATTAACATCCTCAGCAGTATTAATCCTTGAGCAGTACTAACCATGCTTGCAGTAGTAATCTTCAACAGTACTAACTACTAGCAGTACTAACTCTCCAAGTAGTACTAACTATTCAAGTAGCAGCAATAACTTTTCAAGCAGTATGAATTCTACTAGCAGTATTAAAATTACAAGCAGTAGTAATACCTTTCAACTAGCAGTAGTATCCATCCTTAGCATATTCAGACCCAACAATCTCCCCCTAACTTAAATTTTCAGAATGAGATGTTAAGTTCTTCAACATAGAGTCTTCATGATGCTTTCAACACTTCAGCTTAGATTCCCAAATCAGGATTAAAACATAGACTCTGATTGATGGTTCTCTTTACTACTATCTTTGCCATTTCTGAGTTCTTTGGACATACCAACTTTGATTTCAACATTGCTTGAAGTTTAGCCTTGCTGTGATCATAGATCTTGTCCACTAGATAGTATTCATGATAACTCTTGTCAATTGTTATCATATAAACACACACAGTTTTCAAATAGCATCCAATGATCAACACTTTTAAAACCATACTCATGATGTAGATCTTTGATCCTATGCTTCACTTTCTCAGGCTCAAACATCATGCATAAGTATTCCATAGCAATCTTGAGTAGGCTCATTTCAGTCCCTTGTAACACAGACTCATACAACTTTGTTCCAACCTTGTACATTTCCTCTAGGTCAGTCCTGGAACAACTTCTGATCACTTTTCCCCAAGTTGTATACACTTCAAACTCATCACCCATTCTTTTGAATCTGAAGTATTCTTTCCTGTTGTCCTTCAGAATATCCCAAAAGATAATTTCTGGTGCTTTCATGGAAATAGAATCATCTTGTACTGGATCTTCATCTGTCACTGTCATGTACAAGTCAAACTGCTCATTTGATTGTTGATTGGACTGCTCTAAATTCTACTCTGGATTCTGCTTTGGCTCTGTTGAAGGTGCAACAGTTGCTTCTGCTTCTGCTCTTTCTTCTTCAATTCTTTCCCTTTTTGCCTTTGGCTTGGTGGCAATTGTTTTCTTTCTTTTGATTACTCCAATTTGATGAGCCAATGTCTCTTCTTTCTTTTCTTCTTTCTTTTCCTTGATAGGAGTTCCTTCTTCACTTTCAGGGAAGGGTTGTTGTATGTTGAGATCATGCCTCTCTTTCATCTTTCTTTCAGCTTCTTCCCTTTGAGTGAAGTCCCCTTTTAGTTTGGCCATCTCCTTCTGGTAACGTTCTTCAAGCTTTCCAAAATACATACTTGTAAACATTCCCTCAGGAAATCCAATAGCTCCTCTCAGGAAGTTTATCATCTTCCTTCTTTCTTGGTTTGCTAAGTATGTCTTGGAAGGTTGTCTTTGTCTAGTCTTCAGTGGTAGCCTTTGCCTTGAAGCCTTCTTTGTGACTTTCTTAGCATCAGCTGCAGACTTCAGACTCTTTTGATATTCTTCATTAAGTTTAGCATCCATCTCCAAAGCAATTTCTCTATCTTTGGCAGATTGAATTTCTTCCTCTTTTTCAATCTCTTCTTGAAGCTTTTTGGCCACTTCTTTATCCAACTCAATCTGTTTCTGTTTCTTCAATGGTTGCTCAGATTCAACCATCTTCTCCTTTCCCTTCTTCTTTGCATCCTCCACACTGATCTTTTTCTTTCTCTGATCTGCTCCTCCTTCTTTAATGACCACTCCCTTAGCCTTTTGAGTAGCCTTGGGAGTGTCAGTCTTTGCCTTTAATAAAGTCTCTGCAATTGCTATTTCTTCTATAGTCAGCCCTGTTTCTGCTGTAGCTTTCTCTGTTACTACTTCTTTAGTAGTTACTGTTGCTGGTGTGGTTTCTACTTCATTTGCTTTTGCTGCTGCTAGTTTAACTATTTCTGCTGCTTTGTTACTTTCTGCATCTGTACCCAACTCCCCCTCAAACTTTGATTCCATGTCAACAGGGCTTTGCTTTTCTTCTTCAGCTTTACTCTCCCCCTTTTTGAAAGCATCTTTTACATCTCCCCTTTTCTTCAAGACAAACTGTGTTCTTTTCTTCTTCTGGACCAACTTCTGAACCATCTTCTTTAATTTGGTGATTTGCACTTGTTGTGACAGAATTACCAGTTTCATCTCCTCTATTTCTGCACCTTGTTTGAGTACATCCATATTGACATTAGCAATAGTTTCCATCAATTCCTCATAGTTATATCTATCCTCACCTTCTTTAGGTGTGTTGACCACCCTTGAAGGATCCTTGGAAGTTTTATTAGGAGTCTTCTGCCTAACAGAAGCACCCTCTACCCCCTTGGTTTCTTGGCACCTGGGACCTTTGGATGATTGCTCACCCAAAGTTGCCGTGGGGAAGGTCTTAGGGATGTTCACACTGTCCTGCCCTGCACTTTGTGCAAAGTCAGTAGTGTGAGCCTCACTGCCCACATGCTCAACCTGCTCCTTAGTGAGCACCTTCTTGGGGTTGGGAGACACCCCTGTGGTTTCCCTATCGATATTCTCTAATGGAGAATGCTCCATTAGAGAGCTTGAAGGCTGTGGGGGTGAAGGTACAAGAAGGGAAGGAACCTTCTGTACCTTTTTCCTTATATAAATTTTGGTGATGGGGGATGTGGGCTTTTCAATAGGAATCTGAGGAGGATTACTAGAATGGAATGGTGTGGGTAGGTCATCAGTTGGGTGGTCAGATGTGGGTTGTGACCCTGATGCCTCACCATGGGAAGGAGACATAACCATCATTGTAGAGAACAATGGTGTCTCTTATCTAGAAAAGTCCTTGCTAGGCCTTTTCATGTTTGAGAATACCTTCCCTTTGGGAGGTTTTGGTACATAGACCTCTTGAAAAGAGGGTAGATCCGTCAATTCCTTTAGTATAATCTCTTGTACAAACCTAGGATACATATAAAAGCTTTTGGATTTGGTATCCAGGTTTGACATAAAATCATTGAAAATCATTTGTGAGAAATTAAACTTTCTAGAGGTGGCTAAGCAGACCAAAGCATAAGCTAAGGTACTGCTAAACTCACTCCATCCAGTTGTTTTTTGTGAAATGCAATGTTGTAGGGTATGAACAAAAAATCTCCACTGTGGTGAAAATTTGTTCTTGAAAAACTTGAATACATCAGTGGGACCTTCATACCCCATAATACTAAGAGTTTGGAAAAGATCTTCCTTAGGTAAAGAGGTTATACCTGAGGCATCATCTAAACGTAGATGGATGCGAATACAGCCTTCTGTGATGGTCAGGGGTTTATCACATACCCTTGTTTTGATGACCTGATTGCCCTCTTCACATTGAATAGCAGCATTGGCCCAGAACTGTCTTTGATGTTCCACATAAATTGTGGGATTGATAGTTAGAGCGTGGGCGATGTGTGAGGATTTGAGGAAATCCACTATGGCATGGAAACCTTCAGCTTGCTTTGGTTTCTGTAACATGGCGAGATCGTTGTGTTCATCAAAGAATGCTCGTCCTGCCATCTTTTTGATTGATTCTAGTGTTCGAATCGTGACTAGGGTTGACACTGGTAAGCAAGAAATCGAGAGAGAGAGAGAGAAAGATACGGAATGGAAGTTCAAAGAGCCGTTTGTATTTTGGCGGTCACATAGGGTATTTATAGGTGGAGAGTTTCAGTTAGAAGCAGTACTAAGTACCCTAGCAGTATTAACTAACTCGCAGTATTAACTCATATTAGCAGTAGTAACACATACTGGCAGTACTAACACGGACTAGCAGTATTAACATAGACTAGCAGTATTAACACATACCAGCAGTAGTAACATTGATTAGCAGTATAAAAAAGGCAAGCAGTAGTAACTTTGCACTGGCAGTATAAACCACCTAGCAGTAGTAACCATACTTGACCATTTTTGAAAAGTTATCATGAGTAATATAGCGAACAATATTAACTGATTTTGAAGTACCAAGTATCCATTTGAAGCAATCTAAAACACTGAAACACACAAGGTTAGTAACACCATGCACAATACAATATAAGAACGTAGACAGGAAGGAGTCTATATAGAAATGGTACATAAAGCATATCAAAGGAGGCTTATTCAGAGTTTATCATGCCCACACTTGTGACCAAAAATGTGAATCTACTCACATCAAAAGCTTTGGTGAATAGATCAGCAAATTGGTTACTTGTATGAACTTTCACAACCTGAATGAGCTTCTTTTCATTACAGTCTCTGATAAAGTGGTACCTGATTTCTATATGCTTTGTTTTGGAGTGCTTGACTGGATTATTAACAATTCTAATAGCATTGTTGTTGTCTATGAAGATTGGAGTGTGAAGAAAAGTCATACCATAGTCCATCATTTGATTCTGAATCCAGAGTACTTGAGAGCAGCAGCTTGCAGCAGCTATATACTCTGCTTCTGTTGTAGAGGTGGACACTGTGGTTTGTTTCTTGCACTGCCATGACACTAGTCTTGCACCCAAAAACTGACATCCCCCTGAAGTTGACTTTCTATCCAAATTTGCACCACCCAAGTCACTGTCTGAATAAGCAAGTAGGTCAAAAGGTGAGTCATGAGGATACCAAAGACCTAATCTAGGTTGGCCTTTGAGATATCTGAATATCCTCTTGACTGCTTGAATGTGTGACTGCTTAGGCCTTACTTGAAATCTTTCACACACACAAACAGGAAACATGATATCTGGTCTTGAAGTAGTGAGATACATGAGGGAGCCAATCATGGATCTGTAGTGATGAACATGCACATCCTCAAAGATTACCTTTTCCACTTATTTTTTTGTGTGTGCAAGATTTCATGAGGGAGCCAATCATGATATCTGGTCTTGAAGCAGTGAGACACATTACCTTTTCCACTTATTTTTCCACCTGCTGGATTATCACCAAAAGCAACATGTCCTCCATTAATTCTTTTGAAGTTTTGAAGGAAGGTCATGTTACCTGTCATGTGCCTGGAACAACCACTATCAATATGTCAAATGCTCCTTCCCTTGAGCTGTTGGTTGCCCTGCACATTTAATAAAACAGTTAGTTTTTAATAGGAACCCAAGCCAAAGTGGTCTTGGGTTTTCCATTCTCATCAACATATTCATATTCAGACTGGATGAGATTATCATACTGAGAAATCTTATTGCTTGAATACTTTGTCACAATAATGGGTCTGTCACCGGAAGCAGTAGTAACTTGATTGGCCGTACTAACTTTGTTAGCCGTACTAAGAGGTTTAGCAGTACTAACTTTGTTAGCAGTACTAACTGGGTTAGAAGTAGTATTGTTTGCAGCAGCATTATTTCTGTCAGCAGTACTATTTGAAGTAGTAGTACTAACAGATTTCTTTACTTTTGGAACCCAAACCTGGACAAAGTTGTTTGCTTTCTTTTTCTTTAAGTTACTCCTGGGCTTATTTGGAGTATTTTTCTTTGAATTAGCAAACTTATTATGAGCATGAGATTTTACAGGTGCACTATTCTCAGCCATATGATTCTTTATCTGCTTCCTATAACCAACAGGATTTTGTATATTTCTTTGAAAAGTGATCCTTTGGTTGATAGGATTGAAATAACAGTGTTTGGCTAGATGATTTAACTTGCCACAGATAAAACAAGGCTTTGGTTTGTTAATTTTTCAGATCAATTCCTTGTTTTAAAGCCCACTGATTATTTCTATTTCTTTGATTTCCCCTTGTTTTATCATGTTGTTGGGGCTGATTCTGTTTACATGTACAGGGATTAACAACAGTGGTTTTCATGTAATGGACTCCCTGTACCTTTTCCTTTCCTCTCTTAGGGGTCTCAGCTTTTTCATTCTTAACAGTTTCTTCCCCATACTTCACTTTCTCACTCTTGACAAACGGTTTACCCCCCTTTCATTTGTCAGTATGTGGTTTTCTATGGGAATATCTTTGTGGTCTTTCTCATTCTTACTCTAAAAGTCCTCTTCTTCAGAATCTGCCTCAAGCACTACTTTGTCTAAAGGATCTACTTTAGTGGATCTCTCAGGTAATTCCTTCTTGTCCTGTCATTCTAAGAGATCTGAGGTGGGTGGTATATAATTATTGTTGTATGGTGGAGGGGAGGTGTTATAGCCTATTCCTCTTCTCAGTTTGTCATGGACTTGAGCTTTTAGAAGTGAGTCCATTGCTTTAGAAGCATTGGAATATTTCTCAATATCTAGCTTGGCTTTCTCAAAATCACTCCATATCTTCTCACATTCCTCTTCAGACTTTTTAAGTTTAACCTCTAACTGATTTTTCTCCCACTTCCAGTAGTTTGTATCATAGGAATGTTGAAGTTCATTAGCCTGGTAAGACTTAATTTGTTCTTCAAACCTCTCAACTATCAGAACATACTCTCTTCTGTCTTTCTCTAACCTTTTAAGGTCATCACACATACTTTGATTGTGATCCCTGTACTTTTTAATAGTTTCAATACAGGTTTTAGAGCAAAGATTAGAAGTTACCTCTGTGGGAATATCAGTGCTTGTTGATTATGAAACTTTAGCCATTAAATCTTGATTCTGAACTGCTTCTTCTGCTTGGTCACTCAAATCAAATCCCATTCCTTCTGGGGAAACAAGAGCTTGAGAAGAGTTCCTACTGTTGAAGCTAGTGGACTGTGATGGTTGATGGTTGCTAGTATGCTGTTGAGGCATTCCACTTCTGCATTCTCTTGCAAAGTGCCCCAGCTTGTGACATTTGTAACATTCAACCTTGGATTTATCAAATCCAACCCCATCTTCTCTTTTCTGAGAAAAGTTGTTCCTTCCAGTCCTTTTGATGAATATTTTGTTGGGTCTGAAATGTGCTAAGGATGGTTACTACTGCTAGACATGACTATTACTACTGCCTGAGGAAGTTAGTACTGCCAGATCAAAATTAATACTGCTTGAAGGAGTTAATGCTGCTGAGACAAAATTAATACTGCTTGCTGAGATTAATACTGCTAGTTCAGAATTAATACTACTCATGAAGATAGTGTTGCTCATGAGATGAAGACTCCGTATGAGAATGAAGACAACTGTATAGATTGAAGCTAAAGTAAAGGAGATAATTATGAACTGAAGATCAATTTTATTTTAATAATTATCTTGTAATCATTCTTGTTTATATAGTATAGAAGTCTTTGATAGATACAATAATTATCATTCATAAGTTTTGTTTTAGAGAGAAAAAACCTCAAGACTAGTTTAGATCCTTTCTATAGAGAAGTATAGAACGTCTGTTGAGCCTGTTCAACAGATTCAGGTTTTGTGTGCAATCATCAAGTTTAATCAATATAACTTGTGATTTAAGTGCATATACTGTTTCATTGATTGTTAGTGTTAAAGTGTTTTTCCGCAACTTCTTTAGCATTGATTCTGAGTGTGTGTGAATTAAATTCTTGTTTGAATTTCGATCCTGACAAGTGGTATCAGAGCTTTGTTAAACTCAAAAAAACAACAATCATCATGTATGGTTCAAGTGATAGCGTTTTGGTCTAAAAGGTTCCAATGCTCAGATCTAATGAGTTTGACATGTGGAAGATTAAGATCAGGCAATACATTCTTTTCACAGATTACTCTATGTGGGACATCATTGAGAATGGCCCATCTAATGAAGGAAAGATTGGAGCAGATGGAAAAAGAATCCCACCAAAGACTGATGGAGAGAGGAAGATAAGGCAGACAGAGATGAAAGCCTTGAGCACACTGCTCTTGGCTATTTCTAATGAGTATCAACACCAATTCTGCAACTGCACTGATGCCCAGATGCTTTGGAATGCTTTAGAGAAGAGATTCTCTGGTACCAAAAGTACCAAGAGAAATCAGAAGGCAATATTGAAGCAACTGTATGAAAAATTCATGTGAACTAAGAATGAGTCCATGACTCAAACTTTTGACAGGTTTAACAAGCTGATTGGTGAACTAGCTACTGTTGGAGTGCAGATTGATCAAGATGATGTAAACAGAAAGTTCTTAAGGTCCCTTGGAGATGAATGGACCATGTATACTGTCTCCTTCAGACAGAATGACAAGCTGGAGGACAAAGAACTAGACGATCTTTATAATGACTTAAGGGTGTTTTAGGCTGAAGTGGAAGCCATGAAAAGACCATCTGGATACACTCATAATGCTGCTCTTTTATCATCTTCTTCTTCTACTGATTCTGCTGCTAATACAGAATCAGTTAGTACTGCTTATGTATCTAAGCAGGATGTATCTAGTGACTCTGTATTAGAAGCTTTTCTTGCTAGTTATGCTAATTCTGGTTTAATTAATGATGATCTTGAACAAATTAATGCAGATGACCTTGAGGAGATGGATATAAAGTGGCAGATGGCCATGCTAACTATGAGGGTCAAGAGATTCATAAAGAGGACTGGAAGGAACAACTTTTCTCAGAGGAGAGAAGATGGTGTTAGGTTTGACAAGTCAAAGGTGGAGTGCTACAAGTGTCACAAGATGGGACACTTTGCAAAAGAATGCAGAGGAGGAATTCCTCAACAATATGGCAGCAACCACCAGCAAGCACATTCCTCAAGCTTCCAAAACAACAGAAACTCCACTCAAGCTCTTGTTTCTCAAGAAGGAATGGGATTTTATTGGAGTTATCAAGCAGAAGAAGATGTTCAGAATCAAGCCTTGATGGCAGAAGTCTCAGAATCTTCAAGCACAGATATTCCAACAGAGGTAAAAACTAAATTGTGCACTAAAGAGTGTCATCAGACTGTACAAAAGTACAGGGATCATAACCAAAGCATGTGTGACGACGTTAAAAGGTTAGAAAGAGATATAAGAGAGGTTTGAAGATCAAATCAAGGCTTACAAGGCCAATGAACTTCATTATTACTATGACACAAATTACTGGAAGTGGGAGAAAGATCAATTAGAGATTCGAATAGAAAAGTCTAAAAAGGAGTGTGAGAAGATAAAGAGTGAGTATGAGAAAGCTAAGCTTGACATTGAGAAGTTCTCTTATGCTTCCAAAGCAATGGAATCTTTGCTTAAAGCTCAAGTTCATGATAATATCAAGAGTGGTATAGGATACAATGCAACACCTCCACCTTATAACAATAATTACATCCCTCCCTCTTCAGATCTCTTAGAGAACCAAAATAAGGAGGACTTACCTATAGGAGCAATAGAAGTAGATCCTATAGATAGTGTGGTGGTTGAAGAAGAGAATGAGGAAGAGAATTCTGAGAGTAAGAATGCAGAAGATATTCCTGTAGAAAATCATATCCTTACAAATGAAAGGGGGGGGGGGGTAAACCATTCATCAAGAGTGAAAAGGTGGATAGCTCAAAGAGAGAAAAGGGAAAGGTACAGGGAGTCCACTATATGCAGACCACAGTTGTGAATCCCTGTACATGTAAACAACATCAACCCCAAAAACATGATAAAACAAGGGGTAATCAAAGAAACTGGAATAATCAGTGGGCACAAAAACAAGGGGTTGATCTGAGTAGAATCAATAGACCAAAACCTTGTTTTATTTGTGGAAAGCTTAATCATATTGCCAAATACTATTATTTCAATCCTATGAACCAAAGGATAAATTTTCAAAGTCATATACAAAATCCTGTTGGTGATAGGAATCAAAGAAGGAATCATATGGCTGATAATGTAAAAAGAGCACCTTTAAAAGCTAATGTTCAAAACAAGTTTGAAAAATCAAAGAAAAATACTCCAAACAAGTAAAGGAGTAACTTAATGAAGAAGAAAGAAAACAAATTTGTCCAGGTTTGGGTCCCAAAAAGCACTAAACCTGTTAGTATTGCTACCTTAAATAGTACTGCTAACAGAAATAGTGTTGCTACCAATGTTAGTGTTGCTAACAGAGTTAGTACTGCTAACCTAGTTAGTACTGCTTCCAGTGTTAGTACTGCAAGACCTATTATCCTGACAAAATACTCAAGACATAAGATTCCCCAGTCTGAAAAGCTCATCAAAACTGATTATGAATATGTTGATGAGAATGGGAAACCCAAGACCACTTTGGCTTGGGTTCCTATTAAAAACTAACTGTTCTACTTTATGTGCACGGCAACCAACAGCTAAAAGGGAAGAGCATTTGGCATGTTGATAGTGGTTGCTCTAGGCACATGACAAGCAACAAGTCCTGCCTACAAAACTTCAAAATAATTGATGGAGGACATGTTGCATTTGGTGATAATCCATCTAGAGGAAAGATTAGTGGAAAAGGTAATGTGTCAAAGGGTAAGATGACCTTTGAGGATGTGTACTATGTTGAGCAATTGAGATACAACCTGTTAAGTGTATCACAGGTTTGTGACAAGAAACATAGTATATTGTTTACTGATACTGAATGTATTATCCTTGCTAAAGGGTTCAAGGTAGTTGATGAAAGTATGATACTACTGAGAACACCAAGAAAGGACAATGTTTATTGCTTGGATTTAGAGAATGTATCTAATGATTCATCATTTAATTGTCTATTTTCAAAAGCTTCTGTTGATGAATCATCTCTTTGGCACAGAAGGATGTGTCACATGAACTTTAAAACAATGAATAAACTTGTGAAAAACAACTTTGTAAGAGGTTTGCCACAAAAGGTATTTTCATGTGATGATCATTGTGTTGCTTGTCTTATAGGCAAACAACACAAATCTTCTCATAAGTCCAAAGAGGTAAATACAATCTCTACACCTCTCCAATTATTGCATACGGATCTGTTTGGTCCTACTAATGTGATGGGTATTGGCAAGAAATCTTAATGCTTAGTTATTGTTGACGATTTCTCTAGATTCACTTGGGTCTGAGGACAAAGGATGAGACAAATGGACTGATCAAATCCTTTATTCTCAGAGTTGAAAACCAAACAAATCAAAGAGTTAAAATCATCAGGTCTGATAATGGAACTGAATTTAAAAACCATGATCTAAACAGCTTCTGTGAGGAAAAAGGTATTGAGATACAATACAGTGCTCCTAGGACCCCTCAACAGAATGGAGTTGCTAAGAGGAGAAATAGGACACTGATTGACGCTGCAAGATCCCTGTTGGCAGATTCAAAACTGCCAGTTACATTTTGGGCAGAAGCAGTTAATACTGCTTGTTATGTTCAAAACAGGGTTCTAACAGTTAAATCTCAAGGCAAGACACCATATGAACTTTTTAACAAGAAGAAACCTTTTATTGGATTTTTCACACCATTTGTGTGTCCTTGCACAATTCTTAATACCAAAACTCACTTAGGCAAGTTTGATAGCAAAGCAGATGATGGATTTCTGGTTGGGTACTCATCCCAAAACAAGGCTTACAGAGTATTTAATACCTCTTCTAGAATAATTGAGGAAAGTGACAATGTCAAATGCAATGAGAGCACACCAAATAAACTTGGTACAGGCCCTGATTGGGTTTTTGACATTGATTCACTAACTAATTCTTTGGGTTTCAGTTATGAGAATAATGCAGGAACAGGGAAAGAATCAGTATAAGACAAAAGACAAGAGTTTGTGTTGTTCCCAATCTCTACAGCAGATTCTATTGAACTCTGGGTTCAAGAGAAGAAAGATGTTTCAGATTCAAAGGATACTGCAACTACTCAGAATGAAGAGGAAAGAGATGAAAAGGAGGATCAACTTTTGACTTCAAAACATCTAGAACCTGAGATGCCTGCATTGGCAGAAGATGATACTGATGATGAGAACTCCTCAGTGTTTGGTGGCAGCTCTCCTGAAAAGAATGACTATAATCTGGATGCAGAGATTAATGAAGAGGCTATTCATCAAACAAAAGTGCATAAAGATCATCCTCCTCAGTTGGTGATTGGTGACATCAATTCTCCAATCATCACAAGGAATAAGAGTAAGTTGGGAGGATTAAAAGACATACAATCAGGTTTACTATCTTGCTTTCTATCTCAGGTTGAGCCCAAAAAGGGGCATGATGCAATGAAAGATTCAAGATGGATAGAAGCAATGCAAGAGGAGTTGTTGCAGTTTGTACTGCAAAATGTATGGGATTTGGTAGAACTGCCTAAAGGAGACAGAGCTATAGGGATAAAATGGATTTTCAGAAACAAGAAGGATGAGAGAGGGATAGTGATAAAAAACAAGGCTAGATTGGTAGCACATGGGTACACTCAAGAAGAAGGAATTGATTATGAAGAGGTTTTTGCACCAGTGGCAAGGACTGAGGCAATTAGGCTGTTTTTAGCCTATGCTTCTTTCATGAAGTTCAAAGTCTACCAAATGGATGTGAAAAGTGCTTTTCTATATGGAAAAATTGAAGAAGAAGTATATGTCTGTCAGCCCCCAGGGTTTGAAAATCCCAAGTACCCTGACAGAGTATACAAATTGAAGAAAGCATTGTATGTACTACATCAAGCACCAAGAGCTTGGTATGACACATTGTCTACCTATCTCTTGGAAAATGGTTTTGAGAGAGGAATCATTGACAAGACTCTGTTCATTCAAAGGAAGAACAAGGACATCCTGTTAGTGCAAATCTATGTGGATGACATCATCTTTGGATCCACGAAAGATCAATTGTGCAGAGATTTTGAAGAATTAATGCATAAGAGATTCAAGATGAGTTCTATGGGTGAACTTACTTTCTTCCTTGGGCTACAGGTTAAGCAGAAACAAGATGGAATCTTCATAAGACAAACCAAGTATGTGCAGGACATTTTAACCAAGTTTGGGTTCTCAGATTCCAAGCCTGCAAGCACACCCATGGAGACACACAAACAAATAACTGCAGATCTTGAGGGGGAGGATGTGGATGTTCATTATTACAGATCCATGATTGGCTCTCTCATGTATCTCACAGCTTCTAGACCAGATATCATGTTCCCTGTTTGTGTGTGTGCAAGATTTCAAGATAGGCCAAAGCAATCACATTTTCAAGTAGTCAAGAGGATATTCAGATATCTCAAAGGTCAACCCAGATTAGGCCTTTGGTATCCTCATGACTCACCATTTGACCTACTTGCATATTCAGATAGTGATTTGGGTGGAGCTAACTTAGACAGAAAGTCTACAACTGGAGGATGTCAGTTTTTTGGTGCAAGACTAGTATCATGGCAGTGTAAGAAGCAAACTACAGTGTGCACTTCAACAACAGAAACAGAATACATAGCTGCTGCAAGCTGCTGCTCACAAGTGCTATGAATTCAGAATCAAATGATGGACTATGGTATGACATTTCTTCACACTCCTATTTTCATAGACAACAGCAGTGCTATTAGCATTGTTAATAATCCTGTCAAGCATTCAAAAACAAAGCATATAGAAATAAGATACCATTTTATCAGAGACTGTAATGAGAAGAAGCTAATTCAGGTTTAGAAAATACACACAAGTAACCAGTTTGCTGATCTATTCACAAAAGATTTTGATGTGGGTAGATTCACATTCTTGGTCACTACTGTGGGCATGATGAACAATGAATAAGTATATTCTCATTCTCTCTATGTACCTATATAGATTTCTCCTTATTTACTTTCATTAAATTGGTGCTATTAACCCTTGTGTGCTTAAGTGTTTCAGGATGAAAGGCCAAACAAAAGTGAAGTATAGTTAATACTGCTAGTATGTATTACTACTGCCAGTCTGTATTACCACTGCTAGTCTGTGTTACTACTGCTGGTTCGTTTTTCTACTGCCAGTATGTGTTAATGCTGCTAGTCTGTGTTAATACTGCTAGGATGTATTACTACTGCTAGTCTATATTACTACTGCCAGTTAGTGTTACTACTGCTTCAAAGAGTTACTACTGCTAATGTAAGTTAGTACTGCTCTTAACCGTTTCAATGATTGTATAAATACCCCCTTAGTCCGCCAAAAATCAAAACGGCTCTTTGAATTTCTTGCGCTCATTTATCTTCTTTCTCTCTCGTTCTCGCTAACGCTCTTGATTTTCATGCTCTTAATCCTAGTTCGCAGACAAATCTCTCTCAAATGGCAGGTCTTGTATTTGTCGATGACCACAATGAGTTGGAAATGCTGAATAAGCCCAACCAAGCCGAAGGATTTCATCAGATTGTGGACTTCCTAAAATCCACACATATCGCCCACGCTTTAACGTCAATCCCACAATCTATGTGGAGCATCAAAGACAATTATGGGCAAATTCCACCATCCATAATGAAGAGGGTACTCAGGTTATCAAGACAAGGGTTTTTGATAAACCCCTGACCATCTCGGAGGAGACCATTCGCATTCATCTACTTTTAGATGATGTCGCAGGTATAACATCTCTACCCAAGGAAGATCTGTTTGAAAATATAAGCAGAATGGGATATGAAGGTCCCACTGAGATTTATAAGTTCTTTAAGAACAAATTCTCACCTCAGTGGAGATTCTTTGTTCATACTCTCCAGCATTGCATTTCAAAGAAAACAACAGGTTGGAGTGAATTCAGCAATACCATTGCTTACGCTTTGGTCTGCTTAGCAACCTCCAGAAAGTTCAATTTTTCGAAAATGGTCTTAAATGATTTTCTGTCAAACCTGGATACCAAGTCAAAATCCTTTTATATGTATCCCAGGTTTGTACAAGCTATATTGAATAAGGAATTGACGGAATGACCTCATTTTAATGAGGTATATGTACCTAAGGTCCCAAAAGGGAAGGTGTTTTCTAATATGAGGAGAACTTGTAAGGTCTTCTCAGGTATTGACACACCATTGTTCTCAACAATGATGGTTGTGTCCCACTCTCCAGGTGAGGCATCAGGGTCCCAAGCCTCATTGGACCAACCCACTGATGACCTACCCACACCTTCCACCATAAAAACAATTCCTCTGTCCCTTTTAAATAGACCAACCCCTCTGTTGGGAAATTCAGAAATATACAAGTACAGTTAACACTGCTAGAAGAACTTGATTAATACTTCTGAGATTAATGCTGCTGAGTGAAGTTAATACTGCTGATCAAGATTAGTACTGCTAAGTCAATATTAATACTGCTAGAGGAGATTACTACTGCTAAGCAATTTTAGTACTGCTAGTAGTTAGTACTGCTGAACATTAATACTGCTCAAAGTATTAATACTGCTGAAGACTTAGTGCTGCTTATGAGATAATCAAGATATGTGCAGATCAAGTTTGAAGATTATGGAAAGCTTGGAGATAAAGATGGAAGATTATTTTGAAGATCTTTTATTAGTTGTAATTATCTTTTATCTTCAGTATATATAGAATAGTTTATTTTTGATAAAAGAAGGACTTAGAGAATTCTGAAATTTTGTTTTGATAGAGAGAATCAACCTCAAGGTTTGTAATCCTAATTCTAGAGAAGTATAATTCGTATTGGTGAGCCTGTTCATCAATATTGAGGTTGAGTATTGAATCTTGTAGCTTTATAATCATTCAATAAAGTTTACAAGTTGTTCTTCTGATTCACTGTTTTCATAGATTATTGAATATTAAAGTGTTATTCCGCAAACTCCTTTAATATTGTTTCTGAGTATTTATTCTTGTTAAGAATTAAGATCCTGACAAGTGGTATCAGAGCAAGTATTCTCAGAAACCTTATTCATCATGGAAAACACAGCTGAATCAAACAGTACTCTGGTCTCAAAGGTTCCAATGCTCAGACCCAATGAATTTGACATGTGGAAGATTAGAATCAAGCAATACATTCTCCTCACAGATTACTCTATGTGGGACATCATTGAGAATGGCCCATCTGATGCAGGAAAGATTGGTGAAGATGGAGAAAAAACTCCACCAAAGACTGATGCAGAAAGAAAGACAAGGCAGACAGAGATGAAAGCCTTGAGCACACTGCTCTTGGCCATTCCCAATGAATATCAACACCAATTCTGTAATTGCACTGATGCACAGATGCTCTAGAATGCTCTAGAGAATAGATTCTCTGGTACCAAAAGTACCAAGAGAAATCAAAAGGCAATCTTGAAGCAACAGTATGAAAACTTTATGTCAACTAAGAATGAGTCCATGACTCAAACTTTTGACAGGTTTAACAAACTGATTGGTGAACTAGCTACTATGGGAGTACAGATTGATCAAGATGATGTAAATAGAAAGTTCTTAAGGTCCCTTGGAGATGAATGGACCATGTACACTGTTTCATTCAGACAGAATGATCAGTTGGAAGAGAAAGAACTTGATGATCTGTACAATGATCTTAGAGTGTTTGAAGCTGAGGTGGAGGCAAAGAAGAAGCCTTCTGGATATATTCATAATGCTGCACTCCTATCAGCATCAATTGATTCTACTGCTAATCTTGAATCAATTAATGCTGCTAGTGGAGCAAATCAAGAAAAAGGCACTGATTCTATGTTAGAAGCCTTTATTGCCAGCCATGGAAATTCCTCCTTAATTAATGATGATTTGGAACAACTTCATCCTGATGATCTGGAAGAGATGGATATTAAATGGCAGATGGCCATGCTTTCCATGAGGGTGAAAAAGTTCAAAAAGAGGACTGGGAGGAACAACTTCTCCCAAAGAAGAGAAGATGGAGCTGGGTTTGATAAATCAAAGGTGGAGTGCTACAAATGCCATCTGAAGGGACACTTTGCCAGGGAATGCAGAAGTGGAGTGTCTCACAACAACAACCACCAACAAGCACAGTCTGGAAACCTCAACCATAATAGAAACTTTGCTCAAGCCCTTGTTTCTCAACAAGGAATGGGGTTTGACTGGAGTGATCAAGCAGAAGAGGCTATCCAAAATCAAGCACTTATGGCTGAAGTATCTGATCTCCCATATGAGGTAAGTTCTAATCTTTGTTCTAAAACATGCATAGACACTGTTAAAAGGTACAGGGATCACAACCAGAAGATGAGTGATGACCTTACGAGATTAGAAAAGGATATAAAGGACTATGTGAGAATTATTGAGAGGTTTGAGGAACAGATTAAAGGTTTTCAAGCCAATGAACTCCAACACTCATATGACACCAATTACTGGAAGTGGGAGAAAAAGGATCTAGAACTTAAACTGACCAAATCTAAAGAGGAGAGTGAAAAGCTGAGAGAGGAGCTAACCAAGGTTAAGCTTGATGTAGAAAAGCTTTCCAATGCTTCTAAAGCAATAGACTCTTTACTACAAACTCAGATTCATGATAAGCTGAGAAGAGGAATTGGGTATAATGGCACACCACCACCATATAACAACAATTACATTCCTCCTACCTCAGACTTACTAGAAACCAAAGATAGGAAGGACTTGCCTGAGGGAGCCACTGAGATAGATCCCTTAGATGAGGTAGTTGTGGAGGATAAGACTGAGAAAGAGGTTGGTAAGAGTAAGGAGAACAAAGTGAGTGATGAGATTCCTCTAGAGAATAACATTATCACCAATGAGGACTGTGGAAGGGCTTGGATCAAATCCAAGGACATAGAGAAGACAGAGGGAAAGTATGGTAAGGTCCATTACAAACAGACCACGGTTGTGAATCCAGGTCCTTGCAAACAGTGTGCATGCAAGAAGAATGAGCCCCAAAAACATGATAAAAAGAGGGGAAATCAAAGAAACTGGAATAATCAGTGGGCACAGAAACAAGGGGTTGATCTGAGTAAAATCAATAGACCAAAACCTTGTTTTATCTGTGGCAAATTGAATCATCTTGCCAAATACTGTTATTTCAATCCTATAAACCGAAGGATGAACTTTCAAAGACCTATGCAAAAACCCTTGGGTTATAGGAAGATTGAAAAGAACCATGTGGCTAAGAAAACTGTTAAATCTAAAAGCCACATGAAGAAAAAGTCTGTTAAAGAAAGTGTCAATATGTGGGTTCCTAAAAGCACTAAAACTGTTAGTACTGCTACCACAAATAGTGCTGCTGACAATGATAGTGCTGCTAGAAGTAATACTACTGCTAACAATGTTAGTGCTGCTGACATTGTTAGTACTTCTTCAAAAGTTAATACTGCTAACTCTGTTAGTGCTGCTAACAAGGTTAGTACTGCTAAACCTGTTAGTACTGCTAACTCTGTTAGTGCCTCTAAGGTTAGTACTACTTCTAGTGTTTGTACTGCTAAGCCAATCATATTGACAAAGTACTCAAATAAAGAGTGCTTTGAGTTTAAAAACATCATCAAAAAGGAATGTAAATACTTTGATGAGAAAGGGAGACCCAAGACCACTTTGGCTTGGGTCCCCATTCAATACTAATTGTTTAATCTTATGTGCAGGGCAACCAGCAGCTCAAGGGGAACAGTATCTGGCATGTTGATAGTGGTTGCTCAAGGCACATGACAGGGAATATGCCATGCCTCAAGAATTTCAAGAAAATTGATGGTGGTCATGTTTCCTTTGGTAATACTCCAGATGGAGGTAAGATAAGTGGTAAGGGGGATGTAACCAAAGGTAAAATGACCTTTGAAGATGTATTCTATGTTAAGCAGTTAAGGTACAACCTGTTAAGTGTATCACAGGTTTGTGACAAACAACATAGTATATTATTTACAGATTCTGAATGCATTATCCTTACTCATGGATTCAAGGTAGTTGATGAAAAGATGATACTACTAAGAACTCCCAGAAAGGATAATGTATATTGCTTAGATATGGAAAGTGTTTCAACTGATTCATCCCTTAATTGTCTTGTTTCAAAAGCTTCTTTGGATGAATCATCACTTTGGCACAGAAGGATGTGTCACATGAACTTTAAAACAATGAATAAACTTGTTAAAAACAACCTTGTAAGAGGTTTACCTTCCAAAGTCTTTTCATGTGATGATCATTGTGTTGCCTATCACAAAGGCAAACAACACAAAACTTCTCATAAGTCCAAAGAGTTGAACACAATCTCTAATTCTCTTCAGTTGTTGCATATGGATCTATTTGGTCCTACAAATGTTATGAGTATTGGTAATAAATCAATCTGCCTAGTTATTGTTGATGATTACTCTAGATTTACTTGGGTATGTTTTCTAAGGACTAAGGATGAGACAAGTGGACTGATCAAATCCTTTATTCTAAGAATTGAAAACCAAACTAATCAAAAGGTAAAAGTCATTAGGTCAGATAATGGTACTGAATTTAAAAATCATGACCTAAACACCTTTTGTGAGGAAAAAGGAATTGAGAGGCAATACAGTGCTCCTAGAACTCCACAACAAAATGGTGTTGCTGAGAGAAGGAATAAGACACTGATTGAAGCTGCTAGATCTCTGTTGGCAGATTCAAATCTACCAATTACTTTCTGGGCTGAAGCAGTTAATACTGCTTGCTATGTCCAAAACAGAGTTCTAGTAGTCAAGCCTAAAAACAAGACACCATATGAGCTTTTAAATAACAAAAAACCTTTTATAGGATTTTTCAAACCTTTTGGGTGTCCTTGTACCATTCTCAATACCAAAACTCACTTAGGAAAGTTTGATAGCAAGGCTGATGATGGTTTTCTTGTTGGTTACTCATCTCAGAGTAAGTCTTACAGAGTTTTTAATACTTCTTCTAGAATAATTGAGGAAAGTGACAATGTCAAGTGCAATAAGAACACACCAAATCCCATTGGATCTGGTCCTCAGTGGTTATTTGACATTGATTCACTAACTAACTCTTTGGGTTTCAGTAGTGATTATCATGCAGGTTCAGGAAGTGGAGGATCAGGGGATGAACAAGTACAAGTACAAGACATTATTCCTCAGTCTGTGATCTTTCCCATACCTACAATAGAGCCTGTTGATGTCTGTGCAAAAGAGACAATGATTGAACCAATTCAGAGTGAAGAAGAAGGAAGAGATGAGGAGAATCAAGTGCATGAAGAGCCAGAAGCAGCTGATGAGATCCCCTCAGCTGACTTAAATGATTCCAATCTGGATGTGGGAATCAATGAAGAACCTAGTCATCAGACTAGAACTCAAAAGAATCATCCTCCAGAGCTGGTCATAGGAGACATCTCTTCTCCTATGATAACAAGGAATCAAAGCAGACTTCAAGAACTGCAGGATCAGCAACACACAGTACTCTCATGCTTTCTATCTCAAATTGAGCCTAAGAAGGTTGTTGAGGCAATGAAAGATTCCAGTTGGATAGAAGCTATGCAAGAAAAGTTACTGCAGTTCAAATTGCAAGAAGTTTGGGACTTGGTGGACCTTCCAAAAGGTCATAGAGCTATTGGCACCAAGTGGATTTTCAGGAATAAAAAGGATGAGAGAGGTATTGTGATAAGAAACAAAGCAAGGCTGGTGGCACAAGGGTACACTCAAGAAGAAGGCATTGACTATGAAGAAGTGTTTGATCCAGTGGCAAGGGTAGAAGCAATTAGGCTATTTCTAGCCTATGCCTCATACATGAAGTTCAAGGTATACCAAATGGATGTGAATAGTGCCTTTCTGTATGGTACAATTGATGAAGAAGTATATGTCTGTCAGCCTCCTGGATTTGAAAATCCATCATATCCAGACAGAGTATACAAACTGAAGAAAGCACTTTATGGTCTTCATCAAGCCCCAAGAGCATGGTATGATACTCTGTCTACCTACCTCTTGGAGAATGGGTTTGAAAGAGGAATAATTGACAAGACCCTCTTCATTAAAAGAAGTAAGAAGGACATCCTATTGGTTCAGATTTATGTGGATGATATCATCTTTGGATCCACAAAAGATCAGATGTGTAGAGACTTTGAAAAGTTGATGCACAAGAGCTTTAAAATGAGTTCAATGGGTGAACTTACCTTCTTCCTTGGGCTTCAAGTGAAACAGAAGAAAGATGGGATCTTCATAAGCCAATCAAAATATGTGAAAGACATCCTGGAAAAATATGGATTAACAGACTCAAAGCCAGCAAGCACACCTATGGAGACTCATAAACAGATCACTGCTGATCTTGAGGGGGAGGATGTTGATGTCCATCTATATAGATCAATGATTGGATCTCTCATGTATCTCACAGCCTCAAGACCAGACATCATGTTTCCAGTGTGTTTGTGTGCCAGATTCCAAGTCAAGCCAAAGCAATCACATCTGCAAGCTGTTAAAAGGATTTTCAGATACTTAAGAGGGCAACCTAGATTATGTCTTTGGTATCCTTATGAATCCAACTTTGACTTGATTGCTTATTCAGATAGTGACCTGGGAGGTGCTAACATGGACAGAAAGTCTACTTCAGGAGGATGTCAACTTTTGGGTGCAAGACTAGTATCTTGGCAGTGTAAGAAGCAAACCACAGTGTCCTTATCAACAACAGAAGCTGAGTATATTGCTGCTGTAAGTTGCTGCTCTCAGGTTCTATGGATTCAAAATCAGATGCTGGACTATGGGGTAACCTTTCTTCACACTCCAATCTTCATTGATAATAGCAGTGCTATAGGCATTGTTAACAATCCAGTCAAGCACTCCAAAACAAAGCACATTGAGATCAGGTATCACTTTATCAGAGATTGTAATGAAAAGAAGCTAATTCAAGTTGCTAAAGTTCATACTGACAACCAGTTTGCTGATCTATTCACTAAAGCTTTTGATGTGGGCAGGTTCACATTCTTGGTCACAAGTGTGGGCATGATCAACTCTGAATGAGCTCATGTTTTAAAAAGTGTTTACATACCTGTTATTGGGTTATTCTGTAGTGCTACTAACATATTTCTCAGGAAGTTATTACCTTGATCAAAGTACCTTAAACTTCAAAAAGTGTAAGTATGGTTAATGCTGCCAGTGCAGTTTTAATACTGCCAGTGCACAGTTAATACTGCTAGTTAGTTAATACTGCTAGTGGTTAATACTGCTCTCAGTTAATACTGCTAGTGGTTAATACTGCTCTCAGTTAATACTGCTAGTTAGTTAATATTGCTAGGAGTTAATACTACTTATGTCCCGAATCGTATAAATACCCTTTTTGCCCGCCCAAAAGTTCATAACGACTCTTTGCTTTCTATTCATCTGCTCTCTAACCCTTTTCTCTCAAGCACCAAGTGTTGTAGTCCAGAATACTCAAGCACAATGGCATCCACGGCATTCATTGATGAGCACAACGAGATTGCGATGCTACAGAAGCCGAAACAAGCTGCTGGATTCCACCAAATTGTGGATTTTCTCAAGTACAGCCATATTGCCCATGCTCTCACTGTGTCACCAACAATATACATAGAGCATCAAAGACAGTTCTGGGCGAATGCCACCGTAGTGACAGAGAATGGTGCGCAGATAATCAAGACAAGGGTATGTGACAAACCCTTGTCAATTTCTGAAGAGGTGATACGCATCTGTCTACGTCTAGACGATGCTGAAGGTATTACTTCTATTCCTAATGAGGACTTGTTCTCAAACCTTTCAAGAATGGGGTATTGAGGCCAATTGGGTGGTTTTAAATTCTCAAAAGCAAAATTTTATACCCAATGGCGTTTTCTTGTTCATACCCTGATGCACTGCATTTCGAAAAAGACTACTGGATGGAGTGAGTTTAGCAGTACCATTGCTTATGCTTTGGTCTTCTTGGCCACTGCCAGAAAGTACAATTTCTCTAGAATGATTTTCAGTGATCTTGTATCAATCTTGGGAAGCAAAAATAGTTTTTATATGTACCCCAGGTTTGTACAGGAAGTTATAACCCATGAATTGATGGATATATCTCACTTTGATGAGGTATATGTACCAAAATTTCCCAAAGGTAAGGTCTTTTCAAACATGAAAAGATCTCCATTGGACTCGGAAGGAGTTGACACCCCATTGTTCTCTACAATGATCGTGGTGTCCCACAATAAAGAAGGTATGGCAGCAGGGTCAAGGCCCTCTTTAGACCATCCCACTGCTAGCCAATCCCAACCTTCACCCTCAATATCAATCCCTCAGTCTCTTGTACCAAAGCCAACTTCTCCAATAACCCAAACTTACATAAGGAAAAAGGTAAAGAAGGCTCCTTCCCTTCTTGTACCTTCACCCACTGAGCCTTTAAGCCCTCTAATGGAGAAATCTCCATTAGAGAATATTTACAGGGAAACCACAGGGGTGTCTCCCAACCCCATGGAGGTGCTCACTGAGGAGATGTTTGAGCATATGGGTGCTAAGGCTGCCACTACTCCTGCTAACACAGAGGAGGTCAGTGGTAACATAAATAAGACCTTCCCAATGGCAACTTTGGGTGAGAAATCATCCAAAGGTCCCAGGTGCCAAGAAACCACGGGGGTAGCAGGTTCTTCTGCTAGGCAGAAGACCTCTACTACAAAAAGATCCCATGATCCTTCAAAAGAGGGTAACACTTCTGGAGAAGGTGAGGACAGATATAACTACTATGAATTGATGGAAACAATGGGAAACATAAACATGGATGTGATCAAGCAGGGGAAAGAAATAGAAGAGCTGAAACTGATAGTTCTGTCTCAACAAGAACAGATTGTGAACTTGAAGCAAATGGTGAAGAAATTGATTTTGCAAAAGAAGAAGAAACAGTTTATGCTAAGAAGGAGGAAACCAGTGACTGATGCTCCCAAAAAGGGGGAGTCAGAAGCTGATGTCAACATGGAAGATGTCAAAGAAAAGGGGGAGCAAGAAAAAGTTGATTTTGAGGGGGAGCAACAAGCTGTAGAAACTGAGTCTGTACAAGAAGCACAAAAAGAGAAAGCAACATTAACAGAACAAGAAGCAGTAACTGTTAATGCTGTTGGGTCAAGCTAAGCAACAGAAACTGTTAATACTGCTGAACTAAAAGAAGCAGCAGAAATAGTGCAAGAAGTTCTGACAGATCTTGAGATTGCAAAAACCTTAATCAAAGCCAAGCATGATACTCCCAAGGTCATCTCAAAGGCCAAAGGGGTTGTCATCAAAGAACAAGGTGAAGTGATCAAGAAAGATAGTGTAGAGAAGAAGGTGATCAAAGACAAAGGCAAAGCTAAAATGGTGGAATCTGATCAACCAATCAAAAAGCAAAGGTTGGTTGAGTTAGATGAAGCTTTGGCCAAGAAGATGCAGGTTGATATTGAAAAAGAAGAAAGAGTTCAGGTTGAAAAGGACAGAGAGATGGCTAAGGCTCTAGCTGCTGAACTGAATGAAGCTTATCAACAAAGCCTGGCAACTGAAATTGCACAGAAGAAATCTGCAACTCTGAAGAAATCTGTGGTGGTCAAAACAGCTACAAAGAATAGACAACCCTCAAAGACATTCTTAGGTACCCAAGAGAGAAACAAGATGATTACATTTCTCAAGGGTGCTGTAGGAGTCAGAAAGGAGATGTTCTCTAAGATGTCTTTTAAGAAGATTAAAGAGCTATATGATTCAGAGATGCTAAAGCTTCAAGGGAATGAAACTGCAAGGGTGGAGATGGAGAAGAGAATGAAAGAAAGCAATGATTTTATGATAGAAAAACCTTTTCCAGATGAGCAAGAAACACCACCAAAGAAAGAAGCCACTCTTGGTGAAAGTCTAAGGACTTTAAAAAGAACCAAGATGATGGCAAAAAGAAAGTCAACCAAGAAGCCTAGAATAGCTGAAGGAGAAGCTGAGAAGGTTACTGAAGAAGAAGGGGCACCTAAGTCATCTGAAAAGAATGAACCAGCAAGAACTGATGATGTAAATCTATACATGGTAGTGATGGACAAAGTGCCTGAACCAATTTCAGCAGAACCTCTTGGTGTGAAGCCTCCTGAGGTCACTCTATAGGACACAATGAAGGTTGATAGCAAGGAATACATAAGGCTCAAGAGGAAAGATGAGAAGTTTGAAGTGTATAACACTTGGGCAAAGATTGTCAGAACATGCTCCAGGTCAGATTTTGAAGAAATGTTTGAGATAGGTATGAAGTTGTATGCAGATCAACTGAAAGCTCCAGAGATTTCAATTACAAAATTAGTGATGGAGTATCTGTGTATGATGTTCAAACCTGAAGAAGTGGAGCATGTGATAAGAAATGTGTTCAAAACTGTCAACAATTGGACTCTATATGAAACTAGTGGAGTATATGCACTAACTATGGACTTAAATCACATAGAGTACTTCCTAGTGGATAGAGTGTACAATCACAGCAGACTAAAGCTTCATGCAATGTTGAAGAATAAGCTAGGATGTGTTCCAAGTTCAGAGATGGCTAAGTATTTGATTCAAAGAACAATCAATCAGAGTTTGGGGTTGGATGCAAATACTGGTGTATGAGCCATGAAGTTTTGGGAGCATCTAAGAAGATCATTTGAACAACTTGACTTCTCTTCCTAAAAGTCAAGTTAGGGGGAGATTGTTGGGAAATTCAGAAATATACAAGTACAGTTAACACTGCTAGAAGATCTTGATTAATACTTCTGAGATTAATGCTGCTGAGTGAAGTTAATATTGCTGATCAAGATTAGCTAGAGGAGATTACTACTGCTAAGCAATTTTAGTACTGCTAGTAGTTAGTACTGCTGAACATTAATACTGCTCAAAGTATTAGTACTGCTGAAGACTTAGTGTTGCTTATGAGATAATCAAGATTCGTGCAGATCAAGTTTGAAGATTATGCAAAGCTTGGAGATAAAGATGGAAGATTATTTTGAAGATCTTTTATTAGTTGTAATTATCTTTTATCTTCAGTATATATAGAATAGTTTATTTTTGATAAAAAAGGACTTAGAGAATTCTGAATTTTTGTTTTGATAGAGAGAATCAACCTCAAGGTTTGTAATCCTAATTCTAGAGAAGTAGAATTCGTATTGGTGAGCCTGTTCATCAATATTGAGGTTGAGTATTGAATCTTGTAGCTTTATAATCATTCAATAAAGTTTACAAGTTGTTCTTCTGATTCACTGTTTTCATAGATTATTGAATATTAAAGTGTTATTCCGCAAACTCCTTTAATATTGTTTCTGAGTATTTATTCTTGTTAAGAATTAAGATCCTGACACCCTCCCATCACCAAATTATACACTAAAAAGAAAGCGCAGAAGGATCCTTCCCTTCATGTACCAACACCCTCTGAGCCTACAAACCCTCTAATGGAGCATTCTTCATTAGAGAATATCCAAAGGGAAATCAAAGGGGTGTCTCCCAACCCCAAGAAGGTGCTTACTAAGGAGAAGGTTAAACATGTGGGTAGAAAGGCTCACACTACTGTTTCTGCACAAAGTGCAGGGCAGGACAGTGTGAACATCTCTAAGACCTTCCCCACGACAACTTTGGGTGAGCAATCATCCAAAGGTCCCCGGTGCCAAGAAACCATGGGGGTAGAAGGTGCCTCTGCTAGGCAGAGGACCCCTACTAAAAGTTCCAATGATCCTCCAAGGGTGGTAAACACACCTAATGGTGGTGAGGATAGATATACATACGATGAATTGATGGAAACTATTGCCAATATCAATAATGATGTCCAATCTCAGGGCAAACTTATTGAGAAACTGCAACAAGTGATCTTATCCCAACAAGTCCAGATTTCCAACCTCAAGAAAATGGTCCTTAAGCATGTGCAAAAGAAGAGGAGGACCAAATTCATACTGAAGAAGAGGAGCATCCCTCATGATGCTTCCAAAGGGGGGGAGAATAGAGCTGAATCTAAGAAACAGAGTCCTGTTGGAATGGACTTTACTTTTGAGGGGGAGAAGGGCAAAGAAGCAGAAACCAGTACAGCAGTAGAAAGAGAGACAGCAGTAGAAACGTTCAAGAAAGCAACATCAATTGGCTTAGCAGCAGTAACAGAGGCAACAACAGTAACAGGGCTTTCTGTTGAAGAAATAGTGATAGCAGAAACCCTTCTAAAGGCCAAAACAGACACTCCCAAAGCCACTCAAAAGGCCAAGGGAGTGGAAATCAAAGAGGGAGGACCTGATATAAAAAGGAAAGAAATCAGTGAGGCTGAACTAAAGAGGAAAGGAAAGGCAAAGGTGGATGAATTTGCAAAGCCACCAAAGAAGCTAAAACAGATTGAACTAGATGAGGAATTGGCTAAGAAACTGCAGGCTGAGCTACAACAAGAAGAAGAAACTCAGAAGGCCAAAGATAGGCAGATTGCTCTAGATCTGTCCACTAGGCTGAATGAGGAATATCAAGAAAGCTTAAGGGCTGCAGCTGAGGCCAAGAAAAGCACTGTGAAAGCTTCCATACAAATACTACCAGCAAAGAAGCAGAAAAGACAACCTTCTAAAACTTACCTGGCCAATCAAGAAAGGAGAAAAATGATTAACTTTCTGAAAGGCTCAGTGGGGGTTAAGGAAGAAATGTTTGCTAATATGTCCTACTCAAGAGTTGAAGATCTATACAAGAAGGAAATGGCAAAGCTTCAAGGGACTTCACTCAAAGGATAGAATTTGAAAGACAAATGAAAGAGAGACATGATCTCAATATTCAACAACCCTTCCTTGAGAGTGAGGAGACCACCCCTAAGGATGAAGAAAAGAAAGAGGAAGCTACTACTAAAGAAGTCAAATCTGTTAAAAGGTTGAAGACAATAGCTTCCAAGAAACTGTTTAAGAAGCGAAGGGTTGCAGAAGCTGAGAAGGAAACAGAATCATCTGTTACAGGTCAAGCTGAGCAATTAAGTCAAAGTGCACAACAACCAAGTCAATCTGATGTGCATTTTGAACTTTACATGACTGTAACAGATAATAATCTAGTGAAGGCAGATCCCATTTCAGTCCAAGCCCCTGAAATCATCCATTGGGATATTCTTGAAGATCAAGGCAAAGAATATTTCAGAGTCAAAAGAATGGGTGATCACTTTGAAGTCTATTCTACTTGGGGGAAGATAGTTAGATGTTGTTCAAGGACAGACTTGGAAGAAATGTTTAAAGTAGGAATGAATCTGTATAGGGATGTGCTGAAGACTCCAGGGATGAACATCAAGAAACTAGCAATGGAGTATTTATGCATGATGTTCAGTCCAGATCTTTTCAAGCATGTCATCAAAGATGTATTCAAGTCTGTGGACAACTGGATGCTTATAGAAAGGTGTGGGGTATATATCTTAACCATTGACAAAAGTTTCCATGAATAGTACCTGGTGGATAAGATATATGACCATAGCCTAGCCAAGCTACATGGGATGTTGAAAGCCAAACTAATCTGTCCTCAAGGCTCAGAAATGGCAAGGATTGTGGTTAGCAGGATCATCAATCAAAGCTTAGGTTTGGATCCTAATCTAGGGGTGTAAACTTAGGTTTTGAAAGCATCATGAAGACCAGTTTTTGAAGAACTTAACTTCTCAATTTGAAAAGTTAAGTTAGGGGAGATTGTTGGGTCTGAAATGTGATAAGGATGGTTACTACTGCTAGACATGACTATTACTACTGCCTTAGGAAGTTAGTACTGCCAGATCAAAATTAATACTGCTTGAAGGAGTTAATGCTGCCGAGACAAAATTAATACTGCTTGCTAAGATTAATACTGCTAGTTCAGAATTAATACTGCTCATGAAGATAGTGCTGCTTATAAGATGAAAACTCTGTATGAGAATGAAGACAACTGTATAGATTGAAGCTAAAGTAAAGGAGATAATTATGGACTGAAGATCAATTTTATTTTGATAATTATCTTGTAATCAGTCTTGTTTATATAGTACATAAGTCTTTGATAGAAACAATAATTATCATTCATAAGTTTTGTTTTAGAGAGAAAAAACCTCAAGACTAGTTTAGATCCTTTCTATAGAGAAGTATAGAACGTCTGTTGAGCCTGTTCAACAGATTGAGGTTTTGTGTGTAATCATCAAGTTTAATCAATATAACTTGTGATTTAAGTGCATATACTGTATCATTGATTGTTAGTTTAAAGTGTTTTTCCGCAACTTTTTTAGCATTGATTTTGAGTGTGTGTGAATTAAATTCTTGTTTGAATTTCGATCCTGACATCTTTTTACCCTCATAGTCAGCATAGCCATCTGCTACTTGATATCCATCTCTTCCAGATCATCAACATTTATCTTTTCTAAGTCATCATTGATTAGAGTGGAATTAGCATGACTGGCTAGAAAAGCTTCTAAAACTGAGTCATTGGATCCATCTTGCTTTGATCCATGGGCAACACTAACTGATTCTGTATTAGCATCAGAATCAATAGAGGATTATAAAAGAGCAGCATTGTATGAGTATCCAGAGGGCCTCTTCTTTGATTCTACCTCTGCTTCAAACACCCTAAGGTCATTATAGAGGTCATCCAATTCCTTGTCCTCCAATTGGTAATTCTGTCTGAAGGAGACAGTGTACATAGTCCATTCATCACCAAGAGATCTTAGAAATTTTCTGTTAACATCATCTTGATCTATCTGGACACCAACAGTAGCCTATTCACCAATTAGCTTATTAAATCTATCAAAAGTTTGAGTCATGGACTCATTCTTTGTAGACATGAAGTTCTCATACTGCTGCTTTAGGATGGCCTTCTGATTTCTCTTGGTACTTTTGGTACCAGAAAATATTTTCTCCAGAGAATTCCAAAGAATTTGTGCATCAGAACAGTTGCAGAATTGATGTTGGTACTTATTAGGTATAGCCAAAAGCAGAGTGCTCAAAGCTTTCATCTCTGTCTGCCTCAACTTTCTCTCTCCATTTGTCTTTGGTGGAGGTCTCTTTCCTTCTGCATCCATCTTTCCTCCATTAGAAGGACCATTCTCAATGATGTCCCACTTTGAGAAGTCTGTGAGAAGAATGTACTGCTTGATTCTGATCTTCCACATGTCAAACTCATTGGGTTTGAGCATGGGAACCTTTGATACCAAAACACTGTCGCTTGAACTGTCCATGATTAAAGGTTTCTGAATTTTCTAGCTCTGATACCACTTGTCAGGATCGAAACTCAAACAAGAATTTAAATAACACACTCAGAAACTTATGTTAAAGAAGTTGCAGAAAAACACTTTAATAGAAAATCAATGGAACAGTATATAAAAACTCAAATCATAAGTTTATATTGCATAAAACTTAATGATTACAAACAAAACCTTAATCTGTTGAACAGGCTCAACAAACGTTTTATACTTCTCTATAGAAAGGATCTAAAATATTCTTGAGGTTAATTCTCTCTAAACAAAACGTATGAATGATTGTTAATTCTAACAAAGACTTCTATACAATATATACAGAATTGATTACAAGATAATTATCAAAATAAAATTGATCTTCAGTATCAATACCATAATTATCTTCAACCTTATCTCCAGCTCATCTTTATCTTCAAGTCTTCTTTATCATTAGAAGCAGCACTAACCTTCTTTTAGCAGTATTAATCATCTTACAGCATTAACATCCTCAGCAGTATTAATCCTTGAGCAGTACTAACCATGCTTGCAGTAGTAATCTTCAACAGTACTAACTACTAGCAGTACTAACTCTCCAAGCAGTACTAACTATTCAAGTAGCAGCACTAACTTTTCAAGCATTATTAATTCTACTAGCAATATTAAAATTACAAGCAGTAGTAATACCTTTCAACTAGCAGTAGTATCCATCCTTAGCATATTCAGACCCAACAAGGATTAAGAATGAACCTGTCCTACTCCTCAGGAGTAGGCTGCTGATCCTACTGCTGGCTTGCTGCAACATCAAGGCCAGTACTCTCTAGTTTGTTCTTAAAAAACAACACCTCCTCTTCTAAAGCAACTTTATTCTCCTTCAGTTTCCTCACATCCTTCTTGTGTTTCTTCACCAACCCAACCCTCTTCTTCTTCCATTCCTCTTTCACCTTGGATTTCACCATACTACTTATAGAATCAAGCTTTTCCATGAACTCAGATCTTTGCTGCAGCATACTGTCCATCAGGGAGCTATTTTGAGCCAACAGGTTCTGCAACATGCCTGGCACCTCACTTTGAGCAACTTTTTCCTTCCTGTCTCTCAGTCTTGCTACAGCTTTCAGATCAATCTGTCGTTTGCCTCCGGTTTCCTTCACTATGACATCCTCCGAGTATTGTGGTACTTCTCCTTTAATCAACAACCTTGTGATCATATGAGGAAAGTAGATCTTGCCCCTCCCTTTTCCATAATTTCCCCTCAAACACTTGATGTTAGTCCCAATTCTATCAAGTTCTCAATGTAAAAATAGAATTCAAGATTAAAATCATAATCACAAGTCTTTGATTAAACCATCAAGATTACAAAATCTCTCTCGCTACTCTCTCTCTCTAGAATGATATACAATAACTCTCTTCTCTCATCTGAATCTCACAATGACTTACACTCGTCTTACATCTATCCTGATTACAAAGGAAACAAGGTATTTATACCCAAGACATACAAAGAAAAAAAACAAAAACAAGGACTTTGACTTTTTATTACAAATTGACTTTGACTTTAATGAGAGTTGACTTTCAGCTTTGACTTCTTGTATCTATGACCTTCAGCAATCTTGATCTTGTATCCAACAGATTTATGCTCTAACAATCTCCCCCTTTGGATTCAAGATCACTGTTGAAAGATCTAGAAATTCAGTCTTCTCTTTTAAGCTCTGTCAGATGCAATCTCTCCCTTTAACATTGTAATCTTCCAAGTCTGTCTTCGAAGAATATAACAATCTCCCCAAATATGATAGAAAAATCTTCAACAATCTTTTCAGTGTTATCACAATACTCTTTCAGACTTCGGAAAGAAATTATCATCAGATTCAGCTCGGATTGCTTTAGCAAATAATCTTCAAAGAAAATTTCCTCAAAATCAGCACATCTTCAAAAATTCTTTGATCCTCTTCAAGTCTTTACTTTGAATCTTATGACATAGACATTTTTTTAAAATCATCTCCCCCTTTTTGATGATTTGAGCATCGATATCATCAAAACTTTCTCCAAGAAATGTCATTGACCAAACTGAGCCTCTGATTCATTGATCCGTAATCATATATTTATCTAGATATTTTCAAATCTAGACAAGTTAGAAATTTGTAACACCTGAATCAACAAATGAATCAGTTAACATGACTGTCAGTAACACTAAGTCACTGTGTGTAATGAATACACAATATAAAGGAGCTTTTATGATGTTCACTCCCCCAGGACTTCCATCCAATCATCGAAACACCACAAAGGCAATTTCTATGTTATGACAAGAAAACAAATTTCTTGTGTGCTCGTGCAAGTGTAGAAAGAATTAAGCACGAATAGTTGCTTTTATAAAGGCTCAACATAGTGTAAACCATTCAGACAACAGTAGATAAACACAGACTCAATGTGCATGATGGAAGTGCGAAGGTGGGGCAGACTTCCTTCTTTTTCAATATCTAGATTTTCCAAATGAAAACCAGATAGATTATATGTTGCGTCCCCTGAAAATATGAAACATTTTCTTTTTGAGAAGAAAATGAGTGGTTTGTGGGGTTTAAGCAAGAGTTGGCATGGGCTATTTGCCTGTTTCAATAAAGTTCACCAAGAATTGTGAAACATTAGTAATGTGGTTGCGCGGCTCAGAAAGTAGTTGGTGCAGAGTTTGATATTCTTTTACTCTGATCTCACACCCTCTTTCTTTTTAATCATTAAGCTCACTCTAACCAATCTCTCATTTCCATTTTACTTCATCACTCATCCCACACTCATTTCTTTTCGACTCGTCACACTCAATCACTAAAGGTTTATCTTCTTGGGTAGAAATCACTAGTTAACGTGATTCCATAGAAGTTTCATTTAAGTCCTAGCACAAAGAACCCCTGTAATCCTATAAAGCATATATTGCTCAATATGGTTTAACTTTACCAGTTAAAGCTCGAATACAAGTCAGATATGTATATGCTCAGAATATAATAATAAAGATATGAGCATTTTGAAACATGGAAGTATTTTTAAAACAAGTAAATTGAATGAATAAACATGAATGCAAGAGACTTGTTTGAAAATCTGACATTGTATGAAAATGATCATAAATGAATGATATAGCAATCAAAGCTTATGGTCAAGAATAAAGGATATTGTCTATATAAATCAAAATACATACATTCTTTGTAATGAACGTTTCGAAATGAAATTACGCTCAAAATTCTTTGAATACAAGCGGGGTGTCTTACCATCAAAAAATATGTTTTAATATGAGACATGGTAAGAACATTTTAATAAAATCAAACCGGTGTGTGTGAATACTTGAAAGTATATAGAAAAGACAATACGCAAGTATTTATCTTTGGAAACACACGGTTTGTAAACATAGAAGCACAAAATAAAAATGAAAACATTTAAAATCACACTTCCAATTCATGAAATCTGTTTAAGAATCGGGAAGTGGTTTGAACATTTAAGAAAATGTTTTCTTATGACTGAAAGTTGTCCTTCTTTCAACCATATCTGAGATTAAGATAAGAAAGTAACCTTTCTATGCAGTCTTAAATCTCATAAAGTCAGCTGAAGTCATAAAGATATGATCTTGAAAGCTTCTCTCATTCTGCACAAGTCTCAAAGTCATGTCAAAGCAATTTTATTCACAAAAATTTATTGAGAAGTAAATGACATAAAGCAGTAAAACAATTATAGTACGAGTTCTGATCTGAAATAATCAGAAATCATAGTCTTACTCCTTTGACTTGTACACTCCCCCTAAATTCATGCATCACAAAAATTTGTCAGTTAAGTAAATGTAGAAATTAGATAAGATCCCCCTCAAAAGAATAATAACCATCTTTAATCTTCTCTTACTCACTCCCCCTGAGAACAACAACAACATGTTAAAGTGCATATATCCTTTCAGAATTAATGATAAAGAAATGATGAAAAATTACAATAAAAGAAACTTTAATAGGTAATTACTGATTAGATTTTGAGATTTAGCATACCAAGCTTAGATACAAGAAAATTAAATCTCTTTTCATCTAATGCTTTGGTAAACAAATCCGCAAGTTGATAATCAGTCTTTACAAAGTAAAGTTCTATTGTACCTTTTTCTACATTATCTTTAATAAAATGATACCCGACGTCAATGTGCTTTGGCTTAGTGTGCTGTACAGGATTAGCAGATATCGTGATTGCGCTTTTCGAGTCACAATATATTGGAATTTTATCAAATTTGAATCCATAGTCTCACAGCTGTGTTCGCATCCACAAAACTTGAGAGCAACAACTGGCAGCAGCTACATACTCTGCTTCAGCAGTCGATATGGAAACGCATAATTGTTTCTTTGACGCCCAGCTAACGAGCTTGTCTCCAAGAAATTGAATGTGACCTGAAGTGCTCTTTCTGTCCAACATGCAACCTGCATGATATGCATCTGAATAAGCAGTCAGTTGAAGCCCAGTATCCTTAGGATACCACAGACCAAGATCTGCAGTCCCCTTCGGATACCTAAAAATCCGTTTGACAGCAGCCAAATGGGATTCTTTAGAAGCAGCCTGATATCTAGAACATAAGCATATTGAAAACATAATATCTGGCCTACTTGAAGTAAGATACATTAAAGAACCTATCATACATCTATAAGTCCTAACATCAACACTTTTACCCGAAGGATCAGTGCTAATCTTAGTACCTGGTGCCATCGGGGTTCCAATTGGTTTACAATTTTCCATTTTGTACTTCCCAAGAATATCCAAAATGTACTTAGATTGGTTAATGAAAATCCCCGTTGAAAACTGTTTTACTTGTAATCCGAGAAAGAAATTCATCTCTCCCATCATACTCATTTGAAAACGTGACACCATGAGGTTAGAAAAGTTTTTGCAGTATTTAGGATTTGTAGAGGCAAATATTGTATCATCAACATATATCTGAATAAGGATGATATCGGCTTTTTCCTTTTTGATGAACAAAGTGGTATCGACTTTACCTTTGGAAAAACATGACTTGACCAAAAATTTAGATAGAACATCATACCATGCTCGAGGGGCTTATTTCAAACCATACAGTGCTTTATCCAAAATGTAGACGTGATCTGGCTTATCTGGATTTACGAACCCTTCTGGTTGAGACACATATACTTCCTCCTTAATAATGCCATTCAGAAAGGCCGTTTTCACGTCCATCTTGTAGACTGTGAAATTCTTGTGAGCTGCGTAGGATAGAAACATACGGATTGCCTCTATACGCGGTACTGGAGCATATGTCTCGTCGTGGTCTATGCCTTCCTCTTGCCGGTAACCTTTGGCAATACCATCTTCATCCTTTTTATTCTTGAATACCCATTTAGTGCCAATTACGGATTTTCCTTCCGGTTTTGGAACTAATCTCCAGACCTTCAGGGCTTCGAACTGATTTAATTCTTCTTGCATAGCAAACACCCAATCCGAATCAGCTAAAGCCTCTGATACACGCGTGGGCTCTATCTTGCTGAGCAATGAGTCATGCATACATTGATTCAAAGTCGCTGACCTAGTTTGCACCGGCTTATTTAGATCTCCAATTACTTGGTGTAAAGGATGCTCTTTGGTCTAGCGATGCTCATGAGGGAGTGGATTAGATATTGATTGATCATGATTATCATCTTGAAATCCACTATCAGGCTCTTCAGTTTGAATAGTTGGAGGGTGGTTTGCAGTTGAAATTTCAGGTGCAGAAGCATTAGTTGGAACAGCATACTCTGGCTGTTGAGTAGACAGTGTATCACACCCAACTGATACAGTTACTTCTGGCTCAGCAGTTACTTGTATATCTTCAACTGTAGAAGTATTCAATGGAATATGAGTTTCTGACTGAACGAGGGATTCAAGTTCAGTTATAACTTCTGAAGTGACTGGATAATTGCAACTTGTGTCATCAGACCAGTCAGTCACAACAAATTTAGGCAAATTAGATCCTAGAAACTCATCATAAAAGAATTCAAATAACAAATCTAAACCAGATAAATGTGAAAGTGAAGTAGAAGCGTTATCCGAATTGTTCTCTGTAGAAACAGGTTCTGGACTGATCTGCCCAGAAGCTAATACGCCAGTTATCACGGGTTCAGAACTGAGTGGTTCAGAAGCCATATCTTCATCAAATGTTACATTGACGCTCTCGACGACTGTCTTTGACTTCTTCAGATAAACACAATATGCAGCAGATGTCGAAGAATAACCAATGAAGATGCCCTCATCCGCCTTGGCACTGAACTTGTTCAGACTCTCTCTGACGTTAAGCACGAGACACATACACCCAAATATGTGAAAATACTTGATTGTCGGTGTTCTGTTATTGATCAACTCATATGGAGTCTTTTGAAAACGACGGTATATCATGGACCGATTTTGAGTATGACATGCAGTCGACACAGCTTCTGCCCACAAGAATAGAGGTATATCGGATTGGCTAAGCATAGTACGGGCGGCCTCGACTAGCGTCCGATTTCGCCTTTCCACTACTCCATTTTGTTCAGGTGTACGTGCAGCTGAGTATTGATGTGATATCCCGACCGATTCGAGATATTCTTCAACTGTTTTGTTTTTGAACTCTGTTCCGTTATCAGTTCGAAGAAGCTTGACTTGTCTCTACATATTCACCTGGGTCGTCTTTAAGAAGGTAATGAGAACTTCGGGCGTCTCATCTTTTGATTGTAGAAATTTGACCCACGTGTATCTTGAATAATCGTTCACAATAACCAACACATATTTCTTTCCGCCTAAGCTTTGTGTTCGCATCGGACCACATAAATCCATATGCAACAACTATAGTGGAGAACTGGTTCTTCGTTCAGGCTTCGGTTTATGCGGAGCTCTCTTCATCTTTCCTTTTTCACTTGTTGTACATAAGTGTTCTTTCTCATATTTCAGCTCAGGAAGTCCATTGATTAGCTTTCCACTAACCAGTTTGTTGATATAACGAAAGTTCAGGTGTGATAGTCGTCGGTGCCAAAGCCAACATTGTTGCATCGAGGCTTTTGTCAGTAAGCAAACCTGATTGTCATTCTGAACCTTTGAAAGATTGATGGTGTAGAGGTTTGTCTTTCGATTGCCGACTAAGAGTTCATTACCGTCTTCAGTACGAACCGAACATCTCTTAACTTTGAAGTTGACCTCTAACCCTTTGTCGCAGAATTGACCGATGCTAAACAAGTTGTACCCTAAGCCTTCGACATAGCTCACCTTCCTAATCGTTATGTTGTCTTGAATGATGTCACCATATCCTAAGATCGGTGAAAACTGGTCATTGCCAAAACGAACATTACCGCTGAATTTCTCTGTATAAGTAGACAATAAAGCTTTCTGCCAGGTCATATGCTTGGAACAACCACTATCCAAGTACCACATATGCTGGGTCTGCAAGAGAAATCAGGTAATAACAATTTTAGGTACCCATTTAAAAACGGGTCCTAACAGATTAGCACATGATTTTGGTATCCATTTGAATATGGATCCTCTTTTCCTTTTAAAAATCTTTGAAAAATTAGATTTAGAAGAATCCAAACCAATCATTAGAAGTATGATGATAAGCAAAATCATTTCTCCGATAATGAAAAGATTTATTAGTAGTAGGAGAGAATTGAATCAATTGCTTTATTGAATAACGCTTGTAAGAAGTTACAAGGTTTTGTTTAGGAGAAGAAATTTGACCAACTACATTAGTATCACTACTATCAGATCTATTACATGAGTTATCAGAATTTGATTCAGCTGTCTCATCATTCTTCCTTTTTGGTTGCCATACAGATCTTGCTTCCGACCTTTTCTTTCTTACATCTGAAACAAAAGATTTAGATTGATTAGGAAAATCAAATTTCTGAGATTGATTTTTCTTTTGTTTACCAGTGTTGATCCGTTTCTGTGATTGTTGTCTCTTATGTTTCTTACCCTTAGAATAATAATCAGCAGTCACAGAAACTGGTTCACCAACCTTAGTTGATGATTCACAAGTTTTAAAAACACTTGGTAAACTTTCTCCATTTATAAGAAAAGTAGAATGATCTGGAAGAGAAGCATTAAAATCAAACATATCAATTTCTTCTAAACACCCATCATCAGAATTGAGAAAATCATTTGCAGACGCAAATAAGTCATCAAAGTTATCAGTCGAAGTTTGAGGTGCCTTTGAAACTTTAAAACACTTTGAAGATTTAGATTGAAAAACTGTGTTCTTAAAAACAGTAGAAAATACACTTTGTTCAATATCTACCAAAAGTCTTTCATCAGATAAAACTTTTTCAAGTTCAACTATTTTGCTTTCAAGAATGAGTGGAGGAACATAAACTTTTGCAACTGCAGGTTTTGCCTCCATCTCAGAAACAGAATAACTAGCAAAATAGTCGTTTGAAAGCACTTTTGGTGTTTCAGAAAGATAACTATCATTTAACTTTTCATAGTTAAATGGTAGTTGCATTTTCTTAACATTCTTTCTCTTTTCAGTTTCCTTGGCCTCAACTTCTTCTGGTAATTTGGTAACAAATTTGGGTTTTAAATGAGTATATTTACCAGCAACAGCAAGAAAATCAAAATTATATAATGCTGGTTGTTTTCTGATAGCTTTCTTTAAGTAATGAGGGTTTTCAAAACCAAGTCCCCATTTTTCCTTAACATCAGCCTCTTCATTGGGTGCATTAAGAAAAATTGTTTCATCTGTTTGGCCTCTTGCATAAAGTTTGGCTTCCAGACCATTTACCTTCTTATTTAAAAGCTTGTTTTCTACCTGCAATTTATAAACAGTTAGTGCAGATTCTTTTTTTTCTAACTCATACATAGAAATTTTAACATTAAAATCAGAAATCTTCTTTTCAAAACAATCTACTTGAATTTTAAAATTAGAAGCAGATTTGCGTAAAGAATCAATTAGATCTTTGTTTCCAATAACTGACTTATTAAGCTCAAAGATCTTATTGTTTCGTTTAGCAACTTTGTCTTTTTCCTTTTTCAGTTTTGTTTAAAGGTCATGAAGCTCAATCATCATGGCTTCCATTTTGGTTATGAAATCTTTTTCAGTTAAGTTCATTACCTCATCAACTGCTTCATCATCTGATTCATCATATTTCACCTCTTTGCCCATTAAGCATAGGTGAGCAGCTTCTTCTCTTTCATCCTCCTCATCAGAATGGTCTAACCAATATTCATCTTCAGCCATTAATGCCCTGCCAACTTCTTGTTGCTTGGCCAAGAGAAATTTGTTCTGATAATACTCGGAATTACGAACCTTTGGCTTCCGACATTCTTTTGCATAATGTCCGAACTTTCCACAGTTGTAGCATTTGATCAGATCATTAGTAGTCTTCTTTTTAGTACTGGTGTAGTCATTCACAAACTTCTTTTCTTCTGGCTTTCTTTCCACATGTCGGTTCTCTTCATATCTCTTTCCTTCTACCCTTTCTCTGTCCTCATGGTTCTTGGAACTGGACGAAGAGTATCTCTGTGAATTTCATCACGGCTTCTTGTAGAATTTCTTTTGGAAAGCTCGGGTCAGTAAAAGCATAGCTTGTTTGAGACTCTCTCCGTCATCTCCATCAGATTCGGATTCTGATTCAGAACTGGTAAGCACTTTCTTCTTTTTCTTCTTCTCTGTCTTTTCTTTCTCCTTCTCTCCGGCTACCAAAGCTATGGGATCGGGAACTTTCTCTGTCTTCTTTTTCTCAGCTCTTTTCTCTTCCACCTCCTCTTCATTATGTCGCAATGTTTCATAAACCTCATGAAGTGGGATATCACTAAGGTCTTTCATCTGCTTCATTCTCCGCGTATGTTTATTCCATTCAGGTTGGAGAATGCTGAGGAATTTCACATTGTTTTCAATCTGCTTCTTCTTGACCTTATTCTTTGAAAGTTCATTAAGAAGTAGTACAAATCTCTCATAAGTATCTTCAAGGCTCTCATTTTCTTTTGCCTTGAATTCCTCATAGCAGTTAATGCAATTAGCCACTTTCATTTGATTCCCGACCTTGGATCCCATCATCATCTTCTGCAGTTGATCCCACATTTTCTTTGCATTTGCCTTGTATCTATCTATCTTGATGTGTATTTCATTCGGAATGCTCTGAAGTAGAAGAGATCTAGCTTGCTTATCTGCTTTAAACCGACTTTTCTGTTCCTCAGAATACTGTGCAAAATCCATTGGAACTGTTCTCATCTTTTGTACTCTTTCCTCATCTCCATCCTCACCGTCTGAGGATTCACTATCAGGGATTTGAACAGTAGGTGGAATCATTGGACCTTCTGTAATTGAAAGTAGTATGTTCTCCCCATTCGTATGTCTATCCACAAAATCCAGAAATCTGTCTTTTCATTGTTCATATTCTCCTTTGAACAATAGTGGAGGCTTGACATCAGTACCAATTGAAAGTGCGTCTTTGGAAGTCATCTTGTATGAACCTGTTTTAAAAAGATATGCAATAAGAAACTAGAACCTGATCGTTAGTCCAAAATGAAATCACAAAAATACAAGAAATCTTGGAATAGAAATTCAGGAATTTTGATCACAATTAAAACTATGTTCCCCCTCCGCAGACTTAGCGGGTGGGGTCAAGGGGCAACGCCCTTGCGGGGTCGAGGGGCAGCGCCCCTAGAGAAAAAAATTTCACTATTAAAGGCCATATTATAGTTTTGAAAATTTCTCAGAAAATATTCTAAGTATGGAAACTCGCAGATCACTATGAAATTTTGAAACTCGCTGACGCCTAAACTCGCAGAACACAGATTACTGAGAAACTCACAGGGTTAAGCTTGCGCGTTTATGAAACTCGCAAGCAAAGGTTTGCGTGTTTTGACAAACTCGCAGGCTGAAATAATCTCTAAAACTCGCTAATAGTAGCGTGCGCGTTTTCTGAAACTCGCTGATTGAATGAACTCGCAGATCACTGTTTTCGAAGAAACTCGCAAGCAAAGACTTAGAAAAGGTCTACGTGCGCGTTTCAATACGTAGAAAATTTTCTAAAACTCGCTAAGGTCTACGTGCGCGTTTCAATACGTAGAAAATTTCCCCCAATCTTCAAACTCGTAAACTTCGATCTGCGCATTTCTAGAACTCGCAGATAACCCTCTGCGCGTTTTGTCTAAAAACCAATTTCTTCAGCTTGCGCGTTCTTGCGATGAATCTTGCGCGTTTGATGGATCTTGCGCGTTCTTCAGAATATCGACCAAAAATCCAACTTTTCTCACAGATTTCGATCCAAGCCTTGTCCAATTGACTTGAAACTTTGTAGGGATGCTCGATTTCAATATTCTAACAGGTTACAACACTTAAATTTGACAAACAAACACAAATTGAACCAAATTGATTCAATTTCAGTGCATATGAATCTAGTGAACTCGAACTTCTACAAATCTCAACAATTATGAACAATTACAGTGCAAATTATGAATTACACTATACAGACTCGATCGATTATACTCAGCAAACAAAACCTAATCGAATTCAACTTCAATTTCACTCTAAAACTCAAAATTCGAATCAAACTCGATGAACACAGTGTCGAACCAATTCTTGATCTTATTTCAAAATCAGATCTGCTCTGATACCAATTTAATGGTGTGGCCCTGCACAAGATAATACAAGAGAAACATTCTTTCCACCAACATAAAACAGTCATGGGTGGTAGGGTGGATAGAATGTTTAAGAAAATTATTCCAAACATTGTAGTCTGGCTTGAGTTCACTTGCTTTGAATTGCATTGACATTAGGTTTTGATGTGGCTTCTATTTTGCTCCAGGGACCCCCAAAACAACCGACACCTCCTCAAGAAGCTCAATATTTGTTGTGTCCTTCATCCATTGGAAGTAAGTCTGCTTAGGTGGTTTAAGGCAAAAAAAACTATTTATCTTTTTGGCAGAAAGAATAAAGTCTACTCCCCTAACCTTTAACCTAGGAGATTTAGTTACCGCAACCTCCACATGAAATTCTCTCAAAAGGGTCAGGTTATAGGATTGAGGGACAACACGCATCTTCTCTAAGTATTGGTTTATCACCACAATCTTTATAAAACTATACTCATTGATTCTCTGTGGGTGAAAACCCTTGTCAACCAGTCCAACTTTCTCCTTAACTTTATAGAACATCTCTAGGGCTTCTATACTGCTAAAACCTTCGTTTTCTAAGGTATGCCGAGGGATGGTTTCAGTTTGTACAGGGGCTGTTTGTCTGGACTTCCTCTTAGGTTTCCTGGTTTTCTGCCAATGCTGCAGCAAGACCTTTCATTTCCTTAGTTAGGCTTTTTTTGGATTTTCCCTTTCCCTTCCTCTTCTTTTTCTGTCTCAACTCACTGTCACTATCAAGAACATCAGGCCCTCTCTTTCTTGCGTTGGAGGACTCACCAACTGTGGGTGAGTTGTCACACCGCGCTAAAGCGGAAAACACGAGGCATAACAGCTCCGATGTCATAGCACAAGATTATAATCATACCAACATACATTTATCTTTTAAAAGACATTTCAATATAAAAACATAATGTTTGTCATTGTTTACATTTCACAAAGATTTTGAACATAACGATACGTATTTTTAAACAAAATAGTCTTGCATCAAAACATGAGGTGCGCGGCTTAAACATCATTGAATTACCTTCTTGATTCTTGAAAAACATGTATAAAAACCAAGGTCAACTACAAAGAGTTGGTGAGTTCACAGGTTTTAAATATGCATAAATCAAGTTTATATGCAAGTTGTCTTTATAAATCAAGCGTAAATACCAAGCTTCAAATCTTTGATTCATGAATACCACAATTTAATTTCTTTATGATAAGTGTATGCAAAGATAATATTACGTTGAGCCACTACTAATCCGTCCCTGACCAATTTCAACGCCCCTGTTGACTAACTCAGAGGTGGTCTATGCCACATGGATAGTCAACTTCTCTAGTATAGTGCACCCCTGCTCGTCAGCATAAGGTGGGCTTGTCACACCAAATAGCGCTATCCACTAATACTATAGGCCCAATTTTCTCTGGGTTAATAGTAGTGCTTACGGGGTCTTAATCTTTAGAAACTCAACACATCAAGAGCATACATATCATATAGCTTATAACTCCAAACACTTTTAACAAAGCCTTATAAATTGCCAATTCGCAATACTTTAAAACCATTTTCATGAATCTTTAATATACGCAATTTAAACATGCTTTCCACCCCAAAATCAATTAAAACGATAAAATTGGGGCTGTGAATACTCACCTTTCGGAGAAAGTGCGATGCTTTAGAGATAGTGATCACCGATAGTCGTCACTCCCTAAGTTTCCTATAACGAAAGATGCCATCCGTCAATACTAGTTCCTAAGACCAAGTAATCCGTCCAAGTGATTATTGAAATGACAATAAGTATATATCTTAGTCCAAATTTATCTTAAAGCCAATATAGGTCTTAGAATACTTTAATGCAATGCTTGAAAATGATGAAACCATCTTTCTAGATTTTCAGCACTTACTGTCCAGAAAATAAGTCTACAAAACAATTAAGGAAACTGACCTTCCTAAAGGACAATCTTTATCAAATATTTTAAGGAACTAATATACTAAGTTATGAACAAATCTGCAAAATTTCATGATTTATAGAGGTGTTTTGATACCCCAAATAAATTCCACAAAACAGAATGTCACTGATTTTCAGACCAGTGACACACTTCACTTGCAGCTTATTTTTGAGATTCTAAATCTCAGAATTATGTAATGAGCCATATATGTTTGGAAAGCTAACTCAAATCCCTATTATATGGAAGAAGATTCACTCAATTTGGATAAGAATTGAGGGAATTATGGCCTTTGGAAGATGGGTGTATGAATATGTCATTTCTGGACAGATTGCACCATCTTTTTCTATAATCCAATTGGATGACCAAATTTCCATTATTTTGGGTGATTCTTGACTTTATGGACAGACAACGCTTTAAACTAAAGTTTGGTATCAAAATTCCCAATTTTTGATGAGTAGAACTTGAGTTATGTATCATGAAAGAAGATGCATTTTCTGGACAGTGAATATATTGAATTTAAACTTGCAAGGATTGGTTAAGATGATCATTTTTGCACTTGGTTATTATGTAACCTCATGCTCTCACATCTTATTCAAATATAGAATGATTTTAAGATGAAAAATATACTTTATGGACTCATAGCAATCTATAATGCTCATCCAAATACATGCATGTACCAAATACCAAACAAGTGATGTTACCATCACTAGTAACTCTTAATCATGTGGAATTTGAGAGATTCCATCCTAAGAGTATATATATATATTTTTTTTTATACTAATTTTTCATTGTGAATACATAATCATAAATTCGATAACACCAAGATTTTATGGTTCATGATAATCTTCCTTCCAAAGTTCAACTTTATGGTCAAAATCCCAAACTTGATAATAAACTAATTTTTCTTTGAAAACAAGAATCAAAAACTCATTTTTGGATGTTATAACATCAAATGTAGTCTATTTTATCAACAAATAACCAAATTTTTTTACAACATTTAGATGCAAACTTTTACTCCTCAAACCCAAAAATCGAAAATGAAAGCATGAAGAGAGGAGAGATAATTTTTGAGAATACCTTGATGATTTGATGAAGAAATTTGATTGTAACTTCAAATTGTTGATGGATTCTTGCTTGAATTTTGCTTTTGAGCAACAAAATGAAATGGTGATGGTGGTGTGGGTTGAGGTTTGGCCGAAAGGGAGGAGAGGGAGAGGGAGATGAACAAATTTTTATTTTGAAAAGAATGAAGAGTAATTTTACTCTTAATTTGGTTTTAATAATAAAAATAAAAATTAGAAATGATAGGCTAATGACAAGTGTCCTATTGACTAATCAATAATAATAATATATTTTTTTTATAATATAACATAATATAGTCTAAATTATAAATATCAGATATAATTGAGAACCGAAATACCCAATTCTCAATTTTTCGCTAAAATAACTATTATGCAAAAAGATGAATAAATAATACAACTTTATAATTTTATATATTTTGGACCTTAATCATAACTTTTGGCATTTCTGAACTATGACGGTCAGTTACTGGACTGTTCCGGGTATTCTACGCATCTTCCAAAATTTTTCGGAAAAACTTTTATCTTATTAATTTTTTTTAAATTCTAGGAGTGACAACATTATAATATATTCTAATAATCGAAAGGATGCTAACCTTATGATTCAGAATTTGTCAGGTGTCACAGTCTCCCCTCCTTCGAAGAATTTCGTCCCGAAATTAATGACTGTTGATTCGGGACTGACTTTTCCTTAAATAATTGAGGGTACTTGCACCTCATTAAATCTTCTCTTTCCCATGAGTATTCAGGCCCATGACGTGAATTCCAGCGGACCTTTAAAATTGGAATTTTACTGCGCCTTAGACGTTTAGTTTCACGATCAAGAATCTCGATAGGTTCCTCTCTAAAACACAGGCGCTCATCAACTTTTACTTCATCCGGGGACACAATCATTGATTTGTCTGTCAGACATTTCTTTAGATTTGACACGTGAAAAGTGTCATGAATAGCACTTAACTCTTGAGGTAAGCTCAGCTTATAGGCTACCGGTCCAATTCTTTCCAGTACCTCAAACGGGCCAATATATCTTGGACTTAGTTTACCTCTTTTCCCGAATCTGATCACTCCTTTCCATGGTGATACTTTCAGAAGAACTTTGTCACCTTTTTGGAATTCTAACGGTTTTCTGCGGTTATCAGCATAACTTTTCTGACGATCTCTTGCATCTTTGAGTCTATCCTGAATAGTTGATATTTTACCAGTGGTTTCTTGTATAATGTCAAGCCCAATCAGTTGACTATCGCCAATTTCCACCCAACTGAGTGGAGATCTACACTTACGTCCGTAGAGGGCTTCGTATGGCGCGCACTGAATGCTGGTGTGATAGTTGTTATTGTAAGAGAATTCAACTAACGGCAGATGCTTATCCCAGCTTCCTCCAAAATCTATAGCACAAGCGCGTAACATATCTTCCAAATTTTGAATGGTCCTTTCCGTTTGTCCGTCTGTCTGCGGATGGTAAGCGGTACTCAGATCCAACCTGGTACCCAGCGCTTTCTGAAATGCTTGCCAAAATCGGGAAGTAAAACGACTATCTCTGTCGGAAATGATAGATAGGGGTACTCCATGTCGAGAAACGATTTCGTCTATGTACAATTGTGCCAATCTTTCTATTTTGAAGTCCTCTCTTATAGGAAGAAAATGCGCAGATTTCGTAAGTCGGTCCACAATTACCCAAATTGCGTCGTTACCTTTTCCAGTCCTGGGTAGCTTGGTGATAAAATCCATCGATACCTGATCCCATTTCCATTGTGGTATCTCAGGTTGTTGAAGAAGACCAGAAGGTTTCTGATGTTCTGCTTTAACCTTCGCACATGTCAGACATTTGTTTACAAACATAGCAACGTCCTTCTTCATTCCCGGCCACCAATAATATTCCTTCAATCCTTTGTACATTTTATCAGCTCCCGGGTGAACCGAGTACCTCGATCGGTGTGCTTCTTCCAAAATTATCGACCGTAGGTCATCAACCTTTGGTACCCAAACTTTATTCTTAAAATATCGTACCCCATCTGATTGTGATTCAAACTATTTTTATAAATTATACAGGGCCTCATAACTTAGATTTTCTGCTTCCAACACTTTTTCTTGTGCTTCACGAATTTGTGTCTTAAGGCTTGTTTGAACCAACATTCCCAAAGCTCGTGACCTTGTTGGCTTTAGTCTTTCTTTCCTGCTTAACGCATCTGCTACCACGTTAGCCTTACCAGGATGATACTTTGTTTCGCAGTCATAATCATTAAGCAGCTCAACCCATCTCCGCTGTCTCATGTTCAACATTTTCTGATCAAGAATATGCTGAAGACTTTTGTGATCAGTATAGATGGTACATTTAGTGCCATAAAGGTAATGTCTCCAGATTTTTAATGCAAATACCACTGCTCCCAGTTCCAAGTCATGAGTGGTGTAGTTCTTTTCATGAACTTTGAGTTGTCTTGATGCATAAGCTATGACCTTATCCCTCTGCATTAATACACATCCCAAGCCTTGATGTGATGCGTCACAATACACCACAAAATCATCCGTGCCTTCCGGTAACGCTAGAATGGGTGCGACGCATAACTTGTGTTTAAGCATTTGAAATGCCTCCTTCTGTTTTTCTCCCCAGATAAACTTCTTATCTTTCTGAGTCAGTACTGTCAGTGGTTGAGCGATTTTGGAAAAATTTGCGATGAACCGTCGGTAATAACCTGCCAGACCAAGAAATTGACGAATTTTCGTCGGTGTCCTCAGAGTTTCCCATTTCTTGATGGCCTCAACTTTTGCCGGGTCAACATGAATTCCTTTTTCCTTAACCACATGACCCAGAAAATGTACCTCTCGAAGCCAAAATTCACATTTGGAAAACTTGGCGTACAATTTTTGATCTTTGAGTAGTTCTAAAATCAACTTCAGATGTTGCTTATGATCTTCCTTGCTTTGCGAATAAATCAAGATATCATCTATAAATACAATCACGAACTTGTCTAAATACGGCCGACAGACTCTGTTCATCAGATCCATGAAAACTGCTGGCGCGTTCGTCAAACCAAAGGGCATAACTAGAAACTCATAATGACCATAACGAGTTCTAAATGCCGTCTTATCAATATCTTCTTCACGGACTCTCATTTGATGATATACAGATCGCAAGTCAATCTTTGAGAAGTACATCGCGCCTTGCAGCTGATCAAACAAATCGTCAATTCGAGGAAGTGGGTATCGATTCTTGAGAGTTAGCTTATTGAGTTCTCTGTAATCGATACACATTCGAAATGTTCCATCTTTCTTTTTAACAAAAAGAACTGGAGCTCCCCACGGCGAAGAACTGGGTCTGATAAATCCCTTGTCAAGCAGCTCTTGAAGTTGTTCTGATAGTTCCTGCATTTCTGATGGCGCCAAATGGTACGACATCTTGGCCACTGGTGCAGCTCCTGAAATTAAATCAATGCGGGATTCTACTTGTCTCGGTGTAGGTAATCCGGGTAAGTCCTCAGGAAATACTTCAGGAAAGTCTCGGACTATAGGAATATCTTGTAAGCGCTTTTCCTTGGTCTCTTTATTTATTACGTGCGCAAGAAATGCAACGTATTCTTTCCTCAAATACTTTTGCATCTTCATGCAGGACACCATTTTTAACTTCCTTTTGGACTTTTCTCCATGTACTATGAGTACTTCTCCTTTCGGTAATGGAATTCGAAGAGTCTTTTCAGAGCAACATATTTCTGCTTGGTTTTTAGACAACCAATCCATACCCACAACTATGTCAAAGCTTCCTAACTTTATTGGGATTAGATCTATCTTAAATTCCAATTTAGCTAGATTTAGGGTACAGTTCGAAAGTACATCTCCAACCCTAATCTCTTGTCCGTTAGCGAATTCGATGACATAAATTTCTTTTAGTTTTTGGGGCATTTGATTAATTTTTGATCTAAAATTTAATGACACAAAGCTTCTATCTGCTCCGGAATCAAACAATACAGATGCACAATGATTATTTAAAAGAAACGTACCTGTGATCACTTCCGAATCCTGTCTCGCTTCTTCCGCCCCAATTTCAAATACTCGGCCTCGTGCTTGACCTCTTTGATTCTTCTGATTGACTGGTCGAGTCTGATTTGCATTCATCTTTCTGTTAAATTTGGGACAGGTGTTTCTGAAGTGATCCTGACTTCCGCACTCAAAACAAACTCGTTTTCCCCAATTCTTACAATCTTTCGCATAATGACCTCCTTTGTTGCATTTGTGACAAATAATACAATTCCCGGAATGATGATTGTTGCACTTGTCACATCTCGGATATATTCCCTTACCCTTGTCAGTTGCCTGAGTCTGAATCCCATAGTTACCCACTGTTCTCTGCTCCTTTCCTCTTCTTCTGTCAAACTGTCTCCTTGAAATTTCTTCAACCTTTCTCTTTCCTTTGACTTTATCGAGAGTGAAAAGCCCCGAACGATTGGCATTATTGGTAAGTCTGGTTGCTAGATTTACTGCTTCTTGAAGGGTTTTAGGATTACCCGAAGTCACGTCCCCTCGGATTTCTGGAGCAAAACCCCAGATATACCTGTCCACCCGATTCTCCTCTGGTGTAACCAGATGTGGCACCAACTTCGCCAGCTCATGAAATCGTGTCGTGTACGTATCTATGTCGTTTCCTTTCATTTCAGGTTCCCATAACTCTGCTTGTAACTTCTGCATTTCACTTCTTGAACAATATTCTCCCTTGAGCATTTCTTTAAACTCATCCCATGTAAGTTTGTTAGCTGCATCTCTTCCGCGTGTCTGCATTTGAGTGTTCCACCACGTCAGTGCTCTCCCTTGTAGTAAGCAAGCTGCGAATTCCACTTTGTTTGCTTCCGAGCATTTACTTATGTGAAGAACGGATTCCATTCCTTCAATCCAAGATAATAATCCAACAGCTCCTTCGGTACCATGGAATTTTTTTGGATTACAAGACCTAAAACTCTTATATGTACATTCTTTTTCTGTATTTGCACCGACTCTTGGTTGATTAGGTTGGTTAGCATTTAGACCCGCTGCTATCTGACTGACTATGTTAGGAAGTGTGGCTAAGATTTGCTCGGATACGAGTCGTGCAATCTCGGGATCTTCTCTTCTTGGCGGCATAATTCTAATGCAACAATTTATTTTAAAGCCCCGTCAATATTTAATTCCATATCCTTATTCTTCTTATTTCTATCCTATAATCTTAATACAATATAAATTGTATTTGTTTAATCATACATCCAATACATCATAAATCAACATCATGGTATTGAAATTCACAATTTATAAGCAAACATAATCAATATATCATAAACATATCCAATGTCAATAAGATACTACATCAAATATTCAACATTCATCCAAAAGTAATAGTCATGCTGATTATAAATGTTTTAATACGACGAGTTACATAACTCCAAAAAGAAAGTTAATCATCCAAATATCCATCAATAAACCACACTACTAATGCCTGAAAAACATCATCATCACCCATGCTATCACAATCACCAAAAGTCCCATCATCACAGATAAACAAGTGTACAGCCATGCTACCATCGTCCTAGTTTCCACCAGCTCACTCATAATCCTACTCATAGTTTGATCACTTGAGCTTATCATTGATATAATTCCATTCAAAATCTGATCACTCGAACTCGTTATGGACATGAGTACATCAATGGAATGCTCATGGTGCTCTAACTCTATCCTAGCTCTCTCCATCTCTCGGGCCATACCCGAAACCCAATAGTCCTCTAATACTGTCATACCGGCTGGTTGAGACACCGGTATCTTAGCACATGGTGGTGGCGATACCCTCCGAACCCTAAGTCGAGAAGGCCCCGCCTCGTCCCTACGTGGGACAGGTGTAATCTCTCGCTCAAACGTGGCAGGTGGAGTCGGCTCCGATGTAGGTGTGATCGATCGGAATCTGAAAAATCGTGCTCAGATGGGTCAAAATCATCACTCGCCGGAGTATCTCCTCTAAGTATGTAGGTGAGGTAGCCTCATTCATCAGGCGACTGTTCTCGGTGAGATGGTGATCGTGACATATTGACTGCGATAATTAATAAAGTTTAATTGTCAATCATGCTATAATATTTATTAAAAACCAAAAATACCATGCAAACTCACATAACAGTCATGCTTTTCATTTTTGTATCAAAAAGTTTCTATTTTTAGTAATTCCTAGTATAGCCAGTCCATGTGCCCTTTATACACACTTAAACTTAACAAAGGTGATCAAGCTTTGTTTAAGTTAAAATATGATAATGTGAGACACATCTTAGTTATACTAACAGAGCACCTTAATTTGAAAACTCTATTTGTAAAAGGTTATAGTGTGTGGTTTTTAAAACAAAACCGGTATTCTCTATAACCTATGGCTCTGATACCAAATCTGTCACACCCCGCTAAAGCGGAAAACACGAGGCATAACAGCTCCGATGTCATAGCACAAGATTATAATCATACCATCATACATTTATCTTTTAAAAGACATTTCAATATAAAAACATAATGTTTGTCATTGTTTACATTTCACAAAGATTTTGAACATAACGATACGTATTTTTAAACAAAATAGTCTTGCATCAAAACATGAGGTGCGCGGCTTAAACATCATTGAATTACCTTCTTGATTCCTGAAAAACATGTATAAAAACCAAGGTCAACTACAAAGAGTTGGTGAGTTCACAGGTTTTAAATATGCATAAATCAAGTTTATATGCAAGTTGTCTTTATAAATCAAGCGTAAATACCAAGCTTCAAATCTTTGATTCATGAATACCACAATTTAATTTCTTTATGATAAGTGTATGCAAAGATAATATTACGTTGAGCCACTACTAATCAGTCCCTGACCAATTTCAACGCCCCCGTTGACTAACTCAGAGGTGGTCTATGCCACATGGATAGTCAACTTCTCTAGTATAGTGCACCCCTGCTCGTCATCATAAGGTGGGCTTGTCACACCAAATAGCGCTATCCACTAATACTATAGGCCCAATTTTCTCTGGGTTAATAGTAGTGCTTACGGGGTCTTAATCTTTAGAAACTCAACACATCAAGAGCATACATATCATATAGCTTATAATTCCAAACACTTTTAACAAAGCCTTATAAATTGCCAATTCGCAATACTTTAAAACCATTCTCATGAATCTTTAATATACGCAATTTAAACATGCTTTCCACCCCAAAATCAATTAAAACGATAAAAGTGGGGCTGTGAATACTCACCTTTCGGAGAAAGTGCGATGCTTTAGAGATAGTGATCACCGATAGTCGTCACTCCCTAAGTTTCCTATAACGAAAGATGCCATCCGTCAATACTCGTTCCTAAGACCAAGTAATCCTTCCAAGTGATTATTGAAATGCCAATAAGTATATATCTTAGTCCAAATTTATCTTAAAGCCAATATAGGTCTTAGAATACTTTAATGCAATGCTTGAAAATGATGAAACCATCTTTCTAGATTTTCAGCACTTGCTGTCCAGAAAATGAGTCTACAAAACAATTAAGGAACTAATATACTAAGTTATGAACAAATCTGCAAAATTTCATGATTTATAGAGGTGTTTTGATACCCCAAATAAATTCCACAAAACAGAATGTCACTGATTTTCAGACCAGTGACACACTTCACTTGCAGCTTATTTTTGTGATTCTAAAACTCAGAATTATGTAATGAGACATATATGGTTGGAAAGCTAACTCAAATCCCTATTATATGGAATAAGATTCACTCAATTTGGATAAGAATTGAGGGAATTATGGCCTTTGGAAGATGGGTGTATGAATCTGTCATTTCTGGACAGATTGCACCATCTTTTTCTATAATCCAATTGGATGACCAAATTTCCATTATTTTGGGTGATTCTTGACTTTATGGACAGACAACGATTTAAACTAAAGTTTGGTATCAAAATTCCCAATTTTTGATGAGTAGAACTTGAGTTATGTATCATGAAAGAAGATGCATTTTCTGGACAGTGAATATATTGAATTTAAACTTGCAAGGATTGGTTAAGATGATCATTTTTGCACTTGGTTATTATGTAACCTCATGCTCTCACATCTTATTCAAATATAGAATGATTTTAAGATGAAAAATATACTTTATGGACTCATAGAAATCTATAATGCTCATCCAAATACATGCATGTACCAAATACCAAACAAGTGATGTTATCATCACTAGTAAACTCTTAATCATGTGGAATTTGAGAGATTCCATCCTAAGAGTATATATATATATATATATATATATATATTTTGTACTAATTTTTCATTGTGAATACATAATCATAAATTCGATAACACCAAGATTTTATGGTTCATGATAATCTTCCTTCCAAAGTTCAACTTTATGGTCAAAATCCCAAACTTGATAATAAACTAATTTTTCTTTGAAAACAAGAATCAAAAACTCATTTTTGGATGTTATAACATCAAATGTAGTCTAGTTTATCAACAAATAACCAAATTTTTTTACAACATTTAGATGCAAACTTTTACTCCTCAAACCCAAAAATCGAAAATGAAAGCATGAAGAGAGGAGAGGTAATTTTTGAGAATACCTTGAAGATTTGATGAAGAAATTTGATTCTAACTTCAAATTGTTGATGGATTCTTGCTTGAATTTTGGTTTTGAGCAACAAAATGAAATGGTGATGGTGGTGTGGGTTGAGGTTTGGCCGAAAGGGAGGAGAGGGAGAGGGAGATGAAGAGATTTTTATTTTGAAAAGAATGAAGAGTAATTTTACTCTTAATTTGGTTTTAATAATAAAAATAAAAACTAGAAATGATAGGCTAATGACAAGTGTCATATTGACTAATCAATAATAATAATATATTTTTTTTATAATATAACATAATATAGTCTAAATTATAAATATCAGATATAATTGAGAACCGAAATACCCAATTCTCAATTTTTCGCTAAAATAACTATTATGCAAAAAGATAAATAAAAAAAATATTTTAATTAAAATAATATAACTTTATAATTTTATATATTTTGGACCTTAATCATAATTTTTGGCATTTCTGAACTATGACGGTCAGCTACTGGACTATTCCGGGTATTCTACGCATCTTCCAAAATTTTTCGGAAAAACTTTTATCTTAATAATTTTAATTAAATTCTAGGAGTGACAACACTATAATATATTCTAATAATCCCAAGGATGCTAACCTTATGATTCAGAATTTGTCAGGTGTCACATGAGTTCTCATTAGGACTATCTAAAGAGGGGTTTTCACTAGTTGACATATCGAATGAGACATTTAAGTCCGGAATATCATTCTTCGGACTTGTCTCATGAAGCCTTTCTGCTTCAGTGCTAGTGTGAGCTTCAACATCTGCCTTAACCTCTTTGTTCATATCAAAATCCAAGTTCACCTCTGTTTGTTGTGATTTTGGGGAATAGGGCACAATGGCCCAATCCCGAGCCTTGTCGGGGGTCAAAACTAGAGGTATTTCACCTTGGGTTCTATCAATCCCCTCATCCTCATTCGAGCATGAGGTTAGATGCCCTTCTAAAGAATCAAGTTTGGAGTATAACTCAGTGATTTTTAGTTCTTTTTGAGTTTTGGGTTCGGCTTCCTTGTTCTCCATAGTGATGACAAGGTCTTCGAGAGTTAGTAGTTGCTCCTCAAGAATGCTCGATGAACCCACCATGTTTGGAATGTTGGCCTCGGGTTGTGATGATGGTGGTTTCGGTGGTGGATATGGGTTTGTAGGCGTTGGTGATGGAGATTTCGGTGGTGGTGGTTGTTGTGGTGGTGGTGATGGTGATTTCGGTGGTGGTTGATTTCGACGACTTCGCCGGATGGAAGGGGGGAAATCGGAGGGGTCCCTTATCGCTGGTCTCTTCATTCTCGCCATGTTGTCGCCGGATTTTTTTATCGGAGGAGTGTCAGGGGAGGTTTGTGATGGTGTTTGGCGGTTTCTTGCAAAGGAGGAGAAAGGAGAAGTAGGAATGGGTTTGAAAAAGGAAAGATGAAAAGTCTTCTTTAATGAGAAATTTTGTACAACCAAATCTGAGAGATGTTTATTGGGAAGATTTTTTTGGAGAAAAAGGACAACCACTAAAGTTACTTTTAATCTTTTTTATAAAAAGGGTACAAAAGGGGTTGTCTTTCAAAAAGTTGAAATGACAACAATTTTTTCCAAAACTGTTTATAAAGTCAGTTTTACCTTTTTAAAAGAAGAAAAATTAAATCTTAGTTTTAATTAATGGTTTCCCGCTCAATTAATTTCTCAATTTTTGTTTAGGCTAGGGTTTCATGCTGCAACATGAACTGCTGTTCTTCTTCTCTGATCCAGGTTGCACATTTGAATAAACCATAAATCCTAATTTAGTCTAAAAAGCAATTGAAGAGAAGAAAACATATTTACAAACAAACTTGAAGCTTTTTAGCACAAAATGATCAGATCCACATAACTGGGTTCTGGGATACTCACAGGATCATGGTAGGCTTTAACTCTCTGTCCATTAACCTTGAACACAGTGTTATCTTCTGGATTAATCAAATCTATGGCTCCATAAGGGTAAACATGATGAATGACAAAGGGTCCAGACCATCTAGATTTCAACTTTCCAAGGAAGAGTTTCAATCTAGAATTGAACAAAAGGACATGTTGGCCAACTTTTAAATCTCTGTGAAGGATTCTCTTATCATCCCATTTCTTAGTTTTTTCTTTATAAAGCTTAACATTTTCATAGGACATGTTCCTATGTTCTTCCATTCCACAAAGTTGGAGTTTTCTTTTATTTCCAGCATCATCAAGACACATGTTTAATTCCTTAATGGCCCAATATGATTTGTGTTCAAGCTCTAAAGGGGGGTGACAAGCCTTGCCAAAGACTAGCTTATATGGGGACATATCTATTGGTGTTTTAATAGAAGTTATGTATGCCCATAAAGCATCATCTAGTTTAAAGGCCCAATCTTGTCTGTTTGGTTTTACAACTTTTTCCAAGATTCCCTTTATTTCTCTGTTAGAAAGCTCAGCCAAACCATTGGTTTGTGAGTGGTAGGCAGTGGCAATTCTGTGGTGAATGTTGTATTTTTCAAGAGTTTTTTGTAACAAATTGTTTACAAAATGGGTACCCTCATCACTAATTAGTGCACTGGGGGTACCAAACCTTGTAAATATTTGCTTCTGAAGGAATTTCACCACAGTTTTAGCATCATTTGAAACACATGCCATTGCCTTTACCCAATTTGAAATATAATCAACAACAACTAAAATGTATTGACATTTGTTTGATAGGGGAAATGGTCCCATGAAATCAATTCCCCAAACATCAAACAACTCTACTTCTAAGATCCCATTTAGTAGCATTTCATTCCTTTTGGAAATGGAACCACTTCTCTGACATTCATTGCATCTTTGTGCAAATGTATGGGCATCCTTAAAGAGAGTTGGATAATAATATCCACATTGTAAGGCTTTTGTTGCTGTTCTTTGGCCTCCAAAATGTCCTCTGTAAGCTGAATTATGACAATACTGCAAGATTTTTGCCACATCAGTTTCTGGGACACATCTTCTCAAAATCTGATCTGTAACAATTTTAAACAATAAAGGATCATCCCAAAGATACATATTGGTGTCATGAAGAAATTTCTTAAACATTTGGCCAGTATATTCAGAAGGTCTTATTCCACAGGCCAAGTAATTTGCAATGTCAACAAACCATGGTGTTTTAGCATGCTCCAACATAAGGATTCTTTCATCAGGGAAGGTTTCAATGATGTCCCCTAGATCCTCACTAGGATTCTCTAACCTAGACAAATGGTCTGTAACTTGGTTGTCTACTCCTTTTCTGTTCACAATCTCTAGGTCAAACTCTTGCAACAACAATACCCATCTTATCAGCCTAGGTTTAGCATCTTTCTTTGAAATCAAATATTTAATGGTTGCATGGTCAGTATGTACAATGACTTTAGTTCCCATTAAATATGATCTAAATTTCTCAAAGGCAAAAACCACAACTAAGAGTTATTTCTCTATTGTTGTGTAGTTGATTTGTGCTTCATTCAAAGTTTTACTTGCATAGCAAATTGAATAGAAGACTTTTTCTCTTATTTGACCTAAGACAACTCCAACAGCCCAATCAATGGCCTCACACATGATTTCAAAAGGCTTTTCCCAATATGGAGTAATAACCACAGGTGCAGTTACCAGAGCTTTCTTTAAAGTGAGGAATTCATTTCTACACTCTTCAGTAAAATCAAATTTGTGATCATGCTGTAATAGAAGACATAAAGGTTTTGAGATTTTTGAAAAGTCTTTAATGAATCTTCTATAAAATCCAGCATGACCCAGAAAACTTCTTATTCCTTTAACAGTGGTGGGTTCAGGTAGTTTTTCAATAATTTCAATTTTTGCTCTGTCTACCTCAACCCCTCTCTTGGAAATTACATGTCAAAGGACAATCCCTTCTTTAACCATGAAATGACATTTTTCCTAATTGAGAACCAAATCAGTTTCTTCACACCTCTGAAGACACTTTTGTAAATTTTCCAAACATTGGTCAAAAGATGAACCATATACTGAAAAATCATCCATAAAGATTTCTATGGATTTTTCAAGCATATCGGAAAATATGGACATCATTCATCTTTGGAAGGTTGCAGGTGCATTGCAAAGTCCAAATGGCATTCTCCAAAAAGCAAAAGTACCATAGGGACAGGTGAAGGTAGTCTTTTCTTGGTCCTCGGGTGATATGGCTATTTGATTGTATCCGAAGTATCCATCCAAAAAACAGTAATATTCTTTACCGGATAACCTATCCGACATTTGATCAATGAAAGGTAGGGGGAAATGGTCCTTTTGGGTATCCTTGTTAAGTCTACGGTAGTCCATGCAAATTATCCATCCGGAGACTACTCTAGTTGGGATAAGTTCATTTTTGTCATTTGGGACAAATGTGAACCCTCCCTTCTTTGGGACACACTGGACTGGACTCACCCAAGAACTACTGACTATTGGGTAAATAATTCTTGCATCTAACGATTTTAAAATTTCCTTTTTCACTACTTCTTTCATGACAGGATTTAGCCTTCTTTGTGGTTCAATGGATGTGAAGTTATTATCCTCTAGAATGATCTTATGTTGACAAATGGAGGGACTAATTCCCTTAAGGTCAACAATGGTCCATCCTAAAGCCTTTGTGTGCAACTTCAACATGTCCACAAGTTTTTTTCTTGATGCAATTCTAGAGTTGATGAGATGATGACCGGTAATTTGTCTTCATCTCTTAGAAAAGCATATTTTAAATGAGATGGGAGTTGCTTCAACTCCAGGTCAGGGGGTGTGATGACAGATGGTGTGAAACTTTTCAACTCATTATTTTCCAACAATTCAAATTTAGCAACATGCAAAGGTAGAGTCTCTTCTATGATTCTATCATCATCCACACCATATTCCTCATCCTTTTCTTCCATCCTACAGGCCTGCTTTACTCCCTCTTCATAACATGATGATTCTATTACACTTAAGCTTCAATAGTCTTCTACATCAGTTGGGTATTTTAAAGAATTGAAGACATTAAATGTGACTTTCTGGTCTTGGAGTCTCATGGTCAATTCTCCTTTCTAGACATCTATCAAGGTTCTACCTGTGGCTAAAAAGGGTCTTCCTAAAAGGATAAGAATATCTTGGTCAGCTTCAAAGTCTAAAATGATAAAGTCCGCCGGAAAGATGAATTTATCAATCTGGACTAAGACATCTTCAATCTTTCCTTTTGGATATGCAACTATTTTATCAGCTAAGATAAGTGTGACTATGGTAGGTCTAGCTTCTCCTATGCCTAAACTATTAAAAATGGACAAAGGCATAAGATTAACACTAGCTCCTAAATCATACAAGGCTTTTCCAACCTCTTTCCCTCCTATTGAGCAAGGAATGGTAAAACTCCTTGGATCTTTAAGCTTAGGGGGAATTTTGTTGGTCAGGAGAGCACTACATCCTTCAGTAAGGGAAACAGTCTCATATTCAGTCAACTTCTTTTTCTTGCTTAGGATATCTTTGAGGAACTTGGCATAACTAGGCATATGCAACTCTTTGAACACATCCAAAAATTTCTTAAATTGCAATTCTTCCTTTTGATTCTTTAACCTTTGGGGAAAAGGAACATAAGGAGGAATTGGTTCAATTACAACCTTTTTTGTTTGTGTTGAGCAAGATGGATCTTTGATGCCTTTTGTTGTGCTTTCTTTAATGGAACACTTAGAATTGGACATGTCATTGATGACTTCACTTTCTATTGTCTTTTCTTTAGAGGTCATGGTTGGCTCTAATCCCTCCAAAGGTTCAGATGGTTCCTCGACAATAGTGGGTAATACTACAACTTTGGGTTTAGACATTGAATTTTTTTTCAAAATCAGTTTTGGTCATTGGTCCAAATTCTTTGTCTAAGGTTGTCTCTAAGTCTTTTCCACTTATGAGTGTCACAATTTTTATATGTTCCTTTCCAAATGATCTTGGGACTTTAGTGTTGCTAGGCAAAGTCCCGGTGGTCCTGTTGTTCTGATTAAGGGCGAGCTGACTGATTTGAGTTTCAAGATTTCTCAGTGAAGCTTGAGTTTGGGTCATAAACCCTTTCATCATTGCTTCCAAGGAAGATGATGAGTCAGTCTGTGGAGGTGGCTTATTTTGAAAAGGTGGTTGATTATTTTAAAAACCGTGATTCTGATTGTTCTAGTGATGATTCCCTTGACGATGATTTTGGGAACTACCCGCTTGATTTTGAAAATTTTAGTTCCCTTGCTGTTTTGATGAAGACGGATATAAACAAGGACTGTTCCATGAAAAGTTTGGGTGCTGCTTACAACTGGCATTGTAGTTGTTGGATTGGTAACCAGATCTCTTTTGAACAAAGTTTACAGATTCAGAATGATGAGGATAATGTTCAAAAGAGTGTTCCCCACTACAACAAACACACTGCACTGAGAGGACTGCTGGAGTAGGTGTAGTGACAGTTGGCTATGCTTTTTGACCGGAAGTGATGGTTTTAAGCATGTTAGTCGTGGAAGAAAGCTGAGCTATTAATGCAGTATATGCATCTACATTATGTATTCCAGCAGTTTTCCTTTGAGTTTGAGCCCTTGGATCAGCCCAATGTCCATGATTTGTTGGAAAATTTTCAAGAATTTCATACCCGACATTGTAGGTGTTGGAAGTAAAGGTCCCTCTTGATGTCGCGTCAAACATTTGTTTTGCCATGGGGTTTAACCCATTGTAAAATGTCTCGAGTGGAATACAGTAGGGAATTCCATGGTGTGGGCATTTCCATAATAATTCCTTAAACCTTTCCTAAGCATCGGGAATTGCTTCATCGTCCATTTGTCTAAACATACATATTTCATTTCTGGACTTAGCATTTCGGGTAGGTGGAAAATATTTTTTCAAAAATTTCTCAGCCATATTGTTCCATGATGGTACAGAACCAGGTGCCAAAGAATTAAACCATGATTTTGCCCGATCCCTTAAAGAAAATGGAAATAAAGTAAGTCTTAGAGCATCATTAGATACTCCAGGGATCAGAAATGGATCGGTGATTTCCATAAAAGATTTTAAATGAGAATGTGGATCCACCGATGGCATTCCAGCAAATTATCCATTTGTTTACAACATATGAAACATGATAGGTTTGAGTTCAAAATAGAGGGTGGTCATATGGTGTCTAACTATTCCTGAATTTAATTGCTCAAAATCAGGGATAGCGTAGTCCATAATTTTTCCTTCTTTAGAATTTGCAAGATTAATTATGTTTGGAATCTCATCCCTATGTTCATTGTTACCATTTGATTATGTATCATCATTATTGTTATTAACTCCATTAATTGGTTCATTGTGTTTAAAAAGGTGTTCTCCTGGATTTCCAAAAATTAGATTTGCATCTTGAAAAATGGGTTGTCATAGAGGATTGTCTAGAAGCGGTTGTCTAGGCCCCCTATTTTCAAATCCTGGTGGTGCATCCATATTAGGAGGATTCATGGTATTTGATGCTCTTTGTATCATCCTTCTATGACGAAAGGTTCTTTCTATGTCGGGATCTAACTCAAAAAATTCCCCTAGTGGTATTCTTGGCATGCACTACACTTACAATGATATTCGAACGGTGGTAGAAAAAGCAAATCTTTATAAAAAAATTTATAACTTTTAGCGTGTCAATCCCCAGCAACGGCGCCAAAAACTTGACAGTGCTTGGAATACACCTATAGACGTGTGCTAATTAATCCTAAAAGCAAGTATACAATGAGATCTAATATCGTCTTTCATGTAATAAAACGGTAAAGTACCAGATATCGTCCCACAGAGATTGGAGTAAAAGTTAAATAAAAAGTAAAAGAATGAAATGATTTCAGATGACGAATTTGAAACTTTGGTTTGATTTGATTACCACTTTGATTTAGTCAACAGAGAATAAAGCAAGCATGGGTGTTAGACTTTCAGGTGGGATTTAAACACAAATTCTAATGGGCCATGCTGCAGCATGAAGCTCTGCCACAACTAGATACACCATCTATTTTGAGGGTATTCCTCTCGGACTTCAATATTCACACTATTGTTTATATTCAACTAAACACATCTCTGTGTAGTCTCTAACTATTCATAGTGTGGAATAGAGTCCTAAAAATATATGGAGATACAAATCTCTTTGCAAAAACTGCTCTCTCGAGCCGATTCCCATATAATTCAAGTTGACGTCTTCGAAGGGGCTTATCTCTAAGTCCTCTACACTTTAACACTAATGATTAGCGATCAACTTGTCGAGAATAAATCAGTTTAGAAAGATATAAACGATAACTATCCTTATCAGTAACTCTCTCAAGTATACTTTTTATATCATTCAAACGGACGTACTTTTCGTGGCTTATCTCTAAGTCCACGACACTTTAACACTTTAGCAAGTGATCGGTTCGTCAAGAAGTATCATTGATAATTATAAAACTTGAATGGAATGATGGATCATTGTTATTGCGAAACAATGTCTACCTTTCTTTGGTTTAAAATCCCACCTTTCCGTCAAACACCCATACTAATAAAATTAGCTACTCATATGGAAAACAAATGCATAAAGTAAATGACATAAATTAAAAGACATAATTTAAATACAAGAATGTAAATGACGTAAAGGTAAATGACAATAAAGTAAAGTGCGGTAAATAAATTACTGAAAGGTAAAAATTGCAAAAAGTAAATAAAGTTGATAATATATTAATGTTCTTTACTTCAATAATCACACCAAGAGATTTGTCAAATCTCCCAACTATGATTTTTAAAGTTTAAAAAGATGATGTATGATATTCTAAGATGATTCAACAAAAAGTCCCAAGCTCCCTTTATATACTAGGAGGGAGAGAGGCAAAATAGACATTTAACACTTAATAAAATAATAAAAGTACTTGAAATGATGACATAAGGAACAATATTTTAGGCAAAAAGGAAAAAGGAGGCATAAGAAAAATATCCAGCCATGAAATAGATCTAGAAGGTTCCATGAGCTGTCCAAAAAGTCACCAACTGCTATCCAAAATAAGCTCCATTTTCTCTATTCATTCAGTTATTCCCTGTCTGATGCTGTAGAGATGATGCAGCATAAGTCTGCACTATTAAATCTGCCAAAAATAGATATCAATTAGCCATTCTAAGTCGTAAAACAAGTCATTCAATACCTTAGCTCCAATAAACAAGAAAATGGAAAATAAGTGAATAAAATGACTCAAATTTTGGGATATAGAATGTAAAAAGACCTAAGCTATCAAGAAACGGACTTGATATGCATTAAATAATTAACGCATATCAATTCTTTTCAAATTCCAAAAGAAAAAGAAGAGATTCACTCTAGGGAACGTTGTAACGATTTGGTAAGTAGTTGGATTCTCAACTCGGTCTTCCAGGACATCCGTCCGAGTATCCTGTATCTTTACACTACAGCGTAGATTTGGCTCGATCTAAAGGATTGTTTCTCTCAATAAAATGCTCCTAAAATCTATCAACTAAAACTATCCATCACTGCCTTTAAGCAAGAAGGCATGTCTGTTTCATCTTATTTCACACAACTAAAGTCATTATGGGATGAATTCACATCTATCCTTTCTATTTCTCCATGTAGAAGCGGAAATGCCAAAAGCAATATTGATCAGTAACACCAAGATAGTTCTATGGAATTTCTACAAGGAATTCATGAGTGTTTCTCGGCAATTCATTGCCAAATCCTCTTGATGGAACCTTTTCCATCTGTTCAACGGATCTACAATATGGTCCGTCAAGAAGAGAAACAACAAGAAATAAATGTTCGGTCATCTCTGACCATCGACTCGGCTACTCTTCAAGCCTTTAAAACTCCAAATCTTCATCCTGGAAAACACCAACGTCCTTTCTGTGACCATTGCAATAAGCATAGAAACACTCTCGCAAGCAAAACAAAAAAATCAGTCCCATATGTGACTCCTACCGCTACTACTCCACCACCATTAACATATGATCAGTACAAAAAAATCCTAGCACTCTTAGCTAAAGGGGAACCTGATGGACCATCCGCTCATCTAGCTGGTACAATTTTAACTTGTCTGTCTCCTTGTTGGATCATTGATTCTGGAGCATCAAATAACATCTGCACATCCTTGTCTTTATATTCTTCATATGTACCTATTCAAAATACTTTATCAGTTCAATTACCTGATGGTTCTCAAACACTTGTAACTCATGCAGGCACCGTTCATTGTTCTCCTTCGCTCATACTACGGAATGTCTTTTATATCCCCTCTTTTAAATTTAATTTACTCTCAATCTCACAATTAATGAAGTCAAGTAATTGTGATATCATTTTTTTCTCCTGTTGCTTGTTCTTTCCAGGACCAAGCAATGAAGGCGATGATTGGTCGGGGTAGTGTTCGACATGGGCTCTATTGTCTTGTTGCTCCCACATAATTAAATTTCGTCTTGTTGTTCCAGACTTGTAATAAGTTTTATGTATGGCACACTAGGCTTGGCCATCCATCAAAAGCTCGTTTCAATTTCTTATTAGGAATTTTCCAAGTATTTCTACTTCTAATGATTTCATTTTTGATGTATGTACACCAGCTAAACAATCAAGACTTTCGTTTCCTCAACGAACTACATGTTCTCATTGTTTTGAATTAATTCATGTCGATATATGGGGTGCTTTTTCCATACCATCACATAATGGTTATCGTTTTTTCTTAACTATTGTCGATGATTATTCCCGCTACACAAGGATATATTTAATGAAAAATAAATCTGAAACATTTCATATGTTAACTCATTTCTTCAACCAAATTAATCGACAATTTAAGATACACATATCACAAATCAATTCTAGAAATGGAAGAATTTTTCTCCCTCACTTACAAACAATTCGTTTCGACAATGGAACCGAATTTCTTTCTAAGAAAAGGCAGTATGGGTTCCATGAAAATGGAATTATTACCAATGCAGTTGTGTTGCGACTCCTCAATAAAATGGGGTTGTTGAACGAAAACATCGTCATCTCTTCGATGTTGCTCGAACATTACGTTTTCAAGCCAATCTACCACTCTATTTTTGGGGAGAGTGTATCCTTACTGTGGCTTTCTTATTAACAAACTTCCTACTCCATTGCTTCAATATCGGACCCCTCATCAAATTCTACTCTGTACCGATCCATCTTACTCTTCTTTACGGGTTTTCGGTTGCTTATGTTTTTCTAAAAACATGCACATTCATCATAAATATGATGAACGAGCTAAACCTGGAATATTTATTGGTTATCCTTTTGGACAGAAAGGATACATAATTAATGACATGAAAACACGACACATATATGTATCACGTGATGTCATTTTTCATGAATCTGTTTTTCCATATCGAGATATGCCTTCACCATCCCCTAACCAATTAATTTCTATCACACCTCTTGGTGATGAAGGCATCATTAATCATTCTCTTCTAATGGCCATTAATCCATCTTATGGTATTATGGCATCATCCATGGAATCTCAAACCAATACTTCATCTTCTGATCCTAAGACACCAATCATGGAGTCTCAACACGTTCCATGGGTTCAAGAACACAATACCACTTCTTCATCTATGTCCGATCATAATCCTACCATTAAAGACAATCAACAACTGCCAAATAATACTCCACCTCCTGTTCAACGTCCACCTTCTCATTTAAAAGATTATATTTGTAATCATGTATCTTCTTCTACCGCTTTTCCTTTAGCGAATTATTTCTCTGTATCTTGTTTTCGCAACACTCATCACACTCTCCTCTCTAATATCATTCAAAATGATGAACCATGTTCTTACTCTCAAGCCGTGAAATCTATCAAATGGCATGAAGTTATGGTAAGCGAAATCCATGCTCTCGAAACCAATAACACTTGGTCTTTATGTTCACTTCCCCCAAATAAAACAGCCATCGGTTGTAAATGGGTTTTCAAAATCAAATATCATTCTGACAGTTCAATTAAACATTACAAAGCACGTCTCGTCGCCAAAGGATATACTCAAGTTGAAGGCATAGATTACCATGATACCTTCGTACCCGTGGCTAAACTCGTCACGGTACGTCTTCTTCTTTCTATTGCCTCAATTAAAAAGTGGTCCCTCCATCAACTTGACGTCAATAATACATTTCTTCAAGGTGATCTCAATGAAAAAGTTTACATGAAACTTCCTCCTGGATTTTGCTCTAGAGGTGATACTCGGATTTGCAAATTAAACAAATCTATTTACGGACTCAAACAAGCTTCCCGTCAATGGTTTTCTAAATTTTCTTCAACCCTTATCAATCATTGTTTTCACCATTCTATTTCTGATTATAGCCTTTTTACTTATCACTGTGCTAATACCTCTGTGTTTATTCTCGTCTATGTTGATGATATAATCATTACCGGAAATGATGACACGGTCATTTGTAAAATAAAAACGTTTCTTGCTCAATCTTTCTCAATCAAAGACCTTGGCACCCTTCGCTATTTCTTAGGGATTGAGGTTTTACGTTCCAAGAAAGGCATTTTTCTATGTCAATGTAAATATGCCCTTGATATCTTATCTGATGTTGGTATGACTGGATCTCGGCCATCTACATTTCATATGGAACAACATCTCCACTTAAGACCTACTGATGGGACGCCTCTTTCGGACCCCTCTATTTATCGGCGCCTGATTGGTAGTTTTCTTTACCTCACAGTAACTCGGCCTGACATTCAATATGCTGTAAATACCCTAAGTCAGTTTATGCAAAATCCTCATTCTGCTCATTTTGATGCAGCTAAACGTGTTCTTCGTTATCTCAAAGATACGGTTGGCAAGGGTCTTTTCCTTTTTGTATCTAGTTCTCTTTCTTTAGTCGGTTATGCCGACTCAGATTGGGCTAGATGTCATACTACTCGTCGCCTGACCCCAGGTTACTTTGTTTCTTGGAAAACCAAGAAACAACCCACTATCTCACGTTCATCCACCGAAGCAGAATATCGCTCTCTTGCCGGATTCACATGTGAATTTCAATGGTTATGTTATCTTCTTAAAGATCTTGGACTCCCAATCTTCCAACCGATTCCAGTTCATTGTGATAACCAAGCTTCCATTCACATTACTTAAAACCCAGTCTTTCATGAACACACTAAACATATTGACAGGCATGAAAAAAATTCAAACCGGTCTTATTACACTATCCTTCGTACGTTCGCATGATCAACTGACAGGCATCTTCACCAAACCACTCAGAGTAGATACATTTAATCGACTACTTGGCAAGTTGGGTGTTCAAGACATCTCCTTTCCCCCTCCAACTTGAGGGGGGTTGTCAACATATCAATCAAGGATTAATTTTAGGGATTACAACAAATCATTTTAATTAATTGTAATAATAGTTTTGTATTTAAGCCTTTAGTTTCTTTTCTTATGTTAATTCCTTTTTCATATTTCTTGTATAAATAGGTTGTTTTTATGAATACAATTAATCAACTGCTCAAAGCTTTATATAGGTTGGTACTATGTTGTTAGATTCACTCTGGTAAAGAATGGACTCAAGTAGAACTTTTATAAACTTTATCACTCATGACGTAATGATCTTAATAATTGTATTTACTGTTGCTTATGCTATATACTATGCTATTGAGTTAGAGATGCTAATTGAGGATCATTATTGGCGGGTACACGAAAGAATATCCTCTTCATTATCACCCTTTGAAAGGCTATCCTAACAAAACCACATCCATGCAATGGAATGAATAAGTAAAGATATTTAGAAGTAAGTTGATTGAAACACATGCCCACTTTTACAATTCAATCTTTTTTCTTTGCTCATTTTGTTATCATCCATTGACATGCTATTGTTTTAAAAATTATTTGGCTTCTAATCTTCCTTTGGCTATGACTGCCTTAGTTTCTTTATTACCTTCATTGCCATTCTAAAGTAAACTAAACTGAGTCCTTCGTCATTTGAATTTTGTGCTCTGTGACGGTGATTTAAACTTTTCTTCTAGGCCATATTTAATGGGTTAGTATTAGAAACAAAATAATCTGAGTCCATTCGACCATCGTAAAACAAAATAATCTCAGTCCTTTGGAGAAGGAGATGGAGAAGGGAGTATCGATTATAGAAACTGATTAGATTGGAAAAGAGAAGGGAGTATCGATTATAGAAACATTATGACATAAATGTAACTTTTTCTTTGAAACCAAATAAGTGACTACTGGAGAGGGAGCGCCAACCGGAGACACAACACCGGACGGAGAGGGAGCGACGACAGAAGCGTGGAGCGCCGACGGCAGAAGGGTGATGGTGGGGCTAGGGCTGCGATGGAGGACGTGAGGATTTTAGGAGAAGATCACGATAGGGGAAGAGGGAAGCAGGAGTCGATTGAGTTTCTTATTTTTCTTAAATAATAATGATGATTTGGCGAAATAATTCCACCTAATATTTTACCTAATATTTTTTTTAAATAATTATATGCCAAGTAATGTCTAATTAGCGGTTACCTGTTAAACAAGTAAACCGACACTTAAATAAACAAAAAGTTTAGTCCATATCCTTAAATGACGATTTTGAAAGTTGGTTCCCCAAAATAGAAATTAGATGAAAGTTGGTTCCATTTTGATGCAATTTTATCTTTAATTAACTAAATGATAGTTTTATCCTGAATAATAGATAAAGAAATTTTCTCTATCTCAGAATTAAGCATAGAATGGGAAAATAGATGATAGCAAAAATACTCACACGTAAATGTAGCACAATAGTCGCTTATAAGTAATATAATAGTAAGGTACCAAAAATGGTATGACAGGGATTGGTCTTACTAAGGATCTGAGATTTCCACGAACTTTCGGTGCAAAGTTAGATTTAAAAAAATGATTTGCTTTTGTGAGAATGTTGAAGATTTAAAATAACAAATAATAAAAAGCAGGTTCGGATGTAAGTCTTCCCTGGGAGTATAATAATAATTTAAATGGTTGACAAAACGAAATATGAAATAATCCCACACGATTTCCTCCTCCCGAAGTTATGTCTTGTAGGTTGTGGTTACGGTTTTGTCATATAGTATCCACGAATGCTAACTTTCGGTTTGCCAATCTTACTAAGTAGATCTCGAAGATCTTAGCTACGCCAATATAAAGAGATGTGCATATCTCTATGACACACCAACTCGACCGACATCTGAACCTTAGTACGATTATGCAAAACCCATACCTTTAAGCGAATCCGCCCATCTTTGAATCAAATTATGCATCACTCAATCCATATTTCGAATCCACCCATCTCTGGCACAAAGATATAATATTAACACATACAAATGATAGGTTTGTCCGTGTTGAGTTAAAGCTTTAACCTGAATGATCAAACCGTAGAATTAGCGAAATGTGGTAACACCCAAGTGTTACATTTTGACCTCTCCAGTTTGGCTTACACCCGCACCCAAAAGGGGGGGGATAGCTAATGCTTAAAAATATATACATAATGGAAGTAAAGAAGTGCTAAAACGTAAATTGCACTAAAACAACATTTTTCACTTGGTCACAAGCTCGTCACGTTGGTGAACAGAAAGTAAAATTTGCAGAAAATTAAACTTAGCTAATACAAGAACAAAGAAACTTCAGTTGATTCTTAATGGTCAAGTATGCTCTAAATGAAATGTCAAACTCCCTTTAAATAGTTGAAGACCAGAGATGAGATGAAATGACTTGAGAGGGGAGAAATAGACATTTCATAGCTTGTCTTTTTCCTCAAACTTCACGTATTCTCTTTGAAAGAGACTAGAGAAGGGAGAAACAGACATTACAAATTGTCTTCTTACTTATTTTGTCTTATCTTTTTTTCTTCTTTTTTCTTCACTTTCATGAAAATCCCATGGTTGACTAAAGCTCAAATTTGTACCTCATATATGATTAAACTTGTGTATCATATATGATATTATACTTCTTGCCTTTTCACAAAATGTTTAGCCTCTCGTTTGAATCTACCCCTATATATTATATATATATATATATATATATGCAAAAGATTATGTGAGAAGTTAAGATTAACGTGGAAAAATGAATAATTATATATATATATATGCCAATTTATTTACATAGTAAGAATTGTTCGGTTCAAATTGATAATATTTTAATCAAAGAGAAATGTAATAAACTTTATGTTTATTTCTATTATTTATGACGATGAATCAAAATCAGTAATTAATAAAATTGTCAATTAATGTAACAAACTTTAACAAATGTTTATCCCAAAATATGAAGTTTATAAAATTTCTTACATTAATATTTGACAATTTTGATTCATGCTATACATAAAAAGAATGTATATAGAGTTTGTTTCATTTTGTTTTGTTTATCTAAGTTTTGACTTTTGATATTTATTTTGGAATGAAATTAACGAATTTGAAATTATCATATTGTGTTCTTTTGTTTTCTTTTTGATTGCCAATGTCTATAACTATATTATAAAACATTTATAAAAAACTCTTAAAAACAATTGCTAAAGCTTAATGTATTGCTATTTAATTCTAATTACTTAAAATCTCTTAAAAACAAGGATTAAAGTTTTATGTGCTACATTTAATGCTATTTATTAATTTTCAATCCTTATCTCTAACCATTTTAACTCCCCTAAATCACTCCTCACTTGAACTCCCCTAAAATCACTCACTACATAACTAAATACAGAATAAAAAACAAATTTTAAATATAAAAAATCTAAACTATAATTAAGATAATCTAACAGAATATTTAATGTTTACTAAAGCTATATGTTTGAATGCATAACTAACTATTAAACATAATCAAAATAGGATAAATATCTCAATTTAAATATAAACAATTTAAAATATATAAGATAAGGGAAAATGGTCAAACTAGCACATTTGGGGAAATGTGTTGAGCCAATAGCACTTCTCAAAGCCAATTGCCAAACTAGCACTCATTTACGCCGATCAATTACGCCTACCGTCGGCTAAATTGTGTAGTGGGCCCCACACGATTTTGTCCAAACTAGAACATGACACGTGGCCACACACTTATGCCTTTGTCCCCCATGCATCGACAACCTTTTCCCCTTCCACCCCACCCCCATCGGCGTAATACCCCACCCCCACCCCCCATCGGCGTAATACCCCACCACCCCCTATTTAGCCGATTTTGACTTTTTCAACTAATAAAAACAAAAGTAGGGCTGACATCAGCCCTAATTTTTTTTTTCTATTATAAATACTCGGTTTTTTGTATTTTTACCATATACATGGTTTTTTTTTACCAAATACCCGAGTTTTTTAAACGATTTGACTTTTTGGTATTTTTTTTACCAAATACCCGGTTTTTGTATTTTTTGATCATATATATAGGGGGAGGGGAACCATACCAATATCACAATTATCATAACCTATTTATCCTCTCCCTCCTTCCTCCATCCACTTCTACTGCTAACCACCGTCGGCATATCAACCTACATTTTCAAAACTTGTGTAACACTATGGCTGGAACCTCCTGATCTGCTTCGAAACAACCATTGATGGACGAAAGTTCTAGGAGGAGTTGGAAACCACCCCAAATGGAGGAGTGGAAAATCCTTAAAAAAACTTCGACCGATTATCCAATTACAGAGGAGGAAGAAGAGGCTTGGGATGAGGCATACGACTGGTATATGGAGACTCATGATTTTGAAGCCTCCACCTCTTGTAAATCTCCTGCCAGGCCTTCACCCCCTAGCCTTCTTAGTATATGCTGGCAAGGATAAGCGAATCCATACGACAAACGCATATAGAGATCGACGAGGTCAAAGACTTGTGGCGGAAGAATAGGGCTGAGCAACTAGCGATAGAGACGGTTATCGAGGGAAAGAAGCACTAGGTGAGGGGAATACAAAGAGAGATCAGGGAAGAAGAGAAAAAAGTAAAGGGAAATCAAAGAAAACTATCCCGGTCTGGAGGATACAATCAACGAAAAGGTTGATTGGATCCTGAGGTGTAAGGCACTGTATCCAGAGGGAATGTAGTTGTTTGGTGACCTTGTTATCACCGGCTTTATTTTATGTTATTTTCGGATTGTAATGTTTGTTTTTGCATCATGGAATATGTAATCTAAATTAACGTTGTTGGTTTCGTTTTGGCCTGTATGTCAATGTTACTCTTGTTCATGTTCTACTATATGTTGCGAAACGTAAAATATAACGAAGAGAGAAATTACATTTATAAAAACAAATACATTATGTACGAGCCTATATCATAAGTTGGGTGAACATAGTCTTGTGTATTGTTAAGTGCATTTTATGCACCTAACTTTGTATATATATTAGTTGCATTTTTCTTCATATTTTAGTGTTTAGTTTAGCTTTCTTCATGCATTGTTTTTAATTTCTCTCTTATTCTCTCTAATCACGGTTGGAAGTTCTTTAGGGGATAGTTTTTATGTTTTTGGTATTGTTTTATGCAGATTGTGCGTTCTAAAGGTGAGATGGGTGAAGGCGTGCTCAAGGTGAAAAGAGAAGAGGATAATCAACTGTACGTGGGAGATGAAGCCAACAACAAAGAGGAGAAGAAGTTGATCGAGAGCAAAGAGGAGAAGTCGTCGAAAGAGATGAAGTCGGAAGGGAATAGCCGTTGAAAGATATTTGATTCAAGATTAAAAATTTCTGCCATGGTTTCGTGGGTGCGAAGATGTCTTCATGGTCGCGAAGCACTACTCCTGAAACACCCTTAATTTTCTGTCCCACCTTCACTGGTGTGAAGATTTCTGCACGGTCGTGAAAGTTGTTTGGACTTGTTTTTTTCTATTGGGATTTTTATCCTTCCCTATTTAAACCCCCTTTTTAGGTTTGTTTTACCCTAGCCGTTTTATTTTTTAGAAGAGAGACACATTCATTGGAAGCTCTCTCTAGTCGTTTCTATATTTTTCTTGGGGAAGAAGACTCTAGTGCTTAAAGCTTATGCCTTTGGAATCCGGTCTACATTCGGTTTTCATACATTTTTGAGTATCTTCTTCCCTAACCCTTAGTTTATTTGATTAATATATCTTGTTTTGTTTGAATATTATTATCTTAGTTGATCGTTCTTAATTTTTCTTCTTTGAATCTCTCTTAATCCTTATTAGTTTATATCAAGTTTTGATTCTTATGCATCTTTCTTATCACTTACTTCATCACTCTCTATTTTTATGCATCTCTACTCTCTTTACTCTATTTCAATTATTGCTCTTGATTCCTCTTTACACCTTTTTAATTTTCTGCACCTTTTTTATTTTCTACACATTAGGTTAGGTTTAATTTTTCTGCACTTAGTTTAAATTTCTGCATATGTCCATCTAATTGTTCATTGCTCTTCTTTATCTTTAGTTAATGTTAATCGCTATTGGATCGTGTCTAATGTAGTTGTCTTGCTAGTTTGTTTATTTCCATTATCTTTGATTTTGTTGGAGTCTAGATAAGTGAATTATTTCTTGGTCTTAATTTAGTAATCGTCCCTTAGTATCGAGGTCAATTGGTATTGAAAATTGTTTTTAAAATGGATGTTGAGTATTAATCCATTTCGATTTTAAAGAAAGTTGAAATTGATTTAATTGGCTTTTAATAGAACATCTAGTTAATTTGATTGGTTTTTGATGAAACGAAACTTTGGGTCTTTTACTTGGATCAAATTGATCAATGACAACGATCCTAACATGCAGATAGTTAGGGACGTTGATTGGGAAATACATTCATTTTAAATCTCAATGTTTCTTCCCAATGTGTACATATTGTGAAAGTAAGTATGTACCTTCCCTAGAAAAACTTTTCCACCTCGAGAGAGGGTTAAAGTATTTTTTTTGAAAAATGAATTCCCACCATTACCAAAGTCTTAGGTTGACATTACCCAGTGCCCCTTTAGTTGTAGTTGTCTTTTTATTTTGCTTAGTCTACTTTTAATTTCCTCTTTTTATCTCTCATTCCCTTCACTCGTTTAATTTTATGTCCACTTAGTTAAATAATCAATCAATTATCTGATTCGCATAATTAGGCCATGATTATTGAGTAGTTACTGTTTAGACTGTCACCTCCCTGTGATCGACCCGTACGCTACATAACCCCTACGCTTGCGGTTATAAATTTAAAACACATCATGTATCATCCTGTTGTGATGGATGGTACTGGGTGGTACGAGGCTCGGGTTTCCTACGACTACTAGACGCTTCCGGCATACGATAAGGGGTTGGCATTGGATTTGTACAATTGTAACGAAAATGTCCCTTCTCGCCACAACGACTACAGGTTTTCACTATCGGTTACTCGTTTCGTGAGGGGATACGGTCGTAGTTTCATTGTCTTTCGGTGTTTCATATGTTCATGGGTGGCGGGAGACATGTATAATGTTCTTCGGGCAACACGTATTCAGATAGCGGCGGAAAAGGGTTCACTTGCTCGTCATATGTTGCCCGATAAGCTTTCATTGTGAACCAGTTTGAAGCCCATTGGCTGCAATCTGTATTAGAGTTGTCGCGTAACCGCTATCTGATGACCACATGGGATGCCAGACAGTTTCCATTGCATGCATGTACATGTCCGAGACTGTAAATCAACTCTGCCATTCTTATCCCAGTCATGAACTTCGTATTTTGTTTCTAAAATGGGATACACCCTCCATCTTGCACTGTTGTTAATTCTTTTCTCAAGCTTTGTCTCCGCCCATTATGTCACTACGCTTTGGATTTGCTCTGTAGGAAAAATGATAAAACTTTACACTAAATTAACAATTGTTCAATTGGGACTACGTAGTTGTGTATATAAATATACCTCCGTCGTGGCTGCGCTTGTAATACCATTGCTGTAATGTCGAATGGTAAAACTCGACAAACATTGTAATCGGCAGGTAACGCGCAAATTGATTCAATGTGTTCACGGACTCCGCACAGTTCGAAGTCCTGGCGCTGTACCGCAGGCCAGGAAACATTGATCGTGCCCATCTCTTGTAACCAACCTCCTGAAGATATGCAGCCGCGCTCGGTAAACTATGATGCATCAACTACATTATACTCTCGATGTCTGATCGACGATACGCTTTACATGCCTCCCAGAACATCCACTTCCTTGCTTTCTCTTTTCTTGAGGTCAATTTCAAGTTAACGAGCACATGTCGGGCACAAAGACCGTGATGGGCATTTGGGTATACGGTTCTGATGGCCAAATCGATTGAAACTGCTCAATCAGTAAGAAACGTTAAGTCGGCTGGTTGATCAATACATTCTCTCAGCTTTGTTAACAACCACGTCCAGGCAGGGCCACTTTCTGTCTTCCCCACTCCCATTGCAATGGGAACGATCTGGTTGTTTCGTCCATTGCGACCGCCACGAATATAGTGCCGACAAATGTACTCTTCAGATGGGCACCGTCCATTATTAGGAACGGTCGTAGACCATACGAAAACGACCGTATCTGCAGATGCTTAAATTCAGATGTACGAACATTAAACAATTAGTAAAGTAGAGAAAGCTAAGTAAAAATCTTTACTAAAGCACTGAGTGCCACGAACAACATATCAAATCGTCCTGCAACATATAAGGCAATTTCAGCCACAGTTTCGGGATTGTGTAGTTTCAGATTGTGGTAATAGCCCGGGAGTTGGGCAAATGAGGATTCTGGTGTCTCCCTCAATAGCTGCAACACATGCATCTTTGCTCGCCATGCTTGGTTGTAGGAGATGTTTACACCAAAGCGGTGGTTGATGTCTTCTCTGATTTCGTTTCCACGATATAACCTCCTATAGTCCTTCAAACTCCCCTGCAATACATGACCCCAAACCTCTGGTGTCGCATTACGGTTGATAGGGTGGACTTGGGTTCTTGAACAAGTGTGTTCATCATGTAGTTTTCTTACTTGAAACAGGGGACTGCTATCATCGACAGCAACCACCATTAAATGCCATTTGCATGACGGAACAACACAAATCGCCTCATACTTTTTCTTAGTGGATCTTGCTACCATCACTTGGAAGTTCTCGTGAAGGCATTTTAACCCTACTACAAGCTTCAATTCTCTTTTGGTCTCGAAAGTTTGTAGGACTTTCACGTGTGATGTAGGTTGGTAAGCCATGGGTTTCCTAGGTTTTACAATGAGGGTTGGGCAGGGTAATGGCTCAGGCATACCCCAAAAATGATTCGTTATCCATGTGTAACACCCATAATTTTTGGTAAGTAAAGATCACCCAAACGTTTCTATATCATGTAAATGGTAGGATTTATGTTGGGAAAACATTATTTAAAGTCCCTAAGAGTGTCAACGGTCTTGGTGTTGAAAAAGTCAAGTTTTGGAGCATGGTACGGGTATGGCTACAATGCCTGGAGAATATGACAGTGTCATAGTCGCACCTGGCAAAGTAGCAACATGAAATAGAAGGGGGGATGAAGTTGGCGACAATGACCATTGGCAATGTCGCACCTGAGGACCGGTATGCTGTTAAATACGAGATTTTGGCTTTCTTCTTCATTCTCACCTCACATTTCACTTCCAACTCCCTCTAAACTCTCTCAAGACCTCCCAAACCCATCCATGGTGGTTTAGATCCATCAAATGCCTCTATCCTTAAGTATTGAAATGTCATCAAAGAGTAAAATCTAGACACCAAGAATCTCCATTGTCATCTTCAACCTCAAGCTTCTTTCTTGGGTTTTCTAGGTTTTCATAAAAACCTAAGTGGTAAGTGTATCCCTCCCATTTCTAAACCTTGTTATAAGATATAAATGCTCTGTTGATGATTTCCTAGTGATTGGTTTCTCAAATTTTGGGTTTGATGGTTTTGGAGAAATTAAGTCAAAAATTAGGGTTTTGGTCAAATTGGGGATTTTGATGTAAAATGTTTAAGGATCGATTCTTAATGGTTGGAAACTTGTGAATATCGGTTTTTGGAAGGAATTGCTTATGGATTCAAGTTTCTTCAAGGAAGCTTAAGTTGGGGGTAAAATCTAGATTTTAGCCTAAATCTAGCAAGGTGAGTTCAAGTTGATTTGTGAAAACGTTGTACATGCCAAAATGTTCATTTTAAAGTATTTATATGTTTTGCATGAAATTATCATTTGTTGGGATATTTGGTGAGTTGATTATTTGAAGTATTTGACTTTATAAACATTGCAAAACACTCACAGTTGGGATTTTTGGGTATCTTGATAAATAAGTCATTTAAAGTATTTTGATGGTTTATTGCATAAATGGAGATTGTTTGGTGAAAATAAACTCTTATTTGTTTGTTTGGGTAAAATGTTTGATTTTGTGTTATGGGACGTTTTGAAAAAATCAAGAGTATAAATCCATTTGGAAAACCAGTTGTCCCAATCTAAACTGTATTGGAGTATTTTTGGAGCATGTATTTGGTTGATGTGGGTCGAGTGCGTTTTTATTGGGAGAACATTAATCGCTGGTCAAAAAGGAGTTTGAGCATTTTAGCTCGGTGTTGACTTAAAAGAGTCTTGGGGACAATTGTCCGGTTTTAATGGCTCAATGTGGATCCCGATTATGATACATACTAATACACCGTGTTGCATATTGAGGTTGATTACATGCTTGAGTACGTTGGTCATTTCGGTATAGTCATGTAATGTTAGACTGTGTTGCATTGAATCCATAGGCACGTAAGTCAGTCTGTTTTGGAGGGCAAGAGATATTTGGTTATAAATGTTGATCGTTTGGATCACTAGCGAGTAGGCAATAGGGGGCGCAAGCCCTTGAGGTGTAACTCCTCTAGATTGATTAGGCACCCATGTATGTAAGACCTTGAGGTGTAACTCGACAGAGTAAGCACTAAAGGCATAAACGGTTTGAGGATTGTGATGTCTGTTATGGCATGGGAACTAGAACCGAGATATGTGGTGAAATCCAATAACATCACGGGTGACCCCATTCACGTGTTCTTGTTACCCAAGATGGAAACGTTGAGGTGTCATGCGAGTAACGTCGTATGGGCGACCTACTCTTGTGTTCCTCCACTCTCAACGTATACGGGTCTTCCCCGTCGTCGACCATTAGTATTTTAAATGTTAATGCCGTATCTTACTATCGTTGGGTTTGTGTGGTCGACGGTAAATGATGACCTTACTGTTGGGTTTCCCCCATGTATATTAAGGTTTGAATGAAATATGTCATTCCCATGTTTTGGTATATTTGGTTTCCCTTTATTTTATGGTTGCGTGAGTATTGGGTGTAGTGTCCATGCTTTTCGGTGACATATCGTATTGGTGAGTTATTAATTATGATTTATGGGTTGAGTGTTTTACCCCACCCGTGCTTGAGTGTTTTGGGATACAACGTGTTATCCACATTTCTTAAATTGGGAGTCAAACTCCGCTCTCGTTTCGAGTAAGTTTGAGTTGCATTATTTTATAAAGAACGTTTGTAATGAGGTTTCCATCTGTGAAAGTGCATGATATTGGAAAAGAGTCATTTCCACGTTTTAAAGTACATCAATTGAAAGGTCATGATTTTAAGTGAAGTTCATTCTTTTAAAGATATATTTACTCATGTAAAATTCTTGAACTCACTAGGCGTTAGCCTAACCTTTTTATTTGTCGGCAGGTGCAACAGGTTCCGGTTGGGAATAGTTCTAGTTTCACAGTGAAGAGAGGAGTGCCATCTGTGCACCTGAGAAATGAGTAGCTTGATGAAGTCTTCCGCATTAGGTTAAGGAGAGCATCTTGTATTTGGGTTAAGTAACACCCGATTTCAATTTAGTCTGTATATATTATTAGAGTTTATAATTGTCAAGGTTAATCATAGAATTCGTATTTGAGGCATATAGAGTTTTGGATCGTAAGAGGAAGTTATATTCCTTATGTGATGTTATGTTTGAAAATTTTAATTAGTTGCTCTTACCAAATTCGAGGGTGTTACACCCAGTTTCCTCATCCCTTGAACGATTGTCTGTATCGCCTTCGTCTTGTGGAATATTCAAAGTTTCAAAGGCAACAACAACTTCATTTCTATGCCCCCTCGTTCAAATATGGAGTCTCGTTCAAATCTAGGATTAGGATGGTGTCATGGTTGATCGCAGGTTCAAAGTTGGGCTGTTGTGGGAACTGTTGTGTGAAGGTTTGTGGGTACTCTTGTTGGAACTGTTGATAGCCACTAGATTGAAAGAAATTTTTTGCTTGATTTTCGGAGAAATATGGGTTTTCACCGCTGCCTCCATATGGGGTAGGATTGATCAAGCCACTAGATCCATCTCCACCATTTTTACAACCACCAACTACAAAAACCTTCAAGGTTCGTGGCAGAATGTTGTTGACCACGTATGTCAACCCCGGAACATCATCTTCAGCATTAAACGATAAGATCTCACCACCCATTAGAGGGTTTTTGTAAAATAATTTGAAGTCATTAACTAAACGTAATCTTTTCGCTACCCGCCTAAACAATGAAGAATATGTTAAGGGGGAAGGCAAAGGTAATAAACATTTCGGATTGCCATTAACGTACTAGGTAACACCATTGTTTTTTACTAACGAACCGCCACTCTGAAGATATACGCTAACGATTTCAGTAGGACGAGAATTCATATTTGAATCAAATATGAGAAAAGATCTCAAAGGAATATACAAGGAAAACTTGAAAGAGAGGATAAATTGAAGATGAAAGATGATGTGTTTATTTCCAAATGGGTTGGGTTCTTTATATAAGGAAAAAAATATCTAGTTTGAAAAATATTATAAAAATTAACAGCAAAAAAAAAAAGTTACATGCATTATTTTTCAGAGAAATCTTTTATGGGACGATGGGACAAGAGGATGCAGAAAAATCTTGTTAGACGTGATGGGACGAGACGGTGCCGACGAATCTTGTCAAACGAATTTTATCTGGCCGATAAAATCGTAATCGGTTTTTGTGTTTTGATAATGTAACACCCTCGAATTTGGTAAGGGCAACTAATTTAAAATTTTGATATAACATCAAAATAGGGACAAGAATTCCTCTTATAATTTAAAACTCAATATATATCAAGTTAAAAATTTATAATTAACCTCAAGAAATATAAACTCCAATAAGATACAAGGTCTAAACCGAGGTCGGGTGCTAGATAACCCGTTGATCCCTAATAAACAAAACAAGTTTTGTAGAAGGGGGGGGGGGGGAGTTGAATACGATGCACAAAATTTTACTTAATTTTAATTCTTTATTGATATAAATATCAAGAATTACACATAGAAAACTTTTAAGATTGTTGTGGAAAAGAACAACTAAAGACTATTCTTACAATCTAACGCATGAAGACTTTTTATCACAAAGACAAAACTTAGAGAGAAAATACTTGCTAACAACTAGCTAAAATTTTGCATACGAGAAAACTTGAGCTGAAAACGTAATTTGCATGGAGAGACCTTCACCCTTTATATACTACCCCATTCATTAAATGCAAATGACACTTGTCATAAGTTGGATGGGTAGTTGAGATATCTTCAATAAATTATAAGATATTTGAAGTGACTTATCGAAATACAAAAGGTAACTTTTGTACTGTGATTAAACAACATCTTAATAAAATAATCCTGGTATAAATCTTTTTGAGATCTTTTAAGAAGAAAGTCTCAATCAGATCAGAACTCAAGTGAATATCCTCTGAGCAATAGAAGTTTCCATCCCTTTTGTTAGAAGAACATTGGGAATGAGGAAGTATAGTCAAATCATGAGGATTTGCTATACAGATGTTACCGAATTAGGGAATGATTCGGCAATGTGTTTATCTGTTGAATCTTCGGTAGGAGGCTGTCGATATAGAGGAATCGGCAGGGATGTCTTCTGCCGAATATAGGAGAAATCGGCAGAGGGAAGGCCTGCCAAAGATGTTGCATATCTTTCGGCAAATGTAGCTTAGTTCTTGTGAAGGTCATATTGATCCACATCAGTAGACTTACTTCATATTGAATTCTGTTAGTCTTCGATTCACCGATCTTTTAAAGCACAACTAAGTTATTACACAGAACTATGACTTTCTAAGATGTACAATCATTTACAAAAAAGCAGACACAAACTAAAGGAGAGGTCATCTTCAAATCTTAGATTACCCAACAATCTCCCCTTATTTGATGATGACATCTCATACTTGGATAAAAGAGTTAAAAACACGAATAATTCATTTTGACCCTTTTTATACTCTTTTGGGTTCTTTTTCACATATACCATTCTTTTTGTTTATTTTTGGATTTTTTAGAGTATCCGACATTTACAAATATAAAAGAATGAAATAATGAGCTATACAAGATATTTACTTCAAAACTAAAATTGTACTTTGTATTAATCTTGTGAAAAGATTTCAATACAAGACAAAAAAAAATACAAGTACAATAAAGTTTAAAGAAAGCACTAAGATTCTTCAAAAGGGATACGGGGAGTGAAGTTTCTCTTCTTCAGTTCGGCGGTAACAACATTGTAGAGATCCACAACACCCATGGGGATGATTTAAAGAATTCCACTTAGAAAGATGCTATCGGCAATGGGGATTTGTTCGACTCTGAAGAATCGAATATGATCGAGAGCATCATTGAAGAAGATTCCATAAGTTGGCTCATGAATGACAGAAGTAGAAGGATGAGGTACCTTTCTTTCCTTGGCCATAAGGAAGAAAACACCTTCTTTCTTGGAGGACCTTGACTTCAGTTTAGAGACAGGAGGAAGGTCGGCTCTGAGATCTTCAATTATTTTCTTTTCAGTAGGAGTATGAATGATATTGTACCTTCTTCGGTAGGAACCAAATTTATTTTGAAGATCACGAATGAAATTTTCTTGAGTGAGTGGTGTGTTCTTACTAGTCTTGGAGGATTTTGAGGACGCCATTGAAGAAAAAGAAGTTTGAAAGAGAACTTGCAGGTTGTAGAGAGAAATCGAGAGAGTGTAATGGTGGGAGAATTTGAAGGAGATGAGGAATATATATATATGGTCGGGAAACTTGGGGGGAAAGTTGGATTTGAAAAGGATATTTAAATAATATTTAAAGGTAATGATGGTTTGGGAAAGATGGGGGAGTGGAATGGCCGAAAACGGCTTATGTCAGAACCGTGGGAGTGTCAAACGTCCCATCTTCTGACCCACGAGTCCTGAGATGCCACGTGTCATGAGCTGAAAGGATAAAGCACAGGTGCCGAAAAAGATTTCGGCAAGAGATTTTTGGATAAGTATGACACGTGGGTAGAGGATTTCGGTAGTGAAGACTAAGTTTCGGTATTCATGAGAAGTACCGAAGTAAGAGTGATAGGTACCTTAGAAGAGATACACAAAGACTTCGGTAAGTAAGATTTCGGCAAGAGGCAATATGTTCGATAGTCTTTAGGGATACCGAAATGTGAAGAGAGTTTGGTATGTGAGAGCTTCGGTAGAGGAGAGGTCGGTAAACATGAGGCTTATCGAAATTTGAGGGATCCGAAGATAGCGGTACCGAAAGAATGAGGAACATTGTCTTTGGTAGAAAAGAGTTCGGTAGGCGTGAGGTTTACCGAAGTATGAGAGATCCGAAGATAGAGGTACCGAAAGAGTGAAGGATTATTTTATACAAGGCTTTGGTGCCGAAAACATTTTGGTAGAGCAAGATGATGAATTTTTTTTTTACTCAAAATTTAACGTACCTAAGGATCCAATTAGGAAGTTGAATCTGGCCTCATCCAGTGGTTTAGTGAAGAGGTCTGCAAGCTGAAGATCTGTGTTAGAGCATAAATATGTTGGATACAAGATCATAGAAGGCTGAAGATTGAAGTCAAAGCTGAAGTCAACTCTCAAGCATCATAGTCAAAGTCTATTGTAATAAAAGTCAAAGTCAATGTTGTAATTGTGTTATTAGTGTTTTTATTGTCTGGGCACATAGTTGTGTGCGTGTTTGTTGTTGTTAGTATAAATAGGTGTTGTAATGTTGTGCGCAGGTAAGATATGTAATAGTGATATACGTGTTCTTTGTGTTAGAGAGAGAAAGTTGAGAGAGCATTATGTAATCGTTTCAGGATTAATAAAAGTTTTCAATGGAGATTTGATTTGTGTCATCTTGTTTACACTAAAATTTTGGGATAACAATCTGTAGGAATGAAATGAAGCTCAATATCACCTTTAGAGCAGAAGAATTCAGAAATTTTTGGATTAAATTCAAGAATCTTGATCGACATTTCAAGAACACGCAAGAACACTGTTCAGAATCAATTTTTGCAATTTTGTGATGTTTTTTTATCTAATTTTAGTTTATTTGTAATCGATTGATTGGTTAAAACAATTTTCATTTGTATTGCTTTGTCTAATTCACTTGTTTTAGAAGTGAAATTTGGATTTTGGTTAAGTTTGAATTCGAGTTTGTATTCGTACTGGTTTCTAGATCGATTGTATACATTTAGTGTTTTTGATAGAAGTTTGTTGATTGTAATTGATTCAAAATATGATTTAGAATATTCGTGCAAAGATTCAGATTGATTGATAAGGGATTTGATCGAAATCAGTTGAAAAACTTGAGTTTTTGTTCGAAAAACCCAAGAACTCGCAAGATCTGAAGAACACGCATAGGAAGAACACGCTAAGGGTAGAACTCGCAAGTTTGAAAGAACACACACAAGGGTAGAAATTGTTTGAAGTAAAGAACTCGCTAATAGAGTCGTCCGAGAAGTAGAAACTCGCACATAACTAGGTGCGAGTTGTTATTGTTCAAACTCCTTGTCGTGGGCGAAGTATTCCTGCGAGAAGTCTTTATCTTGCGTGTTTGTATTTTGTGCGAAGTATCCTTGTTCAAATTTTTTCTAAGTCCAAAACACGCAAGAAGTTACTCTTGCGCGTTTGCATTTAGCGTTTTTCTAACTTTTTCAAAAATATTCTAAGTCCAGAACTCGCAAATAGTTGTGTGCGAGAACTAAGAACTCGCATAGAGTACGTGTGCAAACCTTGGTTCATGCAAACTTTGTTGTGCGAAAAGCTGAAACTCTCACAACTCTTTGTGCGAGAAGTGCATTTTACTCATCCTTTGGTGTGCGCAAAGCTTAAACGCGCACATAGGCTTTTGCGCAAAGTGTTTGTTTTCTATGTTATGCGAGTTTTGTACTTAGTGAATTTTTGTGATTTTTCTGAAATTTAACTGAGTTTGATTTTTGTAGATCCAGTTTGTATTCTGAATTTTGACAATCACAGTAAGCAGTGTAACTCAAAGATGACTTCAAAGGATGCTCTCTCCATCTGTACAGACGTAAAGCCTCTTGTTCTATTCAAGGGTGAATATGAGCAGTGAAAGGATCGTTTTCTCGACTTCATCGACCGACATGCAAATGGGGAAAACATTCTGCTCTCTATTACAGAAGGTCCCATGATACCACCCACTGTCGAAATACCTGATGATGAATGTTCAGACAGTGAGGATGGAGACGAAGAAAGAGTAAGAAAAATGAAGACAGTTCCGAAAGAATTTGCCCAATATTCTGACGAGCAGAAAAGTTGGTTCAAAGATGATAAACAAGCCAGATCTCTTTTACTTCAGAGTATCCCGAATGAGATCTATATTAAGATAGACAGCTACAAAGCAAATGCGAAAAAGATGTGGGATCAGTTACAGAAGATGATGATGGGTTCCAAAGTGGGAAACCACATGAAGTGGCAAACTGTATAAACAGTTATGAAGAGTTTAAGGCTAAGGATAATGAGAGCCTGGAGGAAACGTGTAAGAGATTTGTGCTTCTACTGAATGAACTTTTAAAGAACAAAGTCAAAAAGAAGCAGATCGAGAACAATGTAAAGTTCCTCAGTATTCTACAGCTTGAGTGGAAAAAGCACACTCGTCGAATGAAATAGATGAAAGATTTGAGTGACATTCCACTTCATGAGGTTTATGAGACGCTAAGATAGAATGAAGAAGAGGTTGAAGAGAAAAGGGCTGAGAAAAAGAAAACTGAGAAAGTGTCAGATCCCGTTGCCTTAGTAGCTGGTGAGAAAAAGAAGGAAAAGAAAGAAAAGAAGAAAAAGAATGTAAAGAAGAAAAACAAGAAGATTGTGATTCCCAGTTCTGATTCTGAGTCTGAATCTGATATTGACGACGGAGAGAACCTAAAGCAAGCTATGCTTTTATTGACCCATGCATTTCAAAAAAAGTTCTACAAGAAACCGGGTTCTAATTCTCAAAGGTATTCTTCGTCCGGATCAAAGAACCATGAACATCGGGAAAGAGTTGAAGGTAAAAGATTTGAGGAGAAAAGATATGTGTACAGAAAGCCGGAAGAACGAAAGAAGTTTGTGAATGAATATGCTGGTGCTGAAAAGAAGACAGATGATCTGATCAAATGCTACAATTCTGGTAAGGTCTGTCACTATGCAAAAGACTATCGGAAGCCCAAAGCTCGTAACTCAGAATATTACAAGAATAAGATGCTCTTGGCCATGCAGCAAGAAGCTGGCAAGGCATTGATGGCTGAAGACTAATTCTGGTTGGATTATTCATATGAAGAAAGAAGAGAAGAAACAGCTCATATGTGCTTGATGGGAGATACGGAGAAATATGATGACAGTGATGAAAGGACAACTGATAAGGTACTTAATCTTTCTAAATCTGATTTTATGATCAAAATGGAAGCCATGATGGTCGAACTTCAGGATCGTCAAAATAAGCTGAAAAAGGAAAAGAGCAGAATTGCAAAGAAAAATCAAAAGATCTTTGATCTTAACAAAGCAGTTGTTGGGAACAAAGATTTAATTGATTCTCTAAAGATTCTCGTCTCTAATCTTAAACAAGAAAAAAAATGTTTTGAATGTAAGATTTCTGATTTTGTTTCTAAGATTTATAAGTCTGATTCAGAAAAGTAAGAAATGTGTTCTAAAAGCTTTTAAACTGCAGCTTGAGAACAAGACTTTAGAGAAAAAGGTAAATGGTTTGGAAGCAAAATTATATGCATGGGGCCAAACAGATCAAACCATTTTCCTAAACACCCCTAATGAGGAAACTGATGTTAAAGAGAAGTGGGGTCTCTATTACGAAAACCCACACTATCTTACGAAAGCCATCAGAAAACAACCTGCTTTATATAATTTTGATTATCTATATGCGGCTACTAAATAACCTCATTTGAAACCCAAATTTGTTACCAAATCACCGGATGAGGTAGAGGCAAAAGAATATGAGAAAAGAAAAAATTTAAAGAAAAAGCAACTACCATTCTGCTATCAAAAGCTGAATGATAGTTATATTTCAGAACAACCAAAATGTCTTTCAAATGATTATTTTGCAAGCTATTATGTGATTGAGTTGGAGGCAAAACCTGTAAAAGCAAAAAATTATGTTCCTCCAATTATTTTAGAAAGCAAAATAATCAAGCTTGAAAATATTTTATCTGATGAAAGAATATTGGCTGATATCAAACAAAATGTATTTTCAACTGTTATAAAGAACACAATTTTAAATGTTGAATATCAAAAGTGTTCTAAATCTTCAAAAGCCCCTCAAACCTTTGAAGTTGATCTTGATGACTTATTTGCGTCTGCAAATAATTTCGTAAATTCTGATGATGGGTTTGTTGATGAAAGTATTAATATGTTTGACTTTAATGCTAAACTTCCAGATCATTCTACTTTTGTTATAAATGGTCAAGTCTTAACAAGTGTGCATGAAATAGGTGAATCATCAATTAAGGTTGGTGAATCAGTTTTTGTGAATGCTGATTACTATGCTAAAGGTAAGAAGCAAAAGAAACGGCGCTCACAGAAACAAAATAACACTGGTAAGCTAAAGAAAAGACATTCTCAGAAATCTGACTTTTTTAACAAGTCTAAATCTTATATTTCAGATTTGAAAAATAGAACTTCAGAAGAAAGACAAGGGTGGCAACCTAAATGGAAGATTGATGAGAAAGCCAAATCATTTCCTAATATTTTTTGTAATAGATCTATTGGTAGTTCTTCTGATGTAGTTGGTAGTGTTGCTTCGAATAAACAAAAACATGTAATTCCATACAAGCGATATTCAATAAAGCAATTACTCCAATTATCTCGATCTACTACTAAGCCATCTAATTCTAGATGAAATGATTTTATTTCTCACCGATTTTCTGATGATTGGTTTGGTTCTTATCATGTCTATTCTTATAAGCCATATGTTTCAAAAGTTTTTCAAAAGTTCAGAGGATCCATATACAAATGGATACCAAAATCTTGTGCTAATCCATTAGGACCCACTTTCAAATGGGTACCTAAAGTTGTTATTCCCTGATTTCTCTTATGTAGACCCGTCATATGTGGTACTTGGATAGCGGGTGTTCCAAGCATATGACCGGGAAAAGGATTTATTGTCTAATTATACAGAGAAATTCTGTGGGAATGTAAGATTTGACAACGATCAGTTTTCACCGATTCTAGGTTACGGTGACGTGATTCAAGATAATGTGACGATTACGAAGGTGAGTTATGTAGAAGGTTTAGGGCATAACCTATTCAGTATTGGCCAGTTCTGCGAGAAATATCTAGAGGTAAATTTCAAGGCCAAGAGGTGTTCTGTATGCACTGAAGATGGTAAAGAATTCTTGGTCGGAACTCAAAAGTCTAATTTCTACACCATTAATTTGTCAAAAGTCCAGACTGAGAATCAGATTTGTCTACTATCAAAAGCCTCGCTACAACAAAGATGGTTATGGCACCAAAGGCTTTCTCACTTGAGTTTTCAGTACATCAATAAATTGGTCACTGGAAAGTTGGTCAAAGGACTTCCTGAGCTGAAATACGAGAAAGAACACCTATGCGCAACATGTGAGAAAGGAAAAATGAAGAGAGCTGCACACAAGCGAAAGACTGAACACAGTACAAGTTCTCCACTGGATTTGCTTCACATGTATCTCTGTGGTCCAATGCGAATGCAAAGCATAGGCGGTAAGAAATATGTTTTAGTTATTGTGGACGATTAGTCGAGATATACATGGGTCAAATTTCTAAGATCAAAGAATGAGACGTACGATGTCATCATCAGTTTCTTAAAGACTACCCAAATAAATCTTCAAAATCGAGTCAAGCTTCTAAGAACAGACAATGGCACAAAGTTTAAGAACAAAACTGTTGATGATTATCTCGAATCAGTCGGGATAAACACATCAATTCTCTGCTGCTAGAACTCCAGAACAGAATGGAGTAGTAGAAAGACAAAATCGGACGCTAGTCGAGGCCACTCGTACTATGCTAAGTCAATCCGATCTACCTCTATTTCTGTGGGCAGAAGTTGTTTCGACTGCGTGCTATTCACAGAATCGGTCCATAATACATAGCCGTTTTGGAAAAACTCCTTATGCTTTGATTAATAATCGTAAACCTAGCATTAAATATTTTCATGTTTTTGGTTGCAGGTGCTTCATATTGAATGATAGAGAGAACTTGAACAAATTTGGACCAAAGGCTGATGAAGGCGTTTTCATTGGTTACTCTCAAACATTTGCTGCATACCGTGTGTACTGGAAGAAGTCCAAGACAGTGATAGAAAGCGTTAATGTTACATTTGATGAGGACGTGGCTTCTAAACAAAGAAGTTCAGAACCCATGCTTACAGGTGTTCTAGCTTCTGGACAGATCAGTCCAGAACCTGCGGTTAAAGAGACTAATTCGGATAAAGCATCTACTTCTACATCTCACTTATCTGAATTAGATTTGTTGTTGGAATTCTTTTACGATGAGTTTCTTGAAACTAAACTGCCTAAATCTGTTGTGATTGACATGTTTGAAGAATCAAGCTGTCAACATCCAATCACTTCAGAAGTGTTATCTGAACGCGTTTCCCCGATTCAGACAGAAACTCAGATTCAAACAAATACTCCTACAGTTGAAGTTGTACCTGAAAATGTTGAACTAGAAGTTTCTACTTCAGTTGGCTGCACTGTGATGGATAATCAACAGTCTGAACAAACTGTCTGTTAGATCTATTTTTATAGTAATCATTGTATTTATTTTCTAGCTTTTACTGTGCTTAATGTTCATTTCTGTTTTGTAAAGGCTAGGGGTATTTAAGTCCCCGTAGAGCCTTTGTTTTGTAACTTTGGCAATCACTTTCAATACATCAGTTTAAACTTTGCGCTTCATACTTTCTCTCTCTACTTTCTCTCTCTAAAGATTTAAAGATTCTTGGACTCTCAATTGGTATCAGAGCATACTGAATCTTGAGAGGATTGAGATATTAGTGTTTTAGTTTCTGGATTTGTGAATTGAAGCAGAAAACTTGATCGATTTTCTTAATTTTTCAAGAAAATCTCGTTTTTTTGCTTCTTCATTAAATTTGGACAGGATTTTAAACAATTTGTGTTGAAATTGGACTTAATTGATTCGTTTTTGCTAATCGATCATAATTGCTTCTTTGTGTTTCGCATAAAAATCTTGTTTAGATAATCAATTTGCAGATCTTGTATTTTCTAGAAAAACGTCGTTCTCGTTCTGTTCTTTGTCAAAATTTGTGATTTTGTTGATTTTAATCGATATTATTCATTAAAAGATGTTAGAAAGGTGTTTTCGATATTAAGAGTGTGTTCTCTTTGCATAAATTTCTTAGTTTGATTTGTTCTTGCAAAAATCTGTGAGTTGGTGAAGTTTGCATGTCATTCATGAAGTTTGCGTGTCATTCATGAAGTTTGTGTTTCATTCAGATGAGTTTGCATTTGATTCATATGCTTTGCGCCTCATTCATTCATTCATAGATTTTGTGATCTAACTCATGTGTTAGTAAATTTTTCAGGATTGCGGTTCACATTGGAAACGCAAAGCCAAGTTTCTCGGTTCTAGTCTGATATGCAAACCATCAGTTTGCGTTTCTCTCTTCAAGCGAAAAGATCTTCGTGCATAAAGTTTTCGTGTCTCTTGCAACGCAAAGTTCTTCACCCGCAAAGTCTTTCACCCGCAAAGTAACAGTTTGCGTTTCATACCTGCAACGCAAAGTCTCAACCCGCAAAGCTTCATCTTGCGCTTCACTAAGCAAACGCAAAACTCAGTTTGTGTTCCCCTCAGCAAACGCAAAACCTTCTTTGCGCTCCTCGTAGCATACTTAAACCTCTAGTTTGCGGGTCTCTCATACTTAGAAAATTTTCTAAATTTTCTGATTTTTCGCAAGATGTCTTTGCAAGCACAAATCTACAAGAATGACCTCATGATGTCTTTGGGGTTTGATACTCGTCCACCAGTTCTCATCAATTAGAATGAATTCGAACAGTGGCAGGATCGGTTCATCAACTTTATTGAAAGGCAACCGAATGGGGAGAACATGATGAAATCACTGAGTCAGGGTCCTATGGAAATACCAAGGAAAGCAGTTCCAGCTATAGTAACTTTTGTTGCTACCTCTGTTGAGAAAGCTTTAAGGGAATATGATGCTGATGAAATGTTACGACATCAAGCTGATAGTCAGGCCAAATCAAATCTGATCCTTGCTCTTCCCAACTCCATCTATAACAGAATCGATTGCTTCAAACATAATCCAATGATGATGTGGACACAACTTGAAAAGATTATGCTTGGTACTGCAATGTCAACTCAGTTGCGACAGACCAGGTACATGAACAATTTTGAAAAGTTCAAGGACAAGGATGGGGAAAGTTTGTAAAATGATTTTGATTGATTCTGGGTTGTTATCAATGATCTCTACAAGATTAAAGTTAAAAAGACTGAATTAGAGGCTAATTTGAAGTTTCTGAACGCTTTACAACCTGAGTGGAACAAGTCATGCCACAGAATGAGAAACGATGTCAGAATCTCAACCATATCAATTCAGGAGTTATACGAAATCTTGATGACAGATGAATCTATGGTTATGGAGAAGAAGGCAAAAATGGATAAGAAGAACAAGCCTCTGTCAGTAGATCCCATTGCTCTTATAGCTAGCCAACTGGCTGAGCAAGCTTTGACTGAATCAACTTATGAAGGATCAACGGATGATGATGGCGAAGCTCTTGAAAAAGCCATGATACTTTTGACTCAACACTATCAGAAGAGATTCAAGCACATATCTGGTTCAAACAACCTGCGGTTTACTTTTGGTTCTAAAAAGATAGAACATGGTGCTCCTTCAAATACATACATTCCAAAGTATGAACCAGCTAAGTTGGTTGAACAGAAGAAGGATGAGAAAAGGTGGTTAACTATTTTAACTGTGGGAAGTCTGGACATATGGTTAAGGACTGCAGAGTCAAAGTGGGAAAGGATGTTGCTTTTTACCGAAAGAAGTTGGCTCTTGCTGAAAATAAAGAAAGTGGAACCATCCTGTTGGCCGAAGAAGAATACTGGTTGGATCATTCAGACAATGAGGCTGAAAATGAGGAAACTGCGGCTATGTGCTTTATAGGTGATGACAAATCTGATGATGAGGAAGAGGATACATCATCTGATGGTTCTGAGGTAATATCTGAGTTTAACTATAATTTCTTCTTATCTCAAATGAATGTTTTTATCACTGCTTTGCATGATTTGCGCTCAAAGTTTGTTTCTGAAAAGTTTAAAAATCAAGAAAAGTCTGATTTAATCGAAAAACTGCAAATTTCTTTAAATGATGAAAATTCAATTTTAATTGACACAAAAGAGAAATTTAATAAGCAGTTGTTCGAGTTAGAAAATTCAAATCAGACTTATCATGATTCGTTGACTGAACGGACTTCTTCAAGTAAAATTCTTTCTGACAAGATAATTGTTTTAGAAAGGAAATTGTATAAAAGAGAACAGTCTGAGCAAACCATTTACATGAATAAACCAAGGAGTGAAGAAACTATAAAAGAAAAATGTGGGGACTTAGTTTTGAAAAACCGCATTTTTTAAATCATGCTAAAAATGAAGTTCCTACTTTATATGAATATGATTACTTTACTCTTCCAAGATATGCTCCTCAGTTTAAATTCTTTTGGACAACTGAGAAACAAATTTTGGAAGAAGAAAATGTGAAAAGGATGAAAAATAAGAGGATGGGAATGCCATTTGTTTACACTTCTGAAAATGCAAAGTATTTTCCTGATCAATCTAAGAAATCCAGAAAATTTCAAAATCTTTTAAATATCAAATCTTCCAATAAATCTTCATTATCAACAGATTTTGTCGATATTTTTGCTAACACTGATAATGAAAATGTATCTCCGGTGTCTTATGATACTAAGAAATACATTCCCCCATTAGTGTTAGAAGGTAAGATTGTTGATCTTGAAGATAGATTGGAAGAACAAAATCTTCAAACTTGTTTAGAAAACGATTTATTTCTTTTTATAATGAAAACAAGTTTTGAAGATAAAATTTCTTCTGGATTTTCAAAAGATTCAAAGGAAAATGCTAAAGTTTTGAAAAACAATGGCCATTTGCGTTTCACGTTGGAAACGCAAACTGAAAGTTTGCACGTGCAGTTGGACGCGCAAAGCTCAGTTTGCGCCTCCAATGGGAAGCGCAAACCTCCTCCAGACTTGTGCATTTTTGAAAATTTTCACTCCGAGACTAGTTCTTCAATGTCAAATGCTAAGACTGATTTCTTTGATAAAGTTTCTTCTTCTGATTCAATTATTGATAATTCTTTACTGCTAAATGCTCAATTTTATAAAAAGAAGCGTAAAACAAGAAGATCAAAGAAGTCAAAGAAACATGATACTGTCTTATCTGAAAATTCTAATGTTTCTAATTTTTCTTCTTCAGATCGGACTGTGAGGAAGTCATCAAGGCAGATTTGGAGGATGAAACAGCCAATTTTAGAATCTGAACTGTTATGAGTTAACTGTGTAGACTATCTTTGTGATACTGATACATTTGCTACATGTAATAAAAACCCAAAATATTCTTTTCAACAAATGTTTGATATATCAAAGAATATCTCATATGCTTCTTCTAGTTCTGATTCTGGAAATTGTATTTTATCTTCTATTGATAATTGCTTTCATTCTTGCATGAAAAATAAATCTGTGAAAAATAAAAGGCATAAATCTAACAAGGGACCCATAATCATATGGGTACCTAAAAAGGTGTAGTTTCTGTGTGTGCAGCTTAGTCAATTATGGTATCTGGACTCGGGATGTTCAAAACATATGACTGGCAACAAATCTCTTCTGTCTAATTTTAAAGATAAATGTTGCGGTCGTGTGAAATTTGGTAACTGTGAGACAACTCCTATTCTTGGTTATGGTGATCTAGTTCAAGGAAACATAACTGTTAAAAGAGTAAGCTACGTCGAGGGTCTAAGTCACAACCTTTTCAGCATAGGACAATTCTGTGATAAAGACCTTGAAGTCAGCTTCAAATCCAAAAGAGTTGCAGTGAAGAATGATAATGGCAAGGATCTTTTGGTAGGAAAAAGGCAATCAAATTTGTATACCATTGATCTTTCCAAGATCAAAATTCCTTCAGATATCTGCTTGCTTTCTAAAGCCTCAATTCAAGAAAGTTGGATTTGGCACAGACGTTTAGCTCATCTCAATTTAAAGTATATGGATCGCCTGATCAAGAATGATTCAGTGATAGGTCTTCCAGTTCTCCGTGTCCAGAGAGACCATCTATGCCAGGATTGTGAGAAAGGAAAAATGAAGAAAGCTCCTCACAAGCCTAAGCCTGAACACTGCACGTCGGCTATTCTTGATCTTTTGCATGTTGATGTGTGTGGTCCGATGAAGACAAAGAGTTTAGGACATAAGAAATATGTTTTGGTGGTTGTTGATGACTACTCCAGATATACTTGGGTAAAATTTCTGAAGACAAAAGACGAGACTCCTGAAGTACTCATCAACCTCATCATTCTAACTCAGACAAATAAGCAGAAACAAGTGAAAGTGGTAAGATCTGACAATGGCACTGAATTCAAAAACAGTACTCTTCAGGCATTCTATGAATCTTAAGGAATACAACAACAATTTTCTGCTGCACGTACTCCGCAACAGAACGGCGTTGTTGAAAGAAGAAATAGAACGCTTGTTGAGTCCGCCAGATCGATCAATGCTTACTTATTCAGGTCTACCTTTGTCTTACTGGGCTGAAGCAGTATCAACTGCCTCTCATACACAGAACAGATCAATTCTGCATCGTTGTTTCAACAAAACACCGTATGAACTTATGAACGGGATCAAACTGAACATCAAGTATTTCAAGTCATTCGGGTGTAAATGCTACGTTCTGAATGACAGGGAGAATCTCAACAAGTTTAGTCTGAAAGCAGACGAGGGTGTATTCGTCGGTTATTCTTCAAACTCTGCTGCTTATAGAGTTTTTCTGATCTCTGCAAGAAAGGTCATAGAGAGTGTCAATGTAAAATTTGACGAAGCTGCTGATTTGGTTTCTAGTCACTCAGGCTCAGAACCCGCTTTTACTGGAAATTCAGTTTTTGAGCAAATCAGTTCAGAACCTGCTCTCTCACCGGATAACCAGGATTCTTCTACTCCCTCTCCTATTCTTTCTGATCTTGATTTTCTGTTTGAAAATTTTTATGATGATGTGCCTAGATTTAACTCTGAAAATGTTTCTAATGTTTTGAATCAGGAAACTGAGAGCTCATCTATTCCAAATTCCGCTGCATCTATCTCTGACAATGATGTTGCTTCAGTCTCTCCTGTTCAACAAGAACCGGCACATCAAGTTTTTGTTCAATCAGACAATGTTCAATCAGAAACTGAGCCCTTTAATGTAGAACATACTCAAGAAGAGTCCATTCAAGATCAACCTGTTCAAGAGGAATCACTTCAGGAAGAAGTACAAAATGATGTTATTCAACAAACTGTTCCTGAATCTGATTCAGAGATTGTTGAGATACCTCCTCCTCAAGTGGAAACTATTTCTATCTCTTCATCTGATGTAGAAGTTTCTGAACCTCCCTCACTTCAATTAGAAGTTGTTCAAGATGTAATTGATCCTCTCCCTCATACAACAAAATGGACAAGATCTCATCCAATTCATCAAATTATTGGAGATCCTCAAGCCAATGTTTCTACACGCTCCAAGTCGGCTACTTCCAACGAATGTCTCTTCACTTGCTTCCTAAGCAAGATTGAACCTACAAAAGTTTCTGAAGCTTTGGAAGACTCGGATTGGATTATTGCTATGCAAGAGGAGATCAATCAATTTTATGTGCTCAAAGTGTGGAGACTTGTACCGAGACCGAAAGGAAAACGCATAATTGGTACAAAGTGGATATTCAAGAACAAAAAGGATAAAGATGGTATCGTCGTGCGGAACAAAGCAAGGTTGGTAGCCAAAGGATATCGACAAGAAGAAGGTATTGACTACGATGAAACATTTGCACCCGTTGCCAGATTGGAAGTTATCCGAATGTTTCTTGCCTTCGCTGCTTATCGAAACTTCATAGTATATCAAATGGACGTCAAGACGGCATTTCTCAATGGCAAACTTAAAGAAGAAGTATATGTATCTCAGCCAGAGGGATTTGTTGACAAAGATCGTCCAGATTATGTATATTTTCTCGCTAAAGCATTGTATGGTTTGAAACAAGCTCCACGGTCGTGGTATGACGTGTTGTCAGCTTTCTTGGGCAAATCCGGCTTCACCAAAGGGTCTATCGATACTACTCTTTTCATTTATAGAACTAATCTTGATATCTTCTTAGTACAAATATACGTAGATGATATTATTTTCGGTGCGACTAACATATCTTTGTGTACATGGTTTTATGATCTTATGACCTCTAGATTTCAGATGAGCATGATGGGAGAAATCAATTTCTTCCTCGGCTTACAAGTGAAACAACTTCTTGATGGTATCTTCATCAACCAGTCAAAGTATATATTTGACATCTTGAAGAAATTCAAAATGGACAAATCTACTTCAATCGGAACGCCGATGGCTCACGGTGCCAAACTCGGACTCGATCCAGATGGAAAAGCTATGGATCAAAAGACATACAGAGGGATGATCGTATCACTGATGTATCTAACTGCCAGTCGCCCGGACATAATGTTCTCCACGTGCTTGTGTGCCCGATTCCAGGCTAAACCAAAAGATTCTCATCTTTTAGCAGTCAAACGCATTTTTAGATATATTAAAGGAACTCCTTATTTAGGATTATGGTATCCTAAAAGTTCTGACTATAATTTGATTGCTTATTCAGATGTAGATTTTGGTGGTAATCAATTGGACAGGAAGAGTACTTCTGGTCATCTTCAGTTTTTAGGTGACAGACTGATAAGTTGGGCGTCGAAAAAGCAAAAATACGTTTCAATATCAACAGTCGAAGCTGAATACGTCGCTGCAGCTAGTTGTTGTGCTCAAGTACTCTGGATGAAAACGCAACTTTGTGATTACGGGATGTTGTACAAGACAGTGCCAATTTATTGTGATAGCAAGTCTGCAACTGTGATATCGGTCAATCCAGTCCAGCACACCAAGACCAAGCACATAGACATGCGGTACCATTTTATAAAGCATCACGTGGAAGAATGTACCATTGAATTATATTTTGTACCAACTGAATATCAACTTGCTGATATCTTTACAAAAGCCTTAGATGAAAAACGTTTCAATTTTTTGCTTTCAAAATTAGGCATGTTGAATTTAAAAGTTTAAATCTTTACAAATTTTATTCTATAAATTAAAATTTTACAAATTTTCTGTCTTTTGAATAAAACGTATGTCTAGGATCTTTTACAAGTTATTTGTTTATATTAAAGTTTTATATGTTCAACTTTCAAATCTTACAAAAGCCGAAAAGTCAGCAACATGTTTGTAGCTTTTAATACTGCTTTAAAGATATGTGAGTCTGAATTTTTATAGTTTACTTTGCTTAGACTACCTAAATGATCAGAATTATAGATCGGAATGAAAATATGGGCTAAGCATTTAGATGTTGATCTGAGTGATTGAGATGAATTATAAGTTCTTAAAATACAGAAATCTCTGGGTTTAAAAGTTTGTACCTGTGACCTTTCTGGTTTGGGAAAGTAAGTTCCTCGGGATGCTTGTCATCTGGTCCCCTAAGGTCATTTGGTCTGGGAGTGATCGAACATAAATCCTTCTATAGAATCAGATCGAAAGTCATGTTTTACTGTTATGGATGGGTTTAGAATATGTCGATGTAGCCTTTCTGATCTGGGAAAGTAAGTTCCAAGGGGTGCTTGACACCTAGTCCCCTAAGGCCAACTGGTCTGGGAGTGGCTGACCCAAATCCTGCAATAGGGTCAGATAGAAAGTTACGTTTACGGCATGTTCTTTACTTAATGAACTCTCTGATTAAAAGATGCTAAAGTGCACGCGCTTAAAAGATGCCAAAGAGCACACTCATGTTAAGATACCAATGTGCACACTGCTAAAAAGATGTCAATGAGCACACATCTCATGATACTTGGTGATATGTTTGAGTTGTGATAAACCTGTAAATTTGTGAAAGTCTTAATTTTTGATTACTTCGTGTCAGTACATGCAAAGTTTTCTATAATAATTTTATAACTACATTTTTCTTGAAGCTAATTGAAGTTCACATGCGAGCACACTGAATAGACAAATGAAAGTTTTTGAAACTGAACATGTCTTAACTTGATATGCAATTATACTTGTTCTTGCATCCAACAATATATGCTTGATTTCAACTGATTGATAAATCTGTGAAATTTTACTGAGTAGACTTTAATTTGTTTAGTGTTTAAAAGTTTATATATTTAGTTGTTACAAAATTTATATTCAATATGATCATCTTTCTTACTGATGTCTTTATGTTTGAGTATCTGTATTTTTTTTTGTATATGGCCTGTGCAATTTTCAAGGGGGAGAGCTAATCTGAAAAAGTTATCTGAATTTTTCTGTGGTTGAGGGGGAGTAAGTAAGAAAAGTATCTGTGCTGATCAGAAGTTAAAAAGTTATGATTCTCTGATTTTTTTTCTACACATTTGCTATACTAACAGGTAAATATTTGTGCATTTGTGTAGGGGGAGTGAAAGGATTTCAGGTATATATATATATTTTTTTTATTTGTTATGTTTTTTTTTTTTTTTTTTTGTTATTTTGTTTTAGTTTTCTAGGTTTAAATAGTGTTTTTCTTTTCATTTTCTCTTTCCCGCCTACCTGTTCTTAGTCTTTTGTTTTTTCGGCTCCCATTCTCTCTATCGCTCTCTGTGTTCAAAATCCTAATCTGATTACTTTCAGATTTTGTTACACGAAATCAAGGTATGTTTTGAATCTATTCACTTCGTTTATTGATGTTGAGTTACATTTGTTTGTGCTTATTATCGATTAGAGTATTCAAAAAACTGATGTTCGTATTTCTCGTTCTATTCAAAATACGCAGATTGTGATTTCGTGCATTTTTTCTTAAATCAAGTATTCAGTTTTGCTTAGAACTGCTAATCAATCTTCAGGTATGTTTCCTTTAACTTTTATTTCATGTTTTCATGCTTTAATTTTGATTTCTTGTGGTTTTCGGTTCGTGTCTCGCGAAAAGTAGGTTTGAAGTTCAAGTATGATAGATCCGCAAAGTAAACTTTGCGCGGCTAACTAGAAACGCAAAGTGAACTTTGCGCGTCTAGCAAGAAACGCAAAGTGAACTTTGCGTGTCTAACTAGAAACGCAAAGTCTACTTTGCGCTTCTAACTTGTTACGCAAACCTATTGTTTTTTCAAGTGTAGTTTACGTATCAACTAGGACACGCAAAGTCTACTTTGCGTCTCCTCTTTGACACGCAAACTTTCTTTTTTTGTGTGTGTGTTTCTTGTTTTAGTTTTGAGTTTTATATCAAGTATGTTTGTCCCGCAAAGTCTACTTTGCGCGTCTAGTTAGAAACGCAAAGTGAACTTTGCGCGTCTAACTTGATACACAAACCTTCCTTTATGCTTTTGTGTGTTTTTGTTTTGTTTTTCTAAAGTATAGTTTTCGGATCATGTTAGACACGCAAACTTACCTTTGCGTCTCATGACTGAAACGCAAACCTTGGTTTGCGTTTCTAACTTGGCACGCAAACCATACTTAGAATATTTTTTTTATTTTTGTCTAATTCTTTTTCATTTTGTTTTCCAGGTCTATTATGTCTTCCAAAACCAATACAGATCCAATGATTCAAGACGAGAATGCCATTCTCGATGATCCGTCTGATCGAGCTTCTCATGATACTCCCATCCCGTCACATCCTTCTGTTGGGGCTAATCTTTCTTCTTCTCGTCGTACACCAAATGATGTGTTCCCAACCATCATGTATATGCCATACAAGCCGAACAACTATCACGTGGACTTTGACCGAATCAAGATACATCCAATGATACGAGCAATTCTCAAAGGTCATCCACTTGCCCCTGCTCTTTCTTACTGTGCAGATGTTCCTGAAGTTTATCTACAGCAGGCATGGCATACAATAACAAAGAATGAAATGGCTCGTCCGCATCACTTTGATCTTCAAATCGATCAATTTGAATCATTCCTTTCATACAAGCGATTGAGATTAATACTGGAGCTTCCTGAGCCGAACTCCAGACCAGGCAGAACTACCTATGACAGTTTTCCATCAGAAAAGGAAGTATATGAAGGAATAAGGAATCTTGGATATGTTGGTACTTTATACAAACCTACAGACTTTGAGAAGTCTAATCTACCTCCAGTATGGTATGCCCTGTTCTCAGTTATCATCAGGTGCCTGACATCGAAGCATTCTGGCACAGATAGTGCAAGTTTACTGTATCTCCGATTGTTCCATGCAGTCGTCTATGACTTGCATGTCAACTACACGTTTATTTTTTGGACCGAACTCTCGGAGGTGGTACATGACAAATTCACCAACAAGAAACGGAAGTTCATTCTGTTTGTTAGATTTCTGAAACTTATTGTTCGAAGCATGCTCCGCAGCAATCCAGCTATTCCTCGCAGGTTATCTTGGCCTCAGGTTCCAGACTCCGAAATGACTTACATTCAGAAGCAAAAGAGGTCTTTCAACTATTCTATGACCATTCCGTATGCTCTTATTGCCAACTACGTTGATGTTACAGATGAGGATGTTATAGAATATTGTATGGAGAATGAGTTCATGGAAGCTGTACAAGATGAGCCTTCTCATGACAATCAAGTTCTTGAAAAAGTTGTTGAAGTTGAAGCAGCTATTTCTGAACAAGCACCTGAAGTTGAAAAAGAGGCTGAAGATGAGGAAGAAGTTGCTATTTTTGTTGAAGAAGAAATAGTTCAAGAAGATGTTGTTTCTCAACAAATTGAGAATGTTATTGCTGATATTGGTACTGAAGCTACTGATGCTACTGCTTTTGATTTTTAAGATGAAGATGAAGATGATTCTGATGCTGATATTGCTCTTTCTGATGATAAAGATGGTGAAGGTTCTGATCATGATAATGATGATGATGATGATAGTGATAAACCAAGTATTAAGGTTTATGAAAGGAAGGTTAGGACACCGGAAGTGGTTGTCTCAACAGAAGTTGTCTCTGAAGATGATTCTGTTCCTGTTAATCCTTCAGTTGTACATCTTCAAGTAGATGAATTGGATACAACTTTTGATCAAGCTTCAACTCCGGTACAAAGTGAAGCTCCAGCATCTTCACTTGCGGCAATTCAGTCTTCTGATCAAATTCCAGCGGTAGAACTTTCTTCTGATCAAGCTAGGGTATCTTCTGATAAATTCTCTACGTTGAATGATGTTATTCGTCAGTTATCTGAGAGAATGGATGCATAAAAGGAAGCTCAAATTCTGAAGTTGAAGACTTTCTTCAAAGGAAAGATGCCTGAGATTGATACTTCAGTAATTCCTCCAGAGATTCCATTCAGACGACCAACTGGAGTAGTTCTTCGTAAACCTTCTTCTGCTGTAACTACATCTACTTCTCCGATTGTTTCTCTTCAGTTTCCTTCGGTGGTTTCTATGTCTGTGGGAATTTCTACGTCTGCTCCTTCAAGGTCTTCTCTTCATGATCTTCCCATTTCAGAGTTGACAGATTTGCTCTATGCTCGACTTCTCTCTATGTCGCCGCCTGAACATCAAGATCAAGATCTTCTTTCTTTGCTTCGGAACTTTCAACCTATGCCGCCTCCAGTTTCTTCTTCTGACTCTGACCAGATTACTGTTTTATCTGATGAGTTCCATGCATTCAGATAAGAAGTTCGATCCAGTTTTGCTGATTTCAAATCCTTTATGTCTCAAGCATTTTCTGATTTATCTTCAAGGCTTGATTCTCATGAACAAAGCTGCAGATCTGAGGCTGGCCCGTCTCTTAAGCGCCGACATGACCAAGATGATCCTAATCATCAAGGCCATGAGGGGGAGATGGCAAAAAGACCAAGAGTTGAAGGATCTTCTGAAGCTAGAGAAGATATTCAAGAAGAAGTGGCTGGTGATAAAGGAAAGAGTGGTGAATCTGTTGAAGACTGCAACATTCAGAATTTAGTGAATGTTATGATTGAGAATGTTGATCTGTCTTCTTTGTATAATGAAATGAACATTTCTGAGAGTAATATTAACAATAATATGCAAATTGTTGTTTATATGGATCCAGATGTTTCTGCAAGTATTCATGAAGTTGAAGAATCTGAAGCTGCAAATGACATGGGGTCATTCTTTGCTAACTTCATAGAGATTAATTCTGATGATGATGAAGATGTCAGGTTTGAAAAGATTTGTCAAGTCAATGAAGAAGACTATGATGAGATCATTGTCATATCAGATACAGAAGATGACTCAGTGTTCATGGATGCTAAAGACGAAGAAGAAGCAGATTTGTTATACAGTGATCTTCCTGCTCACGATGAGATTCCTGAATCAGCTAATGTCACATCTACTCCTGTTGCTAGTTCAACTCCGACTAACACTATTCCTTCAAGATCATTTGAAGTTGGTCAGTCGTCAAGAGCAGAATCTGATGTTCCATCTTCTGATCCTGTAATTCCACCATATATTTTAGAAGAAGGACCAACTTTATCTAGACGTCAAAGACAAAGGAGTTTGCAACGTAGATATTTGGCATCAAGGCAAAGATCAGCCTTTCTAGAAGACACTCAGAGAAACATCTTTGTCTCTAGAAAGAAGGGCGATTAACATCTATGCAATCCTTGGAGTAGAGAAAGAGTCAGATGCCTATTAATATGAGTAGTTGATGTTCATCAAATGTCAGCGCAAAAGGAATAATACCGTTTCTTCTCAACACTTGATTGTTCGAGTCATCAGTGTCACAATCAACAAGTTTGTGAATATCTGGTATCCCGATTTTGAAGTTGAAAGAAGAGACTGCAAGCGGTATAAATTTTCAGAGGCAGACTTCGCTGACCTTTCTATAGATGATGTTGAATTCTTATATGATCACTTCAGGAATCTGTATCATAGATCTCAGGATATTTCACAAGCTTTGTTCGTCATTAAAAGATTCATTCGACGACAAATCCGATTCTTCAGGGTTTTTGATTTCTAGATGGCTGTTGAAAGCTTCCAACCAGTTGTTAATCTTCTCAGGCCTAACCGAAGCTTACCGAACTTAGAGTCTTATCCTCTTCTCACCATTGTTGAAGATCCTTATGGAGTTGTGTACAAGAATGGGTCTAATGAAAAATGCTTTCTCAGGTTTGAAGAAATTGCTCACTTCTCTGATGGAACTTTAAAGGTGATTAAGCTTCAGCTGGAGCAACGTCTGAAGGAGGCCAAAAGAAGATTTTTGGAATCAAGAGAAAATGCATTCCTGGTTGATAATGATGAAATCCGTCTTATTCAGAAGACTTTAGATTCAATTCAAGAGAGATTGAATCTCCGCTCAACTTTAAGACGACTGGAAGTTTTAGTTGGTTTGAATAGACTTCGTCAACGAGAAGAGCGTCAGTAATTCTCCAAAGTTGCCTGGTTGGTCTATGCTATTTTTGAAGATTGTTTTTGAAGACCACGGCGCCAATGATTACTAAGGAGAGATTGTTAGATCTGTTTTTATAGTAATCATTGTATTTATTTTCTAGCTTTTACTGTGCTTAATGTTCATTTCTGTTTTGTAAAGGCTAGGGGTATTTAAGTCCCCTTAGAGCCTTTGTTTTGTAACTTTGGCAATCACTTTCAATACATCAGTTTAAACTTTGCGCTTCATATTTTCTCTCTCTACTTTCTCTCTCTAAAGATTTAGAGATTCTTGGACTTTCACTGTCCCAATTGAACCTTCTGTACAAGACAATTCAATTGTACCCCCAACAAATGCTGAACAAGAAGCTGACAGTGGATATCTAGATGAGAATTATGATCAATCTACATCGAATCCTCTCCCTCACGAACATAAGTGGACCAAAAGGCACCCGATAAGCCAGATAATTGGAGATTCAACTTTACCGGTGTAGACTAGGTCATCTACTTTGAACATGTGTATGCATGACTCATTCCTGAGTAAGATATAGCCTACTCGCTTATCAGAAGCTCTAGCTGACTCGGATTGGGTGACTGCCATGCAAGAGGAGCTAAACCTGTTCGAAGCTTTGAAAATCTGGAGACTTGTACCAAGACCTGAAGGTAAATCAATCATTTGCACAAAATGGGTATTCAAAAACAAGAAAGACGAAGATGGTATCGTAATCAGAAACAAAGCACGACTTGTCGCAAAAGGCTACCGGCAAGAGGAAGGCATTGATTACGACGAGACTTATGCTCCAGTAGAACGCATTGAAGCGATCAGAATGTTTCTTGCGTATGTTGCTCATAAAAACTTCACCGTCTATCAGATGGACGTGAGACTGTGTTATTCCCTGAATCTAGTTTCTAATCACAATTAATCAAACAAAACACAAACAAGAATCAATTACCTGTTTGATTTCACTTTCAAATTCAAGATTACAAACTTTCTCTCTCTAGAACTCTCTTTCTCTCTCTCTACAATTCTCTCAATCTGAAAACGTATTCTCTGTTGGATCTACTACACTTACACTAAAAACAGAAATATAAACCTATTTATACCTACAACTATTACAAGGAAACAAACAAATACAAAGACATTGACTTTTATTACAAAAGACTTTGACTTTGATGAAAGTTGACTTTCTCAGCTTTGACTTTCTTGAACTTTGACTTTCAGTCTTCTTGATCTTGTATCCAACATATTTATGCTCTAACAGACTGCCTTTCTAAATGGCATTTTTAAGGAGGAAGTCTATGTCTCACAACCTGAAGCCTTTGTGAATCCAGATATACGAAATCATGTCTACATCTTGGATAAAGCACTTTACGGTCTTAAACAAGCGCCTCGAGCCTGGTACGAGTTATTATCAAAGTTTTTGGTCAAGTCGGGCTTCACAAAAGGTAAAATCGATACTACTTTGTTTATTAAAAAGGAAAAATCTGATATCATTCTTATTCAAATATATGTCGATGATATAATATTTGGCTCAACAAATCCTAAATACTGTAAGAACTTCTGAAATCTCATGGTGTCTAGATTTCAAATGAGTATGATGGGAGAGATGAACTTCTTTCTTGGATTACAAGTAAAGCAATTTTCAACGGGGATTTTTATAAACCAAGCTAAGTACATTTTTGATATTCTTCGGAAATTCAGAATGGTAACTTGTAAACCTATTGGAACCCCGATGGCACCAGGAACTAAGATCGGCGCTGATCCTTTGGGTAAAGCAGTCGATGTTAGAGCCTATAGAGGGATGATCGGTTCTTTGATGTATTTAACTTCAAGTAGGCCAGATATTATGTTCTCTACATGTTTATGTGCTAGATATTAGGCCAATCCCAAAAGAATCCCATATGTCTACACTTAAGCGCATATTTAGATATCTGAAGGGTACTGCAGATCTTGTTCTGTGGTATCCTAAAGATACTGATTTTCAACTGACGACTTACTCAGATGCAGATCATGCAGGATAAATGTTAGACAGGAAGAGTACATCGGGTCATATACAATTTCTTGGAGATAAACTCGTTAGTTGGGCATCAAAGAAACAATTATGTGTTTCCACATCAACGGCTGACGTGGAGTATGTTGCTGCTGCAAGCTGCTGTTCTCAGGTGTTGTGGATGACGACGCAACTACGAGATTATGGCTTCAAATTTGACAAGATTTCGATATATTGTGACTCTAAGAGCGCCATTGCAATATCAGCAAATCCTGTACAACATACAAAGACAAAACACATAGATGTACGATATCATTTTATAATAGACAATGTCGAAAAAGGTACAATAGAACTTTATTTTGTAAACACTGATTATCAGCTTCCTGATTTGTTTACCAAGTCTCTCGATGAAAAGAGATTTAATTTTTTTATCTCGAAACTTGGTATGTTAAATCTCAAGACCTAATTGGTGATTACCTACTAAAGTTTTTCTTATTATTATTTTTCTTCATTTCTTTATTTTTAATCTGAAAGATATCTGCACTTTAAGGTATGTTCATGATTTCAGGGGGAGTGAGAGATGATGAAAAGATGATCTACATCTCATTGAGGGGGAGTTTATAATTATTGCTTATGCTAATCACTGATGATTTTCTGATGCATAAATGCAGGGGGAGTATGAATGAGGAGTAAGGAATATTATTTTTGATTATTTTAGATTAGAACTCGTACATTCAATGTTTTACTGCTTTATGTCATTTACATTTCAATAAAGTTTTTGTGAATAAACTTTGTACTTTGACGACTTTGTGACTGTTTGCAGATTTGAGAGGAAGCTTCAATGTTCATATCTTTTATGACTTAGAGCTGACTTCATGAGAATTAAGACTGAGCGAAAAGGTTTATTTCTAATCTTAATCTCATACATATCTGAAAGAAGGACAACTTTCAGGTATGAAAACATGTTTTTTTAAACGTTCAAACCACTTCCCAATTCTTAAAACGATTTCATAATTTGGAAGTGTGTTTTTAAATGTTTTCATGATCATTGTGCTTTAATTGCTATATAAACCGTGTGTTTTTCAAAGATAAATACTTGCGTATTATCTTTTCTATATACTTTCAAGTATTCACATACACCGTTTAATTTTTGTTGAATATGTTATCACCATGTCTCAAAATTGAACAAATTTTTCGATGGTGATACACCCCGATTGAAATTCAAAGAAATTTTGAGCATGATTTCATTTCAAAACGTTCTTTCAAGAATGTCTATATTTTAAATCGTATAGACAGTATTTGATTTTTCCTGACCTACGCCTTAATCGATAAATAATTCTATTTGATCTTTATCATACAAAGTCAAATTTTCAAACAAGTCTCTTGTATTCATTTAATTCTTTCAATATACTTGTTTGAAATATCTTCAATGTTAAAAATGCTCAAATCTTCATGATTAACTATGTGAGCATACCGACATCTGACTTGTTATTTTGTGCTTTAACCTGAGCAACATGTTCTTTTAGGAATACATGGGTTTCTTTTGTGTGAGCATAATGAAAACTTCTATGGATTTATGTTAACCAGTGTTTCCTATCCAAGAAGTTAATCCTTTAGTGATCGAGTGTGAGGAGTCAAATATTGAGTGTGGGTTGAGTGATGAGGTAAAATGGAAAAGAGAGTTTGGTTAGATGTGAGCTTCATGATTAAAAATAAAGAGGGTGAGCGAACATAGTAAAAGAATATCAAACTCTGCACCAACTTTTTCTAAGCCGGGCAGCCACATTACTAGTGTTTCACATTTCTTTGTGAACATTATTGAAACAGGCACCTAGCCCATGCCAAGTCTTGATAAAAACCCCACCAGCTACTCATTTTTTTCTTAAAAAGAAAATGTTTCATATTTTCAAGGGGAAGCAACACATAATCTATCTGATTTTCATTTGGAAAATCTGGATATTGAAAAATAAGGAAGGCTGCCCCACCTTCGCACTTCGATCATGCACAATAGAGTTTGTGTTTAACTGTTGTTGTCTCAATGGTATACACAATTTTGAACCTTATATAAGCAATTATCATGTGTTTAATTCTTTCTAACATGTTGATCCAAACTCTCTCAGTGATTTGATAACGACCCTCTTCTATACTTAGTGAAAATTACGTTTTAATATGTATTAGTGTTTCACCATCAGCGATCAGACTGAGCCTGTTCAGTTATTGCTGATGTTCTCTGATGTAAACGTAATCCCTAAAGACAAGTTTCGCATCAACAGATGTTCATAGCTGAATCGAAGACGAAGCTGCTGAACAAAGACAAGTGTACTAGTGACCTGATGCGGATATCAGTAAAGCAAATACGACTCTACTCATACGCGAATAAACCTGAGGAAAAGCTTCAGCGATAGCTGAACTTCTTTGTATCTCTGAAGAAAGAGATATTCAGCGATCGATGATCACTTAGCTTATGACTCAAGTTTGTTTTGTCTTTCTTTGCACACCCAGTACGATGTGTCAGAATGGACATGCCTCTTCCACAATTCGTACAACAACTCTGTCAACTACATTGTTCATGATACGGCCGAAAGCATGTCTCCCAAAGTCAGACTCCCAAAGCCAATCACTAAATGACACGTGTAAAGTACCCTGCCATGCATTTAATGTATAGGGTATAAATAGAAAGATTACCTCTCCATCTGAGAGTGTGCTCTCTTCTTGAACTTAGATAGAAACCCTTGTTTTCTATACCTCTCAAATCCCATTCTCTATATTCTTGTGCAACCATCTTTGTCTTTTCTTAAGTTTGTTTAGATTGAATTCTACTTAATCTTATTCCGCAACAGACTTGTAAATTGTGTTTGATTTATCAATAAACAATTTATTAAACTTTAAATTATGTGTTTGTATTCAAACCCCCTTCTACAAACTTGTTAAGCACCTCCGGGGCCAACAAGTGGTATCAGAGCAGACTGTTTAATCTGATAAACAAGATCTTGCTTTATTCTCTTCCTTGCTATTCTAAAATGGCACTTAACACAAACACAAACTACTATGATAATGGTTCATTTTCTAAACCTCCTCTATTTTGCAGAAATAACTTTTCTATCTGGAAAAATCGAATGATGCTATTTCTTGAAGGTGCAGATCCCACTATACCTGAGTACGTAGAAAACGGACCCTATGAACCTGTCCAAATCATAGCTGTCGTTCCAGCTACTACCACCACTCCTTTTATTCGTGAACGCTATATTGCTAAGGAATTCAGACAATGTAGTGATGAAGACAAAAAGAAGTTAGGTATAGATGCAAGGGCAAAGATCATTATCTCTATGGCTCTGCCTGATGAAGTTTTCCATTCCATCATGCATCTTAAAACTTCTAAAGAAATGTGGGAAACCATATGTGTTCAATATGAAGGCACCACTGAAATCCAAGAGACTCGAAATACTAACTTGGTAAGATAGTATGAAAGTTTCATCGCTGGTAAGAATGAATCTCTCTCTGATGTTCATCAGCGGTTTAACTACCTAATCATTGATCTAAGAACCGTTGGTAGGACCTATTCTAATTCTGAGGTCCTAACAAAATTCTTGGAATGTCTTCCTGAATGCTGGGATAGTTATTCAATATGTCTCAAGCTGACAAAAGACTTAAATTCTCTTTCTCTCAGCACCTTGTGTGGAATATTGCTTAACTATGAGCAATCAACCCTTTTGAAGAAGAATCTTATAAAAGATTCTAAAGACTCCAAAAGCACTCATGTTGCTTTAGTCTCTTCAGAGATAATTCCATCTCAGCGATCTACTCTCACCATCACTGAGTTAGATTCTGAATCTGAGGATCTATCAGACACTGATCTTTCAGAGTTTGACGAGTCCTTAGCACTCTTGACAAACTCTTTTAAGAGATTTTCAAGAAAGAGTAATTTCCGAAGAAATAAGCCTCTCTCTCTCACTGACAAGCCAAAATCAACCCCTGTTGATAAGGCTACTGCTACTTGCTTTAACTGTGAAAAGATTGGACACTTTACAAGTGAGTGCAGGTCGAAGAAAGTCTTCAAACCTTCTACCTCAAGAAGATCCAGCGATGACAAATACCTTAAGCTGAAAGAGATATCAAAAGTTGAAAAACTACAAGCGAAAAGGTAAAGGTCTCATCGCTGAAGAACATGACTGGAACTTCTATGAAGAAGAAGTCGCTAATCTCTGCCTCATGGCTGAGATTAAAGAAGAAGTGGAAGAACCAACTGAAAGTGCTATGAGCTATATATCATCTCAGGTATCTATCTCTACTAATCCCTCTCTACCTGAATCAGAGAGAAGCCGCGCAGTTTATGTGCTGACGATTGATCTTTACAATGCTCTAAACGGCAAATCTCTAGCTGAAAGCAAAAACAATGATTTAACTTAACAGATGGAAAAATGTCATGAAAAGATCAGAGAACTGACTCTTTTAGAGGAAAGTTTGAAAGATCAAGTTGTTGTAAATAAAATAATTAGCATAGAACGCAAACAAGCCATCGCTGCTCTAAAAGTAGAAAAGGGTACTGTTGAAAAATGGTGCAATTCCTTAACAAAGATCACTGAGATAATAAACGCTCAAGCTCCTGGCGGTGATAAAACCGGTCTTGGTTTTTGGAAACCACAGGATGAGCCTAAAGAAGACAGTTCCATGCTTAAGTTTGGAACGTTTGTCACTTCTATCTCTGACACTTCTTATAATCAGTTTTATCCTTCTTCTTCTAATCCCATCCCTGAGGAAATATCCAAAGGCTCTAAGTCTGCGGATAAAGGAAAATCCATTCTTCGTCCTCAGAAGGCATCCAAGAAAGCAAAGCTAAAAGTTCCCTCTAAACCTTCAGCAAATCAATCTTCTAGCTCTGTGATAGAAATCTTTGATCTCTGTCCTCCAAAGTTAAAGGTTGATCTTAAGCCTAAGAGATCTGAAGAAATGAAAGTTCCTCCCAGATCTCATGATAAAAGCATTCTTGGAGCTGGACCTGCTCATCATAAATTCTCAAAACCTTTTACTCATGGTCCCAAAACCACTTTCAAATATAGAAAATGCTATCACTGTGGATTTACTGACCATATTGCAAGCAAATGTCCAACTGCCACTAAAGCTGATAAATCAGCTAAAGTTAAGATGAATGCCTCCAAGGCTGAGAAGGTCACCAAAGCTGAAAAATCTACCAAGGTGAAAAATACCCCTAAGGTTAAGAAATTAACCAAACTGAAGGTTACCACTGAAGTTGAATCTTCATCTGCTGTGAAGATTGTTGAACATTCCATCTCCACTAACCCTAAAGGACCCATTGAAAAGTGGGAACCAAACAAAGCTTAATCTTCATTATGTTTGCAGGGATCAAATGGCATCTGGTATCTCGATAGTGGATGTTCTCGTCATATAACTGAACAAAAAGACCTGCTCACTGAATACAAGGAAGAGAAAGGTCCCTCTGTGACCTTCGGTGGAAATGGAAAAGGATATACCCGAGGGTTTGGTGTCCTCAGCAATGGGACAACTACCTTCAGAAGAGTCGCTTATGTAGATGGATTGAAGCACAACCTTCTAAGCATCAGTCAGCTATGTGATAAAGATTCTGAAGTTCACTTTACCAAGAAAGCATGTTCAGTGGTAAATGAGAAAGGAAAACTTACTCTCAGTTGTTAACGTAAAGAAATTGTCTATGTAATAGATATGGACTCTACTACCACTGAAAACATATGTTTTCTCTCTAAAGCCTCTTCTGATGTCAATTGGCTATGGCACAAAAGGCTATCTCATCTAAACTTCAAAACCCTGAATTATCTCTCATGTAAGGAACTGGTTTATGGTCTTCCTCAACACTCATATGCTAAAGAATCTCTCTGCTCAGCATGTGAAAAAGGAAAACAGACAAAAGCTAGTTTCAAGTCTAAACAAGTTTCCTCAGTGACAAGTCCTCTTCAACTCTTGCATATGGATTTGTTTGGCCCTGTCAACATCCAAATAATAGCTGGAAAGAAATATACACTTGTCATTGTAGATGAATACTCTCGCTACACCTGGGTTATCTTTCTTCGCTGCAAGAGTAATACTCCAGAAGAACTAATATCTTTTCTTAAAAAGATGGAAGTGCTGAATAATCTCACTATTCATTCAATAAGAAGTGATCATGGAACTGAGTTCACAAACAGTTCTATGAACAATTTCTTTGAGAACAAGGGAATTTCTCATAACTTCTCTTCAGTAAGAACACCTCAGCAAAACGGAGTCGCTGAAAGATGAAACAGAACGATCATTGAAGCTGCTAGATCAATGCTCAGCGATTCTCACATCCCTACTCAATTTTGGTCTGAAGCTGTAAACATTGCATGTTTTACTCAAAACCGATTGCTTATAGTAAAGCGATTTAGGAAGACAGCTTATGAACTCTTTCATGGAAGAAAACCTTCTATCAGTTTTCTTCATATCTTTGGTTGTCAGTGTTTTATTTTAAACAACAAAGATCAACTTGGAAAGTTTGACCCAAAAGCTGATGATGGAATATTTCTTGGATATTCATCTATCTCCAAAGCCTACATAGTATTCAACAAGAGAAGACAATCTATGGAAGAAACAATTCATGTCACTTTTGATGAAACTCGCTCAGCGAACTCTAAACCAATCGCTGCCAATGAAGAGTTAAATGCTTGGATGTTCTCTCACTACAGAGAAACAAAACCCTTCTTTTCAAACCATCAGCACACAAATCCTCCTACTGCTGATGATGATCCAAACATCATACCTCCGAACGCTGAATCCATCTCATGGGTTTCAGCTGAGCCTTTAAACACACTTCCTCCATCAGATCCATCTTCGTCTGAACACCTCTCAGAAAACAATGGTTTGTCTAACACTCAACAATTAATAGCTGATAAACCTCAAGCTTCTTCATCAGTGAACATTCCTATTGTTGATCCAACCTCTGAAATGAGCGATCATGCTCCTGCTCAGCGATGGACCAGAAATCACCCTATAGAACAAATTCTTGGTGATCCCGATGCAGGTATTCAAACACGACGAAGTTCAGGTAATATCTGTCTCTTTGTCAACTTTATTTCTTTAATAGAGCCAAAGAAGGGTGATGATGCCCTCAGAGATCCAAACTGGGTCAGGGCTATGCAAGAAGAGCTGACTGAGTTCTCTCGCAACAAAGTTTGGAATCTCGTTCCTAGACCATATGATAAAACTGTTATAAGCACCAAATGGGTGTTTAGAAACAAGTTAGATGAACATGGAACTGTAACCCGCAACAAGGCTCGACATGTTGCTCAGGGATACAAACAAGAGGAAGGGATAGACTATGATGAAACCTTTGCCCCTGTGGCTAGGCTCGAAGCAATTCAACTATTCTTAGCTTTTGCAATCTACAAAGACTTCTTTGTGTATCAAATAGATGTAAAATCAGTGTTCCTAAATGGAAAGCTGAATGAAGAAGTCTATGTAGAACAAACTCCAGGGTTCTATGACCCTAAGTATCCAAATTATGTTTATAAATTGGATAAGGCTCTCTATGGTCTAAAACAAGCCCCTCGTGCTTGGTATGACACTCGCTCATCTTTTCTCATCTCTGAATATTTTGAACGTGGCAAAATTGATAATACATTATTTTTCAGAAAGATAAAAGGTCATATTATACTTGTACAAATATATGTCGATGACATCATATTTGCTTCGCCGAAAGAATGGAGAAAGAATACAAAATGAGTATGATGGGTGAGCTGCCATATTTTCTTGGTCTTCAGATTAAACAATCTTACAAAGGTACTTTTATCAGCCAAGGTAAGTACGTTAAAGACATGCTGAAGAAGTTTGATTTAACACAAACTTTAGAAATGAAGACTCCTATGGCACCTCCTCTAACACTAAACAAAGATCCATCTGGAAAACCTGTTAATGTCACTGACTATAGAGGAATGATAGGTTCCCAATTGTATCTTACAGCGAGCCGACCTAACATCATGTACTCTACTTATTTATGTGCATGCTACCAGTCTGAGCCCAAGGAATCCCATATGATCGCTGTTAAGCGAATTTTCAAATATCTGAAAGGGACTCCTAACCTTGGTCGTTGGTATCCTAAAGACTCAGGGTTTGATCTAACTGGATATTCTGATAGTGATTTTGCAGGTTGTAAACTCGATAGAAAGAGCACCACTGGTAGATGTCAACTTCTAGGAGGAAAGCTGGTAAGCTAGACAAGCAAAAAGCAAAATTCAGTGTCCACTTCCACAACTGAAGCTGAATACGTAGCAGCTAGAATTTGTTGTGCTCAGGTCTTATGGATGAGAAATCAACCATTAGACTATGACCTTCAGCTATCAAATATTCCAATCTATTGAGACAACACTAGTGCTATCGCTATAGCAAACAATTCAGTGCTACATTCAAAGACAAAATACATAGAGATCATATATCATTTTATCAGAGATCATGTGATGAATGGTGATATTGAACTTCACTTTATACCCACTAACTATCAGCTCGCTGATTTATCACCAAACCTCTTGATGAGACAAGGTTCAACTTTCTGATCAGTGAGCTTGGAATACTGAATCTTGAAGAGTAACTCTTCATATTCCTGCATTATGTCAGTGATTCTAAGTTCCCCTTTATCACTCTATCTTTGAATAAATTTCTGACTCTCAGGTATGTTCTCTTATTCTCCATCACTGAATATTCATTCAGTAAGTTGTTTTTCTCTCAAAAAATAAAATAATCATTTTCTTTCTTCAAATGATTAAAAGCTTTTTGATAAACAAATTCTATAACTGACATTTTTCTTCAGTGATCCTTCTGAAATGAAAAATCAATCTCTGAATTTCTATCAGGGATTCTTTCAAAAATAAAACCTATCTCTGAGTTTTCTTCAGAGATAATTTCGAAAAGGACAAATGAAACGTTTTTTTTCTCTCTCCTCATGACGTCATTTGAACCGACAATCCATGACATGCCTTTTTCTGACACGTTCGTCCGTTGCCCTTCTATCCAATCAACTTCATCAAACGTGTCCATGTCATGATGAACATTTGTTTTCTCGCCTCGATCTCTCTCTCTCTCTCTCTATACGTATAAAAGGAATGTTTCTTTTCATTCTTATCTTTTACGCTTTCTGGAAATCTTATTGAACAAGAACTCTCTCTCTCAAGGCAATTCTAGCAAACACCTCCTCTGGTATTTGTTCTTCAAGATCAACAAGTTACCTTGTTCTTCTTTTTCTTTTAAAATTTTGTTATATACTGCTATATATGTTCCATCATTAAGGGTTTTTACAAGATTTTTGTTCACTAAAGTCATTCTTTTTGATTTTATTCTTTCAAAACCTTTGGTTTTTTCATTGTTCTTCCTTCTTCAACTAAGAACAATGTCTTAATCTTCAAATATTTTAGTTGTTATACGTTTCTTTCTCTAAATAGAAACTGGTAAAAACATATTTATTTTTAGACTCTAATCCTTTCCTTCTATTCTCATTCTTTCCATATTCAGAACTGGCACAATCATCTCTTATTGCCTCCAAGTCAGTCAAGTTTGCTCTCACTGAATCAGAGATTCCCAAGAACAACCATCTTGCATGCTTGGACTTTGATGGTGTCAAATACCCACACCTAGTGGAAGTTTCTAAGTTCCTGAAGCAATCTTGCATTGCTTACGCCCTCACTGTGGATCCTTAGCCTTCCAAAACACTTCCCCAACAGTTTTGGTTCACTGCTGAAGAAACCCCCAACACCAACAAGAAAGGTAACCAGGTTCCTGCAATTTCTTTCAGCACTAACTTAGGAACAGGGATGATGACCGCTTTCAGCTTGAGGAAGGCACTCAGATTTCCTGACAAACCCAAGAGTGGATTTGACGCTCTGCCAACTGATGCTGAAATCATCCAGTTTCTGGATGCTATGGAATATTGTTGGGACAATAAGCCCCGAACGACCATCCCCAACAAGCGGCTGACTCTCATCAAGAAGGCGAACATGCCTTCTCAACTGAACTTTATTTTTTCTCACTTCATTCAATGTATGAGTGGGAAAAGTGGTTCACTTGATCAGGCTAGCAAGGTTCAGGTCCAGATGACTTATTCTATGATCGCTAAAAGAAACTTTGACTATGCCACTGCTATCTTTGACGATCTCAAGTCAGAGATATAGAAGACGGAGAGGGATCCCAAGATCCCATATGTACGGTTCATCTGTGCATACCTGAAATTCCTCTACCCTGCTTCTTACCCCACTACTTCTGATGGCTCTTTCGCCAAAGTGGGTCAATGATCGTTGGAGGTCAAACCGCTCGACAACGAGGTAAGTATTTCTACTCTTCGCTCTCGACTCTCTATCCATACTTCTTCTACTTCAGCGGCCACGCAGGAGGTTCTTTCTTCTGCTAGCCCTGCCGCTACAACCACTTCAAAACGACAGTCAGCTAGTCTTTCTGGTCCTTCAAAGAAGGCCAAATTGACTAAGGAGACCATTGCCCCTAGTTCAATGCCTGAGTTAGTTTTCTCGACAAACTTCCTTGGATGATTTCGTAGGTCTCTCCTCCACATCCTCAGCTATCACATCATCAACCATGCCAGCGATCTCGGTCGCTGTCACAACATCAGTGACGCAACCACCCATCTCAGTAACAACTGAGGTAACTACCCAGCTCCCAACTTATTCTATCCCCGTTACTAGTCCTCCCATCTCTTTGGTCTCTAACCCTCCTCTCATACAACAACCTCAAGTTGCATTCTTAGGACCTGCTGCTCAAACCTTTGAAAGAGACATTCAATTTTTCAATATGTTTGAACCATCAGGTATACCTAACCCCTCAAATACTACTCCCAACTCTCCATATAAGCCTGTTTCTCATAAACTAACTTTTCTTTCAGGTCCTAATATGGCGACTCTTGACGCTCATGTCAACAGTTTAGGTGTGAAGGTGGATTCTCTCGCCACCTCCATCAACGAAACCACCAGCGATGTGAATACCGCAGGTGAAGAGCTGAAGAAACTTACAGCTACTTGCTCGTCCAAAGCCGAAGCCTCCCAGATCACAACTCTTCAGGGCGAGCTTGTCAAAGTCAAGGAGGATTCTTAACTCCTTCAGGGACGTGTGGATACTCTTAGCAACAATGTCCAGGGATTATATGCAAAGATTGATTCATGCACAAACATCCTACAGCAAGTCCTTGAGAAGCTGAATGCACCAGCTCCGACGCCCACGCCTTCTTTCACAGAGGATGATCGCACTTCTCTGAATGTCGCTGTTGAATTTATTCATCATGCTACTTCAGAACTCTCTGTGATTGAAGGAAGCCTGGAAACTCTAGAGGCTGAAGTCCGTAAGTTGGTCGCTGCACAACCTTCCTCTCCACCTAAAGTCCTCTCCCTCGCTGATAATGACAAAGAGGAGGAGAAAGTTGCTGAAGAAAATTTAGAGGAAGCTGCTGCTGAGGTTCACCCGGAAGATCCTCCCTCTCATGTTGAGGGGGAGAAGGTTGCTGACAAAGCCCCTCCATCTTCTTCCTACGATCAAGTCTTTGTAGATGAAGAAGAGGAGGAGGATGAAGAAGATGAAGATCTTGATCTTCAAGATCAGGATGAAGCGAAACACCATCAAGATGATGATGATGACGATGAAGAAGACCAATCTTTATGGTTTTCTGCAGCCGCCACATCATCAGTGATAGCTTCGAAAAAAGCTGTCACAGTAGGGGGGAGTAAAGAAACATCTTTAGGAATCCTTTCCCAAAGCAAATCTAAGGGTACAGCTGCTGAGGGAAGCCTCACTAAAGTTTCACTATCTGAGAAGAATCCTTCTCAGGTATGCCTTTCACTTGTCCCTGTATCTTTCTATAAATCCCCAACCCATGTTTCTTTCTAGCCTTTATCTTTCTTCTTCCCAAAACAAACACTAACTTCTTTTATCTATTTTCTGACCAGACAGTTCTCTCCCCTGCTTAAGGGTAAGGAACTACAAATAATCCCAGCTTCTATAGCTGATGACGCAATAATCCCAATCTCCGTCAATGAGATTGATGAAGAAGAAGAAGCCTTGCACCATCCAGGAAGGCCCTCAAGACCATCTCACTGGTCAGAGGAAGATATGAAGAGAAGAACAGAGATGATCTCTCATCTACAAAGTCAACGGCTGAAGGTCCCTCTTCAAACAACTTCTACAGAACTAGAGTTCCTGACTGAAGCTGAAATCGAAGAATCTGTCAGAGCTGAGAAACTGATAGCTGATTGTCAAAGAGATGCCTCTCTTGCTCTCAAGATTCAGTCCTATCAAGTCAAAGACAAAAAGCTAAAAAAGAAACCAGTGGAAGTCCAGGCTGCTCTATTAAAGGAAATTGAAGACGAGCGCTCAAAAGAACTAGCGGTTAGCGATAACTCAGTCGAATGGTGCAAACATAAAGTCGACTATCACTCTGACCCAATGAAGATCGTAGCCATTGTCATCTCAGGGAGAAAGAAGAAGGACCGAACTTCTGTCACAATGGAGATAACCAGAGAGAATGGAAGCTGTAAGGCTATGTTCGTTTCAAAGCTGGAAAGCTTCAGTTAAATGGAATGGCTAGAGTTCAAAGATGCACAGAAGAAATTCAAGTCAACCTACAGAGGCTATGTTGAAGGATAATTGACGCTCTCATCAACAGAGTCGTTGTCATCCTAAAGGTGTCATCTACTCTTCCTTCCAAGCCAAGGCAACTAAAAAGAAAGCCTGGCTCCTCCTCATCTGAGAATATCGCTGCAATAAGAAACGACACCTCCATTAAGTTCTCAAAAGAATCTCTGTTCGGTTCTACTCCTGATATCTCATCTCTAGATCTATCCCTGCCCCCTGGTTGTCCATATATTGCAGGGCAAGTAATTAAAGATCCTTTTGGTATCTTCTTCAGAGATGATGAGTAACAACTCAGATTCCAAAGAGTCTCTGAAATTCCTATATGTCCCCTCAGCCATCTCAAGGATCTCCAATGCTTATGGTGTGACTTCTCTCCTTCTGCTGAACCGATCAAGGCAATCATCAGTCAAGAATCATCAAATCGAAGGCAAAGAGGAGAAGAAATACCTAACTATATGGTTATTCCTCCAAAATCTTCTTTAGATAGCTGATAGATTAGTTTTCTATTTCTTGTAATCTATTAGTTAAACTTATAGTAGTTAGTTCCTCACTTGTACTTGTAATTTTCATACTTTGTAATTCTATCTTTGAATTAATGAAAATTTCAGTGAAGTACTTAACTCTATCAGTATTGTAAAAGATCCCTCAAAATAGTAATTGGGACATGTATGTTATGAGTCCTGATTATTCCATTATTTTGAACTATAAAGTAATTTTCTTCAGTTACTTTATCATTATCAAATAGGGGAGATTGTTGATCCAAACTCTCTTAGTGATTTGATAACGACCATCTTCTATACTTAGTGAAAATTACGTTTTAATATGTATTAGTGTTTCACCATAAACGATCAGACTGAGCCTATTCAGTTATTGCTGATGTTCTCTGATGTAAACGTAATCCCTGAAGACAAGTTTCGCGTCAACAGATATTCATAGCTGAATCGAAGACGAAGTTGCTGAACAAAGACAAGTCTACTAGTGACCTAATGCGGATATCAGTGAAGTAAAGACGACTCTACTCATACGCGAAGAAAACCTCAGGAAAAGCTTCAGCGATAGCTGAACTTCTTTGTATCTCTGAAGAAAGAGATATTCAGCGATCTATGATCACTTAGCTTATGCCTCAAGTCTCTTTTGTCTTTCCTTGCACACCCAGTACGATGTGTCAGAACGGACATGCCTCTTCCATAATTCGTACAACAACTCTGTCAACTACACTGTTCATGATACGGCCGAAAGCATGTCTCCCAAAGTCAGACTCCCAAAGACAATCACTAAATGACACATGTAAAGTACCCTGCCATGCAAATAATGCATAGGGTATAAATAGAAAGATTACCTCTCCATCTGAGAGTGTGCTCTCTTCTTGAACTTAGATAGAAACCCTTGTTTTCTATAGCTCTCAAATCCCCATTCTCTATATTCTTGTGCAACTATCTTAGTGTTTTCTTAAGTTTGTTTAGATTGAGTTCTACTTAATCTTATTTCGCAAAAGACTTGTAAATTGTGTTTGATTTATCAATAAACAATTTATTAAACTTTAAATTCTGTGTTTGTATTCAACCCCCCCTTCTACAAACTTGTTAAGCACCTCCGGGACCAACATAACACTTGCACGAACACACAAGGAAATTTGTTTTTCTTGTCATAATGTTCATAGAAATATCTTTGTGGTGTTTTGATGATTGAATGGAAGCCCTGGGGGAGTGAACATCACAAAAGCTCCTTTTCAATGTGTATTTGTTACATAAAGTAACTTCGTGTTACTGACAAACACTTCTAACTGATTCATTTGTTGATTCAGGTGTTACACTCATAATTTGTCTGAATATGCAATGATTCGGATGAATATCTTTTGGATCGACGGATAATCAGAGGATCTTGTTAAAGATCATAGGTTAGAAAAGATTTCAGAGACATTTCATGCTAAAAGTTTTGATGATTTCATGCTTTTTTCATCAAAAAGAGGTAGAGATATTCAAGAAATGTGGTTGGATAAAGAATGTTTGGAGCTGAAAAGAAAAATTTATATCAATTCGATGAAAGTTTGTTGAAGATTGTTGAGAGCTGAAAGCAAAAGTTCAAAGAATTCCGAAAGAAAGCTGATTTTAGAGAAAATTTCTTTGAAGATAATTTTTACTGAAACAGATTGAGCGAAACCTGAAGATAATTTCTTTCCAATTCTGAAAGAGGTTTTTATAACCTCGGAGAAGATTGTTACTTTGTTTGAAGAAAGATTTGGGAGAGAATACTGAAAATTGCGAAGACTGTTTTGAATACAAAGGGGTGATTGAGTTTAGATGTCTATTCTATTAAAGTTGATCAAATGGGAGATTATATTTACTGAGCTTAAAGAGAAAGATTGAATTGCAAAATCTTTTTGAGATGATCTTGAATCCAAAGAGTGAGATTGTTAGAGCATAAATATGTTGGATACAATATCATAGAACACTGAAGATTGAAGTCAAAGCTAAAGTCAACTCTCAAGCATCATAGTCAAAGTCTATTGTAATAAAAGTCAATGTCAATGTTGTAATTGTGTTATTAGTGTTTTTATTGTCTGCGCACATAGTTGTGTGCATGTTTGTTGTTGTTAGTATAAATAGGTGTTGTAGTGTTGTGTGCGGGTAAGATATGTAATAGTGATATACGTGTTCTTTGTGTTAGAGAGAGAGAGAGAGTTGAGAGAGCATTCTGTAATCGTTTAAGGATTAATAAAAGTGTTTCAATGGAGATTTGATTTGTGTCATCTTGTTTACACTGAAATTCTGGGATAACAATCTGTAGGAATGAAATGAAACTCAATATCACCTTTAGAGACATGATCTCTTATAAAGTGATATCGAATATCAACGTGTTTTGATCTGGAGTGCAGCACCGGATTATTAGCAATTGCTATGGCACTGCAGTTGTCACATAGGATAGGTATTTGAGAGTAGAACTTGTCATAGTCTTGAAGTTGATTCTTCATCCACAAGATCTGAGCACAACAACTGCCAACTGCAACATATTCAACTTCAGCGGTAGATGTAGAGACAGAATGTTGTTTCTTGATGGACCAGCTGACCAAATTTCCACCGAGTAATTGACAGCTTCCAGTTGTACTTTTCCTGTCCACCTTAGACCCTGCAAAGTCAGAATTTGAATAGTCATTGAGATCAAAACCTGAGTCTTTGGGATACCAAAGACCCAGATTCGTAGTACCCTTTAAGTACCGAAAGATGCATTTTACAGCCGCCAAGTGAGATTGCTTGGGATTGGTTTGATAACGCCCACACAGACACGTAGAATATATAATATCGGGTCTACTAGCAGTAAGATAAAGAAGAGACACAATCATTCCTCTATAATTCGTGATATCAACTGGCTTACCAGCTGGATCAACATGAATTTTTAGAGGTGGTGCCATGGGAGTTTTCATGGGAGAGCAATTTTCGAAATTAAACTTCTTTAGGAGATCACGAATATACTTGCTTTGGTTTATAAAAATTCCTTCAGAAGTTTGTTTGATTTGAAGACCAAGAAAGAAATTGAGTTCACCCATCATGCTCATCTCATATTTTCTTTGCATGAGAGAGGCAAACTCCTGACAAAGAGATTCATCAGTAGCACCAAAAATGATATCATCCACATAGATTTGGACAAGAATAATATTGCCTCTGGTTTTCTTGAGAAAGAGAGTATTGTCAATTTTACCTCGGGTATATCGGTTGGAGAGAAGAAAATCTGATAGAGTGTCATAACATGCACGAGGAGCTTGTTTTAGACCATAAAGAGCTTTGTCTAATCTAAACACATAGTCGGGATGAGTTGTATCTTCAAAACCTGGAGGTTGTTTCACATGGACTTCTTCGGTGAGTTCTCCATTGAGAAATGCACTTTTAACATCCATTTGAAAGACCCGGAAGTTTTTGTGAGCAACATAAGCAAGAAAAATTCTTATTGCTTCAATTCTAGCAACAGGAGCGAAGGATTCATCATAATCAATCCCTTCCTCTTGTCTGTATTCTTGAGCAACAAGTCTGGATTTGTTCCTGATGACAGTGCCTTCTTCATCCATCTTATTTCGGAAAGACCCACTTAGTGCCGATAATGGTCTTGCCTGAAGGACGAGGCACAAGTCTCCATACTTTGTTTCTTTCGAATTGAGACAGTTCCTCTTGCATGGCAGTGATCCAACAAGGATCGGGTAGAGCTTATTCAATTTCTTGGGCTCTATGATAGAGAGAAAATTCACATAGAGGCAAATGTTTCCAACACCTCTTCTAGTTTGAACACCTGCTTGTTGATCACCGATAATCTATTCAATTGGATGATCCTTGGTCCATTTTAGAGCTGGAGGAAGAGGTGCAAGAAATAGGCTAGGAGAATATGAGGATGATGGATCTGTAGGAATGGGGTGAGTATGATAAAGAGGAGTAGAGTGAAAAGTAGGTTCGGCAGATGTAGCAGGTTCGGCAGAAGGTAAGAACTTTGCCGAACTATGGTTAATAAAAGTGGAAGCTGCTGAAAATGGAACATAGGGAGGTCCTGCAGACAAATGATTTGGGGAATCTTCTCTTACAGATGAAGTGATCCACTTATAAAGTTCATTATCATCACAAGTTAAGGAAGATGTCTTATGATGGTCAAAGTTCACATGTATTGATTCGTCAATACATTTTCTTCTAAGATTGTAGACTCTATAGGCTTTAGAGGATAGAGAATAGTCCATAAATATACCTTTATCAGCCTTGGGATCGAATTTCCCAAGATGTTCTTGATCATTTAGGATGAAACACAAACAGCCGAAAACATGAAGAAAACTGATATTTGGTTTTCGGCCATAGAAGACTTCATAGGAAGTCTTGTTGTGTCTTTTCACAATGATAGATCGGTTTTGAGTCAAGCAAGATGTATTGACATCCTCAACCCAGAAGTATGTAGGAAGGTTTGATTCACTCAGCATAGATCTTGCAGTTTCACATAGAGTACGATTCTTTCTTTCCACAACACCATTTTGTTGCGGAGTTCTGACTGATGCAAAGTTTTGAGAAATACCTTTGTCATTGAAAAAGGCATCTAAGGTAGCATTTATTAATTCGGTCCCGTTGTCACTTCTAACAGATTTGACTAGTTGACCATTGAGAACTTCAGATTTCTTGATGAAATTGATGATTTCTTCATATGTATCACTTTTGTACCTGAGAAATAATACCCAAGTGTAACGTATGCATTCATCAATAATGACAAGAATGTACCTTTTTCCACCAAGACTAGGTGTGCTGACAGCCCCACAAAGATCCATGTACAACATCTGGAGAGGGGTAGAGATAGAGAAACACTGCTTTGGTTTGAAGGAGGATTTTGTCAGCTTGTCTTTCTCACATGCAGCACGTAGTTTCTCTTTAGAAAAGGATATTTTTGGCAATCTTACAACCAGCTCTTTGTTAAAGAGAGCATTTAACGTCTTGAAATTAAGATGGGAGAGACGTTTATGCCAGAGCCAGTTCTTCTTTTCTGAATCTAGAGAAATGAAGCAGATGCTTCCTTAACCTTGATCAAATTTGTTTCCCATGTTGATCACATAGACATTATATCTTTTCTAAAACCAGAAAGAACAGTATGAAAGTTTTTGTCTGTGATGAGACAATCTTCCATTTTAAATATCACATAGAAACCTAGATCACAGAGTTGACTTATGCTTAAAAGATTATGCATGAGTCCTTCCACATAGGAGACTTTATTGAAAGTAATGGATCCATTAGAAAGAGTCTCATAACCTTTGGAACCTATTTTGAGGCGGGTCCTTTAGGATTAGAAGTAGAAGAACAAGAAGGATCATTTTGACCGTATCTGTCGATACGTTCTTTTGGAAAATCCTTGGCCAGATGAAAGGTATCACAATAGTTATAGAATTTTCGGTAGATGAACTTTTTCTTAGGTTCTTGAGTGGAAGCTTTGACTTTTCCTTAGGGTTTTGTCATAAGAGGTTTGGAAGTGTGAGGAAGAACGGGAGAGATGAAAGGAATGGGAAGGGTTCAAGGCAATGGTCCAAGGATTCCTTTTTCTGAAGAAGGATGAGAACAGATGGAGATTCCTTTAGATTTCTTTAGTTTCAACGCTCTATGAATGAATTCTGTTGCATTCATAGGAGATTTACCTTTGGTAGAAGGTGTAATCTTTCTTTTGGTGGGGAGATCTACAACAACAATTTTTCCTTTATTATGGAGACGAGCTTTCTTTGGAGGAGGAGAAGAGGATGGAGAAGAAGAACCTTCTTTTAGATTCAACGTTTTGAGGAGATCACTAATAGGTTTGGCAAAATCATTAGAATCTTGATCTTCTATAAGAGTGGGTTTAGAATGTTTGGCAGAAACAAAGATTCCAAACTTCCTGGAATCTCGAAGATCCATGGAGTATACAGAGTTAGAATCTCCTAAGTCGGTATCAGTCCACTTAGGAGAATAAGAGGGAAGTTTAGAAAAAGAAGGAGGATTTTGAGAGGGGGAAGGAATGTCTTCGGAAGGAGTAAAGTCAGCATCCTCTTTCCAATAACCAAGTCCAAATTTATCATCACCAATAACTTAGTCTTTGAAAATCTTTTCAAGGTTCTTGGAGGAGGTGTTCCATTTATTTACAATCTCTTGTTCCTTTTGAAGACGCTTGATTAGTTTATTCTTTTCTTTTTCCAAAACAAAATGTATTGTTTTTATGTCTTCCAGCTCTGCTTTTATTTATCAAAATGGTTTAGCTGAGAGAGAGAAACTTGAAGTTGGGAATAGAGAGATTTGATTTGTTCATTAGCTCTTTTCTTAGCATCCTTTTCATTATGAAAAAGTACAGTTAAAGTGTCGTAAGCTTCAATATTTTCTTCATTGGTGAGAGAGTAGAAGGGATGTACCTGAGATGAGGAGGAGGAGCATTCGGCTGAAAAGTCCATCTTAGAGCTAGAATCTTTGACTTCGTCATCAAGTTTTGCCATAAGGCATTTACTTGAAACTTCTTTCTCACTGTCAGAGGTAGGCTCATCAGCCCAGTCAAGAGTCTCAACCATCATGCCTTTTCCTTTTCAATGAGAGTTAAAGTTTCTCTTCTTTTCTCTCTTGTACTTAGCTTTGTACTTTTCAGCTTTGTCAGAAAGATCTTTGAAGGATAAGGAAGGGGAAGATTTTCGATGATGAGACCTACCAGTAGAGATAGATCTGAATTTCCTTCCCTTAGAAGAATTTGAAGAGTTAGAATTAGAGATCCTAGGAGGATTGCTTCTACACTCAGAAGCGAAATGGCCTTCTTACCACACGCATAATATTCCCCTTTGATTTTGTCTACAGAGTTTCTAGAGGAAGAAGAAAATTTTCTGTTGACTTTGAAACGATTGGAAGAAGAGTTGTTTCTGAATCTGGAGAAGTTGGCAAGCATGCCCATTTTCTCCGTCATTTGATCGACAAAAGCATCTTCACCTTTATCATCAGCTTCACTTAGATAGGCCTCCGAAAGGAGATATGGATCATTATGACTCTCTCTGTCCGAGTCATCAGAAGGATAAGTGATACGGGGAATGCACACAGTCTTTTTAGAACCATCACCGATAAGAGCCATTGAAGGGGCTTTTATCTGTTTGATAATGGATTTTCTTTGAACACGAGTTTGTTCATAATTATAAAGAGTACCATAAAGAGAGATGAGAGGCATATGATCAAGATCCTTGGTTGTTTTTATGCAGGTGGAAATGTTCTCCCAGAAATCTGGAAGTCCATCCTTGAATTTACATAAAACTTCCTCCTTGTCATAAAGCTTGCCGAGAAGTTTAAGATCATTGAGAAGACTATTAAATCTATTATAGTAGTTACAGAGGGATTCTCCTTTCTCATGGGAGAAGAGTTCGTATTTGCGAACAAGAGAAATTTTTCTGCTTTTCTTGACCTCTTCTGTACCTTCATACAGAACACATAGAGTGGTCCACATTTCTTTGGCAGTAGGAAAGTTAACCAGAGAATGATACACCTCATCCGGAAGAGCCTGAGCAATAATTGCTCTAACTTTGGAGTCAAGCCCAATAATGCGCTTGTCTTCCTTAGTGTAATACGTTGGCCTTTTCTGAACATATCGTCCAGTTGCAGAAGTTCTTTCCTCGTTAGACGAGTCATCGGAAACATGAAAGAGATAGTCATTTTTTTTTCTTTATCCTTAGGAGTTTTGACAAATTTATCCCATACTTTAGGGATAAGAGGACCTTCACTAAGAACGGTCAAATAGCGACTGTCAGTCCCCTCTAAGAATAGCATCATCCGACTTTTTCCAGAGTGAAAAGTTGTTCGCATTAAAATTAGGAGGTTTGATCATAGAGTCGTTGTCAGTATGAAAAGCGTTTTGAGAAGTAGAAGAAAAATCAACTTTGTCTTTGGAAGAGGATGCCATCACGGATCTGATATATTGAGTTAAATCAACCGCTCTGATACCACTTGTTGGTCCCGAATAAGTAAAACAAGTATTGTAGAAGGGCGGGTTGAATACAATACACAAAATTTTACTTAATTTTAATTCTTTATTATATAAATATCAAAAATTACACATAGAAAACTTTTAAAATTGTTGCGGAAAAGAACAGCTAAAGACTATTCTTACAATCTAACACAAAGAAGACTTTTTATCACAAAGACAAAATCTTAGAGAGAAAATACTTGCTAACAACTTGCTGAAATTTTTCACATAAGAAAACTTGAGCTGAAAGCGTAGTTTGAATGGAGAGACCTTCACCCTTTATATACTACCTCATGCATTAAATTCAAAGGACACTTGTCATATGTTGGATGGGTAGTTGAGATATCTTCAATAAATTATAAGATATTTGAAGTGACTTAACAAAATACAAAAGGTAACTTTTGTACTATGATTAGACAATATCTTAATAAAATATTCCTCGTACAAATCTTTTTGAGATCTTTTAAGAAGAAAGCCTCAATCAGATCAGAACTCAAATGAATATCCTCTGAGCAATAGAAGTTTCCATCCCTTTTCTCAGAAGAACATTGGGAATGAGGAAGTATAGTCAAATCATGAGGATTTGCTATAAGGATGTTACCGAATTAGGGAATGATTCGGCAATGGGTTTATCTGTCAAATCTTCGGTAAGAGATTGTCGATATAGAGGAATCGGCAGGGATGTCTTATGCCGAATAGAGGAGAAATCGGCAGAGGGAAGGCCTACCGAAGATGTTTCATATCTTTTGGCAGATGTAGCTTAGTTCTTGTGAAGTTCATCTTGATCCGCATCAGTAGACTTACTTCATGTTGAATTCGGTTGGTCTTCGATTCACCGATCTTTTAAAGCACAACTAAGCTATTACAAAGAACCATGATATTTCTAAGATGTACAATCATTTACATAAGAGCAGACACAAACTAAAGGAGAGGTCATCTTCAAATCTTAGATGACCCAACATAACCCCAAAAGTTTCTCTTCACAAAACCTATGTAGAAGACGTCACAATCATGAACATACAACTAAAACTTCTCTCTTCATACTGCCACAAGAACTATTCCCAAATGAAGCCTGTTGCACATTCCGACAAATAAAAAGGTTAGGCTAACGCCTAGTGAGTTCAAGAGTTTTCATCATGAATAAATATATCGTTAAGAGGAAAGAATTCAATTCAAATCATGATCTTTCAATATGATTTACTTTAAAGATGGAAGCGACTCGTTTTCCAAAAACATGCATCTTTAAAGACAATGCTCCAATGCAAAACATTCTTTATAAAATGAATCAACCCAAAACTCAATCAAACCGTGAATATAATCGACTCCCAATTTATGAAAAACGTGAATAAAGCATCATATCCCGAAACACCCAAAACACGGGTGGGGCATGATACTCAACCCATAAGTCATGGTTAATAAATCATTTAAATAATACGTCATCGAAAACATGGACACTAGGCCCAATACTCACGCGACCATAAGATGGAAGGAAACCAAATATCAAAACATAGCAAAAACGTATTTCATTCAAACCTTAATATACGCGGGGGAAACCCAATATCACTGTTCTAAAAACTCGTCGCACAGCCGCCATGGCGTGCCATGGCACCAAGGCTTGTGTCTCATGCCACGTTAAGCTCGTGGCACACCATGGCCTAATGCGCAGTTTTTGAAATGCAATATTTGGTATTTTTTATGTTTTTAATGTCTTATTTGCGGGTTTTTACTATATATAACCTAATTTAACTTGTTTATTACTATTGACTCATTGAATAACACGCCAAAAAATATGTTTTTATATATAATATTATATAGAAATTAGAAATTTGACGCCATAAGTCACGCCTTGAAAACGCCACAGCTTCGCCATGGCTCATAAGGCTTGAGGCTTGGCCTCGCCGCCACGCCACGCCTCACGCCATTTGCAACCTTGCCCAATATTACGTTCATCATTTACAATCGACCACACAAATCCTACGATAATAGAATAAGGCATTAGCATATAAAATACTACTGACTGACGACGGGGGAGACTCGTATCCGTTGAGAATGGAGGAACACAAAAGTATGTCACCCTTGCAACGTTAATCGCATGACACCTCACGACATAAAAGCCCAAGTGTCACAACGACTTCTTAACAAATTTCACCTTAAGAGACAGTTGACCTTGGTGAACATTGCAAAGAACTCCACCCCGAAGGCCCGACACACTTAAAGACTATCTCCCATGCATTACTTCAAGCGGTGGAGGTCCTAGTGCCTACCTCCCAGGTAGAACCTCCAGACTCAACCCTCCTAGTACCTACTTGTAAAGTTTCCGGTCGTAAAACATGGGTACCGGAGTTCAACCCCGCAATACCCAATTCACCATCCAAAACAGACTGACTTACGTGCCAATGGATCCAATACAACACGGTCTAACAATACATGACTACACAGGAATGACCAACACACTCGAGCATGTAATAAACACCAATATGCAACATGGTGCATTAATATATAAACCCTAATCGGGCTCTACATTGAGCCGCTAAAACCGAACAAGTGTCCTCAAGACTCTTTTAAGTCAACACCGAACAAAAATGCTCAAAACCCTTATTGACCAACGATTAAAAATCCCCAAATAAATAACGCAATCGACTCACGTCATGCAAACACACTCCAAAATACATGTGTAGACTCCAATACAGTTTAGATTGGGACAAATGGTTTCCAAATGGATTTATACTCTATATTCTTTCAAACGTCCCTTAACACAAAATCAAGCCTTCCTCCCAAACAAACACTAAAAGTGTCTTTTAAACCCCAGAACCAGAAGTAGTAGTAAGTGTCATAATATAACCTCCTATAGTAGCTGTTAAATATTTTTCGTTAAAATTAATGAATTGTTGAAACTAATCGATTCCACCGCCTGTCCAGAGTTGAGCCCTGGGATTTTGATACAACGAAAAAGAAAATAAATAGAAAATATACAAAATCAATATCACTAAAAGAAAATGGGTATAAAAACTTATTAGATACCACTATCAATGCGATTTCATAACCAGTCGAAAATAATTTCCATTTATGCAATGAATCATCAAAACACTTTCATTTATGTCTTATTCATTAAGATGCCCAAAAATCCCAAATGTGGGTGTTTTGCAATGTTTATAAAGCCAATCACCTCAAATAATCAAAACCCATCAAATGACTCAATTAATGATAATTTCATGCAAAACATATAAACACTTTAAAATGAACATTTTGGCATGTACAACATTTTCACAAATCAACTTGAGCTCACCTTGTTAGATTTAGGCTAAATCTAGATTTTCTCCCACTTGAGCTCCTTTGAAGAAACTTGGATCTTCAAGCCAAAACTTCCCAAAAACCTAGATCCATAAGTTTACATCCATTAATATCCACATTCAACCATTTAGAATCGTTCCCCAAACATTATATACCAAAATCACCATTTTGGCCAAAACCCTACTTTTGACCTAATTTCTCCAAAACCATCAAACCCGAAATTTGAGAAACATAAACACTAGAAAATCATCAATAGATCATTTTATAACTTATTATAAGTTTTAGAAGTTAGGAGGATGAACTCACCACTTAGGTTTTGATGAAAACCTAGAAAACCTCAAAATTCTTGAAGATGGAGGTGAAGATAATGAGATATTAAACTTTGCTTCCAATCCTTGAAAGCTCTCAAAAACGAAACCATAACATTTTGAATCGCCCAAAATGGAGTAGAAATGAGGAAGATATGACCAAATGAAGAAAACCCCGATTTTTTGCACTGTAAGATTGGCGTGACCCTGACATGCTACATTGCCATCTGTCACTGTAGCGGGCACTGTCTCCTAGGATGTATCGAGGGCCCCTTGCCTCATGCGACCCTGCCATGCTACAGTGCCTTATGGCACTGTCGCTGGGCACTGTAGCCTGACTCATACCGAGAGTTTTTCGACTGTTCTTTGACCGCTTTCTCGACGTCTTTCCCGACCGTTTTCCCGGTCGTTCCTCGACCGTTCTCCCGGCCATTCCTCAACAGTTCTCTCGGAACATTTGATGCTATTATGTTAGTTATCGTGTCATTGTCATAATTACATGACACATTCGTTGGGACGACCAACCACTTGGTAATCGTTGTTGCTATTGTGACATATGTCACAACTGCATGGAAATATAGTCGGGACTACCACACTTTCAGTACCATTTGTGCTATTGTGACAGATGTTGCAACCACATGTCACTATAGCCGAGAAGACCATACTCTTAGTACCATTGGTGCTATTGTGACAAATGTCTCAAACACATGGCACTATATCCATACTCTATATGTGGTTCTTCCTTTACCTATTCACCAATGTTGATCCCAATAAACGATGTTCTTAACTTGATTGACCTTTTACTACACACTGGTTTGAAATGATGAGAGTGTGGAAGCGTTTAATATATGTAGAAAAGGTAGAACATGGAAGGTAGTAAACACACAAGTAATCAATAAACAGATTAATAAAGTATTGCAAGAAATTACTCAAAGCACTGTTTCATTAATTACTGAAGAACACTAAGAACATGTACTGGTATGTGCAAATATTCTCTCAGAAAATACAATCTCTATTCAAAACTATTGTGTGTGTGCTCACTTCTTAAAACTCTAAGGTGGTGCTCCTATAATATACAAGGAGGATGCACCCCGTAGTACAAGACAAAGGCTGATATTCCATAAACGGAGTGCCACCTGGAAAGTAAAACCATCGTGCGCCGCTCCAAGGTGATCTGAAAATCTTGGTACAACAGGCATCACGTGATTTGCATGTGACCTTGTCTTGAACTGAGTTTGCATATCTTCGAACTGTCTCCAGAGGTTAGCCATCACAGAGGCTCTGTGAGTGATCACAGAGGCTCTGTGATCTGAAGAGCATAATCAGGTTTCGTTTCCTCTAGCAGAAGGTCGACATATGTCTTCTGTGATTGTATCTTCTGTGGTGCACTTGGAAGCTCTGGGACAGACTTCTGTGATTCCTATACTTAGCCTATTTTTCAATACTTCTATACAATGTGATTGGAGCTAACAATCTCCCCCTAAGTATTGAAAAATAAAGAAATGAAAAAATGAGAGTTTGGCTAAGTTAGAAAAACAAACAGGTGAAAGGAACTCAACCTCTGTCTACTTACATTCATTTAAGGAAATGCCAGAAGGCAATTACATTTGAGTACAATGAAATTAAAAGTAAGAGAAAATACATTTCTTCAGAGCCTATACTTTGGCGTCTGGAAAATCATTTATTTTTCTTCCAAACCCTCCTTCCATCTTCAGCTCTCTGTAATAGAACACGCACAAATTTCTGAAGTTGATGGTTGCACTTATATTCTCCAGAAGTCCGTTTGCAGGTTCTGTGGGTACAAGTGGTGTGCCTCTGTGCTTGATGATAAGTTCTTGGATGAATAGCAAAGACTAGTCGAGTACTTGTGACTTTCAATCCCCATAAATATCTTCTTTTCGCCCATGGGATTTATGTACACAAAGCCAAAGGAAGGTGAGTTGACTATGGAATTCGGAAGAATCGTAGCAGAGGTTGGTAGACTATCCTCTAGTGGAGGAAAGTTCACATTCTTGACCCCTAGGTCAAGTGCCACCTGAAAGTCCACCACGCTATAGAAGAGCAACTTTTCCCTCATAGTTCTTTTAATCGTGAGGTGGGCTTGTTGGTACTCCTTCTTCCACCCGAACTTGTCTTCTTTCCATTTGAATAGCTTTGGGAGATCGTGGGGATGAAGAGTTGTTAGATCTGCATCTGTGAACGTCCATATCTCCCCATCATCTCTCTTCACGGCATACTGACTGAACCAGAAGTTCTTGCATTTTGTATGGCTCAGCTTGATTGACAGAACCTCTGTGATTTTGGCCATGGAGAAGACTTGACCACTTGGCTTGGATTTGTCCTTGTAGAATCTCCTCCTCTCCTCTGAAATAATTTCCTCTGAGAGCTTTATAGAGGGTTGATCATGGACTCCTCGGCTGTAGAGATACTTGTAGACGTCTTCTTCTAAGTTCTTCTTCTGGGGAACGGGGAAGGGTCTTCTCAAGATCTCGAAGCCTTGTATTACCTCTGCAACTCTGTCATTAGACGATTTTTCAATAGGGTCAAGGACGGGGAGTTCAGAGAGGGGCTGCATATCAATTGCCCAGTCTTCTTCTTCAGGTTTTATGTTTCTCAGAGCCTCACTTCTGATGGCATCCGTGGAACTTTGGAGGAGCTTCTCAGTGTTAGGAGGTGCCTTCTTCTTCAGAGGTTATGTGGCAATATCCTTGCCTTTATCTTTCGCGGTGGGTGGTGCTTTTTCATTTGGATTTTAGGGATTTGGACTGTGGGAGATGATAACGCAGCAGAGGCCTATTTTTGATCTGGCTTCTGAGGTCCAGGCTCTGTGCTTGTAGGGATTTGGTTATGGGGTTTTGCTGAAATACAAACTGTTGGTATGATCTCCCCCTCATAAGGACCAGAGGCATCAGGATCCTGGTCCTCATGTCGTGCCCTCTTCCGCGATGCCTCGTCTTGGCAAGTCGCAGGTGCCTTCCTCTTTCTTCTCTTGTAGAGATGATCGTCGACATGCTTGGAGATCTTCTTTAAAACATCCTCTGTAGCCAACGACAGTTTGTTGACTTCCATATCGGACATGAACCTGATCGTGGCTACAGTCTTCTTCAGATCTTCTGCCACCTTCTTCGCTTGATGAGATATGTCAACTCCAATGAGGTTGAGGTTTTTCAAGACCATCCTCCCCATTGTTTCTAACTCTTCCTTTGTGGCAACTCCAGAGATGTTAGTGGAAGAGGAGGAGGGTGGAGGTGGATAAGTGGACGCTTGAGGTTGGAAAGGCACAATAACACTGCGAGTTATGTCCTTTATTTCGTCTCGAAGCTTGGTCAGGTCATCCACCCCTGACTGAACAACTTTAGCTGGAAACGTACCTATTTCCTCCATACAGATATCCCCCAGAATTTTAACTGCATCGGTCTGGATGTTGATAGATCGTCCGCATTCCTGAAGGTCAGCTCGAGTTATTGAATTCTCTGTCAGCTTCTTGATCTCTGTAGTATGTTGTACTGAAGACTGATGAAGAGCTTTCAGAGCCTCTGTGTTTGCTTGGAGAGCCTCTGCAAGGATTTTGGAGTTGGCCTGGGTATCCCGAGTGATAGATCTTTGCAACTCGTCAAGTTTTTGAAACACCATGTCGATAAAGGCTTTAAACTCGCCCTTTGTGACAAAGGAGTCCGAGGTGGCCTCTGGAACAAGACATGTTCCAGATTTTGCCAACGAGTATTTGGCACCTTCAGATCCTGTGATGAGGTTAAGCTCTAAAGGATTTCCTTCCAATCCTCGATGTTCCACAGAGGAATCATGTATGGAAGTTCTATCAGTAGGCTTCTTGAGGAAGGGTTCAGAGGCTTCCCCAAGGGTCCTAGTGAATAAGTTTTGTGGTTGTTATAGAACCATAGAACTGGTGTGAGCTCTCACTTCCATCTCTGAAGTAGTTCGGTGTTCACTCTCGTGCGTGACATAGGCAACAAATGCCTCTTGTGTGGGGGTGATGTTTCCTGGGGCAAATGGACATGAGAAACAACACCTTCACGCTTTTGAGAGGGTGAGGTGGATTTGGCTTCCCCGGATGGTGGCACAGAGGATGAAGGGATATCCTCTGTCCGGATGGTTTGGGTTGGGATCGGAGTGTGCGGTCCTTCTTCAATACCTTTCTGCACTAGAACTGCAGAGGTAGTGGTGTGGGTTGCACGGGGAGTTGGTTTAGGTTGTGTGCCCAAGGCATCTTTTATTCCACTCTCCTCCATCGATTTTTTGTCCTCTCCTACCTCTTCTTCACTCTGTTACTTTCCAGTCACATTCTCCATCTCTACATCCACTGTTTCACCTAGGTCCCCTGAGTACCTAAGAATGATCTCTCTTGCTATGTGAGAAGCCAATTTTATCGGTCTCTGAGGTCTATCCTCAGGGTTTTTTTCAAGGTCTAGTGCTCTTTTTGTCTTTTGCAGAGGTTTTTCGCCACCCTCTACAGGTTCTGTTCTAGCACTTTCTGCAAGCGTTCGCAGTTTTTGCTTTTACTTTTTCTCAGAGAATTTGACCTCTGTAGTCTCTTCTGCATCTTTCCTTTTTGGTACCTCTTCTTCTGTGGTCCTCCTTTTCTTGGATTTCTTCTTCTCAGAGGACTTTGGAACCTCTACGTCTTCGGTTCTCTTTTTCTTATTTTTCTTTTTCTCCTTTTTCTCACACCCCTCCCCTCTAACTATCGCTTCCTCTCTCACACTCTCTTGTTCCTCTAAGGCCACAACCTCTATCTCCTTTGCTCCCTCATCTCTCAAATAAATAACTACATCTCCTACTTAGAATCCTACGCGAGGGGGGGTTGCAGGACTCGGTTCTGGAGTCCTGTGTCCTCGTATGTAATTCCTAACACCCTCTTCACTACCCAAATATGTCAATAGCTTTGTTGACAGAGGTCTTGCGCTTGGGTATCCTGTTTTGAGGGTAGTAGGTTTTTGAGACTTCATCTCATGTAGTTTGATTGTTTTCCCTTCTGCCGGTAGTTTGTTCTCACCAATTAAATCATCTCCTAGAAGTAATCCCAAGAAACGTCCAAAAACAATGTTTTTGGACTCTGTGCCCCTATCTTGATCTTGCTGCTTGGTGATCACAGCATTTTTAATTTCCCTGAATATGAGTCCTGCATAGTCTAGTGGGAGATCATAATAGATCCCATACATGATGGCCAAAATAGTGCGGCTAGACTGGTTTGGGCTCCCTACCTTCGACGTTAGGCATCTGTTCAATATTAAGAAGAGCACGTTCCACATAGGAGGCAGGTTGTGTCTTCTGAAGTTTGTGCGTATGGTGATAGGAACTGCGTAACCAATGAACTTCAGAAATTCCAGTATTTCTTCTTCTGTGGCTCCTCTAAGAATTTGCGCAGAAGAAGATCAACCTTGTTGGGTAGTTCAAAGACGTCAGACATTTTTCTTCGGTTGATGCCTAAGTCCAGAATCTTTGTGGTCGATGGATGGGTTGCATATCTAATGATGCAATGTCCGTATCCTTCCATCTTACATTGTCCAGCGCTCAACCAGAACTGTTGAATGTAGGATAAAGGGATGACATTTCTTTTCATTGTGTGGGCTTTGACCAGAAAATGGTTCTTGAGGATTTTGATCAAGGGAGCGGCTTCATCGGGGAATCCAGAGGGGGTAAGAGTGACAAAGTGATTGTTTAGCTTAATGTTCATATGAGTTAAATGGTATTCATGCCTAGTGAAAGATAGCATTCTGCTCGTAAACACCTGTTCTTGTCCAATGGAGGTTGAATCAGCTTTTTAAGCTGTAGAGTGGTGGGACTTTTTGGAGTTCTTGGAGCCGTTAGAGTTCTTGGATGAGTGTGAGTGGGAAGCCATTGTTAGAAAAAGAGAAGAATGCTTGCAAAGGATGTTCTTGTGAGCAAAGATTGCAGGTAAAAGAGAAAAGAAAAGGGATAGAAAGATTAATATACTTGGGGGGGGGGGGGTATAAAGAATTAGCGGTAAAAGATAGAATTTTGAAATCCGTAATGAGTGTAAACGGATAAGTGGCCGTTTTCAAAAAGCGACGGTACAGATACGAACCAATAGGAATGTGCCACGTCAGGATAGGCAGTGCACGATCGAGTACGTGTGCCTCTCTCTATTCTCACGCGCGTGGCAATTACTATTCCCATATGACAGTGATTTTGATAAATAACCCGCATATAATGACTGAGTGGTAAAGATGTTGAAGTTAAAATTGGCAGAAGCTCTGTGGGACAAGAGCTTCTGAGTTCATTATGAGGTTTCAGGATACCTGAGATGACCAAGACTTTCGAAAAAGCGTACGAGTTGATCGAACACAGATACAATTGAATGAGTAATGGACGAGAGACCCCTTTGTGAGGTACAGAGGCTCTGTGAAGGGTCACAGAGGCTCTATGGAGGACCTCAGAGGCTTTGAGATCCAAAACTTCTAATTTAGGAAATGATCTGAGTTGGTGATCACTTAATAGCTGTGAAAGCATTTGTGAGTGGCAGAGCGACATGTTTGACAAAAGATGTCGAGCTCCCCCTTGAAATGTCAAGGTCTTTTATCTCGTTTGAGCAAGACACAGAGCAAGAGGACTACTTTTACAAAAGGGAATATGTACAAATATACAAAATGTACTTACAGAACGTCTGTGCAAGGGTACAGAGGCTCTGTGGATCTACTCATGTTCAGCATGCCAATCTTGCCAACAACAAAAGTGAACCTTTTCTCATCTAATGCCTTAGTGAAAAGGTCGGCAAGCTGGTAATCTGTAGGGACGAAGTACATTTCTATTGTTCCATGCTCCACATGATGTTTTAGAAAGTGGTACCTAATATCGATATGTTTCGTTTTAGAGTGCTGAATAGGATTGGCAGAGATCGAAATGGCGCTTTTGGAGTCACAGAGGATGGGTATTTTCTCGATGTCAAATCCATAGTCTCTGAGTTGGGTTCTCATCCACAGAACTTGCGAACAACAATTAGCAGCAGCAACGTATTCCGCTTCTACCGTGGAGGTCGAGATACAATTCTGCTTCTTCGAAGTCCAACTTAATAGTTTCCCTCCAAGGAATTGACAACTCCCAGAGGTACTTATTCTGTCTAACTTCCATCCTCCGTAATCTGAATCTGTGTACACCACTAAATCAAAGCCAGAGTTCTCCGGATACCAGAGGCCAAGATACTTGGTCCCTTTTAGGTATCTGAAGATCCTCTTGACAACATGAAGAAGAGATTCTTTGGGGTTAGCTTGAAATCTTGCACAGAGGCATGTGGCGAACATTATATCGGGTCGACTCGCGGTTAAGTACAATAGAGACCCTATCATACCTCTGTAGAGTTTACACTCCACAGACTTACCCTCTTAGTCTTCATGAAGCTTTGATCCAGTGGCCATAGGGGTTTTCATTGATGAAGAGTCAGAGAGCTTGTATTTTTCAAGTATGTCAGAGACATACTTAGATTGGTTTATAAAAATTCTCTGTTTGGTTTCTTTGACTTGCAATCCTAGGAAGAAGGTAAGTTCTCCCATCATGCTCATCTCAAACTCACTCTTCATTAAAGACTCAAACTTTTTACAATATGACTCATTTGTGGACCCGAAAATAATGTCATCAACGTAAATCTGTACAAGTAGAATCTCACCTTTTCTCTTCTTATAGAATAAAGTTGTATCAGTTGTACCTCTTTCGAAACCATTTGCAAGGAGAAAGTTTGAAAGTTTATCGTACCAGGCTCTGGATGCTTGCTTGAGTACGTACAGAGCCTTGTCCAAGAAGTACACATGATTTGGGTACTTGGAGCTTTCAAATCCTGGTGGTTGCTGGACGTATACTTCTTCTTGAATTTGACCATTCAGAAAGGTTGACTTAACATCCATTTGAAATACCTTAAAACCTCTGTGGGCTGCGAAGGCAAGAAATATTCTTATTGCTTCGAGCTTAGCTACTGGGGCAAAAGTTTCTTCATAGTCAATCCCTTCTTCTTGGCAATATCCCTTGGCCACCAGCCTTGCTTTGTTTCTGATCACCACGCCATCCTCATCCTTTTTGTTCCTAAAGACCCATTTGGTCCCTATTACGGTTTTGCCTTTCGGCAGAGGCACTACGATCCATACTTCATTTCTTTCAAACTGCAGAAGCTCATCTTGCATAGCCTCGTCCCAGTTTGGGTCTTCAAGAGCTTCAGAGATCTTTTTGGGCTCGATAATGCTTACAAAATTTGTATAGTAACAAAAATTTGCGGTGCTTGATCGAGTCTGGACTCTGTCAGAGGGGTCACCTATAATTTTGCTCCGTGGGTGACTTATGGTTCACTTAGTCATTCGAGGTAGGTGATTATTTGAACCTTCTGGGAACACTTCTGGAACATGTTCAGTTTCTTGAACCTTATCACCCTCTGTGGAAGGGAGATCATTTGTACTTGTCACTGGACTTTGGTCATTCTGAGTTGAGGTTACGAGCTCTGTGGTGCCTTTTTCAGAGTTCTCTAATTGTTCTGGTGTTGACCCTTCAGAGATGTTTTTAAGTTGACCACGGTCGTGATTAAGCGTGGAGCCTTGGTCAATATTACACTCTGAGTGCTCCCTCTCGACATTTGCATCTGCAAAGGTGTTGGAAGAAGGTGAATTATTGCTAGGACCTGACAGAAAGGTACCTGATTGTTCAGCAGAGGCTTCAGCTCTAGAGGCTCTGTGGTCATCTTCTGAGGGTCCATCATCGTTGAACATCTCTTCAAATAGATGATGAAGTTCATTTGTTCTTGATGATATGTTGGATCAAATAATTGTATTCAAGATTAAAGGGTCTAAACTATATTTACTTGATAGTTAAAGTTTAGGGTTTAAATTGTAATAGATTGATAGTTTAGTTACTATTGGGCCCAAGCCCATTAGAAAGCCCATTAAGCTTAAAGCCCATATGGCCTAGGTATTTAATGTTTTAATTAGTTTAGTTTTAGGGTTAGAACCTTTGATAATTATTGTTTAGAGATTAAAGTAGTCGTACGTTTTCTCTGTATTCAAGGGTATCAAGAACACATAAGGTTTAACTGTTTATTCAAGGGATTGGTATGTTATTCTGATCTTTATATCTCAAGATATTATTGTGTTTGTGTGTTAATCATCAACTAGATTAATCTGGGATAACATGATCCACCAGTTTCCTTATCCTGGAGCTTGAGTCCTGAGTTGATTTGCTCAGAAATCACTTGAAACGAGTCATCAAATGAAACATTAATAGTTTCAAGTATATGTTTTGATTTGAGCACATAAACTCGATAAGCCTTGGAGTTTGATGAGTAGCCAACAAATTTGGCCTCGTCAGCTTTGGGACTGAATTTCCCTATTTGCTATTTGTCGTTCAACACAAAGCATCTGCAGCCGAAGACATGGAAGTACTTGATATTTGGCTTTCTTTGATTGAGTAGGTGGTTAGGGGTCTTTTCATGTCTTTTTACCACCAATGAGCAATTTTGGGTAAAACATGTTGTGGAGATGGCTTCTACCCAAAAGAAGATTGGAAGTCCTGAGGCAGTGAGCATGGTTCTTGCAGCTTCCACAAGTGTTCGGTTTTTACGCTCAACAACACTGTTTTGTTGTGGGGTCCTTGCAGCAGAGAAGTTCTGTGAGATGCCCTCTGTTGTGAGATAGGCTTCTATTGTTGAGTTCTTGAACTCTGTCCCATTGTCTCTTCGAACTTTCTGTACCCTGCAATCATGAAGAACTTGTATCCTCTTAAGAAGATTGATTAGTACCTCAGGAACATCTGATTTCTTTCGAACGAATTCTACCCAAGTATATCTAGAGAATTCATCTATGAGTACAAGGATATACTTCTTGCCACCTAGACTCTGCATAGATATAGGACCACAGAGGTCTACATTAAGCATCTGCAGAGGTCTGGTGCAAGACATGTCTGTTTTGGTCATATGGGTTGCTCTTTTGAGTTTGCCCATTTCACATGCAGAGCATAGATGATATTATCGAATTTGATACTTGGTAGCCCCTTTACCTGTTCTAGTTTCACAAGTGTGTCTAAATAATGAAAGTTTAAGTGACAGAACCTGTTGATGGACTTGAAGTCCATGAGGTATAGATCACCCCGTCTCTTGGCCCGCATAAGCTTTGTGGTTGTGTCTTTTCTTAACAATGAGTAGTATTTCTTTTTTAACATTACATCGAGTCCATTATCACAGAGTTGGCTAACACTTAGCAGGTTGTGCTTAAGGCCATCCACATATGCAACTCTGTTGACATCGATGTCTCCATTGGCTATGACTCCATAGCCTTTGATTTGTCCCTTCCTGTTATCTCCGAAGGTTATAGAAGCACCTCCAAATTTTTCTCTATAGGCAGAGAGCAACCCTCTGTCGCCAGTCATGTGCCTTGAACACCCGGAGTCTAGGTACCAAATGGGCACATGTTCTTTCTTCTTTGGACATATGAAGAAGATTTAGGTACCCATTTCCAAATGGGTCCGGGCTTGTTAGGAGTTTTTAAAGATGCCTTAACATCTTTGATTTTGGTTTTATCCTCTTTAATAGAGGTACCATTTTGTCCTTTCTCACCCTTGAATTTGGCATTCATTGGTTTTGGGTGAGATATAAGACAGGAGGGCCTAGAGAAGTGTTGGTTTAATGCATGCACAAGATCAAAACATTTGCAATGAGGAACCTTGGAAGCAAACTTCTTAAATATTTCATTGAAATTGTCAAAGGAGCGTACAGAGCAACTTTTACAACAACCCATTTCAGATTCGGGTTTCTTTTTACAGAAAACTTTGTCTAATCTAGGTTGTCTTTCATCAAAAACTCCACTTGGATGGTTCTCTTTGTGTACTCTCCCTAGACGACCTTCCTTTTGAGCATTCACTGCCACAGAAGCGTTATTTTTGTCAATTTTGGGCCATTTTGCCTTCTGTTGCCAGGTGAGCCTTTCTTGATAAGGTTTTGATGCAAAGACAAGTTTTGAAACTTTGGGAGTTTAAGTGATCTTGCTCCTTTTATTTTTCAAATTTTCAAGCTCAAAAGAAGTCTTTGCTTGAAGACACATGTCCAAGAAGTCAGGGCAGATTGGCATTCTTGTGGTTCTCCTCTTTGGAGCAATTGTCTTGTTAAGGATGGCAGAGGGTAGTTTATTATCCTCTGGACCACCGATGACCATGTCAAGTTCCACAGAACTTGTCTCTGATTCGACAGAGGACTCAGATTCTGATTCAGAGTCTATGTCAAGGAAGTCCATGTGAATATGATCGTAACTTTCTGGAGATGCGTTTCTTTGTCCATATGTAGTGTCCTTGGGAGTGTTTAAATCTTTTGAAATACAAGGAATAACCGTAGGAATACTAAGACAACATAGAAGATCTTGCTCAAATATTTCTCTTATTTTAGAGGTTAAATCAGGATGGTTGAAAAAATTATTTTCATAGGTTCTTCTTAAGTCACTTTCCAAAAACCTTTTAAATAGTTTTTCTTCCACAGAGGCCGAAACAAACTCTGGTGCATCAGAGGATAGTGTTAAACCCAGTATTCTAGTTCATAAACAATCACACATAATAAAGATCAAGAGATAAAACAGATCAGAATAACATACCACGATCCTTTGAATAATCAATTAAACCAGTGTGTGTTCTTGATACCTCTTGTGCGTATGATTACAGAGAATAATACGGCTACAGCTATTAATCTCTAATTATGATTATTGAGGATTATCAGATGATTTACCTAAAAGCCTAATTAATCAAAACTACTTATACTTAGGCGTATAAGCCTAATGGGCTTGGGCCCAACTACTAATAACTATTAACTTATTACAAATTAGACCCTCTAATTAAGTTTAACACAATTGCAATTTAAACCCTTAACTTTAATCTTGAATACAATTACTGATCCAACAGATAGTTCCTTTTCAGGAACCATCATGCACATAAAAGCCATTTGAGTTTACGTTTCTGGGTGACCGAATCTGAAGACTCCTATCTGTTTTTGAGACAGATATTTCTTTGGAATAGATTTTCTCTTTGAAGAGAATGCAGATGGTAAATCATTGTTTTCATACCATACATTTGCTATCTTGAGAGGTTTCCTCAGATGTGGTCCTTCAGAGGTTCTACGCCTCTTAAATGTGGATAATAGGTTTGGAAGACTTGGTTTTAAAAATTGTCCAAGGCAGAAGATGTTTGATAAAGATTTGTTTCGTTTATTTATGTGTAAGGGTCAACATCCTCGAACTCTATTCCTCTTCTGCCGATCTAGGTGTTGATTTTTTCATGGACCTTTTGAGCATCCTGATACCTCTTAATTAGGAGATCTTTGTTGAACAGATCTTGATGAAGAACTCCTCTTTCTTTTTGGAAAAAGTTTTTCAAGGAGATGGCATTTAATCGATCACTCTCACTGTTCTTGAGCTCTTTCACCTTATCTTTCAGGGCTTTATCGAGTTTAGAAATTCTTTCTTTCAACCCTTTCTTTTCAACAATATGTTCAGACACAAGAGTTTTTCTTTCTTGATATATCTTGTCCTTTTCTTGAGTGAGAAGTCTTGTTTCTCTCTCAAAAAAGGCCAATTTCTTTTCTAGTTCTGAGCATATGTTTTTGTAGGCAAGAAACTCATTTTGTATTGTAAGAAGTTTGTTTTCAGAATCAGATTCATAGGAGTTAGAAGTGGATACCTCACTCTTGTTGTCAGAAGAGTGGACTTCTGCCATTCCACAGAAGAGTGCGTTATTGTCCCCTTCATCAGAGGACTCATCAGTCTCAAGGTCTTGTTGTTCTGCCATCAGGGACCTCTGTGTGTAGTACTCTGCGTTCTTCTTGTATAAAGCAGCGTCTCTTGTGGGCTTTCCTTTGATGGCAGAGGACCTGCACTCTGCGGCAAAGTGGCCTGGTTTTCCACATTTGAAGCATCCTTCAGTTTGGTTCGAGACTTTGTCACCACTTCTGCCATCTGGCCTCTGTCCGCTCCTCTTCTCTTCTTGTCTCTGTTCCTCGAATTCTTCTTTTCCATAATTTCTCACCTCACCAAATCCTCTGCTTCTGTCATCTCTATCTTCTCTTCCTATGTACTCTGGATTTTCCTTGAGACCACGATTGAATTGTCGGGTCATTAGTGCAAGAGTCTTGGCCAAAGCAGCCATATCAATCTCTTCCTCCGATCCTTCCTCACTTTCGCTCTCTGCCATGAGAACCTTTTTCTTCTTCTTCCTTTGGACATCCTCTGTCGCCTTTTCCTTTCCTCTATCCTGACCCTCTGTGGTGCTTCCTACTAATGCCAGAGGACCACCGACAGGGGTTATCAACTTTGATATTTTGTTCTCTTGACTTATCAAAGTTCCGAAAAGGTCTGAAATGGACCAAACATCGAGATCCAGTGTAGCTTGCATGGACATGGTTAGATGAAGCCATTCATCATTTAGAATCTGAAGGAATCTGACATTGTTTTCTTCAGAGGTCCTGTGGATGCCATACCTCTTGCACTTGTTTAATAAGGAGTTGTACCTGTTGTAAGTGCTTTGGATGGATTCACTCGGCAGAGCCTTGAATGCAAAATACTCATTAATGCATAGAGCTCTATTGTTCTTAAGGGTTTTGGCTCCACCCTCAAGTTGTTTTTCTAGCTCTAACCATAAGTCCTTAGAAGTTTCACAGGAATCAAAGGACTGGAAGATGTCATTTGGGATAGCCATAATGATTAGTCTTTTGGCTTTCTTTGCAAGTTCATGTAATGCTTTTTCTTCTTCAGTCCACTCAATGATGGGTTTGGGATGCTGAAACTTAGGAACTTCAGGGGTGTTTGCAGTGGCAGGAACACGAGGAACTGTTGTCATTGGAATGAATGGAGGGTTGTGAAGAAACTCAACCAAGCCAGGATCCACATCTTCGAGAAAGTGCACCATCCTGATCTTCCACTGAGGATATTCATCCCTCAGTAGAGTGGGAGGTTTTGATTGAGATCCTGCACTGAAATAGTTAACAGGGTTCGCCATTTTTTAAATGAAGAGTAAAACAGAGTATGAGGAGTTCTTTTGAGAAAGATAGGGAATGTGTCTAGCAGGGATGAATTTCTTGGTATGAGAAAGGTGATAACTAACTAACTGAGCTTTGAATCTGTCTTCAAAGAGTTAAACACACTTGTCTTTGAATCTACGTCAAACTAGTTGAAGTAGCTCCAGAAAATAGAGTATGTTTTTGAGTGGGGATTGAGATGAAGAAACAGACTTCAAACTACTACCTGGAGTGTGGGAATCAAGTATAGAACAGGATCCTTTGATATTGAGAATCAAAACCTGGCTCTGATACCAATTGTTGATCCCAATAAACGATGTTCTTAACTTGATTGACCTATTACTACACACTGGTTTGAAATGATGAGAGTGCGGAAGCGTTTAATATATGTAGAAAAGGTAGAACATGCAAGGTAGTAAACACACAAGTAATCAATAAACAGATTAATAAAGTATTGCAAGAAATTACTCAAAGCACTGTTTCATTGATTACTAAAGAACACCAAGAACACGCACTGGTATGTGCAAGCTTCTTAAAACTCTTAAAACTCTAAAACTCTAAGGTATGTGCAAGCTTCTTAAAACTCTAAAACTCTATTGTGTGTGTGCTAGATTCTTAAAACTCTAAGGTAGTGCTCCCATAATAGACAAGGAGGATGCACCCCGTGGTACAAGACAAAGGCTGACATTCCATAAACGGAGTGCCACCTGGAAAGTAAAACCATCGTGCGCCGCTCCAAGGTGATCTGGAAATCTTCGAACAGCAGGCATCACGTGATTTTCATGTGACCTTGTCTTGAACTGAGTTTGCATATCTTTGAATTATCTCCAGAGGTTAGCCATCACAGAGGCTCTGTGAGTGATCACAGAGGCTCTGTGATCTGAAGAGCATAATCAGGTTTCTTTTCCTCTGGCAGAAGGTCGACAGATGTCTTCTGTGATTGTATCTTCTGTGGTGAACTTGGAAGCTCTGGGACAGACTTCTGTGATTCCTATACTTAGCCTATTTTTCAATACTTCTATACAATGTGATGGGAGCTAACAACCAAGTTCAACACTTTTCTTCAATTGGGATAGAAATCCAGGGTGTTACAATCCTCCCAACCTTAAAAGAGATTTCGTCCTCGAAATCTAGTTCATACACAAAACATTTTAATACTGAACATCAGTCCGATAATTGTCTTGTCATATACTCCTCCTAAAAGGGTAACATTCTGAAGATATAAGCCTCAAATAACATCATTTTCACAAAACGGCCAATTCATTCCCTCCACGGATGCGTCTATCCCAATTCATCCGTAAATGATTTTCGATGACCACTTTACAAAACCTGTCATGATGATTTTCATGAAGACTCTCACATCCAATATCCACCTCGATTCTTTACACTCATACCAGAGAGAACATCGAATCTTACAGGAGCAATTTCTAACCACATGATCTCGATTGCCTCCCAACCTTAGGTGACACGTACTACCTCAAGGGTAGCTTGTGATCTCAACTTCTCATTGACTAACCCGACCCAACTCACCTCAATTCTAAATCCATATTTCAATGATCAACTCCACACCATACTCAAACATCAATCATTTAGTCGATATAAACCTTTACCATAGCAAGAAAGTCTTACTCATCGATACTTTATTACCAATATCTAATCTCTTTAAAGTTCCACCACTGTGAGGTAGACACTTCTTATGATCCAACGGAAGTACTTCCAACATTCCAAAGATTCATTGACCTCGAAAGACAAGTCCACGCCTAATAATCAAAATGGCCACATTGCGAACGTGGGTATGCCAAGAAGTATTTCACTTTTGGTTGCACTGAGTCAATCCCTAATAAAAACTTTAAGTTGACACCCGATATGGAAATAAAACCCAAAAATTTTACAGCTTTAACGATCTATAACATTTCCTTTATTCACGAAGGCTCATTAAGTGGGCATACCACTAACACATAACATTTCGTTGAACAAACATCCCATCAATTCAAACCCAACCATACGCGAAGGCTCAACCCAAAGATTTACTGAAAATGAAAGATCATCGCTTACATATATGGGATAATGACATGGATCTACTACCTTAATTGTTCATACGTGAACAAACTTCATGAGGTCTAATTCCCAAAATTGAAAATTGTCCACGATTTGGATCATTTGCCGTTTCAATTCCCAAGGACTTCTCTTGTCCCTACTTACAACTTCCTTTCCCAAAAAGGGCTTAGATCTATAGCTCTAATGAGTTCAAGTTTTTTTTTCAAACTAATATGTCATTTTGAAATTTTATAAGACTTTTCAAACGCAAAATCTTTATAACAGTTAATCATACGTGTAAAATTCACTACCACTTACTCGGTAGTTGTGCAAAGTGGTCACAAATGCCACACATATAAAATCATTTCGAAAAACATTTGATTCTTACTCTCGCTAATAATGACAATAACAAAGAGGTGCAACAACTTTTTAAATGGACCACTATGGTCCTAGCATACATCAGTTTATGTCGTGTATGTAAAAATAGTTTTCTATACAAACTCCAAAAAAGGAACTTCACAAATTTAAGCTCCAAAATCCTCTCTTAACCATAAAATGACATGGGATAAAAGTTCCCAACAAGACCTGCATACATCAATTTATTTCTCAAATTTAGTAAAACGATAGGTGCATGCGATTTGATCAAACGTAAAATAATTTAAATCGATTTCAAACTTTTAAACTACAAAATAAAATGCTCTTAGTCCCAAAATGGTGTCTACCATGACATGCATACCAATAAACCAATATAATGCATTGCGTGAAACTATAACAGTAAAATCAACAACTAAAGAAGGTACAAAGCAAAAGTTCATTTCAAACCATCATAGGTCCTTCATATGATTACTCAGAAAAAAGGGTAAATAAATTTAAATACTAAGTAGTGTACAACGAAATATACTTGCGTAAAACTCAAAAGTACAATCATGCAATATCAAGACTCTCAAGACGTCTCTTACGGTTGCGAAAAAGACATGTGTAAAACCCGCGTGAGACATGATGCTCGATAAAACTCATAAATTTACATGTAACATAATTAAAGCCTACACATTTCATAGTTCACTCATGCGTAGCAAAATGACATAAAATAATAGGTCATAAAACTCAACAAAACTCACACGGAGTAAAATTTTCAATAAACTCAAACACCAAAACATGGAAATAACTCTTTCCTTTAAAACCTTAACATATGTGGAGGAGATCCAATGTTAAGGTCATAAATCACAGTTACTTGCCCGAGACTCTAAACAAGGTTAAATCGTAAATGTTACAATATTCGAAAATATCCTTCGACAAAACAGGGATAAGGAAAATCTCACAAAGTTTGCAACCATGTGCAATAAAACAATTTCATGCATGTTTAAACTCATGGTTTGAAATCTCGTGCATGTTAAACGTGTTTCCACGGATTCAAAATACGATCTGCATGATAATTTGGGAATGTGTGGAACACTATATGCAATTTATTTTAAAAGTGAGTTTCGTGCATGCATTTTGGTCGAGATCCAAAATCTTAGGACCGAGCTCACCAAGTCCAACGATCTCACTACCGATATCCAGATGCTCAACATCTTAAGATAACAATAGGCAACTAGATTGGTTAACCTTACAATTTCTTCTCGAAATAAAATCGATTTAATAGGCCTATGGTTCTATTTCAACCAATTGCCCCGACCCTAAAATGGTCAACTTAATATATTCATCATGCTTAACTTTCACTCCAAGTGACAATGCTATAAACATCAACTTCTTCTAGATATTACTCCTCAGAAATTCATATACTACCCCATCGGTCATGACATAAAGGTGGTTCAAGCACACACATGTAACATGTACGTTCACCACGACATTGGCCAGGTGCAATTATGAACGTACCAGACATGATTATCCTTGCTACCCTCGTTGTAATTCCCGATTCTAGTGTCTCTATCAACCCCAAAAATATCTTATCTTAAAGTACCTAATGGTACAATATCACTTTCATCACTTAGAAAAACGCTAGTTTGAGTCTAGGTATCCGAAATTAACACCTAAATCTCTCAAACTTATGCTCTGATACCAACTTGTAACACCCTCGAATTTGGTAAGAGCAACTAATTTAAAATTTCGATATAACATCAAAATAGGGACAAGAATTCCTCTTATAATTCAAAACTCAATATATCTCAAGTTAAAATTTTATAATTAACCTCGACAAATATAAACTCCAATAAGATATAAGGTGTAAACTGAGGTCGGGTGCTACATAACCCCAATACAAGTTGCCTTCACAAAACCTACGCGAAAGACGTCACAATCACAAGCACACAACTAGCACTTCTCTCTTCATAGTGCCACAAGAACTATTCCCAAACGAAACCTGTTGCACATTCCGACAAATAAAAAGGTTAGGCTAACGCCTAGTGAGTTCAAGAGTTTTCCGCATGAATAAGTATATCTTTAAGAGGAAAGAATTCAATTCAAATCATGATCTTTCAAAATGATTTACTTTAAATATGGAAGCGACTCGTTTTCCAAAAACATGCATCTTTAAAGATAATGCTCCCATTCAAAACATACTTTATAAGATGATGCAACCCAAAACTCACTCAAAACGTGAATATAATCGACTCCCAATTTATGAAAAACGTGAATAAAACTTCATATCCCGAAACACCCGAAACACCCGAAACAACTGAAACACGGGTGGGGCATGATACTCAACCCATAAGTCATGGTTAATAAATCATATAAACAATATGTCATCGAAAATATGGACACTAGTCCCAATACTCACGAGACCATAAGATGGAAGGAAACCAAATATCAAAACATGGGAAAGACGTATTTCATTCAAACCTTAATATACGCGGGGGAACCCAGTATTACGGTCATCATTTACAATCGACCACACAAATCCAACGATAATAGAATAAGGTGTTATCATATAAAATACTGTTGACCGACGACGGGGGAGACCCGTATCCGTTGAGAGTGGAGGAACACAAAAGTATGTCACCCTTGCAACGTTAATCGCATGATACGTCACGACATAAAATCCCAAGTCTCCCTATGACTTCTTAACAAGTTTCACCTTAAGAGACAGTTGACCTTGGTGAACATTACAAAGAACTCTACCCCAAAGGCACGACACACTTAAAGACTACCTCCTAAGCATTACTTCAAGCGACAGAAGTCCTAGTGCCTACCTGCCAGGTAGCACATCCAGACTCAACCCTCCAAGTGCCTACTAGTAAAGTTTCCGGTCGTAAAACATGGGTATCAGAGTTCAACCCCACAATACCCAATTGACCATCTAAAACAGACTCACTTACGTACCTATAGATCCAATGCAACACAGTCTAACATTACATGACTAAACAGGAATGAACAATGCACTCGAGCATGTAATAAACATCGATATGCAACACGGTGCATTAGTATGTAAACCATAACCGGGCTCTACATTGAGACACTAAAACCGGACAAGTTTCCTCAAGACTCTTTTAAGTCAACACCAAGCTAAAATGCTCTAAACCCTTTTTGACCAACGATTAACAATCCCCAAATAAATAACCCAATCGACTCACGTCATGCAAACACACTCCAAAATATATGTTCAAACTCCAATACAATTTAGATTGGGACAAATGGTTTTCCAAATGGATTTATACTCTTTATTCTTTCAAAACGTCCCTTAACACAAAATCAAGCCTTCCTCCCAAACAAACACTAAAAGTGCCTTTTTACCAAATAAATTCCATTTATGCAATGAATCATCAAAACACTTTCATTTATGTCTTATTCATTAAGATGCCCAAAATCCCAAATGTGGGTGTTTTGCAATGTTTATAAAGCCAATCAACTCAAATAATCAAAACCCACCAAATGACTCAACTAATGATAATTTCATGCAAAACATATAAACACTTTAAAATGAACATTTTAGCATGTACAACATTTTCACAAATCAACTTGAACTCAACTTGCTAGATTTAGGCTAAATCTAGATTTTCCCTAACTTGAGCTTCTTTGAAGAAACTTGGATCTTCAAGCCAAAACTTCCCAAAAACCTATATCCACAAGTTTACATCCATTAATATCTACATTCAACCATTTAGAATCGTTCCCCAAACAATATATACCAAAATCACCATTTTGGCCAAAACCCTAGTTTTGACCTAACTTCTCCAAAACCATCAAACCCGAAATTTGAGAAACATAAACACTAGGAAATCATCAATGGATCATTTTATAACTTATAATAAGGTTTAGAAGTTAGGAGGATGAACTCACCACTTAGGTTTTGGAGAAAACCTAGAAAACCCCAAAATTCTTGAAGATGGAGGTGAAGATGATGAGCTCTTGACCTTTGCTTCCAATCCTCCACCAAATACTCTTTAATCTTCCTAAATATAACAATCTAACCTTGAAAAGCTCTCAAAAATAAAACATAACATTTGGAATCGCCCAAAACGGAGTAGAAATGAGCAAGATATGACCAAATGAAGAAAATCCCTATTTTATGCACTGTGAGACTGGCGCAACCCTTACATGCTATAGTACCATCTGTCACTGTAGCGGACACTGTCGCCCGGGATGTACCGAGGGCCCCTTGCCTCGTGTGACTCTACCATGCTATAGTGCCCTATGGCACTGTCGCTGGGCAGTGTAGCCAGACTCGTACCGAGAGTTTTTCGACCGCTTTCTCGACGACTTTCCCAACCGTTCCCCTGGCCATTCCTCGACCGTTCTCTTGGAACATTTGATGTTATTATGTCATTTATCGTTCCATTGTCATAATTACATTGCACATTCGTTGGGACGACCAACCACTTGGTAATCGTCGTTGCTATTGTGACATATGTCAGAACTGCATGGCACTATAGACGGGACTACCACACTTTTAGTACCATTGGTGAAATTGTGACAGATGTCTCAACCACATGTCACTATAGCCGAGACAACCATACTCTTAGTACCATTGGTGCTATTGTGACAAATGTCACAACCATATGGCACTATAGTCATACTCCATATGTGGTTCTTCCTTTACCTATTCACCTAGTTCAACACTTTTCTTCAATTGGGATAGAAATTTATGTTGTTACGGATAAGCTTTTATTTTAAGGTAACAAAATTATTTAAGCGCACAAATTAAACTCATGTTTTTTTATCCATTATTTTTTTAAGGGAAATTGGCCTAAAGAGCAAAAACACTTAAATGGATAGCTAACACAACAAACATAAAGCTATAGATTTAAAACTCCGAGTACGTCATAGAAATGAACATAAAAACAGATACTTAAAACCCACTTAAACATAAAAATGGGTCAAACACCAAGATTATGACCTAATCTCTGGCCCCCTCGTCGAATACAGACGGTGTCCCAGGAGTGCTTGCATATTCATCATCACTTTCCAGATACACTTCAATGATGGTTTCGTCGTCCATATAATTACCTATATCTAGAACATCTTCGTCAACCACGAGTTCTTTTAATTGAGTATCTAAGTCACCGTCCGGTGTTTTAAAATACATTTTCATTCTAGAACGTTTGTGTTCATCATAACCCATTACTGACATTATTTGATGCATGTGTACAACAGAAAGATCTTCAGCATTTACTAGGTCAACAAAAACTTCCATGCCAGCAACATAAAACCTACCCGGTGGTGGTGTCAAATAGCCATTATGGTAGACCTTCATAATGAATAGTAATGGATAGTCACCTGTTGGATGGAATAAAAATTAGTGTTTAAGGTAAGACAATATATTTATGGAAGTGAAACTTAATTACTAACAAATCAAGTCGTCGATCCAATTCGGAAGCGGTTCAAATGTCCCTCTAAGTCTCCATAGGCATTATCGTGTAAGTGGCATTTTGAAGTGTAATTGATGTTAAAGGTCTATATAGGGATAACTTGATTTTAGAGATCAATTGAAGATGAAAGATGATGTGTTTGTTTCCAAATGGATTGGGTTCTTTATATAAGGAAATAAAAGTATCTGGTTTGAAACATATCATAAAAATTAAAAGCAATAAACAAGGTGCAGACGAATCTTGTCTGATTTTAGCCGACGCTGACAAGTCGTGATGGGACCAGACGGTGCAGACGAATATTGACAGATTTTAGCCGACGCCGACAGCTCGTGATGGAACCAGAAGGTGCAGATGAATTTTGTCTGATTTTAGCCGACGCTGACAAGTCGTGATGGGACCAGACGGTGCAGACGAATCTTGTCTGATTTTAGCCCACGCCGACAACTCGTGATGGGACCAAACGTTGCAGACGAATCTTGTCTGATTTTAGCCAACGCCGACAAGTCTTGATGCGACCAGATGGTGCAGATGAATCTTGTCAGGCGAATCTTATCTGATTTTAGCCGATGCTGATAGCTTGTGATGGGAGCAGACGGTGTAGATGAATATTGTAAGACGAATCTTGTCAGACTTTAGCTGACGCTGACAAGTCATGATGGGACCAGACGGTGCAGACGAATCTTGTCAGACGAATCTTGTCTGATTTTAGCCGACACTGACAAGTCATGATAGGACCAGACGGTGCAGACAAATCTTCTCAGACAAATCTTGTCTGATTTTAACCGACGCCGACAGCTAGTGATGGGACCAGATCATTGCAGAAGAATCTTGTCAGATGAATATTGTCTAATTTTAGCCAACGCTGACAAGTCGTGATGGGACCAGATGGTGCAGATGAATCTTGTCTGATTTTAGCCGACGCCAACAGCTCGGGATGGAACCAGATGGTGCAGACGAATCTTGTCTGATTTTAGCCGATGCTGACAAGTCGTGATGGGACCAGACGAATCTTGTCTGATTTTAGTCGACGCCAACAGCTCGTGATGGGACCAAACAGTGCGATGAATCTTCTCAGACGAATCTTGTCTAATTTTAGCCGCCGCTAACAAGTCGTGATGGGACCAGACGGTGCAGACGAATCTTGTCAAACGGGGAGGCCTGTTAAACCAGTTTTGTTCGGGACATAACACTCGTAATTGCCAGTGGCAGCACCCCCGTCTCGGTGTGGCTCGTTATCACCGAACGCGGCATCACCGTCTCGGGGTAGCTGGTTCAGATCATATAGGTTGTTATCCTCCGGTTGTGCCTCGTAATCACCAACTTCGGCAGGGGCCAAAAACCCGTGGCTTATAATCCACCACTCACAACTTAACACCGTCGGAGTTGGTGTCAACGATAACTTGGGCAAGGCAGTCTTAAAAAATAAGAAATAAAAATGTTAGGTACATATATTTTAAATAATAATTTTGTTAATAAAATCAATAGTTAATTACAACACAACACATACCGGTAAGAAATTAAGGAATTTCAGACACTCGTCGGTAGAGACGTTTTTCGTTCTACGCCACCCACAGGCCCTTGGGATGGTGGGACAATACCTGACATAGTTTAATGACTGTGGAAACGTCTCGAAGATCCATATCTGTGACGTCAAAAATAACATCGTTAAAATATTCATATTAGAAGGTAAATAATAAGAGTAACCAAAGAAGTAATGATGGCGGACCTTGAAAGCGTATATGAATCCCGTCAGTGTGTAACTTTCCAGCGCCGAGTTCTTTTCTTTTCTATTTAAAAGGGCATTATAAAGTTGATTAAATGTTATAGCCTATATGTGCGAACCCCACGGGTAACGATTCCATGCATTGAAATCGTCAAGCAGAACTAAACACCAATCATAGACGGCGTAGTCGTTCTGTTTTCCAAGAAATACTTTATCAAGTACTAACTGAAGACAGACACGGATAGCGTCATCGTCCGACAAGGCGTTGAACAAATTGTCGTTATCAAATAACCTAAAAAAATCAGAAACCTAAATCTCTGTGGACGCAGGTGTGTGAGAAAACAGTCTACCTCTAATAGCCACATGTGTGTTACTTGGTGGCCGTAACTCGGGCCCAAATCGAAGGCCGATAATTAAACAAAAATCTAATCTACAAAAACGCAACATAAAACCTCCAACAAAAAATAAAATATCTTCCCTTTCTTTTTCCGAAAGGACCTGATATCGAAGAATTGTAAGGATCAATATAGGATCTCCATGAAAATGTTGCAGGTCCAACCAATTCCCGAACCACGATTCTCTAAAAAGATTGAGACGAAGGTTATTTGACTGTAATTTATGCTTAATTTTCTTAAGCAAATTCATTTGTCCCCTCAACATCAAATAAGATTGCGCCTGAAACAAACCGTTACATAAAGTATCATAAAAAAAGTTATACGTAATAACAATAGTTTTGATAAATTATTATAAAAAAAGTTATACCATAATAACAACATAAAGTATTATAAAAAAATTGTATTTTAATTACCATTATTATTTTTCTTGCAACATTTAGGAGATTATAATTTTTAAAATTAATGTGCATAATTTATTTGTTATTTTCATAATGTATTTTTATTTTAAGTAATTTTACTTCTATTATTGTATATTATTTTTATTTAATTGTAAATTCAACAACTTAGATATGACATTAAATTTATATTTAAAAGAAAAAATAAAGGGGAATTAATACATATATAAAACTATTAAAGTTTCATTTTTGTTAGATAAAAAGATATTTATAGAATTTTTATATAACATTACAGAAAAATAATGTAACAATTTTATGAAATTCTGAAGGGTTCCATGATTATGAATACTCTAAGATTAATTAAATAATTGTAATGAATCACTTGTATTATCTTGACAAAAAAAATTATCAAGATTATTGATAATCTTAATCGTAAATTAGTTTTCATATATCATACATTATATTTACGTTTTTTCTTAAATTATTTTTGTTTTTATAATTTTTTTTATACATTATATATTGTATTTTGCACATTAATAAAATAAATATGGCAGCATGATGACCGATCATGTGATTGTTGGGAATTATACATAATTCATATTTCAAAAACACATGCTTATAATGATTTTTTCTTGCTGCTTCATTTTTATGTTTTTTTTTCCTTTTTGCTTCATTTTTATATTTTTATATCATTTATCAAAGTGCAAGAATTCATAACAACATAAAGTATTATAAAAAAAATATTGGGATTTTTTTTCTCTACTCACTTTGTCGGCCATTTTTATAAATTATGGCGGTTGGTCGACGATGGTCAACGACGGCGGTGAACGGCGGTCAACGGAAGCAGAAGACGGCGGTCAATAGCGGCGGAACACGACGGTCACAAGCAATGAACAATAGAGTTGGTGGGGGAAGAAAATGGTTGGAGTTGTGTACTGGTGATGGTCCCCCCCCCCCCCAATTATATATGGTTGGAATATAACAAAAAACGGGTATTGGGTAAAAAAATAGCGTATAAAGTTTGTCAAAATATTGTCATTATCTTGTCAAATCGATATATATCTTGGGAAGGGAAAAAATTTTTTGGGAAAGTAGGAAGATTTTTTCTGTAAAAATATATCTGATTTTTTTCAGTGTTTTGTCGAATCATGATATATGGGAAAGTAGGAATATTTTTTGGGAAAAAATTGGTGTTTATGTCACCCATGTTGTATAAATAACAAAAAACCGGGTATTTGATAAAAAAAAAATTGGGTATTTAACACAACAAAATTAAGTATTCTTTAAAATATATATGTTTTTCTTTTTCAGTGTTTTGGTGAATCGTGATATATTGGGAATGAGGAAGATTTTTTGGGAAAAAATTCGTATTTATGTCACCCATGTTGGATAAATACCAAAAACCTGGATATGTGGTAAAAAATCGGGTATTTAATACAACAAAATTAAATATTTTTTAAAATATTGAGGGTCAAATATATATATTTTTCTTTTTCAGTGTGTTGTCAATTCATGATATATGGGGAAGGAGGAAGATTTTTTGGGTGTGAAGGGTGATATTTATGTGAGTCATGTTGTATAGAATACCAAAAACAGGGTATTTCGTAAAAAAACGGGTATTTAGTACGAAAAATCGCAATTTCTGTATCAAAATCGGGTCAAAATATATCTGTTTTTTTAATATTCCCAATTTTGTTCAAATTCTTATCTAAATTCAATCACACAAACAAGATTTATCAATTACCTGTTTGATTAACCACAAGATTCAATTACAAATTGATTGAATCACTTTCTCTCTCTAAAACTCTCTCTGCGAATACAATCTCAGAATGTTACAATACTCTTTCCTACAACCTGATTACACACAAACAAAGACAAAGAAAGAACTATTTATACTAGCAATAACAACAAGGAAAACTAAAACACAATACTCTTTGACTTTGACTTTTATTACAAAGACCTTGACTTTACTTGAGAGTTGACTTTCAGCTTTGACATGTTTAACTTTGATCTTCAATCTACTATGATCTTGTATCCAACACATTTTTGCTCTAACATTTTTCATTGTCATTTCAAAATCTTTTTGAAAGTGGTGAAATTTTTGGGGAAAAGGGGGAATATTGCATCAAATCGGTTAAATAGGGGGTTGGGGGGGGGGGGTAATTATGCCGATGGGGGTTGGGGGGGTATTACACCGATGGGGGTGGGGTGGAAGGGGAAAAGGTTGTCGGTGCATGGGGGACACATGCATAAGTGTGTGGCCACGTGTCATGTTCTAGTTTGGACAAAATCGTGGGGGGCCCACTACACCATTTAGCCGACGATAGGCGTAATTGACTGGCGTAAATGGGTGCTAGTTTGGCAATTTGCTTTGGGAAGTGCTATTGGCTCAACACATTTCCCTAAATGTGTGATAGGGTAAATTTATTTACCCTATTTTTAATCCTCTGTTTATAATTTTGAGCTATTTTTCCTTTTTCCCATTGCGTCTTTTTAATTGTTTTTACGGTTTTATCGTTTAGCTTTATATTAGTACTTTCGGCTTAATAAATCATTTTTTTACGAAAAATGCGGCAAAAAGTCTTACGTATTTATGTTTATATATTTTAGGTACGAAACGCGGACGATTGAAGTCAGATATGATCGAGTAACGGAATTGTCGAGTTTACGAATGGACTTCGATCTTTTTGACGGGCCGAATTTTTGAAGACTATGGATTGAATTTTTGGGTCTCGATTATTACATACTTCGGCCGAAGATTGCTAATGTTGGATGACACATTTTGTGGGCTATCTTTATGGGCTATTTTCCTCCTTGAATGATGGGCCCCCATTTTGATTAGCTTAGGCCCCAAGTTGTAACTTGGCTTATAAATAGTGTTGCTTGGCTAGCATAAAACATACCTCCTCCTTTCTTTTCCTATGTCCTCATGTGTAGTATGGAGCAACTAGTAGTAGCATAATCCAAACACTAGCAAATTTGGGTGGTTTGCCAGTTGGTGAGCCGTGAGCCTGCTAGGATGTTTAGAAGCTTGGCTCACAATTCAAACTACTTCTTTTTTTTGGTTCAAATTAATGCAACATTACTTTCTCGTTACTAGTATTCTCCTTCGTTATTTTTCTACAACTTTCGCCCACTTCTTGAGGATCAATACTCTTGGTTTTTTGTTTGGTTTTCACTACAATTTTAGTTCTATAACAAACCGGAAGCCCGATTAATCATTTTGGACTCCCAACCTCGGTTGGTTCACGGTTTGTTGTAGTATTAAAATTGTTTCGTGTTTCCATAGTGTTAAAAACCATCCCGGACATTACGTTAATTGCCAAAGACACACAAAGTAACTTAAGGAGTAAAGACACATTTGAAACAAGATTTTCCTTAACAAGTGGTAAATTAGTTGATAAATCAGGGCTCTATAATTCCCACTTTATTTTAATGTCGTTTGATTAGTTAAATTAATTTCTTATAATTATAGTGTTTGTAGTTTAATCTTATAATCATTCTCAAGTAAGTTCACTTTTCAAGATCAAGTAAGGATTTTAGTTACATGTGTAATTGACGAATTATTTCTTTTAAGGTTAATCAACAAGTAGTTGACGTGATTCTCTTACTTTTTTATTCACTTTTGCAATACTTTAAAATTAGAATTTAAAATGATGATGGATAACCGTCTTAGTTCGGGGTATAAAGTAAAATTGGGACCGAGACAGATAAGAGAATAAAAGGTGTATCGTATCGCATGATTGTCCAAAGTTATTTAAATCAGAGTTATATTTTATGTCGGAATACAACTGATCAATTGACAACTAGTTCGTTGTATGACGACTTCTTTAAGTTACATAAAATATCGACTCTGAGATAACGATGGAATACGATCTCGTCTTTTATTTAATTATTAATTTCGTCCCAACGGATCTTTATACCCTGCGCTTCTTGTTAAACCCAGATTACTAGTTGATAAACAATCACACACAATAAAGATCAAGAGATAAATAAATCAGAATAACATACCACACTCCCTTGAATAAACAGTTAAACCTTGTGTGTGTTCTTGATACCTCTTGTGCGTACGATTACAGAGAGAATACGGCTACAACTATTAATCTCTAATTATGATTATTGGTATCTACGCTAAAACCTAATTAATAAAAACTACTTATACTTAGGCGTATAAGCCTAATGACTTGAGGCCCACCAACAAACTAACTAATAAATAAACTCAAATACCCCCTAGAGTATTAAATACTCTTACAATTTAGACCCCCTTATTAACTTTAATCTTGAATACAATTATTTGATCCAACAATCTCCCCCTTTGGATTCAAGATTAAAAAAAAATTGGCAATTTGCTTCGGGTCTTCACTTTTCTTGAAAAACTTCAGATACAGTCTTCATCTTTCTCTTTCTTTAAATGAAGTGTCCTTCTGACGATCATCTTCAGCCAGACTTTTGATAGATCAAATAAGCTCAGACACTTTGAATTCTTTGAAATCTTCAGATGTCTTCAGATTATATTCTCCCCCTTTGTATTCTCCCTTGCTTGATTATTCTCCCCCTTTTTGATGAGTGGTGAGAATCATCATCATCAAAACATAGCAAAACAATCTTCCCCTTTTTGTATATTCATCAATTAAGCACTGTCTTCATATATAGATCCATGTGTTGAAATAAGAGTAGTCTTCCCAAATGGAAAGAGTGATTACTTCAATCTTTTCAGATTCAAATAATAAAAAATGGTAACCCTGAATCAACAAATGATACAGTTAAAATTCCTGTCAGTAACACAAAGTTAACACAAAGTTACTATATAAGGAGTTGGTTTTGATGTTGGCTCCCCAGGACTTCCATTCAATCATCGAATAACACATAGTTATCTATGAATGTTCTGACAGAAAACAAATTCCTGTGTGCTCGTGTATGTGTATGAAAGAATTAAGCACCGATGATTGCTTTTCAATATAGGCTCAAAATATGTAAACTTGTTGAGACAACAACAAATATTACAAAGACTCAATGTGCATGAGAAAGGGTTCGAAGTTGGGGCAACTTTCCTTCTTTTTCAATATTAGTATCTTCCAAATGAAGAACCAATAGCATATGTGCTGCTTCCCCAGAAAATGTGAAACATTCTCTTTTTGAGAAAAGAATGAGTAGCTGGTGGGGTGTAATGCAAGAGATGGCATGGGCTAGTTGCCTTTTTCAATATTGTTCACCAAAGATTGTGAAACAATAGATTATGTGGCTGCCCGACTCAGAAAGAAGTTTGGTGCAGAGTCTGATATTCTTTTACTCTGTTCTCTCACCCTCTTTCTTTTAATTCTCACTTCTAACCAATCTCTCTTTTCCATTTTACCTCTTCACACACCAACACTAAATCTTTTGACCCCTCTCCCCTCAATCACTCAGGGAATACTTCCTGGGTAGGAAACACTGGTTATCGTGAATCCATGGAAGTTCTGTTAAGCTCACACACTGAATCCCTTGTATTTTCCTAAAAGAACATGTTGTTCAACAATCTTTTGTACATGTAAGCACAAAGGAATAACATGAAGAATAAAAATTTGGAGAAGTCAAAACATAAGATGTTTGACAATGCAATTCTCCCCCTCAAACTAAAAGGACTTTGACAATTAAGCTCTAAAGGAGTTTTTCAATTAAGCTCTTTGACAATTAAGCTCCCCCTCAACTTAAGAATTTTTTTTTTAACAAAAATAGAAAACAAACGAAAAATAAAGCACTGAAGTGCGGGTTCTAATCAGATGCGATTAGAAGCCATCAAAAATCATTTAAAAACACACTTCACAATTCATGAAAATCTTTGAAGAATAGGAAGTGGTTTGAATATTTAAGAAACCATTTTTCACAAGTGAAAGTTGTTCATCTTTCAACAAGTGATAGAGTGTAAGGATTAGAAATATATACCTGTAAATCAGAATCCTTAACTCCCCCTAAAATGAATATTTTTAGTGAAGTATCAAAAACAAAAACTCAGATATCCTCCCCTTCATTACCTGTAAAAAAATCAATTTAATCAGAAAAATATGACAATGATAATAAAAATCATATTTATCTCCTCCTAAAAGATATAACGGTTAACTCCCTCTCAAATCAAAAACTTCTATAAAAGATTTTATCATTTAAGCATCCTATGAGAAAAAAACATTTGAGTACGGGTTTTGAACTGAAGTATTCAAAAGCCATGATTACTTATTCTCCGGTGAGAATAGTATCTAATCTTCTCCTGAAAAATCAGAAAATACATCAGTAAAAGTATAAAGCATATAAGCTCCCCCTTAATATGTGCATAATCCTTAATCATGAAACCGAGTTCTGAATTACTAGGATTAAAGTAAGTTCAGAAGTCAAACTCTTTGACATTGAAGTTCGAGTCCTAAGCTCTTGTACTTAGAAGTCATCACTTTAACACTTAAGCAAGAGTCCTGATCTGTAGTAATCAGAAGTCATCGTTCTTTCTCCCCCTTAAACCTTGGGTTCCTGCAACACAGAAGCTTTTGGTACCTACTGGCAGTTGGGTCCTAATGGGTTAGTTGAAGTTCTAGTAGGAGAGATAAAATAAGAACCATACCAGTTATTGACATAATCTTTTCTTACAAAATCATTTGAGCCGTAGTAGGAACAACTAATTTTCTTTTGTGCTAACCTGATCAATTCATTGATTGTGTAAACCAGATCAGGTTTGCCAAAAGTTTTACCTTTCGAAGCATAGTTCCATTTTGCATTGGATGTATGCAAAAATGATTTATCAGTGTTCTTCTCCTCTGGAGATCCTTTAACTCTCCAGATCCAATTTCCTCTGTCTTTCTCATCTTCCCTTCTCTAGAATCTTTTCTTCCGAGACTTGTTCTTCTTGAAGTTACCTGGACCATCAACATCTTTGTCATAGAAAAGGTTAGAAGGACAAATCTGAGCTTTATGTTCAGAAGTATGATCATCAATTACATCAAATAAAGGATTATTAGAAACATTAGTAAAGCTTGAACTTGCTGCTGAATTGAATGAGTATTCGAATGCAGTTAGATCATCTCTCGGTGATTGAGCTATTGAGTCTAGCGTCTTGTGCTTAGTCAGCTTCACCTTGAATACGATCTCTTCAAGTTCCTTTATCTTTGACGACAAACTGTTTCTTTCATGTGCAATCAGATCAAACTTCTTTTGCAATTCAGATTTCATCTTCTTTTCCTCCAGAATGTTTGTTGACAACTCAGATAACTTTCCTATCAGCTTAGTTATCTCAGTCTCTATATCTTTCTTTTCTTTAGAAAAGTCTTTATTTATATCCATCAGCTCAGCTTTCTTCTTCTCTTTCTCAGCCTTTTCTCTCTCAAGAATGATAACCTTCTCAAAATCTGAAACTTGTTGAGAAATTAAGCTTAACACATTTAAGCTCTAACGATTTCTTCTCTTCAAAGGCTTTTCTGGAGAAATTAGAGAATTTCTTAGCAAATTCTTTTATCTCTTTCTCAATCTTCAACATCTCATTTTGGACTTTTGTGTTGTCTCTGATACCACTTGTTAAACCTAGATTACTAGTTGATAAACAATCACACACAATAAAGATCACGAGATAAATAAATCAGAATAACATACCACAATCCTTTGAATAAACAGTTAAACCTTGTGTGTGTTTGTTAGATCTGATTTTATAGTAATCATTGTATTTATTTCCTTTATCTTTCAGTGCTTATAGTTCTTTTCTGTCTTGTTTGTGCCTTGGGGTATTTAAGTCCCCTTGGCTTATTTGTTTGTAAGAACTTTCACATTTTTGAATACAAGTTACTGTTTCATTCAATGAACACTTTCTCTTTCTAGATTCTCTCTCTACAGATCTTGTGATCTTGGAATAACAGTGTTCTTGATACCTCTTGTGCGTACGATTACAGAGAGAATACAACTACAGCTATTAATCTCAACCTCAAGACTGAAAACTTTATCTTTCAAAGAATCTCTTTCAGCAAAAATTTGAGAATTCATTTTTCTCAGCCCGATAGATGTCTCAATAGCAATGTTTGCTCTTTCTCTAAGCTCATCAAGCTCTTTTTGCATTAACTCCTTCTTTGACCAGCTTGAGCTTGAATTCTGACTTTCAGACTTCTTCAGCTTTGCTTGATGATTTAGAATCTCAAAATTAATTTTAGAATTAGAGATACATTCGGAGCAAACAAAATCTTTCTTTAAGCATTTATCATCTTGCAACTGATTAATTTGATCAAGGAGAAATGAGTTCCGAATCTTCAGATTTTCATTCTCAGCTTCTAGTGCTGGAATCTCTGGCATGTACGCTAAAGCACAATCTCTCTTGGTCAGTACTGTAATTCCCTTCTCGTCTGTGTAAGGCATGATAATATCACAATCCCTTAAATCAACTTGTAAGATCTTAGAATCAAGAATTAGATAAAAACTACACTAAAAAATTTTCAGAAAAAAAAATTTCCAAAAATAATTGATTGCAGAATTCACAAACAGTATAAAACTTCAAATAAATAATACTGATAAATTAAACTGTGAAAATCTGGCAAAAAAAATCTGGCACAAAAGTGAGGTTTGCGCGAACAGGGTCTTGCGCGAACAGTGGGTATAAATAATCAAGTTGTTGACCATTTGTCGAGACCGGAAAAACAAGATGAGAAAGCACCCAGTGATGGTATTTGTGAGGTTTTCCCCGATGAAAGAATTTTGGCCATACAGCAAGCTGCAACAACTTGGTTTGCAGACATTGTGAGTTATTTGGCATGTGAGATCATTGCCAAGGAATTTAACAAGCACCAAAGAAAGAAACTGATTTTCTACTCCAAAAAGTTTCTGTGGGATGATCCATTTCTCTTTAAAATCTGTGCAGACTAGGTAATAAGAAGGTGTATTCCAAAAGAGGAAGTAACATCTGTTTTACATCATTGCCATAGTGGACCATGTGGTGGACACTTTGGGGGAGATTGGACCGCAGCAAAAGTTTTGCAATCAGGCCTATACTGGTCTACTTTAAACAGTGATGTTCATTACTTTGCAAAAATGTGCAATGAGTGTCAGCGGAGTGGAAATATATCTTAGAGGAATGAGATGCCTTTAAACGGAATTTTAGAAGTAGAATTATTTGACGTTTGGGGCATTGACTTTATGGGAACATTTCCACTCTCCAATAACTGTGCCTATATCCTGGTTGTTGTAGATTACGTGTCCAAATGGGTGGAGGCTATGGCTTGCCACTCAAATGATGCTAAAACAATTTTTAAATTTTTGCAAAAACATGTGTTCACTAGATTTGGCACACCTCGTGCCTTGATTTGTGATGAAGGTACACACTTCATAAATAGAGTATTAGAGGATGTACCAAAGAAATACAACATTCAGCATCGGGTGGCAACTGCTTACCACCCGCAAACTAATGGTTTAGCTGAATTGTCCAATAGGGAGATAAAAAGGATATTAACTAAGGTAGTTAAGCCACACCGAAAGGACTGGGTCTCCAAACTGGATGATGCCTTGTGGGCCTACCGGACCGCTTACAAAACCCCTATTGGCATGTCTCCGTACAAACTAGTTTTTGGTAAAGCTTGTCATTTACCTCTTGAGTTAGAACACAAAGCCTATTGGGCTATCAAGGAACTCAACATGGGTCTGGATGACTCAGGAAATAAAAGATCCTTACAGTTGTGTGAGTTGGAAGAGCACATAAACTTTTCTTATGAAAATGCCAAATTATATAAAGAAAACACAAAGAAATGGCATGATAAGAAAATTTTACGAAAAGAATTCACAGAAGGTCAGCAAGTCTTGTTATTTAATTCCAGACTCAGGTTGTTCCCTGGCAAGTTGAACTCTCGATGGACCGGGCCTTGCACAGTTTTTAAAGTATACCCTTATGGCGTAATCGAATTGATTGATCCAGACAGGGGTACTACTTTTAAAGTAAACGGGCAAAGAGTAAAACATTTTATCGAACCCTCAATACTCATGCAACAACCTCTTGAGATTGTCCACCTTCAAAAATAAAAACCACATGAATTTTTGGATTTTTAACTAAACCCATGAATTTGTAAATTACCTATATATATATATAACTATTTATTTCAGATCCAAGAAGTTTTTGGCCCAAATAATCTAATTGGGCATTTTAAACTAACTTGTTAGTTCTACTTTAAATAAAATAATAAAATTAAGGTTATAATTAAAAGGTTAAATTTTTTTATTGTACTATAATCTCTATTCCCCTTATGTAGTGTACCATCAGAATAATTTCAGAAGGAGTGGACATCATCGTACGCATGAGAAGGTTCTCCTCTGCCTCCGTAACAAACCCATCGCCGTCAGCTAGCTTCCCCATCATCGAAGCGACATTGACACCATCCATCATTTTTCCTCCCATCTACAGGTACCAGCCTCTCATCTTCCCAATTTGAAATTTTTTTAAAACCCTAACCATGGAGCTCAAAATTCAACAAATCCCCTTTGATTCCTTGGATCTGTCTACACCTACTAAACACCAACATGAGGAAAATAACCCTCATTTCCTCACTCCCTCTCGCTTCATCGTCAACTGTCGTACCACACCCACCATCTCTCGACGAATTGCAGCACGCAAAGGAGACCGGCGGCACCTCTGTTCACCAAGCCGCCGGCGTTTCGGTTTACCAGACCACCGCAACCACCACACCACCGTCAAACCTTTCACCCCTCCAAACCCTTGTCCACGCTGCTGAAATATAAACCCTCTCATCCCTCAAATTAGAAACCCCATCTGACTCGACACCAGCACAAACACCGACCACCGCCGCACCAACTTCGAGCCCCTCGCCATTGACATTCAAAGCTCCATCGGCGATGCATCCTGACATATATTGGCCATCACTTCACCTCTTTCCCAACGTGCCTCAATCGACACCCACCATCACCACCTCCACACCCCCATCGATGGCAGAACTGTTTGCTCCCCATTCAGCGTCGGCAGAAAGATAACCCCAGTTTTTCGATCTGAACTTCGCTGTGCATAACCCACCGAAACATCGATTGCCGCTTGGAGTAAGTCTGGATCGAACATACACCACAACCAGCAAGGTTTTAATGAGGTATAATGCTCCATCCTCCTCCTCCTCTCATCACCACACCTCACGACCGGGATTCACACCTAACCCGTGCCCTAACCAAAACTATCCTCTTCATTTCCAACCACCACCACACCCCTTTTTCGACCAGCGGTATCACAATCGCAAGCTGTTATTTTGGACCCTCAAGGATCACCAATTTACACTCCACCTATCCACATAACACAATCTTCTTTCCAGCCATTTAACACAATAACCCGTAACCCACAAATAGATTACCCAATTCTGATGTGTACTGTAACCCGAACGATGAACTCCCGTTACCCACCGGTTGCACCCATGACAGTCCCGTGGGAACATCGTCAACCAATCTCACTAACACTCACCCCACACCTCACACACACACCCCACCCATTACTAACCTGGAAACCGAAACCGTAACACCTCTTGATCGATACAACCGAAAGGGGAAACAAGTGGCTGAGGAATCTTCTCCCCCACCCAAAAAACGATGATTTTCAGGATTCATGGGACTCGGATCATGTGTGGCAGCCAACAGCAAGGGTAGTTCAACTGAAATAAAGACGAGACCCCCACCTTCACCTACGACCAATGCAACAAACACGGGTAATCAACAGGTTGATTCTTTAACCCTTCCAGAACTTAATCGGTCTAACTTGTTTAGTTGTCATGAAGCACTATCACGACATCCGACCTTTGTGCGTAAAAGTTGTCTACCACTGAGAAGTTTTCACACCTCTGCACTTACCACTCACCCACGTTTTTTAGATAGAATAAAAGTTTTTGGATGGGACTTTGTGTTGAGGAACCCAACACAGTTCAATATAGATTGGGTGCGAGACTTTTACACGGAGTTACCTGTAACTCCGGGTATCAATATTTTGGTGAGAAAGACCCCAATTTGCTACTCAGAGGACGTGATCAATACACTTCTAGGACTTACACCACCCACGTACTCCGAATTTGACAGATTGTGCGAAAGTGCTAATGGTGATGATTTCGACACGATTTTGAACACTATTGCACATGAAGGATCGGACTGGGATTTCAAAGGCCAATCTCGTATTTTCCGTGCTCACTGTTTAAAACCAGAAGCAAATGTATGGTTTTACTTTCTTCGTCACACACTATGCCCAACCTCTCATTATGGCACGCTTTCAATGACACGTGTGTATGTGTTGTACTGTATTATGATGGGATACAATTTAAACATTGGACAACTCATCTCTAACAGCATTAAAAGAGGTGTAGACAAGTCTAACACTAAACTAATCCATCCCACCATAGTACATGCAATAATGGAACAAACCAAGGTTGTAAGCTTAACTGCTGATCAGTTCTCTAAGGAGAAAATGATTTTGGAAAAAATCAATGTGGATAGGCTGCTTAGACTTGACAAACACAAAAAAGGAATTCATGGTGATGAACTTGCTTCTTTGGAAGCAAGTATCCATTCACTCAAGCTTGAGTTAAGAGCCACCTTGAAAGAGTACCGCGTCTTGTTAACTAAGCAGGCAAGAAGACAGAAAGTTGAGAGAACTGAACAGTTTGACGAGGTAAAGAAGGAGCTACGGGAGATTAAGGAAGGTTTGATCACATGGTGGAAATACGAGAAATCGCGTGATGATGTTGTTCAGGCAATATGGACGAAAGTAAACCCAGAAATGATTGAAGGGCTGCCGCCATTTCCGATACACTTGCTATGGCAATCAGCCGAGAGACATCCTACTCACCGCGAGTAGGACAGGTTTCACTTCTATCTCATTTACTTTGCTTACTTTAAATTTGTTGCACGAGTTTTGGAGATTGGGTCGTTTTTGAAGAGTTTGTTAGTCCATACACGGTTGCTTGCATAATTTTTGGTTTGATTGATTTGGGTTCACAATGGTGATAGTCATATTAAACTTGGAATTTACTCATGAGTTTTCTTTTATGTGCCACTAGAACTAGCTTTTCAACTCTTGGTGCATTCAATTTTTGTGAGATCATTACACTTACACCACTTCTCCATATTCACACCCCATTTTTTATGCTCTCGTTCGATGAGGACATTAAACATTTCCAAGTTTTGGGGAGGGTATGGCATGGTATCTCAAAGTCTATTCAAAACCATGTGATCCATAGTTCATACACACTTCAAAAATGAAGCAAAGCTTCACAAAAAAAAAGAATGCACACTTATGAAAACCAATCACAAAAAGAAGCAAAGCATCATTCGTGTTTTCATAACATTCCAAAAAAGGTGTCATAGACACCCAAAAAAAAATCGTGTGTTCAAAGTGAAACCTTCATAGTGAAACAAGGAAGCAAAATAAAAAGCTTAAATGACCGTGTTTTGTGGTATTGTCGATCTCATTTCACCATGGAGTTGTTTGGCTAGCCTATGGTTGGTATAATTTTTGTTAATTCATGTTGAGAATGATAAGTTTAGGAAAGGCTATCACTTTTTGCTTTGAACCAATTGAGATGAATCATGATTGCGCATTTGACAGTCGTGTGCAAACGAGTCTCTTTATAATAACTTTTAGCTGAAAATTAATTTTTCTAATAAAAGTTGCTCGAGGGCGAGCAACAGTTTGTATTTGGGGTTGTGATAGGATAAATTTATTTACTCTATTTTTAATCCTCTTTTTATAATTTTGAGTTATTTTTCCTTTTTCCCATTACGTCTTTTTAATTGTTTTTACGGTTTTATCGCTTACATTTATATTAGTACTTTCGGCTTAATAAATCCATTTTTTTAAGAAAAATGCGGCAAAAAGTCTTACGTATTTATGTCTATATATTTTAGGTACGAAACGCGGCCGATTGAAGTCAGGCATGATCGAGTAATGGAATTGTCGAGTTTACGAATGGACTTCGATCTTTTTGATGGGCCGAATTTTTTGAAGACTATGGATTGAATTTTTGGGTGTCGATTATTACATACTTGGGCCGAAGATTGCTTATGTTGGATGACACATTTTGTGGGCTATCTTTATGGGCTATTTTCCTCCTTGCATGATGGGCCCCCATTTTGATTAGCTTAGGCCCCAAGTTGTAACTTGTCTTATAAATAGTGTTGCTTAGCTAGCATAAAACATACCTCCTCCTTTCTTTTGCTATGTCCTCATGTGTAGTATGGAGCAACTAGTAGTAGCATAATCCAAACACTAGCAAATTTGGGTGGTTAGAAAGTTGGTGAGTCGTGAGCCTGCTAGGGTGTTTAGAAGCTTGGCTCACAATTCAAACTACTTTTTTTTTGGTTCAAATTAATGAAACATTACTTTCTCGTTACTAGTATTCTCCTTTGTTATTTTTCCGCAACTTTCGCCCACTTCTTGAGGATCAATACTCTTGGTTTTTTGTTTGGTTTTCACTACAATTTTAGTTCTATAACAAACCGGAAGCCCGATTAATCATTACGAACTCCCAACCTCGGTTGGTTCACGGTTTGTTGTAGTATTAAAATTGTTTCGTGTTTCCATAGTGTTAAAAACCATCCCGGACATTACGTTAATTGCCAAAGACTCTTAAAGTAACTTGAGGATTAAAGACACATTTGAAACAAGATTTTCCTTAACAGGTGGTAAATTAGTTGGTAAATCAGGACTCTATAATTCCCAATTTATTTTAACGTCGTTGGATTAATTAAATTAATTTCTTATAATTATAGTGTTTGTAGTTTAATCTTATAATCATTCTCAAGTAAGTGAACTTTTCTAGATCAAGTAAGGATTTTAGTTACATGTGTAGTTGATGAATTATTTCTTTTAAGGTTAAATAACAAGTAGTTGACGTAATTCTCTTACTTTTTTATTCACTTTTGCACAACTATAAAATTAGAATTTAAAATGATGATGGGCTAGCCATCTTAGTTCGAGGTATAAAGTAAAATTGGGACCGAGACAGATAAGAGAATAAAAAGTGTATCGTATCGCATGATTGTCCAAACTTATTTAAATCAGAGTTATATTTTATGTCGGAATACAACTGATCAACTGACAGCTGGTTCATTGTATGACGACTTCTTTAAGTTACATAAAATATCGACTCTGAGATAACGATGGAATGCGATCTCGGCTTTTATTTAATTATTAATTTCGTCCCAACGGATCTTTTTACCCTGCGCTTCTTTTTAAAATTAATTTCTCAGTAGTTGTTACTTAAACCCCCAACCAAAATATTGTTTTAGAATTCGCCATCTGAGACTCGTTTTTACAGATCCGACTTTCAAGAGAGACTTTTCCACGCCTCCTTGTGGGATCGATATTCGGTATTTTGTACCATTATTACTTGTTACAGACGGCGGTAGATTAAGATGTATACTTGCGTCGAGATCTATTTTCTTGCATTTTAAAAAGGTGTGAACACAAAAGACCGCAACAATGTGCTAGTTTGGCCATTTTCCCATAAGATAATCACTGAATTTTAACAAAATACTTAATTGTTTTTATATATAAAAAGCATTATATTATTAAGCCTAAATTAAATAAATTTATAAAAACTAATTATCACTCTCTCAAAACCATCCAAAATCGTACTGTAAATTGATAAAAAAATAAATAAATAAAAGGAAACATTAAAATCATGATGTATCTCGCTGTATTGGACGAGTATGCTTCTAGTTGTTTTATAAGGTATAAAAATTAAGATTCTTGTTTTTAAGAGTTGGATTCGAATTTAGAATCCCGCATTCGGCCTTGCAAATTTTTATACAGATTTAGCTTAACTCAATTACAGCAAAATTGAATAACAAATAAATTCATAATCGATTTGATTTGATTTATTAATACTAAAATTCAATTGTACTAATTTATACTATATTATAAAGAAGATATAAAACACTCTTAAAAACAAGTCTTAAAACTTAATGTACCGTCATTTAATGCTAATTACTAAAAAACATTTATTAAAGCTATATGTACTATATTTTATGCTATTTATTAATTTTCAATCATTATCTCTAACCATTTTAACTTCCCTAAAATCATTTCCCACTTTAACTTTCCTAAAATAATTTTCAACATAATTAAATATACAATAAAAATCAAGTTTTAAATATAAAAAATATAAAATATAATTAAAAAAATCTAACATAATCTTTTATAAAAAAAATTATATTATGAAATCAAAATAAATTATATTATATTATTAAGTCTAAATTAAACAAATTTATATAAAAAAAAAACATTATCACTCTCTCACAACCATCCAAAATCGTAATGTAAATCAACAAAAAACAGAAAATAAAATGAAACATTAAAATCGTGATGTATCTAACAGTATTGCGCGATCACACTTCTAGTTAAATATAGATTCAGATATATTTCCATATTCAAATTTTCTTTTCTTGGACATCCATTTACATACCTATAAGAGAGTGAACATTTTCATCACTTGTAATCATTGACACCCCCATCAATTTTTTTATGGGTAGAATCTTAACATCACCATAAAATAGAATATCTCAAGTAGCAAGCAAGTAATAAAAAAATTAGATGTACTTTGAGTTATTTCTACTTATCGTATGTAATAGCCTTTGACCATCATAAATATAAGACCGAAAATAGATAAATTTAAATATACATTATGTCTTGCATTTAAGTCACGAAAATGGCCAAGTTGGGTATAAGACTGAGAGGTTGTTTGGCAGTTGCTGAATGGTTTAGTGCAGAATGATTAAGTGGTCTGAGTGATTAAGAGGTTTTTATGAAACAGTGTAAAATGAAATATGGTTGTTTGCTAATTGTTCATAATGAAATCAGGGCTCTTAATGGTTAAGGGAGGAACAAGATACAAAATCATTAAGAGGATTTTGGAACCATTAAGAAGCAACCCTTTTTTTTGCCAAACAAGATTTACCTCTTAGCGATTCAGATGTTGTCTCTTAATAGAACCATTAAGATGTAAACAAACAGCCCCTGACATTTCATATGCTAAACATATATGAGGTTTTGCGTTCAACATCTGGTATCACTATATTTTAAAATTTGTCACGTCGGCTTTCAAAAAAACGAATATCATATTTAAGTATGTATGCTTGTTGACTATTATCTAATAAAATTTACAATAAAAAATTAAACAAGATAGTTATATATCTGTATAACATAAATGGTTTAAAAAATTCCACTTTCATCTACAATTATGCATAGAATCATGTATTCTATTGTTGCATATGACCATGTTCTAAAGCTTACATTGCAACGTTTTAATGGATTATAACTACTTTTTTATAAATAAATAGACATGGCCCACTTAGAATAGTTTAAAACGATTATTTAGGATAAATCTTAAAATGGTGTTGTTTGGAAGAAATGAAAACAAATGAAGTTGTTATCATTTTTGCTCTAGAAATAAGTGTTTTTGTCGAATTTGTAAAATGTGAACTTGGATTTTATGTTTCAAGTGTTTTGTTATTTTCATTTTTATTGAATTTTTAGTTCATAATGTTAGAACCAATGTTATCGAATCACGAGAATCCAGAAAATCGTGTATATTTATTGTGCAAAATATACGATAATATTGAATAAACAAACAAAAACGTATATATATATATATATATATATATATGTAGATATATCGAAATTCTTAACAAGATTAACAGAAATACTAACTTGAAATCGACGATTGATCGATGATCGATAGAGGCCTGCAAAGCAGTGTCCTTAAACATAATTTCGCCCCTACTCGTGCGTAGTCCGAGCGTCCATTCGAGGATACAACTATCAATTCACGTTCTTGCACGAGAACGAGAATCTGTCGAGTTTCTTATGCGTTCATGGATCGTATTCAGAGAGAAACCAGAGGAAAAACGTGGGAAATAATGATTGTATCGTTTTTGGAGGGAAACAACCGAATTTTCACGAATCTGCACAATCAGACCCCAAGAGCCCCAAGGCCCAATCTTTGACCATTTAAATATTTATGTGCCAAGCTATAAATCCAACCCAAACCCCATTAGATGGGCTTTGATCCAATTTGATAAGGCATATGAAACTAGCCATATAAGCCTATCAAAATTTCCTTGTCCTTCCTATGTGGGATCAAATACATGGCAAATTCCCAACAATACCCCACATTTTCTATTCAAACACCAACAATACCCCACATTTGAATAGAAAATAAGTAATATTCAAATAGTTTTCTATTCCATGAAATAAGATATGACATACATATGAAAATGTGTCTTTTGGACTTGGATCTTTCATAGTGAGTAAAAATCGGATCTACTTTGTGGGTAGTGAACAAAGTCTTGAACTAACCACATTGTGTAGTAAATCTAGACAATAAGTATCACATACATCATATCTAGCACATAATGTAACTCTTACGGTTGTGTTCATTTCGGTCTTGAACGTATCCTTTTTTCATGAGATTCTTAGAGAACTTAGCCATCTCGGTCCTCATAGATGCGATCACACATCAATCTCACATAGGTAATGCCAATCAAGAACAGTACGTATTGTTCCACTGTCAAAGCTATTAGCATTATTAAGAATCAATATTCAACCCTTTATCGTCAACGGAAACACACAAAGATTATCATAGGAATGTGCATACCTTAGTGTGTGTGTTGCCATACGTCTTGAGTTTTCCCCAACTAGTTTGCCTGTTGAACCTAGACCATGGGATCTCCAATGTTGCTAGGTTAGGTTTCCGCCGGGTAATAACTCATTGAGTTGGCTTTAAGCCCATTCCCCTCGATGTATATGTGACTTGCTCCCTGTTTAGCCCTTTTGTCAAAGAATCGGCTATATTTTCCTTTGACTTCACATAATCAATAGATATGATTCCATTCTTGAGCAAATCCCGAATTGTGTTATGGCGACGCCTGATGTGTCTCGACTTACCATTATATATTTGATTCTTTGCCGTTGTAAGAGCTACCATACTATCACGATGAATACAAATGGTTGGTACTGGTTTTGGCCACAAGGGAATCCCTTCCAGAAAGTTTTTAAGCCATTCGGCTTCTTCAGCCGCTTTGTCTAGAGCCACAAATTCTGCTTCCATTGTGGATCGTGTATTCACTGTTTGTTTTGATGATTTCCAAGACACCACTGTTCCACCAAGTGTAAATACATACCCACTTGTGGACTTACTTTCTGAATTATTGGAAATCCAATTGGCGTCACAATATCCTTCCAAGACAGGAGGATATTTCGTGTAATTCAATGCATAGTTCAATGTATATTTAAGATATCGCAGCACTCTTACTAGTGCAAAGCAATGATCTCTTCCAGGATTGTGTGAATAGCGACTTAGTCTACTCACCGAATATGCTAGATCAAGTCTAGTACAATTCATAATATACATTAAACTGCCAAGCACTTGAGTATATTCAAGTTGAGAGACACTATCACCTTGATTTTTCTTCAAGTGACTAGATGGGTCAAACGGAGTGACCACTGGTCTATCATCATAGTGTCCATATTTTCTGAGAACTTTCTCAATATAGTGGGATTGAGATAGGATGTATCCATTAGAATTTCTTTGAATTCTAATCCCAAGGATAACGTCGGCTACTCCCATATCTTTCATATCAAATGAGGAGTGTAGCATCTTCTTGGTTTGATTTATTACATCCAAGTTAGTTCCCATGATAAGCATATCATCGACATATAAACATATAATAACATACGCATTTTTTCATTGTTTAACATATACACATTTATCACATTCATTGATTTGGAAGTCATTTGATAACAATGTGTTATCAAACTTTTCATGCCATTGCTTTGGTGCTTGTTTAAGTCTATAGAGGGACTTCACCAATTTGCAGACCTTATGTTCTTAACCTTTGACAACAAACCCTTCAGGTTGTTGCATATAGATCTCTTCATCTAACTCGTCGTTTAAGAAAGCAGTTTTCACATCCATTTGGTGAATTTCCAGATTGTGAATTGCTGTTATTGCAATCAAAATCCTAATGGACGTGATTCTAGTAACTGGCGAATAGGTATCAAAGAAATCTTGACCTTCCTTTTGACGATACCCTTTGGCTACTAATCTAGCCTTATATTTTTCTATGGTACCATCGGGTCTAAGTTTCCTTTTAAAGATCCATTTATGGCCAATAGGTTTGTGTCCCGGAGGTAGATCAACCAATTTCCAAGTGTTGTTTTGGATGATTGAATCTATCTCACTATTGATAGCCTTTTCCCAATAAGGTGCATCGTAAGATTCCATGGCAGCTTTATAGGATAAAGGTTCACCTTCCACATTGAAGGTCATATAGTCGGGACCAAGGTCTTTGGCTATCCTTCCTCGTTTGCTTCTTCGAGGTTCCATATCTTGTTGGACCTTAGAAGCATCATTTTGAATGTTTTGTGCACGTTTATCTAATACATCATGACTCGTTTCTTCACATGCCCTTTTCCTTGGATTAGAGGATTGACCCTCTTTGTCCTTATAAGGAAAAATATCTTCAAAGAATTCTGCTTCCGCAGATTCTAGAATAGTATTGACATGTATGTCATCGACATTTGACTTGTGAACTTGAAACCTATAGGCTGCACTATTCTTGGCTGGACCAAGATAGATGCAATCTATGGTTTTGGGTCCAAGTTTCGTTCTTTTAGGCAAAGGTACTTGAACCTTAGCCAAGCAACCCCACACTTCATTCTTTTGAAGGTAGGTAACCTTCCTTTCCATAATTCATATGGACATTTATTACTCTTTTTGTGAGGGATCCTATTCAATATCATATTTGCGGTGAGACAAGCCTCTCCCCATAAGCTATGTGGTGCTCCCGATGTGATCAACATAGAGTTGATCATATTCTTCAATGTCCGGTTTTTCCTTTCGGCTACTCCATTTTGTTGAGGAGTATAGGGAGTTGTTGTTTAGTGTACAATACCATGAGAGGAGCAAAATTCTGCAAAGTCATTAGACTCATATTCTCCTCCTCTATCGGATCATAGGATTTTGATCCGTTTATCAAGTTGGTTTTCAACTTCGGCTTTATAAGTCTTAAACATATTCAAAGCCTCATCTTTGGTATTTATTAGATACACATAGCAAAATTTGCTGCAGTCATCAATAAATGATATGTAATAGTTCTTTCCCCCACGTGTAGGAGTTGCTTTATAATCACACAAGTCACTATATATTAGACCAAGAACTTCATTATTTTTCTCAACGGATTTATGTGGATGACTAGAGAATTTAGATTCGATGCAAATTTCACACTTTGTTTTCTTGGGCATTGAACAAGATGGTAACATGCCAAGTTTCGTCATTCTTTGCAAACAACGGAAATTGACATGCCCAAGTCGAGAATGCCATAAAGTAGAAGACTCAATCATGTACATAGAAGTCGAGCTAGAGCCTGCCATTTTATTATCGATATTTACAATGTCATTATGTACAGAGCTTATCTTGAAGAGTCCCTCGCTAAGATAACTCTTCCCAACATACAATCCACCTTTAGTTATTACAAACTTGTCGGATTCTAATGCTACCTTGAATCCCTTATTGCTTAACATAGGACCAAAAATGAGATTCTTCCTTTTGTCCAGCACATGTAGCACGTTTGTAAGAACAAGGTCTTTTCCGGAAGTGAGCTTCAATATCACTTTCCCTTTGCCTTCTACCCTTGCTGTCGACGCATTCCCCATTGACATCGGTTCTTCATCACTAACTTTTTGATAGGTTGCAAATGAGCTTTTGGAGTTGCAAATGTGTCTCGAGGCTCCGGTATCATACCACCAATCCACGGTATTTGTCACCAGATTTGCCTCCACCACTCCGATGAACTGTGTTTCAGAATCAGCCATGTTTGCTTGGTGAGAAGGACCTGCACCTCCACCACCATTTCCACCACCATGATCTCTCTTGTGCCTACAATCTTTAGCCCTATGACCGGGCTTTCCACACACCCAACAACTTAGGATATGTGGTTTTTTGAAAAATTTCTTTTGTGGGGAAGAGAGGTCTTGAATGATGGTTTAGGGGCAACGCCTTTACCCTTGAATTTCTGAAACTTTCCCTTTGATGTGCTTGCAGCCACAATGTTTGCATTAGGCTCAAGGGAACTAGCATCGACTTTATCAGTAAGCCTATTGTCCTCTTCAACTCGAAGTTTGAGGACAAGTTGTTCAAAGCTCATTTCATCAGTTAAATGTTTGAGATATAATTTGAAGTTCTTCCAAGAAGGAGGCAACTTCTCAATTATAGCCCCGACTAAAAAGTTATAATTGATTCCCATACCTTCCACTTCCATCTCGTGAGTAATGACTTGGAGTTCCTCGACTTGTTTGATGATTGATTTCGAATCACTCATTTTGTAGTGTAGGAATTTTCCTACCACAAATCGTTTGGAGCAAGCAACTTCAGTTTTATATTTTCTCTCCAACGACTCCCATATCTCTCTCGCGGTTTTAAAAGTCGAGTAGATATCATAAAGGGAGTCATTGAGAGCATTGAGTATATAGTTTCGACAATTATAGTCGTTGCTTCTCCAACTTTCCACCGCCTTTTGAAATTGTTACGTTTGTGCGGCAGTAGGAACATTTTGTCCAAGACTCACGGGTGGATTCGTGGGTTCGTCATCCGTCAAAACGTTGGAAACATGAATAGTTGTTAGGTAAAACAACATCTTTTGTTTCCACCGTCGGAAATCCGTTCCATTGAATTTTTCCGGCTTCTCCACATGGTTCTTTATCATGGATGATGGATCCATCACAAATTCTGTTTAAGATTGTTAGAACCAATGTTATCGAATCACGAGAATCCAGAAAATCGTGTATATTTATTGTGCAAAATATACGATAATATTGAATAAACAAACAAAAACGTATATATATATATATATGTAGATATATCAAAATTCTTAACAAGATTAACAGAAATACTAACTTGAAATCGACGATTGATCGATGATCGATAGAGGCCTGCAAAGCAGTGTCCTTAAACAGAATTTCGCCCCTACTCGTGCGTAGTCCGAGCGTCCGTTCGAGGATACAACTATCAATTCACGTTCTTGCACGAGAACGAGAATCTGTCGAGTTTCTTATGCGTCCATGGATCGTATTCAGAGAGAAACCAGAGGAAAAACGTGGGAAATAATGATTGTATCGTTTTTGGAGGGAAACAATCGGATATATATAGGTTTGGCAGTTAATTCGGTTGTTTAACCGAATTTTCACGAATCTGCACAATCCCGTGGTTTGGCTCGCGACTTTAGGTCGCGGCGTAAGCCGCACAAGTCACTGTGTCGTATACAAATAGAGAGTTACGCGGGAAGCAGACCCCAAGAAGTCGGGTAAGTCTCTGTCCGTAGAATCAATCCAGTGAGTTACGCGGGAAGCCACGCGACTTCAGATCAAGAGACCCCAAGAGCCCCAAGGCCCAAGGCCCAATCTTTGACCATTTAAATATTTATGTGCCAAGCTATAAATCCAACCCAAACCCCATTAGATGGGCTTTGATCCAATTTGATAAGGCATATGGAACTAGCCATATATGCCTATGAAAATTTCCTTGTCCTTCCTATGTGGGATCAAATACAAGGAAAATTTTAATCTATTTAAGTAATTTCTTAAACATGCAGGAGCAGATGAAGGTAATTAAAGTAAAACGAAAACAGAAAAGATTGCCAAACACGCAAATATTTTATTGAAGAAAACTAACTCCAAAACTCCGATCAATGCATGATCCCTACCCTACACGGTATATATAGACCAACCTAACGCGTTAGAATATATCTAGGATCCTATTTAATTTAAACCATATAATTATCTAAAATAAACCCTCTATTCTAGGAATAGATAATTATCACATATTTAAATTATACTTGATAACTTAGACTACACTTCAATCTCTAATGTTGAACCCGATCCACGCTCCATGCCATAATCGGACTCAGACAATTCGCCAACAATCACCCCCTGAATTTTTGAGTCGAGGAGGGTAACACTTGCACACCATGTAACGATCTCATCTCCTTGAACCTTATACGCGCCAAGGCCTTCGTTAGAGGATCTGCTCTCTGTTTGTCTCCGGAAACATGTTCGACTACCACCTTCTCATTTTCAACATACTCTCGAATAAATTGATATCGAGTGTGGATGTGTTTGCTCCTACCATGAAAGACCGGGTTCTTTGTCAACGCAATTGCTGATTTATTATCAACTCGTATCAACACCTTCTGTTTCTCCAACCCTGTCAACTCTGCCAATAACTCCCTTAGCCAAATTACTTGACATGCAGTGCAGTAGTTGCCATGAATTCGGCTTCACACGAAGATAATGCCATGATAGATTGCTTTTGTGAGCACCATGTGTTAGGTGATGTACCAAGATAGAAAACATGACCCGTAGTACTTCGTCCATCGTCTATATCAACATTATGACTGCTATCACTATATCCCACCAGTTTCATGTCATTACCCCGCTCGTATTTTATCCCAAATGAGGTTGTTCCTTGGAGATAGCTTAGGATTTGCTTAATAGCGCGTGCATGTGATTCTCTTAGGCTTTGCATGTATCGACTAACTACCCCAACCGAGTATGTCAAAACTGGACGTATATGCAAGAGATAACGTAAGCAACCCACTAATTTTCGATAATGAGTAGCTTCAACTTCCGGTTCTTTTTCGGCTTTCGACAACTTGAGTCCCGGTTCCATTGGACATAAAGTTGCATTGCAATTCTCCATACTGGCTTCTTTTAAGATCTTCATAACATAACTTTCTTGTTTGATCTTCACACAACCCTTTTCTTGAGAAACTTCGATACCCAAGTAATAGGTTAATTCACCAGGTCCGACATTTCAAACTGACACGCCATCCTTTTCTTGAACTAATTTATGAGCTCTAGGCACGTCCCTGTCACGAATAAATCATCCACTTAAACGGCAACAATGATAAATTCCCCATTGGACACCTTTCTATAGACCGCCTTTTCTTGCAAGCATCGTTGAAAACCCATATTCTTTAAAATACTGTCGAGTTATAAGTTCTATGCCCTTGGAACTTGTCTTAGGCCATATAAAGATTTTGCCAACTTGTAAACTTTTTTTTCCCTCTCCTGGTTTTTTAAAACCCTCAGGTGGAATAACGTACACTTCTTCCTTTAAATCACCATGCAAGAAGGCCGTTTTAACATCCAAGTGATGAATCTTCCATCCTCTCCCGGCTACGAGAGCAATCAAGAGTCGTATTGTCTCGAGTCGGGCTACCGGCGCGAATACTTCATCAAAGTCAATACCGGGTTGTTGTACATAGCTTTAGAAACTAGACGTGCTTTGTACTTAATAATCGAGCCATCTGCGTTTCTTTTGATTTTAAACAGCCAATTTAACCCGATAGGTTTAACATCTTTAAGTAGAGAAACAAGTTTCCAAGTGTTATTCTTTTCGATAGAATCAATCTCGGTTTTCATTGCTTTGAGCCATTCTGGTTTCACTTTGGCTTCATTGAAATTCATCGGTTCCTCGTCAAATGTTAACAAAAGTTCATTAACATTCAACTCGTAATCATTTAATCTTTTTGGTAACATGGAAGTACGAGTTGAGCGACGTACCGGGACATTCGTAACATAGTTGTCAGAATCAGTTTCATCTTGTTTGGGGATGTTTGCGTGATCTAGGCTGCTTATCGCATGAGCTGAGCTGCCGATCGGTTCGTTTTGGGCCTGGTTTCTGGCCTGCGACGCTGATTCTGGGCCGTTTGTCTGGCCGGTTGTGGGTTGGCTTTGTCCAGCGACTGCTAGGCTCGTCTCATTGTTGCAAGGATGATCAGTTTCAGCTGCTTGTGTATCGCTCCACAAGACCGTGAAAGTACCTGGTTCCCTTTCAGCTTGGTTCGAATCTTCGGACATATTTTTCCGCTTCCAACTTCTTTTCTCATCACAAATAGCATAGGCACTTATGATAATTTTATTTTCACGCGGATTGAAAAGACGAAATCCTCCCGAACTGGGTTCCTTGCCGAGATACACCAATGGTTTAGACCTATCATCGAGTTTCTTCAAGTGCATTGATACTATTCTTTCATAGGCAACGCAACCAAATACTCTTAAGTCTTCAAGGCCCGGTTTTTGACCATAAAATTTTTCGTATGGCGTAACTTCTACTAATGCTCGCGTAGGGGTTCGGTTTTTAATAAAGATTGCATGTCGAACCGATTCACCCCAAAAGTAATTTGGTACACTTCTTGCTTTCATGAGGCACCGATTCATCTCGAGTAGAGTTCGGTTTCTCCGTTCGGCTATACCGTTTTGTTGAGGTGCATAAGGAGTCGTCAACATTCGTGCTATACCTTCTTGGTCACAAAAACGGTTAAAGTCATGTGACGTAAATTCACCACCTCTATCCGTATGGAATGTTTTAATCTCTTTACTTGTTCGCTTTTCAATCGCCGTCTTGAATCTTTTAATAACACTAAACACGTCACTTTTGTACTTCAAGAGAAAAGACCACATGTTTCTTGAAAAATCATCGATAAGAACCAAGATATAAATATTACCCGCTTGATTGGGGGGATCCACCGGTCCGCAAATATCCCCATGTACCATCTCAAGAATATTTGTTGCTTTGTATGTTGCTTTTTTCGGAAACGAGCGCTTCGTTTGTTTACCAACCATGCAAGACTCGCAAAGCTGATCTTGATGCTTAATTACCGGTACCCCTTTAGCTAACTTGTGCATCAAATTCACCGCACCAAAACCGATATGGCCAAGTCGAGCATGCCATAACCATGACTCTTCATCGATGTTGGCTTGCAAACAGTAGGGTTTCCCAACTTTTATCCGGGTCTTATAGAGACGATTTGCATTCACGGGACTTTGAGAAGCGGTCTTCCACCTCTATCTTGCATGGTTAAGAAATCGCCTCGGAGACGAATATCACAGCTGGATATCATAGCTTGTCCGAGAATAATTACATTACTTCGAAGAGACGGAATATAATAAATATCTTTCAATAATTTTTGTTCTCCGTTTTTTCCTTCGAACAAAATCGAGCCCTTTCCTTTTATGCATACGCACGACCCGTCTCTGAATCTCACACATCCGGTTATATGTTCATTTAATTCAGAAAAAAACGAGTAATTACCAGTCATATGATTACTTGCACCGTTGTCCAAGTACCATACATTGTCTTCCTCGGTGTTGGACTCGATCTTCGCAGGGATGTACTTTTCTTCATTCAAGAATATCGTTTCTTGACCAATGTTCATCATAAAAAACGTTCCTTCCTCATGATTCGCATCTCCCTTTTGCGTCTCATTAAGATTTTCCTCATGGTCTCGGTTTCGTTCTGGGCATCTCGAAAAAAATTGTCTGTACTTGTCGCAACGGTAACACTTGATATTCGAGAGGTCATGTTGCTCATGTTGTTTACCCTTTTGCTTTTGATCTTCACGATTTTTCGAGGAGTCACATTGACCATGGTTTTGGGTGTTACCCCGACCACGACCTTGACCACGACCTCGAGAGTACAAGCCACGTCCTCTACCCCTGTTTGAGTCATGGTTCCTGTTGGAATACTTATCCCTAGAATAAAGTAATTTTCCTTGAGTCTCGTTTGCTTTATCTACTTCTTTGATCCTTTCTTCATAAGCTTTCAACCTACCAACCACATCCTCAAACCCAATCATTTTAAGATCTAGAACCTGTTCGAGGCCCTCCACGATATAGACAAATCGCCTGGGAAGACTTGTGAGAAATTTCTTTACTAGCTTGTGTTCTGACATGACATCTCCAAGCGTGGCTGATTTCGAAGCAATACCCAACAGCTTTGCTGCATAATCGTCTATGGTACCGTTGTCTTTCATCTTCAAACTTTCGAATTCTGTAGTTAAAGTTTGATGTCTCGCTTCCTTTACGCGTTTAACCCCTAGGTTTCGTATCTTTATTGTTTCCCACATCTCTTTCCCAGTTTTAAGATTTCATAATCAAATCTTCCGGTATCGATTGAAATAAGAGACCCTTCACAACATTGTTCTTCTTGGCATCGTCTGAGCCCAGATCTATCACTTCCCAGACTCCATGAATTCCATGAAGCACTTCCATTCGCATCCTCCATATGGTGTAATTGTTTGATGTTAATATCGTGCATTGAAACGTCAACGGGTTTGATTTCTTCACCGACGACTACGGTATGGTACCTCCCGTCATCCAAGATTTTTCTTTGGTATGTGAATAAGTCTGTAATGGGGATTTATCCAGCCCTTATATCACGACTTAGAATTGATGTTTTCGGTTCGTGTTGAACGCGCGTAGGCTAATCAACGGTTTCCCGTTTCCAACCTATTAATGCTCAACAAATAGCGAGACAATCAACAGCCTCACGGACTGTTTCCAACTCGTTGTCGTGAACCGAAAGAGAACTATGACCAAATTGATTAATTCGATCATACACACGACTCAACCAGAAATCGCAGGTTAGAGTCTGAAGATGATTTCGGTTTGCGGAACCCCTTGAGCGCAGGTACAACGTCGATCACCGGATCTTCTTCACTGCTTTGATACCAATTGAAGGTAATTAGAGTAAAACGAAAACAGAAAAGTTTGCCAAACATGCAAATATTTTATTGAAGAAAACTAACTAAAAAACTCCAATCAATGCATGATCGCTACCCTACACGGTATATATAGAACAACCTAACGCGTTAGAATATATCTAGGATCCTATTTAATTTAAACCATATAATTATCTAAACGAAACCCTCTATTCTAGGAATAGATAATTATCACATATTTAAATTATACTTGATAACTTGGACTACACTCCAATCTCTAATGTTGAACCCGATCCACGCTCCATGCCATAATCGAACTCAGACAATTCGCCAACAACGGATACATAGTGTTGAAAAACTTAAAATCTGATAAGTTTTTTGTTGATGTGCAACTCACCATGCACTTTGTATAAGTGTTTTGATGTATGAAGCTATGGATTTTTTAGATCCACGTGTTTTAAGTGGACTTCTTATTTCTTCTTATTAGAAAACAAAATACTTGTTGGAGAATGAAAAAAAAATCTTTTACGGATGATTTGTCATCTTGCTTGCAAATGAGAAATGAAGCCATTAGTGATGAGAAGACAAAGAAAATGAGTGACATCAATGATAGTGGAGTGGCATCAGTGATGAAAAAGACAAAGAAAGGGATGGCATAAGTGATAATGATTCCATTAGTGATCATTCTTTTCTCCAAAATTACCAACCCATTGTTCATTCTCCAAAGTGGATGACAACACACCTATTTTGTTATTTAGCAGTATGTATATAAATATGCATGTTACGTGAGGTTTAGAAAATATGCACAAAAAACATCAACCTTCTTCTTCTCCATTTGCTAGTTTCCATCTTGTTCATATATATATATATATATATATATATATATATATATATATATATATATATATATATATCGTCCAATATATATATATATTCGTATATATATATATATATTTCGTTCGTTCGTTGAGGAAACATTGGCTAGCTGATTTGTTGATCCAAGAATCTCGTAAACACGTTGTAATTTATCCGGGTTGTAATATAACGATCTCTCTCTCCCTATGGACGTACACTATCACACCGATAGTGGGACCACGTTAAATCTCGTTTTCTTGATTTATATGTCGCTTTCTTATTTTATCGTATATTCGATAACTATTATATTTACGTTTATAGATCGGTATGAATCATTAGACCAAAATATATAATATTTAGATCCCGTTATTCCGCATTTTTTCCATTGGGTCAGTTGCACCTGATTTATTGCTATCACTTTGGGACCGTAAATCACTTGAAATATGATCTTGTACTGCCACCGACCCCTACACATAGTAGGGGGGAAGTGCCCCCAAAAAATGAAGTCCCAGGTGCTTAATGAAAATTTAACTTAACCATTAACAATGTTAGTGCTGATGAGTTAGCTTTGACTGTTTAAAAAAATAACCGTTATGAGCAGTCTTTTAATAAGTAGTGTAATCCTAAGAAAAGGGGCGTAGGAATAGGTACTAATTGAGCTAGTGTTCTGCTTTTTATTTTTACTTGTTTTCCCTTGTACAACTCTATCTATAAATAGAGCATGTTACCTTCTTGTATAAAGCATCGAATCAATTTTGATCAAGCAAAACAAAGTTAAAGTGTGTGTTTAAAGAACCAATTTAAACAATTGGTATCAGAGCCATCATCACAAGGTCCTGATTGTGAGAAAAAGTCAGCAAGAGAAGCAGATAGAAGCCGATGGGAGACAATAGTAACAGCGCCAAGGGATTTGTGGTACCAGTTATTCCAAAGTTCGTAGGACATTACGATCATTGGGCTAGACTAATGGAGAAATTCATTTGCTCTAAAGAATATTGGGATCTCATTGAGAACGAAATTAGTAAGCCAACCTCAACCACACCAACAAATGTCGAACAGAAGGCGATAGAAAATGAAACATTGAAGGACCTAAAGCTCAAGAATTTCTTATATCAATCTATTGATATGGACATTCTTGACACAATCCTTAATACTGATACTATAAAGCAGATTTGGGATAACGTGAAGCAGAAATTCTAGGGCTCAACGAAGGTAAACAGAGCTCAATTGCAGGCATTAGGGAAGGAGTTCAAAACGTTGGACATGAAGGAAGAGGAGACTGTCAATGACTATTACGCTAGAACACTTGCAATAGCCAAGAGGATGAAGACATGTGGAGAGACAGTTCCGGAGACTACTGTGTCCAAAAACATATTAAAGTCTATGACCTTAAAATTTAACTATGTAGTGTATTCAATTGAAGTGTCCAATAATATGGATACTCTTACATTGGACGAACTACAAAGCAGCTTGTTACTTCATGAACAACACATGAAAAGGAGCATCGAAGAAGATCAGGTTCTCAAGGTTTCAAGTGATGAGAATAAGGGTGTGCATCGGGCGGGTCAGGCATGTTCGGGAGGGAAAACCAAAAACCCGATCAGATTTCGGATACGGAAATCAAGACCCGAATTTTAGGTTTCGGATTTGGGATTGCTTCGGGTTAGGGTTGATCGGGTTTCGGGTTGATGTCATACGGGTTTGGGTATTATTATAATGAATTTTTTTATAAATGCAATCGATTTTGAGGATGTATTCAATCGATTGAGAGATTGATGAAATCGATAGTAAATTTATAAATTAGAAAACATTTCGACCGACTAGAAATTTACAATTTTGAAAAGATAATTAGACAAATAAATATATTTATATAATATATTAAATATGTATGTATATTATTTCGTGTTTTCGGTCAGGTCGGGTGGCCAAAGATCAAACCTAACCCGAACCCAAATATCTCCAAAAAAGTCGGGTTTCGGATTTTTGGATTTCGAGGTATTCAGGTTTTACAAAAACACCTTATGTTCGGTTCGGGTTTCAAACTATTCGGGTTTTACTCACCCCTAGATGGGAAGGAAACATAAGATAGAGGACGAAAATTATATAGAGGTAGTTACAGAGATGGCTATAGTGGTGGACGTGGTCGTGGCAGAAACTACAGATCTATAATTGAATGTTACAAATGCTACAACCTGGGTCATTTTGCTTCAAAATGCCCTAGTTGGCAAAGAAGTGCTAACTACACTGAGTTAGATGAATACGAGGAGTTACTTCTCATGGAATTTGTTGAAAAAGAAGAAGCACAAAGGGAAGATGTTTTGTTCTTAGATTCGGGTTGTTCGAACCATATGAGAAGAGACAAAAAATAGTTTGCAACCTTTGACGATGAATATCACACTCGGTGAAGCTTGGGAATAGCACAAGGATGCAGATACGTGGAAAGGGAAATGCAAGGCTTATTATAGAAGGAAGAACCCATGTGATAAGGGATGTATACTATGTACCCGAACTGACTATAAACCTTCTTAGTTTAGGCCAACTTTAAGAGAGAAGGTTATCAATGTTAGTGAATGCCCAAAAGTTAATCATACGATGATTGTAATTTTGAGTTTTCTTTCATGAAATTAATACATAAATAAAAGGCATTGCCCAATTTATTATGTCTATGTTATATTCTGTGTTTTAATTATTCATAATAAATAACCTTAGAATAATGTATTCTAAATCTCCCTAGTTAAATATTATTTTGGGTTTTAAGGTTGAAGTAATATGATAATGACTAGCATATTTTGGGATTCATATAGAGATATTGAATCTGCATATGGGTACAAAATGGAGATTTTGTGTATCGGACGTGACTCGTTATGAGAACACTTCATTGGATGTCATGTAAGTGTCATAAGTGTTTCTCATGTGGTCAATGTACATGTAATTCTTTGACTTGAGAAAAATGGAGTTTGTTATGTGGGAGTAATATATTTTGACATTTGTTCTAATCATTCCGTAACTGGATGACAGAATAATTGTTGAGTATGTTATAAATCACATGGTAGAACTAGCATGTATCGAGATAGTGTTTGTCCCTCCTTTATGACAGGAGTGATGTCTCTGGGCCCCTTGATAAATATATACTAAGAAAATGCATGCATGCTCGGATAATTGATATGAGATATCATGATTTGTTTTATTAATATATCAAGGAATCAAGAAACTATAGATTGGACATAACGAGAATGACACATTCAATGTCTCGTATTCAATCTGGACATCAAGGACAAAAGAATTAAATGTGTAAAACTAAAATTGACTACAAAACGATAAATTGTTGTATCACCAATTCCGTCATTTGGGTGACGATGATGTATAGCTTGATGTCGCTTATCATTTATAACTATAAATACAAGATTTATATTTATTACCAATATGTCGAGAACCCATTGGGTCACACGCTTTGAACATATCCGAATAAGGAGTTTCAATAATTAAAATGTTTAATTATTATATCTGATTTGTATTGATTTAATCTGATTAAATAAAAATCAGATATTATTTTTTTGTTGGACATTAAATAAGTTGACTAGGTATGGTTGTGTAAGAAAGTGATGGTGCTTGGTCACTCTTACACTCAAGTAAGGTGTGGAGATGATGGTGATTTTTAGGCCATACTTCCATCACCATATAAAATATATGACATTTTGCAAGAGTTTGGTCTTGCAATTCTCTCTCAAAAATCACCTACAACTATTGCTCCCTTTTCTTTCTAAGTTTTGAAATTGTGACTAGCATCACGAGAAGGCAAAGAATTCGGATTATTCGCGTGGATACCGTGGAGGCATCAACTTTCGTTTGTTGTTGTGATTCAAAGTCTCGTTAACTATGAGGTATAATTTTGGAACACCCGATTTATTCCGGTTTGTATGGGTCCTTGGAGGGTGACGGTTTTATTTTCCGTTGTGCTTGAGATCCCGTAACCCAACAGTGGTATCAGGCCAAACACCACAGGAATGTTGGAGTAACAAGCCTTGTTGATCCAACTCTCTCAGTGATTTGATAATGACCCTCTGTTATACTTAGTGAAAATTATGTTTAACATTTGTATGTATTAGTGTTTCACCATCAACGATCAAATACTGAGTATGTTCAGTATCGCTGATGATTTCTCTTGTAGACAGTTAGACGTAATCCCTGAAGACAAGTTTCGCGACAAAAGACGTTCACTGCTGAATCGAAGACAAAGCTACTAAACATAGGACGAGTCTACTCATGACCTGATGCGGATATCAGCGAAAACAAGACAAGTCTACTCACACGCAAAGAAGCCTGAGGAAAAGCTTCAGCGATAGCTGGACTTCCTTCTATGCTTGTGAAGGAAGAGATATTCAGCGATCGATGATCACATTGCTTATACCTCAAGTCTCTTTTGTCTTATCTATGCACACATAGTATGTAACACCCTGAATTCTGGAAATAGCAACTAATTTAAAATTTTCTAAATACACCAATAAAAGAATCATCTACAACCACAATTTAATATTTAACCTCAACACACACATTCATTCTATACATACGGTTTATAATAAGGACGGGCGCTACTAAAACCCAATAAAAGTCACTATCTCAAAACTGCGGAAGTCTTCACTAACTTACACTAGGGAGAACTAAGCACATCTCTTCTTGGGACAGCTAGGACCAAACCCCCATCTGGAACCTGATGCACATGCCGACAAATAAAAAGGTTAGACTTAACGCCTAGTGAGTTCAAGAGTTTATATCATGATTATAAAGAAAGCGTAAAATGGAAATATTGTAACTTATAATCATGATCCTTTAAAATGATTTACTTTAAAATAATGGGACAACTCATTTACCAACAATATGCATTTTATAGATGGCCGCCTAAACGCCAAAACACTCTTTCATGAAATGATGCAATCCAACATTTAATTGAAACGGGAATAATGGTAATGCTCAATTAATGAAATTTTGAGTAAACTTTATAAAACAAACGACCAAAATATGATTAAACTGAAATCTCCAAAATTATAGCATAAGGGAGATAACCCAAACTCAAAACGTGGATATAAAATGACTCCCAATTTATGATAATGTAAATAATACTTTATATCCCAAAACATCCCAAAACACGGATAGGGATTAATACTCGACCCATAAAACATGGAATAAATTCATGTATGAAAATGTCATCGAAAACAAATAATAAACGACTCAGCCCAAAAATAACACCTTTCGGTGACGGGGGAAAACCCGATTCCGCATAATGTGACGTGCACAGAGTAAGCCACACATCACGTTAAAGTGGTATAAGTATCGGGCTCAACATCTTTTAGAATACACCTATAGATACTAGCGCGGAGGACTTACACCATACCATAGAAGCCAACCGCGCCTCAATGGGGAAAACTAATCGTTCCACCATCGGATAAAGCAATAAATGTATCGAGCTCAGCATCTTTCAGCATACACCCATTGATACGAGCACGAAGGACTTACATCACATCCAATGCCGAACGTGCCTCGATGTGGAAAACTAGTCGTCCCAACACCGGATAAAATACAAAAGTGCTCATGGATCCATAGCAGACGGGGGCTGAAACATTACATGACTCAAAACGAATGAACTAACGCATTCCAAACATGTAATTCCCAAATAAGATGCAATAAATGCAAATCATAACCGGACAAGCGTCCTCAAAACCCGACAAAATCCAAACGAGCCATAAGCTCAACAAAACCAAAGACCCAACGTTGAAAATCATAAAATGAAATCAAACGTAAACGACCCGAAATAATGCAACCCATGCTTCAACACACCCGAATAACTTTAACATGATTTAGGTCGGGACGAAACATTTCCAAAGTGAGTTTATACCATTTATCCTTTCAAATCATCCCATGACACCCAATAAAATGCATTTATACTTGAAATTATACTCCATGAAATAAATCATTTAGATACCCAAAATATATGATTATTTATCAAAATGCACAAAATTCCATAATGGGTGTCTCAACATGTTATAAAACTAAACATTTCAAAATAACTAAAACTTATCAGCAGTTAACAATTTCATATGAAACACCTTAAAATAAACATTTTGGCATGTACACCGTTTTCACAAATCAACTTGAACTCACCTTGCTAGATTTAGGCTAAATCTAGATTTCACCCAACGAGCTCATTTGAAGGCCGCTTGAATCCTCAAGCCAAGAACTTTCAAAACCTAGATCCATACATACCGAGCCATAAATATCCATAACCAACCACATAGCAACATTCCCCAACATAATATACTAAAATCCCACAACGAGGTCAAAACCCTAGTTTCTCCAAAACTAACAAATCCGAGATTTGATAAACCAAACACTAGGGAAACACCCAAAGAACATATATAACCTTAAATCAAAGAAGCTTACCATTAAAGATGACGAGACTTTCCGAGAACACCCAATCCAACACTTCAACCCGAGCTCCCAACCGTTGAACTTGATGAGGAAGATGAAGATGGAGGTTTTGTGACTCAAGCTCCCAACTAGATAGATGGTGAGAAATCATGTGGTTTGGGGAGAAAAAACCCCCAAAATAGGTTAGGGTTCGGTTTTGGGGTTTGGGAGAGAAAAGGGGAGAAGATAGAAATGAGAAATGAGGGAAATGGGTGAAAAAATCGCACATTTAACCCACTAGTACACGCAGGCTATAGTGCCAGGCAATTATGCCGGTGGCACAATCGCTAGCACAATCGCCAAGCATGTATCGTGAGCTCCTCAACTTCGACGATAGTGCCAGGCTATTGTGCCCTCTGGCACAATCGCTGGCATGGTCGCCCGGGTGTCCCCGAACTCCAAAAATCCGACTTTTCAACGCCCAAACTCCCGATACTCCGAGGGACTTTAAACAATACATTTCCCAACAAAACCCCACTGTTTACAAGTCACAGAAATGTCCGGGTGACATTTACTTACCGAAAATTACGGGCGTTACATAGTACGAGTGTCAGAAATAACATACCTCTACAACATTTTGTACAACAACTCTGATATCTATATTGTTCATCATACGGCCAAAAGCATGTCTCCAAAAGTCAGACGCATGCAACCAACCATTGAAGGACACGTGTAAAGTTCACTGCCATGCATTTAATGCATAGGGTATAAATAGAAAGATCAAGACTCTATTTGAGAGTAGCCAGAAGCCTTCAACCTTCAATCCTTCTAACAAATATAGAAACCCTTGTTTTCTATATTATTTCAATCCCCATTCTCTAATTCTTGTGCAACCATCTTAGTGTTTCTTAAGTGTGTTTAGATTAGGTTTTACTTAATCTTATTCCGTAACAAACTTGTAAATTGTATTTTGATTTAACAATAAACAATATATTAAACTTTAAATTTTGTGTTTGTATTAACCCCCCCCCCCCTTCTACAAACTTGTTAAGCAACTTCAGGACCAACAAGTGGTATCAGAGCAGATTGTTTAATCTCATAAACAAGATCTTTCTTTATCCTCTTCCTTGCTATTCAAACTATGGAACTTAATACAAACACTAACTACTATGATAATGGTTCTCTCTCAAAACCTCCTCGATTTAGCAGAAATAACTTTGCTCTCTGGAAAAAACGAATGATGCTATTTCTAGAAGGTGTAGATCCCATTATATTTAAATATGTAACAAATGGACCTTATGAACCCTTTACAATCATAGCTGCAGTTCCAGATACTGCCAACACTCATGTTGTCCTTGAAAGATATGATATTAAGGAAATAAGACAATGGAGTGATGAAGATAAAAAGAAAGGTGGTTTAGATGCTAAGGCAAAAACCATTATCTCAATGGCTATGCATGATGAAGCCTTTCATTCCATCATGTATCTAAAAACTGCTAAAGGTGGGAGACTATATGTGATCAATATGAAGGTACCACTGAAATCCAAGAAACCAGAAAGATTAATTTGGTAAGACAATATGAAAGTTTTATCTGTGGTAAGAATGAATCCCTATCTGATGTTCACCAGAGATTTAACTATCTAATCATTGATCTAAGGACTGTTGGTAGGACCTATTCTAACTCTGAGGTCTTAACCAAATTCTTGAAATGTCTTCCTGAAAGCTGGGACAGTTACTCAATGTGTCTTAAGCTGACAAAAGACTTAAATTCTCTCTCTCTTAGCACCTTATATGGAATATTGCTCAACTATGAGCAATCAAATCTTCTGAAGAAGAATCTTATAAAAGATTCTAAAGACTCCAAAAGCATTCCTGTTGCTTTAGTCTCTTCAGAGATCATTCCATATCAGCGATCTACTCTCACTATCACTGAGTTAGATTCTGACTCTGAGGAATTATTAGACGCTGATCTTTCAGAGTTTGATGAATCCTTAGCACTCTTGACAAACTCCTTCAAAATATTTGCAAGAAAGAGCAATTTCAGAAGAAATAAGCATCTCTCTATAATTGACAAGCCAAAATCAACCCCTGTTGATAAGGCTACTGCTACTTGCTTTAACTGAGAAAAAGTTGGACATTTTGTAAGTGAATGAAAGTCAAAGAAAGATTTCAAACCTTCTACCTCCAGGAAAGCCAGCGATAACAAATACCTTAAGCTGAAAGAAAAGTATCAAAAGCTGAAAAACTTTACGAGAAAAGGTAAAGGTCTTATCGCTGAAGAGCATGACTAGGATGAATCAGAAGAATCAAGTTCTGTTGAAGAAGAAGTTGCTATTCTTTGTATTATGGATGATATTAAAGAAGAAATGGAAGAACCCATAGGAACTTCCATGAGTTACATCTCCTCTCAGGTATCAATCTCTACTATTCCCTCTCTTTCTGAAGCAGAGAGAAGTCGCGCAGTAGATGTGCTGACAATAGACTTGTACAATGCACTAAATGGCAAAATTCTAGCTGAAAAAAAGAATATTGATTTAACTGAACAGTTATAGAAATGTCATGAAAGGATCAAAGAACTAACTCTTTTAGAGGAAAGTTTAAAAGATCAGGTCATTGTCAATGAAATTATCAGCATTGAACGTGAACAAGCCATCGCTGCTTTAAAAGCAAAAAAGGCAACTGTTGAGGGATGGTGTAAATCTTCAACCAAGATCACTAAAATCATCAAGGCTCAAATCCCTGCTAATGACAAAACTGGTCGCGGTTATCATCCTGAAAAAGATGAATCTAGAAGAGACTGTTCAATGCTTAAGTTTGGAATGTTTGTCTCTTCTATCCATGACACTTCTTCTACTCATTGATCTTTGTCTTCCATTCTTATTCCTGAGAACTTATCAAAAAGCTCTAAGCTTGATGATAAAGAGAAATCCATTTCTCATCATCCTCAGAAGGCTATCAAGAAAGCTAAACTGAAAGTCTCTTCCAAACCTTCAGTAAATCAATCTTCCAGCTCTAGAAATAAAATCATTGATATCTCTCAGAGATCAACTCCAAAGCTAAAAATTGATATTAAGCCTACGAAATCCAAAGAACTGAAAGTTCCTCTAAAATCTTATGCCAAGGGCATTTTTGGAGCTGGCCCTGCTCATCTCAAGTTTTCTAACTCAACTGCTCATAGTCTTAAGGTAAATTTCGTCTATAGAAAATGCTATCACTGTGGACTTACTGATCATATTGCTAGTAAATCTCCTGCTGCCACAAAAGCTGAAAAGACAGCTAAAGTGAAGATGATTGCCTTCAAGGCTAAGAAGGTCACCAAAGCTGAGAAATCTGCTAAGGTGAAAAATGCCACTAAGGTTAATCAAATAACCAAAGTGAAGGTTAAATGTCGTGAAGATTGTTGAACCTTCCATCTCCACTAACACTGCTGGACCCATTGAAAAGTGGGTACCAATCAAAACTTAATCTTCCTTATATTTGCAGGGATCGAAGGGTATATGGTATTTAGATAGCGGATGCTCTAGACACATGACTGGACAAAAAGACTTTCTCACTGAATACAAGGAAGAGAAAGGTCCCTCAGTGACCTTTGGTGGAAATGGAAAAGGTTATACCAGAGGGTTTGGTGTTCTCAGCAATGGGACAACTACCTTCTGAAGAGTCTCCTACGTAGATGGACTGAATCACAATCTTCTCAGCATCAGTCAGCTATGTGATAAAGACTACGAAGTTCGCGTTTGCAAGAAAGCATGTTCAGTGATGAATGAAAAAGGGGAGCTCGCTCTTAGTGGTTATCGCATGGAAAATGTCTATGTAATAGACATGGACTCTACTACCACTGAAAACTTTTGCTTCCTCTCTAAGGCCTCCTCAGATGTCAACTAGTTATGGCACAAAAGACTATCTCATCTCAACTTCAAAACACTGAATTCTCTCTCCTCAAAAGAACTAGTCTTCGGTCTTCCTCAACACTCATATGCCAAGGAATCTCTATGTTAAGCATGTGAGAAGGGAAAGCAGACTAAAGCTAGTTTCAAATCAAAACAAGTTTCCTTAGTGACATATCCTCTTCAACTCTTGCATGGATTTATTTAGCCCAATCAATATCCAATCCATAGCTGGAAAGAAATATACACTTGTCATTGTAGATGAATACTCTCGCTACACCTGGGTAATCTTTCTTCGCTGCAAAAGTGACACTCCAGAAGAACTTATATCTTTTGTTAGAAAGATGGAAGTGCTGAATAATCTAACTGTTCGCTCAATAAGAAGTAATCATGGAACTGAATTCAAAAACAGTTCCCTAGATAACTTCTTTGAAAGCAAAGGTATATCTCACAATTTCTCTTCATTAAGAACTCCTCAGCAAAACGGCGTCGCTGAAAGAAGAAATCGAACGATCATTGAAGCTGCAAGATCAATGCTCAGCGATTCTCATCTTCCAACTCAGTTTTGGGCAGAAGCTGTCAATACTACTTGTTTTACTCAAAACAGGTCTTTGTTAGTAAAACGTTTCAGCAAAACAACCTATGAACTCTTTCATGGAAGAAAACCTTCTATCAGCTTTCTTCACATCTTTGGTTGTCAGTGTTTCATCTTAAACAACAAAGATGCTCTTGGAAAGTTCGACCCAAAAGCTGATGATGGAATCTTTCTTGGTTATTCCTCAATTTCCAAAGCCTATAGAGTCTTCAACAAGAGAAGACAAATAGTAGAAGAAACAATTCATGTCACCTTTGACGAATCCAGATCAGCGAACTCTAACCCTATCGCTGACAATGATGAACTGAATGCATGGATGTTCTCTCATTATAGAGAAACATAACCTCTCTTCAACTCTTATCATCATACAAATTCTCCTAATGCTGATGAAGATCCAAACATCATACCTCCTAACAATGAATCCACCTCTTGGGTTTCAGTTGTTTCACTTAACACACTCCCTCCATCAGATCCTTCCTCATCTGAAAACCTCTCAGTAAATAATGGTCTATCTGACACTCAATATCTGATAGCTGAAGAACCTCAAGTCTCTTCATCAATAATCATTCCTATTGATGATCAAACTCCTGAAGTAAGTGATCATGCTCTACCTCATCGATGGACCAGAGATCACCCCAATAGATCAAATCCTTGGTGATCCTGAAGCAAGTACCCACACACAAAGAAGTTCAGGTAACATTTGTGTCTTTGTTAATTTTCTTTCTCTTACAGAACCAAAGAAGACTGATGATGCCCTTAGAGATCCAAACTGGGTCAGCGCCATGCAAGAAGAGTTGACTGAGTTTGCACGCAAAAAAGTTTGGAATCTCTTTCCCCGACCATCTGATAAATCTTGTTTAGGCACAAAATGGGTGTTTAGAAACAAATTAGATAAACATGGGATTGTAACCCGCAACAAGGCTAGACTAGTTGCTCAGGGATACAGACAAGAGGAAGGCATAGACTATGATGAAACCTTTGCCCCTGTGGCTAGGGTCGAAGCAATTCGACTCTTCTTAGCTTATGCAGTTTACAAAGACTTCAAAGTATATCAAATGGATGTCAAATCAGCATTCCTAAATGGAAAGTTGAATGAAGAAGTCTTTGTTGAACAACCTCAGGGTTCTCTGACCCTAAGCATCCACTTTATGTATATAAGTTGGATAAGGCTCTCTATGGGTTAAAACTAGCGCCTCGTGCTTGGTATGATACTCTCTCTTCTTTTCTTATCTCTGAAAAATTTGAACGTGGCAAAATTGACAACACTTTGTTTTTCAGAAAGATAAAAGGTCATATTATTCTTGTACAAATATATGTTGATAACATTATATTTCGTTCTACTAACCCATCTCTGTGTACTCTCTTCGCTGAAAGAATGAAGAAAGAATATAAAATGAGTATGATGGGTGAACTAACTTACTTCCTTCGACTTCAGATCAAGCAAACTGACAAAGGTACATTTATTAATCAAGGTAAGTATGTTAAAGATATGTTGAAGAAGTTTGATCTCACTCAAACTTCAGTGATGAAAACTCCTATGGCACATCCTCTAACATTAAACAAGGATCCAACTGGAAAACCTATAAATGTCACTGCCTATAGAGGAATGATAGGTTTCCTGGTGTATCTTACAGCGAGCTGACCTGACATCATGTACTCTACATGTCTTTGTGCGCGCTATCAATCAGAACCCAAGGAATCCCATCTGATCGCTGTAAAGCGGATTTTCAGATATCTTAAGGGAACTCCTAACCTCGGTCTTTGGTTTCCCAAAGATTCAGGGTTCGATCTCACTAGTTATTTAGATAGTGATTTTGCAGGTTGAAAACTTGATAGAAAAATCACCACTGGATGATGTCAACTTCTAGGAGGAAAGCTAGTAAGTTGGATAAGTAGAAATCAAAACTCAGTATCCACTTCCACAGCTGAAGTTGAGTACGTAGCAGCTGGAAGTTATGTATGCTCAGGTCTTATGGATGAGATATCAACTATTAGACTATGACCTTCAGCTATCCAAGATCCCAATCTATTGCGACATCACTAGTGCCATCGCTATAGCATACAATCCAGTGCTACACTCAAAGACGAAACACATAGAGATCAGATGTCATTTTATCAGAGATTATGTGATGAATGGTGATATAGAACTCCACTTTATCCCTACTGACTATCAACTCGCTGATCTTTTCACCAAACCTCTTGATGAGACAAGATTCAACTTTCTCATCAGTGAGCTTGGAATGCAGAATCTTGAAGATTAGTTCTTCAGCATTCATGCATCATGTCAGTTATAAAAGGAATCTCTGACACAAGTATGTTCTCTCATTTTCTCTCACTGAATCCTATTCAGTAAGATGTTTTCAAAAATCAAACTGTAATCACTAAATTTCTTCAAGTGGTTAAAAGCTTTTTGAAAAACAAATCTTATCACTAATATTTCTCATCAGTGATCCTTTCTAAAGAAAACCTTATAACTGATATTTCTAATAAGTGATCCTTTACAAAGAAAAACTTATCTCTGAATTTCTGTTAGTGATACTTTCTAAAATCGAAACGTTTTTTTTCTCCTATGACGTCATTCAAACCGATAATCCATAGCACGACTTTTTTTGACATGTTCGTCCGTTGCACTTCATGTCCAATCAACTTCGTGGGACGTGTTCGTGTCATGATGACCTCCTTTTCCCACTCCAAATTCTTTCTCTCTCATATAAAAGGAATGCCATTACACTTTTGTCTTTTACCCTCACAAAACTCACAAGGCAAGAAAAGTACTCTCGTCATTCAAACAATCAAACAAAACACCCTAATCTTCAAATCTTCAAGATTTACAAGTTTTTGTTCTTCATCTTTTTCTTCAAAACAAACTTGTTTGATCCTAAAATTTCTTTCTTTTTAGGATTTAAAGTGTTTTTCACTCTTAAAATCATTTTCTTTATGATTTTATTGTATACAAAAAACCTTTGGTTTTTAAGACTGTTATTCTTACTTTTTTTTCTTTAGAACACTGTTTACTCTAAAAACAAACTTATTTTTCATGTTTCCTTCCAAAAAGGGAAACTGGTAAAATATTTTATAATGTTTTTAGACTCTAAACTTTCTATTCTATTCTACTTATTTCTATTCCAGAAATGGCCCAAGCTACTCTCATTGCCTCGAAAAATGTCAAGTTCGCCTTTGTTGATTCTGAAATCCCCAGGAACAACCATTTGGAATGATTGGACTTCAGCGCTGCAAAGTTCCCTTATCTTGTGGAAGCGGTAAACTTTCTGAAACAATCATACCTCTCCTATGCTCTGCAAGTTGATCCTAAGCCAAGCAAGGTTCTTCTTCAGCAGTTTTGGTTCACTGCTGACAAGGGCTCAGTGACAAACAAGAAAGGTGAATCCATCCTTGCCATCTCCTTCACAACTCAACATGTCCCAGGGAACATCACTGCCCTTGCCATTCGCACAGCTCTGCGTTTACCATCCAACATTCCCAAAGGCTTCGACCCTCTACCCACTAACTCTGAACTTATTCAGTTTCTGGATGATATGTAATACCAATGGGATAACAAGCCTCGCACCACCATTCCCAACAAAAAGCTGTCGAAGATCCTGAAGGCGAACATGCCTTCAGAGCTGAACTACATCTTCACTCATATTATTCAAAGTATGAGTGGAAAGATTGGATCGCTGGACCAAGCCAGCAAAATTCAACTTCAGATGGGATACTCATTACTCGCTGGCAAACACATTGTCTACGCTAAAGAGATATTTGATGATATCATGTCAAATATTGAGAAGCTTGAATGGGACATGAAGATTCCCTATGTCCGGTTCATCTCTGCTATCCTCAACTTTTTCTCGGAACGAAGTACCCCACCAAAAGTGACTGCACTTTCTCCAGGGTTGGTCCACGAGTCCTCGAGGTGAAACCCGCTGACAATGAGGTAAGTCTTCAGATCTTACGCTTACGCCTCTCCCAAATTTCTTCTTCTTCAGTGGCCATGCCGATGGTTTCTTCATCATCTATCCCTGCCATTACCACCCCTCACAAAAGACAATCATCAGCTCTTCCTGGTCCATCTAAAAAGACCAAGAAGACTAAGGAGTCCACCCCTTTGATTAAGGAACCTGAGGTAGTCTCTCAACAGATTACCATAGATGATTTTGTGGCTCGCTCCTCCACATCAGCAAACACAACAACCGTACCAGTGACTTCAATCGTTGATACAATGTCGGTGATCACCCAAATTCCTCCAGTCTCTCAACCAGCTGAGGTAATTACTATAATCACCAGTGCTTATCCTTCTATCCCCATTGCTTCTTCTTCTGTATCTTTGGTCACTAACCCTCCCTTTTTACAGCAACCAGCTTTTGTCGCTGCATCAGTAGGACCTGTTGTGGTTCAAACATATCAACCCTTCTCTCAATTTGAAGGTGACTTGAACTTTTTCAACATGTTTGACACGTAAGGTAACCCTAAAACCATATACACCTCTCCCACCTCTCTAAATAATCCTGAGCATAAATTTTCTCAATTTCTAACTTATTTTTTAGGTCTTACTTTGGGAACCTTTGATGCCAACGTCAACAAGATCGCTAAGAAGGTGGAGAATATCGCTGCCTCTCTCAACATCAACACCACTGCTGTTAATCAGGCAGGTGAAGAGCTGAAGAACTTATCATCAGCAACTGCCACCAAAGTTGAGGCTTCTCAGCTTAGCTCTCTTCAGGCAGGGGTCAACACGCTGAAGGACAACATGGCTCGGAATACAACTCAACTTCCGTATGTCCCACAATTTGTGCAAATCAAACAAGATGACACAATTATGAATTTGAACAATTTGTATTTCAATCTCAATTTCGAATACAGAGAGTTTTCAAACTATTTCTCTCACTACAATAATACGCGCTCAACACTTCTAGTCTCTCTTAGTCTAATGAGTCTACAAACGAAAAACAATTTATACTAAAACACTTACAACACTAAACACTCACAACACATTAACATTGACTTTGACTTTATTACAAATACTTTGACTTTTAGCTTGAGAGTTGACTTGAGCTCTTTGACTTGACTTGAGCTCTTTGACTTGACTTTCATCTTCAATCACCATGATCTTGTATCCAACATATTTATGCACTAACAACTTCAATTCCTCACTGGCCATGTTGATCATCTGACTGGTGAAGTCAAGAACCTGAACAACAAGTTGGAGAATTCCAATCACCTGCTCACTTAGATTCTGTCACTCAAGATCATCTTCAAAAAGATATACAATACAATCTCCCCCATGTGATTTCTTTCACAAGTTTAATCTCCCCCTTTCGGATAAACAAAAGTTAACTTTCAGCATCATAGAACAATCTCCTCTTTTGTCTAAGCAGACTTCTAATTTTCTGTAATCTCCCCAAAGTCTGTAAGTATGTTCTTCAAAAATCTTTAACAATCTCCCTCAAGGTTGTAGAAACCTCTTTCAGACTACATGTTAGGATCGAATTCTCAATAAGAATAAATTCTCAGAAACTAATATCAAAGAAGTTTGCGGAATAACACTTTGATATTCAATAAAACAGTAAACCAAAACAGTATATAATCAACAACTTGTAAACTTGTATTGAATGCTTGAAGTAACAAGATTAAACAAACAACCTCAATATTGATGAACAGGCTCACCAATACGAATTCTACTTCTCTAGAATTAGGATCTATGCCTTGAGGTTGATTTTCTCTCTAGAACTAAAACTTAGAATGAATATTTTAATCTATTCTATCAAATCTGTACATATACTGAATAAAAAGATAATTATAATAAATAAAATATCTTCAGTATATCTTCCCTGTATATCTCTAAGCTTCCATGTATATCTTCAGATTATCCAGCTGTTAACCTTTCATGCGAAACATGCTCAGCAGCATTAATCTCTTCAAGCAGTATTAACTTGGACTTAGCAACATTAACTACTAAGCAGTACTAACCACTAGCAGTACTAACTAGTTAAGCAGTACTAACTTTGTTCAAGCAGCACTAACTTTGACTAGCAGTATTAATTCTACTAGCAGTAGTAACATTCAGCAGTATTAACCTTTAAGTCTTCTAGCAGTAGTAATTCTGAACTAGCAGCATTAACCATACTTGATGAATTCTTCAGTTCCCAACAATCTCCCCCTAACTTGACTTTTAGGAAGAGAAGTCAAGTTCTTCAAATTTTCTTCAAGATGCTCCCAAAACTCTATCATGGCCTAAATTCCAGTGTTTGCATCCAATCCCAAACTCTGATTAATTGTTCTTTGAATCTAGTATTTAGCCATTTCTGAATCTGGAACACATCTTAACTTTTTCTTCAGCATGGCATGAAGCTTCAATCTGCTATGATTGTACACTCTATCCACTAGGAAGTATTCAGTGTGATTTAAATCCAAAGTCACTGTATATACTCCACTAATTTCATATAGAGTCCAACTGTTGACTGTCTTGAATACATTCTTGATCACATGCTCTACTTCTTCAGGTTTGAACATCATACACAGATACTCCAGTACCAGTTTTGTAATTGAAATCTCTGGAGCCTTCAGTATGTCTGCATACAACTTCATTCCTATCTCAAACATCTCTTCAAGATCTGACCTAGAGCATGTTCTTACAATCTTTGCCCAAGTATTGAACACCTCATGCTTTTCATCCTTCCTTTTTAGCCTTATGTATTCCTTTCCATCCGCTATCAATGTATCCCAGAGAATGACCTCAGGAGGCTTAACTCCTACAGGTTCTGCTGAAATTGGTTCAGGCACTTTGTCCATCACTACCATATACAAATTTACATCATCTGTGTTTGATGGCTCTTTCTGTTTAGATGACTCAGGTGCCCCTTCTTCTTCAGCAACTTTCTCATCCTCTCCTTCAGATACTCTAGGCTTCTTAGTTGACTTTCTCCTTGCCATCATCTTGGTTCTCTTTAAAGTCCTTAGACTTTCACCCAGAGTAGTTTCTTTCTTTGATGGTGTTTCCTGCTCATCTGGAAAGGGCTTTTGTATAAGAAGATCATTACTTTCTTTCATCCTCTTCTCCATCTCCACCCTTGCAATTTCATTTCCCTGAAGCTTTCTCATCTCTGAATCATATAGCTCTTTAATCTTCTCAAAAGACATTTTGGAGAACATCTCCTTTTTGACTCCTACAGCACCTTTGAGAAATATAATCATTTTGTTTCTCTCTTGGGTACCTAGGAAAGTCTTTGAGGGTTGTCTCTTCTTTACAACTGTTTTCACTACTGATTTCTTCATAGTTGCAGCTTTCTTCTGTGCAATTTCAGTTGCCAGACTCAGTTGATAGGCTTCATTCAGTTCAGCAGCTAGAGCTTTTGCCATCTCCCTATCCTTTTCCACCTGAACTCTTTCTTCCTTTTCAATATCCTCTTGCATCTTCCTGGCTAAGGCTTCATCTGATTCAACCAACCTTTGCTTCTTGACTGGTTGATCAGATTCCACCATCTTTGCTTTTCCTTTGTCTTTGTCCATTGCCTTCTTACTGTTATCTTTCTTGATCACTTCACCTTGTTCTTTGATGATTACTCCTTTGGTCTTTGAAGTGACCTTGGGAGTATCATTCTTGGCTTTAAGTAAGGTTTCTGCAATCTCAAGATCTGTTAAAACTTCTTTCACTGTTTCTGCTGCTTTATTTATGTCATCAGTAGTAACCGTTTCTGCTGCTTCTTGTGTTTCTATTGGCACTGAATCTCTTTCTGTTTCTGCTTCCTGCTCCCCTCAACATCACATTTCTCTCCATCAAGCTCCCCCTCTCTTGTGGCTTCTTCCATGTTGATCTCCCCCTTTTTGGGAGCATCATTCTCAGATTTCCTTCTCCTTAGTTGGAATTGCTTTCTCTTCTTCCTCTGTACCAGACTAATCACCATCTTCTTCAGCTTAGCAATCTGTGCTTGTTGTGACAGAATGACCAGCTTCATTTCTTCAATTTCTTTGCCTTGTTTGAGAACATCTTGATTGATGTTCCCCATTGTTTCCATCAATTCATAGTAAGTATATCTTTCCTCACCCTCTCCAGAAGTGTTACCCTCTTTTGAAGGATCATTGGATCTTTTTGCAGTGGAAGTCTTCTGCCTAGCAGAAGCACTATCCATCCCCTTCGTTTCTTGGCACCAGGGACCTTTGAATGATTGCTCATTCAAAGTTGCCATGGGTGAGGTCTTATTTATGGTACCACTGTCCTTCTCTGTGCTAGCAGAAGTAGTGGCAGCCTCAGTACCCATATGCTCTACCTCCTCCTCAGAGAGCACCTCCTTTGGGTTGGGAGACACCCTTGTCGATTCCCTTTGGATATTCTCTACTGGAGAATGCTCCAATAGAGGGCTTAAAGGCTGAGTGGGTGATGGTACAAGAAGGGAAGGAGCCTTCTTTACCTGTTTTCTTTGATAAGTTTGGGTGATTGGTGAAGTTGGTTTGTCAAGAAGAGACTGAGGAATTGATGTAGAGATGGAAGGTTGGGATTGGCTAGCAGTGGGTTGGTCTAATGGGGGCCTTGACCCTGCTACCATACCTTCATTGGTTTGGGACACCACCATCATTGTAGAGAACAATGGGGTGTCAACTCCTTCCGAGTCCCCAGCAGATCTTCTCATATTTGAGAAAACCTTGCCTTTGGGGGGTTTAGGTACATATACCCCAACAGGTTGAGGTATATCCGTCAATTCATGAGTAATAACTTCTTGGACAAACCTGGGGTACATAAAGAAGCTCTTTTTGTTTCCCATGTTTGAGACAAGATCACTGAAAATCATTTTAGAAAAGTTATACTTTCTGGCAGTGGCCAAGCACACCAAAGCATAAGCAATGGTGCTGCTGAACTCACTCCATCCAGTAGTCTTTTTGGAGAGACAGTGCATAAGAGTATGGACAAAAAAATGCCATTGGGGTGAAAATTTGGCTTTTGAGAATTTGAATACACCCAATGAGCCTCCATACCCCATTCTTGTAAGATTGGAGAACAGTTCATCGTTTGGGATAGAAGTTATACCAGAGGCATCGTCTAGACGTAGACTGATGCGAATAACCTCTTCAGTAACTGTTAGTGATTGTTCACAGATTCTTGTCTTGATCATTTGCACACCATTCTCAGCAACAATGGTGGCATTAGCCCAGAACTGTCTTTGATGCTCGATATAGATTGTAGGAGATACAGTAAGAGCATGAGCAATATGGCTTGACTTGAGGAAATCCACAATCTGATGAAATACTGCAGCTTGCTTTGGCTTTTATAGCATCGCGATCTCAATGTGCTCGTCGATGAATGCCATGGATGCCATTGATCTTAGTGAACAACGTGCCTGAAAGCTTCGAACTTGAGAGAGAAAGGGTTTAGAGCGCAAGTGAATAGTATGCAGAGAGTCGTTATAAGCTTTTAAGCGGGCAAAGAGTATTTATAGTATTTGGAACATAAGCAGTATTAACCTAGAGCAGTATTAACTACTAGCAGTATTAACTGAAAGCAGTATTAACTGAAAGCAGTATTAACTACTAGCAGTATTAACTGAAAGCAGTATTAACTACTAGCAGTATTAACTACTAGCAGTATTAACTGAATGCAGTATTAACTACTAGCAGTATTAACTACTAGCAGTATTAACTACTAGCAGTATTAACTGAAAGTAGTATTAACTACTAGTAGTATTAACTACAAGCAGTATTAACTGAAAGCATTATTAACTGAAAGCAGTATTAACTACTAGCAGTATTAACTACTAGCAGTATTAACTACTAGCAGTATTAACTGAAAGCAGTATTAACTACTAGCAGTATTAACTGAAAGCAGTATTAACTGAAATACTCCTTTAAACTTGCAAAACCCTGAGTACTGCTATGCATATCCTGAAAAAGAAGATTAGTAACACCAAGAATAAACAATATACAGGTATAGAGTTAATTTTTGAGAAGGGGCTTATTCAGAGTTGATCATTCCCACACTTGTTACCAAGAAGGTGAATCTACCCACATCAAAAGCTTTAGTGAATAGATCAGCAAACTGATTATCAGTGTGAACTTTTACAACTTGAATAAGTTTCTTTTCATTACAGTCTCTTATGAAGTGATACCTGATCTCAATGTGCTTTGTCTTAGAGTGCTTGACAGGATTATTCACAATGCTGATAGCACTGCTATTATCGATAAAAATGGGAGTGTGTAGAAAGGTTACCCCATAGTCCAACATTTGATTCTGAATCCATAAGACTTGAGAACAGCAACTTGCAGCTGCTATGTACTCTGCCTCTGTTGTAGATGTGGACACTGTGGTTTGTTTCTTGCACTGCCATGAAACTAGTCTAGCACCCAAAAACTGACATCCTCCAGAAGTAGATTTTCTGTCCAAGTTTGCTCCACCTAGATCACTATCTGAGTATGCAAGTAGGTCAAAGGATGAGTCATGAGGATACCAAAGTCCCAATCTGGGTTGCCCTTTGAGATATCTGAATATCCTCTTAACAGCTTGATAGTGAGATTGCTTTGGCCTAACTTGGAATCTTGCACACACACAGACTGGAAACATTATATCTGGCCTTGATGCTGTGAGATACATGAGAGAGCCAATCATGGATCTATAATGATGCACATCCATATCCTCCCCCTCAAGATCTGCTGTTATCTGCTTGTGTGTTTCCATAGGTGTGCTGGCAGGTTTTGACTCTGAGAAACCAAACTGGGTTAGAATGTCCTGCACATACTTGGATTGACAGATGAAGATGCCATCTGACTTCTGTTGAACTTGGAGTCCAAGGAAGAAAGTAAGTTCCCCCATGGAACTCATTTTGAACCTTTGATGCATGAGATCCTCAAACTCTTTGCACATGTTGTCTCTTGTAGATCCAAAGATAATGTCATCAACATAGATTTGGACCAGCAAGATATCCTTCTTCTTTCTCTTGATAAATAGAGTCTTATCAATGACTCCTCTTTCAAAGTCATTTTCCAAGAGATAGGATGACAGAGTGTCATACCATGCTCTTGGAGCTTGATGCAGTCCATAAAGAGCTTTCTTCAATTTGTATACCCTGTCTGGATAGCTTGGGTTTTCAAACCCTGGTGGTTGACAGACATATACCTCTTCTTCAATTGATCCATAGAGAAAAGCACTTTTTACATCCATTTGATAGACTTTGAAGTTCATGTAAGAAGCATAGGCTAGGAATAGTCTGATTGCTTCTATCCTATCCACAGGTGCAAAAACTTCTTCATAATCTATACCCTCTTCTTGAGTATATCCTTGAGCCACCAGCCTTGCTTTGTTCCTTATGACAATACCTCTTTCATCTCTCTTGTTTCTGAAAATCCACTTTGTGCCAATTGCTCTGTGACCTTTAGGAAGGTCTACTAAATCCCATACATCTTGTAGCTTGAATTGTAACAGCTCTTCTTGCATTGCTTCTATCCAGCTAGATTCTTTCATAGCCTTATGTGCCTTTTTAGGCTCAAGCTGGGATAGAAAACAAGAAAGCACTGTATGTTATTGATCTTGCATTTCTTGAAGCCTACTTTGATGTCTAGTCATCATAGGAGAAGAGATATCTCCTATTACCAGCTGTGGAGGATGATTCTTTTGAACTCTGGTGTTATGACTAGGTTCTTCATTTAGTCCAGCCTCTAGATTAGAGTCATGCACCTCAACTAAAGTGTTTTCAGAAGACACTTCTGATTCTTTATTTTCTTGAGTCTCCTCATCTCTAGTTTCTTCTTCACTCTGACTTGGTCCAGTAGATGATTCCTTTTCACAGTTTTCAACAGAATTCACTGTGGGTATGGGAAATATCACAGATTTAGATATACTTTCTGAGACTTGTGTAGTCCCTGATCCTCCACTTCCTGTTCCTGTATAATCATCACTACTGAAACCAAAAGAATTAGTTAGTGAGTCAATGTCAAATAGCCACTGAGGACCAGACCCAATTAGATTTGGTGTATTCTCATTGCATTTGACATTGTCACTTTCTTCAATTATTCTGGAAGAAGAGTTAAAAACTCTGTAGGCCTTACTCTGAGATGAATATCCAACAAGAAATTCATCATCTGCTTTGCTATCAAACTTACCTAAGTGAGATTTGGTATTGAGAATAGTACAAGGACACCCAAAAGGTTTGAAGAAACCAATGAAAGGTTTTCTTTTATTTAAAAGCTCATATGGGGTCTTGTTCTTTTGCTTGACCACTAGAACTCTGTTTTGGACATGACAAGCAGTATTAACTGCTTCAGCCCAGAAGGTAATTGGCAATTTTGAATCAGCCAACAGAGATCTAGCAGCCTCTATTAGTGTCCTATTTCTCCTTTCAGCAACACCATTCTGTTGAGGAGTCCTAGGAGCACTATATTGTCTCTCAATGCCTTTTTCTTCACAAAAGGTGTTTAGATCAAGATTTTTGAATTCAGTTCCATTATCTGTTCTAATGACTTTTACTCTTTGATTAGTTTGGTTTTCAATTCTTAGAATAAAGGATTTGATAAGTCCACTTGTCTCATCCTTAGTCCTTAGAAAATATACCCAAGTAAATCTGGAGTAATCATCAACAATAACCAAGCAGTAAGATTTCTTGCCTATACTCATAACATTTGTAGGACCAAATAGATCCATATGCAGTAAATGGAGACAAGAAGAAACAGAATTGAACTCTTTGGTCTTATGAGAAGTTTTGTGTTGTTTGTCTTTAAGACAAGCAACACAATGATCATCACATGAAAAGACTTTTGAAGGTAAACCTCTTACAAGGTTGTTTTTAACAAGTTTGTTCATAGTCTTGAAATTCATGTGACACATCCTTCTGTGCCAAAGAGAGGATTCATCTATAGAAGCTTTTGAAACAAGACAATTTAGAGATGAATCACTATCAACATTGTCCATATCTAGACAGTAAACATTTTCTTTCTTGGAGTTCTAAGTAGTATCATGCTTTCATCAACTACCTTGAACCCTGAAGCAAGGATCATACACTCAGTATTTGTAAATAGTATACTATGTTGTTTGTCACATACCTGTGATACACTTAACAGGTTGTACTTTAAATGATTAACATAGTAGACATCCTCAAATGTCATCTTACCTTTGGTGACATTACCTTTTCCACTTATCTTACCACCAGTAAGATTATCTCCAAATGCAACATGTCCTCCATTGATATGCTTGAAATCCTGAAGGCATGACATGTTGCCTGTCATGTGCCTAGAGCAACCACTATCCACATGCCATATGCTCTTTCCCTTGAGCTGTTGGTTGCCCTGCACATAAGATAGATCAGTTAGTATGAAATAGGAACCCAAGCCAAAGTGGTCTTGGGTACCCCTTTCTCATCAAAATACTTGCATTCTTTCTTGACAAGATTTTTAAAGTTTGATTCCTCATGCTTGGAGTATTTTGTCACAATAATAGGCTTGGAAATATTTTTGCTAGAAGCAATACTGGTTTTAGAAGTACTAACTGCCTTAGCAGCACTTGCATGCTTAGCAGTACTAACCTTGTTAGCAGTAGTAACTGTGTTAGCAGCAGTAACTGTGTTGGCAGTATTAACCTTTGAAGAGGTACTAACAGTATTAGCAGCATTAATATTTTCAGCAGTACTAACACAGGTAGCAGCAGTAACCATGTTAGCAGTACTAACAGTTTTAGTGCTTCTAACCCTGTCATCAGTACTAACAGTTTTAGTGCTTCTAGGCACCCACATTTTGACACTTTCTTTTAAAATCTTTTTCTTCATGGGGCCTTTCCTTTCACCATGTTTCTTTATCACATGTTTCTTTCCATCCTTCCTATAACCAACAGGTTTTTGCACAAATCTTTGAAAGGTCATCTGTTGGTTAATAGGATTAAAGAAGCAATTTTTAGCCAAATGATTTAACTTACCACATATGAAGCAAGGTTTTGGTCTATTGATTTTACTCAGATCAACTCCTTGCTTCTGAGCCCATTGATTATTCCAGTTTCTTTGATTACCTCTTTTTATACCAGAATTTAGGCTCTTAGTTGTATTGCAAGCACACTGTTTACAAGCTCCAGGATTCACAACTGTGGTTTGTTTGTAATGGACCTTGTTATCCTTTCCTTTTGTCTGCTCTATCTCCTTGGACTTGACCCAGATTTTCCCACATCCCTCATTGGTGATAATATTGTTTTCTAATGGTATCTTTTTACTCACATCATTATCCCTATACTCACTGGCTTCTTTCTCAGTTAAATCCTTAATTACTACTTCATCCAAATGATCTATCTTAAAGGCTTTCTCAGATAAGTCCTTTTTCTCCTTGGTTTCTAACAAGTCTGAAGTAGGAGAGATATAATTGTTGTTGTAAGGAGGAGGTGTATTGTTGTATCCAATACCAGGCTTCATCTTGTCATGAATCTGAGCCTTTAGAAGAGAATCCATTGCTTTTGAAGCATATGAAAACTTTTCTATATCAAGTTTGACTTTAGACAGTTCCTCTTTCAGCCTATCACTCTCTTCTAAGGATTTAGACAGTTTGGTCTCTAACTCATTCTTTTCCCACTTCCAATAGTTTGTGTCATAAGAGTGTTGAAGTTCATTAGCTTGAAAGCCTTTGATTTTCTCTTCAAATCTCTCTACTATCAATACATAATCTCTTCTGTCCTTTTCTAATCTTTTGAGGTCATCACACATACTTTGATTGTGATTCCTGTATCTTGTGACAATGTCAATGCAAGATTTTGTACAAAGATTAGAAATTACCTCAAAGGAAAGATCAGACACTTCTGCCATAAGAGCTTGATTCTGAATGGCTTCCTCAGCTTGATCACTCCAGTCAAATCCCATTCCTTGTTGAGAAACAAGGGCTTGAGCAGGATTCTTGTTTTGATTGTAGCCTCCATTCTGAGCTTGGTGGTGGTTGTTGTTTGGAACAGCACTCCTGCATTCTCTAGCAAAGTGTCCTTTCATGTGACACTTATAACATTCCACCTTGGTCTTGTCAAAACCAGCTCCATCTTCTCTTCTTTGAGAGAAGTTATTCCTTCCTGTTCTTTTAATGAACTTCTTCACCCTCATTGATAACATGGCCATCTGCCATTTAATATCCATCTCCTCCAGGTCATCAGGGTGAATTTGATCCAGATCATCATTAATCAAAGGATTACTGCTATGACTGGACAAAAAGGCTTCAAAGACAGTTTCAGTGCCTTTTTCTGAACTTACTCCACTGGCAGTACTAACTGCTTCAGGGTTGGCAGTAGTATCAGTAGATGCTGAGAGAAGTGCAGCATTGTGGATATAACCAGAGGGCTTCTTCTTGGTTTCTACCTCAGTTTCAAAAACTCTTAGATCATTGTATAGATCATCAAGTTCTTTCTCTTCCAGATTGTCACTCTGTCTATATGAGACAGTGTACATAGTCCATTCATCCCCAAGAGATCTGAGAAACTTTCTGTTGATATCATCTTGTTCCATATTTACTCCTACAGTAGCCAGTTCACCTATGAGTTTGTTGAACCTATCAAAAGTTTGAGTCATAGACTCATTCTTTGAGGAAGTGAAGTTCTCATACTGCTGCTTTAGAACATCTCTTTGATTTCTTTTGATGCTTTTAGTTCCAACAAATCTTTTCTCTAGAGCATTCCAGAGAATCTGAGCATCAGTGCAGTTACAAAATTGATGCTGATATTCATTGGGGATGGCCAAGAGCAGAATGCTCAAGGCCTTCATCTCTGTCTGTCTGATCTTCCTCTCACCATCTGTCTTTGGTGGAGGTCTTTTCCCATCTGCTCCTATCCTTCCAGCTTCAGAAGGACCATTCTCAATGATATCCCATATTGAGTAGTAAGTGAGAAGAATATATTGTCTGATTCTGATCTTCCACATGTCAAACTCACTGGGTTTGAGCATTGGAACCTTAGAGACCAAAGTACTGCTTGATTCTGTAAGATTTTCCATGATGAATAGATGTTTCTGAGAGAGTTTGGCTCTGATACCACTTGTTAGGATCGAATTCTCAACAAGAATAAATTCTCAGAAACTAATATCAAAGAAGTTTGCGGAATAACACTTTGATATTCAATAAAACAGTAAACCAAAACAGTATATAATCAACAACTTGTAAACTTGTATTGAATGCTTGAAGTTACAAGATTAAACAAACAACCTCAATATTGATGAACAGGCTCACCAATACGAATTCTACTTCTCTAGAATTAGGATCTATGCCTTGAGGTTGATTTTCTCTCTAGAACTAAAACTTAGAATGAATATTTTAATCTATTCTATCAAATCTGTACATATACTGAATAAAAAGATAATTATAATAAATAAAATATCTTCAGTATATCTTCCATGTATATCTCTAAGCTTCCATGTATATCTTCAGATTATCCAGCTGTTAACCTTTCATGCGAAACATGCTCAGCAGCATTAATCTCTTCAAGCAGTATTAACTTGGACTTAGCAGCATTAACTACTAAGCAGTACTAACCACTAGCAGTACTAACTAGTTAAGCAGTACTAACTTTGTTAAAGCAGCACTAACTTTGACTAGCAGTATTAATTCTACTAGCAGTAGTAACATTCAGCAGTATTAACCTTTAAGTCTTCTAGCAGTAGTAATTCTGAACTAGCAGCATTAACCATACTTGATGAATTCTTCAGTTCCCAACACTACAGAAAGAAATTATCTTCAGATTTAGCTCTCTTTACTTCAGCAAACTATCTTCAAAGAAAAATTTCAGTAAACTTCAGCAAACTTTTCGAATCCTTTGAACTTTATCTTTCAATTATGTACAATCTCTTCATAACTTGCATTCTTTGACAGAATCTTGCAATAAACTTTCTCCAAATCATCTTTCTTGAAACAATTTCTCCCTTAAAATTCTTTCAGTTCTTGATCAACTCCAAAATTGTTCTTCAACAAACATTTCTTGAAATTAACTTCTCCATTTCTTGAGTCTCTCCACCTTTTTGATGATGTAGCACATAAATCATCAAAACTTCACCAAGAAATGTCATTAAACTTTTCTGACCATTAATCTTTATCACATGAGCCTCTGATCATCCATCAATTCATAAGATATTCATCCGAATCTTTGCAGATTCAGACAAATATGAATGTAACACCTGAATCAGCAAATGAATCAGTTAAGAATACCTGTCAGTAGCACGAAGCTACTGTGTGTAACAAATACACTTTGGAAATGAGATTTTTGATGTTCACTCCCCTAGGTCTTCCATTCCATCATCGAATAACACAAGGTTAAACTATGAACGTTTTGACAGAAAAACAAATTTTCTCTGTGTACGTGCTTGTGTATGAAAGAATTAAGCATGATGATTGCTTTTAATAGTAGGCTCAAAATGTGTAAACCATTGAGACAACAACAGTAATACACCGACTCAATTGTGCATGATCGAAGTGCGAAGGTGGGGCAGACTTCCTTCTTTTTTAATAACCAGATTTTCCAAATGAAAATCAGATAGATTATATGTTGCATCCCCATAAAAATTGAAACATCTTCTTTTTAAGAAAAAGATGAGTAGCTGGTGGGGTTAAGTCAAGTGTTGGCATGGGCTAGTTGCCTTTTTCAATGATGTTCACGAAGAATTGTGAAACAACATAAATATGGCCGCCCGACTCAGAAAAAAGTTGGTGCAGAGGTTGATATTCTTTTACTCTGATCTCTCACCCTCTTTCTTTTTATCATTTAAGCTCACTTCTAACCAAACTCTCTTTTCATTTTACCTCATCACACATACCCATACTCAGATATTTTGACTCCTCGCCTCTCGATCACTCAAGAATAACTTCTTGGGTAGAAAACACTGGTTAACGTGAATCCATAAAAGTTCTATTAAGTTGTCACACAATGAACCCATGTTGTACTATAAGCAAAGCGTTGCTCAACTGGTTTAACTTTTTCAGTTAAAGCACATAAAGAAATACATGTCAGATATTTGTATGCTCATGAAGATAATCATGAAGAATTTGAGCATTTTAATCATTGAAGATTTTTCAACACAAGTATATTGAATGAATGAAATGAATACAAGAAACTTGTTTGAAAGTCTGACATTGTATTATAAGATCAAATATTAATGATGTATCAATCAAGGTTTAGGTCATGAAAATTGGATATTGTCTATAAGAACAATTATAGACAATAGTGAAAGAAATGTTTTGAATCAATCAACACTCGAATAGCAATGAAGTTCAAGCGGGGTGTATCACCATCGAAAAAATTGGTTAATTTCAGACATGGTGATAACATAAGAAACAAAATACTAAACCGGTGTGTGTGAATACTTGAAAGTATATAGAAAAGATAATACACAACTATTTATCTTTGTAAACACACGGTTTGTTTAACAATGAAGCACAGAATATGAAAACATTTAAAATCACACTTTTAAATTCATGAAATTTGTTTAAGAATTGAGAAGTGGTTTGAACATTTAAGAACATGTTTTCATATCTGAAAGTCATCCTTCTTTCAGACATGTATGAGATTAAGTTTAGAATGAACGTTAATCTCAGCTTAAACCTCATAAAGTCAGCTCGAAAGTCATATTGGATATGATCATATAAGCTCCCCCTCAAAATTTGCATTCAGTCAAAAAGTCGTCAAAGCACAAAGTCTTATTCACAAAACTTATTGAAAAACAAAACATATGAAAGTAGTAAAACTTGTTAAGAACGAGTTCTGATCAGATATAATCAGAAGTCATTGTCCTTACTCCCCCTGAAAATATGCATCACAAAATATATCAGTGTAAGAAATATGCAAAAAAAAATTAACTTCCCCTAAAATGTAGATCATCTTATCTTTGTCTCATACTCCCCCTGAAATCATGAACAGAACCTTTCAGTGTAGATATCTTTCAGATTAAAAGTAAAGAAATGAAACAAATAACAAAACTAAATTGTACTAGGTAACAACAGATTAAGTCTTGAGATTCAACATGCCAAGTTTCGAAATGAGAAAGTTAAATCTCTTTTCGTCAAGTGGCTTGGTAAACAAATCAGCAAGTTGATAAATAGTGTTTACAAAGTAAAGTTCATTGTACCTTTTTCAACATTGTTTTTGATAAAATGATATCTCACGTCGATGTGCATGGTTTTCGTATGTTGAACACGGTTTGTAGATATTGCAAAAGCGCTCTTTGAATCACAGTAGATCGGGATGTTGTTGTACTTGAAACAATAATCTCGGAGTTGTGTTCGCATCCACAGCACTTGAGAACAGCAGTTAGCCGCAACTACGTACTCTGTCTCAGCTGTTGAAGTAGATACACATAGTTGTTTCTTCGAAACCCAACTCACGAGTTTATCTCCCAAGAATTGTATGTGTCCCGAAGTACTCTTCCTGTCAAACATACAACTTGTATGATCTGCGTATGAAAACGCTGTGAGCTCAAAACCAGTATCTTTAAGATACCACAGACCAAGATCTGCAGTGCCTTTCATAATATCTGGCCTACTAGCCGTCAAGTACATCAAAGAACCAATCATCCCTCTATAAGTTCCAACATCGATACCTTTTCCCGAAAGATCAACTCCGATCTTAGTTCCTGGTGCCATCGGGCTACCAATCGGAGTACAATTTTCCATTTTAAATTTTCCCAGAATATCATAAATGTACTTCGCTTGATTAATGAAAATCCCCGTAGAAAATTGTTTGACTTGTAATCCGAGAAAAAAGAAATTCATCTCTCCCATCATACTCATCTGAAAGCTGGACACCATGAGGTTTGAAAAATTATTACAATACTTTGGATTAGTTGAACCAAATATGATGTCATCCACATATATTTGAATTAAAATGATATCAACTTTCTCCTTTTTAATGAAAAGAGTAGTATTGATTTTACCTTTAGAAAAGCCCGACTTGACTAAGAATTTAGATAGAACGTCATACTAGGCGCGAGAAGCTTGTTTAAAACCATAAAGATCTTTGTCAAGAATATATACATGATCAGGTTTATCTGGATTGACAAAACCTTCAGGTTGCGAGACGTAGACTTCCTCCTTTAGAATGCCATTCAGAAAGGCAGTCTTCATAACCATTTGATATACTGTGAAGTTCTTGTGTGCAGCGTAGGCTAAAAACATTCTGATTGCCTCTATACGCGCAACTGGAGCATAAGTCTCGTCGTAATCTATGCCTTCCTCTTGCCTATATCCTTTAGCAACAAGTCTTGCTTTGATCCTTACCACGATACCATCTTCATCTTTCTTATTTTTTGAAAACCTATTTCGTACCAATGATTGTTTTACTTTCAGGTCGTGGCACGAGTCTCCAGAATTTAAGTGTTTTGAATTGATTAAGCTCTTCTTGCATTGCAGTTACCCAATCTAAATCATATAGAGCTTCAGATACTCATGTAGGCTCTAGCTTGCTCAGAAAGGAATCATGCATGCACTGGTTTAATGTCGCAGACCTAGTTTACACCGGCTTGGACGAATCTCCAATGATTTGATGTATTGGGTGCTATTTGGTCCACTTATGTTCATGAGGCAGTGGATTAGATGTAGATTGATCATGATAATCATCTAAGTATCCACTATCATCTTCTTGTGGTTCAGAAAGGGGTTAAGTTGAAGTAGTCGGTGCAGAAGCTTTAGTTGGTTGGACACTGGATGTCTGTTGAGTAGGCGTTGTCGTACATCCAACTGATTGTGTAACTTCTGCCTCTTCATTAACATGTACATCTTTAACTGATTGAGCAGGCATTTGAATTTGAATTTCTTTCTGAATCGGGGAATTTGAGTCAGTTGAGATATCTAAAGTGATTGGATGATGATTACTTGAATCTTCCGATCTGTCAATCACAACAGGTTTAATCACTCTAGAACCAAGAAAATCATCATATATAAATTCAAACAATAAATCTAAATCTGTTAAATGAGATGTCGACGTTGATGTTTTATCAGATTTAGTAATGTTAACCGCAGGTTCTGGACTGATTTGCCCAGAAGCTAATACTTCAGTTATCACGGGTTCTGAACTATTTTGAACAGAAGTCATTTCTTCATCGAATGTGACATTTACGCTCTCCACAATGATCTTCGATTTCTTTAAGTAAACTCTGTATGCTGCAGATGTCTGAGAATATCCGATGAAAATGCCTTCATCAGCCTTAGGACTGAACTTGTTCAAGTTCTCTTTGTCGTTAAGCACAAAACACCTGCATCCACAAATATGAAAATGTTTAATGTTAGGTATTCGATTATTAATCAAAGCGTATGGTATTTTACCAAACCGACGATGAATAATAGAGCGATTCTGAGTATAACATGTAGTTGACACAGCTTCACCCCACAGAAATAGAGGTAGATCTGACTGACTCAGCATCATGCGAGCAACCTCCACTAGGGTTCTTTTTCTCTTCTCTACAACTCCATTCTGTTATGGTGTTCTGGCAGCAGAAAATTGATGTGTTATCCCGACCGATTCGAGATAATCGTCAACAATTTTGTTCTTGAATTTTGTGCCATTATCAGTTATAAGAAGCTTTACTGTCTTCTGCAAATTCACTTGAGCGGTCTTTAAAAATGAGATGATGACATCGGACGTCTCATCTTTCGATCTTAGAAAATTGACCCAAGTGTATCTTGAATAATCGTCCACTATCACTAAAACATATTTCTTGTCGTTGATGCTTTGAGTTCGCATTGGACCACATAGATCCATATGCAGCAATTCCAATGAAGAACTTGTACTCGGTTCAGGATTAGGCTTATAAGAATCCCTTTTCATCTTTCTTTTCTCATACGCAGGACACAAATGTTCTTTAACATATTTAAGCTCTAGAAGTCCTTTCACCAAGTTACCAGTGACCAGCTTATTGATGTACCGAAAGTTGAGATGTGATAGTCGTCTATGCCATAACCAACTTTGTTGCATAGAGGCTTTTGAAAGTAGACACACCTTATTATCAGTCTTGACTTTTGACAAATTAATCGTGTAGAGGTTTGACTTCCGCGTCCCGACCAAGAGTTATTTTCCGTCTTCAGTTCTCACGCTACAACGATTGGCCTTGAAATTCACCTCTAAGTTTTTGTCACAGAACTGACCAATGCTGAATAGGTTATGTCCTAGTCCTTCAACGTAGCTCACCTTCTTGACCGTTACATTGTCTTGCACAACATCACTGTATCCCAAGATTGTTGAAAACCGGTCATCTCCAAATCAAACGTTCCCGCAGAATTTCTCTGTATAATTAGATAAAATATCTTTCTGTCCAGTTTATGCTTGGAGCAACCAGAATCCAAGTACCACATATGATGGGTCTGCACATGAGAAATCAGGAAACAATAGGTTTAGGTATCCATTTATAGATGAGTCCTACAGTGTTAGCACATGATTTTGGCATCCATTTGAAAGTAGATCCTTTGTTCTTTTGAAAAACTTTTGAACCAATAGAATGATAAGAATAGACATGATCTGATCCAAACCAATAATCAGAATATTGTCGAGATACAAAATCATTTCGACGATACGTAGAAGACTTTTTAGTAGATAGAGATAATTGGAGTAATTGCTTTATTGAGTAATGCTTGTAAGAAGTTACAAGTTTTGGTTTATTGAAAGCAACATTACCAACTACATCAGTTTTACTATCAGTCATTCTATTACAACGAATATTAGAACATGATTTTGCAGTCACATCAATTTTCCTCTTTGGTCTCCACTCTGATTTCACTTCAGGCTTTCACTTTTTCATATCTGAAACATTTGAACTTTGAAAGTTAGAACTGTGAGATTTGAAAGATTTTTTATTCTTTGATTTACCAGTGGTATTCCGTTTCTGTGAATGCCTATTCTTCTTCTTACCTTTGGCATCCTTGGTACTCACAGAAACTGGTTTATCAACTTTCGTTGATGATTCACCTTTCTCGTACACACTGGGTAAACCATTAGAATTAATGATGAACTGAGAATGATCTGGAAGTTTTGCATTAAAGTCAAATTGATCAACACAATCATCAAAACAACCATTAGAGTTTAGGAAATCAAACTCTTCATCAAACAGACCAGTAATATCATTTGATTTTGAAGCTTTAGAAGAGTTTGAAAAATTAGTGTTAATGAAAACAGTTGAAAATACCATTTGTTCTAACCTAGTCAAAATCTTTCTTCTACAAGAGTATTCTCGAGTTCAGAAATTTTACTTTCTAAAACAAGTGGAGGGACATAAATTTTACCTTCAACTGGTTTTGCCTCCATTTCCTCTGTAGAATAGCTTTGAAAATAATCGTTAGAAAGAAGTTTTGACTGTGTAGAACTATAACTAGAATTTAACGTCTCATATCGAAATGGAAGTTTCATTTTAGTTTTGATCTTTCTTTTCTCAATTTCCTTAGCTTCATCCTCATCTGAAAGGTTAGTCCACTTAACTTTGAGTTCAGGGTATTGAGGTGCCAATTTTAGAAAACTGAAATCATATAAAGCAGGCACTTTGGAAATACCCTTTTTAAGATAGTGTGGGTTCTCATAACCAAGACCCCAACACTAACTACTCTCTTTTGGTTTGTTAAGATGAATGGTTTGCTCAGTCTGGCCAATAGTATAAAGTTTTTCTTCCAAAACACTCACTTTTTCAGCTAAAGATTTGTTTTCTTTCTTAAAAGAAACATTTTTTTCGCAACCTATTTAATCCTAAGTTCACACAATTTATATTTTGAAGTTGTTTCAAATAGTTGATTATGAATTACAGTCTTTTCTCTCGCACTGGTATCAATATTTTTGTGTAAAGTTTCAATCAATACATTCTTCTCAGCAATATCATTGTTGAGCTTCAGTATTGATTGGTTTTTTTCTTTAGTGATACTTTTTTCGCGTTTAAGCTTAGACTGCAAATCCTGAAGTTCAATCATCATGGATTGCATTTGATTAAGAAAATCAGATTCGGACATATCACATACCTCTTCATTATCCTCAGCATCAGAATCTGCATCAGTCTCTTTTTGACCCATAAAGCACATGTGAGAAGTTTCATATTTGTCATTCTTAGACTCTGAGTGATCCAACCAGTACTCATCTTCAGCCATCAATGCTTTGCCAACTTCTTGTTGCCTGGCCAAGAGCATTTTATTCATGTAGTACTCTGAATTGCGAACCTTCGGTTTCCGACAATCCTTAGCATAATGACCTACTTTCCCGCAGTTGTAGCACTTTACTGGCTCAGATTCTTTCTTCTCCTCAGATTTGTATCCATATTTCTTCTCCTCTGGTTGTTTCTCCTCAGACTTTTTTCCTTCAACTCTCTACTTGTGCTCATAATTTCTTGATCCCAATGAGTACCTCTGACTGTTTGACACTGGTTTCTTGTAGAATTTCTTCTAGAAAGCTTTGGTCAACAGTAGCATAACTTGTTTCAGGTTCTCACAATCATCAGAATCATATTCTTCTTCACTTTTAACTTCTTCAGATTCAGATACTATCACATTCTTTTTCTTCTTCAAGCTCACTGACCTTTCTCTTTCTTCTTCACAACTAATGCCACTGGATCTGCAACCACTTTCTCAGCTTTCTTCTTCTCATCTTTAATCTCTTCTACCTCTTCCTCATCTTGTCTCAAAGTCTCATATACCTCATGGAGTGGAATCTCATTAAGGTTTTTCATCTGTTTCATCGGTCTTGTAAACCTTTTCCATTATGGTTGTAGAATGCTCAAAAACTTGACATTTAATTCAATCTGAGACTTCTTGACTTTGTTCTTGCTGAACTCATTCAGAAGAGTCACATATCTATCATACGTAGCTTCAAGACTTTCACCCTCCTTAGCTTTAAATTTTTTGTAGTTGTTGAGGCAGTTAGATACTTTCAGCTGGTTATCAATCTTAGATCCGAGCATCATTTTCTCAAGCTGATCCCACATCTGCTTCCTTGTAGCATTATAGTTATATATATTCACATATATCTCATTTGGAATCCCTTGCAGAATGAATGATCTCGCCAACCTGTCAGCTTTCAGTCTCTTCTTATGTTCCTCAGTGTACTCTTCAACTGGCAATGGGTACTCTTTATTGACAACTTCCTTTCCATTATTTGTTTCAGTAGTATGAATCTTTGTAGGAGGTTTCATCACTCCATCCTTAAGATATAATCTGATGTAGTCACCCAAATCATTCCGATCAATAAAATCTTGGAACCTATCCTTCCACTGTTCATATTCACCTTTGAAGAGAACCGTTGGCTTCACATCAGTATCTATAGCAAGAGCCTCTCTGGAAGTCATCTTTAACAATGCACTGAGTTAACCTGATCGTCAAAAATTCAGAAATAAATTTGACCTACAAAAGTCAAACTTGGTCAACACACGAAAATCTCAGAAAAACTTCTAAGTATGAAAACTCACAAACCACAGAAAACCAACTTCACGCAAACAGTATTAGGCGCATATGAGGTTCGCGCACAACAAAGGATTCGAGAAAAGAATTTGCGCACAAACAGACGTGCAAGTTCGCAGTTACCGCACACTGAAGGATGCGAGAACAAGCTTCGCGCAAACAGAGATGTGCGAGATCTGAGTTTATACACACTGAAGCGTGCACGTTTCTACTTCGCGCAAATAACTACTTGCGAGTTCTTGAGAATGTCACTTCGCGCAATGCTTTTGCACGTTTGACACTTAAAAAAAATTCACACTTTTCGTTCGCGCAAACAAATCACTTCTCGTATGTAGATCACTTCTCGCAAAACAAAGGAAAATCAAAACTCGTACACAGTAACTTGCGCGTTTCCACTTCTCGTAAGATGCTTCTTGCGTGTTCTTCACCCATAGAGAGTTTAAACCTTTGTGAGTTCTTCAGATCTAGCGTGTTCTTCAACTTTTTCGACTAAAAACCAACTTTTCCACTGTATTTGATTCAAACCTTCACGAATCAATCTGAAATTTTGTATATATCTTCTAGAACATGTCACGAACATATTACAATTGCTTGATTTCAATCTAAAACACTAAAAATTACAAATTGATCTACAACAGTATGATTTCAAACTTCAAACAAAATATTCAAGAAAATTCAAAATTCACACCAATTTGATGTGAATTAGGAAAAACAATACAAACAAAAAGTATTCTAGATGTAAAATTGAGTACAACGATACTAAATTCAGATCAAAACCATCCCTGTAGCTCAAAAATTAAATATTTACAGTCATTTTGCGTGTTCTTGAAAAATCGACCAAAAATTCTTGAATTAGATCAAGTTTTCTGAATCTCTGTTTGCTCTGATACCAATTGTGTGTCCCACAATCAGTGCAAATCAAACAAGATGACACAATTATGAATTTGAACAATTTGTATTTCAATCTCAATTTCGAATACAGAGAGTTTTCAAACTATTTCTCTCACTACAATAATACGCGCTCAACACTTCTAGTCTCTCTTAGCCTAATGAGTCTACAAACAAAAAACAATTTATACTAAAACACTTACAACACTAAACACTCACAACACATTAACATTGACTTTGACTTTATTACAAAGACTTTGACTTATAGCTTGAGAGTTGACTTGAGCTCTTTGACTTCAATCACCATGATCTTGTATCCAACATATTTATGCACTAACAACTTCAATTCCTCACTGGCCATGTTGATCATCTGACTGGTGAAGTCAAGAACTTGAACAGCAAGCTGGAGAATGCCAATCAGCTGCTCACTCAGATTCTGTCAGCAGTGAATGCACCAGCTTCTGCTTCCACTCCCTCATTCACTGAGAGTGACAGAGTGTCTCTGAATGTTTCTGTTGAATTAATTCATGAGGCCACATCTTTTATTCTAGAGATAGAGGGACGACTGAATAAACTGGAGGCTGATGCCCGCAAAGTCCCTGTCGTTGATGATGCTGATGCTACAAGCCCTGACCTCCCCCATGATGATGACAAAGAGGGGGAGAAGACTACAAAAGAAAATAAAGCTGTTGAGGCTCAGGTATTAGAGGATGATCCTCCTCATGTTGAGGGGGAGAAGATAGCAGATGTATCAGCTACTGAAGATCAAGCCCCTCCTTCTTCTCAAGTACAAGAAGAAGAAGAGGATGAAGAAGAAGAAGAGGATGAAGAAGAAGAAGACAAGGAAGAACTTAATCTTATAGATCAAGATGATGATGCCGCTGATGATGATGATGATGATGATGATGATGATGAAGACCATTCTCTTTGGTTTTCAGCTATAAATGCATCATCAGCGCCTTCAACAAAAGGCATTGTCATAGCTGAAGCAGGGGGAGATAGAAAGATAGTGCTCCTGATTCCTCCACTCAAGGCAAGCAGAAGGGGATCGCTGCCGAGGGGAACCTAAAGCTACTATCACCATCTGAGGGGGAGCAACCTTCTCAGGTATGCCTCTCCATTGTCCTTTTCTCCTTCTATTCCTTCCGAACACCCCTGACTTTCTAAACCTTTATCTTTCTCTTCCTAAAAATATACACTAACTCCCTATTCTTTTTGCTCAGACAGTTCTCTCCCTTGCTTAAGGGAACTCAGTCTCTGCAAATAATCCCAGCTATCATACCTGATGAACCAATAATCCCAACCTCCTTCAATGAGGTTGATGAACAACAATAAGAAGATGATGAATCCCTGGATCATCCAGGAAGGCCCTCTCGACCACTTCAAAGGTCAGAGGATGATGTTCAGAGAAGAGCTGAGATGATCTCTCATCTGGAGAGTCAGCGACTGAAGATCCCTCCTCAGTCTCTACTAGAAGAACTCAATTTCCTCTTCGAAGCTGAATATGAAGAATCTATCATAACTGAAAGACTGTTCGCTGAATGCCAGAAAGATGCCGATCTAGCTCCCAAGGTACATGCGTCTATGTTTGAAGACGACAAGATAAAGGAGAGTGCAACTGTAGTTCAAGCTGCAATTCTGAAAGAGATTGAAGAGGAGCGCTTAAAAGAAAAAGGGGTCAGCGATGAAAGTCTAGAGTGGTGTAAACAAAAGATGGTTGTTGTTACTATCTCTGGAAGAAAGAAGAAGGACCCGAACATCAGTCACTATGTAGATACTTAGAGAGGATGGAAGCTCAAAAGCTATGTTCGTTTCAAGGCTGGAACACTTTGGTTATTGTGAATGGTTGGAGTTCAAGGAAGCACTGAAAAAATCGAAATCAACGTATAAAGTCTATGTTGAAGGTCTCGTTGGAGCTCTCATCAACAGAGTCGCTACTATATTGAAAGTGCCCTCTACTCTTCCACCAAAGCCAAAGCAAATGAAAAGAAAGCCTGCCTCCTCCTCCTCTAAAATGTCGTAGTGATAAAAAATGACACATCCATCAAGTTTTCAAAAGAAGCGTTGTTCGGGCCTCCTCCTGTTCTCTCAGTTCTTGATCTATCTCTGCCTCCTGGTGGAACATTCATCCCAGGTCAAGTTTTGAAGAAACCTTTTGGAATCTTCTTCAGAGATGATGAAGGTCATCTCAGATTCCAAATTTTCTCTGAAACACCTCTCTGCCATCTAAGTCATTTCAAGGACCTTCTATGCTTATGGTGTACTTACTCCCCCTCAGCTAAACCGATCAAGACTCTAATTTGACAAGAATCAGCTGATCGAAGACAGAAAGGAGAGACAGTACCAGATTATATGATCAAGGTCCTAAAGTCCTATTTAGATAGCTGATAGATTTTCTCTTTCTTCTTGTAATCTGTTAGTTAGACTTACAGTAGTTTAGAACTTTACTTGTACTTGTAATTTTCATATCTCTTCTTGTAATTCTCTTATGAATTAATGAAAATTTCAATGAGGTACTTAAATCCATCAGTACTGTAAAAGACCCCTCAAAATAGTAATTGGGACATGTATGTTACGAGTCCTGACTATCCTTTTATTTTGACTTAAAGTAATTTTCTTCATAGTTATTTTGTCATCATCAAATAGGGGGAGATTGTTGATCCAAATCTCTCAGTGACTTGATAATGACCCTCTGTTATACTTAGTGAAAATTACGTTTAACATCTGTATGTATTAGTGTTTCACCATCAGCGATCAAATACTTAGTATGTTCATTATTGCTGATGATTTCTCTTGTAAACAGTTAGACGTAATCCCTGAAGACAAGTTTCATGACAAAAGACGTTCACTGCTGAATCGAAGACAAAGCTGTTGAACATAGGACAAGTCTACTCATGACTTGATGCGGATATCAGCGAAAATAAGACAAGTCTACTCACACACGAAGAAGCCTGGGGAAAAGCTTCAGCGATAGTTGGACTTCCTTCTATCCATGTGAAGGAAGAGATATTCCGCAATCGATGATCACATTGCTTATACCTCAAGTCTCTTTTGTCTTATCTATGCACACATAGTACGAGTGTCAGAAAAGACATACCTCTGCAACATTTCGTACAACAACTCCGATATCTACACTATTCATCATACGACCAAAAGCATGTCTCCAAAAGTCAGACGTATGCAACCAACCATTGAAGGACACATGTAAAGTACCCTGCCATGCATTTAATGCATAGGGTATAAATAGAAAGATCAAGACTCTATTTGAGAGTATCCAGAAGCCTTTAGCCTTCAATCTTTCTAACAAATATAGAAACCCTTGTTTTCTATAATCTCTCAATCCCCATTCTCTAATTCTTGTGCAACCATCTTAGTGTTTCTTAAGTTTGTTTAGATTAGGTTTTACTTAATCTTATTCCGCAACAAACATGTAAATTGTATTTTGATTTATTAATAAACAATTTATTAAACTTTAAATTTTGTGTTTGTATTCAACCCCCCTCCTTCTACAAACTTGTTAAGCACCTTCGGGACCAACAAGTGGTATCAGAGCAGATTGTTTAATCTCATAAACAAGATCATAGCTAGAAGTTTATACACCTCTCATGGCCAAACTGAAGTTAACAAGATTGCAGTGGTTCGTCACGTTCATAAAAGGCAGATGACTACATTAACGAGAAGAGAAGAGTAGAGAGTGACATAACGATTGAGACAGTGAGGAGGTGAGACAGATAATAAGAGGATGTGGGAGGATCAATTCAAGTTGGACAAGGCGGGTTTTGACCTTTGTGAGGACATTACCTTTGGCTGGAAAATTTTGAGGCAACAAATTCGGTTAACAGTTAGGTACTAGTAGTTCTTGCATATGAGGGGTAACATCATCTCCAACAACTATGCTAAAAAAAGAGATACTGAAGTTTTTTATTTTATTTTATTCTAACAGCTATGATAAAACGTATGCTAAAATAGAGACTAAGAGAGGGAGAAGATAGAATTATCAAAATATAGGGAAATCTCAAAAACTTAGGATTGAAGAGAGAGATATATATTATTTTAAATGTTTCCACCAATAAGGTTGAATGTGTTATAATTTTTTATAAAGCTTCTTAAAATTGTATTGAGATGATGTATTTCTAAAATATTTTTATAATATAATTAATGTTGGAATTGCTAAAAAGTAATTGTTGGAGTTTGATGTAATTTTGTTATTTTAGATCTTGATTTTAATACTTCATGTACGGAAAATTATATCATAACTGTTGGAGTTACATTAGAATTTTTCAGTGATAGATAGGAGGCCTCCGATCCCAAGGTAATGGTAGCTAGGACTTGTAGTTCTATGTATTTTAATATGTTAACCACAAGGGTTGTGGCGTACTGGTTAAGGCCCTGGGGAATGTGGTGGAATATTCCATTTGCCCAGGGTTTGAATCCAGGCGTACACAACAATTATGGCCACTGAGATTTAATCAGGGTTGATGTCTTACAATCATTAATTTTCCAATAAGACACCCTTTAAAAAAATGTATTTTAATATGTTAGGAACTTTTGGTATTACATAATGTTCTTGAGAGATTTGTATTTGGTGGATTTATTAAAATCTTTGGTGTATAGGACTTGAAAATTAGAATGGAATTAAATATCAGGGGTAGGCTATTATGCAATCTTTTACATGGTGTAACTCATGCAACCCCTCTATCCACCACTCATTTTATTTTCATATTTTTTGATTAAAAAGTGAAAATAAAATGAGTGGTGGATAGAGGGGTTGCATGAGGTTGCACCATGTAAAGGGGTTGCATTTGAACACCCCTCTTAAATACCATTCTTTAAATATAATTCATAAAAATAAATTATAAATAATTATTAAAATAAATAAATTACTTTTTATTAAATGATTATTACAACACAATTGTTCTTAATATATTTTAAAAATATTATTACAAATAAATACTATTTAAATAAGCATTGTATAAAATAGATAGTACGACACTTTATTTTAAACTTGTTAAAACATCAAAAAACATGCTATGAACTTTGAACGATTTCTTTTTTGCTCTTCTAAACTAAAAACCATAAAATAGTCTATTATGACACTTAGGGGTTGTTTGTTTTAAAAAAAAACATTTTAATGACTCTTAAGTCTGAATCATTCAGACATTTTTACACACCACCTCTTATTAATCATAACTAAAATAAGATTTCAGACTTTAGACCTCTTAAAAAACAAACGGCACCTTAGACATATTTAATATTGTATAAATCTTATTTTTGTTGCAATAATTTCGATTAAAATTTTTTAACGAGATACTTTCTATAAATTAATTTCAAATATTTATGCTAAATATATAACATATTATTAAAATAGATCAAAAAACATGAAATAAATTAAACAAGAAAAAGGAGAAATGTGAAAGTTTATTTCTATGTTTTTATATAATTTTTTTTATGGGAAGGTTGTCATAGACTATGTCTAAACTTTAATCCTTTGGTAAATTATGACGGTAAGACATCAGCTCTGACTAAAACTCACCGACCACAATTGTTGTGTATGCCTAATATCGAACCCTGAGTAGATGTGATATTCCACCACATCTCTTAGAGCCTTAACCAGTACACCATAACCTTTGTGGTTATGTTTTTATATAATTGTTTTTTCCTATATAAACCAACTTGGCCAACTTGATCATGCCTTCGTGATGCCGTCGATAAGAAATGCTTTGGTTGCACCCTTGGTCCCTCTTTAACCGTTGAATTTTTCCATAATTAAACTATAATAATTCACATGCAAATGCATTGAATAACATGGCCCAAAACACAACTTTATTTAAATTAGCTTGATGCCATTTCAAAAACCTGCAAACATTCGAAAATGATTTTCCTTCTCCAACTAATCGTTGTCGTTGTAGCCTTCATCTCTGATCATGTACATGAAGCCATAGCACAATTTGTACCACCTTATTCTTCCGTAGTTATTCCGGTACATAAACATATCGATGCCGCTAAGCCTCTCTATAGCGTTGAGATCATGACAGCGTACGTAAACATGCAGTACATGCACGCAAAATTCCTTATAGACATCGATGCTCCTTTCATATGGCACGATTGTATCCTGAAATGGAACACATTTCAAGACGGTTGCCCCGCCAACACCCTTTGCACATATCCGGTTTCATGCGAAGAATATCAATGCACGGATGTGCGAACTACTTATTCATACCAGAATCCTTCGGGGTGTCCCCCGGTAAACAACGGTTCGACATTACCTGGTTGGGGTTACTGTACATGCCCGGTCACAGTGGTCGATCCTGTTACAGGATCGTGTGGTGAAGCCCTGCTTGACTACGACGAGTTCACGGTGAACACAAGCAACGGTAGAAACGTTTTTACGGGTTTATATGGTGCTTACCCTAATGCCGCTTGTGCTCCTTCTTCGTCATTTGCATCGTTCCCTGCGAACGTTAGTGGTGTCATGGCGCTCTCATCCTCGCCTTATGCATTTCCCGCTTATTTATATCAGCCGCTTAAACGAATAATAGCTCTTTGTTTGCCTAGCACCTTGTCTTCTCCCGGGGTTCTATTTTATGGAAATAGTTCTTATTACCTTCTTCCGCAATCAAATGTCGACATAAGGAGTTTACTTTCGTATACTCCTTTAATAAAGCATCCAGATTCTTTTGGATACTTTATTGGTGTCAATTCTATATTAATAAAGACGAGATCTATCGATCTTCTTGGGAATACCACTACGAGGCTTAGTACAATTGACCCTTACACGACTCTAAGAACCGACATTTATAAGTGGGTGGTTCGGAGGTTCTCGTTAGTTACAAAAAGAATCCCTTCTGCACCGCTAATCGCACCATTTGGGCTTTGTTTTAGCACCTTCAACAATGGTAGCATAAAAGTTCCGGATATAGAGTTCAATATGAATGATGGTAAGAAGTGGAGTATATCTACAGCTAACTCCATTAAGCAAATAACAGAAGAGGTGGCATGTCTAGCGTTTGTTGACGGTGGTGCAACAAGTGAACCTGCAATCGTGATTGGAACATTTCAGTTGGAGGATAACTTTCTGATGTTTGATTTAGAGAATTCGACTTTTGGGTTTAGTTCTTCGTTGTTACGTAAGAAGACTTCTTGTTCAAACTTCAATTTTACGCTTACTGAGAGCAACTGAAGGTGGTTGGAAAAGCCATATTGATCATATGGGAATGGACATGTTTCCATCAATAGATTGCTTACATAATAAAGACTTTCTTGTTGGATATTTACTCAGGTCATGGTAAATTACAGAAAGTAATTCACACTTGCTAAATTGTTTCCTAATAAATGAACCGTTTGTTGTTTTAGGCATTATGGCTTAATCCATTGTTGTTTCTAAGAATTTACCAGCTACTTGTTATCCATTTGTAAAATTAATTGCTTCTGAGTTTCTCAATGTACGTACCCAATCATCTTGAGGACATAATTAGGCCAAACAAGGCTTCCCTTAGTCATGTTTGAGAACAACTGTTCCTTTGATGTCGTATGCTTCATGCCTTGCTTGCTCTTGGAATAACAATTTAAGATATTTAAATCATATCGTATGTCACCATGTTCTCATATTGCTTTTGAAGCTCAAGTTCCATGGTGATTAACATTAGGCATAAGACATCCTCATCATGCTTTTTATCTTAAAATTAGGTTCTTGAGGAATAGCTTCCTCTAGTACATAAAGCTTTATTCAAAGTTAGTCCCCCATTGAGCTTCTCCTTCTCAAGGATGGCTCACTAGGTATTTTTGTTTGTGTTATTTGATGATGCCATTGGTAATCTAAAATAGAAATGTGAAGTTTTAGTGTCATGAAATTAAGTTGTTTAATAAGGACTTTATCATACAAGCTCCCACTATTTTCTTCAAAATAATAACCTTCTCTTTTATTGGTTTGAAGAAATTTCATAAGTTTTAATTTCTAGCGAGCCAAAATCCATATTTATAGATTATCGATCAATCCAGCTTCGACTACTCGATCAACCAATAATGGTTTTAGGTAAGAAACTACTTTGCTAATTACATATCTATCTACTCTTCGATAGTTGGGTGAATAACACTTTATTCAAATTCATTATATGAATGTTCTCAACACATACCTCAAAGTCCCTAAGCCTATTAGGCTTAACTTGGTTAAGCCTGACCCAACATAAAATGTAGTAATCTTATTCCCACCTTATCTCACTATATTAAAGAAGGTGTCCAGGAAGCTCTGTCCTAATCCACCCTCAACGATCAAAGTCTTGACAAGTGTTACTTTGGAAGACATCTCAAACTTAATATTTTGGTGAGAGATTTTAGTTAGTTTGAATTTACTATTCTTTAATCTTTCCTTAGCAATATATCGTTTCTTCACTTTTCAAACATGTCCTATTACTACAACAAAACCGGGTTTATAGGATGCCACAAATCTCTAAATGTCCTAATAAAATGTTTTACAATACTTAACTTTATAGGGCCAAAGAAATGTGTGTCATATGTAAAAACGTTGCAATAGGTGTATAGGACGATTTTGAGAGTCTTAAATAGTTTTTTTTTAATGAAAAGTGTCCTACAAACACATCGTTTTATAGGATACTTTTTCAAATAATGTCATTAAAAGATTTAATATGACGCTTTATTTCAAAATTATCCTAAAAACCTATTTAAGACCCTCAAAAGCGCCCTATAAAACCTATTGCAACACTCTGGCATAAGATACATATATGTTTGGCCCTAAAAACTTAAGTCATATAAAGTAGTCTATTATGACCCTTAGAGATTCTGGGCGTCCTATAAACCAGATTTGTTGTAGTAATATGACATGTTTGAAAAGTGTGCTATAGAATACGAGTAATGAGACACTTCACAAAAATGTCTTATGAGGCTAATAAGACGATTTACTTTTTGTGTACTATTAAGTTGCCAAATTCGTTGAAAACTTATTAGGACGTCTAGCTTCATTTAAGTAACTTATTGTGACATTATATAGGACACAGAAGGATCGATCCTTGAAATTAATGTTCTATTAAGTACACTATTAGGATATGAAAGGAAGGCAAAATGTCTTAATAGTCTATGTTGAGCTCCTATCAGTATAAAAAATTTGATGACTGACAAACGCTGTATGAAGACACTTAGTCATTTGGGAAAGCATCAGTGAATAGAGTTCAACTGATAAACAACTATCAGTTGACAAATCATCTGATGCTGAACAACTGACAAAACATTTCCTTCAGCAGATGATCGGATGAATTTAGGAGTTGAAGATATCATATGATGCAAACCATTCAAAATCAACATACAAATGTTGAACATCTGGTAAAGATATCATATGAAAGCCTATCACTGATCAACTCATACTCATCAACGTCAGATGTTCCTGCCCAATAGATGATGCCTTAACAAATGAGCCAACTCATCAGCTAAATATCTCATTACATAAAAGTATACCAACTGAAGGATTATCTCTTGATAATTTTCTTGTTAAGGATATGTGTTCCTACAAGAGACAACAAGGACAAAGGTACAATCTCACATACCAACTCAAAAGTGCAAGGACAACCAAATTACTTACCATTTAGTGTGGCATGATTTACTTTTAATGTGGCATACTTTGCATTAAATGCATTATGGCCGGAACAACTACAAGGAGGAAACATACAACACTCAACCATAGTATGTTAAAGTAGAAATAAGACATCTCCATACTTCATCATTATGCTATTTTGTCTCATTGGTGAGGATGCTACCTATAAATACCAAGTGATGCTTTGAAGATCACCACGTAGAAATAGAGCTTAAAAAAGATCATCTTGATATTCTACAAAGCATCCAAGTTCATCGGCTGATCAACTACAATCTATGTGCAACATCAATTTTCTTCAGTGAATATTTGTTGATGGAGTACTTTGTAGTGTGTGATCAAGAGGAAAGCATCTATTACTTGAGAGAGATAGTTATAGACTGTGATCACTTGTGGTCCTTAGTTTATTTTTTGTATCTATCTCATGTTTTATAAAAATCATTTATTTTAATAATAGAATATTAAAACTTTGAAAAACACTGTATTCACACCTTCTACTGTATTATTGTCATATTGCTTCACCTTCGAGACCAACAGTCTTATTTTGTTGTAGTGTTTTAAAAAAAATATGCAATCATTGTAGCATCATATCCTGAAGTAATATATTAAATAGTTGAAAAAATTACACCAAAACATAACAAACTTTGCATTTGTTTACAGGGAATAGTTCATAAAACCCCAACAAACTATTCCATTTTGAATGGTTAAGTCCCTGAACTAATTTTTTGAATCAAAAAACATTAAACTTTCTCATTTTGACACTACTGGAAAATTGCTTATTTCCGAACACATTTACCGACAGATTAAATCCGTCGGTAATTACCGATGGATCACCGACGGTAAAGAAAATTTTGCGACGGATAGACTATTCGTCGGTAATCTGTCGGTAAATGTACAAATTACCGACGGATATTAAATTTTTTTATTTTTTTATTTTATTTTTAAATCCGTCGGTAATCCGTCGGTAATTTATATAATTTAATAAATATTTATTTTTTTGACGTCCGTCGGTAATTACAGACGGATTACCGACGGCCTTTAAGAATCCGTCGGTAAGTTTAATAATTTAATTAATATTTATTTTTTATGTGATCATGTATGTATGTATATATATATATATATATATGTATATGTATGTATGTTTGTATGTATGTATGTGATCATGTATGTATATACACAAGTACGTATGTGATCATGAATGTATGTACACCATGTATATATAAAGTATGTATGTACATCATGTATATGTATAGTATGTATGTGCATCATGAATATGTATAGTACGTATGTGATCATGTATGTATATATAAGTACGTATGTGATCATGTATATACAAGTGCGTATGTGATCATGTATATACAAATACGTATGTGATCATGTATATACAAGTACGTATGTGATCATGTATAGTATATATGTTAAAGCCCAACTGTGTATGTTAAAGCCCAATTGGATACGTTAAAACCCAGATGGGAACGTTAATGCCCCACTGAATCCATTAAAGCCCAACTGGATCTGTTAAAGCCCAACTGGTAACGTTAAATCCTAACTGGGTACGTTAAATCCTAACTGGATCCATTAAAAGCAACTGGATATATTGAAGCCCAACCGGGTCCATTAAAGCCCAACTGGATTCATTAAAGCCCAACTGTGTACGTTAAAGCCTAATTGGATACGTTAAAGCCCAGCTGAGAACGTTAAAGCCCCACTGAATCCATTAAAGCCCAACTGGATCTGTTAAAGCCCAACTAAATCCATTAAAGCCCAAATGGATCTGTTAAAACCCAACTAGTAACGTTAAATCCCAACTAAATCTATTAAAGCCCAACTAGGTACGTTAAAGCCTAACTGGATCCATTAAAAGCAACTGGATATATTAAAGCCCAACCGGGTCCATTAAAGCCAACTGGATTCATTAAAGCCCAACTGTGTACGTTAAAGCCCAATTGGATACGTTAAAGCCAAGTTGGGAACGTTAAAGCCCCACTGAATCCATTAAAGCCCAACTGGATCTGTTAAAGCCCAACTGGTAACGTTAAAGCCCAACTGGATTCATTAAAGCCCAACTGTGTACGTTAAAGCCCAATTGGATTTGTTAAAGCCCAATTGGATACGTTAAAGCCCAGCTGGGAACGTTAAAGCCCCACTGAATCCATTAAAGCCCAACTGGTAACGTTAAAGCCCAACTAAATCCATTAAAGGCCAACTGGGTACGTTAAAGCCCAACCATAATCGTTTAAAGCCCAACTGGGTACGTTAAAGCCTAACTGATCACATACTGTCCCTGATCTAACTGGATTCGTTTAAAGCCCAGTTACTTCAGGGGTATTTTAGTCAATTTAAATACAATTTGATAAATTAATTAAAATTTTTAATATAATTTGATAAATTAATTAATTAATAATTTATTTATTAATTTTAATATTAATTAATATATTAATTAATAATTTATTTAATAATTATAATTTTAAATATAATTTTAATTTTAAATATAATTTTAATTTAAAAGATTTTATTTAATAAAAAACAATTATACGTCGGAAATCCGTCGGTGAATTTCCAAAATAATAGGCGGGCTTAAAGCCCTAACTCAGTCTCTCCCTCTCAATCTCTCGATTCACCTCTCTCCCTCTCGTCTCTCTCGACCTCCATCTCTCTCTCGACTCTCTCCCTCACAATCTCTCGATTCACCGGCGACGACCTCACCACCACCGGCGACGACCTTACCTCCACAGCCGCCGGCGATTTCCCTCTCGTCTCTCTCGACCTCCATCTCTCTCTCGGCGACCTCTCACTCTCCACAGTTCCCTCTCTCTTGGCGACCTCTCTCTCTCGGCGACCTCTCACTCTCCACAGTGCCCTCTCTCTCTCGGCGACCTCTCTCTCTCGACGACCTCTCTCCCTCTCTCGACCTCCATCTCACTCTCGCTCTCGATCTCGCCACAACGGCGATTTACAGCTATCCCTGGTTTTGTATGTGTGCAATGAAATAAATGTATATGTGTATGTGTGTGTGTGTGTATGTGTGAATAAATAAATGAATTAATATTTTTCACTTGAAGCTTCAAACCAAAAGTATCTTTGCATAAAACACTTTCTGTAGATTGCTGAAATAGCCATGGTTCTTGGGGGTGAAGTTAAAATTTATTGTAAAAAATAAATGTGGAACTCAACACCTGAATCTTGGGTAATGTTGGTGGTTTTGGCAGTCTAGATTGGTTTCATTTGTAGGAACATGATAAATAATGGACTTCAATGGCTGATATTAATTTTGTGGTGTCATCGTATGATAATTTTTCTGGATCCTTCGATGTGATTGTCGTAAGAGGATTAAAACAATTTATTGATTTATTTAACAGAATCTGTATATGCACCTTTTGGTTTTGTATTTGTGAATAAATAAATGAATCTTTCCATATTTGATGTATGTGTGCAAATGGTTTATTGATAAGTTTATGGATAAGTTTATAAATATGTATGTGTGCAAATGGTTTATTGCTATGACTACACGTCAAAATGAACAAAGTGTATGTATGTATGTATGTATATATTGTAGATTGAAATTGATATGAGCATATTGTATATTCAAATTGATATGAGTTGTTTTATCTTATGAAAACGCCATTTTTGGTTTGATAAACTTGTGATATTAATTAGTTGGGTTGTCGTTTTTTGGACAAACATTAGGTTGATAAATGGAGACATTTGGTATGATTTAGGATTTGATTATACTTGATTTTATTTATTTATTTTAGTTAGGTTGCCAATTGTTGGGCAAACATTAGGTTGATATATGGAAATATTCATTTTATAGCCGTTATGCCGCCGAAATTTTAAAAAACATATGTTTGACTTTCCAATAGTCAAACCATTACACGTAGGGTTTTAGAGTCATCCAAAACTCCTCTAAACCTATGGTTTGACTTTCAAGAAGGCAAACCATTTCATGTAGTATTCATTAGACTTCTAACTTCATTGACACCTACGGTTTGACTTTTAAATAGTCAAACCATTACACGTAGGGTTTTTAAACTTTCCAAAACACCTTTCTGTTATTGTAACCTACGGTTTGACTTTCCAATAGTCAAATCATTACACGTAGGGTTTTAGAGTCATCCAAAACTCCTCTAAACCTATGGTTTGACTTTCAAGAAGGCAAACCATTACATGTAGTGTTCATTAGACTTCTAACTTCATTGACACCTACGGTTTGACTTTTAAATAGTCAAACCATTACACGTAGGGTTTTTAAACTTTCCAAAACACCTTTCTGTTATTGTAACCTACAGTTTGACTTTCCAATAGTCAAACCATTATACGTAGGGTTTTAAAGTCATCCACAACTCATCTAAACCTACTGTGTGACTTTTCAATAGTCAAACCATTACACCACCTCTATCTTGATTATGTCGATTAACTACTTATTTCTTCGTTGTAGTGGTTGAATATGTCGACAGATAGAGGATGGATGTATAGAAAGAACGACAGTCGGGGTTTTCTTAGCGTCGACTATATTGTTGCAATGGAGAGTTTTTTGGACTATGCCTATGCCGATGAAAGGACTGTTGAAAGGAAACCTACACGTGATGGGATAGTGCTTCGTATTAGATGCCCTTGTAAGAAGTGTCAAAACTTACGTTATAAAGAAAGGACTGACATGAGACTGCATTTGATGAAGCACGGTTTCATGCCTGATTATACCACATGGTGGGCACATGGTGAAACTTATTACCATAATGAAGGGCATCAAGACGTGGGTCAATCTTCTACTCCAGTAGTAGATCATAATTGAAGGTTATGTTGAAATGGTGAACGATCACATGATACATGATGGGATGACATGGGAAGAAGAAACCCCTAATCCGTCTGCCCAAGGATTTTATGACATGTTACAAGCTGATGAAGAGCCACTATGGGACGGGTGTCCAAATTACTCGAAATTAGGAGCTACAACGAGATTGTTAAATTGGAAGGCAGAATGTAATGTACCCGAGACGACTTATAACCGCAATGTTGCTATAATTAAAGAGATGTTACCCGATGGTGATAAACTACCCGGTAACTTCTATGAGACGAAAAAGAGTTTGAAAAAGCTTGCTCTGCCAAAACAAAAGATCGACGCTTGCAAAAACCATTGCATATTATTTTATAAGGATGATTCTGAATTGACCCACTGCCGAGTGTGCAATGAATATCGTTTCAAGACAAGTGGTCGAAGCAAGGTCCCTAACTTGGTGATGACGTACTTGCCGATTGTTCCTAGACTTCAAAGATTGTATATGTCAAAGAAGACGTCTAAAGAGATGACTTGGCACAAGGATCATCAGACAGAAACGGGTGTGATGGTACATCCAAGTGATGGTGCGGCTTGGAAGCATTTCGACATGGTACATCCTGACTTCTCTTCTGAGGTCCGGAATGAGCGTCTTGGCTTATGCACCGAAGGTTTCAACCCGAATAATTCAAATTCGAATCCGTATTCACTTTGGCCAGTTTTTCTTACCATCTACAATTTACCTCCTTGGTTGAGTTTGAAAGATTCATACGTGAAACTTGCATTGGTCATTCCAGGTAGAAAGAGCCCCGGTCAGAATTTGGATGTCTTTCTTAGGCCGCTAAAAGATGATCTCAAGATGTTGTATACAGTGGGCGCTCTTACGTATGATGCTTATCGTAAGAATAATTTTGAGATGAGGGCTATACTTCTATGGACCGTCAGCGACTTCCCTGCCTACGCAATGTTGTCGGGTTGGTGCATCACAAGCGGAACAAGTGTATTACACACCCTATCCTTCAGGAAGTAAGGATTTAAAGGACTGGTGGGCAGTTATGAAGACCAAAGCCCGTGGAATATATGAAGTTGCAGAAAGGGCTATCGATGTGTTGGATGATGATAACGTGGATGGAGAACCGTTCTTTCAAACCAACGAACGGGTAACTCATCATACAAACAACTGGGTAAATGAGGACCTCGATTCCGTCCCTCTTGTCACTGACGAGCTCAACGTAGTCGCCAAAAATGACGAAGCTAGCGAGGAAGCTGCATCAGATCACGAAGCTAGCGACGAGGAAAGAAGAATTTAAAGATATGGATGATGATGAAGATAACGAAGACGAACTTATGTTATCTGATCACTCGTCTGATAACTAGTGTGTCTTTCATATGTAGACATTTTCGTGTTAAACATTCTCTATTTTCGTGTTAAACATTCTCTATTTTTGGGTCTTATGATTTGTGTACACTTGTATCATTTTGTGTTAACCATTCCCTATTTTTAGATGTCTGGACACCCTTTTAGGGGTAGTAGGGGTAGTAGGAGTGGTAGGGGTAGGGGCAGTAGCAGCTCCGCTGGGTGTGGTGACCCCCAGGCCGATGAGTTCACCGGCGACGGCCTAGATCAGATCCAGTCTGATGACAGAGCAGCGGCCTCGAGGGTTAGAGGCCCGAATGTGGCATCACAGACGCCCCAGCCTAGTCAGCGACGCACACTTTTGTTGTCTGATGCGGGCGGGTAAGTAGATGTGATCTATTATTTATTATAGTACATAATAAACCGATCCTAATGTTTTTTATGTTGTATATTTTACAATTGTGAACGTTTAAGGACAAGTCGGAAGTCCAGAGGGCCATTGTCGTCTTTAAGTCCATGTTTGATGGTCCTTGGGCTCATTTAAGGGATGTCCCTAATGAGCACTATCCACGGTTGCTGGATCGATTTCGGGTAGGTATTTTACTCTATTTAACTTATTGAGTGGATTTATTTTTACTTAATCCAAACAATGTGTTTGTAGTTGTATTATAGTTGGCCTCCTGAAATGGACGTCGATGTATTAGCTGCATATCGGCGTCACCTACATAATAGGTACTCCGACATGATGAGAGATGCACGTGTCTTCGCTGAGGAAAGGTCTTTAGCCATTGATGGTGTCCAGTTCGACGGACATGACTACAGGATTCTTGCGCCACACCCTCCAGAGTAGATCCGGAGTGAGTTTTGGGTCCAGATGATTGAGCAGGTTTGTTTTGTTTTGAATATTTATATCTGGTTGTACTAGGATTTATATTGATTTATGTCTTCTTTTTAACAGGTATGGAACATCGACGTGTTCCGGCGTGTAGTTTCGGCCAATACAGCCAATCGGGCCACCGAGTATGAGGGGATGACATCCAGACACTGTACTGGATCTATTAGTATCCCTATGCATCGGGACCGCTTGGTAATTTATCATACACTAGACTAAATGTATATAATTGATGAATATATGTACTATATACATGATTTTATTACCTACTAACAATTTAAGTTGTGTATTGTAGAAAGATGCATGGGGCCGTGAGCCTACCAGCGACGAGGTTTGGGAGGCTACACACTGCACCAACAGGAAGCTTGTTCCGGGTGCGACTGGTCCGATCACGGATCCTCCGATCTACGTTTATCCAAAGGCGGCTCATATGATGGTAAGTTCAATTATGCATGATTAGATACTTGTTTGTTTTATAAGATAGATAGAAATTATAGCAAACTTAGTTTGGGCTGCCAATTGTTGGGCAGACGATAGGATTGTTTTGATAAAAGCAGGTCATGGATATATGTTCAAATCACAGTTGAAATGCTGCCGAATTTTCTATAGGTTAGTTGACTTAACAATGTCTAATTTGGTAAACTGTAGGATGCCTACCATCGAAATAGGGAGGAGGAGTACCCCGGACTTAACTCCCGGCACTGTACCTCCCAATGACGCCGAGTTGTGGGAGCGTAGTGTCGGAGGACGACGTAAGGGCCGTCTTTTTGGATGGGGGACCAGTCAGGATCCCTATTATGCTATGACCGGTGATTCAGGTGCCAGTTCGAGCGGGAGCATGCGCGACCGTCGCGATGAGAAGGTATGCTTGTCAAATGTTATTTAACATTGTTAATCATATGTTTGTTAAATGTTGTCTGACATTGTTCTATATATGTTTGTCAAATGTTGAATTTCAGTTGGAGGAGCTGAGGCAGAGGTTAGAGAGAGAGGAAACAGAGAGGATCCAGTTGCAGGAGCGACTACAGAGAGAAGAAGCAGAGAGGATCCAGTTGCAGGAGCGACTACAGAGAGAAGAAGCAGAGAGGATCGGGATTCAGGAGCGAATGGATAGAAATGAAGTAGAGAAGAGACAGATGCGGGAACGAATGACTCAGTTTGACGCGTTCATGATCAAGTTTAACAGTCAGCACCCCTTTCCCCCTCCGTAGGATTATGTTTATGTATTTATAGATATTTTGTACACTTTAAGAATTAGTAATATTTATAAATTGGCAGGTTTTGTATGGGATAAAAAACTGGAAAATTTTAATATTTAATTATTTAAAAAAAAATAAAAATAAATTACCGACGGATTATTCGTCGGTAATCCGTCGGAAAGTATTTTTTAATTTAATTTTTATTTAATAAATATCCATCGGAAATCCGTCGCTAAATTCGTCGGAAATAATCCGTCGCTAAAGGAAGACCGTCGGTGATCCGTCGGAAATAACCTCGCCGTAGGTAACCGTCGGAGATCCGTCGGAAAACATAATCGTCGGTGATCTGTCGGTAATATCTGTTGGTGATCCGTCGGTAATTTGAACGCCGACCACCTCTTTACCGACGGATTTCCATTTTACCGACGAATTCATCCGTCGGTGATAAGCCTCTGTTTTATAGTGTGAATGATTAACTCCCTAAACTATTTTTTGAATGAGAAAACCATTAAACTTTCTCATTTTGAATGAAAAAACCATTAAAATTTTCCAATTTTGAATGATCAAGTCCCCGAACATTTTTTTTCAATAAATTAAATTATCGAACTTTTAAAAATTGGTTACTTACATCATTTTAACCCAAAAAAAAGTAACTGTAACCGATTATCTTTTGATTCTTCCTCTTTTGATAGATCAAAAATAGATCAAAAAGAGGGAGACCGATGGTAGGGGCAACAACGTGTTAGGCGATATGGAGAACAGAGAACGTTAGGGCAATGGGGGAGTGACGAGACGGAGCAATACGATTGTATGTGAGGGGTTTTAATGGTGTATAGTTTGAGAACAGTAAAACTGATTTACATTTGTTTTTATTTTAAAACATTCATCGTTAGTTCCAGGTACTTTTAAAAAAAATGTAACCAACTTTTAGAAGTTCGAAGGTTTATTTATTAAAAAAAATGTTGGGGTACTTAATCATTCAAAATTAAAAAGCTTAATGGTTTTTTCATTCAAAAAATTAATTAAGAGACTTAATCATTCAAATTATGATAGTTTATTAGATTTTTTTTAAACTTTTTCCTTCTTTACATTAATTATAAGTAATGGTGAATCAAAAACATCAAATAATATAGTGATCTATCTAAAATCGTCCACTAATATAACGAGCTTTCTAAAGTCCCTATTTCAACTCCAAAGTATCTGCTAAAGTTAAAAAGTTTTTGATTAACGTAACAAATTTTCACACGTAAGTGATTGGAAATAGGACTTATTCTTAAAGTTTGTTACGAGAATTTTAATTATGACCATCATATATATGATAAAAAAACATAAACAAACTTTGTTACAATTCGTCGCAATTCATCCTATATATTTAAATTAAATATGGTAAAAATTTAGAAAAATCAAACAAACTTTCATATTTTTAATGATCAAGTCCTTAAAGGAAAAATTACATGAAAATGAAACCAACTTTCAACTGATTCCATTTTAGGAACCAACTTTTAAAAACATCATTTAAGTGTCTATATCAAACTTTATGTTTGACAACGAGTTGGTAGCCTAGCGGGATGAGGCTTGGGGCTAGTGGATGGTATCCATTGGTCTCAAGTTCGAATCTTATGAAACTCACTCAATGTCATCAGGCTTTGGGATTCATCCTTCGGGGTGGGGTTCGGGGCTAGTTGTGGAGGTCCTCTGGGCTGCAACTAGTTGGGCCGGCCTTAGGGTTGTGAGTTATCGTGCCGTTCAAAAAAAAACTTTATGTTTATTTAAGGGTTTGGTTAATCTGTTCAAAAAGTTACCGGTAATTTTTTATATGACGTGACAAATAATTATGTTCAAAATAATTAGGTGGAATATTGATTTGCCAAATCATCTATACTATATTATAAAAGAGGCATAAAAAACTCTTAATTACAACATTTTAAGCACAAAATACAACTCATTAAAGTCAATTACTTAATTTACAATTTCATAATGCTTTGGTACAACTTATATTTTATTATAAAGATGTAATTTATTTTACTTTTAGTTATGATCTGTTTATAACGATAATGAAAAATTATTTTGTTATTTTATTATATTTAAAATTATTGATAATATATTTTAATAAAAAATAAAACAGGTAGTTTATCTCATAGTGTTTATTCTGTATTTAATATGTTTATTTGCAGTTAGTTATACAAATAAAAACATGGGACTTTAATAAGTTATAATTATTTTTCATTAACTTGTAATTTTGAATTTTAACTAATATATCTATACTATATTATAAATCATTTAAGTTAAACTCTTAAAAACTAATTTTTAAGCATTATGTACCACTTATTAATGCATATTACTTAAAATCCAAAACTATAAATTGATTAAACATAAGTACAACTTATAAAAGCTCAATGTTTGAATTTTTATAATATCTAAAATTTTTAACTGTTGATATAACTAACCGATAAATATAAGAAAATTCGAGATAAAACACCTTATTTTTATTTTTTATTGAAGTATGTTATCTTTTTAATTTTAAATATAAAATATCTTAAATATAGTTATCGTTTAAATTAAACATTTTTTGACCCGTAACAAAATACTTTATTATTATTTTTTATTAAAAACCATAATTAAACTAAAATAAAATATATTTTTGTTTTAAATCTAGGTTTCTTAAAATCGTAAAATAAAATCAAAAAAGACTAACAAAAAGTATGAATAATGATCGAGAGTTCGAGTTCTAGATTTCAGAAATCTGCTGCATTGCGAGGGTACTTTTCTAGTTATTATTAAAGCAAAAATTTTAAAAATACAAATCAAATTTAGAACATGAATAGTCGTCTTCCTCATCCGGTTTCCAATCGCTTCCTCCCTCCCTTCGTCGAACCCTAGCGCTCCTCCCTCCCTCCATCGCTTCCTCCCTTCATTGCTCACTGCCTTCTCCGGGTCCGGTAGGCTGCACCGTCCGGTAGGTGCTGCCACTCCGCATCTGACAGGTGCTGCCACTCCCCATCCGACAGGCGCTACCAACACAGCAGCCACTCCCCGTCATCAGATGTGCTTCATATCATTATGCTTTTATCAGTATATATGTTGTTTTCATATTGAAATGTTTTGTCAGTGTTCATATCGTTATGCTTTTATCAGTATATATGTTTTCATATTCAAAAGAAATTCAAATATATCCTTGCCTCTAGTCACTACAAAATAAGTGGATTTTCCGGTCGAAAAAAGGCGCCGAAAATGCATTTTTCGGTGGAGCAAGTTTTTTTGGCGGATCCATCCGCCGAAAAGTTGTTTGAAAAAATATTAAATAATTAACCGAAACAATCTTTTTCTAATTAAAAAAATTAAGTTTTCGGCGGATTTTTCGACGGCTATATCCGCCGAAAATGTTTATTTTTTTATCTTTTAAAGGAAAAAAATGTATTTATTACTTGGTTTCGGCGAATTTTTTTGGCGGATTTTCGGCGGCTTTATCCGCCGAAAATAATTAATTAATTTATTATTTATTTATTTAATATTTTCGGCAGATGGATCCACCAAAAAACTTTAAAAACAGAAACAGGAAAAACCTGTTTTTTCATTAAAAAAACCTGCTACAAAACAGTAAAACCTGCTAAAAAGCTGTAAAAACCTACTGAAAGTTGTAAATACTATAGAAAGTGCCAAAACTGTAAAAAAACATAAAATATAACTAACTTTTCATAAATTAAGCTCATAAATTCTAATGCATTGTTCAAATATTGTTCCAACAAACATTGTTCAAATATTGTTCCAACAAATATTGTTCAACATAAACTAATATCTCATCACATGGGTGGCGGTAGCGGTGGTGGGGGCTGGGACTGACAGAAACGCCTTACCATTTCACACATCTGGTCGTACTGGGCATCATGTTCCCGCCGATGTGCCTCTTCCTCCACCTGACGTGCCTCTTCCTCCGCCGCATGTCTCTCTTCCCGGTCCCTCAACTCCTGAAGTTGGGTTCTTAGATCCTCAATTTCCTATAAAATAAAAAAAACGTTAGAACAAGTTTAACATGAATTATAAAATAAATTGATAAAGCTCATATAATGAAATGTGGTACACACATGTCGGGAAGAAGAAGAAGAAGAAGCACCACCCTGTGAGGGTGTCCCAGTCAAGACGACCTTTCTTCGCTCCCCCAGCAACCTCCTGCCACAACTCGGTATCAAAAGTCGGATACTGGCTAGGGTCATCTCCGTACCTCTGGCTGAGGCCTGTCGAATACCCACCCTGTGGTTTTTACAAAATACATACAAGTCAATTTCAACAGCATAACGACTGTAAATGGGACACACCTATTAGGCTATTTGAAACTCAAACCATGCATATAGAACATATAAGGTTGGGTTTGTGCGCATAAAGGCCCTAAGTGCACCTATTGGGCTATTTGAAACCCAAACCATGCATATAGAACATATAAGGTTGGGTTTGTAAGCATAAAGGCCCTAAGTGCACCTATTAGGCTATTTGAAACCCAAACCATGCATATAGAACATATAAGTTTGGGTTTGTGTGCATAAAGGCCCTAAGTGCACCTATTGGGCTATTTGAAACCCAAACCATGCATATAGAACATATAAGGTTGGGTTTGTGCGCATAAAGGCCCTAAGTGCACCTATTAGGCTATTTGAAACCCAAACCATGCATATAGAACAAATTGGGTTTGGTTCGACAACATAACGACTGTAAAAGGGACATACCCAACTATGTTAAACAATCCTAATATTTGCCCAACAAATAGAAACCCAAACTAGATAGATATATACATATATACACACTAAGATAGAGTCTTACGGTATAAAAATCCTAATATTTTGCCCAACAAATGACAATCCAAACTAGATATATAAAGTTTAAAGTTAAACACGAAATATATATAGATATTCTAAAGCATTGTGCAAAATACTTACCGCAACCCGACTACACCTCATTGTCACATAATTCCCGGATGAAGAGGAGGTATCCGAACCCGACCGCCTCTTCTTGTGGGTCACATCGAAGAGCTCCAAACCCGACGGTGGCAGGCCCTTTGCTCTGGTCTGCAAAGGGCAAATAATACAAACATGTGTTAATTATAACATATTAAATAACAAACTACTAAAGCAAGCAATGGTTAATTATAACATTTTAAGGTCCTACCAAACAAGTCGATGTCTCTACGAACGAGATCGATACATTGCAGTGCTTCGATATATCGCCATCCACCTCCGTCATCCGGTTCGCACGCGCCACCACAGAAACCCTTCCAATGATCGTTGTCCATCCATCGATCATCGCGATCAAGTTCGCCAGGGAGACCCAATCGGGAGGGTATGGCTTCAACAAGTTCATATCTTGGTTGGGGTCGTTCTCATCATAGGGCCACCCATTATTTGTGGACAACTTGGCGACTCTCCTCCGAAGCTAATTTTGGTTGGTTAATCCGATCAGTTCATCGATGGTCGGCGGAACTCAGGTTGTCGTTGTATTATTTTGAACACTTTCTCTCCCAGATATCTCGCATCCGGGCGTCTAAAGAAGTATCCCACGTGTAGTGGCCCTGTACGTACAAGTTTAGTTATTCTTAAGTTGGAAATAAAACTATCAAAGATATAATTATTTAAATATACAATCCAAAACTGAAAACGCTCAAACATCTTGTTCCTCTCAGAAATAGGGATGTGGGACCAAGTACTCCATGCCTCAGTAAAGAAGGTCCGATTTATTCTGGTGGCCATGTGACTCGCCGATTGTAGGTTCCATCTACATAAGGAATTGAATTAATATATATACAAATACCAACACATATAATCAACAAGTTAATATAAATGAATTTACTCGTTCGAGTTGACATCACGAGGTGCTAGTTACGTCCTTTGTATAGGGAGCTGCTCTGGAACAGTGATGCCACGGATATTACCAGAAGCCTTATCGTCTGGTTGTGCCAAGCCGCTACTAGAGGATCCTCCTCGACCAGGCGTACCTCGTACGGACCTAGTCACACGTGTATGTGGCATTGTCTACAAAGCAACGTTAGAAAGCATACAACAGTAATGAAAGTATTCAAACCATGCATATAGAACATATAAGTGTTGGGTTTGTGCGTATAAAGGCCCTAAGTGCACCTATTGGGCTATTTGAAACCCAAACCATGCATATAGAACAAATAGGGTTGGGTTTGTACGCATAAAGGCCCTAAGTACACAAACATATTACATATGCTAGAGATACACAAACATATTACATATGTTAGAGATACACATAAAGGCCCTAACTACACAAATTTTAGTAAGCTTAGGATTAAAATACTATTTAATCATCTGAGGAATGATCAGACAAGTTAGGTTCTTCTTCATCAGAGTCACTATACGACTCCTGGAACTCTTCCTCTTCGTCACCACTCTCCTCAACATGCCAATTGTCGTGACCATCATTGGCAACCTCAATATCTTCTTCCTCTGTGACAAGACGGATGGGTTCATCCACGTCTTCGTTTCCCCCTATAAGTGCAATTCTATCATCTTCTTGGAAAAACTATTCCCCATCCACATTTTCATTGGCCCGTACTTCGTGTGTAGTTCATGCCAACTCATAGACCCCTCTAGGCTTTGTCTTCACCATAGACCACCAATTTTTTAATTCATTCGATGGATATGGTACATAGTAGTCTTGTTCAGATTGTGATGCTAGGATAAAAGGGTCGTCTGAATGAAGTCTTGATCTGTGTTTGACGTCCACGAGATTATGCTTTGGGTGAACTCGGACGTTGTTAACTGTATCAAACCATGTGCATTTGAATATTGGGACAACACATCGACCGAGTCTATACCCATGGTATTCTATCTCTAGCACATCATCCAACAATCCATAGTAGTCTGCATCATACTCTTAGTAACATGATCCTCTCACGCAAACTCCACTATTATGTGTTGTGCGATTCCTACCATGAGTTTGAGTGTGAAACTTGTAACCATTTACAAAAAAACCCGGGTGTCTCCAAACCCAGCGTAGCAGTCTTTGTGCCAAAACTTTCAAATGGTCGATTTAGGTGTCGGGCCGAGTCATAACCTATATTATAAAATATTATTTCATTTGTAATATTATATTAAGTACATATAAATGATGATGAATAAAAGTTCATATGTATACTTACGTAGTTCTCAAACCAATAAGCAAATTGGTCACCTCTACGTTTGTCGAGCCCCTCTTCATCCATATACGGCTCCGAATTTTTAATCCAATCATTGAAAATGGTTATGAAAGGAAAGACTTCTTGAAAATTAAGCAAGATGTATGTGTGAGCTTTGTGCATATTTACATCTGCTAGCTGACAGTGTCTTCCGACCTTATCGTATAATGGACGACAAGGGGTTTTAAATATGCTTTAAGCGTTGGTCGGAAGACTCACATTTGGGGGGAAAATTTCGAGGCTCATTGTTTAGTCGTGTCTCTACCGTTGGTTCAGAATACAACGCGCAATAGGTAGATAGTTCGTTCACCAAATATGATTCCACAATCGATCCTTCTACCCTTGCTCTGTTGCTCACTGTCCTTTTCAAGGACCCTAGACGTCTCTCGTAGAGATACATCCATCTGTATTGAACCGGACCCCCAACTAGTGCCTCTTGTGCCAGATGTACCACAAGGTGTTCCATGGAATCAAATAACCCCGGTGGAAAGACTCTTTCCAATTTGTAGATCGTTTCAACTACTTGTCTTCAATTGAATCAAGTCCTCAACGTGTAACACCTTGGAGCATATTGCCCTAAAGAATGTGTACAACTTAGTGATAGCATCCCGTATATGGATCGATACCATCCTTTTAATAGCAATAAGGAGCAACCTTTGTATGAACACATGACAATTATGACTCTTGAAACCATAGAAACTACCATCCTCAAGGTTTACTAATGACCCTATGTTGGAAGCATAATCGTCTGGAAATTTCAACTTCTTCAACCATTCACCCACCTTTCCTACTTTCCCTTTGTTCAAAGTGTATGAGGCTTTCGGTTTAAATATTTTATTTCGTTCCGCCCTCATATGCAACTCGGGTCGATTGCATTATTCTTCTATGTCTTTCCTTGCCTTGATGTTGTCCTTTGATTTTGGTGTGCCCATAATCGTGTGAAACAGATTATCAAAAACATTCTTCTCAATATGCATTACATCCAACTTGTGTCGTATCAAAAAAGTGTGCCAATACGGTAGCTCCCAGAAAATGCTCTGTTTTACCCAATTGTGTGTTACTCTAAAACCCACAGGCTTTCTGTAGTGTCTTGACCCATGTGGGACACCATCTAAGTGCACCCGTTTGACTATTTGGAAGTCAAACCATGCTTATAGAAGAAACCCGGGTTGGGTTTGTGCGTTTGAAAGCTCTAAGTGCGCCTATTAGGCTATTTGAAACCCAAACCATGCATATAGAACAAATAAGGATCGGTTTGTGCACATAAAAGCTCTAAGTGCACTAGTTTGACTGTTTGGAAGTCAAACCATGCATATAGAAGAAACCCGGGTTGGGTTTGTGCGCTTAAAAGCTCTAAGTGCACCCGTTTGACTATTTGGAAGTCAAACCATGCTTATAGAACAAATAAGGTTTGGTTTGTGCCCTTAAAAGCTCTAAGTGCGCCTATTAGGCTATTTGAAACTCAAACCATGCATATAGAAGAAACCTGGGTTGGATTTGTGCGCTTGAAAGCTCTAAGTGCACATGTTTGACTATTTGGAAGTCAAACCATGCTTATAGAACAAATAAGGTTCTATTTGTGTGCATAAAAGCTCTAAGTGCAGTAGTTTGACTGTTTGGAAGTCAAACCATGCATATAGAAGAAACTCGGGTTGGGTTTGTGCACTCTAAAGCTCTAAGTGCACCCGTTTGACTATTTGGAAGTCAAACCATGCATATAGAAGAAATAAGGTTCGGTTTGTGCGCATAAAAGCTCTAAGTGCACTAGTTTGGCTGTTTGGAAGTCAAACCATGCATATATAAGAAACCCAGGTTGGGTTTGTGCGCTTGAAAGCTCTAAGTGCACTTTTTGACTATTTGGAAGTCAAACCATGCATATAGAAGAAACCCAGGTTGGGTTTGTGCGCTTGAAAGCTCTAAGTGCGCCTATTAGGCTATTTGAAACCTAATCTTTAACTAAAATTTCTAAGAAAAATTCGGCAAGACCCATTCGTAAATATATGTGTTGCCATTTTTATAACTTGTACAAATCAATAGACTTGTGTATAACTTATAAAACAATTTACCCAACAATTTGTCTAAAACAATTTACCCAACAATTCACATAACAATTTGTGAATATATACCCAACAATGTGCAAATCCTAAACAATTTGAGTTTTAGACTTACAAATGCATACATATATACGATGGGGCCTAATCATATGAGATCCTAGTATTTTGTGGTAACTATGATATCCAATCTCATCCATCCATCTTAATTTACTAATTTTTTTATTAATTAATAAGGGAGGTTATTTTAGTCATTTGATAAATTAAATAATATTAAAAAAAATTGTAACTGAAAATATCAATACATTATCAATTAAATATTGAGTTTCCTTGAATATCTCAAGAAATTGATTTTGAGATATTCTCCATATTTGGGTTTTAAATTCAATCGTATGAAAGCTTAATTCTTCATGCCGAAGCCTGCATCCTTCCTCCATCAGTTTCTTTTGTACCGAAGGCTGCATCTTTGCTCCATCCTTGCTTCATCTCATTCTATAGTGTGTATAGTGTTCACAACACCTCATTTTGGTTGTGTAACATAAATGTGTATAGTGTTCACAACACTTTCCAATTTTGTTGCTTGAAATGTGTATAGTGTTCACAACACCTCATTTTGGTCGTGTAACATAAATGGAAGCTTATGTATCACAATGTATCAAAGAAACACATCTTTAACACACTGTAATAGCAACTGTTTTTTTTATACACAACTTATGTATCACAATATATCAAAGAAACACATAAATGGAAGCTTATGTATCATAACGTAATATCAGTTGTTTTTTATGCACATTTTATGTATCACAATGTATCAAAGAAACACATCTTTAACGCAACTGACGTCTGTGTTGATTTAACAAAATGGGGAAAATCATAATGTATCACATCACTGTTGCTTTAACACAATGGTAAAATCACATTTAAAACTCCAATATGGGAAAATCGCACTTGATGTCTGTTCTGGTGTGCCTTCAACTTCACCAACATAATCAGTGTCACGGGTTTATACATAATCATAACGTAACACAGGTTTTTGCAAGACGATCATAGTATATCACATCGATGTGGCTTTAACACAACCGATGTATGTGTTGATTTAACACAATGGGAAAATCACAATGGTAAAATCACATTGGGAAAATCATAATGTATCACATCGTTGTTGCTATAACACAATGGGAAAATCACATTTAAAACCCTAATCTGGGAATGCCAAAATTATCGCTCCACGCCTAAATTAGATAAAACTGAATTTCAATGTTTTTTTTGACATTTTTACCCTTTTTACCTAATTTAGTGGACTAAAATTCTTTTTTTAATTAATATTTCTATTAATTATTTTAGACCCTTGATTATTTAGATGGATGATTGAGATTGGATCTCATAATTACCACAAAATACTAAAATCTCCCATGAAAGGTCCCCTATATACGATACCTTATACACATGTTTTTCACATATACAAACATAGAGGGAGGATCATACGAGAATGATATCTATTTAAAAGAATAAGAGAATAATTTAGGCCAATCATTTCATTAAATAATACTTTAAATAATTAATTCTAAAAATAAATAAATAAGGGTATAAAAGTAATTTAGTTATATAAAAGTTATTTTAGGTATTTATTTAAAATTCTACTTTTACCATATTTATGAAATTAATATAATTTAATTTTCTATTTTCTATTTACTATTTTTTTTTATTTAATTCATTTAAATTAACGGTATTTAACTTTCATTTAAATAATTCATTTTTTTATTTAAAGTAATATTTAAAAAAAATACAACTTTCATCAAAATCACTTGTGATTCAGAATGAATTAATTTTTGTAAAAATGTTTTTCTAATCATATATGATTTAAAATTTGAAAAATAATAATTTAAATTAAACATTGAAAAAGAAAAATAATGAAAACATAATGTGATTTATACAAAACACATTTTAAAATGTATAGGATCACATGGAGTTCAAAACGTAATTCATAATTTGTCATCAAAATCACATGTGATTCATAATGAATTAACTTTTTTTTTTCAAAATGTTTTCCTAATCATATTTGATTCATAATGAATTAACTTTTTTCAAAATGTTTTTTCTAATCATATGTGATTTAAAATTTGAAAAACAATTATTCAAATTAAAAAATAATAAAAACATAATCATATGTGATGTGTAGTAAAATGCATTTAAAATGTATAAGATCACATGTACTTCAAAACGTAATTCATAATTTACACATATCAATTGTAATGTTAACCTTTTTGTTATCAAAATCACATGTGATTCATAATGAATTAACTTTTTTTTTTCAAAATGTTTTCCTAATCATATGTGATTCATAATGAGTTAACGTTTTTCAAAATGTTTTTCTAATCATATGTGATTTAAAATTTGAAAAACAATTATTTAAATTAAAATTTAAAAAAGAAAAATAATAAAAACAGAATCATATGTGATATGTAGCAAAATATATTTAAAATGTATAAGATCACATGTAATTGAAAACGTAATTCATAATTTAACATATCATTTGTAATGTTGCAAATAACTTACATTTCTTTCCTACTATGATCAATATCAATTATGATACATTGATGAAAATTAACGAATCATTTTATGAAAAAAAAATGTCGATTAATTGTGGATATCACATGTGATTTTTGACGAAAATTGAAAAAAAAATTACTAAATAAACTAATTCTATAAAAATGAATATTTAGAATGAAAAACTTAATCACACTTATTTTAATATTGTAAAAAATAATAAGTAAATAAATAAAAAATTAATAATGCTTAAATCATAAAATAAATACCTTAATTAAATTTATTATTACTTAATCTATATTTAAATAAATGAGTTTCCATTTATATTATGTATAAAACAAATGACATATATGCCCTTTTGGGTGATTTTTTAGAAAGTTTTATTTAAGGTATTATTTAATAAAATGATTGGTCCAGAATTATTCTCGTATTCTTTTAAATAGGTACCGTTCTCGTTTGAACCCACCTCTACAAACATATATACATTATCTACATATAAATACACATTTACACATGAAACACTCTAAAATTTAGAGTAATTTATATTTTTTTTTGAAAATTTGGCAATATGACGTTTGTATTTGGAATGAACAACCTTAGAAGGGTAAATGTGTAAAGCATTTACAAAACCTGTGATCGGATATGGAAATCAACAACAAACTAATCTAATCAAGTACTAGCTAGATTACATCGGTTGTTAATCCAAAATCACCAAAATAAGGAACTTAATTAAATGTTCAACACCAAATACTAATCATCTCAAAAATGCCTTAAGCCCACGCTCTTCCCTCAAACCTTTGGCAACCCACTGCTAAGGGAACCTGTTATACACATCATTTGAGAAAAAGTGTTAGGCTTAAAACCTAGTGAGAACATACCGTTTATAATTTAAAGAAATATAGACAATTGTAACGAAAGGAAAACTTTTCAAGAAAGTTGAGTTTACAATTGAAATATTAGTCACATAAGGACCTTTCGGTCCATAAATTACATCTTACATGACGGGGGAGACCCGATTTACCAAGGATTGTAGCGGAACACAAAAGTAAGCCACAATCCGAGTTATGAGCTAAATACTTGGTAACCCTGGCCACGAACAACGCTGGTCCATACTAAGATGTGGGGGAGGGCACCCGAGGAATCCAAGTCATACTCGTTCACTAGGATTACATTTACGATCCATGGCTAGTAATCGGTCCCACAAAACCGTACCAAGTGGACTCCGAGGATCCAATGTCTCAACTAGCTACAAGGGGAAAAACATCCCAAATATAAGTCGACTCAATACCTATGGATCCACTAGTAATAGTCTAGACTCGTCACAATTTCATTTGTGACCAACTATAGTTAAACATATAGGTCTCAATAACATTTATTTTCAAATATGCATTTCCAAGTTTAACTGCTGATAAGAATGAAAATCATAGAATGCGATTATATACATTCTTTCAAGTATCTCACATAAATGTGCAAGTAATACTTCATTTTACTTCATATAGGATGGAACCCTTCATTTTAGTTGAAAATGATTGGAAACCCTAAAATCTCCCAAAACCCAAGTTAGGTCAAAATGTAATAAACATGAATCCAAAACCAAGGATATATATAGTGGTTTAAAATATATGTTTTGACATGTATAAGGTTTGGAAAATGGTAGTATGAACTCACCAAGTAGGTTTTTGAAGAAAACCCAAAACCCTAGAAATGGAGAATGAGACTTGCACTAAGAAGTTGAAGATTCTTCACCAAGAACACTTATGACAACCTAGACAAGATCAATAAATGCATAAGGATTGAGTTTGTTGAAGGAGTTAATGAAGAGGGAGAAATGGAGGAGAAAACCTTACCAAAAATCTAGGAGAAAACGTATGGAAGACAACCCCAAAATCAGATAAATGAAATAATTTTCGGAGCTGTCTCATTTAATCCCCCAGACCCCGCTCGCGATCCTGCCTGGCGATAGTGACAATGTCACTATCGCGAGGGCACTCTCGCGGGGATTGTACCGCGGGTGGTACTCTCTCGGCGATTGTGACACGTGATAGTGACACTTGTCACTATCGCAAGTCACTCTCGCGCCACACGTATCGAGCCAGAATAAAGATCAAAACTCGAGATTCTCGCATGGGTTGATTTAAGGTTCGAAAGTACAACATAATTCACCCAAAAAGATAAACGGAAGACGAAGAGATGGCTAACGAAGAACGAAAACTTACTAAGCGAAATTCCGGGTGTTACAACATACATACATATATACATTATCTCTACATAAACATCTACATATCTATTTATACATACACACATAAAAAATTGTATGTATATAATACATCAATTGATCAAACATACATACATTAATTATAGATACAAACATACATACATTATATACATATATAGAGAGATTTTACCAACATACATTATAGATACAACATACATACATATATACACATCAATTTTATCTATCTATTTACACATACATACATAAATAGATACAAACATACATTATATATACATATATAGAGAGATTTTACCAACATACATTATAGATACAAACATACATACATACATTATAGATACAAACATATATACATATTAATTTTACTTATCTATTTACATGTACATACATAAATAGATACAAACATACATTATATACATATATAGAGAGATTTTACCAAAAAAAATAGGATGAGAAGGTGTGAAGATGGGAGGCGCCATGGTGGTGGATCACCGGCGGTGATGGCAGTGGTGGAGGTTGGCGGTGGTGGCAGTGGTGGAGGTGGATCCAGGTCGGTGGTGGGTCGAGTGGTGAGTGGTGGAGGTTGGTGGTGGGGCGCCGGTGGTGGTGGTGGGTCACCGACGGTGGGGAGACGGTGGTTGGTCGTTCAGGGAAGGAATCGCCTGAGGGATGAGTGAGTTAAGGGAGGAGGCGTGAAGTGTAGCGAAGAGGCTGCATGTATGACCTAATTCTTTTTAAAAAAAATTGAATTTCCGCCATTTTTTTCAAGAAATTTGAATTTCCGACGGATAGGTCCGCCGAAAATCCTCCGAAACTTTTTTTTATAATTTTTTTTATACTACTACTACTACTACTAAAACTATTATTATTATTATTATTATTATTATTATTATTATTATTATTATTATTATTATTATTACCAAGTGGATCCATTACCGTCCAAATGGTCTCCTATTAAAGCCCAACCGATCCAACAAAGCCCAACTGGATCCATTAAAACCCAAGTGGATCAATTACAGCATAAGTGGAACCATTATAGCCCAACCGATCCATTAAAACCCCAGTGGATCCATTAAAACCCAAGCAGATCCATTAAAGCCCAGTTGGTTCCATTAAAGCTCAAATGGGTCCATTAAAGCCCAAGTGGATCCATTACAGCCCAACTGGGTTCATTAAAGCCCAACTGGATCCATTAAAGCCAACTGGATCCATTAAAGCAAAAATGGGTCCATTACAGCCCAAGTGGATCCATTACAGTCCAACTGGGTACATTAAAGCCAGTTAGATCCATTAAAGCCCAACTAGATCCATTAAAGCCCAACTGGATCCATTAAAGCCTATGTGGATCCATTACAACCCAACTGGATCCATTAAAGCCCAAGTGGATCCATTACAACCCAACTAGATCCATTAAAACCCAACTGGGTACATTAAAGCCCAATTGGATCCATTAAAGCCAGTGTAGATCCATTACAGCCCAACTGGATCCATTAAAACTAAGTTGGGTCCATTAAAACCCAAATGGGTTCATTAAAGCCTAAGTGAATCCATTAAAGTACAACTGTGTCCATTAAAGCTCAAGTGGATCCATTACAGCCCAACTGGAACCATTAAAACCCAACTAGGTATATTAAAGCCCAACTAGATCCATTAAAGTCCTTGTGGATCCATTAAAGCCCATGTGGATCCATTATAGACTAACTGGATCAATTAAAGCCCAGTTGGATCCATTAAAGCTCAGCTGGGTCCATTAAAGCCCAACTAAATCCATTAAAGGCAACTGGATCCATTAAAGCCCAAATGGGTCCATCAAAGCCAACTGAATCCATTAAAGCCCAAATGGGTCCATTTATTCTTTTAAAAAAATAATTAATTAATTATTTCCGGCGGATTTTAATTAATTAAATTCCGCCGGAAATAATTAATTAGTTATAATTAATATGAAAAAATAAAAAAAATAAATATCGTCGGAAATCCGCCAAAAATTATTGGTTTTAAAAAAAAATAAAAAAAATTCCGACAAATTTCCGACGAAAGTCAAACGGGTCAAGGGTTTGACTTCCGCCGGAAATCCGCCAGAAGAAGTCTTTTGTTTAGTAGTGAGTCAAGTATATATGTTTTATAGAACATGGAAAAGAAATTCAAATATCGGTCTTCACGTTGCTATGCTTTTATCAGTGTTCAATGAGGCCATCACTTTGACTTCAATATAATATTGTTGTTTTCATATTGAAATGCTTATATCAGTTCATTATAATATTGTTGTTTTCATGTTGAAATGCTTTTATCAGTTCATGATTAGGCCATCACTTTGACTTCAATATAATATTGTTGTTTTCATATTGAAAAAAGTTTTGTTGTTTTCATGTTGTATTTTTATCATTTCATGATCAGGCCATCACTTTTATCTGCTTCTACTATTTTGAAAAAAAAGTTTTTTTTTTGAGATTCTCAAAAGGTGTATTTTCAGGTTTGGAAAGCAATATGAGAATCAATTTGGCTATAAATCATGGCGGTATGTTCCAAACAAATCCCTTATATTCACTACAAAACATAGGTCTATCACTGACGAAAAAATCCGTCGGTGAAAGTCAGATCCGTCGGTGATCCGTCGGTAAGTGGCCCTTGGAAAGTAAGTGATCGACGTCCATATTTCCGACGAATCACCTACGGATATTACCGACGGATCACCGACGGATAGTATTTGTGACGGATTACCGACGGTCTGGGATATTTCCGACGGATTACCGACGGTCTTCAATTACCGATGGATTACCGACGGAATTAGCGACGGATTTCCTACGGATCACTAATAAATAAAAATTAAATTAAAAAACATTTACCGACGGACTATCCGTCGGTAATTTAATTTTTTATTAAAAAATAATTAAAAATTAATAAATGCCAGTTCATAACCTGTACAAAACCTGCCAAATTTTCATTTAATATCCAGTTTAAAACTGTTCAAAACCTGCCCAATTTTCATTTAATATCTATAAATTAAAACGTAATATCTAAAACAAGTATAACGTAATACAAACTATCCTACATCGGGGGAGCGGGGGGGGGGGGGGGGGGTGGGGGAACGGGGTGATCTTGAAATTTCTTCATGAACGCCTAAAACTGGTCAAGTCGCTCCTGCATCTGGATCCTCTCTGTTTCCTGTCTCTATACCCTCTGTCTCAGCTCATCCAACTGAAATTCAACATTTGAGAAACATAAAAATGTTAGACAACATTTAACAAACATATAATTAACAATGTTAAACAACATTTGACAAACATACCTCCTCATCGCGACGGTCGCGCGAGCTCCCGCTCGTACTGCACTTGAATCACCGGTCATAGCATAATAGGGATCCTGACTGGTCTCTCATCCAAACAGACGACTTTTACGCCGTCCTCCGACACTGCGCTCCCACAACTCGGCGTCAGTGCCGGGAGCTAAGTCCGGGTACTCCTCCCTAATCCGATGGTACTACAGTTTTCCAAATTAGACATTGTCAAGTCAACAAACCTATAGAAAATTCGACAACATTTCAACTGTAATTTGAACATATATATATCCATGACCTGCTTTTATCAAAACAATCCTATCGTCTGCCCAACAATGACAGCCCAAACTAAGTTTGCTATAATTTCTATCTATCTTATAAAACAAACAAAAATCTAGACATACATAATTGAACTTACCGCCATACGAGCCGCCTTTGGGTAAACGTAGATCAGAGGATCTGTGGGCGGATCAGTCACACTCGGAACAAGATTCCTGTTGGTGCAGTGTGTAGCCTCCCAAAAAATAAATTATTAATAAATTATTAAATAAATTATCATATATTATTTAATATTAAAATTATTAAATAAATTATTAATTAATTTATCAAATTATAGTTAAATTGACTAAAATACCCCTAAACTAACTGGACTTAACGGAAACAGTTAACGACCGTTATCTTTTCCCGTTAATTCCAGTTAGATCAGGACCAAAAGTGTTATACACACATACATACATCTGTTAAGTCAAAATATTGTATCCAATATTTAATAGGAAAGTCAAAGTTGTAAAGTCAATATTGTAAAAGTCAAGATAAGTCAGAGTTGTCTAGTTTACTTTGTGTTTATGTTTTGTTTAGAGTGTGGGTATAAATAGGCTTTATGCCTTGTGTTTTTGTAAGAATTGAAAAAGCACCTCATTGTAAATCATTTAGACGTGTGATATTCAAGATCTACTTTCTCTCTCTAGTTCATAATTGTTACATCTTAATGAGAATAGCTTGATTGTTTGGAATTTTACATTCACAATTGGTATCAGAGCTATACCAAACAATTTCAGATACGATTTCACAACAAAATATAGATCGATTTTATGGAATTTTGGATCAAAAAGTTAGATTTTCTGAAACTTCTCAAGAACACGCAGATTTTTAGAGATTTACTGTTCATTCGATTTTTTTTCATTGAAAAATCGCTTTTGATGCAAGAAAATGGACTTATTGTATTCGATTTATGTTTTGAATTGTTTCTTGTATTGATTACATCACAAATTTCGAACTAAATCGATGTATATTTCTGAAATTTTGGTTTTCTTGAAAAATATTAGTTGAACACTATTCTTGATCAATTTTTGTGATTTGTTGTTTTTAATCTGAAATTGATAGTAGATATGTGTTTAGTATTGATTTTCGATGGTATTGATACGATTTCAAGAATCAATTTGCAGATGTGAAGTGATTTGAATCGATCTGTTGGTTAATGAAGAACACGATGATTTTTTTTAAGAACACAACATCTGTTTTGATTTCTTGATTAGAGGTTACTTTGCGTCATTCACTATTCATGCAAACTGCATGTTTTGCGCCACCTGCATTAACACTATTGTGCAAATCAAATTGATTTTGAAGCCACCTATATCTTTGAGATTTGCGCCAGATTGTAAATAGGACAATTAGTCAATTGAAAATGGGTCGGTGCATTTAATTGCAATCGGTGCTGCAGGTTTGAATTTCATCTTGAAATCAAAGGTGAAATCAAAGGTGAAATCAAAGGTGGCTATTTTTTTAATTGCATGCCCAAAAGTTTAGTGGGTCGGTGATAGTGATTCGGTCAGAGACTGACGGCTGTAAATTGAAAATCAATTTCATTCTGTCAACAGGTTTGCGCCATTCAAGTCTGTGTTTTGCGTCACTCGTTACTCGCGCAAAAATAGTTTGAAGATAGCGCAAAAGTTTTGTGAAGCTAGCGCAAACTTGGTGTGATACTGACGCAAATCGTGGTTTTAAATCAAATTTTGATTGGATGAATACAATCGTGGGTCGGTGGTTTTAAATTGAAAATCAAGTGTTAGTGGGGCAATCAAATTCAATTGGAGGATTTTTGTTAATAGGACGGTGGTGGAAATTTTTGTTAATGAATTAAAAACTCTTTAAACATTGTGCCATATACATCTAGAGCAAACTTCCATTTTGCGCCAATCATTTTGACATTAATGTGATAGTGCGCCATTTGTGATATTAACCATTTTCTTTGATTTTGAAAAAATACCACCGTCCTACTAAATTTTGAGCATCCAATCATAAAACAAGTGTGTGGCGCAAAAGATGAGGTTTGCGCGAGTATTGATTGGCGCAAAGTAAACTTGATGTTGGCGCAAATCACCTCCAAATTTATTCCACTAAATCAATACAATCAAAAATTGTTAGAATGTTGATTGGTGCAAATTGTAGTTGGCGCAAAACCTATTATGAGGTTGGCGCAAATGAGAAAGTGGAGCAAAACATGAAATATGGAACCTGCAACCTACTAGCCACCGTCCCATTATCTTTTGATGGCCAATCAAAGTGACACAAATATCAAGCACAAATGAAATGATTGTTGGCGCAAATCTATATATGAAGTTGGCGCAAATCTACATATGAAGTTGGCGCAAAATAACCAAACCACGTGTGCAAAACTCGATGAGCCACCGCCATTAACAAGAATTCAATATGCACCGTCCCACTAACTTGATTATCAACCAATCAAGTTTTAACTCTACTAACACTTGTAATCTCCAATTTTTGATTCGCCACCGATTTGTAATTTGAACTGGCGCAAATCAATTATGAACTGGCGCAAATCAGTTTACTCGAATCCAGAATTGAAATTCACATGACCAGACTTCAAACCTGCAAATTGAAACTCAAAATTGTACCAATACCATCGAAAATCAATACTAAACACAAATCTAATATCAATTTTAGATTAAAACAACAAATCACAAAATTTTGATCATGAACAGAGATCGACATTTTTCTCATCAAAATCCAAGAAATCAAAAATTGAAATCGAACAAGTGATTAATCTGTGATTGAATTGAAACAAGAATCATTCTAACACAATGAAATCATTTTCACAAACAATCAACTACAAATCACATAAAATTTTCTCAAACAGAGATGAATCTTTGTTCTTGAGAAATTTCAAGAAAAACGACAATGTGATTTAAAATTCCATAAATCGATCTAATTTTCTGTGAAAATATTTCTGAAAATTGTTTGGTACGGCTCTGATACCAATTGTGAATGTAAAATCCCAAACAAATCAAGCAATCTCAATCAAGAATATGACATTCAAGAACTAGAGAGAGAAAGTAGAGAGAGAAAGTATCACAATCATATATCTCACTTATCAGAAATGTTACAATGACGTGCTTTTTTTTAATTCTTTCAAGGGAAACTCCTATTTATACCCACACTCTAAACAAAGACTTAAAAGCTAAGTAAACTAAACAAAATTGACTATTTTGACTTTGACAATGTTGACTTTACAACTTTGACATTCTAATTAAATCTTGGATACAATATTTTGACTTAACAATCTCCCCCTTTGTATTCAAGATTTAATAAAAATTTGACACTAGTCTTCAGCACTTGATTCTTCAGCATTTGTCTCTGACAACTTTGAACTTTGAAGCTTTAACAATCTTCAGCCTTTCAGCCTTTGAAGAATCTTGAAAAGTCTTTTTCACTTTGTAGCTTTGAAAGTCAACATGTCTTGAACATGAACCAGAATTCTTGAAACATTTGAAACTTCAACTTTGAAACATCTTTGAAATCTTCATCTTTGAACATTAAAACAACATTGATCTCATATCTTCATCTCTTTGATCTCTGAACTGTCTTCAGAAAAGCAAACTTTCACGAATCTTGATTTATCTTTAAATTGTCTTCAAAACTTTCTCGAAACATCTTAACTTTTCTCAAATCATCTTCATTCGGAAATTGAATCATCATCGAATGATTTCTTTTCACCAATCTTGAAAAACTTTGAACTTTCTGAAATTTCTCCACAAATCTTTTCACAGAACTTTCTTTCTTTATAACTTTGAAATTAAACCTGGTGCAAATGATGAAACTTCAATGGCACAAATCTAATTAAGCAGATGGCGCAACGTTTGTATAAGTGTGGTGCAAACTGAAAATGAAGTTAACGCAAACTTTGATGAAGGTAGCGCAAACCATATGAAATTGAATCTCGCGCAAATCAATTGAAATTGAATCTCGCCCAAATCAATTGAAATTGAAGCTCGCACAAATCGCAGATCAATTCAGTGACCAGGGTGTGCGACCGAGTGTGCGACCGAGATGTGTGATCAGTGTGTGGACCTGATGTGTGACCGGTGTGTGTGACCGGGGTGTGTGGTCAGTGTGTACGACCGGATGCAGGTTCTGGAAAACTACAGCCACTGAATTTAACAAACAACACCACCGCCCACTAACACTTGTCTTGGAGGTGCAAAACAATTGAATAAACAATGGATTCCACTAACAATTGAATAAAGGTGGTGAAAATGATAAAATGGGAGGCGCAAACTTCAACTTTTTTTTTTATGAATTAACAATCAACTTTGATGAATCAACAAATCAACAAATCAACTTTTTATGTTTTATCCCACTATCTCCATCAACCAATCAACTTTGATGAATCAACAAATTCATCCTTCAATTTCAAAAACAATTCATCTTTGCACACCTCAACCAATCATTCCTTTAGTAGATCTGTCATCCCCCTCATTATAGTCCTCCTAGAATCAATAGCATTTCGTCGGAATACATCCTATCTTTTCACCTTAGTAGTCCTATGCATAGTCAGTACTATAACCCCAATCATGGCTACTAATAAAATCAGACTAGGAACCAAAAACCAGACGGAATAGTAGGTATAAAGTAAATTGCCCAATGTTTCCAAATTAGTACAAATTCGTACCTTTCCGGCATAAACCATATATCTCAGAGAGGTCGTATTTCTTTGGGTTGGTAGTAATGGAATGCTTTCATTATCTAAAATGAAGAACATTTCCCACCAAAAGATCAGTCCAATAATACCACTCACTGGTAAATAGGGCAATACTTCTTCGTGAATCTCCGCTATTTGAATATGGAACATCATAACAACGAATAAGAATGAAACGACTATAGCTCCTATATGAACTACTGGGAAGATCATAGCGAAAAAGTCGAGACCTAACAAAAGAAATAACCCTGAAGTGTTGCGAAAGGCTGGGGAATGTACCGGATTTTTAGCACGTACAACCATCAAACCAGAGACCAAAGCAAGGCTCGACAAAAGATAAAGTATCATAGTACGTCGTCCTTCCCTGAAATGGAACTTTCATGCTGGAGCAAGACTAGCATGAAAGTCGATTTATTACAACCAGCGCGGTTGTTCGTATTTCATTTTCTTCTTCCAAGCCCTTATTTCTTAGAAATGCACTCACTGAGTTACTTACGGAATCTAAAATCTTGAGGCTGATTACGGCCCCTTTGATGAAAGGTAAGCGCTTTGGCTGGCTACCTATAATATAAAGATCCTTCACTGCACACTTTAGATATCTGTTTCCATCCAATAAAAGACGGCGAAGCGCCTCTAATCTAAAGGCCAAAGAGTGCTCTTTGTGCTACTACGCATCCTTACTCATAGTATAGTGCAAGTTAGGTTTGGGTATAGCAGGACTTGAACCTGCGACCATTAGGTTAAAAGCCCAATGCTCTACCAACTGAGCTATACACCCCAAAAAATATGTAGTAGTAAATAAGGATTGGTGAAGAAAATAAAAGAAGGCAACCCCTCTTCATCATATCATATTAGGCGCGACTTTGTATGAGGCTCCTACTGCAGAGCAAACGAAGAAAACGTAAGGGCGTGCGCTAGCACTCCTTCAAGAAAACGGCCTAGCTAACGCGCCCCTTATTGAAAAGTCAAGGATATTGAATGATCGATATGAGAAAGAAGCGCTCAAGCATTCGAATAAATCCGGCCTTACTCAACAAGCATCTTTCTTAGCTTAGTAAGGTTGCTTGTTTCCACTCATTGAAGATTCTATCTACAAAATAAGGTCAACGGGGGGGGGGGGGGGGTACTAAAATGGCTCTCACTGACACCATCTACGAGAAGGTGAGGTCGTCTTTATTTCTAGCCGCCATACGGTTCGCCTTAAAGCCTTAAAGACAGAGAAGGGGAGGAGCAGTTATCTATGTAATTACGGTCTTTGTTGGCCGGGGCGAGCACTCTCTTTTCTTTGTCAAATTCCGTCTTACCAAACAAGACTGACTTCTTACCAACCCGCGAAGGGTTGTGAGGCTGGACCAGGTACGAAGAATGAATCTATATTTGTGCATGGAAGGGCCGGCGACCGCTCAACTGTTCGAGCTCAATGCAGTGGTATTGGTTACGATTCGACAAAGGTAGAATGCCTGGTCGAAGGTCCAGTACAGTAGGTAGCAGGCGTTTTCGTTTTGGCTCCCGAGCGAGAATGAGAAATAGGCGATGCACCATCCTTGCTGCTACGTATGTTGACCTTGACTTGACAGATTCATCCAATTGAACCCAAACTCAAAGGAGGACCACAAGCTTGGGGCTCAACGAAAGAGAAAGTCTCGGCATTAAGAAAATGGGGTTATCTGTGAAAGAAAGAGCCCGTCATTCATTTTTGAATGAATATTCATAGCTGAGTCTACTGAAAGAGGGACCAACTCATCGTAGTGATTAGAGGACACCTCTGATCATTCACCTCTAATGTGACACGTTCCCTCCCAGTTTGATCAACGGGATCAGTCGGCTAGAGAGCAGGGCTATTCTTCTTCCGAGGAGACAAAGTAGTCTCTTGTACTGAGCGAACCCTCAGTTCGGAGGTCTTCGTCAACATGTTACGAAGCTCCAGTCTGGCGGTCAACTTGATGCGGGAGAGGCATGAGTGCAGTTCGATCTTGTGGTGTATTCCTTTGTAGTGAGTAGGGCCTCTTTCTCGTTGATCAGTTCGCCTACGCTCTATTGAAAGGTCTCCATTCCTACGACGGTTTTGTCAATTAACCCGTGGATAAGTAGGCCTTTCTTGTAGACCGATCTTCTGCCGAGTTCCTTCCTTCGTAGTCAAATCTGATGATACGCTTTGGCGATGTTACCTACCAAATAAAAGGCCTGTTAGGTGATCAAAATCGCTCAGGGAAGCTCTTCCTCTTATTGTTTGTGTCAATACTCAACTTCGTCAGTCTGGTTGAACAACCTCCCAATGAGAGCGACCCAAGACTTTGCTTGCTGTTTGTGTTTGTCCGCCACGACTACTCAACCAACTGCTAAATCATGGGTTCGAATCCCATTTCCTCCCGAAACAACCCTTGGCAACCCGATATTTAAGGAAGCACAACTAACATAAGTGGGGGCAGAATCAATGACCCAAGGTTTGGGAGTCAAGGAACTGGAAGACAGACACACGGTGGACTGACCTCTTTAGGCAAGAGAGGCAGTAGGAAGAGAGCCATTAGAAAGAAATTCAAAATGTTCCTGATGGAGCCATGGGTATCTAAAGTGTCAAAAATGATTTTTTTTCACTCTCCACTGCTACTTTGGAGTAGCCTTATCTGTAACAAAGCATCAGACCAAAAAGGGGAGCTCTGGCTTCTGCAAATGTGTTGGTACCTGGGCCATAAAAGGTAGAAAAAGCAACCAAAGTGGAGCCCTTATAGTCCCTAATAATGCCACCACCTGCTACCATGCCATTCCTTGAAGAACCATATGTGTTCAACTTCAAAATACCAAAAGAAGGAGGAGCCCATTTGATCCATTTTCCTTTAGGAATATTAGGGGAGACCATAGGGATATGCATTACTTGGAAACAAATAGAATCATGAAAACCAGACGAATGAGTGGGATAATCAAGCTGCAATAAATCCTTACACCAGTGCTTGACTTTATTGATAATAGATGAAGAAGACATAGCAACTGAATCATGAACAGATGCATTTCTAGCAAGCCAAATCTCCCAGCAACCAGAGAAGATAAAACTACCCTAAAAATCCCATTTTAGATTTGATAGAATTTCCTTGCAACCAGGTCTTAGTGAAAGCAGACATACTATCTTGAACAAAACTAGCATTAAGAACACCTTTCAAATTAGACCAAACCTGAGAGGCAGTTTCACCTTGACAAAACAAATGAAGTAAATAATCTTGTTGACTTCTAATGCAAAAATTCAATTTATAAGGCATTTGAAAGCCCATGTATCTGAGCCTGTCATCCATAGGAAGAGCATTCCTGAGGAATCTCCAGAAGAAGAGAATAAACCCATCTTAGGAGGAAGCCACTGGTTCCATAATAAAGACCACCAAGGACTTTTCTGGCCATGAATTATGGAAAAATGCCAATAGGAAGCAGAAGAGAAAAGACCTAAAGGGGAATGATGCCAAACTAGTCTATCTGGGATGTCAGAATCTAGAGAGATATCTTACAAAATAGATTGAGCCTCTGTGGATAAGCTAGGCAGAACTAAGGTAGAAAAATCAGCAGATTGAATAACTTCTCTAAAAGGAGTATTAAGATCCATATTCTGCACAGAAAAAGCACCAGCACCCCAGTTAGCCATGCTAAAACTGATGTTACCAGCACCTACCACCCAATGAGAGTTTCCCAGAATGGTACTAACATGAGGGAAAACATTCGTCCAAACATGAGAGCTTAAATCAGAAAGAAATAGGCTTAGACACCACATCCAATGGATGACCCTATTTAGATCTCATAAACTTTCCCCAGAGAAACTGACCAACAACATAAGCCCCCGCAAGTTTGGCATTCAAAGCTTTCCTGTCTAATTACCAACCCACCCTCCTTCATGGATTTACATATGTTGTCCCAAGCAATCCAGTGGTGCCTGTGCTCACCATTGGAATCCCATAATAAATTAGCCATAACACCTTTCATCTTAGAAATCCCGGTCTTAGGGGGAGACCACACTGCCAAAGTATGTATAGGTATAGGGGAAAAGACTGATTTTAAGAGAGTGAGCTTACCACCAAAAGAGAGAAACATGGACTTCCATCCGTCAATCCTTTTTCTGATATTCATTTCTAAATCATTAAAATATGATGTTTTTCTTCTGCCTTTGAAGATAGGGGCATCAAAATACACAATAGGGGACTCTTCAAATGAAAACCAGTCCAATGATGAATTAAAGTAAAGACCCGATATTTGTGTTTTTTGA